>CM039673.1:303386290-306344915 GCA_022496015.1 Hordeum marinum
AACAAACAAAACAACCACAACAACAACGACGACGACGACGACGACAACAACAACAACAACCACAACAACACCAACAACAACAACAACAACGACAACAACAACAACATGGATCGAGTGGACGGAGCCGACAAAGCCGTGGGTGGGGCTGGGCACCCCTTGTAACGAGCCCGACAGAGACCTTTTCACGGCGGCAACCAAAGTCATGGTGGGCAACGGGGAAAAAGCTTGCTTCTAGACTTCTCCTTGGCTAGACGGTCTAAGACCTATGGACCTCGCCCATAAAATCTTTCAAATCTCGAAAAAGAAAGCTTGCTCGGTCAAAAAGGCGCTCTCTACTGACTAATGGATTTCGCAAGTTGGCATGTCTAATGGCATTACCACCGAGCACATACAGGAGTTTGCCGCCCTCTGGGAGAGACTACATGGGATAACCCTTGACCAGGACACCCAAGATATGATCCTATGGAAGTTAACGGAATGCGGTGCCTACTCCTCTTCCACGGCCTATTCACTCCAGTTCGAGGGGCGCACCTCCACTCCTCTCATGAAGATTGTTTGGAAAGTTTGAGCCACTCCAAAATGCAAGTTCTTTGCTTGGTTGATCATACACAGCAGAGTCTGGACGGCGGATAGACTACACCGAAGGGGGTGGCCAAACTGCGGCTTGTGTCCACTTTGTAGCCAAGTCCAAGAGTCTGCGGCGCACCTTCTATTCCAATGTCGATTCTCGGTTGCGGTGTGGAATCAGATAAAGACGAAGATCGGACTGGACGATATTGTCACGACCGACTGGGTGGCTATGAGAAGCGTCAAGCAGTGGTGGACCAAGATTACTCTGAGAGGAACGCTAGGGTCTTCCGAAACGTCTACGCACCTTCGATGATCCTCATTGAAAAATCATGGATGAGGCAAGGCTTTGGGCTATCGCTGGTGCCAAAGGGCTAGATGTAATTTTGCTTAGCGAGTAGTCGTTCTATCTTCGCCATTTTTATGGCTGTTGTCTTCGGACTCTGTTAAAACCCTCTCTTAATTAATGAAATGGCAAATCTTTTGCCTCGTTTTAAAGAAAAACTAGAAACACGACTTTCGTGAGCCTGAGCAATGGTCAGTAATGAACAAGCTCCAACTCGTGTGGAACGTGCAGGGCCTAAGGGCTAGGGAAAACTTTTTGTTACTACTCCATCCGTTCACTAGCATAACATGTTCTGGATATTTCAATATAACTATATAGCTCAAGCCTTGTAAGACTGCCTTTGTATTCTGTTATTTATTTATTAAGAAATTGCAATGGGACTTTTGTCCTGTTGTGTACAGTAAAAATATATGAAATATATGCATACTAAAATTAGTGAACAGATACACTAAAATGCGTCAATATAAATCTGCATTAAGAAAAGTTAGAAAAATTTATATTTGTGAATGGAGGGGGTGCTTTATTTGGGCTTGTTACTCGTCCTCTCATGGACTATTGTTCTCATCTGGGCTGTGCCCCGTCATAATAATACATGCAATTATATCCATCAGCTGCTATATCCGGCGAGAGCTATATCTCGCTTATTCAAGAGGGGAGATGTCTCGATTAGAGCGAGAATGGCACGTCTCTTGTGTAGTATTGTCAGAATTGGATTGTCCAGTTAGGTCAATCTCTTTTTATATTCTATTTTTAAAAGCGTTCATTGCACATTAATAAAAATCCATACATTGCTAAGAGTTTGTTCAGACACCTTTATGTTCACCACATCTGAAAAAATGTGTGTGAAATTAAAAAATGCACGTGGAATTTCTAGAAATGCTTATGAAATAAAATAAAAATCTTCATGTAATTCAATAACATTTCTCGTAATTTAAATAAAATTATTTAGTTTTAAAAATATTCAGGTATTTCACAAATATGTTTCGTATTTTTTTCAAATGTTTATACAATCTAAAAAATATTGGCATAATTGAAAATATGTTCTATATCAATCATAAAATGACTCTACTTTTATTTGAAAACTGTGTAAGAGTTATTAAAAAAATGTTGAAGAACTGTGCAATGTTTATAAAAAATATATAAATAAAATATATACCAATAAAATATATATTTTAAATATATTAATTATGTATTTGAAAACAAGTTAAATTTTCGAAAACTAGTCCAAAATTACAATAAAAAGATACAACGCATGTGAAAAAGATAGACAATTGTTTAAAAGAAGAAAAATTAAAAGAAAACCGAGAAAGCATCAAACAAAATCAAAACAGAAAAAGATAAGGAAAAACAAAACGAAAAAAAAAGAAACAAAAAGAAAAAGGGAAAGAAAAAAATGAAAAATAATAATCCAAAAGAACAAAGAAAAAACTGATGCAAAAGAGTGAAAACAATAAAAAAAAATGATAGTACAGTACAGGGTAGGCCCCCAACCCAATGGCCAGAGGCAAGATTAGGTTGCAAAATAATTCTTGGGACCTCCTAGTCAGCACTGCCGGCGCCCATTAACGATACGGCACCTCCATTGTCGCTGGCATGGGTCGGCTCACTAGCATGCTCGCGAGCTGTCCAACTCTTTTTTCGGTTTTTCCTTCTGTTGATCGTGTAGGGGGAAAACGCCCACTTTTTCTATTTGTTACGAAAATAAAAATATGGAATCAAAAAATGTTTACAGATTTAAAGAAAAAGGTTCATCCATTTGAAAAAAAGTTCATATAATTAAAAAAGGTTCATCAATTTGAAACAAAATCATTGAAATTAAAAAAAGTTAATCCAATTTCGAAAAAGTTAACTAAAATTGTAAAAAGTTCATTAAATTTGTAAAAAAGGCCATAGAAATTCAAACAAACTTCATTTATTTTCAAAAAAGTTCATTGAACTGAAACAAAAGTTCATAAACAATAGAAAGGTTAATCACTTTTGAAAAATATTCATCCATTTTCAAAATGATGTTCAGTAATTTTCAAAAAAGTTCATCGGTATTCAAAAAAGTTCATATAATTTGAATATTTTAGAACAGGTTCATCAATTTTCACAAAAAAGTTAATCAACTTTAAAAAATGCTCGGTAAAATACGAAATAAGTTCATCGGTATTCGAAAAAGTTTACAGAATTTTCAAGAAAATATTAGTCACCAAGCGTCTAGATGGGCCGGCCCATTGCGGAACACTGCAGGCGCCGGTTAATAAAACGCACGTTAAATGACGCCTGCAGTGCCAAATAAGAAATACAATAATTCTTACACTTAATACGAGGTTGATATAACCGAAACGACTCTCTAGCGTTCGCTCGCGGCAGCGATAACTGATATAACTCTCTCCAACAGTTGATTGCTAGATGACTGGTTTTCTCGTCGAGGTGCTAGACAGGTGACTGCCTCCCTCTGGTTTCTCTTAGGTACGTGGGTTTATCTGTTTTTCTTATTTTTTTCTTCCTTTTTCCCTTAACCTTTCCATATTTCTTCTTCTTTTCCATTTACCTCTTTATTTTATTTTTAATTTTTTGGTCATTTTTTCTTATTTCATCTAATTTTATTCCTTTTCTCTCTCATTTTTCATAATTTATTTTAAAAAGTTACTTATTCTCCCGGCATTTTATTCAACGTGTATTGTATTGATAGTACAGTACTGCTGCTAGTATTTGTTTTAAATATTATTGTGTGTTTAAAAACGTCCATATCACATTTAAATGTTTGATGCTTATTTAAAAAGTGTTCACCATGAATTTTTAAATTTTCACTATCTACTTTAAAAAGGTTGATCATGTCTTTTTTATTGTCTACCATGAAGTTTTTTATATTTATTCCAAAACTGTTCATTATGTATTTACAATTATTCTTTGTGTATGCAGAAACTGCTCATCAAGTATTTTGTAATGATCATCATTTCTTCCAAAATAGTAATCTTAGACTTGCAAAAATGTTCATTGTGTATTTTAAAAATGTGCTATTTCCAAAAACATGCACGAGCACACAAAGACAAGTAGAGGATGGATAATATTTAATAGAAGATGGGCATTTTCTAATAGACGATGAACAATTGTTTTAATATGCGGTGAACATTCGCTCTTTCTCTGCTTTTCATTTTTAATTGTATTAATTTTAAGTATTTTATTTATCCTTGTAATTATATTTATATTTATATATATAATATTTTTTGAACACTCTTTGCTACATGATGATTTTTTAATACAGGATTATTTTTAGTAAACACTGAATATTTTTTAAATACACGAGGAAGAATTTTTTATAACACACAATTTTTTTTACAATATATGATTAACATGTTTTCACACACAATGATTTTTCCTGAACTGCATGATGAGCATTTTAAATACTGAAAGCACATTTTTTACTAGACAATGAACATTTGGTAACACATGATGAATATTTATTGAAATACATGAGGAACATTACATTACATGATGATTTTTTTGTATTTGCAATACGATCATTATATTATTGTTAAACATGATGACCAGTCTTGAAAAAGCAAGAGACATTTTCTGAAATACATGATAACTACTTTCTAATATATATATATATATATATATATATATATATATATATATATATATATATAGGGATCGACTATTCATCACCCTGGGTGAGGAACTCTTATTCTTCACCCCACCGTAAAAACCAAAATGCATGCAAGGTAATATTACATCGTGAAATTAATGGCTCTTAAAGTCCACCGTGAGAAACAAATGTGTCATTCATTTGAGGTAAGATTACGTCATGCATGTCTGAGGTGACGTAAGATTATAACATGACGGATGAGAATTCAATGCATATGAGGTAAGATTACAACATGACAATTAGGTAAGATTGCGACGTGTTTGAGGTAAAATTATCACATCCGAAGACAATCATGTCTTCTGCGAGTTTACACTAGGATGAAGAATTATTTATTCTTCACCCTGTATGACGAATAGACTTTCTATATATATAAATGGATCATAGCTTGCCACATAACTAGTTAAGGTTTTCGATGGTGTAGAAGTTTATAAAATTTCTAGAAAAATACTGAAACACCACACCTATAATATAACATGATCTGACGGTGGGATTGAAAAAATATAACTTTATGTGTCCTGGATAAAAATAACAAGTGAGTCAGTATATATTTTATGTCAGCGCAAACTGAAATTCTTGTTGTTTTTTGCCGAGGACACATAAATACATATTTTCACAATCCTACCGTTTGATCATCTTGTTACATTAGAGTGATGATACACTATTTATTTTATATTTTTTGATAACTTTTAAAACGTTAAAAGGTTAGTCAACTTAAACAAGTTCCGTGGCAAGTTATGTTAGACACGTTTTGCATATATATATATATATATATATATATATATATATATATATATATATATATATATATATATATATTATGTTTCTCGAAACAGAATATTATTCACTTTCTATTGATAGTTGTACTGCTGACTAAGAGCAGTTGTACTGACCCTGCGCTGATGCTTCATGCAGTTGTATTGCTGACTACGAGCAATTGTACTGACCATGCGCTGATGCTTCATGCAGTTGTACTGCTGACTTCGAGCAGTTGTGCTGAGAGTAACATAATACTCCCTCCATTCCCCTATAAAAAACTGTGTACCTTATATAGAAGAAATTGCAAGTTAGATCATATTTTTTTATTATATTTATGAAATACGTATATATTTGTATGAAAAATGAGCATACTGAAAATATGATACATAATACCTAAAAAATAGTATATATACTATCTAAACATTCTTATATACTACATATTATGCATACATAATCTCCGATTTGATATATACTACATACAACATACAAAACGCAAGTGATGATAACTACTAGAAAACATTTGTCCTTATCCTATATATTATTTGGGACACCTAGGTGCCCACACACCTAGCCCCGTTATGGTAAGTCATATTCATTAGTGCATGATGTACAATTGATAAATAATAACTTTCTATGTTCCGTTTGCATGTACTATTCCGTAACAATAATAGTCTAAAAACTTATACTTAGATACATATATATGTACATGTACACGAGATACCCGTATGTATATGTTATTAGACTGTGATACCATTTAGTGAGTATTATATCTAACACAAATTTATATTCTTTGATGTTTTATCTAATGGAAATATGCGCATAAATATCATACATTTGAATAAGTACGTGTTGATGTTATAGCCAATGAAATTATACTCAAATAAGTAAATATACATATCTTGATGTGAACATACACAAAAATATACACATGAATGTACATACCTCGATGTCAGTATACAACTGAATATGTATGTGTTGGTGTTATACCTAACAAATAAATAAACATATATATATATACATATCTTGATGTGTTTTTTCTTGTATATACCCATCAATGTCACACATTTTCTATGCGGTACATGTACCCGAGATATCCACATGTACATTTTTAGATGGTGACGCCAGATTAATGAGTATTATACCTAATGAAAATATGTGTGTTGGTATTATACCCAATGAAAATTCATACGTGCTGGTGTTATACCCAATGAAAATATGTACATGTTGGCATACGTGTAAAAATGTTGCGTGATATTTTTCTAATTAATTACTATGCACATGTCATACATGAGAATAATTAATTGCAATTTCCTATCATGAAAGGACAAATAATGACAGTATCAATTAGGCAAATTTTATTACTCTCTTCATCACAGTTTAGAAGTCATGATTAAATTTGCACGCGTTTCCAAATAGACATGGCTTAGGGCGCGTTACATTTACTCCTAGTAGCTAATTAGTACTTCGATGTACTACTCCTATATGCATGCGTAGCGTGAATGCTATTTTTAAGTCCATCTCATAGCTAATAAATAACCACCTAGGTTCCAAAGAATTTCGAAACATGGCTTCTATATCGTGATGGAAAGAGTACTTTCCATAGTAGTAACACCATGCAAATAAATAGGAAAGTAATAATACAGGTATGCATGCAAAATCTATACACATCTTAACTACGAGATCAAGTATGATCCAACGACATCTAAGGAAGGAAATATATATATATATATATATATATATATATATATATATATATGATAGTCGTAAATATATAGTATTCATTGGATAGGAAAAATACATCTTACCACCTAGGGATAGTTACCTCACAAGTTTCATATACTACCCAAGTAGCACTATATATAGCGAAAATCCGACCCTGAGCTCGGGCTCAACTGCTCCCGCTGAAAAAAATAATAAAAATACTAGAAAAATACAAAAAATTCCAATTTATTTTTGTATGGTAGATATTTTTATGCTGAGGTTCGCTTCAAATTTCAAATTATTTGGACATCTGAGCAGTTCTCGACAAAAAAGACAAATCGGGTCAGAAAAGTTCGTGAACAGTAAACATTTTTCACAAACCCAATTTTATCTTTTTTGTCGAGAGCTGCTCAGATTTCCAAATAAGTTGAATTTTGAAGCGCTCCTCACGCATAAAATTACCTACCACAAAAAAATGAATTTTTTTTAAAAAAAATTAGTATTTGTTTTGATTTTTTTCGTCGGCGTGGGTGCAGATGCACCCGAGAGCCGAAACACCACTCTCTGTATATAGCAATTCATCATTTTAAGTATGTTCTTATACCATATATAAGATATTTGAAAGTGGGTTACTTGAAAAATTTACAATTTGACCCACAGTTCTTATTATATTTGTGAAATACATATATATTTTTACGTAAAAAAAGCATACCAAAAATACGATACATACTACCAAAAAATAATAAATATAATATCCTAAATATTATTATATACTACATACTACGTGTACATATTCTTCAATTTGATAGATACTACATACAACATACAAAACACAAGCGATGGTAACCAACACCGGTGATATATGTATATATAGGAAAGGGAAACAAAAAAAACTAACTAGATCGATTAAGGTTGTTTGGTTTCTAGCCAAACCTTCTCACATTTTGCCACATCTCAGGTTATACAAATTTTATCAAGTTAGATGGATGTTTGATTCTATCCACATCTAAGATAAGTTTTTTATTGTTAGAAATAAGCCCCCACATATTACACGCTTAAAAAGTGTAAGAACAATCCCTGGCAAGCCAAAATATGGTTAGGAATTTAAACATCTAAGGTTATGCAAGTACGATAAACTATGCAAAAATTAGTCACCAACCAAGCATGCCCCCAAAACAGTACCTACCCTACATATGAAGCATCTCACACATTTGTATTTTATCAATCAAGTGTTTTCTCGCTCGCTGTGAGTTCCCCGTGCACGTACCATTCAAAAGATGTTCAGCACATTTAAATATTAACCACATGTTTAAGAAATTACCTCATGTTAAAAGAATGTTCAAAGCATCAAAAAATGTTCCTCACATTTAAAACTTGTTCATAAATATATTTTTTCTTCATTTTTAAAAGAAATACTCATGCAATTCAAAGATATTGTATCATTCAAAAACATGTTCGTGACATTTTAAAAACTATTCACCTATATTAAAAATCATTTATTAATAATGTTCATTCTACCAAAAAAATGGTTCGTGTTATTTGAAAAATGTTCACACATGTATTTTACAAAATATGTTCATGTAATGTAAATATTTGTTCACGCAATTTTTCAAAAATATTTGTACCATTGAAAAGATGTTCATGACATAAAAATTGTTCATGTCATTTAAAACTAATGTTCCTCCCCCCAAAATAATATGTTTAAATAAATGTCGTGGAAATGTAAAAAAGTTGAAACACGTACATTATTAGGGAAAACCCTAGCAGTAGCACGCTACCTATACAGTGATACAACTAACTTTTAGTAGTAGCGGTGGTCGTGCCCCGCGCT
This sequence comes from Hordeum marinum, assembly GCA_022496015.1. Lineage (NCBI taxonomy): Eukaryota > Viridiplantae > Streptophyta > Magnoliopsida > Poales > Poaceae > Hordeum > Hordeum marinum. Next base: position 303,395,129 of record CM039673.1, read on the forward strand.
ACTCATACATTTGGGTAGCAGTAACGTGTCTCCTACGCGCATTACTGTTAAGTTTCTGTAGCGTGTTTATCACACACGTGCTCCTGCTATATCTCCTTGCTACTGATATTTTTTGTTTTTATTATTTTTCCTATGTCACTACTTTTGTACAAATTTTATACAATCATATCATACAATAGTCTCATCATATCATACACATAGAAATCTCATCATATCATGCAGACATATACAATACTCTCTCATCATTTATGTCATCATCATCATCCAACACAAAATGATTGATGTCTCTCTTCATCTCGAAATATATAGTGATACAGGTTATAACATGTCTTGAATATTTCATCATCCATCTAAAATATGTAGTCCCTTAGTGAAATCTTTAAAAAGACTTATATTTTGGAATGAAGGGAGTAGAAGAGAAGAGCCATCACTACGAGCAAGAGCGGAATTATGCAGTACATGAAGCGCCGGTTATGATTCCTCTCTCACGCTAGCGTGAACCTCAAGTAACTAACTTCTGCTTCCCCTCTGGTATCGAACCATCTCTGGCTGCCGCCCGGGAACCGGTACACTTGGGCCTGACACTCTGACAACTCATCCTACACTACCAGAACCGTTCCTATATGTACACGACATAGCACTTCTTTGCCACCAAAGACCTACGTACCTGTTAAAGATGCATCACCATCAAGCGAATTCAACATTAATATGCAACATAATATACTTGAGCAACACGAAGAGAAAGAGTTAGCAAATAGGTGCAACTTATAGTAAACATATATAATCTACCCAGTTTCATCATACGCAAACTAATTAACTAGATATCTTTACGCAAGTTCAACACAACCATTTACATCAGAGAGTTTCATCGATACAGAAAGTACAAATTCAACCTACACATCATCATTGGCATCGTCAATTACTGCATGTTCCACCCATCCAAATCCGGGAGGATGCAACCCAGCTTCCTGAACAACGTCATATCCAGATGTTGCATGGCTATGCGAGTTCGGACAAGTGCTCGTGATATATGGCCGTGGTGGAACATCCCATTCTCTTTGACATCATCTTTCATGATGATCGCTGCAATGTCCCCCTAGATGTGAAAGAAGGCATATCTGAGTTTATAATCCGGTTCGGCTCCTAATGTTTCTGCCCATTTGTGGATATGGTCATCATTTCTTCTTGGCCTGCGAAGTTGTTGGCAATCCCTTTTGAACTCCATCACGAGGTAGATGACGTAGAATCCATAGTTCTGAGTTGCTATTGGTTGATGGACACATCCGAAGTTAGTTTTATGCCCGAAACTCGGCGCGCCCTTCCTTGTTTTCCTGATCTCGATGTGGCCACCCCTCATGTTGAAGCCTCGGAGAGCACTATTAACAATTACCATTATGTCGGTGTAGTCCTTCTTCTTGAAGTTTCTGGATGAATCAAAATACAAAGCATGGGATACACACAGGAAAAGAACGATAAGGATGGAGCTGTCGTTGCTGTGCAAAATAAATACACCTCAAATTAGCCTCCATATGAGCGAAGGAATGATTGAAATATACAAAATAGCTATAAGGCAATGGCTTACTTTAGATTATAAGGCAGGAGCACCATTTCCTTGTCCTTATTCATTACCACGAACTTTTCGATGTAATCCCTAGCAGTAGCGCTTTCAAAGTCACCAAGACTCAAGAAGGACTCATGTATGTAGTATGGATCTGCCATCGAGATATTCGAGATTTGGTCTCTCCTGATGATGAAGTTCATATGTAGCACAAAAAGGTGAACAATCGTAAAATCAAGCCGCCTCATGAGAAACATCTCAAAGATGTGATCAAACCGCAGGAAGAACACATCCGCGGGGGGGGGGGGGGGTCTGTCGACGTAGCCATTGTCCTGGCGCACATGAACCACGTAAAGCGGGTATCCTGGATTCTTTGAGGGGAGGAGGCTTTTCTCTATCGAACACATGGTCATGCAGTCTCTTGAGATCCCTGATATGCCCCATAGCGATTTCTCTGGTAGGATTGGCTTTCCCGTGACATGGATAAACACCGCACCTTTGACTGGTACACGGTCTTCAAAATCGGTCAGCAAAGCCGACTTGCTGCTAGAAGCTTTGGCGGTAGTAGAGCCTTTGTTCGTCAGTCTCTTCCTATCCTTCTTCTTGCGTTGAGGTTGTGATCCTTCCAGACCCTCCCTGGCCACCTGTGGGACCACTAGAAGGGATGTCTAGAGGGGGGGAGGTCAATAGACTACTTGACAAAATTAAAACCTAACCTTTTCCCAAGTTAATTAGGTGGCAAATTGTAGCAATTCTAACAAGTCTAATGCACCCTACACATGCTAGTCAACAAGTATGGAAGAGGAAAATAAAGACAAGCATATGTAAGAGGGAGTAGAGGTAGGAAGATCAAACGAAATTGGAGACACGAAGATTTTTCATGTGGTTCCGATAGGTGGTGCTATGGTACATCCATGTTTATGGAGACTCTAACCCATGGAGGGTAACGGTCGTGAGATTCCACGGAGGGCTCCACCCACTAAGGGTCCACGAAGTAGAAACCTTGTCTATTCCATGATGTCCTACGTCCACGGAGGACTAGCCTTACTCCGGAAAGATCTTCACGAAGCAGGCGATCTCCTTGTCGTTACAAATTTCTTGGTTCAACTCCACAATCACGAAGAAGGAGGCTCCCAAGCGACACCTAACCAATCTAGGAGGTACCACCCTCCAAAAAGTAATATATGTGGTAGTATGATGAACTCCTTGCTCTTGTGCTTCAAAAGATATTCTCGTCAACACTCAATCACTCTCTCACAGATTTGGCTTGAGTAGAGGAGATTGATTGGGTGGAAAGCAACTTGGGGAGGCTAGAAATCAAGATCCATATGGTTGGAGTGGATGATCTTGATCTTAACACATGAGTAGGTGGTTCTCTCTTAGAAAATTGGATATGGCAGGTGGGTGTATGTTCTGAGTGCTTCCTCTATGAATGAGAGGTGGTGGAGAGGTATATATAGGCATCTCCAAAAATCCAACCATTACAACATTATTGCCCAACTCGGTGAAACCAAAGTGAAAACTTGGTTGCACTGACTAGTGCAAAATGTGGCAACTTTGGACTTTAAAGTGATACCGATATATAAATCTTGATGGTACCGATATGGGTGTCCTAGGAAGTTTCCAAATCTCGGTTTTAAGAAATTGGTTAATAGAAAGTTGGTCACTGGTTTCGGTTGCACCGAATGGAATTTTGGTGGTACCGAGATGCTAGGGTTTGCCTTGGCTTATGCAGGGTAAAACTCGATGGATCCGACTGGGAATTGTTGGTGTCACCGAATTTTGACTTTTGGCTTTGGACAAAATATATTTGTGGGAAAGTGGGTGAGTATTTTTGGTGGCTAATATATAAGCACTTGAGCAACCAAATCATCATAATTCCTCATCCCCTTTTAATAGTGTTGGCTTTCCTATGGACTCAAAAGTGATTTATCACAAAATATAAATTTAGAGTCCCACAGCTTGAAGACTGGAACGTGGCCAATCCTATTCATTCCCTTCATCATCATCTTCTTATTGGGAATTCTCCTCACATTCCTTAGCCAATCCTCTCTGTGGACTAAATGTGAAATAAACTAGGTAGAGCTATTAGTCAAGGAGACAATGTATGTTGTCATGAATTATCAAAACCACCAAGGGAGCATATGTGCTTTCACCACCACACCCAGTGTTGTCGGGCTAAACACTGCACGACCCTCGAGTAGTTGACCTTGGGTTAAGGTGGCATCTAGAGGCGTGTTCTGCAAGGATCTCATGAATAGAGACTTCTTGCAATCAATCGTAGGAAGTTCCTGCTCCGATACATGAATGATGTCCTCATCCGCATGCTTATAGACCGACTAATATGGCTAGCTCATCGATCGTCCATCGTTATAGCCGCCGGTATTAAGGAACCAAAGAGGATCCTCGTCATCCATCTCATATCTATTGTTGGTTCCACACGGGCGAATTCATGATGCACTATTGGACCCCCTTCCTCGCGTCGGCCGTAGCTCTCGCACAACACGAGAGGCGTTGGTAATTGTGTAGGCAGGGTGGGGTCCATACCTTGTTGATGTGTTGTCATTGGGGTCCGCCCGGCTGCCTCCACACAAACAAGACTCTTCGGACACTGTAGCATCCAACCCTTGCATTCTCCAAGCCTCATCGAGGTCTCGTCCTCCTCTCCCCTGAGATGTATCGTAGCAGACAAATCCTCGTCGCCCGCTTGGAGACTTGCCAAGGAAACCCTGAAGGTGCCAACATGCATCGGTTGGCTGTGCAACGAGCGTTCCAAGGGCTTCTGTATTGCTGCCTTTCCCATGTCCACCTTCTAGTCGTTGTTCATGTATAGTACGGTGCACAACGTTTCTTTGGCCTATGAAGATAAAACTGTGGTATCAAACATTCGAAAGGCAATAGATAAGTAAGATTATAGACATGTTGGTGTGACGCGTAATTACCGCGAGGTCATCGAGCTCATCCAAAGTCGAAGCCCCACCTAGCGCGCCTAAGACGGGGGACGGGATGCTTTGAGCGGCTAATGGAGCAGGCGCGTGGATGGGAGCATGTCTGGTTGTGAGAGCATGGACTGGTGCGATGTTTCACCAAGTTGCTCCCAACAAAGCTTAGACAACGAAAATCCGCTGACATTTTGCGTGGATTTTTGTTCGACCAGTCGATAACAGTAGAAATCAAGGAATTGACCAAAGCTGTGAAACCACTTCTGCAGGAAGGTAAAGCTGCACTAGTTGCCTGCTGTATCATCTCATCTTTGGTCTCTTTTTCGACCTTAGCTACTTTTTGTTGACTGCAAGATTCACCTTCTCATTGATGTTCACCTGACTAAACTTCCTTCTCCGTGTTTTGGCCTCTAGGTCCTCGTGGTAGCAGTACTTCCATGTGGCACTGTCTCCAACTCCGTGCACACTCCCATATTGCGGCCGATTGGCTTCCGGGAGGCCCTTCAGTATGTTCAAGGCCCGATTGAGAGGGGTGTCCTACTTGGGCCTCGCCGATGATTAAGACGATAAGTCGTTTTCAGCTGCAAGATTGTTGTGTTGCTCTTTCTACAAAAGAAACGTGAATCGTTTACAAATGTTACTACAACTTGTAGTCGACTTGATCATAACCTAATATAAGGTGGAAAAATCATAATTACCAGTAATCTCATCAATTTCCTCGTGGGCGCTTCTGTGTACCAAACCTTTTTTATCTTGTCCCACTTGTATCGGGCCCTGATGAAGTCATGCTCCTATGGGTCGATGAACTCCTCCAAGGGGTCTGGGATACCCGCTGCTTCATGTTCCGCGTCCTCCTTAGCCCATATGGGCCTCTTTCCAATGTAACCACGACTTTCGAGCCGGTGGTTCCCCGTGTTAATTTCCTGAAGCCCCTTAAATTTCTCGGACTTAAGCTTAGCTTCTCCGGTAGCGCAAGTGTCCTTGAACTTTTCGTGCATGTCTTCCGTAAGTGTTGGATTCTCCGAAAAAATCTTGGAGTAGGGTTCTTCATCATAAATCAATTTTTTCACCCTCACTTTCTAGGCGGACAACATTACTGAACTTGGCTATGGCGGCATTGTTTATCCTGACCATGACATGATCTTCCCACGAAAGTAAGTTGTTTCCCGACCGGGGAACTTGAATCTGTTGTGCAGCTTCATTAGGAGCAAGTTCTCCATATTTGGTTTACCCCTCAAGTCATAGTCGTTGATTCTTGCGATTTCCTATAGGATTCATCCGATTTGGTTGTCGTAGCACTTGTGAGCTTCCACCGGCGCTATTGGCTTGAATTTGCCAGGGTCCACCTTTGTGACCAACCGTCTTCCGATATCGAGCTTGTTTGGGCGTCGTGTCCTTGTCCATAGGTTCACATTAGTCATGGAGAACTCAGATAATTATTTCAAAGTTATTAGCTATTAGTTTTATCACAAATCAAAGCACTACTCGCATGCCCTGGGGGAGGAGTACCATCGCGTGCCTCTGACCCAAAACAACACTAGGATTTTATCGAGGAACAGAAATGCTCACACATCCCCACCATGCCTTTTTAATGTTTAGACAAACAAGAAATTAAGACCTCTTAATACCGGTACTTATACAAATAAACAATGATGCACTCACACCTTTTTCATATTACCACATCAATATCATTAACGCACAATTTCCGTTTTACGTGCTACATGATAGTTTTGATTATCACTCATCGAATACCTATTATTTTGAGACTAGTACGATGACCCATGCAAATTACCGTCACTATATATTAACTCTCAAACAAATATACGTGAATAATGAGAGTGCAATTATTTCTACAAAATCTATATGCCATTGTGCTCAAAAATATATAAGTCAAGTAGTAGAGCAACTGCTAAGCTCAAAAGATATAAGTGAACCACATAGAGTATTCAAACAAATTATGATGAATGTGTGTCCCTCAGAAATAGGTGTGTACAGAAAATGATGATTGTGTCAAACTAAAAATAAAATCATACAAAATCAAATGACGCTCCAAGCAAAACTAATATCATGTGACAAATAAGAATATAGCTCCAAGTGACATACCGATGGATTAAGACGAAAGAGGGGATGCCTTATGAGGCATCCCCAAGCTTAGACACTTGAGTCTTCCTAGAATATTATGTTGGGAGTGCCTTGGGCATACCCAACCTTAGGATCTTTCCACTCCTTATTCCTTTGCCATTGTGACAACACCCAAAACTTGAAAACTTCAATCGCACAAAACTCAACAAAACTTCGTGAGATCCGTTAGTATAAGCAACATATGAAATACTTTAGTTATTTCTATAACTTGATTCATATTTCAGTATTGCATAATATGTACTATATTATAGCATCTCCATGGCTTATACCCCTGATATAATCGATAGCATCATTGAAACAAGCAAACTATGCAAGCAAAACAGAATCTGTCTAAAACAGAACTGTCTCTAAAGATCCGTAGAGAACCTATACTTCTGTAACTCCAAAAATTCGGAAAAATTAAGACGAGCTGAGGAATTTGTACACAAATACTGTGTAAAAAATTCAGATCAAAGAGACATTCCCGTAAAATCATAGAAATTCTGCACTGGACGTCAAAGTTTCTATTTTTGCACCGTATCAATTCTACTTATCATGTGAGTCATCCGAAAGGCTTTGCTTGGCACAAACTCTAATTAAAACACAAAACACAATCATTACAGTAAAACTAATCATGTCATAACATAAAAATAGAAATTAAAAAAATAAAAAATGAGTATAACTATTGGGTTGCCTCCTAAGAAGCGCTATTGTTTTATGCCCCTAGATAGGAATAATGCATAGTTTCAAGTGTTGTCACCTTTGACATCAAGCTCTTTGAGAACATGTTCCAAGGTCAAAATAGTTTCATTAATGATAATAGGTGGGGATCCTACAATATTTTCAATAGAATTACAAGCATCCAAAGTGTGACACATAATAAATGACCACCGGTAATGGTGTCAAGGACAAACCTATACCAAGTTGTCACACCCTCATAAAAATTACGAAGCAAGGTAGTGGTGTATTGCTTATGAGTTGATTTATTTTGAGCATTGAAAATCCTGTACAATGCATCCTTCAAACTTTCTCCTCCCCTTTCTCTAAAATTGAGAACCTAATTATCAGGAGTAATGAGAACAAAAGGGGAACTAGCCATAACAACAAGCAACAAGTAAACAAGTATCAAGCAAAGATAAATATCTTTGTATTTTTTTTATTTTTGTGAAGCAAACTAAATATAACAGCAAATAAAAAGAAGAACAAGTGAAAGATAATTTGTGTGAAGTTACTTGATAGTTTGTAATGATATTTGCCGACAACGGCGCCAGAAATCCTTCCCGATACTTGTGATTTGAGTAGGGTTTTTCTGTGAAGAGGAACAGGTATTTACAGCACAATATTGGTAAGTATTTCCCTCAGTTAAGAAACCAAGGTTTGTCGAACCAATAGCAATATCAATCCACATCCGTCTTCAGCGTCTGAACACAAAATAACAAACAACTCGCACCCAATGCGGCAAGAGGGTTGTCAATCCTCTTGATCTTGTTATTTGCAAGAAAGTGATGTGTGTACGGTGGGTAAACAAATTACTGTTGGGCCATTGATAGAAAACGCATAGTCATGTGATATTCACAACAATGATCATGTGTATATATGCATCACGTCCAAAATAAAATAGGTCGACTCCTGCCTACACCTATTAAGTCCATGACGAACAGAGTAATGCTTGGAGAACGATGACATGATGTAGACAAAGTAAACTCAATCAATATGCATAAACCCCATCGTTTTCTCCGGAGTGGCAACAGCTCAAATACGTATCTTGTCCCCTTCTGTCACTGGGATATATAAACCCGTCAGGTTGAACCCACTACAACACCCCCCTCTCACTTAAGAAATATCAATCTTGTTGGCCAAATTGTTTTAATAGATTGGAGGGATTTATGAGCTATAATGATAATGCAAATAAGAATCATAATAATAAAAGGTGACTAAAATACTTTTCATGAATAATCTGAAACATAAACACACAATTCATCAGATCCCAACTAACGCACCGTACAAAAGAATTACATCACATAGATCAAATATAGGTACTAACTAAGGACCCTTAGGTCCATGGTGAACTACTCACGCACCACCATGAGGGCAGCAAGGTTGATGAAGAGGCCCTCCGTGAATTATCCCCTCTCCGGCAGGGTGCCAGAATGGAGCTCCAGATGGGATCATGGTGGAATAGAGACTTGTGGTGCCTGAAAAATTGTTTCGGGATGCCCTTTAGGGTTTTCAGGATATATGTGAGTTTATAGGTTAGAGAACGGGGTCGGGAGACCCAGCAGGGATGGACAAGCCATCAGACTACGACCATCCCCAGGGCAAGCCTTATTGGCTTGTGCCTCCCTTGTGCATCCTTCGGCCAAAGCTTCCAAGTCTTATTTTAGTCCAGAAAAAATCATGAAAAAGTTTCGGGGCAATTGGACTTCATTTGGTACTGTAAACTTGGAAAGTAAAAAACATGCAGGAAACAGCAACTGGCACTGGGCACTGGGAAAATAGGTTAGTGTTAAAAAATAATATAAATTGGTAAATTATTACTCAAAACGTATCCTAGAATGATAATATAATAGCATGGAACAATAAAAAAATATAGATACGTTGGAGACGTATCAGCAAAGCATTTTTGATCCTGGAGCAGCGCAATGCGTCAGCCGAGGAAATCTGCCCCAACCATCTCAATGGTGAGCCCGGCAGCCCTCAGCCGAAGCATGTGCGTGATGGCGATCTCCAGCTTATCATCGTTAGCAGCAAGAGCGCTCTACTCCGGGGCATCCTTTTCTTGGATGTAACACCACTCAGCCCGCCACTCCTCCCACTTCTTGTGAAGATTGCTGGTGGGATACACTTGTTTATGGGAGGCACTTGGGATCCAAGTGATGCTGCTAGATCTAGCATTGCCTTCTATGTGGGGATATTAAAAAGGGATAATTCTATTTGAGCCCTTAGTTGTGTCATCGTCGATAGGAATACCCCTAGTTTTGGAAAACACGCAGTCAGGCCCACATCACTTTGCTCGTCTTGCGCTTTTGCCCTTTGACCATTTGACTGTCATTTTGAAAACTTAATAACTATTTCATACTAACTCGGAAAAATGCAAATAAGATATCAAAATATTCAGAAACACGCCACCTATATGTGTATGGCATTTGCATTCACGAGAAAATTGTTGGGAAGTCCACATATCAGTTTTAGCTCATATAGGTGGTGAGGACTTTCCAACACTTTTGTCATGAATGCAAATGACATGCACATATAGGTCATGTGTTTCCGAACATTTTGATCTCTTATTTGCATTTTTCTGAGTTTGTATGAAATAGTTATGAAGTTTTCAAAATGATAGTCAAACGGTCAAAGGGCAAAAGCACAAGACGAGCAAAGTGATGTGGACATGACCGCGTGTTTTCCAAAATTAGGGGTATTCCTGTCAATGGTGATACAACTAAGGGTACAAATACAATTATTCCTATTAAAAATGATGGAAAAATGGTACATTGGGAACTACTCCTGTGAAATTTTTGCATAAGTGCGCGAAGTCCGACAAGGTGGTCATGGCATGTGGAGTAAAATCTAATAGTCTGAAGCCATAAGTCAACATCAGATTTGTGAATAAAGCGAAGAAAGGGGGACCAGCCCGCAATAAAAGAATTATGTGAAGAATGGGTATTTATCCACAATAGTGTGGGTGTTGTCGGGAAGCACCACTAGCACATGATGCGCTGTGGTCTCCTTCTCCCACATACAAGCATACCTCAAGACGAGGTCATTCGGCTTCAACACCAATGGGTGAAGACGACATTGTTTCTCTACGCCCTTGCGAGCGCCTCCTTCATCTCCTCCGCCTTAGGGTCGGGCGATTTCTTGGGCTTCTTCGCCGCGGTTGGAGCCGAAACATGCAACTTCCTCTTAGGCGCCATGGAGAGCTCGAGGGAAGATGAAGACAGAGATGCGCGGAGGCAGCGGAGTGGTGGAGAAGCTCTGCGCTTCATGAGGGAGAAGACAACAGAGGCTCGGAATGGGGAATAGTTTGCTAGGATGAGTAGAGCCTCTTCGAATTCCCTTCTTATAGGGTGGAATGTGCAGAGGTCGCCTCTTCTCGTCCGATGTGGCCATGTGTTTTTGGCACACCCCCAGGCACCATTTCACTCCACATCTCCCACTTTCCGCATTTAATGCACATCATGGGCGGGCGAGGGGGAGTAAAATCATCAACACAACCAAATTAAAGGTCAACGACGTGTGTATGTGCACTATTTTGGGCCTAGCCCAACAATGTCATGGACTTAAGTGTGGCCCAGGCAAAGGGGCTCATGTCGGTGTACTAAAGAATGGGCCCTTTAATACCTTGACATGTACACAGACAACAGTGGTTCTCCGCCCGGCAAGCCTTGCCGGGGAGATGCAACAATCAAGATAACTTCGACGGAAGGATCGAAGGACCGACAAGCCACCTTGCCAGCAAGTAAAGACCCGATAACTCCATGACCGGCAAGATCCCACAGGATGTATCCACCGCTCTACCTCACCGGGCTGATTGTCTCCCATCAATAAGGTGTCGAGCGGGCAAGCTGTTAGGTGGGACTTGTTGGGGCACATGCAACTCTGGGAGATTACATAAACTTGAATGGCACATGTCCTAATGGCATGGTAGAATAATAAGAGGTAGACGGGCCAATGACAAACAAGAACAGGGCATCCTTGTCGGGGAACAACGACACACGACACCTCACGGCGCAATTAATGTGCCTATCCTAATCTGCCGGGGTTAGGTATTTCCCACTATAGCTTATATCAGTAATTTGACCACTGTTGTAGCTACTTCTTACCTTGTGTAATTACCATTCTAGCCATTGTGATAATCCATTTATCTATAAAAGGAGGTGCATGGCTACCTTTACGAAGGTCAAAACCTTGTCCATTTGCACGCGTAGCAGCACTCTTGATCATCCTGTCAGGTTGTTGCACTACGTGTAATCTGGACATCCACATAATTAGCACACACACACACGCAAACACACACACACACACACACAAGACGTAGGGTATTATACCTCCGGGTGGCACGAACCTGTCTAAACTCTCAGTGTGCTTGAGTTGGTGCTACCCTTTGTGCTCGGTTATCCCCCTAGTGAACCTGAAAGGGGCCTCACTAGTTACATAGATTGTTGTACCTCGATAGAGACCTTTTCTGGTACTCTGCCGAAGGGGGAATTGATCATAGAGGCCTTTTTATCAACCTTGCTACCTCCATGATGATGTGTGAGTAGTCCATTAGAGACCTACGGGTCCATAGTTAGTACATAGATGGTTTTCTCTCTCTCTCTCTCTCTCTCTCTCTTTTTGATCTTCAATACCATGTTCACTGTGATCCTCGCGGTGATCTATCTGATGTAATCCTCTTTTGCGGTGTGTTTGTTGGGATTCGATGAATTGTGGGTTTATGATCAGATTATTCATTGAAAGTAATTGTGTCTTTTCTGAATTCTATTATGCATGATTGTCATAGCTTCGTTGTGGAGACCCCGACTCATAAGTCGTGATCACCGAATGTACGTGCATAGTGATCCTAGAGATCAATGCTCACTGAACACACAGAAACCGAATAACAAGAGTCTTACATCCATTACATACCGGTTTACTCAAATATGGCCTTCATAGCCAAGTCTTCATATGATTGCAGTGGAAATCTTCGACGATAGCAGGAACCCATGACATCTGCCTTAACCCTACAAGCATTCTAACTAGGAAGCGTCCTAGCTCGCATGTCCTTCACCAAGGTAATCTTCATCATAACCTGATCTTTCATGCCTAGCCAATAAAATAACTAGTGGCAAGCTAATGAGTACTTTGAATGTACTCGCAAGCAACCCATGTTTTAAACAAGGCAATAACAATGCATGATATAGAACTAATAGGTAAGTTTTTGCAGAAAGCTAGTTTTGAGTGCAATGACATGATCAAGTAACTTAAGTAAGCATGCATCAACCATAGACAAGTGTACATAAGAACATGTCACAATCATCATAAGTAGGGGGTTGTACATCTCATGTTCAACCATCGCACCAAGTCCTCAGACTTGTCTCATGTATCGTCTCAACATCTCATGTTCAGTCATAATGCCAAGTCAACCGACTCGACTCAAGTATCATCCTTGTCACCACACACACACACACCAAGTTTGGTAAAACATCTGGACGTAGTTTAAGAAGGACCTCCAACGGTCCATGACCGTGGACGCGGCTATTCGAATAGTTTTACACTCTGTAGAGGTTGCACACTTTACGCACAAGACTCGGGGAACTTCCATGTCATCCACGACTCGCGGTATATAACATACCCAAGGTAAGCACCCGAACAATGCCTTTTCCCTAGCGATACTAAACAAAGAGTCCACTCGATTGGTACCCAGCCCTCACGATGCACATCACACGAGCCTCGCTCTAATCGTACCATCCATGAGGGGACAAACGGTGTTCCCGATGCCTGTAAAGACAGTGCATGATCTTCCATTCTGGTACGACCCCGTATCAAGAGTGACCACGCCACTCCCGCCACTAGTAATATGGGCTCCTTGCCATTACCCACCAAAGTAATCAACAGAGCCCCTTCCCATATAGGGGTAGAGTGGTTGCGCATGTAAGGTTGGGACGGTCAGCAGACCTTAAATCTAATCCGTTTTCGAAAACACACATACTCACTTGCTCCAGTACACCACTTCTTTCTCAAGTGGTCACCCAATTCATCATCATCTCCCTTGGGCATTAGTAGCACCCGTCGGGGTTTTCGAAAAGTCTTTGAAATCATTTGTGTTCCCATCACCATGCATAATCCCGATCCCACTTGCGTAGCATCTACTAGCCTCCTATCACACCCACCCGCATAACCCTGATAAGGTGGTAGGGTCATGCACGATGCAAGTGTCAAGGGCAAAAGTATCGGAAGCAACCCACAGGAGGGGTCACTACTCCAGATGATCAAATATGAAAAAAGTAAAGTGCTATATGACATGCAATAGAAATGGTTTCTTATCATGGTCAAAGGGCTGCTTGCCTGGCTTAGCAACATCTTCGAGGTCTTCACACGCTTCTCGTCCAACTCCGAGCACTCCGTATATCTCGTCAACTACCGTTAGTAAACAACCACAATAAGCAACACAACAAGCAGAGAAATAAATGTGCTCTATAAATAGGAGTTTTATTTTTCTAGGACTCCTCTGGTCATGAGAAAAATAACCAAGGAGGTTTTGGTGGATGTGGGTCAAGGGGGAGTTTTGAATGGTGGGAATGATGGAAATGATGATCCTTTAAGATGTCGACAGATTTTTTTTATAAAAATGAGTAGAGGTACCCATAAAATAGGGCATGATTTTATAAGCATGAGGGAAGTGGTTTCACTAGATTTGGAGTTGGCACGATATTCCTATGGATTTTCAAAGTGGGTCACATATGAATAAATGGCCCAATAATTGACATGGCAGAATAAGTGTAAGGAAAATGTTCACCACTTAGTGTATGAATTTAGATGTGCCTAGGATTTTAAATCACTGCATTTGGAGCTAAGGTGAGTGTCCTAAGAATTTTACAATGTGGCTGAATAATAAAAGATATTACCAAAATATTTGGTGGAGGGGGAATTTTCATATGGCAAATGTGTGCACTGCACACCATTGGCCAGATCATGATTTTAGGAACATCCAAGACTTTGAATCATCCTATTTGGAATTCAAATGAATTTTCTACACATTTTAGAACTACTCTGATAAAAGAAAAAGGAAAATCTCCCACCTAAATGGGCTCAGAGGTGCACAAGGCGAGGAATGGCTACTGGGCTGGCCCAGTAGCACAGTTGCGCACGCACATCGGCCACGAAGAAAGCGTATTCTAGGGAATGCGCTTTTGCCTACCGAAGATGACTTCTATGCAGACCGTCTCCACTTACTCCGCGCGGGCCTAGTCGGACAGCTTGGCAGAGGCTGACTGATGGGGTCACCGTGGCCAGATTTTGAGCGGAGGCCGCCGACAGGGCTTCAGCCATGGAGGGGGTTCAGGGGAAACAGGGGGGCGAGGGGCCGGTCCAAGGCTTCCAGGGAGAGAGGGAGAGGCCAGAGAGCATGAGAGGGGCATGGGGGAGGCCTTACATGGCCGAGCCGAGGTCCACCATGGACCGAGCTCTCGGATGGGGCTTGAGCGTGCTTTGCAGGGCCCAGAGGAGGGCAATGGAGGAGGGGCCCGACCGGGTGGCATGGCGAGGATGTCGAGGCACCCTCGGGAGACACCACCATGGATCTCAAGGTTGTTGGATGGCTCGGATTGGGCAAGCTACAGTGCGTGGATGCACGGTAGCATGCTCCAGAGCGCGAGCCTTGCATGCCAAGGCATGTCTTTGTCATGTAGGGCGCGGCCACTAGTGTCTAGGGCATCTAGGGGGATAAAGAAGTTCTATGTGTCCTTGGATGCCCTGGGTAGCTGATATAATATGAGAGAGAGAGGAAAATCTTGCTGTACAGGGGGTAAATGGTTTGTTTTACCACATCAACCTTTGAGCTATGACTATGGGATTTTTACTAGAGGTAGGAGGGGGCCAGGTGGAGGTGTGGTAAAAACCTTGGCTCAAAAAGAATGATTTTGCCCTCCCAATTATTGATACCTAGAATAGGACAGAAGGTGTTTGATGCAAGTTTGAGCTAGCAAAGATATGCTCATCAATATGAAACTTAACAGGACTTGATAATAGGTGCAAGTGAGGTTGATCACAAAATTTGAACTCATTTGAAGAAGGTTGCCAATGTAAACTTGGTAAACCTAGAAATGGACAGAAATGCATTTGCTTAGATCTATCTATGCAAATCCATTCCCCTTGATGCACCACTTGGTGTGGCTGCATTATTGGAGGATTAGAACATGTCTACAAATTTTGGGAACAATAGGGGACAATTCGCAATGTAGAGTTCCTCAAATTTGGATCTGGACAAAGAGGGTTTTTGGATATTTTGGTGAACCAAAACAATTGGTATTGATATGAAACTTGGCAAGATGACCACATATATCATATGTGACATTCTAGATTTTTCCTGGATTTATTTGAGAATATTGCTTATAGAAATATTCCAAATGCTGGAAATAGGCAGAAATGGTTTTGAAGGGTTTTGTCCAACACTTTGAACATGACCATGCCTTGAAACTCTTATATATGGACAATATATGTCCACTGAGCTTTCCTAAATTTTCCCAAATATTTTTAAAGCATTTAAATAATTTTTTTCCTATAAAATACCATTTCTCGCCTTAAGAAATAGCCTTTAAATAAAATATGAAAATAATCTTTTAAAATAATATTTTGTGGTTTTAGGAAGTTATATATATAGTAGGTTCCAAATAAAGCATTTGGGTAAAAAGGATCCACCCAATTTGGGGACTTGTAGTGCAAATCTCAAATCAGGGGGTTTTGTAAACCTAATTTGAATAAAACCTTTTTGGCCAAAATAATATTTTGTAAAAATATAATTAAGTCCTATTAACATGGCATGATCATTATACAAGAGTGGGGATCAAGGAAAAGAGTTTTGAGAGTAGGAGGGATTTTATGATTATAGAGCACTAGCAAGCAATCAGACAATCAACAATCAAGTCAAGCATAACAAGCACGCAAAAGTTTTAATTGACCCTGATTTTTGAGTCATGATAACTTAGTCATGAGGCAAATCACGGGGTGTGACATTCGTATTTCTCCGCGATCTATTGGTTTGGTTTGGCCAACTAGATTTATTTTTCTTCAGCGGGATTGGTGTGTTGTAATGGGTTCAATCTTGCGGTGCTCCATATCCCAGTGACAGAAAGGGACAAGACTTGGGTTTGTATTGTTACCATTAACATATTGCTTGCCATACTTTGTCTAAATCTGTCACCTTGCTCCAAGCATTACCCTTTTTGATATGAACTTAATACCTAGAGCGGCAAGCATAAGAGCGCTCTCGAAGTGGAGTAATAGTAGTAGATGCACGATCCTTTCGTTCTACTTGTTTATGTATGTGATGCCCATATACATGATAATTGTTGTGAATAACTTGTCATAACTATGCGCTACTCTGTCAATAGCCCAACAGTAATTTGTCTACCCACTGTATGCTATGTTCAAGAGACAAGCCTTTAGCGAAAACTATGGTCCCCGGGTCTACTTAATCATAAATACTGAAACCCTACAAAATATTTCGCTTTAATTTATCTATAGTTATTTTTTTTCTTTTATAGCATGTATCCATATCAACATTTAATCCTTACAAGTAACGAGTTCAAGGGGCTTGATAACCCTCTTGCTCGCGTTGGGTGCAAGTGTTTGGTTGTGTGTGTAGGTGCTGTAGAAAGGAGTTTGCTTGGTTCTATTGTTGGTTCGATAACCTCAGTTCTCACTGAGGGAAATACTTATATCTATTCTGATACATCTCCTCTCCTCTCTGGGGAAAATCCCAACGCCCCACAAGTAGCAATAGCTACTATTAAGGAGGTTGATACGTCTCCAACGTATCTATAATTTTTGATGATGGCATGCTATTATATTATCTATTTTGGATGTTTTATATGCATTAATATGATATTTTATATTATTTTTGGGACTAACCTATTAATCTAGAGCCAAGTGCCAGTTTCTGTTCTTTTCCTTGTTTTTCAGTTTTGCAGATATGGGATATTAAACAGAGTCCAAACGGAATAAAACCTTCGGAAGGAATTTTTCTAGAAGGAAACAAGTTGATCAAGCTTGGAGTGCACGTCAGGGGAGGTGCCAGGGCGCCACAAGCCTGCTAGGCGTGGCCCCCCTGGTCGCGCCTAGCAAGCTTGTCGCTCCCTGGCAGGTCTCCTAACCCAATTCTCTGGCCTATAAATACCCAAATATTCCCCCAACATCGGAATAAGCCACACAAATACTTTTCCGCCGCCATAAGCCTTCGTTCCCAAGAGATCCAATCTTGGAGGCTTTTCCGGTAGTCTGCCGGAGGGGGTTTCGATCACGGAGGGCATCTACATCAACTCCATTGCCCCTCCAATGATGCGTGAGTAGTCCACCACAGACCTACGAGTCCATAGCTAGTAGCTAGATGGCTTCTTCTCTCTCTCTTTGATCTTCAATACCATGTTCTTCATGATCTTCATGGAGATCTATCCGACGTAATCCTCTTTTGTGGTGTGTTTGTCAAGATCCGATGAATTGTGAGTTTATGTTCAGATTATCCATGAATCTTATTTGAATCTCCTCTGAATTCTTATTCGCATGATTTCATATCCTTGCAAGTCTCTTCGAGTTATTGGTTTGGTTTGGCTAACTAGATTGGCAACTCTTGCAATGGGAGAAGTGCTTGGTTTTGGGTTCAATCTTGCGGTGTCCTCACCCAGTGACATAGTAGGAGTAGCGAGGCATGTATTGTATTGTTGCCATCAAGGGTAACAAGATGGGGTTTTCATCATATTGCTTGCGTTTATCCCTCTACATCATGTCATCTTTCTTAATGCTTTACTATATTCTTCATGAACTTAATACTCTAGATGCAGGCAGGAGTCAGTTGATGTGTGGAGTAATAGTAGTAGATGCAGAATCGTTTCGGTCTACTTGTCACGGACGTGATTCCTATATGCATGATCATTACCTTGGATAACTACATTATTATTCGCTTTTCTATCAATTGCTTGACAGTAATTTTTTTACCCACCATGATATTTGCCTTCAAGAGAGAATCCTCTAGTGAAACCTATGGCCCCCGGGTCTATTTTCCATCATATACTTTCATATCTATACTTTGCTGCAATTTATTTATCTTTTACTTTCCGCACTCATTTACATCTATCTCTTTTAGATCTAATCCTTGCAAATAACCATGAAGGGATTGACAACCCCTTTATAGCATTGGGTGCAAGAGTTTGATTGTTTGTGTAGGTGCAACCGTTGGTGACTTGCTTGTTCCTCCTACTGGATTGATACCTTGGTTCTTAACAACTAAGGGAAATACTTATCTACTTCACTGCATCACCCTTTCCTCTTCAAGGGAAAACCAACGCAAGCTCAAGAGGTAGCAGAGGTCTTAGGAGGAATACTAACACAAGATTATCAGAGCAACAAAGTTCATGTAGATGGTTCCAACAACAATCCTCCCTTGAGTAGAGTATTAAAAAAAGATTCCATATTGGACCACTTAGAAATCATCCACATGGAGACATAAAAAATCCTAGAGAAATATGAGTAAGGTTTGGGGGTGATATATAGCTGGGGCCGAGAAGTGATGGTGGCTAGGTCCAAGGGGTTAACATGGCTAGGTGATGTGACCATAGGCAATACTTTGTCGGACACTCGCATGGAGGCATGGGGATCCCCTTGGTGCACCTATGGTCGCTGGTGACCTTTTCTGATGTACAACAATGATGTATTATAATTTATTTTACCAGTCCCCCAAAAATAGTAATTTTGTAATTTCTTAAAACAAACAGAAAACAATAACTAGCACTGGCGTTTGATTAATAGGTTAGTACAACAAAATTGTATAAAAAGGTGCCAAAACTATGTATAAATGATTTAAAAATAGCATGAACATGACACACTTTATAGATAGGTTGAAGACGTATCAGAGTGCGAGCTAAAACCCAATACAAATTCATAGTGGTGAGCCACAAGAAGGTTTTAGTCCGCCACCTTTTGAAGTGGGAACCCTCAAACTAGTTCGATTTGATAACAAAAGAAACATGAGACCACAAAAATTTCCTAAACATATAAGGTTATAGAATTTTTAGGTTATTAAGCAACTTTTTATTATGCACAACACAATCTAGCAACATCAAAGTTGATTCAGTAGAGCAAATCACATGTTGCAGTAGAAACAACTACATATTCACATATGAACAAAGAGTGCATTCCAACAAAGAAAGGTTTAGAACATAAAAATTCGCCAGGAACTCTAATGCAACAACCTATCGACCATGGTGTTGAATATAATGTGAAACCATCGTAGGGAAAGTAGTGGAAGTAGATGGACGATCATCGAGTGTGTAGTCAAACTTGAGTAAGCAGTTGTGCTGAGAGACTCCACGAAAACATTACCACTCCTTGCTTGGTGCAAGTTACCAAGGGATCTGGTTTTGGAGGCCTTCTACTCCGTGTTGCTATGCACACCGTTACCAGTATGGGGTCACCGAAGAAGTAGCACAACACAAGGAACATGGTTTTTGTGTGTGTTCTGGTATACTATTGTAATTTCTATGTAGCCTCTCTCCCATGTATTTTATTCACATAGAGTTGATGTGTGAGAGAGTCTACATAAGTGAATCCTAAAACAAGACTCATGAGATGCATCGCGCGCTCTCAGCCATTTGACACATCCGGTCGTCCGTTTCGTTTGCTTGATGTGATCTCGACCGTCGGATCGAGCCACCAAAGGACGTCCACCGTCGGATCAAGACCTGGGACTATAGAAATGAATAGTTGAACTTCACAGATGGGGATCAAGCTACCGGAGGACGTCCACCGTCGGATCGATTCACCGCCTGTTAATTTGACTCCTCGCCGAGGGCATTATAGCCATTTTGTGTAAAAGCGTATAAATGGAGCAGCACGTCGCGTGGATACCCTAGCCGTCGCCCCTCTTGTACTCGTGCAACGCCTCCACTCACCCAACCATATCCCTCCCTCAGATCTAGCCGCCACCGGCCCTCGCTCCACCACAGCCTCCCCGCCTGGACATGTTGACCATGAGCGCTAGCAAGAAGAGGAAGGCTGGTGATTCCCTTCCTCAGATGTGGTTGTCGTTGCCCCTCGCGCCGCCCCTAGCCTCCCCGCCTGGACGTAGAGACCATGAGCGCCAGTGAGAGGAGCAATGTTGGCGAGTGCACGTCGAGCATGACCCGCATCACATGCCTCCTATGCGTTTGGGCCGACCTACACGCGTGACATTGATGTCACCACCGACGTTGCGGCGAAGGCCATGGCCGCACATCGCCATCACCGAGAGGAGAGTCATCCATCCACGCCAATGTGGTCGTCGTCCTCGCGCAACTGCTCCCCCCTACGAGCTCATTCATATGCTCCTTCGGGATTCAAGGACCACTGTTGTAGTGGCCTGTGGTTTAGCCCCCGGTCTTGACCTAGGGTTTGGTGGGCGAGCTCACTACCGTCCACCTCGAGGTCATGCTTCCCTCTCCCTCTGCTTTCTCTCTATGTGTGTGTGCGTGCGTGCGTGTGTGACTAATACTATTAGTCGTCTCCATATGTTCATTTGAGGGGGCTGGATCCCAAGGGGCCGAGTGGCAGTCCTCAAAAGTTGTTTGGAAGAAGATGGGTGTAACACCCCTGGATCCATGCTACAGTGATCTTTGGATTTAAGCTACAGTAAACATGAGGATTAATATAATGCTTTTTCTAATCCAAGTTTGATCATTTTTTGGAATCAGTTCTTAATTCAAATTCTTTTGCAATGCAAATTCATTTTGAAAATTCGATTTAACAGTTTTGCAAACCTGAAAACTAAATTCATTGATGGGTTGCAAATATTCCCTAAGCATTTATAAAATTGTAAGCAACAATTTTTCAAGTGTTTAGGTGCCTCAAAACATTTATAACAAAGGCCAAAATATTTATTTAATTTCCTTTTGAATTATAGAAATGCCAAACCTTTTCAACTGCTCCCAATTCTTTTTGTGGATATGTCGAATAATTCTACACTAATATTTGACCAAGTGGCATGTTTTGCAAAAGTCAAATCTGTTGGGTTTTTACTTTTAGCAGTAGTTTTTTTTATAAAAAAGAGTGTGTTAAATTAACAAAAAGGAAAAAATGACCCCTGTCCCCCACTGGGCCTATTCCCCTCAGCCGCCCCACCCACCCCCTATCCCTAACCTTGCTATAGGGCTAGAGGGGGCGGGATGCCTGCCACGACACCCCGCTGGCCACACACCAGACATCGATTTTTTTCCAGAACTAGTACCATTTTTTTAGCAATTTTTAAAACAGGTGTCCGAGTTGAAAAAATTCCAAAACTACTACCCTGTCGGCTAGTATCAGGCCGAGCAGGGACCTATCGGCCACCACCAGGCCGACCAGAGACCTTTCGGCCACAAGTAGGCCGAAAAGACCCTCTTGGCCAATCAAAGGCCAGGGGAGGATGCCCGTCGGCCATCGGGTGGCCAAAGGGCCACCTGTCGGCCAGTGGGAGGCCGATGGGCCCCTGGATAAGGCCCATCCGTCCTTTCTTCCTCCTCTGACCAGTCATTTCACCCTCCCCGGTCTAGTAGCCTGCCCCTCTTCACATCTCACTCCCGTTGCTCTCCAGTGCTTCCACCGCCTCGCCGATCTCTTTGCTGGACCACCCATTTTGTTATTTTACCCATGTAAACAATAGATCAGGGCGCTCTCCACCGGCCTACGGTAATTTTTTTGGCTTCCAACTCAATCGAATGAGAACTCTCAAGTCGGTAGTGGATTTAGTTCTTATTTTCCACCTTCCGTCTGCAGGTAATGGCTTGCCCATTTTGCCAAGCTCCAGGTGGCTCTTGTGATGCTGTTGATTCCGGTGCGTCTGTATTTACTGTGGTGCTGGATCATCGATGTTCTAGACATGTTGTAAGATTCTATGTCTTGATTATCTGACTGTGGCATATTCGAATGCCTTTGTTTATAAGTTTATGATCCTTGCTTCCATTCTTGTTGTAGTATGTTCCTTGCAGTGTTAGATCACATCTTGCTCGGTACATTGAGGAGTGCAGAGCTTTAGCTATTCAGAGAGGTGACACAGATATTGATCTTGCTCTGCACAACACTGAGGGTAACTTATACCATGTTATGTTCACACATGGTAGGATGAGCAGTAAATTGCATGGTCCTTCGTGGGAGGAACTCGTGAATGATTATGGTCTCCGCCACAGTGACATGATGACTGTTATGCTTGAGCACTATGGAACTTATATTAGTGTCGAATTCCACCGGGATGGTGTTATGTTGTTTCCTTTTCCCCATGTTGGTAAGATATTTGTTTGACTGATTTTCAGATTTGATTCAGCTTATACATTTTGCAGTTCATCTCAGTTAGTGAAATCATTTTTTTGTAGCTCTTGAGGATCTGAGTGAAACTCAGTGGGAACTTGTTGACAGCTGTTTTTATAGTCGTGGTGTCACTGAATTATCAGCAAATGTATGTCATGTCGCGGCAGCTCTTTGATGACAACTACATACTGTGTACTCATTTTGTTCATAGGATGGATCGCATGAACGTTATTTCCCAAAATATGGTAAGCTTTGGTATCTGGTTTATATTATATGTTTGTTCTTTGCTGGTTCATAGGATGGATCATATAACTTGCTTGTTTTTGTTAGGTTATTCCTACCATGGTTGTGAGGAGTTTGATGGAATTTTTGGCTATTCCTAGGACTAGTTCTTTACTTCTTGAAATTACTTTGGATTCAGAAGATGATGATATATTTGTGAGCATTCCTTGTTCCTACTTCATTGGCTTGGGTGATCGAATGGTGTTGAAGAAGGAAGGTTTCGGAAATTTTCTGCTGGCATCGTCTATCGAAGTCAACAATTTGGTGCTCATAACATTCAAACAACATGAACAGGAGCTAGCTATTGTTTTCAGCTATCTGCCACAGTGAGAAAGAAAGAAAGGTCTCGTGCAGCCCAGGCAACAAAAGAAGCTAGAGATGGAGAAGGAAAATATCCATGTTGGACTAAGTAGATTTATATTCTTGTAACTCAATTTCAGCAAGTTGTATCTTAATTTCAGTAGGTTGTATCTTAATTTTAGCAAGATGTATCTTAATTTCAGCAAGCCGTACTATTCCCGTTTTTATTTGCCGCCATACTGTGGCGCCACCTTTGTCCCACCAATCTCTGCCGCCACTTTCCTTCCCGCCATTATCTCCCGCCATTATCTTTCCCGCCATTCTCTCCCACCATTCTCCCCCGCCAATTTCTCCCGCCATTCTCTCCCGCCATTTTCTCCCACCATTCTCTCTCGCCAATCTCTCCCGCCATTTTCTCCCGCCATTCTCTCCCGCCATCCTCTGCCACTTGATTTCCTGCCATTGCGGTTGTCATCTGCCTATAAAACAAGGCATTGTATCTGCCTTCCTCCATCAGCCACCAACACTCGTAAAAACCAGCGTGGTAGTCATTATGAGTTTGCCTTCTTCGGATCAAAGCATTAGTCCTAGCAAATGGAAGAGTGCGAAGTTGCCTCAGGGGGTGGAAGCAGTTCGTTGTTGGTGCGGGGATCTCTGCAAGGTGAAGGAGGTGATGTATTTTTCAAATTGGTTGGGCATGAAGTTTTTCATGTGCACTAATTATGAGGAAGATCCACCCGTTGGTCCTTCACCATACATCACGCCTCCGGTATATTTTAGTCACATAGATGAAACACGTTGTTCGTATTGTTGTTTATTTGATTTTCATATTTCTGTTTCTTTTGTAGTCTCCTCAGCCCCTGTGCCAGTACTATCAATGGATAGACACGAAAATGCCGGACTGGGTGGTGACTGAGATTCGTGAAAGAAGTCATCGTGCATGGGCAAGTTTGGACTTGGAGTAGCGCCGCGAGAAGTCGGCAGCAGAGGAGAAAGCAGAGCAGGATAGAGCTTGGCAAGAGCACTGTGTGGAGCAGAGGGCTTTTCTTGGTGAGATGAAGAAGAAAAACCAAGAAAACCAACTTCAACTGGCGGAGAAATAAACATTACCAATTCATATTGTTAATAATGAAAATACCTCTCTCCGTGCCCAAACAGATCCCATAGTAGGCAAGTCACCGATAGAAGGCACGTAATGTCCAGCCATGACCTCATTACCAAAAGGTTTGTCAACGCTCACGTAGGGTCGACCAATAGGGAATCTCTCATAAGACCAAAGCTACAACAGAAGTGGACATCCGAGAATACCAGATTTCCTAGACCTCAACTGGCAAGCTTTGCAGAGGCCTCCATACGTAGCTGCTAACATGACAGAACTAAAACTCCTCTGCACAATGTCCTCAGGGGAACGTGCCTCAGCTATCTCTCGTGCAATGCCGATTAGTCGTGCATCTATAGTGGTCACGTGGTTCTCTGTGAACATAGTCTTGCCAAACAACCACATAATATATGCCTCTAGGGACTGGTCAATCTGTGCCTCTGATAACTAATAAGTGGGATATCCTAAGGCAACAATCTGAAACTGGCTCAACCACCTGAAAAGAGGCCCGTGTCGATCGTTGTCTAGGGTACCGGTAGTTGGCACCGCAGCCAGAAAACGGGCATGCATAGATGCTAGCAAACCAGTTTCCACCTCTAAAGGTCCTATGATAGCACCGGCGAGAGGTAATCCTAACAAGTAAGACACATCCTGTAAAGTAGGAGCCATCTCTCCCCAGGGAAAGTGGAACGTATGTGTCTCTGGTCTCCATCTATCTACTAAGCAGCTAAGGAGTGACCTGTCGTAAGAGAAGCGTGATACTGGCCTCTTGCATAGCTGCATTGATTCACCCACGTCATCCAATTCCGAGTGATCAACCCACTCATCCAATGTACCCTCAACCAGTCGTGCCAAGGGTAGAAGTCCAGCCCAATTCAGCCTACAAAATGAAACAAAATGTAGCTTACAATTAGATTCTATCAAAACAATGTCGAACATACTAAGTGATTGTACCAACACATACCTATCAATCCATGCAGGGTGTATCGTCCAGTTAGACTTTGGGGTGCGAGTGATCAACACGTCTAAGTTCGTGCCCGATTCCATAAGTGCGCCTCGGTGCCCTCTATCGATATTAGCATTAAGCATCGGATACGAAGCCATATCTGCAATGACAACATAGTACAAACATATTACAAAATAAAACATAGATGCTTGCGTACTAAAAATAAAAACTGAGTATCCGAGAGGCATTAAAACATAGTCTCACATATTACAAATATTAACATAGTGCTTGCTGCTTACACATAAAAACATAGTGCACACATATTACAAATAAAAAAGTAGTCCTACTTATTACAAATAGAAACATAGTCCGACATATTATGCAGCTTCAGAGTTATTTATTCCTCATCCGCCCTTCGGCCTCGGGAGCCTCGTCCACCACGACTACCAGGACCACCTCTTGCAACTGTTGTTGCAGTCGTCGATGTGGAAGCGCTCGTCGATGTGGAAGCACCGTCTTTCTTCAGGTCGGGGCAATATTTCATCCTATGCCCAGAAGCCGCGCAGAGCAAACATTGTCTGGTTGCTCCACCAGCTTCAGATTGGTCCACATCGTTTCGTATGCGCTTTACCTTACGCCTGCCCCTGCTAGTGCACCGTAGTTCAGGATCCGGGATGTATACTCTATCACCATCGTTTACCTTGTTGAAATTGCTGACGACTCTAAACCCTGTCATCTCACCTATCCAGACATTGAGTACTGCCTCCTTTGAATAGTACGGAGACACGAAGGAGATAGCGTCCAACTGAATCTGGCCACAGGCAGCCAACACATGTGAGCAAGGCAGGTGCAACAACTGAGGCTTGTTGCATGTACACTCACAAGTTGGATGAAATTCTGCTCTGACTGTAACCTCATGCGTCTTCGCCTCATTTGCAGAACCAAAACCATCAGTAGGAAGCTGAACCTCATAACTCCTTTCCTGATTACCTATGAGTGTGACGGTGTGCTTTTTTGCTTTCTTTATCTTCTCAGCCATGTACTCCATGACACGGCTGTAGTAAGGAGTGTTCTGATTATATGTAATATGCTTCCTTGCTAACTCATGCCTTTCTCTGAAATACCTCATAGTGCCATGGAATACACCCTCCACAATAGCTGTCAGTGGCAATGCTCTATTCCCATTGAGAACAAAGTTATAGATCTCTGCAAGATTGGTTGTCATGTGGCCATACCTAGCTCCATGGGTGTCATGCAGCAAACACCAATTCACTGGAGGCTCTTTATCTATCCACTCAGAAAAATTCTTTATTGCCCTGCCCTTCTTTCTCTTCGTATTAGGAGGGTCAATTGCTGGCAAGTCACAAAGACCAACTGGCCCCTCCATCTCCGCAATGAGTGCTGTTAATTTAACCTGGTCTTTTCCATTTTCTTCCTAGCAACGACCTGCTTCTTAGTGAACTCATCAAGTTTTGACCAAATAAAATCGTATTTGCGTTGCTAGTTCTGCTTGCATAACTTCTTGAACAAGTTCATCAACCATTTGTTCTTGAACTGTGAGAAAAAATTAGCACCCAGATGGCGCATGCACCACCTGCTTTGCAAGTCCTTCCAAGGTGTTGGCTCGTCAGCAGTTGGATTACTCTATGTCTTCACGGCCTTCAATATACCGGGATGTCTGTCATGAATGAGATACACATTTGATCGGTCCTTCACGATCGCAATTTTAATTTGACGGAAGAACCATACCCATCTCGGAAAGTGCTCACCCTCCACAAATGCCATGGCTAGTGGGATGATTTGGTTGTTCCCGTCCACACCAATAGTAGTCAGGATTTGCCCTTTGTACTGACCAGTCAGGAATGTACCATCCACAAATATCACAGGAGGACAATGCCTGAAAGCTTCGATGCACATACCAAAAGAGAAGAATACTCGTTTCAACACCTTGTAATCCGGTATGCTTTCCAACCTCGTGTGCTGAATGTTAACATAAGTGTAGGGATTCCTCTCCTTCAGTATGTCAAGGAGACGCACAACATTATCATAGGAGTCGAAGAACATCCCAAACCTCTCCTCCATAGCCTTCTGCTTAGCTCTCCAAGCCTTCCCATATGGAATGTCATACTTCCATCTGACCTTCACTACTGTCTGGATGTGCTTTGCTTCCATATCTTTCTTCGTCACTATCTCAGTATACATGAGTTGCGCTACGAGAGTTGAAGTAAGGTTTGGATGATGAGCCAACATGTTTTTCCTAACACAATTATGCGGTACAACATTTGTCACAACCCAGTGGATGTGATACTTTGGCACGTGGGTGTGCACCTTCGTAGGACAACCTGATTCAATACACTTGACGGTATATTTCGTTGGACTAGATATGTTTGTCCGAAAAACCCTCTAGGTAGACATAGCCCACTTTATCACCGCATACTTCATTTTCTTCTTTGTGTCAAACATAGCCCCGATCTGGACTTGGTTCAGATTATATTGCCATGGAGTCTCATGGCCATCGTTGATAGTAAAGCCGACGGATATGTCCTACTCCCATGCAACAGGAATTGGTACCTCCTCCTCATCCTCGGAATTTTCAGAATCAAGTTCCTCTGCAATCCCATCCTCGTCCTCTTCCTCCATCACCCTCTGCATTTCCTCGCCTTCCTCATCCCCATCAGCAACACCAGAGGCAGCTAATACTACCGATTGAATACTCTGACTAGTAGCATGACCACTAACATAATCTGACTCATTGTCGGCTTGGGTAGCATTCACATCCGATGGCTGTGACCCAGATACATAAATCTCGTTAGCCACTTGACTACTCTAGCCTGGTTCATACCCCATGTTGGGTGGTACGATATTCTCCTCCTTCACCACTGTTTGCACTAGGGTATACGGATGGATTCTTCGGTCTCTGCAACGACTTAACAAAGACAACCAATGCTAGCTCCTATCTATCGGAATCAAATCCCACTTCACATTTTTAAAGGATTTGGTCCACAAGGCATGAATACTGACGGAACAAACTTCAGGATCGAGGCCAAAACTAGTAGTGAACCAGTGCTTCAACTGCCTAATGTACAGTCTATCCGGGCCTGAAAGTGTCATCTTGCCTCTTTTAAAATCGCTAAGATCAACCCTAACTCATCGGATTCAAACGGCAAATGAGTGGACGGAATGGGAGATCAAAGGGGGGGGGGTTGGCCTAAAATAGGCTAAAAGGTAAGCTAGAGGAGGAAGAAGGAGAGGTGGCCGACGGGGCCTTATCCTGGGACCTTTCGGCCGACAGGAGGCCGAGAGGTGGGGCTCGGCCAGGAGCGGGCCGACTGCCCGGCGCGTCGGCCTGGCTATGGCCGACTGGCCTGTTTCCGACCCGTTTAGGCCGACGGGCGTCCGGTCGGCCCACAATCGGCCGACAGGGTAGTAGTTTTGATATTTTTTCAACTCAGACACCTGTTTTCAAAAATGCTACAAAAATAGTACTAGTTCTAGAAAAAAATCCCAGACATCGGCGGTTGTCCCCCAGCTCCTAACCTCCCCAGACCCCCCCTCGTTCACCCGCTTCCCTCCTCCCTCCCTGTCGCCACGGCGCCGAGCACCCACGGTCGAGCCGTTGTCACCGCCGCACGTCCTCGTCCTCCTCCTTGCCGGATGAATTCAAGCCAGCTGCCCCAGCCACCCTGCCCCGCCGGTGAGGCCGGCCTCCCTCCCCTCTCACCCCTACGAGCTCGCACTCCCCTTCCCCAGCCATGCCCACACCGTATTGCGGTCGCCGCGCCCCCGGTCCGTGCCCCACACCCATGGCGCACTGCGGCCGCGCCCTCCTACTCCCCTTGCATGCGTGCACTCGCACAGCTGTAGCTGCTGCTCGCTGCTCTGCCGTGGCCGCACCCGTCCGCGTGCCGCCCGCCCACTGTCGTGCTGCCGCCTAGCTGCTATTGTCGCCCCCTTTGCTGCTGCTCCGGCCGCCGCTGGCCATCGCCGGTCCGTCTCCGCCGCCTGTGCCCTGCACCCTCCCACACCCGCCGGCGCTGGCTCCATCAGCGCCTCTGCTCCCGAGCGGGCATAGCCGACCGGCCCGATTTGGTTAGCGGGGTTAATCCCCACCCCACTGACCCACGGGACCCACCGCCCTGTTAAAAAGAGTTTTTATAATAAATAAATAAAATTTAAATTAATTGATTGATTGATTGATTAATTAGTGAATTAACTTAATTAATCTTAGTTAGGTTAATGAGCCTATGACAGGTGGGTCCCCCCTTGTGAATTAATTTGTTAGTTAATTTCAAACCCTGGTTAACCCTGTGTCTATGACTTATGGGCCCCAAATGTCAGTTTGACCAGTCAAACTGACTATTCAGTGCTGATGTCAATGATGTCATGATGATGAAAATGGATTTTCTTAATTAAAATAAATCTGTTGATTTCAGAATATTAATAAAAATTTAAAATTTAATATAAATTAATCTATAAATCACATAAAAATAATTTATATGTGAAAGTTGAGCAGAATAATCGTAGGAATCCAAATACATTGTCCATTCATCAGTCACATGCCCCTAGAATGATGAACATAGACATTTTGGCATTAGGATCATTTGTCAGGTAGAAGCTTGAGACATAGGAAATATCGTCAAATATTTTCCCGCTCCGTCTTTGACGTGTAGTACTATGTTAGCTTATCCCTAGCACTGCATATTGCCATGTCATGCATCGTGTTGCATCTGCTTGCTTGTATTTATTGTTTCTTCCACCCCTCTTCTTTGCAGTAGACACCAAGACTGACGCTGCAGCCGGGTATGACTACCCCATTGAGGTTCAACTTTTACAGTAGAGCAACAAGGCAAGCAACCCCCATGTTGATCATTCCGATATTACCCATTCTTTCTCTCTGATGCTTGCATTAGATTTTTCTACTGTTATAGTTAGCTCCTATTCTGATGCATAGCCTATTTTTGTTAAACTACTATTGTACCTACTGTTATATCACCTGTCTAGCATAGGTTGATTAGTGATCCCACGTGGCCCCTTTGTCCCAGTTGCCCCTGCTTCATCATCGACGTCTCGAAGACTCGATCAACCGATCGACAAGCCATGCCCGTCACATTCACCTCACACCCCCTAGTTGTATGACTCTGAAGAGCTACCATCAAGTATCGAGGGTGACACCTCATAACATACTCATGATACTAGCTCTGTAGCGTAGCTAGTCGGTCGTGGATCCCAGGGGGATTCCTCGTTTGCCACTCCCGACAACGACCCTGCCATGCAACTCCTCAAGCGTGAACCATCGAGGGTGATTCCTATCTGGTCACCTTGAGGATTACATCGGGTGGGATCTTTCGAGGTTGATCCCTCGGGTTTCCCCTTGGTGTTATAGACAAACAATTACTTTAACTTTACTACTGATACATATTGAGGTTAGGATAAACTGGAGGGTATTTGTGTAATAGTGATGAGGCATGGCCGGACATTCTTGGCCCTTGCCACAAGTCCTCGAGACAGGGCGATGGTGCCACATATCGTGGATCATCGATTGTCGCCGCAATTAACAAAGCATTAATGGGTCTGGATATGTGATCGAGAAGGCCTCTCACTTGTTACGCATTAAACACCGAGATGACCTCAAGGAAGATTGGCCCGTGACCCCATCGCATTTAGGATGTAGACCGGTGTGTGGCCTCCCTGTTGAGCCTAGGTAGGACTACAGTGTGTTGATCAGCCAAGGCTGGGCATTACCCGAGAAAGTGTGTCCGGCCAGAGTTAATTGAGCGTGTTGGGCAAGTTTGTGCACCCATGCAAGGAAGTATATCTATTCGAATAGCTGTGTCCACGGTAACAGAGGCTCGGAGTTGTAACCTGATTTGATATAACTAGAATTGTGACTTGAGATAAAAATGTTGGCTTAGAGGTTGCTTTCTCGCACGTAGTTGAGGAAGAATCTCTAGGCGTGGTTACTAAATGAACTTGCTACTTATATTGTGCTAATCTACACACTTCTAATGTTGCAACACACTGAAGATGCTAGTCTTCGATAGGCTAGGTTTCCTCCCTCGATTCTGGCATTTCTACAGTTAGTCCAAAGATATAGCCCCATTCTTTTGATAATGATGCATAGTTAGCATACTTCCGATGTCAGTCTTGCGAGTACTTTGGATGAGTACTCGACGTTGCCTTCCTCCCCTTTTCCTCTTGATACGATTGCCGCGACTAGATGAAGGACCCTAGGAGCCACCTGATCCCGCCGATGACTACTACTACTAGGATGGAGCTTACTACTACACGGAGGCTGCCCCCGACCAACAATGGGATAGGAGGCTCCTAGGCAGGAGGCCTTGGCTATTCGATCTGTTGTTTATGTTTGTGCTAGTCTTCTTAAGGCAAAACTTGTTTAACTTATGTATGTATTTAGATTTTATTTGCTTCCATAGACTCGTTTGTATTCGAGCCCTCGAGGCCCCTGGCTTTTAATATGAAGCTTGTGTGACTTTAATTTGTGTCTAGAGTTGTGTTGTGATATCTTCGCATGAGTCCTTTATCTTGGTCATACGGATTTCAGTGTATGATTAGCGTACGATTAAAATGGGGGCATCACAGGTTGGTATCAGAGCTGACTGCCTGTAGGTAGCCCCCTTTCCAACTCTTTGGACGAAGTTGAGTCTAGTACTTGAAAAACTTTTACTAACATTGTCGTGTGGCTTACGGGCCCACATCTCATTCGGGTGGTATTAGGATCTTTTATTCCTCGTCTATACTCTAGGTTCTGATCTCTCTTCTACTTCGGGTTAAAGATTTGCTAACTCTAACATTAGCTTCTCGTAATCACATCCACCGAAGAGCCATCTTATCAGCATTTTTTCTTTGAAAGTATGATGCACACACTGTCTTTTGACATCTTTCAATCTCCTTGTTACAGATGCGTCCCTCTAGGCAGCTCATTCGCCTGACTATGGTCGTTGATGCGACTGGGTTCCCAACCATTTTGGTCGACCTCTTGACCAGGCTTGGATATCATTGGTACCCCGAGTACACTATTTATGAGGACTACTGCGAGTTCAACCTGGAGTAGTACCAAGTAGAGGTTGTTATCTGGGATCGGCAGAATCTCTCCATCACTGAGCTGCACACCTATTGCGGTGTTGGAATGATGGTTGATATGGCCGTCCATGATGCTGCTTTTACTGCTATCACCCGCCTCCGTGGAAAGCACCCCCACTTGGAGGAGACTGGATACAAATACATTATGTATGTCCCAGCTAGGGATGAGACTAGATATGATACTGCTGCCTTCACCCCTTATGTGTGGCAGCGCAATGAGCGATCCTACACTGTTGTTTGTACCCCTTACGTGAGTCGTCGTTACCACCCACAGGTTCTGGTTCAGTACACTGAGGCACTGGATCATACTATCCGAGCCATTTGTCGTGGTTTCGTCATGGCAGATGTCCTCATAGGAGAACTTAGGTATGAGGCTCATCGCCGCTGTGTGGTGACTCGAAGGGGTTGATCGGGAACGAGAGACGGATTTACCCAGGTTCGGACCCTCCAATGGAGGTAAAAGCATATGTACTACTTTGGTGTCTATATTGATGGTGATCTCGATTGCAAGGGTGTGGAATCGCTGACCTAGCTTTCGAGAGTTTTGTAACCTAGCTCATTGGCCTCAAGGGCTCGTCTTTATATACAGGTCAAGGCCGCTGGGTTTACAAGAGTCTGGGGCATGTTATAACTCGTGACCTATTACGGTTCTACCTTATCTTGTCTTTCAAGTAAGGAAAGCTTCTAGAATCTTCCACCTCATGGGCCTTGGGTTGCCTTCTTGATGTACTAATCCGCCAGGCGGCTTATTTGGTAAGTCTCCTTATTTGCTTTACTATCACCCCCATGGCCCATCCAAAATATATTCCTTAAGCCGCCCATAATCTAACTGGTCCGAACGGCAGGTTATACTGCGGAGTCATATCCCCGACATTAGGCCCGAGGTTGAGTTGAATTTATTCACATCAAGCTCTTACTTTCGTTGGGCATCTTGTCTTCTATTTGAATTTGCGTCTTCTTAGTTTTTCCAAGTGTCGGCTCTTGGTTCCTCCGTATTTGTAATTTCTTTTGCACCACCCATCCATGACATCACCCGCTGGATTTTTAGGAGACTCGTAATGACATTACAACAGATCTTTGCATGTATCCGCGTATCCCGAAAATCGAGGCATTGACTTTTTCAATAATTACTGCGTCTCCTTGTTTCCCGCGTCTGTCAGTTTCCTCTTCGGGTTCTCACCCTATAAATATTCATGGAGAGGCCCGTTACTCACTTTACACTTCTCGTTCCTCCTCGCGCTTCCCTTCTCAGTCGACCACTACCGGAGTTCGAGGACGTCGCCGAGGCCTTCCAACCGTGCTACTCAAGCCACCAAATCTCCTTGCAATCGCCCGGACAAGCACCGTTGCCTCCCTCTCGCTTTCAACCAGTCCGGTACGTTTCATCTCCTTTTAGGGTTTGATACTAGTCCGGCGATCAAATAACCCTGCAACCAAATAACAAAGGGTCTCTTGTGTCCCCAACACACCCAATACAATGGTAAATTGTATAGGTGCACTAGTCCGGCGAAGAGATGGTGATACAAGTGTAATATGGATGGTAGATATAAGTTTTTGTAATCTGAAAATATAAAAACAGCAAGGTAACTTATGATAAAAGTGAGCACAAACGGTATTACAATGCTTAGAAACAAGGCCTAGGATTCATACTTTCATTAGTGCAATGTTTCTCAACAATACTGACATAGTTGAGTCATATGTAAATACCTCACGTGCAACAAATAGATCACTCCAAAGTCACAAATAGCGGAGAACTAACGATGAAATTATTGTAGGGTATGAAACCACCTCAAAGTTACCTTTTTTGATCAATCTTATAAGCTATCCCAATAAGTGTCATGAACAACCCTAGAGTTCATACTAAAATAACGCCTTAAGGCACACATGAAACAAAACCCTAATGTCACCTAGATACTCCAATGTCACCAAGACTACCCATGGGCTTGATTATACGATATGCATCACACAATTTCAGATTCATCATGTTCAATCCAACACAAAGAACTTCAAAGAGTGCCCAAAGGTTTCTACCGGAGATTCAAGACGAAAACATGTGCCAACCCCTATTCATAGATTCCCAAGGTCACGGAACCCGCAAGTTGATCACCAAAACATACATCAAGTTGATCAATAGAACATCCCATTGTCACCACGGATATCCCATTGCAAGACATACATCAAGTGTTCTCAAATCCTTAAAGACTCATTCCGATAAGAAAATTTCAAAGGGAAAATTCAATTCATCACAAGAAGATAGAGAGGGGAAAACTCCATATGATCCATCTTTATCAATAAAGCTCGTGGTACATCAAGATCGTGACATCTCAAGAACACGAGAGAGAGAGAGAGAGAGAGAGAGATCAAACACACAACTACTGGTACATACCCTCAGCCCTGAGGGTGAACTACTCCCTAAAAGCACATCTGCTCCCTTGGTGGTTTTGGTAATTAATAACAACATATAAGTCATTAAACTAATGTTTCCGCCAAGTATATTTCAGAAAAAGTTCAATGATAGGGATGGCAAAAGGATTGTGGAATTACCCCAAGATGCAAGAAATAGGTTGGACAAGCTTCAAGCAAGAGGACTTTGCATTTTACATTTGTGATAAATCACTTTGAGTCCATAGGAAAGCCAATACTATTAAACTGGGGTAAGGTTTTGTTGGTGAACAAAATGCTCATACATGCACAAGTTCTAGTCACCAAAAACATCCACAAGCTCTCCCACCAAAGTCTGTCTATAGCCAAACATTCAAAATCGGTGCAACCAACATTACTATCCCGGTGCCACTGATTCCAGAACCTAGGCAGACTTAGCCAAACCCTAGCCACTTCGGTGCAACCGATTCCATACCGGTGTCACCGAGTGTAGGTTGCCAACTTTCTTTTACACAAATTCACATTTTTGGTACCACTGAGATTGTTGGGTCGCCGTCACCGAGATTGGAAATCTGACTGTTTGTCACCTTACGGTGCAACCGAGTTTCATATATCGGTCTCACCGAGATTCAAAAGTTGCCACATTTTGATCACTTCGGTACCACCGAGATTAACACATCGGTGTCACCGAGTTGGTCATTTTGTGTGTAACGGTTTGATTTTTGGGGATGCCTATATATACCCCTCCACCACCACCTACTCGAAAGATAAGCACTCAAAACTATTCCATACCTATCCTATCAGATTTTCTGAGAGAGAACCACCTACCCTTGTGTTGAGATCAAGATCTTCCACTCCAACCATATGGATCTCGATTTCTAGCCTCCCCTAGTTGCTTTCCACCAATCTCATTTCTTCCACCAAGCCAAATCTGTGAGAGAGTGATTGTGTGTTGAGGAGTCTATCATCTTGAAGCACAAGAGCAAGGAGTTCATCGCGATTACCGAGCCTATTACCTTTTGGAGGGTGGTGCCTCCTAGATTTGTTAGGTGTCGCTTGGAATCCTCCTACTTCGTGTTTTGGAGTGAACCAAGAAGTTTGTAAGGTCAAGGAGATCGCCTACTTCGTGAAGATCTACCCATAGTGAGGCTAGTCCTTCATGGATGGAAGCCATATGGAATAGTCAAGGTTGCTACCTCATGGAACCTTATGGGTGGAGACCTCCGTGGACTCTTGCGATCGTTACCCTATGTGGGTTGAAGACTCCATAAACTTGGATGTATGATAGTGCCACCTATCGGAACCATGAGAAAAATCATCGTGTCTACAATTGTGTTTGATCTTCCTACCCTATCCCTTTTACTCATGCTTGTTGTTATTTTCCGCTGCTATACTCTTAGACTTGCATGTCTAGGGTGAAATTGACTTGCCATGAATGCTAAAACTGCAAACACTAAAATTTGGGAAAAGGCATAACTTTTATTTGGTCAAGTAGTCTAATCACCTCACCTCTAGACATACTTTCGGTCCTACAAGAGGTATGCGAGCTTTGGTCTCCATTGCATTGATCTCACAACCTAGAAGAGTATGGCGTATAGTGAGGGTAATTATCACCGTAGAGGTCCGTACTTTGATGGTACTAATTTTGCTAGTTGGAAGCACAAAATGAAAATGTATATTCTTAGTTATAACCCCACCATTTGGGTTGTTGTTTGTGTTGGCTTGCAAGGTGAATTCTTTGGTGATGGAAGAGAACCAGATCATGAAGCGACCGCGGATGAATTGAAGATGTTGCAACTCAATGCTCAAGCATGCGACATTCTCTTCAACTGTCTATGCCCCAAAGAGTTCAACAAAATCAGCCGTCCTCAGAATGCAAAAGAGATTTGGGATACTTTGGTTGATATGCACGAAGGAACCGAGTCCGTGAGAGAATCCAAGTTAGATGTTCTTCAAAGTCAGCTTGACGAGTTCAATATGAAGGATGGTGAAAGATTCGTAGAGATGTACTCTAGGCTAGCTCTCATCACCAATGATATTGCCAGCTTAGGAAGCAATGAAATGACCGACAAATTCATCATCAAGAAGATACTTAGAGATTTGGATGAGAGATATGACACCGTGTGCACATTAATCCAAATGATGCCCAACTACAAAGATCTCAAGCCTACGGAAGTCATTGGAAGGATTTTTGCTCATGAGATGACACTCAAAGGCAAAGAAGAGCTCCGCAACAATTCTAGTGGTGCTTACAAGGCCACAAGTTATGCTTTCGCAACTTTAAGCGACAACCTTGTCACCAATGAAGAAATAAGCCTCATGGTCAGGAAATTCAACAAGTTCTACAAGAATAGAGGCAAATAAAGGAACTCCAACTCAAGATATAATGAGAAGCGTTCGTCAAGTCGTGACCGCAATTGTTACAATTGTGGGAAGCCCGGACACTACTCCAATGAGTGCACAGCTCCCTACAAACAAAGAGAAGAATCACCTAGAAGACAAAGCTCAAGGAATGAATCACCTCAAAGATATAGAAGGAGTAGAGATGATCGTTATGAACGAAGACCCTCAAAGAGAAGTAGAGATTCGGAGAAGAAGGGCAAGTACACCAAGAGCTACACTAGAAGAAAACATCAAGCTCATGTTGGCGAATGGGTTTTCGGCTCCGACTCTGACAACAACTCCGAGAGAAGCTCTAACTCCGACTCCGACTATAGTCAAGATGATGGTGTTGCCGGAATTGCTCTAGTGACTACCAACTCCTTTGATCTATTTGATTCACCAAACGAAGGGAGTGGAAGTTGCTTCATGGCTAAAGGCCCCAAGGCATCACACCCCGAATATCTTGATTTCAATAGTGATGAAGATGATTTGCTTTTTGATGATGACTTGCTATGTGATAAAACTAGTGTTGTTGATCAAAATGAACTTGATAATTCTCATGCTAGTCAAGATAGGTCGATTGACGATGATAAGATGAAAATAAAAGAACCAACCAAAGAACTTAACACTCTTAAGTTAGCCCATGAGTCCACTCTCGAACATCATAGAGAGCTTGTAAGAACTCATGAGAAGCTATGCTTCGAGAAGCTCAATTTGGAGCAAGAACATGAATTTCTTAAAGCTATCAATGATGATCTCCGAAAGAAGACTTCATCTTATCTTGCCAAACGACTACTCTTGTCTACATTCATGCCACAAGTTAAATCTAAGCAAACTAGTAACAAAGGCAAGAAAGGTTCTTCAACTAGTAGCAATAATAAAAATGCTAAACCCAATGGTGTTGCTCCTAGTAGTTCTATTGATTTCACTAATGATGATTCTCTTAGCCAAGTTACACTTGAGCAAGAAAATGCTTTATTGAAAGGAATTATAGATAAAGGTATCTACAAGAGTCTTGCCAGGTGTAAGAAATTTGAGGAAATTGTACGCAAGCACGGAGGATATTGGAAGAATCGTGGTGTTGGCTACTTCAACGTTAATGGAGTTAAATGGGAAGAAGGTCAATATCCCGAGCCCAAGTTTGTTCCTCAAAAGGAGAAGTATGAAAATACTCTTCCCAAGGGGACAAACACTCAAGATGACCTTCCAGCACAAGACCACAAGCTCAAGGGCAAGAACAAGCTTCAAGAGGACATTGACCCATATGAAGATGAATCCCTAGCTATGGTGGAGTGGGTTCCCAAGGCTACTTCAAGCTTAGCGTCTACAAAGGCTACTACAACACCAAGGATCCCCATCAACTTGATGTGGGTCCCCAAGAAGAAGAACTAGAAAGTTCTTGAGGGGTGACTCCGCCAATGAAATTCACTCACATTCATTATTGGCAAGATCTATTTGCAATCAGCATCAACCCTATGCAATAGTTCAAGGAGTCACACATTTCCTCAAAGGTAAGCAAGGGACAAGGTAATCAACAAATCAATGGACATCATCACACATGCTTTGCACTCCATGTCCATAGATATCCTTGTATTTGTCTCTTGTGTGTTGGGACTAACCCATGTAGGTGAGAAGAGTAAAGAAACAACAAGGATGCTCCCAACTCTTGGTGATCTTCATCAACTTTGAGCATCCACCACTACCTCACCAACATAAAGTCTTCATCGACAAAACCCAAGGTTAGTTTATCCCTCTTATGGGCGATGTCACATCAAGGGGGAGCTTTACTCTAAGACTTGAGTCAAAGCATCTCTTAGTAAGTGACAACATTAAATGCTTTATGTAAAAGTGGTAACCCTACTTGTGCTTAAACGATGAGTATGACCTATGATCAAGTATTCTTACTTGGCTCCTAAGTCTAATACTCATATATAAATGACTTCGTTATCGCCCAAGTGCTTGTTAGATGCTAGAGTGTTTGTGCATGTTTGTCATGATTTCGTTTGACATCTTATTGTGTGAGCATGTTGGTCTGCATTTATTTTCTCATTCAAGGACATCCAATTGTTGCTATTTGGTCTTTGATTTATCTTTTGCCAATTGTATGGACAAGAATGCCTAGGACCACTCTTTAGCTATCTATGCTTTCTCACCTCATACTCTATTCATGCTGCATCACAAAATTTGAACAAGTGCTTTTCGATCCCTCTCTGTGTGGAGCACTCGGTGTTTCGTATAGACAAGGACTGACCATTAAAACCTCCCAAGTGCATCTCGATAGAACCAACCCCAAAATTTTGGTCTCACCGAATGCCTAGGGTTGATCTGGTTTTCTATCTCGGTACTACCGATTCCATATTCTCAGTTACACCGAGTTTCCTTGTCAACTGATAGTTGAGGAACTCAGTGACACCAACAGTGGTGGGTATATATACTATGGACCCCGATGCTTTGAAATTCATCCTCAAACCCTCGCGCCTTAGAACCCCGAGCTGCCGTTTTCAAGACCCCAGGTCATCGCCCCTGTCCCCTATGCTCCTCTACCACTGGGAATCGCCGCCGTCCACAAAATCTTCTCCATCGTCGCCGCCGTAGCGGATCCGTCGCCGAGTTAGGGTATGGATTCGACCTCCTTTGCGCTCCCCGTTTGATTCTTGCACACTAGATTTGTTTTTCTCTATGATCCACCTATTGCACGTCTTCCTATCCACAAGAAATTCCTATAGTCTAGCAAATGGCAGATTTACTAGGGTTTGCCTTCCGCCCGATTGAACTCGGTGGAACCAAAGCAAAGAAATCGGTGTCACAGATTTGCCTTTTTGTGTTGCTGAGAACTGTCTCGATGAAACCGAGTACTTCTTTTCGGTCTCACCGAAAAGAGTGCCAAGTTTCAGTTAATGGGATAGTCAGTCTCGGTGGCACCGAAAACTTTGCTTCGGCTATACCGATTTTCATGTGATAGAATGCAAAACCTTGAAAATCTTTTGTTCAATCTTTCAAAAAGCAGCCTCATTTTGTGATGACCCATCTTCTTCTCCTCTTCTATACTCTATTCACAGGGTTAGTATGTCAGATGCTAAGGACAGTCAAAATTTGCTAAAGCAAGGTGTTGACATGAGTTCACGCACTAGCCCTGAGCCTAGTACATCTTCAGATCCAGGCACCCCCAGCTCCCATGGGTTGCCCAAGGCTGCTACTAGGGCCAGGAAGAAGCTAAATTCAGAAGAGGAAGATTCATAGTTTGTGCCAGAAGAGGTTCTTGCCAAGAAGCAAGAGAAAGCTGCCAAGAAGTCAGCAATTGAGGCCACCTCTTCCAGGAGGGTGGTCAGCAACATTTATGCACCTGCTGAAACTATCAAAGCACATGAGAGTGCTAGGGCTACAGTGATCATTGATCCCCCAAGGAAGTCTATGCCTAAGAAGGTAGGGAGAAGAGAGCCAGAAAGAGGATAATCCATGTGACTGGCAGGGCTACATCTATGTATGAAGATCCAGAGGAGGCAACTGCTGCTGAAGAGGAGGATGAGCCAGCTGCAAAGGCTCCTCCCAAAAAGAAGGCCAAGAAACTTCTAGCTGATGCTATGCCTAAGACAGGCACATCCAAGAGCACCAAGTCACAATACAAGAAAGCTACTGCTGAAAAGCCTAAGAGGACATCCAGGCAAATTCCAGCTTCTGAAAAGAACAAGGGAACTGCTACTAGAGCTGAGCATGATGATGAATTTACAACCTTGATGAAGCTTAGACAACATCTTCCAGTACACGATGTTAGCCACCTAGTTGTTGAAGATATGAAGAAGAGGAAAGACTCAGGTTTGAGGGCATGGAGAGATGTTGATCAATATGCCCAGAGGAAGAAGACTGATGTTGATTACAGATTCTATACCAAGGAGCAGCAAGACTTCTATGAGACAGTCCTGCTAGACAAGAGCCCAGCAGTTAGTGACATGAAATATGTTGATTGGAAATTCTTTAAGGAGAATGAGGACTATTTTCCAAGTGTCCAAGAAAATTTCCACTACATTGGTTTGGATGAGTTTGTTGGCAGAGAATTTACTACATGGAATGATGAAAGGATCATGTAGTTCTACTACACTACATATTTCTATGGAGATGGTAGGATTGTATGGATGACAGAAGGAGCAAGATATGAGTCTACTGCTGATGAGTGGGATGCTATTCTAGGAGTCCCAGAGGTACATGATGGTGACTTGGATGTATACTTAGAATACAAGGCGAGCCACAATGCCATGAAGGATATGTATACTCATATCCCTGGAGATAAAG
Organism: Hordeum marinum; assembly: GCA_022496015.1. Lineage (NCBI taxonomy): Eukaryota > Viridiplantae > Streptophyta > Magnoliopsida > Poales > Poaceae > Hordeum > Hordeum marinum. The sequence goes on from CM039673.1 coordinate 303,436,537, forward strand.
TGCAATCTCACAAGCTAGGATCCATCTACTATCTTCAAGCTAGCCTTTGCACCATGAACACCATTCTGAGGCACACTTTGATGCCCAAGTCAGGAGATGAAAGATGATCCGAGGCTACTCCATCAACATGTTGATCCACCTTGACAGTCACACCAGGATCAGAGTCATGAACTTGATTGTTGAGACAGTCAAGAGGGTTGCTGCTAATAAGAAGCGCTCTTGCTGCTATCCACCCTACATCCAGATGCTCATCAACTCAAAGTTGGAAAAGCACATATTTTCTCTAGATTGTCCACATGTGCCCCTATAGCCAGAGCTTGAGGACAACATCATGGTGATGGACCCAGATCATCCCACATCTGCTACAACATAGGCAGAGGCAGAGGCAGCTCGAGCCACCAGTGCTCCAGTTTCTAGATCCAGGAGTGAGCAAATGGATCTATTGATTTCATCAGTTCAGGGCATGCAAAAGGGACATTAAGGGGATTCTGGACAACCAAAACAATCTTGTGAGGATCTTTGAAACAAGGATCAAGACTCTTAATGATAAGGTGGACAGGGTGACTAAGACAGTCATAGAGCTTCAGAAGGAAGTTGACTCAGTGCACATACCTCATGACTCTACTTCTGATGATGATGATGAGGATGAGGATGGATCACCTCTCAGGCTAGGCACTCAGTTTCCTACTCAGGCCAGATCAGCCATAGTGCCAGCTCCATGCTTGAGGCTCTCTTCATCAGCTCCTTCTATTGTCACCTTATCTCCTGCTCCATTAGCTCCAGTTCCTCCAGCTGCCAATCCAACTCCATCCACGACATCTGCAGAGATCTTCACCAACGTTGTTCTCTCGACTCCTTCATCAACAACCTGAAATACCAAATCTTAGTGCTATGCACGAGGCAGCAGTGATTGATCATTCTTCACGTCTTGAGCTAAGCAAATTTGGTCTTTTCCCACCCCTAGGTCTGGATGAATCTTCTACTCGGTATGATATTTCACGTCGATCACTGCCGACAGCTCGTGGCTTGGTTTTCGGTTCGTTCTATCAGGAGGCTGTCAAGTTTGGAAGTTTTTCCGTTGCAGATTTTAAGTTGGCCGTTGCCAAAGATAAGAGACGTTTTGAAGGATGGGATTTCAGGCGTTCCTGTTGGGATAGGATTGAGTCAGACACTTTATACCATATTCTGGATCTTTGGCAAGCGGAGTATTCTAATGCAGATATTATGGCTTTTATGGGGATTACATGCATACTGACATGGGAATATATTCATGAAATACTTAAGCTTTGTTCCATCTATGATCGTTTGGGCCACGATCAGACTACATGTCCTGGTATTATTTGTCAGCGTTGTGCTCGTTCTAAATGCACCTGTCATGATGCACACATAAGTCTGTAGGCTAATGCACATACAGGTACAAAATCTTTTTGGCAAGTCAAACAGGTAGCTAAATGGGCTTGGTGTACTAAATGTAAACGTAATGGGCATCTGGCTGAGCATTGCAAAGCCCAATGGGTTGTTAAAAAGGATCTGCGCCCGCATGAGTGTGGTTGCACATTTCACACCAAGGACTCTTTTATTTGGAAACAGAAGATATGTTCGACTGCATTATCGGCTAATGAGGATTCTGTGGTGCATGATATGAGGAGTATACGTCATTATCGGCCACGTGAGATGCAACACAAAAAAGTCTGGTTTGAAAAACAGAAAATACCATGTACGGATGACGTACCTTCGTCCCATTGTGCCTTGCCTGTCTCTGATGTGGAGTTCCTACTATGGACTGGTCGTATGATGAAACAAACTTATACACCAAAGATTATGATGGCGCCTTAGGCAACAAGTGTAGTATTCCTTGTAAACCCATTCTCAGCCATCATGCGTTAGATTGAATTATTTTGCAAGTCTGTCCTTAATGCTTTGTGCCCGGAAAGAATTGATCTTAACTTTTGCGGCTGCCTGGAACTTAGGATTCAATTTGAACAGGCAAGAGTTGGTGGCTACTGGGTTAGGCCACATCTATAGCCCACCTGAAGTTGGCCCATCCAGATCAAGTGCATTGACCAGATATGCCTCAGAGACCTTGCTCTTGGTAGCCCATGGTGTGGTCGGCAGTGCCCAAAACTCTGAAGTGATTGAAATCACTCCTGTCATTCCTAGTTTCAGTTCATCTCAGCTCATGATCTTGGGCGTGACTGACATGAATCGTATCGAAGGGACTGAGATGATCCCAAACCAAGCTATGAAGAGTTTTTCCTCCTAGCCCATGGACACAAATGAGAACCAGAATTATGAGGTATCAATCCTTAGTGGGTAGGAGAAGAAGAAGAAGTGGACACAAGCCAACATTGATCCTACTGGACTGCGCAGGAGCACTCGAGCCACGAAATACTATGGCTTCAAGGCCCCTTCTATGGTGGAAGGACGAGTGTGCAAGAGCAAGGTTAAACCTCGCCAGAACGCCTCTCCACCACTTCAGCACAACACCACTTCTGCAGTGGAGATAGCAATTCTGCCTCCAACGCCAATTCTCACGCTCCAGCAGATCGGCACCACCAAGTGTGGTATCCCCGCTGATAATCTCGCTCCCTCCAAGCTCATGGTTGTGAAGGAAGCGAAGGCCCTTCCATCTACTTGATGCCTCCCAAGCAGTAGTGGAATGTGCTGGTCTGGAATGTCCGTGGAATAAATTCAGACCAGAAAACTTTAGTTATTTAAAATGCGATCAATGTTTGTGGTTGCAATGTCGTATGCTTGCAGAAAACCAAACACCTATCTTTTGACCTTGCTTATGTTAAAACCTTTTGTCCAAGACAATTTGATAAGTTTGCTTATGTTCCTTCACGTGGTAATTCTGGAGGTTTGGTTACTATCTGGTGCAGCTCTGCGTTTGAAGGAAATGTGATTTTCTCGGATTTCTTTGCACATGGGATCTCTTTTACCTCAAAAGCTAATGGTAAGTCCTGGACTTTATATAAAGTTTATGGACCCTGTAGAGGTGATGATAGGATTTTATTCACGGGCTGGCTTTATGGTCTGGATATACCTGACACAGATGATTGGCTACTAGTGGGTGACTATAATTTTATTCGATCTTCACAAAATAGAAACAAATCTGGAGGGAATACTGATGATATCCTTTTGTTTAATGACATTATCCGAGCCCAATCACTAGTAGAAATCCCCTTGAAAGGACGCTCGTACACATGGAGTAGTATGCAGGACAAGCCACTCCTCGAGCAATTGGATTGGTTCTTCTCGTCATCCCACTAGACCCAATCCTTCCCCAACACTTGTGTCACTTCCCTGGGAAAGCCAGTATTAGATCATTGCCCTTGTGTAGCCAATATTGAAACCAGTATACCTAAGAGTAAAATATTTCGGTTGAAACCTTTTGGCTAAACCACGCTGGATTCATGGATGTTGTAGCTGAATCATGGAGTAAACCATGTCATGCAAAAAATAGTGCTGCTCTCCTCTGCAGGAAGCTAAAAACGTTATGATATGATCTAAAGATATGGAGTAAAGGAATCTCCCGCCTTTCCATTCTAATTCAAAACTATAATTGGGCCATTGCGGAGCTTGATGGGATGGAAGAGCACAGACCCTTGACAACCCCGAAAGCAAATTTTCGATTAATCGTCAAGGCCCACCTGTTGAAACTATTACAATTTCAGAATCAATATTGGCGTGAAATATGCACGATAAGGTATGTTAAATTTGGAGAGGAAAATACAAAACTCTTTCATGCCCTAGCCACAGAACGGTTCAGGAAAAATTTGATTGCCTCGCTTAAGTTACCTGATGGCACGATAGTCAGCAACCATAATACAAAAGAAGCTATGTTGTTCAACACATATAAACAGAGACTTGGTGAGTCATCCCCCCAGTCATGAAATTTGATCTACCAGCCATCATCAAGCGGGTTGAGGGCCTAGAAGAAATGTCACGCCCTTTTACCCATAAGGAAATTGATGATGTTGTAAGAACCATGCCTACTGATCGTGCACTCGGCCCAGACGACTTCAATGGCGCTTTTTTGAAGGCTTGTTGGCATATAATAAAAGCAGACTTTTACAAATTGTGTGATGATTTCTACAAAGGAGATCTATATCTCATGAGTATTAACTCAGGTTACATCACTCTCATCCCCAAAAATGGGACACCCGAGACTGCTAATGACTTTAGACCAATCACCTTGTTGAACTAATGTTTGAAGATCATAACCAAAGTTCTGGCCAATAGGCTACAAAGGTTCATCTTGAGCATCATGCACAAAAACCAATATGGCTTCCTTCGCTCCAGAACGATTCAAGATTGCTGGTGTTGGGCTTTCGAATACATATACTAGTGCCAAGCATCAAAGAAACCGATAATCCTGCTTAAGCTAGACTTTGCGAAAGCCTTTGATACAATCGAACATTCTTCCGTGATTGAGATTATGAGACAGATGGGGTTCGATGAGAGATGGTTAAGATGGATCAAATGCATTTTCAGCTCGGGAACATCCTCGGTTTTTCTTAATGGTATCCCTGGCCGCCTGTTTACTTGTCGTTGTGGCGTTCGTCAGGGGATCCGCTCTCGCCCCTAATCTTTGTTTTGGCTGCGGATTTATTGCAGTCAGCCATTAATGACGCCTATCGTAGCGGACTGATCGATTTGCCCCTTCTGAAAAGGAGTTCCGATGGCTATCCGGTTATTCAATATGCTGATGACACACTCTTACTGATGCCAGCCTGCACCTGACAAGTGGGGATCATGAAGCAATTACAGATTGATTATGCAAATCCTATAGGACTCAAAATTAACTTCAGTAAATCGGTTCTCATCCCTCTCACTACTGGAATAAGAAGATTTGCCGTCTGCCACATCTTTGCTGTCTGCTAGCGGACGACAAATAGTGGCTTTGCCATCAGCTAGCAGAAAATAGACGGCAAAGAGCTAGCAGACGACAAAGGGTGGCTTTGCCATCAGCAAATTGTTTGCCATCTACCAGCTGATGGAAAATATTCTTTGCCGTCTACTGGCATACGGCAAAGAGGTGGGTGGGGTCCAGTGGACGCCAGCGTTGTAATGGCGCACCAGCCCCACCTCTTTGTCGTCTGCCAGCAGACGACAAAGATTCTTTGCCATCTACTGGCAGACGGCAAAGAGGTGGGGCTATCTTTTTTGCGGGTAAAAAAACTGTTGCCCCCACCTCCTCTATCTCTACCCCCTCTCTCTCCGCCTGACCCCACCCCTCTCTCTCTCTCCCGCTCGTATCTCCCTCTCCCTCCTGCAAGCAGCTATGGCGGCCGATTCTGGCAAGCTCCGGCGGGATTCGACTGTGCCCAGCACATCCACGTGACCCCGTCGACCCGCTCCTCCATCCCCTCCGACTAGATCCGACGCACACGTCCTCCTACGACCATGCGCAACCCTCCCCTGCGGCTAGGGTATCAGCCACCATGTCACCGACATGGCCCTCTATTTCTTTCTCTTGACAAGCTATATTGATTCCTCTGCATCGATCTACTTTTCCCCGCCTCCTGCGGTCGTCCCCTTCGGTTTCTCCCTGTTAGGATTTCGGTGCTGGTGGTGGTTCAGCCGTGGTGCTCCGATGATGGTCCCGTCACCGTGAGGATCCTCCAACAGTGCTGGATGTGTCGTGGCACGGTGGTGCCCTTGGGTGGCGCCTTCGTGCTACGGTGCCCCTGGGTGGTCGCCTCTGTGCCTGTGCTCTCGCTAGGGCCGCCATTATGGTGCTCTCTGGCGAGCTCCGGCATGCTGTGGTGGTGTTGGTTGTGTCGCTGGTCACACCATAGTGATGGTGTGGATGCATCTTGCTTTGGCTACAACTCCTCTTGGTGAGCTTCTCCTTGCTCCCCTCCTCTGATCTCTCTAATGCATAGCTCTAGCTCTTGATCTCGTTGGATGCGAGGCTCTATTAGCTATGGTTCGCTGCTGTAGATGAGCATCAACTTGTGTTGGAGCTCTCTGTGATGGATTGTTGCTGTGTTAGGGTTTTGGTCAGTGGCCATCTATGTGTATTTGTGAAGTATATATGCTCATGTACTGCTCTATTTTGTGTAGTTGCTCTTGGAGTTGTTACTTTGGTTAGTAGCTACCCATGTGTGTGGTCTTGGACCTCTCCTTGCTGTTGCTACTGTTAGCTATCTCACTAGCTGTTGATGGCAACTTAATTCAGTTAACTGAATCTCTAGTGTTACATTTTCTTTTCCATTGGTCTGTTTAACCTTTGTAATTTAGTTATCACTTTTGTTGTTATTTGTTGCTGCTGCTATTACTTGCAGTAGCAGTTTATAATGGTACTAGCCCCCTGTTCTTGTGGTTGCAGTGCCCTAATTGCAGAAAAATACCAGGTGCAAGTGTGGTGCTGTGTTATGCAAAAGCAGATAAAAATTTGGGGTGCTACCCTGCTATTTCTTCTATGCTATAGTTACTTTACTCATGAACAGATACTCACTTGTTCTTAGTTGTTTTACTTCTAATACTGATATGAACCGATACCACTTGGTTTGGCTATCCCTATTGGTCTCTTTCTAATAGCCTATGAACAAATGCTATACTTGGTTTTGGCTGTTACTTTCCTAGTTTTCTACTGATAAGACAGATACTACATCTGATTTGGGCAGTGATGCTAGTCTGAGCCCCCCTCTCTTAGGCTTAATTTACATGTGGATAGCCCTGTGCTATGATGAACTAGCCCTAGCACTTCCAGGCTGTCTGAGCGCATAATCCCTCAAGTATACCTTGAGGTCTTCTGTAGCTTGGTCTTGTGGATTCTGGCAAACCTGCTTCTTGTGGACAGCCTGCTCCTCCTAGCTACTTCACACTATTTGGTGATTGTGGTGTTAACAACAGCTGCTTGTTGTGTCAAGCTCTCCTTGATAGTTATCTCTTCTAAACTGCTGGTGGCTGGATGTGTTGGGACTTGGTCTGGTCGGCTGGTTGTGATGGATATCTCCTCCTGGAGCTTTGTTTTTGGCGCTGCACGGTGACATGTACCTATTGTCACTGGACAAAACTGATTGTGGTGATGAAGTCTAATCCTTGGCTTTAATCATTAGTTTTTAGTTGGCTTAATTCCTGGAGCTAGTACTGATAGTGGTCTTTGTGTTGGCATTTAACTTGCTACTAATTGTGGTGGCTTCTTGATTGGGTCCTTGGCTGGTTCTCTCCTTTGACTTTTTGGTATTGGTTTACTCTATTTGGCTTTCTAATTAAGATCACTTTGAAAATCAGGATCTTAACTAAGATTGTCTTGATCTCAAGTGCTGGCTCCTACAACATTGCATTTCACCAAGTGAAATGCTACATTTCTACTCCTAACCCATTCTCTTTTTCTTAGTGTTTTTGTTATGCAGGTTGGAAGAAAAGAAGAAGATCCAGAGAAGATCTTAGTAATAAGATAGTTTTCAAGAAAATAGATATTTAGTTTTAGCTAATTTCTTGTAATTTCCGAAATGTAAATTTAATTACTTAATCATTTCTGATTCTTTATAATATGACTTTGTATTACCTATAACAATTATTAATAAAGTTTTTAATTTACATGTGTTCATGACTATTGGTAATATGTGTTAGATATGCTATATTGGTCATATATATAATTTTCTGTGAAAATGAATTGATATAAGAAAAAGGAATAATTGTATTTGTGCCCTTAGTTGTGTCACCGTCGACAGGAATACCCCTAGTTTCCGAAAATACGCGGTCATGCCCACATCACTTTGCTCGTCTTGTGCTTTTGCCCTTTGACCATTTGACTGCCATTTTAAAAACTTCATAACTATTTCATACTAACTTGGAAAAATGCAAATAAGATATCAAAATGTTCGGAAACACATCACCTATACGTGCATGTCATTTGTAGTCATGACAAAAGTGTTGGAAAGTCCCCATCACCTATATGAGCTAAAACTGATATGGAGACTTCCCAACAATTTTCTCATGAATGCAAATGTCATACACATATAGGTGATGTCTTTCTGAACATTTTGATATCTCATTTGAATTTTCCCAAGTTAGTATGAAATAGTTATGAAGTTTTAAAAATGACAGTCAAACGATCAAAGGGCAAAAGCACAAGATGAGCAAAGTGATGTGGGCATGAACGCGTGTTTTCCAAAATTAGGGGTATTCCTGTCGATGGTGGCACAACTAAGGGCTCCAATACAATTATCCCTAAGAAAAAACAGAAAAAACAGGGGCTATATAGCCACTTTGGCCACTTTGGCCTCTTTGCCGTCTGCTAGCGGATGGCAAAGAGCTTGCTTCTTTGCTGTCCGTCAGCACATCACAAAGAACTTGCTTCTTTGCCGTCCGCCAGCAGACGACAAAGCGCCCTTTACTGTATCTTATTCAGCCGGACTGTTGGCCGTTTGCTGGCAGATGGCAAAGCCTTTGCCGTCCGCCGGACATGGCAGACGGCAAATCAATTGATTCCTGTAGTGTCTGAATGTTGATGATGTGCTCACAGAGCAATTAGCACGTAAGTGGCAATGTGAGGTGGGCACCATGCCATTCACGTATTTGGGGCTGCCCATGGGGACAACCAAACCTACTGTTAATGATCTAATGCCGATAGTTGAGCGAACAGAGCGCAAGTTGTACTCTTCCCTGTGCATGATGAATCAGGGGAGCAAGTTGACACTTCTGAATTCGATGATCACATCAATCATGATTTTCCTGATGTGCACACTCAAGTTTCCGCTGAAACTTATCGAGCATCTCGACAAAATCATAAGAAGATGTCTCTGGCGTTAGAAAAATGACGACGGGGAAACTTGCTACTCACTTGCTGCCTGGGACCTGGTGTGTCGCCCCAAAAAACATGGTGGGCTGGGTATTCTTGATATAAAGGTACAAAACACAGCGCAGCTCCTCAAATACCTACACAGTTTCTACAACAAACGCGACACACCATGGGTGAACTTGATATGGTCGGAATATTACGCGGACAAAGTGCCGCACCCCTCACCCCCTTGTGGGTCATTCTGGTGGCAAGACATCATGAAGCTCGGCGACATATATCGAGGGGTCACCAGAGTACGTGTGGCTGATGGATCGTCTACACTCTTTTGGAAAGATCTCTCGAAGGATCAAGTCTTTGAAGAATCACATCCCCATGGATTCTCATACACTAAATTGGAAGATGCTTCGGTGGAAAACTTCCTGTCCATAACTGAGCTGCAAGAGGGATTCCACCTCCCGCTTTCGGTACAGGCAAAATATGAAGTCCGAGATATTCAGCTACTATCGGCCATGGCTGTGTCGGAGGGGACTAGACAGGATGTTTGGACATGCATCTGGGGCCCGAAGTACTCCTCAGCGAAGTTTTACAAACACTATTTCAGAAATGTGACTCCTGATGATGCCTTCTCCTGGATCTGGAAATCTAAGTGCATGATGAAAATCAAGGTCTTCACGTGGTTATTGCTGCTGACAGGGTAAATACCAGGAATATGTTAGCTAAAAGGCATTATAACATAGACGGAGACATGAGTTGCAGAATTTGCATGAGAGGTGAAGAGGAAATAGTGGAACATCTGTTCTTTGCCTGTCCTTTTAGTAAACGATGCTGGGAGGCGCTTGGGTTTGACTTCACAATCGAGGTTACCCTCCTAAACATTATTCATTCTAGGAGAGCCCGATGGACATGTCCCATGTACATGGAGATATTTATGACTTCGGCTTGGAGCATCTGGAAAGAGCGGAATGGTAAAATATTTAGAGGGATCCCACCTTCATTCGAATCTTGGGGACAGAGGTTCAGGATAGACTTTGGTCTGTTGATTCATAGGGTTAAACCCTCCAAGAAAAGCTTTGTAACAAACTTTGTAAATTCCTTCATTTGGGACCCACCTTAAGGGTTCTATAGCTTGATTAGTGGCTCTCCAAAAACCCACACTTAGGGAAATTCTCCCATGCTGGGGCATGGAGATAGTGTGTGGTTGAGATGCGTACTACCATGTAAGTTGTAATTCTCCCTTATTTATGAAAAGTCAGTAGGAGTCTTCCCTACTGTCAGGGGCTTTCAAAAAAAACCCAGAGGAGATCAGCCCAAGGACGCTTAGATATATGCCTTTGAACTTTTTGGTAACTTGTTGCCAAAGGAGGAGAAGTGTATATAGATCTTTATGCTTCGTGTGAGAGAGCGTTTTGGTGTTTATTACTTTTTCAAAAGACAATTCTTTTGGTTGCTTGTGATACACGTTTGGTGATGTTTGATCATGTGTGATGCTACTATTTCCTATCATTTTAATGCTTATGTGATGATCATTCATCTTTGCTTGATTGTGTTGTGCTATGATGTTTATTCTAATTATTCTCGCACACCACGAAGTTGTATGTGACATGTAAGAAGTGACCCATGTACCTAATCGATTGTGCATTTGCATTCAAATGCAAATTTAAAATAATGCACCAATTTAGGGGGAGCTCTTGCTTATCACATACTTCTCAAAGTGACGATTATATTCATTTATTATATCTTTGTCGAAGCTTTGATCTATATGTTGTCATCAATTACCAAAAAGGGGGAGATTGAAAGCACATTTGCTAGTTTTGGTAATTAATAACAACATATAAGTCATTGAACTAATGTTTCCACCAATTATATTTCAGGGAAAGTTCAATGATAGGGATGGCAAAAGGATTGTGGAATTACCCCAAGATGCAAGGAAATAGGTTGGCCAAGCTTCAAGCAAGAGGACTTTGCATTTAAATTTGTGACAAATCACTTTGAGATCATAGGAAAGCCAATACTATGAAAAGGGGTAAGGTTTTGTTGGTGAACAAAATGCTCATACATGCACAACTGATAGTCACGAAAAACATCCACAAGCTATCCCACAGAAGTCTATCTATAGCCAAACATTCAAAATCAGTGCAACCAACATTCCTATCCCGGTGCCACTGATTCCAGAACCTAGACAGACTCAGCCAAACCCTAGCCACTTCGGTGCAACCGATTCCATACTAGTGCCACCGAGTTTAGGTTGCCAACTTTCTGTTACACAAATTCACATTTTTGGTACCACCGAGATTGTTGGGTCGGCGTCATCGAGATTGGAAATCTGACCATTGGTCACCTTATTGATGCAACCGAGTTTCATATATAGGTCTCACCGAGGTTCAAAAGTTGCCACCTTTTGATCACTTCGGTACCACCGAGATTAACACATCGGTGTCACCGAGTTGGTCATTTTGTGTGTAACGGTTTGATTTTTGGGGATGCCTATATATACCCCTCCACCACCACCTACTCGAAAGAGAAGCACTCAGAACTATTCCATACCTATCCTATCAGATTTTCTGAGAGAGAACCACCTACCCTTGTGTTGAGATCAAGATCTTCCACTCCAACTATATGGATCTTGATTTCTAGCCTCCCCAAGTCACTTTCCACCAATCGCATCTATTCCACCAAGCCAAATCTATGAGAGAGTGATTGTGTGTTGAGGAGTCTATCATCTTGAAGCACAAGAGCAAGGAGTTCATCGTCATTACCGAGCCTATTACCTTTTGGAGGGTGGTGCCTCCTAGATTGGTTAGGTGTCACTTGGGATCCTCCTACTTCGTGTAGTGGAGTGAACCAAGAAGTTTGTAAGGGCAAGGAGATCGCCTACTTCGTGAAGATCTACCCATAGTGAGGCTAGTCCTTTGTGGACGGAAGCCATATGGAATAGTCAAGGTTGCTACTTCGTGGACCCTTATGGGTGGAGCCCTCCATGGACTCTCGTGACCGTTACCCTCGGTGGGTTGAAGACTCCATAAACGTGGATGGATGATAGTGCCACCTATCGGAACCACAGGAAAAATCGTCATGTCTACAATTGAGTTTGATCTTCCTACCCTATCCCTTTTACTCATGCTTGTTGTTATTTTCCACTGCTACACTCTTAGACTTGCATGTGTAGGGTGAAATTGACTTGCCATGAATGCTAAAACTGCAAACACTAAAATTTGGGAAAAGGCAAAACTTTTATTTGGTCAAGTAGTCTAATGACCCCCCCCCTCTAGACATACTTTCGGTCCTACACTCCTCGTCATGGAGACCGCCGGGATGATGAAGATGGCCTCCGGTGATGGTTTCCCCCTCCGACAAGGTGCCGGAATGGGCTCCCGATTGGTTTTTCGTGGCTCTGGAGGCTTGCGGCGGCGGAACACCCAATCTAGGTTTCTTTTCAGAGGTTTCTGTATTTATAGGAATTTTTGGTGTCGGTCTCACGTCAAGGGGGGCCACGAGGCGACGACAAGCCACCCAAGCATGGCCTGGGGGGTGGTCACGCCCTCCTGGCTTGTGGCCTCCTCATGGCTCTTCTGGACCAACTCTAATGCTTCGGGGATATCTTTTGATCCAAAAAATCATACTTATTTTTCAGCCCATTCTGAGAACTTTTATTTCTGCACAAAAACAACACCATGGTTGTTCTGCTGAAAACAGCGTCAGTCTGGGTTAGTTCTAATAAAATCATACAAAAATCATATAGAATTATTGTAAACATGACATGATACTTCATAAATTATAGACACGTAGGAGATGTATCGGCATCCCCAAGCTTAATTCCTGTTCGTCCTCGAGTAGGTAAATTATAGAAGAAATAATTTATGAAGTGTGAATGCTAGCAGGTGCACAAGTTTGATCAATGATAATTCCGATCACTTTCTTCTAGCATCATTATATATAATAAATAGTAGCTCATCTCATAAAACTTCTCATGATGAAGTAACAAGCTATTCACATGTTAAAGTATAGACCATAAAGTTTCTTGAAAACTAACAAACTATGCTTTTAGTCACCAAACAATTGCAATTCATCTTATTTTCAGGAAGGGTCTATGTAAGAGCTTTGATTTTGCAAATTCCACATACTCTACTATCATATAGTTTTCCATGATTTCTAACACTCACATTATATTTTTATAGCAAATGGCATCCGTCGAACACAGAGAAAGATAGGGGCTTAAAGTTTTGCCTCCCAACTTATTTATCATATAGATAATTGTCAACAATAATAATTCATGATCAAATATATTAGGATGGCCATATATGCCTAGATCATTCCCCAACACATGACACTTGCGAAGAGCAAAAGGCAAAATATAGGAAGTGGTGAAGATCACCATGACTCTTGTGTAAAGGTAAGTACTAGAAAGTAAAAGATATGCCCTTCATAGAGGGAAGCAGAGGTTGTCATGCGCTTTTTGTTTTTGTATGTGCAAACCATTAATGCAAAGGAACGTCACGTTGTATTACCCTTTGTGATAGCAACCTTTATTATGCAGTCCGTCGCTTTTATTTCTTTACCATCATAAGTTCGTACAATGCTTATTTTGCCTCACAATAAAAGATCATATATTTTTAGGAGCAATTTTTATTGCATTTTGCATCGATGACAACTTACTTGAGGGATCTTACACAATCCATAGGTAGGTATAGTGTACTTTCATGGCAAAACTAGTTTAAGGGTGTTTGGATGCACAAATAGTATTTCTACTTGGTGCGGAAGTTTTGGCTAGGATGAGGTGGAAGCAAGCACCATATGTTGGAGGATCCAGAACAATATAACTTGTACACAAATATACCCAAACATAACTCATTACATTGTCTTCCTTGTCCAACTTCAACTAATTCTCTCAAGTTTGAAAATAATTAATGGGTATTCACAATCATAGAACATGTCCAAGATCGTATATTTATATGTGAAATCTCTCTTCCTTCAATATTCTTTCATGAATTGTTAACTTTCAATAAATTTTACCACATATACTTCTTATACGTGAAGTCATTACTCACCATGGGATAAGAATATAAAACATATATAATTTCATATTTATGATATTCAATTCATTCAACCATTTACTCATAGTATATAAGTGAAGCATGAGAGTGAATGACAAAACTACTCCAAAATATATAAGTGAAGATCAATGAGTAGTCAAACAATTAAGTAGCTAAATGAGGATTTTCTCTCTCTATCTCAATAAAGATTTTAATATATGATTATTTTATTTAAACATAAATAAAAACAAAAATAGCACTCCAAGAATAGCACACATCATGTGAACGAATAAAAATTTAGGCTCAACATAGGCTAACCGATAGTTGACGAACAGAGGTGGGATGCGTAGCATCACCAAGCTTAGATGCTCGATACTTCTTGAAATATTTACTTGGGGTTCCTTGTACATCCCCAATCTTGAGCTCTTGTATCTCATTCAATCCTCTCATATCATGGTTTCACCTATTCTCAAAAACTTCATCCACACAAAACTCGAAAAGAACTCGTGAGATAGGTTAGTACACATAGTAATAAATCAACTATTTATGTACTGCCAAGACAAGTTTCACAATAATTTTCAAACATTAGGTACTTTATACTATCATTTCCACAATTTATATTTACCAACATAGACTATGTAAAGTATAGGATAAGTAGATAACAAAACTATGACAACAATCTGTCGAAACAGAACAGTCTAGTAGAAATTTATGAAACTAGTGTACTTATGTAACTCAACAAATTATGAAAATTTAGGAAATGATAAATATTTTATATGAAAATATTGTGTAAAAATTTCAGAAACTTTCCACGTTCCAGTAAAATATGAAAATTCAAACACTACAGCAGAAGTTTCTATTTTTACGCAGCACATATAAAAACATGCAATGCAAGCATCCTAAGGCAATTCTTGGAATTTTTATTGAAAAACAATATTATAAATAACAACTAACAAAGAAAACAAAATAAAATGACGCTCCAGGAAAAACTCATATTATGTGACGAATAAAAATATAGCTCCAAGTAAGATATACTGATAGTGTTGAAGACGAAAGAAGGGATGCCTTCCGGGCATCCCCAAGCTTAGACACTTGAGTCTTCCTTGAATTATAACTTGGGGGTACCTTGGGCATCCCAAATCTTAGGTTATTGTCACTCTTTATTCTCCTCATATCGGTATCTCACCCAAAACTTGAAAACTTCAATCACACAAAACTTAACGAAACTTTGTGAGAAGGGTTAGTGTAGTAAAGATAAATCATTCACTTAGGTACTATCAAGACAAGATTAATAATTATTACCAAATGATACGTACTGTATTCCATCATTCCCACAATTTACATTATTCAATATAAGCAATAGGAACACTTGAAACAAGCAAACTATGCATGCAAAATAGAATGTGTCAAAAACAGAACAATTTGTAAAGATCTGAATGATCACCAAACTTCCCTGGATCCCAAAATTCTGAAAAAATTAGGACATATCCCTAAATTTTCATATAAATGTTGTGTAAAAATTTAAGAATTTTTTGACTCTCCAGTAAAATCAGATAATTCATATTCTGGACGCAAAACTTTCTCTTTTTGCACAGAATCAAACAAGTAGTATCCACACTATCCCAAAAGCTTTACTTCGCACTTTATTGAAATAAAAGACACAAAACATGATTAATACAGTATCTTAATCATGTGAACACATTAAAAAAGAAGGTAAAAGTGTTGGGTTGTCTCCCAACAAGCGCTTTTCTATAATGCATTTTAGCTAGGCATGATGATTTCAATGATGCTCGCATAGGAACAACAATTGAAACATGCAAAAGATCATCATGAATCTTATGACAAGCACATTTAGGTATAACCCACTTCCTATGAATAGGTATTTTTTATCAAACAATTTATGGGAGCAAGTATCAACTATCATAGGAAGGAAAAACAAGCATAACTTCAAAACTTTGAACACAGAGAGGAAACTTGATATTATTGCAATTCCTACAAGCATATGTTCCTCCCTCATAATAATTTTCAGTAGAATCATGAAGGAATTATACAATATAACCAACACATAAAACATTCTTTTCATGATCTACAAGCATAGAAATTTTACTACTCTCCACACAAGAAAATTTCTTCTCATGACTAATAGTGGGAGTATCATAAAAGAATTGAATACTACAAATTGGTTCCACATTAAAAGAGTAATATTAAGTAAAAGGATATTCATAATTATGAAAAGTATCATAATAGTAATCATCATAAGTAGGAGGCATGCAATCATTTTAACAAATTTGATCATTCAAAGTAGGGGGGATAAAAAGATCATCTTCATTAAGCATAACATCCTCAAGCTTGGGACAAACATTAATTGCAGCAAATAAATTCTAAAACATGTCATTTTCATCAAACATAGCATCCCCAAGCTTGTGGCTTTGTATATCATAAACATAATCACTCTCATCATTAATGTTACGAATAGCACAAATAGTATAACAATTGTTATCATCATCCTCCAAGTTGGTTCCATAAATGTTTTCAAGATTATAATAAGTATCATTATCTTCCAAATCATAATTATCACAAAAAGCAATACACATAACAAAATCATACTCAAGTGTATCATCTTCAACAACTATTTTTGATTCATTCTCATGAGGCCTATCAATAATGGGAGCAACATTATTTGGGAGAGATACCTCTTTACCTTTACTTTTCCTTCTTTTCTTCTTCTTCACCACATTATGTGTGGGTTTATTCAATTCCTCCAAGCTTCTTTTTAAAGAGGTTGGTTGAATAAAAAGCTCCTCCTCGTTACCTGATTCATCATAAGAAAAAATAGGAGGATATTAGGAAACCTCTTCCCCTTCATTAGTATTCTATTCATCTTCTATTTGTTTTCTAGTATTTAAGTAATGGGTAATATAAGGTTTCTTAATGCAATTTACCACACAATACATATAGATTTCATTTAGATCAAAATCAATCATTTTCATGAGAACCCAAGCTGGAACATCCTTAGTTTTATGTTTCATTTCTTCATACCCCAAAAATAGACTAAGTTCATTATGATGCTCAAGGGTAATGAGGTTATCGCAAGTTTTGGACACAATTCGAACATGAAATAATTCACATTGGAAATTAAAATGACCACTTTCATTGCAAAGTTCACAAGGACGGCGAGAAATATTAAGTCTTACAGCACAAACATATAGCCTCTCTTGCGACCATTTAGTTTATAACTACTTATGCCTCTTACAAAATCTATCTTCCCTTTTAGGCATGTCTTCACAAACTCTATGACCTTCACAACAATTGACATGCTTATAAGAAATCTTTTTATCATGACTAGTGCAATCATCATTAGTACTATGGATATTCAAAGAATTCATACTAACAATATTGCAACCATGCTCATCACTCAAAGATTTACTGCCAAACATTTTAATAACTTCTTCTTCTAACACTTGAGCACAGTTTTCCTTTCCATCATTCTCACGAAAGACATTAAAAAGATGAAGCATATGAGGCCACCTCAATTCCATTTTTTTGTAGTTTTATTTTATAGACTAAACTAGTGATAAAACAAGAAACTAAAAGATTCAATTGCAAGATCTAAAGATATACCTTCAAGCACTCACCTCCCCGACAACGACGCCAGAAAAGAGCTTGATGTCTACTACGCAACCTTCATCTTGTAGGCTCGTATTGGGCCTCCAAGCATAGAGTTTTGTAGGACAGTAGCAATTTTCCCTCAAGTGTATGACCTAAGGTTTATCAATCCGTGGGATGTGTAGGATGAAGATGGTCTCTCTCAAACAACCTTGCAACCAAATAACAAAGAGTCTCTTGTGTCCCCAACACACCCAATACAATGGTAAATTGTATAGGTGCACTAGTTCGGCGAAGAGATGGTGATACAAGTGTAATATGGATGGTAGATATATGTTTTTGTAATCTGAAAATATAAAAACAGCAAGGTAAGTAATGATAAAAGTGAGAACAAATGGTATTGCAATGCTTAGAAACAAGGCCTAGGGTTCATACTTTCACTAGTGCAATTTCTCTCAACAATACTAACATAGTTGAATCATATGTAAATACCTCATGTGCGACAAAGAGTTCACTCCAAAGTCACAAATAGCGGAGAAATAACAAAGAAATTATTGTAGGGTACAAAACCACCTCAAAGTTATCTTTTCTGATCAAGCTTATGTGTTATCCCTATAAGTGTCACGAATAGCCCTAGAGTTCGTACTAAAATAACGCCTTAAGATACACATCAACCAAAACCCTATTGTCACCTAGATACTCCAATGTCAGCACGAGTACCCATGGGCTTGATTATACGATATGCATCACGCAATTTCAGATTCATCATGTTCAATCCAACACAAAGAACTTCAAAGAGTACCCCAAAGTTTCTACCAGAGATTCAAGATGAAAACATGTGCCAACCCCTATGCATAGATTCTCAAGGTCACGGAACCCGCAAGTTGATCACCAAAACATACATCAAGTGGATCAATAGAACATGCCATTGTAACCACGGATATCCCATCACAATACATACATCAAGTGTTCTCAAATCCTTGAAGACTCAATCCGATAACAAAACTTCAAAGGGAAAACTCAATTCATCACAAGAAGATAGAGAGGGGAAAACTCCATATGATTCATCTATATCAATAAAGATCTCGGTACATCAATATCATGTTATCTCAAGAACACGAGAGAGATAGAGATCAAACACATAGCTACTGGTACATAGCCTCAGCCCCGAGGGTGAACTACTCCCTCCTCGTCATGGAGACC
This sequence comes from Hordeum marinum, assembly GCA_022496015.1. Classification (NCBI taxonomy): domain Eukaryota; kingdom Viridiplantae; phylum Streptophyta; class Magnoliopsida; order Poales; family Poaceae; genus Hordeum; species Hordeum marinum. The sequence continues at coordinate 303,455,134 of CM039673.1, forward strand.
GCCGGGATGATGAAGATGGCCTTCGGTGATGGTTTCCCCCTTCGGCGGGGTGCCGGAATGGGCTCCCAATTGGTTTTTCGTCGCTCTGGAGGCTTGCAGCGGTGGAACTCCTGATCTAGGTTCCTTTTCGGAGGTTTTTGTATTTATAGGAATTTTTGGCATTGGTCTCACGTCAATGGGCCCATGAGGCGACGACAAGCCACCCAAGTGTGGCCAGGGGGGTGGCCGCGCCCTCCTGGCTTGTGGCCTCCTTACGGCTCTTCTGGACCAACTCAAATGCTTTGGAGGTCTCTTTTGGTCCAAAAAATTCATACTAAATTTTCAGCCCATTCCGAGAACTTTTATTTCTGCACAAAAAACGACACCATGGTAATTCGGCTGAAAACAGCGTCAGTCCGGGTTAGTTCTAATAATATCATACCAAAATCATACAGAGTTATTGTAAACATGGCATGAATACTTCATAAATTATAGATACGTTGGAGACATATCAGATGTTGAGAGCCATCTTTGGTATGTGCTCAAAGCTCCTTTCACCTGAATTACGGGGTTATAATCATATGGTGGCTTATCCTCACAATTGTATTTATATGCAGGGCGAAAAGAGCAGACCCTTGTTGAACTGCCTATTATGAAATTGAAGGCAATTTTCACATATGTGGAGCAACTATTCACACGGTCTATCTATTCTATTATGGCAATAAAGAACTTAAATCATCCGCCCAAGAGCATCAAAGACATGTTGAAACAACTTTCTATTGTACCATAATGGATTATAAAGAGCCGGAAGTCGACGGCTCGCGGTAGAGCAAACATGTCTCTCGCCCGTGAAAAGGCATACTTGCCTGAGCTGGACCTAGAGGCTTTGAAAAAAGGCTTCCCTGAATATAATTTGGATAGGTCAGAGTTCTCCCGTGCTGACTTTGCCAAATGTTTTAAGGAAACCCGGTCATTGGAAACTCTGATGCCTGAATAAATCAATCTTTCTCAATATTACCCGGCGTACTCCATCAAGAACGAACATATTGACGCCCCCAATGACGAGCAGTCAGAGCTGGTGCCACCCTGACGTTAGAGACCCTTTGCTCCTGATGTTGATGCATCAAGTCTTATTGAAGGTTCTTCAAAAATTTTATCCTTATTGTCAATTCAGTGGCAACAAAAAGACGAACATGCTGAAGATGAGGGAGAGCCGACAGAGATTCGTCGAGAGGCGGCTAACCTAGACCAAGCTTGAAGACGAGCATTTGTAGATGAATGAGCCGCTAGGCGGCTTGGGCCCATGAATGTTGGGCAAAAAACATTGATATTTTGTGACTCATAGTATGAGTCTATAATAGGGATAATTTTTGAAACTTTGAATTTCCCTATCGTGCCGTCGTGCACGTTGACTACATCCTCCTTTTTATGTTGCAAAGTGTCATGATACCTTGATGTTTTGAGCTGACTCCCAAAATACTATCATGCTTACTCCCTTTTCTTTCCTCTGAATTTCTGACTAAATTTTTTATGAGGTTTTCAAGTTTTTAATCAATTCTCCCACAACGTTTTTGCAGAAGATGTTCCATTAAATTCGGCGTTGGTAGGGTCCAATTTTGTAACCCCAAAACTCGTTAATGAGCGACAATTATAACTGAAAGCTTATTAAATTGCAACATATTGCGATAGAAATAATAAGGAATAAAGTAATAAGCTTGCTCGGTGAGACTCAGCAAGAAGACTAGCTTTCGAGGCTTAAGTCTTGCTTCAATGAAGCGGGTATGATAACCCATGGTTTATCCTAGCTCTTTGTATGCCGGCTCTCACGTGACTCAATCAATGTCTTAACCTTGAACAGTTTAGGGTCCATAATGGATCGAATACTCAATAGTTAATGGGGTCACCTGATCGGAGTTGCATCAAGCATACATGCAGGTTTAACCATTTTCCTGGCGTTTTTTATGCCGGGTCAAGAGGGTGAGAAAGCTAAACTCGGTGAGTTGGAAGCCCCCAAGTGCCCTATGATCATGGAAAAGCTCGACATAGGATATACAAGAGGCAATGCTACTACTGCAAAACATCTGGTTTTTAGATAAGCCAACTTTATTCCAGTGGTCATAAATATAATAATGACTCGTCCAGCGAGAAGCCCCCATGTGATATGTATCAAAAAATAAAGACTCATGCTCAATGTATAGGCTGAAACGACTAAAACCCCGAGTTTCAGGGGTGTCGGCTTTATTGTATTTGAAAACATGGAAGTATATTTAGAAGTTGGGGATCGATACAGAGATAGTGAGCCAATGGCTCTAGATAAAATAAGACTAAAGGCGGGCCAGATCAAATCACTTAAATGTTGGCTTTCTTGAGGGGATTCTGATCAACCGGGTCAACATCAACCATAGTGGATCTCAATTCTTGAACAACATAGGTTAACTCAGCTTAAGCCGCATCTCCTTCCTCACATTCCCAAGCAATCTTCCTGTCGCCCCCACAACTATAATTCCTTTGGGACCTGTCATCTTGATCTTGAGGTAGATGTAGCAGGGACGAGCCATGAAACGAGCATAAGCCGGCCTTCCAAAGAGAGCGTGGTAAGGAATTTTTTATTTTTACCACCTCAAAAGTTAAGGGCTCGCATCTGTAGTTATATTCATCACCAAAAGCAATGTCAAGCTTAACCCGCCAAACTAGGCATGCCAACTTCCCGGGAACAATGCCATGAAAAAGTGTGGTTGAGGGTTGCAAACTGCTATTTGAGAGACTCATCCGTTAAAAGGTGTCATAATAGAAGATGTTGAGGCTGCTATCTCCATCCATGAGAGCCTTTGTAAGGGTATAAACCCCACTGGAGGGGACACCACCAAGGCCAGATCTCCTGGATTATCTACCCGGGAGGGGTGATCCTCCCTGCTCCAGGCGATCGACTGTTCACACCAATTGAGGTACCTAGGAACGGCTGGTTCTACCATGTTGATGACTCTCTATTTCAGCTTTTTATCTCATTTGCAGATAATGGTGGTAAAAACATTGTATTGACCACCATTTAACTATATAGGGTTACTTTGAATTCCTGCTTGGCTATTATGTTGTTGACTGCCCTGACCAGAACGCTGCCCATTGCCATTGTTCCTTAGTGTTGAAATCCTGATCCTGGAAATCCACCTAGTGAGCCCCCTTGTGAGCTGCCCTGACCATACTAACCCGGATGTCCTCCACCATTGCCTCCTTGATGACTCTTAGACGCCTGGTTACGGAACTCCTACATGATATAATAGTTTTCCCATGAGTGGTAGCTGGCTTGTCCTGAGTACTATGCTTGGGAGAAGGCCCCTTGAGTGCCTCTACATAATTACGTGGCTTATTCCCATTACAAGGCCCCCCAGGACGGCCATTCCGGCGCTGGTTGTTGAAACTAGTGTTGGTATTGACCACATCCTCTGACCCGCCATCGGGCTATTTTCGTTTGTTGACTTGACCTCCAGGGTTTCCACCTTGCTGGTCACCCTTGCCACCGTCAAATTTCTTGCCTTTGCCAGTTTTATCGTCGTTTGAGCCATGGTCCTTCGTGCTATCTGACTTGGCATACTTGGTAAGAACGACAGTATCCTCACCCATGTCTTGAACTTTACGCTTTAATTGTCCAAGCTTTTGGACCAGGGGATGAAAGTGACAGTTCTTCTCCAAGATGAGCACAGTGAGCCGCTGTGATGCTGTCTAATGAGTATTTGATTTCGGCAACCCTGCGAGTCCAATGATACGCTGACTCATCTGTGCGTTGGATATAATGCTAAAGATCTACGATCGTGTGGGGACCCCGACTCACAAGTCGTGATCACCGAATGTACGTGCACAGTGATCCCAGAGATCAATGCTCACAGAACACACAGAAACTTAATAACAAGAGTCTTACATCCATTATGTACCGGTTTACTCAAATATGGCCTTCATAGCCAAGTCTTCATATGATTGCAGCGGAAATCTTCAATGATAGCGTGAACCCATGCCATCTGCCTTAACCCTACATGCATTCTGACCGGGAAGCATCCTAACTCGCATGTCCGTCACCAAGGTAATCTTCATCATAACCTGTTCTTTCATGCCTGGCTAATAAAATAACCAATGGCAAGCCAATGAGTACTTTGAATGTACTCGCAAGCAACCCATGTTTGGAACAAGGAAATAACAAATGCATGATATAGCACTAATAGGTAAGTTTTTGTAGAAAGCTAATTTTGAGTGCAATGAAATGATCAAATAATTTAAGTAAGCATGCATCAACCTTGAACAAGTTTTCATAAGAACACGTCATAGTCATCATCATAAGTAGGGGGTGAATGTCTCATGTTCAACCATCACACCAAGTTCTCAGATTTGTCTCATGCCCCAACTGAACATCTCATGTTCAGTCATCATGCCATGTCATCCGACTCGACTCAATATCATCCTTGTCACCACACACACACACCAAGTTTGCGAAAACATCTGGACATAGCACAAGAGCGGTCATCCAACTATCCTTGACCGTGGACACGACTATTCGAATAGTTTTACACTCTGTAGAGGTTGCACACTTTACCCACAATAATCGGGGAACTTCCGTGTCATCCACGACTCGCGGTATATAACATACTCGAGGTAAGCACCCGAACAATGCCTTTCCCATGGTGATACTAAACAAAGATTCCACTCATTGGTGCCATCCCTCATGATGTACATCACTCGTATCATCCATGAGGGCACGCAACGGTGTGCCCGGTGCGTGTAAAGACAACGCATGACCTTCCACTCTAGGACGACCCCGTCTCAAGAGTGACCACTTCACTCTTGCCACTAGTAATGCGGGCTCCTTGCTAGCACCAACCATACTAATCAACAAAGCCCTGTCCCATAAGTGGTATCGTGGTCATACATGTAAGGTTGGAATAACGGTCACAACTTACACCAATCCGTTTTTGAAAAACCACAACACTCACTTGTTCCGGCACACCACTTCTTTCTCAAGTGGTCACCCATCTCACCATCATCTTCCTCGGGCGTTAGTGGCACCCGACGGGTTTTTTGAAAAGTCTTTGAAAGAATCATTTTGTTTCCATCACCATGCATATTCTCGATCCCACTTGCATAGAATCTACTAGCATCCTATCTACACCCACCCGCATAACCCTCATAAGGTGGTAGGGTGATGCTCGATGCAAGTGTCAATGGTAAAAAGCATCGGAGGCAACCCTCTGAAGGGGGAACTCCACATCATGATCAATCATCGAAACAACAAGTGCTATATGTCATGCATGAAAAAGTTTCTTAACATGGTCAAAGGGCTGCTTGCCTGTCTTAACAATGTCTTCGAGGTCTTCACCCGCTTCTCATCCACTCCGAGCATTTCGTTTATCTCGTCAACTATTGTCGGAAACAACCACGATAAGCAACACAACAACAGATAATAAAAGTGCACTATAAATAGGAATTTTATTTTTCTTGGACACCTTGGGTCACAAGAAAAATAATCAGGAAGGTTTCAATGGATGTGGATCAAGGAGAAGTTTCTGAATGGAGGAAAAGATGGGAATGATAATCCTTTAAGATGTCAATAGAAAATATTTTTATAAAAATGATTGGATGGACCCAACAAATAGGGCATGATTGTAGAAACATGTGGAAAGTGGTTTCACTGGATTTGCAGTTGTGATGAATTACCAATGAATTTTCAAAGTGGGTCACATATGAATAAATGGCCCAATAAATTACATAGCAGAATAAGGGTAAGGCAAAATGTTCACCACTTAGTGTATGAATTTAGATGTTCCTAGGATTTGAATCACTGTAGTTGGAGCTGAGGTGAGTGTCCTAAGAATTTTACAATGTGTCTCTATAATAAAAGATATTACCAAAATATTTGGTGGGGGGGGGGATTTTCATATGGCAAAAGTGTGCACTACCCACCATTGGACAGATCTTGATTTTAGGAATATCCAGGACTTTGAATCATCCAATTTGGAATTCATATGAATTTATTATTAATTTTACAAATTTTGGAAAAATAGAAAATGGGCGCGAGATAGCCACTGTCGCACTGGGCCGGCCCAAACGCGCACGCCAGGTGCCACGTCGATGGCGCATTAGCTGGAATGCGCCTTTGGTCGTGGAAGGCGCCAGTCCCTAAGCCGTCTCCACTTAAACCGCTAGGCCCGGCCAGCTAGGTCGCTGACTCGCGGGCCCTGCCGGTCAGGACCTCCTTCCTCCTCCCGCTCGAGTAGAGGAGGAGTGGGGAGGCAGAGCCGAGCGGCTCCGGCACCGGCCGTCCCCTGCGGCGCACCGGCTACTGGCCTGCTCGAGGCGGTGAGCCGCATCCGCCAGGGCCATCCCCGGGCCCTAGGGAGGTCCGGGTCGACCACGGAGTCGGTTGCGGTGGAGGGTAGCCAGGGCAGCCGAGTGGGGGGGGAGGAAGGCATTCCGGCCATCGGGAGAAAGGGCGCGGAAACGGGGGTGGCAGTGTTGGGCTCGTAGGCGGACCTTAGAGGGGAGAAGGGAGGCAGGGCTCCGCCCATTTGCCCGAGCCCGAGATGAAGCTACGGCGACCATGAGGGAAGGGTCTGAGCTCTGGAGCTCCAGTGGCTTGCCTGGGGGGTCTGTGGGAGGTGAAATGAGAGCTAGAGGGGATAAGAAGGGGCTCGGGGAGAGGTAAAAGCAGGAGCGGCGCCGAGGGAAGCTCGGATGCGCCTCAGATGCCCTCGGGCGCCGAGCATGCGCGTGCCTGAGCTCCCTTGGCCGCATCCTGGCGTCAGGGAGAGGCGTGGGAGGTCGAGAGGAGGCTATTGGTGCGCGGGGATGCCCTGCCGAAGATTGTTGCGAGCTACAGGACAATGTTTGTCGACAGAACGCCATTGCTGCATGCCAGTAGCGTGGTCACCATGCTATGGACTGTCCAAGGTGACTTTTTGGTCGGTCAGCCTTGTCTAGAGAGTGATGCACACATGCAGAAGAGTAGTGGTAGATTCTCAGGGTAAATGGGGATGGTTACATGGGCTTTCCATAAGGGGGAAGTTTGAAGCAGCAAACTTGGGGCTGATCTATTGGGAGTTACTATAGGGAGCTATGGATAAAACCTTGTCATGTAGCCCTAGCTATGGAGGGAGTACATGCACACCAATTTTTAGATCCTGGAGATGAGAGGGCAAGGTACTTGTAGTACAAAGCTACACTTACTGCCATAAACTAGATTCAGACGGTTTGCTCATATTTCCCACATGAGCATGCCATGTATGGGTTTGGTTTGATACATAGGATGCTTTGGAAAGGTTTGGGGGCATTAATAGGAACAGGATAATGGGAGAGGGGAAATAAGAGGTCCTACCATGGTAAAAGAGAGGGAGATTGAGGGAGTTACCCCACAAATAATTCACCAGAGGCCATGGCAAAGTTACTGGAGGTATAAGAGGGATATAATATGTTGTGGTAAAAAGTTGGGGGCAAGGGGAATCTTTTTGGGCCCACTTTGCTTGTCCACAAGTTTATGGCTGAAGGTGTTTCTGCTGTGATTGGGCTAGACAGAGGAATCCTATGACCTTGAGATTTACCAGGGGTAAATGGTAACTCCATTTGGTCCTGATCAGAAGTTTTCAGCTCAATTGAAGAAAGTTGATAATGTAAACTTGGTAAACCCTAGAAATGGGTAGAAATGGATTGCTATAGATCTGATCATGCAATCCTATTCCCCTTGATGCACCACTTGATGTAGCATCATCATTTGGTTGATAGAGAATGCCCACAAAGTTTGGGATCAATAGGAGATACTCCACAATGTAAAGTTGATCATAATTGGCCCTGGACAGGAATGGCTTTAGTATATTTTGGTGAATCAAAACAATTGGGATTGAGGTGAAACTTGGCAAGATGAACAAATATATCATATGTGACATGCTAGAATTTTCTTGGATTTATTTGAGAATATTTCTTATAGAAACATTTCAAATGCTGGGAATAGGCAGAAATGGTTTTGAAGGGTTTTGTCCAATGCTTTGAACATGACCATGCCTTGAAACTCTTATATATGGACAATATATGTCCCTGAGTTTTCCTAAATTTTTCCCAAATATTTTTAAAGCATTTAAATAAATTTTCCCTATAAAAGACCATTTCTGGTCTTAAGAAAAAGCCTTTAAATAAAATATGAAAATAATATTTTGTGGTTTTGGGAAGTTATATAGGTAGTAGGTTCCAAATAAAGCATTTGGGGAAAAAGGATCCACCCAATTTGGGGACTTGTAGTGCAAATCTCAAATCTGGGTTTTTTGAAAAACCTACTTTAAATAAAACCTTTTTGGCCAAAATAATATTTTATAAAAATATAATTAATTCTTATTCACATGGCATGACCATTGTACAAGAGTGGGGACCAAGTAAAAAAGTTTTGAGAGCAGGAGGGATTTTATGAATATAGAGCACTAGCAAGCAGTGAGACAATCAACAATCAAGTCAAGCATAACAAGCACACAAAAGTTTTAATTGGGCCTGATTTTTGAGTCATGATAACTTAGTCATGAGGCAAATTACAGGGTGTGACAGATCGTCATTGGCCGTTCGCACGTCCCTTGGAATTTTTTGATAAAGCGTTCTTTCAACTCTGTCCAAGTATTTATGGAGTTAGGCGGAAGGTTTTTCAACCACGTTCGAGCCGGTCCTTCCAACATCATCGTCAAATACTTCATGCATACAGCATCACTGACATCGAGCATGCCCATAGCTAACTCATAACTTTTGATCCATGCTGCCGACTCAAGATCTGCTATGTAATTTGGCACCTTACAAGGCCCGACGAAGTCCTTAGGCATGAGCTCACCACGGAGAGTCGGTGATAAGCAAGGGACGCCAATCGTCCTGTTGTTGGTTCTAACCCCAAGTGTTGTTGGCCATGGTTCCTTCATTAGTTGTAGAGTCGCCTGTAGCGCAACTGCCTCTGCCTCCAACTACCGGGTTGCTCTGGCCACGTCAATAACCACTTGAGCATTGGGTAACACATGTTAGAGAAACCTGGGGCTGCCATTGACGCCTGCTACTGGAAATAGCCGGAGACTCCGCATGGCGGCTCTCGACATGGCTTGCGACTGTGTCTGTATTTCCCCGAAGAGGAAGGGATGATGCAACACATCGATGGCAAGTATTTACCCTAGTTTATGAAACCAAGGTATCAATCTGGAGAGGAAGATCACACACCCACGTAAATAGCACCTAAACACAAACAACAAAAACTTGCAACCGGACGCAAAAGAGAGGTTGTCATGCTCTCTACGGTAATAAGATAGATTAGGTAGTGATAATTTTGGCAAATAGATCTCGCAAGAACACAAAGTAAAACAAATAAATAAAAAAGTATAGAAAGGTATTTTTGGGTTTTTAGAATAATAGTTCTGAAAACAAAAGTTGCAAATATTAGATCAGAGAGCAATATGTTGAAAAAGTAGACCTGGGAGCCGTAGGTTTCACTAGTGGCTTCTCTCATGAGTATAGCACATGGTGGGTGAACAAATTATTGTTGGGCAATTGATAGAAGATCAAATAATCATGAATATATCCAGGCAATGATCATTATATAGGCATCACGTCCAATATAAGTATACCGAAACGTTTCTGCATCTACTTCTATTACTGCACACATCAACCGCTATCCAGCATGCATCTATTGTATTATGTTCATGGAGGAACGGAGTAATGCAATTAGAATGTTGACATGATGTAGACAAGATCTATTCATGTAGGAATAGACCCCATCTTGTTATCCTTAATGGCAACAATACATGTGTGTCTTGTTGCCCCTTCCGTCACTTGGAAAGAACACCGCAAGATTGAACCCATCACAAAGCACCTCTTCCCATGGCAAGAAAAATCAACCTAGTTGGCCTAACTAAACCAAATATTCGAAGAAGAAATATGAGGCTATAAGTAATCATGCAAATAAGAGATCAAAGAAGACTCAAATCATATTCATGGATAGAAACTGATCATGAACTCCAAATTCATCGAATCCCAACAAACACACCGCAAAAGTCATTACATCAAATAGATGTCCAACAGACCATTGTATTGAGAAACATAGAGAGAGAGAGAGAGGAAGCCATCTAGCTACTACCTATGGACCCGTAGGTCTACGGTGGACTACTCACGCATCATCGGAGAGGCACCTATGAGGAAGACGAACCCCTCCGTGATGGTGTTAGATTGGCTCTCGAGGTTCTAGGACTTGCGGCGGCTGGAATTGTGTTTCGTCGATTCCCCAAGGGTTTTTGGATTTTCAGGGAATTTATAGGATCAATAGTTAGTTGGGGGGTGCCCGAGGTGCCCACCCTCCACCAGGCCACGCTAGGGGCCTCTAGCACGCCCTGGTGGGGGGTGGACACCCTAGGTCCCCCTCTTCTTGTGTTGTTTGGCCCATCTTTCTTCTTCTGGTCCATAAAAAATCCCCGCAGCATTTCGTACTGATTTTTTGCGAATTAAAAAACAAGCAAAAACAACAACTCACACTTTGTCACTATGTCAATAGGTTAGTTCCAAAAAATGATATAAAGTTGCTATAAAATGATTGTAAAACATTCAATACTGATAATATAACAGCATGGAACAAGCCAAAATTATAGATACATTGGAGATATATCAGCTCTTGCCGGCATACAGCATGGAGTGCATCCTATCAATGCTGTAAGAATATTGCGCTTGTTGTACCACCATTGTTTTTAGCATATCGATGGTGTTCCTTGCCTCGGTCTGAACTGGGGTGTTTCTGTGAATTGAGAGTGCCTCTAAGTTGCAAGTTGTTGCCAACATGTTATCAACAGGGTTGGAGAAGTGTCCCTATCGCGTCTAATAATGCTGAGTCGATGACAAAAAAGGTGGTTGGTAAGCCGGCTCTACCTGCCGCTCTTCATGACTAGGCGGGTCTTGTCCTGTCGCTGGTGTTGCTGGACTAGCGAATAATTGAGTCGGCTCGAGGCCTATCGGCAGCCGGCTCAGGTGTCTCCATTGGCGAACCGCCTAAGAAGCATCTCAACGAAGCCCTAGATGCCAGGTCTCAACCCTTAAATGCTCTGACTCGTTATGGGGACGGGCCTGTACTTCGGCAAACCAGATGCTTTCACTGTCAATCTGCTCTTGGACCTTGGTCATCTCGGCACGAAGTTCGATTGGTTCCACCTTACGAGCTTCCTGATTCTCTGTAGTGACATGACTCTCCACAAGTTTGGCCATCTTGGCCATCAAGTCGCTCATGGACTAAGCCGGTGTCTTGCCTGACCCGCGTGAACTATTTGCAATAGCTGTCGTCGATGGATCCTGAGCCGCTGTGGTTCCTGCCGTGTAGATGGTGACCTGGTGAGGTGGCTCATATGACTCGTGGCGGCTTACATGTCCGAGCAGCCCCCAAGTCTCCCATGGTAGAGGGGACAGATTAATTTGGTGTCTCCCATGGATGACTCACCATCGGAGATAATACGTATACATTCGCCATCTATCGGCTCGTCCGGAAGGCTGACTCCCTGGGTGAAACCTATGAAGACGTGACCACGGCTAGCTTGATGTTGGCCGGGTCGGGCGTGTTGAGCCGGCTCGATGATGTCGGTGCATATGCCCGACTCGAGCACTGACGCAACAATCTTGCCGATGAGACGTCGATCTTGACAAAGGGGACCCGGTACCCAGACTCGACCGAGTCGGCATCGAGGCCCCAGCTTGAATTGTCAATGTAGAGCTTGTTGCAGCGGCTCTTGCACATCTGAGCTACCGCGAAGCTCCTGAACCTAGGAAGAACTCCCTGCGAGAACTCAACTCCACCGCATGAAGGCCCCATAGTGGGCGCTGAATGTCGTGGTTTTGTCACGGGATATTTCATCGTAGGAGAACTTAGGTGTGAGGCCATCACTGTTGTGTAGCTACTTGAAGGGGTTGATAAGGAACGAGAGATTGGTTTACCCAAGTTCGGCCCCTCCAATGGAGGTAAAACACTATGTCCTGCTTTGGTGTCTATATTGATGGTGATCTCGATTACAAGGGTGCGGAATCACTGACCTAGCTTTCGAGAGTTTTCTAACCTAGCTCATTGGCCTCGGGGGCCCGCCTTTATATACAGGTCGAGGCCCCCTGTGTTTACAAGAGTCTGGGCCAAGTTATAACTCGTGACCTATTACAATTCTACCTTATCTTGTCTTTCAAGTAAGGAAGGCTTCTGGCGTCTTCCGCCTCATGGGCCTTGAGTCGTCGTCTTCATGTACTGGGCCAAACGGTGGGTTATACCGTTGGGTCATATCCCCGACACCACCCGTACTCGTCTTTACAACTCTATGACACAGTTGATACCAGCGGTCAGAGCGAGGATGCATCCAGAGTACATCCTTTACCCGCATAGGACGGAGCTGTCACCAGGTCTTGAGTGGCCTACTATAGGAGGTCTTACTCCTCCATGTGGAAGTGCGCTCCCTGCTCGGGGCCAGTATCTACATCAAAGTGTTCATGGACTGCAGAATCCTTGCCCTGGGTTTGCCATACGTGCTCACCGGTAGTTACCTGGCTTCAATGGTTCTCCCTGACATTGATGTAGCATATCCCTATGTCTCATTGTTGTATCTCTCTATCGCGTGCCTGCGTGCCACCTAGTTGTCTAAGGTTTTACCTTTTCGAACTTGTACCGTTGGTTTGTAATAGACCTATGTATGGATCTGTATGTCATGGTTGACTACTGTGTTGTATCTACTGCACTTATTTTCTTTGTGCATGTTACCTCATGAATGACTCCTCGTCTTTTCTTGTACTCAATTCTAAACCACCACTGTTATAATTTTGACAGAATGGTTAGACCAGTTGGACATGACCGTGGTGCCGACCACCCACCACCACCTAAATACATGGATGGAATGATGCAACACTTTGAGCTAAACCTCCAGTTTATGCAAGGGGTTATGGATAAATTTTCTAGGCCGATCATGAACCAGCAAGAAGCCCCATTAACTCTACAGGACTTTATGCGCCTCAACCCTGCTGTCTACTGCAGCTCAACTCAGTCGCTTGATGTTGATGACTGGCTCCATGACATCACTTATGAGCTGGAGTCTGTAGGCGCCCCAATTGCTAACTATGTCAACTTTGCATCGTACTTCCTAAAGGGTCCTGCTGCTCAATGGTGGGACAATCACATGCACTCACAGCCTACTGGAACCATCATCACCTGGCCGGAGTTCCAAGCTGCTTTCCGTGCCAGCCACATTCCTCACGGAATTATGGACACGAAGAAGCGGGAATTCCGCAACCTCACTCGGGGAAAGAAGAGTGTGGATGCTTATCAGCAGATGTTTCTGGACTTATCTCGCTATGCTAAATAAGACATAGCAACTGATGCTCGTAGGCAGGAGAAATTCCGCGAAGGACTTCACCCGGATATCAAGCTCGCACTCCTTGTTTAGGACTTTGCTGATTTCGCCACCTTGGTGAACAAGTTCATTGAAGTTGAAACTGGTCTGCAGGAATACAAGGACAACAACAAGCACAACTATGACATTGGCTCATCTTCGGGTTCAGCAACTCAGAGCGCCGGATCGGGATTCCCCATAACATGTACCATGCACCTACTCCTACTCCAAGGTCGTCTTATGTTGCACCTCGTCTGCCTCCTCCACCAACTAGGCAGTCGAGGCTCCCAACTCCACCACCCTGAGTTCCTCCTTCCTGCCCCGAGGACGGTTGTGCTTCAAGTATGCTGTCCAGGGCACCGTGCCAGAGAATGCAAGCAGAATCAAAATCAGCTTGCACTGCCTTCCAACCAGCCCCACAACAACAACGCCAGACATGCTTATTGTTATGGCCAGGCTAACAACATTGAAATGACTGAAGCTCAAGACCAGCCTGCCACTTTGATGGGTACTCTTCTAATTAACTCAGTGCCAGCTTCTCTATGGTTTGATATAGGAGCATCACATTCTTTTATGTCAGAAGAATTTGCATACATGTATGGCATTAAGACCGAAGAGATGAACATCCATATAGTGGTAAACAACCCCGCGGGTCAATGTTGAACCTCCATGGTTAGCCCCAAAGTCACCCTTGAAATTAAAGGGCTAGAATTCCATGCTTCTCCCATTATATTGAAGTCTTCCAATATCAACCACATTTTGGGGATGGATTGGTTGAAAACGCTTACCACCTCAATCGTTTGTGCCACCAAAACCGTTCATCTCCTACATCCTTCGAATGAGATAGTAAGCTACCATGCTCATCTTGTTCGGGATGCCGAAGCACGACTTTATGCCTTCAATGATTTAAATGAGCTACCTCTTGAGGGTATTGAAAACATTCCAATTATCTGAGATTTCCAACATGTCTTTCTAGAAGAACTTCCAGGGATTCCCCCTGCTAGAGCTGTCGAGTTTGTCATCGACTTGGTACCCAGTACTACTCCTATAGCCAAGCGACCTTATAAGATGCCTCCTCATGAGCTGCTTGAACTTAAGCAAGAAACTGACAATTCGCTTTGCATGGGTTTCATTCACCCATGTTCCTCTACTTGGGGAGCACCTTCTCTCTTTGCCAAAAAGAAGGATGGTACGCATCATTTGGTCCAAGACTACCATCCCATCAACCAAGAAACCATTCAAAACAAATACCCGCTTACTCGGATCAATGATTTCTATGATCAACTTTCCGGTTCCTCTGTGTTTTGTAAAGTCGACTTGAGGTTGGGTTACCATCAGATCCGTGTTCGTGAAGAAGATATTCCAAAGACCACATTCGTTACTCGCTACGGTTCATACAAGTACACCATCATGTCTTTCGGTTTAACCGATGCTCCAACAAATTTCTCTCAATTGATGAAATATATCTTCATGGACTACCTCGACAAATTATTCATGGTATATCTGGATGATATCCTGGTATTCTCCAAGAATAAAGAAGAGCATGCTAAATATCTTCGTCTTGTACTGGAAATGCTTTGGCAGCATCAGCTATATGCCAAGTTTTCCAAGTGTGAATTCTGGTTGGATGAAGTGACCTAGCTTGGTCATGTGATCTCCAAAGATGGTGTTGCCATCAACCCAGAACAAGTTCAAACCATTCTTGATTGGACTCCCCCGAAGAATGTCGAGAAAGTTAGAAGTTTTCTCGGACTCGCCACCTATTGTCGTTGTTTTGTTGAGAACTTCTGCAAGATTGCCAAACCATTGACCAATCTGCTTCACAAAGGCATTAAGTTTGAGTGGACAAACAAATGTCAGGAAAGTTTCCAAGCACTTAAGGAGAAGCTGACATCTGCTCCAGTGCTCGCTCCTCTGGATTCTCAGAAGGACTTCGTCATTTATTGCGACGCACCCCGTAAAGGATTAGGCTGTGTCCTAATGCAAGAATGAAGAGTGATTGCTTATGCTTCACAACAGTTGCGTCCTCATGAAGAGAACTATTTGGTTCATGATGTCAAACTTGCCATGGTAATCTATGCACTATTGTTATGGCGACATTACCTTCTTGGTAATCATTGTGAGATCTACACCGACCATCCAAGCCTGGAGTACTTGTTTACTCAGCCAGACCTAAATCTCCATTAGTGGCACTGGATGGAAGTAGTTACAGACTATGAATTTGTATATCTTATACCCCTGGCAAGGCTAATGTTATGGAGGATGCCTTGAGTCAAAAAGCTTATTGTAATAACCATATGGTTCAGAAAGATAACCCCCGTTTTCATGAAGAGCTTCGCAAATTGAATATTCACATTGTTCCACATGGTTCTCTTAATAACCTTGTCATGGAACTGACTCTTTAGAGAGCTATTAAGTCTACACAAGACAAGTATACATACATCCTTAGGATGAAAGAAGATATTGACTTAGGGAAACTCAAGGAATTTTCACTTGCTGGAGATGTAGCTTTGTACTTCAAGGATTGCACTATGGTTCCCTGATTCAAACTTATGACAGAGAAGGTGATGAAAGAAGCACATGACACCTCTCTCTCTATTCATCCAAGAATTACCAAGATGTATTTGTACATTCGTCAAAAGTACTAGTGGTCTGGGATGAAGCAAGACATTGCTCGGGTATATTGAAGAGTGTGACATTTGTCGTTGAGTCAAAGCTGAACATCAGAAACCGGTTGGACTTCTGCAACCACTCCCTATTCCTGAATGGAAATGGGACAAGATTCAGACGGACCTTCTCACTGGTTTTCCAAGTCACAGAAAGGAAATGATTCTGTATTTGTCATCATAGACCAATTCTCGAAAATCGCACACTTTCTGCCAGTCAAGGAGACAATTACTGCTAGTCAATTAGTAGCCTTATATACCTCTAGAACTGTTTTGCTCCATGGCATTCCAAAGGAAATCATCTTAGACCGAGGTAGTGTTTTCTCCTCCAAGTTATGGGATAGTTTCCAAGAGGCAATGTGAACTCATATTACTTGGAGCACTGCTTATCACCTTCAGTCTCAAGGTCAAGTTGAACAAGTTAATCAAATCTTTGAAGACATGCTTCAGCCTTATGTTATCTCTTTTGTCAAGAAGTGGGAAGAATCTCTTCCTTATGCTGAATTCTCAAATAACAATAGCTATCAAGTCAGCTTGAAGATGGCTCCCTTTGAAGTGTTATATGGACGTAAATGTCGAACCCCTCTGAACTGGTCAGAAACTGTGGAACGAGGACTCATTGGTCCGGACATTATCCAACAAGCTGAAGAGCATGTCCGCATTGTTCAGGATAATCTCAAGGCGGCCCAGTCCCGTCAGAAGAGCAATTATGACAAGAAGCACTGGGGTTCAACCTATCAAACCGATGATAAGGATTATGTACGTGTGACTCCTTTGAGAGGCACTCATTGGTTCGGAGTGAAGGGGAAGCTAGCTCCTCACTATGTTGGTCCTTTCCACGTTATTGAAAGACGTGGACATGTGGCTTATAAATTGGAGCTGCCCCCAAAATTATCCCATATCCATGATGTCTTCCATGTTTAGCAACTTCGTCATTACTTCACGGACCCAGATTGTGAAGTGGATAGTGAGTTGATCGAGGTGCAAGATGATCTCACTTACAAGGAGCATCTGATCCGCGTTATTGAAGAAACTGAATGTCGGACTCGTTAGAAGGTTACCAAGTTTTTCAAAGTGCACTGGTCAAATCATTTTGGAGATGAAGCCACTTGGGAACGCGATGATAACCTTAGGGTAGAATATCCCGATCTTCTCCCTTCTACCTCCTAATTCACGGGACAAGAATTTCTTTTAGTGGAGGAGAGTTATAACACCTCTGGATCCATGCTACAGTGATCTTTGTATTTAAGCTATAGTAAACATGAGTATTAAGCTAATACTTTTGCTAATCCAAGTTTGATCACTTTCCGAACCAGTTCTTAATTCATATTCTTTTGCAATTCAAATTCATTTCGAAAAGTCGATTTAATAGTTTTGCAAACCTGGAAACTAAATTCATGGATGGGTTGCAAATATTTCCTAAGCATTTATAAAATTGTAAGCATAATTTTTTCAAGTGTTTTAGTGCCTCAAAACATTTATAACAGAGGCCAAAACATTTCTTTAATTGACTTTTGAATTATAAAAATGCCAAAAAATTCTATTGCCCCCAATTCTTGTTGTGGCTATGTTGAATATTGCTACTCTAATATTTAAATAAGCGGCATGTTTTGCCAAAGTCAAATCGGTTGGGTTTTTTATTTTTAGATGTAGGTTTTTTATAAAAAAGAGTGTATTAAATTTACAAAAAGTAAAAAAAACGACCCCTGTTACCCCCCACTAGGCCTCTTCCCCTCAAACAACCCACCTGCCCCCACCCCGTCCCTAACCTTGCTACATGCATAGAAGGGGAGGGATGCCCGCCACTGTTGGAAATATGCCCTAGAGTCAATAATAAAGTGGATATTATTGTATTTCCTTGTTCATGATAATTGTCTATTGTTCATGCTATAATTGTGTTAACCGGAAATCATAATACATGTGTGAATACATAGACCACAACATGTCCCTAGTGAGCCTCTAGTTGGCTAGCTCGTTGATCAATAGATGGTCACGGTTTCATGACCATGGACATTGGATGTCATTGATAATGGGATCACATCATTAGGAGAATGATGTGATGGACAAGACCCAATCCTAAGCATAGCACAAGATCATGTAGTTCGTCTGCTAAAGCGTTTCTAATGTCAAGTATCGATTCCTTAGACCATGAGATTGTGCAACTCCCGGATACCGTAGGAATGCTTTGGGTGTGCCAAACGTCACAACGTAACTGGGTGGCTATAAAGTTGCACTACGGGTATCTCCAAAAGTATCTGTTGGGTTGGCACGAATCAAGACTAGGATTTGTCACTCCGTGTGACGGAGAGGTATCACTAGGCCCACTCGGTAAGACATAATCATAATGAGCTCAATGTGACTAAGGAGTTAGCCACGGTATGATGTGTTACGAAACGAGTAAAGAGACTTGCCGGTAACGAGATTGAATAAGGTATAGGGATACCGATGATCGAATCTCGAGCAAGTGTCATACCGATAGACAAAGGGAATTGTATAAGGGATTGATTGAATCCCCGACATCGTGGTTCATCCAATGAAATCATCGTGGAGCATGTGGGAGCCAACATGGGTATCCAGATCCCGTTGTTGGTTATTGACCGGAGAGGTGTCTCGGTCATGTCTACGTGCCTCCCGAACCCGTAGGGTCTACACACTTAAGGTTCGACGACGCTAGGGTTATAGGGAAATAGTGTACGTGGTTACCAAAGGTTGTTTCGAGTCCCGGATGAGATCCCGGACGTCATGAGGAGCTTCGGAATGGTCTGAAGGTAAAGATTCATATATAGGAAGTGAGGTTTTGGTCACCGGAAGAGTTTCGGGCATCACCAGTAACGTACCGGGACCACCGGAAGGGTTCCAGGGGTCCACCGGGAGGGGCCACCAGCCCCGGAAGGGTGCATGGGCCGAAGGTGGGAAGGGACCAGCCCCAGAGTGGGCTGGTGTGCCCTCCACCCTGGCCCAAGGCGCATCAAGGAGAGAGGGAGGCAAACCCTAGGCCTAGATGGGCCCTAGGCCCACCCTAGGGCGGCTAGGGCTACTGCACCACCTCTCCCCTCCCTTGGCCGCCGCACCAAGTCCCATCTAGGGCTGCCGCCGGCCCCTAGGGTGGGAATCCTAGGGCGTAGCCCTCCCTCCTCCTCCTCCTATATATAGTGGAGCACTTGGGGCAGCCGGAGACACGCATCTCTCTCTCCCACGGCGCAGCCCTACTCCTCCTTCTCCTCATCCTCCGTAGTGCTTAGTGAAGCTCTACCGGAGTACCACGCAGCTCCACCGTCACCACGCCATCATGCTGCCAGAGCTATCCCTCAACCTCTCCTTCCTCCTTGCTGGATCAAGGCGTAGGAGACATCACTGGGCTGCATGTGTGTTGAACGCGGAGGCGCCATTGTTCGGCCCTTAGATCGGATTCCGTCGCGATCTGAATCGCTGCGAGTATGACTCCAGCAACCGCGTTCTAGTAATGCTTCCGCTTTGCGATCTTCAAATGTATGAAGATGCACTCTCCCCTTACTCGTTGCTGGTTTCTCCATAGATGAATCTTGGTGAACACGTAGGATTTTTTTTTGATTTACTACTACGTCTCCCAATAGCCATGACACCCTACCACCACGCGTCGGACCTCGGCGGTTTCCCCCTCCTTTCTACTTAACCGCTAGCACGCCCCCTCAAACCCTAACCTCCCTAGACCCCCCCTCGCACCCTCGCTTCCCTCCTCTCTCCATGTCTCCATGATGTTGAGCAACTGCGGCCGAGCCGTAACCGTCGCCGTGTCTCCCCATCGCCGCATATCCTCCTCCTCCTCCTAGCCAAACGACCTCGAGCCTCGCCACCCCAGCCACCCTTCCCCGTCGATGAGGCCGACCTCCCTTTCCTCTCACCCCAATGAGCTCGCGCTCCCCTCCCCCGGCCATGCCCGCACCGTACCGCGCTCGCCACGCCCCCTGTTCGCGCCCCGCACCCATGGTCGCGCCCTACTGCTCCCCTTGCACGCGCGCTACTGCAGCTGCGGCTCGCTGCTCTGCCTATCCACGCCCGTCCACGTGTTGCCCGCCCGCTGTCGCGTTGCCGCCTAGCTGCTGCTACAGCTGCCTTCGCTGCTGCTCCGGCTGCCGCTGGCCGTCGCCGGGCCATCTTCACCGGCGCCTCTGCTCTCGAGTGGGACTAGCCGACCTACCCAATTTGGTTAGTGGGGTTAATCCCCACCCCACTTAACCCCCCTCACTAACCGAAGGGACCCATCGCCCCATTTCAAAAAAGAGTTTTTATAATAAATAAATAATTTTTTAAATTAATTAATTAATTAGTGAATTAGTTAATTAACTTAAATAATCTTAGTTAGGTTAATGAGCCTATGATAGGTGGGCCCCCTTGTTAATTAATGTGTTAGTTAATTTTAAACCCTCTGTTAACCCTCTATCCATGACAGATGGGCCCCACATGTCATTTTGACCAGTCAAACTGACTGTTCACAATTGATGTCATCATGATGTCATGTTGATCCAATAAAAAGATTTTCTTAATCAAAATAAATCTGTTAATTTCAGAATATTAATAGAACTTTGGAAAATTTTATAAATTAATCTACAAGTCAGATGAAAATAATTTATACATGTAAGTTGCTTAGAAAAATCCCACAAATCTGAATACGCTCTTTGTTCATCTGTCACATTCCCCTAGCATGATGAACATGGACATTTTGACATTAGGATCATCTGTACGTTAGAAGCCTCAAACCCGGGAAATATTGTGAGATATTTTGCTGCTCCGTCTATGATGTGTATTACTGTGTTAGCTCATCCCTAGCACTACGTAATGTCATGTCATGCATTTTGTTGCATTTTCTTGCTTGTATTTATTGTTTCTTGCCCCCTCTTCTCTCCGATAGACACTGAGTCTGACGTTGCTACCGGGTACGTCTACGCCACTGACATTCAGCCTTTTGCAGCAGACCAACAAGGCAAGTAACCCTCCCTGATCATTTTGATATCGCCCATTCTTTCTCTCATGCTAGCATTAGATTTTGCTACTGTTATAGTTAGCTCCTATTCTGATGTGTAGCATGTTTTTTTGTTAAACTACTATTGTACATACTATTATATCACCTATTTAGTATAGGTCAATTAGTTATTGCCCGCGACCCCTTATTCTCAGTTGCCGCTACTTCATCATCAATGACTCGAAGACTCGATCAACCGATCGGCAAGTCATGCTCGTCACATTCATCTCACACCCCCTAGTTGTACGACTCTGTAGAGATACCATCGAGTACCGAGGCTGACACCTCGTAACGTACTCATGATGCTAGCTCTGTAGCGTAGCTAGTTGGCTGTGGATCCTGGAGGGTTATTCCTCCTTTACCACTCGTGACAATGACTTTGTCGTGCAACTGCTCAAGTGTGAACCATCGAGGGTGATTTCTATCTCGTCACGTTGACGATTACATCAGTGGGATCCTTCGAGGTTGATCCCTTGGATTTCCCCGACAGACGATTACTTTAACTTTACTACGATACATGTTGAGGTCAGGATGACCTTGAGGGTGTTGGTGTAATAGTGACGAGGCATGCCAGACATTCTTGGCCCTTGCCACAAGTCCTTGAGACGAGGCGACGGTACAACATATCCTGGATTATCAATCGTCGCCGCAATTAACAAACCATTAATGGGTCTGGATATGTGATTTGAGAAGGCCTCTGACCTGTTTCGCACAAACCACCACGCGGGAATCAGTATGGAAACTCTGTGTCGTACATTCGCCCGAAAGTTCTTCAGATGTCATAGTTGAGCGGCACGTACCCTGGTGGCGTGCCTAAGCACCATATTTGTATTAAGAGGTGCCAGGACTGACACCAGTCGTCTTTGCAACGTGCAAAATTGTGAAGGGAGATGAGCCCATGACCCCTTCTCATTTAGGATGTAGACCGGCATGTGGCCTCTCTATTGAGCCTAGGTCGGACTACGGTGTGTCGATCAGCCGAGGCCGGCTAGTACCCGAGCAAGTGTGTCCATGGTAATGGATGCTCAGATTGTATCCTGGTCTGATATAACTAGAATGGTGACTTGAGATAAAAATGTTGGCTCCAAGGTTGCTTTCTCATAGATAGTCAAGGAAGAATCTCTGGGCATGGTTACTAAATAAACTTTCTACTTATATTGTGATAATCTACACTCTTTTAATGATGCAAGACACTGAAGATGCTAGTCTTTGATAGGCTACGTTTTCCCCCTCTATTCTGGCATTTCTATAGTTAGTCCAAAAATATAGCCCCATTCCTTTAATAATGATGCATACTTAGTAGTTCTAATGTCTGAAAACACATTTGCTCCCTTGGTGGTTTTGGTAATTAATAACAACTTATATGTCATTGAACTAATGTTTCCAGTAAGCATATTTCAGGAAAAGTTCAATGATAGGGACGGCAAAAGGATTGTGGAATACCCCGAGATGCAAGGAAATAGATTGGCAAAGCTTCAAGGAAGAGGACTCTGCATTTCACTCTGTGAGAAATCACTTTGAGTCCATAAGAAAGCCAATACTATTAAAAGGGGGTAAGGTACAGTTGGTGAACAAAATGATCATACGTGCACAAGTGATAGTCACCAAATACTCCCACAAAGCTCTTCCACAAAAGTCTGTCCAAAGCCAAATATCCAAAATCGGTGCAACCAACAATTCCCACTCGGTGCCACCAATTCCCAGACTCAGACAGACCCATGCAAAACCCTAGCTTTTTAGTGCAACCGATTCTGGTTCGATGCCACCGAATATGGGTTGCCAACATTCTGTTACCCCATTTCACAAAATTGGTCCCATCGAGTTTGTTGGATCGGCGTCACCGAGTTGTGCAATCTGACTGTTGGTCACCTAATCGGTGCAACCGTGTTTTATGTATCGGTCTCACTGAGATTCAAAAGTTGCCACCTTTGGAGCAACTCAGTACCACCAAGATTCACACATCGGTGTCACCGAGTTGGTCACTCAAGGTGTAATGGTTGGATTTTTGGAGATGCCTATATATAACCCTCCACCAACACTCACTCGCAAGAGAAGCACTCAGAACAGATCCCCACTCATACCAACTGATTTTCTGAGAGTGCCATTCCATTCCAATCATATGAACCTTGATCTCTAGCCTCCCCAAGTTTCTTTCCACCCAATCAATCACTTCCACCATAGCCAAATCTGTGAGAGAATGATTGTGCGTTGAGGAGTCTACTATCTTGAAGCACAAGAGCAAAGAGTTCATCGACATTATCGAGCCAATTACCTTTTGGAGGGTGGTGCCTCCTAGATTGGTTGGTGTTGCTTGGGAGCCTCCTACTTCGTGTTGTGGAGTGAATCAAGAAGTTTGTAAGGGCAAGGAGATTGCCTACTTCGTGAAGATCTACCCCGAGTTAGGCTAGTCCTCCATGGACGTAGGCCATCATGGTATAGTCAAGGTTGCTTCTTCGAGGAACCCTCCATGGGTAGAGCCCTCCGTGGACTCTCACGACCGTTACCCTCTGTGGGTTGATGACTTCATAAACATGGATGTACGATAGCAACACCTATCGTAACCATGGGAAAAATCATCGTGTCTCCAAATTGCGTTTGATCTTCTTACCCTTCCTTTACTACTCATGCTTGTATTTACTTTCCGCTGCTATACTCGTATACATGCATGTGTAGGGTGTGATTGACTTGCTATGAATGCTAAAATCTACCAACACTTAAAATTGGGAAAAACTAGGTTTTTATTTGGTCAAGTAGTCTAATCACCCCCCTCTAGACCTACTTTCGATCCTACAAGTGCTATCAGAGCATTGGTCTCCATTGCATTGGTTTCACAACCTAGGAGAGTATGGCGTACAATGAGGGAAATTATCGCCATAGAGGTCTGTACTTTGATGGCACTAATTTTGCTATTTGGAATCAAAAAAGGAAAATGCATATCTTGGTCGTAACCCCGCCGTTTGGGCTGTTGTTTGTGTTGGATTGCAAGGTGAATTCTGTATGGATGGAAGGGAAACGGATCGAGAAGTGACTATGGATGAATTGAAGAAGTTGCAATACAACACTCAAGCATGTGACATTCTCTTCAAGTGCCTATGCCCCAAAATCAGCCGTCTTGAGAATGCAAAAGAGATTTGGGATACTTTGGTTGATATGCATGAAGGTACCAAATCTGTGAGACAATCCAGGTTGGATGTTCTTCAAAGTCAGCTTGTCATGTTTAAGATGAAGGATGGTGAAGGATTCGCTGAGATATACTCTAGGATAGCTCTCATCACCAATGAGATTGCCGACTTAGGAAGCGAAGAAATGACCGACAAATTCATTATCAAGAAGATACTTCGAGATTTGGATGATCGATATGACACCGTATGCACATTGATCCAAATGATGCCCAACTACAAAGATCTCAAGCCTACGGAAGTGATTGCAAGGATTGTTTCTCATGAGATGACACTCAAGGACAAGGAAGAGCTTCACAAAAAGTCTAGCGGTGCTTACAAAGCCACAAGTGATGCTCCCGCAACTTCAAGCGACAACCTTGTCACAAATGAAGAGATAAGCCTCATGGTCAAGAAATTCAACAAGTTCTACAAGAGTAGAGGCAAAGATCAAAGCTCCAACTCAAGATATGAAGAGAAGGGTTCGTCAAGTCGTCACCGAAAATGCTACAATTGTGGGAAGCCTGGATAATACTCAAACGAGTGCATGGCTCCTTACAAAAGGAAAGAAGAGTCACCAAGAAGATGGCGCTCAAGAGATGAGTCACCTCTAAGAGAGAGAATGAGTAGAGATGATCGTTATGAACGAAGACCCTCAAGGAGAAGTAGGGACTCGGAGAAGAAGGACAAGTACACAAAGATCTACTCAAGAAGAAGACATCAAGCTCATGTTGGTGAATGGGTTTCCGGTTCCTATTCCGACAACCACTCCGAGAGAAGCTATTACCCCAACTCTGACTATAGTCAAGATGAAGGTGTTGTCGGACTTGCACTAGTGACAACCTACTCCTACGACATATTTGATTCACCAAATGAAGGGAGTGGATGTTGCTTCATGGCTAAAGGCCCCAAGGTATCACACCCCGAGTATCTTGATTTCAATAGTGATCAGGATGACTTGTTAATTGAAGACGACTTGCTATTTGACAAATCTAGTATTGTTAGTCAAGATGAACTTGCTAGTAATCATTCTAGTCAAGATAAGTCGTATGATGATGATAAGTTGGAAATAGAAGACTAACTCAAGAACTAAACACTCTTAAGTTAGCTCATGAGCCTACTCTAAAAGATCATAGAGAGCTTGAAAGGACACATGAGAAGCTCTGCTTCGAGAAGCTCAATTTAGAGCAAGAACATGAGTTCCTTAAAGCTATCAATGATGATCTCCAAAAGAAGACTTCCTATTATCTAGACAAATGACTTCTCTTGTCTACGTTCATACCACAAGGTAAGGCTAAGCAAACTAGTAACAAAGGCAGGAAATGTTCTTCAGCTACTAGCAATAATAATGATAAATCCAATGATATTGCTTCTAGTAGTTCGATTGATCCCACTAACACTTCTATTAGCCAATTTACACTTGACCAAGAAAATGGACTTTTGAAAGGGATTATAGAGAAAGGTATCTACAAGATTCTTGTTGGGTGCAAACAATTTAAGGAGATTGTATGCAAGCACGGAGGATACCGGAAGAACCATGTCATTGGCTACTTCAATGCTAATGGAGTTGAATGGGAAGAAGGTCAATACCCAAGCCCAAGTTTTTTCCTGAAAAGGAGAAGTATGAATATACTCTCCCCAAGGGAATAAAAGCTCAAGATGACCTTCCACCACAAGACCCCAAGCTTAGGGGCAAGACAAGCTTTGGTGAAGTGGATTCCCAAGGCTACTACAAGCTCAACTTCTACAAGTGATACTTCAACACCAAGGATCCCCATCAACTTGATGTGGGTTCCCAAGAAGAAGAACTAGAGATGTTCTTGAGGGGTGACTCCGCTAATGAAATTCATTCACATTCATTATTTGCAAGAACTAGTTGCAATCAACATCAACATCATGAAATAGTTCAAGGAGTCACACATTCCCTCAAAGGTAAGCAAGGGACAAGGTAATCAATAAAGCAATGGACATCATCATGAATGCTTTGCACTCCATGTCCATAGATATCCTTGTATTTGTCTCTTGTGTGTTGGGACTAACCCATGTAGGTGAGAAGAGTAAGGAAAAAACAAGCATGCTCCCAACTCATGGTGATCTACATCAACTTTTAGCATCCACCACTATTTCATCTACATGAAGTCTTCATCGACAAAACCCAAGGTTAGTTTATCCCTCCCATGGGGGGATGACACATCAAGGGGGAGCTTTGCTCTAAGACTTGAGTCAAGGCATCTAATAGTATGTGACGACATTAAATGCTTTATGTAAAAGTGGTAACCCCACTCGTGCTTAAACGATGAGTATGACCTATGGTCAAGTATTCTTACTTGGCTCCTAAGTAAATATACTCATATATAGATGACTCCAACATCTCCAAAGTGCTTGTTAGATGCTAGTATGTTTGTGCATGTTTGCCATGATTTTCATTTGACATCTTATTGTGTCAGCATGTTGGTCTGCATTCATTTACTCATTCGAGGACATCCAATTGTTTCTATTTGGGATTTTGATTTTTGTTTTGCCAATTGGATGAATAAGAATGCCTAGGACCACTCTTCTAGCTATCTATACATTCTCACCTCATATTCTATTCATGCTACATCACAAAATTTGAACAGGTACTTTTCGATCTCTGTGTGTGAGGAGCACTTAGAGTTTCGTATCGACAAAGGACTGACCATTAAAACCTCCCAAGTGCATCTCGATGGAACCAACTCAAAAATCTCGGTCTCACCGAATGCCTAGGGTTGATATGGATACAATCTTGGTACCACCGATTCCATATTCTCGGTTACACCGAGTTTCCCTGTCAACTGACAGTTGACGAACTCGATGACATCCAAAATTTAGAAACGGTGTCACCGACAGCCGTGGCTATATAGAGGCAGACCCGACCTTCGAAATTTTTCTTCAAAAGTTGCCCCATCCAAAACCCTAAGCTGCCAAATAAAGACCCCTGGTTGTCGCCTTTGCTTCCCCATGCGTCTCCACCGTTGGGATTCACCGCCGCCGACGGAATCATCACCCCCGTCGCCGCCGTAGCGGATCCGTCACCACTCTAGGGTATGGATCCGGCCCTCATTGCGCTCCCCGCCCGATTCTTGCACATTGAAGTTATTTTTATTGATAATCCACTGTTTGCAAACCTCTCTATCCTTTGGAAAGTTCATTAGATTAGCAAACAAAGAATATTTAGGTTTAATTGTCTGCAAAACCGAATCTCGATGACACCGAGTTAGAAAAGTTGGTTCCACCGATTTTGGTTTTATGCTACTAAGGACAGTACTCGGTGAAACCGAGTGGAAGTTTTCGGTCCGACCGAAACTGCTACCAAGTTTCGATTAAGAGTATTGTGAGTCTCGACAACACCAAATTTTTGAGCTGTTGACACCGAAATCCCTTTTTGCTGAGAATTACATCTAAGGTTTTTCTGTTCAATCTTTAAAAAATGTGTGTATTTTGTGATGACTCATCCTCTTCTACTCTTCTACACTCTATTCACAAGGTCAGATATGTCAGGTTCAGAGGACAGTCAGAATTTGTAGGAGCAGAATGTTGACATGAGTTTAGGCACTAGTTCTTAGGGGAGCTATGATGATGTTACTAGTTCTCCTGATCTGCCCAGAGCTGCTACTAGGGTTAGGAGGAAACTAAACTTTGATGAGGAAGATGAGGACTTCATTCCTGAGGAAGTGCCTCCCAAGACCAAGCAAGACAAATCTGTTAAGAAGGCTCCAAAGAAGCCTGATAGAAAGGAGTATGCACCTCCAAAGTCTATGAGAGCACCTGAGAGATCTAGAGGCACAATGATTGTTGAGCTTCCCAGGAACTCTATGCCTAAGAAGGCAGGAGAAAAGAATGCCAGGAAGAGGATTTTCTATGTGACTGGCAGGGCTACCTCCATGTATGAGGACCCAGAGGAGACTGCTGGTGTTGCTGCTGAGGAGGAGGAGGAAGAGCAAGTTGCCAAGTCCCCTCCCAAGAAGAAGCAAAATAAGTGTAATGCCCAAGATGCGATCCATCCTTATTTTGGCACGAGGGCCTCGACAGGGATAGAAGTGCATCTCGTCGTTTCAAGTTGGTATCAGAGCCTGTACCGACCTAGGAGCCCCCTTGATTGATCGAACTTAGCCGAGTCGAGTCTAGTGAAAAACTATTTTGAGTCTAGTTATATTGGAGAGTAGGATTCTTTTTACTCCTCTTCTATGCTCTGGTGAGGAATTACAACTTAGGAATTTTGATTCTACCCTGTTCTCACTCAAAAAAATTAGGATCGTGCGGGTATTTTTTGAAACTATATGATGTCGGTGTGAAGGAATTCTGTCTTGGTGCCTCCTGTTATTGAGGAGTTGAGCTTCGAGGGGTTTTTGCACATCGTTATCATTCATTTTCCGTTAGTATCTCAGGATGGAGGATGTTCGAAATTACTTCAATACTTTTCGTGGCGAGATAAGGCTAGAGTCACCCAGTACTGGGGAGGTGTATGGGGTACTGCCATGTTTGGTATCGTTGTGTTTTCGAGGGTCCAAGATAGATGGAGTTCCTAAGCCTCTGGTTATGTGTTAACGGATGGATAAAGTTGGAGTGTAGGGCTTGTTAGTTGTGTGAGATATTTTGCCCCCCTGTATCCCCAACACCAGTTTGCATAACCAGGAAGATTTCGGGAGTTCTTAAGTGGGAATTCAAGTAGCTACCTAGCCTTATCTTCCAACAAATGCATGATGTGAGGTTGGGGTTCGACATGTAGTGGATTCGTTTGTTTATGTCATTCTTACAGAGGACAGTCTCGATATATGTCATCAGATATGCTTCGTCAGGTCTTGTAGTTCGCTACGCCTAGGGAGCATATTTGAGTGTCATTTCAATATGACAATCCAATGTACGATCGATCCCGTGCGAACCTTGCCACGAAAATATTGAGCGGAACCTTTGTCATGAATTTTTTCTCGCTTGTTTCGTAAGCCTCATCCATTGTTTTGTTTTTTCAATATGGTATTTGAGTTGCTTCGATGTCAAATGGTGATTTCATATATTTCCTAACATGCATTCTCATATTCTCTGGGAATGCTAATTCTTTTGCTCAATAAAGTTGTCATATCAATTCTTTTCATCCGGTGTGCTCTCTTCAAGTGAATTCAATCCTTTCAATATTTGCAAGATCAATCCTCTTATTCTTTCCTGGAATTCATTTCATCTGTCCCAAGATTTCTTTCTTTTTCCCACCCTCCCGCCCTTTTTATTCAATGATTAAATTCTTATCCAAATGCCTTTCTTTTCATTGATGCTTCCACTATCTTTTCTTTTGTATCGTATTCAGTGATTCATTGTGAACATCCTCAAGTGATTCGAATTCATCATTTCTTTATTCTTGTTTTCCTTCCTGTCACATTAAATTCAATATCTTGGTGTTCTTCATATCCTTTTCAATCCCTAAAGGCTTCCCCATGTCGGAAATTATGTCCAAGTATCTCTCTTTTTTTCGTCTCTCTCTATTCTATCCGGAGTGCTGAAGATATCTTAGAAGATTCGTGTTTGCATCCAAATCCTTTCAAATTATTTTGAGGTTCTCACCCCATCAAGTTCTTAATTTTTCTTGTGTAATATATCTTTCTAAGCAATTGTCTCAACGGTGGTTTCTTTTGAGTGGGCCCATAACCCACAGGTTTTTCACCCAGGATCTTTCCTGGCTCTTCTAATCTTGTCCGGAGATGTTCTCAAGTTCTGTTCAAATATGACGTAAGAATGAATTTCACTAGTCATATTTCTTATCGAAGATCGCTTCTAAATCATTCTCATCGTTGGCTCAACCTTAATTATTCATTTGTTCTCGAGTGCCTCAGTAATTCTTGGTGGTGTTTCTCGCCATCATTCTCAGCATTGAATACTGAAAGAGAGCTTCTCTTAAATTCTGCTCCATTCTCTTGAAGATTCGTCATATCAGCTTGATGCTATCCTCTTGAATTGTTTTCGATCATGAGTAATTCCTTCCATATCTATCCAGAGATTTTGCTAATTGTTTTCATTTCTCGATCCTCTGAAGGCCATCATTTCCGAAGATTTCTTCATTTTCAGCTTTCAGTTTTTGTCTCAACTTCCTCTCAATTGTTGTCTCTTCATTCGTCTCTCAATTATTTCTGTGCTTTGGTCAAGTTTTCCATTAGGTGGATCATGATCTCTTCTTTCCCACGTATCTTCATTCAATCGTAGTATCCTCATTCGTTTGTGAATTCTTACCGCTGTTCTCGTTCAAGACGTCTTCAAGTTTGTGTTATATCTTTCTCTCTTCAATCTTTTAAAGAAGAATAAGTTGTGTGCTAAATATGTTGCTTGTCATCAATTTAACTTGATGATGGATAAGCATAACATAATTCCTATTCTTTTTCATCAAGGTGATTTCAATCCTTCTTCCGGAGTGTTCATGGCATCAAATCCTTGGTTCCAAGTGTTCATCTTTTCTTTTCCGGAGTTCCAAGTTTTCTCAAGTATCTCATCGCGAAGCTTCATCTAAATCTTTTCAACATCATAATCTATTCTTTTCAACCGCATTCTTTTGATCGTCCTTTCATCTCGGTGTTTGCCAAGAGGTCCTTCATGGTGGTTTGTTAAGGATGTAATTCTTCTCGAATTGTTCTTCAAGATTCTTGTTGGAGGTGCTCAAGTGTTCTTTATCTTGGATTTATAAGTTCAATTCCTTCTCCATTGTCTTTTGGGATGGTGATATTAAATTCTTGATTATGAGGAGTCTCGAAGGAAAATTGTCAAGAATGAGATAAGTAAACCCATCATGTCTTCTCGGAGTTATCTTGGATGGGATTTCACCTAAGGCATTTCTTAAGGATTGCTCCTATCATGGTGGTATAAATGATTCAAGTGTCTCCTCCACCTCTTGGTGAAAGAAGTTTTGCATATCTTGTTGCTCTCAAGCAATCAATTGTTTTTGTTGTGGCAGGTTGTCACCTCATAATTGTGAGATGTTTTTCATAAGCCCATAACAAGCTATTATTTTCGTTGTTGATTCTCCATCAACTCTATTCAACCATGTTTTTCAAACTCAATGGTGGTAGAAGTGTCATTTTCTTCTCAGTTGTCTTCTCTCCAAAGATCTAGCATCTATTCTTTTGTTCCGGAGGCATTGTGGTGTTGCTCTTTCCAACTCACATCTAGTTTGATTAAGATCATGTTCTTTCTTTGCTTATTCATTTTACCTGAGTGTTGTGTTCTATGTTCAAGTTCTTTTCCTTATCAAGTTTTGCCTTTATTTCCTACCGAAGTGCTGCTGAAATTTCTTGTGAATTCTTGCTTGTTCCTCATGTCATTCTTCATCTCGTTGAAACCTTCAATGATCATTGGTTTCACTCGTTTGTCAAAGAAGCAACTAAGTTTACCTATTGCTCTTTCTCTTCCCCTTCTCATTCTTAGATCTCGGGACGAGATCCTCATGTAGCGTGGGAGAGTTGTAATAGTCCGGGACCGACGCTCCAGAAGATTCCCCTTTTATTCCATTGTCGTCGTGTGATTTGATTGTTTGTCGCATTTATCATTGCATCATTCGCATCATCTGCTTAGCATCATCACTTGTTTTCCAAAACTTGCATCTGTTCGTAGCTGCCGGTTCTCTTCGTTCGTGTCGTCGACCGTTTCGAGACCAACCACACATGCACGCGGCTGAGGCATCGATAAAATATTGTTTTTTAAAATGTGTGTATAAAATATTCTCGGATTGGGTCAAAAGTTGGCGTGTGGTCTTGTTTTATTGTAGATAGTCCATCTGCCAAATTTTGTCGTAATCGGAGGTCGTTTGATACCCCAATAGTCAATCGTAGCGGCACCATCGCCGGTTTAATTATCGGACGCTTCAGTGTTTCTAAAACTCGTGCCACGAGCTACTAACCTCCCTCTATTCTCATCCCACACCCCCTCTACACAACCCACAAGCCAAACCCAGCTTGCCCCTTCATTCGTGGTCATCGGATCGCGATCGGACGGACGAGGCCCAACCCATCCTAGTCCATACCCTATATATAACCACCCCATCGAGAGATCTCTCTCACTCTCTAGGCATTCCCCCATGTAAAATTGCAGCCACCCCCTCAAAAACCCCACCTTTTAGCTCCATCTCCCCCCAATCCCGCAACCCTAGCCATCCAGCTAAATCTGGCCCTCGGATCTGAAATCTGGGGCTCAGATCGCCCAAACCCCCCCACCTACCGGACATGTCCGCGGCCATCGGACAATGTCCAGCGAACACAGAGCAGCAGCCCCATAGCCGGTGCTCGCTCGTAGCCTGCGCCTCTAGGGAGAGATGCCGCCGCCCGCCGCTACCCCGTTGGTCAGAGCACGCCGCCGCTGCTGTCGGACTCCGCCGGCTAGGTCGCGCTGGCACACCCCATGGCCTTCCTTCTCTCCTCTCCTCTCCTCTCTTCCCTAACCCTCATCTCTCTCCCGTGCCCGCCATGGATGCCAGGTCTGAAGCTCGCTGCCGTCGTCGCCTCATGCCTCACAGCTGCAAGAAATGGCCGGATCCGACCGCCCTCAACCCGATCCGCCCGTTTTGCTGCTCCTGGACCTCGCTGGACCTCGCCTACACCGCCCCTCGCCGAAGTTCCCCTGCCGTCCACGCCGCCATGGCCTTTCGTTTCTAGAACGGGAGCAGGGCGAGGAGGAGCCTCCCCGCTCGCTCGCTAGCGCCTCGCCTGGGCCGCCTCGCGCGCCAGCTGGGCCGGCTAGTGTCTCCAAGGCCCAGCCTAGCATTGCACCGCTCGACCTCCTCTCCGACTAGGCCAGGCCCAGCTAGGTGAGCTCCCCTTCGGCCTATTCCTCACTCGGGCGATTTGTAGCTATTGTGCGCACCAGTTCATGTTTAGCCCATTGCACTAGATTCGGCCCAACTTGTTTTTCCCTGCTCAGGACGATTTTTGCAATTATCCAGTGAATTGCAATTTTCACATGATTTTAAAATGCTTATAAATAATTAACCGTGCCTCATATCAAAATATTTTGCATATGAAAAATATGTAGAATTTTGTGTAGATTCATATATATCGCATTTTCATGTATGATAAAAAGGTTGGTGTGATGGTTGCATTTAATTGCATGAATAACTTGCAAATAGGTTATGCCATAAACTTGCATAATTAATTGTGACATATTTTCCTACATAAACATATGCATATTATACATGATTTTGGGATAGAAAAATCCATAGAAATTATCTGTGCAATTATTTTTGTCATTTTAGTAAATTTGTGCGCATATTAGTTTTCTGTGATGCCCTTTTGTTATTTTTGTGTGATTTAATCCATGCACGATATGAAATAATTTTGAACATGAGATATGCCCTTTGACATGTGTGCTAAGCCCTGGTCTTTTTGGTTGTGATAGAAATCCATGTTTAGGTGTTATTTTCTTGTTGCCAACGTGCCATAAAAATCTTCTGTTTTGAGGGTCCAAAATATTTCTAAATCTGTAATCTGTAATATTATGTAGCTATCTTGCCATGTATTTTGCTAGTGATCTAGAACCCTTTGTGGTAGGTGTAATGGAGTTATTTGTAATTTATAATGTCCTCTAGCATGCTGTTAATTTTAATACCATAATATGCACTGTAGCTTATAGTTTTACTGCTGTCAATATACCTTCGTGACAAAAACTGCACTGTCAAAACTGCTATTTTCACCAAGTCTGAAATTGTTTTCAATTAGCCATCTTGTAAGCTTATTTCCTAGTGATCCATGATCCTAAATAACTTGCTCATGTGATATAACTTTGTGCATCATGTAAGCTACTGCCCCATGTCTTTGTTGTGCATTTTAGACCTTTGTAGTATGTTGGTTTCATGCGTGCAAAATGCCATGTTGCTGTTTTGGACAGATTTGCACTAAACCTTGTGTTGGTTGTTGTGGTTGAACCGTAGCTCCGTTTTGGGCATGCCATATATGCAACTTGCTTAGAATTTCATGTAGTATCATAATATCTTGTTGCATCCATGTTTTGAAGTGCATGTGGTTGTCATTTTCATGCATTTTACATTCATGTCATGTTCATCTTGTGTGTGTCACAACTTTTAGACCGTAGCTTCGTTGGAGATGTTCCATATATGTAAATCGACTAAAATGACATGTAGAATTGCATGGTATACTTTATTCTCTTCTTTAACAAATATAAAACATGGTTAGTTCAGATCTGGACCAATTCCGAAATTAACACATGTGGTCATTCCGGAAATGCTATAAGTTGTTTCCGGCCTCATTTAAGATGCCTAGATAGATAGTTTACTTATGCTTCACCTCTTGCCATGTTTAACAACATTTAATATTGCCGTGTACCTAAACGAGAGTGAACTAAATATTCAAATGTGGAGTTTCGTCAATACGCAACTCGTTGCACATTGAGCTTTACTTAATGTGTATTATTTGATTGTGTGATTGCCATGCCTTGCATATTTAAATGGGACATGCATCATATTTGTTTGCGCGTCTTGTCATGCATATGTTATGGTGTACCGTGTGTTGATTGTTGTTTTCAGATTGTTCCTTCTCGATAGAGTTCCGAAAGCGTTCGGAGTGTGAGGATTCGTTCGACTATGTTGGCTCGTCTTCTTCATGGATAGTTCTTCTTCCAAGCGGGATCTCAGACAAGATGACACATTTTCCTGGATACACTACTATCATTGCTATGCTAGTTGTCTCACTTCCATCATAATGTCTCGCTACCTACCACTTGTTTGTCAAACCTCCCAACATCGCCATGATAAGCCTCTAACCCCTCCACATCCCAGCAAACCTTTATTTGGCTATGTTACCACTTGCTCAGCCCTTCTTATACTGTTTCTAGCTGCAGGTGCAATTGCTTCCATGTGTAACCATGGACATTCTTTTGTTATCGCAATATTAATGTTATTTAATTGAATGCACATATATACTTGGTAAAGGGTGGAAGGATTGGCCTTTTTCCCGGTGTTTTGTTCCACCTTTGCCGCCATAGTTACTTGTGTATCAGTGTTATGTTCCATAATTGAGTGCTCCTAACATGTTCGGGGTTGTTATGAGGACCCCCTTGATTTTTGTTTTACGATAAAACTTGTCTGGCAAGGCCCAACATTGGTACTACATTTGCCCAACATAATAACACTAATTATTAATTTGACACATAGGGAGTTAGCGCTACCCGAGGTTCGTTATTGAACATAATATAGGGGGCCAGTGCTGCTAGTGCTGGTCCAAACTAGAGCACTGTGCGGGGCCACCCCGGGGCAACTCGGGTGATTTCTACCAGGCCTCCGTATGCGTCGCTTATCCGCCGTGGCCTGGGAACGAGATATGTGGCTCCTATCGGGATTATCGGCACGTCGGGCGGCCTTGCTGGACTTGTTTACCTTTCTCGAACATCTTGCGCGTGGGATTTTGACGACACTTCGGGCTATCTCAAATCTGAGGTTTTCCATCGGGATTCCGCAAATACTACGGGTGATTCCGCGGTTGAGGAATTCCAACGCGGTATGTGGTTAATTTGTGATGGATGAGTTGGAGCACCCCTGCAGGGTTAAGTCTTTCGGAAAGCTATGCCCACGTTTATGTGGCAAACTTGGAAACTTTGTTTAACACCAGGTCAAGTAAACTTGAAGTAAACTCTAATAAAATACACCAACTATGTGCCTAACCATGACCGTCTCTTCTATGAGTCCTTATCCGACAGAGAACATGGTGGGGTTATGTTTGACGTAAGTAGGTGTTCAGGATCAGTTAGTGATCATCACTAGTTCATGTCTGTTATGCGTAGACCATCATACTTTATTTCTGTATTCGTAAGTTAGCCACTCAAATAAATGTTTAGTCACTTGCTGCAGCCTCACCACTTAACCATACATCATCCATTAAGATTTAATAGTCTTGATACCCTTGGAAATGAGATTGTTGAGTCCCTGAGTCTCACAGATTACTACAAGAATAGTTGCAGATATAGGTAATGCGATGATTTGATGTGAGCGTGATGCTTGTTTGATTTGGAGTTCTTCTTCTTCTTCTTCTTCATCGATCTAGGATGGGTTCCAGGCGGCAGCCTAGGATAGCAAGGATGGATGTCATTTTATCGTTTGATTTCATCCGTAGTCGGACCTTGCTCTTCTATATGATGTTTGAATATGTTGTTGTATTGATATGATCTTGATGTAGCTTGTGACGAGTGTAAGCCAATTCCATAGACTCATCTCTTCTGTACATGTACTTGTAATAATATCTATTCTTGCAGAACGACAAGATGCGCTTCTATCCCTATCGAGACCCTCGTGCCAAAATAAGGATAGGATCGCATCTTGGGTGTTACAAGAAGCTTTTGGAAGATGCTATGCCAAAGTAAGGTCCATGCTAGAGCACCAAGTCTACACCTAAGAAGGTTACTGCTGACAAGTCCAAGAGGTCATCTAGACATATTCCAGCTTTTCAGAAGAACAAGGGATCTACCTCCAAAGATATGGATGAGGATGCCATGTCTGCATTGATGAAGCTCAGACCACACCTTCCAGAGCACAATGCCAGCCATGTGCTTGCTGAAGACATGAAGAAGAAGAAGGATTCAGGTGAGAGAGTGGAGAGCCATTGATCCTTACTCTCAGAGGAGGAAAACAGTTGTGGACTATAGGTTCTACACCAAGGAGCAACAGGATTTCTATGAGACTATGCTGCTTGACAAGAGTCCAGCTGTGACTGGCATGAGGTATGTTGATTGGAAGTACATCAAGGCAAATCAAGACTATTTGCCAAATACAATACAACTTCCACTATGTTGGCCTAGATGAGTTCATTGGCAAAGAATTCACTACATGGAATGATGAAATGATCATGCAATTCTACTCCACTACTCACTTCTATGGAGATGGTAGGATTGTATGGATGACTGGAGGAGCAAGAAATGGGTTGCCATCTTAGGAGTCCCAAAAGTGCAAGATGGAGATGTTTGTGTGAACTCAGAGTCCAAGGCCAGCCACAATACCATGAAGGACATGTACAATGCTATACCCGCTGCACATCTTCAGTCTCATAAGCTATGATCTATCTATTACCTCCAGGCAGGTCTCCGTACCATTAACACCATTCTGAGGCATACTTTGATGCCTAAGTCAGGAGACGAGAAGATGATCCGAGGCTACTCCATCAACTTGCTACTTCTTATTGACCAGCATACGAGACTGTGAAGAGGGTTGCTGCTAATCACAAGTGTTCATGCTGCTATGCACCCTACATTCATATGCTCATCAACTCCAAGCTGGAGAAGCACATTTTTGCTCTTGACAGACCCCATTTGCCCCTACAGCCAGATTTTTAGGACAATGTTGTGGTGATGGACCCAGATCATTCCACATCAGCTAAAGCTTAGGCACATGCAGAGGCAGAGGCAGCTAGAGCCACTAGTGCTCTAGTCCCTAGATCCAGGAATGAGCAAATGGATCTCTTGATCTCTACCATTCAGGGCATGTAGAAGGACAATGAGGACATACTGGAGAATCCGAACAATCTTGTGAGGATCTTTGAGAATAGGGTCAAGAACCTCAATGACAAGGTGGATGGGCTGACCGAGACCATGAACGATCTCAAGAAGGAAGTAGATTATGTGTCTATCCCACACTCCACTGATAAGGATACTTCAGATGATGAGGATGTCTCTCCCCTCAGGCCAGCTACTCAGTTCACTACCCAGGCCAGATCAGCCACAATGCTAGCTCCTGAGTTGAGGCCCTCTTCATCAGTTCCGGCTACAGTCACGTCAGCCCCATCAACTCCTCCAGTACCTCCAGTTGCTACTCCAGCTCCGTCCATCACATCGGCAAAGGTCTTCGCTGACGCAGTTTTCTTGACTCTAACATGACAAATAGATGAGATCAGCCCCAGAAGAATGACTGGCTATATCTCTTTGAACTTTTTGGTAGCTTGTTGCCAAGGGGAAGAAGTAGTATATAGATATTAAGGCTTAGAGTGAGAAAGCGTTGGTTTTTATTGCTGTTTCAAAAACGTTTGGTATTATGGTTGCTTGTGTTAAACTTTGTTTGGTGTTTGATCATGCGCTTAATGTGTGTTGCCACTATTTCCTATCCTTTTTGATGTTTATGAGATGATCATTCACCTTGCTTGATTGTGTTGTGCTATGATATTCATTCTTATTACTCTTGCACACCACCAAGATGTTGTTGGGGAACGATGCATGGGAAACAAAAAATTTCCTACGCTCACCAAGATCGATCTAGGAGATGAACATCTATGAGAGGAGAGTGGACCCAAATACCTTTGTAGATCACTAAGAGGAAGCATATACAACGCGTTTTATGTAGTCGTACTCTTCACGATCCAATCTGATCTAGTGTCGAATGGACGGCACCTCTGTTTTCAGCACACGTGCGGATCGATGATGTCTCCTCCTTCTTGATCCAGCAAGAGAGGGAGGAGAAGTAGATGGGATATCAACCAACACGACGGCATGGTGGTGATGGTGGTGTCATAGTGCCGACAGGGCTTCACCAAGTGCCTCTGGAACGACGTACGAGAAACAAACGGGAGAGAAGGGAGGAATGTCGCGTCCGTGGGAGTAACCCCAGCCCCCTTGCGCCTCCCCACCTTTATATAGGCATGGGAGGGGCTGGTGGCTTTCCCTCCAAGCCCCTAGGGTCGTTGGTCAAGGGGGACGAAGGAAATCCCTCCTTTCCTTCCCCACCGATCACTATCCCCCCTTTTTAGGGATCTCGATCTATTCCTTTTGGGAAATGATCTAATTCCTTTTAAGGGGGGATCTTGATGCGCCTAGACTAGGGGTGTGGTGACTTTCCCCACTACCCACGTCCATGTGGCGCCCCATGCAGGTGGGCCCCACTCTGGAACCTTCTAGAACCTTCCTAGTACAATACTGAAAATTTCCGAACATTTTTCGGAATCCCGAATATGACTTCCCATATATAAATCTTTACCTCTGAACCATTTTGGAGCTCCTCGTGACATCCGGGATCTGATACGGGACTACGAACAACATTCGTTCACCAACATACATATCCCAATACTACTCTACCATCACCGAACGTTAAGCATGAAGACCCTACGGGTTCGACAATAATGTAGACATGACCGAGACACCTCTCCGGCCAACAACCAATAGCGGGACCTGGATGCCTATATTGGCCTAGATATTCCACAAGGACCTTTATGGACCAAACCATGATGCCAAGGATTCAATCAATGCCATATGCACTTCCCTTTGTCCATTGGTATATTGCTTGCCCGAGATTCGATCGTTGGTATCTCCATACCTAGTTCAATCTCCTAACCGACAAGTATCTTTACTCATTCCGTAATACAAGATCCCATGATTAACTCCTTAGTCACATTGCTTGCAAGCTTCTTGTGATGTTGTATTACCAAGTGGGCCCAGAGATACCTCTTCGTCATACGGGGTGACAAATCCTAGTCTCGATCCACGCCAACCCAACAGACACCCTCGGAGATACCTATAGAGCACCTTTATAGTCACCCAGTTACGTTGCGACGCTTAATACACACAAGGTACTCCTCCGGTGTCAGTGAGTTGCATGATCTCATGGTCATAGGAACAGATACTTGACATGCAAAAAACAATAGCAATAACCTGACATGATTGACGAGGGGATAACCCCGGGTAGCCTCAACTGGCCTTCTACTCCAACTTTCCAAAACAACAACAGGGCGAGCCGTCTCCTTCTAGGGTCCGGCTCCATGCGGCCGGCTATGACTTGCTGGCTAGCCAGAGGCGGGGCCCCTAGCCCCCCTATCCTATAGTGAATCGGATGCCGTAGTTAGGTATGTGTGACAACCGTGGCCCCCATCCCGTCGGGGGTCAGCGCCTGCGTGGCCACAGTAGAGAAAACAATGCCCTTGACTCTGCCGACTTCGACCGAGTGCTGAAATAGTGCCTACACGCCCTCAACCACTCCATTACCTACTCTAGCGTGGCTATAGTGCGGCTGATCGTACTGCTGACCACGACCGGCTGCCACAAGACGACGCCTCAAAGGACGGCCCGTGCCGCGACGCGACCGGCATGGGGACCCACCATGCGAGCCCCTCCGGCTCCCGACGGGACCCCGCAGCCGGCGGGCCCTACCAGCGACAAGACCCCTCAGTCGGGGCCCCCCATGGCTGGCTAGAGAGGCTGCTAGCCGGGGCCCTCCTGATGCCTTCTATTCATATTGTAATCCGGGGGGTTGGCCTATAAAACGCCCCGGAGCACCCCCCCATGCACGGGGCGATCTGATCCGACCACAGACACACCCACACTCCCACGTAGAGATGCAGCAAGGGAAGCCTAGCTCCTTCTTCCTCCTCTACTCGAACAGATCAAGGAGCACCATTGTAGCTCTGTTTGGATCATCTACTAGACTAGCAGGACTAGGGGTATTACCTCACACAGAGGGCCCCGAACCTAGGTACATCGCATGTCCCGTGTCGTT
Source organism: Hordeum marinum (assembly GCA_022496015.1). Lineage (NCBI taxonomy): Eukaryota > Viridiplantae > Streptophyta > Magnoliopsida > Poales > Poaceae > Hordeum > Hordeum marinum. The sequence continues at coordinate 303,495,786 of CM039673.1, forward strand.
TGTGCCTAATCCCGTTCCTAGAGTACATCGACGTCCTCTGGCCCCAACCACTCTCCATAAGCCTACCTATGGCATGTGTCATGAGAAAACGACTACATTTGGTGCCCATCATGGGGCCATCTGCAGCACCGACCGGAGTCATGCTCTGGGCGGGACCCTTCTGTTGGAGAACGTTGCATGGGAAACAAAAATTTTCCTACGCACACGCAAGATCTATCCATGGTGATGAGCATCTACGAGATGGAGACTAGATCTACATACCCTTGTAGATCGCTAAGCGGGAAGCGTTAAGAAACGCGGTTGGTGTAGTCGAACGTCTTCGCGATCCAAATCGCCAAGTGTCCCGCGATCTCATCACGATCCGTCCCGCGAACTCATCATGATCCGTTTCGTGATCTTGATCACGATCCATCCTGCGAACTCATCATGATCCGTCCCGCGAACTCGTCACGAACCGTCTCGCGATCTTGATCACGGTCCTTCCGATCTAGCGCCAAACGGATGGCACCTCCGCGTTCAGCACACGTGCAGCTTGTTGACGATCTCCACCGTCTTGATCCAGCAAGAGGAAGTGGAGAGGAAGAAGACTTCACCGGCAGCATGACGGCGCTCCGGCGATGGTGGTGGAGCAATTCCGGCAAGGCTTCGCCTAAGCACTGAAGAAAACCGATCTAGAGGAGAAACTATGCACTAGAGGAACGGGTAGCACGTGGCTGAAAATTCTGTGCCAAAACCCTAAAATCCTCTAGTATATATAGGAGGAGAGGAGGAGGAGTCTTGGCTGCCAAAAAGCCAGCCCTTGGGTCGACCAAAGTGGGGAGGAGAGGAGGACTCCTCCTCCAATCCTAGTAGGACTAGGATTCCTCCTTTTTTGGCCTTTTTCCACCTTTTTCCCTTTGGGCTTTTTCTCCCAGCCGCATGGGCCTTGTGTGGGACTTCCATCAGCCCACAAAAGGCTGGTATTTACTCTCCCACAGCCCATGAAGCCTCTTGGGTCGAAATACCCCTCCCGGTGGTCTCCCGGTACACTACCGGCACTCCCGGTACATTACCGATTAGCCCGAAACTTTTCCGGCGACCAAAATGGGACTTCCTATATATCAATATTTACCTCTGGACCATTCCGGAGCTCCTCGTGACGTCCGGGATCTCATCCGGGACTCTGAAAAAACTTCGGTCACCACCATACATAGCTCTATACTACTAAAACGTCACCGAACCTTAAGTGTGTAGACCCTGCGGGTTCGAGAACTATGTAGACATGACCGAGACACCTCTACGGTCAATAACCAATAGCGGGACCTGGATGCCCATATTGGTGCCTACATATTCTACAAAGATCTTTATCGGTCGAACCTCTATGTCAAGGGTTCAGTTAATCTCGTATGATGTTCCCTTTGTTCTTCGGTATGTTTACTTGCCCGAGATTCGATCGTTGGTATCTCCATACCTAGTTCAACCTCGTTACCGGCAAGTCTCTTTACTCGTTCCGTAATACAAGATCCCGTGACTAACACTTAGTCACATTGCTTGCAAGGCTTGTTGTGATGTTGTATTACCGAGTGGGCCCTGAGATACCTCTCCATCACACGGAGTAACAAATCTCAGTCTTGATCCATGCCAACTCAACAGACACCCTCGGAGATACCTATAGAGCACCTTTATAGTCACCCAGTTATGTTGCGACATTTGATACACACAAGGCACTCCTCCGATGTCCGTGAGTTGCATGATCTCATGGTCAAAGGAACATATACTTGACATGCAGAAAACAGTAGCAATAAACTGACATGATCATATGCTACGTTTGTAGTTTGGGTCTTGTCCATCACATCATTCTCCTAATGATGTGATCCCGTTATCAAATGACATCTCATGTCAGGAAACCATAACCATCTTTGATCAACGAGCTAGTCCATTAGAGGCATACTAGGGACATGGTTTTGTCTATGTATCCACACATGCATCTAAGTCTCCGATCAATACAATTATAGCATGGATAATAAACGATTATAATGAACAAGGAAATATGATAATAACTAATTTATTATTGCCTCTAGGGCATATTTCCAACACCTTCACCACCTTCCCCAGCTGCCCCGTTTCGGGGCAGAACTGAATGCTCGTCGGGCTTGCTCCCGTGGGTCCTGCGGGCGACGCTATCGGCCTCTCTGATGAGTGCCTCGGCAGCAACCCCCCTCTCGACATCGCCAAGCTCACCGAGCGCATCGGCAGGCTGAGCCTCGCCAACGAGCTTGCGGCCGACGCGTACCCTAGTCGGGTACTTGGCTGCACTGACCCACCCTCGTCCATGGGTGCACTCACCTCGGGGAAGGTCGACGGTGCTCGCATCCACGCGGGGGTGATGACCATCGCCTCCTCCACATCTTCTGGTCGAGCGCGGGCTGAGGCCGACGCAGTCATCGCCCGCGTCGAACCTTCGACCCGCTCGGCGCTACCCTCCGGGGTCTGAGCACCCCCATCGCACCGACGGCGAACCTGACCATCGTCACAGCCGAACTGGAGGTGGCCCGTCGTTTGTTGTTCGAAGACACCAGCGCCCTCGCGATCGAGCGACGCCAGATGGAAGCCGCACTGCGGGAGTACATCTCCGCTTATGGTCTCAACCTGGCTGGCACCGAGCCCAGCCGACATGGGGTTGTGCGTGACCGTGGCCGCGTAGTCGCGGAGATTCTCGGTGGTAGTCTGCCCGTCTACGACACCCCCGCGGCCAACCTGTGGGTCGCCAAGGTAGCCTACGAGGACCTGGCTACCTTGGAGGGCGAGGAGCGCGCCTCGCGCGAGCGGCACATCAAGGACCTCATCGACACCGCCAACATGCAACAGGCCAGGATCGCCCCCATTGGGGCCGTGTCCGAGCCTCCCCGCCCCGAGGGCAAGGGCACTCGAGCTGCTGGCCATTAGCCGACTCAGTACTCTAGCTCCCCTCCCGCCTCTGGCCGGTGGTCCGAGGGATGCAACATCCAACGTTCCTAGTCACGCGGGAGTGAGTAGCCGGCTGTGAACAACCAGCACAATGGCATCCCGGCTGGCGGCAACCACCGCAACGAGGCACCGGCTGGCGGTAGCCGACACAGCCGTGGGCACACCCCGCCTCCATGACGGGACCCGGCATGGTCCGTCCCGCGGACCGTCCGTGCCGATCTCGTGGCCCGGCTTGGACAGCGGGTCCCTCACAGTGAGAACGACGCGCGCCTCTGCCTCGACTGGATGGCACAGTCAGCTCTCCTTGAGGAGGAGGCCTCGATCGTCCTGGCGTGATTCGTCCCCGGATCCACAACGAGCCATTCCCGACCAGCTTCACGCTCCCCGCGACACCTCGAAGTACAATGAGGCCGCCAAGCCAGAGGACCGGCTGATCGATTACACCACCACGGTCGGCATAGCAAGGGTGAACAAGCACGTAGCTGTCCGCTACGCCCCCCCTCATGTTGATCCACTCGGCCCACACCTGGCTGAACAACTTGGCGGCCGGCAGCATCAACACCTAGACGGACTTCAAAGAGGCGTTTGTCTGCAACTTCACCGGCACCTACAAGCGGCCCGGCCGCCCCCGTGAACTATCCATGTGCGTTCCGGGCCCGGACAAGGCCCTCCACGACTACCTCACCCGATGGACCGAGCTCCGCAACTCCTGCGAGAGAGTGCATGAGGTGCAGGCCATCCAATACTTCATCGAGGGTTGTCGTGACGGCACCTACCTCAAGCACAAGCCCCTGTGCACCAAGCCGGCAACGCTGGCAGATCTCATGGCCAAGGCAGACAAGTACGACATGGCCAACTCCGCAATCCGGGTCAAGGTTAGCACGCCCAACAATGCAGCCCCACCGCCGGCTGCGTCACGACTGGATGCCGACAACCGACAGCCGCAGAACAACAAGCGCAAGGATGACCAACCGGACTCCCGCTACGGGTGCCGGTAGGTCACCACCATCGAGAAAGAGCAGTCGGCTATCCAGGCTTCCGGCCAGCGTCAGCGCACCGGCAAGGCTGTCTGGCAGCCCAAGCTCACCTTCGAGCAGATGCTCGACCTCCCCTGCAAACATCATTCCGGGCCAAGCCCTCCACGCACACGCTCCGGCAGTGTAGCTTCTCGTAGCGGTTGGCCCAGGGGGAAGGCCTACCGGCTCCTCCCACGCCGCCTCTCCGCGTACCAACACCAGCTCTGGCTCCCGCTCCGGTCCCGGCCCCGGGTCCGGCCCCGCAAGACGGCCGCCTACTTGACCAGTTTCCCAACCAGAATGGTTCCTACGTCGTCTTCACTAGTGAAGAAATGGACAAGCATGCCCAACTCCGGCTCCAACGCGAGGTGAACGCCACCATGCCCGCAATTCCCCAATTCATGCATTGGTCCGAAAAGCCGGTTACGTGGAGCCAGGCTGACCACCCGGCCGTGATCCCAAGCCCCAGTAGCTACGCCCTTGTCCTCGATCCAACCATCATCTCCGAGAGTTGCACCTGCCGCTTATCGCGGGTGTTGGTCGATGGGGGTAGAAGCATCAACATCCTCTACCGCGATACGATGCTCAAGCAGGGGATCAAGGAGGAAGACCTGCGGGGGAGCCAGACGATTTTCCACGGCATCGTGACGGGGAAGTCCTACACCCCCATCGACAAGACCGAGGTTGATGTCCTCTTCGGCGACCAGAGGCACTTCTACCGTGAGCCGATATGGTTTGAGGTAGTGGACCTCGATAGTCCCTACCACGCAGACTATTGGGTCGGCCAGCTCTTGTCAAGTTCATGGCGGTTCCCCATTACGCCTACCTCAAGCTCAAGATGCCGGGTCCCAAGGGCATCATCACGATTGCCGGCAACTACAAGATATCAATCGAGTGCGCGTGCGATAGCAGCCATCAGTTCGAAGCCCTGGAAATAGCAGAGGAGAAGCGGCGGCTCGACCGGCTTGTGGCCCACACCTCTGTCCAGCCGGCCATGCCGGCTCCTCCGTCCTAGTCAACCGGCGAGGTATCATTCTGTTGGAAATATGCCCTAGAGGCAATAGATAAAGTGTTTATTATTATATTTCCTTGTTCATGATAATCGTTTATTATCCATGCTATAATTGTATTGATTGGAAACACATTGCATGTGTGGGTAAATAGACAACATTGTGTCCCTAGTATGCCTCTAGTGAACTAGCTCGTTGATCAAAGATGGTCAGGGTTTCCTAGACATTGACATGTGATGTCATTTGATAACGGGATCACATCATTAGGAGAATGATGTGATGAACAAGACCCAAACTACAAACATAGCGTATGATCGTGTCAGTTTATTGCTACTGTTTTCTGCATGTCAATGTATATGTTCCTATGACCATGAGATCATGCAAATCACGTATATCGAAGGAGTGCCTTGTGTGTATCAAACGTCACAACGTAACTGGGTGACTATAAAGGTGCTCTACAGGTTTCTCCGATGGTGTCTGTTGAGTTGGCATGGATCGAGACTGAGATTTGTTACTCCGTGTGACGGAGAGGTATCTCAGGGCCCACTCGGTAATGCAACATCACAACAAGCCTTGCAAGCAATGTGACTAATATGTTAGCCACAGGATCTTGCATTACGAAATGAGTAAAGAGACTTGCCGATAACGAGGTTGAACTAGATATGGAGATACCGACGATCGAATCTCGGGCAAGTAACATACCGAAGAACAAAGGGAACGTTATACGGGATTGACTGAATCCTTGACATAGAGGTTCGACCGATGAAGATCTTTGTAGAATATGTAGGAACCAATGTGGACGTCCAGGTCCCGCCATTGGTTATTGGCCATAGAGGTGTCTCGGTCATGTCTACATAGTTCTCGAACCCACACGGTCTGCACACTTAAGGTTCGCTGACGTTTCGGTAGTGTAGAGTTATGTATGGTGGTGACCGAAGGTTGTTTGGAGTCCCGGATGAGATCTCGGACGTCAAGAGGAGCTCCGGAATGGTCCGGAGGTAAAGATTCATATATAGGAAGTCCCAGTTTGGTCGCCGGAAAAGTTTCGGGCTCATCAGTAGTGTACCGGGAGTGCCGGTAGTGTACCGGGAGGCCTCCGGGAGAGGTATTTCGACCCTAGAAGGTCCATGGGCTGTGGCAGAATAATAACCAGCCCTTAGTGGGCTGGTGGAACATCCACAAAGTCCCATGGCGCCAGGAGGGGAAAATACCAAAAGGAAAAAGGTGGAAAAAGGCAAAAAAAAGGGGGCTATATAAGGAAGGAGTCCTAATCCTACTTGGAGTAGAAGGAGGAGGACTCCTCCCTCCTAGCCGGCCGAACCAGCTAGCCTTGGAGGCCAAGGCTGCCTCTCCTCCTCCTCTCCTCCTATATATACTAGAGGGTTTCAAGGGTTTTGCACAAGTTCTTTCTTCCACGTGCAACCCTAACCTCTAGTGCATAGTTACTCCTCTAGATTGGTTTTCTGCTGTGCTTAGGCAAAGCCCTGCAGGAATAACTCCACCACCATCACCGAAGCGCCGTCATGCTGCCAGTGAACTCTCCCTCCTCTGCACCTCCTCCTGATGGATCAAGACGGTGTAGATCGTCATCAAGCTACACGTGTGCTGAACGCGGAGGTGCCGTCCGTTCGGTACTAGATCGGAAGGATCGTGATCAAGGCCACGGGACGTTCGTGATCGGATCGCGGGACGGATCATGACGAGATCGCGGGATGGTTCGTTATTAGCTCGCGGGACACTCGGCAATTTGGATCGCGAAGAAGTACGACTACACCAACCGCGTTTCTTAATGCTTTCCGCTTAGCGATCTACAAGGGTACGTAGATCCACTCTCCCTCTCGTAGATGCTCATCTCCATGGATAGGTTTGCGTGTGCGTAGGAAATTTTTTGTTTCCCATGCAATGTTCCCCAACACATTCCAGCCGTCCAAGGACACCAGACAGGTGCCGCTCGACCCAGCCAACCCCAAGCAGTGCGTCACCATCAGCGCCCGCCTCGACAGCAAATAGGAAGTCAAGCTCGTCGACTTCTTCCGTGAGAGTCGGGACATCTTCGCATGGTCTCCAAAGGACATGTCGGGTGTTCCTAGGAAGTTTGCTAAGCACAAGCTTCAAGTACAGCTGGATGCGAAGTCGGTCAAGCAACCCCTGTGCCGTTTCTCCGAGGAGAAGCGGCGTACTATGGGAGAAGAGATCGCCTGGCTGCTCGTAGCCGACTTCATCATGGAAGTGTTCCATTCGGATTGGCTGGCCTACCCAGTCCTGGTGCTGAAGAAAAATTAGACTTGGCACATGTGTATCGACTACATGAGCCTGAACAAGGCATGTCCCAAGGACCGGTTCGCCCTGCCATGGATCGATCAAGTATTCGACTCCACGGCCAGCTGTGACCTACTTTCCTTCCTGGATGCCTACTCAGGATACCACCAGATCAAGCTGGATCTGGCCAACTGGTTGAAGACCTCCTTCATCACCCCTTTCGGGGTCTATTGCTACTTCACCATGTCGTTCGGCTTGAAGAACGCAGGCGCTACCTTCCAGCACTATAAAGTTCTATCTTCCTCCCACTCAATTCTTTTGAGAGAAACTCTTTCTCGAGAAAGGACCTTGTTTTAGCAACAAAAACTTTGTACTCGGATCTGAGATAGAAGGTATACCCAACTGTTCTTAGGGTATTCTATGAATATGCATTTTTCCACTTTGGGTTCGAGCTTATCAGACATAAGTGTCGCATTCCCAAACTCTAAGAAATGACATCTTAGGTTTCCGCCAAATCATATGGTGTCATCTCAACGGATTTAGATGGTGCCCTATTTACAGTGAATGTAGTTGTCTCTAATGCATAACCCCAAAACGATAGTGGCAAAATGATAAGAGACATCATAGTATGCACCATATCCAATAGAGCACGACTATGATCTGGTGCACCATAAGAGACATCATAGTAACCTCAAGATGTAGCAGTCACCCTAAAATAATTGACAAGATTCACAGAGAATTGATGATGATGCATCTAGTCCACCTAATAGGAAAAATAAAAAAGAAGGACGATAGGACTTTGCATGCTTCTAGTGAACCTGTTATAGAAAAACATGCTGAGAATCACAATGATGTTTATATTTCTGATGCTGAGACACAATCCAATAGTGAACATGCACCTAGTGCTAACGAAAATGAATATCAAAGCAATAAGGTGCATGTATATGTTCCACCGGATAGTAATAAGGAACATGGAAATGATGTGGAGATAGAACCCGTTGAGGGTCTTGATTGTTGGGGAACGTTGCATGGGAAACAAAAAAATTCCTATGAACACCCAAGATCTATCCATGGAGATGCATAGCTACGAGCGGGGGAGTGTATCTACATACCCTTGTAGATCACTAAGCGGAAGAGTATATAACGCGGTTGATGTATTCGTACTCTTCGCCAAGCGCTACCATAGATGCGATCTGAGGAGAAAATGATCTAGGAAGAGAGGTAGGGTTGCCACCGGGGCGTGGCATTGTTGTGTCCAGCCCTCCCCCTCTCCTCTATTATATAGGAGGGGGCAAGGTTTGGTCACAACCCTAGGACCCTCCTCCAAGGATGGCTGATGGCTAGGGATGAAACTTGCCTCCCAAGGCAAGTGGACACCCCCCCACTTAGGGTTTCCCCTTGCCCTTGTGCATAGGCCTTGTGAGGCTGGTGCCCCTGGCCCAATAAGTCTAGGGCGCCCCCTATAGACCATGCAGGCCCTAGGGGCTGGAGGGATCCTTCTGGACTCCTCTGACACCTTCCGGAAGCTTCCTGGTACAATACCAGCAAAATCTGAAACTTTTCCCGTAGCCACAATATGACTTCCCATATATAAATCTTGACTTTCGGACCATTCCGGAGCTACTCGTGAAGTCCGGGATCTCATCTGGGACTATGAACAATATTCAGTCACCAGCATACATATATCAATACTACTCTAACGTCACCGAACCTTAAGCGTGCAGACCCTATGGGTTCGAGAATCATGTGGACATGACCGAGACACCTCGCTAGTAAATAACCAATAGCACGACCTGGATGCCCATATTGGTTCCCACATATTCCATGAAGATCTTTATCGGTCGAACCATGATGCCAACGACTCAATAAATCCCGTATGCAGTTCCCTTTGTCCATTGTATGTTACTTGCCCGAGATTCGATCGTTTATATCTCCATACCTAGTTCAATATCGTTACAGGTAAGTCTCTTTAGTCGTTCTGTAATACAAGATCTCGTGACTAACTCCTTAGTCACATTTCTTACAAGCTTCTTGTGATGTTGTATTACCGAGTGGTCCCAGAGATACCTCTCCATCATACGGAGTGACAAATCCTAGCATCAATCCATGCCAACCCTATAGATACCCTCGGAGATACCTGTAGAGCACCTTTATAGTCACCCAGTTACGTTGCGACGTTTGATACACAAAGGCATTCCTTGGGTGTTATGGAGTTGCATGATCTCATGATCTTATGAATAGATACTTGACGTGATAAAGGAGTAGCAATAAACTAACACGATCAAATATTATGCTCATGATTGGGTATTGTCCATCACATTATTCTCCTAATGATGTGATCCTGTTATCAAATGACAACTCATGTCTATGGCCAGGAAACCTTGACCATCTTTGATCAATGAGCTAGTCTAGTAGAGGCTCACTAGGAACACAGTGTTGTCTATGTATCCACACATGTATCTGAGTTTCCGATCAATACAATTATACCATGGATAATAAATGATTATCATGAACAAGGAAGTATGATAGTAACCAATTTATTATTGCCTCTAGGGCATATTTCCAACAGGCAAGACGCTGCCAATCCAGTGCCCCATCTACTACCTCAGCGAGGTCCTCTCCGCCTCCAAGCAGAACTATCCCCACTACTAGAAGATGTGCTATGACATATGCTTTGCTGCCCAGAAGATCAAGCAGTACTTCTAGGAGCATGTCATCATCGTGGTGAGCACGCCGCCACTAGGCGAAATCATGAGTAGCCGGGACACCACTGGCCAGATAGCCAAGTGGGAGATCCAGTACGAGCCGCGCACCAACATCAAGTCTCAGGCGATGGCTGACTTCCTCGTCGACTGGGCCAAAACCCAGTTCGTGCCGCCTCCACCCGACTCCACGCACTGGCGCATGCACTTTGACGGCTCAAAGAAGCAAGCCGGCCTGAGAGCTGGCATCGTCTTATCGTCTCCGAAGGGAGACCAACTCAAGTACGTGCTTCAACTCCACTTCGCCGCCTCCAACAATGTCGCCGAGTACAAGGCCCTCGTCCACAGCCTCCGGCTCGCCAAGGAGATCAGCATCCGGTGCATCCTATGCTTTGGCAACTCTGACGTTATGGTGTAACAGGTCTCTGGTGACTGGGATGCCAGGGATGCCAACATGGCAAGCTACCGCTTCCTCGTGCAACAACTCATCGGCTCCTTCCAGGGTTGCGAATTCCACCATGTCCCTCATGCGGACAACGAGGTGGCAGACGCCTTGGCCAAAATCGGCTCCACTTGCCAGGCCATCCTGGCTGGCGTCTCCCTCAAGAAGCTATGCAAGCCGTCGATCAAGCCTTCCGCCGAGTCGGAGTCCATCTTCATGCCCACGGATCTCGCTGGCCCCTCTACGGTCCTGGGGGCTCCGCCCGTTCTGTCGGCACCATCAAATCTGGCTGCCCCGCCGGCATTGCCGGCTCCGACGGTCGTAACGGTCGTGCCGGTTCTGACTCCCCGTGCACCCGCGGATGCCAGCTTTGAGCCCGCGGCCGTCATGATGGCAATCAAAACCCCTCCCGCTAGTTCAGTCCCAGGGGCTGGCGAGTTGGGCCTAGGGACTGATCATCCGGCCCCAGGGACTGATCAGCCGGGCGCGGGGGCTGCAGCCGCCTTCGACGCCCCACTCGAGCCCGAATCGGCTCCCGTCTTGGCACCTTCATGGGCCCAACCCATTCTAGCGTTCCTCTTGTGATGAGAGCTCCCCCCTCGACGAAGATGAAGCCCGACGAATCCAACATCGCGCCCACGCCTACAAGATCATCAACCATGACCTGGTTCACCGTAGCACAACCGTCGTGTATCAGCACTGCGTCGATCCTGACAGAGGTCAAGAGATCCTTCAAGACATCCACCAGGGCGAGTGTGGGAACCATGCCGCCTCAAGGACCATGGTGGCCAAAGCATTCCGCCATGGAGTCTACTCGCCGGCTGTCCTTGAGTAGGCGATGCAGCTCGTCGACAAGTGTGAAGGGTGCCAACGCTTCAACACGCAAAGCCACCTGCCGACTGCGATGCTCAAGACCATCCCACTGTCGTGGCCCTTTTTTGTCAGGGGCTCTGTTGGGGAACGTTGCATGGGAAACAAAAAATTTCCATGGTGATGAGCATCTATGAGAGGGAGAGTGGATCTACATACCCTTGTAGATCGCTAAGCGGGAAGCATTAAGAAATGCGGTTGGTGTAGTCGAACGTCTTCGCGATCCAAATCGCCGTGCATCCCATGATCCAATCACGATCCGTCCCGCGATCCAATCACGATCCGTCCCGCAAACTTGATCACGATACGTCCCATGAACTTGATCACGATCCTTCCGATCTAGCGCCGAACGGACGGCACCTCCGCGTTCAGCACACGTACACCTTGATGACGATCTCCACCGTCTTGATCCAGCAAGAAGGAGTGGAGAGGAATAAGAGTTCTCCGGCAGTGTGACGGTGCTCCGGCGATGGTGGTGGAGCAATTTTGCCTAAGCACTGCAGAAATCCGATCTAGAGGAGAAACTATGCACTGGAGGAACGGGCAGCACGTGGCTGAAATTCTAGTGCAAAAACCCTAAAACCTCCAGTATATATAAGAGGAGAGGAGGAGAGGCCTTGGCACAAGGGCCAAGGCTTACTTGCTTCTGCCGAAGAAGAGAGGGAGAGGTGGGGTCCACCTCCAATCCTAGTAGGACTATGATTCACCCTATTTTGCCTTTTTTCACTTTTTCTCTTAGGCATTTTTCCTCCAGCCGCATGGGCCTCTTGTGGATGTTCCACCAGCCCACTAAGGGCAGAGCCCGAAACTTTTCCGGTGACCAAAACAGGACTTCTTATATATGAATCTTTACCTCCTGACCATTCCGGAGCTCCTCGTGACGTCCGGGATCTCATCCGGGACTCCTACCAAACTTTGGTCACCACCATACATAACTCTATACTACCGAAACGTCACCAAACCTTAAGTGTGCAGACCCTGCGGGTTCGAGAACTATGTAGACATGAACGAGACACCTCTACGATCAATAACCAATGGCAGGACCTGGATGTCCACATTGGTTCCTACATATTCTACGAAGATCTTTATCGGTTGAACCTCTATGTCAAGGATTCAATTAATCCCGTATGATGTTCCCTTTGTTCTTCGGTATGTTACTTGCCCGAGATTCGATCGTCGGTATCTCCATGCCTAGTTCAACCTCGTTACTGGCAAGTCTCTTTACTCGTTCCATAATACAAGATCCCATAACTAACACTTAGTCACATTGCTTGCAAGGCTTATTATGATGTTGTATTACCGAGTGGGCCCTGAGATACCTCTCCGTCACACGGAGTAACAAATCCCAGTATTGATCCATGTCAACTCAACAGACACCCTCAGAGACACCTGTAGAGCACCTTTATAGTCACCCAGTTACGTTGCGACGTTTGATACACACAAGGCCCTCCTACGATGTCCGTGAGTTGCATGATCTTATGGTCATAGGAACATATACTTGACATGCAGAAAACAATAGCAATAAACTGACACGATCATAAGCTACGTTTGTAGTTTGGGTCTTGTCCATCACATCATTCTCCTAATGATGTGATCCCACTATCAAATGACATCTCATGTCCATGGCTAGGAAACCTTAACCATCTTTCGATCAACGAGCTAATTCACTAGAGGCATACTAGGGACATTGTGTTTGTCTATGTATCCACACATGTATCCATGTTTCCGATTAGTACAATTCCAGCCTGGATAATAAACAATTATCATGAACAAGGAAATATAATAATAGACACTTTATTTATTGCCTCTAGGTCATATTTCCAATAGGCTTGACATGGTGGGGTCGTTCAAGACCGCTCGAGGAGGCATGACGCATCTACTGGTAGCCATCGACAAGTTCACCAAGTGGACTGAGGCCCAACCCATCAAGAAGCTGGACGGTCCCACGGTCGTCTGGTTCATCAAAGACATCACGGTCCGCTATGGCGTGCCACACAACATCATCACCGATAGCGGCACCAACTTTGCAAAGGGCTCGCTAGCATGCTTCTGCGCCAAGCAAGGCATCTGGCTCAACCTCGCCTCCATCGCCCATCCATAGTCGAACGCCCAGGCCGAAAGAGCAAACGGTGTCATCTTTGCCAACATCAATCCCCAGCTCGCGGCACCCCTCGTCCGATCGGCCGGCTGATGGATCGAGGAGCTACCAACTGTTTTGTGGAGCCTCCGGACCATGCCCAACAGGTCAACTGGCTTCACGCCCTTCTTCCTCGTTTATGGATCCGAGGCGATCATCCCCACAGACATCAAGTTCAACTCGCCTTGTGTCTCCCTATACACAGAGACGGATGCAAAGGAGGTAAGAGAAGACGGTGTCGACCTCCTCGATGTGGCCCGCGAGCTGGCACTGAGCCGAATGGCTATCTACCAGCAGAAGCTCCAACACTACCACATCAAGCGAATCCCGACCCTCTCCTTTCGGGAGGGGACCTGGTGCTTAGGTGGATCCAGCGAACAGCCGGCCAACACAAGTTGTCCTCCCCATGGGAGGGCCCGTTCATCGTCAACAAGGCGCTGCACAACAACGCGTACTATCTGATAGACGCCTAGAAGCCATAGAAGCGCAAGAGAGACGCCTCTAGTGAGGAGACAGAGCGCCCATGGAACGTGGCGCTCCTCCATCCGTTTTACTGCTAAGGACCAGTGTATGTATATACCCTCCCCTTTTGAGCTTTGAATGCAACGGGTGCCCCAAGCCATCTCTTGGGACAAACCCCTTTCGTTTCTTTCCAAAAACTTTATTAGCCTCACTCGCCGGCTCCCGGGCCCGGCTCTCGGTCCCGGGGGCAATCCGGCTAGCCCTGGCATCTTTCCTCGAGGCCGATCAAGTAATGTGAACTAAAATGAGACCCCCACCCCTCCCAGCTATAGACCGGCTCCCGGCTATCTGGTTGATGGGTCCTCGGAACAGCAAAAACTTAGTGCACGCGAAAAATCGATCGCAAGGGGATCGTCGGCTAGGGCTAACCGAAATTTCTTTTCATAGCCTCTGTCACTCACCTTACCCTTAACAGCCTCGCGGTTTCCAAACTCACGACTGATTCCCTCGAGGCGGATGCCCCGTCCTAGCTACAGACTGGCTCCCGGCTGTCTGGCTGGCGGGGCCGATAAACGGGGGGGGATGATGGGGCTCATACCCCGGGGTAGACCAAGGTGACGGGGTCCTCCCCACTCCGCTTCGAGGAAAAAACAAACGGCTGGCTGGACGAGGCCGGCTGGGGACATTCCACACGAGCCATCTCCGGCTGGCGCTTCGTCCGGCCGGCCTAGCGATCGGGCAAGCTCCCGCCCGGCTGGCCAAGAAGCTGGCCGTCCATGAGCCGGGCAGCCCATTGACTTGGGGACGGACATGCCCTGTCCAGTCTCTCTGACCGCAGGTATAGCAGCGCAATGTGACTGGCGGGGTGTGCGACCCTGTGGCCATAGTGGTTGCCGACTCGCCGTCCCGCATGGCTATAGTCCATCCGTCCGGCCCACTGACCTCAGTGAGCGCGAACGGACGGGGAACAGTTCCAGCACGCCCCTGTCTCTCGAGTACCTTCCCCCGCGTGGCTACAGTGTCGTCGGCCGTACTGACGACCTCGGTCGGCTGGCGCTAGGCGACGCCTCCCCTGGCGGCCCGCGCCAGAGCAGGTGGGGGAGGGCCAATCACGGCGCCCGTCGGCGGGTCCCAGCAACGATGGGACCGCTCGGCCAGCGGGCCCCGCCCGGGACGAGACGATACAAGCCGCAGGAACCCTTGGCCTGGCGGAGAGGCTGCCAGCCGGGTCCCTCCACCCTCGTACCTAAATCATATTGTAAGAGCCGGGGTATTGACCTATAAAACCCCCCGAGCCCCCCATGCAACAGGGACTGACCCCCGATCGAGAACACACACATAGAGAGCCCCCATACTCTTCCCAGCGGTAGAGGGAGACGAGCCGGCTGCTCCCTTCTTCCTCCTCCGAACATAGCTCCAGGAGCACCTCTGTATACTTATCCATCCATCCAATGAATCCAAGCAGGACTAAGGGCATTACCTCCCATGGAGGACCCCAAACCTGGGTATATCGTGTGTCTCCACCTTCTCATACCCAATCCCGCACCCGGAGCCCATCGACGCCCAATGCCCCCAACACCACCGATAAGCCACCCTATGGCATCTGTCGTGAGAAAACGACGATAGTTGGCGCCCACCGTGGGGCCTTCCGCGACACCGTTCCGGTTCATGGTCCGGGCGGGACCTCTCGCCATTCCCCACCGTCGCCACTCGGCCTTGCAAAACCGTGGGAGGCTCGTGGGGCTTGCCGCGGCACGCCCTGCGGGCGACTCCGACGGCCTAGCGGCCAATATCAACGCGCTCACCGAGCGCTTCGGCAACCTCAGCCTTGCCGAGGCTCCGGCCGCGGGTGAGTACCCTGCGAGGGTACTCGTCTGCGCCGGCCCACCCACGGCCGTGGGGGCACTCGCTGCGGCCCGCCCCAACGAGTCCCACCACTGTGAGGGGGTGATGGCCATCACTTCCTCCACCGCCTCCGAACGGGCACGGGGAACGGCCACCCCCGCTGCCGCCCGCGCCGAAACGTCTGACCCGATCGGTGCGGCCCTCCGAGGCTTGAGCACCCCAATTGCCCCGACGGCAAACCCCGATACCACCACGGCCGACCTCGAGGCGGCTCGTCGCATCCTCTTTGAGAACGCTACCACCCTTGCTGCCACGTGCCACCGCATGGAAGCGACACAGCGGGAATACGCCTCCGCTTACGGCCTTACCCCAGTTGGCGTCGAGCCCAGCTGGCATGGGGTCGTGCGCGACCACAGCCGCATGGTCGCCGAGATCCTCGGTGGCAAAATGCCCGTCTACGACACCCCCACAGCTAACTTGCGGGCCTTAAAGGTGGCCTACGAGGAACTGGACACCTTGGAGGGCGACGAGCGTGCCACCTATGAGCACCACATCAAGGAGCTTATCGATGCTACTGATGCACAACAGCAGCATCTCGCGGCAGGCGGCACTGCCGCCGAAGGTCCCCGGCCCGAGCACGAGGGAACGAGAACTGTCGGCCGCTAACCGGCACAGCACTCCTGTTCCCCACGCGTCTCCGGTCGTCGGATCAAGACGCACTACCCCCGGCCCTCTCAACCGCCAGGGAGTAAGCAGCCGGCTATAAGCAGCCGGCAAACCAGCGAGCCGCCTCGTAGCAGCCGCTACCGTGAAGCGTCGGCATTCGGCAGCCAGCACGGCTGGGGGCACACCCCACCCCCGCAACGCGGGTCGCGGTAATCAACTCCGCGCATCATTTGCCCCGAGCTTTCAGCCCGGCTCGGGCCATGCGTCCCCCGTAGCAAGGACGATGCTCACAACTGCATCGACCAACTCGTGCAATCCGCCCTCCCCGGCTTGCTTCGGCCCCTAGATCCGCAACGAGCCATTCCCAAAGGGCTTCACACTCCCTAGGGACACCCCGAAGTATAACGGGGCCGCCAAGCCAGAAGACTGGCTCATCGATTACACCACCGCAGTGGGCATCACAAGGGGAAACAAACGCGTGGCCATCTGCTACGCCCACCTCATGCTCATCGGCTTGGCCCGCACCTGGCTCAATAGCCTGGCGACCGGCAGCATCAACACGTGGACGGACTTCGAGGAGGCCTTCATCCGCAACTTCACCGGCACCTACAAGCGGTCGGGCCGGCCCCGTGAACTTGCTATGTGCGTTCAGGGGCCGGATGAATCCCTCCGTGACTACCTCACCCGGTGGACCAAGCTCCGCAACTCCTGCAAGGGAGTGCACGAGGTGCAGGTCGTGCAATACTTCATTGAGGGTTGCCGGGACGACACCCCTCTCAAGCACAAGCTTCTGTGCTCCAAGCCGGCCATGCTGGCCAAACTCATGACCAAGGCGGACAAATATGCCACGGCCAATTCAGCCATCCGGGTCAAGACGGCGCCGCCAGCCAAGGCGACGACAACGCCGGCCACGGCCCGGCCGGCTGCCGACAACCTGTAGCCGCACAACAACAAGCGCAAGAACGACCATCCGTATCCCCGCTACGGGAGCCGGCAGGTCAACACTGTCGATGATCAGGAGCCGGCTGTCCAGCCTTCCAGCCAGAGCCAGCACGTCGGCAAGGCTGCCTGGTAGCCGAAGCTCACCTTCGAGCAGATGCTCGATCTTCCATGCAAGAATCACTCGGGGGCCAAACCCTCCACGCATACGCTCCGGCAGTGCATCTTCTCACAACGATTGGCCCGGGGGGACGGCCTTCCAGCCCCTCCCGCGCCGCCAGCCCGTGCGCTGGCCCCGGCCCAAGCTGCCGCCCCGACGCCGGCAACGGCCCTGAACGATGGTCGCCTGGTCGACCAGTACCCCAACCAAGACGGTTGCTACGTTGTCTTCACCAGTGAAGAGACGGGCAAGCACGCGGAGCGCCAGCTCTGTCGTGAAGTGAACGCCACCATGCCGATGACTCCCCAGTTCATGCACTGGTCGGAGAGGCCGGTCACGTGGAGCCAGGCCGACCATCCCGCGGTGATGCCGCATCCTGGCAGCTACGCCTTAGTCCTCGACCCCACCATCGCCACCAGGGATCGAGCCTGCGGCTTTACACGGGTGCTGATAGACGGTGGCAACAACATCAATATCCTCTACCTCGACACGATGCACAAGCTGGGACTAAAGATAGAAGACTTGCGGCGAGCCGGACGGTTTTCCACGTCATCGTGCTTGGGAAGTCTTGCTCCCCTGTAGGCAAGATCACGCTCGACGTCCTCTTCGGCGGACCTGGCCACTTCTACCGCGCTGCTGGGTCGGCCGGCTCTAGTCAGTTTCATGGCGGTCCCACACTATGCCTACCTCAAGTTCAAGATGCCGGGTCCCAAGGGAATCATTACCGTCAAGGGCGACTACAAGATGTCGCTCGAATGCGCTCGAGACGGTAGCCGGCTGGCAGAGGCCCTGGAGATCGCCGAGGAGAAGCGGTAGCTCGACCGGCTCGTGGCCCTTGCCGCCATCCAGCCGGCCATGCCAGCACCCCCCTCGCAATCCACCGGCGAGGCCTCCTTCCAGCCGTCCAGGGACACCAAGAAAATCCCGATCGACCCGGCTAACCCGGCTCAGTGCGTCACGATCGGCTCCTGCCTCGACAGCAAATAGGAAGGTGAGCTCGTCGACTTCCTCCGTGAGAATCGGGACATCTTCTCATGGTCCCCCAAGTACATGTCGAGTGTTCCGAGGAAGTTCGCCGAGCACAAACTATACATCCGGCCGGACGTCAAGCCGGTCAAGCAACCCTTACGCCGCTTCTCCGAGGAGAAGCAGCGCACTATAGGAGAAGAGATCGCCCGGCTGCTCGCGGCCGGGTTCATCATGGAAGTTTTTCACCCAGACTGGTTGGCTAACCCAGTCCTGGTGCTGAAGAAAAACAAGACCTGGTGCATGTGCATTGACTACACCAGCCTAAACAAGGCATGTCCCAAGGACCCATTCGCCCTGCCACGGATCAATCAAGTTATCAACTCCACGGCCGGCTGTGACTTGTTGTCCTTCTTGGATGCCTATTCCGGCTACCACCAAATCAAGCTAGACCCGGAGGACCGCCTCAAGACCTCCTTCATCACACCCTTTGGGGCATACTACTACATCACCATGTCCTTCGGCCTGAAGAACGCAGGTGCCACTTTCCAATGGTGCATGCAGAAGTGCCTCCCACCCCAGATAGGCATGAATGTCCATGTCTACGTTGACGACATCGTCGTCAAAACCAAGAAGCACTTCAGCCTCCTCGACGACCTCCGAGTGACCTTCGCGAACTTGCACGAATACAAGGTCAAGCTCAACCCGGAGAAATGTGTCTTCGGCGTCCCCGCCGGTCAACTCTTGGGTTTCTTCGTGTCCGCCCGCGGCATCAAGGCTAACCCTGAGGAGATCCGCTCAATCGAGCGCTTGCCAAAGCTGAACCGGCTCCGCGACGTCCAGAAGTTCACCAGCTGCGTTGCCTTGCTCAACCGGTTCATCAGCTGGCTGGGGGAGAAGGCTCTGCCCCTCTACAGGCTCCTTCGCAAGACGGCTCTCATCGAGCCGGGTCAAACCAAGAAGCCGAGCACCTTTGACTGGCCCAACGAGGCAGACAAGGCCTTCTGCGGCCTCAAGGAGGCTCTCACCCACGCACCAATCTTGGCGGTGCCGGCTGAGAAGGAACCACTGCTCGCGTACATCGCCGCGACGACCCGGGTCATCAGCATCGTGTTGGTGGTCGAACGGCTGGAGGCAGGCAAGGCCCTGTCGGTTCAGCGGCCCGTCTACTACCTCAGAAAGGTCCTCTCCGCGTCCAAGCAGAACTACCCCCACTACCAGAAGATGTGTTACGTCATATACTTTGCTGCCAAGAAGGTCAAGCAATACTTCCAAGAGCACATCATCACCGTGGTGAGTACGGCCCCGCTCGGCAAGATCATGAGCGGCCGGTACTCCACCGGCCAGATTGCCAAGTGGGTGATCGCCCTCGCCGATCACGAGATCCAGTACGAGCCGAGAACCGCCGTCAAGTCATAAGCATTGGCGGATTTCCTCGTCGACTGGGCGGAGACAGAGTTCGTCCCGCCTCCCCCGGACTCCACACATTGGCAAATGCACTTCGACGGCTCGAAGATGAGGACCGGCCTGGGTGCCGGCATAGTCCTCTCCTCCCCGAAAGGTGATCAGCTCAAATACGCCCTCCAGATCCACTTTGCCGCCTCCAACAACGTGGCGGAGTACGATGCCATCGTTCATGCCTCCGGCTCGCCAAGGAGATCGGCATCAGGGGCATCCTCTGTTTCGGCGACTCTGACCTCGTGGTGCAACAAGTTTCCGGCGAGTGGGACGCCAGGGATGCCAACATGGCCAGCTACCGTTTCCTCGTGTAGCAACTCACCGGCTCCTTCGTGGGTTGCGAGTTCCACCATATCCCTCGAGCGGATAACGAGGCGGCGGATGCATTGGCAAAAATCGGCTCCACCCAACAGGCCATCCCAGCTGGAGTCTCCCTCAAGCGGCTGCTCAAGCCGTCGGTCAAGCCCTCCCTAGGGTCGGATTCAATCTTCGTGCCAGCCAGCACCGCCGGCCCATTAACGGCACCGGCCACCTCCCCAGCAACTCTGTCGCCGGTTCTCGAACTGTCGGTTGCCCAGCCGGCCCCGGTCGAACCGGCGGTGCCCGGGGCGTACGGACCCGACGACGCGGTCGCCATGATGGTCATCGACCAGCCGGCTCCGGGGGCCGGCGAGACGGGCCCGGGGGCTGACCAATCAGCCTCGGGGGATCCCGAGCAGGCCTCGGGGGCTGGTGAGCCGGTCCCAGGGACTGTCCAACTAGCCTCGGGAGCTCTCCAGCCGGCTGCCATCACAGCTCCCTCATGGGCCCAACCCATCTTGGCATTCCTTCTACGGGGCGAGCTGCCCCCGGATGAGGCTCTGGCTAGGCAGATCCAGCGCCGGGCCTTGGCTTACAGCATCGTCAATAGCGAGCTCGTCCATCGCAGCACCACCGGCGTTTTTCAACGGTGTGTCGAGCCGGGAAAGGGCCAAGAGATCCTCCTCGACATCCACCAGGGCGAATGCGGTCACCATGCCGCCTCCCGGGCCCTGGTGGCCAAGGCTTTCTGCCACAGCTTCTATTGGCCCGCGGCTCTTGAGGCAGCCAAGAAATTGGTGGACGAGTGAGAGGGCTGCCAATGCTTTAGCACGCAAAGCCACCTGTCAGCAACAGCCCTCCAAACCATCCCCCTCTCGTGGCCCTTTGCCGTTTGGGGGCTGGACATGGTGGGCCCCTTCAAAACCGCCCGAGGCGGCATGACGCACTTGCTGGTGGCCATGGACAAATTCACCGAGTGGATCGAAGCGCGGCCCATCAAGATACTGGACGGCCCCACGGCCGTCCGGTTCATCAATGACATTACGATACGCTACAGCGTCCCCCACAGCATCATCATCGACAATGGCACCAACTTCGCCAAAGGCGTGCTCGCGCGTTTCTACTCCAAGCAAGGGATCCGGCTCGACCTGGCCTCCGTCTCTCATCCGCAATCAAACGGCCAGGTCGAGAGGGCAAACGGCCTCATCCTATCCGGCATCAAGCCCCGGCTCGTGACCCCGCTGGTCAGGTCAGCTGGCTGCTAGATCGACAAGCTGCCAGCTGTCCTTTGGAGTCTCAGGACCACCCCTAACCGCTTAACCGGCTACACCCCGTTCTTTCTCGTGTATGGATCCGAGGTGATCATCCCTAGTGACATCGAATTTGACTCGCCTCGGGTCGCCCTATACATGGAGAAGGACGCCAAGGAAGCGAGAGAAGACGGTGTCGATCTGCTTGAGGAGGCTCACGAACTAGCCTTGAGCCGGACGGCAATCTACCAACAGAAGCTCCGGCATTACCATAGCAAGAGGATCCGACGGCTCTCATTCCGCGAGGGGGACCTGGTCCTCAAACGGATCCAACGAACCGTGGTCAGCACAAGCTGTCCTCCCCATGGGAGGGCCCGTTCATCGTCAGCAAGGAACTACACAACAACGCGTACTATCTAATAGACGCCCAGAATCCACAGAAGCACAAGAGAGACGCCTCCGGCGAAGAAACGGAGCATCCGTGGAATGCGGCACTCCTGCGCCCGTTTTACTGCTAAGGAAAAACCAATGTATGTATGTATCCCCGTCCTTTTGGGCTTATGAATGCAACGGGCGTCCCAAGCTGGCTCTTGGGGCGCACCCCGTTTCGTTTATCTCAAAGCTTTCCACACTCACCGGCTCCCCGGTCCGGCTCTCGGGCCCGGGGGCTAGCCGGCTAGGCCTAGAGCTATCTCTCCATAGAAAAGACTAAGTAAATGTGAGCCGGCCAAGCCTCCTCACCCTTACCAGCTACAAACCAACACCTGGCTGTCCAGCTGACGGGGCCTCGGGGCGGCAAGGCTCGGCTCGCACCAAAGGTCGAAACGGGATGGGACCTTTTCTAGGCCCAGTCGGACCCTCGCCGCGTCTCTAGCTGCTTCACTTACCCCGAAAAACCCTCCACGATTCCTAAGTTTTTGAAATGGCTCCCTCGAGGCGGACGCCCCGCCCAGCCACAAACCGACTCCCGGCTGTCGGGCTGGCGGGGCTAAGGCCAAAGGGGAAACAGAGTAGAAATGCAAAGGGGCGTGGCGGGTGAAAAAGGGGGTAAGGTGGAGGCGGCAAGATTCATGAGGCATCAAACACAAAGTACTCATAACATAAAGCAAAATGGCCCACGACCGGCGTTCAATTCATTACATACACACCCCCAATGGGTGGATCGAACCCAAGTTCAAAGTGCAGGAAAGAACAAAAAGAAAGAGAAAAATAGGAAGATGCCCGGGGGCTCAAGCCACCGGCGCGTCACCAGCCGACACGTCGCCAGCCGGCACGTCGAGAGGCGGATCAGTCCCCGTCCCGGAGGTGCTCACGGCCTTCGGGTCGGCCGCCTTGCCCTTCGCAGCGGCCTCCTCGGTCTCCGCCGTCTTGCCGCTTGAGTCAGGCTCTCAGCAACTTCGGCGTCGTCCGAGCCCTGGGGGATGTTGAAGGAGTCCTCGGGCAGCGGCTTGTCGTCTTCTCCAAGGGGCGGCAGGAACTCATACGCGTTGACATACAACGCGAGCTCGTTCGCCCGCAAGACAAGGGCCGGCTCGCGAGCCTCCCGCTCCGCGGCTGATACGTCCCGCATCATCGCTAGCCAGGCGAGGTCCACCCCCCAGTAACACGAAGTGACGAACCGAAGCACCATCTGTGCTCCGGCTCGGGCAGCCGAGGCTTTCCAGGCCTCAAGGCAGGAGACGGCATGCTCAAGCCACAACGCCACGCGTCCCGGCCATAGCGCGACGATGACCTCCTTGCCGGCGGTCTTGAGCCGCTCCATGCTCCGCTCGAGGTGGGTCATTCGCATCTCTACGGTGAGCCCGATCTCGTCCACATCACATGGGGCGTGCTCATCAATACTGCGGCCGTACCCCCGAAGGTGCTCCGGTGCTCCTCAAGAGCCCACACGGCGCAGCAATGGGTCTCCGGGAACCGCACTGAGGGGAAGAAAGGAAGAAGAAAATAAAAGCCAGATGAAGCGCAAAGAGGCGGCAAGCAGAAGGCAACCAATCGAAAAAGGAAAGAAACAAGCGCTTACCTTCGATCGTATCATCCACGCTGATGGCAAAGTTGAGCGCCGCCGCCCGCTCGGCCGCCCGAGCCGCTTCCGTGGCGGCAAGAGAGCACTTGGCCTCCTCGAGCGACTTCTCGAGGCGGGTCATCTCGCCTTGAAGGGCGGCAGTCCTCAAGGCGGCGTTAGCCGCCTCCTTGACGGCCGCCTCCCGGGCCGCCGCCTCCTTTGCCGCCTCGTCCTTGAGCCGATCGCGGGCCGCCTCACCGTCAACCAGCAGCGCGGCCAGCCGGCCCGTCTCATGCGTGGCCGCCTAGACATCCCATACCAGCCGGTCCCGCTCGGCGGCGAGCCCGGTCTTTTCCTCCCGAAGGGCGGCCAGCTCGCCTGCGTAACAAGGATAGCATCAGTAAGACAGGCATGAAGCCGCCGACCCCTGAGGGCTACATGCCCCCACCCGCGAAACACAACTCACGTTGCACACGGGCCAGCTCCTCCTCCAGATGGTAGAAGCCGCACTTGTCACGGTCGTGGATGGCGACCGCCTCCACGAAGAGCCTCTGTCGGAGGGAGGCCCCCTCCTGTTGCAAAAGGGGGAGAACGTCAAAAAACGTGCTCGAAGGAGATCCGGCCCGGCTGCCCGTCAACCGGTCAGCCGGCTCGCATCTCGGGGGCTACACCTACTCGGTGCGCTTGCGCGCCCCCACTAAGAATACAAAGGAAGGAAGGAGAAGCTTACCTCAGCACGCCGAGGGGCGGTGTCCACTGCCTCCGCGAACCGGGCTAGCTCCTGCCGGCATCAGTCCAGGACACTCCCCAGATCCCCAAGGGAGGGGAACGGGCCGCCTGGCGGAGGCTCCGGTAGGGCCGACACGTTCGCCAGCGCCTCCCAGTCTCGGCCGAGCTCCTACATCGACCGTAGGATTCGCCGAGCACGGCCGCCGCTACTGCCCGGGCTCGCCGCGGCTCGGGCCGCTGGGGACGGATTGATAACGGCAAGGGACCGGGAGTCGCCTCCCGCTGGCCCCCCGCCGGGCGCCATCGCCGCCTCACCCGTCGGCCGCTTCGGCGCATCGGTCGCATCGGAGGGCCGCTCCACCTCCACAACGATTGCCTCCAGCGGTGCCTCCAGCGTCGCCCCCGGAGCCGGCGGGATCACCTCCTCCCGGGCCGCCTCGAGAGCTGGCGAGGGCACCTTCGGGACTTCGTGTCGAGCTGCCTCAGGGGCCGGCCCCATCACCGTCTCCTGTGCGGGTGGGGGCGGCGGCAGATCCATGGTCACGTCTCGTGGCTCGCTAGAGGGGGGTCTTGACAGGCGGGTGGACTCTGTCTCTGAGTCCGAGGCCCGCGGCGGCTCGGTCACCTCCCTACGTCGCTGGCAGCTCGAAGTCCCGGAGCATGCGGCCCCTCCCCGCGTTCCGGACCGGGAGGCTCACAGCTCCGTGAGCCTCCTCTTCTCCTCCCTTAGGGTGGCCGCATGCTCGCGGGCCAGCCGGCTGGTGGCGTCCGCATGCTCGTCAGGCCCCCCTCCTCTTGGAGCTCGATGGGGTCACTACGCCATCTGAGCCCTGATCATCGACCGGCTCGAAAGACGAAAATAGGAAAAAACCAAGGGAAGAAGAATAGAGGACTCACGCGACGACGAGGGGCAGGGCCCGCTTGGCGCGAGGCGGCGGCTTCCGCGCGGCCGCCTTGACCCGCTTCAGGTTGGGCGGTGGAGCCGTTGGCCCCTCCTAGGCCAGCCTTTTTTCCCTGACGACCGGCTCACTGGCCGGGCCACGAGGTGGGCGCTCCTCGCTCCTGCGGTCCGAGCGCGATACAGGAGGAGGTCCATTGAGGATCATCAGCTCATCATCGTCGTCGTCGTCGTCCGTCCGTCCAATCACGGATGGAGGGACCAAGAGGGAACTCACCCGCTGCACCGGGTCCCCCGGCTGCTCCGGACCCTCCGGCTCCGTTGGAAGCGCCACCTCGCTGCCTCGCCGGCTCGTCGGCCTCCCCGGAGGAGTCCATGCCCTCTTCAACGGGACACCCCGTCAGGAAGTCCCGAGAGTCGGAGTTCGCCCGCTCCGCCTCGAAGATTTGCGGATGCGGGCCGTCTGGGGTGTTCTGTCGTACCAGCCGCTGCGGTCAGCACCCCGTCATAAGTTCTCCCACCGGCTGCCGTCTAGGGATACTAAGCAAAAGGCAAACCTCAACAAGAAGACTTACCAGGGGGGCCGGTTGATGCGGTCATACGGCTCCATGCCGAATGACCACAAGGAGGGCTTCAGCTTGATCGTCGTGAGAGTGTTCACACGCTTCGCCACCTGAGCCGGCGTCAGCTCCACGGTGGACTGCCGATAGGGGTCGTGCCAGCCTGACATGTCACAGATCCAGTGCGGCCTCATCTGTAGAGGTGACACCCGGGGCGATATGAAGGCCGCCACTAGATCGGAGGCGACCAGCCCCTCGGAGCTCTTCAGCTCCCCGAGCCGGCCCAGCTCCTCCAAAGCGACGCCGCGCGGGGCTGGCGCCGACCAGTTCTGCTGGGACGACTGGCGGTCCTCGAACAGCGGCAGCCCGATGTAGTCAGCCACCAGGTCGACGTTCCGCACGTAGAAGAATGTGTGGTGCCACCCCTTGACGGAGTCAATCAAAAAAGGGGAGGGAAGCGGGCGACGTCGCGCCAGCACACTACGGTGCCCCCGCATGCGTTGTTGATCAACGGCTTGAGATAAAAAAGTGCGTTGAAGAGGCCAAGAAAAGGAAGAACTCCCAGATACCCCTCGCACAACGTCACGAAGGCAGAGAGATACAAGATGGCATTGGGACCGAGATTGTGGGGTTGAAGGTCAAGGGTTTCAAGGAAGAGGCGGAAGAAGTTGCTCACTGGGAGTGCGAAGCCCCGGGAGAAGTGCCAGAGGAACACTACCCGTTCCCCTGGCTGTGGCACCGGCACCAGCTCGCCGCCCAGTGCACGGGCGGCCACCCGCTCGAACGGCAGTAGCACCCGCGCCTTGCACAGCTCCCTGATGTCGGCATCGGTGACAAAGGATCCTCCCTAGCTGTCGCCGCGTCCGTCGGCCATCTCAGTGGTAGGGTGGCGTGCGAGCGCGTGCGCGGGCTCGGGCGCGGCAGCGCGGGGGGAGGCGAGGTCGAGAGGCAAGGGGCAATGGAGAAAAGGACTACAAGGGGGCGAGTGGGACGCGGGTACCTCCACCCCTGCCATTTCCTCCCCTTTTGTAGGGGAGGACACGACCGGGGACATGGGATTGTCTGCGCCCATGTTCCCCGAAAATCCCGCGCGAGTGGGTCGCCACCGGCCGTAACGGGGCACAGAGGATCCGGCCCCGGCCCCGAGGCCTACCGGACTACGCCTGGGCCCTATCGGACTAGCCCTAGGCGACGTCCCGTCTCCCCACGTGCGTGGGGCCCAGCACATCATTGCGCGCCGCATGGCGAGTCGCGTGCCGGCGCGTGCCTCGGAGCAACGCGCCAAAACCCGAGGCGTCGGGTCTTGTAGCTGGCCCGGCTGCCCCTTCGCCTTTGGGCAGAGGCAGGCTAGGTTGGGGGGAAGCCACCGGCACCCCACCATCTGGCGGACGTGGGCCCCTGCCAGCTTCGAGGGCTACTGACGGAGCTCATACCCCGGGGTAGGCCAAGGCGACGGGATCCTCCCCATTCCGCCTCGAAGAAAAACCAAACGGCTGGCTGGACGAGGCCGGCTGGGGACATTCCACATGAGCCATCTTCGGCTGGTGCTTCGTCCGGCCGGCCTAGCGACCGGGCGAGCTCCCGCCCGGCTGGCCAAGTAGCCGCCCGTCCACGAGCCGGGCAGCCCATTGACTTGGGGACGGACACGCCATGTCCCGTCTCTCTGACCACAGGTACAGCAGCACAATGTGACTAGCGGGGCGTGCGACCCTGTGGCCATAGTGGTCACCGACGCACCGTCCCGCATGGCTACAGTCCATCCGTCTGGCCCGCTGACCTCAGTGAGCGTGACCGTACGGGGAACAGTTCCAACACACCCCCGCCACTTGAGTACCTGCCCCGGCGTGGCTACAGTGCCGCCAGCCGTACCGATGACCTCGGCCGGCTGGCGCTAGGTGACGCCTCCCCGGGCAGCCCATGCCGGAGCAGGTGGGGGAGGGCCAATCGTTGCGCCCGTCAGCCGGCGCACAATGGCCCCAACACCACCGATAAGCCACCCTATGGCATCTGCCGTGAGAAAACGATGACAGGGGAAAAGGCTTTGGGCAGACGGTATGAAAATGGTAAAAAGGGTAAGGCCGAGCCGACACACATAAACAATATTTTGGCAACGAAAAGCTTCATAAAACTTAAACAGCCCACGGCCACAAATTCATTACATCTACACCCCTAGTGGGTGGAATTGGAGATTAACAAAATGCAGAAAGATAAAAAAAGCACTAGATGGCGGCAGCGCTGTCTTCCCCTCCGACATCCCCCATGGCAGCTGACAAAGAGGCTCCATCCTTGGCCACGACGTGATCCGTGTCTGCCCCCATCTCCGAGTCCCGAGCCAGCTCAGAGTCGGCATAGTCGACGGTGCTGGAGCCGACATCTTCATCGCCCGTATCGGCGGCGCTACCCTCTGAGTCATCCAGGGCAAGCGTGTACAAGTCTTTCGGGACCACCTCGCCATCTGCCCAGCGCTCTAGGACGTACTTGTCCCACACAACAAAGGATGCGAGATCGCTTGCCCTCATGACCAGCGTGTCGGCAACCGCCTCCAACTCCACGTCGGTGCCGGCACGTTGGGCCGTGAGCATCCCCAGATCAAGCTCGGGGTACCACGATCTCACGATGTGAAGCACCGTGCCGTGCCGGCACGCGCGACAAAAGCCCTCCAGGCATTCACCCGCGCGGTCCCGAATTCCAGCCACCTCGACAGTCGGCTCATGGAGGTCAGGTCCATCGTGCCCGGACAAGGGGTGCGAACCAGTGCCTCGCCGGCCGCCTGGAGCCGCTTCAGGGCTTGAACTACCTCGGTCAGCCGCACCTTGGCTGCGATCCCCACCTCGTCCAAGGTCCATGGGCAAGCTGCCCGACGGCGACCCTCTGCGCCCGCTGGCCCTTGCGATGGGCCTCCACGGCCACCTCCGCTGCGTCATGTGTACTAGGGAAAAGCCCTAAGAGGGGAGGGGACGCAGGATGAGCAACGAAGAAAACCAAGAACCCAGAAGCAACGCGCGGAAGAATTGAGATGGCCAAGACATACCGACAAGGAGCCGGTCCACCTCCTTCCCTTGCTCTTGCAACGCTGCCTCCCTGGCCGACCACTCCTGGAGCCGGCGCTCATGCTCATCCCGGGCCGTCTGCGCCTCCTTGGCCTCCTTCGCCAGCAAGGCGTCCTTGGCCTCCACCTACTGGCGGAGAACCCTCTCCCGCTCCTCCGCCTCCTAACAGAGAGCCGCCTCGCGCCCCTCCAGCTCTTGGCGGTGGGCCGCCTTGCACTCCTCCTTCTCCGCCTAGCCCGGCACGCCTCCCGGCAGAGCTGTTCGCACTCCGTGGTCAAAAGGCTCCGTTGTTCGCCGGGATGCACCACTTGGTGACAAAGGCTGGCCGTCTCGGCATGGGTAGCTGCCCGGGACGAAGAAGCCTTCATTAGAAAAACAAGAAGAGAGTGGGATTCGGCCCGCCTTCATGGTAGGCGGGGCAAATCTCAGGGGCTACACCTACACTAGAAAGTCGCAGGGACCTTACCTTGCAGGTCCGTGGACAGGGTGGCCAGCCGGCCGTCGGCTTCTCGATAGAAGCCCGGCATGGTGTTGTACGCGGCCACCCGACGGTCGTGTGCTGCCTGCAAACAACGTAGAAGAAAAGACTCATTTAGACTTGACCCGCCTGCGCCCCAGTCGGCTTGAGTCTCGGGGGCTATACCCAGCGGGTGCGCTTGTGTGCCCCCATTGGAGAAAACAACAAGGCAAGAAGAAAAGTTGAGAACTTACTGCAACTACCTGCTCCAGGTTCACCAGCCGATCGTTGGTGGCCCGGGCGTCCTGCATCGTTTGGGCGCGGCAGGCGGCAAACCTGTCGATAACGGTGGTCACTACCGCCCCAAGGGCGCTCGGCGCACCGCCAATAGCCGGGCCACCGGCTGCAGCCCAGTTTTGCTGCGGCCAGCCCCTGTCTGTAGGCCTAGTCTCCCCCATTCCCAAGGTCACCACTTTGCCGAGGGGCCCATATGACGGGACCACGCTGGCCGTCCCTCCAGATGTCATGTTTTGCTTGTGAGAGAGGTTTTAGTCAAGGGTTCTGCGACATTCAGATCCGTGTGTACTTTTGTAAATCTCTATGTCATACTGTAGATCCTTCTACCATGCTTCACTTGGAGCTACTCCATATGATCGCTCCACTATACATATTCGGACTGCTACTCAGAGTCATCCAGATTAGTGTCAAAACTTGCATCGACGTAACCCTTTACAATGAACTCTTTAGCACCTCTATAATCAAGAAACATTTCTTAATCCTCTAGTTACTAAGGATAAATTTGATCGTTGTCCAGTGATCCACTCATGGACCACTCTTGTACCCCTTGACAGACTCATGGCAAGGCACACACCAGGTGTGGTACACAGCATGGCATACTATATAGAGCCTATGGATAAGGCATAGGGGATGACCTTCGTACTTTCTCTTTCTTTGCCATGGTTGAGCTTTGAGTCTCACTCAACTCCACACCTTACAAACCAGGCAAGAACTCTTTATTTGACTGATCCATTTTGAACTCTTTCAAAATCTTGTCAAGGTATGTAATCATTGAAAAATTTATTCAGGCGTCTTGATCTATCTCTATAGATCTTGATGCCCAATATTCAAGTAGCTTTATCTAGGTCTTCCTTTGAAAAACTCCTTTCAAACAACCCTATATGCTTTCCGGAAATTCTACATTATTTTTGATCAACAATATGTCAACCACATATACTTATCAGAAATTCTATAGTGCTCCCACTCACTTTGTTGAAAATACAAGTTTCCCATAAACTTTCTATAAACCCAAAAACTTTGATCACCTCATCAAAGCATATATTCCAACTCCGAGATGCTTGCTCCAACCCATAGAAGTATTGCTGGAGCTTGCACACCTTTTAGCTTCCTTAGGACTGACAAAACCTTCTGGTTGTATCACATACAACCTTTCCTCAAGGAAACCGTTAAGGAAATGATGTTTTGACATCCATCTGCCAGATTTCATAATCGAAAAAAGCAACAAGTGCTAACATAATTCCAAGAGACTTTAGCATCACTACGGGTGAGAAAGTCTCATCATAGTTAACTCCTTGAACTTGTCATAAACTTCTTTGCGACAAGTCGAGCTTTATAAATGGTGACATTTACCATCAGCGTGTGTCTTCCTTTTAAAGGTCTATTTGTACTCAACGGCCTGCCATTCAATGAGCAAGTCTATCCAAAGTCCATACTTCGTTTTCATGGCTCCTAGCCATTTGTTGGAATCCGGGCGCACCATCACTTGTTCATAGCTCGTAGGTTCATTGCTGTCTAACAACATGACCTCCAAGACATGATTGACGTACCACCCAGGGGTGGTACGAGTCCTTGTCGACCTACTAGGTTCGGCAGTAACTTCATCCGAAGCTTCATGATCATCATCATTTTCTTCCTCTTCACTTGGTGTAGGCGTCACAAAAACATCTTTCTGCGTCGTGATACTATCCAACTGAAGTGACGGTTCAACAACCTTATCAAGTTCTACTTTCCTCCCACTCAATTCTTTCGAGAGAAACTTTTTCTCAAGAAAGGTATCGTTTTTAGCAACAAACACTTTGTTCTCGAATCTGAGATAGAAGGTATACCCAACTGTTTCCTTAGGGTATCCTATGAAGATGCACTTTTCCACTTTGGGTTTGAGCTTATCATACATAAGCGTCACATTCCCAAGCTCTGAGAAATGACAACTTAGGTTTCTACCAAACCATAATTCATACGGTGTCATCTCAACGGATTTAGATGGTTCCCTATTTAAATTGAATGTAGTTATCTCTAATGCACAACCCCAAAAGGATAGTGGCAAAACGATAAGATACATCATAGTACGCACCATATCCCATAGAGCACGACTACGACGTTCGGACACACCATCACACTATTGTGTTCCAGGTTGCGTGAGTTGTGAAACAACTTCCACATTGCTTAAGTTGTATACCAAACTCGAAACTTAGATATTCACCTCCACGATCATATCGTAGACATTTTATCTTCTTGTCATGATGATCTCAAACTTCACTCTGAATTTGCTTGAACTTTTCAAATGTTTCAGACTTGTGTTTCATTAAGTAAATATACCCATATCTACTCAAATCGTCAATGAAGATAAGAAAATAACGATATCCACCTCACGCTACAACACTCATTGGACACATACATAAACATGTATCATTTCCAATAAGTCACTTGCCCTCTCCATCATGCCAGAAAATGGGGTCTTAGTCATCTTGCGCATGAGGCATGGTCCGCATGTCTCAACCGATTCGAAATCAAGTGTGTTCAAAGATCCAACAACATGGAGTCTTCTTCATGCGTTTTACACTAATGTGACCTTAGCGGCTATGCCACAAGTATGTGATACTATCATTATTAACTTTGCATCTTTTTGGTATTAATATTATGCACATACGTATCACTACGATCGAGATTCAATAAACCATTCACATTGGGTGCATGACCATTGAAGGTTTTATTCATGTAAACATAATAACTATTATTCTCTGACTTAAATGAATAACCATATTGCAATAAACATGGTCTAATCATGTTCATGCTCAATGCAAACACCAAATAACATTTATTTTGGTTCAACACTAATCCGAAGGTAGAGGGAGCGTGCGATGGTGATCACATCAACCTTGGAAACACTTCCACACATCGTCACCTCACCCTTATCTAGTCTCCGTTTATTCCATAGATTTTACTTTGAGTTACTAACATTAGCAATCGAACAGGTATATAAGACCCAGGTGCTACTAGGAGTAGTAGCAAGGTACACATCAATAATATGTATATCAAATGTACTTCTATCGACATTGCCAGCCTTCTTATCTACCAAGTATTTAGGGAGTTCTGCTTCAATGATAGTTTCCTCATAATAGAAGCACTCAGTCTCGGGTTTGAGTTCAACCTTGGATTTCTTCACTAGAGCGGCAACTGGCTTGCCATTCATGAAGTTTCCCTTCTTGACCTTTCCCTTCTCGAAACTAGTGGTTTGACTAACCATCAACACTTGATGCTCCTTCTTGATTTCTTCCTTTACGGTGTCAAACATCGCGAACAGCTCAGGGATCATCTTTTCCATCCGCTGGCATATTTATAGTTCATCACGAAGCTCTAGTAGCTTTGTGGAAGTGACTTGGAGAACTATATAAATCCCTATCTTATCTGGAAGATCAACTCCCACTCGATTCAAGCGATTGTAGCACCTAGACAATCTGAGCACATGCTCACCGATTGAGCTATTCTCCTTCATCTTTGCAGGCAAAGAATCTTGTTGGAGGTCTCATACCTCTGAACATGGGCACGAGCCTGAAATCATATTTCAGCTCTTGGAACATCACAGATGTTGTGTGACGTTCAAATCGTATTTGGAGCCTTAATTCTAAGATGTATTACATGATGCACTGAACTATCAAGTAGTCATCAGGGCATGCCTGTTAGATGTTCACAACATCCACAGTCGCCACTTGAGGGGGTGGCACACCGAGCGGTGCATTAAGGACATAAGACTTCTATGCAGTAACAAAGGACAATCCTCCGATCACGGACCTAGTCCGCATAATTGATACCATCATATTTCAACTCTATTTTCTCTAGGAACGTATCAAAAAATACAAGGGAGCCATAACACGAGCTACTGATCTACAACATAATTTTGCAAAGACAACTTAGACTATGTTCATGATAATGAGTTCTATTAATCATATTACTAAAGAACTCCCACTCAAATCAAAATCCCTCAGGTTCTCTAAGTGTGACATGATCCAAATCCACCAACCCAAGTTCGATCATCACGCGAGATGACGTGGTTTCAATGGTGAACATCTCCATGTTGATCATATCTACTATATGACTCATCCTCGACCTTTTGGTCTCTTGTGTTCCAAGGCCATGTTTGTACATGCTAGGATCATCCAGTTTAACCCGAGTGTTCCACATGTGCAACACTGGCTTGCACCTGTTGTATGTGAACGTAGAGTCCATCACACCCGATCATCACGTGGTGCTTCGAAACGACAAACTTTCAAAATGGTGCACACTCGGGGAGAACTCAATTTTGTCTTCAAATTTAGTGAGGGATCACATTATAATGCTACCGTCGTCCTAACAAAAATTTGATGCATAAAAGGATTAACATAACATGCAAATCATAAGTGACATGATATGTCCATGAACTTGTGCTTTTGATCTCCACTCCAAAGCACCAACATGATCTCCATCGTCACCGGCATGACACCATGATCTCCATCATCTTGATCTCCCTTAGCGTGTCGCCATGAGGTTGTCACGCCAGCTGCTGCTTCTGCAACTATTGCTAACTCATAGCGATAAAGTAAAGCGAAAGTGGCGAAAATAAATTAAAGACAACCATATGGCTCCTGCCGATTGCAGTACTCATCGACATGCAAGTCGTGATATTCTATACAAAACATGATCATGTCATACATCACATATATCTCATCTTGTCATTGGCCATATCATATGAAAACATACCCTGCAAAAACAAGTTAGATGTCCTCTAATTAGTGTTGCATGTTTTACGTGGCTGCTATGGGTATCTAGCAAGAACGATTGTTACCTATGCAAAACCACAATGGTGATACACAAATTGTTATTCAACCTTCTCAAGGACCACCTTTGTCGAATCCGATCCAACTAAGGTGGGAGAGACAGACACTCGCCAACCATCTTTATGCAACAAAGTCACATGTCAGTCGATGGAACGGTCTCTCGTACGTGGACGAGTAAGGTTGGTCCGGGCCGCTTCATCCCACAATACAGCTCAATCAAGAAAATACCAAGGGAGGAAGCAATCTGAATATCAACGTCCACAAACTCCTTTGTGTTCTACTCGTGATCTCATCGACGCATAGACCTAGCTCATGATGCCATTGTTGGGGGACGATGCATGGGAAACCAAAAAATTCCTACGCTCACCAAGATCGATCTAGGAGATGAACATCTATGAGAGGAGAGTGGATCTACATACCCTCGTAGATCGCTAAGCGGAAGCGTATGCAACGTGTTTGATGTAGTCGTACTCTTCACGATCCAATCGCGATCCAATCTGATCTAGTGCCGAACGGACGACACCTCCGCGTTTAGCACACGTGTGGCTCCATGTCGTGTCCTCCTTCTTGATCCAGCAATAGAGGGAGGAGAAGTAGATGGGATCTCAACCAACATGACGACGTGGTGGTGATGGTGGTGTCACTGTGCCGACAGGGCTTCGCCAAGTGCCTTCAGAATGATGTACGAGGAACAAACGGGAGGGACGGGAGGAGGGCCATGGCCGTGGTAGTAACCCCAACCCCCTTGTTCCTCCCCACCTTTATATAGGCGTGGGAGGGGCTGGTGGATTTCCCTTCAAGCTCCTAGGGGCGTTGGTCAAGGGGGGAGGAAGGAAATCCCTCCTTTCCTTCCCCACCGATCACTATCCCCCCTTTTTAGGGATCTTGATCTATTTCTTTTGGGATATGATCTTATACCTTTTAAGGGGGGATCTTGATGCGCCTAGACCAGGGTGTGGGGACTTTCCCCACTACCCACTTCCATGTGGGTCCTCATGCAGGTGGGCCGCACTTTGGAACCTTCTAGAACCTTCCCGATACAATACCGAAAAATTCAGAAACCTTTACCTTCGGACCATTCTAGAGATCCTCGTGACGTCCATAATCTCATCCAGGACTCTGAACAACATTCGGTCACCAACGTACATATCCCAATACTACTCTCGCGTCACAGAACATTAAGCATCTGGACCCGACGGGTTCTAGAATAATGTAGACATGACCGAGACATCTCTCCGGTCAATAACCAATACCGGGACCTGGATGCCCATATTGGTTCCTACATATTCCATGAAGATCTTTATCGGTCAAACCATGATGCCAAGGCTTCAATCAATATCGTATGCAGTTCCCTTTGTCCATCAGTATATTGCTTGCCCAAGATTCGATCATCGGTATCTCCATACCTAGTTCAATATCATTACCGACAAGTCTCTTTACTCATTCTGTAATACAAGATCCTGTGACTAACTCCTTAGTCACATTGCTTGCAAGCTTCTTGTGATGTTGTATTACCGAGTTGGCCCAGAGATACCCCTCTGTCATATGGGGTGACAAATCCTAGTCTCGATCGACGCCAACCTAACAAACAACCTCGGAGATACCTGTAGAGCACCTTTATAGTCACCTAATTACATTGCGGCATTTGATACACACAATGTACTCCTCCGGTGTCAGTGAGTGGCATGATCTCATGGTCATAGGAACAGATACTTGACATGCAGAAAACAATATCAATAAACTAACATGATCATATGCTATGTTAATTGTTTGGGTCTTGTCCATCACATCATTCTCCTAATGATGTGATCTCGTTATCGAATGACAACCCATGTCTATGGCTAGCAAACCTTAACCATCTTTGATCAACGAGCTAGTTTAGTAGAGGCTTACTAGGGACACTTTGTTGTCTATGTATCCACACATGTATCTGAGTTTCCAATCAATACAGTTATAGCATGGATAATAAACAATTATCGTGAACAAGGAAATATGGTAATAACGAATTTATTATTGCCTCTAGGGCATATTTCCAATAGATGTATGTGACATGGAAGAAGTCCCCCATGTACCTAATCGATTGAGCATTTGCACTCAAACGCAAATTTAAAATATTGCACAAATTTAGGGGGAGATCTTGCTTCTCACATACTTCTCAAAGCGATGATTATATTCATTGATTATATCATACGTCGAAGCTTTGGTCTACATGTTGTCAT
Source organism: Hordeum marinum (assembly GCA_022496015.1). NCBI lineage: Eukaryota > Viridiplantae > Streptophyta > Magnoliopsida > Poales > Poaceae > Hordeum > Hordeum marinum. The sequence continues at coordinate 303,532,237 of CM039673.1, forward strand.
AAATTACCAAAAAGGGGGAGATTCAAAGCACATTTGCTTCCTTGGTGGTTTTGGTAATTAATAACAACATATATGTCATTGAATTAATGTTTCCACTAAGCATATTTCAGGAAAAGTTCAATGATAGGGATGGCAAAAGGATTGTGGAATACCCCAATATGCAAGGAAATAGATTGGCAAAGCTTCAAGGAAGAGGACTCCACATTTTGCATTGTGAGAAATCACTTTGAGTCCATAGGAAAGGCAATACTATTAAAAGTGGGTAAGGTACTATTGATGAACAAAATGCTCATACATGCACAAATGATAGTCACCAAATACTCCCACAAAGCTCTTCCACAAAAGTCAGTCCAAAGCCAAGTATCTAAAACCGGTGAAACAAACAATTCCCACTCGGTGCCACTGATTCCTAGACCCAGACAGACCCATGCCGAACCCTAGCTTTTTGGTGCAACCGATTCTGGTTCGGTGCCATCGAGTTTGGGTTGCCAACATTCTGTTACCCTAATTCACAAAATCGGTCCCACCGAGTTTGTTGGATCGGTGTCACCGATTTGTGCAATCTGACTGTTGGTCACTTAATCGGTGCAACCGAGTTTTATGTATCGGTCTCGCCGAGATTCAAAAGTTGCTACATTTGGAGCAACTCGGTACCACCGAGTTCACACATCGGTGTCATCGAGTTGGTCCCTTAAGGTGTAACTGTTGGATTTTTGTAGATGCCTATATATACCCCTCCACCACCACTCACTCGCAAGAGAAGCACTCAGAACAGATCCCCACTCATACCAACTGATTTTCTGAGAGAGAGCCAACTACTCATGTGTTGAGATCACGCAATTCCATTCCGAACATATGAATCTTGACCTCTAGCTTCCCCAAGTTGATTTCCACCCAATCAATCTCTTCCACCATAGCAAAATCTATGAGAGAGTGATTGTGTGTTGAGGAGTCTATCATCTTGAAGCATAAGAGCAAGGAGTTCATCGACATTATCGAGCCTATTACATTTTGGAGGGTGGTGCCTCCAAGATTGGTTAGGTGTTGCTTGGGAGCCTCCTACTTCGTGTTGTGGAGTGAACCAAGAAGTTTGTAAGGGAAAGGAGATCGCCTACTTCATGAAGATCTACCCCGAGTTAGGCTAGTCCTCCGTGGACGTAGGCCATCATGGTATAGTCAAGGTTGCTTCTTTGTGGAACCCTCCGTGGGTAGAGCCCTCCGTGGACTCTCGCGATCGTTACCCTCTGTGGGTTGATGACTCCATAAACGTGGAATACTATAGAACCACCTATCGGAAACACGGGAAAAATCATCGTGTCTCCAAATTGCGTTTGATCTTCCTATGCTTCCTTTACTACACATGCTTGTCTTTACTTTCCGCTGCTATACTCGTAGACATGCATGTGTAGGGTGTGATTGACTTGTTGTGAATACTAAAATCCGCCAACACTTAAAATTGTGAAAAGGTAGATATTTCTTTGGTCAAGTAGTCTAATCACCCCCCTCTAGACCTACTTTCGATCCTACAATGTCAGTATTGCGAGTAATTTGGATGAGTACTCACCATTGCCTTGCTCCCCTTTTCCTCTTGACATGATTGTCACGACCAGATGACGGAACCCAAGAGGCAGCTGATCCCGCCGACGACTACTAGTACCAAGATGGAGCTTACTACTACGTGGAGGCTGCCCCTGACCAGTAGTAGGATAGGAGGCTCCCAAGCAGGAGGCCTTGCCTGTTCGATATGTTGTTTATGTTTGTGCTAACCTTCTTAAGGCAAAACTTGTCTAACTTATGTCTGTACTCAGATATTATTTGCTTCCACTCTCTCATTTGTATTCAATCTTATGTATACGAGCCCTCAAGGCCCCTGGCTTGTAATATGAAGCTTGTATTACTTCAATTTGTGTCTAGAGTTGTGCTGTGACATCTTCCCGTGAGTCCCTAATATTGGTCGTACGCATTTGCGTGTATGATTAGCGTACGATGAAAATGGGGCCGTCACAATGGGTAAGCTCCTCTTGCTCTTCCACCCCTCTTCTTGAGTATCCATAATTTCGGTCATGCGATTGATTTTGGAGACTTTTAGAGTATTGATCTACACCACAAGCGAGCTAGCTTGCATAATTTCCCAGTATGCCGCATATGTTATTAGGGGTGTAGGTCGTACCCGTTTTTTGGTCTTTATATTGGTGATTTCATTTTATTAGGAGGTCAGTACCGAATGAGTAAATTGCTAGCGAAGGAGCAGCTAATGTATGAACATCATTGGATTCAAGGAGTAAATTATTATGGTTTGGCTGAAATGTTAGTTTATTACTATTACATGAAATATAGAACCTTTTATTGCATCTTAATGTTGGGTTCAAGGAGTAAATTATTATGGTTTAGGCATGATCTTACAGTTGCAAGGCGAAGTTGATGATGCTGAATTACCTTGATTACGAGGCGAAGTTTATAACATATTATTTTCCTCTTTGACTGATGTAGCTAAATCTCTTAAGCTATAATACGTGCCTTTTTGTATGTCATCTTCAATTGTCTATTGTTTACATGGTTTAACTGGATGCAATTTTTCTCTTCATCATTTCCATTGTATGCTTGTTTTCTAGGTATCTTCCAAGATATTTTGTGATTAAAATGTATATGATTTCCATATTCTCCTACAATGATTTTATACTAATTTTAACAAATGAGTTGATCTTGCTAAAATTGTATCTCGTTATAGTAATTCATAATTAGTTCCATTACTTAATTTGATGTTGAGAGTATATGCTCACCTTGTGTAATTTAACTTTCAGATAATTAGTAAGTTATTTCAAGTTAGGAGGGGAAATAAACTCACAAAATCTAAGCGAGGTGACCATGATCCAGTTGCAACAAATCTGACTTGTTTCTCCATATTGGAATATTTATTTTCGCACGTTATTTATCCCTTTGCACTAAAGAACATCATTGTTGAATGCAAATGTAGCTAAATCATGGTAATTTATTGACATGGGTGTGAAATATACCTCTACCTATTATGTCCTAACAATTGATTTTGTGCTATGCTAACATATGTAGAAAATCAAGTTGACACTAACATGATTTACGTTGGTTTTGCTGGAAATATTGTAGAATATCCGGTATTGACTTCAAGTAATAATAACCTCCTTCGCTTTATTTGGTATGCTTGACAGCATTCGTGCTTGTCAGCGGGGTGGTGCAAGGCACAACTCCGACGCGGCGGCATGGTGGATGTGTGGTGTAGGAAGTGGCCTCTCTGGTTGAACGACGTTCAGGCGCAACCCCAAAGTCTGTTGAGTACTGTCGTAGCTACAAACCTACCTCAGTGAGCTCCATCTTCCTCCTGCTCCTCAAGGAGTAAATTATTATGGTTTCGGCATGGTCTTATTGTTGCATCCTTTTTTATCTTGATGATGATGATGAATTATCTTGATTACAAGGCAAAGTTGATAACATATTGTTTTCCTCATTGACTGATGTATCTGAATCTCTTAAGCTATCATATGTGCCTTTTTGTATGTGATCTTCAACTATCTGTTGTTTACATGATTTAACTAGATGCATGTTTTCTCTTCATCATTTCCATTGTATGCTGGTTTTCTATGTATCTTCCAAGATATGTTGTGACTAAAACTTATATGATTTCCATATTCTCTTACAATGATTTTATACTAATTTCAACAAACAAGTTGATCTTACTAAAATTATATCTGGTTATAGTAATTCATAATTTGTTCCATTATTTAATTTGATGTTGAAAATATATGCTCATCTTGTGCAATTTAAATTTTAGATAATTACTAAGTTATTTCTAGACAGGGGGGAAATAAACTCACAAAAATATGAGCCAGGTGACCATGATCCACTTGCAACAAATCTGACTTGTTGCTCCATATTGGAATATTTATTTTCACATGTTGTTTATACATTTGCACTCAAGAACAACATTGTTGAATCCAAATGTAGCTAAATCATCAGAATGTAAAATTTCATATTTATTGATATGGGCGTGAAATATACCTCTACCTATTCTGTCCTAACACTTGGTTTTTTGCTATGTTAACATATGTAGAAAATCAAGTTGACAGCGAAATGATTTATGCTGGTTTTGCTCGAATTATTGTAGAAGATCAAGTATTTAATTCAAGTAATAATAACCTCCTTCCATTTATTTGTTATCCGTGACATCATTAATGCTCGTCAGCGGGACGGTTCAAGGCGCAACTCCCATGCGATAGCGTGGTGGATGTGCGGTGTAGGAAGCCGCCTCTCTGGTTGGACGATGTTCAGGCGCAACCCCAGCGCCCGTTGAGTACTGCCTCTGCTACAACCTCCCTCGGTGAGCTCCATCTTCCTCCTCCTCCTGTGCTTCGGCTACTGTCTAGGACATGGCCGTGGCTATATCGATGTGGTGCTCATCTGGTTGATGCTCTATGCCCTACTCATGCATCAGTTCCTACTTGAGCTCTGTAGTTGTGGATCAATGGTATTCTGGGGTTTGTAGGCTTTTGTTCATGATTAGTGGCTAACATGGGAGCTCAATTGATCCTCTGGTTTACATGTGAATGTCGTGGTCCTATGGCTATGCTCCTGGATTTGTTAAATTGGTTGATCGGCGGCGTTCGTGCTAGGGCGACGATGATTAACCGTGGCTAGAATAAGTGTGCCTTTGAGAAATCGAGGCACCTGTGGGTTCAAGTTGGATCCTCCTTCTTGTCTCTATGATCCTTTTTTATCATGTGATACTTATTGCTTTGTCCCTGGATGGTCATTCTTGTCGAGTGGTAACCAGGTCAACTCCACTGTATAAACAGATTGATCTAGTGATAAGCAATGACGGAGGTAGGTTATATGCTCGAGGAAAGGCAAATCTGAGCCGACTATGCAATGAACCTTGAAGCCTTAATAAAACATTCTAAAACAAGATTTGCGGGCAGCACTGCCCACTCTCATCATTTGACACATCCAGCTATCCATTTCGTTTGCTTGATACGATCTGGACCGTCGGACGAGACACCGGAGGATGTCCGTCATTGGATCAAGCCCGAGGCACTACAGAAGTGAATAGCTGAACTTCGCCATTGTGCCACCACATGCAATTTTGGTGCCTCGCCAAGGGCATTTAAGTCATTCCGCATATGGGCATATAAAAGAACGATACGCCTGTGGTGAAATCATAGCCGTCTCTCTCCTCAGCTACAAGCTCCCTCAATGAGCTCCCTCGATGAGCTCCATCTTCCTCCTTCTCCTCTGATTCAGCTATTGTATGGGGGCATGGTCGTGGCTATATTGATGTGGTGCTTTTCTAGGGGATACTCTATGCCCTACTCATGCATCAGTTCCTACTTGAACATTGTAGTTGGGGATCCATGCTATTTTGGGGTTTGTAAGTTGTTATTCATGTTTAGATGCTATCATAGGAGTTCATGTGATGCTCTCGTTTACATGTGGATGCCTTGGTCATATATCTATGCTACTAGATTTACTAAATTTATCAGGGGCATTCGTGCAAGGGCGATGATGATTAACCATGGCTGAAATAAGTGTGACTTTGAGCAATAGAGGCACATGTGGGTATCAAGTTGGATCCTCCCTCATGTCTCTAGAATCCTTTTTGATCTTGTGATACTTAATTTTCTATCCTTGGATGGTCATTCTTGTTGACTGATAACCAGGGTAGCTCCACTGTATAAACCGAGTGATCTGGTGATAAGAGATGACAGGGGTAGGTTATGTGATCGAGGAAAGGTGAATCTGAGCCCACTATGCAATGAACCCCGAACCCTTTTTATTTGTATTTCAAGGTGTTGCTTATTCATGGTCCCATGTTTATACCCGTGTTATGTGGTTTACATGTCGATGCCCTGGTCCTATAGCTATGCTCCTGGATTTGCTAAATTGATCAGTAGCACTCGTGCTGTGGCGATGATGATTCACCGTGACTGAGATAAGTGTGCCTTTGAGAAATGGAGGCACATGTGGTATCAAGTTGGATTCTCCGTATGGTCTCTAGAATCCTTTTTGATCATGTGATATTTATTACTCTATCATTGGATGGTCATTCTTCTTGAGTGATAACAAGGGCAACTCCACTGTATAAATAGGTTAATCTGGTGATAAGAGATGACAGGGGTGGGTTATAAGATCGAGGAAAGGCGAATCTGAGTCCATTATGCAATGAACCCTGAACCTTTTTTATTTGTATCCCATTTTATTTGTATTTAAAGGTGTTGCTTATTTATGCTCCAGTGTTTATCGCTGTCTTATGTGAATATTTCTTCTCTCTCATACTATTGTTGCATATAAGTTGTTCCTGACCTTTTATTGTTTGTAGTTGGTCCTTGACTTAATCTGGTTATGAGTAAGTTGCACTTTGTTGTACTAGAAATACTCGCTCCCAACAAGTTATTGGTTGAATGGCTTGTTTTAATTCATTGTGATACCATTACTTATATTTTTTGCAAGTTACCAGTTGTAGCTATTTGTTCTTGCATGCTAAAAATAATAATGTTGCAAGCTGTGAGGGTTGATGCCAAGGGGATGTGGACGCGGCTGCGAGCTCGACGTGAGAGCAGAGGCAACGATGAGCTCACCAGGTTGACCATTTGTATGGCATGCCTAAAAGTGAATATCACCATATAGTTATCTTGTTGATGTTATGAGTGTTTCTTTTGCATGCTAAAACTTATTGTTCCATACCAATATATCCTAGCTAGAGCACTTTGTATCTATGGTGGTGAATGTTTTGTCATGATCAAAACTTCTTTTCATGTTCCAAGTTTGAGAAATATTCTATTCTGACATTTTGGATCAGGCTAATATATTTGGGACAAAAAAATGAACTAGGTACTCATTATAATTTTTTTTGTCTCTGCTTTAGCAGCCTATGAGGGTTGATGCCAACGGGATGTGGATGCGGCTCGGAGCTCGACGTGAGAGCAGCGGCAGCGACGAGCTCACCAGGATGTCCTTTTGCATGGCATGCCAAAAAGTGAATACCACCATATAGTTATCTTGCTGATGTTATTAGTGTTTCTTTTGCATGCTAAAACTTATTGTTCCATACCAATATATCCCAGTTGGAGCACTTTGTATCTATGTTGGTGAATGTTCCTTCAAGGTTATTCTCTGTGTTCCCATGTGCTAATTATGTATACAATTTATTCATTTTTCCATTTAGGAATTTATGGGTGTAACTGTTGCACTTTTGTTTTTCTGTACATCATGATTCTTTGTAACGACGCTAAGATGTTATGATAAAGGTCCGACTATTGAGTTTGCTGGTTGCACCAACCCTAATCAGGTAAAATTTATTATTCCCTTCCATCATTCCATGTTAATTACTACTTTGTAGAGAGAATGGCTCTTATTTTTCAGTTTATGAATAACCACGTCAATTCGTTGGATGTGGTGCCACTAATTAGCTCCCACCATCAGCTAAATTTAGATTAAGAGTAGCTAACCAGTAGAGTGTTGGATTCATTCACATAGATCTAAGATTGATTAAGCTCGTCTTGTATTCTATGAAGGTTAGTTCCTTTATATTCCAAAAGGAAAAAACGTCGGGTAGCAATACTCTATCAATGTTGAATAATGCAATGTATAATAATATGGAACCCTTTCTCTTTAGTTTGTTGCTCAATTAGCTTGTTGTGCTTATATTCTTCCTGATGAACCATATGATTATGTCATGTGTACTTGCATATTGTGATTCTGTTTCGGTAGATAAAATCTTGGAGAAAGTTGTATATGTTGACCAATATAATCTTGTTTTCGGGTGATGGATAGAATACTATGGTTAAATATTGTTCTCAACTTCTCATTTATATTGGTGTTACTGATTATGAAAATCATTGGATGTAGCCTAGAGTGCTTCTCCTTAGGATTTGATTTACGATGTCTTCCAACTTATACTAGATGATACAGCGGTGTGCTCCCTAGCTTTCTTCAATCGTTCTTGCTAATTATGGTGATACTTATCTAATAATATTATTTTTGCATCATCAAATTACTCACATAGCATTTCTTCTGTTGCAACTATGTATCTTTTTTTATACATCCAGAAAGCGCGGCTTGGATTTTTATGATGCATAGGTTACTACACTATTGAAGTAGTTGTATTCTGGCATCTTTCCATTGATCTTCTTCAATTGTTCTTATGTTCCATTTTAATGCTTCTATTTTTTTGGCTAACCACATCTCACAAACAAGATTTTGTGCTTTGCACATTGACCTCTCTAATTCTAAATGCTTGATACTTTGCCTCTTTGAAATAAAATTTATATGTCATACCATGTATGTATTGTTTCTTAGGTTCTTGGGAGCATTTAGGTTTAAACTTGATTCTCATAGGAACTGATAAACTGTACTTGGTGGATCATTTATCAAAGAGGGTCTACACCTCCGTCGACTCCTGGTTGCCCAACCGCACGATGTAAAATCTCTCTCTCACTCACTCTCTCTCTAGTTTCATACTAATTCATACCCTGTTGCATGATATGTGTGGTAGTTTTCCAAGATGCATGGCACATCTAGCTTCAACTAACTGAAAAAATCCTTGTTTCACAGATTTTGCAAGAACAGGTGATAAAGATTCATGATTTGGCTGCACACATGCTTGTTGGCTGGAAGATACTTGTAGCTATAAAGAATCATGGTTTGGCACTTACTATAATCCCGCGTCTAAACATTTTTGATGATCTACTATGCGCTACAACTATAGGAGTTTGATTCATTACTTGATGGCATCAAAATGGATACAAGATCTGTTGGAATCAAGAAGGCTTTAAGGTAGCCCACTTGATCTACTTTAGCTCCATGCTTTATTAATGGCCAACTTACGTACTTTGGTATATAAAACTTATGTTGATTGACATCAACTCCATGATTGAACTAGCATATATCTAAAATATCCATGCAGTGTGTCGAAACTATTCCAAAAAATCAAATAAATGGACCTGCGTCGAAAGTGTAGCGCTGCTACTTACTTGGTTAAGTCAAACATTAATGTTGAAGCACATGTTGAAATTGTAGGATTGTAATTTATGTTTTGTGGGAAGATGACAGACTTTATTTTTTCTATACAAGGGAAGACAACTATCAAGGCTGCTCTGTACTATAGCATCTGTAATTTTCCTCACTCAAGGAGATTGAACCTAGTGCATTTCTATAAAAGGAACTATCAAGGTGTTTCCCCGAGAACTACATGGATAGTTTGATTAAGAAAAAAGTTATGGCATCTGAAAGTTCCTTGCGTTTCCTTCATACTGTGTCTTTAGGCCACTGGAAGGTCACTTAGTGATTATTGTGTAGAGAGTCAGTCCTAGAGCCTTTGTGCCTTTGTTATTTTGTATGTATAAATAACCGAACAATGGGTTTCTACTATTGGATTTGTCACTTTAGTGGTGTGTCTACTATCATGCTATGTACCTTCGTGCCCTCTCTATGTCACCGAAGTATTCTATAATCTACATGTATTCCATGTCTATGGTCCCTTCTTTATTCTACCTTGAATACGTTAGAAACAGCATCACTATGCCATCTAGTTTACCTTTAATAGAGAAACATGTTTGTCTCTATGCATCAGGATACACTTTATGTACAAGCTCTATTTTCTGTTGAGCAACTACGAAAATGGTACAAGTGAATGTTTCTTCTTTGTTTTGAACCAGAATTTTTTTTTGACCTCAATGATATCTTGCTTCTGGTATAAGTGAATGTTTTTTCTTTCTTTGAAACTACACATCGTGGGGACCGACACCCTCGTGCCTTGGCACGGTACTGATCTAGTCACACATGGTGGAAGGAATATGTGGAAGCAAACGGTGTCCACAACAAGATATGGTTTTGACAGGTACACTGAGAAATGATTTAGTAGTGCACTGTGTAGCCAAAAATTACCTCTTCCAGTAGGGCATATAACATTGTCTCAAACTCAAGCTCGACTCAGGAGACATGACAAGATATGACACAATCGGTATTGTGTGGTATGAAGTGGGGAGTGAGTGAGTGTATGCGTTGATCCACTCTTTTCTCATGGTACATGGAGTAGTATATCTACTAACCTTATACATCCGTACTATTGTTTCTCAACTAGTATTACAAGACTAAACTTACATACTTGCCATGCAAGTTAAACTGGCCTTGGTGATTTCAGAATTTAGTTGGGCCGAGGTACAAGACTTAGTGGGCCGAGAACCATAATATCTAAAAGTGTGCACATACTAACTAACTAACTAACACGAGTAGTCCTTTACCATGGTAATAGGTATATGGTATACCTCATGCAAAAAGTTTGTCAAAACCTATTCAAATAGTATCTAATTTTGAAGATATCGGAATGAGGGTATTTGTAATTTGGACCCTCGGTATTGATTTTGGATTTTGAATCTTCAAGAATAAATGGACGTACAATAGCCCACCCATGCCAATCGTGGCAGAAATCCCACTAAACAACGTCCATGCTCCACGTAGTGCCACGCCGGTCTAACCCATGTGGTACCCTTTTGTGATTATGATCAATAACTGCAGTTATTATGGTGTTATTAGATGAAGACATTAGTACTAATAAGGTGGACTGATAGTCCTCTCCTGTCATGATGTAGTGAACATGATACACTGTAGGTAGAAGTTGGGATGCCCGTTAGTGCATCGTTTGCAACACATTAACATCATCCAAAACTCACAGACGTTGATGGGTTTCTGCTCATATGAGATGGTGGAGTGCAACCTGTATCATCTCCTTGATTGTTTGAGCCCCATCCATGCCTTCCGTCTGAAAAATAGAACTAGATTTTAGGAGTAAAATTAAGGGAAAATATATGCAGCAATGTGTGCAGATGTCTTTTGATGCTACCACCTTCCAATGGGACATTTCACTTATAGAAAGAGCACACGCATGTATGCAGGAAACTTTCACCTAATGTTTATCTCATTACATTAGTAGCATTTTTTGATCTTTTCAAATAATTTATATCAGAAATCGTTAATCCGATTAGGGACTCATCTACACCGTTGGGTTTTTCTCCACAAGTGCTTCAAAACAAGATCTCATGTTGACATTCTTCAATGAGTTTTTTTAGTCGCCATCATTTGTAAATTATGTCACCCTAGTTGCTATCCTTAACCATGAGCAGTTGTAATGATGATTGTATATAGTTACCGAGCAATACTTTCATATATTATTCGAAACTACAATGTTATGCATAGCTAGAGAGTGAGTATTCAACGATTAAAAATAAGTACGAAGAGGCATCAACTAACATAAGCACCATGTATCTCAACTTCCAAAAATCGACAAACTAAGTTAATTTAATCTGACAACTTAGTAGCTAATAAAAACGTAAGTAAGTGACGCTAATCTGGATAGTACCGATGAGAAAAAAGTAGAAACATGTGGATATGGGATCTATTTTTGAAGATTTATCCACTAGAATGTCGGTGAAAGTGGATCACTAATCGGTTCAATGATTTAATATATAAAGATTTTCTTAAGTTTACGCAAAATGCTTATCATGTTTTTGTATGTATGCATGCACGCGTGAAGGGGGGTGCCACACTTCAAGCCCCGTATGCGGCGCTGCTACTTAGCGCACTCGTAAAATAAATGACTATTAATATTGGCACAAAAGATTGTGATATTATGTGCACAGCGATATTTATACCTACTTTCATCTCTTGAAACTTATAGTCCTACTCTTACTCATCAAAAAACAATTGATCCGACGATGACAACCTAGAAAAGAACCAAATAGCCGTCTCCCTCGCGTCACCTCCTGTGATATGGGTTAAACACTGACCGGTGCCACCACCCGGGGGGGGGGTTCCTTCTTCTTCCCAACACATCGCCGCCACCCGAGAGCTCACAGGAGAAGCCTCGGATGACTCAAGGAAGGTGAAGACGGGGGTGTCGTTCCTATGGCTTTTGCTGCACGGATGCGGCCACTTCCTTGTAACGATGGGTGGGTGGCTCCAAGACGGAAGCCTCGTTACGCAGCGAAGGCTGCAGTCTCGATTCACGTAGCGGTGGCACTATTTGGAATTGTGGCATTGGTTCTTGCCAGCCTCGATCGGGAGGCACGATGCCGATCTAGCGGTTGTGCGCTCCTGATCTACCGGCAGCTGCGCTCCACGCAGGCGATATTGATGTGCCTTTCATGCTCCTGCTCCAGCCATGTCATCTTCTAGACTGACGGGCCTGGGCAGGGCTCTCGCCGGTGAGGTGGTAGTCGGCAATGTTGGGCTCCACCATTTGTGTTGGTCCTTATGGCGACCACATCGACATATGGCTGAGATCACCGAAAAGTGTCGGTGACAATAGATAAGTGACGTTGGTCTCTAATTATAGGGTGAAAGTCCAGGTCTGACCCATGTTGGTTATAATACATAGCAATTCCAATATTTTTAGGATCTGGTGACAGGGCACTTGAGCGACGATCCCTCCTGAAGGCGTTGTCGTTAAAGAATCTCGTTGTCATGTGTGTGGTGTTACAAAATTGCTGGTGTGGATATGGACGTTGATGTAGTTTGTCGATTGCGGATGGGTGTTCTTTTTTCCTTGCATACGCATAGCTTTGATCGTATATTACTTTGCTATTTGCCGACGTGTTTCGGTGTGCGTGCGTTGGTGTTTGTTGTGTGCATCCTGACTATGCAAAGATCATGATGTGTCATTTAAGTAAACAAAATCCACCCTTTATTGGAAAAACAATTGATCATCAAGATGATACAAATAGAAAGAACACACATCCGGGCGAGGCACGATGGTATTTTGATGTTATCGATTTGGTAACGCGCCAGCGGAAGGAGTGGGTACAAGGGAGCGTTTGATTATGATGGAGATGTTGCATATGTGATGATTATTGCAAAGGGTCTTCGTCGTTCGACGGCGGCAAATATTAGTGACGGAATTGTTGTGGTGACTTGGGTTACATTCACGACCCGGGTTACATACCAAGGTTTGAGGAGGAGTATACTCGTGGTAATGGTTTGTGGCTGATTCTGGTATGCAGTTTGGTGCGCCTACTGGAAGCTATGTCGAGGGATCTTCGGGGCTGACGGATGGCTACATCTATCCGGCTAGGTCTCCTTGAGGAAATCGCAAGGGGCCGGTAGGAGGTCGACGGATGCATCCGCGAAGCCTACGAGCTTTGATAGATTTGACATTAGCATTGTTATTAAAGTAGCGATGACTAGCTTAATTTTGGCTTCATGGACGGTCAAGGACGTTACAGACTCATCTCGTTGCATCCCTAGGGGTGGACGTGGTGGCAGGGGTTGAGGTAATGACCCGCCTCCTCGTGCTACTACTACTGAGGTCACAACTGACAATGCCTCATATCCCTAAGCTGGGTTCGACACCTCTAGTATCTCACTCATCTCCATGCGGCGACACTTGCAGTAGTATCGGTGTTTGGTGCAGTCTCGTGGAGAGCTAATATTTATTCGCAACGAGTGTCGATCTGAAAGACGAGTTGACGAGGAAAAAAGAGTAGAGTTATTGTTTCATGTGTGGACTGGTTGGACACATTGCCATGGACTGCACGGTTAAGCCATGCAATACTACCTCCATCCTGATTTAGTTGCCCTCCTCATATTTTGGGTCATATTTTGACCATGGTTGAAATTAATAAATTATAAATTTTGCATAGCAAAACTAATATAATAAAAATTATATTTAAATATATGTAGTAGTGTTGTTTAAAGCCGGATCACATTTTTTATGATCTTGCGCTTCTTTCGATGCCTAAGTCAGTGGTGACGATATATTGTGTTTGCAGTTTGAGACTTGTATGCCTTGAAAAATGCAAGGACAAAAATAACACTTGTATCTCGGAAGATCAAATGGTGATGCAGCTTCGGAGGCATATTCTAAAGAATTTTTGTTGGTGTTTGAGGTCAAATGCCAAAAATATGATCCAAAAGACGCAAATTTAGAAGTATTGATAGGATGTCAACCGTCTTACTTTCCTTTTTACGTACTTTCTCTGTTACGAATTAGATGATATGGTACATTATGTTTAATATATTGCCCGTCTAATTATACTTCTCACACATGACACAAAAGACAACTCTTATTCTCAAAGAAAAAAAAAGAACAGACAACTCCTGAATCTACCAGTTCACTCAAACAAAAACAAAGAATCTACCCAGTTCATGAAGAAACCCAGCGTATGCTCTTCCTGAACCGAGCCATGTCACATGTGACATCATCTTTGTGACGTCACCAAAGGTGATGTCATCAAAGAAATTTGGGAGCAACCAAGCAAAAGGGACGGAAGCAAATCCTTTTCGTCGACGAAATCAGGATAGAGCGAGGGGAGCAATTGATTGTGCGGGAAAGACAGCGAATCGATGGATGGTTACCTCGACGAACATGGTGTGGACCATGCTGCCGGCCACGGTGGTGACTTTTGCCGTGATCACCTTGAGACACAGCGACTGCAGCGCCCCGCACACCTTGGCCATGGCGTCACGCGCCTTGCCGTGCCTCAGGCTCACCACCGACAGCTTCTCCGCTACACTCGTCACCTGCAGCTGCACAGACCGTAACCAAGCTGTCATTCGATCGATTGTACCGTAATACTTTTTCCGTCCCAAGATAAATGTTACTGTTTTAGTATAAAATTTGTACTAACTTAATATTAAATTTGCAATATTTATTTTGAGATAGAAGAAGCACGTCTTTACAATTGCATGGTGTAGTTTCATAACGTTGCCTGGAAGGTTGATATTTACCTCGAGGATTTCGACAGGATATGCGGCTGGGGAAGTGATGGTGTCGTGATGGTGTCGTTGATGGAGGAGGTGGAGCTCGTCCTTCTCATCTTCTTTCGCCGTGGCAAGTCCACGCCGTCATCCTTCGCCTGGCTCCCGACGGAGGCCGCGCTGTTGTGAGTTTCGAGGTTGGATATCTTGGCTAGAAGCTGCGGTTCCTCCTCCTGCAGCGCCTGGATGTACGCGATGGCGTCCTGGATGATCGATGCCTTGTCCATCTAACGTCGCACAAACGCAAGTAAATGGTTTTGTTCTTGTACTGATCTGTAAATTGATCAATCGCACGCGGGTCGGGCGCGCTCACCTTGGTGATGTTTGGAACGACGCCGCGCAGGTTGTAAAGCTTCTCGTTGAGCCTCCTGCGACGGTCCCTCTCCATGATTATGTTCTTGCTCCCCTGGTTTGCCCTCGTCGTGGCCGTCGACCACGAGCTGGCGCCGTCCGGCGGGCTCGAGTCGGCGTAGCAGGAGTACAGACCGGACAGCGAGTCCTCAGCCGGCAGGTACCTACTAGAACAATCAACAAGGATAATCCAACGATTAATAGGCACGAAAGGAATGAACAATCACGGGCGATGGATTGCCCCTGATCAAAAAGCGGAGCGGCGCACTTGAATGTGCAGGCTCACCTGTCGATGCCGTCGAGCTCGAGCACCTAGGTCTAGAAGAAATTAGGCGTCTCCCAAGAAGAGTTGAAGCTCATGTCCATGTCGGCCTCCATCGGAACGAGACAACGAGTAGATCTGCTCGCACAGATGGTTGTTGAACTCTCTCTCTCTCTCTCTCTCTCTCTCTCTCTATCTATCTATCTATCTATCTCTGTGTCTCTCCCCGTGTTGTACTGGCACTTGGTTTTAGCTAGGGGTTTTGTTCTGCCAGGGGTACTTGATGCCTCCCTTGCTAGTAGTACTCCCTAATCAGCACCCATATGCTTTATACAGACAGAAGCATGGAATAGTAGTAGGATGCGATCAGGATGTGACTGCGTGTGGATAGCGTGAATTCGTTTAACACAAGTGGCAGCGTATGGAGGATGGTAGATGTGCGTCGCTGGGTGGCGGGGGCCTACGTGCGAGCGAGACCACCTGTAAGGGCATATTTCTCCTTAAGGGGTTTTGGTGATTGATGACAATATGTTTGCGGACTAATCGTGTGCGTTGAGCTTTTCAGATAAATCAGGTCTAGGCACAAGACGATTCAGTGCCCCTCGAAGTCTCTCGAAGACGGTTGTTCTTTGCGTTTCTTTTCGGTGGATTTGATTCGTAGGAAAGCCGTACTATCAACAGGGGGTCCGCATCGGAAAAGTCTGGGTGGAATCAACACATGCACATTTATCCTTTGCCCGTCTTTCCCTCTCTTCAGTGGAGCCCCCAACCTGTTATCTCTCTCTCTGTGCAAAAAGGAATGCCTGTGAAGTGTTTGAGTTCAGTGGCCAGCGGTAGTACCGCCCCAGGGTGCGGTAGTACCGCACGAGCCTGCGGTAGTACCGCTCGTGGTTGCGGTAGTACCGCAGGTCACCGCGGTAGTACCGCTCCAAAGGAGCAGTAGTACCGCTTGCCCCTGGCCTGACCTCTACCTCTGCGGTAGTAGGCACGGATGTAATTTTTTATATCCGCCCTGCTATGGTAGTACCGTGATTCCTGCACGGTACTACCGTGCGGACTTTTTTCGCACAGTTTCCTATGCGGAGGTTGGCACGGAAGTATTTTTTTTACTTCCGTGCGCCTCCAGTACCTGCCTCTGTCGAGCCGTGCGGTAGTACCGCACGGGCTCGCGGTAGTACCGCTGTGGCGGTGCTACCGCTAGCGCCATAGTGCTATTTGGCCAGAGCCAGGTACTTCCGCACAAGCGGTAGTACCGCACTGCCCTGCGGTAGTACCGTAAGCCATCACGGTAGTACCGTGGGTTCTGCGGTACTACCGTAATGTGCGAGGCTAGCAAGTGGGTAACGGTTGGAACTTTCCCCCTACTATATAAGGGAGGTATTCTTCTCCAAGAAGGTTACCTCTTCCTTCCCAAAACTCCACTGTTGCTCCAAGCTCCATTTTCGCCCGATCTCTGTCCCTAGCCAATCAATCTTGTTGATTTCCTAGGGATAGGTTGAGAAGGCCAGGATCTACACTTCCACCAAGAGAAATTTGATTCCCCCCCCCACTAATCCTTGCGGATCTTGTTACTCTTGGGTGTTTGAGCACCCTAGACGGTTGAGGTCACCTCGAAGCCACATTCCATTCTGGTGAAGCTTTGTGGTGTCGTTGGGAGCCTCCAATTCAGTTGTGGAGATAGCCCCAACCTTGTTTGTAAAGGTTCGGTCGCCGCCTTCAAGGGCACCAATAGTGGAATCACGGCATCTCGCATTGTCTGAGGGCGTGAGGAGAATACGGTGGCCCAAGTGGCTTCTTGGGGAGCATTGTGCCTCCACACTGCTCCAACGGAGACGTACTTCCTCACAAGGGAAGGAACTTCGGTAACACATCCTCGTCTCCACCGGTCCCACCTTTGGTTATTTCGCACCTTTACTTCTACAAGCATTTATTGTATCATTTTACTTGCTTGTTTGTGCTTTTGTATTGAGTAGCATCATATAGGCTTGTCACCTAGTTGCATATCTAGTTAAAGATTGGTTGTTGCCTATTCACCCCCCCCTCTAGTCAACCATATCGATCCTTTCAATTGGTATCAGATCTACGTCTATTTAATTAAGGGTTTCACCACCCGAAGAGTATGGCTGACGACAAGGCTCGGTTGGGAGAACTTCCCGAGGCCATGGGTGTGAACACGGTCTCACGCGAGGATTTGAACGAGGCTTTGAACTTACTCAAATCCTCCATGGCTACCGAGGTTCAATCCATGTTTAAAGATTTTCTTAGTACTCTTAAATTGTCTACTGATGCGGGCCAAGTGGTTAAACCCACTAACTCGTCATCGGATGTCAACTCCGATAAGGAGGGGGGTAATTCTGGTAGAGATAATCATGCTCAAAGAATTAACGGGTTGGGGAGCTTTTCCTCTATGCCCCCTCCCGTGGTTTATGGAGGACCGGTGCACCCACCTCATATAGTCAATCTCGGTCCTCCACCTAAACTTGTTAAGAATGATTTTGCTAACTGGGTTTTCAGTATCAAGTCTCATTTAGATCACAGCTCAATTCATCTCATGAGAGTCATTGAAGAAGGATACTATCCTCATGATCCACGCAATCTTACTCCAAGAGAACAAGTGGATAAGCACCTGAATTCGTCCGCCCTGTTCATACTCCAAGCTGCGATTCCTCCTGAAGATCTACCTCACCTACGGCCCTTCACCGTTGCTAAAGAATGTTGGGAACACATCATCTCCATGTACAAGGGCAGCTCAAGCATTCAACGGTCAAACTATGAAGTTGTTCTTGATCAGTCAGATGAGTTTGTGATGATAGAGGATGAAGAACCGCGTGAGCTCTATAGAAGGGTGACTGCTCTCGCTGTTTCCCTCAAGGATCATGGGAGCAAGGATGTGGATGATACTTGGATCAAGCGCAAGTTCCTGAAGGCTATCATGCCCTACAATAAGGCCATGTCCGTTTTCATTCGTCAAAGGCCAGACTTCCACACCTTATCATCTGGAGATGTGTTGGATGAATTTATCGCAATGAACATCCTCAACACGACAGCCGACAATGCTCTAGCCCGCGTTCAACGGTCGAGAAAGTCTTCTCCCAATTTTGCATTGAAGGCCAAGGTTAGTTAAGAGGAAGAAGATGATGAAGAAGAAGTTTGCCCCGAGGACACCAAATATGCATATCATGAGCACATGGCTCTTGCGTCCAGACAATTCTGGGGAAACAAGAGAAACTCAAGGCCAAACTTCTCCAAGAACAACTCAAATGGGCCAAAGGGAAAGCAACGTGTGAGAACTTGCTACAACTGTGGTAATGTAAATCACTTTGTGGCGGAGTGTCCATATGAGAAGAGGGAAGACAATGGTGGCAAACTCATTCGCAAGGATAAAGCCAAGTCCTTCCCAAACAAAACCAACTTTGTCAAGAAGGCTCCCCACAAGGTGTTGGTCGCTCAAGAAGAGTATGCTTCAGATGATGATGTTGATGATGAAGACACAAGCGGTGAAGGGATGGCAATGGCATCCGTGGCAATTGCTTCTTCTACCCCAACAAAGGCATCACTCTTCGATGCCCCCAATGAGAACATCATCGCAAGGTGCCTCATGGCTAAAGGTATCTCTAAGGTAACCTCCAACGTCATTACCGCAAACATTAAGGCTTCCATTTCTTCCACTTCATCCTTAGATAAAATGAATGAATTTGAGGAAGGAAAAGAAGATAAGAATGAGTTTGACAAATTCTTGACCAAACTAAAGGGAGAGTCCAAGAAGCACTTTGTTGCTCTCTTGGAACAACTTGGCGAGGCCCATGACACTATTGAGTCTCAAGAAGAGTGTGTTGAGGAACTAAGAAGTCATAGTCGTGACTATGCTGATGAGATTGCTGATCTTTCTATCGCTCTTGAGGAAGAGCAAGGTCTTCGTATGACTCTTGAGGAGTCACAAAATGTTGATCTTAATCGTGCCATTGTTCTTAATCGTGCTCTCAAGTCTGAGAATGTTTCACTTGGGGTGGATCGTGATCGTCTCAAGGTTGAGCTTGACACTCTTGTCAATGCTCACAAGGCATTGACGTGTGCTCATACCTCGCTTAAGGAGTCACACGATAGACTACAAGTGAAACTCACTAAGGAAATTGCCACATGTCCTCCTTTTGTGTTGATTGATAATGCATCTGCTACTAACCCCTGTTGTGAGCATGCACATATTGCGGAGGAGAATTCCATGCTCAAGGAACACCTTAAGAAGGGTCTGGTAACGTGCATCCAAGGTGAGAAGACTCTCAATGACCTTTTGACTTCTCAGAAGGAAGTTGTGGAAAAAGAAGGTGTGGGGTTTGTCCCCAAAATAAATGAGAAGAAGAAGGCTAACACCAAGGAAGCTCCATCACTCAAGAAAACCTTTGTAAGAGCTGGTGAAGGTCCTCATGAGGAAAAGAAAAGCCAAGCTACTTTGGAAAATGCCAAGAAGGGCAAGAGCAAGAATATCCAACCCAACAAGACCAGCGACTTTAACCCCTCTTATGTGTTATGTCGTGCTAGTGATGGGCATGTTTATGCCAAATTTGTTGGTCCTTCTTATGAGTACATTGAATGGTGTATCTAGGTTCCTAAGACCCTTGTTGCTAACATGAAAGGACCCATTAAAGAATGGGTACCTAAAACCAAACATTGATCTCTTGTAGGGGTTTGCTTCCGGGGGAACGTCATGGTTGCTCGATAGTGGAGCGACAAATCATATGACCGGAAGCAAGGACTTGGTGGTGGACATTCATCCGGACACATCTATGGACACCCAAGTCTCGTTTGGTGATGATGGAATGTCAAAGGTTTTGGGTCTGGGTAAGGTGGTAATCTCTCCGGAACTCACCATAAAGAATGTCATGCTTGTTGAAACCATTGCGTACAATCTACTGTCAGTTTATCAACTTCCAACCATGGGTTTTAGTACTTTCTTTAGTATTGACTCTGTGACCCTTTTGTGGAGCAAGACTCTTAAAGTAGCTTATGTTGGGTATGTCGAGAACGGTCTCTATGTGGTGAACTTCTCGGAGCAATCCACTAAGACCGTGACATGCTTAATGTCTAAAGTTGATGTGGGGTGGCTTTGGCATCGCCGGCTAGCCCATGTCAATATGAGATCTTTGCAAAGTCTCCTCAAAGGGGACCATATCCGTGGACTAACAAATGTGAGCTTTGTCAAAGATCGTGCTTGCAGTGCTTGTATCGAAGGAAAACTTCATGAGAAGGCTCATCGCCCAACCACTACAATATACACTAAGAGGACCTTAGAGCTCCTCCACATGGATCTTTTTGGCCCTCCATCTTATGACAGTCTTGGTGGGAGAAAATATTGCTTAGTGATTCTGGATGATTACTCAAGATATACTTGGGTTTATTTCTTCAAGAAGAAGAGTGAGACTCAACAGACCGTCATCGACTTTGCAAATGAAGTCCAACGCCAACATGATGCAAAGATTCTGTTGATCAGAAGTGACAATGGCACCGAGTTCAAGAACTACACCCTGAATGAGTTTCTCAGTGACGAAGGGATCAAGCATCAATATTCCACACCTTACACCCTCAACAAAATGGTGTTGCGGAGAGGAAGAATAGGACGTTGATTGATGCGGCAAGAACCATGATGGTGGAGTTTAAATCTCCGTACAACTTTTGGGCCGAAGCCATCAACACAGCGTGCCATGCATCTAACCGACTCTATCTTCGCAAAGTGTTGAACAAGACCCCATATGAGATTCTTACCGGGAACAAGCCCAACCTCGCATACTTCCGGGTGTTCGGCTATAAGTGTTTCGTTCTCAAGAAAGGTGCTCGTTTGTCTAAATTTGAAATTAAAGCCCATGAGGGCATATTTGTTGGTTATGCTGCAAACTCTCATGCTTACCGTGTCCTCAACAAGTCCACGATACTCATTGAGGAGACGTGTAATGTAGAGTTTGATGAAAATAATGGCTCCCAAGTGGAGCAAAGTGGTCTTTGTGATGTAGGTGATGAAATTCCTCCTGAAGCCATAAGAAGAATGGGTGTGGGATACTTCCTACCCGTTGAGGAACCCCTTGTGGCCGAAGGAGAAGGAAAATGTTCCACTCAAGTGGAACCATCACCGACGCATGACCCACATGCTTCCGATGAACCAACTGATGGTCCTCTACCACTTGATCAAGATCAAGGGCAAGATCAATCCACTGAAGATGGTGTTTCACCAAGTGTTTCCCAAGATCAAGTTCCCGCCTCCGAGCCATCTCAAGATCAAGATCTTCTTCAAGATCAAGAGCAAGCACATGTAGATGGTCAAGATTATCAAGCTGTTGTGTCTCCAGTAATTGTCCCTCAACCCTCCATGGAAGAAATATTAGTGAGACAAGCTGCCGAGAATGTCGCCAAGAATGCCAACAAGCTCAGACTTAGACAACATGTGTTGGAGAACGTCTACGGCGACCTAAAAAAGGGGGTAACCACTCGTCAACAAGTAACAAACTTTTGTGAACATCATGCGTTTGTTTCTTGCATTGAACCTCTTAAGGTACAAGATGCGCTCGAGGATATGGAGTGGGTTGAAGCTATGCACGATGAACTCAACAACTTCGAGCGCAACCAAGTGTGGCGATTGGTGCCAAGACCTAAGGAGAATCACAATGTTATTGGAACAAAATGGATCTTCAAAAACAAGCAAGATGCGAACGGTATTGTCATTCGCAACAAGGCACGACTGGTGGCACAAGGATACTCCCAAGTCGAGGGTATCGACTACGGTGAAACTTTTGCTCCTGTTGCTCGTCTTGAATCTATTCGCATGTTACTTGCATATGCCTCTCATCATAATTTTAAATTATATCAAATGGATGTCAAGATTACTTTTCTTAATGGTCCTCTTAAGGAGTTGGTGTATGTCAAGCAACCCCCAGGGTTTGAGGATCCCAAGTTCCCCAATCATGTATACGTTCTTGATAAGGCTCTCTATGGCCTTAAACAAGCCCCACATGCGTGGTATGAGCACCTTACCGAGATGTTGCAAGACCGTGGGTTTGAAATTGGGAAAATCGACCCCACTCTTTTTACTAAGAGGGTCAACGGGAACTTTTTCATATGCCAACTATATGTTGATGATATCATTTTTGGTTCTCCTAATAAAGCTTTCAATGAAGAATTCGCCACTTTGATGACAAACAAGTTTGAGATGTCCATGATGGGAGATTTGAAGTACTTCCTTGGCTTTGAAGTCAAGCAACAAAGTGAAGGTACCTTCATCAATCAAGCCAAATACACAAAGACATGCTCAAGAGGTTCAAGATGGATGAGCTCAATCCTCCCAAGGCCAACACTCCCATGCAACTCAAATGCCATCTTGATCCCAATGTTAAAGCAGTGGATCAAAAGGTATATCGCTCCATGATAGGATCTTTGCTTTACCTTTGTGCATCTAGACCAGATATCATGTTAAGTGTGGGTATTTGTGCACGATTTCAATCCGCACCTAAGGAGAGTCACCATGTGGCTGTCAAGCGAATCTTTCGATATTTGGCTCATACCCCAAACTTTGGCTTATGGTATCCCATGGGGGCTTCATTTGATCTTGTTGGATATACTAACTCAGATTGGGCGGGAGACCGTGTGGATAGAAAGTCCACTTCCGGAGGCTGCCAATTTCTTGGTCGGTCTTTGGTAAGTTGGTCTTCAAAGAAACAAAACTGTGTTTCTCTCTTGTCCACCGAGGCCGAGTATGTATCTGCTGCCAGTTGTTGTGCTCAGATTCTTTGGATGAGGCAAACTTTAAAGGATTACGGTGTCCATTGTGACAAAGTGCCTCTTTATTGAGATAATGAAAGTGCTATCATGATCTCCAACAACCCGGTTCAACATTGCAAGACGAAGCATATTGATATACGTCATCACTTTCTTTGGGAACACGTCAAGCGGGGAGACATTGATCTTATTCATTTGAGCACTAATGAGCAACTTGCAGATATCTTCATGAAGCCTTTGGATGAAGCAGGATTTCGCAAGTTAAGGCATGAGCTAAATATCATTGATTCGAGCAATGTGGATTGACTTAGTGCACACCTCCCCACACTCATCGTTATGTCTTGTCTAGATATAGGCATGGATTTAGGGGGAGTCTAGTTCTCTCAATGAACTATTCCTCCTCCTATTATGCATAAACTAATCAATAGTCTATCACTTGCCATTTTTGATGGTCATGGTGCTTCATAGACGAGTCTTGGTCATGGGCCCAAGGACAATTCTTCGCGGTGCCATACCTCCTGACTCAAACATAGGTGGCTCTAGGGCCACCGCCCTCTTCTTGTCTCCGCTGGAGCATCACTCTTCTTGTCCTGTCATGCGGAGTCTAGAAATTTTACCGGATATTGTCTTTCTTTTCGTGTATGCTTGATCTTTGTGTTTTTCTCCGAGACTGCAGCACAGTACTATCGTGGAGGTCACGGTACTACTGCTGGAGCGGTACTACCGCTCGATGCGCGGAAGTAAAGAATTACTTCCGCCCGACGAGCGGTACTACCGCGATGACCAGCGGTACTACCGCAACGACGAGCGCGTGGGGGATGTTAAGCGCGGGGCAGGGGGTTATTCCATCTCCCCCATACCCCAGTTTCCTCTTCTCCTCTCGCCTCTCTCTCTCCTCTCCTGAAACGGTTGCTGATCTCATCGCCGGATCTTCTCCTCCGGCCACCGGATTCGTTTTTGCTCCGGTGGGATTGTTCCCCTCGCCGTCCTCTTGCTATGGACACCTGTATTTCCCCAACCCCTTCGTGTTTTGCATCTCTTCTTTTGCATCTAGGTTTTTGGAGTCATATGAGGTGTTAGAGCTCTTTTTTCATCCAATCTAAGCATGAGGAGATGTGTTTCTAGGGCTAGTTTGTTTAGAAGTGCGCATTGATCGGATTAAACGGAGTAGTTCTGGATTTAGGGGAGTATCATGAGATTGTTTCGTGGGTTTGTGCAGATCTGTTCTGTGCGTTACTACCGTGGATTCACGGTACTACCGCTGGAGCGGAAGTAAAATTTTACTTCCGCCTTCATCACGGTACTACCGCTACGGCAGTACTACCGCGCTGGGTGCGGAACTATTTTTTTACTTCCGTGGCCCGGGCGGTACTACCGCCCCATCCACGGTACTACCGCCCTAGCGGTACTACCGCATCTGGAGCGGTTGTAAAATTTTACTTCCGCCGGAATCCTGTGCTACTCCTCTCGTTCCACAATTTCCTCGTTTTGTCCTGTCCATTCTTGCTTCTAAATGGGTTTTGTGTTGTGCTTTCGTTTTGCCTTATTCTCTCGTTTGTCGCTGTGTTTGTGTTGTGTGTACTAGGTGGTGGTTCCAGCTCTGCTTCGCACCGTTCCAATCCATCTTGCGACACCAGTTCCAAGGGGCTCCGCAATCCAGATGTTCCTGAAGGCTCCCGTCCATCCCAACGCTTCAAGAGGACTGCCATCAAGCTGAAGCCAGTCATTGAGAACTATGACAACATGCCTCAAGCTGAATTCCTGCAACGTCGGGTGATCAACCCCTATGACAAACCAAGGGTATCCTCTCAGGCCTTTGGATTGTTCTGGTCCAAGCAGCAATTTCTCATTCATGCAAATGTGATCAAGGGCAAGAAGAATCTATATGTTCCGGTTCAATCCATTGATCTGGAACACATGAGGAAGGATCTGAAATACTTTGGTGAGGCTCTTGAGTTGGTGGACCAGCTGGCTATTGCAGACATCATCTCCTTCAACCTTGACTTCGATCCAGAGCTTGTCGGTCAGCTCTACGCCTCAGTGCACTTTCACTCTGATGTGGCACGAACTATGACATGGATGACTAATGGAGAGCAACTTACTGCCACTTGGACGGATTTCATGGGACTGCTTCATGTTCCTGATGCTGGGCTTGATGAGCCACTTGGTCTGCGCCCTCACGGCTACCCTCAGGCAGCCGGTAAGGGCCGGCTCTTGCCCTACCACATTCTGAAGACCCTTCGATCTGGTGAGCAAGTCCCTGTGCTCAACCCCTTCTTTGATGTCATGCACTGGATCTTCCATAACACCTTGTTTCCTCGCATGGGAGACAAAGACAAGGTTCACTCATACTTGGTGGATATGCTGCTGCTCTGTGAAAAAGGGAGGAATGAGCCCATTGGCGTTCTGGATGTGTCTCATGTGATGTGGTCTGAACTTCGCACAACCATCTTTCATCGGAAGGTCCCCATTTATGGGCCATACTTGTTCCTCCTGATTCAACATACTTGGAACTAGACCTTCCCTTCTTAGGACTTGCCGGTGCACACGTTTCTTCATGAGCCCATCCGTCTGCGTTTGAAGGACAAGTGGGCCAACACTACCACCAAGCCACCATCTACCCGCATGGAGGTCAATGAGGATGACTTCGACGAGGAGGCTGATACTAGTTTCGAGTCCTTTGTGCCCCCCTCTTCTGAGCCATCTTGGTCCAAGAAGCTTTCTATCAAGATGAAGGCCTTGTTCTGCATGCAGGCCAAGGGTCAGTATCAGGCTCATGTTGCTCAGAAGGAGAGTCGCCAGCATGACAAGCGCATCCTGAGGAAGCTTGGCGAGCACATCTCCAGTGGGTCTGAGCAGGACATCACCCCTAAGGCCACCTGGATGGCTAACCAACAGTACCAGTGGGATGATTCAGATGCGGAGTATGCTCCAGCTGCTTCCGATGGTTCTGAGGAGCCCGATGCGTGAGTGTTCTTCCTGGGAGCTACCACCTAGGTGTTAGGTGTCCTCTCTGCCTTTTTGGCATCTCGATGCCAAATGGGGAGAGAGTGTAGGATTTGCTGTGTTTGCATTTGCCTTTTCATCGTCTCTTTGCTTTCATTGAACCCTGCCTTATGTCGTCTTTGTGTGTGTGAACTGGTGATTCTATTTATCATATGGTGTGAGACATATGCTATCTCCTCTCCGTTATTATCGTCTCGTATGATCACGTAGCTAGTGAATCTGCCCATGTCGTTCCATTATCTTTATACTCACTTGCTATATCTAGTTCCCATACTCAGTGTCGTTCATTCGGTAGCAAAGATTACATTGTCTATAAAATATAGTGTTGTGTTGATCCTAGTGTGTGTGCCATGCAGTCCAAAGCATATCTATAGTGTGCACACATCTAGGGGGAGCTATTCTATATTTTGTAGGTCTTGAGGTTGCAAATACTAATTATATATCCTTTTGTGCAAATCCCGTATTGTCATCAATCCACCAAAAAGGGGGAGATTGTAAGGGCATATTTCTCCTTAAGGGGTTTTGGTGATTGATGACAATATGTTTGCGGACTAATCGTGTGCGTTGAGCTTTTCAGATAAATCAGGTCTAGGCACAACACGATTCAGTGCCCATCGGAGTCTCTCAAAGACGGTTGTTCTTTACGTTTCTTTTCGGTGGATTTGATTCGTAGGAAAGCCGTACTATCAAGAGGGGGTTCGCATAGGAAAAGTCTGGGTGGAATCAACACGTGCACATTTATCCTTTGCCTGTCTTTTCCTCTCTTCGGTGGAGCCCCCAACCTGTTATGTCTCTCTCTGTGCAAAAAAGGAATGCATGTGAAGTGTTTGAGTTCAGTGGCCAGCGGTAGTACCGCCCCAGGGTGCGGTAGTACCGCACGAGCCTGCGGTAGTACCGCAGGTCGCCACGGTAGTACCGCTCCAAAGGAGCGGTAGTACCGCTTGCCCCTGGCCTGACCTCTACCTCTGCGGTAGTAGGCACGGATGTAATTTTTTACATCCGCCCTGCTACGGTAGTACCGTGATTCCTGCACGGTACTACGGTGCGGACTTTTTTCGCACAGTTTCCTATGCGGAGGTTGGCACGGAAGTAATTTTTTTACTTCTGTGCGCCTCCAGTACCTGCCTCTGCCGAGCCGTGCGGTAGTACCGCACGGGCTCGCGGTAGTACCGCTGTGGCAGTCCTACCGCTAGCGCCGTAGTGCTATTTGGCCAGAGCCAGGTACTTCCACACAAGCGATAGTACCGCACTGCCCTGTGGTAGTACCGTAAGCCATCACGATAGTACCGTGGGTTCTGCGGTACTACCGTAATGTGCGGGGCTGGCAAGTGGGTAACGGTTGGAACTTTCCCCCTACTATATAAGGGAGGTCTTATTCTCCAAGAAGGTTACCTCTTCCTTCCCAAAACTCCATTGTTGCTCCAAGCTCCATTTTCGCCCGATCACTCTCCCTAGCCAATCAATCTTGTTGATTTCCTAGGGATAGGTTGAGAAGGCCCGGATCTACACTTCCACCAAGAGAAATTTGATTCCCCCCACTAATCCTTGTGGATCTTGTTACTCTTGGGTGTTTGAGCACCCTAGATGGTTGAGGTCACCTCGAAGCCACATTCCATTGTGGTGAAGCTTCGTGGTGTCGTTGGGAGCCTCCAATTCAGTTGTGGATATCGCCCCAACCTTGTTTGTAAAGGTTCGGTCGTCGCTTTCAAGGGCACCAATAGTGGAATCACGGCATCTCGCATTGTGTGAGGGCGTGAGGAGAATACGGTGGCCCAAGTGGCTTCTTGGGGAGCATTGTGCCTCCACGCCGCTCCAACGGAGACGTACTTCCTCACAAGGGAAGGAACTTTGGTAACACATCCTCATCTCCACCGGTCCCACCTTTGGTTATTTCTCACCTTTACTTCTACAAGCATTTATTGTATCATTTTACTTGCTTGTTTGTGCTTTTGTATTGAGTAGCATCATATAGGCTTGTCACCTAGTTGCATATCTAGTTAACCTATTTGTTGCTTAACCTTTATTGTTAAAGAAAAGCTAAAGATTGGTTGTTGCCTATTCACCCCCCCTCTAGTCAACCATATCGATCTTGTCACCACCCTACCTGATGGCACCTGGCGCCTTCTCGGCCTAGACATTGTGCGTGCCATACAACCATTGGCTAGTTTTCCATTCTCGGTTCGCGTCCCGTTCGAGATCGAATCTGTGCCTGTGCGCTGCTGTCCCCTTCATGTCAATGTATGGGTCCATCAACTTTGGGGCCTCACGTCCGATCCGTCCAAGCCATGGTCCTTGGATACTCTAACTCGGTTAGTAGCTAGAGTTAGTCAGGTTAGTAGCTAGAGTTAGTCGAGTATGGTTTTTGGAGTGGGTGTGGAGGCGGGGTTGGGATCGACTTGTGATGTCCAACTCGTATTTTGTAAACCTCTTGTACATATCCTCTTTCTCCTATAAAGATAAGGTACGTTTTTGGCGTTCCCTCGAAAAAAAGCTAGAGTTCGATTTTAACCCTGAATTGATCTTAAGCTAACTCTAATCAAAGAGGTGTTTGGATGACAGAGTTAGATTGATAATAAATGTTTTTTCTCAATCATTTGCCTACTTTAAACCCTATTTTCTATAGGATTTAGTGTGGCCGGCTCCTGTGTGGCCTGCAGCCTAACTTGCTGCCGACGCGCCCGCGCACTCCCACGCGCCCCAGATCGGCATGCCCCTCTGCACCACTCCTCCATGGACCACACCGCCGCCCAAGCCGCACTGAGGCCACACTCGCAATCCCGCAGAGCCGAGCATCACCGCTCCGCCCCAACCTGTGCGAGAGGAGCAACCGGCCCCGCCGACGACGGCGCCATGTGAGCTTTGCTCGGGGATCTCGGGGACGGGGGCGGCTGGGGGCACGGGATGGGGGTGGCGACTGAGGTAGTGGGGTGGATAGGGAGTGCGGCTGGATCTGGTGCGGGTGGGTTGCGGGAGTAGGATGGGAAAGTATTTTTTATTGTGTCCCACCTAACTCTAACCCAAATAAGGACCTCTCATGTTGGTTAGATTTTTGGGTGGGTTAGATACATCTAACCAAATCTAACCCTCCTGTTTGGATGTTTTGAGGTTAGTTCAGTCCAAACTAACCTAAACTAACTCTAACCCATGGATCCAAACAGCGCTAATGTTTCGCAGCGGGTAGTTGCATCTTCGTGGGGGGCTCATAATCTTGTGCGACGCTCTTTTTTGACAAAAAGGGGTTCCCTCCGGTCACATTTTATTAAATCGAGTCAACACAAACCAATAATGTTCACAGCGCTCCGGCAGCAATCACAGTGGCTGAGTCTGATAGAGAAACGACATGGTTCATTACTTCATTTTACTTCGTGGCACAGGCGCCAAATGGACAGCAGGAAGTTCAACAAGATCAACCACTACCAAAAAAACACAATCTCTCAAAATGATGTCACCGCTAGGAAACCCTCTACCTCCGCACCCACAAGACCTGCCATACTTCACACCTTGCTCCCGGTCGCAATGTGTCATAGTACATATGTTAGACACGTTGTCACCCCGTCAAACACAATAATGTTTCGATGATTTCAAAGCTCCTACATACATAGCAAGTGTATAGCACGCTCCGACTTTCCATGGTGACCGTGAACCCTTGTCCTCATACATGAGTCCTCAGGCGAGTCTCCTAGTGTAGGTCTGCCATGTCTAGTGCCTAGAACTGCTCTAACTCTATCCAAACTTCTCCCGCGAAGGCCCAATTAACTAGAAGGTGGTCGATCGTCTCCTCTTGCTAATCACAAAATGGACACGGGTCTTGATGGGGGAGTCCTCTGAAAGCACATTTGCTTCCTTGGTGGTTTTGGTAATTAATAACAACATATAAGTCATTGAACTAATGTTTCCACCAAGAATATTTCAGGAAAAGTTCAATGATAGGGATGGCCAAAGGATTGTGGAGGTTGTGGAATTACCCCAAGATGCAAGGAAATAGGTTGGCCAAGCTTCAAGCAAGAGGACTCTACATTTTATATTTGTGAGAAATCACTTTGATTCCATAGGAAAGCCAATACTATGAAAAGGGGGTAAAGTTTTGATGATGAACAATATGCTCAAACATGCATAAGTGATAGTCACCAAAACATCCACAAACTCTCCCACCAAAGTTTGTCCAAAGCCAAATATGCAAAATCGGTGCAACCAACATTCCTATCATGGTGCCACCGATTCCAAACTCTAGACAGACACAGCCAAACCCTAACACTTCGGTGTAGCCGGTACTGCTTTCGGTGCCACAGGGTTGGGTTGCCAAGGTTACGCAAGTTCACATTTTCGGTCTGTCCGAAAATGGTGAATCGGCGTCACCGAGTTTGGCAAATCTAACCGTTAGTCACCTTGTGGGTACAACCGAGATTCATATATCGGTCCCTCCGAGATTCAAAAGTTGCCACTTTTGGTCACTTCGGTACCACCGAAATTTACACATCAGTGTCACCGAGTTGGTCATTTTGTGTGTAACGGTCAGATTTTTGGGGATGCCTATATATACCCCTCCATCACTACCTACTTGAAAGAGAAGCACTCAGAACTATTCCATACCTATCCTACTCAGTTTTCTGAGAGAGAACCACCTACCCATGTGTTGAGGTCAAGATCTTCCACTCCAACCATATGGATCTTGATTTCTAGCCTCCCCAAGTTGCTTTCCACCAATCCCATCTCTTCTACCAAGCCAAATCTGTGAGAGAGTGATTGTGTGTTGAGGAGTCTATCATCTATAAGCACAAGAGCAAGGATTTCATCATCATTACCGATCCTATTACCTTTTGGAGGGTGTTTCCTCCTAGATTGGTTAGGTGTCGCTTGGGAGCCTCCTACTTCGTGTTGTGGAGTGAACCAAGAAGTTTTAAGGGCAAGGAGATCACCTACTTCGTGAAGATCTACCCATAGTGAGGCTAGTCCTTTGTGGACGGAAGCCACATGGAATAGTCAAGGTTGCTTCTTTGTGGAACCCTCCGTGGGTAGAGCCCTCCGTGAACTCTCGCGACCGTTACTCTTCGTGGGTTGAAGACTCCATGAACTTGGACGTATGATAGCACCACCTATCGGAACCACAGAAAAAATCAATGTGTCATCACTTGTGTTTTCTTTCCTAACCCTCTATTTACTTACATGTGCAATGTCTTTATTTTCCGCTGCTACACTCTTATACATGCATGTGTAGGGTGCTACTTGATATGCTATGAATGCTAAAACTTGCCAAGAATTAAAATTGGGGAAAAGACAAAACTTTTATTTGGTCAAGTAGTCTAATCACCCCCTCTAGACCTACTTTCTATCCTACAAGTGGTATCAGAGCTTTGGTCTCCATTGCATTGGTTTCACAACCTAGGAGAAGTATGACATCTAGTGAGGAAAATTATCTTCGTAGAGGTCCATACTTTCATGGCATTAATTTTGCTAGTTGGAAGCACAAAATGAAAATGCATTTGCTTGGTCATAATCCTGCTGTTTGGGCTGTTGTTCGTGTTGGCTTGCAAGGTGAATTCTATGATGATGGAAGAGAACCGGATCGTGAAGCGAACACAGAAGAATTGAAGATGTTGCAACTCAATGCTCAAGCATGTGACATTATCTTCAACTACCTATGCCCGAAGAATTCAACAAAATCAGCCGTCTTGAACAGGCAAAGGAGATTTGGGATACTTTGGTTGATATGCATGAAGGAACTAAGTCCGTGAGAGAATCCAAGTTATATGTTCTTCAAGGTCAACTTGACAAGTTCAAGATGAAGGATGGTGAAGGAGTCGTAGAAATGTACTCTAGTCTAGCTCTCATTACCAATGAGATTGCCAGCTTGGGAAGCGAAGAAATGACTGACAAGTTCATCATCAAGAAGATACTTCTAGCATTGGATGAGAGATATGACACATTATGCACATTAATTCAAATGATGCCCAACTACAAAGATCTCAAACCAACGGAAGTGATTGGTAGAATTGTTGCTCATGAGATGACACTCAAAGACAAGGAAGAGCTTCACCTCAAGTCTAGCGGTGCTTACGAAGCCACAAGTGATGCTCCCGCTACATCAAGGGCCAACCTTGTCATGAATGAAGAGATAAGCCTCATGGTCAAGAAATTCAACAAGTTCTACAAGAAGAGAAGCAAAGATCGTAGCTCCAACTCATGAACAAAAACGTTCGTCAAGTCATGACCGAAACTGCTACAATTATGGGAAGCCCAAACATTACTCCAATGAGTGCACAGCTCCCTACAAACGAAGAGAAGAGTCACCAAGAAGACGAAGCTCAAGACATGAATCAACTCGAAGAGAGAGAAGGAGTAGAGATGATCGTTATGAACAAAGACCCTCAAGGAGAAGTAGGGACTCAGAGAAGAAGGACAAGTACACCAAGAGCTACTCAAGAAGAAATCATCAATCTCATGTTGGTGAATGGGTCTTTGGCTCCGACTCCGTCAATCACTCTGAGAGAAGGTGTCACTCCAACTACGACTATAGCCAAGATGATGGTGTTGCCAGAATTGCACTAGTGACAACCAACTCCTATGATCTATTTGATTCACCAAATGAAGGAGGTGGAAGATGCTTCATGGCTAAAGGCCCCAAGGTATCACACCCCGAATATCTTGATTTTGAAAGTGATGAATATGATTTGCTTTACGATGATGACTTGCTATGTGATAAAACTAATGATGTTAATCATAATGAACTTGATATTTCTCATGCTAGTCAAGATAGGTCAATTGATGATAATAAGATGAAAATAGAAGAACTAACTAAAGAACTCAACACTCTTAAGTTAGCCCATGAATCTACTCTTGAAGATCATAGAGAGCTTGTAAGAACTCATGAGAAGCTACGCTTCGAGAAGCTCAATTTGGAGCAAAAACATGAATTTCTTAAAGCTATCAATGACGATCTCCGAAAGAAGACTTCATATTATCTTGCCAAACGACTACTCTTGTCTACATTCAAGCCACAAGTCAAATCTAAGCAAACTAGTAACAAAGGCAAAAAATGTTCTTCATCTAGTAGCAACAATAAAAAATGCTAAACCCAATGATGTTGCTCCTAGTAGTTGTATTGATCCCACCAATGATGATTCTCTAAGCCAAGTTACACTTGAGAAATAAAATGCTTTATTGAAAGGGATTATAGAGAAGGTATCTACAAGAGTCTTGAAGGGTACAAACATACTGATGAGATTGTACGCAAGCATGGAGGACACTAGAAGAATCACGGTGTTTGCTACTTCAACACTAATGGAGTTGAATGGGAAGAAGGTCAATATCCCAAGCCCAAGTTTGTTCCTCAAAAGGAGAAGTATGAAAATACTCTTCCCAAGGGGACAAACACTCAAGATGACCTTCCACCACAAGACCACAAGGTCAAGGGCAAGAACAAGCTCCAAGAGGACTTTGACTCATATGAAGATGAATCCCAAGCTATGGTGAAGTGGGTTCCCAAGGCTACTACAAGCTCAACTTCTACAAGTGCTACTTCAATACCAAGGATCCCCATCAACTTGATGTGGGTTACCAAGAAGAAGAACTAGAGAGTTCTTGAGGGGTGACTCCGCCAATGAAATTCACTCATATTCATTATTGGCAAGATCTATTTGCAATCAACATCAACCCTATGTAATAGATCAAGGAGTCACACATTCCCTCAAAGGTAAGCAAGGGACAAGGTAACTGACAAATCAATGGACATCAGCACACATGCTTTGCACTCCATGTCAATAGATATCCTTGTATTTTTATCTTGTGTGTTGGGACTAACCCATGTAGGTGAGAAGAGCATGGAAACAACAAGGATGCTCCCAACTCTTGGTGATTTTCATCAACCTTGAGCATCCACCACTACCTCACCAACATGAAGTCTTCATCGACAAAATCCAAGGTTAGTTTATCCCTCTTATGGGGGGATGTCACATCAAGGGGAGCTTTACTCTAAGACTTGAGTCAAAGCATCTCTTAGTATGTGACAACATTAAATGCTTTATGTAAAAGCGGTAACCCCACTTGTGCTTAAACGATGAGTATGACCTATGATCAAGTACTCTTACTTGGCTCCTAAGTCAAATACTCATATATAGATGTCTTCGTCATCGCCCAAGTGCTTGTTAAATGCTAGAGTGTTTGTGCATGTTTGCCATGATTTCATTTGACATCTTATTGTGTGAGCATGTTGGTCTGCATTTATTTTCTCATTCGAGGATATCCAATTGTTTCTATTTGGCTTTTCATTTATCTTTTGCCAATTGGATATACAAGAATGCCTAGGACCACCTCTGTAGCTATCTATGCTTTCTCACCTCATACTCTATTCATGTTGTATCACAAAATTTGAACAAGTACTTCTCGATCCCTCTGTGTGTGTAGCACTCGGAGTTCCGTATCGACAAGGACTGGCCATTAAAACCTCCCAAGTGCATCTCGGTGGAACCAACCACAAAATCTCGGTCTCACCGAATGCCTAGGGTTGATCCGGTTTTCAATGTTGGTACCATAGATTCTATCTTCTCGGTTACACCAAGTGTCCCTGTCAACCGACAGTTGAGGAACTCGGTGACACCGAAAAGTTAGAATCGGTGACACCGACAGTGGTGGCTATATATACTGTTGACCCTGACGCTTTGAATTTCATCCTCAAACCGTCATGCCTCAGAACCCTAAGCTGCCGCCTTCGAGACCCCTGGTTGTCGCCCTTCTCTCCCTATGCTCCGCCGCCGCTGGGAATCGCCACGTCGACGAAATTCTCTCCATCATCGCCGTCGTAGTGGATCCGTGCCAAGTTAGGGTACGGATTCGACCTCTTTTGCGCTCCTCGTCCAATTCTTGCGCATTAGATTCAAGTTTATCAATAAGCCACTCTTTGCACGTATTCCTATCCACACAAAACCTCTATAGTCTAGCAAATGGTAAATTTTCTAGGGTTTTGCCGTCCACCCGATAAATCTCGATGGAACCGAAAAAACATATCGATCTCACCGATGTGTATTTCTGTGATGCTAAGAACTGTCTCGGTGGAACCGAGTACCTCTTTTCGGTCTAACCAAAAAGAGTGCCAAGGTTCAGTCAAGAGAGACAGTCTGTCTCGATAGCACCAAAAATGTTGTTTCGGCTGTACCAATATTTATTTGACAGAATGCAAAAACTTGGAAAATATATTCTTCAAACTTTCAAAAGCCAGCCTCGTTTTGTGATGACTCATCTACTTCTGCTCTTCTATACTCTATTCACGGGGTCAATATGACAGATGCTGAGGACAGTCAAAATTTGGCAGAGCAAGGAGTTGATATGAGTTCAGGCACAAGCCGAGAGCCCGGTTCTTTTTCAGATCTAGGCACCCCCAGCTCCCATGGGTTGTCCAAGGCTGCCACTAGGACCAGGAAGAAGCTAAATTCTGATGAAGAAGATTCAGACGTTATCCCTAAGGAGATTCTTGCCAAGAAGCAAGAAAAGGCTGCTAAGAAGTCAGTAACTAAAGCTACTTCTTCCAGAAGAGTTGTCAGCAAGGTCTATGCTAGCTCTGAAGCTATGAGAGCACCTAAGAGTGCTAGGGCCACAATCTCTATTGATCCCCCAAGGAAGTCTATGCCCAAGAAGGCAGGGGAGAAGAAAGCCAGAAAGAGGATCATTCATGTGATTGGCAGGCCTACCTCCATGTATGAAGATCCAGAGGTGGCTGCTGGTGCTGCTCCTGAGGAAGGGGAGGAAGAACATGTTGATGAGGCCCCTCCTAAGAAGAAGGCTAAGAAACTTTTGGCTGATGCTATGCCAAAGTCTAGCACATCCAAGAGAACCAAGTCTACATCCAAGAAAGATGCTGCACAGAAGTCCAAGAGGACTACCAAAGACATTCCAACTTCTGAAAAGAACAAGGGAACTGCCTCCAGACTTGAAGATGATGATGACTTGACAACATTGATGAAGCTCGGACCACATCTTCCAGTGCATGATGTCATCCACTTAGTTGCTGAAGACATGAAATGAGGAAAGACTCAGGATTGAGAGCTTGGAGAGATATAGATCCTTTTGCACAGAGGAAGAAAATTATTGTTGACTACAGGTTCTACACCAGAGAGCAACATGACTTTTATGAGACAGTGCTGCTTGACAAGAGCCCAGCAATTAGCGATATGAGATATGTTGATTGGAAATTCATTAAGGAGAATGAGGACTACTTTCCAAGTGTCCAAGATAATTTCCACTGCATTGGTCTGGATGAGTTCATTGGCAGAGAGCTTACTGCATGGAACGATGAGATAATCATGCAATTCTACTCCACAACACATTTCTACAGAGATGGTAGAATTGTATGGATGACTAAAGGAGCAAGGTATGAATCTACTATTGAGGAGTGGGCTGCACTTCTAGGAGTTCCAGATGTTCAGGATGGTGATCTGGATGTACACTCAGAATCCAAGGCGAGTCACAATGCCATGAAGGATATGTATACTCCTATCCCCACAGACAAAGTGCAATCTCACAAGCTAGGATTCATCTACTATCTGCAAGCAGGCCTCCGTACCATGAACACTATTCTGAGGCATACCTTAATGCCCAAGTCAGGAGATGACAAGATGATCCGAGGCTACTCCATCAACATGTTGATCCACCTTGACGGACATACCAGGATTAGAGTCATGGATTTGATTGTTGAGACAATCAAGAGGGTTGCTGCTGATCAAAAGCGCTCTAGCTGCTATGCACCCTACATCTAGATGCTTATCAACTCTCAGTTGGAGAAGCACATATTTGCTCTAGATCGTCCACATCTGCCCTCACAGCCAGATCTCGAGGATAATGTTTTGGTGATGGACCCAGATCATCCCACATCTGCTACAGCACCGGCAAAGGCAAAAACAGTTCAAGTCGCTAGTGCTCAAGCCCCCAGATCCAGAAACGAGCAAATGGATATTTTGATCTCATCAGTTCAATGTATGCAGAAGGATATCAAGGGGATTTTGGACAACCAGAACAGTCTCGTGAGGATCTTTGAGACAAGGATCAAGACTCTAAATGATAAGGTGGACAAGGTGACAAAGACAGTTATAGAGCTTTAGAAGGAAGTTGACTAAGTGCACATCCCTCGGGTCTCTTCTACTTCTTTAGATGATGATGATGACGATGAGGATGGATCACCTCTCAAGCCGAGCACTCAGTTCACTACTCAGGCTAGATCAGCCACAGTCCCTGCACTAGACTTGAGGCCCTCTTCATCAGCTCCTGCCACTGTCAGCACATCTCCTGCTCCATCAGCTCCAGTTCCTCTAGTGTCCACTCCAGCTCCATCCATGACATCTGCAAAGATCTTTACCGACGCTGTTCTCTCGACTCCTTCATCAACAACTGGAGGAGATCATCCCAAGAATGCTTAGATATATGCCTTTGAACTTTTTGGTAACTTGTTGCCAAAGGGGGAGAAGTGTATATAGATCTTTAGGCTTCGAGTGAGAGAGTGTTTTGGTGTTTATCGCTTTTTCAAAAACAATGGCTTTTTGTTGCTTGTGATACATGCTTGATGATGTTTGATCATACGCTTTAATGTGTGATGTTACTATTTCCTATCATCTTAATGCTTATGTGATGATCATTCATCTTTGGTTGATTGTGTTGTGCTATGATGTTCATTCCAATTACTCTCGCACACCACCAAGTGGTAAGTGACCCATGTACCTAATCGATTGTGCATTTGCATTCAAACACAAAATTTAAAATAATGCACAAATTTAGGGGGAGCTCTTGCTTTTCAACTTCTCAAAGGAAAGACTATATTCATTGATTATATCTTTGTCGAAGCTTTGATCTATATGTTGTCATCGATTACCAAAAAGGGGGAGACTGAAAGCACATTTGCTCCCTTGGTAGTTTTGGTAATTAATAACAACATATAAGTCATTCAACTAATGTTTCCACCAAGTATATTTCAGGAAAAGTTCAATTATAGGGATGGCCAAAGGATTGTCGAGATTGTGGAATTACCCCCAAGATGTAAGGAAATAGGTTGGCCAAGCTTCAAGCAAGAGGACTCTACATTTTACATTTGTGAGAAATCACGTTGAGTCCATAGGAAAGCCAATACTATTAAAAGGGGGTAAAGTTTTGATGATGAACAATATGCTCAAACATGCACAAGTGATAGTGACCAAAACATCCACAAACTCTCCCACCAAAGTCTGTCCAAAGCCAAATATGCAAAATCGGTGCAACCAACATTCCTATCCTGGTGCCACCGATTCCGAACCCTAGACAGACTCAGCCAAACCCCAATACTTCGGTGCAGCTGACACTGCTTTCGGTGCCACCGAGTTGGGTTGCCAAGTTTCTGTTATGCAAGTTCACATTTTCGGTCCGTCCGAAAATGGCGAATCAGCGTCATCGAGTTTGGCAAATATGACCGTTGGTCACCTCAACCGAGATTCATGTATCGGGGCCTCCGAGATTCAAAAGTTGCCACTTTTGGTCACTTCAGTACCACCGAGATTTACACATCGGTGTTACCGAGTTGGTCATTTTGTGTGTAACGGTTGGATTTTTGGGGATGCCTATATATACTCCTCCACTACTACCTACTTGAAAGAGAAGCACTCACAACTATTCCATACCTATCCTACTCAGTATTCTAAGAGAGAACAACCTACCCTTGTGTTGAGGTCAAGATCTTCCACTCCAACCATATGGATCTTGATTTCTAGCCTCCCCAAGTTGCTTTCCACCAATGTCATCTCTTCTACCAAGCCAAATTTGTGATAGAGTGATTGTGTGTTGAGGAGTCTATCATCTTGAAGCACAAGAGCAAGGAGTTCATCGTCATTACCGAGCCTATTACCTTTTGGAGGGTGGTGCCTCCTAGATTGGTTAGGTGTCACTTGGTAGCCTCCTACTTCATGTTGTGGAGTGAACCAGGAAGTTTGTAAGGGCAAGGAGATTGCCTACTTCGTGAAGATCTACCCATAGTGAGGCTAGTCCTTCGTGGACGGAAGCCGCATGGAATAGTCAAGGTTGCTTCTTCGTGGAACCCTCCGTGGGTAGAGCCCTCCATGGACTCTCACGACCGTTACCCTCCATGGGTTGAAGACTCCATGAACGTGGACGTACAATAGCACCACCTATCGGAACCATAGAAAAAAGCAACGTGTCATCACTTGTGTTTGCTTTGCTAACCCTCTCTTTACTTATATGTGCAATGTCTTTATTTTCCGCTGCTACACTCTTAGACATGCATGTGTAGGGTGTTACTTGATATGATATGAATGCTAAAACTTACCAAGAATTAAAATTGGAAAAAAGGCAAAACTTTTATTTGGTAAAGTAGTCTAATCACCGCCCCTCTAGACCTACTTTCAATCCTACATCCTCTTCACGCCAATCAAGCAGCCGTCTAGCAACATCATTTCTTGAGTTCTAGGAATGCAGTGGTGCTCGCGATTGCCATGTAAAAGCCATGATGATCCCCCACCTCAAAGCTCGAACACTTGAGCCCTAACATTTTTGTGGGGCACTGACTCCCTTCTAGTGGGACTACCGACCATTCGGGTGGCATCCTTTTAGGTGTGAAGGATTCACCGTCGACATGGGTAGCATGGACTACGATGAGTTCTACATTAGTATGGAGCTAATTGAGTGGTCTCTCCACTTGAAATGGGAGATTATCATTGTTTATGGCCCGATAGACCATCGGAGGTCCGCGACTTTCCTTGATGAGCTTCGTAGAAAGATATCTGGTGCCCTACTACATGTCGTAGTTGGCGCGATTTTGATCTCATTTGCTCAACCGAGGACAAAACATATGACCTGCTCAACTATCCTCTTATGCAGATGTTCAACAACTATATAGCTAATCTCAGCCTCTCAGAATTATACAGGTGTCAGTGTGAATACCGGCAGACCTCAGGGTAGGGGGGCCCGAGCTGTAGATCTCGGAGGGATGGTAACAAGAACAAGGGAGACGATGTTTACCTAGGTTCGGGCGCTCGTGATGGAGGTAGTACACTACGTCCTGCTATTGTTTATATTGATGAAGAAGTATATATCGAGTACAGAGTTGATCTATCTCGAGATCGTCAGATGTGGTTTAACTCTAGGTTTAGGTGAATGATACTGTGGTGATGTCCTCTCTACGAGCTAAACCCTACGACTTATATACACGCCAGGTAGGGTACCTAGGGTTTAGAAGATCGGTATCTTGGTGTAGAGGCGGTAGGAGAAGTGTTGGATTATACGTCGAGTCTTTGGCGGATGCAATCTCGTACAGCCTCCAGAGTCCACCTAGGGAAGAAGGAAGGCCCATCAGTTCGATCTGAGGAGCATGGGCCGACTAGGCTAGTACCCCCTAGTACAGGACACCGTCAGTAGCCCCTGAATAGCTCTTCTATGCTAAGGACGATTCCCTTGATGAAGATAACCTCGGATCTGAAGTCCTTGGCTTGAAAGATGAGTTCCCCTTCATGATTTCCAAACCCTATATCCACTTTTAAAAGAAGTGGCGTCTTATAAACAAGACCTAGCCATGCTTGTATTTCGTCCGAAGAGACGGGATAACTTAGCCTCGAAGGCCGACCAAATAGGTGTGAATAGTGCCACCTGACCTGACAACTTTATCGAAGCGGCGCACCCCATGACAGGTCGAGCAATTACTGCCTACCCCAAATCGTGGCCTGAGGCACCCTTTTACTGGCACGTCCCATCAAGGTGGAGATTGTGCCTGTTTTCTTAGGGATATCATCAAGCTTTTGTTTCCCCCCATATGCATAACGACATCTTTCGTGGGAGTGGAGCTTTTGTCGGCATGGTTAAGGGGACTCTTGGATTTTCAGCAGCCTATAAGAGTAAAACATGGTCAGCACTAATAATCCACGCTCTCATTTCCTACGCCTCCTCCTTCTTCTAGCTCGAGCGCCCAGATCCAATTTCATAGCCCTTTCTTTTAGCAAATCCAACCTCCCCCATCCAATAATGGCAGATACCCTCAAAGGGCATTGGGTGGTACCATAGTGATGGATGG
The DNA here is from genome assembly GCA_022496015.1 of Hordeum marinum. Classification (NCBI taxonomy): domain Eukaryota; kingdom Viridiplantae; phylum Streptophyta; class Magnoliopsida; order Poales; family Poaceae; genus Hordeum; species Hordeum marinum. Next base: position 303,573,417 of record CM039673.1, read on the forward strand.
CACCATCCTGGAGCTGCATGCCGAGTAGTACCTCCACGCCTTTAAAAGCGAACCAGCAAGTCTCCGCTCCCAATGTAGAGGAGCGGGTAGTTGATACTTGTGATCTACGTTGGGTTTTCCGCAAAGAGGAGCAGGTGATGTAGCACAATATAGATAAGTATTTCTCTCAGTAGAGAACCAAGTAATCAAACCAATAGGAGTAGCACACAACCCTCATGTTCAGCGACAACACACAAAGAAGCAAACACTTGCACCCAACGCGGGCTAGAGGGTTGTCAATCCCCTTGTACTCGTTACTTGCAACCGTATAACTAGTGTGGTTCATAGTACATAATTTTCAATTGCAAATAAAATAGAAACTAAATAATGGCATCAAGGTAAATGATATTTTTGTAAATATATATTTGGGTAGACCTCGGGGGCATAGTTTTACCTAGTGGCATCTCTCATGAAGTAGGCATACGGTGGGTAAACAAATTACTGTTTGGCAATTGATAGAAAAGCGCATAGTTATGTGATATTCACGACAATGATCATGTGTATATAGGCATCACGTCCATAAGAAAATAGGTCGACTCCTGCCTGCACCTATTACTATTACTCCACCCATCGACTGCTATCGAGCATGCATCTAGAGTATTAAGTAAAACAGAGTAATGCTTGGAGAACAATGACATGATGTAGACAAAGAGAACTCAATTAATATAAATTAACCCCATCGTTTTATCCTTAGTGGTAACAATACAAAGACGTGTCTTGTCCCTGTCACTGGGATAGAGAGCATCGAGGGAGTCCTAGACTAAGGGGTCCTCGGGCTGCTTGCCTATCTCCCAATAGGCCGGCCTGGTGGGCCGCATTCTGACGGTCGCGGGAGGGGACGGATACATTGAGACCCTATGTTCTAGAAGGAAGTCCTGAAGGCACGTCATGCACTCCAAGTCAAGATGAGGAAATCGACATCTCCATCCCCGGCAAGAGACCTACCATGTGTAAACCCTAGGTACCCCTCCCCCCTTGTGTCTACATAAACCGGGAAGGTTTTAGATTATAGGGCAGAGAAACTCATCTATGGTTTTAGCTATCTGATCTCAAGGTAGATCAACTCTGTAACCTTCGTACCATCAATATAAACGAGCAAGACGTAGGGTTTTACCTCCATAGGAGGTGCCGAACCTGGGTAAACATCGACTCCTTCGTCCCTTGTTACCATCGATCCTAGTCTCATAGCTCGGGACCCCCTACCCGAGATCCACCGGTTTTGACACCAACATTGGTGCTTTCATTGAGAGTTCCATTGTGATCAGCAAAGGAATCGATGTCTCGCGTTGTCATAAATGAAGAAGTCTGTAACATGGACTCCTTGGTCCCTGGACAGATCTTCAGTTTTGGCAGCATCGTGCCGCACACTAACCCGACCGACCGTCTTGGCCGAGTCGGGAGTTTTGCCCCCTGATTAAGAGGTCAGATTCGGGAACTTGGAGTTCTCCGTAGACTCCCAGGGCGATCTTTCACTCACTGGACTCGCAATCTCATCTGACGCGCCTGAGAAGTCCGAGGCCTTAACCTCGGATTCCACTTTCAATCCCGCTCGCGGGACCAACCCCGACGATGATCCGGCTTTTAGTCCAGATCTGACCATAGCGCCATATGGCCGAGGACCAACTCTTACCGAACACACTTCTTGTGCGGACGCATCGGAGGTTAACTCCCAAAGCTCTAAGAAGATTGACCCGATCGAGCTCTCGACACTCAACGAGGCTCTAGATCGGATCTTGTCGATGGAAATTACTGACGACCCAACCCCGATCCAGGCTCAGATTGGCCTTGAGGTGGGTCAAGAGGGATTTTTTATCCCACCCACCACCCACTCATAGCCACTGTTGAAGACTTAAGCGATATGTTGGACTACGCCTGTGAGGAGGCGGAAGACATGGATGAAGAGGACAACGCTCCCACCCCCGTCAACACAGGGCGATGGACTGCCACCTCCACCTGTGACATCTACATGGTGGATACTCTAGTCGATAACAGCCAGCACACCGACAAACAATGGTGACAAATCGGGTGAAGCACCGTCAAGGCATTGGAAACCGCGCAAAAGGTCAAAGGCAAAAAGGGGAAGGGAAGCTATTTCCGGCACTGGGGAAAGCGATACCCCGAAAGACCTTGGTGACCCCTATATCCCCGAGCAGCTGCTAGAGGACCAGGAGAGGCCAGAGGACCAGCGCGACCCGGAGGATCCAAACGATTCCGAGGACAACAACTACCTCCCCCTGTAGAGGAGGAGGACAACCCGGAAGCCAAAGACTTCGTTGTCCCCGAAAACCTTGAGGATCAGGAACGGTTTAGGCAATAACTTATAGCCACTGCCTGAAGCCTGAAGGCAAAGAATGGAAGCTTAAGGCCAAACAAGATAACCTCAACGATAGATGGACGAGGGTCCTATCAGCCGAGGAAGGGTACGGTACCGGTCTAATGGACCAACCCAAGAGCTACCCACGTCGACGGCTATTGCCGCAATTCGATGATGAGGTGCCTAATACACTGTCTCCCACACACACCATATGATCAGCCAGGCCGCCCTCCCCGACGACGAGATAGGATGGTTGGCAACGCCGGTTATAGGCCGACCATTCCCCGCCGAAGGGGAAAAGGGCCAATATAGCTTTAGGACATGTACGACCTGCGACATGACCTGGATTACAGAATAGGCCCCACAAGATCCATCTATGGATCCAGAGGGTACTCCCTTGATAGACGGGATGGGTACCGGCCTTGGCTCAACCGCAACAATAGAGGTCGGGAACAAAACCGGGCCAGAACTAACACCGACTACCGGCATGACATAGCCCGGGTCAGAGGCGCCGCCCACCCATTGTGCTTCCCCGACGAGGTGATGCAACATCAGTTTTTGGAAGGATTTAAACCTGTGAACATAGAGAAATACGATGGAACAACTGACCCAACAGTATGGATCGAGCATTTCCTCCTCCACATTCACATGGCACGAGGAGACGATCTCCATGCCATCAAGTACCTAGCCCTAAAAATCAAGGGACCAGCTCGGCACTGGTTAAACAGCCTCCCCGAAAATTCCATCCGGTGCTGGGAGGATCTATAGGATGCATTCCGATATAATTTCCAAGGCACCTATGTACGGTCGCCAGACTCCTCTGACCTAAGCAACGTCGTCCAGAAGGTAGGAGAGTCCGCTCGACAATTCTGGAATCAGTTCTTTACCAAGAAAAACTAGGTCATTGATTGCCTGGATGCCGAGGCAATAGCCTCTTTCAGATACAATATTCGGGATGAATAGTTGGCTCGCTAGCTCGGTCAGGACAAGCCTAGGACAATGTTCGCCATTACATCACTCATGACTCGCTTTTGCGTGGGCGAGGATAACTAGCTAGGTAGACGGAGGCACAACCCCGAAGACCCCGGAACCTCCGAAGTTCGGGACAGAAATGGGAAACCAAGACGCAACAAAAATATGCACCGACACAACAATAGTGATGCCGAAGACACGACCATTAACGCCAATTTCAGCAACCCTCGATCCAGACAACGGAAGAAGCCTGCTACAGGCAATCGTGACGGACCTATCCCACTGGACAAGATCATGGAGAGGCCTTGCCAGTGCCATAGCACTCAAGACAAGCCCGCCACCCACACCAACCGTAACTGTTGGTTGTTCAAACAAGCTGGTAAACTCACGGCGGAGGAGCAAGGCAAGGTACCACACAGCAAGGACGATGATGAGCCCTGAGGTCCGATCAATGGCGGACTTAAGCAGCTCCCTCCAGAGGTGAAGACTATGAATATGATATATGCCACTCACATACCCAAAAAGGAGAGGAAGCGTGCCCTTCGAGAGGTCTACGCCGTAGAGCATGTAGCCCCGAAGTATAACCCATGGTCAGCATACCCGATCACCTTTGATCGACGAGACCACACGACCAGTATCCGTCATGGGGGTTCAGTTGCCCTCATCCTAGACCCCATCATCGATGGGTATCACCTCATTAAAGTCCTAATGGATGGAGGAACTAGCCTCAATCTGATTTACTCAGACATGGTGAAAAAGATGGGTATAGATCCATCAAGGATCAAACCTAGCAACACTATCTTTAAAGGAGTGATAACAGGCGTCGAAGCCCGGTGCACGGGCTCTGTGAGCCTGGAAGTAGTGTTCGGTTCGCCCGATAACTTCCATAGCGAGGACTTGATCTTCGACATTGTACCTTTCCACAATGGTTATCACGCCCAGCTAGGCCGTACAACGTTCGCTCACTTTAACATCGTCCCACACTACGCATACCTCAAGCTCAAGATGCCCAGGCCCAAGGGGGTCATTACTGTCAACGGCAACACAGACCATTCCCATCGATGTGAGGAACATGCATTGGCCCTCGTGGCCGAATTCCATTACATTGCTAATCGACAAACACTGAAATCTGCCATAAAGGCATGTAAGGTTGTCAAACGAGCTTGGTTTCAGTCCGAACTCCAAGAACCTTCTTCTCCCTAGAAATAGGGACACGCTCCCCATTGCACAGCCCTAGTGCCCGCCAAACATGTGCCGAGAAGGCACAACTTTGCACTTAAGATCCCATGGGTAGCAGTGGGGAACAACCATCAAATGGTAAGTATTCAGCTGGACCGAACTACCACCAATACACGTTGATGTGGAGCATCTACGGTAATCCCCATGTACACTCCGACTACTCCCCAAGATGTGCCATTAAACATAAGGTGAACTCGCTCCTAAGTATATCTCCTTTCGATTCACTTGAGACCTTGATGCTATGTCAAACGGTAACACTATGCATGCTTAGGTGGCATGAAGGCGACCTCAGAGATATATGGTGTGAAGGCCAAGCCCCCACGAAGACAAACGATGAATATCATCAAGTGGAGGCACACGAAGTCTACATCGGCAGGACATCCGGCCCATGGCCCGGACATCCGGCGCATGAAGACCCAGCCAAGGCCAAGGCAAGGCCGACCAACCCATAGGGCCCAGACATCCGGCCAGACCCGGAAATCTGGCCCCTCGCTCTGGATATCCGGCGCACCAGGACCAGAACCACGCAGGATACCAGCGCCCCAGTCCCGGACATCTGGCCCCCACGGCCCGGACATCCGGCCACACATGAAGCCCCGGACATCCGGGCCTTGGCCCGGACATCCGGCCCCTGTACGGGCAGACGCGGGCCAAAGGCCCATGTATCCCCTCTGAGGGTGTCCTGGATTAGGGGGTCCTTGGATATCCGGCCTGTTGTTTATGGGCCAGGCAGTGTGGGCCTCAAATGGAGCATCACACGGTCAAAGACCACCTATGCCAGATGGACGTTTTGAGAAGCCCTGGCGTATTCTACAAGTTATTAGTTGTAGTTAGGCATGTTTATCTCTTTGGCATGTAACCGACCTTGTGTAAACCCAGAGCACCCTCGACATCTATATAAGCCGGATGTTTAAGGGGTATAGGAGAAACAACTCATCTAGGGTTAGCTATTCGATCTCGAGGTAGATCAACTCTGTAACCCCCCATACCATCAATACAACCAAGCAGGACATAAGGTATTACCTCCATAGGAGGGCCCGAACCTGGGTAAATCTTTGTCCCCTTCGTCTCCTGTTACCATCGATTCTAGTCTCACAGTTCGGGACCCCCTACCCTAGATCCACCGGTTTTGACACCAACATTGGTGCTTTCATTGAGAGTTCCTCTATGAGAGCCGAAGCAATCGATGGCTCACCTCGTCACAAGTAGCGAGATCTGCATCGAGGGGACTCTCGCCCCCGATCAGAGTCTCACCGGTAATGACATTCTTGTCGCATGCCAGCCTGATCAGACGTCATGGCCAAACCAGAAGCTTCCCCCGAATCAGAATATCAAGTTTGGAACCTTAGAGTTTGTGGATGATTCATGGGGAACACTTGTTCTAATGGAACCCTTAACCTTCGAAGAAAAAGCTGTAAGTCCGGACGCTTCGACGCCCGAGGCATTTGGTCCCATGGTGGTACAGACGCAGATCCGCTTTGGCGTAACTCTGGAACCATCACGCCACTCCATGAATCCACTCGTATCAGCGACACGCACCTTGCCATCGCCTCGTTTTTAAATGAGTTGTTTGATCAGATCGAAGCTATGCGTATATCGGATGACTAGGTTCCGATCTATGATCAGCTCGGGATCAGGCCCAATGACAGGGAGATTCATGTCCCTCCGGTCACCCACCTTGTCGCTACCATCAAGTGTCCGGCTGCAGATCCTGCCCGACAGCCGGAATTGAAAACCGTTTATACTTCAGTCCTCAATCACCAAGACTCTGTTGGTGAACTAGAGGTGGGGAATCATTCTAAAACCAAACCGTCACCGATACAGAATCCCTCGCACAATTTGAAAATTGTAGTTTTGAATACTCGCTGCGGCATGAAATCGAATTTTTTCCCACCCACCGCCCAAGACGACCATCCAAGTATCGCCCCAAAGCCCATGTCTTCGGACTTTGGGGATATCAAGCAACTACAAGGAGAATCGGCACACCACTTTTGGGCCAGACTCCTACTCGCTATGAGCAGAGTAAAAGGTCTTAGCGACCAAGATATAACGGCAATTTTCATTCGCAATTGCCACGATGAAGGGATTCTCAATGCCCTGGCCCACCGACGCATAAGTGACTTTTCGAAGTTGTCTGAATTGGTACAAAAGTACTATGCCATGGAGAGCGTCTGGCAATCCGAACAGTTGTTCTCAGAACCAATTTTCCCCGAACACCCTAGAGGAGCTCCGAAAAAGAGGATACCTCCAAATCGGTTAGTTGGGTATGAACCCGTCGAAAAAAAGAAACAAGCCCTTTTCAGGGACCGGCACTGTCCTCGACACACTATTGGATAAACCTTGCCCCATACATTCTATGTTGTTAAACACGAACCCAACTCACACCCTTCAAGCTTGCTAGGTCATGAGGAAAATCACAAAAAATGGCGAGGCTATCCTCGAAACACCTCTGTCCAGAAGGCGCTCTCCTTCGCCGCTCGGATCCAATGCCGAAGTATTGATGGTCTATGAGACCTTCCCCTCGAGGAATAGGCATAAAAGAACTGTTAGGGAGCTCGAGCAAGTCTACCATGTGGCAGCCACTAGCCCATGGGCAGACATACCGATTACTTTCGGGGACACTAACCAGCCGCCCATTCTTCCCGGTGACTCACCGGTCGCACTAGTCTTGAACCCCACCATCGATGGATATAGGCTACATAAAGTGCTAATGGACGGCAGCAGTGGTCTTAACCTCATATACGAGGTCACCCTGGAAAAAACGTAGTTCGACCGATCCCCCATCGAACATAGCAACACAACCATCTGGGGAATTATCCCAGGGAAAGAGGCACGTTGTTCTGGATGTATCATCCTGGACGTGGTGTTCCGTATGCCCGAAAACTACCGATCCGAAGAACTTCTCTTCCTCATTGTCCCCTTCCTAAGTGACTATCATGCCCTATTGGGACGTGACGCCTTTACAAAGTTCCAGGCTATACCCCATTATGGGTACATGTATCTCAAAATGTGAAAGCACATTTTCTCCCTTGGTGGTTTTTGTAATTAATAACAACATATGAGTCATTGAACTAATTTTTCCACCAAGTATATTGCAGGACAAGTTCAATGATAGGGATGGCAAAAGGATTGTGGATATTGTGGAACTACCCCAAGATTCAAGGAAATAGGTTGGCCAAGCATCAAGCAAGAGGACTCTACATTTTACATTTGTGAGAAATCACTTTGAGTCCATAGGAAAGCCAATACTATTAAAAGGGGGTAAGGTTTTGTTGGTGAACAAAATGCTCATACGTGCACAAGTGATAGTCACCAAAAACATCCAAAAGCTCTCTCACTAAAGCCTGTCTCCAGCCAAACATACAAAATCGGTGCAACCAACATTCCTATCACGGTGCCACCGATTCCAAACCCTAGACAGACTCAGCCAAACTCTAGCCACTTCGGTGCAGCCGACACAACTTTTGGTGCCACCGAGTTCGGTTGCCAACTTTCTATTATGCAAGTTCACACTTTCGGTCCGTCCAAGAATGTTGAATCGGTGTCACCGAGTTTGGCAATTCTGACCGTTGGTCACCTTGTCAGTGCAAGCGAGAATCCTATATCGGTCTCACCGAGATTCAAAAGTTGCCACCTTTTGGTCAATTCAGTACCACCGAGATTAACACATCGGTGTCAACGAGTTAGTCATTTTGTGTGTAACGGTTGGATTTTTGGGGATGCCTATATATATCCCTTCACCACCACCCACTCAAAAGAGAAGCACTCAGAACTATTCCATAGTTATCCTACTCAGTTTTCTGAGAGACAGCCACCTACCCTTGTGTTGAGGTCAAGATCTTCCACTCCAACCATATGGATCTTGATTTCTAGCCTCCCCAAGTTGCTTTCCACCAATCCCATCTCTTCTACTAAGGCAAATCTGTGAGAGAGTGATTGTGTGTTGAGGAGTCTATCATCTTGAAGGACAAGAGCAAGGAGTTCATCGTCATTACCGAACCTATTACCTTTTGGAGGGTGGTGCCTCCTAGATTGGTTAGGTGTCGCTTGGGAGCCTCCTACTTCATGTTGTGAAGTGAACCAAGAAGTTTGTAAGGGTAAGGAGATCGCCTACTTCGTGAGATCTACCCCGAGTAAGGCTAGTCCTCCATGGATGTAGGTCGTCATGGTATAGTCAAGGTTGCTTCTTCGTGGAACCCTCCTTGGGTAGAGCCATCCATGGACTCTCACGACCGTTACCCTCCGTGGGTTGAAGACTCCATGAACGTGGATGTACGATAGCACCACCTATTGGAACCATGGCAAAAATCATCGTGTCTACAATTGCGTTCGATCTTCCTACCCTATCCTTTTACTCATGCTTGTTGTTACTTTCCGCTGCTATACTCTTAGACTTGCATGTGTAGGGTGTACTTGATATGTTATGAATGCTAAAACTTGCTAAGAATTAAAATTGGGAAAAAGCATAGTTTTATTTGGTCAAGTAGTCTATTCACCCCCGCTATAGACCTACTTTTGATCCTACAAAATGCCAGGACCAAACGGAGTGATCACGGTCGCCGGTGATCCGAACATAGCCCTTCGGGCTGAAAACAAAACGGTAGCGTTTGCCCTCGAGGCATTAGCTGAAACTTTTGCTGCCGAAGAGTTGACCACCTTATGGTCGATAGTTAATAAGGATGATGTGATCTTTAGCAAACGGGCCAAGTCCACGTCCTTTAAACCCGCAGAGGAAATCGTTAAATTTCAGGTACATCAAACTGACCCCAATAAGACAGCATCCATCGGAGCCCATCTCTATCCCCTCGTGGATGAAGCGCTGCAGAATTTCCTTCATGAGAATTGGGACATTTTTGCCTGGCCTCCTTCCGATAGTCCTGGAATACCACGTCGACACGCTGAACATAGCTTATCCCAGCCTTTAAGCCCATGAAATAGACCCTACGCCGCTTCTTCGAGCCCAAATGGCAAGCCATGGGTGAAGAATTAGCTAAACTGCTCGAGGATGGATTTATTTGGGGTATTAAACACCTTGAGTGGCTAGCAAACCTGGTGATGGTACCTAAGAAAGACAAGTCCTGACGGTTGTGTGTCCACTTCAAAGACCTCAACAAAGCCTACCCAAAGGACCCTTTCCTGTTACCACACATAGACCAGATCATTGATGCCACAGCCGGACACGATTTGTTGTGTTTCCTCGATGCTTACTCCGGATACCATCGAATCAAATTGAAGGAATCCGATCAAGCTGCTACTGCATTCATCACCCCCTATGGGCCATTCTGCTTCAACACGATGCCTTTCAGGCTAAAAAACATCGGGGACACATACTAGCGCATGGTCCAAACCTGTCTCACAACACAGGTTGGTAAGACCGTTGAGGCATACGTGGCTGATGTGGTAATCAAAACCAAACACGTCGGCCAGTTGATCGACGACTTACGGCAAACCTTCGCCAGTTTACGCGAATATGATATACGGCTCAATCCGGAAAAATGTGTATTCGGAGTTCCCTCTGGTAAGTTGCTTGGATTCATCGTCTCCCATAGAGGAATAGAGGCAAATCCAGCTAAAATTCGTGCTCTATCAGAACTTGCAATTCCCACAGAGTTGAAGCATGTCCAGAGGCTAGCTGGGTGCGTAGCGGCGTTAAGACGCTTTATCCTCCGCCTCGGAGAAAAGGTTTTGCCACTCTATAAGCTGCTGAAACGGACCAACAAGTTCGAATGGACCGATGAGGCACTAGTTGTGTTAGAAGAAATCAAAACACTACTAGCAACCAATCCCATACTCACGGCACCGGGCACCGGTGAGCCCATGTTATTATATATATCGGCGACCAACAAAGTCATCCATGTGGTGCTCGTCGTTGAACGAGATGAGGAGGGACATAAATTCCAGACTCAGAACCCGGTATATTATGTGTGAGAAGTGCTAACACGATGCAAGTCCAGATACCCACATTACCAAAAAGATAGCTTATACAGTATTCATGGCGTCGAGGAAAATCACACACTACTTCCAGGAGTGTGTGGTAACAGTGGCATGGAGGTCCCCCTAAATGATATAATCAACAACAGGGACGTCATCGGCCGCATAGCCAAATGGGCCATTGAGCTCCTTCCCTTTGAAATAACCTACAAGCCATATCACGCCATTAAATCTCAGGTACTGGCAGACTTCCTGGATGAATGGACAGAGGCCAAGATCCCCAAGGAATACAGTGCATACTCCCATTGGACAATGTACTTTGATGGATCCAAGACCTTGGCCAGACTGGGGGCTGGAGTTATCCTCACATCCCCCACAGGCAACAACGTGCGACACGTGTTGCAAATCATGTATGTTGACTCCAATAATGCAGTCGAATATGAAGCCCTCCTTTATGGTCTTCGGATGGTGGTATCAATGGGCATACGACGGCTAGAGGTACGGGGAGACTCAAACTTGGCCATATCCCAAATTAACGGCGAGTTTGACGCCAAAAATCCGAAGATGGCGGCATATAGAAATGTCGTCCCCAAGATATCTGCTCGGTTCGAGGGGTTGGAATTCCACCACGTCGCTCACAACAACAACCAAGCCACCGACATACTGGCCCATATGGGAGCCAAGCGCGATCCCGTCCCAAGAAACACCTTCCTAGAGCAGCTCTTTAAGCCCTCCGTAGTGTGGAAGGACGACGACAATGGCACTGGTCCAAATACGGTGGACGAAGTTGTTCCCCAAAATGAGCCGGATGATGGCATTATCGACGGATCCACGATGAATGAAACGCCCTCGGCTCATGAAGTAATGGCAGTAATAGCGCCATGGACCAAGACCTTCCTCGCTTACCTTCTTCAGAAGGAACTCCCTGACGATCAAACCAAGGCATGACGCATAGTACTACGATCCAAGGCCTACAAAGTACACAAGGGTAAGTTATACAACAAAAGAACAACCAGAATATTACAGCGGTGTATATCTGAGGAAGAAGGATGGGAGCTCCTCGCCGAAATCCATGCAGGCATGGGCGGGCATCATGCTGCTGCAAGATCCCTTGTCAGCAAAGCCTTCCGAGCTGGTTTCTTTTGGCTTACAGCTCGGACGGGCGCTCAGTCACTTGTTCAACATTGTGTAGGGTGTCAACTCTTCGCAAAGCAAAGTCACATGCCCCCAAAAGCTCTTCGGACTATTCCGATCATCTGGCCTTTCACGGTCTGGGGGCTGGACATGGTCGGACCCCTCAAAGGGGGAACCAAGAAAAATAAATACCTACTGGTCATGGTTGACAAGTTCACTAAATGGATAGAAGCAAAGCCCGTTAAGTTGGCTAAATCCAGACCAGTGATCGACTTTATATCTAGTGTAGTACACCGTTATGGTGTCTCGCATAGTATAATAACGGACAATGGATCCATCTCCATGGCCCAAGAGGTCAAGGACTGGTGCGCAAAAATCGGCATAAAGCTTGATTATGCGTCGGTCTATCATCCGCAGACCAATGGACACGTCAAGCATGCATACGTTCTCATTATGAGCGGCATCAAGCCACGTTTGGTCCAATCTCTTCACGAGTCCGGCTGTCATTGGGTCGAGGAACTCGACTCCATTCTATACAGCATGCATACCACCCCGAACAGATCAACGGGTTACACACCGTTCTTTATGGTCTATGGGGGCAGCGGCAGTCCTCGCTTGCGATATTATCCATGACGCATCAAGAGTGCATATGTACGAAGAAAAGGAGGCTGAGTTGGATCGTAAGGACGACTTAGATGCCTTGCAAGGAGAGCATGAAATAGCTCTGGCTTATTCCACAATTTACCAACAGCAAGCTCGACGTTACCAAAGTAGGGAGGCCAGGGCAAAAGCATACAGCATAGATGAACTCGTCCTACGACTCCTGGAGAAACAGAAGCATAAACTCAACCCCATATGGGAGGGTCCTTTCATCATCAACGAAGTACTAGCAGGAGGTGCCTATCGTCTGTGGAATCCATTTGATAACCGCCTTGAACCAAACCCATGGAACACAGCTCGTCTTCGGCGCTTCTACGGATAAACCGGTGTTGTCTAAACTCCCCCACATTTTTTCCTTTTTCCTCTTGTTATTTTTTTCCTTTTTTCGTCTTCCCTTCCCATTTTGCTCTTTGACAGGGCCAATTTATTTTCTTACCCTATGTTTAGCTGAACCAATCTTGTACTAAAGATTATCGGCGTACACCGTAAAGTTTTAAATCCGAACAAAACACGTGGAAGCTTCTTCTAGTAGCCAAACGTTTTATTACAAGTATTTGCTCATACTTACTGGGCATACATGTTTCTTTTGTCATGTTCTAGACACAATATGCATCAATTCGAACTAAGACTTTGCCAAGCTGGGTTGCCTCGCTCTTGTGATTACTCTCTACGTTCTCGATTGTTCGGCTAAAGAATAAAGTGAGAACCTCTGCGATTGTTATGACCGGGTCATCCAGACACATACCTCAGACGAGTGAAGCCGAAAGCTAGCTATCTTACGTAGACAATTGGTCGTCTATGAAGAAAACACCTTACACGGCTCCAGTCGTTATCGCTGTTGTCCTTTCTTCCCAAAGAACAATTACCCGCATACTGAAAGTATGCGGACTTCTATCTACGACCTTCATAGAGCCCCGACGAAAGGTATCGATAGAGGTACTATTTTCCTCGGAAGATGTTTCTTACTCTAAGTAGTAATATAACATATCTTTCTATGTGTTTTCTGTCTGTTCGATTACAGTTCGCTCTTTTGGAGTGACAAATAAGGAGGAACACTCCCGAGCTCTTCGCACGGGGGGGAGAAGACGATGGCCAGTTAAGACAAAGTTTACGGCACAGATTGTTTTACACACACGTACATATAAATTACATGTGCGACTTTTGATCGAGATTATCAATTATGGTGTTAAGGGGGCAGTCCACTTGCAAAACACTGGTGGCAGGCATCACCTGGTCATACACCAGGTGGAGTGGCACTTCATTTCCATCCGATCCCACGAGACCAACCCGTGCCATATGATCGGGGTTAAGTCCAATGAAATGGGTCTTAATCATTGCCCTTGCTTCCCGTGCTCCCTCACGGCAAGACAAAGCCTTCCACAGCTCAAACCTATTTTGAGCCCCCTTGAATCGATCCATGTGTGCGGCCAGCCCTTCAGGTGGCTATTCGGCAGGCCATAGTGCCTTCAACATTCCTTTCATTACTTTCCGCACGCGCCCGTGGAGAGTGGTCAGCTCCTTCAACAGGTCCCCCTGGTATGATTCGATCTCCTCTTCAAGATGCCCGGATAGGAGGCATGTACATAAGGCAACAGCGTGCTTACCATTATTCCCTACATCAGAAATATTTGCTGATAATAGAATTGTACTTACCAAACACGCCCCTATGAAGCTTTTGGTTTTCTTCTTGAGCATGGGCCAATTGAATCTTCAAACTCTTAATTTCTTTGGCCTGCTTTTGAACAACAAGGCAGCCAGCCTGGTGCTAGGACTCGACATACCTCTGAGTGTCTCGGGCTTCTTCCAACTGCCGTTCCATGTGCCCTACTGATTCGGCTGCTACACGGAATCCATGTGTCAAGCACGATAATATATTAAGATTATCAGTAAATGCACACTCACCATGGGCCTCTCGCGTGAAGCTCTTTACTTGTGTCAGTTCGGCCTTCATGGATTGTACTTCCGTGCGGCTTTCCTTGAGCTCCTTGGCCAATTCCTCAGACTACTGCTTTGCGGCATGCGTCAGCAGTCAAACAGTATGAAGATCCTTAATTTGTTTTGTTTCAAACCAAATTAAGGCTCAGGGGCTACGGGGGCTATTAGGCTTACACAAATATTCAGATTCTATAAAAATTGATCACTTACCCATATGTTGGTTGTTATCTGCTCCATAGCTTCGCTGAACCAAGCTCGGGTGGCACCAAGGTGCGCATCCATCGAGCATAGGGCGTCGAACTCTTGATCGGAGAAAATTGGGTGCCGCATGGCTTCCCATCGTTGTCGATGATGCATGGCACTCTCCACCTCCTACTTGGTGATGGATACACCATCACTAGATTCGGCGGGTGCCGGATTGGCCATGGGGGCTTCTGTAGCAGAAGCCGCATGTGTCGTGGCTCGAGAACTTCAGGCGTCTCCAGACACCCGGGTAACCCCTTCAATAGGAGAGGATTGGGTGTTTCGCCTAAGTATTTCAATGAAACAAACTGCTGCAAGACTCTATTGATCACAACGATTAGCGTATAACTGAACAAAGTACCTTCGGGATGAGCGGGCAGGTGGACTCGTCCCCATAACCGGCTCCTTCGCAGGATCCCTGTTGGCCCCCGACTCGGCCGCAGCTTCGACTGCCGGTGTATGGCACGCGGATCGGCAACGTTTGGGAGTCGGCACCAGCGCGTCTAGGGCGTTCTTGGTAGCTGGCCTCTTGCGGGAGGAGTTTATCTTCTTGCCCGCGGCAGGGATGGAGAATGACCCGGGGTAATCAACTACGATAGCCACCGGTGTTTGGACGATGTTGCCCTGGAAATAGACACCATTTTCAAAGTCAAGAAGAAGATCCAGATCCTCGTTGAAACCCGGATCATTGTCGTGTGAATGGTTCTTGGGCTGAGGAGCCGAACAGTTTATTGTCCGGATGAATCTCCTCCATTCCTGTTCACGCCACGCATCGGTCAAATAAAGTGCGGAACGGAAACCCCTAACTATTTTCATGTTTAAAAGAGAAAGGCTTACCCATTCGATGGGATTATGGACTGAATATCCTTCCTTGGTTGCCCGCTGAACAAAGTCTTCTTGCTCTCCTTTCTACAGGTCGGCAAGTGCGGCGGCCAGTGCCGTTGGATTGGCAGGACCTTGCTTTCGGGAGCCCGTGGTGTCGCTTGTCCCGTTGTATTGCCATAAGGGGTGTACCCTCTGTTGTAGGGGCTGCACACACTAGGAGATGGTGGCGGCCATGACGCCGATCATGGTCAGTTGGTGGTGAACGAGCATCCGCACCTGCGTGGCTAGGCGCCGCACTTCGACGCTTTCCTCCTGGAACAAGCTCCTTGGCCGCTAGTTGTACCTCTTCTTCGGGAGGGCGTCAGAATATTTGGGAAGGCTTGTCCGAGTTGGCTCGAACAAGGGTACATCTTCAATATAAAACCACTCTAAGGTCCATTCTTCGGACTTCTTCGGTGTGCCTGCCGAATACCCCGTCCCCGCTATGTGGCACACTTGGGCCTCGCCGCCTCCAAAATTGACTTGTCCCGAGTTTGGGGGACGAGACAGAAGTATTTCCTCCACAAATAAAAATGTGCTTCGCACCCCAAGAACATCTCACAGAGAAAGACGAAGCCTGAGATGTGTAAAATGGACCCTGGAGTGAGGTGGTGGAGTTAGATCCCGTAGAACTCCAGCAACCCCCTCAGAAACAGTTGGATTGGAATCCCAAGGCCCCGGAGGAGGAAGGGGACGAAGCATACGCGCTCCCCCTTGTTAGGGTTGGGGAAACGCTCGTCCAAAATCTCATCGCCATAAGAGAGCAGACCTGCGCGGGTCGCCGCTAGATCTAATGAAGGAAGATACCCCTGGGTCTCCAGATTGCGGAACTGCAGGAGTGTAATGGAACAGCTAGTCCAGTACCCTGGGTGTGAGCCGTAGGGGCGTGCGGAGGAGCTCGGGGCGTTGGGCATGTTGTGCGTGGAGCTTCTGCTATGAGTTTCTTTCGATGAGGAGGAAGAGAATGTGGTCTGATCGACGATTTTGTTTGATTAAATGGGTTGGTGCCTCTATTACGGAGGGGTAAGATTGTAAAAATCACTGACCTCTCGCCTCCCCAGGATGCGTTAAAATCAAGGAGCATGCGCAGTTATTATAGTGAACCTGCGCCCGCAACACCTGGGATCTTACTGAAGACTGATCAAATGTCGGGCAAGGAGGGATGAAGGACTCACCTCGCAAGCCGAAGATGACGACATGCGGAGATTTACCGGATATATGTATATATATATATACATATATATACATATCGGCGTTGAAGGCTAGTCTGGGGGCTACTGAGGGAGTCCTGGATTAGGGGGTCCTCAGATAGCCGACCTGTTGTTTATGGGTTGGACTGTGTGGGGTTCAAAGGGAGCATCAAAGACCACCTACGCTAGATGGAAATTTCGAGAAGCCCTGACGTATTCTACAAGTTATTAGTTGTAGTTAGGCATTTTTATCTCTTCGGCATGTAACCGACCTTGTGTAAACCCAGAGCACCCCCGGCGTCTATATAAGCCGGAGGGTTTAGGGGTATAGGAGAAAAAACTCATCTAGGTTTACCTATTAGATCTTGAGGTAGATCAACTCTGTGACCCCCCATACCATCAATACAACCAAGCAGGACGTAGGGTATTACCTCCATAGGAGGGCCCAAACCTGGGTAATTTGTGTCCCATTCGTCTCTTGTTACTGTCAATTCTAGTCTCACAGTTTGGGACCCCCTATCTGAGATCCACTAGATTTGGCACCGAGACCCTCTCTCTCGCACCCAACTCCCCAAGACTATAAATAGGGCCCCTCCTCCCCATTTCTAGGGTTAGCAATGTTTAGATCTTAGTTAGTTGAGCTTTGCTCCTTCCTCTACCTTTCCCATGGAGATCGAGACCTCCACCAGAGAAGATCCATAGAGGATGTCAAGGCCCCTCACGAGGGAAGATCCTCCGGGATATCAGGGGCCCATCTCCCCATGGGATTTGGGATGAACTCTACCATGTATCCTTCTTTCCCTTTGTTGTTCATGTACCTTCGTGGATCTTGTGTGTGGTAAGTCTAGTGGATGTGTTATTGGACTTGTTCTTGAGTGTTTCCTCTTGTGATTTCTCCTTGTTCTTCCCCGTGTTCTTCGTGTTCTTCATGGAATCCCCCTTCAATTCGTGAAAGATCGGCACCTACGGGTTTGCCCCGTATCATATTGGTATCTAGAGCCACGTTTCCCACGAATTTGGAGTCCGCCCTTCATTTTCTAGCCTATTTTTGTTTGATTTCGTCCCAATTTCAAAAATTCCCCACAAAAATAGCCCCAAAAATTTCCTTGTGATTTGTTGTTATTGTGAATTTTTGTTGATTTTGATCCATGGATTTGGTGTTTGGCAAGTGGATCTACCTCCCTTTGCATTTCCTAGCACTAATTCTACCTTTTCCCCATCAAATTTTGGCTTTTGAATGACCAATTTCCGCCCCAAATTAAGTTCCCGATCCCCAGATCATGATCCGGAACCGTCGGGGCAGACATCGGGCCTAAGGCCGGATATCCGGGCCCTCCAGCCGGACATCCGGGCCTTGGAGCATGAAAATCAGGCGATTCTAGACACTCTGTCCCGGATTTCCGGCCTCACTCCCCGGATATCTGGCCCATGTAGGTTTCAGTTTTCCCGTTTCATCCATAACTAATTCATCCGGACTCCGATTTTGACGTTCTTTAGCTAGTTGGTTAGCTATTGACACACTCCTTCCCACAAAATTAGATTCATCATCATTTGACTCCATAAAATGTTTCAAATTTTGGCAACTTTCCCTAGGCCCTCCACCATATCATCCGCAATACCACTATAGACTTCCGCAACCTAACCCATTTTGGTTCCATTTGCATTTGTGGTTGCTTGAGTTGTGATTTGAGTCTCCTGAGGTGTTTTGGCTACTTAGGGATGGTTACTTCTTCATCAACCACCGGTGACTTGTATCGGTCCATCCTCTACATCAACCACTGACGTTTGACATCGACGACGACCATCCATCCTTTGAGACCATCTTCAACCGGAAGCAAGGCATGTTTTACCCCGACTTCATGAAAGGTTAAGTGTGACGAAGGTATACATTCCGTCATACACTTTTCCTTCCTTGCCATTACATATTGATACCTCCACCATCTTTGCGATTACCTTCATACCTATTGAGACTAGCTATCCGAGTATTGTCGGGCTTCACGAAAACTTGTGCACCAAAGTGATACGATATCATATTGTTGCATCATTGGAAATATCATATAGTGCAATTGCTTGCCCCATGCATATCTTGTGATACTTGTCTTGTATATTTGGTTGAGGCTCAGTAAGAATAGTGGAAAGCAAGAGAAAAAAAGCTTCTAAGCAAGAAGGAAAGATCATAAGCTTATAAGCAAAGAGTTGAGCACGAAAAGAGATACTTGTGCACGAGGATACTTGGAATACGAAACGTTTTGCTTGCATAAAATAGGATTAGTGCCAAGTGGTGAATCCTACCCAAACGTGCAATAAGCTAGCGTCTCTCCTTGTGTTTGTGCAATGTGAGTTTAGTCTTCGTTAGGCAATTTTGTATTTCTCATCCCTATATTTGCACAAGCCCCAATATCCCACCGTGTGTGTTTCTCTATTGCCCTCCTCTATATTTGTGATCACTTGCTTTACATTTTGAGTCCATTGGATTTATTTCAACATTTACAATATCTTGGACTTCGTTTTGCTTGAATTTTGTGCCACTTGTCCTAACCAAGCCACTCGATAAGCTTTATGTTGTAGGTGTGAGTGAACAAGTCCGGTACCAATTCCACTATTCTCTCAATTCACATTGAGTGAAACGGGATACATCCTCAACTTTGGGAACGGTATCTTGGTATTGTTTATCTCATTTCCCACTCATCTTTGCTCGAGTCTTGTGATGGCTAGGCAAAGCACATCATCTTCGGTCTTTGATGACTACATCGACATGAGCAACCACATCACCTAAAATCTTGAGCGACTCACAATCGACATACGACACTCCGAAGCTCGGAAAAGAGACATGGTGGCAGCACACATGGAGCAACTTCGACACATGGTGGACAACTACAAGTCTTCTTCCCCTTCATCATCTTCACGGCATAGATGCTCAAGTTGCACATCTTCGAAGAAACAAGTGCACGAAGACGAAGACCACCACCAAGGACAAGCTTCAATACCAAGATCAATGCGATCGACTACACACATGGATGACCCTTCCATATTCGAAAGCATCCCAAGTAAGATGGTCGAGCATGGGATTTTCCTTTCGGTCATGGAGGCAAGTGATGATGTGCCTGGCCTTCATCCATGACGACGACGATGAGATGGTTGAGCATGGGACTATCCATTCAACCATGGCGGCAAAAGGAGTTGAGCATGGAGACGTTTGCACCTACATCTCTCCGACACCCGCATATGAGGAGATGCCCCAATTTCCATGTGAGGAGAGCCACCACCACATGAGTGAGATTAATGACTCCACCATATGTGACATTGAGTGCATTTCCTACGAGAGGATGAGTGTGACCATCACTATCCCGATATATGATGAGTTGCCACACTTTCCATGTGAGGAGAGCCACAACCCCCACCTCTTGAGTGAGATGAGTGACTCCACCAGTTGTGAGTATGAGTGCAACTACCTAGAGAGAGTGTGTGAGCCACAACATTTAGTGAGTGAGGTAGTTGAGAGGGAACGTGAGGCCACCATGATTTCTAACAACTTAACCTCAACTCCTATTGTGTCTTCTTCTTTGGTACAAGGTCTCATGCATGACGACGCGCTGACACTCGACGATTCACTCCCTCCAATGGGAATGACGATGGCCATGGTGGAATATCATGCACCCCCCACAAGGTTCCATCACGATGAAGACGACCACGAGTTAGTTTCTCCCACCTCACCTACACCACATGAGTGGAATGAAAAAGGTAACATAAGTGAAGGTGATGCTCTTGTCCCACTAGTGGACTATATTGACATTGATTGCTTGCATGATGTTGATCACCTTATGGATACTTCACATGCTATGTCTTCTTCATGATTAGATATGCCCCCTATTTATGATGAATATGATGATGAGCATGTCGACTTACCTAGTTGCGATGCTATACTCCATAGGATAACATGTGAAAACTCTATTGGTCACATCATGTTTGACAATCCACTTGAACTGTCATATGCTATGCGTGAAATTGTCCATATTGCATCTTCGCATTCTCACCATAGTGACTATGCATATCCCATCAAAGTAAATCCCATCTGCTCATATGGCATAGATGACAAAACCATGGTTATTGGAATTTGTTTTTCTTGTCATTATATTTCCATGCTTCATTTGCATCATTTGCGCAATAACTCTCATACGAGATGCCATGACCACCTAGCTTCAGATGTGTATTGTTTGGGAAGTTGTACATATTCTCCATATTATTCTCCCGCAATTGCACATGAGGAGACCCCCTTAGTTTCCTCATACGTATTAGGAGATTGTGTGACATCCTACACTTTGCGTGATCCCCATATTTGTGTGCACAATATGCTTGCCATTGACATGAATAAAATGCTTGTGCCACATACTTGCTACAAATTGTGTGCCAATCATGTTGAGCATAATAACTATAATTGCATCATGGATGACGTATTCCTATACCATGCCTCAAATTTATTTGAGCATTGGATATTTTGTGCTAACGAAGACAAGCACATGCACATCCTAATGGATGTTGTGTACATATACCACTCACATGCAATTTTCCTTTTGAGTTTGTTGTGTTTAGGTACTCATGATTAGGCGTCAACCTCACAATCCCATGAGTTCATGAAAAGAGATATTGAGAGCACCGATGCTTTGGGATTCATCGGAATGAGTCTCCAACCATTCCCCTCGCGCAAGGACTACGCGCATCTCTTCTACATGGCCCTCACATGGTTATGAGTTATTGTGCATTACATATCCTTGGCCCATATTGCCATGTTCACTTTGCTTGATATGCTCATTTCTATGCCTTTGCCATACAATTGTGACCCTTGCTTGCATTTACACATGTTCAACCATTCTACTTCTACTATGTGTACTTGCATGCTTGGTGGAGATCCTAGTTGCTATTGCCATGTTTGCTTTGTGCACCATGCTTATGATAATATATTGATCATGTTTGGTTCCCATGCTTGTGTTATGTCATGTTCATTTCCTATGCCTATTATGTGCTCAAATGACATGATCGCCATGATTTCCTCTAGTATGTTTCATCTTCACACTACTAATTTGCATGCCATGATTACTATTATCACTTGCCTTGTTGCATAACCCATTTTACATACTTGCTCTTTTCCTTGGGTTGATGACATGCATGGTCAGGCATCTCACATGATTTGTGTTGATCATTGTCTCTTGTCTCCTTTACTTGCATCTTGTAGTAAGTGCACCCATGCTATGATTATTGATGATCTTGGAGACTTTGACATATTACTTGTGATGCATGCTACTTGGATTGAGCTCCATATGTATTGTTGTGCTCATATGCATGCTTACATGCCATGACGCATTATGTTGTCCCTTCTTATGATAAGAATGAAGATGACACTTGTTGGGTATTTCACCGCCCGCATGATAGGTTTTGCATTCATGCTAACCTCATTTGGTTTTTCAAGTGTTTGTTATGTTCTTTTGTGTTGAAGGATTTGCAAGGTAGTGCCGTCATGAGACATATTGGTCATGCGAAGACACACAAGATGAACTCCAACAACACCTTCGGGAACTTCTCTATGGTGAGCTCATCCCTTTTGGGTCATTTTCCCATGCACTCACTGAATGGACCACATTTCCATTTCCTCCTTGTTGTTTACATGATACATCTCATGGATGGAGCAGCAACATATCTTGTGCATATGAGTAGCCTTGGGTACATCCCCATGCATTCGGAAACTTGCACCTACATTTTCACACTTGTTGTTCAAGATGCCACATGGAAACATGCTTTCCACAAAAAATTTGATACTTATGAATGGATTGACTCAAATTATGAATTTCTGTATGCATTGTTTCATTCCATCCATGCTTGATATATGAGCTTGTGCACTTCCTTAGCAAATTTTTTGTGATCTACCTTGATGGACTATTTATACACGATGTAATTTTGTCCACTCTCAATTGCATGATACCATCATCATTTTGATCAATATTTTCCATGTTCATGCTATTGATAAACCTTACCTATATGATATCATTTTGAACAATGGTCGCATTAGTTACATATACAATGCCATTTTTTGCACTACAATTGATTTCTCTTCCATGAATGCTTTGCATATCATTGTCATTCATTCTATGAAGCTTCATGATACTTGTCACGAACATTCTTGCCGGACGAACTCATGCTTTATTAATGGACACCTTGTGTGCGCTAACCAATGTATTTCCAAGTGTACTTTGTGTTTGCTCGTTTTACATGTACATGGAGTGAAGGCCAAGCCCCCACGAAGACGGACGATGAAGATCATCAAGTGGAGGCACGCAAAGTCTACAGCGACCGGACATCCAACCCATGGCCCGGACATCGGATGCCTGAAGACCCAGCCAAGCCCAAGGCAAGGCCGTCCAAGCCACACGGCCCGGACATCTGGCCCTATCCCACACATACGGCCAGCCCCGGAAATCTGGCCCCTCGCCCCAGATATCCGGCTCACGAGGACCAGAATGGCGCAGGATTCCAGCGCCTAAGTCGTGGACATCCGTCCACACATGAAGCCCCGGACATCCGACCCCTGGCCCGAACATCCATCCCTTGTGCGGGCAGACGTGGGCCAAAGGCCCATGTATCCCCTCTCTCTCGACCCCAACTCCCCAAGACTATAAATAGGACCTATCCTCCTCATTTCTAGGGTTAGCAATGGTTTAGCTCTTAGTTAGTTGAGCTTTGCTCCTTCCTCTACCTCTCCCATGGAGATCGAGACCTCCACCGGAGAAGATCCGTAGAGGATGTCAAGTCCCCTCACGAGGGAAGATCCTCCGAGATATCTAGGCCCCATCTCCCCATGGGATTTGGGATGAACTCTACCATGTATCCTTCTTTCCGTTTGTTGTTCATGTAGCTTTATGGATCTTGTGTGTGGTGAGTCTAGTGGATGTGTGATTGGACTTGTTCTTGAGTGTTTCCTCTTGTGATTTATCCTCATTCTTCCCCGTGTTCTTCGTGTTCTTCATGGAATCCCCCTCCAATTCGTGAAAGATCCACTCCTATAGGTTTGCCCCGTATCACACGTCCTCGGACATACCACAAGTACCATTAAGGACCTATTAAAGCGTGAAGCTCATCCATACTTCGATGACTTCTCAAGATCTCCTTTCCAAAGGCCTGCTCGCCAACAGCATCATCCTTAAAGGAATGCAACACCCTAGGAGGCACAGGAGCAGACTGGCAACAGGGCTCATCGAGGACGTCAAGCCACCAATCAAAGACCCTTGGTACAACCTCTCCTTTGTTAATTTTATATTTCATCTCCAAATACTTGTAGCAGTTGCTTCGGCAATTTGAGTTATAAGAATTGTTGAGCAAACAAAAGACCATTATGCATGTCATCTTCGCTATATCTTATACTACATACTCTGTTCTTCCCTCATCCACTACTGGAATCAGCTAATTTGCCATCTGCCTGTTCTTTGTCGTCAGCTAGCGGACGACAAAGAAGCTCTTTGCCATCCGTTTCTAGAAAATAGACGGCAAAGAACTAGCTAACAACAAAGAAGCTCTTTGCCATCAACCGCTTCTTTGCCGTCTATGGGTAGACGGCAAAGGAGGTTTGTCGTCAGCTAGCGAACGGCAAAGAGGGAGGTGGGCCCACTAACGAGCTGCTTAAAAAAACCTAACGGCCCGCTCTTTGTCGTCTGCTAGCAGACGGCAAAGAGCAAAAAGGCAGACGGCAAAGGCGGGGCTGACGACAAAGAATTGAGTTAACTAACGGCGCCCACCCCATCCCTCTCTTTCTCTCTCTCTCTCTGTTTCTCTCCCTCTCCTCCACCCGCCATCGCCCCTCCTCTCTTTCTCTCTCTGTTTCTCTCCCCGACGACCACTGCACGTGTGCCGCCCCCACCACCCGCCGCCGCCCCACCATCCCGCCCCTCTCTCCCCCCGGCTCCCTCGATGCCCCACCGCCACCGCCCCCGCCCCTGCCATGCCACCCACCGCCCCCGCTGCCCCACCGCCCCGTCTCCCATCCCCTCTCTCTCCACTACTCTCTTGCGCGTGCCGCTGTCCCCATCTCGCACCGCCACCCCGCTCGGTGCCGCCATCCCCGTCCGTCGGTGCCACCCCGTCCCCGTGCGTCGCCCTCCTCCAACGCCGCCACCCCTGCCTCCTCCAGCCCACCGCTGCTGCCGGCCTCCTCCACCTACATCGTCGGCGTCGGCCTCCTCCGCCTCCACCTCCCCCACTCCGGTGAGCTCCCTCCCCCTCTCTATTTTGTCATTTTTTATCTGTTTTAGTAATTTTTGTGTTCTGTTTTAGTATTAGTTAAATCTAGTTTAGTTGTAGTTAGGTTTAGTTGTAGTTAGTTGTAGAAGATGTAAAAAATGTAGTTTAGTTGTAGTTAGTAAGATTTTAGGAATTAGGGTTACTTAGTTTATTTAGTTAGGTCTAGCATTAGTCAAATTTTAGGTCTACTATTAGTTAAATTTAGTTAGGTTAGTTAGGTGAAAGAAGTAGAAGATGTAGAAAATATAGTTAGGTTAAAGGCCCCTGATACAAGAAGAAGAAGAAGATGATGATGAGGAGGAGAAGATGAGAAGGAGAAGGAGAAGAAGAAGAAGAAGAAGAAGAAGATCCCCCGATCCCCGACGCCACTAACCCCCAACCTCCGACACCACTGACCCTCGACCCCCGACGCACCGACTCCCAACCCCCGACGCCACCGACCCCCGACGCTTCGGACCTCCGACCCCCGACCACCGACGCCACCGCCCCCGACCACCGACACCACCGACCCTCGACCACCGACGCCATCGACCCCCGACCACCAACGCCACCGACCCCCGACTCCCGACACCACCGACCCCCGACGGTCGACACCACTGACCCCTGATGCCACTGCCTCCCGATGCAACTGACCCCTGACCCCTGACACCTATTCTGCCTCCTGTTGACCAAAAAGGTGCTCTTCGGCCTTCGTGAGGTTGAGGAGGTCATAGTTTTGTAAATTATGAGCTAGGTCACATATTTTCCTATTTTTTTATAAAAACATCATATTTTGTGTTGATCAGGTGAATTTCAATGTGCAGTTGTTTGACGACCTCCCCGTGCATTTGACGAGCTCCCCTGTTGCGTCCGTTGGTGAGCACAAATGACATCTTCTCCCCCGGCACCCTTAAATTTTTTTGCTCTGTTCTGGTCTTCGTGTCGATGAAACTTGCTAGCTATAGGTGTATTCAATCATCAGTATGCGTGACCATTATGTGTCTCCCATTCAAAAGGGTTACATCTATAGATATGCATTCATTAGCATATTTATAACTGTGATTCTTTCGAATTGTCCAACGTTATACATGAACATCCTGAGTATGTGTAGATTGGGTTCGTTTTCCCATATGCTCTGCTCCGGATCCAATGTAGAATTTCGTCAGTGCCTCCCTCTTGTTCTCTGGGTACACATCCTCTCTGCTTATTGCCGAGACGTGTATCAGGAGAACAGCGGGGAGGTGCTGCCAAAATTGTGCGTCGGATTCGGAGAAGATCATGGGAAAATGAACCCAATCTACACATACTCGGGTGGGATCAGGACCTATCTTTACCTACTAACATGTAGGTTGCATCAACGTAATTAAATTGACAAACTCTATTAACTGATGAATATGGTTTGCTGAATTATGTATATATTTTGTGTGTGTCCGGTAGCTAGGCAAGATGAGCGATCGTGGGGGATGTACACCAGTCACACTAGTCAGAAAGACATGACCCATGAATGGATGACAAAAACCAAGGGGTTTGTGAGAGTCGCATTTGCATATGGACAGAAAACAACCTGGTGCCCCTATGTCGAATGCAACAACTACCATAAGTGGTCAGAGTCGGAAATGATCAAACACCTGCATAAGTGGGGTTTTACGCCTAATTATACGGTCTGGACATTTCATGGTGAGTCTGCCCAACGTACCAGAGCTGAGGTGGTTCGTCGTCGCACCGACGAGCATGGTACCATGATCGAAGACATGGTGCAAGACTTTGATGATGCTCGGGATTTGAACGATGAGATGGAGGAATCTGCAAAGGCCTTCTATGAAATGTTGGAGTCTTCAAAATGTCCTCTCCACGAGCACATTGAGCTTTGTCAGCTCGATGCCATTGTGCAAGTAATGGCTCTGAAGGCTCAGTTCAACCTGGGCAAAGAATGCTACGACGCGATGATAACGATATTTGGACACTTCCTACCCAAAGTCCATGTATTGCCCGCAAACCTGTACCAGTCGGGCAAAATCCTACGTGCGCTTAAGATGCCCTATGAGAAGATAGATGCCTATGAGAATGGATGTGCCTTATTTAGGCTTGAGTATGGGGCCTTGAACTATTGCCTGATTTGCAATTCTTCCAGGTATGTTGTGGTAGATAACGGAATGGGTGAGAAGATTCAAACCAAAATCCCCATTAATGTTCTTCGGTATCTGCCAATCATACCAAGACTTCAATGTCTTTTCATGGTCGAAGAGACGGCCAGACAGATGACATGGCATAAATTGGGCAAAAGAACGGAACTAGATGCAGATGGGAATCCAATGTTGGGACACACTTCAGACGCTTTTGCGTGGAAGCACTTCGATGCATTACGTAAGGATAAAGCGGTAGATCCAAGGCATCCTCGAGTTGCCATCAGCACGGATGGGTTCAATGTGTATGGCATGACGGCAACACAATACAGTTGTTGGTCTATATTTGTCATTCCACTCAATCTCCCCACAGAGAGATTATGAAAAGAAAGAACATTTTCCTGACGTTGATAATTCCAGGGCCCAAATATCTAGGGAAGAATATGAATGTGTACATGCAACCGCTTAAGGATGAATTGCAAGAAGCCTGGGATAATGGGATCAAAACATACGACGCTGCTACCAAAAAGAACTTCAAAATGCATGTGTGGTACATGTACTCGTCGCATGACTTGCCGGCGTATGCGCTATTCGTTGGCTAGTGTGTGCATGGAAGGTTCCCATGCCCCACATGCAAGGTAGCCTTGAGTTCCATTGGCTACAGGCGGGTCGCAAGTTTTCTTACTTCGACATGCATAAACAGTTCCTGGATCCTGACCTTAAGTTCAGAAAAGACAAGAAGAATTTCATCAAAGGTAGAGTTGTCAAAAACACTACACCACCTGCGTTGACAGGCCAATAGACCCTAGAACAGATAAATGCTCTCGAGCCGGATCCAAATCGTCCAGGGTATTTCAAAGGGTATAATATGGAACACGCCTGGACTCACAAGATATGTTTGTGGGATATGCCTTACTTTAAAGACCTCCTTTGCCCACACAACATCGACGTGATGCACACTGAAAATAATATCACCGAGGCCCTTTTTGGTACATTGTTCGGCATAGAGGGGAAGTCAAAGGATAATCCTAAGGCTAGAGTCGATCAGCAGGCTCTATGTGATAGACCATTACAAAACATTCGACAACCGAATGGAAAGAAGAACTGGAGGAAGCCAACGGCATGGTTCAATCTTGGAAGGCCAGCTATGAGGGAAATGATCTTGTGGGTGCAAATGCAGTTGATGTTCCCTGATGGGTATGCAGCGAACCTAAAGAGGGGGTGAGTCTTGACAAAATAAAAATATTTGGTCTCAAGAGTCATGATCCGCACATATGGCTTGAGCGGGTAATGCCGGTGATGTTGCGTGGCTTTATCCCTGAGGATAAATGGCTAGTACTGGCAGAGCTGAGCTATTTCTTCCGTGCTCTTTGCGCGAAAGAACTATCGCCTGACGTGTTAGACGAACTGGAAGAGTTGGTGCCGGAGTTGATCTGCAAGTTAGAAAAGATATTTCCATCGGGCTTCTTTAATCCAATGCAGCATTTGATTTTGCATCTCCCGACCAAGGCAAGATTGGGGGGGCCATGCAAAATCGTTGGTGCTTCACAACTGAGAGGATGCAGAAGACGCTTCGAGCAAAATGTAAAAATAAACGTAGAGTTGAAGCATCAATGGCCGAGGCATTCATTACTAAGGAGGTGGCAAACTTCATGATAGCACACTACAAAGCCAAGAATCATCATTTGCATAATCCGAAGCCCCGATACATTGATGGCAACCGTGAAAAAGGTCGATCCAACCTCATCCTATTCAAAGGGAAGCTTGCACCAGCCGGTGCTTCGAAAGCAATAGTGTTGGATGTCGAAGAATGGCGGACCACTTCGTTGTATATCTTCAACAACCTAACAAAAGTGCGGCCGTACATCGAGTAAGTTCTCGGTACATTATTTCGCAACTTCTAATTCCTTTGAAATGCTCTTATTCCTGGATATGTGATATAGTCGATACGTCATCAAATTCTCGGATGGAGCGGTGATCCAAAAGTATTTCATCAAAGAGTATGAGCTTCTGGCAAAGCATGGAGGCGTCTATCCCGGTTTCATCTCTTGGTTCAAGCAAATGGTAATTTCCATTAGACAATTTCATTTCTTCGTCTAGTTTGCGGCTAATGCAACAATCCTTTCGTATTAAACTTGTAGGCTAATGCAGATTCTATGGACTCCGAATTGAGACAAGTCACTAATGGTTTTGACTATAAGGTCCGTTCATTTGAAAAATACGACATCAACGAGTATCTCTTTCATACTTTTGGCAAAGAGCTAACTATGGCCAACCGAAAGTCTACAAATTGTTGTAGCTCCACTGTCGACGAAGGAGGGGTCGAGTATTATGGAAGAGTTGAAGCAATTTATGAACTTACATTCTTTGGTGAAAACCCACCAAATGTCGTAGTCTTCAAATGTTATTGGTTCCAAACGAAGGAGACTAGAAGGACTCATGAACATATAGGTCTAGTCGAAATCAAACAAAGCACCCATTTAGATGTTCCCGATGTCTATATTATGGCTCAACAGGCGACCCAAGTTTTCTATCTACCGTGGTCCTGACAAACAGATCCAAATCTGAATGGTTGGGATGTCGTTTATGATGTGCCGCCACATTTTAGACCACCTCCCCTCAATGAAGATGATTTTGAGCCTCACATTAACCCAGACACATATGAAGGAGAATTAAACATGGTGATAGTCCTAACCAATATCAAACAGTAGAAAAAAGATTCATATCAAAATCTATTTTCAAACTCTAGTTATTCAGATTTGAAGATTCTGAGCAAATTTGATTCAATTCAAATTTTATAGCTCAAATTTGAAATTTAAAAGTACAGGGTGAAACTACATGAAAAATGTGAGCTAATTCAAAAAGAATCAACTCAAAACATTAAACAGGTTAAAAGATATAAGCAAAACAAAATTTGAATACACTCTGTTAACTAAAACAAAAACAGAAAAAGGGAAAAATCTACCGGACGGCCAGGGGGCTACGTGGCACGATCCTATTGGCTAGCGAGCGCGTGCGGTAGGTGGTTTCAAGAGGGCGACCGATCAGAAAAGGAAAACGGTTCGGGGATAAGTGGCTTCTAATCTGGGTTGTTGGTTTTGGATCGGAGGGAGGGAGAGTGTCGACGGCGACTTACCGGTGGGGAGGAAGAACTCCGGCGATGGAGGCGGCGGCCGGGGGTCGAGGAATTCTCCGGAGGTGGCTCCAGTGGTCGGGGAAGGCAGCAAAGGGGGTCGGGCGATAGCGGCGGACGTCCTGCGTCTAATGGTGAGGTCGGAGGGGCGAGGGGAAGAGTGGAGCGACGGGCACGAGCAATGGGAGCTCCGGTGGTGGCAGGGCTCCGGCGAGGAATTGACAGCGTCTCGGCGACGGAAGAGAGGGGGCTCGGGGAGGAACGGAGTGCGGAGGGTGTCCGGCTTATATAGGGGTGCTGGGGAGTGCGGGGGAGGAGAGAGGAGAGAGATCCGGGAGGGGGAAAAGAAACGGCCGGCGAGGTCGTCGGCGCGTGCGGGGGAGAGGGATGACCGGTCGGTAGAAACGGTCGGTCGGGGTGGGGTCCAGTGTCAGTGAGCGAGAGCGCGTTGAATGCGCGTCGGTCGGCCGGCTTTTAATCCATTCGCGAGTAACTGCCCGTGGGCCGGCCCGTTTAATACAGTAACCGTTACCGGTTTCTGTTTAATGTTTTTCCAGAGCGTTTCAAAAACCTTTAAAGCATTCAAATGGTCTCTAAATATAGGAGTATTATATATCAAAATTAACAGAATAGTACATGCTATTTAATGAACATTTTTATTCTGTCATTTGAACACTTTAAAAAAATAATATTTTTTAGAAATTGCCTATTTCTTTTTAAAACCTTTTTGCAAATATTTTCAAAATAACTCCTGGTTATTATTGTTCAAATATATCACCAAGATGACCCTGGTGTGGAGTGTCATGTTACTCCCCTCTTATTTTGAACATTTTACCAAAATTTCAAATAGGTGAAAGCAACATAAGGAAAGTAGAAAGGGCTTTCAGAATTTTTAGAAAGAACATTTCAACACTACAGGTATTCAAACAATGATGATGATGGATGCATAGCTATATTTCATAACATTCCAAAATGGAATTTTGGGATGTTACAAACCTACCCACCTTAAGATGAATCTCGTCCTCGAGATTCGGGTTGGCTAGAAAATAGGTGCGGGTGGTCTCTACGAAGATCTTCTTCGCGTTCCCAGGTGGCTTCTTCCTCGGTGTGATGACTCCACCAAACCTTACAGAACTTGATGATCTTGCTGCGGGTAACTCTGTTGGCAGTCTCGAGGATTCTGACAGGCTTCTCCTCGTAGGTCAGATCATTGTCAAGTTGTATGGCCTCTAGGGGCACTGTATCTCTCAAAGGGATATCAGCTATCTCAGCATGACATTTCTTCAGCTGGGACACGTGGAACACATTATGAACTTTGGATAATCCTTCCGGCAATTCCAGTTTGTATGCAACTTCGCCTCTACGTTCAAGAATTTTGTAGGGGCCTATGAATCTGGGTGCTAATTTTCCTTTAACACCAAACCTCTTGATTCCTCGAAGCGGGGACACACGAAGATAAGCTCGGTCTCCCACTTCATACGTCACTTCTTTACGTTTGCTGTCAGCATAACTCTTCTGTCGAGATTGAGCTATCTTGAGTCTGTCACGAATCAGCTTGACTTTCTTTTCCGAATCTCAGATATGATCGGGACCAAAAAGTTGTCGGTCTCCAACACCATCCCATGTCAACGGTGTTCTACACCTCCTTCCGTATAAAGCTTCGAAAGGGGCCATCTTCAGACTAGTCTGATAACTGTTGTTGTACGAAAATTCTGCGTAAGGTAAGTTGTCATCCCAACTAGATCCATAATCTAGCTTACAAGCTCTCAACATGTCTTCCAGAATCTGGTTGACTCTCTCAGTCTGTCCATCGGTCTGCGGATGAAAAGCTGTACTGAACTCTAACCTCGTACCCAAAGTTTCATGTAACTGATGCCAAAACTTTGAGGTAAATTGTGTTCCTCTATCTAACACGATACTCCTCGGAACTCCATGCAGACATACGATCCTGGTCATATATATCTTGGCTAGCTTAGCACTGGTATAGGTGGTTTTCACTGGAATGAAATGAGCTACCTTGGTCAAGCGATCTACCACTACCTAGATGGAATCATAACCTGAACGGGTCCTGGGTAATCCTGTGATGAAGTCCATACCAAGCCTTTCCCATTTCCACTCGGTTATTGGCAAAGGTTGGAGTAACCCTGCTGGTTTCTGATGTTCTGCCTTTACTCGCTGACAACCATCACATATTGCAACATGTTCCGCAATATCTTTCTTCATACCTGTCCACCAATAATTTTCTTTCAAATCCAGATACATCTTGGTATTGCCTGGGTGTATCGAGTAAGGTGAATCGTGGGCTTCCTGAAGTATCAACTTCCTGAGTTCTGGGTCATTGGGCACATAGATGCGGTTCTCAAACCACAAAGTTCCGTGTTCATCCTCACGAAAACCTTTAGCTTTACCATCTTCCATTCTCTGCTTTATCTCAGCTATCTCCTTGTCTGATTTCTGGGCTTCACGAATTCTTTCGGTCAAGACTGGATCTCTAGTGTTCCAACATATCCTCTTGGAACTATCTCTAGCTTGAGCTCTCTGAGATCATCGGCTAACTCTTGGGGTAATCCTCCCGCTGTGAGGGTGTTTACATAAGTTTTCCGACTCAAGGCATCGGCTACAACATTGGCCTTACCTGGATGGTAGTGTAATCTCATGTCATAGTCCTTGATTAACTCTAACCATCTCCTTTGTCTGAGGTTCAACTCCTTCTGTGTGATCTCCGGTAAGTCCGAGGAAACTGCGGATCTCCTTAACTGAAGTGGGTGACTTCCACTCGGTGATGGCTTCAACCTTAGCGGAGTCTACGGCTATTCCTTCTCCGGAAATAACTTGTCCAAGGAATCCAACTTCCGTCAGCCAAAATTCACATTTGCTGAACTTGGCATATAATTGATGCTCTCTTAGCTTCTCCAGAACTAAACGCAGATGTTCCTTGTGTTCTTCCTCGTTCTTGGAGAATATCAAAATGTCATCGATGAACACCACGACAAACTTGTCCAAATATTCCATAAACACTTTGTTCATCAAATTCATGAAGTAGGCAGGAGCATTAGTCAAACCAAAGGACATGACTGTATACTCGTACAAGCCATACCTGGTGGTGAAAGCTGTTTTGGGTATATCCTGTTCATGAATTTTCAACTGGTGATACCCTGATCGAAGATCGATCTTGGAGAATACTTTGGCTCCTATGAGCTGATCAAACAAGTCATTAATCATCGGTAGGGGATACTTGTTCTTGATAGTCACCTCGTTTAAGGCACGATAGTCAACTACCATTCTCAAAGATTTATCCTTCTTCTCCACCAAAAGTACTGGGGCTCCCCAAGGTGAAGAACTTTGGCGAATATACCCCTTGTCCAATAACTCCTTGATTTGCTTCTTGATTTCCAACAGATCATTTGCGGGCATCCGATAGGGTCTCTTGGAAATTGGTGTTGTCCCTGGCTGTAGCTCTATTAGGAACTCAATCTCCCTATCTGGTGGCATGCCTGGTAATTCTTCCGGAAATACATCCAGAAAGTCTTTTACCACAGGTACTTCCTCCTGAACAACTCCTGTGAGGGAATTTAACCGTGCACTCATCTGGGTGCGTCGGGATACATACTTAATCCTCTTGTTCTCCGGGGTGGTGAGTGAAACAGACTTGCTGAGGCAATCAAGATTTCCTTCATACTTGGTCATCCAATCCATGCCTAGGATTACATCCAATCCCTGGGATTCTAAGACGATGAGATCGGTGGGAAAAACATGGTTTCCTATGTGAAGTTTCAGGGCATGGCATCCTATCCCTGCCATCATCATACCTCCTGGGGAACTGACCTTAATGGGCTGTTTAAGGGTTTTGGTGGGCAAACCATACTTATCCACAACTACCCTTGATATGAATGAATGAGTTGCACCGGAATCAAAAAGTATTGTAACTGGACGTGAATGCAATAAAAACTTACCAACCACAGTCTCGGGTTGATCATAGACTTCTTCCACGTCAAGGTGGTTCACCTGGGCACGAGGAAAAGGGTTTGGCTTCTTTGCTGCGGAGTTGCCATTTCCATTTCCCTGCTTGCTCTGGGGACACTCAGTAGCATAGTGCCCTGTCTTCTGGCACTTGAAACAGGTGATGTGGCTCAGATCCTTATGAGTAGGAACGTGACGGTGCTGGTTGTTGTTCCCATTCCCATTGTTAGTCTTGAAATTGCCATGGTTGGGACGGGCATTCCCATTTCCCCCATGGTTGTGGCTTCCATGGTTGTGCACAGCATGAGTGTGCCTTCCAAACTTACCGGTCCCTGATACGGTATTCCCTGAGTACGGGGAGTAGCGGGGCTTATGATGAGCTCCAGAGTTAAACTTCCCCTGAGTGTACTTCCTCTTGCGGTTCTCAATCTGCTGCTTTTTACCTTCCAAAATGAGTGCCTTATCCACCAGCTCTTGGTAGTTGTTGAAAGTAGCCACTACCAGCTGTATGCTCAATTCGTCGTTGAGTCCTTCCAGAAACGTCTCTTGCTTGGCCGCATCATCGGCCACGTCTCCTGGTGCATAACGGGCCAACATGCTGAACTCTTCCACATATTGGGCCACGGAGCGATTTCCCTGGCGCAAGTTGCGAAACTCGCGCTTCTTCAGACTCATGGCTCCAGCTGAAACATGGGCGGTGCGGAAAGCTTGCTGGAACTGCTCCCAAGTTACATCAGCAATAGGATATGTGGTGGTGTAGTTCTCCCACCATGAAGCTGCTGGTCCATCTAGTTGATGTGCGGCAAAACGCACCTTCTCAGCATCAGTACATCCAGCGGTGACAAGTTCTCTCTCCATCTTACGGAGCCAGTCATCTGCCACAATGGGCTCAGTGCTGCTGGAGAAAGTTGGAGGATTCAACCTCAGAAAGCGGGTGAGATTGTCAGTCTGGGGTGGATGTTGGTGGTTGTTGTTGTTCTGGTTGTTGGTCTGATTCTGGATCAATAGCTGCATCAGTGCATTCTGCTGTTGAAGGAGTTGCGTGAGTTCTGACGGGAAGGTGAAGTCGGACTCACGTCGTGGAGGCATCTTGCTGTTTTCAGAGGGGTGAGAATTAGAATAGAACAAGGGCCTAAAAGGAGAAATTCACTACCCATATGCAATGCAACAAACATATCACACCAAACACTCATTCATTTATTCAATCAATGTCAAACATCGGGAATACAAGTCTCAAACAACTAAGCATCGACCTACGCTTTTAACGTTGAAAAATAAAAGATACATGGAGGGCATAACTAAAGTTTTTCCTCAGAAGTACATGGTGACTGAGTCTCCTCCAGTGGTGCTCTCCTCATAGTCATCATCGTCGCTGATGAAAGGAGCCAAGTCTCCCTCAGGATGAAGATTTTCACCCATGTCCATCCGTTCCTCCAGAGTGGCGATGCGAGTGTTCGGCTTGTCGATCCTCTCTAAGAAAACCTTCACCTCATACTCATGCTCGTACTCGGCTTCCCGTAAGTCAGCTTCAAGGTCAATCTCGCGGTTCATCAGATTCTTGATTGTCTTCGTATCAGCACGAACTCGAAGCTCCAGAGTCCTGATGTGAGTCTCCAGGGTCTGGATATATGACATGGTGGAGTCTCCAATGGGAGGGGTTATGATGTTGCCATGGGCATCCCTGCGGCAAACCATCCTGAGTCCTGGTGAAATGGTTCCACCTCTGTATTCCTCCTGAATACGTCCAAGGGCACGATGAATGGCCATGTCTCTTCAAAGTATCCAGCTGGGTGCCACGAACTTGAAGTCGATGGGTTTCTTCCGATTCCCAAAGGTCTTCCCTGGGATGTGCACCTCGATCCTGTAGCGTCCATCTTGGGGAAATGACATGATAGGAGTCCCGGTGATGCTCGGCAAAGCAATCCTCACGTATTTGACGATCCTCATCAGCTCCTTACCAAAAGGCATCGTTGTGTCAGGCTGGCAAAACTCCGTGATCAACACTGGCATGAAGGTGGCCATCTATAAATTTTGAAATAATCAGAGAGGAGTCAGAAACGAGTAGATGAGAGTATAAGAATTTTAAAGACAAAGAGAAACAATCCTAAGGCTTTCCAGTCCTAGAGGTTACGTCCTATGGTCAGCGTGTGCTCTGATACCATTTCTGTAGCGACCCGACCTGAAAGGTCGAATCTCCGGTGTTTCCGTACCATCCCAAGATCATGCTGGTACACACACGGTACATCAATGTATATATCAAAGGGAAATCACACAACATTATATTAATCGAAATCTCATATCGAGTCCTTTATTACAATAAAAATTACAATAAAGTGGCTGAAAGCCAACTCATGAGAATATCTAAATCTTGCGGAAGCGTCGAAGGTAGATGAGTCCATCTGACTCCAAAGGCATCTCACTGAGCATAGATCGTGTCCTCACTCCTGGTCGGAAAAGTACTCTGCAACATGATACGTTGCAGCCATGTAGGTCAGCATATGGAATATGCCGGCAAAGTCACAAGAGAGGGGTGAAAAGATAATCATCTAGTCTATATGCATATATGGCAGGTGGGGTGGTAAGTTTTGCGTAAAGCCAAGTTTTTCCTACATCAAGAAAGGGGCTAAGCAAAATATTACTAAGTTGGTTGGTTAATGAGATGGTTCCACCAACCTATTCTCATACCCAAATTGTTAATACCCACAACATCATATTAATTGTGTTGAGAATTCCGAATGTTTCAGTTCCTTTGGCTCAAGTCGTCCATGACCGTGGACACGGCTAATCGATTAGGTTTGAGTACTCTACAGAGTTTTGCACACGTTCCCCACAAGATTTGGTCGCCTCCGTTTGATTTCTCGCACTTCAGGGTGTTTGAGAAACGGATGACCAAAACATGGTCTTCCAAAGGGTTTCCCTGCGACTCTGTCGGTGCCCATCCTTTCCTACCGTTCTTCTACATCTCGTAGCACCGCCTGTCCAGGGTCACCACGATATCCAACCAAGCCAGATCCCATAATGACTTGTGGCTGTGCAGGTAAGCCTTGGATTTTAAAGCATCCATCCATCTCTTTGTGCCTGGGTGGACCTTTCCGCGTGAATACTGGCCATCTCCAGCATCACCTAGGCTAATCCACTGGTTTCTCCAGGGTGCCGTTCAACCATCATCCACCCAGAGGTATGTTGAAAACTCGGAGTCTTAAATCTTGATCATTATGTAGGTCTTGAAATTATTAACTCTCTCAACTTTCATGAATCTCACATCCAACCCCGTCTACTATTAGCATAGCAAAAGTAAAACAACGTTTCCCGGGGCCAATGTTGTCAAAGGGGTTGAGAGGTATACCTAACACATGATACTACTACACTGTAACCAAGTTTCCAACTAACCTATCTTGCATGCAATTGGGGAGATGGTAGAACTAATGCATATAAAACATGGGTAGAAGTATGATCAAGGTGACTTGCCTGATTGATGATCTTCGTACGTGAGTGACTCTAAGTAACAAGCTTCGCACTCCGGATAATCTAACGAAGCAAACAAAGCACTCAAATAAGCATACAACCAAAATAACAACTCATAACATTCAGCAAAGAAGTATTAACAATCAAGGCAACAATGCACAAAAATCACTAGCAAGAAAACACACACAGTTTTGTTTACTAGGAGGTGATTGATAAAACACTACTAACATAATAAAACTATTTTGAAATAACAAAACGATTGTTGACAGCAAGGAAACAATAGAATATTTTATTAATAAACAGAATAAAATCAATTTAAGTTTGTTGGGAAAAGTTTAGTAAAGTTTATAAAAGTTTTGATAAGCACTATATGAATCAACTATAGTTATACTAACAAAAAGAATGAAAAATAAACTTATTATTTATTAGCAAAACATGTTCTTAACAGAAAAGAATTTACAAATGAACTTGTTTTAGAAAAACAGAATTAAATTATTTAAAACTTTGTTCGAAGAAATCTATTGCTATTCTAGTTGTTTTAATCAAATTAAACCTATTTGAAAATGTGTTATGATTCCTATGTTAATGAGAATTAAACTAAGCAAATTTATATTTTTATTAACAGTGAGTGAAAACACTAAATGTTTATTAACAGAACCTAATAAACAAATGAAACCAAAACTAAATTTAAACTAATTAAAACTAAGTATATAAAACTATATTATAATACTAGGAAGATTCTGTTTTTGGTTAAAACATTAATCAAATTCATCATAAAAATCTTCAAACTAAACATGGTGATAGTCCTAACCAATATCAAACAGTAGCAAAAATATTCATATCAAAATCTATTTTCAAACTCTAGTTATTCAGATTTGAAGATTCTGAGCAAATTTGATTCAATTCAAATTTTATAGCTCAAATTTGAAATTTAAAAGTACAGGGTGAAACTACATGAAAAATGTGAGCTAATGCAAAAACAATCAACTCAAAACATTAAACAGGTTAAAAGATATAAGCAAAACAAAATTTGAATACACTCTGTTAACTAAAACAAAAACAGAAAAAGGGAAAAATCTACCGGACGGCCAGGGGGCTACGTGGCACGATCCTATTGGCTAGCGAGCGCGTGCGGTAGGTGGTTTCGAGCGGGCGACCGATCAGAAAAGGAAAACGGTTCAGGGATAAGTGGCTTCTAATCTGGGTCGTTGGTTTTGGATCGGAGGGAGGGAGAGTGTCGACGGCGACTTACCGGTGGGGAGGAAGAACTCCGGCGATGGAGGCGGCGGCCGGGGGTCGAGGAATTCGCCGGAGGTGGCTCCGGTGGTCAGGGAAGGCAGCAAAGGGGGTCGGGCGACAGCGGCGGACGTCCTGCGTCTAATGGTGAGGTCGGAGGGGCGAGGGGAAGAGTGGAGCGACGGGCACGAGCAATGGGAGCTCCGGTGGTGGCAGGGCTCCGGCGAGGAATTGACAGCGTCTCGGCGACGGAAGAGAGGGGGCTCGGGGAGGAACGGAGTGCGGAGGGTGTCCGGCTTATATAGGGGTGCTGGGGAGTGCGGGGGAGGAGAGAGGAGAGAGATCCGGGAGGGGGAAAAGAAACGACCGGCGAGGTCGTCGGCGCGTGTGGGGGAGAGGGATGACCGGTCGGTAGAAACGGTCGGTCGGGGTGGGGTCCAGTGTCAGTGAGCGAGAGCGCGTTGAATGCGCGTCGGTCGGCCGGCTTTTAATCCATTCGCGAGTAACTGCCCGTGGGCCGGCCCGTTTAATACAGTAACCGTTACCGGTTTCTGTTTAATGTTTTTCCAGAGCGTTTCAAAAACCTTTAAAGCATTCAAATGGTCTCTAAATATAGGAGTATTATATATCAAAATTAACAGAATAATAAATGCTATTTAATGAACATTTTTATTCTGTCATTTGAACACTTTAAAAAAATAATATTTTTTAGAAATTGCCTATTTGTTTTTAAAACCTTTTTGCGAATATTTTCAAAATAAATCCTGGTTATTATTGTTCAAATATATCACCAAGATGACCCTGGTGTGGAGTGTCATGTTACTCCCCTCTTATTTTGATCATTTTACCAAAATTTTAAATAGGTGAAAGCAACATAAGGAAAGTAGAAAGGGCTTTCAGAATTTTTAGAAAGAACATTTCAACACTACAGGTATTCAAACAATGATGATGATGGATGCATAGCTATATTTCATAACATTCCAAAATGGAATTTTGGGATGTTACATACACAGTATGCAGACACCGGTGGGCGCTTCTTCTTCGACCGGGAGTGGTCGGGGGAAGACAAAGAGAGGTGCTAGAGGTAGGAAGGCTGCTACACCTTCCTCGCCGCCACCCCCAGTTGATTCTCCTGACCATAGGAGTGCTCTGTCTCAGGTGGACCCGTCTTGGACTCCGGTTGCTGAGCCTCGGGCCGACGAGCCTCGGGTCGCCGAGCCTTCATCCCATGAGACTCCGGTCCGAGAGTATTCGTCCTAGGAGACTCCGGTCCCAGAGTCTTCGTCCCACATGACTTCGGAGGCTAGTGGCCATGCTGATGGTGGCAAGGACAACTTTTCTGAGGATAGCTATAGTAAGGGCAAGCTGGTTGAGGTGGGCAAGAAGGTCTACCAGCATGGTGGTACAAAGCTCCCGCCCATGCCGGCGACCCGCGATCAGAGGTGGTTGATTGTGCCTAATGTGGATAAGTAAGTGCATTTACTCTTTTTTTTAACCTTTTCCCGTCATATTTCTTCAAATTAATATCTAATGTGTTGGCCTTGTCATACTGCAGGGGTTGGAAACACGACCCTGGTGTCCGCAAGCCCAACCAGGTCCTTGGTGTGCTTATCTGACACCACTTCCCGGGGAAGGTCAAGTTGCTCGGTGAGGGTGAGGTTCCATAGGTAGCACTGACCTGGGAGCTGTACGTGGCTGCCCCGGCCCGCCGGAGGAGAGGGTCGATGGTGTCTTGTGCGAGATGGTGGCCGACATTGTGATCCGGCGGTTTTGGGTAATTTCTCCTTTACAGAATTAAAAATCAACAGCACCTAGTGATTGTACTAATCGGTGTTGTCTTGTTTGATTGTAGACGTTCTACAGGTGTCTTGAGGAACATGAGGCGGACGCGGCTATTGTTCTCGTATCCGAGTGCAAGCGCCTACTTCAGAACTTACAGCACGAGGCTCGGGTGCATGCTATTCGAGACTACTAAGCCGCGACTAACATTAAGAGGTCCAAGAAGAAGTGCCGCAAAAAATTTCTAAGTAAGGAGAAGTACATGAAGGTAATTACCTATTCTTAAGGCCTTGTACTTAGTTTCCTTGATTTGATTCGTAGGCGTAGCGCTGAAATTTCTCTTGTCTAACTTAGGTGCCCCCGAGATGGTGTGCGGATAGGATGGACTATTGGGAGGCATTGGTGGATGAGTGGTGCTCTCCCAAATGGCTAGCCGACCACAACAAGGCCAAGGATAAGCGTGCCCAAATGAAAGGTGTGCCACACCATCAAGGGAGCTCCAACCTGTTTGAGTTCGGGGATCACTGGGTATGTGGTTTGCTTCATGATTCATGCAATTTCATTCTTCATGCTAGCTTGAGACCTTAACTAATATTTTGTTCCTCTCATTTAGGCGTGACACAACAACAAGGAGGTTCCACCGCTGTTCGACCTCTATGCCATGGTCCATACTGCCTCGTACAAGAAGGCCGAGGCATTCTCTGGGGCTGAACTCGATCATCCAGAGAGCTTCAGCAACATCTCCTCCCACAACAAGCTCGTGAGGTACAGAGATGAGGGGAAGGCGAGGAAAGGGGAGGACTTCAACTCGAGAAAGAGTTCTCTTGATCCAGAGCTCGTGATGATATCTGGTGGCGGGAGGCCCCATGGCTCGATAGCCATTGGGGATGGACTAATACGTTGTCCTAGAACTCTCCAGGAGATCAAGAAGCGCCAGAGGAGCTCCGATCCTGAGATAAGGCCTCGTCCACAGCCAATGGAGCTCTCCATCGAGGCTAGGGCCCAGGAGCTTCTGGCGGAGGCAAACAGG
Organism: Hordeum marinum; assembly: GCA_022496015.1. Taxonomy (NCBI): domain Eukaryota; kingdom Viridiplantae; phylum Streptophyta; class Magnoliopsida; order Poales; family Poaceae; genus Hordeum; species Hordeum marinum. The sequence continues at coordinate 303,614,926 of CM039673.1, forward strand.
CAGGCGGCACAGAGGGAGAGAGACATGGAGGAGAGGATGGCTAGGTTGTTGGAGGAGGAGAGGAACCAGAACGACGCGTCTCACCGGGCCATATATGAGCTCCTCGTGGTAAGTTTCTCCTGCATATTAGCCAAATCATGCACGTAATGTTCGTTTCATCACTAACTAATATGACTGACTCATGAAAACAAAATGTGCACACCGTGTGCTAGAACAATGGTCAGACCCCTCCGTTGATGCCCAAATTGGTATAGCACCCATGGTGAGTTTCCTTTGAATGGTCATTAGTTACTAGTATTCACATTTGAGTTGCATCCTGCTAACGAGACATTGCAAATGATCTTTGGTGCAGGGTGCCTCCCGGCAAGCATCGACCGATCCTTCTGCGTCTGCCGCAACCCCGACCGGTCCTTCTCTGTCTCACACAGGCGCAAACCCGACAGGTCCTTCACCTCCGTGATGATGGTAAGTTTTCCCAAGTGTTTTGCTTAACAAATGCATACTTAGCTTAAGAAATGACCTATTTAGCTCCAAAATGACCTATACTTAGCTTCTTTAGTTCATTTATGACATACTAAGCATACTTAGGTAAAAAATGGCATGATAACCTTGGTTTAGCTCCAAAATGACATAGACTTAGCTTATTTTCCTACAAAATGACAAAATAACCTTACCTACCTCCAAAATGACCGATTATAACTAGGATAGCTCTAAAATGACCTACACTTTCCATTTTGTCCTCCAAAATGAATAAATATGATTAGTTAGCTCAAAAGTGGCATAACTACCTAGGTTGGCTCAAAAATGACCTATACTTAGTTTCTTCAGTTCATTTATGACATACTTAGCATACTTAGGTAAAAAATGGCATGATAACCTTGGTTTAGCTCCAAAATGACATAGACTTAGCTTATTTTCCTCGAAAATGACATAATAACCTTACGAAGCTCCAAAATGACCTATTTACCTAGCTTAGCTCTAAAATGACCTACACTTAGCATTTTTACCTAGCTTAGCTAAAAATGGCATTTTTACCTACCTTAGTTAGAAGAATAAGAATATAAAGAAGAGGAGAGGAGAAAAAGAAAGAGAAGAAAAATTCTTCTTCTTCTTCTCTTCTTCTTCTAACCAGTCTTCTTCTTCTAGTCTTCTTCTTCTTCTTCTTCTAGCTAGTCTTATTCTTCTAGTCTTCTTCTTCTTCTTCTTCTTCTAACTTTCTTCTTTCCCAATTTGCAGATTTGCTTTCGATGAGGAAGCTTGCGTTGATGGAGTCTACTCTTCTTCTTGTGCTTCCTTTTTGTTTTGATTTTGTAGGATGAACAATGTGAAACTTGCTACCTATATATGTATGTATGGATGAAACCATTGTATGCTTGTTGTTGGATAAGTTGGCTAGGTATATATGTTGCATATGGACTTTTCATTTGGTATGTATATATATATATGTGTTGGATGATCATATCCATATGGCAGGGATATGATTTGGTATGTATATGTGTTGTTATGCTTGTTGAAAGTATTTTCAAATGTGTGTGTGTATATATATGTGAAATTCTATGAAATTTAATGAATTTAAGAAAAAACAGAAAAAACAGGGGCTGTGCAGGCTCTTTGCCGTCTGCTGGCTGACAGCAAAGCACTTTGCCGTCTGCCAGCAGACGGCAAAGCTGCCACGTGGGAGCTACCTGTGCAACCTGGGGTGGCACTGGGCTGGCCTATGTGGTTGCTTTGCCATCTACTAGCAGATGGCAAAGAACCTTGCATCTTTACCATCTGTCAGTAGACGGCAAAGCACGCCGTTAATCCCTTAACGGACCTAAGTTGCCACGTGTGTCGTCCTTGGCCTTTGCCATCTGCTGGCAGACGGCAAAGATGCAAAAGTCTTTGTCGTCGGCAAGCAGACGGCAAAGTGGCCTTTACCGGAGCTTTTTCAACCGGATGTGGTGCCGTCTGCTGGCTGACGACAAAGACCTTTGCTGTCCGGCATGCATGACTTTGTCGTCACCATGGCAGACGGAAAAGTTGTTGATTCTTGTAGTGATCAACGCTTCTCGCAAAACTATTCGGTATACATTACGATGAAACCGTCCAACGGACCGGGGGATTGAATTTACAATATCACCCTAAGCATAACTCTGACACAACTGATTGTGTGTTCGGTGTCTTGGATTTTGCTTTATATGCATCGGGTCCGAACTATGTCTTGGGTAAATAGTTGGGTTACCCGGCTCCTGTGACTGCCCTCTTACGTTCCGCTCGTTTGGCTAAAAGGGCAAAGGGAGAAACACTGCGATTGTGTTTCCAGCTTGCCTAGTCAAGCACCTCAAGGGAGAAAGCCAAAAACTGACTGTCATAGTTAGCGAGAACCGTTCTGCAAATCCGAGCATAAGTGTCATACTAAAAAATCGTTAGAGGTTATTCCGTGTCATACGATGGGTTTCGTACTCATACAAACCATGTGATACTGGCTTTAGCCGCGGTTCATCCGAACATCACAAACTACAGGCGGCTAGTCATCAGCCCCTCGTGTTCCTTTTTTTATGCTCCTACAGCTAAGTGAAAGCGATAAAGCATCATAGTCTGATTGCCTTGTCCCCCTTGCACTACCGCCTTCGGGCACCGATACCTCGGCTAAGAGTCATAGTGCGGAGGCAGAGACACCTCGCGTAGTATCTACATGGGGGCTCAAGTCGATGACTCGCAACTTTTAGATTAAACGGCCATATGGGAGTCACAAAGAATGCAAAACTTAAAGACATGATAAAACCATGCAACATCATCATCAAGCGTTAAATAGTCTTTGGACGTATTACAATGCGCTCATTCATAAAATTTATCCTTCAAGCATTGAGCCTCTATCGCCCGAGCACCCTCCATCACTGCGGAGAAGTATTGCTCGGGGCACCTATACTACTTTCCAGGGGGCGGAGGTGCGGTGGCCATCTCGGTCGGATCGAGCCTTGGCTAGTGCATCATGGTCCTTGCAAAGGCCATCTGAGAACCCTCGATGCAGGTAGAATGCTTTAGCGCATCAATCCGAGGTGCATCATAATATGTCTCCAACGTATCTATAATTTTTTATGATGGCATGCTATTATATTATCTGTTTTGGATATTTTATATGCATTAATATGCTATTTTATATTATTTTTGGGACTAACCTATTAATCTAGAGCCTAGTGCCAGTTTCTATTTTTTCCTTGTTTTTGAGTATTGCAGATATGGAATATTAAACGGAGTCCAAATGGAATGAAATCTTCAGAATGAGTTTTTCTAGAAGGAAAGAGATCTACCAGACTTGGAGTGCATGGCAGGGCATCTGCCAGGAGGTCACACGCCTGCTAGGCACGGGCCCCCCTGGCCGCGCCTCGTAGGCTTGCCACCTCCTAGAAGGTCTCCTAACCCTATTCTTCGTCCTATAAATACCCAAATATTCCCCTAATACCAAAAAGAGCGACGCAAATACTTTTTCGATGACATAAGCCTCCGTTCCCGAGAGATCCAATCTTGGAGCCTTTTCAGGTAATCTGCCGGAGGTGGATCCAATCACGGAGGGCATCTACATCAACTCCATTGCCCCTTCCATGATGCGTGAGTAGTCCACCACACACCTATGGGTCCATAGCTAGTAGCTAGATGGCTTCTTCTCTCCCTTTGATCTTCAATACCATGTTCTTCATGGAGATCTATCTGATGTAATACTCTTTTGCGGTGTGTTTGTCAAGATCCGATAAATTGTGGGTTTATGTTTAGATTATCCATGAATCTTATTTGAGCCTTTTCTGAATTCTTATATGCATGATTTCATATATTTGCAAGTCTCTTTGAGTTATTGGTTTGGTTTGGCCAACTAGATTGGTAATTCTTGCAATGGGAGAAGTGCTTAGTTTTGCGTTCAATCTTGCGGTGTCCTCACCCAGTGACAAAGTAAGGGTAGCGAGGAATATATTGTATTGTTGCCATCAAGGGTAACAAGATGGGGTTTTCATCATATTGCTTGAGTTTATCCCTCTACATCATGCCATCTTACCTAATGCGTTACTCTATTCTTGATGAACTTAATACTCTAGATGCACGCAGGAGTCATTAGATGCGTGGAGTAATAGTAGTAGATGCAGAATCATTTTGGTCGACTTGAATGGACGTGATGCCTATATGCATAATCATTGCCTTGGATATCTACATGATTACTCGCTTTTCTATCAATTGCTTGACAGTAATTTGTTTACCCATCGTGATACTTTCCTTCAAGAGAGAAGCCTCTAGTGAAATCTATGGCCCGTGGGTCTACTTTCCATAATATATTTTCAGATCTATAAACCAAAAATACCAAAAATACCTTGCTGAAATTTATTTATCTTTTACTTTCCACAATTGTTCAACATCTATCTCTATCATATCTAATCCTTGCAAATAATCGTGAAGGGATTGACAACCCGTTTATGGCGTTGGGTGCAAGAGTTTGATTTTTTGTGTAGGTGCATAAATTGGTGACTTGCTTGTTCCTCCTACTGGATTGATACCTCGGTTCTCATCAACTGAGGGAAATACTTATCTACTTCTCTGCATCACCCTTTCCTCTTCAAGGGAAAACCAAAACAATCTCAAGAGGTAGCACAACGTCGCCTAGCCTCCACACCAGGCCGAAGTAGCTGCTCGGCAACGGCTTGTCGGGCCATAGCCGGATGCAAAGATCCTTCATGGCTGGCTCTGCCATCCTGTATAGATCCATCAGTTGCTTCATTTGCTCGATGAGAAGAGGGGAGCGCTTGGGGCTTCAAACTGCGCCCAAAAGAGCCCAAACTGGCGCCTGAGGAATGGCACACCTGGGTGAGCAATGTAAACCTGCTACCACCAAAGGCATATTGTAGTAAATACGGCTTACCGTGTGAGATAGCTTTGACTTCGCGAATCTGTTCCTGAAAGAGCCGCCTATCCACCCGCTCCTTTTGGAGCTCAAATTTCAGCATGGATAGCTCAGTGGCTTGTTCATTGCCTTTCTGATCAAGGCCCTCGCACTTCATGCTAGCATCCTTGAGCTCCTGTTGCACCTCCTCCACTAGGGCTTCATGCTTAGCACTCACGATTTTCAACGTGGAGAGCACGGTTGTTGCTTGTTCGGCTGTTGCCTTCTCGTCCGTGGCCGCTTGCTTCATCTTTTTAAGGTTGGCCTTGAGCTTCTCGACCTCCTTGGCCGAAGCTGTGTAAGGAATAAATATATAATTACACTGGGTCACCAGTGTGGATCATTAATGATAGAAAACCGGATATTAAAATTCGACTTACCTTGTGCCTCATCGAACCTCTTGTTCAAGGCGTCAAGCTCCTCTTCGGAGCTCTTGAGATTCTAATTTAGCTTGGCAAGCTCCGTGACATTAATAGCCGCTGCCGATGACGAGGCCTACAAACAATAAATATATAACAATTTATGAGTGTTCAGACCTCCGAACTGTCAAGAATATTACCCTATGCTCGGTCCTCTTAAGGGTTGTTTGAACATTATGGGACGAATAAAGTCTTGTGCATCATTTGTTACTACCAGGTATGTGACACCCGGGTGAGTTTTTCTAAACTCACCCAGGGCTCAGGAGCTGCTGTATATATAACGATAGCACAAAGCCAATAAAATTAAAAATTTAGGAAAAGGGTATTACGTGGATCACTTGGAAGCCCGTCAAGAGACCATTGAAGGCCCCTTTCAGTCCGCTATCAACGGACTCAATGCCTTGCAACACCGCACACATAAGAGTGCGGTGATTTTCGAAGACGGAGGCGCTTGATAAAGCCTCCTCCATGACCGGCCACCCAGTCATCGGTGGCGCCGGTGGTTACCGTTAACCTGATCTCTGACCGAGGATTGAGCGGGTAGCTCCGGAGGCACAGTGCGCTCCAAAGATGACCTCGAAGGAGACTGGACATCCCATTGTCCTTCCTCCTCAATGTCCGAGAGGGGCTCCTCCCCCCGGTCTTCGACGGCCGATGCATTAACCTTGGCCATGACGTCATCACCCCCACCGCCTGTGTTCGGCTCCAAAGGAGCCTGGAGGGATGATGATACATACATTTTTCAACATTCTTTTATATTGATACTTATTGCATTATGGGCTGTTGTTACACATTTTTGTGCAATACTTATGCCTTTTCTTTCTTATTTTACAAGGTTTTCATGAATAGGGAGAATGCTGGTAGCTGGAATTCTGGACTGGAAAAGGAGCAAATCTAAGATACCTATTCTGTACAACTCCAAAAGTCCTAAAAATCTATGGGGAATTATTTTGGAATATATAAAAAAAATTGGGCGAAAGAAATACATCAGGAGGCCCACCAGGGAGTCACAAGCCAGGGGTGCGCCCTACCCCCTAGGCGTGCCCTTGTGGATTGTGGCCCACCTGGCAGCCCTCCGATGCCCATCTTTTGCTATATGGAGGGCTTTGACCTAGAAAAAAATCATAACAGAACTTTCGGGGCAAAGCGCCAACGTCTCGAGGCGGAACTTGGGCAGAACCAATCTAGGGCTCCGGTGGAGCTATTCTGTCAGGGAAAGTTCCCTCCGAGAGGGGGAAATCAAAGCCATCGTCATCACCAATGATCCTCTCATCGAGAGGGGGTCAATCTCCATCAACATCTTCACCAGCACCATCTCCTCTCCAAACCCTAGTTCATCTCTTGTATCCGATCTTTGTCTCAAAACCTCAGATTGGTACATGTGGCTTGCTAGTAGTGTTGATTACTCCTTGTAGTTGATGGTTGGTTTACTTGGTGGAAGATCTTATGTTCACATCCTTGATCATCATTAATACTCCTCTAATTAGGAACATGAATATGTTTGTGAGTAGTTACGTTTGTTCCTGAGGACATGGGATAAGTCTTGTTATAAGTAATCATGTGAATTTGGTATTTGTTCGATATTTTGATGAGATGTATGTTGTCTCTCCTCTAGTGGTTTTATGTGAAGGTCTACTACATGACAGTTCACCATTGTTTGGGCCTAGAGGAAGGCAATTGTAAGTAATAAGTAGATGATGGGTTGCTAGAGTGACAAAAGCTTAAACCCTAGTTTATGTGTTGCTTCGTAAGGGGCTGGTTTGGATCCACATGTTTCATGCGATGGTTAGATTTATCTTAATTCTTATTTCGTAGTTGCGGATGCTTGCGAGAGGGGTTAATCATAGGTGGGATTTGTCCAAGTAAGGGAAGCACCCAAGCACCTGTCCACCCACATATCAAATTATCAAAGTAACGAACGAGAATCATATCACCATGATGAAAACTAGCTTGACAGAAATTCCCATGTGTCCTCGGGAGCGCTTTGCTTTATATAAGAGTTTGTCCTGGCTTGTCCTTTGATATAAAAAGGATTGGGCCACCTTGATACACCTTTGTTACCCTTGTTACTTGCTACATGCTACGAATTATCTTATCACAAAATTATCTGTTACCGATAATTTCAGTGCTTGTAGAGAATACCTTGCTGAGAACCGCTTGTCATTACCTTCTGCTCCTCGTTGAGTTTGTCACTCTTACTTATCTAAAGGACTAAAATAGATTCCCTATACTTGTGGGTCATCAAGACTATTTTCTAGCATCATTGCCGTGGAGTGAAGTGCCTTTGGTAAGTGGAATCTGGTAAGGAAAAATTTATATAGTGTGCTAAAATTTACCGTCACTTGTTACTATGGAAAGTAATCCTTTGAGGGGCTTGTTCGGGGTATCTTCACCTCAACTGGAAACACAAAGAGTTGTCCCTCAACCTATTGAACCTACTGAAAATATTTATTATGAAATACCTTCGGGTATGATAGAGAAACTGCTGGCTAATCCTTATGCAGGAGATGGAACACTACATCCTGATTTGCATCTTATCTATGTGGATGAAGTTTGTGGATTATTTAAGCTTGCGGGTCTGCCCGAGGATCACGTCAAGAAGAAGATCTTTCCTTTATCTTTTAAGGATAAGGCATTGACATGGTATAGGCTATGTGATGATATTGGATCATGGAGCTACAACCAATTGAATATGGAATTTCATCAGAAGTTCTATCCTATGCATATAGTTCATCGTGATCGGAATTATACTTATAATTTTTGGCCTCGTGAAGGAGAAATAATTGCTCAAGCTTGGGGGAGATTAAGTCAATGTTATATTCATGCCCCAATCATGAGCTCTCGAGATAAATTATTATTCATAATTTTTATGCTCGGCTTTCTCGTAATTATCAATCCATGCTCGATACTTCTTGTGTTGGTTCCTACATGAAGAAGGATATTGACTTCAAATGGGATTTATTGGAAATAATTAAACGCAAGTCTGAAGATTGGGAACTCGACGAAGGTAAGGAGTCAGGTATGAACCTCAAGTTTGATTGTGTTAAATCATTCGTAGACACCAATGCTTTTCGTGAATTTAGCACTAAATATGGACTTGACTCTGAGATAGTAGCTTCTTTCCGTGAATCTTTTGCTGCTCGTGTTGATATCCTAAGGAGAAGTGGTTTAAATATCATCCTCCCATTGAAGTGAAAGTAGTTGAACCTGATAAAGTTGAAGAGGAAAATATTCCTTATAATGTTGATCCTGTTATTCATGTTGCTTATATTGAGAAACCACCTTTCCCCGTTAGAATAAAGGAACATGCTAAAGCTTCAACTGTGGTTCGTAAGAGTTGTGGTAGAACACCTACACCCTCTAAACAAATTAAAGTTGAACCTAGTATTGCTATGGTTAAAGATCTCTTGGTTGATAATATTGATGGGCATGTTATTCATTTCTGTGATGAAGATGCTAGAATTGCTAGGCCTGATACTAAGAGTAAACATAGACCAGTTGTTGGCGTACCTATTGTTTCTGTTAAAATAGGAGATCATTGTTATCATGGCTTGTGTGACATGGGTGCAAGTCTGAGTGCAATTCCCTTTTCCTTATACAAAGAAATTATGCATGATATTGCACCAGTTGAACTAGAGGAAATTGATTTTAATATTAAGCTTGCCAATAGAGATACTATTGCACCAATTGGGATTGTTAGAGATGTTGAAGTCTTGTGAGGGAAAATAAAGTATCCTATTGATTTTCTTGTTCTTGGTTCCCCACAAGATGATTTTTGTCCCATTATATTTGGTAGACCCTTCTTTAATACTGTTAATGCTAGGATTGATTGTGAGAAAGAAACAGTTACTGTGAGTTTTGGGGATGTGTCTCATGAGTTCAATTTCTCTAAATTTCGTAGACAACCCCATGACAAAGAATTTCCTGGTAGAGATGAAATTATTGGTCTTGCTTCTATTGTTGTGCCTCCTACTGATCCTTTGGGACAATATTTGCTAGACCATGAAAATGATATGCATATTAATGAGAGGAATGAAATAGATAAAAATTTATTTGATCAACAACCAATTTTGAAACAAAATCTACCTATTGAAATACTTGGGGATCCTCCTCCACCCAAGGGTGATCCCGTGTTTGAGCTTAAACAATTATCCGATACTTTGAAATATGCTTATCTTGATGAAAATGAGATATATCATGTTATTATTAGTGCTAACCTTTTAGAGCATGAAGAAAAGAAATAATTGAAAACTCTGAGGATTCACCCTGATGCTATTGGATATACTCTTGATGATCTTAAGGGCATTAGTTCCACTTTATGTCAGCATAAAATTAATATGGAGCCTGATGCCAAATCAGTTGTTGATCACCAAGGACAGTTGAATCCTAAGATGAAAGAGGTAGTAAGAAAAGAAATACTAAAGCTTCTGGAGGCAGGTATAATTTATCCCATTGCTTATAGTAGATGTGTTAGTCCCATTCTTTGTGTACCTAAGAAAGGAGGTATCACCGTTGTTCCTAATGATAAAAATGAATTGATCCCGCAAAGAATTGTTATAGGTTATAGAATGGTAATTGATCTTAGGAAATTAAATAAAGCTACTAAGAAAGGTCATTACCCTCTACCTTTTATTGATGAAATGCTAGAAAGATTATCCAAACATACTCATTTTTGCTTTCTAGATGGTTACTCTGGTTTCTCCCAAATACCTGTGTCAAAAGAGGATCAAGAAAAAACCACTTTTACTTGCCCTTTCGGTACCTTTGCTTATAGACGTATGCCTTTTGGTTTATGCAATGCACCTGCTACCTTTCACATATGTATGATGGCTATATTCTCTGAATTTTGTGAAAAGATTCTTGAGGTTTTCATGGATGATTTTCTGTTTATGGAACTTCCTTTGATGATTGCTTGAGCAACCTTGATCAAGTTATGTAGAGATGCGAAGAAACTAACCTTGTCTTCAATTGGGAGAAGTGTCACTTTATGGTTAATGAAGGCATTGTCTTGGGGCACAAAATCTCCGAAAGAGGTATTTTAGTTGATAAAGCTAAAGGTTATGCTATTGAAAAAATGTCGTGTCCTACGGATATCAGAGGTATAAGAAGCTTCCTTGGTCATGTTGGTTTGTATAGGAGGTTTATTAAAGATTTCTCTAAGATTTCTAGGCCTCTCACTAATCTTTTTTAAAATATGTTCCATTCATTTTTTACGATGATTGTGTAGAAGCATTTGAAATCCTAAATAATGCTTTGATTTCCTCACCTATTGTTCAACCACCTAGATGGAACCTACCCTTTGAAATTGTGTGTGATGCTAGTGATTATGTTGTTGGCGCAGTTTTAGGACAAAGAGTTGATAAGAAATTAAACGTTATCCATTATGCTAGTAAAACTCTAGACAGTGCTTAAAGAAACTATGCTACTATTGAAAATGAATTTTTAGCAGTCGTGGTTGCTTGTGTTAAGTTTAGACCTTATATTATTGATTCCAAAGTAACTGTTCACACCGATCATGCTGCTATTAAGTACCTTATGGAAAAGAAATATGCTAAACCTAGACTTATTAGATGGGTTCTTCTGCTACAAGAATTTGATTTGCATATTATTGATAGAAAGGGTGCTGATAACCCCATAGCAGATAACCTGTCTAGGTTAGAAAATGTTCTTGACAACCCACTACCTATTGATGATAGCTTTCCTGATGAACAATTAGCTGTCATAAAGGCTTCGCGTAATGCTCCATAGTATGCTGACTATGCCAATTACATTGTTGCTAAATTTATACCGCCTAGTTTCACATACCAACAAAAGAAAAAGTTCTTCTATGATTTAGGACATTACTTTTGAAATTATCCACACCTTGATAAAGGAGTAGATGGTATTATCAGACGTTGTGTACTTGAGCATGAACAGGAACAGATCCTACACAAATGTCACTCCGAGGCCTACGGAGGACACCACGCCGGAGATAGAACTACACACAAGGTACTACAATCTGGTTTTTATTGGCCAACTCTCTTCAAGGATGCTCATAAGTTTGTCTTGTCTTGTGACGAATGTCAAAGAATTGGTAATATTAGTAGACGTCGGGAAATGCCTATGAATTACTCTCTTGTTATTGAAACATTTGATGTTTGGGGTTTTGATTATATGGGACCTTTTCCACAATCTAACGGGTATAGTCATATTCTAGTTGTTGTTGATTATGTTACTAAGTGGGTCGAAGCTATTCCAACTAGTAGCGTTGATCATAACACTTCTATTAAAATGCTTAAAGAAGTTGTTTTCCCTTTATTTGGAGTCCCTAGATATTTCATGACTTATGGTGGTTCACACTTTATCCATGGTGCTTTCCGTAAATTGCCTGCTAAGTATGATGTTAATCATAGAATTGCATCTCCTTATCATCCTCGGTCTAGTGGTCAAGTAGAATTGAGCAATAGGTAAATTAAATTGATTTTGTAGAAGACTGTTAATAGATCTAGGAATAATTGGTCTAAGGAACTTGATGATGCATTGTGGGCTTATAGAACTGGTTACAAGAACCCTATGGGTATGTCTCCGTATAAAATGGTTTATGGTAAAGCATGTAACTTACCTCTTGAGCTAGAACATAAATCTTATTGGGCAATTAAAGAGCTCAATTATAATTTCAAACTTGCTGGTGAGAAGAGGTTATTCGACATTAGCTCACTTGATTAATGGAGAACACATGCCTATGAGAATGCCAAGTTGTTTAAAGAAAAGGTTAAGAGATGGCATGATAGAAGGATACAAAAGTGTGAATTTAATGTAGGTGATCATGTCTTGCTATACAATTCTCGTTTAAGATTTTTTGCAGGAAAACTTCCCTCTAAATGGGAAGGGGCTTACATAATCAAGGAAGTATATCGTTCCGGTGCCATCAAAATCAACAACGCAGAAGGCACAAACCCAAAGGTGGTAAACGGGCAAAGAATCAACATTATATCTCAGGTACTCCCATAAATGTTGAGAGCAATATTATTAATACCATAACTCCGAAGGAGTACATTAGGGAGACCTACCAAAACGTTACAGACTCCGAAAAGGAATAGGTATGTGGTACGGTAAGTAAATCGACTTCGAAAAATTATCAATGGAAAATTTTATCCATTTTGGAATATTTAAAAATTAGGAAAATTTAAAGTAGTCCGAATAGTGCACGAGGAGACGACAAGCCAGGGGCTCGCCCTACCCCTTGGGAGCGCCCCTGTGGCTTGTGTCTACCTCGTGTACCATCCGGAGTCCGTTTTCTTGTGGTATACTCCTTCGGGTCAGTAAAAATTCATTATATAGTCTCCCGAAGGTTTTGACTCTCGTATCATGCCAATACCTCCTGTTTTCTTTTTGAGTTGTTTCCGCAACAGATTTACAGCAATATGTCGTCCGAAGATTCTGATGGGGAGAGCTATATATCGCATTATCTTGCCAATCCCAAGCTCTATGGGGAGATCCATATTGATTGTTCTCGGAGGAGGAACAAGAAGGCAAGTACGAGGAAGAAAGCTCAGATGAAGAAGAGGCCCCCCTGCTCAGCCAGGAGATATGCACTTGGAGTTGAAGAAATCAAGCCTCCCAAACACAAGGCGAAAACCCAAGGTTCTATTTATCCCTTCTCGTTTCCTACAGGAGAGCAACGAAGAGTTATGCCAAAGGATATTGAAGCTCGAGCAGGAAGTGGATGATCTGAGGGAACAAAATTTTATGCTTAGGAGGAAACTAGACAAGCTTCCAACCTTATCAACAACTCCAACATCACCACCTCTGAAGCAAGACAACTAAACACATGGGTATGGGCACTCCCCTTGGCTTGTGCCAAGCTTGGGGGAGGTGCCCCGATATCGTATCGCCATCACATCTCTTAATTTTATCATTTTTCTTAGTTTGATCCTTTTGGTTATATCTTGATCTAGTAGAATGAAGTTTTCTTGTGATCTAGTTTTGAGTTTTTGTTTTATGTTCCTCATATGTAAGCAACTCTGAGTGTTATATAATAAATAGTAGTTTTGAGTTGAGGGCTTAGCTTATTTTCTATGATCTCGATCTTCAGAAAAGAAATAGAAAGAAGTATAGAATAAAAGCAAATAGTATATATGATGATCTTATGGGTAGTGATAACTTCACATATGAGAAGTATGTCGACTGCAACTTGTTGTGGGTTGACAAACATATTTATTGGTCATTGTGGAAATGAAAAGGAAGTAATAAAGAAAGAGAGGTTCACATATAAATATATTATCTTGGACATCTTTTATGATTGTGAGCACTCATTAAAATATTATATGTTAAGAAGTTGATGTTGGACAAGGAAGACAACATGTTTGCTTACTTCCGAATAGAAGTTATATGGTTATAGATCCTTCAACATGTGTCGCTTGCTTCCACCTCATATCAGCCAAAACTTCCGCACCAAGTAGAGATACTACTTGTGCATCCAAACACCCTCAACCCAGTTGTGCCATGAGAGTCCACCATACCCACCTATGAATTGTGTAAGATCCTTCAAGTAAGTTTTCATCGGTGCAAGCAATAAAAAAATTGCTCTCTAAATATGTGTGATCTATTAGTGTGAGGAAAATAAGCTTTATACAAACTTGTGATAGGGAAGAAATAAAAGCGACGGACTGCATAATAAAGTTCTCTATCACAAGGGGCAATATAAAGTGACTTTCTTTTGCATTAAGGGATTGTGCATCCAACTATAAAAGCGCATGACAACCTCTGCTTCCCTCTACGAAGGGCCTATATGTTAATTTTATTTTCTAGTACTTACCTATATGCAAGAGTCGTGGTGATCTCCATCACTTTCCTTACTTCGCCTTTATCTCTTGGCAAGCGTCATGTGTTGGGGAATGATATAGACACATATATTCACTCAGAAGTGTGTGAGCATAAGCTATTACTATTGGCATTACCCTTGAGGTAAATAGTTGGGAGGCAACACTATAAGGTCCTATCTTTCTCTGTGTCCGATTGAAGCTTTGAACTCATAGGTACCTCATGAGTGTTAGCAATTGTGAAAGACTAAAAGATGATTGAGTATGTGGGTTTGCTTTAAAATCTCTTATATTGACTCTTTCCTACGTTATGATAAATTGGAATTGCTTCAATGACTGAGATCACAGTTTGTTGGTTCCCAATAGATTTCTTGATTCATACTTTACCTTGTGAACGAATTGTTACTTCGGCATAAGAAATTATATGCCAATTTATGTTTTTGTTCTAAAGATGATCATGATGCCTTCATGTCCGCATTTTATTTTATCGACACCTCTATCTCTAAACATGTGGGCATATTTATCGATTTAGGCATTCGCTTGAGGACAAGCGAGGTCTAATCTTGGGGGAGTTGACACGTCCATTTTGCATCATGCTTTTATATTGATATTTATTGCATTATGGGCTATTGTTACACATTTTGGTACAATACTTATGCCTTTTCTTTCTTATTTTACAAGGTTTGCATGAAGAGGGAGAATGCTGGCAGATGGAATTCTAGACTAGAAAAGGAGCAAATCTGAGATACCTATTCCGCACAACTCCAAAAGTCATGAAAATCTACAGAGAATTATTTTGGAATATAAAAAAAATATTGGGCGAAAGAAATACATCAGGGGGCCCACTAGGGAGTCACAAGCCAGGGGCGCGCCCTACCCCCTGGGCGCGCCCTATGGCTTGTGGCCCACCTGGCAGCCCTCCGGGGCCCATCTTCTGCTATATGGAGTGTTTTGACCTAGAAAAATCATAAGAGAGATTTTGGGGCAAAGCGCTGCCGTCCCGAGGCGGAACTTGGGCAGAACCAATCTAGGGCTCCGGCGAAGCTGTTCTGCCGGGGAAAGTTCCCTCTGGGAGGGGGAAATCAAAGCTATCAACATCACCAACGATCCTCTCATAGAGAGGGGTTGAATCTCCATCAACATCTTCACCAGAATGATCTCCTCTCCAAACTCTAGTTCATCTCTTGTATCCGATATCTGATCTTTGCCTCAAAACCTCAGATTGGTACTTGTGGGTTGCTAGTAGTGTTGATTACTCCTTGAGTTGATGCTAGTTGGTTTACTTGGTGGAAGATCATGTGTTCAGATCCTTGCTCATCATTAATACTCCTCTCATTATGAACATGAATATGCTTTGTGAGTAGTTACGTTTGTTCCTGAGGACATGGGATAAGTCTTGTTATAAGTAATCATGTGAATTTGGTATTCGTTCGATATTTTGGTGAGATGTATGTTGTCTCTCCTCTAATGGTGTTATGTGAACGTCGACTACATGACAGTTCACCATTTTTTGGGACTAGAGGATGGCATTGGAAAGTAATAAGTAGATGATGGGTTGCTAGAGTGATAGAAGCTTAAACTCTAGTTTATGCGTTGCTTCGTAAGGGGCTGATTTGGATCCACATGTTTCATGCTATGGTTAGATTTATCTTAATTCTTCTTTTGTAGTTGCGGATGCTTGTGAGAGGGGTTAATCATAAGTGTGAGGTTTCTCCAAGTAAGGGCAGAACCCAAGCACCGGTCCACCCACATATCAAATTATCAAAGTAACGAACGCGAATCATATGAGCATGATGAAAACTAGCTTGACAGAAATTCCCATGTGTCCTCGGGAGCACTTTGCTTTATATAAGAGTTTGTCCAGGCTTGTCCTTTGCTATAAAAAGGATTGGGATACCTTTCTGCACCTTTGTTACCCTTGTTACTTGCTACCCGCTACGAATTATCTTATCACAAAACTATCTGTTACCGATAATTCGAGTGCTTGCAGAGAATACCTTACTGAGAACCGCTTGTCATTTCCTTCTGCTCCTCGTTGGGTTCAACACTCTTACTTATAGAATGGACTATGATAGATCCCCTATACTTGTGGGTCATTAGATGACACCTCCATGGCATCCTTCGCGGCCCCTAGAGGTGTGGGGTGTGATGTAGTTCGACTCTCCGATAGCTCGACGGGTGGAGACTCCCGATCCTAAACTTGGTCGGTGGGGAGAACGTGTGGTGGGCTGCGGATCAAAAGGCGTTCATACATTTAGAACATTAAAAACTTTGCATAAATGACTCAGGGAGTCCTCGGATTCATACCTTTGAGCTAGGGGCTTGACCCTTTGGTTCCTTTGAGGAACCTTCTTGAAGTCCTCGGACTCAGCATCAGAGTCTGAGTTGTCGTCGGCCAGGATCAACCGCGGCCGACACGCCCACTTCGGGGCAAGAGGAGGTACATCCTCCGTGTCGTCCGGTGATGCCGCCCTCTTTCTTGTGAGGGGGGAATCACTTTCCCCCTCTTCCTCATGCTCTTCTTGGTGGAGGAAGCATGGGTTTCCTCGGACATAGCGTCCGGCTGGTCCCTTATGCGGAGACCTTCTCCGGCCTTCTACTTCTACTACTTCTTCTCTAGCGATGTGTATGGCGCCACGACGAGCATCTCTGTCAACAACTCTGACTTGGGGTCTTCTGGCTGTTGTGCTGGGCAGTTAATTCCCGTGGCCTTGCTCAACCGTTTCTGCAAAGATGAGGGGAAAGACGTTCAGTCCTTTTGTCAAAAACAGAGCTAGTTGATTAGAATTATATCGTACCTGGGTAGGAGGGTTATCGGCGCTTAGGCCTGAATCCTCTTTCTCGACTGACCAGCTCTTCCAAGGCTTGAACAATGCCTTCCACAGTTTCTCAGGAGTAGTGCGGAAGAGTTGGTGCACGGTAGGCTCGTCCTCAAGCTGATAAGCCCACACGGGGGAGTCCCGGCACTGGTAGGGAAGGAGGCGGCGTCGGAGTATGATCTGGACCATGTTAACCAATTCGATCTTGGCCTTGATCATTAAGGAGGTTCGCTTCTGCAGCAATTCCACCTCTACATCCAACCCGCGGTCAAGGCCCTTCCTGAGTCATGAAGTTAATCTCGTGGGAGGTCTGGATCTGAACTCGGCTAGTGCAACCTGGCCCTGTTCCCTTGATTCGGCGATGTAGAACCATTCCTTCTGCCAGATCTTGATGGTGTCGATGAAGGTGCTAGTCGGCCATATGACGCGGAGGAGCTTGATGATTACCGCCCCTCCGCACTCGGCGTGCTCACCTGCAACGTACTTCGGCTTGACGTTGAAGACCTTGAGCCACAGGCCGAAGTGTGGCTTGACCCGCAAGAAGGCTTCATAGACGCTAAAGAAGGTCAAGATATGCATGAATGAGTTCGGGGGAAGGTCATGGAAGTCCAACACGTAGAAGAACATGATGCCCCTGCGAAGGGGTGGAGCAGGAAGCTCAGACCCCAGATGAAATGGGGGACGAACACCACTCTCTCGCCTGGTTTGGGGGTGGGAACCACCTAGTTAGCCTCTGTGGCGCGGTGGAAGACGTTGGCGGGGAGGTAGCCGGCAAGCTTTAGATCCTGGATGTCCTGGTTGGTGACCTTGGAGGCCTCCCACTTGCCATTGGATCCCGAACCCGCCATGGCTAGGCTCAGAGGACAAGTCGAGGAAGAACTGGATTTGGGCTCTTGAGGCTTGGGGAGATTAATGAAGCAGAGGATGCGAATGGGAAGCGTGAATAGGCCTTGGTTTTTCCCCTTTTATGAGGTGTGACGCCGGTTAACCTCCCTTACTGTGCCGCAAATCCCTCTGCTTCCCAAGACGTGTGTGTCGTTATACGTGCGTAAAGTAAGGTGAGATGTTAATCATATCCCGTGTGGAACGGAGCACGATTTAAGCATTGATGAGTCGTGCCAATGTAAAAATGGCCTCGAACTGTGAATCTTGTTTTCATAGCTGGTTCAGCGGTCGTGGTAGGCCACGACCCTTCATCGGAAAGGTCATGAGAAAACACTATTTACACTTTGATGGTTGGCCTTCGAGACTAAGCAATTCATGATGTCCGGACGATCATATAATTGGAAAAATTATGCATCATCGGAAGCCAGACTAGTCTCGGCCGATCATTAATGGGAGGAAGAACTCACCCCGCAAGCCGAAGACTCTGATCACGTGAAGCTGCCAGAGCTGAGACCCTTGGCGTTGGGGACTACTAAGGGAGTCCTGGACTAAGGGGTCCTTGGGCCTCTTGCCTGTCTCCCAATACGCCAGCCTGGTGGGCCGCATTCTGATCATCGCAGGAGGGGTCGTATACATCGAGACCCTATGTTCTAGAAGGAAGTCCCGAAGGCACGTCGTGCACTCCAAGTAAAGATGAGGAAATCGACATATCCATCCCCGGCAAGAGACCTACCTTGTGTAAACCCTAGGTACCCCCCTGGTGTTTGTATAAACCGGGAGGGTTTTAGATTATAGGGCAGAGAAACTCATCTAGGGTTTTAGCTATCTGATATCGAGGTAGATCAACTCTATAACCTTCATAACATAAATATAATCGAGCATGACCTAGGATTTTACCTTCATATGAGGGCCCGAACCTCGGTAAACATCGTCTCCTTCATCCCTTGTTACCATCGATCCTAGTCCTACAGCTCGGGACCCCCTACCCGAGATCCGCCGGTTTTGACACCGACAAGCACCGTCAGATTGAACCCATTACAACACACCCCTCTCGCTAAAGCAATATCAATCTAGTTGGCCAAACAATTTCAATAGATTGGAGAGATTTACGAATCTATAATAATCATGCAAATAAGAATCATAATAGATTTCATAGAAGACTCAAATATTTTTCATGAACAATCTGAACATAAACCCACAATTCATCGTATCCCAACAAATGCACCACACAAGAGAATTACATCGGATAGATCAAAGCGAAGATGTGCTGATCAATGTATTGAAGACCAAGAGAGAGATACATACATCTGGGTACTAACTACAGACTTGTAGGTTTGTGGTAGACTACTCACACATCACCATGGGAGCAACAAGGTTGATGTACAAGCCCTCCATGATCGATCCCCCTCCGACAGGGCATTGGAACAGAGCTCTAGATAGGCACACGACGAATAGAGACTTGCGGTGGATAAAAAGTGTTTTGCGAGTCTCTCTAGGGTTTTGGGCATTTATTGGAATTTATAGGCTAGAGAGGTGCATTAGGAGGCAACCGAGGGGCCCACCACACATCATGGCGCGACTACCCCCCTGGGTGCACCCTGATGTGTGTTAGCTCCCTCGTGTGGCCTCCGGTCTTCTACCGAAGGTTCCACGTATTATTTTGGTCTAGCAAAAATCATAAAAAACTTTCGTGGAAATTGGACATCGTTTGGTACTGTAAACCTTAACACTCAAAAACACGCAGAAAACGACATCTGGAACTTGGCACTGGGTTAAGAGGTTAGTGCTCAAAAATAATATTAATTGACATATAGTTTCCCCAAAAAATATCCTAGAATGATAATATTATAACATGTATCAATCAAAAATTATATATATGTTGGAGACGTATCAGTAGTGTTCATTCCCCACCTTGTTCGAGGCCTGAGATTCTAGGTGCATCCATTCGTGCGCGGGGTCATGTTCTACTACGGGCTCGACTTCCACCACATGGTCTCGAACGCCATACTTCACCTCGCCTCCTTCATCACTGTTTGTGAGTCCTTCCTCCATTGTGAACCGCACTTTGGTGTCTAGGCTAAGACCTTCGAAGTCAAGCTGAAGTCGAGCAACTCTGATCTGGTGGAGTGTAGAGGGACCATGATCAGCAAGAACCAGAATGTTGACTGGTTCCAAAGTACCTTCATCAAGACGGTGAAGGAATGACAGCACGAGTGGTTTTATATCACTGAGTCGAGCGCCCCCATCCAAACCGAAGTCCCACCCTTTTAGTCCGGGCACCCAAGGAAGCTCAAGTCCTGGATGAAGAAACACGACGCCTGGGGGGATGCCAGCGAGGTGGATACACTGATCAAGAAGATCAGGTGGTGGTCCATTGAGAAGAAACTCCAGCTCTCTGAGGTGATCAACGTCATGGAACACCGTCGGGACCTCACGCTCCAACTCCGGGCCAAACTGATGTGGGAGTATAAACCCGAGGATGCAGGGCCCGTTATACACTTCTTCCACATCAACCTAGCCAACATTTGGACGCGGCTATTTGAGCGGCCCAAGGATGGCATCCCCGAGGAGGGGAAAGATCGCGGCTTCGAGGCTACCCATGGATACCTAAAAGTAAGTGTTCTAACACATGTGTTCATATTATTCTTTTGTCGCATGGTGAGACAGATCTCAATGAATTGCTTTGCTTGTTATGCACAAAAATGGTCTGCCAAGATGCAGGCCATGCACTGCCCACCCCTGTTGCCGGAGGAGCTGAGAACTCCTCAACTCACAATGCTCCTAGTCGCGGAGCCGCACATGGTGGTCCCCAAGGGAGCGAAGACCCAGAGGGGCAGGGCGGGTCCTCGGAAGCGGGAGGCCTCAGTTGCCCGGTCCGAGGAGACCTATACCTCTGCCGTTAATGAAGACTTGGAGGAGGAGGAGGAGGAGGAGGAGGAGCAAAACCCTCCCTTAAAAGAAAGAGGGGGCGTCAGAGGACACTCAAGCTGAGTGCGGCCCAAGGGCTACAAGAGGTTTAGGAGGACCTTGGCCGAGGCCGTTAGCAAACCGCTGGGGAAGATCATGCTCTTCGATGATTCCGAAGATGACCCCCTCGTAATGGGGAGGAAAAACCAATAGCCTGAGAGTAAGTCATTGTTTTCCATATTCTACACTTCATTAGATCTATGTTTTAGTAGGAGTAAGCTCACACGAACATCTTTCTACAGCCTGCCGAAGGTGTGCCCAAGCGACTCCTCCAATGGGCTGCCATCTGCTTGTGGGACTTTAGACCCCCATAGTACTCTGTCAGATGGTGATGGGCCGAGGGAAGTGTCTTCTTCTCCATGCCCCAGGTTGACACTACGGGGGTCGAAGGTTCTATCGACATAAACCAGTATGATAGCTCGGTCCTGTAGGGCCCAAGGGATAAGGTCCCTGAGGTCACCAAGGAAACGCTAGGCCACATGTCGTCCTAGCCGCAGTGTGTCCAGGCTCCAGCTTCGAGGCCGGAGACTACTTCGCCCAGCATGCAGGTGCTTTGGTCCGAGGTCGTGTCGCCTCCACCTGCTGCCCAAAGACGGGCCAGTGTGGGGTGGACCAAGGAGATGGAAGAGACCTTGAAGGCTCCTCCCTCTTGGAAGAGCATCGTGCCTTGATCGGTACGACGCCACAAGGCTTCTGGTCCACGAGGCCCGGATTGCATGAGGTCTTCAAGGGCCTCGTTACGAGCTTTGAGGTACGTTTTTATTCTTTTGCAATAATTTCCGTTTTGCATTTACTTTATAAATATCTATACTTATCCAAGGACATGTTCTCATGGACTTCTACAAGTCCCGCTAAGTGAATATCCCTCGAGCCCAAGGACGGTTTCAAGGAACCGCTGTTGGGATCGAATAGAAACAGGAATTTGATGCCTAGTCCCTAGGACGCAGGACACGCGTCCGAGGTTTAATAAATTGGTCGTGGGAATTTATGTGAAAATTTCTTTGTTTTCAGGTATCTACCTCGACTCCAAACTCCATTTCCAAGGAGATAGCGGAGGTAAACTAGAAGCTCGAGAGGTCTGAGAAAGACCTCGACCTGATGAACAACCGGTTCGAGCAGTCTCAAGGTAAACAATCATTACTTCTTTGTTTGTTAATGCTAGAAAGTATTGTGTTTTGTTGTTGAGTTAGAAGTTGACGCCAAATTGTTTGAATGACACTGCTTTTGTCCGAGCTTGAGGAGATCAAAGCCGAGCTCAAGAAGGATCAGCGGGAGGTGGAGCAGCTGAAGATTGCAGCCCTGAAGGCGAAGGAGGACCAAGCTGCCGAGCAGGTGGCTAGGGAGAAGGAGCAGGCATGGGTCATGGAGGTCGAGGACGCCCCAAAGGGTGTGTTTGAAAAATGCAAAAAACTTCAGGTCAAGGAGAAGCATACCAAGGAAGAGCTCTAGAAGATCCAACTTGCACACTCCAAGCTCGACGTCATGGCCCGGACCAATCATGGGATGCTTCAACAAGTGGAGAAAATAGCCATGGGTAAGCCGTACTTATTGAAGTGTGTGTCTGGCAGTGAAGGGTGTGTCGTGCTGACACGGTTGTGGCATTCTGCAGAGGTATTCGCGGATATTCCAAGGAGTGTGATGGATGCCATCCAACACTTCGGGCAACTAGGGGGGCATGAAGAGGAGAAGGCCTTCTGCGGCAGTTCCCAGACTCCTCGTCGCCATAGCTGCTGAACCATCAAATGATGTAGTTGGTGGAGCTAATCCATGTGGCAAGGCCAGCTCTCCAGGATCTCTGCATCAAGCTGTGGCCCTCTAAACCTCTGTCGTCCAGCCTCTTTGGGGTCCTAGCCTGGTTGCAGGTTGCTGGCTCGCAGGTGGATCGTTGGAAGCGATCCACATGCTTTGAGGGAGCCCACGGGGTGTATGCTTGCCTGAACACGCACTTCCAGAAGGTGGAAGCCGTAGCCTATGCTACGGGGCCCCCATAGGAAAAAATCGCACTGCGAAGTAGTTCTACGCCAAAGTGGCAGAGGGAGCTCGGACGTCCGAAGGCATGTGTTAAAAGGACACTCTGTATCAGTTGTAGTACTTCGGTGTGCCGAAGTATGGGGGATGTAACGTAACATATTTTGTTTCAATGAGTATGTCTTTTATATTTCCTTGTATATATTTATTTATTTTAATTTATTTTCCTCCTGTCTGACCGTTTTGTACTAAAAGTAGCTAGTTGTAAATGATGTGACCTTGTACACCTTGATTGAGCAAAATAATAATGTTATTTATGTGAACTTTATCTCACAAAACAATTTAAACAATAATGCTTATAGAGGAAATTTCAATGCTAGACCGTGTCCCGGTAATTCCTCTAATAATTATGGTAATTCTTATGGAAATTCTTCTACAAATAACAACATGATACCTACTTATCTTGATAAGACCATTAAAGAATTTATTAGTTCCCAAAAGATTATTAATACCATGGAAGAAGAAAAGTTGCATAAAATTGATGACTTTGCTAAAAACTTGGATAGAATTTCTATTGATGTGGAAAATCCTAAAAATAAAAATTTGCCACCAAAGCACGATTTCAATGAGACTATTAAATCTGTCCAAATATATCTTAATGAAAGTAAAGAGAGGACTGCTAAGTTGAAAGCTAAGCGAGAATTCTTAGAAAAGGCTCTTCCACCCAGTTTTTACCTTAATCATGATGAAGATATTAAAGTGCTTCATACTTCTCCTCTTGAATATGTGTTTACTAATCTGAAAATTAATGATAAAGGGACTAGAGACGAGTCAACTTTAGCTAGAAGGTTTCTCATTTGTACGAAAGGTGACGATTCTAATGCTAAAACTAAAAAGGGTGGGTTTGGAGAGGTCAAAACTTTAACTAGTGATGTGCCCACTATCTTGGATTACAAAGACTTTAATTATGAAAGGTTCTCTTTATTAGAATTTATGTCCTTGTTTCAATCCATTATTATCTCACCCACTATCTATGAACAAAATAAAGCTTTTACTCAACATATAGTAGAGGCGATGATAAAAATTTATAATGAGAAACTTGAGCTAGAAGTTTCTATTCCTAGAAAATTGCATGATGAATGGTAACCTACTATTAAAATAAAGCTTAAAGCATCTAACTTCAATGTTTTGTGTGACCTTGGTTCTAGTGCTTCAACTATACCTAAATCTCTTTGTGGTGTGCTTGGTCTCACCAATATTCAAGATTGTTCAGTTAACTTGTATCTTGCATATTCTACCATTAAGAAACCTTTGGGTAGAATAAATTATGTGCTTATTATTGCAAATAGAAATTATGTGCCAATAGATTTCATTGTTCTTGATATTGAATTCAATCCTACTTGTCCAATAATACTTGGAAGGCCTTTCTTACGAACTATAGGTGCAATTATTGATATAAAAGAGGGAAACGTAAGGTTCCAATTTACATTAGACAAAGGGATGGAACACTTCCCTAGGAATAGAATTAAACCACATTATTAATCAACCAGGAGATCTACATATGGGTGGAGTGTCAAATATGACAACACATGAAACTATGCATTA
Organism: Hordeum marinum; assembly: GCA_022496015.1. Taxonomy (NCBI): domain Eukaryota; kingdom Viridiplantae; phylum Streptophyta; class Magnoliopsida; order Poales; family Poaceae; genus Hordeum; species Hordeum marinum. The sequence goes on from CM039673.1 coordinate 303,639,296, forward strand.
TGCCTAACTAGGGGCGTAAAACACTAGTGCTAGTTGGGAGGCAACCCAATTGTTATCTTATTTTATTTTATTTGTTTTTTTACAGTATGGTTGTTTTTAATAAAATGATTATTGAAACTGTAATAATTTTGGTTTTTTAAATTAGTGTTTGTGACAAGTAAAGCGTTTGCCAAGACTTGCATGATGAGTAGAATTGATATGGTACAAAATAACACAAACTTTAGCGTTAGGTGCAGAATTTATTTGATTTTACTGCAACAAATATTTGATCTGAAATTGTTACGCAATATTTTTATACAAACTACCCAGGTTTTCCTAATTTTTAAGAATTTTTGGAGTTACATAATTATGGTCTCTTTACATATCATTACAGATTGTTCTGTCTTACAGAGATTCTGTTTTTTGCTTGCATAGTTTGCTTGTTTTGATCATGCTATGGATTGTATCGGGGGTATAAGACATGGAGAAGTTAGAATACAGTAACTTATGCAATAACAAAATAATAACCAATTTATAACAGTACCTAAAGTATTTTATATGTTTGTTATACTAACGGATCTCATGAAGGTTTTTGATGAGTTTTATGTGATAAAGTCTTCAAGTTTTGAGTGCTATCACTATAGGTGAAGGAATAAGGAGCGGAAAGAGCCTAAGATTTGGGATGACCAAGGCACCCCAAGTCAAATTCTAGGAAGACTCAAGCGTCTAATCTTGGGGATGCCCCGGAAGGGATCCCCTCTTTTGTCTCAATCCATCGGTATGTCACTTGGAGCTATATTTGTATTCATCACGTGATATGAGTTTTGCTTGGAGCGTCGTTTCTTTTAGTTTGTTTTTGCTTTAGTTTTCCACAATCATTGTTTGCTATACACACCTAATTGAGAGATATACAAAATCACCATGATTTATTAGAATACTCTATGTGCTTCACTTATATCTCCTGAGCTAAGCAGTTGCTCTAGTACTTCACTCATATCTTTTAGAGCACAGTAGCGAGTAGATTTTAAATAAAAAATTACAGTCTGATTCTTCACTTCTATTTGTTTGAGAATTAATACAAAGTTACAGTAATTTGCATGGGTTATAATACTAGTCCAAAAATAATTGGTATTCAAAGACTGCATAATCAAAACCATCATGTAGCACATAAAAGAGAAATCTTGAGTTAATGATATTAATGTGGTAATGTGAATGGGCATGAGTGCATGATTACTATTTACTTATAGTATCGTTAATTATAGGTTGTTAACTTGCTGTTCACCTAAATATTTTATAACATGGTGATGATGTGTGAGCATTCTTATTCTTCGTTGAAATCTTAGTGTTGTTTGAGTCAGAGGCGCGCGATGATTAACTCCTCCCAACCTCCTCCCTAGGGGCATGTGAGTAGTACTGTGCTTCGAGAGAGTAAATAAAATCTTGCAATAAGTATGTGAGTTATTTATGACCAATGTGAATCCATGGATATATGCAATCTCGCCACTTCATATTTGCTAGCCTCTTTGGTATCATGCATTGCCCATTCTCACCTCGAGAATCGGTGCAACCTTCGATGGAGCATCCAAACCCCATGACATGATATGCTCTCTTACACATAACCCACCTTACATATTCCACAAAACAGCCACCATACCTACCTATCATGGCATTTCCATAGCCATTCTGAGATATATTGCCATGCAACTTTCACCGTTACATCACATGACTTGTACTTCCATTGTCATATTACTTTGCATGATCATATAAGCTGACATAGTATTTGTGCCAAACCCACCATTCACAATTTTTTATACATGTTATGCTTGATCATTGCACATCCTGGTACACCACCAAAGGCATTCATATAGAGTCATATCCTCTTATCAGTTGTTCATATCGAGTTTTAAGTAAATAAAAGTGTGATGATCATCATTATTAGGGCACTATCTTAGTGAGTAAAGGATGATGGAGACAATGACTCCCCCGCAAGTCGGGATGAGACTCCGGACGAAAAATAATGATAAAAAATAAGAGACCAAAAATGGGGAAATAAAAAAAATGAGGGAAAAGATAGAAGGGATAGTGCTACTATCTCTTTTTCCACGCTGGTGCCTCAAAGTGGCACCATGTTCTTCATGTAGAGAGTCTCTTGTTTTGTCACTTTCATACGCTAGTGGGAATTTTGTATTATAAAAATTGTCTTGTATATTACGATGACGGACTACCTCAAATGCCCGAGGTCTTCATGAGAAAGCAAGTTGGATGCACACCCACTTAGCTTCAATTGAGCATTCATACACTTATAGCTCTAGTGCATCCATTGCACGGCAATCCCTACTCCTCGCTTTGATATCTATTGATGGGCATATCCATAGCCCATTTATACGCCGAGTTGATGCGAGACTTTCTTCTCCACTTTTACCCCTTTGAAACCTACCACATATTATATTCCACCTTCATGCTATATACGTGGTTCATGCTCATATATGGCATGAGTAATAAAAAGATGAAGCGTGTTAAAAAGTATGATCCAATTGCCTGACTTGACACCATGGTGCTTTACATTTGTATTTATGTGGTGAAGACGGAGCCATGCTATACTTATATGATAAAATGAATAGGGGGTTACCATTCTTTAAGGATATATTCTGAAACTTGATGATTATGTGACTTATGTTTATGAATATTACTATGTTGATGTTTATTAATTCATCATTTCTCAATGATCATACCTGTAATAGATTACATGTTGGGTAGCATGTCACATCAAAAAAATGTTTTTATCATTTACCTACTCGAGGACGAGCAGGGATTAAGCTTGGGGATGCTGATACGTCTCAAACATATATATAATTTTTGATTGATCCATGCTATAATATTATCACTCTAGGATACTTTTGGGCAATTATATGTCAATTAATATTATTTTTGAGTGCTAACATATTAACCCGATGCCAAGTGTCAGTTGTTGTTTTCTGTGTGTTTTTAGCTTTTTCAGGTTTACAGTACCAAATGAAGTCCAATTGCCACGAAACTTTTTTATTATTTTTTCTAGACCAACAGAAGAGCCGGAAGCTTTAGGAGAAGACTCGGAGGCTACACGAGGGAGCCACCACACATCAGGGCGCGCATGTTGGGGAACGTTGCATGGGAAACAAAAAAAATTCCAACGCTTCACCAAGATCAATCTAGGAGATGAGCATCTATGAGAGGAGAGATTGGATCTACATACCCTTGTAGATCGCTAAGCGGAAGCGTTAAAGAACACGTTTGATGTAGTGGTACGTCTACCGCGATCCAAATCGCAAGCCGTCCCACAAACTCCCGATCAAGTATCGAACGGACGACACCTCCGCGTTCAGCACACGTGCAGATCGGTGAAGATCACCGCCTTCTTGATCCAGCAAGAGAGAGCAGAGAGGTAGACGAGTTCTCCGGCAGCACGACAGTGTTGTGGCATTGGTGGTGGAGCAATTCCAGCAGGGCTTCTCCTAAGCACTACTGAAAACCGATCTAGAGGAGAAAACGATCTAGAGGAAGAAGAGGGCAGCACTTGGCAGAATTAGGGTTGGGGCTACCCTCAAAATCCTCTAGTATATATAGGAGGGAGGGGAGAGGAGGCAGCCCTAGCCTCTCCTCCAAGGAGAGGTTCGGCTGAACCAAAGGGGAGGAGTCCACCTCCCACAAGGGAGGTGGATTCCAAGTGGGACTCTTTCCCAAACTTGGCCCCTACTCTATCTCTTCCTCCATGTGCATAGGGCCTTTTGGGCTAGCTTGCCCAACCCACCAGGGGCTGGTGCGCCACCTCTAAGGACCATGTGATCCCTTGGGGTATGTGGGTTCCACTTGGTGGTCCCCGAAACCCATTCGTCACTCCCGGTACACAACCGGAAATGCCCGAAACTTTTCCGGAGTTCAAATACCACTTTTTTATATATCAATCTTTCCCTCCGGACCATTGTGGAGCTCCTCATGACGTCCGGGATCTCATCCGGATCTCACCACCATACATAACTCTATGCTACCGAAACGTCACCGAACCTTAAGTGTGCAGACCCTGTGGGTTCGAGAACTATGTAGACATGATCGAGACACCTCTATAGTCAATAACCAATAGCGGGACCTTGATGCCCATATTGATTCCTACATATTCTACAAAGATATTTATTGGTCGAACCTCTGTGTCAAGGATTCAGTTAATCACTTATGATGTTCCCTTTGTTCTTCGGTATGTTACTTGCCCAAGATTCGATCGTCGGTATATCCATACCTAGTTCAACCTTGTTACCGGCAAGTCTCTTTACTCGTTCTGTAATACAAGATCCCGTGGCTAACACTTAGTCACATTGCTTGCAAGGCTTATTGTGATGTTGTATTATCGAGTGGGCCCTAAGATACCTCTCTGTCACACGGAGTAACAAATCCGAGTGTTCATCCATGCCAACCCAGCAGACACCCTCGAAGATACCTGTAGAGCACCTTTATAGTCACCCAGTTATGTTGTGACGTTTGATACAGACAAGTCACTCCTCCGGTGTTCGTGATTTGCATGATCGCATGGTCATAGAAACATATGCTTGAAATGCAGAAAATTGTAGCAATAAACTGACACGATCATATGCTACGTTTATAGTTTGTGTCTTGTCCATCCAATCATTCTCCTAATGATGTGATCCCGTTATCAAATGACATCTCATGTCAATGGCTAGGAAACCTTGACCATCTTTGATCAACGAGCTAGTCTACTAGAGGCACACTAGGGGAAAAGTGTTGTCTATACATCCACACATGCAATGTGTTTCCAATCAATACAATTATAGAATGGATAATAAACAATTATCATGAACAAGAAAATATAATAATAAACACTTTATTTATTGCCTCTAGGGCATATTTCCAACAGCACCCGGGGGGTCACACCCTGATATGTGGTGGGCCCCTCCACTGCCTCTCGAGGCCCCTTTATGGCCTATAAATTCTAATAAATCCTAAAAACTCTAGAGAGCCTCTCGAAACTCTTTTTCCGCCGCCGCAAGTCTCTATTCCATCGTGTGCCCATCTGGAGCGCTGTTTCGATGCCCTGCCAAAGGGGGGATCGATCACGGAGGGCCTCTACATCAACCTTGTTGCTCCCATGGTGATGCGTGAGTAGTCTACCATAAACCTACATGTTCGTAGTTAGTACCTAGATGGCTATCTCTCTCCCTCTGTTGATCTTCAATACAATGATCATCACATCTTCGCTTTGATCTATCCGATGTAATTCTTTTGTCATGTGTGTTTGTTGGGATACCATGAATTGTGGTTTTATGTTTAGATTATTCATGATAAAAGATTTGAGTCTTCTCTGAAATCTATTATGATTCTTATTTGCATGATTATTTTAGCTTCATAAATATGTGTGATCTATTGAAATAGTTTGGCCAACTAGATTGATATTTCTTCAGTGAGAAGGGTGCATTGTAGTGGGTTCAATGTGGCGGTGGTCTATATCCCAATGAAAGAAAGGGAAAAGACACGTCTTTGTATTTTTCCACTAATAATAAAACGACAGGGTTAATTCATATTTATTTAGTTCTCTTTGTCTACATAATAACATTTCTCCAAGCATTACTCGGTTTTACTTAATACTCTAGATGCATGCTGGATAACAGTCGATGGGTGGAGTAATAATAATAGGTGCAGCAAGGAGTCAACCTATTTGCTTATGGACATGCTGCCTCTATACACATGATCATTGTCGTGAATCACATAACTATGCGCTTTTCTATCACTTGCCCAACAGTAATTTGTTTACCCACCGTATGCCTACTTCATGAGAGATACCACTAGGGAAAACTATGGCCCTTGGGTCTATCCAGATATATATTTACAAAAATATGAATTACCTTGCTGTTTTTATTTACTTTCTATTTTATTTTTCAATTTATAATTATCTACTACCAACCACACTACTTATTAGCTTGCAAGTAACGAGTCCAAGGGGATTGACAACTCTCTTGCCCACGTTGGTTGCAAGTGTTTGCTTCTTTGTGTGTAGTCGCTGAAGATGGGGGTTGCGTGCTACTCCTATTGGTTCGATAAACCTTGGTTCTCTACTAGGGAGATACTTACTTATAATGTGTTGCATCACCCGCTCCTCTTCACAGAAAACCCAATGCAGATCACAAGTATCAATAAGTTTAATCAATGATAATTTTAGTCACTTTTACTAGCATCATAAATAGCAACTCTTTTGTTATAAAACTCATGATGATAAATTAGCAATAAATTCACATGTTATGGTTCAAACTATGGATTCTGTTGAAACTTTACAACCTATGTTCTTAGTCACCGAACAATCACAATTCATATTGTTTTCTACAAGTCTAAGTAAGAGCTCCACATACTCAATTATCATATATTGTTCTATGATTGCTAATACTCAAAGCATATATTTAGAACAAACAACATTCATCAAACATAGAGAAAGATAGGGGCTTAATATTTTGCGTCCCAACACACTTATCACAAAGATAATTGTCAACAATGATAACTCATGATCAAATATATTTGACTGGATATATGTGTTTGAATCTTTCCCCACCGAATGATGCTTGCCAGCTAGAGATTGAGGTTGAAATAAGAAGTTGACCCAACATCAAAAGTAAATAACATGAAAGTAAATAGCATAAAATTAAATAGAATGTCCATTTGTAGAGGGAAGCAAGGTTTTGCTTATGTGCCAGAGCTCATTGAATAAAACATAGATAAAAATATATGTTGTGTGGCATGTCGTTCCTGTCAACGTTACGACAAGGCATTTCAGTATCTTCCATGCTAAGCACATTAATGGAGGTTTCCAAACATATTTGAAATTTTTGCTCCCCCTACACCATCCAAACACATTCCATGGCTGGTCGAATCCACGGGTACCCTCCAAACAAACAACTTTCTAGGGGACTTCGTGTTTATTTATTTTTCTATTATGCATGACTGGGCATCCTTTCTACAGCCTCTCTCATGCAATGACAAGTGAATAAAAACTCATCATGAGTTAAACACACTTAGCATGGAAGACACTGGACACCTCGTCGCTCCATGACCAGTACGGGCACACAAAACAGATATTTATTTGAAGATTTTAGAGGTGGGACATAGAAATTTACTTGGAATGGCATTGAAATACCATATATAGGTAGGTATGGTGGACACTCATGGAAGAAACTTTGCTCGAGGATTGTGTATGCACAAGTAGTATTTCTACTTAGTACAGAATTTTGGCTAGCAAAGGGTTCTAAACAAGCACCACATGTTGGAGGATCCGTAACAATATAACTTCTATGCTAATGTACCCAAACATAACTCATTACATTGTCTTTCTTGTCCAACTTCAACAAATTTGATCAAGGTTGAAAATAATTAATGAGTATTCACAATCATAAAATATGTCCAAGATAATATATTTGTATGTGAAAGTTCTCTTCCTTATACTAATCATTCATAAATTGCTTGTATGACCAATACTATGATTGTCAAACTTCAATTGATTTTACTTTCTAAACCAAATGTGAAACTACTACTAAGCATAAATCACATGGATAATTTCAGATTTATAATATTCACTTCATTCACAATTTACTCTTAGGATCTAAGTGAAGCACAAGAGTAAACATCAAACTACTCCAAGAAGATATAAGTGAAGATCAGTGAGCAGTCAAACAATCAAATAGATATGTGAGGACTCTCTCTCAATGAAGAATTTCAGATATAATATTTATTCAAAACATCAAACAAAACAAAAAGGACAGTCCAAGAATAGCACATATCACGCGAACGAACAAAAACTTAGGCTCAACATAAGCTAACAGATATTTGTTGACGAAGAGATGTGGGATGCCTAACGTGGCATCCCCAAACATGGATGCTTGAGGATTCTTGTAATATTGACTTGGGAAGCCTTGGGAATCCCCAAGCTTTAGGTCTTGTGTCTCTTTAATTTCTCTCATATCACGGTTTCCTAAATCATAAAAGCTTCATCCACACAAAACTTGGCAAGAACTCGTGAGAAAGGTTAGTGCACATTAGAATAAATCAACACTTCATGTTCTGCAAACACAAGTTGTATAATTTTTTTAAAACATTAGTAAATCTATACTATCATTTCCACAATTTATATCTAGCAATATAAGCCATGAAAACACTAGGGCAAGTAGATAACAAAATTATGACATCAATCTGTCTAAAGAGGACAATCTATAGAACTTAATTCAAAAGGTGTACTTATGTAACTCAATAAATTTGGAAAATTTAGAAGATGATAAAAAATTATTTGAAAATATTGTGTATTTTTTTGAAACTTCCGCATTCCAGTATGAAAATTCAAACACTACAGCAAAAGTTTCTGTTTTACACAACACACATCAAACATGCAATTTAAGCAATCCTAAAGGCAATTCTTGGTAATTTTTACTGAAAAAATGATTATAAATAACAAAAAGCAAAGTCCAACAAAATGAAATGACACTCCAAGCAAAACACATATTATGTGGCGAATAAAAATATTGCTCCAAGTAAGATATACGGATAGTGTTGAAGTTGAAAGAGGGGAAACCTTCCGGGGCATCCCCAAGCTTAGACGCTTGAGTCTTCCTTGAATATTACCTTGGGGTGCCTTGGGAATCCCCAAGATTGGGGTATTGATGCTCCATATTCTCATCATATTGGTATCTCACCCAAAACTTGGAAACATCAATCACACAAAACTCAATGGAACTTCCTGAGATGGGTTAGGGTAATAAAATAAACGATTCACTTAGGTGTTGTCAAGACAAGATTCATAATTGTTATCACATAATTACTATTGTATTATATCACTCCCATAATTTATATCACTAGAAATATAAGCTATGGAAACACTAAAACAAGCAAATTACGCATGTAAAACAGAATTTGTAAAAAATAAAACAGTCTATAATGATATGAACAAAACCCATATTTACCTATCTTTAAAATTCTGAAAAATTAGCATAACGTAGAGAATCTGCATAGAAACATCGTGTAAAAGTTTCAGAATATTTTGACTCTCGAGCAAAATCAGAGAAATTTTGTACTTGAGGCAAAAAATTTAGTTTTTTCACGAAATCAAATCAACAAGTATCCACACTATCCCAAAGGCTTCACTTGGCACATTATTGAAATAAAAGACATATAACATGATTACTAAAGTATCTTAATCATATGAAATCACACAAAAGATTAAGGATAAATGTTGGGTTGACTTCCAACAAGCTATTTTCTTTAAAGCCTTTTATCTAGGCATGATGATTTCAATGATGCTCGCATAAAAGTAAAGAACTAAAACACAAATGGAGGATAATGAGGAATATAGAAAGAACATTTAAGCCTAACCCACTTCCAACACCTACGGATTTTGTGAGCAAACAATTCATGGGAGCAAGAATCAACTCGCATAGGAAGGCAAAACAAGTATAACTTCAAGATTTTCAACACATAGAGAGGAAGCTTGATATTATTCCAATACCTACAAGCATACATTCCTCCCTCATAATAATTTTCAGAATAATCATAAAGGAATTCAACAATATAACTATCACATAAAGCATCCTTTCCATGATCTACAAGCATAGAGTTTTTACTACTCTCCACATAAGCAAACTTCTCATACATAATGGTGGGAGTATCATATGACATGTTTTATAAAAATAATCATCACTACTTTATAACATAAGTATCATCACAATAATCATCATAAGTAGCAACTTTGTTCTCATCATAATCAGTTGAAACCTCTTCCAAGATAGTGGAATCATTACTAAATAAAGTCATGATATCTCCAAATCCACTTTTATCATTATAATAAGATTCAAGACCCTCCAAAATAATTGGATAATTATCATATAAAGTCAACACTCTTCCAAATCCAATTTCATAACAATTCCAATTATCATAAATGGGAGGCGTCCAATCATCATAACAACATTATTTTCAGCAAATAAATTCTCAAACATAGCATGAATAACACCAACAGTATAACAATTATTATCATAATACTTTTCCAATTTAGTGTCAAAAATATTTTCAATATTATAAGGAGTATCATTATGTTCACAATCATAATCATCACAACAAGTAGTAGGCATAACAAAATAATCATCAAATATACCATCGTCCACACTACTTTAAGATTCATTCTCAATGATGATAGGAGAAACATTATTTGGGAGAGATACCTTTTTACCTCTAATTTTCCATATTTCCTTCTTCTTCATGACATCATGTGTGGGTTTAAGTAATTTTTTCGAGCTTCTTATTGAAGAGATTCATTCGATGGGGGCTCCTCTTCACTACCTGATTCATCACGAGAGACAATAGGAGGGGAAGTGGAAATCTTGACCCTTTCATTAGTATTCCTTTTATATTCTATTAGTTGTCCCATCTATCTATAGTTGGCAATATAAGCATTCTCATTGCAATTTACTATGCAAAACATATAGATTTCCTGCAGATTAGTTTTAGGGTCATTCGTGAATATGAGTGCTTCAAACCAAATATTTTTATGTGACAATTCTTCACACCCCCAAAATAAACAAAGTTCAGTATAAAGTTCAAGGGTGATCAAGTTATTACAATATTTGTTCATGATTTCATCATGAAAAAGTATGCATTGGAAATTACGATGACCCACCCTATTACACAATTCACAAGTAATGGGATGAAGAGAGCATAATTTTGTAGAAAATGCATCTATCACTTTAAGCCACCAATTGGTTTTATCATGCTTATGTGAAAGCATCCGTTCCCTTGGTAGTTTTGGTAATGAATAACAACATATATGTCATTTGACTCATGTTTTCAATAAGCATATTTTAGGAAGAGTCCAATGATGGGGTGGCTATAAACTGTGAGGAGATAACCCAATATGCGAGGAATGGATTGGCAAAGATTCTAGCTAGAAGACTCCCTTTTTACTTTGTGAGAAATCACTTTGATTCCATAGGAAAGCCAATACTATTAAAAGGGGGTGAGGTATTGTTCGTGAACAAGTTGCTCCACGTGCACAAGTGCTAGCCACCAAAAACACCCACAAGCTCTCCCACAAAATACTCTCTCTATACCCTACCACTCAAAATCGACACCACCAAGAATTCCATATCGGTTACACTGAGTCAAAACCTAAGACAGAACCCTAGCCAAACCCTAGCTCTTCGGTGCAATCGAGTTTATATTGGTGCAATCGAGAATTAGTGACCACGATTCTGTTAGCTGTTTTCATTAAATAGCAATTTCTGATTTTTGTGTTTGGGTCTCAGTGAGTCTTGGAAACTGCCTCATCCACTCACTTCGGTACCACCGAGTTTCCAATATCGGTCTCATCGAGATTCTGAAAGTTGCCACATTTTGAACAGATCGGTACAACCGAGTTTTGTATCGGTTTCACCAAGATGGTCAATAATGTTTTAACGGTTGGATTTTTGGATATGCCTATACATACCCCTCAACCACATCCCATTCATAAGAGAAGCACTCATAATAGTTCCCCACTTACCATATCCAAATTTCTGAGAGGGAACCACCTCCCCTTGTGTTGAGATCAAGATCATCCACTCCAACCATATGGATATTGATTTCTAGCCTCCCCAAGTTGCTTTCAAGCCAATCAATCTCTTCTACCAAACCAAATATGTGAGAGAGATTGAGTGTTGAGGAGTCTATCATCTTGAAGCACAAGAGCAAGGAGTTCATCACCATTATCAAGCCTATTACCTTTTTGAGGGTGGTGCCTCCTAGATTGGTTAGGTGTTGCTTGAGAGCGTTGTACTTCATGTTGTGGAGTTGAACCAAGAAGTTTGTAAGGGCAAGGAGATCGCCTACTTCGTGAAGATCTACCCATAGTGAGACTAGTCCTTCATGGACGAAAGCCGTTGCGGAATAGTCCAGGTTGCTACTTCGTGGACCCTTATGGGTGGAGCCCTCCGTGGATTCTCACGACCGTTACCCATCGTGGGTTGAAGACTCCATAAACGTGGATGTATGATAGAGCCACCTATCAGAACCATGGGAAAAATCTTCGTGTCTACAACTGCGTGTGACAAAGAATAACTCCAAAGTTCCTATCTAACAGAGAACATGAGATGAAATTCTTCTCGGTAGCAAAACCACCTCAAGGTTATCATTTCCGATCAATCTATTGAGCCATACATATAAGTGTCACAAATAGCCTTAGAGTCCATACTAGACTAACACCTATGATATGCATCAATCAACTCTAATGTCACCTACATACTCCAATGTCACCACAAGTATCTATGAGTTAATTATTCGACATGCATCAAATAATTTCAAATTCATCACATTCAATCCAACACAAAGAACTTCAAAGAGTACCCCCTAGATTTATATCAGAGAACATAGGACTAAAACATGTATCTACCTATGTGCCTAGATCACCTCAATGTCACCACGGGGATCCGCAAGTTGATAACCAAAACATATATCAAGTGACTCGATAGAACAACCCATTGTCACCATAGGTATCCACATGCAATACATATATCAAGTGTTCTCAAATCCAAAGTATTCAATCCAACATAACGATGTCTCAAAGGGAAAGTCTCGATTCATCACATCAAGATAGAGAGGGAAGAACACTATATGATACAGCTATATTAACAAAGTCAGTGATACAACAAGATTGTGCCATACAACAATTTGCTAGAAGTCCTAATTAGGATGATGCTTCACATCTTAATACCTCCCTTGAATTATGTGATATGCAAAAGAAAAAAGATGTGGATAATGATGTGGTTAAACAGAAATGATTTCCTTTCTCACTAAGAGATAAAGCTAAAAGTGGGTTCTTATCCTTGCCTCGCAATAGTTATGGAACGTGGGATAAGTGTAAGGATGCTTTTATTGCCAAACATTTTTCTCCTGGTAAGATTATATCTCTCCGAAACCAAATTATGAATTTTCAACAACATGAGAAAGAACATGTTGCCCAATCATGGTAGATAATGAAATTTATGATTAGAAATTGTCCCACTCATGGCTTAAGTTTGTGGATGATAATACAAAATTCTATACGGGATTAAACTTTGTGTCAAGAAATCTCCTAGACTCTTCTACAGGTGGTACCTTTATGGAGATTACATTAGGAGAAGATACAAAACTACTGGATAAGATCATGAAAAATCATTCTCAATGGAGTACCGAATAAGCTTTAACAGGTAAGAAGGTAAATTCTATCCAAGAAAGCGCTACTTTGAGTGATAAGTTGGATTCTCTTATGAATGTGGTTCCAAATAAAAACACTCATGTTGATCCCAATGATGTGCCATTATCTAATTTGATTGATAAAAATAATGATGCTATTCATGTGAACCTTGTGTCTAGAAATAATTTCAATAACAATGCTTATAGAGGTAATTTCAATCCTAGACCGTATCTCAGTAATTCCTCCAATAATTATGGCAATTCTTATGCTAATTCCTATGGTAATTCTCCCAATAATAATAATAATAGGATGCCCTTTGATATTTAGAACACCATTAAATAATTTATTAGTTCTCAAAATATTTTCAGTACTATGGTAGAAGAAAACCACATAAAGTTGACAATATGGCTAAACATGGATAGGACTACTCATGATGTGCAAAATATTAAAAGTAAAAGTGTTTCACACAAGCATGATATTAATTATTCTATAAAATCCATCCAAATATCTATTAACTAAAGTACAGAGAGGATCGCTAGGTTGAGAGCTAAGCAAGAGTTCCTAGAAAAAGCGATTCCTTCCGGTTTTTATCATAATCATGATGAAGATGTTAAAATGATTGGTGTTCCTCCTATTGAATCTTTGTTTACTAATCTGAAAATTTATGATAAAGGGACTGGAGATGAGTCAACTTTAGCTAGAAGGATCTCCGTTTGTTTGGAGGGTGATGATCCTATTGATAAAAATGAGAAAGTGTGTTCGAAGAGGTCAAAACTTTAAATAGTTATCCTCCCACTACTTTGGATTACAAGGAATTTAATTATGAAATTTTTGATTTAGTTGAATGTATTTCCTTGTTGCAATCCATGATTGTCTTACCTAATGCCTATGAGCAAAATAAAGCTTTCACTAAACATAGAAGCTATGATAAAAATTCATGAGGACAAATTAGAATTGGAGGTTTCAAAACCTAGGTAGTTGCACGATGAATGAGAACATACTATTAAAATTAAGATTAAAGATTATGAATGAAATGCTTTGCGTTCCCTTGGTGCTAGTGTTTCTACGATACCAAAATATTTATGCGGTGTGCTAGGTCTCATCGATATAAATGAATGTTCCTTTAACTTGCATTTAGTAGATTCTACTATTAAGAAACCATTGAGTAGAATAAATGATATCCTTATTCTTGCTAATAGAAATTATGTACTCGTGGATTTCATTGTGCTTGATATTGAATGGTAGGCCTGTCCCACGTACTTTAGTTGCTATTATTGACATGAAGGATGGTAATATAAGATTCCAATTCCCATTAACGAAAGGGGTGGAACACTTCCCTAGAAAGAGAATTAAGCCACCTTATGAATCTACTATGCAATCAATTAGAAGGGTGACAACTGATACATCTCCAACATATTAATAATTTTTGATTCTTCCATGCTATTATATTATTAATCTAGGATGCTTTATATGCAATTATATGCTATTTTTAGATCATTTTTGGGAACTAACCTATTAAGCCAGTGCCAAGTGCGAGTTGCTATTTTTTTGCTTGTTTTTGGTTTTCCAGGAATTCTGTACCAAAACAAGTCCACACACTACAAAACTTTTTGACGATTTTTTCTAGGAAATGAAATCCAGGAATCTTTGAGAGGAAACCATAAGTGACACGAGGAGAAGGTAAGGCAATAGGGCACGCCAAGGGCGTTGGCCACGAAATCCAAATGCTATGAAACTTTTTGGTGATTTTTTCTAGATAAAAGACACCCGAGAAGATTCGGGAGGAGTCGGGAAGCGAGCTGAGGTGACGGCAAGGCAATAAGGCATGCCCTATTACCCTGTGGACCCCTCGTGGCCTCGTCTTACCTAATTCCACCTCCATAAATTTTCTAAAATCTGAAACCAACAAGGAGCCAGCCGAAACACTCTTTCTGCTGCCGTAAGCCTCTGTTCCGGCGAGAGGCCATTTGGAGACCTTTTGCGATACTCTCCCAGAGGGAGAATCAACCATGGAGTCCATCTACATCAACCTTGCTGCCTCCATGATGATGCGGGAGTAGTCCACCACAGACCTACCGGTCCATAGCTAGTACCTAGATGGATTGTTATCTCTGTTTGATCTTTGATACAAAGTTTAGCGCAATTCCCATGATAATCTATCCGGTGTAATCTTCTTTTGTAGTGTGTTTGTTGGGATCCAATGAATAGTGGATTTATGATCAGATTCTTCATTAAAAGTAACTGAGTCTTTTCTGAATTATATGATGCATGATTATTATAGCTTTGTATTTCTCTATGATCTATCGGTTTGGTTCGACCAACTAGATTTATTTATCTTTAGCGGGAGTGGTGCGCTGTAGTGGGTTCAATCTCATGGTGCTCTATATACTCGTGACAAAAGGGTACAATACATGTATTTGAATTGTTTCCATGAAGGATAAAATGACGGGATTTGAACATATTGCTTATCTTATTTTGTCTACATCATGTCACCTTGCTCCAAGCATTACTCTGTTTGTTATGGACTTAATACCTTGTTGCATTTTATTTACTTTTAATTTATTTTTCTTTTACAATATCTATATCGATCAAGATTTAATCCTTGCAAGCAATGAGTTCAAGGGGCTTGACAACCCTCTTGCCCGTGTTGGGTGCAAGTGTTTGGTTTTGTGTGTGTAGCTGTTGTTGAAAGGAATTTGCTTGGTTCTCCTGTTGGTTCGATAACATTGGTTCTCATTGAGGGAAATACTTATCTCTACTATGTTGCATCTCCTCTCCTCTTCAGGGAAAATCCCAATGCATCTCACAAGTAGCAACAATGCTTGATACCATGCATTATGCCTAGCTAGGGGCATAAAAGAATAATGCTTGTTGGGAGGAAACGCAATAGTTATCTTTAAATTTTTGTTTTAATTTATGGTTTGGTGTGTTGAAATGATTATTGCTACAATAATAATTGTGTTTTTATGTTTAAATTAGTGTTTGTGCCATGTAAAGCCTTTGGGATGACTTGGAAGATAGTAGAATTGATGTTGTGCAAACACAAAAACTTTTGTGCACGGTACATAAGTTCTATGATTTCATAGAATGTATTTTTGATCTAAAGTTTTTACACAATATAGGTATATAAATTTCCAAGGTTCTCCTCATTTTTTAGAATTTTCGGGGTTATAGAAGTATTGTTTTCGTACAGATCACTACAGACTATTCTGTTTTAGACAAATTCTTTTTTTGCTTGAATAGATTGCTTGTTTTGATGATGTTATGGATTGTATCAAGGGGGAGGGAGTATAAGCCATGGATAAGTTATAATATTGTTCTATTATGCAATAATAAAATACGAATCAATATATAACAATATCTAAAGTATTTGATATGTCATGATACTAACGGATCTCACGAGGTTTTGTTGAGTTTTGTGTGGTGAAGTTTTCAAGTTTTGGGTGAGACAACGATGGATGAAGGAATAAGGAATGGAAATACCTAAGATTGGGGATGCCCAAGTTACCTGAAGGTAAAATTCAATGGAGACCCAAGCGTCTAGGCTTGGTGATGGCCCGGAAGGTATCCCCTCTTTCGTCTCCAATCTATCGGTATGTCACTTGGAGCTATATTTTTATTCATCACATGATATGTGTTTTGCTTGGACCCTCATGTGTTGTATTTTGCTTTTATTTTAGTTTTTCACAATCATTGTTTTTCGGATACACATGTTTGAGAGAGACACACAGTCATCATAAGTTGTTAGAATATTCGGTATGCTTCACTTATATCTTTTGAGCTAGGAAGTTGCTCTAGTGCTTCACTTATATCTTTTTAGAGCACGATGGAGATTTTATAGAAATAATTGAACTCTCATGCTTCAATTAAATCTTGTTGAGAGTATATAAGAAATAGGAACAGTAATGGGTGCATGTTATAAGACTAGTCCAAAAAGGATAGGTATTCAAAGGGGGTATAATAAAAACTTTCATGTAGCTTACTAAAGAATAAACATGATTTGGTTATATTGATGTAGTTATATGAAATGGCATGAGCACACGATCGTTGGTTAGTATAAATATCGGTAATTAGAGCTTGTTATTTTTTATTCATCTAAGTATTAATTATGGCATGGTGATGATGTGTGAGCATTTTTATCTCTGAAATGAAATCTTATCATGTTGTCCGAATCGGGGTAGCGCGATGGTTAACTCCTACCAACCGCCTCCCTGTGGGCATGCAGTAGTACTTTGCTTCGAGAGAGCTAATAAGGATTTACAATAAGTATACGAGTTCTTTATGACTAATGTGAATCCATGGATATACACACTCTCACATTTCCACAATTTGCTAGCCTCTTCGGTATCATGCATTGCCCATTCTCACCTCAAGAGTCGGTGCAACCTTCGCTGGTGCATCCAAACCCTGTGATATGACACACTCTATCACACATAAGCCTCCTTATATCTCCCTCAAAACAACCACCATACCTATCTATCCTTGCATTTTCATAGCCATTCTGAGCTATATTGCCATGTGACTTCCATCATTCCGTCATATGACGTGTTTGTTCCTCATCATATTGGTTTGCATGATCATATAGCTGACATAGTATTTGTGGCAAAGCCACCATTCATAATTGTCTACATATTATGCTAGATCATTGCATAGCCTGGTACTCTGCTAGAGGCATTCATATAGCCATATTGTGTTATGTTGACTTGTAATATTGAGTTGTACGTAAATAAAAGTGTGATGATCATTTATTAGAGCATTGTCTCAGTGAGGGAAGGATGATGGAGACTATGATTCCCCCACAAGTCGGGATGATACATCGGACAAAAAATAAATAAATGGGGGAGGCGGAAAAAAGATAAAAGCCCACCATGAGAAAAAAGAAAAGAGAGAAAAGAGAGAAGGGGTATTGTTACTATCCATTTACCACACTTGTGCCTCAAAGTGGCACCATGATCTTCATATAGAGAGTCTCATGAGTTGTCATTTTCATATGCTAGTGGGAATTGTTCATTATAGAACTTGGCTTGTATATTACGATGACGGGCTTGCTCAAATGCACGAGGTCTTCATGAGCAAGCAAGTTGGATGCGCGCCCACTTAGCTTTCGTTGGGATTTCATACACTTATAGCTCTAGTGCATCCGTTGCATGGCAATCCCTACTCCTTGCATTGATATCGATTGATGGGCATCTCCATAGCCCGTTAGTCCACCTAGTTGATGCGAGACTTTCTTTCCACTTTGTCTCATTTGATATGTACCACCATACTCTATTCCACCCATATGATATATTGTTTGTTCATGCTCATGTATTTCGTGAAGTTGAAAATGTTGAAGGGTGTTAGAAGTATGATCCAATTGCTTGGTTATACACCGATGTGCTCATGATTTATACTTATGCGGTGAAGACGGAGTCATGTCATGCTTGATATGATAAAATGAGTTGGGAATAACATTCTTTAAGGATTGTATATTTTGAAAAGTAATGATTATTCTATTTAAGTTTATGGATATTATTATGTTGATATCAATTAGTTCATCGTTTCCTAGTGATCATACTTAAAAGAGATTACATGTTCGGTAGCATGTCGTATCCAAAAATCTGTTTTTATCATTTACCTACTCGAGGACGAGCAGACATTAATCTTGGGGATGTTGATACGTGTCCAACGTATCTATAATTATTTATTGATCCATGCTATAATATTATCACTCTAGGGTACTTTATATGCAATAATATTCTATCTTATATTATTTTTGGGAACTAACCTATTAACCCAACGCCTAGGCCCAGTTGTTGTTTTTTGCCTATTTTTGGTTTTTCAAGAAATGTGTACCAAACAAAGTCCAAATGCTATGAAACTTTTTTGATGATTTTGTTCTTGAAAAAAGAGACCCGTGAAGCTTCGGTAGGAGTCACGAAGTGAGACGAGGAGACGACAAGGCAACATGGCGCGGCTAGGGGGTAGGCATGCCCTGTTACCTTGTGGGTCCCTTGTCGCTCCATCTGGCCTAATTCCACCTCCATAAATTCTCTAAAATCGGGAAACCAACAAAGAGCCACCTGAACACTTTTTCCGTCGCCGTAAGCCTTTGTTCTGACTAGAGGCCACCTAGAGACCTTTTCCGGTACTCTATCAGTGGGGGGAATTGACCATGGAGACCATCTACATCAACCTTGCTTCCTCCATGATGATGCGTGAGTAGTCCATCAAAGACCTACGGGTCCATAGTTAGTACCTAGATGGCTTCTTCTCTCTCATATCTTCAATACCATGTTCATCGCAATTCTCGCGATGATGTATCTGATGTAATCTTGTTTTGCGGTGTGTTTGTTGGGATACGATGAATTGTGGGTTTATGATCAGATTATTCATTGAAAGTAGTTGTGTCTCTTCTAAATTCTATTATGCGCTACTCTTATAGCTTCGTATTTCCCTCTGATCTATCGGTTTGGTTTGGCCAACTAGATTGATTTATCATAGGCGGGAGTGGTGCGTTGTAATAGGTTCAATCTTGCAGTGATCTATATCCTCGTGATAGAAGGGGACAAGACACGTATTTGCATTGTTGCCATTAAGGATAAAATGATGGGATCTGAACATATTGCTTGTCTTATTTTGTCTACATCATGCCACCTTGCTCCAAGTATTACTCTGTTGGCCAGGAACTTAATACCATATATGCATGCATGAGTTGGTAGATTGCTGGAGTAATAGTAATAGATGCAGAATCGTTTCGGTCTACTTGTTTATGGAACTGATGTCTATATACATGATCATTGTCATGAATAACATGTCATAACTATGCGCAATTCTGTCAACTGCCCAACAGCAATTTGTCTACCCACCATATGCTATATTCAGGAGAGAAACCTCTAGCGAAAACTATGGCCATTGGGTCTACTTAAACATAAATACGAAAAACCTAAAAATACTTCTCTACAATTCATTCACTTCTCTTTTATTTTGCCTTTACATTATGTATCTCTATCAATATAAAATCCTTGCAAGTAAAGAGTTTAAGGGGCTTGACAACCCTCTTGACAGCGTTGGGTGCAAGTGTTTGGTTTTATGTATGTAGGTGTTGTTGAAAGGAGTTTGCTTGGTTCTCCTATTGGTTCAATAACCTTGGTTCTCATTGAGGAAAATACTTATCTCTACCGTAGTGGTCTCACGACGTTCCACATAGGGGCAGTGGTCGTGAGTGCCTTCTGCTGCTTGCACACCATGGTGATGATGCGCTGAGATCGGCTATAGGTCAATCGTTTGAAAATAAATTTTGGGTCAGTCGATTGACCCCAAGCTCATTTCAGTCGAGCATAATTGATTAGGCATTCCTGCAAAAAAGAAAGTAATTAATTAGGCAGCCTAGCTAGACAGCTCAATGGACTAGCTGAGTCTGGTGGCATACCCTTGGTGACCGCGGAAGAAAGGCTTTTGGTCCACTCTTTGGCATGGTGCCCTGGAGACAACGATGGCAGCTAGAGCGGGACAATGCAGAGCAATAACGTCGCCAGGAACTCTTGGTGGTGCACGGATATTTAGGAGAGCGTGCGTGTTATGCACCAGCCAGGGTTCTAGATTGTCTGATGCAATTTAGATACAAATTGGACAGAAGTAGGAGAAGAGGGGAAAGGTTACAGAGAGCAAAACATGGTTCAGAGATCAGATCTTCGACGACCCCTTTCCTCCTCGCTGCTCCTATTTATCTTTTCTCGCCAGGCCCGGTCCAGGTGTCGACAACGACGAGAGGCCTTGGGCCGCCTCCCATGCATGGGCCACTACATAACACTCCCCACCCCTTGCGGAGCGGCTTGACCCCAAGCCGTCAGAGTCGGGTATCGCTGATGAATCACGAATGCATTCTCCCAAGTGTCTGGAGCTGTAGAAGAATTGGTCCAGCATACCCTAAGCCGAGGTCTCGCTTTGCCTCCTGACTGGATGAATCTAGACTGTAGGATAACTGCTGGTTGAGGAATTGAGAGTGAACAGACAGGGTTCTGACTGTTTGTCGCCACCACTTGAGCCGGTGGTACATGTTTCTTCAGTTGAGAGACGTGAATCACGTCATGTATCCTAGAGCCCGAGGGAAGTGCTAGCTAGTATGAGACTGTGCCCACGCGACGTAACACCTCATATGGTCCATAGAATTTGAGTGACAACTTCTAGTTATGGCGGTCAGCTAGGGAATGCTGGAGGTAAGGTTGGACCTTGAGATATACCTGATCGCCTTCAGCAAATACTCATTCGCTATGGTGTTTGTCAGCATGTTTCTTCATACGCTGTTGGGCACGAACTAGATGATGGCGTAACCGCTCAGTAACAGCAGCTCAATCAGCCAGCAACTCCTGAAGATCATGGTTTGTAGCTGGAGTGGAGATTCCGAACGGTTTTGGTTGATAACCATAAAGAGCCTCAAACAATGAAATGCCTGCAGTAGTGTGGTAAGAAGTGTTGTACCAATGTTCTGCTAGTGGCAACCACTTAGCCCATTTGGTGGGCGTATCATGCATAGCACAACGAAGAAAAGCTTCCAAACATTGGTTTAATCGCTCCATATGACCGTCTGTTTCTGGATGCCTGGCTGAGCTCATGTTCAACAATGTATCTGATAGCCTGAACAATTATTGCCAAAATAAGCTCGTGAAAACGGGATCTCTATCAGAAATTATCTGGAATGGCATACCATGCAGACAATACACTTGGTCAAAGAAGAGTTGCGCCACTTGGGAAGCTGTGTAGGGGTGTTTGAGTGGAATAAAATGAGCGA
Organism: Hordeum marinum; assembly: GCA_022496015.1. Taxonomy (NCBI): domain Eukaryota; kingdom Viridiplantae; phylum Streptophyta; class Magnoliopsida; order Poales; family Poaceae; genus Hordeum; species Hordeum marinum. Next base: position 303,661,261 of record CM039673.1, read on the forward strand.
ACTTGGTGAGTTTTTCAATTACCACCAGTATCACATCTAAGCCTTGAGACTTGGGTAATCCTTCCACAAAATCCCAACTAATTGTATGCCAAGGATGTGGGGGTATAACATGTGGCTGGAGCAGTCCTGGGTACGGCAATGCTCCGGTTTAGCCTTCTGACAGACCTCACAACTCTAAACAAAGTCTGATACTGTCTTTTTCAGTTTCGGCCAAGCAAAGAGCTTCTTCACTTGGTGGTATGTGACCAGCATGGCCGAGTGGCCCCCAAGAGCACTAGCATGGAGGTCTTACAGAATGTGTTGCTGGGCCAACAAATTTTGACCCACCCAAATACGATCCTTGTACCTGAGCACCCAATTCTGGAGGGAATAGCCTTTGTCATTGGAACCTGACAATGAGAGTTCAGTTAATAGTTGGGCAGATTGAACGTCTTCATTGTACCCTTCCACCAAAGTTTCAAGCCAAGCAGGTATGGCAACTGAGATTGCTAGCAGAGGCGTGTCATGTGGACGACGGGAGAGAGCATCAACAGCCGCATTCGTGATCCCCTTCTAGTATTGAATTGTATATTGTAGTCCCATAAGCTTGACGAATGCCTTATGTTGAATGTCGGTGGTCAAGCGTTGCTCTGTCAAGTACAGCAGGGCTTTCTGATCCGTGCGTATCACAAATTGTTGGTGTTGTAGATACGGCTTCCATTTGTCCACTGCCATGAGAATGACTAGACATTCTTTCTCATACGTGTTGAGAGACGGATTCTTATGACAAAGAGCTTTACTCAGATAAGCTATGGGGTGACCCTGTTACATAAGGACGGCCTCGATCCCATCCTTGCATGCATCTGTCTCGAGGACAAAAGTTTGAGTGAAATCAGGTACTGCTAAAACTGGGGCTTGCATCATTGCGGTCTTGAGTAATTGAAACGCTTTATCCGCTTCTGGTGTCCACTGGAATAGAGCCCCCTTTTTTTTAATAATTCAGTCAACGGTCGGCTTATCACTCCATAATGTTGGATGAACTTCCTGTAATAGCCTGTGAGGCCCAAGAAACCTCTTAGCGAGCAGGCATTTTTAGGTAGTGTCCAGGCACTCATTGGCTCAATCTTAGTAGGATTTGTGGCCACGCCTTGAGCACTGATAATATGGCCAAGATTTTTGATCTGAGAGCAAGCAAACTCGCACTTTGATGCCTTGACAACCAAATTGTTTTCTCTGAGGATTTGCAATATGGTGCGCAACTGACATGCATGATCTTCTAAGCATGTGTTATACACCAGAATGTCATCCATGAAGACCAACACCCCTTTCCTAAGTAGCAGGGTGAAAATCTTCTTCATCACGTGTTGAAAAGTTGCCGGAACGCCCGTCGAACCGAAAGGAACCACCAGAAACTCATAGAGCCCATGGTGAGTACGGAATGCTGTTTTTAATTTCTCTCCTTTCGCAATCCTAATCTGATGATACCCAGAGAGAAGAACAAGTTTAGTAAACCATTTGGCCCCGGCCAACTCATCTAACAACTCGTCCACCACTGGCATCGGGTGCTTGTTCTTCACTGTAATGTTGTTCAACTGGCGGTAATCCACACAGAAACGCCAAGTGCCATCCTTCTTGCGCACGAGCAACACTGGGATGCAAACGGACTTGAGCTGGGGCGGATGAGACCTGCACGGAGCATCTCTTTGACTTGCCTCTGAATTTCATCTTTTTGTTTCGGAGTATAACGATACGGTCTGGCACTGACTGGTTGGGCGCCCGGAAGCAGGGGAATGGAATGATCTTCTGTGCGGCGTGGAGGCAGAGTCTCAGGGGCTTGAAAAACATCTTGGTATTCATGTAGAACTTCAGCAACCTCTGGTGGCAAGGTCTTAGCTACAGGTGGTGTAGGATGAAGTAACATTAAGTCTTGTTCCTGATGCACCTGTTGAATTTGGACTCCATGTTGAATGGCGTTGCGCCTCAAGAGCCCTTTTAACTTCCTTGCAGAGTCTGGTTTGCAAAGGGGTGTACGATCTTGAATGCCCTTCAAGGAAATTCTGCGCCCTTTGTGAGTAAACTTCATCAACTTGCATCGCCCTAAAGGTGTTCCTCATTGGTATTAGGTCTGCTAAAAGAATTTGCTGCCGAAGTGTGTCAAATTTTAGAGTATAGTCTTCCACTGACCCAGTTTGACTCACTAATAACAACTGATGCATGAGGAATTTATGTTTATTTTTACCCCATTTCTCACTCACAGCCTCACGCAATTCATGTCAGTGCACGAACTTGCGGCGTTTCTGAATCATCTTCAACCAAAAAGCAGCATTACCCATACAGTTAAGCGAGGCAAATTTAACTTTCATCAGCTCGGCAACCCCATAGATTTCAAAATACAGCTCACAGTTCTCTAACCAAACCTGATAATCCTCACCATCAAACTTAGGGAAATCCATTTTAGGGGTGCTATTAAGGTGAGGGCGGTGCGAATTGGAACCCGAGCGCCTGTCCTCGTAGTTAGACTCTTTGTCGAACAGGTGGTGGGCATGAGTAGGCGTACCGTTGTTCGGAGGTAGCGCGAAGGATCTCGGATCCCCCAGCACTGCCCCCCCGATGATGGCGTTGCCCGTCGTGCCCATCGGGCTGATCCGTGCGCACGTCGACTGTTGGTGGAAGGTGGTAGACGACGGGATGATCACGTGGACGCGACGTCTGCGACTCGAGCACATCCAGCCGCGCTGCCGCATCCTCCGCATGAAGTTGGAGGAGTGAAGCCGAGGCCGTGAGGGACTTGGTCGTCTTGTCCATTGCCTGTATCCAGGCTTGGAACCCCTTGAGTTGCTCGACAATGGCATCCAACTTGGCGTTGGTCGTGGCCCCTTGCTCCTCGACCGTCCCCATGGCTGCAGAGATTTGCTGCTCCATGGCGGTCGGGCCTTGCTTCTTCGGAGCCAGATCGACCTACGAATCACGGGATCGGCTGTTCCTTTCGAGAGATAGGATTTACAGCAGCAACACGAGGTCGCCACCAACCACAGACGGACTGACAGATCAAGCGTCACGCGCGGTGGATCGAGAGACTACTAATACCATTTGTTATGCACCAGCCAGTGTTCTAGATTGTCTGATGCAATTTTGATACAAATTGGACAAAAGTAGGAGAAGAGGGGAAAGGTTATAGAGAGCAAAACATGGTTCAGAGGTTGTTCCTATTTATCTTTTCATCGCCAGGCCCGGTCCAGGTGTCGACAACGACGAGAGGCCTTGGGCCGCCTGCCAGGCATGGGCCACTGCATAACAGTGCGAGTGCCGGGCTCCTCGCGGCAGGGCCAAGGCGCGGAAGGTGAGCAGCGGCTTGGCGTGTAGGGACGGGATGGCTGCGAACTCCACCAGATCCTGCCGGATCTAGGCATGGGGACGGCGCAGGCCATGGATCAGGTGGCGCGATCTTCGTAAAGGCCAGAGGCGGCGGTTGGTGTCGACTTGGGGCGGCCATGGCCGATTCCTCTGGGGGGTCTCAGAGAGAGACGTGAAATGGGAGGAAGAAAAGGGAAAGAAGAGAGGGTGCGAGGTGGTGCTCCGGCGGAGCTCCGGCGAGGTTGCTGCCAGCGGCCGTGCTCCACGACTACCACCACCAAGCGGGGGAGCATTGTGCCGGACTCCTCTCGTCTATCCCCAAGTCCGACAACCACCCACAACCAGGCGTGCTCCTCCATAGGTAAGGTACTTTGTATACAGATTGCTTGAACACTTTTGTGACGACACTATAGATCTTAGTAAGTTAGTATATGCAAGTTCTATACTTTCTGGTTGAATTTGATGTTCGAGACTGTTGCCTGTACCACTCAAACTCACTACATTGATCGTTTTTGTTTTTCCCTGTGGACCTTACTTTGTTTGAGCTTGCACATATAGTTCATATAGTAAAACGGGAACACTGGGCCATCAATGGATACACGTGTATCATATCATATCATTCCATTAAAAAGGTGTTGAAATATTTAGCTCCCGTACAATCAGTATGAGTTTATATCTAGTAGTATATGTTAACAAATAATTTCAGGCTGAAAATATCACTATAACCATCATGGAAGTTTGACTTCTCAGAACATGAAAATAGAGGCTTATTTCGGTAGGCAAGCTCAAGAAATGGTTCACAATTAATAGCTGAATTCACAAATATGGCTCATGATTTCCATCTCGGAGGTGATAAATACAAATGTTGTCATGTTGATTAGATATAGGTGTGTGTCTGAAGATTGGCTGTCTCATAGCTGGCTGTCAGAGGGAGAAATTCAGCTCCATAACCTCCAGGTAGTTACCATCATCCTTGTTCCCTCCTACCAGTAGCGGCTCTAGACTAATGGTCCAAGGTGGGCCAATAGTAAAACTGTTCATTAAAATTATTTTTTTGTAATATATTTAACTTTTTTCTTATGGTACAAAGCTATCTTAAAAATCCCACGGTGGGCCGTGACCCACCCTTGTTCACCCTCAACCTCCACCATTGCCTCATGCCCACTTTTGTTCATATCTGCATTCACACATTCTATAGAAGTTGCACTCGTTCCGCCCGTGTTAGCAAATTGACAGAAATATACTTACGGGCAAATGAATTGCTTGATACAGTGCTTTGACAGGTCATCAATAGAATCATTCTAAGTAGCACATGCCCTTAACTTTTAATAATGATGCATCTAACATATACTCCAAGGCATGAAGACGTCTATTTTTGGTAGAAGAGGCAGTGGTAAGTACACTCTCATGCATGGCCTTTTCTGTATCATGGATCCTACTGTCCGTATAGACCTTGCCCCCCTAGGAGAGTACGGTGACAATAATATCTCGGAGGTAGTCACGATGTTCATATGGTCATCACTTTTCATTTCTCAAATTACTAAACAAACACTTAAAACTTATATTGCCATGGCCTGGAGTATGAATCTGGCGCTCGCAATTGTTTTTTAGTTTGATATGTCTCCATAATAATTCTCTTATAATCATATGAACCTACTTCTTCCCATTGATACTTTGCAAACCTTGTACTTGCAACAACGGTTGTGTGCATTACTTGAATACAAAGGCCATATGATCTTCTTAACTTATTTGAAAAATATTTGACATTTTAGGCCTTGGATTAGTCTCAGCTAGGAGATGTAAGTTGGAGAAAGGAGCTAAAACTTGACTCACCGGGTATGCTCTATATTGTACCATACAATTCATATTCTGGTAGTCTTGCTTCTTCTGAAATTTCTAGAATTGAAATTACCCTCAAAGTAGTAGAGAATGGAGAGAACTGGAGAATGGACCATTGTCAACTTCTGTTACAGTAGGGTGATTCTTAGGCGGACCAAGATAACGGTCCTAGACGAAGCCACTGCTTCAGTGGATAGTGCAACTGATAACCAGATCCAGAACACACTCAACATCATTTCTCAGGGTTGATTATCATCACGATCGCGCACCGAATCTCCTCTGTCCTTCAAAACAATATGGTCTAGATACTTGACAATGGTGAGCTATCATATCTTTACCCATTTATTTGGTGGATTGACAAACACTGCCAAAAAAAGGCAGGCCCAACTGTGGACTCTGGGCTACACCTCGGGCTCCCTCCCCCTCTCCTTCACCTCGGACTCCCTCGTATCGCCCCCTCCAGGGCGATCAAGGGGCCAACCCCAACACCCCGGCCGCCGCCCCCTCCCTCCTCTCCTCCACCTCATAGTCCCTAGAGACGTGCGCCGGCTAAGCCTGGGCGCTGTCAGTGATGGGGATGACGGGGATCTAGGCTGAAGCCCCGCGGTCTGGAGGGACCGGCGGCGCGAGATTGCCCTTTGTTCTTCATCTTTCTCGGCGGTTCGGTGCTGCTCCTGCGGCTTCGTGGGGAGGGCGGATCAGGAGGGGGTGTGGCCATGGTTGACTGGTTGGCGGCACCTCCGGTCAGATCTGATATAGCTGGTGCTGCTGGCAGTGATGGCCATCTCCTCCGTCGGAGGTGGTCGGCCTGAGGCTGGATGGTCAGATCTCGAGATCTGCCATCTAGTTCCGGTTGCGAGTCGGGAAGACATAGTTGCCGGTGAAAACCGAGCCGATGGCAGGCGATGGTGGCCTTTTGCGTCGCTACCTTGATGAAGGCATCATCGTGTAACTACTGTCAACCCATTGGTGCTGCTCCGGGGAAACCCTAGGATTTGGTCTTCCAGATCGGACAATGGCGACACTGCGGTGTCGTTTTCTCTCTTGGGAGCATCATTTGTGGAAAAGAGCTGGAAGACAGAGGCAGGAGGTGGAGCTGCTTCGTCTTGCACGGAGCTTTCGGTGGAGATGTCAAGTCGTGCCTGGCCGATAGGTGCTACGCTATGTCATGCCTGGTCGGCATGTGCTACGCACGACAGATCCTCTAGAATCTTCGCGTCTGGATGGACGAGCGCAGGTGGTGGCGCCGTTGGGCGCCATGGTGGCGTCTACGGATGGACGGACTGGCAAGGATGCTGCAGATCTCTGTCCTGAAGATGGGTCAGCGGTCCGATGATGATGGTGGCGTCTAAAACGTGTGCATGTGGTATATGCTTTAGGTATGCTGCACCGACTGTGGGTTCCGATAAGTTATGTGGGTGGATCGGCAACGGCACCGGTTTTAGATATGAGGGGTGAAAGCACTTCACATTATCTAATTTTGTAGGTGTGAGTGGTGGCTTCGGGTGGCTTGATGTATGTTCTTGTTAGACCTATGTTGAATAATAAATAAAGATGGTCGTATGCATCGATTGATGCAAAGGCCGGGGGTTTTAACCTCCTTTTCAAAAAAAAAAGCTGTGGAGTCTGGGGCAACCAAGGCCAGCCAAGTTGTTGGCGGACAAATTTTCTTTGTTCTGGAAGCTTGTGGTGGAATACATGATGAGGTTGATGCACACTTGATCCAGCATCACAAATGTTATCAAATAAATTTTGCCTTATCCAAATTGTTGTATTCAAATATTAGAAAGGTATTAAGTCTCTCTGATTCATCGGATGTGGGGAAGGTGCTGGCATGTAATATGTGAAATTTTTATAGCCGCGCACTACCGGGCATCAAAGGACGTGTTGGATCTTGACTCATTTCTGCAGGCGGCGACATATCATGAACTAACTAGAGGAGCCAAACTGGATTTGTCGGGTGTGCTCCACTGACGAGTTCCTCTGGTCTACACACGAGTATGTAAACGAATGACTCGATGCTTTTCATCAGAAATAAGGATATTATGTAAACATGTGATATTACTTGGTTTTCTTTCATGTTGGTCTTAACTAACAAACATGTTCTCAACAACTTTTCCACGTTTGCCATGGGATGAGAACGCCGCTTACACAACAGAGGCTATTGAGTTGTATTGTAACTCAGTTTAAGCATTCTGTATTTTATTTTGTTTGAGAGTAAACCTCTAAGGTTGTACCTTCTGCAAAGTGCTAGCACCTATAGATGATCCAAAATTTCCTCTTGTAAATGTTATGAGGCATGAACCATAACCTATTCAAAAATCATTAAAACATAACATTGACCTCCTGTGGGTACACAAACATTGTCCTTCTCATTTATTTTTCCAGTAGATGATTGTGGACCAAGTTTTTTCAATCCAAGCCCTTTTGTTGTATTATTTTTTTGGTGCTGCCACATGAGTTATATTATTGATATACCTAAGTTTTGTGATAAGTAGTTGACTTATCTAGCAATAGAATGTTGGTACGGTAGCTCTAGCCTCTGCCAACATTCTAAAAATTGTAGCATTCTTTATGTTAATACTACATATTTTTGGACGGTTCTTTTTCTTGATCGGCCGCTTCCTTCCACGGTCTCCTTGATATAAGGGGAAGGAGCGTTTATTACATAACACTTCATCATATTTGGGCTTAGGGGAAGACATTTGGAAAGTAATAAGTAGATGATGGGTTGCTAGAGTGATAGAAGCTTAAACCCTAGTTTATGCGTTGCTTCGTAAGGGGCTGATTTGGATCCATATGTTTCATGCTATGGTTAGGTTTACCTTAATTCTTCTTTCATAGTTGTGGATGCTTGCGATAGGGGTTAATTATAAGTGAGAAGTTTGTCCAAGTAAGGGCAGCATCCAAGCACCGGTCCATCCACATATCAAATTATCAAAGTAATGAACGTGAATCAAATGAGCATGATGAAAACTAGCTTGACAGAAATTCCCATGTGTCCTCGAGAGCGCTTTGCTTTATATAAGAGCTTATCCATGCATGTCCTTTGCTACAAAAAGGATTGGGCTACCTTGCTACATTTTTGCTACACTTGTTACTCGTTATGAATTATCTTATCATAAAATTATCTGTCATCGATAATTTCAATGCTTGTAGAGAATACCTTACTGGAAACCGTTTCTTATTTTCTTCTGGTCCTCGTTGGGTTCGACACTCTTACGTATCGAAAGGACTATGATAGATCCCCTATACTTGTGGGTCTAAATTTCTTGGAACCACTCAAATCTTTCCTAGTTTATACCTATATGTAAATATTCGCCATTGGTTCAAATCTTTTGATTCTCTTACTTGTTTGATTTTCCTTTACAATTTTAACTTTGATCAATTTTCAAATTCATCCAAGTTTCCGAGTTACACCTCGGAGCTTCCGATACAAAGAAGTCGGTTCTACCGATTTAGTAGATGAGTTGGATAACATTACCTTGGTATCACCGACAAATCTGTATCGGAGCCACCGACTTTGTGTCATATTTTTGCTTGTGCTTGTAATTGCAAATATTTCTTGTGTTCCTTTATGTATTTTCTCCATCCTTCAATGATCCCTTTTGTATAAAAAAATCTAGGGAGAGAAATACATTCAATGATCCCTAACTTAAAAGAGAAGTTGTGCAAGATCTCAGTTTATCCAGAGGAAGAGAAATTAATTTCAATGATTTCCTCAATTTTCTTCTTCAATTTTTCATTTTCTATGACTCCTACATTCGATGACCCTTGTTCTCAAGGATCCCACTTTATTCAATAATCCCTATATCTGACCCTACGTCCGACCTTTTTGGAAATTAATGCCAAAGGGGAAAAGATATACAAAGCTTCAAAAGCTAAAAAGGGAGATACACGCTTATGCAAATGGGGAGATATAATTTAGGAGAGGAGAATATCAAATTTACACTTACATTTATAAGGAGAGAATATCAAAGTAGGGGAGAAGAATTTTCTCATCCTATCCAATCCCAATATCTATATGCTAAGATTCAGGGGGTGAAGATGATCCATCATTTTCATATCTAAATGGGAGAAAGTTCTAAATGATCTTGGAGACATATCAATTCTAAGGAATACTATTTTCTATATGTTCTCCATATCTAAAGTACCAAGATATAGTGTTTACTTTTGAGTTCTATTTCCTTTGATTAGTAGAATACTCTTGTGTTTCCTAACATTGTTTTCTCAAGTGTGTTTCTACTACTAGAATGCTCAAGAACTCAAGGTAAGTATATGCATCATATCTTTGATCAAGATGATCTCTTGCTTCTTGCACATATTGTTTGCAAGAGTGAAGTTTTGAATGAGGATACATCTCATTCACATACATTTGATGCATATAGTCAATATACACATGACTTATTTTTATCATTTCTACTACATTTGTGTCCATGCATTCCAAAATATTTATCCTTTAAATGGATTGCACACATTTAGGGGGAGCAAGTCTAAGTCATGTGTATCTCAAAGTCTTCATTATATATATGCATATCTTTATTTGAAGCTTTAATTGTATGTTGTCATCAATTACCAAAAAGGAGGAGATTGAAAGCACAATGTGCTCCCTTGGTGGTTTTGATAATTCATGTCAACATACATTATCTCTTGGACTAATACTTTTACCTAGTTTATTTCAAAAAAAGTCCATAGAGAGATGAGTTGGCAAAAGGGAGTGTGGAGAGTATCCCCATGAAGAAGAAGGAGAAGAAATAGCATTGGCCAAGCTTCAAGCAAGAGGACTCTAGATTTTACATTTGTGAGAAATCACCTTGAGTCCATAGGAAAGCCAATACTATTAAAAGGGGGTAAGGTTTTGTTGGTGAACAAAATGCTCATACATCCACAAATGATAGTCACCACATACACCCACAAGCTCTTCCACAGATGTCTGTCCAAAGCCAAATATTCAAAATCGGTGCAACTAACATTCTACACTCGGTGCCACCGATTCTGAACCTTAGACAAACTCAGCCAAACCCTAGCCACTTCAGTGCAACCGATTCTGCTTTGGTGCCACCGAGTTAGGCTGCCAACTTTCTGTTACACAAGTTCATAGTTTTGGTTCCTCTGAGATTGTTGGATCGGCGTCATAGAGATTTGACATTCTGACCGTTAGTCACCTTATCGGTGCAACCGAGATTCCTATATCGGTCTCACCGAGATTCAAAAGTTGTCACCTTATGGTCACTTCGGTACCACCGAGATTAACACATCGGTGTCGCCGAGTTGGTCATTTTGTGTGTAACGGTTGGATTTTTAGAGATGCCTATATATGCCCCTCCACCACCAGCTACTTGAAAAGTGAGCCACTCAGAATAGTTCCCCACTCATACCTACTGATTTTCTAAGAGAGAACCACCTATCCTTTTCTTGAGGTCAAGATCTTCCACTCCAACCTTATGGATCTTGATTTCTAACCTCTCGAATTTGCTTTCCACTCAATCAATCTCTTCTACCAAGCTAAATCTGTGAGAGAGTGATTGTGTGTTGAGGAGTCTATCATCTTGAAGCACAAGAGCAAGGAGTTCATCGCATTACCGAGCCTATTACCTTTTTTAGGGTGGTGCCTCCTAGATTGGTTAGGTGTCGCCTGAGAGCCTCGTACTTCGTGTTGTGGAGTAAACCAAGAAGTTTGTAAGGGCAAGGAGATCGCCTACTTCATGAAGATCTACCCATAGTGAGGCTAGTACTTCATGGACGGAAGCCGTCATGGTATAGTCAAGGTTGCTTCTTCGTGGAACCCTCTGTGGGTAGAGCCCTCTGTGGACTCTCGCGACCGTTACCTTCCGTGGGTTGAAGACTTCATAAATGTGGATGTACGATAGCACCATTTATCGGAACCACGACAAAAATCTTGTGTCCTTCATGCGTTTGATCTCTCTATCTCTACTACTTACTTCCATGTGCAATGTCTTTACTTTCCGTTGCTTTATTTGATGACTTGTATGGGTTGGGTGTCATAGACTAATTATGTATGCTAAAACAACCAACATCCTGTCTTATGCTTAAGGTAGTTTTAAATTTCTGCTTGTAGTCTGTTCACCCCACTCTAGACATACACTTTTAGTGATCGTACAAGTGGTATCAGAGCATTGGTCTCCATTGCTTCGGTTTCAACACCGCGGAGGAAGATGGATGTGTCTAGTTTGGAGAGTTTGTATTGTAGAGTGCCCATTCTTGATGGAGAGTACTATAGTCAATGAAAGAATGCCATGATTGATATATTTGATAAATTCCATTTGAGAAAACACATTGAAGATCCCTATGTGCTCCCCATTGATGAATTGCATTCCACAAACGAAGAGGAAATTAACATGCTTGGTAACCTAAGAACTGTCAATCTTATTGTTAGAGGCTTGCTAAGATTCGTGCTTTCTCAATTGAAAAACTTTGCATGTGCTTATACTTTGGGGACTGATTTTGAGAAACGATATCCAAATCTTTCATTAGGAAATCTTGATGAAATTCTTCATAAAACTGTTGCTTTTTAAAAAATGAAGCCTAGTGATCCAAACTTTGGTAAATTCCTATTTGAGCTTTGTGATCTCATGCGTGCTAAAGGAGTTTTCACAACTATCATTAATATCATTATAGAAGCCATTCACATTCATAATCTTGAACACTGTCATGATCACAATTCTAACGACTCTCTTGTTCTTTATGACAAGGATTTCCCACTTGATGATAACAATGTGGAACATGGTTACTATGATGAAGATGAGTTGTTCAACATCAAGCATGAAAAGATCATGAGGAATCTAAGTCTAATGGCGAACTTCAAGGATTACATGTCCGGCGGAAAAGAGTGGATTCTCGACAGTGGATGCACGGATCACATGACTGGTGATAAAGACATGTTCCAAGAGATCACGCCTAATCAAGGTCCTCGGAGGTACGTGACCTTTGGAGATAACTCTAAGGGTAAGGTACTTGGACTTGGTAAGGTGGCCATGTCTCATGATAGCTCAATTCAAAATGTGATGCTTGTTGAATCCCTTGGCTACAATCTTCTTTCCGTATCTAGACTAGCAAACTTTGGTTTCAATGTGCTATTTACTAAAGTAGATTGCCAAGTGTTTCGGTTTGATAATCATAAAATTGTCTTTATCGGTACTCGTAGAGGTGATCTATACATTGTTGATTTCACTAAAAAGTCCCAACCTCGTACTTGTCTGATTGCAAAATCATCTAAAGGTTGGCTATGGCATAGAAGGCTTGGGCATGTAGGCATGCGCAATCTAGATAAGCTTATCAAGGGCGATCATATTCTTGGTGTTAAAGATGTCATATTTGACAAAGATAGGCTTTGTAGCGCTTGTCAAGCGGGAAAGCAAGTAGGTGGAAGTCATCCCGTTAAGAATATCATGACTACTAGGAGACTACTTGAGTTACTTCGCATGGATCTTTTTGGTCCCAATGCTTACAAGAGTCTCGATGGAAATTCCTATGGTCTAGTTATAGTTGATGATTTTTTCCAGATTTACGTGGGTATTCCTTCTTGATGATAAGTTGCAGGTACAAAGGATCTTCAAGAACTTCGCACGCAAAGCGCAAAATTAGTTTGAAGTGAAGATCAAGAAGGTTCGAAGCGATAACAGATCGGAGTTCAAGAACACCCATGTGGATACCTTTCTTGACAAAGAAGGAATTTCACATGAACTCTCGGCTACGTACACGCCTCAACAAAGAACCGAACCCTCATTGGTATGGTAAGAACGATGCTTGACGAATACAAGATGCCAAGACACTTCTGGGCAGAAGCCGTGGAAACATCTTGTCATGCCACAAACCGACTCTACTTGCACAAGCTTCTCGGTAAAACGACATACGGGCTTCTCACCGGTAACAAACCCCAAGTTGGATACTTTCGAGTATTCGGCCCCAAGTGTTACATTCTCGATAAGCATCGTCGTGCTAAATTTCCTCCCAAATCTCATTAAGGTTTCTTACTTGGTTATGGATCAAACTCTCACACTTACCGTGTCTACAAAAACTTCACCTCAAAAGTTGAAGAGACGGTAGATGTGAAGTTTGATGAGTCTAATGGTTCGCAAGTCGAACAGTTGCCAAATGATGTAGGTGATAAAGATCCTTCAGAAGCTATCCAAGACTTGCCTATCGGCAAGATTCGTCCCATAGAGGTGAAGGAAAGTACTTCATCAACCCAAATGGAAGCTCCAACTTCGGACCAAGGCTACCGACAACATGACATTGAAGCATCCACAAGTGGTACACGACGAGGTGAAGAGGAGGAGGAAGTACATCCTGAAGATCCACCACAACCTCCTTCACCACCACCTCAAGGGAATGACACCTTCAACAACAACGAAGACAAAGGATATGATGATGAAGAAGAAGCTCCACCATCCAACAATCGGAAGTTGACCCGAGTTCGAGCACAAGTGACCAAGAACCATCCCCTAAACCAAATCTTTGGTGATATACAAACCGGGAGGATCACTCTCTCTAAGACTCGCTTGGCTAACTTTTGGGAGCATTATTCTTTCATCTCTAGCATTGAACCTTTGAAGGTAGAACAAGCTCTTGAAGACGCGGATTGGGTGAACTTTATGCATGAAAAGTTTCACAACTTCGAAAGGAACGAAGTGTGGACACTCGTGGAGAAACCCAACGATGAGCAAAACGTCATCGGCACGAAATGAGTTTTCACAACAAGAAAGATGAATACATTCTAGTCGTACGCAACAAGGATCGCCTCATAGCTCAAGGATATACGCATGCCGAAGGTATGGACTACGGTGAGACCTATGCCCCTGTTGCTAGACTAGAAGCCATCCGAATCCTTCTTGCTTATGCTAATCACCATGATATCATGCTTTACCAAATGGATATTAAAAGTGCATTCTTAAATGGTGAGATTGAAGAAGAGGTCTATGTTAAGCAACCACCTGGTTTTGTAAATCCTAAGAAACCTGACCATGTTTACAAACTTCACAAAGCTTTATATGGTCTTAAGCAAGCTCGTCGTGCTTGGTATAAATGCCTAACAAACTTTCTCATTGAAAAAGGATTTGAAATTGGTAAAATTGATGCAACCTTATTCACAAAGAGAGTTAATGATGAATTATTTGTGTGCCAAATTTATGTGGATGATATTATCTTTGGATCTACTAACCCACAATTCAGGGAGAAATTTGGAAGGTTGATGTGAGAGAAGTATGAGATGACTATGATGTGTGAACTGAAATTCTTTCTTGGTCTACAAATCAGGAAAACGAGAGAAGGTACATTCGTCTCTCAAACAAAATACACCGAGGACTTAATCAAGAAGTTCAACATGCAAGAGTGCAAAGGTATGAAAACTCCCATGCCCACTAGCGGACACGATGATCTCACTAAGGAGGGTGAACCGGTTGATCAAAAGGTTTATCGATCAATGATTGGTTCATTGCTATATCTATGTGCTTCCCGTCCCGATATTATGCTTAGTGTTTGCATGTGTGCTAGATATCAAGATGCACCTAAAGAATGTCATCTTAAGATTGTGAAACGCATTGTGAGATACTTGATTCATACACCAAACTTTGGCATTTGGTATCCCAAGGAATCTTCCTTAAATCTCTTTGGCTACTCCGACTCGGACTATGCCGGTGACAAGATTGATAGAAAATCTACCTCGGGTACATGTCAATTTTTTGGTAGATCTCTTGTGTCTTGGTATTCCAAGAAACAAAACTCGGTATCTCTATCTACCGTAGAAGCTAAATATATTGCTGCTGGATCATGTTGTGCGCAATTGTTATGAATGACACAAACGCTTAAAGATTATGGAATCTATGTTAAAAATGTGTCGTTACTTTGTGACAATGAAAGTGTTATTAAGATTGGTCATAATCACGTGCAACATTCTTGAATGAAGCATATTCAAGTTCGACATCATTTCATTTGTGATCATGTTGCCAAAGGAGATATTAATCTTAAACATGTTCGTACTAACAAGCAATTGGCCGATATCTTTACTAAGCCACTTGATGAAAAAGTGGTTTGCCACTTGAGGAGTGATTTGAACATCATTGATGCTTCAAACTTGAGCTAAGCTCACTTGGATGCATGGAAGGGGATGAGCTTCATTGATTATTCCATGCTATTACCTTGAATATCATATCCTGGAATTCTATGCTCCCTTGTCTTGCATCTAACCCTTTTGCAGGTACTTGGAAGAACTACACTCCACACGATTGCCATCAACTCTTATCTTGAGCAATCTTGTCATGACCAAGTATCCACAACCTCGCTTTGATGATAGAAGGAAGAAGACAACAAAACATATCCTTGAAATATATCGCTTAATTGCTAAATCTCAAATTGGAATCATGTCATTTGGATATATCATGTTTTTCCTTGCGTGACTAACCCATGTAGGTGAAAAGTGAACGAAAACGACAAGGATTGCTCCCACCTCTAGATGATCTTCTTCAACTTTGAGGATCATCATCAAGTTCACCTACAAGCCACATCATCAACATCACTCAAAGGTATGTATTCATATCCTTGAAAAAGGCTTTACTCCAAGTCATGGGAAAAAGCAACTCAAGTGATATAAAGACATTAAAATTCTTAATCGAAAAATGGTAACCCCATTTTGAGCTTAACGATGAGTATGACCTTTGATCGAGCAATCTTGCTTGGCTCCTAAGTCAATATACTCTAATATAGGCGACCTAGTCACCGCCCATCATCTAGTTAAGTTTTTGGTTGGTTCACTCTCTGATACGTCCATTTTGCATCATGCCTTTATATTGATATTTACTGCATTATGGGCTGTTATTACATGTTATGGTACAATACTTATGCCCTTTCTCTCTTATTTTATAAGGTTTACATAAAGAGGGAGAATGCCGACAGCTGGAATTCTGGACTGGAAAAGGAGCAAATCTGAGATACCTATTCTGCACAACACCAAAAGTCCTGAAAATTTACGAAGAATATTTTTGGAATTAATAAAAAATACTGGCGCAAGAATCAACCAAAGGGGTCCCACCAGCAGGCCACAAGCCTGCTAGGCGCGACCACCCCCTAGTCGCGCCTAGCAGGCTTGTGGGGCCCATGTGTCTCCTCTGACGCCCATCTTCTTCTATATGAATAGTTTTGACCTAGAAAAAAAAAATCAAAAAAGAGCTTTTGGGACGAAGCGCCGCCGTCTCGAGGCAGAACTTGGGCATAACCAATATAGAGCTCCCGTAGGGCTGTTTTGCCGCAGAAACATCCCTCTCGGAGGGGGAAATCGAAGCCATTTTCATCACCAACGACCCTCTCATCGAGAGGGGGTCAATATCCATCAACATTCTCACCAGCACCATCTCCTTTCCAAACCCTAGTTCATCTCTTGTATCCGATCTTTGTCTCAACACCTCAGATTTGGTACCTGTGGGTTGCTAGTAGTGTTGATTACTCCTTGTAGTTGACGCTAGTTGGTTTACTTGGTCGAAGATCATATGTTCAAATCCTTTATGATAATTAATACTCCTCTGATCTTGAACATGAACATGCTTTGCGAGTAGTTCCGTTTGTTCCTGAGGACATGGGATAAGTCTTATTATAAGTAATCATGTGAATTTGGTATTCGTTCGATATTTTGATAAGATGTGTGCACTCTCTCCTCTAGTGGTGTTATGTGAACTTCGACTACATAACACTTTGCCATTATTTGGGACTAGGGGAAGGCATTGGGAAGTAGTAATAAGTAAATGATGGGTAGCTAGAGTGACATAAGCTTAAACCCTAGTTTATGTGTTGCTTCGTAAGGGCTGATTTGGATCCATATATTTCATGCTATGGTTAGGTGTACCTTAAATTTTCTTTCGTAGTTGCGGATGCTTGCGATAGGGGTTAATCATAAGTGGGAAGTTTTTGCAATTAAGGGCAGCACACAAGCACCGGTCCACCCAAATTTCAAATTATCAAAGTAACGAATGCGAATCAAATGAGCATGATGAAAACTAGCTTGACAGAAATTCCCATGTGTCCTTGAGAGCGCTTTGCTTTATATAAGAGTTTGTCCAGGCCTGTCCTTTGCTACAAAAAGGATTGGGCTACCTTTCTGCACTTTTTCTACACTTGTTACTTGTTACTCGTTACAAATTATCTTATGACAAAACTATCTATCACCGATAATTTCAGTGCTTGCAGAGAATACCTTACTGGAAACCGCTTGGCATTTCCTTCTGCTCCTCGTTGGGTTCGACACTATTAATTATCGAAAGGACTAAAATAGATCACCTATACTTGTGGGTCATCAAGAATCTTTTCTGGCGTTGTTGATGGGAGTGAAGCGCCTTTGGTAAGGAAAAAATTTATATAGTGTGCTGAAATTTACTGTCACTTGTCACTACGGAAAGTAATCCTTTGAGGGACTTGTTCGGGGTATCTTCACCTCGATCAAAAACACAAAGAGTTTTCCCTCAACCTACCGAACCTACTGAAATGTTTATTATGAAATCCCTTTAGGTATGATAGAGAAACTGCTGGCTAATCCTTACGCAGGAGATGCAACACTACATCCTGATTTACATCTAATCTATGTGGATGAAGTTTGTGGAATATTTAAGCTTGCAGGTCTGCCTGAGGATCACGTTAAAAAGAAGGTTTTTCCTTTATCTTTTAAGGAAAAGGCATTGACATGGTATAGGCTATGTGATGATATTGGATCATGGAGCTATAACCGATTGAAGATGGAATTTCATCAGAAGTTCTACCCTATGCATCTAGTTCATCGTGATCAGAATTATATTTATAACTTTTGGCCTCGTGAAGGAGAAAGAATCGCTCAAGCTCGGGGGAGGCTTAAGTCAATGTTATATTCATGCCCCAATCATGAGCTCTCGAGAGAAATTATTATTCAGAATTTTTTTGCTCGGCTTTGTCATAATAATCAATCCATGCTCGATACTTCTTGTGCTGGTTCCTATATGAAGAAGGATATTGGCTTCAAATGGGATTTATTGGAAATAATTAGTTCAACTCTGAAGATTGGGAACTCGACGAAGGTAAGGAGTCAGGTATGAAATTTAAGTTTGATTGTGTTAAATCCTTCATAGACACCGATGCTTTTCGTGAATTTAGCACTAAATATGGACTTGACTCTGAGATAGTAGCTTCTTTTGTGAATCTTTTGCTGCTCATGTTGATCTCCCCAAGGAGAAGTGCTTTAAATATCATCCTCCCATTGAAGTGAAAGTAGTTGAACCTATTAAAGTTGAAGAGAAAACTGTTACTTATAATGTTGATCCTATTATTCCCACTGCTTATATTGAGAAACCAACTTTCCCTGTTAGAATAAAGGATCATGCTAAAGTTTCAACCATGGTTTGTAAGAGCCGTGCTAGAACACCTACACCCCCTGAGCAAATTAAAGTTGAACCTAGTATCGCTATGGTTAAGGATCTATTGGTTGATAATATTGATGGGCATGTTATTCAATTTTGTGATGAAGCTGCTAGAATTGCTAAACCTGATGCTAAAGATAAACATAGACCCGTTGTTGGCACGCCTGTTGTTTCTGTTCAAACAGAAGATCATTGTTATCATGGCTTATGTGATATGGGTGCTAGTGTGAGTGCAATTTCCTTTTCCTTATATAAAGAGATTATGAATGATATTGCACCAGCTGAGCTAGAGGAAATTGATGTTACAATAAAACTTGCTAATAGAGATAATATATCACCAGTTGGGATTATTAGAGATGTTGAAGTATTGTGTGGGAAAATAAAATATCCTACTGATTTTCTTGTTCTTGGTTACCCACAAGATGATTTTTGTCCCATTATATTTGGTAGACCCTTCTTGAATACCATTAATGACAGGATATATTGTGAGAAGGAAACAGTTACCTTGGGGATGCGTCTCATGAGTTTAATTTTTCTAAATTTCATAGACAATCCGATGATAAAGAATTGCCTAGTAAGGATGTAATTATTGGTCTTGCTTCTATTGTTGTGCCTCCTACTGATCCTTTACAACAATATCTGCTAGATCATGAAATCGACATGCATATGAATGAAAGGAATGAAATAGATAGGATTTTCTTCAATCAACATCCTATTCTGAAACACAACTTGCCTGTTGAAAAATCTCGGGATCCTCCTCCACCCAAGTGTGATCCCGTGTTTGAGCTTAAACAATTACCACATACTTTGAAATATGCTTATCTTGATGAAAAGAAGATATATCATGTTATTATTACTGCTAACCTTTCAGAGCATGAAGAACAAAGATTATTGAAAACTCTGAAGAAGCACTATGTTGCTATTGGATATACTCTTAATGATCTTAAGGGCATTAGTCCCACTCTATGTAATCATAAAATTAAAATGGAGCCTGATGCTAAACCAGTTTTTAATCACCAACGACGGTTGAATCCTGAAATGAAGGAAGTGGTAAGAAATGAAATATTAAAGCTTCTGGAGGCAGGTATCATTTATCCTATTGTTGATAGTAGATGGGTTAGTCCTGTTCATTGTGTCCCTAAGAAAGGAGGTATTACCATAGTTCCTAATGACAAAAATGAATTGATCCCGCAGAGAATTGTTACAGGTTATAGAATGGTAATTAGGAAATTGAATAAAGCTACTAGAAAAGATCATTACCCTCTACCTTTCATTGATCAAATTCTAGAAAGATTATCCAAACAAACACATTTCTGCTTTCTAGATGGTTAGTCTGGTTTCTCTCAAATACCTGTGTCAAAAGAGGACCAAGAAAAGACCACCTTTACCTGTCCTTTTGGTACCTTTGCTTATAGACGTATGGCTTTGGTTTATGCAATGCACCTACTACATTTCAAAGATGCATGACTGCTATATTCTTTTATTTCTGTGACAGGATTGTTGAGGTTTTCATGGATGATTTTTCCGTTTACAGAACTTCTTTTGATGATTGTTTGAGGACCCTTGATTGAGTTTTGCAGAGATGTGAAGAAACTAATATTGTCTTGAATTGTGCAAAGTGCCACTTTATGGTGAATGAAGGCATTGTCTTGGTACACAAAAGTTCCTAAGGAGGTATTGAAGTTGACAAGGCTAAAGTTGATGCTATTGAAAAAATGACGTGTCCTACGGATATCAGAGGTATAAGAAGTTTCCTTGGTCATGCTAGTTTCTATAGGAGATTTATTAAATATTTCTTTAAGATTTCTAGGCCTCTTAGTAATCTTTTGCAAAAAAGATGTTCCCTTTTTTTTAATGATGATTTTGTAGAAGCTTTTGCAATTGTCAAGAATGCTTTGATTTCTGCACCTGTTGTTCAACCACCTGATTGGAACCTACCTTTTGAAATAATGTGTGATGCTAGTGACTATGCTATTGGTGCTGTTCT
Organism: Hordeum marinum; assembly: GCA_022496015.1. Classification (NCBI taxonomy): domain Eukaryota; kingdom Viridiplantae; phylum Streptophyta; class Magnoliopsida; order Poales; family Poaceae; genus Hordeum; species Hordeum marinum. Next base: position 303,681,811 of record CM039673.1, read on the forward strand.
AGGACAAAGAGTTGATAAGAAATTAAATGTTATTCATTATGCTAGCAAAACTTTAGACAGGGCTCAAAGAAACTATGCTACCGCTGAAAAGGAATTTTTAGCAGTTGTGTTTGCTTGTGATAAGTTTAGACCCTATATTGTTGATTCTAAAGTAACTGTTCACACTGATCATGCTGCTATCAAATATCTCATGGAAAAGAAAGATGCTAAACCTAGACTTATCAGGTGGGTTCTTCTGCTACAAGAATTTGATTTGCATATTGTTGATAGAAAGGGTGCTGATAACCCCATAGCAGGTAACTTGTCTAGGTTAGAGAATGTTTTTGATGACCCACTACCTATTGATGATAGCTTTCCTAATGAACAATTAGCTATCATAAATGCTTCTCATAATGCTCCTTTGTATGCTGATTATGCTAATTACATTGTTGCTAAATTTATACCGCCTAGTTTCACATACCAACAAAAGAAAAAGGTTTTCTATGATTTAAGACATTACTTCTGGGATGACCCACACCTTTATAAAGAAGGAGTAGATGGTGTTATTAGACATTGTGTACCTGAGCATGAATAGGAACAGATCCTATGGAAGTGTCATTTCGAGGCCTACGGAGGACACCATGCTGGAGATAGAACTGCACATAAGGTATTACAATCTAGTTTTTATTGTCCTACTCTCTTCAAGGATGCTCGTAAGTTTGTCTTTTCATGTGATGAATGTCAAAGAATTGACAATATTAGTAGACATCAGGAAATGCCTATGAATTACTCTCTTGTTACTGAACCATTTGATGTTTGGGGTTTTGATTATATGGGACCTTTTCCGACGTCCAACGGGTATACTCATATTTTAATTACTGTTGATTATGTTACTAAGTGGGTAGAAGCTATCCCAACTAGTAGTGCTGGTCATAACACCTTTATTAAGATGCTTAAAGAAGTTATTTTCCCTAGATTTGGAGTCCCCAGATATTTAATTACCGATGGTGGTTCACATTTTATTCATGGTGCTTTTCGTAAATTGCTTGCTAAGTATGATGTTAATCATATAATTGCATCCCCTTATCATCCTCAGTCTAGTGGTCAAGTAGAATTAAGCAATAGAGAAATTAAATTGATTTTGCAAAAGACAGTTAATAGATCTAGGAAGAATTGGTCTAAGAAACTTGACGATGCATTATGGGCTTATAGAACTGCTTATAAGAATCCTATGGGTATGTCTCTATATAAAATGGTTTATGGTAAATCATGTCATTTACCTCTAGATCTAGAGCATAAAGCTTATTGGGCAATCAAAGAGCTCGACTATGATTTCAAACTTGCTGGTGAGAAGACTTTATTTGACATTATCTCACTTGATGAATGGAGAACCCAGGCCTATGAGAATGCCAAGTTGTTTAAAGAATAGTTTAAGAGATGGCATGATAAAAGGACACAAAAGCGTGAATTTAATGTAGGTGATCATGTATTGCTATACAATTCTCGGTTAAGATCTTTTGCATGTAAACTCCTCTCCAAATAGGAAGGGCCTTATATCGTCGAGGAGGTATATCATTCCGGTGCCATCAAGATCAACAACGCTGAAGGCACAAATCCAAAGGTGGTAAACGAGCAAAGAATCAAACACCATATTTGAGGTACTCCCATTAATGTCGAAACCAATGTTGTCAATACCTTAACTCGCGAAGAGCATCTTAGGGAGATTTACCAGAACGTTTCAGACTCTGAAAAGGAATAAGTACATCGTACGGTAAGTAAATCGACTCCAAAACTTTCCCAATAGCAATTTTACTCAGTTTTGGAATATTTAAAAATTAGGAAAATAAAAAGCAGTCCGAAGGACGCACGATGAGGCGACAAGACTGCTAGGCGTGGCCACCCCCTGGCCGTGCCTAGGGGGCTTGTCACCACCCCGTGCACCCCCTGAACTCCGTTGTCTTGTGGAACATCCCTTCGGTCGGCAAAAATTCATTATATAATCTCCCGAAGGTTTCGAATTTCGTAGCACGACAATACCTCTTGTTTTCGTTTTGAGTTGTTTCTGCAGCAGATTTAGAGCAAGATGTCATCTTAGGAGTCTGATGGGGAGAGCTACATATCGCATTACCTTTCCAATCCCAAGCTCTATGGGGACCTAGATCCTTATGGATTATTCTTGGAGGATGAGCAAGAAGACAAGTACCAAGAGGAAAGCTCAGATGAAGAGGAGACTCCTATACCTTAACTGGCAAACATGCACGTGGAGTTCGGGAAATCGAGCCTCCCAAACACAAGAAGAATACCCAAAGTTCTATTTATCCCTTCTCGTTTTCTGCAGAAGAGTAAAGAAGAATTATGTCAAAGGATATTGAAGCTCAAGAAATAAATAGATGACCCGAGGGAATAAAAATTCATGCTTAAGAGGAAATTGAACAAGCCTCCAACCTCATCAACAACTCCACCACCATCACCTCCGAAGAAGGACACCCGAGCACATGGGTATGGGCACTCCCCTTGGCTTGTGCTAAGCTTGGGGGAGGTGCCCCGGTATCGTATTACATCATAGCTTTTTCCTTTTCCCTTTTTGTTTTTATCTTTCCTAGTTTTATCCTTTTTTCTTTTGTTTTGATCTAGTAGAATAAATTTTTTAGGATGATCTACCCCTTTTAGTTTTTGCTTTTGCTCCCCTTATGTAAGCAAGTCCAAGATATATATTGTTGGAAATATGCCCTAGAGGCAATAATAAAATGGTTATTATTGTATTTCCTTGTTCATGATAATTGTCTATTGTTCATGCTATAATTGTGTTAACCGGAAACCATAATACATGTGTGAATACATAGACCACAACATGTCCCTAGTGAGCCTCTAGTTGACTAGCTCGTTGATCAATAGATGGTCACGGTTTCATGGCCATGGACATTGGATGTCATTGATAACGGGATCACATCATTAGGAGAATGATGTGATGGACAAGACCCAATCCTAAGCATAGCACAAGATCGTGTAGTTCGTTTGCTAAAGCTTTTCAATGTCAAGTATCGTTTCCTTAGACCATGAGATTGTGCAACTCCCGGATACCGTAGGAATGCTTTGGGTGTGCCAAACGTCACAACGTAACTGGGTGGCTATAAAGGTGCACTACGGGTATCTCCGAAAGTATCTGTTGGGTTGGCATGAATCGAGACTGGGATTTGTCACTCCGTGTGATGGAGAGGTATCTCCGGGCCCACTCGGTAAGACATCATCATAATGAGCTCAATGTGACTAAGGAGTTAGCCACGGGATGATGTATTACGGAACGAGTAAAGAGACTTGCCAGTAACGAGATTGAACAAGGTATAGGGATACCGACGATCGAATCTCGGGCAAGTATCATACCGATAGACAAAGGGAATTGAATACGGGATTGACTGAATCCCCGACATCGTGGTTCATCCGATGAGATCATCGTGGAGTACGTGGGAGCCAACATGGGTATCCAGATCCCGCTGTTGGTTATTGGCCGGAGAAGTGTCTCGGTCATGTCTACGTGTCTCCCGAACCCGTAGGGTCTACACACTTAAGGTTCGATGACGCTAGGGTTATAGGGAAATGGTATACGTGATTACCGAAGGTTGTTCGGAGTCCCGGATGAGATCCCGGACGTCACGAGGAGCTCCGGAATGGTCCGGAGGTAAAGATTGATATATAGGAAGTCCAGTTTTGGTCACCGGAAAGTTTTCGGGCTCATCGGTAGTGTACCGGGAGTGCCGGGAGGGTGCCGGAGGACCCCCGGGAGGGGTGTGACGACCAAAGGACCACATGGGCTGTTAGATAAAGTGTGCCAGCCCTTATTGGGCTGGGCAAGACTTTTGCTAAAGGCCCATGTGGCTGGAGATAAGGAGATAAGGCAAAAAGGATTTAAAAGGAGGAGATCCACCTCCCTTGTGGGAGGTGGACTCTCCCTTTAATTCGGCCGGCCATCTCCTCTTTGGAGTAGAGGCCAAGCCAGCCCTCCACGTCCCTCCTCCTATATATACTTGAGGTTTTGGATGTTTTGAGACAGGATTTGATCTCTCTCTCTCTCACGGCGAAGCCCTACCTCTCTTCTTCCTCCTCCGCAGCGCTTAGGCGAAGCCCTGTCGGAATACCTTGCTACTCCACCACCACCACGCCGTCGTGCTGCTGTTGGAGCCCTTCCCCAACCTCTCCTTCCTCCTTGCTGGATCAAGGTGTTGGAGACGTCACCGGGCTGCACGTGTGTTGAACGCGGAGGTGCCGTCCGTTCGGCACTTGATCGGATCTACCGCGATCTGAATCGCTGCGAGTACGACTCCATCAACCGCGTTCTTGTAACGCTTCCGCTTAGCGATCTTCAAAGGTATGAAGATGCAATCTCTCCCGTCTCGTTGCTGGTTTCTTCATAGATAGATCTTGGTGACACGTAGGAAAATTTTGATTTACTACTACGTCTCCCAACAGTGGCATCATGAGCTAGGTCTATGCGTAGAATCTATGCACGAGTAGAACACAAAGCAGTTGTGGGCGTCGATTTTGTTAATATGCTTGCCGTTACTAGTCTTATCCAGATTCGACGGTATTGTGGGATGAAGCAGCCCGGACCAACCTTACACGTACGCTTACGTGAGACCAGTTCCACCGCCTGACATGCACCAGTTGCATAAGGTGGCTAGCGGGTGTCTGTCTCTCCCACCTTAGTCGGATTGGATTCGATGAAAAGGGTCCTTATGAAGGGTAAATAGCAATTGGCATATCACGTTGTGGTTTTGACGTAGGTAAGAAACGTTCTTGCTAGAAACCTATAGCAACCACGTAAAAACTTGCAACTACAAATTAGAGGACGTCTAACTTGTTTTTGCAGCATATGCCGTGTGATGTGATATGGCCAAAAGGATGTGATGTGATGCATTGTGATGTATGAGATTGATCATGTTCTTGTAATAGGGTTCACGACTTGCATGTCGATGACTATGACAACCGGCAGGAGCCATAGGAGTTGTCTTATATTATTGTATGACCTGCGTGTCAATCATAAACGCCATGTAATTACTTTACTTTATTACTAAACATTAGCTGTAGTAGTAGAAGTAATAGTTGGCGAGACAACTTCATGAAGACACAATGATGGAGATCATGATGATGGAGATCATGGTGTCGTACCGGTGACAGTGATGATCATGGTGCCCCGAAGATGGAGATCAAAGGAGCAAGATGATATTGGCCATATCATGTCACTATATTGATTGCATGTGATGTTTATCATGTTTACATCTTATTTGCATAGAACGACGGTAGTAAATAAGATGATCTCTCAATAAAATTTCAAGAAAGGTGTTCACCCTAACTGTGCACCGTTGCTAAGGATCGTCGTTCCGAAGCACCACGTGATGATCGGGTGTGATAGGTTCTAACGTTCGCATACAACGGGTGTAAGCCAGATTTACACATGCGAAACACTTAGGTTGACTTGACGAGCCTAGCATGTACAGACATGGCCTCGGAACACGGAAGACCGAAAGGTCGAACATGAGTCGTATAGAAGATACGATCAACATAGAGATGTTCACCATGGATGACTAGTCCGTCTCACGTGATGATCGGACACGGGCTAGTTGACATGGATCATGTATCACTTGGAAGACTAGAGAGATGTCTATCTAAGTGGGAGTTCATTAATAATTTGATTAAATGAACTTAATTATCATGAACTTAGTCTAAAAATGTCCTTGCAAATTATGTCATAGATAGCTCGCGCTGTAGCTCCCTAGTTTTATTGATACAATCCTAGAGAAAAGTAAGTTGAAAGTTGATGGTAGCAATAATGCGGACTGGGTCCGTGATCTGAGGATTGTCCTCATTGCTGCACAGAAAGCTTATGTTTTTGATGTACCGCTAACTGCATCACTCCCTCAAGCGTTGTCTGTAGATGTTGTGAACATATGACAGGCACTTTTTGATGACTACGTGATAGTTCAGTGCGTCATGCATTACGGCTTAGAATTGAGGCTTCAAAATGTTTTGAACGTCACAGAACATATGAGATGTTCTAGGAGCTGAGATTGTGATCTCAAGCTCGTGCCTATGTTGAGAGGTATGAGACCTCCAACAAGATTCTTTGCCTGCAAGATAAAGGAGAATAGCTTAATCGGTGAGCGTGTTCTCAGATTGTCTGGGTGCTACAATCACTTGAATCAAGTGGGAGTTAATCTTCCAGATGAGATAGTGATTAATGCAGTTCTCCAAGTCACTGCCACCAAGCTACTAGAGCTTCGTGATGAACTATAACATGCCAGGGATGGATAAGATGATCCCTGAGTTGTTCGTGATGTTTGACACCACGAAGGTAGAAATCAATAAGGAGCATCAAGTGTTGATGGTTAAGTGAAAACCACTAGTTTCAAAAGGGGCAAGGGCAAGAAGGGAAAAACTTCAGGAATGGCAAGCCAGTTGTTGCTCTAGTGAAGAAACCCAAGGTTGAGCCCGAACCCGAGACTAAGTGCTTCTGTTATGAGGAGAATGTTCGCTGAAGCGGAAAAACCCTAGATGATTGGTAGATAAGAAGGCTGGTAATGTCAATGGAAGTATATTTGATATACGTGTTAGTGATGTGTACCTTGCTGGTACTCCTAGTAGCACCTGGGTATTAGATACCGGTTCGGTTGCTAAGTGTTAGCAACTCGAAATAAAAGCTATGGAGTAAATGGAGACTAGCTAGGTGAAAGGTGACGATGTGTGTTGGAAGTATTTCCAAGATTGATGTGATCACCATCGCACGCTCTCTCTACCTTCAGGATTTGTGATAAACCTAAATAAATGTTATTTGGTGTTTGCGTTGAGCATAAACGTGATTAGATCATGATTAGTGCGATACGGTTATTCATATAAGTTAGAGAATAATGGTTATTCTGTTTACATGGATAATGCCTTCAATGGTCATGCACCCACTCGAAATGGTTTATCGAATCATGATCGTAGTAGTACACATATTCATAACATTGGTACCAAAAGATACAAAGTTAATAATGATAGTACCACATGCTTGTGGCACTGCCACATAATGTCATATTGGTATAAATCGCATGAAGAAACTCCATGATGATGGATGTTTTTTGACTCACTCGATTTCGAATCGGTTGAGACATGCGAGCCATGCCTCTTGGGCAAGATGACTAAGACCCCGTCATCCAATATGATGGAGCGGGCAAGTGGCTTATTGGAATTAATACATGTTGATGTATGTGGTCCAATGAGTGTTGAAACACACAGTGGATATCGTTGTTTTTCTTTACCTTCACTGATGATTTGAGTAAATATGGGGATATTTACTTAATGAAACACGAATCTGAAATGTTTGAAAGGTTCAAGGAGTTTCAGAGTGAAGTTAAAGATCATCGTGACAAGAAGATAAATGTCTATGATATGATCATGGAGGTGAATATCTAAGTTACGAGTTTGGTATGCAATTTTAGACAATGTGGAAATTGTTTCGCAGCTCACGCCTCCTGGAACACCATAGTGTGATGGTGTGTTCGAATGTCGTAGTCGTGCTCTATTGGATATAGTGAGTACTATGATGTCTCTTATCGTTTTACCACTATCGTTATGGGGTTATGCATTAAAGACAAATCCATTCACTTTAACAGGGCACCATCTAAGTCTGTTGAGATGACACCGTGAGAATTATGGTTTGACAGAAGCCTAAGCTGTCATTTCTTAATGTTTGGGGTTGCGACGCTTATGTGAAAATGGGTTTTTCACCTAGCGAGCTCGAACCCAAAGCAGACAAATGCATCTTCATAGAATACCCTAATGAGACATTGGGTATACCTTCTATCTCAGATCCAAGCGCAAAAGGTGTTTGTTGCTAAGAACGGGTCCTTTCTTGAGAAAGAGTTTCTCTCGAAAGAATTGAGTGGGAGGAAGATAGAACTTGATGAGGTTGTTGAACCTTTGTTTCAACCAGAGAATAGCGCAACACAGAAAGATGTTTCTGTAGAGCCTACTCAGTTGAAAAGGAAGTTAATGATGATGATCATGAAGCTTCGGATCAAGTCACTATCGAACCTCGTAGGTCGACAAGGACGCGTACTGCTCCTGAGTAGTACGACAACCCTGTCTTGGAAATCATGTTGTTGGACAATGATGAACCTACGAACTATGGAGAAGCGATGGTGGGCCCGGATTCCAACAAATGGCTAGGAGCCATGAAATCCGAGAAAGGATCCATGTATGAAAACCAAGTATGGACTTTGGTAGACTTGCCTGTTGAATGGCGGGTCATTGAGTACAAATGGACCTTTGAGATAATCATAGACGCTAATGGTGAAATGTCACCGTTTATAAAGCTCGACTTGTCGCAAAGAAGTTTCCGCCAAGTTCAAGGAGTTGAATGTGATGAGATTGTCTCATCTGTAGCGATGCTAAAAGTCTATTAAAATTTTGTTAGCAGTTGCTGCATTTTTCGATTATGAAATCTGGCAGATGGATGACAAAACAAGGTTTCCGTAATGGTTTCTATGAGGAAGAGTTGTATGTGATACAACCAGAAGGTTTTGTCAATCCTAAGGATGCTAATAATATGCAAACTCTAGCAATCCTTCTATGGACTGGAGCAAGAATCTCGGAGTTGGAATATATGCTTTGATGAGGTGATCAAAGTGTTTAAGTTTATACAAAGTTTATGAGAAACTTGTATTTGCAAGAAAGTGAGTGGGAGCACTATATAATTTCTTATAAGAATATGTAGTTGACATATTATTGATCGGAAATGATGTAGAATTTCTGGAAGAGCATGAAGGGTTGTTTGAAAAGTTTTTTTTTCAAAGGAAGACCCAGATAAAGCTACTATTTTATTGAGCATCAAGATCTATAGGGATAGATCTATTCGCTTGATAAGTTTTTTCGACGAAGACATACCTTGACAAGTTTTTGAAGGAGTTCAAAATAGATGGGTCAAAGAAGGAGTTCTTGACTGTATTGTAAGGTGTGAAATTGAGTAAGACTAAATACCCGACCACGGCAGAAGATAAAGAAGAGATGAGTGTCATCTCCTATGCTTTAGCCATAGGCTCTATATAGTATGCCATGCTGTGTACCGCACCTGTGTGTGCCTTGCCATGAGTCTGTCAAGGGGTACAAGAGTAATCCAAGAGTGGATCACTGGATAGCGGTCAAAGTTAGCCTTAGTAACTTGAGAACTAAGGAAATATTTCTCGATTATGGAGGTGATAAAGAGTTCATCGTAAAGTGTTACGATGATGCAAGCTTTAAAGCCAATCCGGATGACTCTTAGTAGAAATCCAGCTACGTATAGTGGAGCAGCCATTTGGAATAGCTCCAAGTGGAGCGTGGGATCAGTATCTACAAATATGACATGGAAAGTTTGTAAGGTACACACGGATCTGAATGTCGCAGACCCGTTGACTAAAACCTCTTTCACGAGCAGGACATGAACAAACCCCAGAACTTATTGGGTGTTAATCACATGATGATATGATCACATAGTGATGTAAGTGTTAATCACATGGTGATGTGAACTAGATTATTGACTCTAGTGCAAGTGGGAGACTGTTGGAAATATGCCCTAGAGGCAATAATAAAATGGTTATTATTGTATTTCCTTGTTCATGATAATTGTCTATTGTTCATGCTATAATTGTGTTAACCGGAAACCATAATACATGTGTGAATACATAGACCACAACATGTCCCTAGTGAGCCTCTAGTTGACTAGATCGTTGATCAATAGATGGTCACGGTTTCATGGCCATGGACATTGGATGTCATTGATAACGGGATCACATCATTAGGAGAATGATGTGATGGACAAGACCCAATCCTGAGCATAGCACAAGATCGTGTAGTTCGTTTGCTAAAGCTTTTCAATGTCAAGTATCGTTTCCTTAGACCATGAGATTGTGCAACTCCCGGATACCGTAGGAATGCTTTGGGTGTGCCAAACGTCACAACGTAACTGGGTGGCTATAAAGGTGCACTACGGGTATCTCCGAAAGTATCTGTTGGGTTGGCATGAATCGAGACTGGGATTTGTCACTCCGTGTGATGGAGAGGTATCTCCGGGCCCACTCGGTAAGACATCATCATAATGAGCTCAATGTGACTAAGGAGTTAGCCACGGGATGATGTATTACGGAACGAGTAAAGAGACTTGCCAGTAACGAGATTGAACAAGGTATAGGGATACCGACGATCGAATCTCGGGCAAGTATCATACCGATAGACAAAGGGAATTGAATACGGGATTGACTGAATCCCCGACATCATGGTTCATCCGATGAGATCATCGTGGAGTACGTGGGAGCCAACATGGGTATCCAGATCCCGCTGTTGGTTATTGGCCGGAGAAGTGTCTCGGTCATGTCTACGTGTCTCCCGAACCCGTAGGGTCTACACACTTAAGGTTCGATGACGCTAGGGTTATAGGGAAATGGTATACGTGATTACCGAAGGTTGTTCGGAGTCCCAGATGAGATCCCGGACGTCACGAGGAGCTCCGGAATGGTCCGGAGGTAAAGATTGATATATAGGAAGTCCAGTTTTGGTCACCGGAAAGTTTTCGGGCTCATCGGTAGTGTACCGGGAGTGCCGGGAGGGTGCCGGAGGACCCCCCGGGAGGGGTGTGACGACCAAAGGACCACATGGGCTGTTAGATAAAGTGTGCCAGCCCTTATTGGGCTGGGCAAGACTTTTGCTAAAGGCCCATGTGGCTGGAGATAAGGAGATAAGGCAAAAAGGATTTAAAAGGAGGAGATCCACCTCCCTTGTGGGAGGTGGACTCTCCCTTTAATTCGGCCGGCCATCTCCTCTTTGGAGTAGAGGCCAAGCCAGCCCTCCACGTCCCTCCTCCTATATATACTTGAGGTTTTGGATGTTTTGAGACAGGATTTGATCTCTCTCTCTCACGGCGAAGCCCTACCTCTCTTCTTCCTCCTCCGCAGCGCTTAGGCGAAGCCCTGTCGGAATACCTTGCTACTCCACCACCACCACGCCGTCGTGCTGCTGTTGGAGCCCTTCCCCAACCTCTCCTTCCTCCTTGCTGGATCAAGGTGTTGGATACGTCACCGGGCTGCACGTGTGTTGAACGCGGAGGTGCCGTCCGTTCGGCACTTGATCGGATCTACCGCGATCTGAATCGCTGCGAGTACGACTCCATCAACCGCGTTCTTGTAACGCTTCCGCTTAGCGATCTTCAAAGGTATGAAGATCCACTCTCCCCTTGCTCGTTGCTGGTTTCTCCATAGATGGATCTTGGTGAACGCGTAGGAAATTTTTTGATTTACTACTACGTCTCCCAACATATATATATATATATTATAAATTAGTTTTGATAAAAGGGCTTTGCTAGATCATTGTGTTCTATAAAGTAATGAATAAAGTGTAATAGAACAAAAGCACGGAGAATACGTTAGTGATCTTATGGGGAGTGATGACTTCACATATAAAAAGTATGGTGATTGAAATTTGTTGGGGGTTAACAAACATAGTAAGTGGTCATTGGTGATATTGAAAGGAAGTGATAAAGAAAGAGAGATTCACATATAAATATATTATCTTGGACATCTTTTATGATTGTTACCACTCATTAAAATATAACATGCCAAGAAGTTGATGTTGGACAATGAAGACAACATAATAGGTTATGTTTGCTTGCTTCCGGATAGAAGTTATATGGTTTTAGATCCTCCAACATGTCGTGCTTGCTTACACCTCATATTAGCCAAAACCTCTACACCAAGTAGAGATACTACTTGTGCATCCAAACACCTCAACCTAGTTTTGCCATGAGAGTCCACCATACCTACCTATGGATTGAATAAGATCCTTCAAGTAAGTTCTCATCGGTGCAAAAAGGCAATAAAAATTTCTCCTAAATATGTGTGATCTTTTATTGTAAGGAAAATAAGCATGGTACGGACTTGTGATAGTGAAGAAATAAAAGCAACAGACTGCATAATAAAGGTTGCTATCACAAAGGGAAATATGACGCGACGTTCCTTTGCACTAAGAATTTGTGCATCCAAAAAAAATAAGCGCATGACAACCTCTGCTTCCCTCTACGAAGGGCCTATCTGTTACTTTTACTTTTACTTTCTAGTACTTACCCTTATGCAAGAGTCATGGTGGTCTTCACCACTTCCTATATTATGTCTCTCTTGGCAAGCATTATGTGTTGGGGAATGATCTAGACTTATATATCCACTAGGATGTGGGTGATCATGAGTTCCTATTGTTGACATCACTGTCGGTGCACTAGAGTTTTGGGCTCTCCAGTGCCCCTTACTCGTGCACGGGCAGTAGTAGCCACCGTGGCGACGAGGACCGACAGGGAGTTGCCAGGAACAAATACAGGAGAATCAAGACCAAAGGCAATACCTTGTTCGGATGGCATTCAAACCCCCGGCAAGGAAAAGCCTCGGCAAGGCGAAGCCCCAGCAAGGCCCCACCGGCGCACAATCCAGGTGTCGCCTCACGTGGGCACGTGTCGCGGCACCGGCGATGGAGGGGGCTAAGCGGTGCTGATGGGATGGGCTCCTGTCCCGTCCCATAGATAATCAGAGATGCCTCATAGTGTAGTAAATGCGTCTGTCCTACTCCGTCAGTGTTAGGTATGATAGCACTGTTGCTCTGTACACCCCGTGTACACACTGTACGTCACTGTTGGTGACCCCTTTCAGAGTATAAAAGGAGGCCCAGGCGATACGGTGGAGTACTTTTGGCTTTTCGACTTTCGGGCCTTCTAGATCACATGCGTAGCAGCTGTTCATAGCGCTCCTGTAGCTAGAAACCCTAAGAACATCCTCCATATACCCAAGCAGGAGTAGGGTTTTACGCATCTTGGTGGCCCGAACCTTGGTAAAATCCCTGTGTGTTATTCATCAGACCTGCTCTTCGTGTGAGCCATCTCCCCCGCCAAACTGAAAGGGGTCCCTCTGATCCCATAGGTTTTCGTTCCCCACGACATCTTTGGCCCACCAGGTAGGGGGGTAGGTCGTGTGAATCTGTTCTGGTGATCAGCGCACCAGTTCCTTCATACTCATCATCGCCATGGCCCCCAAGAAGAAGGGCCTGACGGCGGTTGGCTCGTCCGCGTCCGTTGTCCCTGTATCTACACAGATAAGCGATGGCATAGATGTAGGTGGAGGAGAAGGCGGAGGTTCAGAACTTCCGCGACGCTCTGGTGATCAAGGCCAAGCAAGCGGCGATGCTCTCCGCGGCAGCGGGAACCCCCACGCCGATGGGTCTCACAATGGAGATGTACCGCCTACGGGTGGTACGATGAACTCCAGGGATGGAAGGGTATCTTCCAGGACGCCCACACCAGCGCTTACGTCATGGCCTTCCCTGGACGCGGATGAAGAGCCACACCACGGTGCCCACGATTCACAACGTCCCCATGGAAAAGCTCTTGCGCATCATTCCCAAGGTGCGCGGGACCAGCATGCTCGCCAGCATGCTAGTGGGAGTGGCGTGCCATCGCGGGAACGTGGCGGAGCCCCTCCTAACACAGTTAGAAGTCAGAGCACCTCGCGTTCCTCACACCCTTCGCTGTTGACCACGTCGGAAGAAGCAATGGCGCGAGCACAACTACTCCTAAACTTCTGTCCTGCTGCAGAGAAGCTCGACGAATGGAGAGCCACCATTTAGAGCCTCCTCAGCCTCGTAGATAAGTTTTGGGCCACCGAGTCGACTCACGCCAGTGATGAGAAGGCCAGAGGCGGTGCGACCACGCTGCACTCTCCTCCACAGCAACAATGCCGATCACCGACTCGACAGACCGATGCTTACGATGGTTACTCGACGGCGTTATCTGATCCATGCACTCGCCGTGACTAGCGCCAAGTTCTTCAGAATGAAACAAGGAAGATGCTCGAACTAAATCGAGCGGCGGCAAGAAGCGTGCCATCAATCTGATAAGCGCGGGGAGCCCACTTTAGACGAGTTCGTGCCAGGGGATCTTGCCAGCCTACCTTACGAGGTGGGTTGTCCAGCATTTACCCGTGAGCTGCGGCTAGTCTAATGGCCCAATTCCTGCACGTTCAAGCCAGAGGTCCCGGAGAAGTACAACGGCAAGACTCACCCGTCATAGATCTTGAGCATCTACACCATTGCGGTGCAGGCTGCTGGAGCTCGTGACGACAAGATACTCACCAACTACTTCCCGTTGGTGCTTAATCCCAACGTCAGGTCATGGTTGATGTACCTGCTGGAAGGATCCATCACCTCCTGGGCAGACTCGTGCCACGAGATTGTTGGCGCCTTTACCGGAGGCCACCAAGCTCCTCGTCAAGAAAGCAATTTGCACATCATCCCTTAGAAGGAGGGTGAGACTTTGCACAAGTGCATCCAAAGGTTCAGTCGTGTGCACCACAACATACCAGACGTTCATCCTGCCGCTATTATTAGCACGTTCCATTAGAACGTGCGCAACCGCAGGATGCTGGAAGAGCTGGCGATGAACAAGGTCAGGGATGTTGCCAAGCTTTATGCTCTAGCAGACAAATGTGCTCGGGCTGAAGAAGGGAGGAGGCTCCCCGGCGAAGACGCTGGCGCAGGGGTCGACTCTGAGGATGAAAACACCGCTACCCCGGAAAGAAGGGCCGGTGGCGGAACAAGAAGCACAAGCGCAAGGCCGTGCTTGCCGTCGAGGGGTCCAGCAACGCCGGTACCGCCAAGAAGGGCAAGGTTGGCAAACACGGCAAGGATGTTGCAGGGCGCGCCTCCTGCCAGGCGATGGCGGCTGCTGACAAGCCGGAAGGCTCCCTCAAGCAGTATTGCAAGATCCATCGCACCAAGGGCCATGATCTCCAAGACTATCGGCAAGTTGAGCAGCTTGCCGAGAAGCAAAAAGCTGAGTACGAGAGGCGAGAGAAGGAGAAAAGCCAGGATGGTGCTGAGGGGTCCGACAAGAAGCGCGTTGGCAGAGGAGGTCGCCGTGGCAAGCCAAAACAACAAAAAGATCGGCCCGCCCACGGCCGCAACAAGCAAGAAGGTGATGATGATGACGTCGAAGAGGACAACGAGTCCAACGAGCATGAGTCCCAGAATGCTACATAGATGATCTGCATCGAGGGAGGTGCGTCGTCACATTCCTCTCACAACCAACTTAAACAGTGGGCGCATGAGGTTAACGTGGCGGAGCCCTCTATCGGTGCCTAGAGACCTCTGAAGTGGTCCAACACTCCTATCATCTTCGACGCCGAGGATCACCCAGATCACATAACTGCGGTCGGGTGCCTGTCACTGTTGGTTTCGCCAACAATTGGAAACCTCAAGGTGATGAAGATGCTAGTCGAAAGTGGGGCCAGCCTGAACCTGATCTCGCCTGATGCCATCTAGAGGCTGCAAATTCCTCACAAAGATCTCGAGCCCACAGGCGCTTTCCAAGGGGTCAATTCAGGGAGAACTCAGCCGAAGGGCAAGATCACGCTGCCGGTGACGTTTGGCAGTGATATTAGTTTCAGAACAGAGAAGATTGTTTTTGACGTCGCCAAGATCTCATTGCCATACAACGATATCCTTGGTCGCCCAGCGCTGGCCAAGTTCATGGCGGTCACCCACTTCATGTATAATGTGCTGAAGATGCCCGGGCCAATGAGCATCATCACGATCAACTCTGACAAGAAAGGCGCACTTACCTGCACCGACCAACTCTACCGGGAGGCTGTTGCAGCACCTTCCGCCAAGGCACTTGCTCGTGCCACCTAAGCTCCCAGGGGGAAGAAAAACCGGCAAGGCCTCTGGCGCACATTCCGACAAGCGCGCCTCCTTGGGGTGCTGCACTCCCGTTGATGATGTGCCAGAGAGCTCCACCATCAAGAGCAAGAAGTCCAAGGCAGCTCCACCAGAGACCAAGAAGGTGCCCGCCAAGGAGGATGGTATGGGAGGAACTTTCACCATAAGTTCCACCCTTGACGCCAAATAGGAAAGCACGCTCGTCGCCTTCCTACGGGCGAATGTTGATTTGTTTGCATGGCAACCATCTGATATCCCCGGTGTTCCCAGAAAGGTGATTGAGCACCACCTTGTCGTCTGCCCACACTCACGACTTGTCAAGCAAAAGGTCTGAAAGCAAGCTTTGGAGCGGCAACAGTTTATTACCGAAGAGATCAAGAAATTAGAAGCGGCTGGCTTGATTAGAGGAGTACTCCATCTAACGTAGTTGGCCAATCCGGTGGTAGTGTGCAAGGCGAATAGAAAATGGAGGTTGTGCATTGACTTCATAGACATCAACAAGGACTGCCCCAAAGATCCTGCGCGTCGACCAGATTGTGGACTCCACCGTCGGCTGCGACTTGTTGTCTTTCCTTGATGCCTATTCAGGCTATCATCAGATTTTCATGGCCAAGGAAGACGAGGAGAAGACCACATTTATCACCCCATGTGGTACGCATTGCTTTTTGCATATGCCTTTCGGATTGAAAAGTGATGGTTCTACATTTGCGAGAGCGGTCCAGATTGGTTTTGAGCCCCAACTACATAGAAATATGGAGGCTTATATGGATGACATAGTGGTCAAACCAAGCACAAGGCTACACTCATATTAGACCTAGAAGAAACATTTGCAAACCAGCGCAAGATCAACATGAAGCTCAACCCTGAGAAGTGTGTGTTCGGTGTCCCATCCGGCAAGCTTCTCGAGTTCTTTGTATGTCAACGTGGAATTGAAGCAAATCCCGACAAGATCAAAGGAATTGAGCAAATTGAAGCACCAAGACATGTCAAGGATGTGCGTCGTCTTGTCGGCTGTGTTGCTGCTCTAAGTAGGTTTGTCTCAAAATCGGCCGACCACGCTCTGCCCTTTTTCAAAATCTTGAAGAAGGCAGGTCCTATGAAATGGACTCCGGAAGCGGAGGCATCGCTGCAGGATTTGAAGAAGTACCTCTCCTCTCCTCCAGTCCTAGTTGCGCCAAAACTGCAAGAGTCGTTGCTTCTATATCTAGCAGCAACAAATCAAGTGGTGAGTGCTGCACATGAGATCACCGTTGTCACTCGCTTCTCGCTACAACGGATCTTGCAGAACCCAGAAGCTACCGACAGGATTGTAGAGTGGGCTTTGGAACTGTTAAGCTTTGGTCTCAAGTTTGAAAGCACTTCGACCATCCAGAGCAGAGCCTTGGCGGAGTTCATTGCTGAATGGACCCCAATGCCAGATGAAGAAGTTCCAGAGTCAACCCTCCACGGCAAGGAAACCGATCGAGAGTGGATCATGTATTTTGACGGGGCTTTCTCGCTGCAAGGCACCGGTGTCGGAGTGCTGCTTGTTGCACCCACCGGAGAGCACCTCAAATATGTGATTCAGATGGACTTTCCCTGAGAGAGGATCAACAAACAATACTGCTGAGTATGTAGGGCTGCTTGCCGGTCTCAGGATCGCGACAGACCTAGGGATCAAGAAACTTTTTGTCACGGGTGATTCTCAGCTTGTCGTCAGGCAAGTGAACAAAGATTATCAGAGTCCATTAATGGAAGCTTATGTAGATGAAGTGAGGAAGTTGGAAGAATGTTTTGACGGCCTGCAAATGGAGCATGTTCCGTGTGTGGAGAACAGCGTTGCCGATGGCATGTCAAAGTGTGCTGCCCTTAAGTTGCCTATGGAACCAGGAACTTTGGTGCTCCGACTGACTCAACCCTCCGTGGCAGCATCAACTGGACAAGAGAAAAGAAGGAAGTTCAGTTCTGGCAGTATTTCCCGGCAGAGCTCCCAGAAGCCGCCAGCGAGGAGGTTGCCGGGGACAACGCCAGGCTTGCCTGGAGGCAGCAGGCTCCGACGGGGCCTCAGGCTCTTGCCGTTGAGACAAATGCTTCCCCGGTAGAGGATATGCCTTTAGTCCTTGTTGTCGAGCAACCAAGCTCTAGCATGGGCGCAACACATCGTCTATTTCCTTCAGATAGGAGAACTCCCTGAGGAACAAGAGGAAGCAAAGAAAGTAGCCCGCCGGTCTAATATGTACCAATTCATAGACAATGTCCTATACAGAAAGAGGCCGAATGGGGTGAAACTCAAGTGCATTTCTCGGGAGGATGGACTGGAGCTATTGGTAGAGATACATGGAGGCATATGTGGCTCCCACATAGGATCAAGAGCACTTGCTAGAAAGGCATTCCGGCATGGTTTCTTTTGGCCCATTGCCCTCCAGGATGCAACTGCGTTAGTAACCAAGTGTGAAGTATGCTAGTTTCATTCGAAGAAATTACATCAACCAGCTCAAGCCCTTCAAACTATCCCTCTCTCCTGGCCATTTTCGGTCTGGGGGCTTGACATCTTGGGCCCCTCCCCCTGCACTACCAGGGCTTTGAGTACTTGTACGTTGCAATCTACAAGTTCACAAAGTGGCCGGAAGTGGAAGCAGTGAGAAAAGTGACAACACAGTCAACCGTCAAGTTCTTCAGAGGACTAGTCTGCCGCTTTGGTGTTCCCAATAGGATCACCACTGACAATGGCACACAGTTCACGAGCCGCACCTTCATGCAGTATGTCCAAGACCTTGGCAGCAGAATCTGTTTTACTTCCGTTGCCCACCTAAGGAGCAACGGCCAAGCGGAAAGGGCTAATGCTGAAGTGTTGCGAGGCCTCAATACAAGAACCTTCGACAAGCTGCACTGGTGTGGAAGGCACTGGATTGATGAGTTGTCGGTGGTTCTTTGGTCAATTAGAACGACACCGAATCAAGCTACCGACCAGACACCCTTCTCCCTCGTATATGGGGCGGAAGCAGTTCTCCTCACGAAACTCATATACGGGTCACCTCGAGTGCTTGCTTATGATGAGCTTGAGCAAGAGCAGTTGCAACAAGATGACACGACACTCCTTGAGGAAGACCTACTTCAGGCTGCTGTGAGAGGTGCATGCTACCAACAAGCTTTGCGCCCTACCATAGCTGCAAAGTTAATGCCAGACATCTTGAGGAAGGCGACCTTGTTCTTCGGCGAGTTCAGTCCACCAAGAATTCCAACAAGTTGATGCCGAAGTGGGAAGGCCCTTATCGGGTAGTACGAGTCACCATGCCTGGCACAGTCCGCCTAGATACTGAAGATGGCATCCCAGTGAGCAACTCCTAGAATATCGAACATCTTCGCAAGTTCTACCCATGAGGCACGGTTGTCGGGCCTCCCAGCAACCACCTTTTGTACAAGTCTTGCCGTTGAAGCATGTAATCCTTGGTACAAAGCCAGGCGCTGGCCCTGTGCGTAGTTAAATAAAGATAAGTGTTCTGCAAATCTTGTTGATTCTCAAGTTTACTTATGTGCTTGTTTGTCTGAGATATTGCATTGCACTTACTCCCGGCAAGAACTAACAGACCACCAAGATTCCACATCCATATTTTCTCTTCTTTCTTTTTTCTCAAAAGACAGAAGGTTACCTCGCGTGCAGCTTTGTGTGTGTGTGTGTGTGGGGGGGTGATATGGATACCTACGGGTGACGTTCAAAAAAATCTTGCCGGAAGGAGTATGACAACAAAAAGATAAGTTGCAAAACCCCAAGTGGATTCTTGCCGTGGAGTTATTTTCCATGGGGGATTTCGATTCTTGTATGGAAAACCTGCACGCACAGGGACCTTGCCGTGATTGGCTGCGCCCTTACTCTGTTTCGAGTCCGCTCAACAGCTTAAGTGGCTGCACCCGCACTCTTGTTTCGTTTCGAGTCCACTCAACGACTCAAGGGGCTGTGCTTGTGCCCTTATTCTGCTTCGAGCACGATCAACAGCTTAAGCGGCTGCGCCAAGAACGCCGAGGTATCATGCCGGCAGTGACACCACTAGCAGGCTACTAAGGACCTGTTCCTCGAAGCGCTCACGGTAGGGCTACACACGCCGGCAAGATTCTTCCGAGAAGGTGTAGGGAAAAGTTCCATGCAAAGAAATAGTCTAACAAGGAAGATAATATACATTTATTCAAAATAGGGTGAAATTTACATGAGATGTCGCCTTTCCTAAGTACATATTTATTTGAATTTCTCACATAGGGGAGATTACAAGAAAAAAAGTATGGAAAGAGGAGGCTGTTGGGGAACGTCGCATGGGAAACAAAAATTTTCCTACGCACACGCAAACCTATCCATGGTGATGAGCATCTACGAGAGGGAGAGTGGATCTACGTACCCTTGTAGATCGCTAAGCGGGAAGCGTTAAGAAACGCGGTTGGTGTAGTCGAACATCTTCGCGATCCAAATCGCCGAGCGTCCCGCGATCTCATCACGATCCGTCCCGCGATCCAATCACGATCCGTCCCGTGAACTCATCACGATCCGTCCCGCGATCTCATCACGATCCGTCTCACGATGTTGATCACGATCTGTCCCGCGAACTCATCACGATCCGTTCCGCGATCTCATCACGAACCGTCTCGCGATCTCGATCACGGTCCTTCCGATCTAGCGCCGAACGGACGGCACCTCCGCGTTCAGCACACGTGCAGCTTGATGACGATCTCCACCATCTTGATCCAGCAAGAGGAGGTGGAGAGGAGAGAGAGCTCACCGGCAGCGTGACGGCGCTCCGGTGATGGTGGTGGAGTGATTCCGGCAGGGCTTCGCCTAAGCGCCGCGGAAAACCGATCTAGAGGAGAAACTGTGCACCGGTGAAACGGGTAGCACGTGGCCGGAAATTCTGTCCAAAAACCACCCAATCCACTAGTATATATAGGAGGAGAGGAGAGGAGAGGCAGCCAAGGCCTTTGGGTCGGCCGAAATAGGAGGTGGGAAGAAATCCTACTTCACCTCCAATCCTAGTTGGAGTAGGATTGCCTCCTATTGGCTGATTTTCCACTTTTTGCTTTAGGACTTTCTCTCCTGCGCCATGGGCCTTTGTGGCTGTTTTCCCAGCCCACTAAGGGCTGGTTATTATTCTCCCACAGCCCATGGACCTCTTGGGGTCGAAATACCCCTCCCGGAGGCCTCCCGGTACACTACCGGCACTCCCGGTACACTACCGGCACTCCCGGTACACTACCGATGAGCCCGAAACTTTTCCGGAAACCAAACTGGGACTTCCTATATATGAATCTTTACCTCCGGACCATTCCGGAGCTCCTCGTGATGTCCGGGATCTCATCCGGGACTCCGAACAAACTTCGGTCACCACCATACATAACTCTACACTACCGAAACGTCACCGAACCTTAAGTGTGCAGACCCTGCGGGTTCGAGAACTATGTAGACATGACCGAGACACCTCTACGGTCAATAACCAATGGCGGGACCTGGACATCCACATTGGTTCCTACATATTCTACGAAGATCTTTATCGGTCGAACCTCTATGTCAAGGATTTAGTTAATCCCGTATAACGTCCCCTTTGTTCTTCGGTATGTTACTTGCCCGAGATTCGATCGTCGGTATCTCCATACCTAGTTCAACCTCGTTACTGGCAAGTCTCTTTACTCGTTCCGTAATACAAGATACCGTGACTAACACTTAGCCACATTGCTTGCAAGGCTTGTTGTGATGTTGTATTACCGAGTGGGCCCTGAGATACCTCTCCGTCACACGGAGTAACAAATCCCAGTCTCGATCCATGCCAACTCAACAAACACCATCGGAGATACCTGTAGAGCACCTTTATAGTCACCCAGTTACGTTGCGACGTTTGATACACACAAGGCACTCCTCCGATATCCGTGAGTTGCATGATCTCATGGTCATAGGAACATATACTTGACATGCAGAAAACAGTAGCAATAAACTGACACGATCATATGCTATGTTTGTAGTTTGGGTCTTATCCATCACATCATTCTCCTAATGATGTGATCCCGTTATCAAATGACATCTCATGTCCATGGCTAGGAAACCTTAACCATCCTTTGATCAACGAGCTAGTCCATTAGAGGCATACTAGGGACATGGTTTTGTCTATGTATCCACACATGCATTTAAGTCTCCGATCAATACAATTATAGCATGGATAATAAATGATTATCATGAACAAGGAAATATGATAATAACTAATTTATTATTGCCTCTAGGGCATATTTCCAACAGTCTCCCACTTGCACTAGAGTCAATAATCTAGTTCACATCACCATGTGATTCGCATTGTTATGAATCTAACACCCAATGAGTTTTGGGGCTCGATCATGCTTTGCATGTGAGAGAGGTCTTATAGTCAACGGGTCTGCGATATTCAGATCCGTGTGTACTTTGCAAATCTCTATGTCAAACCGTAAACACTGCTACCACACTCCACTTGGTACTATTTCCAAATGGCTGCTCCACTATACGTATCCAGATTGCTACTACTAGTCATCTGGATAGGTGTTAAAGCTTGCATCGACGTAACTCTTTACGACGAACTCTTTATCACCTCCATAATCAAGAAACATTTCCTTAGTCCTCTGGTTACTAAGGATAATTCCGACCGCTGTCCAGTGATCCACTCCTGGACCACTCTTGTACCCCCTGACAGACTCGTGGCAAGGCACACATAGGTGTGGTACACAGCATGGCATAATATAGAGCCTATGGCTAAGGCATAGGGGACGACATTCATCCTTTCTCTTTCTTCTGCCGTTGTCGAGCTTTGAGTCTCACTCAACTTCACACCTTACAAATCAGACGAGAACTATTTCTCTGGCTGATCCATTTTGAACTCTTTCAAAATCTTGTCAAGGTATGCACTCATTGAAAGTCTCATCAAGCATCTTGATCTATCTCTATAGATTTTGATGCTCAACAATTAGGTAGCTTTATCCAGGTCTTCAT
This sequence comes from Hordeum marinum, assembly GCA_022496015.1. NCBI lineage: Eukaryota > Viridiplantae > Streptophyta > Magnoliopsida > Poales > Poaceae > Hordeum > Hordeum marinum. The sequence continues at coordinate 303,704,513 of CM039673.1, forward strand.
TTGAAAAACACTTTTCAAACAACCTTTTATGCCTTCCAGAAATTCTACATTATTTCCGATCAACAATATGTCAACCACATATACTTATCAGAAACTCTATAGTGCTCCCACTCACTTTATTGCAAATACAAGTTTCTCGTAAACTTTGTATAAACTACAAAAACTTTGATCACCTCATCAAAGTGTATATTCCAACTCCGAGATGCTTGCTTCAGTCCATAGAAGGATCACTGAAGCTCTCTCATCTTTTAGCATCCTTAGGACTGACAAAACCTTCTGGTTGTATCACATACAACCTTTCCTTAAGTAAACCGTTAAGGAAACGACGTTTTGACATCCATCTGCCAGATTTCGTAATTGAAAATGCAGCAACTGCTAACATAATTCCAACAGACTTTTAGCATCGCTACGAGTGAGAAAGCCTCCTCGCATTCAACTCCTTGAACTTGTCACAAACAACTTTGCAACAAGTCGAGCTTTACAAATGGTGACATTCACCATCAGTGTCTGTCTTCATTCTAAAGGTCCATTTGTACTCAACGACCTGCCGTCTAACGAGCAAGTCTACCAAAGTCTATACTTGGTTTTCATAAATGGATCCTATCTCGGATTTCATGGTCTCTAACCATTTGTCGGAATCCGGGCCCATCATCGCTTCTCCATAGCTCGTAGGTTCATCGCTGTCCAACAACATGACCTCGAAGACAGGGTTGTCGTACCGCTTAGGAGCAGTACACATCCTTGTCGACCCACGAAGTTCGATAGTAACTTGATCCTGAAGCTTCATGATCATCATCATTAACTTCCTCTTCAACTAACGTAGGCTTCACAGAAACATCTTTCTGCGCTGCGCTACTCTCTGGTTGAACAAAGGTTTAACAACCTCATCAAGTTCTATCTTCCTCCCACTCAATTCTTTCGAGAGAAACCTTTCCTCGAGAAAGGATCCGTTTTAGTAACAACCACTTTGCACTCGGATCTGAGATAGAAGGTTCACCCAACTGATCTTAGGGTATTCTATGAAGATGCATTTGTCCGCCTTGGGTTCGACCTCATTAGGTGAAAACATTTTTCACACAAGTGCCGCAGCCCCAAGTATTAAGAAACGACAGCTTAGGTTTCTATCAAACCATAATTCATATGGTGTCATCTCAACGGATTTAGATGGTGCCCTATTTAAAGTGAATGTAGTTGTCTCTAATGCATAACCCCAAAATTATAGTAGTAAAACGACAAGAGACATCATAGTACGCACCATGTCCAATAGAGCATAACTATGATGTTCGGACACACCATCACACTATGGTGTTCCAGGTGGCGTTTAGTTGTGAAACAACTTTCACATTGTCTTAAGTTGTATGCCAAACTCGTGACTCAGATATTCACCTCCACGATCATATCGCAGTCATTTTTATCTTCTTGTCACGATGATCTTTAAACTTCACTCTGAATTTGCTTGAACCTTTCAAACGATTCAGACTTGTGTTTCATTAAGTAAATATACACTATATCTACTCAAATCATCAGTGAAGGTAAGAAAATAACGATATCCACTGCACACTACAAGACTCACTAGATTGCATACATCAACATGTATCATTTCCAATGAATCACTTGCCCGCTCCATCCAACGGGGTCCTTTAGTCATCTTGCCCAAGAGGCATGGTTCGCATGTCTCAACCGATTCAAAATCGAATGAGTCCAAATATCCATCAGCATGGAGTTTCTACATGCGCTTTATACCAATATGACATTTAGCGGCAGTGCCACAAATATGTGGTACTATCATTATTAACTTTGTATCTTTTGACATCAATGTTATGAACATGTGTAATACTACGATCAAGATTTCAACAAACCATTCTCACTGGGTGCATGACCATTGAAGGTATTATTCATGTAAACAGAATAACCATTATTCTCTAACTTAAATGAATAACCGTATTGCAATAAACATGATCTAATCATGTTCATGCTCAACGCAAAACACCAAATAACATTTATTTAGGTTCGTCACTAATCCTGAAGGTAGAGAGAGCGTGCGATGTTGATCACATCAACCTTGGAAAAACTTCCAACACATATCGTCACCTCACCCTTAGCTAGTTCTCCGTTTATTCCGTAGCTTTTATTTCGAGTTACTAACATTTAGCAACCGAACCGGTATCCAATACCCAGGTGCTACTAAGAGTACTAGCAAGGTACACATTAGTAACTCGTATATCAAATATACTTCTATCAATGTTGCCAGCCTTCTTATCTACCAAGTATCTAGGGTTGTTCCGCTTCAGCGACCTCTCACCTCATAATAGAAGCACTTAGTCTCGGGTTTGAGTTCAACTTTGGGTTGCTTCACTGGAGCAGCAACTGACTTGCTATCCATGAAGTTTCCCTCCTTGATCTTGCCCTTTTCGAAACTAGTGGTTTGATTAACCATCAACACTTGACGCTCCTTCTTGATTTCTACCTTCGCGGTGTCAAACATCGCGAACAGCTCAGGGATCAATACTTCTATCCCTGGTGTATTATAGTTCATCACTTAAGTTCTAGTAGCTTTAGTGACAGTGACTTGGAGAACTATATCAATCACTATCTTATCTGGAAGATCAACTCCCACTTGATTCAAGCGATTGTAGTACCCAGACAATCTGAGTACATGCTCAACGATTGAGCTATTCTCCTTCATCTTACAGGCAAAGAATCTTGTTGGAGATCTCATATCTCGCAACACAGGCACGAGCCTGAGATCACAATCTCTGCCCCTAGAACATCTCATATGTTCTGTGACGTTCAAAACGTTTCGGAGCCTCAATTCTAAGCCGTAATGCATGACGCACAAAACTATCAAGTAGTCATCGAAACGTGCCTGTCAGATGTTCACAACATCTATAGACAACGCTAGAGGGGGTGGCGCACCGAGCGGTGCATTAAGGACATAAGCCTTCTGTGCAGCAATGAGGACAATCCTCAGATCACGGACCCAGTCCGCAATATTGCTACCAACATCTTTCAATTCTATTTCTCTAGGAACATATAAAAATACAAGGGAGCCACAACGCGAGCTAGTAATCTACAACATAATTTGCAAAGACACTTTGACTATGTTCATGATAATGAGTTCAATTAATCATATTATTTAAGAACTCCCACTCAAATTGACATCCCTCCGATCATTCGAGTGATACATGATCCAAATTCACCAACTCAAGTCCGATCATCACGTGAGTTGAGGTGGCTGCAATGGTGAACATCATTATGTTGATCATATCTACTATATGACTCATGTTCGACCTTTCGGTCTCTCGTGTTCCGAGGCCATGTCTGTACATGCTAGGCTCGTCAAGTTTAACCCGAGTGTTCTGCATGTGCAACACTGGCTTGCACCCGTTGTATGTGAACGTAGAGTCTATCACACCCGATCATCACGTGGTGTCTCAACACGACGAACTTTCGCAACGGTGCACATTCGGGGAGAACACAATTTAGCTTGAAATTAAGTGAGGGATCACCTTATAATGCTACCGTCGTCCTAAGCAAAATAAGGTGCATAAAAAGGATTAACATCTCATGCAATTCATAAGTGACATGATATGGCCATGAACTTGTGTTTAAGATCTCCATCTTCGAAACACCGGCATGATCTCCATCATCACCGGCACAACACCATGATCTCCATCATCTTGATCTCCATCAATGTGTTGCCATTGGGGTTGTGGCGCCAGCCCTGCTTCTACTTCTATTGCTACTGCTTAGCGATAAAGTAAAGCATTACATAGCGCTTAATGATTGACACGCAGGTCATACAATAATTAAAGACAACCCTATGGCTCCTGCCGGTTGCCGTACTCAACGACATGCAAGTCGTGAAATTCTATACATCACATGATCATCTCATACATCACATATATCTCATCATGTAATTGGCCATATCACATCACAACATACCCTGCAAAAACAAGTTAGACGTCCTCTAATTGTTGTTGCATGTTTTACGTGGCTGCTACGGGTATCTAGCAAGAACGATTCTCACCTACGCATAAACCACAACGGTGATACATAGATTGCTTTTCATCCTTCTCAAGGACCGCCTTTGTCGGATCCGATCCAACTAAAGTGAGAGAAACTGTCACCCGCAAGCCATCTAAGCAACAAGTTGCGTCGAGGGAACCGGTCTCTCGTAAGCGTACGAGTAATGTTGGTCCGGGCCGCTTCATCTCACAATCCCGCTGAACCAAAATACGACCAAGGGAGGAAGCAATCTAAGCATCAACGCCCACAAACCTTTTGTGTTCTACTCGAGATCTCATCGAACCATCAACCTAGCTCTGATACCACTGTTGGGGAACGTCGCATGGGAAACAAAAATTTTCCTACGCACACGCAAACCTATCCATGGTGATGAGCATCTACGAGAGGGAGAGTGGATCTACGTACCCTTGTAGATCGCTAAGCGGGAAGCGTTAAGAAACGCGGTTGGTGTAGTCGAACATCTTCGCGATCCAAATCGCCGAGCGTCCCGCGATCTCATCACGATCCGTCCCGCGATCCAATCACGATCCGTCCCGTGAACTCATCACGATCCGTCCCGCGATCTCATCACGATCCGTCTCACGATGTTGATCACGATCTGTCCCGCGAACTCATCACGATCCGTTCCGCGATCTCATCACGAACCGTCTCGCGATCTCGATCACGGTCCTTCCGATCTAGCGCCGAACGGACGGCACCTCCGCGTTCAGCACACGTGCAGCTTGATGACGATCTCCACCATCTTGATCCAGCAAGAGGAGGTGGAGAGGAGAGAGAGCTCACCGGCAGCGTGACGGCGCTCCGGTGATGGTGGTGGAGTGATTCCGGCAGGGCTTCGCCTAAGCGCCGCGGAAAACCGATCTAGAGGAGAAACTGTGCACCGGTGAAACGGGTAGCACGTGGCCGGAAATTCTGTCCAAAAACCACCCAATCCACTAGTATATATAGGAGGAGAGGAGAGGAGAGGCAGCCAAGGCCTTTGGGTCGGCCGAAATAGGAGGTGGGAAGAAATCCTACTTCACCTCCAATCCTAGTTGGAGTAGGATTGCCTCCTATTGGCTGATTTTCCACTTTTTGCTTTAGGACTTTCTCTCCTGCGCCATGGGCCTTTGTGGCTGTTTTCCCAGCCCACTAAGGGCTGGTTATTATTCTCCCACAGCCCATGGACCTCTTGGGGTCGAAATACCCCTCCCGGAGGCCTCCCGGTACACTACCGGCACTCCCGGTACACTACCGGCACTCCCGGTACACTACCGATGAGCCCGAAACTTTTCCGGAAACCAAACTGGGACTTCCTATATATGAATCTTTACCTCCGGACCATTCCGGAGCTCCTCGTGATGTCCGGGATCTCATCCGGGACTCCGAACAAACTTCGGTCACCACCATACATAACTCTACACTACCGAAACGTCACCGAACCTTAAGTGTGCAGACCCTGCGGGTTCGAGAACTATGTAGACATGACCGAGACACCTCTACGGTCAATAACCAATGGCGGGACCTGGACATCCACATTGGTTCCTACATATTCTACGAAGATCTTTATCGGTCGAACCTCTATGTCAAGGATTTAGTTAATCCCGTATAACGTCCCCTTTGTTCTTCGGTATGTTACTTGCCCGAGATTCGATCGTCGGTATCTCCATACCTAGTTCAACCTCGTTACTGGCAAGTCTCTTTACTCGTTCCGTAATACAAGATACCGTGACTAACACTTAGCCACATTGCTTGCAAGGCTTGTTGTGATGTTGTATTACCGAGTGGGCCCTGAGATACCTCTCCGTCACACGGAGTAACAAATCCCAGTCTCGATCCATGCCAACTCAACAAACACCATCGGAGATACCTGTAGAGCACCTTTATAGTCACCCAGTTACGTTGCGACGTTTGATACACACAAGGCACTCCTCCGATATCCGTGAGTTGCATGATCTCATGGTCATAGGAACATATACTTGACATGCAGAAAACAGTAGCAATAAACTGACACGATCATATGCTATGTTTGTAGTTTGGGTCTTATCCATCACATCATTCTCCTAATGATGTGATCCCGTTATCAAATGACATCTCATGTCCATGGCTAGGAAACCTTAACCATCCTTTGATCAACGAGCTAGTCCATTAGAGGCATACTAGGGACATGGTTTTGTCTATGTATCCACACATGCATTTAAGTCTCCGATCAATACAATTATAGCATGGATAATAAATGATTATCATGAACAAGGAAATATGATAATAACTAATTTATTATTGCCTCTAGGGCATATTTCCAACAGAGGCAGGCTACAAGAAGAAAAAGATGGCGAGAGGCCCCCGACAGAAGCCCAGTCTGACCCCTCTGGACCAGCACTGCGCGAAGGTGCAGGGCTTCCAGATGGGCAGGCAAGAGCCTGGCCCCTCCTGGACCAGCATTGCATGGAGGAGAGGGCCGGCGTGGGTGAAAAGGAGGATGGACCCCAGAAGCCAAAGTCCACGGGCATGCCGGAAGATCTAGCTGGAAGATGAGCCAACGTTCGGGACAAAGGCACCCGGCAAGGTCGTCCTGCCGGGAGGGGGAGAGCGTGAGGTTGGCGGTTATGGTGCGGCCGATGTCAGTCTGAGCTTGAGTCATCGGGCTCTGACTTGACAACCCAAAGACCAGACTCATCGTTGTCGTCTTCGCCGATGTCCTCCTCATCACTCTCGTTCAAGGAGGAGTTTTCGGCGCCGTTCGAGCTCTCTTCGCAGCAGCTGAGATGGACGCCTGAGCGCCCATAAATCTTGATGGAGAGCAGATTGGCCTCCGTCATTTTAAAACAGAGGACGTGCCCTTCTTGGAGGTTGTGGGTGCGGGTGAAGGTCTTCCAGCCGCGCCCGAGGAACATGATGCGACTCGCTGGGTACTCGACGTCCACCTGCGTCACACCATTACAACAACCATGCACCCGTAACCATAGGATGGGCGGATCGTTGTCCTCCATTGCCCTGGTTAAAGGGCGAGGGAGGCACATATGGCTCCGAACGGGACCAGCTAGTTCGAGGACGAACTCCAGCGCCGTTCCCTCGGTGTGGATCTCCTCAAGGAAGAGGCCCGGCATCGGAGGAGGAGGTGGGGCAGCGCTCCGCCTCCCCGACCTTGGCCTCCAGGATGGCCACGACCCCTCGCGTCTCTTCCACCACACGCGCTCGGGCCAGCCTCCACCTCTGTGGCTGAAGCGGTGGCATGATCCCAACGAGAGCTCCTCCTGGGAGCGGACGACGGTGGCCGCCCTCGCCCCCTATTCATGGCTAAGGGCGAGCACCACTCGAAGGTTTGGAAGACATGGAAGGCCAAGCTATGGTGGTTGACACTCGGAGGAGGGAGGAAGGATGGATGAGCACCACCCTCGCTATCCCTCAATTTATAGGGGGAAGCGTGAGGGCTGGCTCTCCCCCGCTCCAAGGGTCGCCGCCCACCTCCTCCAATAGCAGCGCCCTCGATCACGGGGTGAACAACAACTGCCTCGTTGCTCCAATCCATGGAGCTGCAGTTACTGCCTTTCCCAGGGTCTTTAAGTCACGGGCGCCCGTTGCTGGCTCCCCGCTATGCATGTGGCGCGCGTGGCAGAAATGACCTGACGCAGTAATTGGAAATTTGACAACACCCCACCGCGCACGTATCCCACGACCGCATTCAATGGGCATCGTGGGGAGGCGGAGTAAACGCAATAATCACGACTGCAAGGCCCTGCAACGCATGCCCGTGCACTGTTTGGGCCTAGCCCAACAACGCTTCGCACTGTGTGTGGATCAGGCCCGGGGGCTCCTGTCGGTGCACTAGAGTTTTGGGCTCTCCAGTGCCCCTTACTCGTTCACGGGCAGTAGTAGCCACCCTGGCAACGAGGCCCGATAGGGAGTTTCCAGGAACAAGTACAGGAGAATCAAGACAAAAGGAAATACCTTGCTAGGATGGCCCTCAAACCCCAGGCAAGGCAAGGCCCGGCAAGGCGAAGCCCCGGCAAGGCCCCGCCAGCGCACAGACCAGGTGTCGCCTCACCTGGGCACATGTCGTGGCACCAGCGATGGAGGGAGCTAAGCGGTGCCGATGGGACGGGCTCCTGTCTTGTCCCATAGACAGTCAGAGATGCCTAACAGTGCAGTAAATGCGCATGTCCTACTCCGTCAGTGTTAGGTATAATAGCACTATAGCCCTGTACACCCCATGTATGCACTATAAGCCACTGTTGGTGACCCCTTTAAGAGTATTAAAAGGAGGCCCAGGGTGATACGGTGGAGGAATTTTGGCTTTTTGACTTTGGGGCTTTCTAGCTCACACGCGTAGCAGCTGTTCATAGCACCCCTATAGCTAGAACCCTAAGAACACCCTCAATATAACCAACTAGGAGTAGGGTTTTACGCATCTTGGCGGCCCGAACCTGGGTAAAATCCCCACGTGTTGTTCATCAAACCTGCTCTTCGTGCGAGCCATCTCTCGCGCCGAACCAAAAGGGGTTCCTATGATCCCATAGGTGTTCGCTCCCCACGACAATCACCCTTGAGGTGAATAGTTGGGAGGAAAAATTATAAGCCCCTATCTTTCTCTATGTTCGATTGAAGTTTTGACCTTGTGGGTACCACGTCAGTGCTAGCAATTGTGAAATACTAAAAGATGATTGAGTATGTGGATTTGCTTTACAAGCTCTTATATTGACTCTTTCCGATGTTATGATAAATTGTCAATTGCTTCAATGATCGAGATCATAGTTTGTTGGTTGTCAATAGAGTTCTTGGTTCATACTTTATCTTGTGAATGAACTATTACTGTAGTATAAAGAATCTCATACAATGAGTATTGTTGTTCTAAAGTTGATTATGATGCCCTCAGGTCCGTATTTTATTTTTATCGACACCTCTATCTCTAAACATGTGGACATATTCATCGATCTGGGCTTTCTCTTGAGGGCAACTGAGGTCTAAGCTTGGGGGAGTTGATAGGTCCATTTTTCATCATGCTTTTATATTGATATTTAATGCATTATGGGCTATTATTACACGTTACAGTACAATACTTATGCCTTTTCTCTCTTATTTTATAAGGTTTACATGAAGAGGGAGAATGCCGGCAGCAGGTATTCTGGACTGGAAAAGGAGCAAATCTGAGATACCTATTCTGCACAACTCCAAAAGTCCTGAAGATTTACGGAGAACATTTCCGGAATTAATAAAAATATGGGCACAAGAATCAACCAGAGGGGGCCACCAGCAGGCCACAAGCTTGCTAGGCGCGGCCACCCCCTCGTCACGCCTAGCAGACTTGTGGGGCCCATGTTGCTCCTCCGACGCCAATCTTCTCCTATATGAAGCGTTTTGACGTGGAAAAATCAAGAGAGAGCTTTTGAGACGAAGCGCCTCCGTCTCGAGGCGGAACTTGGGCAGAACCAATCTAGAGCTCTGGTAGGGCTGTTCTGCCGGGGAAACTTCCCTCCCAGAGGGGGAAATCAAAGCCATAGTCACCACCAATGATCCTCTCATCGATAGGGGGTCAATCTTCATCAACATCTTCACCAGCACCATCTCCTCTCCAAAACCTAGTTCATCTCTTGTATTCGATCTTTGTCTCAACACCTCAGATTGGTACCTGTAGTGTTGATTACTCCTTGTAGTTGATGCTAGTTCGTTTACTTGGTGGGAGATCATATGTTCAGGTCCTTTCTGATAATTAATACTCCTCTAATCTTGAACATGAACATGCTTCGTGAGTAGTTCTGTTTGTTCTTGAGGACATGGGATAAGTCTTGTTATAAGTAAGCATGTGAATTTCGTATTCGTTCGATATTTTGATGAGATGTATGTTGTGTCTCCTCTAGTGGTGTTATGTGGACGTCGACTCCATAACACTTCGCCATTATTTGGGCCTAGGGGAAGGCATTGGAAAGTAATAAGTAGATGATGGGTTGCTAGAGTGATAAAAGCTTAAACCCTAGTTTATGCGTTGCTTCGTAAGGGGCTGATTTGGATCCATATGTTTCATGCTATGGTTAGGTTTACCTTAATTATTCTTTCATAGTTGTGGATGCTTGCGATAGGGGTTAATCATACGTGGGAAGTTTGTCCAAGTAAGGGCAGCATCCAAGCACCGACCAGCCACATATCAAAATATCAAAGTAACGAATGTGAATCAAATGAGCAAGATGAAAACTAGCTTGACAAAAATCCCCATGTGTCCTCGGGAGCGTTTTTCTTTATATAAGAGTTTGTCCAGGCCTGTCCTTTGCTACAAAAAGGATTGGGCTACCTTGCCGCACTTTTGCTACACTTGTTACTTGTTACTCGTTACGAATTATGTTATCACAAAACTATCTGTCACCGATAATTTCAGTGCTTGCAAAGAATACCTTACTGGAAACCGCTTGTCATTTCCTTTTGCTCCTCTTTGGGTTCGACACTCTTACATACCGAAAGGACTATGATAGATCCCCTATACTTGTGGGTCAAAATATCTTGGAACCAGTGAAATCTTTCCTAGTTGATACCTATCTGTAAATATTCACCATTGGTTCAAATCTTTTGATTCTCTTCCTTGTTTGATTTTCATTTGCAATTTTGACTTTGAGAAATTTTTGAAATTCATCCAAGTTTCTGAGTTACACCTCGGAGCCTCTGATACAAAGAACTTGGTTCTGCCGATTTAGCACATGAGTTGCATAACATTACCTCGGTTTCACCAACAAATCTGTATTGGAGCCATGGACTTTCTGTCATATTTCTGCTTGTGGTTGTACTTGTAAATATTCCTTGTGTTCCTTTATGTATTTTCTCCATCCTTCGACGATCTCTTTATATAAAAAGTCTAGGGGGAGAAACACATTCAAGGATCCCTAACTTAAAGGAGAAGTTCTGCAAGATCTCAGTTTATCTAGAGGGATAGAAATTAATTTCAATGATTCCCTAAAAAAATTCTTCTATTTTTCATTTTCTATGACTCCTACATTCAATGACCCTTGTTCTCAAGGATCCCACTTTATTCAATGGTCCCTGTATCTGACCCTATGTCTGACCTTTTTGGAAATTACTGCCAAAGGGGGAGAGATATACAAAGCTTCAAAGCTAAAAAGGGAGATACATGCTTATGCAAAGGGGGAGATATAATTTAAGGGGAGAGGAGAATATCAAGTTTACACTTACATTTACAAGGAGAGAATACCAAAGTAGAGGAGAAGAATTTTCTCACCCTATCCAATCCCAATATCTACATGCTAAGGTTCAGGGGGAGAGGATGATCTATCATTTTCATATCTAAAGGGGAGAAAGTTCTAAATGATCTTGGAGAGATATCAATTCTAAGGAATACTATTTTCTATATGTTCTCCATATCTAAAGTAGCAAGATATAGTGTTTAATTTTGATTTCTATTGCCTTTGATTAGTAGAATACTCTTGTGTTTCCTAACATTGTTTTCTCAAGTGTGTTTCTACTACTAAAATGCTCAAGAACTCAAGGTAAGTATATGCATCATATCTTTTATCAAGATGATCTCTTGCTTCTTGCACATATTATTTGCAAGAGTGAAGTCTTGAATGAGGATACATCTCATTCACATACATTTGATGCATATAGCCAAGATACGCATGACTCATTTTTATACTTTCTACTACATGTTTGTCCATGCATTCCGAAGCAACTATCCTTTAAATGGATTGCACACATTTAGGGGGAGCAAGTCTAAGTCATGTGTCTCTCTAAGTGTTCATTATATGCATGCATATCTTTATTTGATGCTTTGATTGTATGTTGTCATCAATTACCGAAAAAGGGGGAGATTGAAAGCACAATGTGCTCCCTTGGTGGTTTTGATAATTCATGTCAACATACATTATCTCTTGGACTAATACTTTTACCTAGTGTATTTCAGATAAAGTCCACGGAGAGATGGGTTGGCAAAAAGGAGTGTGGAGAGTATCCCCATGAAGAAGAAGGAGAAGGAATAGCATTGGCCAAACTTCAAGCAAGAGGACTCTACATTTTACATTTGTGAGAAATCACCTTGACTCCATAGGAAAGCCAATACTATAAAAAGGCGGTAAGGTTTTGTTGGTGAAAAAATGCTCATACATGCACAAGTGATAGTCACCACATACACCCACAAGATCTTTCACAAAAGTCTGTCCAAAGACAAATATTCAAAATCGGTGCAACCAACATTCTACACTCGGTGCCACTGATTCCAAACCCTAGATAGACTCAGCCAAACCCTAGCCACTTTGGTGCAACCGATTCTGCTTTGGTGCCACCAAGTTAGGCTGCCAACTTTCTGTTACGCAAATTCATAGTTTCGGTCCCTCGGAGATTGTTGGGTCGGCGTCACCGAGATTGGACATTCTGACGGTTGGTCACCCTATTGGTGCAACCTAGATTCCTGTATCGGTCTCACCGAGATTCAAAAGTTGCCACCTTTTGGTCACTTCGGTACCACCGAGATTAACACATCAGTGTCACCGAGTTGGTGATTTTGTGTGTAACAGTTAGATTTTTGGAGATGCCTATATATACCCCTCCACCACGAGCTAGTCGAAAACTGAAGAAATCGGAATAGTTCCCCACTCATACCTACTGATTTTTTGATAGAGAGCCACCTACCCTTGTGTTGAGGTTAAGATCTTCCACTCCAACCATATGGATCTTGATTTCTAGCCTCCTCAAGTTGCTTTCCACCCAATCAATCTCTTCTACCAAAACAAATCTATGAGAGAGTGATTGTGTGTTGAGGAGTCTATCATCTTGAAGCACAAGAGCAAGGAGTTCATTGCATTACCGAGCCTATTACCTTTTGGAGGGCGGTGCCTCCTAGATTGGTTAAGTGTCTCTTGGGAGCCTCCTACTTCGTGTTGTGGAGTGAACCAAGATGTTTGTAAGGGCAAGGAGATCGGCTACTTCCTGAAGATCTACCCATAGTGAGGCTAGTCCTTCGTGGACCGAAGCCCTCATGGTATAGTGAAGGTTGCTTCTTCATGGAACACTCCGTGGGTAGAGCCCTTCGTGGACTGTCGCGACCGTTACCCTTCGTGAGTTGAAGACTCCATAAACGTGGATGTACGATAGCACCACCTATCGGAACCACGGGAAAAATCTTGTGTCCTTCATGCGTTTGATCTCTCTATCTCTACTCCTTACTTCCAGGTGCAATGTCTTTACTTTTTGCTGCTATAATTGATGGCTTGCATGTGTTGGGTGTCATAGACTAACTATGTATGCTAAAACTGCCAACATCCTGTCTTATGCTTGTGGTTGTTTCAAATGTCTGCTTGTATTTTATTCACCCCCCTCTAGACATAAACTTCTAGGGATCCTACAAGTGGTATCAGAGCATTGGTCTATATTGCTTTGGTTTCAACACCGTGGAGGAAGATGGATGTGTCTAGTGTGGAGAGTTGTATTGTATAGTGCGCATTCTTGATGGAGAGTACTATAGTCAATGGAAGAATGCCATGATTGATCTATTTGATAGATTCCATTTGAGAAAACATATTGAAGATCCCTGTGTGCTCCCCATTGATGAATTGCAACCCACACGCAAAGAGGAAATTAACATGCTTGGTAACCTAAGAACTGTCAATCTTATTGTTAATGGTTTTCCAAGATTCGTGCTTTCTCAATTGAAGAACTTTGCATAGGCTTATACTTTGTGGACTGATTTGGAGAAACGATATCCAAATCTTTCATTAGAAAATCTTGATGAAATTCTTCATAAAACGGTTGCTTTTCAAAAAATGAAGCCTAGTGATCCAAACTTTGATAAATGCCGATTTGAGATTTGTGATCTCATGCGTGCTAAAGGAGATGTCACAACTATAAACAATATCATTATAGAAGCAATTCACATTCATAATCTTGAACACTATCATGATCACAATTCTAACAAATCTCTTGTTCTTTATGACGAGGATTTCCCACTTGATGATGACATTCCGGAACATGGCTACTATGATGAAGATGAGTTGTTCGACATCGAGCATGAAAAGATCATGAGGAATCTAAGTCTAATGGCGAACTTCAAGGATTACATGTTCATCAAAAAAGAGTGGATTCTCGATAGTGGATGCATGGATCACATGACTGGGGATAAAGACATGTTCCAAGAGATCACGCCTCATCAAGGTCCTCGGAGGTACGTGACCTTTGGAGACAACTCTAAGGGTAAGGTACTTGCCCTTGGTAAGGTGGCCATATCTCATGATATCTCAATTCAAAATGTGATGCTTGTTGGATCCCTTGGCTACAATCTTCTTTTCGTATCTAGACTAGCAGACTTTGGAGGCGAAGGAGGTCAGTGACGGCAGGGACAACTCCCATGACGAGCAGATCCGGCTCGATCCGTATTGCGTCTTCGACCGGTACTTCAGCGAGAAGGATGGCAAGCAGTCCATATCCACCATAGCCAAACATGCCAAATTTTGGATTAAATAGCGTAAAGCTACTACTTTACATGCTAGGATTCCAAAAACCTACCAAATTGTTTTTTCTCTAATAACTACCAAGTCAAGGGTCGACTGTTTCAAAAAACACAAAACTCCACTGACTAGCGTTTAAGTGTTTTTCTGACGAACAAGGCCCACAAGTCAGGCCATGTGGCCGAACTTGCTCATGGCACATCCTTCTAGCGGTCGTTACCCCGACTGTCTCGGTCAGAACGAAAACAATGGTCACCCCCTTCATCTATCTCACTCTCTATTCCCCTCACCCCGCTCTCTCCTCTCTGACCTAGGTCCGTGGATGGCGGCGAGCCTTTGGGCCAATGCAGCACTGCCTGGGAGGGCGGTGGGCATTCAAAGGTTGACAAAGTGGCTCGCCAGTTCTAGTTTTCCGACGCAACAGTTGTCAGAACCACCCCTGCTGGAGGTCCAACTTGATCCAGCATTCCGCGTGACGAGGGCAATGGCAAACTGCATCCATGCAGATCCAGAGGGCGGACACAGGTAGGCATCATCGTTTGGTGGATTGAGCTAAGCAGTTTCTGAAGTAGTTCATACTTTGTACAACTTGAGGATTAGGGTTTGAAGAGATTGGCAGATTAGGGTAATAATACTTTGCCATATTACAAAATTGAACAAGTATTGATATATTAGGGTTGGAAATGAGTGGTGGATAGGTCCTGACAGATTGAGAGAGTTGGAAATGTTTATACCGTGTTTCTGAACCCATTTATTGAAGGTTTTTTCACTATATTTACATGTGTTTAGTGGCTTTGCTCACTGTTTTTAACTACAATAAGTAGTTTTTTGTAGTGACGGTTCCTTTCAATTGACCCGCTTCATTGTTTTTGTCCAATTTTGGTTATTTCAGCTCGGATGAAGAGGTTTGGGAAGTGAGGCTATAGTTTATAGGCATAGATAATATTGAGAGAAAATTTCAAGTGGCAGATATCAAATATCTGACCTTCTTCGCATTGATTGAGTTGGAAGGTTATGGATTGGAATCCTACTTGACATATGTTAAGGATGAGGGAAAGGGCTTGGAAGGGGTGGAGGTCTTGGATAGTGAGGAGAAATTTGAGGAAATGCTAGACATTTTTGTTGATAAGAAGGTACTAAACATCACTGTAAGAAAAGCAACTGATCCTAGCCCAGCATACCTGAATTTTGATCACATCTTGCTTGAGGAAAATATCCCCATTAGTCATGTTGGTGAGCATGCTGTTTACAGTGTTTCACAAGAAGGTGTGCTTCACTCTGCCTCTAATGCTACTTTGCCAGTTGTAACCCATTATGAGCCCTACCTGAACACACAACAAAGCTGAAATTTAAACAAGACGAAAAGTTAAAATTTGTTAGTTACCTATTCACCCCCCTCTAATCAACCATATCGACCCTTTCAATTGGTATCAGAGCTACATCTCTTTATTAAGGGTTTCACCACCCGAAGCGTATGGCTGGCGAAGAGCGTGTGGGAGAACTTCCCAAGGCTATGGGAGTGAACACAGTCTCTTGGGAGGATTTGACTGAGGCCATGTCCTCTCTGAAATCTTTCATGACGACCGAGGTCAAATCCATGTTCAAAGAATTCTTTGATACTCTTAAACTTTCCACCGATGCGGCGCAAGTGGTTAATCCCTAACTCGACATCGGATGTCAACTCCCGTAAGGAGGGGGCTAGTGCTGATAAGGATAATCGTTCTCAGGGAATTAATGGGACGGGGAGTTTTGCCTCAGTTCCCCCTCCCGTGGTCTATGGAGGACCAGTGCACCCACCTCACATAGTTAATCACGGTCCTCCTCCTAAACTTGTTAAGAATGATTTTGCTAACTAGGTTTTCAGTATCAGGTGTCATTTAGATCACAACTCAATTCATCTCATGAGAGTCATTGAAGAAGGATACTACCCTTGTGATCCACGCAACCTCACTCCAAGATAACAAGCGGATAAACAGCTAAATTCATCCGCCTTGTTCATACTCCAAGTTGCGGTTCCCACTGAAGACCTACCTCACCTATGTCACTTCACTGTTGCTAAAGAGTGTTGGTAACACATTGTCTCCATGTACAAGGGCAGCTCAAGCATTCAACGGTCAAGCTATGAAGTTGTCCTTGATCAGTCAGATGAGTTTGTAATGATAGAGGATGAGGAACCGCGTGAGCTCTATAGAAGGGCGACTGCTCTCGCTGTTGCCCTCAAAGATCATGGCAGCAAGGATGTGGATGATACTTTGATCAAGCATAAGTTGCTGAAGGCCATAATGCCCTACAACAAGGCCATGTCCGTTGTCATTCGTCAAAGACCGGACTTTCACACCTTGTCTTCTGGTGGTGTGTTGGATGAATTTATTGCAATGAACATCTTGAACACGACGGTTGACAATGCTCTCGCTCGCGTGCAACGATCAAAGAAATCATGCCCCAACCTTGCTTTGAAGGCCAAGGCCAGTCAAGAGGAAGAATAATAATAATAAGAAGAAGAAGAGGGTTTCCGCGAGGACACCAAATATTCTTATCATGAGCATATGGCTCTTGCGTCTAGGCAATGTTGGGGCAACAAGAGAAACACAAGTCCCAACTTCTCCAAGGACAACTCAAATGGGTCAAAGGGCAAGCAACGTGTGAGAATGTGCTACAACTATGGTAATGTGAGTTACTTTGTGGTGTATTACCCATATGTTAAGAGGGAAGACAATGGTGGCAAGCTCATTCGCAAAGATAAGGCCAAGTCCTTCCCCAACAAGACCAACTTCACCAAGATGGATCCTCACAAAGTATTGGTGGCTCTAGAAGAGCATGCCTCGGATGATGATGTTGATGATGAAGACACAAGAGGTGAAGGAATGGCAATGGCATCTGTGGCAATTGCTTCCCCTACCCCAACAAAGGTGTCACTCTTCGACGCCCCCAACGAGAACCACATCGCTAGGTGCCTCATGGCTAAAGGTATCACCAAGGTAACCTCCAACGCCAAAACCTCAAACATTAAGACTTCTATTTATTTCACTCCATCTTTGTTAGATTGTGTGGATGAAAATGAGGAGGCAAAAGAGGATAAAATGAGTTTGAAAAATTCTTGTGTAAACTCAAGGGAGAATCCAAGAAGCACTTCGTTGCTCTCTTGGAGGAACTTGGAGAGGCCAATGACACTATTGATTCTCAAGAAGAATATCTTGAGGAGTTGAGAGGCCGTAGTCGTGATTATGCCGACGAGGTGGCGGATCTATCTATTGCTCTTGAGGAAGTGCGAGGTCTTCTTATGACTCTTGAGGAGTCACAAAATAATAACCTTGCTAAACTACGTAAAGATTATGATCATGCTATTATTCTTAACCGTGTGCTCAAGTCTGAAAAGGTTGCACTTGGGGTTGGCCATGATTGACTCAAGGTTGAGCTTGACACACTTGACAATGCTCAGAAGGCATTGAAGTGTGTTCATGCCTGTCTTAAGGAGTCGCATGATCAACTCCAAGTAAAACTCACTAAGGAAATTGCCACGTGTCCTCCTTTTGTTCTAATTGATAATGCTTCTGCTACTAACCTGTGTTGTGAGCATGCACATCTTGTGGGGGAAAATTCTAAGCTAAAAGAGCAGCTTGAAAAGGGTTTGGTGACGTGTATCCAAGGTGAGAAGACTCTTAATGACCTTTTGAGTCATCAAAAGGAAGTTGTTGCAAAATAAGGGGTTGGGTTTGCACCCAATAACAAGAAGAAGAAGAAGAAGGTGAAAACCAAGGAAGTTCCACCGCACAAGGAAACTTTTGTAAGAGCAGGAGATGGTCCTCATGAGAATAAGAAAGACAAAGTTGTGGCTGGTAATGCCAAGAAGGGCAAGACCACCCAACCCAACAAGACCGACGACTTTAACCCCTCTTATGTTTTATGCCGTTCTAGTGATGGGCATGTTTATGCCAAATATGTTGGTACATTGAATGGTGTATTTGGGTTCCTAAGACCCTTGTTGCTAACATGAAAGGACCCATTAAAGAATGGGTACCTAGAACCAAACCTTGATCTCTTGTAGGGGTTTGCTTCTGGAGGAGTGTCATGGTTGCTCGATAGTGGAGCGACAAATCATATGACCGGAAGCAAGGACTTGGTGGTGGACGTTCATCCTGACCCATCCGTGGCCACCCAAGTCTCATTTGGTGATGAAATTTCAAAGGTATTGGGTCTTGGCAAGGTGATAATCTCTCTGGAACTCTCCATAGAGAATGACATGCTTGTTGAGACCCTTGCATACAATTTACTTTCTATTCATCAACTCGCACTCATGGGTTTTAGTACCTTCTTTGGTATTGACTCTGTGGCCCTTTTGTGGAGCAAGAATCTTAAAGTAGCTTTTGTTGGGCATGTCGAGAATGGTCTCTATGTGATTAACTTCTCGGAGTGACCCACTAAGACCGCAACTTGACTAATGGCTAAAGTTGATATGGGATGGCTCTGGAATCGCCAACCAGCCCATGATAGTATGAGATCTTTGCAAAGTATCCTCAAAGGGGATCACGTCCTTGGACTAACAAATGTGAGTTTTGCCAAATATCGTGCTTGCAGTGCTTGTATTGAAGGAAAGCTACATGAGACTGTCCACCGCCCCACGACTATCATTTACTTGAAGAGGCCCTTGGAGATCCTCCACATGGATCTCTTTGGTCCTCCATCTTTCGATAGCCTTGGGGAAGAAAGTATTGTTTGGTGATCGTGGATGACTACTCAAGATACACTTCGGTATATTTCTTCAAGAGAAAGAGTGAAACTCAACAAACCGTCATCGACTTTGCAAATGAAGCTCAACGAAAACATGAGGCAAAGGTTCTGATGATAAGAAGTGACAATGGCATCGAGTTCAAGAACTACACCTTGAATGAGTTCCTTAGTGATGAGGGGATCAAGCGCCAATACTCCGCACCTTATACCCCCAACAAAATGGTGTTGCTGAGAGGAAGAACCGGACATTGATGGACGCGGCAAGGACCATGATGGCGGAATTCAAATCTCCTCACAATTTCTGGGCCGAAGCCATCAACACAGCCTGTCATGCATCCAATCGGCTCTATCTCCAAACAGGCTTGAACAAGACTCCTTATGAAATTCTTACCGGTAACATGCCCAATCTCAAGTACTTTAGGGTGTTTGGGTGTAAGTGTTTCATTCTCAAGAAAGGTGTTTGTTTGTCTAAATTCGCACCTAGAGCTCAAGAGGGCATATTTGTTGGTTATGCTACAAACTCTCGTGCTTAACGTGTCCTCAATAAGTCCAATGGACTCATTGAGGAGACATGTAACATAGAGTTTGATGCAAATAATGGCTCCCAAATGGAGCAAAGTGGTCTTTGTGATGTAGGTGATGAAATTCCTCCCTACTCCATAAGAAGAATGGGTGTGGGACACTTCCTACCCGTTGAGGAACCCCTTGTGGCCGAAGGAGAAGGACAATGTTCCACTCAAGTGGAACCATCACCGACACAAGACCCACATGCTTCCGAAGAATAAAATGAAGGCCCTCTACCTCATGGACAAGATCAAGGGCAAGATCAATCTACTTATGATGGTATCTCACCAAGTGATGCCCAAGATCAAGTCCACATCCCCGAGCAAGCTCAAGCTCAAGATCTTCTTCAAGATCAAGAGCAAGCTCATGAAGGCGCTCAAGATCATCAAGAAGATACTCCTTAGGTTGTTGTCCCTCAACTTTCCATGGAGGAAATCTTAGAGAGACAAGCCACGAAGGATGCTGCCAAGCTTGAACATAAACAACATTTGATGGAGAACGTCTACGACAGCTTCAAAAGAGGGGTAACCACTCGTAGAAAATTATAAAACTTTTATGAACATCATGCATTTGTTTCTTGCATTGAGCCTCTCGAGGTACAAGATGCGCTTGAGGACATGGAGTGGGTTGAAGCCATGCACGATGAACTCAACAACTTCGAGCGCAACCAAGTGTGGCAATTGGTGCCAAGACCAAAGGAGAACCACAATGTCATTGGAACTAAATGGATCTTCAAAAACAAAAAAGATGCGAACGGTGTCGTCATTCGTAACAAGGCAACATTGGTGGCACAAGGCTACTCCCAAGTCGAGGGTATCGACTACGGTGAAACCTTTGCTCATGTTGCTCGCCTTGAATCCATTCGCATGTTGCTTGCATATGCTTCTCATCATAACTTTAAATTATACCAAATGGATGTAAAAAGCACATTTCTTAATGTTCCTCTTAAGGAGTTGGTATATGTTAAGAAATCCCCAGGGTTCGAGGATCCCAAATTCCCCAATCATGTATACGTTCTTGATAAGGCTCTCTATGGCCTTAAACAAGCCCCGCGTGCGTGGTATGATCACCTTACCGAGATGTTGTAAGACCGTGGGTTCGAAATTGGGAAAATTGACCCCACTCTTTTCAGAAATAGGGTCAACGGGAACTTGTTCATATGCCAACTATATGTTGATGATTTTATTTTTGGTTCTCCTAACAAAGCTTTCAATGAAGAGTTGGCCACTTTGATGACAAATAAGTTTGAGATGTTTATGATGGGAGAGTTCAAGTTCTTCCTTGGATTCGAAGTCAAGCAACAAAGTCAAGGTACCTTCATCAATCAAGCTAAATACACTCAAGACATGCTCAAGAGGTTCAAGATGGATGAACTCCATCCTCCCAAGGCCAATACTCCTATGCCACTCAAATTCCATCTTGACAGTGATCCCAATGGTAAAGTTGTGGATCAAAAGGTATACCGCTCCATGATTGGATCTTTGCTTTACCTTTGTGCATCTAGACCGGATATCATGTTGAGTGTGCGATTTTTTGCACGATTTCAATCCACACCTAAGGAGAGTCGCAATGTGGCTGTCAATCGAGTCTTTCGATATTTGGCTCATACCCCAAACTTTCGCTTATGGTATCCCAAGGGTGCTTCATTTGATCTCATTGGATATATTGACTCGGATTGGGCGGGAGACCGTGTGGATAGGAAGTCCACTTCCTGAGGCTGCCAATTTCTTGGTCGGTCTTTGCTAATTGGTCTTCAAAGAAACAAAACTGTGTTTCTCTCTCATCCACCGAGGCCGAGTATGTAGCTGCTGCCAGTTGTTGTGCACAGATTCTTTGAATGAGGCAAACTTTAAAGGATTATGGTGTCAATTGTGACAAAGTGCCTCTTTACTATGATAATGAAAGTGCCATTATGATCTCCAGCACCCCGGTTCAACATTGCAAGACAAAGCACATTGATATTTGTCATCACTTCCTCCGGGAACACGTCAAGCGAGGGGATATCAATCTTATCCATCTCAACACTAATGAGCAACTTGTAGATATCTTTACGAAGCCATTGGATGAAGCAAGATTTCGCGAGTTAAGGCATGAGCTAAATATCATTGATTCGAGCAATGTGGTTTGACTTAGTGCACACCCCACCACACTCATCATTATGTCTTGTTTAGATGTAGGCATAGACATAGGGGAGTCTAGTTCTCTCAATGAACTATCCCTCCTCCTATTATGCATAAATTAATCAAGTCTTTCACATTCGTCATTTTGGATGACTCCTGTGCTTCAAAGACGAGTTTTGGTCATGGGTCGAAGGTTCATATCTTCGCGGTGCCATACCAATTGACACATACATAGGTGGCCTCGGCCATCGCCCCTTCGCACTTAATTAGGTCTGCATTTGTTTCGTGATGCTTTGAGTCCTAGGTGTGGGCATTCTCCATGGCTCTTTATTGGCGTTTTCGTTTTCTTCCAACCATGGAGTTTCCCCACCATACCCCTTCTTATTAAAAGGATTGTATGCTTTGATCGTCTGGTGGTGGTGCGTGTGGCCAGCCAGTACAACTGGTGGGAGAAGCGGTTCTACCGCTAATCCACCGGTTGTCCCATCCAAGCGGTACAACCGGGAGTGTGTGCGGTTCTACTGCTAATTCCCTGGCCCTGTACTTGGACCGGTACAACCACTCCCCTGGAGCGGTACAACCGGTCGCGACCCGGTACTTAAAGCGGGAGGGCTGGGCCGAAGGGGTATTCAGTTATCCCCTTCATGCCCGACTCCTCCCTCGTGCCCCTATTGCTGGCCTCTGCCACTGTCGCCCTGGTGTGCCTTCGGCACCCCGGATCCATGGTCTCCTCCCGGATCTGCTACGTGGAGGCCCTTCCTCTCCCCGATCTTCTCTCATGGATGCCGGTAATGCCTAGTTCCTCCCAGTTCTTGGTTCTTCTTTGAATCCTCCATTCTTAGGGCATTGCTCGGTTCCCGCGTTTTCTAGTCAAAACTATTGACGAGATAAGATCACACATTATAATCTCAATTAGCTGTGATGATTAGAGACCTCAAAGAGGGGATCATTTCTCTAGATCCAGATCTACCAGTTTCCTAGTAGCGGTACAACCGCTCTGAAGCTAGTGGTACACCCGCTGTAGCGGTACAACCGCAAGGGTAACCGGTTGAATCGGCCTCCCTAAGTCCTGCTCCCCGTTTCTTATCTCTTATTGTCGAACCTAATTTATTCCTTATTTTGCGTACAATCCTCTCATCTTGTATGGGTTTCCTCTCTGTGTTTCTCGTGTGCATGTCTACAGGTGGTTCTAGTGCAGCTCCTTGGAAGAAGATTAAGAAAAGTGCTCGCAAGTGCAGTATTGTTGAGGATTCTGAGAATGAGGAAGTTGTGACCCCACCAATCCCAGTTGCCGTGAGAAGTCCTTGGCTGCCAAGTAGAAAACTGGCAAGACCGTTCATTCCTGGAAGCAAGTTGATTGGGAGAGGGTCCGTCTTCAAAATCCGTATGAGGTTCCAGTTGCTCCCAGGTGGACCACACCTCAGTTCAGGAATGAGTTGCAATTCAGATCATGCATGAGCTCTATGACCACCACAAGAAAAAATATTCAAAGCAATGGACAATTGACACCGAGCACTAGAGGCACAACATGGATTACTTTGGCGAGGCTTTGGATTTGTGCAAAGAATTTGACCTGATCAAGCTCATGACCTTCAATTGTGCCTTTGATGTGCAGCTCATTCACCAGTTCTACGCCATGGTCCACTTTGGCACTGATGCCGAGCGTCATCTTTCCTTCATGTGTCGTGATGAATTCTTCCATGTTCCATGGCGCGCCTTCTGCAATGTCCTTGGCTATGATGATACTGGCCTCACTGGGAATGGCGACATTTGTCCTCATGATTGGGCTCAATCTATGGATAAGAACAGGTTAGCCCCCCTATACATTCTCGGACGGGGGGTTATGAGAGCTACTAAGGACCTGCAACAGGTCTATGGCATTTTACACCGTGTGTTTCAGAATGTTCTTCTGCCCAAGGTTCGAAATCAGGATGAGATTGATGGGTACTTTGTTGATCTGCTCATTGCCATGAAGACTAAAGCTGGCTCTGGATTTAATGTTTCCAAATGGATCTTGGAGGAGTTGTACTCCATGGTATTCTACCGGAAGGTTCCCACATATGCTCCTTATATCATGAGTTTCCTAACTCTGTGTGGGCAATCCATCGGCTGGGCGAGCTTCTCTCTTCTCCAAACAACCTCATTGTGCATGAGGTCAAGCAATTCCGGAAGAAGAAACATGCTGCACCTCGCTACCCTGATGCCAACCCTGAGGATGTCTTTGCTACTTCCAGTGACAGTGATTTTGAGCTTCCTGCAGGTGCCAAGCCATCTTGGGACTCCAAGCTCTCTGAAAAGATCAAGAAGACCTTCTGCCTCTAGACTCATGTTCAAAAGAAGCTCTATGAAGCCCATGTCAACGAGAAGCTTGCCTGACGCACACAGATTCAGATCATTCGGGCTCTCCATGTTGATGTCGCCAGTGGTTCTGAGAAGAACATCACTCCTGAGAAACAGTGGATCTATGAGCATAATACCTCGACTGATGATGAGATCCCGAACCATCCTACTACCTCTTCCTAAGCAACCGTTGCTGATGATGCTTCTAATGATGATGATGGGGATGGCTCTAGAGATGATGATTCCGAGGAGTATGATACCAACGAGGAGATCTACTGAGTTCCGGGGCGCTAGCATCACTCTTTTCCTTTTTGGTGCCTTGATGCCAAAGGGGGAGAAAGTACATTATAACGGGATTTGCAGGGGTGTTGCATGGTTGTTTATTTGTCTCTTTGTTGCGACTTCCAGTTGAACTCGTATTTGCTTTTTCTTGGTTTTTGTGGAGACTATGTGTGTTTAAGTAGAGTCTCAGACTTTCGTACCCTTACTACTAAAGCTCTATTTATTATCTTCTTCATATTGCTCCTTAATGTTTCATCTTATATTTATCCCCAGTGGGTAGTCTATAAAATCAAGGGGGAGCCTCAATTCTTACACATGTCTTATCTGTCGCACACATTGAGGGGGAGCTCCACTTTTATTTTATAGATCATCAATGCAAATCGTGTTGTTGTCATCATCCACCAAAAAGGTGGAGATTGTAAGGGAATTTTCTTGCCTTGGTGTTTTGGCGATGATGACAACTCACTATGATCTAACCGTGTGTCAAGTTATGCAGGGATTGTATGTGGTACACAAGACGGTTAGGTGGATCCTCCAAGCGGAAAAGATTGAAGACATAGTTCTCTACATGTTTATTTTCTTTGGTCGTAGGGATCCCATACTATTAAGAGGGAATCCACATTGGAAAGTCTTGGGTGAATCAGTTCTTTCACATATCCATCTTCACCCAACTCTCTTCTGTGCATCATAGAGAGAGAGGCCCCTCTTTCCTTGTTACCTGCCAAGTATTCCGCAATCTCGACCTTAATGCCAGCTTGCTCTTAGCTTCCTGTTCGATAGCAACTCTAGGGGTGATACCCTGGGGGTGCTGCCACAAGTGGTCCCCAGCGATTGTGCCGCTGCCCACGGGCGGTAGTACCACCAAAGGCTGGGTGACCCTGTGAGGCAGGTCTGGGTGGTTAAACCGGCCCATCACTGGGCTACAATCGGACATGGTTCTGTTGTGCCTCGTTTGTTGGGCGGACCCGGACCGGTTGTACCGCTATATTCATATAGCCCGGTACAACTGGGGTCCCAAGCGATTGTATCGCTTAGGACTTTGCCTGGTCCGGGGCTCAGGCCTGGGTGCTGCATCCGGGCTAACCTTCTAGTTTGGTCCGGTGGTTGGGTGGTGGTTGGCCGGTTATACTAGTTATACCGGTTACACCGATTGTACCGCTCCATACAGATCTGGCTATAACGGTTGGAAAGGGGGGGCTATATAAGGAGGTGCTTCTTCCACCTCTCACTGATCTCTTTCTACTCTCTCTCCACCATTGATGCCCCTTGAGCTTTTTCTTGCCCGATCTCTCTCTCTAGCCACCCAAACTTGTTGTCTTTCTAGGGATTTAAGGAGGAGATCTAGATCTAAACTTCCACCAAAGGAAAATTGATTCCCCCATAGTTTCGTGCATGGATTTTTTTACTCTTGGGTGTTTGAGCACCCTAGACGGAAGAGGTTACCTCGAAGTCATATTCCATTGTGGTGAAGCTTCGTGCTTTCTTTGGGAGCCTCCAATTAAGTTGTGGAGAGAGCCCCATGTTGGAAATATGCCCTAGAGGCAATAAATAAAGTGTTTATTATTGTATTTCTTTGTTCATAATAATCGTTTATTATCCATGCTATAATTGTATTAATTGGAAATATGGATACATGTGTGGATACATAGACAAACACAATGTCCCTAGTATGCCTCTAGTGAACTAGCTCGTTGATTGAAAGATGGTTAAGGTTTCCTAGCCATGGACATGAGATGTCATTTGATAACGGGATCACATCATTAGGAGAATGATGTGATGGACAAGACCCAAACTACAAACGTAGCTTATGATCGTGTCAGTTTATTGCTACTGTTTTCTGCATGTCAAGTATATGTTCCTATGACCATGAGATCATGCAACTCACATATATCGGAGGAGTACCTTGTGTGTATCAAACGTCGCAACGTAACTGGGTGACTATAAAGGTGCTCTACAGGTGTCTCCGAGGGTGTCTGTTGAGTTGGCATGGATCAAGACTGGGATTTGTTACTCCGTGTGACGGAGAGGTATCTCAGGGCCCACTTGGTAATACAACATCACAATAAGCCTTGCAAGCAATGTGACTAAGTGTTGGTCACGGGATCTTGTATTACAGAACGAGTAAAGAGACTTACCAGTAACAAGGTTGAACTAGGTATGGAGATATCGATGATCGAATCTCGGGCAAGTAAAATACTGAAGAACAAAGGGAACATCATACGGGATTAACTGAATCCTTGACATAGAGGTTCGACCGATAAAGATATTCTTAGAATATGTAGGAATCAATGTGGACATCCAGGTCCCTCCATTGGTTATTGACCGTAGAGGTGTCTCGGTCATGTCTACATAGTTCTCGAACCCGTAGGGTCTGCACACTTAAGGTTTGGTGACGTTTCGGTAGTATAGAGTTATGTATGGTGGTGACCGAAGTTTGTTTGGAGCCCCGGATGAGATCCTGGACGTCACGAGGAGCTCCGAAATGGTCCGGAGGTAAAGATTTATATATAGGAAGTCCTGTTTTGGTCGCCGGAAAAGTTCCGGGCTTATCGGTAGTGTACCGGGAGTGCCGGTAGTGTACCGGGAGACCTCCAGGAGGGGTATTTCGACCCAAGAGGCTTCATGGGCTGTGGGAGAGTGAATATCAGCCCTTAGTGGGCTGGTGGAAACTCCCACACAAGGCCCATGTGGCTGGAGAAGAAAACCCAAAAGGAAAAAGGTGGAAAAAGGCAAAAAGGAAAAAAAAAGGATGAATCCTAATCCTACTAGGAGTGGAGGAGGTGGACTTCTCCTCTCCTAGTTCAGCCGAAGCCTAGGAGGCTTGGAGGCCAAGCTGCCTCCTCTCCTCCTCTCCTCCTATATATACTGGTGGTATTGAGGGTTTTTGCACTAGATTTTCAGCCACGTGCTACCCGTTCCTCCAGTGCATAGTTTCTCCTCTAGATCGGTTTTCTACAGTGCTTAGGCGAAGCCCTGCCGGAATTGCTCCACCACCATCGCCGGAGTGCCGTCAGGATGCCGGAGAACACATCTTCCTCTCCAATCCTTCTTGCTGGATCAAGACGGTGGAGATCGTCATCAAGCTGTACGTGTGCTGAACGCGGAGGTGCCATCTGTTCGGTGCTAGATCGGAAGGATTGTGATCAAGTTCGTGAGACGGATCGTGATCAAGTTCGTGGGACGGATCGTGATTAGATTGCGAGACGGATCGTGATTGGATTGGTGGACGGATCGTGATTGGATCGCGGGACGCACAACGATTTGGATCGCGAAGACGTTCGACTACACCAACCTCGTTTCTTAACGCTTCCCGCTTAGCGATCTACAAGGGTATGTAGATCCACTCTCCCTCTCATAGATGCTCATCACCATGGATAGATCTTCGTGTGCGTAGGAAATTTTTTGTTTCCCATGCAACATTCCCCAACAGTGGCATCATGAGCTAGGTCTATGTGTAGATGAGATCTCGAGTAGAACACAAAAGGTTTGTGGGCGTTGATGCTTAGATTGCTTCCTCCCTTGGTCGGATTTTGGTTCAGCGGTATTGTGAGATGAAGCGGCCCGGACCAACATTATTCGTATGCTTACGAGAGACCGGTTCCCTCAACGCAACTTGTTGCCTAGATGGCTTGCTGGTGGCAGTTTCTCTCACTTTAGTTGGATCGGATTCAACAAAGGCGGTCCTTGAGATGGTTGAAAAGCAAATTATGTATCACCGTTGTGGTTTATGCATAGGTGAGAATCGTTCTTGCTAGAAACCCGTAGCAGCCACGTAAAACATGCAACAACAATTAGAGGACGTCTAACTTGTTTTTGCAGGGTATGTTGTGATGTGATATGGCTAATTACATGATGTGATATATGTGATGTATGAGATGATCATGTGATGTATAGAATTTCACGACTTGCATGTCGATGAGTACGGCAACCGGCAGGAGCCATAGGGTTGTCTTTAATTATTGTATGACCTGCGTGTCAATCATTAAGCGCTATGTAATGCTTTACTTTATCGCTAAACGGTAGCAATAGTAGTAGAAGCATGCAGGGCGTGACAACCACAATGGCGACATGTTGATGGAGATCATGGTGTGGTGCCGGTGATGATGAAGATCATGCCGGTGCTTTCAAGATGGAGATCTAAAGCACAAGTTCATGACCATATCATGTCACTTATGAATTGCATGTGATGTTGATCCTTTTATGCACCTTGTTATGCTTAGTACGACGGTAGCATTATAAGGTGATCCCTCACTTAAATTTCAAGATAAAATTGTGTTCTCCCCGAGTGTGCACCGTTGCGAAAGTTCGTCGTGTTGAGACACCATGTGATGATCGGGTGTGATAGACTCTACGTTCACATACAACGGGTGCAAGCCAGTGTTGCACGTGCATAACACTCGGGTTAAACTTGACGATCCTAGCATGTACAGACATGTCCTCGGAACACAAGAGACCTAAAGGTCGAACATGAGTCATATAGTAGATATGATTAACATAATGATGTTAACCATTGAAGCCACCTCAACTCACGTGATGATCGAACTTGAGTTGGTGGATTTGGATCATGTGACACTCAGATGACCTGAGGGATGTCAATTTGAGTGGGAGCTTTAGTAATTTGATTAACTAAACTCATTATCTTGAATAATAGTCTAAGTGAATTTTGCATATTTATGTTGTAGATCAATGGCTCGCGCAGTAGGACCCCTAAATTTTAATGCGTTCCTAGAGAAAGCTAAATTGAAAGATGATGGAAGTAACTTTGTTGACTGGGACAGTAATCTGAGCATTATCCTCAGGGCTTCCCAGAAATCATATGTCCTTGATGCACCACTTGGTGACCAACCAGAAGACATGACCTCCGAACACGTTAAGAACGCTTGGGAGGCACGTACTGGAGATTACTCAATAGTTCAGTGTGCAATATTGTATGGCTTAGAACCGGGACTTCAAAGACATTTTGAACGTCATGGAACATATGAGATGTTCCAGGAGTTGAAGTTTATCTTTCAGAAGAATGCCCGGATCGAGAGGTATGAAACCTCCGATAAGTTCTATGCTTGCAAGATGGAGGAGAACGGGTCTATCAGTGAATATATACTCAGAATGTCTGGGTATTCAACTCGTCTAGCGGAGTTGGGAATTGCCCTTTCGCTAGAGGCGATCACTGACAGAGTTCTTCAATCACTGCCACCTAGTTACAAGAGCTTTGTGATGAACTATAACATGCACGGGATGAACAAGTCAGTCACCGAACTGTTTGCGATGCTAAAAGTCGCTGAGTCTGAAATACAGAAAGAACATCAAGTGTTGATGGTCAATAAAACCACTAGTTTCAAGAAAAATGGCAATGTCAAGGGCAAGGGCAAGAAGGGTAAAACCAAGAAGGATGGAAAAGCAGTTGCTACTCCTGCAAAGAAGCCCAAGCATGGACCCAAGCCAGAAACCGAGTGCATTCATTGCAAAGGAACTGGTCACTGGAAGCGGAACTGCCCCAAGTACCTGGCTGACAAGGAGGCGGCCAACGACAAACAAGGTATATATGATATACATGTTATTGATGTGTACCTTGCTAGCTCTCGTAGTAGTGCCTGGGTATTTGATACCGGTTCGGTTGCTCACATTTGCAACTCAAAGCAGGAACTACGGAATAAACGAAGGCTGGCAAAGGACGAAGTGACGATGCGCGTGGGAAATGGTTCCAAGGTTGATGTGATCGCCGTCGGCACGCTCTCTCTTCGATTACCATCGGGATTAGTGATGAACCTGAATAATTGTTATTTAGTGCCTGCGTTAAGCATGAACATTATATCTGGATCTTGTTTATTGCGAGACGGTTACTCATTTAAATCAGAGAATAAAGGTTGTTCTATTTATATGAGTAATATATTTTATGGTCATGCACCCAATGTTAGGGGTTTATTCATATTGAATCTTGATAGTGATGACACACATGTTCATAACATTGATGCCAAAAGATGTAGAGTTGATAATGATAGTACCACTTTCTTGTGGCACTGCCGTTTAGGTCATATTGGTGTAAAACGCATGAGGAAGCTCCATGCTGATGGACTTTTGGAGTCACTTGATTTTGAATCACTTGACACATGTGAACCATGCCTCATGGGCAAGATGACTAAAACGCCGTTCTCTGGAACAATGGAACGGGCGAGTGACTTATTGGAAATCATACATACTGATGTGTGTGGTCCAATGAATGTTACAGCGCGTGGTGGATATCGTTATTTTCTCACCTTCACTGATGACTTAAGTAGATATGGGTATATTTACTTAATGAAACACAAGTCTGAAACGTTTGAAAAGTTCAAGCAATTTCAGAGTGAAGTTGAGAATCATCATAACAAGAAGATTAAGTTTCTGCGATCTAATCGAGGAGGTGAATATCTGAGTTATGAGTTTGGCAGTCACTTAAGACAGTGTGGAATTGTTTCACAGTTGACACCGCCCGGAACACCACAACGTAATGGTGTGTCCGAACGTCGTAATTGAACCTTATTAGATATGGTGCGTTCTATGCTGTCTCTTGCTGATTTGCCACTATCGTTTTGGGGTTATGCATTAGAGACAACTGCATTCACTTTAAATAGGGCACCATCGAAATCCGTTGAGACGATGCCATATGAATTGTGGTTTGGCAAGAGGCCAAAGTTGTCGTTTCTTAAAGTTTGGGGATGTGATGCTTATGTCAAAAAGCTTCAGCCTGAAAAGCTCGAACCCAAAGTGGAAAAATATGTCTTCATAGGATACCTGAAAGAGACAGTCGGGTATACCTTCTATCTCAGATCCAAAGGCAAAGTGTTTGTTGCTAAGAACGAAACATTTCTTGAGAAAGAGTTTCTCTCGAAAGAATTGAGTGGGAGGAAAATAGAGCTTGATGAGGTTATTGAACCTTTACTTCAACCAGAAAGTAGCGCAGCGCAGAAAGATATTTCTATGGAAACTACGATGGTAGAAGAGGAAGTTAATGATGATGATCATGAAGCTTCGGATCAAGCTACTATTGAACCTCGTAGGTTGACAAGGCCGCGTACTACTCCTGAGTGGTACAGCAACCCTGTCTTGGAGGTCATGTTGTTGGACAACAATGAACCTACGAGCTATGGAGGAGCAGTGATGGGCCCGGATTCTGAGAAATGGTTAGAGGCCATGAAATCCGAGATGGGATCCATGTATGTAAACAAAGTATGGACTTTGGAAGTATTACCTGAAGGGCGAAAGGCCATTCAGAACAAATGGATCTTTAAGAAGAAGACAGACGCGGATGGTAATGTCACCATCTATAAAGCTCGACTTGTGGCAAAGGGTTTTTCACAAGTTCAAGGAGTTGACTACAATGAGACCTTCTCACCCGTAGCGATGCTTAAGTCTGTCAGAATCATGTTGGCAATAGCTGCTTATTTCGACTATGAAATTTAGCAGATGGATGTCAAAACAGCGTTCCTCAACGGTTTCCTTGAGGAAGAGTTGTATATGATGCAACCAGAAGGTTTTGTCGATCCAGAGAATGCTGACAAAGTTTGCAAACTCCAGCGATCCATTTATGGGCTGGTGCAAGCATCTCGGAGTTGGAATAAGCGTTTTGATGAGGTGATCAAAGCGTTTGAGTTTATACAAGTTTACGGAGAAGCTTGTATTTACAAGAAAGTGAGTGGGAACTCTATAGCGTTTCTAATATTAGTGATGAACCTGAATAATTGTTATTTAGTGCCTGCGTTAAGCATGAACATTATATCTGGATCTTGTTTATTGCGAGACGGTTACTCATTTAAATCAGAGAATAAAGGTTGTTCTATTTATATGAGTAATATATTTTATGGTCATGCACCCAATGTTAGGGGTTTATTCATATTGAATCTTGATAGTGATGACACACATGTTCATAACATTGATGCCAAAAGATGTAGAGTTGATAATGATAGTACCACTTTCTTGTGGCACTGCCGTTTAGGTCATATTGGTGTAAAACGCATGAGGAAGCTCCATGCTGATGGACTTTTGGAGTCACTTGATTTTGAATCACTTGACACATGTGAACCATGCCTCATGGGCAAGATGACTAAAACGCCGTTCTCTGGAACAATGGAACGGGCGAGTGACTTATTGGAAATCATACATACTGATGTGTGTGGTCCAATGAATGTTACAGCGCGTGGTGGATATCGTTATTTTCTCACCTTCACTGATGACTTAAGTAGATATGGGTATATTTACTTAATGAAACACAAGTCTGAAACGTTTGAAAAGTTCAAGCAATTTCAGAGTGAAGTTGAGAATCATCATAACAAGAAGATTAAGTTTCTGCGATCTAATCGAGGAGGTGAATATCTGAGTTATGAGTTTGGCAGTCACTTAAGACAGTGTGGAATTGTTTCACAGTTGACACCGCCCGGAACACCACAACGTAATGGTGTGTCCGAACGTCGTAATTGAACCTTATTAGATATGGTGCGTTCTATGCTGTCTCTTGCTGATTTGCCACTATCGTTTTGGGGTTATGCATTAGAGACAACTGCATTCACTTTAAATAGGGCACCATCGAAATCCGTTGAGACGATGCCATATGAATTGTGGTTTGGCAAGAGGCCAAAGTTGTCGTTTCTTAAAGTTTGGGGATGTGATGCTTATGTCAAAAAGCTTTAGCCTGAAAAGCTCGAACCCAAAGTGGAAAAATATGTCTTCATAGGATACCTGAAAGAGACAGTCGGGTATACCTTCTATCTCAGATCCAAAGGCAAAGTGTTTGTTGCTAAGAACGAAACATTTCTTGAGAAAGAGTTTCTCTCGAAAGAATTGAGTGGGAGGAAAATAGAGCTTGATGAGGTTATTGAACCTTTACTTCAACCAGAAAGTAGCGCAGCGCAGAAAGATATTTCTATGGAAACTACGATGGTAGAAGAGGAAGTTAATGATGATGATCATGAAGCTTCGGATCAAGCTACTATTGAACCTCGTAGGTTGACAAGGCCGCGTACTACTCCTGAGTGGTACAGCAACCCTGTCTTGGAGGTCATGTTGTTGGACAACAATGAACCTACGAGCTATGGAGGAGCAGTGATGGGCCCGGATTCTGAGAAATGGTTAGAGGCCATGAAATCCGAGATGGGATCCATGTATGTAAACAAAGTATGGACTTTGGAAGTATTACCTGAAGGGCGAAAGGCCATTCAGAACAAATGGATCTTTAAGAAGAAGACAGACGCGGATGGTAATGTCACCATCTATAAAGCTCGACTTGTGGCAAAGGGTTTTTCACAAGTTCAAGGAGTTGACTACAATGAGACCTTCTCACCCGTAGCGATGCTTAAGTCTGTCAGAATCATGTTGGCAATAGCTGCTTATTTCGACTATGAAATTTAGCAGATGGATGTCAAAACAGCGTTCCTCAACGGTTTCCTTGAGGAAGAGTTGTATATGATGCAACCAGAAGGTTTTGTCGATCCAGAGAATGCTGACAAAGTTTGCAAACTCCAGCGATCCATTTATGGGCTGGTGCAAGCATCTCGGAGTTGGAATAAGCGTTTTGATGAGGTGATCAAAGCGTTTGAGTTTATACAAGTTTACGGAGAAGCTTGTATTTACAAGAAAGTGAGTGGGAACTCTATAGCGTTTCTAATATTAGTGATGAACCTGAATAATTGTTATTTAGTGCCTGCGTTAAGCATGAACATTATATCTGGATCTTGTTTATTGCGAGACGGTTACTCATTTAAATCAGAGAATAAAGGTTGTTCTATTTATATGATTAATATCTTTTATGGTCATGCACCCAATGTTAGGGGTTTATTCATATTGAATCCTGATAGTGATGACACACATGTTCATAACATTGATGCCAAAAGATGTAGAATTGATAATGATAGTACCACTTTCTTGTGGCACTGCCGTTTAGGTCATATTGGTGTAAAACGCATGAGGAAGCTCCATGTTGATGGACTTTTGGAGTCACTTGATTTTGAATCACTTGACACATGTGAACCGTGCCTCATGGGCAAGATGACTAAAACGCCGTTCTCTGGAACAATGGAACGGGCGAGTGACTTATTGGATATCATACACACTGATGTGTGTGGCCCAATGAGTGTTACAACGCGTGGTGGATATCGTTATTTTCTCACCTTCACTGATGACTTAAGTAGATATGAGTATATTTACTTAATGAAACACAAGTCTGAAACATTTGAAAAGTTCAAGCAATTTCAGAGTGAAGTTGAGAATCATCGTAACAAGAAGATTAAGTTCCTGCGATCTGATCGAGGAGGTGAATATCTGAGTTATGAGTTTGGCAGTCACTTAAGACAGTGTGGAATTGTTTCCCAGTTGACACCGCCCGGAACACCACAGCGTAATGGTGTGTCCGAACGTTGTAATCGAACCTTATTAGATATGGTGCGTTCTATGATGTCTCTTGCTGATTTGCCACTATCGTTTTGGGGTTATGCATTAGAGACAGCTGCATTCCCTTTAAATAGGGCACCATCAAAATCCATTGAGACAATGCCATATGAAATGTGGTTTGGCAAGAAGCCAAAGTTGTCATTTCTTAAAGTTTGGGGATATGATGCTTATGTCAAAAATCTTCAGCCTGAGAAGCTGGAACCCAAAGCGGAGAAGTGCGTCTTCATAGGATACCCGAAAGAGACAGTCGGGTATACCTTCTATCTCAGATCCGAAGGAAAAGTGTTTGTCACTAAAAACAGAACATTTCTTGAGAAAGAGTTTCTCTCGAAAGAATTGAGTGGGAGGAAAATAGAGCTTGATGAGGTTATTGAACCTTTACTTCAACCAGAAAGATGTTTCTGTGGAACCTACGACGGTAGAAGAGGAAGTTAATGATGATGATCATGAAGCTTCGGATCAAGCAGCTATTGAACCTCGTAGGTCGACAAGGCCGCGTACTACCGTTGAGTGGTACGGCAACCCTGTCTTGAAGGTCATGTTGTTGGACAACAATGAACCTACGAGCTATGGAGGAGCAGTGATGGGCCCGGATTCCGAGAAATGGTTAGAGGCCATGAAATCTGAGATGGGATCCATGTATGAAAACAAAGTATGGACTTTGGAAGTATTACCTGAAAGGCGAAAGGCCATTCAGAACAAATGGATCTTTAAGAAGAAGACAGACGCGGACGGTAATGTCACCGTCTATAAATCTCGACTTGTGGCAAAGGGTTTTTCACAAGTTCAAGGAGTTGACTACGATGAGACTTTCTCACCCGTAGCGATGCTTAAGTCTGTCAGAATCATGTTAGCAATAGCTGCATATTTCGACTATGAAATTTGGCAGATGGATGTCAAAACAACGTTCCTCAACGGTTTCCTTGAGGAAGAGTTGTATATGATGCAACCCGAAGGTTTTGTCGATCCAGAAAATGCTGACAAAGTTTGCAAACTCCAGCGATCCATTTATGGACTGATGCAAGCATCTCGGAGTTGGAATAAGCGCTTTGATGAGGTGATCAAAGCGTTTTAGTTTATACAAGTTTACGGAGAAGCTTGTATTTACAAGAAAGTGAGTGGGAGCTCTATAGCGTTTCTAGTATTATATGTGGATGACATATTGTTGATTGGAAACAATATAGAAATGCTGGAAAGCGTGAAGGAATATTTTAACAAAAGTTTTTCAATGAAGGACCTAGGAGAAGCTGCTTTCATATTAGGCATTAAGATCTATAGAGATAGATCGAGACGCTTAATAGCACTTTCACGGAGCACATACCTTGATAAACTTTTGAAGAAGTTCAAAATGGAATAGTCCAAGAAGGGGTTCTTGCCTGTGTTACAAGGTGTGAAGTTGAGTAAGACTCAATGCCCAGTAACTGCAGAAGATAGAGAAAAGATGAGTGTCATCCCCTATGCTTCAGCCATAGGCTCTATCATGTATGCAATGCTGTGCACAAGACCCGATGTCAGCCTTGCCATAAGTATGGCCGGAAGGTTTCAAAGTGATCCCGGAATGGAGCACTGGCAAGCGGTCAAGAATATCCTTAAGTACCTGAAAAGGACTAAGGAAATGTTTCTCGTTTATGGAGGTGATGAAGAGCTCGTCGTAAAGGGTTACGTTGATGCAAGCTTTGACACTGATCCGGACGACTCTAAGTTGCAAACCGGATACATATTTATTCTTAACGGGGGAGCGGTAAGATGGTGCAGTTCCAAGCAAAGCGTGGTAGCTGATTCTACGTGCGAAGCGGAATACATCACAGCCTCGGAGGCGGCGAAGGAAGGTGTCTGGATGAAGCAGTTCATGACAGATCTTGGAGTAGTGCCCAGTGCATTGAATCCAATGAACCTGTTTTGTGACAACACTAGTGCCATTGCTCTTGCCAAGGAACCAAGGTTTCAAAAGAGGACCAGACACATAAAGCGACGCTTTAACTCCATCCGCGATTACATCGAGGAGAAAGACATAAATATTTGCAAAGTGCACACAAATCTGAATGTTGCAGACCCGTTGACTAAACCTCTTCCAAGGGCTAAACATGATCAACACCAGAACTGCATGGGTGCTCGATTCATTACAATGTAAATCACATAGTGATGTGAACTAGATTATTGACTCTAGTGCAAGTGGGAGACTGTTGGAAATATGCCCTAGAGGAAATAAATAAAGTGTTTATTATTGTATTTCTTTGTTCATGATAATCGTTTATTATCCATGTTATAATTGTATTAATTGGAAACATGGATACATGTGTGGATACATAGACAAACACAATGTCCCTAGTATGCCTCTAGTGAACTAGCTCGACTGATGATGAGATCCCGAACCAGCCTACTACCTCTTCCTCTGCAACTGTTGCTGATGATGCTTCTAATGATGATGATGGGGATGGCTCTAGAGATGATGATTCCGAGGAGTATGATACCAACGACGAGATCTACTGAGTTCCGGGGCGCTAGCATCACTCTTTTCCTTTTTGGTGTCTTGATGCCAAAGGGGGAGAAAGTACATTATAACGGGATTTGCAGGGGTGTTGCATGGTTGTTTATTTGTCTCTTTGTTGCGACTTCCAGTTGAACTCGTATTTGCTTTTTCTCGGTTTTTGTGGAGACTATGTGTGTTTAAGTAGAGTCTTAGACTTTCGTACCCTTACTACTAAAGCTCTACTTATTATCTTGTTCATATTGCTCCTTAATGTTTCATCTTATATTTATCCCCAGTGGGTAGTCTATAAAATCAAGGGGGAGCCTCAATTCTTACACATGTCTTATCTGTCGCACACATTGAGGGGAGCTCCACTTTTATTTTATAGATCATCAATGCAAATCGTGTTGTTGTCATCATCCACCAAAAAGGTGGAGATTGTAAGGGAATTTTCTTGCCTTGGTGTTTTGGCGATGATGACAACTCACTATGATCTAACCATGTGTCAAGTTATGCAGGGATTGTATGTGGTACACAAGACGGTTAGGTGGATCCTCCAAGCGGAAAAGATTGAAGACATAGTTCTCTACATGTTTATTTTCTTTGGTCGTAGGGATCCCATACTATTAAGAGGGAATCCACATTGGAAAGTCTTGGGTGAATCAGTTCTTTCACATATCCATCTTCACCCAACTCTCTTCTGTGCATCATAGAGAGAGAGGCCCCTCCTTCCTTGTTACCTGCCAAGTATTCCGCAATCTCGACCTTAATGCCAGCTTGCTCTTAGCTTCCTATTCGATAGCAACTCTAGGGGTGATACCCTGGGAGTGCTGCCACAAGTGGTCCCCAGCGATTGTGCCGCTGCCCACGGGCGGTAGTACCACCAAAGGCTGGGTGACCCTGTGAGGCAGGTCTGGGTGGTTAAACCGTCCCATCACTGGGCTACAATCGGACATGGTTCTGTTGTGCCTCGTTTGTTGGGCGGACCCGGACCGGTTGTAACGCTATATTCATATAGCCCGGTACAACTGGGGTCCCAAGCGATTGTATCGCTTAGGACTTTGCCTGGTCCGGGGCTCAGGCATGGCTGCTGCGTCCGGGCTAACCTTCTAGTTTGGTCTGGTGGTTGGGTGGTGGTTGGCCGGTTATACTAGTTATACCGGTTACACCGATTGTACCGCTCCCATACAGATCTGGCTATAACGGTTGGAAAGGGGGGGCTATATAAGGAGGTGCTTCTTCCACCTCTCACTTATCTCTTTCTACTCTCTCTCCACCATTGATGCCCCTTGAGCTTTTTCTTGCCCGATCTCTCTCTAGCCACCCAAACTTGTTGTCTTTCTAGGGATTGAAGGAGGAGATCTAGATCTAAACTTCCACCAAAGGAAAATTGATTCCCCCATAGTTTCGTGCATGGATTTTTTTACTCTTGGGTGTTTGAGCACCCTAGACGGAAGAGGTTACCTCGAAGTCATATTCCATTGTGGTGAAGCTTCGTGGTTTCTTTGGGAGCCTCCAATTAAGTTGTGGAGAGAGCCCCATGTTGGAAATATGCCCTAGAGGCAATAAATAAAGTGTTTATTATTGTATTTCTTTGTTCATAATAATCGTTTATTATCCATGCTATAATTGTATTAATTGGAAATATGGATACATGTGTGGATACATAGACAAACACAATTTCCCTAGTATGCCTCTAGTGAACTAGCTCGTTGATTGAAAGATGGTTAAGGTTTCCTAGCCGTGGACATGAGATGTCATTTGATAACGGGATCACATCATTAGGAGAATGATGTGATGGACAAGACCCAAACTACAAACGTAGCTTATGATCGTGTCAGTTTATTGCTACTGTTTTCTGCATGTCAAGTATATGTTCCTATGACCATGAGATCATGCAACTCACAGATATCAGAGGAGTACCTTGTGTGTATCAAACGTCGCAACGTAACTGGGTGACTATAAAGGTGCTCTACAGGTGTCTCCGAGGGTGTCTGTTGAGTTGGCATGGATCAAGACTGGGATTTGTTACTCCGTGTGACGGAGAGGTATCTCAGGGCCCACTCGGTAATACAACATCACAATAAGCCTTGCAAGCAATGTGACTAAGTGTTGGTCACGGGATCTTGTATTACAGAACGAGTAAAGAGACTTACCAGTAACAAGGTTGAACTAGGTATGGAGATATCGATGATCGAATCTCGGGCAAGTAACATACCGAAGAACAAAGGGAACATCATACGGGATTAACTGAATCCTTGACATAGAGGTTCGACCGATAAAGATATTCTTAGAATATGTAGGAATCAATGTGGACATCCAGGTCCCTCCATTGGTTATTGACCGTAGAGGTGTCTCGGTCATGTCTACATAGTTCTCGAACCCGTAGGGTCTGCACACTTAAGGTTTGGTGACGTTTCGGTAGTATAGAGTTATGTATGGTGGTGACCGAAGTTTGTTTGGAGCCCCGGATGAGATCCTGGACGTCACGAGGAGCTCCGAAATGGTCCGGAGGTAAAGATTTATATATAGGAAGTCCTGTTTTGGTCGTCGGAAAAGTTCCGGGCTTATCGGTAGTGTACCGGGAGTGCCGGTAGTGTACCGGGAGACCTCCAGGAGGGGTATTTCGACCGAAGAGGCTTCATGGGCTGTGGGAGAGTGAATATCAGCCCTTAGTGGGCTGGTGGAAACTCCCACACAAGGCCCATGTGGCTGGAGAAGAAAACCCAAAAGGAAAAAGGTGGAAAAAGGCAAAAAGGAAAAAAAAAGGATGAATCCTAATCCTACTAGGAGTGGAGGAGGTGGACTTCTCCTCTCCTAGTTCAGCCGAAGCCTAGGAGACTTGGAGTCCAAGCTGCCTCCTCTCCTCCTCTCCTCCTATATATACTCGTGGTATTGAGGGTTTTTGCACTAGATTTTTAGCCTCGTGCTACCCGTTCCTCCAGTGTATAGTTTCTCCTCTAGATCGGTTTTCTGCAGTGCTTAGGCGAAGCCCTGCCGGAATTGCTCCACCACCATCGCCGGAGCGCCGTCGGGCTGCCGGAGAACACTTCTTCCTCTCCACTCCTTCTTGCTGGATCAAGACGCTGGAGGTCGTCATCAAGCTGTACGTGTGCTGAACGCGGAGGTGCCGTCCGTTCGGTGCTAGATCGGAAGGATCGTGATCAAGTTCGTGAGACGGATCGTGATCAAGTTCGTGGGGCGGATCGTGATCAGATTGCGAGACGGATCGTGATTGGATTGGTGGACGGATCGTGATTGGATCGTGGGACGCACAGCGATTTGGATCGCGAAGACGTTCGACTACACCAACCGCGTTTCTTAACGCTTCCCGCTTAGCGATCTACAAGGGTATGTAGATCCACTCTCCCTCTCGTAGATGC
Source organism: Hordeum marinum (assembly GCA_022496015.1). NCBI lineage: Eukaryota > Viridiplantae > Streptophyta > Magnoliopsida > Poales > Poaceae > Hordeum > Hordeum marinum. The sequence goes on from CM039673.1 coordinate 303,745,260, forward strand.
TCATCACCATGGATAGATCTTCGTGTGCGTAGGAAATTTTTTGTTTCCCATGCAACGTTCCCCAACAGTGGCATCATGAGCTAGGTCTATGTGTAGATGAGATCTCGAGTAGAACACAAAAGGTTTGTGGGCGTTGATGCTTAGATTGCTTCCTCCCTTGGTCGGATTTTGGTTCAGCGGTATTGTGAGATGAAGTGGCCCGGACCAACATTATTCGTATGCTTACGAGAGACCGGTTCCCTCGACACAACTTGTTGCCTAGATGGCTTGCTGGTGGCAGTTTCTCTCACTTTAGTTGGATCGGATTCAACAAAGGCGGTCCTTGAGATGGTTGAAAAGCAAATTATGTATCACCGTTGTGGTTTATGCATAGGTGAGAATCGTTCTTGCTAGAAACCCGTAGCAGCCACGTAAAACATGCAACAACAATTAGAGGACGTCTAACTTGTTTTTGCAGGGTATGTTGTGATGTGATATGGCTAATTACATGATGTGATATATGTGATGTATGAGATGATCATGTGATGTATAGAATTTCACGACTTGCATGTCGATGAGTACGGCAACCGGTAGGAGCCATAGGGTTGTCTTTAATTATTGTATGACCTGCGTGTCAATCATTAAGCGCTATGTAATGCTTTACTTTATCGCTAAACGGTAGCAATAGTAGTAGAAGCATGCAGGGCGTGACAACCACAATGGCGACATGTTGATGGAGATCATGGTGTGGTGCCGGTGACGATGAAGATCATGCCGGTGCTTTCAAGATGGAGATCTAAAGCACAAGTTCATGACCATATCATGTCACTTATGAATTGCATGTGATGTTGATCCTTTTATGCACCTTGTTATGCTTAGTACGACGGTAGCATTATAAGGTGATCCCTCACTTAAATTTCAAGATAAAATTGTGTTCTCCCCGAGTGTGCACCGTTGCGAAAGTTCGTCGTGTTGAGACACCATGTGATGATCGGGTGTGATAGACTCTACGTTCACATACAACGGGTGCAAGCCAGTGTTGCACGCGCATAACACTCGGGTTAAACTTGACGATCCTAGCATGTACAGACATGTCCTCGGAACACAAGAGACCTAAAGGTCGAACATGAGTCATATAGTAGATATGATTAACATAATGATGTTCACCATTGAAGCCACCTCAACTCACGTGATGATCGGACTTGAGTTGGTGGATTTGGATCATGTGACACTCAGATGACCTGAGGGATGTCAATTTGAGTGGGAGCTTTAGTAATTTGATTAACTAAACTCATTATCTTGAATAATAGTCTAAGTGAATTTTGCATATTTATGTTGTAGATCAATGGCTCGCGCAGTAGCACCCCTAAATTTTAATGCGTTCCTAGAGAAAGCTAAATTGAAAGATGATGGAAGTAACTTTGTTGACTGGGACAGTAATCTGAGGATTATCCTCAGGGCTTCCCAGAAATCATATGTCCTTGATGCACCACTTGGTGACCAACCAGAAGACATGACCTCCGAACACGTTAAGAACGCTTGGGAGGCACGTACTGGAGATTACTCAATAGTTCAGTGTGCAATATTGTATGGCTTAGAACCGGGACTTCAAAGACATTTTGAACGTCATGGAACATATGAGATGTTCCAGGAGTTGAAGTTTATCTTTCATAAGAATGCCCGGATCGAGAGGTATGAAACCTCCGATAAGTTCTATGCTTGCAAGATGGAGGAGAACGGGTCTATCAGTGAATATATACTCAGAATGTCTGGGTATTCAACTCGTCTAGCGGAGTCGGGAATTGCCCTTTCGCTAGAGGCGATCACTGACAGAGTTCTTCAATCACTGCCACCTAGTTACAAGAGCTTTGTGATGAACTATAACATGCACGGGATGAACAAGTCAGTCACCGAACTGTTTGCGATGCTAAAAATCGCTGAGTCTGAAATACAGAAAGAACATCAAGTGTTGATGGTCAATAAAACCACTAGTTTCAAGAAAAATGGCAATGTCAAGGGCAAGGGCAAGAAGGGTAAAACCAAGAAGGATGGAAAAGCAGTTGCTACTCCTGCAAAGAAGCCCAAGCATGGACCCAAGCCAGAAACCGAGTGCATTCATTGCAAAGGAACTGGTCACTGGAAGCGGAACTACCCCAAGTACCTGGCTGACAAGGAGGCGGCCAACGACAAACAAGGTATATATGATATACATGTTATTGATGTGTACCTTACTAGCTCTCGTAGTAGTGCGTGGGTATTTGATACCGGTTCGGTTGCTCACATTTGCAACTCAAAGCAGGAACTACGGAATAAACGAAGGCTGGCAAAGGACGAAGTGACGATGCGCGTGGGAAATGGTTCCAAGGTTGATGTGATCGCCGTCGGCACGCTCTCTCTTCGATTACCATCGGGATTAGTGATGAACCTGAATAATTGTTATTTAGTGCCTGCGTTAAGCATGAACATTATATCTGGATCTTGTTTATTGCGAGACGGTTACTCATTTAAATCAGAGAATAAAGGTTGTTCTATTTATATGAGTAATATATTTTATGGTCATGCACCCAATGTTAGGGGTTTATTCATATTGAATCTTGATAGTGATGACACACATGTTCATAACATTGATGCCAAAAGATGTAGAGTTGATAATGATAGTACCACTTTCTTGTGGCACTGCCGTTTAGGTCATATTGGTGTAAAACGCACGAGGAAGCTCCATGCTGATGGACTTTTGGAGTCACTTGATTTTGAATCACTTGACACATGTGAACCATGCCTCATGGGCAAGATGAGTAAAACGCCGTTCTCTGGAACAATGGAACGGGCGAGTGACTTATTGGAAATCATACATACTGATGTGTGTGGTCCAATGAATGTTACAGCGCGTGGTGGATATCGTTATTTTCTCACCTTCACTGATGACTTAAGTAGATATGGGTATATTTACTTAATGAAACACAAGTCTGAAACATTTGAAAAGTTCAAGCAATTTCAGAGTGAAGTTGAGAATCATCATAACAAGAAGATTAAGTTTCTGCGATCTAATCGAGGAGGTGAATATCTGAGTTATGAGTTTGGCAGTCACTTAAGACAGTGTGGAATTGTTTCACAGTTGACACCGCCCGGAACACCACAACGTAATGGTGTGTCCGAACGTCGTAATTGAACCTTATTAGATATGGTGCGTTCTATGCTGTCTCTTGCTGATTTGCCACTATCGTTTTGGGGTTATGCATTAGAGACAACTGCATTCACTTTAAATAGGGCACCATCGAAATCCGTTGAGACGATGCCATATGAACTGTGGTTTGGCAAGAGGCCAAAGTTGTCGTTTCTTAAAGTTTGGGGATGTGATGCTTATGTCAAAAAGCTTCAGCCTGAAAAGCTCGAACCCAAAGTGGAAAAATATGTCTTCATAGGATACCTGAAAGAGACAGTCGGGTATACCTTCTATCTCAGATCCAAAGGCAAAGTGTTTGTTGATAAGAACGAAACCTTTCTTGAGAAAGAGTTTCTCTCGAAAGAATTGAGTGGGAGGAAAATAGAGCTTGATGAGGTTATTGAACCTTTACTTCAACCAGAAAGTAGCGCAGCGCAGAAAGATATTTCTATGGAAACTACGATGGTAGAAGAGGAAGTTAATGATGATGATCATGAAGCTTCGGATCAAGCTACTATTGAACCTCGTAGGTTGACAAGGCCGCGTACTACTCCTGAGTGGTACAGCAACCCTGTCTTGGAGGTCATGTTGTTGGACAACAATGAACGTACGAGCTATGGAGGAGCAGTGATGGGCCCGGATTCTGAGAAATGGTTAGAGGCCATGAAATCCGAGATGGGATCCATGTATGAAAAAAAAGTATGGACTTTGGAAGTATTACCTGAAGGGCGAAAGGCCATTCAGAACAAATGGATCTTTAAGAAGAAGACAGACGCGGATGGTAATGTCACCATCTATAAAGCTCGACTTGTGGCAAAGGGTTTTTCACAAGTTCAAGGAGTTGACTACAATGAGACCTTCTCACCCGTAGCGATGCTTAAGTCTGTCAGAATCATGTTGGCAATAGCTGCTTATTTCGACTATGAAATTTAGCAGATGGATGTCAAAACAGCGTTCCTCAACGGTTTCCTTGAGGAAGAGTTGTATATGATGCAACCAGAAGGTTTTGTCGATCCAGAGAATGCTGACAAAGTTTGCAAACTCCAGCGATCCATTTATGGGCTGGTGCAAGCATCTCGGAGTTGGAATAAGCGTTTTGATGAGGTGATCAAAGCGTTTGAGTTTATACAAGTTTACGGAGAAGCTTGTATTTACAAGAAAGTGATTGGGAACTCTATAGCGTTTCTAATATTAGTGATGAACCTGAATAATTGTTATTTAGTGCCTGCGTTAAGCATGAACATTATATCTGGATCTTGTTTATTGCGAGACGGTTACTCATTTAAATCAGAGAATAAAGGTTGTTCTATTTATATGATTAATATCTTTTATGGTCATGCACCCAATGTTAGGGGTTTATTCATATTGAATCTTGATAGTGATGACACACATGTTCATAACATTGATGCCAAAAGATGTAGAATTGATAATGATAGTACCACTTTCTTGTGGCACTGCCATTTAGGTCATATTGGTGTAAAACGCATGAGGAAGCTCCATGTTGATGGACTTTTGGAGTCACTTGATTTTGAATCACTTGACACATGTGAACCGTGCCTCATGGGCAATATGACTAAAACGCCGTTCTCTGGAACAATGGAACGGGCGAGTGACTTATTGGATATCATACACACTGATGTGTGTGGCCCAATGAGTGTTACAGCGCGTGGTGGATATCGTTATTTTCTCACCTTCACTGATGACTTAAGTAGATATGAGTATATTTACTTAATGAAACACAAGTCTGAAACGTTTGAAAAGTTCAAGCAATTTCAGAGTGAAGTTGAGAATCATCGTAACAAGAAGATTAAGTTCCTGCGATCTGATCGAGGAGGTGAATATCTGAGTTATGAGTTTGGCAGTCACTTAAGACAGTGTGGAATTGTTTCCCAGTTGACACCGCCCGGAACACCACAGCGTAATGGTGTGTCCGAACGTTGTAATCGAACCTTATTAGATATGGTGCGTTCTATGATGTCTCTTGCTGATTTGCCACTATCGTTTTGGGGTTATGCATTAGAGACAGCTGCATTCCCTTTAAATTGGGCACGATCAAAATCCGTTGAGACAATGCCATATGAAATGTGGTTTGGCAAGAAGCCAAAGTTGTCATTTCTTAAAGTTTGGGGATATGATGCTTATGTCAAAAATCTTCAGCCTGAGAAGCTGGAACCCAAAGCGGAGAAATGCGTCTTCATAGGATACCCGAAAGAGACAGTCGGGTATACCTTCTATCTCAGATCCGAAGGAAAAGTGTTTGTCGCTAAAAACAGAACATTTCTTGAGAAAGAGTTTCTCTCGAAAGAATTGAGTGGGAGGAAAATAGAGCTTGATGAGGTTATTGAACCTTTACTTCAACCAGAAAGATGTTTCTGTGGAACCTACGATGGTAGAAGAGGATGTTAATGATGATGATCATGAAGCTTCGGATCAAGCAGCTATTGAACCTCGTAGGTCGACAAGGCCGCGTACTACCGTTGAGTGGTACGGCAACCCTGTCTTGGAGTTCATGTTGTTGGACAACAATGAACCTACGAGCTATGGAGGAGCAGTGATGGGCCCGGATTCCGAGAAATGGTTAGAGGCCATGAAATCTGAGATGGGATCCATGTATGAAAACAAAGTATGGACTTTGGAAGTATTACCTGAAAGGCGAAAGGCCATTCAGAACAAATGGATCTTTAAGAAGAAGACAGACGCGGACGGTAATGTCACCGTCTATAAATCTCGATTTGTGGCAAAGGGTTTTTCACAAGTTCAAGGAGTTGACTACGATGAGACTTTCTCACCCGTAGCGATGCTTAAGTCTGTCAGAATCATGTTAGCAATAGCTGCTTATTTCGACTATGAAATTTGGCAGATGGATGTCAAAACAACGTTCCTCAACGGTTTCCTTGAGGAAGAGTTGTATATGATGCAACCCGAAGGTTTTGTCGATCCAGAAAATGCTGACAAAGTTTGCAAACTCCAGCGATCCATTTATGGACTGATGCAAGCATCTCGGAGTTGGAATAAGCGCTTTGATGAGGTGATCAAAGCGTTTGAGTTTATACAAGTTTACGGAGAAGCTTGTATTTACAAGAAAGTGAGTGGGAGCTCTATAGCGTTTCTAGTATTATATGTGGATGACATATTGCTGATTGGAAACAATATAGAAATGCTGGAAAGCGTGAAGGAATATTTGAACAAAAGTTTTTCAATGAAGGACCTAGGAGAAGCTGCTTTCATATTAGGCATTAAGATCTATAGAGATAGATCGAGACGCTTAATAGCACTTTCACGGAGCACATACCTTGATAAACTTTTGAAGAAGTTCAAAATGGAATAGTCCAAGAAGGGGTTCTTGCCTGTGTTACAAGGTGTGAAGTTGAGTAAGACTCAATGCCCAGTAACTGCAAAAGATAGAGAAAAGATGAGTGTCATCCCCTATGCTTCAGCCATAGGCTCTATCATGTATGCAATGCTGTGCACAAGACCCGATGTCAGCCTTGCCATAAGTATGGCCGGAAGGTTTCAAAGTGATCCCGGAATGGAGCACTGGCAAGCGGTCAAGAATATCCTTAAGTACCTGAAAAGGACTAAGGAAATGTTTCTCGTTTATGGAGGTGATGAAGAGCTCGTCGTAAAGGGTTACGTTGATGCAAGCTTTGACACTGATCCGGACGACTCTAAGTTGCAAACCGGATACATATTTATTCTTAACGGGGGAGCGGTAAGATGGTGCAGTTCCAAGCAAAGCGTGGTAGCTGATTCTACGTGCGAAGCGGAATACATCACAGCCTCGGAGGCGGCGAAGGAAGGTGTCTGGATGAAGCAGTTCATGACAGATCTTGGAGTAGTGCCCAGTGCATTGAATCCAATGAACCTGTTTTGTGACAACACTAGTGCCATTGCTCTTGCCAAGGAACCAAGGTTTCAAAAGAGGACCAGACACATAAAGCGACGCTTTAACTCCATCCGCGATTACATCGAGGAGAAAGACATAAATATTTGCAAAGTGCACACAAATCTGAATGTTGCAGACCCGTTGACTAAACCTCTTCCAAGGGCTAAACATGATCAACACCAGAACTGCATGGGTGCTCGATTCATTACAATGTAAATCACATAGTGATGTGAACTAGATTATTGACTCTAGTGCAAGTGGGAGACTGTTGGAAATATGCCCTAGAGGAAATAAATAAAGTGTTTATTATTGTATTTCTTTGTTCATGATAATCGTTTATTATCCATGTTATAATTGTATTAATTGGAAACATGGATACATGTGTGGATACATAGACAAACACAATGTCCCTAGTATGCCTCTAGTGAACTAGCTCGACTGATGATGAGATCCCGAACCAGCCTACTACCTCTTCCTCTGCAACTGTTGCTGATGATGCTTCTAATGATGATGATGGGGATGGCTCTAGAGATGATGATTCCGAGGAGTATGATACCAACGAGGAGATCTACTGAGTTCCGGGGCGCTAGCATCACTCTTTTCCTTTTTGGTGTCTTGATGCCAAAGGGGGAGAAAGTACATTATAACGGGATTTGCAGGGGTGTTGCATGGTTGTTTATTTGTCTCTTTGTTGCGACTTCCAGTTGAACTCGTATTTGCTTTTTCTCGGTTTTTGTGGAGACTATGTGTGTTTAAGTAGAGTCTCAGACTTTCGTACCCTTACTACTAAAGCTCTACTTATTATCTTGTTCATATTGCTCCTTAATGTTTCATCTTAAATTTATCCCCAGTGGGTAGTCTATAAAATCAAGGGGGAGCCTCAATTCTTACACATGTCTTATCTGTCGCACACATTGAGGGGAGCTCCACTTTTATTTTATAGATCATCAATGCAAATCGTGTTGTTGTCATCATCCACCAAAAAGGTGGAGATTGTAAGGGAATTTTCTTGCCTTGGTGTTTTGGCGATGATGACAACTCACTATGATCTAACCGTGTGTCAAGTTATGCAGGGATTGTATGTGGTACACAAGACGGTTAGGTGGATCCTCCAAGCGGAAAAGATTGAAGACATAGTTCTCTACATGTTTATTTTCTTTGGTCGTAGGGATCCCATACTATTAAGAGGGAATCCACATTGGAAAGTCTTGGGTGAATCAGTTCTTTCACATATCCATCTTCACCCAACTCTCTTCTGTGCATCATAGAGAGAGAGGCCCCTCTTTCCTTGTTACCTGCCAAGTATTCCGCAATCTCGACCTTAATGCCAGCTTGCTCTTAGCTTCCTATTCGATAGCAACTCTAGGGGTGATACCCTAGGAGTGCTGCCACAAGTGGTCCCCAGCGATTGTGCCGCTGCCCACGGGCGGTAGTACCACCAAAGGCTGGGTGACCCTGTGAGGCAGGTCTGGGTGGTTAAACCGTCCCATCACTGGGCTACAATCGGACATGGTTCTGTTGTGCCTCGTTTGTTGGGCAGACCCGGACCGGTTGTAACGCTATATTCATATAGCCCGGTACAACTGGGGTCCCAAGCGATTGTATCGCTTAGGACTTTGCCTGGTCCGGGGCTCAGGCCTGGCTGCTGCATCCGGGCTAACCTTCTAGTTTGGTCTGGTGGTTGGGTGGTGGTTGGCCGGTTATACTAGTTATACCGGTTACACCGATTGTACCGCTCCCATACAGATCTGGCTATAACGGTTGGAAAGGGGGGGCTATATAAGGAGGTGCTTCTTCCACCTCTCACTTATCTCTTTCTACTCTCTCTCCACCATTGATGCCCCTTGAGCTTTTTCTTGCCCGATCTCTCTCTAGCCACCCAAACTTGTTGTCTTTCTAGGGATTGAAGGAGGAGATCTAGATCTAAACTTCCACCAAAGGAAAATTGATTCCCCCATAGTTTCGTGCATGGATTTTTTTACTCTTGGGTGTTTGAGCACCCTAGACGGAAGAGGTTACCTCGAAGTCATATTCCATTGTGGTGAAGCTTCGTGGTTTCTTTGGGAGCCTCCAATTAAGTTGTGGAGAGAGCCCCATGTTGGAAATATGCCCTAGAGGCAATAAATAAAGTGTTTATTATTGTATTTCTTTGTTCATAATAATCGTTTATTATCCATGCTATAATTGTATTAATTGGAAATATGGATACATGTGTGGATACATAGACAAACACAATTTCCCTAGTATGCCTCTAGTGAACTAGCTCATTGATTGAAAGATGGTTAAGGTTTCCTAGCCGTGGACATGAGATGTCATTTGATAACGGGATCACATCATTAGGAGAATGATGTGATGGACAAGACCCAAACTACAAACGTAGCTTATGATCGTGTCAGTTTATTGCTACTGTTTTCTGCATGTCAAGTATATGTTCCTATGACCATGAGATCATGCAACTCACAGATATCGGAGGAGTACCTTGTGTGTATCAAACATCGCAACGTAACTGGGTGACTATAAAGGTGCTCTACAGGTGTCTCCGAGGGTGTCTGTTGAGTTGGCATGGATCAAGACTGGGATTTGTTACTCCGTGTGACGGAGAGGTATCTCAGGGCCCACTCGGTAATACAACATCACAATAAGCCTTGCAAGCAATGTGACTAAGTGTTGGTCACGGGATCTTGTATTACAGAACGAGTAAAGAGACTTACCAGTAACAAGGTTGAACTAGGTATGGAGATATCGATGATCGAATCTCGGGCAAGTAACATACCGAAGAACAAAGGGAACATCATACGGGATTAACTGAATCCTTGACATAGAGGTTCGACCGATAAAGATATTCTTAGAATATGTAGGAATCAATGTGGACATCCAGGTCCCTCCATTGGTTATTGACCGTAGAGGTGTCTCGGTCATGTCTACATAGTTCTCGAACCCGTAGGGTCTGCACACTTAAGGTTTGGTGACGTTTCGGTAGTATAGAGTTATGTATGGTGGTGACTGAAGTTTGTTTGGAGCCCCGGATGAGATCCTGGACGTCACGAGGAGCTCCGAAATGGTCCGGAGGTAAAGATTTATATATAGGAAGTCCTGTTTTGGTCGTCGGAAAAGTTCCGGGCTTATCGGTAGTGTACCGGGAGTGCCGGGAGTGTACCGGGAGACCTCCAGGAGGGGTATTTCGACCCAAGAGGCTTCATGGGCTGTGGGAGAGTGAATATCAGCCCTTAGTGGGCTGGTGGAAACTCCCACACAAGGCCCATGTGGCTGGAGAAGAAAACCCAAAAGGAAAAAGGTGGAAAAAGGCAAAAAGGAAAAAAAAAGGATGAATCCTAATCCTACTAGGAGTGGAGGAGGTGGACTTCTCCTCTCCTAGTTCAGCCGAAGCCTAGGAGACTTGGAGTCCAAGCTGCCTCCTCTCCTCCTCTCCTCCTATATATACTCGTGGTATTGAGGGTTTTTGCACTAGATTTTTAGCCTCGTGCTACCCGTTCCTCCAGTGTATAGTTTCTCCTCTAGATCGGTTTTCTGCAGTGCTTAGGCGAAGCCCTGCCGGAATTACTCCACCACCATCGCCGGAGCGCCGTCGGGCTGCTGGAGAACACTTCTTCCTCTCCACTCCTTCTTGCTGGATCAAGACGCTGGAGGTCGTCATCAAGCTGTACGTGTGCTGAACGCGGAGGTGCCGTCCGTTCGGTGCTAGATCGGAAGGATCGTGATCAAGTTCGTGAGACGGATCGTGATCAAGTTCGTGGGGCGGATCGTGATCAGATTGCGAGACGGATCGTGATTGGATTGGTGGACGGATCGTGATTGGATCGTGGGACGCACAGCGATTTGGATCGCGAAGACGTTCGACTACACCAACCGCGTTTCTTAACGCTTCCCGCTTAGCGATCTACAAGGGTATGTAGATCCACTCTCCCTCTCGTAGATGCTCATCACCATGGATAGATCTTCGTGTGCGTAGGAATTTTTTTGTTTCCCATGCAACGTTCCCCAACACCCCAACCTTGTTTGTAAAGGTCCGGTTGCCACCTTCAAGGGAACCACTAGTGGAATCAAGGCATCTCGCATTGTGTGAGGACGTGAGGAGAATACGGTGGCCCTAGTGGCTTCTTGGGGAGAATTGTGCTTCCACTCCGCTCCAACGAAGACGTACTTCCCCTTACCGAGAAGGAACTTTGGTAACACATCCTCGTCTCTGTCGGTTCCTCTTGTGGTTACTCCTTACCTTTACTTTGTGCAAGCTACGTTTATTGCTTTATCTTGCTTGCTTAGCTTGTTGTTGTGATTGGCATCATATCGGTTGCTCACCTAGTTGCATATCTAACCAACCTATTTGTTGCTAAGCTTAAATTTTTAAAGAAAAGTTAAAATTGTTAGTTGCCTATTCACCCCCCTCTAGTCAACCATATCGATCCTTTCAGAGGCCTCACCTCCACGGTCTCCCCCTCCTCCTCTGTGACATCTCCCATGTCAGGATCCATCTCTAGGGTTTGATAGGGGTGGCAGCTGGTGGAGTGACTAGGAAAGGGTGGGGGTTGGGAGGATTTATATTGACAGTGTTGGAGGGGGTTGGGTTTTAGTAGGCCTAGGGTTGCATTTGGTTAGAGACTATTGGCCCACAAAGCCCAATATACCACAACATAAGAATATATATAACATAGAAGATAAATATAGGCTAACCCAATGACATAACTTACTAAAAATCATAGCATAGAAGATCCATTACAACACTTAATACCATAGCATTAGGGATCCATTATAACAAACTTAAGAACATAGCAAACATAGTTCTTACATAAGACACTAAAGTTCAAATGCACAGTCAAATCCTAGGTCAACTTCACATTACCCCAAAATGTACACCCATACAATCACTTGAGACAATTAGGCCACATCCTTATACAAGCCTCCTTGGATGTTCTTCAGCACCATAGCCAACACTTCAAGACTCAAGGATGGGCTTGATTTGCTCTAACTTCTCCTTGCTGCCATAGCCATCTTTCAACAACTCATCAACAACTTGCTCAAGCTTTGTCTTCTCTTTTTTAAGAACATATTTTTCCACTACAACATCCTTCATGGCCTTCCTTGTGTTCTTGATAATGTTAGCTTGGACCTACAAAATGCACCTCTACTCCTTTGCAAGTTTAATCTTTTCCATCTGCACATCTAACCTAGCTTTCTCCTCTAGCTCCTTCTTCTTCTTCTGAAGCTCTTCGTCCTCAACTTCCTTGTACTCCATTTTTTCCACCCTACTATCCTGCCAATCAAACAACTTGCCTACATCTTCACCAAGCTTGATGTAGTCAGTGCAGAGCTTGTCATTAACAGTCTTAAGCTTGGCCAAGCGCTTCTCAAACTGCTGCTTGTCAAGTACCCTTCCACAATTCTCCTCATGGAACATTTCCGATAGCTTGGACAAACATCTTTGAAGAACAGGAGGCCAAGGCTTGTCAACCCACTCTACAACACCACAATTCACACCATTTTCCTGCATTTAGAATTTCAGAATTATAACATTTATTACACCAAGCTTGGAAATTAACAATGATTATGATAACAATCAAATTACTAATCCATATTTTGTAACTATAATAATTTAATAAAACAAGTTACTTCTCTGAACTATAAATTTGACACTATAACAAGTTCAGTTGCTATATTACACGTACTATAAAAAATCAGTTCATATAATTATATTACTATTATTTAGTCACTATTGTAAATTCTGAACTATCACTGGTTACTATAGATAGCTCATTCAGTCACTATAACAAGATCAAGTACTACGAATGAACAACTCTGAGGAAACAGTTGCTATGTTTAGGTTTGGAAATTAGCTAAATGTCACAATTCAGTTACTGAAGATGTTGCCTCATGTGCTGCACTACACATCCACATGTAATAAACTCAGAGTGTTGTAACCATATACAATATGAGATTGGCATATCACCTGCACTCGGCAGCCATAGAAACGCCTACCAGTTAAAGTTCCTTCAAAAGCCACACGCTTAATAGGACTCATGTGGTGCAGAATGCATTTGGGTTCAGACAACTCAAGTTTCCCTCATAAAAGAGGCTCTACAATGGTGTCAGGTTCCTCCTGGATCCACAAAATCAAAAACAAAATTATTTAATCACCAAGTAAACAAGAACCAAGCATGAACCCTAACCCTATAGAAGCATAATCATGAACCCTAGCCGAAAGTAAGCTAAAATCTAAATCAATAACAACCAAGAGACCTACATAACAAAGATCCATATCATTGACACAGAAATAACCCTAAATAAGCTAGATCCATGGCAGTACTCTTAGTTTCTATCCCTAACTCTAGGTGTGGGGAAGAAAAACTTACCAGAAGCCCCATGTTCATGCTGACGACCTCGTAGTCATCATCAGAGCTGTTTTCCCATCGTTCTAGAAAGGCATCGCGGCGGCACGCGACGCGGTGACCTAGGATATCGTCGACGGCGAGCTAGCTGCAAAGGGAGTGGACCCATTGAGAAGGAGTGAGTGCGGGCAGGTCAGTGGAGAGAGCAACCGACCAACACCTGGGTATTTAACACCCAGATCCGACCGGGCCGGTCGGGGTAACGACCGTTAACGGCTGCGCCGTGAGCAATCTGGGCCACGTGGCCTGACCTGTGGGCCCAAGTCGTAAAAAACGGTTAAAACGCTAGTCACTAGATTTTTTATTTTGAAATAGCCGTCCCTCGACTTGGTAGTTAACGAAGAAGAAAATTGGTAGGTTTTTGGAACCCTAGCCCGTAAAATAATAGCTTTATGCTATTTACTTCAAATTTTGATAGTCTGATGGCATGTTAGTAGTGATGGAGTAGCCGGACGGTATATATAATGCATCAACATAGTAGTTGCATGAGTTTGTATGGATTTGTGATATAAGATTTGAGGTATCTGATTGTAGAATGCAATATTTGAGACGTGACCGGTTAGTGTCCGTGGAAGACGTCCGGACGCGTTCGCAGACGTTTGAGGGGTCGAATTTCTCAAATTCGGTTGTAGGTGCTCTTAAGGCTCATACACGCATGCATGTATGCATTGTTATGAGCTGGAGTATGTATTGTGTATACCAAAGGTCTCCTTATGTGGGACCGACTACACTCAATGGATTGAAAAATGAAAACGCCACATATGCATATAGTAGTTCCTACATGGGACCTCCTATATGCCGCTCGTTGCGGCAAAATGCCTGCGTTTCGCACAGGAACGGGTAACCTTGGCCGGTCCATTTGCTGTGTCACGATCGCCAGATGAAAAACGCAAAAAAAAAAGGTGAGACTACTCTGACTCGAACATGCGAGTTCGTAGCGGGTAACCTGCGACTCTTGTGTCAGAATTGCAGCGCCAAAATAACATGGCAGTCCGCCTTATATGAACATAAGCCAGAACAGATTTAAACTATTTTTGAAATTTTGAATATATTGTTTTTTTGAAAAAGTTAATATTTTTGAAACTCAAACATTTTCATATTTCATAGCAAAAAAAATTAGAATTCGAATCATTTTTGGTAAAAGCAAACATTTCTTAAAAAAGAAATAAAAATGAAAACCAGAACATTTTTTCAAAATACAAAGTTTCTTGAATATGCAGAACATTTTAAAATAGTTTCGAATTACAGGAAGAAAATTTAGATTTTTTTGACAGGGACAAAATTTACAATTTTATCAGATTTTGAAATTTTCTAGAAATTTTTCATAAAAGAACAAAAGTTGTTATTAAATTTGCACATTTCTTTCAAATTTCGAACGAAATGTTGAAAACACGAACTTTTTTAAACATTCCTAAACATTTTTTGAAACACGAACATTTTGCGTAAGCTCTGAATAAATTTTGAAATCAAGAACCTTTTTAAAAATTTCCTGGACACTCTATGAAATACAACATTTCTTTGAAAATCATGAACAATTTTTGAGAACAAGAACAATTTTTGAGATCCCTGAACATTTTTGAAACACAAACATTTTATGAATCGTGAACAAATTTTAAAAATGAGAACAATTTTTAAAACACAAATTGTCTTATGGAATCATGACCAAACTTTAACAAACAAGAATATGTTTTCAAATCCCGGGAGATTCTTCAAAACACGGACATTTAAAAAAAATTCTGAATATATTTTGAAACATGATCATTTTTTGGGAATATGAACATATTTTGAACACAAAAACAGTTTTGGCAATTTCTGATATATATTTTTGAGAATACGGATATTTCTAAAATTTAAAAATATCAAAAATTTGCACACGAGAACATTTTTCGAAATTCAGAGCAAAAATTTAAAAATATAAGAAACAGGAGCACACAAATTTTAAAAATTGGAAAATTCTTTTGAAAGCGCGAACACTTTTCAGAAAAATACATTTTTTCAAATCGGGAAATTATGTTGAAAAAGTGAAAAAATTCTAAAATATAAAATCAATTTTTGAAAACACATAAAGTTTTTTGAAAATTTGCAGATTTTTTAACTTTACGGACATTTTGAAAACACAAACATTTTATTTTAAACTGGGAACATTTTTTGAAACAAGAACACTTTTTCAAATTTGTGAACAATTTTTTTAAACATGAACATTTTTTGGAACCCCCCCCCCCCCCTATTTTCAAATTTGCGAACAATTTTGAATTCTGAACTTTTAAAATTTGTGAACTTTCGGAAAAGGAAACATAAAAAGGAAAGAAAAGAAAAAGGAAGAGAATAGGATCACATAGAGGAGAAAAACTCTAGTTGCAACTAGGGGACGCCAAACATGTTGGACCACTCTAACTTGTAGTAAAAGTAAAAGTGAGGGCGAATCAACCCGTTGTTGGATGAGGAGGACAGTGGTATCCCAGCCCACCAAGGTTCAATTCATAGACTAGACACTTGTAGTAGCATTTTTCTCTATTTATTTCAGGCCTTCCAGTAATGAACGTTTGGTGGGACGAAACATTAATGTTGACTACGAATGCGTCTCTAGCAAGTTCGTCAATGTCATGATGATGTGTCGGCTTGGTCTCCCAAAGGTGCTCATAGGGGTAGGCTGTGTGTGCGTGCATTAATAGGGGTGAGCGTATTTGTGTATGTATGAGCATCTACGTTTGTACAATGTACATAAAAATTGCTAGTGAAAGTGAGGAATACATAGCACGCTTAAAAGAAATATAGCACACATAATGTTTTTAGATTTTTGTTTGACATCACAGAGCACACTTAAGCTTAAAAGAAGGCTTAAGGTACAACCCGGTTTAAGCCTTCACTACCTCCCTGAGAGTCACTTCCCATTCGCTCAATAGAATGCTGACAGAGCGGAAAATCGTCAATACCCTGTCAATACCCTCGGTAAGGAGCCCAGCGTGGCCAGAATTACCAAGACGGAGCCCGTACGCAGAAGTTATCGAGGTAGAAGCCTCTAAAGAGTAACACCTTACGTCCCGCCTATTCTTTTCATTAATGGTGATGGGATACGTCATCCGAGAGAATACAATGGTGGAGATGGGAAGGTGTGTAATTCTACGGAGATTTGTTTCGATGAGGGTAGATGCATCCAAGGTCCCCTAGCTCCCCTTATATACATGGTAGGAGCTAGGGTTTACATGAGCAGGATGCAATATACATGCTGCCTCCCTATCTTGGAGTCCAGGAAGGTCCTGACACTGGTGTATCGACGTCCTATACAAACGGTTTTTAGCCTCCTTGTGTGACACTGTCTAAAACCATCGTCTTCCCAATGCGGGCAATAGGAGGGTCCATCACACATGACATAGATAAATTGTCTGCGATAACATCTTCAGTCACACACGTTTAAAGTATATGCTCGTGTGCGATCGGGGGAGTTAACACACACAATTGTGCCATACAAGCCATGTGAAATCAGCTTAACATCCCATACGATATGTTTGTAGCAACACTTTGCGTTGGAAGAGCGCATCACATGCAACTTTCTTTGTCGACTATCTATGATAGGGGACCGATCAAATACGTTTTGCCTCACTTAAGCGTTTGTTTTATTCAAATATATCACACGCGATTCGGTGAAGAAAACCGTATGGCATAGGGCTACCCATCACACACACTTTTACTGCTAGAAACTTTTGTAAAGTTCCATGACCCATTTAGCATGTTTATTAGTCTACTATTAATACTCCCAGTATTAAGCAAATTCACATTTCATAGCAAACAAATGTTTACCACTTTTTCATATCAGGAACACAATATATTTTAACATCACAGTACACCAGATAGCTAGTTCACCTTCATGAGCGCAAAGTATGTTGAGCATAATATTAGAACAATGTATACATTTCCCTAAGCAGCTCATGTATGTTCGTGGATGCGTGCCTGATCAGCCAGTAAGAGCCAATTTTGCATTGTCCAACTAGGAAAGTGCCTCCTCCTTCTCACACACCATCTTAGCAAAGTTTAATTATAAAAAGCTGAGATCATTCTCCATCTTCCTCTTTTATTACGATATATTGAAATTTTCTTCAGCATTGACAACACTTCCTCTAAGCTTGTCTTTACTCTCTTCCTTATACATGCCCCAAAGCTTAGCCAGGCACATCTACAGAGACTGTGGCCACTCTGGATCAACCCACTAGAGGTAAGAACACTCCCATTCATCCTGAAATATTTTAAACTAAATCATATTATAGGGGGGATGGTTTCACGCAACATAGAAAACACCTCATATAACTTTTGAAAAAACTGAAGAACCACATTAATTATGCCTTATCTTCTAAAAAAACAATGTGGAAATGAATTAATTTTTACTGAGACAACAACCAAATTCAGGAACATCACATGCTAAAATTAACTACAACAATGCTACAATTTCTTAGTCATGTGTAATAACAAATTTCCAGTTTATAAGGAAGCTGAATATAACTCCAATATCACAACAACAATGTTTGAATGATATCAAATTAATGCTAATAGGTATCTACGTGCATAAATTTTATAACATAGAACTAATGACATCAATTAAAAAAAGCAGTGTTATCAGTTCAATCTAGAATATTTTAACAAAGAAGTGATGTCATCAATTAAAATAGCACCCACATAGAATTGTGACACTGTCATAATCACATCGAGAATAAAATACAATGGTGTAAGTGTTTAAATCACATCTAATATAAAAACTGATTTCTGACAACAAAAGTGGGCTAACCTTCTCTCGACATGCCAACAACTTCCGCCAACAATCCTCAGAGTCAAAAGCCACTAACTTCACACATGAAGATAGATGTTGACAATGGGTAGGCATATCTTCATCTACCCCGCTCCATTCCTTGTGAGTCATGGTCCTAGGGGCTACAAGAGGAAGAAATGGGCCAAATCGGCAGTGACATTGAAGTCCTCAATTCCAAACCATAACCAAACTTTTAGGTGAGCGAGAGAGAAGAGAGAGTAACACCTGGCTAGTTAGAAATTCTTCGTCGGAGGAGGAACCACTGGAGGGGTCATTCCAGGAGACCATGGTGCCCGCGATGATCGGATGCGAGACAGGGAGAGCAATTAGGCAATGGCTAGAGAACTTAGGAATGGATGAGGAAATAGGGGAAATGTGGCTCTTAGTGTGGGAGAAAGGGGGAGAGTGATGCAGATCATCCTACACTTGGCCCCATGGACATACCATCATCACCGCAAGCACCAAGTCGATCAATGATAAGAGAACGCACAAGAGATGTCAAAACCAAGGTGACATATGTCCTTAATGAAATCCCATTTGGACCACTTGAGACATGGCTACTACCTCAAGCGGTAATGCAATGTATGCTCAGGTATCAAGAAGATGACCATGGAGACACTCGGAGTGAAGGCTAAGCCACCACGGAGGCGCACGAAGGAATGCCTCAAGTGGAGTCATCAAAATGCTACAGCGGTCGGACATCCGACCTTTGCTCGGAACTCCAACGCTCCACGTCCAGTGCCAAGGACCTGCATCTGTTGAAGCTACAACGGTCGGATATCCAGCCTTGGTCTAGGCATCCGACATATCGACGGGCTGGACATCCGGTGCCTCCCTGGATATCTGGCGCGAGGAGTTAAGAATCGTACCAACATTTGGCCGAATATCCGATGCCCCTAGTCAGGTCGGACATCCAGCATGACCCATGACATTCGGCGCCTACACACATTGCCAGGGTCCGAGAGGCCATGTAACCCGCTCTCTCTCCATCTTCTCCCTAGACTAAAATATACCATCCCCTTCCTCTATCTAGGGTTAGCAAAGTAATAGCTCATATCTAGAGAGAGTTTTGCTCATATCTACCACCTATCCCATGGAGGTCAATGCCTCCATGTGAGAAGATCCCTGGATGATTCAAGGCCCCTCTAATGGAAGATCCATCTTGGATTGAAGGCTCCATTCTCCTTAAGATTGCGATGAACTATCTACCTCGTTATCTTCCAATGTTTGATTAGGATCTTGCATCTCTGATGTGTTTTTGGATTTGGTGGGTATGTGATTGGATCTTGTCATGAGTGTTCCTCGTTTCTTGTGTTTGTGTTGTTTCCTCTCCTCCTCACTCCAAGTGTGAAGAACATAACCACCTAGGGTTTGACCCTACATCATCTTGGATCAGAGCACTGGTTGGTTCATATCTTGAATCCCCATCCCCCATTTCCTAGACTAATTTTGTTAGTTTTTTGGCCAATTTCAAAAATCCCCACCTAAATTAGGCATACCAAAATATCTGTGATTTGTTGCTTTTGATGAGATCTTGGTGATTTTCATCCATGGAATTGAAGAGTTATAGGTGGATCTAGCTTACCCAAATCTTCCCCATCAATTTACTCCACGAAATCTACCGAATTTTCCCCAAAACTTTATTCTCCATCTTCAAACTCGCAAGATCCGGTGTTCCTCATAATACACCATCCGGACATCTAGAGCACCGGACATCCGGACCCTGCCAGATATCCGGCTTGTTTCCCGGACATCTAGCCTGACGTAGCCAATATATCAGTTTCACCCAATTTGCCAATTTTGACCCCCACCCAATTCTTCCGCACACCACCACCAAACTTTCGCAATACCACTAACTATGGATTAAAGTGGACCAAAAAGTTTTAGCTTTTCGCTTTTCTGACAGAAAATGAAAATGGAGAGGAAAATGGAAGTGGAAATGGAAATTTACAAAACGGAAATGGAAACGTAATCTTTTATGTGGAAACAATAATGGAAACGAGCGTTGTTTTCCGATGGAACAAGTGTGGAAACAAAAAATTCCACTTCTACTGATATGAAACTTTCTGTTCGGAACATGAGCACATGATTTTTTGCAGCCCAATGAAGACATAATTAGGCCCTACACACGATGAGAAGAATGGCCGAGATGGCCCAACTTTTATGGTACCACTACTACTACATCAATTATGGCAGCACACAAGCAGAATCCGTAATCCCTAAGTGAGAATGCCTTCGTTGCTGAAATGTCCTATTATATCGCCATGATATATCATATTATTTAGTAATAACCTTATCAATTGAAAAAGTGTGTTGGTTTCCTTGTTTTTTTACTATGGTTGAAGGGGTCTTTATTTTTGATGAACAATTTGCTTCCCTCTCCGTGCTAGTGCCTTTTTACTCAATATTCAATTCTATCTTTTTCCGCTCCATTTTAATCAAACCTTACGCAACCTCTTACATTTTGACCCATTTTCCATTTCAAATTTTGAATTTGCTATTTTCCGTTTCGTTGGGTGTTTCGGCTAATTAGGAATGGTTTGACATCAACTCCGCCACCTCTCATTGTTGCCACAGAATCGTCATTGATAATTACCACTTCCTCGTTTGACAACACGAACGTAAGCAAGTACTATAACTTCGACGATGTCATATTACATTCCCTTTCCATTGGTTTGCTAACCCGAGCTTTTTGCGCCACTTGCCTACAGACACTAGTCGTTCGAGTACTGTTGGGCCACACTATTTCTGCACTTTAGTGATATATATTCGGCATAGCTTCTATTGCATGCATAAATAATCATATCATCTTTTCTATCATCAATATTTCCCACAAATAAAAAATATATATCTTGGTGCACGCATTTCGCATAGTGGCCAAAGAAAATATAAAAAAGAGCGAGATGAAAAAATATTTAAGCAATAAATCAAAAGATAACAAAAATCTTGAAATCAAAAGCAATAGCATCACGTCACATTCCATCTCATATTGAGATCATGTTGTGCGAGTTTCGTCATGAATCATACATACATAGCATAATTGGGATAGAAAGACGAAACACTTTGTTTCTCTTTGGTTGTGCACATTTTCTTATATCTCCTTTTGAGCAATCGTGCTACGTCTCTCTGGCGTTGTGCAACATGAGCTTTTCTGTGTATAACACATTTTGTGCTCATTCCTTTGTTGCACAACCCCACTTATCTATCCATGTGTGTGCATTTCTGTGTACCACTCATTGCTATTGATCTATTTGTTTCACTTGCAAATTTGTGATTTTTTTCAACATTATCAATATCTTTCGTAACAATTGTATCAATTTTGCGCTACTTATCCTAACCAAGCTCCTCGCAAAGCATTACTTGTGTAGGTGTGAGATTGAAAAGATCCAGTACCAATTCTCTTACTGCCATAATACGATACTGAGTGATCATCGATCCTTTTTTAACATTGGGAAAGGAAAATTTGGGATTGTTCTTCTCACTCGTCCACTCACATTTATTTGAGAAGGATGAATAGGCCAAGCACATCAAACCTACTCTTCTACGAGCAACAAGACATAGACATCTACATCACCAAGGTTTATCTCTTTGGTGATCAACAAGCCATGCATCAAGAAAATGGCGCTTTGAGTGATCGCATCGAGCAACTCGCCACTGCTTTATGCTAATCCGAAGCACGGAACCGACACTATCTTGATGCCAAGTTGTCCACCCACATTGAGGATATTCATGCAATGATGGTCACCCGCGCCTCTTCAACATCTTCGTCTTCAACAAGGCGAGATTAGAGCCTCCATTCTTCGGACACATATTTCGGCACAAGTCCACCATGATCTTGTTTCCCATCTTCTAGATTACCATCAAGGTCATCCAGCTTTGGAAAATCGATTCCATGGAAATGGACTACAAGACCACCTCCGCGAATGACATCTCGTCAAGAACAAGATGCCATTGACCAAGAGCAAGGGCAACAACGTAATTGCTAAGAAAAGCATGATGGCGACACACTACGGCAAGAAAAACAACATCGTGAGGAACAAGCACTTGAAGCACAACGTACCCCTCGAGAAGCCAAACACACCTTGGAAGCGCGCAATCACCAAGTGTGAGAACAAGAAGTGCTCCAACAAGAGAGAAAAGATGAAGCCGGTCGCATTGAGGAGCGCCAAGAAAGGAGGACCGGGAAGAAATCCCTCGCCCAGGACCTCCAGCCAACCATGAAGAGAACGATGATGAAATCCATCTTCCAAGGCAAGCGGAATGTCACCATCATAACGAGGAGCAACACTATGACAAGGTCAAGTTCAAGATGGCTAAGTTCTTCGAAAGGACCAAACCCATATACTATCTATCATGTCCCCTCAAAGTGGACAAGATATTCTGTCTTCACAACTAACAAGAGGAAAATAAGATCGCAATGGCGTCAGTTGATTTCCATGATTATGTTCTCATTTGTCGGGAACAAATGATTTAGTCACGAAGGGAAAAAGGCAAACCACCAATCACTACGTGGAACCAAATGAAGGACATCATGAGAGCTTGTTCCGTGCCTACACATTACAACTATGTTCTCTTCAAGAAGCTACAACTCCTCAAGCAAGGCACAAAGTCGGTTGAGGACTACTACCAATAAATGGAGATTGCAATGATACAAGCCGACGTCAAGGAAGATGAGGAGCAAACTATGGCGCACTTATTGAATGGTCTCAACTACCAAGTCAATAGGATTGCAAACTTCCAACCCTACTCCAACCTACTCGAGCTAGTACACCAAGTGACCAAAGAGGAGCAACAAGTGCTCCAAGTACCCCTCCAAGACCTACGGCTAAAATATTCAAGCTTGTCCAACTTTGGCACCCACAACTACTCATGCTATGCTCACTGCCGATGGAACTTCAAGCTACAAGCAGACTATGAATTTTTTGAGTCGCCCTCCAACAAGCAACTACAAGTCACGAGCTTCATCATCTACGACCCCAACGGATGCTACCTCCAAGGCAAGTTCCATCCAATGTTTCACTTGCAAGGTCCGTGTCCATAAGACATTCGAGTGCCCAACAAGATGCACAATGATCGTACATGATGACCACACATATGATTCCATGAACAAATAAGAAATGACAGCCTTAGAGCATGTCGCCATACATTGTTAAGTGAATGAATATGAAGATGCGTAAATATTTTTTGGCAATGATCCGAGCCCTGCTCTCGTTGTCTCCAAGAACTTAATACTTCAACAACAACAAGACGAATACCAATGTTACCAAACCTTCCACACCAAAGCGGACATCCAGGGGAGATCTCTCATAGACGATACAAGTTTCCACAATTTGGCAATTCAAGAACTTTGTTCCAAGCTACACTTGTGCAAGAAGAAGATCCCCCGCCCTTACAAGGTCCAATAGCTCAAGGACTCCGGCACCATCCAGTTTGACCCAAATGTGCATGTCTCCTTCAATATTGGAGCATATGAGGACACCTTGGAGTGTGATGTGGTACCAGTGTCCACATATCATCTCCTTATTGGATGACCTTGGCAATGCGCCTGTAGTGATACGTCTACAACATATCTATAATTTTTTATTGATCCATGCTATAATATTATCATTCTAGGATACGTTTTGGGCAATTATATGTCAATTAATATTATTTTTGAGCACTAACTATTAACCAGTGCCAAGTGCCAGTTGTTTTTTTCTGCGTGTTTTTAGCTTTTTAGGTTTATAGTACCAAACGAAGTCCAATTGCCATGAAACTTTTTTACGGTTTTTACGGTTCAAATTATTCATGAAAAAAGATTTGAGTCTTCTCTGAAATCTATTATGATTCTTATTTGCATGATTATTATAGCTGCGTAAATCTCTCCGTTCTATTGAAATAGTTTGGCCAACTAGATTGATATTTCTTTAGTGAGAGGGGTGATAACCCACAAGTATAGGGGATCGCAACAGTTTTTGAGGGTAGAGTATTCAACCCAAATTTTTAGATTCGACACAAGGGGAGCCAAAGAATATTTGAGAGTATTAGCAGTTGAGTTGTCAATTCAACCATGCCCAGAGATAAATATCTATAGCAAAGTGATCAGTAGCACAGTAATATGATAGTTTGATAGCAGTAGTAACTGTAACAGTAGCGGTAAAAGTAGCATTAGTAGATTTGTAGCAAGTGCAATAGTAACTGCAGAAGCATTAACTTAGCAAGAATAGTATGTGAAAAACTCGTAGGCACTGGATCGGTGTATTTGTTGGATGATATTCATCATATAACAATCATAACCTAGGGCGACACAGAACTAGCTCCAGTTTGTCAATGTAATGTAGGCATGTATTCCGTGTATAGTCATGCGTGCTTATAGAAAACAACTTGCATGACATCTTTTGTCCTACCCTCCCATGGCAGCGGGGTCCATAAGAAAACTAAGGTATATTAAGGCCTCCTTTTAGTAGCGAACCGGAACAAAGCATTAACACATAGTGAATACATGAACTCCTCAAACTACGGTCATCATCGTGAAGTATCCCAAATGTTGTCACTATGGGGTTGACGGATCATAACATGTAATAGGTGCATATGACTAGGCAAGATATGATCAACAACATAGATATAATGATGATAACATAAAAGGTTCAGATCTGAAATCATGGCACTCGGGCCCTAGTGACAAGCATTAAGCATGGCAAATTCATAGCAACATCAATCTCTGAACATAGTGGATAGTAGGGATCAAGCCCTAACAAAACTAACTCGATTACATGATGAATCTCATCCAACTCCTCACCGACCAGCAAGCCTACGAAGGATTACTCACTCCCGGTGGGGAGGATCATGGAATTGGCGATGAAGGAGGGTCAATGATGACGAAGACCGAGGATTCCCTCTCTGGAGCCCCAAATGGACTCCAGATCTGGCCTCCCGAGGCAGAACTTGAGGTGGCGGCGGCTCCATATCGTGAAATGCGATGAAACTTTCTCCTTAAATTTCTTCTAAAAAAATAGGAATTTATAGCGTTGGAATTATGGTCTGGGGGACCACGAGTTGAGCACGTCCCACCAGGCGCGCCAAGGGGGCTAGCGTGCCTTCGTGGGACGTGCCCAACCAGGGCACCCCCTCTAATGGATTTTAGCTCAAATAATTCTTATATTTTCTGAAATAATTCTCCAAAAAGTTTTGTTCCTTTTCGAGAACTTTTATTTCTGCACAAAAATAACACCTGGTAGTTTT
This sequence comes from Hordeum marinum, assembly GCA_022496015.1. NCBI lineage: Eukaryota > Viridiplantae > Streptophyta > Magnoliopsida > Poales > Poaceae > Hordeum > Hordeum marinum. The sequence goes on from CM039673.1 coordinate 303,770,708, forward strand.
GTTGAAAACAACGCCAGTCCGGGTTAGTTTCATTCAAATCATGCAAATTAGAGTCCAAAACAAGAGCAAAAGTGTTAGGAAAAGTAGATACGATGGAGACGTATCAACTCCTCTAAGCTTAAAACCTTGCTTGTCCTCAAGCAATTCAGTTGATAAACTGAAAGTGAGAAAGAAAAACCTTTGTGAACTCTTTTGTTCTTGTTTACATACATATGCTTAAGTAGCACCTAGGTTTTCAGCAAACATTATGACTAACCATGACAACAATAACTCTTAAGGATTATATTAACTCATATCAATACAAGAAACTAGCGAGCAATAATAAAATATCTCAAGTGCAAACATTTGTCAAAATAGTCATGATATAACATGACAATAGTCGTATCTCGCTAGCCCTTTCTTAGACCACAAAACATAAATGCAGAGCACCTCCAAAGTTCAAGGAGCGACTAAACATTGTAATTCATGGTAGAAAAGATCTAGTCATTATGAATCCAACATTCACTATACACAATGCATGAGAACGACAATAGTGCTCTCAGATCTGCCACTTATTTGAGAAGGTGATGACTCAACATAAAAGTAAAAAGATAGTCCCTTCGCAGAGGGAAGCAGGGATTTGCAAAGGTGCCAGAGCTCCATGCTTAAATAAGAGATAATTATAATTTTTGAGAGGTACACCCTTCCTGTTAACGTTACGACGAAGAGATATCAATATCTTTCATGTCAAACAAATTAGCGGCGGTTCCCAAGCGGTTAAAGTAAATGTTTACTCCCCATTCCACCAACAAACACACTCCACGGCGAGCCGCATCCAAGGGTATCGTCCAAACTAACAATATTCCTGGGGAAGTTTTGTTTATTTATTTGCATTTCTTTTGATGTCAGGACTGAGAATCCCTATTACCGCCCTTCTCGTGCAAGGACAAGTGAATAAACACTCATCATGAGAATAACCCGCTTAACATAGAAGATACTGACCACCCCTTGTCACTCCATCAGTGGTCCAGGCACACAAAACATATGTTCATTTGAAATTTTAGAGGTGGCACATGCAAATGTACTTGGAACGGCAGGGTAATACCGCATATAAGTAGATATAGTGGACTCATCTCGAATAACTTTGGTTTAAGGATTTTGATGCACAAGCAGTATTTCCACTTAGTACAGGTGAAGGCTAGTAAATAGATTGAGAAGTGGCTAGCTGAGAGCGAAGATGGTCATAAACATGCATTGCGAATAATAAACATTGAATGCTATCATGAATAGGATGGACACCATGAACATAAATATCATGAAGGCTATGTTGGTTCTGATTCAACTACATGCATGCACATTTGCCAAGTCAAGCCAATTGAAACATTCAAAGGAGGATAACATATCATCACACTACATCACAATCATTTTAACGCATGTTAACATCTAAGATAAATCATTATCCACTCCAAGCTACTTGAGCATGGCATGAGCAAATATAATCTCTAATTTTTATTGCAAACATGTTTGATCATAATATGCTGAATCATGGATACTAGGTTAAACATATTTACAAAAACAAAAAACAAGTTGAATTCATACCCGCTTTTCTCTGCCACAATCACTTCATCAAGTATCGTCATTATTTCCTTTCACTTGCATGATAGAATGGTATGAAAATAATAATAGTGCAAGAGTGATGTGGACTAAGCTGGAATCTGCAAGCATTTTATTCAAGAGGAGAAGACAAAGTAATATAGGCTCTCTGTTAGATCAACAATAATGCATATGAGAGCCACTCAACATTTTCATCGTGGTCTTCCCTTTGGTACGACTCAATAAAAGGAAGAGAATTTAATAGAAACACACAAAAATATTTTTGGACTTTTTAGTTTTTCTTGAAGAAGACAAATTAAAGAAGGGAAAACAAAAACGTGATAAAACTATTTATACGGGAAAGCTCCCAACAAATAAAAGAAGAAACAAGAAATCTTTTTGGGTTTTCTTTTAATACTACAACTAATTAAACTAAAAATAAAAACCGAAAAGAAGCGAGATATATTTTTGTATTTTCTCAAAGTTTTTCAAACACACAAGAAGAAAGAAAGAAAATGAAGCTAGCATGGATAATACAATGAAAAAGTATGGAGATCGACAACTGCACAAAATGTGTGAACATGAATGTAATGCTGGTGGAAATAAGTACTCCCCCAAGCTTAGGATTTTGGCCTAGCTTGGTAATCACCATCCGTAGCCCGAATTATAGTCTGAGTCGATACAAGGTGGAGGTGGCACCTGAGCATCCCACTCCTAAGGTTCCTCCTCAGCTTCTGCTAGGCTGTTCCGGTAGGCTGTAATGTCATCTAGCATAATTCTGTACCTGTTCCTGGCAACAGAATCAAACAAGGCAGGTATAGTAACGGGATAACATCACGAGTTATGACGATGAACACTAAGTTCTAACAAATATTATGGAAGAAGCCATCCTTGTAAATTAATTGTTAATCTATCAACGACCTGTGATCTAAATAAACCTTGGACAAAAGATAATCATGCTGTAGCGACCCGACCTGAAAGGCCAAGTCTCCGGTGTTTCCGTACCATCCCAAGATCATGCTGGTACACACACGGTACATCCATGTATATATCAAAGGGAAATCACACGGCATTATATTAATCGAAATCTCATATCGAGTCCTTTATTACAATAAAAATTACAATAAAGTGGCTAAAAGCCAACTCATGAGAATGTCTAAATCTTGCGGAAGCGTCGAAGGTAGATGAGTCCATCTGACTCCAAGGGCATCTCACTGAGCATAGAACGCGTCCTCACTCCTGGTCGGAAAAGTACTCTGCAACATGATACGTTGCAGCCATGTAGGTCAGCATATGGAATATGCCGGCAAAGTCACAAGAGAGGGGTGAAAAGATAATCATCTAGTCTATATGCATATATGGCAAGTGGGGTGGTAAGTTTTTGCGTAAAGCCAAGTTTTTTCCTACATCAAGGGAGGGGCTAAGCAAAATATTACTAAGTTGGTTGATTAATGAGATGGTTCCACCAACCAATTCTCATACCCAAAATTATTAAATACCCACATCATCATATTAATTGTGTTGAGAGTTCCGGAAGTTTCAATTCCTTTGGCTCAAGTCGTCCATGACCGTGGACACGGCTAATCGATTAGGTTTGGAATACTCTGCAGAGTTTTGCACACGTTCCCCACAAGATTTGGTCGCCTCCGTTTGATTTCTCGCACTTCAGGGTGTTTGAGAAACGGATGACCAAAACATGGTCTTCCAAAGGGTTTCCCTGCGACTCTGTTGGTGCCCATCCTTTCCTACCGTTCTTCTACCTCTCGTAGCACCGCCTGTCCAGGGTCACCACGATTTCCAACCAAGCCAGAGCCCATAATGACTTGTGGCTGTGCAGGTAAGCCTTGGGTCTTGAAGCACCCATCCATCTCTTTGTGCCTGGGTGGACCTTTCCGCGTGAATACTGGCCATCTCCAGCATCACCTAGGCAAATCCACTGGTTTCTCCAGGGTGCCGTTCAACCATCATCCACCCAGAGGTATGTTGAAAACTCGGAGTCTTAAATCTTGATCATTATGTAGGTCTTGAAATTATTAACTCTCTCAACTCTCATGAATCACACAACCAACCCCGTCTACTAATAGCATAGCAAAAGGTAAAACAACGTTTCCCGGGGCCAATGTGTCAAGAGGTTGAGGGGGGTACCTACCACATGATACAACTACAATGTAACCAAGTTTCCAACTAACCTATCTTGCATGCAATTGGGGAGATGGTAGAACTAATGCATATAAAACATGGGTAAACATGGTCAAAGTGACTTGCCTGATTGATGATCTTCGTACGTGAGTGACTCTAAGTAACAAGCTTCGCACTCCGGATAATCTAACGAAGCAAACAAGCACTCAATAAGCATACAACAGAATATTGTAACTCACAAACATCAACCAAGAACTAGTAAACAATCAAGACAAAACAATGCACAAATCTCAAGTAAGAAAACACACAAAGTTTTGTTTTAAAAAGGTGAGGAATGAAAACACTACTGACATAATGAAACCATTTGTAATAACAAAACAATTGTTGTCAGCAAGGAAACAATAGAATATTTTATTAATAAACAGAATATAATCAATTTAAGTTTGTTGGGAAAAGTTTAGTAAAGTTTATACAAGTTTGTGATAAACACTATATGAATCAACTATAGTTATATTAACAAAAGAATGAAAAACTAAACTTATTATTTATTTGTAAAACATGTTCTTAACAGGAAATAATTTACAATTAAATCTGTCTTAGAAAACAGAATTAAAATATACAAAACTTTGTTTGAAAAGAAAACTATTACTAGTTAGTTGTTTTAATCAAAATAAACCTATTTGAAAATAAGTTGTGATTCCTATGTTAAATAAAATTAAACTAAGCAAATTTATATTTTTATTAACAGTGAGTGAAAACACTAAATGTTTACTAACAGAACCTAATAAACAAATAAAACCAAATTCTAAATCAAACTAATTAAAATTAAGTATATAAAACTATATTGTAATACTAGGCAGATTCTGTTTTTGGTTAAAACATTAATCAAATATATCCTAAATATCTTCAAACTAAGCATGAAGGTAGTCCTAACTAATACCAAACAGTAGCAAAAAGATTCATGTCAAAATCTATTTTCAAACTCTAGTTATACAGATTTGAAGATTTTAAGCAAATTTGATTCAATTCAAATTTTATAGTTCAAATTTGAAATTTAAAAGTACAGGGTGAAACTACATGAAAAATGTGAGCTATTTCAAAAAGAATTAACTCAAAACACTAAATATATTAAAAGATATAGTTAAAACAAATTTTGAAATCATTCTGTTAATTAAAATAATAACAGAAAAGGAAAAAAAAGATTTGCGACGGTCAGGGGGCTACGTGGCGTAATCCTATTGGTTGGCTAGCGCGTGTGTTAGATGATTTCGAGCGGGCGATCGGTCGGAAGAGGATAACGGTTCGGATTAAATCTGATCTAATCTTAGCCGTTGGTTTTGGATCGGAGGGAGGGGAATGCTCACGGGGTAAAGTCGCCGGCGTCGGGGGTTCTCCGATGGATCCGAAGGCGGCGAGGACGACGGCGAGGCGTTCCGGTGGTCGGGGAAGACGGGGAAGTGGTCCGGGCGACGGCGACGGGCCTCCGGAGTCGACTGGTGGCAACGGTGGGGCGAACGGTGGTCAGAAGTGGTGGCTACGGTCGATGGGAGGTCCGGTGAGGGTGGGAGCTCCGGCGAGCAATTGCGGCAGCGTCTCGGCGAGAGAGAGAGGGGGCTCGGGGAAAAATGGATGCGGGGAGTGGCCGGCTTATATAGGAGTGCGGGGAGCGAGAGGGAGTTAAGAGAGGAGAGAGATCCGGCGAGGGGAGGAAATGGCCGGCGTCGGGTCCAGCGCGCGGCGGGGGGGGGGGGGAAGTAGATGACCGTTCGGTCATTACGAGCGAACGAGGTGGGGCCCGGTGTCAGCGAAAGGGGACGTGTCCGTTACGCGCGGTCGGCCGGTCGGTAGTAAAAGCGCGAATAACTGCCGTGGGCCGGCCTGTTTAATACAGGAAACGGTTACCGTTTCTTTTTAATAATTTTCCAGAGACATTCAAAAGCTTTTAAAGCATTAAATCATCTCTAAATATAGGGGTATTATATATCAAAATTAACAGAATAATAAATGCTATTTAATGAACATTTCTATTCTGTCATTTGAACATTTGAAAAAAATAATATTTCCAGAAATTGCCTAATTGTTTTTAAACCCTTTTTGCAAATATTTTCAAAATAACCCCTGGTTATTATTGTTCAAATAAACATCCAATTAGTCCCTGGTGTGGAGTGTCATGTTCCTCCTCTCTTATTTGAACTTTTAACCAAAATTTCAAATAGGTGAAAGCAACTAAGTGAAAAGTAGAAAGGACTTTCTGGAATTCAGAAGAGGCATTTCAACTAACACATACAATCAAGTAATGATGATGATAGATGCATAGCTATAACATAACATTCCAAAATAGAATTTTGGGATGTTACAAACCTACCCACCTTAAGATGAATCTCGCCCTCGAGATTCGGGTTGGCTAGAAAATAGGTGCGGATGGTCTCTACGAAGATCTTCTTTGCGTTCCCAGGTGGCTTCTTCCTCGGTGTGGTGACTCCACAGAACTTTGCAGAACTTGATGATCTTGCTGCGGGTAACCCTGTTGTTAGTCTCAAGGATTCTGACAGGCTTCTCCTCGTAGGTCAGATCACTTTCAAGCTGTATGGCCTGTAGGGGCACGGTGTCTCTCAAAGGGATATCAGCCATCTCAGCATGGCATTTCTTCAGCTGGGACACGTGGAACACATCATGAACTTCGGATAATCCTTCCAGCAATTCCAGTTTGTATGCAACTTCGCCTCTACGTTCAAGAATTTTGTAGGGGGCCTATGAATCTGGGTGCTAATTTTCCTTTAACACCAAACCTCTTGATTCCACGAAGCGGGGACACACGAAGATAAGCTCGGTCTCCCACTTCATACGTCACTTCCTTGCTCTTGTTGTCAGCATAACTCTTCTGTCGAGATTGAGCTATCTTGAGTCTGTCACGAATCAACTTGACTTTCTCTTTAGAATCTCGGATAAGGTCGAGACCAAAAAGTTGTCGCTCTCCAACACCATCCCACGTCAGTGGTGTTCTGCACCTCCTTCCGTATAAAGCTTCGAAAGGGGCCATCTTCAGACTGGTCTGATAACTGTTGTTGTACGAAAATTCTGCGTAAGGTAAGTTGTCATCCCAACTAGATCCATAATCTAGCGCACAAGCTCTCAACATGTCTTCCAGAATCTGGTTGACTCTCTCAGTCTGTCCATCTGTCTGCGGATGAAAGGCTGTACTGAACTCTAGCCTTGTACCCAAAGTTTCATGTAACTGATGCCAAAACTTTGAGGTAAATTGTGTTCCTCTATCTGACACGATACTCCTCGGAACTCCATGCAGACATACGATCCTGGTCATATATATCTTGGCTAGCTTAGCACTGGTATAGGTGGTCTTTACCGGAATGAAGTGAGCCACCTTGGTCAAGCGATCAACCACTACCCAGATGGAATCATAACCTGAACGGGTCCTGGGTAATCCTGTGATGAAGTCCATACCAAGTTTTTCCCATTTCCACTCGGGTATCGGCAAAGGTTGTAGTAACCCTGCTGGTTTCTGATGTTCTGCCTTTACTCGCTGACAAACATCACATATTGCAACATGTTCCGCAATATCTTTATTCATACCTGTCCACCAATAACTTTCCTTTAAATCGAGATACATCTTGGTATTGCCTGGGTGTATCGAGTAAGGTGAATCGTGGGCTTCCTGAAGTATCATCTTCCTGAGCTCTGGGTCATTGGGCACATAGATTTGGTTCTCAAACCACAAAGCTCCGTGTTCATCCTCACGAAAACCTTTAGCTTTACCATCTTCCATTCTCTGCTTAATCTCAGCTATCTCCTTGTCCAATTTCTGGGCTTGACGAATTCTTTCGGTCAAGGTGGACTGGATCTCTAGTGTACCAACATATCCTCTTGGAACTATCTCTAGCTTGAGCTCTCTGAGATCATCGGCTAACTCTTGGGGTAATCCTCCAGCTGTGAGTGTGTTCACATAAGTTTTCCGACTCAAGGCATCGGCTACAACATTAGCCTTACCTGGATGGTAATGTAATCTCATGTCATAGTCCTTGATTAACTCTAACCATCTCCTTTGTCTGAGGTTCAACTCTTTCTGCGTGAAAATATATTTCAGGCTCTTATGGTCGGTGTAAACATCACAACTATTTCCGATAAGGAAATGTCTCCAGGTCTTGAGTGCGTGCACTACGGCTTCTAGTTCCAAATCATGGGTGGCATAATTCAACTCATGAGGTCGTAGTTGTCTGGATGCATAGGCTACAACTTTTCCATCCTGCATAAGTACTCCTCCAAGTCCTTGACGTGAAGCATCACAGTAAACTTGGAAGTCCTTCCGAATATTGGGCAAAATCAACACTGGGCTGTGACCAAACGTTTCTTCAACTCCTGGAAACTGGCTTCACATTCCACAGTCCAAACATACTTGGATTCTTTCTTCAACAACTCTGTCATGGGCTTGGCAATCTTTGAGAAATTCTCAATGAACCTCCGGTAATAACCGGCAAGTCCGAGGAAACTGCGGATCTCCTTAACTGAGGTAGGGGACTTCCACTCGGTGACGGCTTCAACCTTAGCAGGGTCCACTGCTATTCCATCTCCGGAAATAACATGTCCAAGGAATCCGACTTCCGTCAGCCAAAATTCACATTTGCTGAACTTGGCATATAGTTGATGCTCTCTCAGCTTCTCCAGAACTAAACGCAAATGTTCCTTATGCTCTTCCTCGTTCTTGGAGAATATCAGAATGTCATCGATGAACACCACAACAAACTTGTCTAGGTATTCCATGAATACTTTGTTCATCAAATTCATGAAGTAGGCAGGAGCATTAGTCAATCCAAGAGACATGACCGTATACTCATACAAGCCATACCTCGTGGTGAAGGCTGTTTTGGGTATATCCTGTTCATGAATTTTCAACTGGTGATACCCTGATCGAAGATCGATCTTGGAGAATACTTTGGCTCCTACGAGCTGATCAAACAAATCATTAATCATCGGTAGAGGATACTTGTTCTTGATAGTCACCTCGTTCAAGGCACGATAGTCAACTACCATTCTCAAAGATTTATCCTTCTTCTCCACCAAAAGTACTAGGGCTCCCCAAGGTGATGAACTTGGGCGAATATAACCTTTGTCCAATAACTCCTTAATCTGCTTCTTGATTTCCAACAGATCATTTGCGGGCATCCGATAGGGTCTCTTGGAAATTGGAGCTGTCCCTGGCTGTAGCTCTATTAAGAACTCAATTTCCCTATCTGGTGGCATTCCTGGTAATTCTTCTGGAAATACATCCAGATAATCTCTTACCACAGGTACTTCCTCCTGAACAACTCCCGTGAGGGCATTTAACCGTGCACTCATCTGGGTGCGTCGGGATACATACTTAATCCTCTTGTTCTCCGGGGTGGTGAGTGAAACAGACTTGCTAGGGCAATCAAGATTTCCTTCATACTTGGTCATCCAATCCATGCCTAGGATTACATCCAGTTCTTGTGACTCTAAGACGATGAGGTCGGTGGGAAAAACATGATTTCTTATATTGAGTTTCAAGGCATGGCATCCTATCCCTGCCATCATCATACCTCCTGGGGAACTGACCTTAATGGGCTGACTAAGGGTTTTGGTGGGCAATCCATACTTATCCACAACTACCCTTGATATGAATGAATGAGTTGCACCGGAATCAAAAAGTACTGTAACTGGACGTGAATGCAATAAAAACTTACCAACCACAGTCTCGGGTTGATCATAGACTTCTTCCACGTCGAGATGGTTCACCTGGGCACGAGGAAAAGGGTTTGGCTTCTTGGCTGCGGAGTTGCCGTTGTTGTTGCCGTTTCCATTGCCTTGCTTGCTCTGGGGACACTCATTAGCATAGTGCCCTGTCTTCTGACACTTGAAACAGGTAATGTGACTCAGATCCTTCTGAGCAGGAGCGTGACGGTGCTGGTTGTTGTTCCCATTCCCATTGTCAGTCTTGAAATTACCATGGTTGAGACGGGCATTCCCATTTCCTCCATGGTTGTGGCTTCCATGGTTGTGCACAGCATGAGTGTGCTTTCCAAACTTACCGGTCCCTGATCCGGTATTCCCTGAGTACGGGGAGTAGCGAAGCTTCTGATGAGCTCCAGAGCTGAACTTCCCCTGAGTGTACTTCCGCTTGTGGTTCTCAATCTGCTATTGTTTACCCTCCAGAATAAGGGCCTTGTCCACCAGCTCTTGGTAGTTGTTGAAAGTAGCCACTACCAGCTGTATGCTCAACTCGTTGTTGAGTCCTTCCAGAAACTTTTCTTGCTTGGCCGCATCATCGGCCACATCTCCTGGGGCATAACGGGCCAACATGCTGAACTCTTCCACATATTGGGCCACAAAGCGATTACCCTGGCGCAAGTTGCGAAACTCGCGCTTCTTTAGACTCATGGCTCTAGCTGAGACATGAGCGGTGCGGAAAGCAAGCTTGAACTGCTCCCAAGTCACATCTGCAATAGGATAAGTGGTGGTGTAATTCTCCCACCATGATGCTGCTGGTCCTTCCAGTTGATGTGCGGCAAATCGCACTTTCTCAGCGTCAGTGCATCCAGCGGTGACAAGTTCTCTCTCCACCTTACGGAGCCAGTCATCTGCCACAATGGGCTCAGTACTGCTGGAGAAAGTTGGAGGGTTCAACCTCAGAAAACGGGTGAGATTGTCAGTCTGGGGTGGATGGTGGTTGTGGTTGTTCTGATTGTTGGTCTGATTCTGAATCAATAACTGCATCAGTGCATTCTGCTGCTGAAGAAGTTGTGTGAGTTCCGGCGGGAAAGTGAAGTCGGTCTCACGTCGTGGAGGCATCTTGCTGTTTTCAGAGGGATGAGAATTTAGAATAGAACAAGGGTCTAGAAGAAATTCACTACCCATATGCAATGCAACAAACATATCACACCAAACACTCATTCATTTATTCAATCAACGTCAAACATCAGGAATACAAATCTCAAACAACTAAGCATCGACCTACGCTTTAACGACGAAAATAAAAGATACATCGAGGGCATAACTAATGTTTTTCCTCAGAAGTGCATAGTCATAGGTCCTCCAGTGGTGCTTTCCTCATAGTCTTCATCGTCGCTGATGAAGGGTGCCATGTCTCCTTCGGGGTGAAGGTTTTCCCCCATGTCTAGCTGCTCCTCCAGAGTTGCGATGCGTGCATTCTGCTCATCAATCCTCTCTAGGAAGTCCTTCACTTCATGCTCGTGTTCATAGTTGGCCTCTCGCAGATCAGCTTCAAGGTCCAGCTCGTGGTTCATCAGATTCTTGATTGTCTTCGTATCAGCACGAACTCGAAGCTCCAGAGTTCTGATGTGAGTCTCCAGGGTCTGGATATAGGAAATAGTGGTGTCTGCAGTGGGAGGAGTTATGATGTTTCCATTGGCATCTCTGCGACAAACCACGCTGAGTCCTGGTGAAATGGTTCTACCTCTGTATTCCTCCTGAATACGTCCAAGGGCACGATGAATGGCCATGTCTCTCCCAAGTATCCAACTGGGTGCCACGAACTTGAGGTCGATGGGTTCCTTCCGATTCCCAAAGGTCTTCCCTGGGATGTGCACCTCGATCTTGTAGCGTCCATCTTGGGGAAATGACATGATAGGAATCCCGGTGATGCTTGGCAAAGCAATCCTTACGTCCTTGACGATCCTCATCAGCTCCTTACCAAAGGGCATCGTTGCGTCAGGCTGGCAAAACTCCGTGATCAACACTGGAATGAAGGTGGCCATCTATAAATTTTGAAATAATCGGAGAGGAGTCAGAAACGAATAGATGAGAGTATAAGATATTTAAAGACAAAGAGAAACAATCCTAAGGCTTTCCAATCCTAGAGGTTATGTCCTACGGTCAGCGTGTGCTCTGATACCATTTCTGTAGCGACCCGACCTGAAAGGCCAAGTCTCCGGTGTTTCCGTACCATCCCAAGATCATGCTGGTACACACACGGTACATCCATGTATATATCAAAGGGAAATCACACGGTATTATATTAATCGAAATCTCATATCGAGTCCTTTATTACAATAAAAATTACAATAAAGTGGCTAAAAGCCAACTCATGAGAATGTCTAAATCTTGCGGAAGCGTCGAAGGTAGATGAGTCCATCTCACTCCAAGGGCATCTCACTGAGCATAGAACGCGTCCTCACTCCTGGTAGGAAAAGTACTCTACAACATGATACGTTGCAGCCATGTAGGTCAGCATATGGAATATGCCGGCAAAGTCACAAGAGAGGGGTGAAAAGATAATCATCTAGTCTATATGCATATATGGCAAGTGGGGTGGTAAGTTTTTGCGTAAAGCCAAGTTTTTTCCTACATCAAGGGAGGGGCTAAGCAAAATATTACTAAGTTGGTTGATTAATGAGATGGTTCCACCAACCAATTCTCATACCCAAAATTATTAAATACCCACATCATCATATTAATTGTGTTGAGAGTTCCGGAAGTTTCAATTCCTTTGGCTCAAGTCGTCCATGACCGTGGACACGGCTAATCGATTAGGTTTGGAATACTCTGCAGAGTTTTGCACACGTTCCCCACAAGATTTGGTCGCCTCCGTTTTGCATCACCTAGGCAAATCCACTGGTTTCTCCAGGGTGCCGTTCAACCATCATCCACCCAGAGGTATGTTGAAAACTCGGAGTCTTAAATCTTGATCATTATGTAGGTCTTGAAATTATTAACTCTCTCAACTCTCATGAATCACACAACCAACCCCGTCTACTAATAGCATAGCAAAAGGTAAAACAACGTTTCCCGGGGCCAATGTGTCAAGAGGTTGAGGGGGGGTACCTACCACATGATACAACTACAATGTAACCAAGTTTCCAACTAACCTATCTTGCATGCAATTGGGGAGATGGTAGAACTAATGCATATAAAACATGGGTAAACATGGTCAAAGTGACTTGCCTGATTGATGATCTTCGTACGTGAGTGACTCTAAGTAACAAGCTTCGCACTCCGGATAATCTAACGAAGCAAACAAGCACTCAATAAGCATACAACAGAATATTGTAACTCACAAACATCAACCAAGAACTAGTAAACAATCAAGACAAAACAATGCACAAATCTCAAGTAAGAAAACACACAAAGTTTTGTTTTAAAAAGGTGAGGAATGAAAACACTACTGACATAATGAAACCATTTGTAATAACAAAACAATTGTTGTCAGCAAGGAAACAATAGAATATTTTATTAATAAATAGAATATAATCAATTTAAGTTTGTTGGGAATAGTTTAGTAAAGTTTATACAAGTTTGTGATAAACACTATATGAATCAACTATAGTTATATTAACAAAAGAATGAAAAACTAAACTTATTATTTATTTGTAAAACATGTTCTTTACAGGAAATAATTTACAATTAAATCTGTCTTAGAAAACAGAATTAAAATATACAAAACTTTGTTTGAAAAGAAAACTATTACTAGTTAGTTGTTTTAATCAAAATAAACCTATTTGAAAATAAGTTGTGATTCCTATGTTAAATAAAATTAAACTAAGCAAATTTATATTTTTATTAACAGTGAGTGAAAACACTAAATGTTTACTAACAGAACCTAATAAACAAATAAAACCAAATTCTAAATCAAACTAATTAAAATTAAGTATATAAAACTATATTGTAATACTAGGCAGATTCTGTTTTTGGTTAAAACATTAATCAAATATATCCTAAATATCTTAAAACTAAGCATGAAGGTAGTCCTAACTAATACCAAACAGTAGCAAAAAGATTCATGTCAAAATCTATTTTCAAACTCTAGTTATACAGATTTGAAGATTTTAAGCAAATTTGATTCAATTCAAATTTTATAGTTCAAATTTGAAATTTAAAAGTACAGGGTGAAACTACATGAAAAATGTGAGCTATTTCAAAAAGAATTAACTCAAAACACTAAATATATTAAAAGATATAGTTAAAACAAATTTTGAAATCATTCTGTTAATTAAAACAATAACAGAAAAGGAAAAAAAAGATTTGCGACGGTCGGGGGGCTACGTGGCGCAATCCTATTGGTTGGCTAGCGCGTGTGTTAGATGATTTCGAGCGGGCGACCGGTCGGAAGAGGATAACGGTTCGGATTAAATCTGATCTAATCTTAGCCGTTGGTTTTGGATCGGAGGGAGGGGAATGCTCACGGGGTAAAGTCGCCGGCGTCGGGGGTTCTCCGGTGGATCCGAAGGCGGCGAGGACGACGGCGAGGCATTCCGGTGGTCGGGGAAGACGGGGAAGTGGTCCGGGCGACGGCGACGGGCCTCCGGAGTCGACTGGTGGCAACGGTGGGGCGAACGGTGGTCAGAAGTGGTGGCTACGGTCGATGGGAGGTCCGGTGAGGGTGGGAGCTCCGGCGAGCAATTGCGGCAGCGTCTCGGCGAGAGAGAGAGGGGGCTCGGGGAAAAATGTATGCGGGGAGTGGCCGGCTTATATAGGAGTGCGGGGAGCGAGAGGGAGTTAAGAGAGGAGAGAGATCCGGCGAGGGGAGGAAATGGCCGGCGTCGGGTCCAGCACGCGCGGGGGGGGGGGGGGGGAAGGTGATGACCGTTCGGTCATTACGAGCGAACGAGGTGGGGCCCGGTGTCAGCGAAAGGGGACGTGTCCGTTACGCGCGGTCGGCCGGTCGGTAGTAAAAGCGCGAATAACTGCCGTGGGCCGGCCCATTTAATACCGGAAACGGTTACCGTTTCTTTTTAATAATTTTCCAGAGACATTCAAAAGCTTTTAAAGCATTCAAATCGTCTCTAAATATAGGAGTATTATATATCAAAATTAACAGAATAATAAATGCTATTTAATGAACATTTCTATTTTGTCATTTGAACACTTTTGAAAAAATAATATTTTCAGAAATTGCCTAATTGTTTTTAAACCCTTTTTGCAAATATTTTCAAAATAACCACTGGTTATTATTGTTCAAATAAACCACCAATTAGTCCCTAGTGTGGAGTGTCATGTTCCTCCTCTCTTATTTGAACTTTTAACCAAAATTTCAAATAGGTGAAAGCAACTTAGTGAAAAGTAGAAAGGACTTTCTGGAATTCAGAAGAGGCATTTCAACTAACACATACAATCAAGTAATGATGATGATAGATGCATAGCTATAACATAACATTCCAAAATAGAATTTTGGGATGTTACACATGCGGGCTTATTTGAATTTTAAAACGACTTGCTAAACGAGTAGCATAAATTCCATGATGTATCTTGCCCTTACTCTTATTAAGATGTAGGCGTCGTGCAACAATAGCTCCTAAGGTATAAGTATGATCATTGTGTAGTCGAAAACATAAAATAACGAGGTTAGGGGCAGTGAGTGAACCGGCCTTTTCCTTAGTAGTTAAACATTTCACAATGAATAGAGCAAAGAAGTGCACAAAAGGAAACTGCAAACTGGTAGCAGTGGCTTTTGACGCACCCCTTTTGTTACCCACTATTAAAGTGAGGAGAAAGTCCTCAAACTCTGCTGGTCTAGGCTCTTCTAATTCCCCGTCATAGGGAATCAAACATAGTCACAATAGTTGGCAAGTTATATCTTAAAGGTTTCATCATAAAGATTAAACTCCACCTCAGGAGGATTATTCCTACTAAAAAAAATGAAAACTTTGCACAAAGGAATTTGTAAGGATGTGGTATTGGTCACACTCATCTCCAAGGAAGTTGGTAAGCCCAGCATTTCCAATGAATTGGGAAAATTCTTGATGAAACTTGGCCTCTTCCATAAAGGGAGTATGTGGGCATTCGCATGGCCGCACTTCCGCCTTCCTTGGAATGTTGAGGTCTGCGTCAAACGACTCCCCAATGACTCCTATAGCATTCTTCTTGGAGGAGTACTTCCTAAACAAATTAATCTTATCTCTACAAATAAATTTCTAAAAAATTTTGTCCACAAAAAAATTGTCAACTAAACTTAATGAGATTGATAGCAACAACTAACAAGGATGCCTAGAGACCATATCAAACATTCAAACTACTTAGAACTCGAAGAATTCAACAAGAAAGCTCATCTACAGTAGCACCAAGAGTAGCTAAGAAAATAAAACACTAAATCAAAAACTAATTGGAGAAATGGGGGAGTTACATACCAAGAAGCAATCCCCTAAAACAGTTTCGGAAATGGAGCTTTGAGCAAAGAGATCGAAATCCATGGGTTCTTGAGCAAGAACACGAGGGAGAGAGAGCAATGGTGATTTTTTTATGACGTAAGAGATGACATGGGACAAAGAAATAAGTGAGGGGACCCATCTGAGGCCCACTTCCCACCAGGCCGCGTCAGGGATGACTGGCGCGCCCTGGTGTCTCGTGGGCACCACGTGCACCCCCCTCTGGTGTTATTTGTACCAAAAATTTCAGAAATATTCCAAAAAATAATGTTAAATTTTCAGGACATTCTTAGAACTTTTTTTGGGTCATTTTTTATTTCACAATAGATTCAGAAAACAGGATAAACATGGCATTTTATTTTATTTAACTAAGAAAAACTGAAAACAAAAGGTGGATATAGAGAGTTGTGTTTACTAAATTCATCAACTTCAAAGCTCTCAAAAATGATTCATTAATAAGGTTGATCAAGACTTATTAACAACCACTTTCAATTAGCATGAAACCAAAGAACTTTCGTGAAACACTAGATTACCTCAATGGGGATATGCATGTCCCCAAATAAGTATATCATATTTCTTTTTGGCAGTAGGTAGAGGTAGTTGAAATCTTCCAATAGTGAGTGTCGGAGAATTTTCAATAACATTAACACCATTCACTGGGAATTGCTTCTTCAGAAAGTGTAGCATATGCTCATTACCACTGATATGAAAAGTGACCTTACTTTCATTGCAATCAATAACAGCCCCTGCAGTATTCAAAAAGGGTCTACCAAGGATAATCCACATGGTGTCATCCTCTGGAATCTCTAGAATAACAAAGTCCGTTAAGATAGTAACTTCAACAACAACAAGCAAATCCTCACAAATACCGATAGGTATGGCCGTTGATTTGTCAGCCATTTGCAATTATATTTCAGTAGGTGTGTGTTTATTCAAATGAAGTCTTTTATATAAAGAGAAAGTCATAACACTAACACCAGCTCCCAAATCACACAAAGCAATTTGACATAATTTGTTTTACTGAAGCAAGGTATAGTTGGTATTCTAGGACCTCCAAGTTTCTTAGGTACTCCATCCTTAAAAGAATAATTAGAAAGCCTGGTGGAGATTTAAACTTCAGGTATCTTTCTTTTATTAGTGATGATGTCTTAGATGTATTTAGCATAAGGAGGCATCTTTCAGATATCAGTTAAGTGGGTATGCAAAAGACTGGCCTAATCATTTGAGCAAAGCGTTCAAATTCTTCATCATCCTTTTTCTTGGATCGTTTAGGTGGAAAAGGCATGTGTTTCTGAACCCACGGCTCTCTTTATTTACCATGTTTTCTAGCCACAAAGTATTTTTTATCACATCATTTATTTTTGGGTTGTGGATTATCAAGATCAACAACAGGTTCTATTTCTACATCATTATCTCGTTCTTTATCATTACTAGGTTGAGTATCCTCATGAACATCACTATCATTATCATTCTCACTAGGTGGATGTTCATTACCAGATTGAGTTTCAGCATCAGAAATAGAGACATCATTATTATCAGGAGGTTTTTTTATCTCAGTTTCACTAGAAGCATGTAAAGTCCTATCATTTTTCTTTTTCTTTCTCTTTTTAGAAGGAAAGTTGTATCAGCATTAATCCTTGAGAGTCTTGTTCAATTATTTTAGGATGACCTTCAAGATAAAGGGGTTCTTGGGTCATTCTACCTCCTCTAGTCACTACTCTAATAGCATGATCATTCATATTATTATTCATTTCATCAAGCAATTCTTTTGAGATTTAGCAACTTGTTCTAACTGAGTTTGAACCATAGAGGCATATTTTCCTACACCTCTAACATCATTACTGGTTCTAAATAGCAAGTCACTCAAGCGAGCAATCATATAAGAATTATATTTCAATTGTTTTAGAGCATTTGCATTGAAGTGATCTTGTTTTATAATGTAATTATCAAACTCATATAAGCATTGAGTAGGATTTTTATTCTAAGGGATATCACCTTCATCTTACTTTAATAAAGAATTTACCTCTACCACTCGTGGAGGTGGTGGTGTGTTGAGTCCATGTATTTCTTCAATAGTTGGTAAATTCTTAACATCCTCAGCTTTAATACCTTATTCCTTCATACATTTATTTTCCTCTTGCATATCTTCAAGACTGAGAAATAATATGCCCCTATTCTTCGGAGTGGGTTCAATTGGTGGTACAGGTAGAATCCACTCATCATAGTTCTTCAATATTTTATTCAATAGTTCTTCAGCTTGTTCAATAGTTTGTTCCCAAAAAACACAACCAGCACAACTATCTAGGAAGTCCCTAGAAGCATCAGTTAGTCCATTATAGAAGATATCAAGTATTTCATTTTTCTTAAGAGGATGATCAGGCAAAGCATTAAGCAATTGGAGAAGCCTCCCCCAAGCTTTTGGGAGACTCTCTTCTTCAATTTGCACAAAGTTAAATATTTCCTATAAGGCAGCTGGTTTCTTATGAGCAGGAAAATATTTTTCAGAGAAGTAATAGATCATATCCTGGGGACTCTGCACGCAACCAGGAGTAAGAGTATTGTACCATATCTTAGCATCACCTTTAATGAGAACATAAATAATTTGAGAATATAATAGTAGCGAATCTTCTCATCATGAGAAAATAGGGTGGCTATATCATTCAGCTTAGTAAGATGTGCTACCAGAGTTTCAGTTTCATAGCCATGAAAAGGATTAGATTCAACCAAAGTGATTAACTGTGGGTCGACAGAGAATTCCTAATCCTTATCGGCAACAAAGATAGGTGAAGTAGCAAACTTAGGATCACATTTCATTTTAGCATTCAAATTATTTTCCGTATACTTGCATAGTAGTTTCTTAAGATCATTTCTATCCTTACAAGCAAGAATTTCCCTAGCTATTTCTCCATCCAGAGCATAACCTTCAGGTACCTTAGGCATTTCAAATCTAGGAGAGCTAGGCGTGATAGGTGTTTCATAATTATCAGTTTCAAAGATCTCATCGGTTTCAGCAGTTTCTATAATTTCATTCTCTCTTGCTCTAGCAATTTGTTCATCAAGGAATTCACCTAATGGCACATTATCATCAAGAATAGTACTAGAATCATCATAAGCATCATTCATATAAGAAGTAGCATCATCAATATCAGGATTAATAGCATGTGGTGGTGTTGCAAACTTACTTATAACAGAAGGTGAATCAAGTGCAGAGTGTCACGACAATTCCTTACCTCCCCTAGTAGTAGAGGGAAAGATCTTGGTCTTAGTATCCTTCATATTCTTTATAGTAATCAATTCATATCGATCCCAAGTGAATCAACAAATATAGCTAGGTTCCTCAGCAATGGCGCCAGAAAAAGGTCTTGATAACCCACAAGTATAGGGGATCGCAACTGTTTTTGAGGGTAGAGTATTCAACCCAAATTTATAGATTCGACACAAGGTGAGCCAAAGAATATTTTACAGTATTAGGAGTTGAGTTATCAATTCCACCACACCTAGAGATAAATATATGCAGCAAAGTGATCAGTAGCACAATAATATGATAGTTTGATAGCAGTAGTAACAGTAACAGTAGTGATAACAGTAGCAGTAGTAGTTTTGTAGCAAGTGCAATAGTAACAACAGCAGTAGTAACTTAGCAAGAACAGTATGTGAAAAAACTTGTAGGCACTGAATCAATGTATTGATTGGATGATATTCATCATATAACAGTCATAACCTAGGGTGACACTGAACTAGCACCAGTTCATCAATGTAATGTAGGTATCTATTCCGTATATAGTAATACGTGCTTATGGAAAAGAACTTGCATGACATCTTTTCTCCTACCCTCCCATGGCAGCGGGGTCCATAAGAAAACTAAGGGATATTAAGGCCTCATTTTAATAGAGAACCGGAACAAATCATTAAGACGTAGTGAATACATGAACTCCTCAAACTACGATCATCACCATGAAGTATCCCAAATATTGTCACTTTCGGGTTGATGGATCACAACACATAATATGTGCATGTGAATAGGCAAGATCATATCGAGAACATAGATATAATGATGATAACATAAACAATTCAGATCTGAAATCATGGAACTCGAGCCCTAGTGACAAGCATTAAGCATGGCAAAGTCGTAGCAACATCAATCTTAGAACATAATGGATACTAGGGATCAAGCCCTAAAAAATTAACTCGATTACATGATGAATCTCATCCAAATCCTCATGGACCAGCAAACCTACGAAGGAATTACTCACTCTCGGCGGGGAGCATCATGGAATTGGCGATGAAGGAGGGTTGATGATGACGAAGACCAAAGATTCCCTCTCCAGAGCCCCAAACGGACTCTAGATCTGGCCTCCTGAGGAAGAACGGGAGGTGGCGGCGGCTTCGTATCGTGAAACGTGATGAAACTTTCTCCTTGATTTTTTATGGAAAAATTGGAATTTATAGCGATGGAATTAGGGTCCGTGGGCCCACGAGGTGAGCATGTCCCACCAGGCCGCGTTAGGGGGGCTGGCGTGCCTTGGTGAGATGTGCCCAACCACGGCACCCCCTTCGGTGGATTTTGGCTCCAATAATTCTTATATATTCTGAAATAATTCTCAAAAAAGTTTTGTTCCGTTCCGAGAACTTTTATTTTTGCACAAAAATAGCACCATGGTAGTTTTGCTGAAAACCGCGTCAGTCCGGGTTAGTTTCATTCAAATCATGCAAATTAGGTCCAAAACAAGTAGAAACGTGTTAGGAAAAGTAGATACAATGGAGATGTATCAAGGGGTGCGTTGTAGTGGTTTCAATCTGGCACTGCTCTATATCCTAGTGATAGAAAGGGACAAGGCATGTCTTTGTATTGTTGCCACTAAGGATAAAACTATGGGGTTAATTCATATTGATTGAGTTCTCTTTCTCTAGATCATGTAATTGTTCTCCAAGCATTACTCCATTTTACTTAATACTCTAGATGCATGTTGGATAGCAGTCGATGGGTGGAGTAATAGTAATAGGTGTAGGCAGGAGTCGGCCTATGTGCTTATGGTCGTGATGCCTATATACACACATGATCATTGCCATGAATATCACATAACTATGCGCTTTTCTATCAATTGCCCAACAGTATTTTTTTACCTATTGTATGCCTACTTCATGCGAGATGCCACTAGGGAAAACTATGGCCCCGGGTCTATGCAAATATATATTTACAAAAATACCAATTACCTTGTTGTTCTTATATAGTTTCTGTGTTATTTTGCAATATATAATTATCTATTACTAACCAAACTACTTATTATTTGGCAAATAACGAGTCCAAGGGGATTGACAACCCTCTTGCCCACATTGGGTGCAAGTGCTTGCTTCTTTGTGTGCAGTCGTTAAAGATGGGGGTTGCGTGCTACTCCTATTGGCTCGATAAACCTTGGTTCTCTACTAAGGGAAATACATATCTATACTGTGTTGCATCACCTGCTCCTCTTCACGAAAAACCCAACGTAGATCATAAGTATCACATGGCGTCATGCACAAAGGATGAACCAATTACTATATCTTCAAGATGAAGGGCAATGAGTACATTCCTCGACCCATGTCACCAAGTAAAGTGATCATCGACAAGCAAGCCTCAAGCTATCCTAGAGAGACTAGTGAGAGAGCGAACCACCCAAAAGAGAGTAAGAGAGACAAGGCAAATATGAGTGAGTCCACGATGAGAGACAAGAAAAACTTAGTCCTTGTAGCCACCACAATATGCTTGAGGGATGTGAGTGAGAGCCCATCGAGTGTCCATTAGTTTGACCTCGTGTGCAAAGATGAGGTTGTCAGTACTAATACTTATCTACCTTTGGTTTTGTCTTGCTTATTGCAGAAATTCACAGATGTTTTTTGCTGATGAGCTACCTCTAGGATTACCTCCACTTCGCGGAATCGAGCACCGCATCAATATCAGTTCCGATGCACCAATACCAAAGAAAGCACCATACCGTTGCAACCGGGATGAGAAGAAGAAATCCAAAGGCAAGTGCACAAACTCCTCGAAAACGGGTATGTACTAGAGAGGGCCTTAGCCCTTGTGTCGTTCCGATTATCCTTGTCCCTAAGAAAGATGGTAGTATGTGTGTCTGTTCCTATTGTCTCCCCATTAATGTTGTCACTGTTAGGTATCGACACCCTATTCCACACCTTGATGAAATGCTTAATGAACATAGTGGCCCCACCATTTGCATGGATCTTCAAAGTGTTTATTACCAAATTCGCATGCAAGAAGAGATGAGTGGAAAATGGCTTTTAAAACTAAATTTGGCCTTTACGAATGGTTGGCCAGACTTTCAGGTTATCTCAAGTGCCTAGCACATTCTTGCATGTGATGCATTATGTCCTTGAAGATCTCATTGGTTATTGTGTACTTTGATGATATACTTTTTTTAGAAAATCTCTAAAAGAGCACGCAACACATCTTAGAGAATTCTTACAAGTTCTTAGAAAATAACAACTTTATGCGAATATAGAGGAGTCCACTTTCAGTGTAGACAAGCTCGCTTTCTTGGGCTTTGTAGTATCCTGTAAGGGCATTCAAGTTGATGGGTCTAAAATTCATACCATTAAAACTTTCAACAAGTATGTTGATTCCTTGGCGTAGCCGACTTTTTTTGTCTTTTCGTTAAGGAACATAGCATTATTGCATCTTCGTTCCATGCCATGAGTAAGAGCAATGCACCATTTGTTTGGGGGCCCTCACAAGATACCACATTTAGTGAGCTTAAAAATTTGCTTACGCATGCCCCATTGCTTACAGTACCAAACTTTGATAAAACATTTTAGGTGCATTGTGATGCTATTGGTAATGGCATACGTGGTTTGTTGATGCAAGAGAAATGACCCATTGCATACTTCAGTGAGAAACTTTCTGGAGCGCCACTTAATCACCCCATTTATGATGAGGAAGTATACGCGTTGGTGAGAGTTTTACATGTTTGGCAGCATTACCTTAGACCCCGTGAGTTTGTTATATATAGTGATCATGAGATTCTCAATACTTTAAAGGTCAAACCAAGTTGAATAAATGGCATGCCAAATTGAGTGAATACATTGAGTATTTTTCTTATGTCATTAATTACAATATGGGTAAACAGAATGTTGTGGAGGACGCTCTTTCCCACAAGTGCATGTTACTACTCAACTTGAGTTTAATGTTGTTGGTTTTTAGCATATTAAAGACTTCTAAGAGCGTGATACTTATTTGTATTTCCATATGCAAAATGCCAAGCTGAAAATTCTTGGGAGCCATATTACATGAAAGATGGATATCTTAAGCGTGCTAACAAACTTTGTATCCCTTAGTCTTATTTGCATTTATTGCTTTTGCAAGAGGCCCACGGTGGAGGACCCATGTGACATTTTGGACGCAAAAAGATATTTTTTGTGCTATCCAACAAGTACTTTTGCCCCAAGATGTTTTGTGATGTAGCATGATACACGAACCGTTGCTCTACATGCCACAAAGCTAATTCCAAATCTCAGTCCCATGGTTTATACATGCCGCTTCCAATACCACATGCACCTTAGGAAGATATAAGAATTGATTTCATACTTGGGTTTTCCAAAACTAAAAATGGAAAATTTTATGTATTTTTAGTAGTGGACCATTTCTTAAAGATGGCACGTTTCCTCCCATGCAACAATTTAGATGATCCTTCACATATTGCGAATATTTTTTTCGGGAAATATCGATTACACAGAGTGCCAAAGACAATTGTATTATACCAAGATGTCATGTTCCTAAGTAATTTTGGAAGACATTGTGCGCTAAGCTCGGGATCAAGCTACTCTTCTCATTGCCATATCACCTAGAAACTGATGAACAAACATAAGTCACCGACCGAACGCTATCCATACTACTCTGCGTGTTGATCATGAAGAATATCAAGGAATGTGAAGAATACTTACCCATCGACGAGTACGCCTAGAATCGAGCACAACACTCTAGAACCAGCAAGTATCCCTCTGAGGTGGTCTATGGTTCCAACCCATTGTCACCCTTAGACATCCTTCCACTTCCACTACAAGAGTGAACCAACATGGACGCGAGTGCAAGAGAAAGTTACCTCAAGAATATGCATGAGGATACAAGGTTCACGATCAAGAATGAAGTGTGACGCCTCTCTTCCAAGTTCAACGTCAACAAACACCCCACCGTGTTCAAGCCCGGAGATCTTATATCGCTACACCTTCACAAAGAATGATTCCCAACCGAGCGCAAGTCCATGCTAATACCTTGAGCTGATGGACCATTGAAGGTGTTGGCAAGCTACACCGACAATGCCTACAAGATCTACATACCATGAGACAAGTACAACACGAGTGACATATTCAACGTCAAGGACCTATATCTACCTTTCCTGATGAGTTTATCGATTCGAGAATGGATCTTTCCCAAGGAGGGGGGTATGATGTGAAGCATCCTATGGTCATCCACGTGGACATACCATACCAAACACCAAGTGGACCAATGACAAGAGCACAAAGAAGAGCAACCGAAACCAAGGTGACATCTCTCCTTAATGAACTTCAAAAGTTCGATTTGAATCACTCGAGACATGGATACTACCACAAGGGGGAATCCTATGTGTGCTCAGGTAAAAATGAAACTACCTCGGAGACACTCGAAGTGAAGGCCAAGACACCATGGAGGCAAAAGAAGGAACATCTCAAGTGGAGTCGTCGAAATGCTACAGCGGTCGGACATCCAACCCGAGCTCAGAAATCCACCACCACCACATCCAATGCCAAGTACCTACACATGCTGAAGCTACAACGGCTAGACATTCGGTGTACCGATAGGCGAGATATTTAGCACCTCCATGTAAATCCGGCGCGAGGAATTCAGAAACATGCAGAATCAGTCCAACATCTAGCCAAACATCCAACCCAGGTCTGGACATCAAGCACCCCAAATTGGGCTCGATATCCGACGCCACTCATGCAACCAGGGCCTGAGAGGCCATGTAACCCCTCTATCACCCTCCAACTTTTCCCTAGCCTATAAATAGACCATCCCTTTCTTCTAGCTAGGGTTAGCAAGGTGATACGACATATCTATAGAGAGGTTTGCTCGTATCTACCACCTCTACTATGGAGGTCGAGACCTCCATGTGAGAAGATCCCTAGAGGATTCAAGGCCCCTCTAAGGGAGGATCCATTTTGGATTCAAGGCCACCTTATCCTTGAGATTGGGATGAACTAGCTATCATGTTATCTATCTATGTTGGATTTGGATCTTGTATCTCTTATGTGTTTGTGGATTTAGTGTATGTGTGATTGGATCTTGTCAAGAGTGTTCCTCTTTTCTTGTATTTGTGGTGATTCCTCACCTCTCCACCTTCAAGTGTGAAGAAGATCACCACCCTAGATTTTTTCGTACATCAGAGAGTTCGATATTTCCGCAGTGAAGTTACTCGCTAGGTGTATGGAAACTTGGCGCACAAAGTGTCATCGGAAACGATTAGTTCCGAACAAATGTGTGTGATAACATACTGATACGTTCCATCGTATCCACTTTTCAAAACTCTTTTGCCCTTGTTTTGGACTCAAATTTGCATGATTTGAATGGAACTAACCCGGACTGACGTTGTTTTCAGCAGAATTGCCTTGGTGTTATTTTTGTGCAGAAATAAAAGTTCTCGGATCATCCTGAAAATTTATAGAGAATATTTTTGGATTTAACAAAAAACACTGGCGCAAGAATCAACCAAAGAGGGGCCACCTGCAGGCCACAAGCCTGCTAGGCGCGGCCATCCCCTGGTCGGGCCTAGCTGGCTTGTGGGGCCCTCATGGCTCCTCCGACCTCCTCTCCAGCTCCATATAACGCTATTCACAGAGAGAAAAACAAAGAGAAGTGTTCATCACATTTCATGATACGGAGCCGCCGCCACCTCCTGTTCTTCCTCGGGAGACCACGTCTGGAGTCCGTTTTGCGTTACGACGAGGGGAAATCGACGCCATCGTCATCACCAACCATCCTTCATCAGCAATTCCATGATGCTCTCCGCCATTCGTGAGTAATCCCATCGTAGGCTTGTTGGATGATGATGGGTTGGATGAGATTTATCATGTAATCGAGTTAGTTCTGTTAGGGTTTGATCCCTAGTATCCACTATGTTCTGAGATTGATGTTGCTATGACTTTGCTATGCTTAATGCTTGTCACTAGGGCCCGAGTGCCATGATTTCAAATATGCTTAATGCTTCATGAATATATATGTGTTCTTGGTCCTATCTTGCAAGTTGTTGACACCTATTATGAGTTATGATCCGCATCCCCCAGGGTGAAAATAACTTGGATTCTTTCCAGTGATTACCGTAGTTTGAGGAGTTCATGTATTCACTAAGTGCTAATGCTTTGGTCCGGTTCTCTATTAAAAGGAGGCCTTAATATCCCTTAGTTTACATTAGGACCCCTCTGCCACGGGAGGGTAGGTCAAAAGATGGCATGCAAGTTCTTTTCCATAAGCACGTATGACTATATATGGAATACATGCCTACATTACATTGATGAATTGGCTAGTTCTGTGTCACCCTATGTTATAACTATTGCATGATGAATAACATCCTACATAATTATCCATCACCGATCCATTGCCTACAAGCTTTCCACATATTGATCTTTGCTAAGTTACTTCTCCGCTACAACTATTACAATCACTATAAAGCTGGTACTGTCATTTTTTCTACCGTTACCATTACTTCCATACCACTTTGATAGTGAATACTTTGTTGCAGATATTAAGTCTTTCAGGTGTGGTTGAATTGACAACTCAGCCGCGAATACTCGAGAATATTCTTTGGCTCCCCTTGTATCGAATCAATAAATGCGAGTTGAATACTCTACCCTCGAAAACTGTTGCGATCCCCTATACTTGTGGGTTATCAAGACCTTTTTCTTGCGCCATTGCCAGGGAGTATAGCTCTATTCTCTGAGTCACTTGGGATTTATATCTGTTGATCACTATGAAAAATCTGAAAGATCCAAAAACCAAGATCTATCCCTCTACTACGAGGGGAGGTAACGAACTGCCATCTAGCTCTGCACTTGATTCACCTTCTGTTATGAGTAAGTTTGCGACACCACCACCTTCTCGTAATTCTGATATGTCGCAAGTAATTGATGATGCCACTTGTGCTATGCATGATGATTATGATGATACTTTGCTTGATAATACTATGCCACTCGATGAATTTCTTGATGAACAAATTGCTAGAGTCAATGCTGAGAATTATGATACTTCTGAAACTGATGAAATTATTGAAACTGAACACTTTGAGACACCTGCTAGACCTAGCTGTCCTAGATATGAATTGCCTGATATTCCTGAGGGTTATGTTATGGAAGGAGAGGTAGCTAGGGACTTTCTTGCTTGTAATGATAGAGATGATCGTAAAAAATTACTATGCAAGTGGAAAGAAAAAAATTGAATGCTAGAATGAAATATGATCCTAAGTTTGCTACTTCACCTATCTTTGTTACTGATAAGTATTATGAATTCTCTATTGATCCTGAGTTAATTACTTTGGTTGAATCTGATCCTTTCCATGGTTATGAATCTGAAACTGTTGTGGCACATCTTACTAAGTTGAATGATATAGCCACCCTATTTAGTCATGAGGAAAAAATTCATATTATTATATCCTTAAGTTTTTTCCTTTTTCGCTAAATGGTGGTGCTAAGATATGGTTTAATTCTCTTGCTCCTGGTTGTGTGCGTAGTCCCTAGGATATGATATATCACTTCTGTGAAAAATATTTTCCAGCCCATAAGAAACAAGCTGCCTTGCAGGAAATATTTAACTTTGTGCAAATTGAAGAAGAGAGTCTCCCACAAGCTTGGGGGAGGCTTCTCCAATTACTTAATGCTTTGCCTGATCATCCTCTCAAGAAAAATGAAATACTTGATATCTTTTATAATGGACTAACCGATGCTTCTAGGGACCACCTAGATAGTTGTGCTGGTTGTGTTTTCAGGGAATGAACTGTTGAACAAGTTGAAATACTATTGAATAATATATTGAGCAATGATAATGGTTGGACTATTCTCGAACCACCTCCGAAGCCAACTCCAAAGAAAACAGGTATTCTATTTCTCAGTATTGAAGATATGCAAGAGGCAAAGAAATATATGAAATAAAAAGGTATTAAAGCTGAAGATGTTAAGAATCTACCACCTATTGAAGAAATACATGGTCTTGATAACCCGACACAGGTAGTAGAGGTAAATTCTCTTTGTAGATCTGATGAACGTGATATTCCTTATAATAAGTCTGCTAGCCAATGCTTGGATGAGTTTGATAATTTTGTTGTTAAGCAAGAAAATTTTAATGCTTATGTTAGTAGATAATTGAAACATAATGCTTTCATGCTTGATCGCTTAGGTGATTATATGAGTAGAACTATCAATGATCTTAAACTGATTAGTAAACATGCTTCCATGGTAACTACTCAAGTAGAACAAGTTCTTAAGGCACATAATGATTTTCTTAATGAGAAGAATAGTAAGAACAATGATCATTCTGTTAAAGTTGTGACTAGAGGTGGAAGAATGACTCAGGAACCTTTGTATCCTGAGGGCCACCTTAGAGAATTGAGCAAGATTCTCAAAGGAGTAATACTGTACCTAGTCGCTCCAGTAATAAGAGGAATAAGGATGATGATAGAACTTTGCGTGATGCTAGTGAACCTGTTGTAGATACACCTCAAACCCAAATGATATTTCTGTTTCTGATGCTGAGACACAATATGGTGATGAACATGAGCCTAGAGATAATATTAATTATGAGGCTCATGTTGATACTCAACCTAGTAATGATAATGATGTGGAGATTGAAGCTGCTATTGATCTTGATAACCCACATCCTAAGAATAAAAGATATGACAAAAGGGACTTTATTGCTAGGAAACATGGTAAAGAAAGAGAACCATGGGTTCAGAAACCCATGCCTATTCCTCCTAATCCATCCATGAAAAAGGATGATGTGGGTTTTGAGCGCTTTGTTGAAATGCTCAGACCTGTCTTTTGCATATACGCTTGACTGATATTCTAAAAATGTCACCTTATGCTAAGTATATGAAAGATACTGTGACTAATAAAAGGAAGATACCGGATGCTGAAATTTCCACCATGCTTGCTAATTATACTTTTAAGGGTGGAGTACCAAAGAAATTAGGAGATCCTAGAATACCAACTATACCATGCTCTATTAAGGGGAATTATGTTAAAACTGCTTTATGTGATTTGGGAGCTAGTGTTAGTGTTATGCCTTTCTATTTATATCGTAGACTTGATGTGAATAAGTTGACACATACTGAAATCTCTTTGCAAATGGCTCATAAATCAACTACTCTACCTATAGGTATTTGTGAGGATGTACCTGTCATAGTTGCAAATGCTACTATCTTAACGGACTTTGATATTCTTGATATTCCCGAGGACGACAATATGTCGATCATCCTTGTTAGACCCTTTTTGAATACTGCAGGGCTGTTATTAATTGCAATAAGGCCAATGTCACTTTTCATATTAATGGTAATGAGCATACGATACACTTTCAGGAGAAACAACCTCAAGTTCATAGTATCAACTCCATTTAAAAAATTCCAACGATTATTATTGGAGACTTTGAATTCCCACTTTCTACTGTCAAGAAGAAATATGATATACTTATTGTTGGGGATATACATATCCCCATTGAGGTAACTTAGTGTTATTCGAAAATTCTTCGGTTTCATATTATTCGAAAGAAGTTTATTAATAAGACTTGATCAACCTTATTGATGGATTCCTGAGCATGAGATGGATGAATTTAGAAAGCACAACTTCCTGTACCCATCTTTTATTTTCTGTTAGCTAGATGAAATTAGGTAAGAATGCTATTATTTTTCTGTTTCCTGAGTTTACCGTGCAATAAAATAGTGACCTAAAAATAAAAGTTCTTCAAATGCCCTGAAAATGGAGTATGATTTTTTCTGGAATATTTAAAAAATTCTCGCACTGAGCACATTGCAGGGGGCTGCACCAGTGGGCCACAAGCCAACAAGGCATGGCCACCCCCTAGCCTCACCTAGCAGGCTTGTGGGTCCCACTTGGCTGCCATCACTTATTCCAGCACCCATTCACTCCATCTTCCTCTAGAAAAAATCTCACCATTTCTCAAGCTCGTGTTCTAGGTCATTTTGCTTCCATTTTGGATCTTCTTGTGAAAAGCTTCATTCACAAAACTGTTTCGCTCAATCGTAATAAATCTTCTGTTCTATTTGACCTTTATGACAAATCATATACTTTGGACATAGAGGATTTTAATCATGCATGCAAAATTCCACAGTGGGGCAGTTATAGTCATCTGCACAAAACTGAATATAATGATTTTCTTGCTAGCATTACCGTCTTAGAAACTAGAAATATTACACAGGCTACCATGGCGAGCATTCACTTTCCTGACATACATTATTTTGCTCTATTCATAGGTAGATGTATTAACGGTAAAACTGAGCATAGCCACCTTTGTGCAACCGATCTTAGTATTGTTAAGAGTGCAGTAATGGGCGGAAGGCGATATAACCTAGGGGCCATTATTGCTAGAAGGTTGCATAATAATGCTAAGGATGGAGATTTCTTTGGTGGGATTTATGCCACTCGTTTAGCTAATTATCTTGGGGTATCCATACGTGGAAATGATATTGAGTTACCACCGGCTTTTATTGATTATGAGGCTTCGATACGTTTTCAGTTTCTCGAAAGGAACGAGCAATCTCTCCAGTACCGAATATTTTTTGACAAACGACGTCCTGTCCATGTTACCCTTCCTGCTCCTTCCTTCCTTCTTTAACTTTCAGGAAAAACAGAGATACATTATAACCATAGAGGAGGCAGACGAGTACGAGAGGATCGCGGAATCAGCTCGTCTTCACGCTGCATTCATTCAGGCGGTAGCCGCCACAACACAGTACAACCCCAACTATGACTTCAGATATTATCAGGGCTAGCCATGGCCATAGACCAACTTAGGCCAAAAGCCTAAGCTTGGGTGAGTACGTGTTTCTCACCGACATTACATTCATGTTCACACACTCATCTTAGTAGTCGGTGTTCATACTCTTTCATTGTACCATCCATAGTATTTTATTTTCTTGTTTCTCTTTCTTCTTGTGTGTTTATTTAACTTTGAGAAAAATAAAAAAATAGTCCTAGCTTTATTTCCAGTTGCTTAGTTGTAGCATTAAAAGAAAACCCAAAAAGATTTTTCGTTCTTCTTTTACTTGTTGGGAGCTTTCCTATGTAAATAGTTTTTCTCGTTCATGTTTTAATTTCTCTTTGTTTGGGTCGTAAGGAGAAGACCACAATGAAAATGTTGAGTGGATCTCATATGCATTGTTGTTTACCTATTAGAGAGCCCATGTTACCTTGTCTTCTCCTTTGAGTTATTGTTTGCAGATTCCATCTTAGTCCAATGCATGTGCACTCTTATTATTTTTCACACCGTTCGGTCGTGCAAGTGAAAGGCAATAATGATGATATTTGATGAAAAGATTGAGATGGAGAAAGGCTGGTATGAACTTGACCTATCTTGCTTTTGTAAATATGATTAGCTCATCATTCTGAATTCAGTTCATCATGGGTGAAACAAATTTTCAATGACAATTAGAGATTATAGTTACTCATGCCATGCTTAACTATCTAAGAGTAGATAATGGTTTGTTTTGGGTGCCAACATGCATATTAAAATGGTCGTGATGTAGTATGATGGGATGGTATCTTTGATGCGGAGCATCCCACCATAATCCCCATAAAGATGGCACCATCAAGCCAACCGCCAAGTGGCCCTATGACAAGAGCACGTGCACGCGATATTGAAGCTAAGGTGAACTCACTCCTCTTCAAGCAAGACTTTGATGGAAAAGGAACATGGAAGCTGCCTCAGAATGAGATCCTGTATATCCTTAGGTACACGGGAGACGACCTCAGAGGACATGACAATCATATCCAAGACGAAGGCCGAGGAGGAGAAGGAGCTAGCACCAAGACCAGGCTTCTAGGTAGCCTGGAACTTCCGGCCACCAGAACTTCCGGACCTCCATCAGCCTCCCACCGAAACCTGCGTCAACTCTCGGGAAACACTGGAGTCCGCCCGAAACCTTCCCGGAGCTTCCGGTCCCCGGAGTTTCTGGCCGGCCCGGAACTTCCGACCCTCTACCATCCTACCACCGAAGCCCGTGCCATCACCCGGGAAAGCCCGGAACTTGCCTAGAACTTTCGGCGCCCGGAACTTCCGGCCTACACAGAGCGCTGCCACTTGGGCCGACGCCCATGTAACTTACCCCTTCGCCCCCGAGACTATATATACTTTGGCCCCTCCTAGTCTTTAGGGTTAGCTAAGATTTGCACAAGAGCTTAACTCCATTACTTGCCCTCTCTTGAGGAGTTGACCTCCTTGTGGAGAAGATCAAAGTGATGCCAAGGCCCCTCTAGAGGGAAGGTCTCTCATGGATTCAAGGCCCCTCCTCCGGAGTGGGAGATCGCGTACCGCTACTTGTATTATTTTTTGACTTGTGGATCTCATTTCTCGTGTGTTTTTGTGAATCTAGTGGATGTGTAATCGTGTTTGCCCTTAGTGTTTTCCCCTCGTTCTTCCCCGTGTTCTTCGTATTCTTCGTGAATCCCCTCCAAATCATGAAAGATCAACACAGACGGGCTTGCCCCATATCATATTGGTATCATGAGCCACGTTGATCATGAATTTAGAATCTCCCCCATCGTTTTCTAGCCTAATTTTGCTTTGATTTGACCCAATTTCGAAAATCCCCACAAAAATAGCCATACCAAAATTTCTTGAATTTCTTGAATTTCTTGGATTTGATTGGATTTTGTTGATTTGGATCCATGGATCACGTTGTGGACGTGTGGATCTATCTTTTCATCCAGCCAATTTCCCCCACTTCTTCTTTTGCACCGTCAGATTTGGGTTTGTCCTCAAGATTTTTCGCCCAAGTCCAAGATCTGGAAATTAGGGTTCGTCCCAGTTTTCCCGACCCCCGGAAATTCCGGCTCCACGCTGACCTTCCGGCCCCCGGACCGTCCGACCACCCTGGAACTTCCAGCCTCCGGAACCTCCGGCTAACCCGGACCTTCCGGCCTTTGCAGAATGTTTCCCACCATTCCTGCCAACTTTTTGCCAGTTTTTCTTCCGCAACACATTTGCATTTGAGATTTTGAGTCATGAGCCACGTCACTTCCTAAGGTGTTTCGGCTAATTAGGAGTGGTTCTTCATCGACATTGCCGATCATCATCGCTCCGGAACGTCGCCAACCAACTGTTCATTGACAACTCACCACAAGCAAGGGCGGTAACCGCAACGACACTCTTTTGCTTATACCCTTGCCATTTCATTGTTACCCCTAGCCTATTTGCATTACTTGCCTATCGAGACTAGCCATTGAGTATTGTCGGGCCATGCTACTTGTGCACATTAGTGATACATATTCCGCATAGCTACAATTGCATGCATACACATCTTAGTACCATCTCTGGTGTTCCAAAGTCCCCGCGTACATAATTGCTATCTTGGTGTGCATGCCGCACATAGTGACAATCCAAATATCATTGCTAAAGGAAACAACAGTGAAGCTTTTAGGCAAGGTCAAAAGAGCAATAGCATCACAAAATTTGCATATCATACTTCATCACTTTGCATCACTTGAGTGAGTGACTCGTGCCGCATACATAGCAAGTCGAGAATAGGAAGTCGAAGAATTTTTTTTCTCTTATAGGTTGTGCACAAGTTTGTATCACGCCCATTTGAGCAATCGTACTATCGTCTCTCTAGAGTTGTGCAACACGAGAGTTTTCCGTGGATCCCACATTTTGAGCTCCCTTTTGGTTGCACAACCCCACTTTCTAATTCGCTTGTGTGTTTCCGAGTTCACCCATTGCAATTGATTCACATTGTCTAACTTGCTTCCTTGCGGATCTCTCTCAACTTTATTGCATCATATTCTTGAATTGCTTGAAATTTTGTGCCACAATCCTAACCAAGCTACTCCATAAGCTTTACCTTTGTAGATGTGAGAAGGGCAAACTCGGTAACAATTCTACTATTTCCGTTATTTCACATTGAGTGATTCAATCTTCGGAACGGTATTTGGTATTGTGTTTTCCCATTCTTCCACTTATATCTACTTGAGTATCATGGATAGGACCCCTATGTCGAATCTGACATTCAAGGAGCACGATGACGACGCGAACAGCTACGTCACCAAACTACAATTCTTCGCCGCACATAAGGGATTGCGCCAAGCACAGACATCCTCACGGACTGCATCGAGCACCTCTCTACCGACATACGTGAATCCGAGGAGCGGACGGGAGACTTCATGGCAACGCAAATGGACGAGCTCCGCAAGTCGACACTCCTCCGAGGACTCTTCTGGCGATATCCCCCTCCTCAAGCTCAACCACACCAATGTCACACACATCCGTGTCTCAAGATTCAAGCAACCCCTTCCACGACGAGCCTCAAGGTCGACATCACGAGCGTGATCACCGTTGCCAACAAGAGCACGACGACTACGAGCAAGATCGCCTACATCACCGACGTGAAGAAGACCAGCGCTGTGAAGAAAAAGCACGAGAGGCACAACGAGCGCTCCGCGATGCAACCTATGCCATTCAAGAACGCAACTGTTTAGCCCGTGAGGAACAAGAAGCTCTACGTCGAGCATGCCAAGAAGAAGAAGCACGTCAAGAGGAGCACCAAGAACGCCAACAACGGGTGCGTCCACGACGTCAACAACACCCAAGGCAAGAGGAGCAACACATTGATGAGCTAGCCCCAAGGCAAGCGCAAGACCAACATGCCAACAATGCCCCTCCTCGCCAAGATGTGCAACCTCAAGAAAATCCCTGTTAACCATGTGGATGATCACACGCCAAGGCAAGGCCAATGTCACCAACACAACTATGCTCCCCCACGCCAATGAAATCGCAATCACAACAACAATGAGGAAAATCATTTGGCAAGCTCAAGATCACCATGCCTAAGTTCTCCGGAAGCAACGACCCCGAAGACTACCTCTCTTGGGCCCTCAAGGTTGACAAAATATTCCGGTTGCACAACTATGAAGAAGACAAGAAGATTTATAGGGCTTCCCTCGAGTTCCAAGATTACGTGCTCATTTGGTGGGAAGAAGTGATTGAGCGACAACGAGAAAGAGGTGAACCTCCAATCAAAACTTGGGAACAAATGAAAGAACTCATGAAAGCGCGATTCGTCCCAACTCACTACAGTCGCGACCTCTTCAAGAAACTTAAACTACTCGAGCAAGGCACCAAGTCCGTGGAAGAGTACTACCAAGAGATGGAGATGGTTATGATATGAGAAAATGTGAAGGAGGACGATGAGCAAACTATGGCACGATTCTTGAACGGTCTCAATTACCAAGTCAAGAAAATTGTGGATTTCCAACCCTACACCAACTTGCTCGAGCTAGTACATGAAGCCACAAAGGTAGAACGACAAGTTCAAGAAGATAACAAGTACCCCAAGACCTCCTACAAGACCTATGGTGCAACTACAGAAGCTACTACAACTACAACTCCTTCTACAAGAACCTTAACGACAAAAGATGACAAGTCAAGCTTCAAGGGCAAGTCATCTTCATCATCACACAATGCCTCCACAAGCAAAACAAGAGCATCATCCTATACACCAACATCGGATGACATAAAAACAAGCTCCATCAAGTGTTTCATGTGCCAAGGCCATGGACACAAGATGCACGAATGCCCCACTAGGCGAACCATGATACTTCAAT
Organism: Hordeum marinum; assembly: GCA_022496015.1. NCBI lineage: Eukaryota > Viridiplantae > Streptophyta > Magnoliopsida > Poales > Poaceae > Hordeum > Hordeum marinum. The sequence goes on from CM039673.1 coordinate 303,806,395, forward strand.
ATGATGGCCCCTATGACTCCATGAGTGAAAATGAGATGGAAGCCTTGGAATGCGTGGCCATGCACCGGCAAACCAATGAGGACGAAGACTCTCAAGTCTTTTGTGACAATGATGCGAGCCCTGCTCTCGTTGTCTCAAAGGTTTTGACTCTTCAACAACAACAAGACAAGTACCAATGTCGCCACATCTTCCACACCAAGGATGGTATCCAAGGGAGATCCGTCAAGGTCATCATCGACGGAGGAAGTTTCCATAATTTGGCAAGTGAAGAACTTTGCTCCAAGTTGCACTTGACAAAGAAAAAGCATCCTCGCCCTTACAAGGTCCAATGGCTAAGCAACTCCGGCACTATACAAGTCTACCACACCATGCAAGTTTCCTTCAAGATCGGCGCTTACGAAGACACCTTGGAGTGTGATGTGGTGCCCACGTCCATTTGCCACCTCCTCCTTGGGAGACCTTGGCAATTCGACCGTGGAGCCATACACAATGGGCACACAAATCAATATATCTTCAATATGAAGGGCACCGAATATGTGCTTCGACGTATGTCACCTAGTCAAGTGATCGCCAACAAGCAAGCCTCGTCCCATCATGGAGATAAAAGTGAGAGAGTGATCCACCTCAAAGAGAGTGAGTGCCACAAGCCAAACTTGTGCGACTCCACGATGAGGGACATGAGTGACCTAGTTCTATTTGCCACCAAAAGAGATTTGAGGGATGTAAGTGAGAGCCCATCGACTGTCCTTCACTACGTGCTAGTGTGCAAGGATGATGTTACCCGGCCTAACCCTTCACAACATCTTCCTCTAGTGTTATCTCCATTATTGCAGGAATTTCAAGATGTGTTCCTCGATGAGCTACCTCCGGGGCTACCTCCAAAGCGAGGGATCGAACACCGCATTGACCTCATCCCCGATGCACCGCTTACCAACAAGGCTCCCTACCGAGTCAACACCGACAAAACAAAGGAGATACAAAGGCAAGTCTAAAAACTCCTAGATAAAAGGCATGTTCGTGAGAGTTTGAGTCCTTGTGCGGTCCCCATGATCCTAGTGCCTAAACATGATGGTGGTATGTGCATGTGTTCCGATTGTCCTCCCATAAATGCTATCACCTGTAACATCCCAAAATTTCATTTTTGGAATGTTATGAAATATAGTTATGCATCATCATCACATTGTTTGAATGAAATGAATTGTTGAAGTTCTTCTTTTGGATTTCTAAAAGGCCCCTTTCTTTTTATCCATTTACTTGTTTCATTTATTTGAAAATATCTAGAATTATTCAAAAAACACAGAGGAGTAACATGACACTCCACACCAGGAGCATCTTGGTGAATTATTTGAACAATAAAAACCAGAGGTTTATTTGAAAGTTCATCTCAAAAGAATTTAAAATCAATTAGGCATTTTCTGAAAAAATGATTTTTTAAGTATTCATTTTGACAGAGGAAAAATGATAATTAAATAGCATTTATTCCCCGGATCATTTTGATATATATTCCTAGGTTTGGAAATGATCTGAATGCATTAAAGGATTTTAAATGTTCTCGAAAATAGAAAAGGAAACGTATTTAAACGATTTAATTAGCAAACCGGCCGGCCCACAGCCTTCAAGTCCCGAGATTCCTCCGGATCGGCCACCGACGCGCAAACATCGCCCTCTCTCTCACTGACCCGTGGGACCCACCGTCCGACAACTTCATCAGCGCGCTCATCCCCTTCCTCTCGCCGCCGACCTCGCCGGCGATCCCTTCCCCACGGATCTCTCTCCTCTCTCCCTCTCCTGACCCCACACCTGGCCTATAAGTAGCCACTGCTTCTCCGCTCTCCGTTCCACCCCGAGCCCCCCTCTACCCTCGCCAGAACGCCACCGCACCACCTCGCCGGAGTTCGGACTCCAACCGAACCCCCCAGAGCTCCTAGCCGTCGCCTCCATCGTCCCCAGCCCCGTCTGACGCCATCATTCGACGCCAGATCTTAGTCGTCGTTGTCTGAGCTCTTCGGACGCCGCCCCTGACCACCGCACGACCAGCTCCGACCACCTCCGACGTCCGGCCGCCGTTGACCTTGCCGGAAACCTCGACATCCCCTTTGTAAGCCACCGCACACCCCCTAGACCGTTTGATTCAAATCTGACGCGTTAGATTAGATCACTTAAAACCCCAAAACGGTGTCCGCTAACGTTCGGTCGTTCACCGCAAACACCCGCACGCGCGCGCTTTCGACCAATAGGAAGTCGCCACGTAGCCTCTGTCCGTTAGCTAATTTTTTTTCTTTTTCTGTTTCTGTTTTAGAAAATAGAATGTGTTCTGATTTTATTTTTGTTATAACTGGTAAACTAATTAGTGCTTTAAATTGACTATTTTTGCATTAGGTCAAAAATTTCATGTAGTTTCATCCTGTAGTCTTAGATTTCAAATTTGAACTTTAAAATTTGAATGTAACCAAATTTGCTTAAATTACTAAAATCTATATTACTAGAGTTTAAAAAATTATTTTTGAGTGAATCTTTTTGCCACTGTTTTGTATTAGTTAGACCTATCATCCTACATAGTTTGAGAATTTTTTAGGATGAATTTGGTTAGGGTTTTTAACAAAAACAGAATCTGTCTAGTTCTTAATAGAGTTTAGTTAGTTTGATTTTTGTTTTAGTTTGAATCTGAAATAGTTTAACTTTTGTTTTTAGATTTCATTAGGTTCTGTTGTTTCAACATTAGGTGTATTATTTTCTATTAATAAAAATATTTTTTTGAAATTTGTTTTGTGCTCTAGTTTGAATAGGTAAATCTTATTTTCACCTTTAGTATTGTTTAGAAAAAAGTTTTGTAGTAACTCTTTTTGCACAAATTTTTTATAATGAAATACTTTTTGTTTTCTAATAAAATTTTGTATTTACTTGTCTGTTATCTAAATGGCTTGTTGTTCAAAACAATTTTTTTTGACTTGTTATGTCTTAGTAGAGATTTGACATCAAAAAAATTAGAGTCTTATACTTTGAGTGATTCTTCCTTTTGATTGTGCTATTTATTTGTTGAAGTATTTGTTTACCTTGCTGTTGTAGGAGTTGTATTGTGGTTATGCTTATTGTGTGCTTTGTTTGATTTGTTAGATCATCCGGAGTGCAAAGCTTGTTATCTACAGTCACTTGAGTACGAGGATCGTCAGCAAGGCAAGTCACTTTGACCATGTATACCTATGTTTTTATTGCATTAGTTCTACCATCTCCCCAATTGCATGCAAAGTAGGTAATTTGGAAACTTGGTTACTTGATGTAGTATCATGTGGTAGGCACCCCTCAACCCTTTGACACATTGGCCCCGGAAACGCTGATTTAATTTTGCTATGCTATTAGTAGATGGGGTTGGTTGTGTGATTCATGAGAGTTCTGAGATAATAATTTCAAGACTTACAAGATGATCAAGACTTCAAGACTCTGAGTTTTCAACATACCTCTGGGTGGATGATGGTTGAACGGCGCCCTAGAGAAACTAGTGGTTAGCCAAGATGTTGCTGGAGAAGTGCCAATATTCATGCGGAAAGGTCCACCCACGCACAAAGAGATGGATGGATGCTTCAAGACCCAAGGCTTACCTGCACAGCCACAAACCATTATGGGCTCTGGCTTGGTTGGATATCATGGTGACCCTGGACAGGGGGTGCTACGAGATGTAGAAGAATGGTAGGAAAGGATGGGCACCGACAGTGTCTCGGGGAAATCCTTTAGAAGACCATGTTTTGGTCATCCGTTTCTCAAACACCCTGAAGTGCGAGAAATCCAACGGAGGCGATCAAATCTTGTGGGGAACGTGTGCAAAACTCTGCAGAGTACCCAAACCTAATCGATTAGCCGTGTCCACGGTCATGGACAGTTTGAGCCAAAGGAACTGAAACTATCTGGAATTCTCAACACAAATAATTACATTGATGTGGGTATTAATGACAACTTGGGTATGAGAATTGGTTGGTGGAACCATCTCATTAATCAACCAACATTGTAGTAATAATACTTTTGCCCTCTCTTGTTGTAGGAAAAATTGGCTTTATGCAAAACTTACTACCCCACCTGCCAAATATGCATATAGAATAGATGAATACTTTACACCCCCGCTTTTGTGACATTGCCGGCATATTCAATATGCTGACCTATACGGCTGCAACGTATCATGTTGCAGAGTACTTTTCCGACTAGGAGTGAGGATATGCTCTATGCTCAGTGAGATGCCCTTGGCAGATGGACTCAACTACCTTTGAAGCTTCCGCAAGATTAATTATTCTCATGAGTTGGCCTTCAGCTACTTTATTGTAATTTTTATTGTAATAAAGAACTCGATATGAGATTTTCGATTAATAAAGCTGCGTGATTTCACTTTGATATATACATTGATGTAAAGTGTGTGTACCAGCATGATCTTGGGATGGTACAGAAACAACGGAGATTCGACCTTTCAGGTCGGGTCGCTACATCACCATCCGCTATCGTCACCCTATCCCACGGTTGGATGACATGCTCGACGAACTTAGTGGTGCCACTATATTCTCCAAGATAGACTTGAAAAGTGGTTACTACCAAATTCGCATAACAGAGGGTGAAGAGTGGAAAACCACTTTCAAAACCAAATTAGGTCTCTATGAATGACTAGTGATGCCCATGGGCTTATCCGAAGCACCGGGTACATTCATGCGCATGATGCATCATGTGTTGTGCCCCTACATTGGGTATTGTCTTGTGGTATACTTTCATGGCATCCTTGTTTTAAGAAAATCTCTAGAGAAACATGCCAGACACATTATAAACGTCTTACAAACTCTCCGCAATGAAAAACATTATGCTAACATTGAAAATTGCATTTTTGGTGCGGACAAAGTTGTTTTCCTATAATTTGCGGATTCCTCAAAGGGTGTCCATGTTGATGAGTCTAAGATTTAGGCAATTAGAAATTGGCCTTCAACCACCAATTTGCAATAAGTGCATAGCTTCTTGGGTCTCGCAGGTTTTTACCGCCGCTTTGTGAAAGACTTTAGCACTATTGCTACCCCTCTGCACACTTTGAGCAAGAAAAATGCATCGTTTGTTTGTGGACCTTCCCAACACACCGCTTTCCATGAACTTAAGAATTTGATTACTCATGCACCTTTGCTTGCCTTGCCCAATTTTGACAAAACTTTTGAAGTGCATTATGACGCTAGTGGTAATGGCATAGAAGGTGTGCTTATGCAAGAAAAGCGCCCAATTGTGTACTTTAGTGAGAAACTTTCTGGCGCTCAACTCAATTATCCTATATATGATAAGCAATTGTATGCTTTGGTGAGAGTCTTACAAGCTTGGGAACATTATTTGCATCCGCATGAATTTGTCATTCATACCGATCATGAAACTCTAAAGTACCTCAAGGGTCAAACTAAGTTAAACAAACATCATGCTAAATGGAGTGAATTTATTGAGTCTTTTCCTTATGTTATCAAATACATTAAGGGTAAATAAAATGTGGTGGCGGATGCTCTCTCCCGCAAATGCATGCTCGTTACTCAACTTGAATTGAATGTTGTTGGCTTTGAGCATATAAAACACTTGTATGAGCATGATGATTCTTTTGCTACACCTTATGCCAATTGCAAAGTAAAAACCTGTTGGGAGAACTACTACATGAAATATGGATATCTTATGCGTGCTAACAAACTTTGCCTTCTCAAGCCTTCTCTTCGTTTGTTGCTTTTGCAAGAGGCTCATGGTGGAGGACTAATGGGTCACTTTGGACAAGACAAGACATATGTCACCCCTCTCTGACAAGTTCTATTGGCCAAAGATGCTTCGTGATGTTGCTCGCTTCACCAACGGATGCTCTCCTTGCCGCAAAGCTAAGTCACAAGCTCAATCCCATGGTCTTTACATGCCTTTACCTATTCCGTTCCAACCTTGGGAGGATATTAGCATGGATTTTGTGCCTGGATTGGCACGAACAAAAAATGGCGATGATTCCATCTTTGTTGTTGTGGATCGTTTTTCCAAAATGGCTCACTTCATTCCTTATCACAAGAGCGACGATGCTTCACATATTGCAAATATATTTTGTAGGGACATCTTATGCCTTCACGGAGTACGAAAGACAATTGTCTTGGATCGCGATGCCATGTTCTTGAGCTACTTTTGGAAGACCCTTTGCGCCAAGATCGACATCAAGTAACTATTCTCGTCGGCATACCACCCACGAACCGATGGTCAAACGGAGGTGACAAAACGGACACTTGGAACTCTATTTCGTGTGTTGATCAAGAAGAACATCAAGGAATGGGAAGACTGCCTATGCATCACTGAGTACGCCTACAATGGCGCACGACACTTCACCACCAACAAGTCTCCCTTTGAGGTGGTCTATGGCTTCAACACTTTGTCCCCATTGGACATTCTTCCCCTTACACTCGAAGAATGTGTTAACATGGATGCAAGTGTGCGGGCGAGCTACATCAAGAAAATGCATCCAGATACAAGGAACACCATCGAGCGCCAAGTGGAACGCATCACCGCCAAGCGCAACATCAACAAACACCCCATGGTGTTCGAGCCCGGCGACCTTGTGTGGCTACACCTCCGGAAGGAACGCTTTCCGAATGAGCGCAAGTACAGGCTCCTACCTCATGACGATGGCCCATTCAAGGTGTTGGAGCGCTACAACAACAACACCTACAAGATCGACATTACGCATGACAAGTACACCGTGAGCGACACCTTCAACTTCGCGGACCTCACCCCATTTCATGGTGATGATGATCTTGATCCGAGGTCGGATCTTCCCCAAGGGGGGAGATGACGTGGAGCATCCCTCCATCATCCCCATGAAGATGGCAACATCAAGCCAACCACCAAGTGGCCCTATGACAAGAGCACGCGCACGAGACATTGAAGCTAAGGTGAACTCACTCCTCTTCGAGAAAGACTTTGATGGCAAAGGAACATGGATGCTACCTCACAATGAGACCCTATATATCCATAGGTACGCGGGAGACAACCTCAGAGGATAGGAGAATCATATCCAAGACCAAGGCCGAGGAGGAGAAGGAGCTAGCTCCAAGAGCACGCTTCTGGGTAGCCTGGAACTTCCGGCCAGCCTAGAACTACCGGCCACCGGAGCTACCGGCCCTCCATAAGCCTCCCACCGAAACCTGCGTCAACTCTTGGGAAACACCGGAGCCCGCCCGGAACCTTTTCGAAGCTTCTGGCCGGCCCGGAACTTCCGGCCTTCCATCAGCCTACCATCGAAGCCCGTGCCATCACTCGAGAAAGCCCGAAACTTGCCCGGAACTTCTGGTGCTCAGAAATTCCGGCCTAGCCCAGAACTTCCGGCCTACATAGAGCACTACCACTTGGGCTAAGGCCCATGTAACTTACCCCTTCGCCCCTGAGACTATATATACTACGGCCCCTCCTCTTTTTTAGGGTTAGCTAAGATTTGCACAAGAGCTTAGCTCCATTACTTGCCCTCTCTTGAGGAGTTGATCTCCTTGTGGAGAAGATCCAAGTGATGCCAAGGCCCCTCTAGAGGGAAGATCTCTCATGGATTCAAGTCCCCTCCTCCGGAGTGGGAGTTCGTGTACCGCTAATTGTATCGTTGTTTGCCTTGTGGATCTAATTTCTCGTGTGTTTTCGTGAATCTAGTTGATCTGTAATCGTGTTTGCCCTGAGTGTTTCCCCTCATTCTTCCTCGTGTTCTTCGTGTTCTTTGTGAATCCCCCTCCAAATCATGAAAGATCGACACACACGGGCTTTCCCCGTATCAATCCTCCTCTGAACGATTCGGGTGGCTTGACTTGGCACATGTTCATGCATGTAGTTGAAACAAAATCAACCTAGCCTCCACAATATTTATGTTCATAGTGATTTATATCCTACTCATGCTTGCATTCAATGTTGGTTAATCTTAGAGCATGTTGATGACTGTGTCACTCTCTAGTTGGTCGCTCCTCAGTCTTTTGCTAGCCTTCACTTGTACTAAGCGGGAATACTGCTTGTGCATCCAACCCCTCAACCCCAAAGTTGTTTCATATGAGTCCACCATACCTACCTATATGCGGTAGTTACCCGCAATTCCAAGTAAATTTGCATGTGCCTAACTCTAAACCTTCAAATAAACATTTTGTTTTGTACGCCCAAATCGCTCATGTGGCGACTGGGGGCGGTCAGTATCTTCCATGATAGGTGGGTTATTCTCACAATATGTGTTGATTCACTATCATTCACGAGAAAGCGGCTGCTAAAGGATGCCCAGTTCCATGCTTGCAATAAAAAAGCAATATATAATTAAACAAAACTCCCCCAAGATTGTGTTTGTATGGAGGGTACCCATGGATTCGGCTCGCCGTGGAGTGTGACTAATTAATGGAGGGGGAGCAAAAACTTTATCATTCTATTTGGGAACCGCCAATAATGTATCTAGCATGGAAGAGATTGAAAACATCTTGGTCGTTATGTGAGCAAGTAAAGCATACCGCTCAAAAAATCATTACTTATCGCTGTTTTAAAAACTCGAGCTCTGGCACCTGTACAAATCAATGCTTCCCTCTGCGAAGGGCCTTTCCATTTACTTTACTTTTGAGCCATCATCCTCTTATAAAAGGCACTAGTTAGAGAGCACCACCGTCATTTGTATGTTTTCCTGTTAATTGATATTGAGTATGAGCATGACTAGATCTCTTTCATCGTGAATTACAATGTCTAGTCAGTTCTTGTTCTTTAGAGGTGCTCTGCATTTATGTTTTGCGGTCTCGGAAAGGGCTAGCGAGATACCATTTTGTCATATTGTATCATGATTGTTTTAAAAAAGTGTTGTCATCTGAGATTTATTATTATTGCTCGCTAGTTGATTATGTCATTGATATGAGTAAATGTGAGACCTAAATGTTATTGTGAACGTGCTTAGTCCATGATCTTTGCTAAAAATCTGAACATCGGTTAGACGTATTTAGAACAACGAGATCAAACAGAGTTTCTAAAAGTTTTTCTTTATCACTTTCAGTTTATCAACTGAATTGCTTGAGGACAAGGAATGGGTTAAGCTTGGGGGAGTTGATACTTCTCCATCGTATCCACTTTACCAAACTCCTTTGCCCTTGTTTTGGGCTCTAATTTGCATGATTTGAATGGAATTCACCCGGACTAACGTTGTTTTCAGTAGAATTGCCTTGGTGTTATTTTTGTGCAAAAATAAAAGTTCTTAGATCGTCTTGAAAATTTACGGAGAATATTTTTGGATTTATTAAAAAATACTGGTGCAAGAATCAACCAGAGGCGGGCCACCTGCAGGCCACAACCTTGCTAGGCGTAGCCACCCCCTAGCGGCGCCTAGCAGGCTTGTGGGGCCCTCGTGGCTCCTCTGACCTCCTCTCCGGCTCCATATGACCCTATTCGTGGAGAAAAAAAATCAGAGAGAAGAGTTCATCGCATTTCACGATACGGAGCCGCTACCACCTCCTGTTCTTCCTCGGGAGACTAGATCTGGAGTCCGTTTTGGGATCCAAAGAGGGGAAATCGACGGCATCATCATCACCAACCATCCTTCATCACCAATTCCATGATGCTCTCCGCTGTTCATGAGTAATCCCATCGTAGGCTTGCTGGATGGTGATGGGTTGGATGAGATTTATCATGTAATCGAGTTAGTTTTGTTAGTGTTTGATTCCTAGTATCCACTATGTTCTGAGATTGATGTTGCTATGACTTTGCTATGCTTAATGCTTGTCACTAGGGCTCGAGTGCCATGATTTCAGATCTGAACCTATTATGTTTTCATGAATATATATGTGTTCCTGATCCTATCTTGCAAGTTGTAGACACCTATTACGAGTTATGATCCGCATCCCCCAGGGTGACAATAACTTGGATTCTTTCCGGTGATTACCATAGTTTGAGGAGTTCATGTATTCAGTAAGTGCTAATGCTTTGGTCCGGTTCTCTATTAAAAGGAGGCCTTAGTATCCCTTAGTTTCCATTAGGACCCCGCTGCCATGGGAGGGTAGGACAAAAGATGGCATGCAAGTTCTTTTCCGTACACATGTATGACTATATATGGAATACATGCCTACATTACGTTGGTGAATGGAGCTAGTTTAGTGTCACCCTATGTTATAACTGTTGCATGATGAATGACATCCGACATAATTATCCATCATTGATCGAATTCCTACGAGCTTTCCACATATTGATCTTTTCTAAGTTACTTCTCCACTGCTACTGTTACAATCACTATAAAGCTGCTACTATTATATTTGCTACCATTACCGTTACTTCCATACCACTTTGCTAATGAATACTTTGCTGCAAATATTAAGTCTTTCAGGTGTGGTTGAATTGACAACTCAGCTGCGAATACTCGAGAATATTCTTTGGCCCCCCTTGTGTCGAATCAATAAATTTGCGTTGAATACTCTACCCTCGAAAACTGTTGCAATCCCCTATACTTGTGGGTTATCACATAGCACTACAAATGATTCTTCTGCTTTAGGCACATGTGATTGTTGGGATACAACACCTATGGGATTGCGTGGATCCCTTTGTGGTTCGGTAGGGAGATGGTATGCGCAAAGAGCAGATCTGACGAGTAGCGGGGGGGGGGGGGATTTTTACCCAGGTTCAGGCCGCGGAGAAGCGTAAAACCCTACTCCTGCTTTAGTGTATTATAGGTGTTTTGGATTCTGGCTACAGGAGCACTATGAACAGTACATGGCTATTGCACGTGTGAGACAGAAGATCCAAGAAGAAGATCATCTCCCCTCGTAACGCCTTGGGCCTCCTTTTATATGACTAAGGGGATCCCAACAGTGGCGTACAATACATATACGAGGTGTACAGTGCTACAATATTATCATACCTAACCCTGACGATGTAGGACAAATGCATTTAATGCTTTGACAGGCGCCCCTGACCTTCTACGGGATGGGACAGGAGCTCGTCCGATCGGCACCGCTTAGCCTCCTCCATTGCCAGCACCTTCACACGTATCCAGGTGGGATGACACCTGACCTCTGCGCTGGCAGGATGGCGAGGTCTTGCCGGGTGCACTTGTTGCCGGGGCTCTACAAGCCACCCCGACAAGATCTTGCCGGGGTTCTAGCCTTTGGCCTTCGGTCTTGTGATTGTTGACTTGAGCGTTCTCTTGACGTCTTTGTACTTGCTTCCAGCAGTCCCCTGATAGGCTTTGCCGATGGTGTGGCTACAACTACCCGTGTACAAGTATGGGGTACTAAAAGCCCAAACTTTTGTACACCGACAGGAGCCCCCGAGACTAGGCCACACAAGGGTGCGAGGCGTTGTTGGGATATGCCCAAACAGTGCACGGGCACGCGTGGCAGGTGCCTGCGATTGTAATCATTCCACTTACTGTGCCTCCCCATTGTGCGTGTTAAGTGTGTGTTGTGGGATACGTGCGCAGGGCGGCCGTTTCCACCACGTGCGCCACATGCATAGCGGGGAGTTGGCAACGGGCGCCCGTGACTTAATGTCCTGATCGTGGCAGAAACCACAGTGCCACGGATTGGAGCAATGGGGCGGTTACCTGTTCGCCCATGATCGCGGGTGATAGGATTGGTGGATATGGGCGATGACTCTTGGGGCGGAGGAGAGCCAGACCCCATGCCTCCCCCTATAAATTGGGAGGTAGCGAGGGGCGATGCTCATCCATCCTTCCTTGCTCCTTGAGCGTGAACCTCCAGAGCTCTCCCTTCTATACCTTCTCGATCTTGAGTTGTGCTCGCCCTTAGCCATGGCTAGGGGGCAAGGGCGGCCACCGTCTTCTACTCGACCAGCAAGGGATTCCCGTCAGGATCATGCTACCGCTTCAGCCATGGAGGCGGAGGGTGGCCCGAGCACGCATGGTGGAAGAGGTACGACAGGTCGTGGCCGACGTGGAGGCCATGCTCAAGGGAGGTGGAGCACCGTTCCACCTCTTCCTCCGAAACTAGACCCCCTCCTTGAAGAGACCCATGCTGAGGGGACGACACTAGCGTTCGTCACCAAGCTGCGTGGCCCCCTTCGGAGCCATTTTCACCAGGGTGATGGAGGTCGACAAGCCACTGTCTTGTGGCTATGGGCGCATGGCTGTTGCAATGGCTCCGCATGGGTGGACGTTGAGTATCCAGAAAGTCGCGTCATGCTCCTCAGGCGCGGTTGGAAAGCCTTCATCCGTGCCCACAACCTCCTGGATGCGCATGTCCTTCGCTTCAAGATGGTGGAGGCCGACCTGCTCTCCGTCAAGATTTACGGGCGCTTAGGCGCCCGCCTTAGCTGTTGCGAGGAAACCTCGAGTGGTGCCAAAAGTTCCTCCTCGAGCGACAGTGACAAGGAGGACAGTGTCAGTGAAGACGACGACGAGTCCGAGCTCTAGGCCGTCAAGTCAAAATACGACGACCTAAGCTCTGACCGGTTATCGGTCGCACTATCACCATCAGCTCACGCCTCTCCCCCTCCCGGTGAGCGACCTTGCCGGGGGTCCTTGTGTCGGGCACTGCCTCATCTTCCAGCTGGATCTCTCGGTAGGCCCGTGGACTTCGGTTTCATCTTCCCTTCTGGAAGCCCTGACCTCCGCGCAGTGCTGGTCCAGGAGGGGTCAGGCTGGGCTTCTGTCGGGGGCCTCTTCCTTTCTTTTTCTTCTGGTAATCTGCCCCTAGGGGAGAAAGTCAAATAAAGATGTACTTTGGAAGAGACGACATTTCGCGTAAATTTCGTTCCCCTTGAACGAATGTAAGTTATTCCTCTTGTTAGATTCCTCTTTGTATGGTATGCTCCCTATGCTTTATCGGAAACTTGTTGGTGCACGCAGCCCCGCCACGAGCGCTTTGAGGAGAGGATCCTTAGCAGCCTGTTGGCAGTGCTGCTGCCGGCAAGATACCTTGACATTTTCAGTGCAGCCACTTAAGCTGTTGAGCTGGCTCAAAACAGAGTAAGGGCATAACCGATCATGACAGAGTTACCACGACGTTTTCAGTGCAGCCACTTAAGCTGTTGAGCGGACTCAAAAGAGAGTAAGGGCGCAACCGATCATGGCAAGGTTCCTTCGTGTGCAGGTTTCCCATATAAAAAGTCGAAATCGTCCAAGGAAAATAACCTCATAGTAAAAAAATTACTTAGAGTTTTTGCAACTTAGCTTTTTGTTGATGTACTCCCTTCTACAAGATATGACTTCGAACGTCGCCTGAAGGTGTCCATACCATCTCATCCCCCCGGGCAAACTTGTACATGAGGGAACCTTCTATCCTTAAGAAAAGAAAGAAGAGGAAATAGAGATATGGAACCTTAGTGGTTCATTAGCACTTGCTAGGAATAAGCGTAATGCAACATCTCAGATAAACATGCATATAAGCAAACATGGAAATCGACAAGGATTGTAGGATGCTAGATCTTATTCAACTATGTACAGGGTCTGCGCCTGGCTTTGTACAAAGGATTACATGCCTCGCTGGCAAGACTTGCACAAAGGGTGGTTGCCGAGGTTCCCGGCAACCGCGCCTTATGGATAAAACTTACGAAGATGTTCGATGTTCCAGGAGTTGCTCCCCGGAACGCCATCTTCGGTCTCCAGCCAGACTGCGACAAGCCTGATGACTCGTACGACCTGATAAGGGCCTTCCCACTTTGGCGTCAGCTTATTTGAATTCTTTGCCGACTGAACGCGCCGAAGAACAAGGTCGCCTTCCTCAAGACTTAGGGCATGAACCTTGCGGCTATGGTAGTGCCGCAAAGCTTGCTGGTAGAGTGCAGCTCGCACAGCAGCCTGAAGACGATCTTCCTTAAGGAGCATTACGTCATCTTGGCGCAATTGCTCTTGCTCAAGCTCATCATAAGAGAGCACTCGAAGTGACCCGTATATGAGTTCCATGGGGAGAACTGCTTCTGCCCCGTATACCAGGGAGAAGGGTGTCTGTCCAGTGGCTCGATTTGGTGTCCTTCTGATTGACCAAAGAACCGCCTGCAGCTCATCAATCCAGCGTCTTTCGCACTTGTGCAACATGTCGAAAGTTCTTGTCTTAAGCCCTCGCAGCACTTCAGCATTTGCCCTTTTCGCTTGGCCGTTGCTCCTCGGATGAGCAACAGAAACAAAACATATCTTGCCGCCAAGGTCTTGGACATATTGCATGAAGGTGCGGCTTGTGAACTGTGTGCCCTTGTCAGTGATGACCCTGTTTGGTATGCCAAAATGACAAACTAGTCCTTTGAAGAACTTGATGGCTGATTGCACTGTAACCTTTCTCACTGCTTCCAATTCCGGCCACTTTGTGAACTTGTCGATTGCGATGTACAAGTACTGAAAACCCCCGGTAGCACGGTGAAAGGGCCCCAAGATGTCGATCCCCTAGACCAAAAATGGCCAAGAAAGAGGAATTGTCTGAAGAGCTTGAGCTGGTTGATGTAGTTTCTTTGAATGGAACTGGCACGCTTCACACTTGGTTACTAGTGCAGTTGCATCCAGAGAGTAGTGGGCCAAAATAAACCTTGCCGGAATGCCTTACCAGCAAGAGCTTTTAATATTATGTGGGAGCCAAATATGCCTCCATGTATCCCTGCCAACAGCTCCAGTGCATCCTCCCGAGGACTGCACTTAAATTTCACACTGTTTGGTCTCTTTCTGTACAGGACATCGTCCACAAAGTTGTACATATTAGACTGACGGGCTACTTTCTCCGCTTCTTCTTATTCCTCAGGGAGTTCTCTTGTTTGAAGGAACTAAGCAATGTGTTGTGCCCATGGTGGAGCCTGGGGCTCGGTGGCAAGGACCAAAGTCATGTCTTCTGCCGGGGGAGCGTTTGTCTCTATGGCAAGGGCTTGAGGCCCTGCCGGAGCCTGTTGCGCCCCGGCAAGCTTGGTGTTGATCCCGGCAACTTCCTTGGCAGCAACTTTTGAGAGCTCTGTGGGAAAGTATTGGCCAGAATTCAACTTCCTTCTCTTGTTTTGCCTTGCTGATGGTGCTATGGATGGCTAAGTCAATTGGAGCACAAAAATCCATGGTTCCACAGGTAACTTGAGGGCAGAATGCTTCGACAGCTCGTCGGCAATGTTGTTTTCTGCACGAGGAACAAGCTCTGTTTGCAGGCCGTCAAAGTGCTCCTCCAACTTCCTCACTTCATCTACGTAGGCTTCCATCAACAGGCTCTGATAATCCTTGTTGACTTGCTTGACGACAAGTTGTGAATCACCTCTAACGATGAGCTTCTTGATCCCAAGGTCTGCCACGATCCTGAGACCGGCAAGCAGCCCTTCATATTCTGCGGTGTTGTTTGTCGACCTCTCTCAGGGAAAGTGCATCTGAATTACATATTTGAGGTGCTCTCCAGTGGGTGCGACAAGCAGCAAGGCAGTACCGGATCCCTACAAGGAGAAAGTCCCATCAAAATACATAACCCATTCTTGGCTTTTTTTCCTAGCCGAGGAGGGTCGTTTCTTGGATCTCTTCGTCTGGCATTGGAGCCATTCTGCAATGAATTTTGCCAAGGCTCTGCTCTGGATAGTCGAAGTACTTTCAAATATGAGACCAAAGCTTGACAATCCCAAAGCCTAGTCCACAATCCTACCTGTCGCATCTGGATTTCGCAAAATCCATTGCAGTGGAAAGCAAGTGACGATGGTGATCCCATGTGTTTGGAAATAATGGCGCAGCTTCCTCGAGGCCATGAGGAGGCCAAAGAGAAACTTTTGTACACCAGAGTCTCTCGACCTAGCCCCTGCAAAAGGGAGCTCACCAAATACACTGGGTGCTGCACCATCTTCTTCTTTTGTGTCGCTTTATTCATCTGCACGGACCCTGACTTGTCGGCACCAAACTCTGGTGGGGAAGGTCCTAGCTCGTCGCTTGGCGGTCCTGCCTCTATCGTTGCTTCTTCATCAACTTGTCTATGCGCCACTCACGCAGCACTAGCCGCTTGATTCGTTGCCGTCAAGTATAGCAACAACGGTTCTTGTGGTTTAGATACGACTTGTATTGGTGGAGAGGAGAGGTGCCTATTCAAATCCTGCAGTGTTGCCTCCACTTCCGAGGTCCACTTGATTGGACCTGCCTTTTTCAAGATTTTGAAAAGGGGCATTGCATGCTCGGCAGATTTTGAGATGAACCTACTCAGAGCCGCAACGCAACCGGCAGGACGACAGACATCTTTGATGCGTTTTAGTGCTTCAATCTGCTCAATTGCCTTGATCTTGTCGGGGTTTGCTTTGATCCCATGCTGAGACACAAAGAACCCGAGAAGCTTGCCGGACGGGACACCAAACACACACTTCTCAGGATTAAGCTTCAAATTGATCTTGCGCAGATTTGCAAACGTCTCTTCTAGATCTTGTATGAGTGTGCCTTTGTCCTTGGTTTTAACCACTATTTCATCCATATAAGCTTCTAGATTTCTATGTAGCTGAGGATCAAAACCAATCTAGACTGCTCTTTCAAATGTTGAACTAGCACTTCTCAACCCGAAAGGCATACGCACGAAGCAATATGTACCACATGGGGTGATAAATGCGGTCTTCTCTTCGTCTTCCTTAGACATGAAGATCTGATGGTATCCTGAATAAGCGTCAAGAAATGACAGTAAATCACATCCTACAGTGGAGTCCACAATCTGGAAGATGCGTGGCAAGGGAAAAGGGTCTTTTGGACGGGCTTTATTGAGATCTATATAGCCAATGCACCGCCTCGATTTTCCATTTGCCTTGCGCACTACAACTGGATTGGCCAACCATGTTGGATGGAGCACTCCTCTGACCAAACATGCCTCTTCCAACTTCCTGATTTCCTCGGCAATAAATTCTTTCCACTCCAAAGCTTGCTTACTAACAATCTACTTGACGAGCCGTGCATGAGGACGGAGAGCAAGATGGTGCTCAATTACCTCCCTGGGAACACCGGGGACATCAGAAGGTTGTCATGCAAACACATCGACATTCGCCCGCAGGAAGGCAATGAGCACGCATTCTTGTCATCAAGGGTGCAACTTATGGTGAAATTTCCTCCCATACCATCTGAGGGAGTCCTGGATTAGGGGGTCCTCGGATAGCCGACCTGTTGTTTATGGGCCGGACTGTGTGGGCCACAGAGGGAGCATCGGACGATCAAGGACCACCTATGGCAGATGGAAGTTTCGAGAAGCCCTGACGTATTCTCCACGATATTAGCTGTAGTTAGGCATTTTTATCTCTTTGGCATGTAACCGACCATGTCTAAACCCAGAGCACCCTCGGCATCTATATAAGCCGGAGGGTTTAGGGGTATAGAGGGACCACCCATCTAGGGTTTTTTGACTGTAAATAATAGGAGAGGCTCCTACTATGCTATATTAAAATAAATAAATATAAATATTTACAAACTCATCTAGGGTTAGCTATTTGATCTCGAGGTAGATCAACTCTATAACACCCCACATCATCAATACAACCAAGCAGGACGTAGGGTATTACCTCCATAGGAGGGCCCAAACTTGGGTAAATCTGTGTCCCCTTCGTCTCCTGTTATCATCGATTCTAGTCTCACAGTTCAGGACCCCCTACCCGAGATCCGCCGGTTTTGACACCGACATTGGTGCTTTCATTAAGAGTCCATCTGTGGGCGCTGAAGGAATCGATGGCTCACCTCGTCACAAGTAGCGAGATCTGCATCGCAGGGACTTTTGCCCCCGATCAGAGTCTCACCGGCAATGACGTCTTGTCGCATGCCAGCCCGATCATTCGTCATGGCCAGACCAGAAGCTTTCCCCCCAATCAAAGTATCAAGTTCGGAACCTTAGATTTCATGGCTGATTCATGGGGAACACTTGTTCTAGTGGAACCCTCAACCTTCGAAGAAAAGCCTGTAAGTCTGGACACTTTGACGCCCAAGACATCAGGCCCCATGGTGGGACGGAACACAGATCCACTTCGGCATAGCTCTGGAACCGTCATGCCGCTCGATGAATCCACTCGTATTAGCGACACGCACCTTGCCATCGCCTCGTTCGTAAATGAGTTTTTCGATCGGATTGAAACTATGTGTATATCGAATGACCAGGTTCGGATCTATGATCGGCTCGGGATCAGACCCGATGATAAGGAGATTCATGTCCCTCTGGTCACCCACCTTGTCGCTACCATCGAGTGTCCGACTGCGGATTCTTCTCGACAATCGGAATTGAAAATTGTCTATACTTCAGTCCTGATCACCAATACTCTATTAGTGAACCACAGGCGGGGAATCATTCTAAAGCCGGACCGTCACCGGTCTGGAATCCTTCGCACGATTTCGAAGCTGTAGTTCTGAATACTCGTTGCAGCATGGAATCAAACTTTTCCCACCCACCGCCCAAGACGACCATCCAAGTATCACACCAAAGCCCGTATCTTCGGACTTTTGGGATATCAAGCAACTACAAGGAGAATCAGTCCACCACTTTTGGGCCAGACTCCTACTCACTAGGAGCAGAGTAAAAGGTCTTAGTGACCAAGATATAGCGGCAATTTTCATTCACAATTGCCATGATGAAGGGATTCTTAATTGCCTGGCCCGCCGGCGCAGAAGTGACTTTTCGGAGTTATCCAAATTGGTACAAAAGTACCATGCCATGGAGAGCGTTTGGCAGTCCGAACAGTTGTTCTCGGAACCAATTTTCCTCGAACACCCTAGAGGTGCTCGGAAAAAGAGGATACCTCCAAAGCGGCCAGCCAGGTACGAACCTGTCGAAAAAAAAGAAACAAGTCCTTTTCAGGGACCATTACTGTCCTCGACGGATTATTTGATAAACCTTGTCCCATACATTCCGTGTTGTTAAAGATGAACCCAACTCACAACCTTAGAGCTTGTTGGGTCGTCATGCAAGTCGCAAAAAGCGGCGAGGCCATCCTCGAAACACCTCTGTCGAGTAGGCACTCTCCTTCGCCGCCCGGATTCAATGCCGAAGTCCTGGCGGAATATGAGACCCTCCCCTCGAGGAAAAGGCGTAAAAGAGCTCTTAGGGAGCTCGAGCAAGTCTACCATGTGGCAGCCACTAGTCCATGGGCAGACATACCGATTACTTTCGGGGACACTGACCAGCCACCCATTCTTCCCGGTCACTCACTAGCCGCACTAGTCTTGAACCCCGTCATTGATGGATACAGGCTACATAAAGTGATAATGGACGGCGGCAGTGGTATTAACCTTATATACGAGACCACCCTGGAAAAAATATAGTTCGACCAATCCCGCATCGAACATAGCAACACAACCTTCCGGGGAATTATCCCAGGGAAAGAGGCATGTTGTTCCGGATGTGTCATCCTGGACATGGTGTTCGACATGCCCTAAAACTACCGATCCGAAGAACTTCTCTTCCACATCATCCCTTTCCCAAGTGGCTATCACACCCTATTGGGATGTGACGCCTTTACAAAGTTCTAGGCTATACCCCATTACGGGTACATGAAACTCAAAATGCCAGGATCAAACGGAGTGATCACGATCGCCAGTGATCCGAACATAGCCCATCGGGCCGAAAACAAAATGGCAGCGCTCGCCCTCGAGGCATTAGCGGAAACTTTTGTTGTCGAAGAGTTGACCGCCTTATGGTTGACAGTTAATAAGGACAATGTGATCCTTAGCAAAATGCTCAAGTCCACGTCCTTTAAACCCACAGAGGAAATCGTTAAATTTCAGGTATATCCTACAGACCCCAATAAGATAGCGCCCATCGGAGCCCAGCTCGATCCCCTCATGCATGAAGCACTGTGGAATTTTCTCCGCGAGAATTGGGACATTTTTGTGTGGCATCCTTCCAATATGCCAAGAATCCCACATCGGCTCGCCGAACACAGCTTAAACATTATCCCAGGCTTTAAGCCCATGAAACAGACTCTAAGCCGCTTCTCCGAGCCCGAACGGCAAGCCACGGGTGAAGAATTAGCCAAACTACTTGAGGCCGGATTTATTCGGGATACTAAACACCCTGAGTGGCTAGCAAACCTAGTGATGGTACCTAAGAAAGACAAGTCATGGCGGCTGTGTGTCAACTTCGAAGACCTCAACAAAGCCTGCCCCAAGGACCCTGTCCCCTTACGACGCATAGACCAGTTCATTGATACTATAGCCGGACACAATTTGTTGTGTTTCCTCGACGCTTACTCCGTATACCATCAAATTAAAATGAAGGAATCCGATCAAGCGGCTACGACATTCATCACTCCCTACGGGCCATTCTGCTTCAACACGATGCCTTTCGGGCTAAAAAACGCCGGGGCCACATACCAGCGCATGATCCAAACATGTCTCGCAACACAAGTCAGTAAGACTGTCATGATATACGTGGATGATGTGGTAATCAAAACCAAACACGTCGGCCAGTTGATCGACGACTTACGGCAAACCCTCACTAGTCTACGTGAATATGATATACGGCTCAATCCGAAAAATGTGTATTTAGAGTTCCCTGTGGAAAGCTGCTTGGATTCGTCGTCTCCCATAGAGGAATAGAGGCAAATCCAGCTAAAATCCATGCTCTATCACACTTTGCAATTCCCATAGAGCTGAAGCATGTCCAGAGGCTAGCTGGGTGCGTAGAGGCGTTAATCCGCTTTATCTCCCGCCTCGGAGAAAAGGCTTCGCCGCTATATAAGTTGTTGAAGTGGACCAACAAGTTCGAATGGATCAATGAGGCAGTGATTGCGTTAGACGAAATCAAAATACTACTAGCAACCAATACCATACTCACGACACCAGGCGCAGGTGAGCCCATGTTATTATACATATCGGTCACCAACAAACTCATTAGCGCGGTGCTCGTCGTTGAACCAGATGAGGAGGGACATAAATTCTGGACTGAGAAACCATTATATTATGTGTCAGAAGTGCTAACACAGTGCAAGTCTAGATACCCACATTACCAAAAAATAGCCTATACAGTATTAATGGTGTCGAGGAAACTCAGACACTACTTACAGGAGTGTGCGGTAACAGTGGCATCTGATGTCCCCTGAATGATATAATCAACAACAGGGACGCCATCGGCCGCATAGCCAAATGGGCCATTGAGCTCCTTCCCTTTGAAATAACCTACAAGCCACGTCGTGCCATTAAATCTCAGGTACTGGCGAACTTCCTGGCTGAATGGACAGAGGTTGAGCTCCCCAAGGAATACAGTGCATAATCCCATTGGACAATGTACTTTGATGGATCCAAGACCTTGGCCGGACTGGGGCTGGAGTTATCCTCACATCTCCCACACGCTACAATGTGCGATACGTGTTGCAAATCATGTATGCTAACTCCAACCATGCAGCCGAATATGAAGCTCTCCTTCATGGTCTACGGATGGCGGTATTAATGGGCATACGACGGCTAGAGGTACGGGGAGACTCAAACTTGGCCATATCCCAAATTAACAGCGAGTTCGACGCCAAAAATCCGAAGATGGTGGCATATAGAAATGCCATCCTCAAGATATCTTCTCGGTTCAAGGGGTTGGAATTCCACCACGTCGCTCGCGAAAACAACCAAGCCGCCGACATACTGGCCCGTATGGGAGCCAAGCATGATCCCGTCCCGAGAAACACCTTCGTGGAGCAACTCTTTAAGCCCTCTGTAGTGTGGCACAATGACGACAATGGTGCCGGTCTGAATACGGCGGATGAAGTTGTTCCCCCATACACGAGCCAGGCGATGGCATTATCGGCGGCTCCGCGATGAATGAAATGCCCTTGGCTCATGAGGTAATGGCAGTAATAGCGCCATGGATAGAGCCCTTCCTCGCTTACCTTCTTCACAAGGAACTCCGCGACGATCAAACCGAGGCACGACGCATAGTTCGGCGATCCAAGGCCTACAAAGTATATGAGGGTGAGTTATACAAGGAAATCACAACCAGAATATTACAGCGGTGTATATCCGAGGAAGAAGGACGGGAGGTCCTCGCCGAAATCCATGCAGGCATGGGCAGGCATCATGCCGCAGCAAGATCCCTTGTCAGCAAGACCTTTCAAGCTAGTTTCTTTTGGCCCACAGCTCAGACGGATGCTCAGTCACTTGTTCAACATTGCGTAGGGTGTCAACTCTTCGCAAATCAAAGTCACATGCCCCCAACAGCTCTTCAAACTATTCCGATCACCTGGCCTTTCGTGGTCTGGGCGCTGGACATGGTCGTACCCCTTAAAGGGGGAACCAAGAAAAATAAATACCTACTGGTCATGGTTGACAAGTTCACAAAATGGATAGAAGCAAAGCCCGTCAAGTCGGCTAAATCCGGACCAGTGATTGACTTTATATCCAGCAGAGTACACCGTTATGGTGTCCCGCATAGTTTAATAATGGATAATTGATCCAACTTCACGGCCCAAGAGGTCAAGGACTGGTGCACAAAAATGGGCATAAAGATTGATTATGCGTCGGTCTATCATCCACAGACCAATGGACAGGTCGAGCGAGCAAACGGTCTCATTATGAGCGGCATCAAGCCACATTCGGTCCGATATCTTCACGATTCCGACTATCATTGGGTGGAGGAACTCGACTCCGTTCTGTGGGGCCTACGTACCACCCTGAACAGATCAACAGGTTACACACCGTTCCTTTTGGTCTATGGGGCGGAGGCAGTCCTCCCTTGTGATATTACCCACGACGCACCAAGAGTGCGCATGTCCGAGGAAAAGGAGGCCGAGTTGGATCGGCAGTATGACTTAGATGCCTTGGAGGGAGAGCGTGACATAGCTCTGGCTCATTCCACTCTTTACCAACAGCAAGCTCGATGTTACCAAAGTAGGGAGGTCAGGTCAAAAGCATACAACGTAGGAGAACTCGTCCTATGGCTCCCGGAGAAACAGAAGCATAAACTCAACCACAAATGGGAGGGTCCTTTCATCATCGACAAAGTACCCGCGGGTGGTGCCTATCATCTACGGAGTCCATCTGATAACCGCCTTGAACCAAACCCATGGAACAAAGCTCGTCTTCGATGCTTCTATGGCTAAACCGGTGTCGTCTAAACTCCCCCATATTTTTTCCTTTTTCCCCTTGTTATTTTTGCCTTTTGTTTTCTTCTTCCCTTCCCATTTTGCTGTTTGACAGGGCCAATTTCTTTTCTTACCCTGTGTTCGGTTGAACCAATCTTGTACTAAACATTATCGGCATACACCATAAAGTGTAAAATCTGGACACAACACGTGGGGGCTTCTTCTAGTAGCCATACTTTTTTATTACAAGTATTTGCTCACACTTACTGGGCGCACATGTTTCTTTTGTCATGTTCTAGCCATCATATGCATCAATTCGAACTAAGACTTTGCCAAGATGGGTTGCCTCGCTCCCATGATTACTCTCTACATTCTTGATTGTTCAGCTAGAGAGTAAAGGGAGCACCTCTGAGATTGTTACGACCGGGTCATCCGGACACGTACCTCACATGGGTGAAGCCGAAACCTAGATATCTTACATAGACAATTGGTTGGCTATGACGAAAACACCTTATACGGCTCCGGTCGTTATCACCATTGTTTGGGTCTTTTCTTCCCAAAGAACAATTAGCCGCATACTGAAAGTATGCGGACTTCTATCTACGATCTTCGTAGAGCCCCGACGAAAGGTATCGATAGAGGTACTATTTTCCTCGGAAGATGTTTCTTACGCTAAGTACTAATATAACATATCTTTCTGTGTGCTTTCTATCTGTTCGCACCTCATGGACGGATTGCCTGGTTCCCCAAATACATTTCGCTCTTTTGGAGGGACAAATAAGGAGGAACACTCCCGAGCTCTTCGCACGGGGGGAGGGGGAGAAGCCGATGGCCAGTTAAGACAAATTTTACAACACAGATTGTGTATACACACGTACATATTAATGACATGTCCGGCTGTTGATCGAGATTATCGATTATGGTGTTAAGGGGGCAGTCTGCTTGCGAAAGACGGGCCGCAGGCATCACTTGGTCATACACCAGGTGGAGTGTCACTTCTTTTCCATCTGATCCCACATGACCAACCCGCGCCATATGCTCGGGGTTAAGTCCGGTGAAATGGGTCTTGATCATTGCCCATGCTTCCCGTGCTCCCTCACGACAAGCCAAAGTCTTCCACATCTCGAACCTATTTTGAGCCCCCTTGAATCGATCCACCAGTGAGGCTAGCCCTTCAGGTGGCTGTTCGGCAGGCCATAGTTCCTTCACCATTCCTTTCATTTCTTTCCACACGCGCTTGTAGAGGGAGGTCAGCTCCTTCAGCAGGTCCCCCTGGTATGATCCGATCTCCTCTTTAGGATGCCCGGACAGGAGGCCTGTACATAAGGCAACGATGTGCTTACTATTATTCCCTACATCAGAAATTGATGATAATTGAATTGCACTTACCGAACACGCCCCTCTAAAGCTTTCGGTTTTCCTCTTGATCTTGGGCCATTGAATCTTCAAACTCTTAATTTCTTCGGCCTACTTTTGCACAACAAGGCAGCCAGCCTGGTGCTGGGACTCGAAATACCTCTAAGAGTCTCGGGCTTCTTCCAACTGCCTTTCCATGTGCCCTATTGATTCGGCTACTACACGGAATCCGTGTGTCAGGCATGATAATATATTAAGATTAGTAGTAAATGTACACTCACCATGGGCCTCCCGCGTGAAGCTCATTACTTGTGACAGTTCGGGCTTCACGGATGGTACTTCCGTGCGGCTCTCCTCGAGCTCCTTGTCTAATTGCTCAGGCTGTTGCTTTGAGGCCTGTGTCAGCAGTCAAACAATGAGGAGATCCTTAATTTGTTTGTTTCAAACCAAATTAAGGCTCAGGGACTACTGGGCTAACATAAATGTTCGAATTCTATAAAAATCGATCACTTACCTGTAGGCTGGTTGTTATCAACTTCATAGCTTCGTCGAACCCAGCTCGAGCGGCACCAAGGTGTGCATCCGCTGAGCATAGGGCGCCGAACTCCTGTTCGGAGAAAATTGGGTGTCGCATGGCTTCCCATAGTTGCCGATGATGCATGGCAGTCTCCACCTCTGATTGGTGACGGGTGCACCATCACCAGAATCGGCGGGCGCCGGATTGGC
Source organism: Hordeum marinum (assembly GCA_022496015.1). Lineage (NCBI taxonomy): Eukaryota > Viridiplantae > Streptophyta > Magnoliopsida > Poales > Poaceae > Hordeum > Hordeum marinum. The sequence continues at coordinate 303,831,397 of CM039673.1, forward strand.
CATGGGGGCTTCTGTAGCAGAAACCGCATGGGCCGTGGCTCGGGAACTTCGGGCGTCTCCAGACACCCGGGTAACCCCTTCAGTAGGAGAGGATTGGGCATTTCGCCTAAGTATTTCAATGAAACAAACTATTGTAAGACTCTATTGATCTCAACAATAAGCGGATAACCAAACAATGTACCTTCGGGATGGCAAGCAGGTGGATTCGTCCCCATAACCGGCTCCTTCACAAGATCCATGTTGGCCTCTGACTCGGCCGCAGCTTCGGCTGCCAGTGTATGGCATGCGGATCGATGGCGTTTGGGAGTCTGGACCGACACATTTGGGGCACTCTTGGTACTTGGCTTCTTGCGGGAGGAGCTTTTCTTCTTGCCCGCAGCAGGGATGGAGAATGACCCGAGGTAACAAACTATGATAGCAGTCGGGGTTTGGACGATGATGTCCTAGAAATAGACTCCATTTTCTAAGTCAAGAAGAAGATCCGGGTCTGTTGAAACCCGGATCGTTGTCGTGTGAATGGTTCTCGAACTAAGGAGTCGGATAGTTGGCTGTCTCAATGAAACTCCTCCATTCCTGTTCACGCCAGGCTTCGGTCAAATAAAGTGCGGAACGGAAACCCCGAACTATTTTCATGTTTGAAAGATAAAGGCTTACCCATTCGATGGCATTATGGGTAGAATATCCTTCCTTGGTTGCCCGCCGAACAAACTCTTCTTGCTCCCCTTTGTACAGGTCGGCAAGTGTGGTGGCCAACGCCGTGGGATTGGTGGGCCCTAGCTTTCGGGAGCGCGTGGTGTCGCTGGTCCCATTTTATTGCCATAAGGGATGTACCCTATGTTGGAGGAGCTGCACACATCGGGAGATGGCAGTGGCCATGACGTCGATCATGATCAGTTGGTGGTGGATGAGCATCCGCACCTGCGTGGCTAGGCGCTGCACTTCGACGCTTTCCTCCTAGGACGAGCTCCTTGGCCGCAAGTTGTACCTCTTGTTCGGGAGGACGTCAGAGTATTCGGGAAGACATGTCCGAGTTGGCTCAAACAAGGGTACATCTTGAATATAAAACCATTTCGAGGTCCATTCTTCGGATTTGTTCGGTGTGCCTGCCAGATACCTCGTCCCCGCTATGCGGCACACTTCGGCTCCGCCGACCTTCAAAAATTTCTTGTATCAGGTTTGGGGGACGAGACAGAAGTATTTCCTCCACAAATCAAAATGTGCTTCGCACCCTAAGAACATCTCGCAGAGAGCGACGAAGCCCGAGATGTGTAAAATGGACCCTGGAGTAAGGTGGTGGAGTTGGATCCCGTAGAACTCTAGCAACCCCCTCAAGAATGGATGGATTGGGAACCCAAGGCCCCGGAGGAAGAGGACGAAACATACACGCTCCCCCTTGTTAGGATTGGGGAAACGCTCATCGAAAACTTCGTCGCCGTAAGAGAGCACACCTGCGTGGGTCGCCGCCATATTTGAATAAGGAAGATACCACTGGTTCTCCAGATTGCGGAGCCGCAGGAGTGTAACGGAACAGCTGGTCCAGTCCCCTAGGCATGAGCCATAGGGACGTGCGGAGGCACTGGGGTGTTAGCCATGTTTTGTGTGGAGCTTCCGCTAGGAGTTTCTTTCGATGAGGAGGAACAAAATGTGGTCTGAGCCACGATTTTGTTTCATTAAATGGGTTGGTGCCCCTATTATAGAGGGGTAACATTGTAAAAATCACTAACCACTCGCCTCCCTACGATGCACGAAAATCGAGGAACATGCGCAGTTATTATAATGAACCTGCGTCCGCGATGCCTGGGATCTTACCAAAGACTGGTCGGTTGCCGGACAAGGAGGGATGAAGGACTTGCCTCGCAAGCCAAAGATGACAATATGAGCATATTGACCGGATATATATATCGGCGTTGAAGTCTAGTCCGGGGGCAACTGAGGGAGTCCTAGATTAGGGGGTCCTCGGATAGCCGACCTATTGTTTATGGGCCGGACTGTGTGGGCTGTAGAGGGAGCATCAGACGATCAAGGACCACCTACGCCTAATGGAAGCTTCGAGAAGTCCTGACGTATACGCCAAGTTATTAGCTGTAGTAAGGCATGATTATCTCTTCGGCATGTAATCGACCATGTGTAAATCCAGAGCACCCTCGGCGTCTATATAAGCCGAAGGATTTAGGGGTATAGAGGGACAACTCATCTAGGGTTAGCTATTCAATCTCGAGGTAGATCAACTCTGTAACCCCCCACATCATCAATACAACCAAGAAGGACATAGGGTATTACCTCCATAGGAGTGCCCGAACCTGGGTAAATCCTTGTCCCCTTCGTTTCCCGTTACCGTTGATTCTAGTCTCACAGCTCGGGACCCCCTACCCGAGATCCGCCGGTTTTTACACCGACACCATCCTCCCTGGCGGACACCTTTTTGGTTTCTGGTGGAGCTGCCTTGGATTTCTTGTTCTTGTTGGTGGAGCTCTTTGGCACATCGTCAACAGGAGTGCAGCACTCCGAAGAGGTGTGCTTGCCGAAGTGTGTACCATAGGTCTTGTCGGTCTTATTCCCCTCGGGAGCTTTAGTGGCTGGAGCAGGTGCCTTGGCGGTAGGTGCTACAGCTGCCTCCCTGTAAAGTTGGTCGGTGCAAATAAGTGCATCCTTCTTGTCGGAGTAGATTGTAGTGACGCTGATCAGCCAAGGCATCTTCAATACATCATGAGCATATTGCGATTCCTCCATGAACTTGGCCAGCGCTGGACGGCCAAGGATACCATTATATGTCAATGGAATCTTGGCGACGTCAAAAACAATGTTCTCTTTCCTGAAGTTCAGGTCACTACCAAATGTTACTGGCAGTGTGATCTTGCCCTTCGGCTGGCTCCTCCTTGGATTGACCCCCTAAAATGTGCCTGTCTCCTCGAGATCTTCATCGGGAATTTGAAACCTCTTGATCACATCAGGTGAGATCAGGTTCAAACCGGCGCCACCGTCAACTAACATTTTCGTCACCTTGAAGGTTGCGAATTGTTGGCGCAACCAACATTGACAGACAACTGATCGCAGTTGTGTGATCAGGGTGATCCTCGGCATCAAAAATGATAGGTGTGCGAGACCATCTTAATGGTTTCCGGGCTTTGACAGATGGCTCAGTCGCATTAATCTCGCGCTCCCACTATTTAAGTTGGCGGCGGGAAGAATGCAACGAGGCGCCTCCGTCGAGGCACATGATGTATGTAGCCCTATGAAATTCGTGCTTGCTGGACACGTCGTCCTCCTCATTGCCATCATCATCCCCTCTTCCTTATCACGGCCTCGGGCGGGCCTCTCCTGTTTCTTGGCCTTGCGACAGCGACCTCCTCGGCCACCGTGTTTCTTGCCGGACCCCTCTGCACCATCTTGGGCCTTCTCCTTATCCCGCCTCACGTACTCAGCTTCCTGCCTCTCGGTAAGCTGCTCAACCTGTCGGCAGTTTTGGAGATCGTGGCCCTTGGTGCGATGTTTCTTGCAGTACTAATTGTCGGAGCCCTCCGGCTTGTCGGCAGCCGCCAAGGCCTGACAAGAGACGCACCCGGCAACCTCCTCGCCGGGGCTGTCAACCTTAGTCTTCTTTGCAGTGTTGAGGTTGCCAGATTCCTTGATGGCAAGCACGGCCTTGTCCTCGTGTTTCTTGTTCCATTATCGGCCTTTCCTAGTCGAGGTGGTGGTGTCTTCGTCGGAGTCGACTCCCGTGCCAACATCCTCGCAAGGGAGTCTCCTCCCTTCTTCAGCTCGAGCACATCTATCAGCCAAAGCGTAAAGCTCGGCAACATCCTTAACCTTGTTCATCGCCAACTATTCGTGCATCTTGCAGTTGCGCATGTTCTGATGAAACACGCTGATAACAGCAGCAGGATGAACGTTTGGGATGTTGTGATGTATACGGCTCAATCACTGAATGTACTTGTGCAAAGTTTCACCTTCCTTTTGGGGATTGAGATGCAAATCACTTGCTTGGCCAGGAGCTTCTTCGGCAGATGGATCAACCATGACCTCACGTTGGGCTTGAGCACCAACTAGAAGTAGTTGGCGAGTATCTTGTCATCGCGAGCCCCGGCAGCCTGCACCGCAATGATGTAGATGCTCAAGAACTCCGATGGGTGAGTCTTGCCGTCGTATTTCCCCAGGACTTCCGGTTTGAACATTCCGGAATTTGGCCACTAGACTCGTCGTAGCATACAGGTAAACGTTGGACAGCCCACCTCATAAGGTAGGTCGACAGGATGCCCCGGCGTAGGCTTGACTACAGTGGGTCCTGCGCGCCTATCAGATTAATGGTGCGCTTCCCTCCGTCGCTCGATGGTAGTCCGAGGTTCTTCTTTGGTTTGCTCCCTAAGAACTTGACGTTGATCGCAGTGAGTTCGTGGATCAGACGATGCCGTTGAGTCGTCACCGTCGGCGCTGACCCATCGAGTCGGCGACCGCTGTTGCCGCTATGGAGGAGAGTGCACCATGGTCGTGCCACCTCTGGCCTTGTCACCATTGGTGCGCGCTGACTCGATGGAGCGCTGCTGTGAAGGCTCCGCCCGCTGTAGCCCATCTCTATCAGCGAAGCTAACGAGGCTCTGGATAGTAGCTCTCCACTCATCGAGCTTCTCCGCAGCAGGAGGAAAATTTAGGAGTAGCTTTTCTCACGTCAATGCTTCTGCCGATGTAGTCGGCAGTGCAAGATGCGAAGAAGGTGAGGTGCTCTGACTCCTAACCATGTTAGAAGGAGCTCCATCATGGTCCCACAACCGCGCGCCACTTCCACCAGCATTATGGCATGCATGTTGGTCATGCGCATCTCGAGAATGATGCTCGGGAGTCTTTCCATGGGGGTGCTTAGACCACCGACGTCACGATGCTGCTCACCGCGTGCGACCTGAGAAAGCTGCGCCGTATCCATCGGTGTGGGTGTCTTGGAGGGCACCCTTCCAGACCTGGAGTTCACTATGATGCCTGTAGGCAGCACAGCTCCATCTTGAGATCCAGCAGCGCGTGGGTTGCCATCGTCATTTCGAATGGCGCCGCTGGCTTGGCCCTGATCACCAGAACATCATGGAGGTTCAAGACCTCTGCATGCATCCACATCGTCGCCTGTCCGAGTGGCTACAGGCACACCGGACGTGGACGGATCAATCGCCGTGAAACCCTTCTTCTTGGGGGCCATGGTGATGAAGATGATGAAGAATCTAGCGCACGGATCGTTAGATCAGGTTCATACAACCCTCCCCCTACCTGGCGTGCCAAAGATGTCGGGGTACGACACCTATGGGATCGTGTGGATCCCTTTGTGGTTCAGCAGGGAGATGGTATGCACAAAGAGCAGATCTGACGAGCAGCGCCGGGGACATTTTAACCCAGGTTCGGGCCGTTGAGAAGCATAAAACCCTACTCCTGCTTTAGTGTATTATAGGTGTTTTGGGTTCTAGCTACAGGACCACTATGAATAGTACACAGCTGCTGCACGCGTGAGCCAGAAGGTCCAAGAAGAAGATCATCTGCAATCGTAACGCCTTGGGCCTCCTTTTATATTACTAAGGGGATCACAACAGTGGCGTACAGTACATACACGAGGTGTACAATGCTAAAGTATTATCATACCTAACACTGACGGTGTAGGACAAATACATTTAATGCTCCGTTAGGTGTCCTTGACCTTCTATGGGACGGGACAGGAGCCCGTCCCATCAGCACCGCTTATCTCCTCCATCGCCAGCGCCTTGACACATATCCAGGTGGGATGACACCTGACCTCTACACTAGTAGAATGGCGAGGTCTTGCCAGGTGCACTTCTTGCCGGGGCTCTCCAAGCCACCCAGCAAGATCTTGTCGGGGTTCCAGCCTTTGGCCTTCAGTCTTGTGATTGTTGACTTGAACGTTCTCTTGACGTCTTTGTACTTGCTTCCAGCAGCCCCCAAGTAGGCTTTGTCACTGGTGTGGCTACAACTACCCGTGTACAAGTATGGGGTACTAAAAGCCCAAACTTTAGTACACTGATAGTGATGAATTACAACATACAAATTTTCATGCATAATTTAACATCAACTGGTAGCTTGGGTAAACTGTTGGAGATATGCCCTAGAGGCAATCATGTATGATGATATTTCGTATGTGTTTATGAATAAAGATAGTCCTTGGACATTATCCTTGATGAGTATTAACAAGTATGTGACTTGTTTGTGAGACTATGCATTGTATAATAACTGTCCTAAATGGTCCCTAGTCCAAAGGGTTGTGTGGATGCACAACTAATCAGACTAGCATATGACGCGGTGGATGGTCCGGTCTCACTGACCATGTAGCATTGGATGCTAGCCAGATAATATGGACTCAAAAAGGTCTGGTCGGATTCGACATAGTCGGATCCGAGTTGAGATAAGGTCTAAGTTGGACACACCCAACTATGAGACGCGTCAATAGGTCATCTATGAGCCTCTAGTACAACGTACGTTCTATGTCCTAAACCTGAGCTGGCGCATGTACTCGGGATGGTGAAAGACTAGCTTTGGGCCGACCAAACACTACTCTGTGCCTGGGTAGTTACAAAGGTAGGTTTCAGGCTTGTCCAGACCCATGCCACGAGACATGGTCAAGCAAGATGGGATTTGCCCCTCCTACCAGGAGAGATATACTCTGGGCCCCTCGGGTGATCCGACCTGGATAAGCATGGCCATGCGATGAGGATTATGCGATAACCCGAATGTTGGTCGGATTCACTGGAACGAGAAAGAGGTCGTGCTGCAACAAGGGTGACCATATCGCCTTGTGCACGACAACATATATCGTGTGGCAAAGGGAACAGAAGTGTGAAGTATAGTTTCGCCTAACCAGCTTCATCAGACACTTGGAGTCGGCATGTCTTGCTAGAGGCCACTACCGACCGGTCGAGTCGGATGTCATCTAACTCGCGACCAAGTGGATGAGAACCTAAAGGGTCGCGCGCTTAAGGGAAGGAACACGTGGGCTTTAGGATCCGTGCGAGGCCCAAGAGTTGAGCCCGTGCCGGATGCCTATATAAATAGGAGGTGCGGCACACCCATCTGGTTGATTGCTTCGGCGCCGTCATTAGGGCTTTTCATGTGTTGCAACTAGCCACCTCCACTCGCCGCCACCGACCGTGTGATCGGACCTAGCAGCCCGCCGCACGGGTGTTCCTCCTACACGCGCGGATACCGTTAGAGGCGGAGCACTTGTGCCACTTCGGCGAACCTATACGTGGGATTTGGCGACCGGTTGTTCGAGGGATATCGGAACGGCTATTCGACGGAGATCGGACGAGGAGGAGATGGACCACACGAACGCGTTGCCCCGACTCTACTTCCGCTGCACGGCACTGCGCGTCTAGTGATAACTATCTGTGATCCATCTCCGTAGCATGTTCTTGGATTTTTTTGCGCATAGGAAAATTTTAATTTGCATGCGATGCACCTATGGTAGAACCCAACATTGGTATTAGAGCCTCTGCTATAGGTTTTGGATTCAGATCGATAGCATATGTGATATGTGGCGGCGGCGGATGTGATATGTCATCGTTCATGAGATTGGCTATGTGCACAATTGATGAGATCAACTGCACATCGGGATCGTTGAGGCTATGTTTTCTGTCAATCGGAATCGATGAGGTCGTGACACAACCTACCACTACCGGTCGGTATCCGCCATCGGGGTTAACCGTGAAACGTAAATCCGAATTGGTTCCCAATGATCGATGAGATCAGTCAGATCAGAAAATTCGGCATGATCGGAGTGCAGATGCAATCTGTGATTTCCAAAAATGTCGGGCGCCGTGTGCGTAGCGCCTTGTATTTCGTACACAATCACACAAACCGGTAGAATGCGATTCTATGCATAAGTTTGTTTTGCAGGTTTGATGTGAATAGTATGGCTCATATGTATGTGATGCATGTGTGTAATTTAACATGACCTGTGTGTCATGATTGTCAGCCGGCAGGAGCCAAAGTGTTGTCATTATATTGTATAACGACCTGCGTGTCGACTTGTGATTCTCTGTAAATTCATTACTAGTTCTAGTAGTTGGAGGACAGAGATCAAGTTCGAAGCTTTGGCGTCTTGGCGACACGGACAAGATGGAGTTCCGGCTTGGTCATCGGAGTTGGAGCCGACCTGGAAGGATGTCCATGAAGGAGCCATACTATTTCACATATTTATGTTTATATGTGATTAATATTGCTTCTTGTTTTTGTGCATGTTAGTATGGTAGAAAGATCCCTCATAAATATCAAGCACATTGCCATTTCGGATGTTGCACCTTCGCACGTCAAGTATGTCTAGTGGTGGACTCATAAAATTGAGGTGCTACTAGTTGTCCTTGAATTGGAGGGTTCGTGTGGGACACGGACATGCACTGCATCGGGTTAACTTGACAAGGCTATCAAGACGGTTTTGGGCCTTGTGGCAGAGAAGGTTGGGAGCCCGGGTATGAGATACCTACCCAACTGACAGGAGTCGTATAGATATACGATTAGCAAGGAGTTGCTTACCGAATAGCCAAGTTGGCTAGCAATGATGCTAAAGCTCACTAGTCGCTCACGCTAGACGGGTCCTAAATCACTGAGAATTTGCGGAGGGATGCTGACTTCAGTAGGAGTAGTTTTGTTTAAGGCTTGAATTACTCTACATAAACACACTGCTTTTTGCATATTTTCTGTTGTAGATCAATGGCACCACCTGCTCAACTGAACTTTGCATTGAAATCAATTCTAGAAAAGGATAAACTGAATGGAACAAACTTTACCACCTGGTATAGAAATCTGAGAATTGTTCTCAAGCATGATAAAAAGGGACATGTTCTAGAGGATCCACTTCCAGAGGAACCTGCTGAGAATGCTAATGCCACAACCAAGAATGCTCACAAGAAACTCGTTGATGAACCAAACGAGATCAGCTGCCTCATGCTGGCTTGTATGGATCCCGATTTGCAACAGCATTTCGAAAACATTCAGGCTTTTGATATGATCGAGAGTTTGAAGAGCATGTTTCAGGTACAGGCTAGGACCGAAAGGTTCAACGTCTGGCAGTCCTTGACGGATTGTAAGCTGAAGGAGGGTGATCCACTGAGCCCGTATGTGATCAAGATGACCGGGTACGTCCAATCTTTGGATCGGTTAGGCTTCTCACTTGGGGACGAGTTGTCCATGGATGCAATTTTGGGTTCTCTTCCACCTAGCTATGGGACGTTCGTCTCAAACTATCATATGCACGGCATGGATAAGAAGCTCGCTGAATTACATGGGATGCTCAAAGTGGCAGAGCAAGATATTAAGAAAGGCACGCATCAAGTGTTGATGGTACAGAACTCGGCTAAGTTCAAGAAGAGTTGGTCCAAGAAAAAGGGTAAGGCAAAGAGCACGGAGAAGGATGTCTCCGCCGTTGAGCCAAAGTCCGGACCGAACTCAAAGACCATTTTCTTTCACTTCAAGGAAGCTAGTCACTTGAAGAGGAACTGTAGCAAGTGGCTTGCTGAGCACGGCAAGAAGGACAGAGACGCTTCTTCAGGCAAAGGTACACTTGTTACATATGTTATAGACATTTACCTTGCTGACATACCTAGTAGCTCTTGGGTATTTGATACCGGATCGGTTGTTCATATTTGCAACTCGATGCAGGGGCTGGTAAGAACTAGGCGTGTGGCACAAGGGGAGATTGACATCAGGGTCAGCAACAAAGCAAGAGTTGCTGCGTTGGAGGTCGGCACGATGCATCTCAAGCTTCCTTCTGGATTTATTTTGGAATTGAATAATTGTTATTACATTCCTGCACTTAGTCGGAACATTATTTCTACCTCATGTTTGATGAGTCAAGGTTTTGAATTCAATATAAAGGACAATGGTTGTTCATTTTATTCGAATGGAATGTTCCATGGCTATGCACCCATAGTAGATGGGCTATTTATTTTAAATCTAGAAACGGAACCAGCCTATAGCGTGAATTTCAAGAGGCATAAGCCTAATGAGATAAATCCGACATACTTCTGGCATTGCCGGGTTGGACACATTAGTCTGAAACGCATGAAGAAGCTCCATGATGATGGACTCCTAACTTCGTCCGACTTCGGGTCGTTCGAGACATGCGAATCATGCTTGCTAGGCAAGATGACTAAGTCCCCTTTTGCAAAGAGTTGCGAGAGAGCGTCCGAGCTGTTGGAGCTTATACACAGTGATGTGTGTGGTCCAATTAGCACAACGGCCAGAGGTGCCTATCAGTACTTCATGACTTTTACCGACGACTTGAGTAGATATGGATATATCTATTTGATGAGGCACAAGTCGGAAACTTTTGAAAAGTTCGTAGAGTTTCAAAACAAGGTTGAAAATCAGCTAGGCAAGACAATAAAACTTCTATGATCGGATCGTGGAGGTGAGTACATGAGCCAAGAGTTTGATAATCATCTGAAAAGCTGAGGTATAGTACCTCATCTCACACCTCCAGGTACGCCGTAGAGAAACGGTGTGTCGGAACGGAGAAATCGAACCTTGTTGGACATGGTCCGGTCGATGATGAGCAAATCGGATTTACCCTTGTCATTCTGGGGATATGTCCTAGAAACAGCAGCTTTCACACTTAATAGGGTACCATCAAAATACGTTGACAAGACAGCACATGAGATGTGGACTAGGAAGAGTCCTAGTTTGTATTTTCTAAAGATTTGGGGTTGTGAAGCATTTGTCAAGCGACTCATGTCGGACAAGCTTACACCCAAGTCGGATAAATGCATATTTGTGGGATATCTGAGGGAAACCTTGGGATATAACTTCTACAACCGAGAAGAGAACAAAGTGTTTGTTGCTCGGAACGGGGTTTTCCTAGAGAAAGAGTTTCTCAATTGGGAGGCCAGTGGGAGAATGGTGCAACTCAAAGAAATTCGAGAGCCACTCGGGGACAACTCAGCTCGTGATGAGATCATACTGGAGTTGATCAGGGAACCCGTAGTGGAGTCGGCACCGGAGCCACGAAGGTCGGAAAGATTGCGCAGAGGCGCGATGTATTGTTGCTAGAAAGCAACGAGAATCACGTATGTGGAAGCGATGGTGAGCCCAGATTCCGAGGCATGGCTAGAGAGATCCGAGTTAAAGTCCATGGATGAGAATCAAGTTTGGGACTTGGTTGATCCACCACCTGGCATAGTTGCCATTGGTTGCAAATGGGTCTTTAAGAAGAAAACTGATGTGGATGGAAATGTTCAGATCCAAAAAGCTCAGCTTGTTGCTAAAGGTTATGGACAAGTTCAAGGAATTAACTACGACGAGACCTACTTGCCGGTAGCAATGCCAAAGTCGGTGAGGATCATACTATCTATAGCTACATATTTCGATTATGAGACATGATAGATGGATGTCAAAATGGCTTTCCTTCATGGAAATTTAAAAGAGGACGTATACATGATACAGCCTGAAGGTTTTGTCGATCCAACTAACGCTGGTAAAATATGCAAGATCAAGAGATCCATTTATGGATTGAGGCAAGCAATTCGGAGTTGGAACATTCGTTTTGATGAAGTCATCGTTAACCTTGGTTTCATCAAGAACGAAGAGGACCATTGTTTATACAAGAAGTCTAGTGGGAGCTCGGTAGTATTTTTGATCTTGTATCTGGATGACATACTACTGATCGGAAATGATGTTTCGATGCTGAACTCAGTCAAGGAATCATTGAATGGCAAGTTTTCAATGAAAGACCTTGGAGAGGCAGTGTACATTTTAGGCATTAAGATCTATAGAGATAGATCGAGGAGGCTGCTCGGCTTGAGCCAGAGCACGTACATAGACAAAGTGTTGAAGAGGTTCAACATGAGTGAGTCCAAGAAAGGGTTCTTGCCCGTCTCACATGGTGTAAGGCTAAGCAAGACTCAGAGTCCTACGACTTCTGATGAGCGAAACCGGATGAGTAGGATTCCATATGCCTCGGCAATTGGATCCATCATGTATGCCATGCTATGTACACAGCCTGATGTTGCCTATGGAATAATCTTAACGAGCATATACTAGGCCGACCCAGGTGAGAGTCACAGGGCAGCAGTGAAAACTATCTTGAAGTACCTAAAATGACTAAAGAGATCTTCCTAGTTTATGGAGGTGAGGAGGAGCTCTGTGTAAAGGGTTACGCTGATGCTAGTTTCCAAACCGATAGGGATGATTGTTGATCACAAACTAGATTCGTGTATGTCATGAATGGAGGAGCAGTGAGCTGGACAAGTTCCAAGCAAGATACGGTGGCCGACTCCACAATAGAGGCCGAATACATTGCGGCTTGTGAAGCTGCAAAGGAAGGTGTTTGGATTCGGAAGTTCCTGGAAGATGTTGGTGTGTTCTCGGGCTGGTCAAAACCGTTGGACCTTTATTGTGATAATTCAGGTGCCATCACACAGGCCAAGGAGTCGAGACAACACCACAACACCACGCACATAGACCAAAAATATCACTTGATATGAAAGCTCGTAGAGAAAGGTGATACCAATTTGTGCAAGATTCATACGGATGCAAATGTTGCAGATCCGTTAATTAAGCCGCTTCCACAACCCAAGCATGAGGGGCACGTTAGAGCTATGGGCATTCGATGTCTATTTGATTAACTCTAGTGCAAGTGGGAGACTGTTGGAGATATGCCCTAGAGACAATCATGTATGATGATATTTCCTATGTGTTTATGAATAAAGATAGTCCTTGGACATTATCCTTGATGTGTATTAACAAGTGCGTGACTTGTTTGTGACACTATGCATTGTATAATAACTGTCCTAAATGGTCCCTAGTCCAAAGGGTTGTCTGGACGCACAACTAATCAGACTAGCATTTGACATGGTGGATGGTCTTGTCTCACTAACCATGTAGCATTGGATGCTAGACGAATAATATGGACTCAGAAAGGTCTGGTCGGATTCAACATAGTCGGATCCGAGTCGAGATAAGGTCTGAGTTGGACAGACCCAACTATGAGACGCAGCGATAGGTCATCTATAAGTCTCTAGTACAACATACGTTCTATGTCCTAAGACCTGAGCTGGCGCATGTACTCGGGATGGTGACGGACTTGCTTTGGGCCGACCAAACACTACTCTTTGACTGGGTAGTTACAAAGGTAAGTTTCGGGCTTGTCCAGACCCATGCCACAAGACATGGTCAAGCAAGATGGGATTTGCCCCTCCTACCAGGAGAGATATACTCTGGGCCCCTCGGGTGATCCGACCTGGATAAGCATGTCCATGCGATGAGGATTATGAGATAATCCGAATGTTGGTCGGATTCACTGGAATGAGAAAGAGGTTGTGCTACAACAAGGGTGACCATATCGTCTTGTGCGTGACAACATATATCGTGTGGCAAAGGGAACAGAAGTGTGAAGTACAGGTTCGCCTAACCAACTTCATCGGACACTTGGAGTCGGCACGTCTTGCTAGAGGCCGCTACTGACCGGTCGAGTCGGATGTCATGTAACTCATGACCAAATGGACAAGAACCTAAAGGGTCACGCGCTTAAGGGAAGGAACACGTGGGCTTTAGGATCCATGCGAGGCCCAAGAGTTGAGCCCGCGTCGGATGCCTATATATAGTGGAGGTGCGGCACACCCATCTGGTTGATCACTTTGGCGCCATCATTAGGTCTTTGCATGTGTTGCAACTAGCCACCTCCACTCGCCGCCACCGACCATGTGATTGGACCTAGCAGTCCGCTGCACAGGTGTTCCTCCTGCACGCGCGGATACCGTTAGAGGCGGTGCACTTGCGCCACTCCGGCAAACTTGTACGTGGGATCCGGCGACCGGCTGTTCGAGGGAGATCGGAACGGCTGTTCGTGGGAGATCGGACGTGGAGGAGATGGACCACATGAACGCGCTGCCCCGACTCTACTTCCGCTGCACGGCACTCTGCGTCTAGTGGTAACAATCTATGATCCATCTCCGTAGCCTGTTCTTGGATGTTCTGCGCATAGGAAAACTTTAATTTGCATGCGATGCACCTACGATAGAACCCAACATAAACAAAATACTTGACACATAGCTCACAATTACTTAATCGAGAAAGTTCACTAAGTAAACAGAGTTGCTTGACCTAGACATAGATCTAACAAAAGACAGGTGCTCTAAACAAAGGCTATTGGTACTATGCATGATTTTAACAAAGACGCCGTCGTGCCACCCTATCTCTCGCTGGTGTATGATGAGATGTCGGTGACTTGTCCGGCGACTTTCTATCGATGGTGGACTCTGTGTCCCCTAGGCTGAACACGACCACGGCGTCATCCTCACCCTTAGTGTCGCCCTCATCCGTGGTGCCACCCTCATCCTTGGCGTCGCACTCATCGTTGTAGTACTAGTACTAGTGGTGCCACCGGAGCTTGCGTTAGTTCTCCACCACTGATTTGTCAACAGACATGTGCTTCTCTACCTCCTCCTTAGACACGCGCAACTCCTCCTCCAGGCGCTTGTCTCTCTCAGCCTCCTCCCGCATCTCCTTATCCTGCCGACCGATCTTGTGGGGAAGTGTCTCCATGGCCTCCGATGTTGTATCATCGGCAAGCAATGTGGCATTCGCCGCCTCTTCGAACATGTGATGTAGGCTGGATTCCAAGGAGGCCAGGAACATCTTGCCATGGGTGTCCTCGATTTGGGTTTGGATGGCATCGACCCGGTCCGGGGCAATCTCTATGGCACAGATTGTTGATAAAGGGCTCGGTGTGTTTGTCGTCCCCGTCAAAACAACTGTAGCTACCGTCTCGGTTGTTGTAGCAATCCTGTCGATGGATGCGGCCGTGTTTTTGGCATAGTCGGAAGCTCTTAGGATATAGGTGACGATCGTACGTGTAACATACCAGATTTTTTCCAAATATGGTACATTTCAAACTTTCACATGGAATTGAAACTTTCCAAAATTTGCTTGACAATGATTCCATTTGGTTGAAATTTACCTTTGTTTGCTTGTTGATCAACTAACGTTGCCTAGGATTGCCTATTGATTGACTTGTTTGGCTAGTTAGTATGGTTGAAGACTCTACAACACTTGGTTGGAAGCCATAGACCTCTAGTGGAAAACCTAGTGAGTGTGTGGTTGAAACCTGAAACAAAGAAAACATGAAGTTCAACAAAAACCCTAAGGGGTTAAATAGTAAATAAATGCCAAAAGGAAATAAGTAAAATAAATCTTCAAAGAAAAAAAGGAGGGTCAAGAGAAAATTTTAGTAAGATAAAAATCAGGATAAAACTATTTTTGTAAATCAAAATATTCAATGGAGGTATTTAAACAAAACTAGGGAATAAACTTACAGAAATATTTGGTCAAAATGCGTAAATAAAACCATCATTTTAGTAGAAATAATCCATTTGGAGTTTATAGATTAGTCACCATTGAAATAAGATTTTTCAAAATAGATTTGAATGTAGTAAGAAACTAGAAAAGGAAAACGAAGGAAAACTCAAAGAGAAAGAAAAGACTAGGCCAACCAGCCAGCCGCAACGTAGCTCCAAACCGTGCCTCTCTCTCTCTCTAACTAGGAGGGCCCACCTGGCAAAGTCTTCCCTGATCTCACATGCCTCTCCCCATATTCCCATAAGTCAATGTACAATGGCAGGTGCTTAGAGAGGTGCTAGAGAGAAAAAAACCTGGTTGTTTTCTTAAAAATGGACTGCATAGGTGCTTAGGAAGGGGGAGAAGCAAACTTTTGCTTTGGTGCCAGCTGATGCTTGGAAGAAGTAACTGCTCAAGAAAAGTCATAGGTGCTTCACCCAAGTGCCTCCATCGGGGAAAAAATAGCACCTTCATGCATGTGAGCATGCAGCAGAGTGAGTGGTTGGAGATGGGCAAGCACCCTTGCGTTGGAGACCACGGGCGCCAGCATAGGTGCTAGGTGAACATCAAAGCCGTGTAGTATGAAGCACTCTGCATTGCGAAGCAACAAAAATTGGAAGACGTGACGCCGCAAGCACCCTGTCCAAGCACCCAGCATTGTACAAGGCCTAAAGGCCCGCGCCTCTTGACCCCCTCTACTTGAAACATTGTTGAGGAAATCGTTAAGTGGTAACTGCTCGGTTGGTTCGTGAGTAGGGGATTAATACGCTAATCGACAAGTTAATCGTCCATTTAATCAATTAATCAGACAAATTATCAGTTAATCGGCTACTTGGTGACCCTGCAAGTAGGGATTAATCGGCAAGTTAACTGGTTAATCAGATGAATTCTTGAACAAGGCTTGAAACCCCTAACCCTCACCTCTATGTTCTCCTCATCAACATGCCATCTCGCGTGCTAGGCTTCCCTCCTTGAGGCTCGCAATGCCACTACCTTCGCTTTGCTACGATGATCAACTGCGCCATCTATGGTGGGACACTTCCGCTCTATTTGCCCTTGCCCAGTCTGCATCGACCTCGCCTACCTCCCTCACTCCTTCCTTTTCTCCAAGACGTGCCAGGTAGAGTGAACGATCAATGCTCGAGGCCAACAGAACGCCACCGCTACTCCATCCATCCACCGCCGGTGTCAGAGGATGTGTGCGACGACGTAGAGACCACCGACGGACGACTCCCCGCATTGATCCAGTGGACCCCCCAAGATCCGACGATCACTAGAGATGTCGCGCCATTAAACCTCGAGCTGCCTAGGCTCTATTTTCTCCATCTCCAATGGGATCCTGGTGGCATATCCCTTGGTGAGCTCTCAGTTGTCCAATCACGCACGAACGTGCATGATTAGATCTAATTAATTCGCGAAGGGGTATGCCTTGTGATCCATTTGATCTGGATCCAACAGCCCAAAGTGCGCCACTTATAAATCAGTACGGGCCAACCACACGCTTCCATGTGACCAACCTTTTTCGAAACCTTATCCGCTCGTTTATGTTACTTAAATTAAATTGGTAGATATGCACAAAACACCGTGGAACTTATAAACATCACAACTTTTTACTTGTAAGTCCAAATTGAGTGATTCTTTTTTTCAAAATGACCCCTATGATATATACTACGACCCAAATTTTGAAATTTGGAATTTGGATAATTTACAATTCAAATTCAAATAGAATGAGTTTGAATTTAAATAGGGCATACCATGCAAATTATAAATCCAAATAAATTGATTCTTCTTGCAAATTGAAACTAGTGAAATATAGTTTCTATCTAGGACACTTTTTTCAAATTTAAATAGTTTTAAAAAATAATATAAAACATAAAATAGAAGAGTCCCGAATTCAAATACAACTTAAGCCAAATTGGACTCCAGTAAATATTAAGGATTCTGGCCTCTTCAAATACGACTTTAGGAAATTCAAATAACTTTAAAATTTAAATTCAAACCTAGTTTCAATATAACTTAGAAACCCTAGGTTCAATTTGAATAAAACTATTTTAATGTGGTTTCATAATTTGAATTAAACCAAGTATTTGTCTTAGAGTTAATGTTGTTTTCCGAACTCTTATGAGTTAACTCTGACACATGATCTCACAACACAATGACACTGACACCATGCACAAAACTTATGGTATGATTGATTGTATTGTGTGGTTGTTTATGATTGCTCTTTACTTACATTAGATTGTGCGGAGAGCAGCAAGCAACTTGATAAAGATTGCGAGATTGAAGAATCGTCAATGTGAGGAAACTTCATTTGATCATGTTACCTAGAATTTTATTTGCATTGTAGTTTTTCCATGATAGGTGTGTGAGTTTAGGATACTAAATTCTTTATAACCTAGTAGTTTCCAACATAGGTTCAAGCTTACCCTGACCTTGTAACCATCAAGTAGTTGCTTAGCTACTAGGATGTGGATTGACAAACATCAATCATTATTCCACCATACAACCACATGTTTGACTACTTAACTACTACTTAATTAATGAAACAACCTCGGTAGACTAGTTTCGATTAGGCCATTGGAGAGTAGTCTTTGGTGGGGAATGCCACCCAGGTATCAAAGACATTGCACGAGTTCAAAAGTTGAGTAGCTTCCATGTGTAACCATGATATAATATGTGCTCTGTCTTGACCAAGTAGGTCGTGGGAGCCCTCCTATAGCAGACCAACATATGTAGGATGTAGGTTGGACAGGGTATCTCTTTTTTGAGAGGGTGAATACTTCCCAAAAGTCTTGTCTTGATCTAGGTACTTCACATTTGAAGCTTAGTAGCAGGAGAGTGTGGATGGGAATCACAGGTAAAGTACACAAACCTTGGTAGAGTGTATAAAAACTAATCATGGTTAGTTGTGTCCTCGGTTATGGACAATTTTGACCAACTCATCTAAGAATTGTCAGCTTGATCTCAATCACCTCTTCCATTAAAATGTATGGGTTGAATCAATGTGGAGTTATGGCGCACATCTCAGGGGGCTGGGTTTACCAGGTTCTCTGGAGAGAGGCTTGGGATGACCAGGGTTTACTGAGAGTCCACGTGCTCAAACTCCATTGGGGTTACAATCGGGGTTTACTGGTAGTGCCTTTAGACTACAACTAGGGTTTACTAGGAGTGTCATATTACTATTAGAGTAGACCATTATAAAAAAATACGGCAAAACTATGTTTTCTGCAAAGAGCCTTGTACCCCACCATCCAAAGTGCATGGAGGTGAACAGGTTTCCATTAACTGTCGACTTGCCAATAGATTCCATGTATTGATCCTAGTGGCTACAACATATCATGTTGCAGGTTTGCCATATTGAAGAGAAGGTACGAAGTAGGGTTATAACACTATACTCAACTCTTGCATGTGAGTTGATGGAAGCTACAAGACTAGAATATTATCTCTGCTACAAAAAGGGGTTGTTGTGGGATGGGATCGAGGGTGAACGATACTTGAGCTAGACCAAGCAAACAAAACGTCTACCGTAAGCCATAAATTGATCCATGAATATTCATCGCAAACAGTTCATGTAAAAAATTGTGTGTGATCTATTTGAATTTATGTATTGATTCGAAAGACTAATTTGGGGTATAGTAGCAACAGATAGTGTTTGAAGTGTACGAAAAAATCCTATCATTGCCATGCATTAATACGATTATCATGTTAGAATTTTGAAATTTTCAGGGTTCATTTGGACTTGTAACACATTAAGTGAGTTCCACCATTTTATTCCCATAATTCAAATTTGAACTAAATGGACATGCAACAACAAGCCAAAATAGGTTGCAAAATCATAAGTGTGTCCTTGCATGCATGTTTATGCCCCCACACTATAAATTAGAAGGGATTTCAAACATCTTGGTGTCATAATTAGACACAAAGATTGAGAATTTTGGTTTTTTAAATTCCAAAAAATCGAAAACTTCTCCAAAATACATGTAAATTTCCATGATGTCATGACATGGCACCAAGATGTCATGATAAAAAATTGGCTTGTTTGAGATGAAATTTGACGCATACCTCTCACAAACCATAACATCATGGGAAGACTCGTGGTTCTGAGAGGGAACGAGGCATGTTTGATGACAAACCAAGAGTCGATGGCTCTTATGGTCTTGCTTTTTTCTACCTTTAGAATGCACGAATACAATTGTGGTGCTAAAATTTGTCAATTTTCAAGGTTCATTTGGCCTTGTTAAAACATTAAGTGATTTTCTAGCCATTTAAAGGGCATAATTAAAATTTGAACTACATGAACAAGCAACATCAAGCCGAAATTTCTTGGAAAAATCGTATTTGTGTCCTTATGTGCATGTTTATGCCTCATGCAATAAATTGGAAGGAATATCAAACATATTTGTGTCACGGTTGGGACGCAAACATTGAGAATCTAGGTTATTCAATCCCGGAAAATTTAATAATGCTCTGAAATACATGAACTTTTGCATGATATCATGACATAACACCAAGATATCAAGATAATGTTTTGCCTTGTTTGAGATAAGATTTGACGCATGCCTCTCACAAACCGGAGCTTCACGAGAAGACTCATGGTTCCGAGAGGGGATAACGCATGTTTCACGACAAATCGACAACCACTGCCTCTAATGGACTTGATTTTTTTCTACCACTACAATGCACGAATAAAACTCCCATGCTAAAATTTAGAATTTTTTCAGTGTTCATTAGGCCTTTGTAAGACATTAAGTGAGTTTGTAGACATTTAATGGCCATAATTCAATTTTAACTAGGTGAACACACAATAGGAAGCAAAAACTAATTGGAAAATACATTTTTGTGTCATTGTGTGCATGTTTATGCCCATGCAATAAATTGGAAGGAATGTCAAACATCTTGGTGTTACGGTTTGGATGCAAACATTTACAATCCAGATTTTTAAATTCCAAAACATCAAAAAAATGCTTGGAGATATATGAAAATTTTCATGATGTGATGACATGGCACCAAGATGGCATGGTAAAAAATTTAGATTTATTTGACATAAACTTTGACACATACCTCTCACAAACGGAAGCATGTGTAGGAAAGAAAGTATGTCTAGAGGGGGTGATTAGACTACTTGACAAAATTAAAACTTAACATTTTCCCAATTTTATATTTTAGCAATTTTATCGACTCTAGCACACTCTATACATACAAGTCTACGAGTAGTCCAGTGAAAAGTAATGAGATTGTAAGTGAATATAAAGGGAGGGATAGGAAGATCAAATGCGATGAAGACACATGTTGATGAAGAATTCAACCCATGAAGGTCTCCAACCACGAAGGGTCCATGAAGAAGCAACCTTGTCTATTCCAACATGTCTTACGTCCACGAAGGACTAGCCTTAGTCGGGGTAGATCTTCATGAAGTATGCGATCTCCTCGCCCTAACAAACTTCTTGGTTTAACTCCACAAGATTTGGAGGCTCTCAAATGACACCTAACCAATCTAGGAGACATGACTCTCCAAGAGGTAGTAGATGTTATGTTGATGATGAACGCCTTGCTCTTGTGCTTCAAAAGTTAGCCTGATCAACACTCCATCACCCTCTCATAGAATTTTGCTTGGTAGAAGAGGATGATTGGGTGGAATGCCACTTGGGGAGGCTAGAAATCAAGGATATATTGGTTGGAGTGGAATCCATTGATCTCAACACATGAGTAGGTGGTTCTCTCACACAAAATGAATGGTGGAAGTGTTGGCTCGTTATGATGGCTATCTCAATGACTGAGAGGGGGTGGAGGGGTATTTATAGCCTTCTCCAAAAATCCAACAGTTAGAACATTATTGCCCAACTTGGTGACACTAAAGTTAAAACTCAGTGCTACCGACTAGTGCAAAATGTCCTAACTTTTGGCTTTTCGGTGAGACTGAATGAAACATCTCAGTGAGACTGATTTAATTAAACCTAGGCAGCTCCAGTACATAGGTGACTCTCAAACATCAATCTTTGAAGTTCAAAAATTAATTAATCCACTCACAAAAGCTTGGTCACTCCTTTTTGGTTCCACTGAATGCAGTCTCGGCTCTACCGAGTTGCTAGGGTTTGGCATAGGGTTCTTTTGGATCTGTCTCGGTGAGACCGAAGTGGAATTCTTGCTAGCACCAAATTTGGAGTTTGGGGTTTTGGACAAAATATTTTGTTTGAAGATGTTTGAGGATTTTGGTGGCATATCTCGCACTTGAGCAACCAGATCATCATTGGTACCTCAACCCCTCTTAATAGTATTGGCTTTCATATGGACTCAATGTGATCAACTCACTTAAAATAAAATGTAGAGACTTGAAGCTTTTTCCAATAGGCTTCCATTGCATCCAAGGGGTTCTTCCTCATAATTCCTAGCCAATACATCCATTGACTTTTCCTGAAATAAATTTGATCAGCCTATAAGTTCAATGAACTATGTATTGTGGTTAATTACCAAAACCACCTAGGGAGAAGTTGTGCTTTCAATCTCATCGTTCTTGGTAACTGATGAAAACATATAGATCAAAAATTTGATAATGGATATAATTAATGAATAATATCTCCGCTTTGAGAAGTGTGTGATAAGCAAGATCTCCCCCTAAATTTGTGCATTATTTTTATTTTGCGTTTGAATGCAAATGCAGAATCGACTAGGATTATGGGTCACTCTTCCATGTCACATACATCTTGGTGGAGCACATAAATTACATGAAATGATTGCAATGCAGACATCACCAAGCAAAGAAGTGAATGATCGTAACATATATCACAAAGAAAGGCAATAGTAGCATCAACCATAAAGCGAATGATCAAACACGACATAGTTCAGGGCACAAAACAAGAAAAATATGAACCAATTGTATCAAGAATGACCAAGAGAAGCAGAAGCAAAAGCAACACGTTCTCTCTCAAATCCATATGATCTATACAAATTCTCCCCCTTTGGCAACAAGTTACCAAAAAGTTCAAACCGTATAGAGCTAAATGTTGCTCTGGGATGGCTCTCCTCCATGTGGCGATGAAGTCCGCTGACTTGTCGCTCGGATGGCTATCGAAGGAGTCGAGATAAGTGCATTGGCGAATGCTTCAGTCAAGGTCTGCTGAGCTGGTGGAGTGGATACTGGAGGCACTAATGGTGTAGCAATAGTAGTGGCAGCAGGGGTAGCAGGAGGAGTAGAGACAGTGGCTCTGGAGTGTGGTACTAGCACAACTATAGATCTAGGCATAGTTGTGAACTGCCTAGTAGTGGGAAGGGTCTCATC
Source organism: Hordeum marinum (assembly GCA_022496015.1). Classification (NCBI taxonomy): domain Eukaryota; kingdom Viridiplantae; phylum Streptophyta; class Magnoliopsida; order Poales; family Poaceae; genus Hordeum; species Hordeum marinum. Next base: position 303,853,985 of record CM039673.1, read on the forward strand.
ATCATTGACTCCATCCACATCGCGCTGAAGCTGCTCTATGGCAGTATGGATCTCCGTCACCTTCATCTCAAGAGCATGTATCTTTATATCAACAATCCTCTCGAGGCTAGTTTGGTTCTTCACAAGGTCAGTTGGGATCTTCTCTATCCTCTATGTGGCACTAATGAGATAGGCCATCTAATCGGACTTCGTCTTGAGCACCGGAGCACTAGCGGCTCTAGCTGCCTCAGCCTCTATCTGTGGGGACCCCAACTCATAGGTCGAAGTCACCGAATGCATGTGTACAATGATCCCTGTATCAATGCTCACTAAACACACAGAAACTTAATAACAAGAGTCTTACACCCATTACATACCATCTCACACAAATTATGACCATTATGGTCAACCCTTACATAGACAAGGCCATGAAGGCCAAACAACACACATAAACTCGTGGTGGAAATCTTGAACGAAAGTGTGAACCAATGCCATCTGCCTTAACCCTACATGCATTTTGACTGGGAAGTGGCCTAATTCACATGTTCGTCATCAAGGTACTCTTCACAACATTCCTATTCTTCCATTCCTGGCCAATTAAACAACCAGGGAGTAGATTTTAATGTACTCGTAAGCAACCCATGTTCGAAGCAAGGTAATCATGCATGGTATAACACTAAGTAGGTGGTTCTACCGAAAGCTAGTTTTTTGTGCAATATCACATCCTAACATTTGTAAAATCATGCATCGTGAGGTCACAAATATATCAATATAAATAGGGTGTGACCATCTCAAGTTCAATCAATCTCATCAAATCATTTGCCTTAGCTCAAGTATCTATTTTGTCACACACACACACAAACCAAGTTTGGAAACCAGTGGTTATATTATAAGAAGGACCACCCAACTATCCTTGACCTTGGACACCACTATTCGATTAGTTTGACACTTCGCACAGGCTGCAGACTTTACCCACAAGACTCGAGGAACTTTCATGTCATCCATGACTCACGGTATATTACATACCCGAGGTAAGCACCCGAACAATATCTTTCCCTTGACGACACTAAAAAAAGAGTCCACTCATTGGTACCCATCCCTCGGGATGTACATCACATCATACCACCCATGAGGGGACACAACGGTCTTCCCGGTGTCTGTGAAAACAACCATAGTCGTTCATTCAGGCATGACCCCTATCGAGAGAGTGACCCCGCTCTCTCACCACTATTAATGCGGGCTCTCTGCTAGCATCGACCATAGTAATCAACAAAGCCCCATCCCATAAGGGGTAGTGTGGTCGTACATGTAAGGTTGGGACAGTCAGCAAATCTTCAAGCTAATACGTTTTCAAAAAAAACACCCAACGTGCCTCAGTACACCACTTCTTTACCAAGTGGTTACCTAGGTCAACTTCTCCCTTGGGCATTAGTGGCACCGATGTTTTTTTGAAAAGGTCTTTGGTAAAACATTTTTGTTTTCCATCTCAGTGCACATTCCTGTCCTACTTATGTAGCAACTACTAGCACCTCACTACTTCCCACCCACATAACTCTCAACGGAAAGTAGACTCATGCACAATGCAAGTATAAATGAGAAATGCATCGGAGACAACCCAGCAAGGTGGACACCATATCATCATGCTTTTCGATGCATGACGTGGCTTGAGACTGCGTCAGTATTTCCCCAAAGAGGAAGGGATGATGCAACACAGCGACGGTAAGTATTTACCTCAGTTATGAAACCAAGGTTATCGAACCAGTAGGAGAACCACATAACACTATGTAAATGGTACCTGCACACAAAGAACAAATACTTGCAACCCGACACGTAAGAGAGGTTGTCAATCTCTCCACGGTAAAAAGATAGATTCGTTTATAGTAGACTGGATGGATAGAGCGCACGAGAACACAAAATAAAAGAAGCAAATAAAAAAGTGCATCAAAGTATTTTTGGGTTTTTGGAATAATAGATTTGAAAAGAAAAGTGGCAAAGATATAGATAGGAAAGAAATATGTTGAAAGATAGACCTGGGGGCCATAGGTTTCACTAGTGGCTTCTCTCATGAGTATAGCACACAATGGGTAAACAAATCACTGTTGGGCAATTGATAAAAGATCAAATAATCATGACGATATCCAAGGCAATGATCATTACATAGGCATCATGTCCAAGATAAGTAGACCAAAATGATTCTGCATCTACTACTATTACTCCACACATCGACCGCTATACAGCATGCATATAGTGTATTAATTTCATGGAGAAACGAAGTAATGCGATAAGAACGATGACATGATGTAGACAAGATCTATTCATGTAGGAATAGACCTTATCTTTTTATCCTTAATAGCAACGACACATGTGTGACTCACTGCCCCTTCTATCACTAGGAGAGGACATCGCAAGATCAAACCCATCACAAAGCACCTCTTCCCATGGCAACAAAAATCGATCTAGTTGGCCTAACTAAACCAAAGCTTCAAACAAGAAATACGAGGCTATAAGTAATTGTTGGAAATATGACCTAGAGGCAATAATAAATTGATTATTATCATATTTCCTTTTTCATGATAGTGGTTTATTATCCATGCTATAATTGTATTGATCGAAAACTCAGATACATGAGTGGATACATAGACAACACTATGTCCCTAGTAAGCCTCTATTGGACTAGCACGTTGATCAAAGATGGCTATGGTTTCCCAGTCATGGACAAGAGTTGTCATTTGATAAAAGGATCACATCATTAGGAGAATAATGTGATGGACAAGATCCAAACTATAAACATAGCATATAATCGTGTCGGTTTATTGCTACAGTTTTCTGCATGTCAAGTATCTGTTCCTATGACCATGAGATCATGCAACTCACTGACACCGGAGCAGTACCTTATGTGTATCAAACATCGCAACGTAACTGGGTGACTATAAAGGTGCTCTACAGGTATATTTGAGGGCATCTGTTGGGTTGGCATGGATCAAGACTGGGATTTGTTACTCCGTGTGACGGAGAGGTATCTCAAGGCCCACTCGGTAATACAACATCACTATAAGCCTTGCAAGCAATGTGATTAAAGAGTTAGCCATAGGATCTTGTATTACGAAATGAATAATGAGACTTGCTGGTAACAACATTTAACTAGATATAGAGATACTGACGATCCAATCTCGGGCAAGTAACATATCGAAGAACAAAGGGAACATCATACAGGATTAACTGAATCCTTGACATAGTGGTTTGATGGATAACGATCTTCATAAAATATGTAGGAACCAATATGGGCATCCAGGTCCCGTTGTTGGTTATTTACCATAGAGGTATCTCGATCATGTCTACATAGTTCTCGAACCCGCAGGGTCTGCACACTTAAGGTTCAATGATGTTTTGGTAGTATCGAGTTATATGTGTTGGTGACCAAAGGTTGTTCGGAGTCTCGCATGAGATCCCGGATGTGACGAGGAACTCCGGAATGGTCTAGAGATGAATATTGATATATAGGACGAAGGTAATCGGAGTCCGGAAGCGTTCCGGGGGTACCGGGTTATGATCAGGAGTATCGAAAGGGGTTCCGGGGGCCCTCCAAGTGTTGGGTGGGATCATGGGCCAAAGGGAGGGGGCAAACCAGCCCACTAAGGGGCTGTGCGCCCCCCTCACCCTTTCCCACGTAACCAAGAGAGGTGGGGTGCCCCCCCTACGGTTCCCTCCACCTGGCTTGGGGGCCAAGTCACCCTAGGGTTTCCCTAGGGGGTGCCCCCATCTGCCCTAGCCGCCAGCCCCTAGATTGGATCTAGGGGCGCCACCCCTCCTCCCTTCCCCCTATATATAGATGAGGAGAGGCAGGGAAGCCGCACCTAAGAATTGCCACGTGTTGCCCTCTCTCTTCCTCTAGATCTGTTCTCAACTAGATCGTCTCGGTTGTGCTTGGCGAAGCCCTGCTGGATCAGCTCCACCACCACTGTCGTCGCGCTACCGAAGAACTCATCTACCTCTCCGCCCCCCTTGCTAGATCAATAAGGTGGATATCGTCATCAAGCTGCACGTGTGCTGAACACGGAGGTGTCGTCCGTTCGGCACTAGATCTCTAGGACCACAATGGGTTCGCGAGACGGCTCATGATGAGAGCGTTGGACGGATCATGATTGGATCGCGAAGATGTTCGACTACATCAACTGCGTTTCTTAATGCTTCCGCTTACGATCTACAAGGGTATGTAGATCCACTCTCCCTCTCATCGACGCTCATCACCATGGATAGATCTTGCGTGTGCGTAGAATTTTTTTTGTTTCCCATGCAACGTTCCCCTATAGTGGTATCAGAGCTAGGTCTATGCGTAGATGAGATCACAACTAAAACACAAAGGAGTTTGTGCGCGTTTATGCACAGATTGCTTCCTCCCTTGGTATTTTCTTGATTCAACGGTATTGCGGGATGAAGCGACCGGACCAACGCTTACGAGAGACCGGTTCCATTGACTGACATGTGACTTTGTTGCATAAAGATGGCTGGCGGCTGTCTATCTCTCCTACTCTAGTTGGATCGTATTCGATAAAGGCGGTCCTTGAGAAGGTTGAAAAGCAATTTGTGTATCACCGTTGTCGTTTTGCATAGATAAGAATCGTTCTTGCTAGATACCCGTAGCAGCCGCTTAAAACATGCAGCAACAATTAGAGGACGTCTAACTTGTTTTAGGGTATTTTGTGATATGATATGGCCAATTACATGATGATATATATGTTCTGTATGAGATGATCATGTTTTGTATAGAATATAATGACTTGCATGTCGATGAGTACGAAAACCAGCAGGAGCCATAGGGTTGTGTTTAATTATTTTATGACCTGCGTGTCAATCATTAAGCGCCTTGTAATGCTTTACTTTATAGCTAAGCGGTACCAATAGTAGTATAAGAATGATGGGCGCGACAACCCCAATGGTGACACGTTGATGGAGATCATGGTGTCATGCCGGTGACGATGGAGATCATGTCGGTGCTTTAAGGATGGAGATCAAAAGCACAAGTTCATGGCCATATCATATCACTTATGATTTGCATGTGATGTTAATCCTTTTATGCACCTCATTTTTCTTATGACAACGGTAGCATTATAAGGTGATCCCTCACTTAAATTTCAAGATAAATTGTGTTCTCCCTAAGTGTGCACCGTTGCGAAAGTTTGTCGTGTCGAGACACCACGTGATGATCGGGTGTGATAGACTTTACGTTCACATACAACGGGTGCAAGCCAGTTTTGCACGTGCAAAACACTCAGGTTAAACTTGACGAGCCTATCATGTACATACATGTCCTTGGAACACAAGAGACCAAAAGTTCGAACATGAGTCATATAGTAGATATGATCAACATGATGATGTTCACCATTGAAACCACCTCAACTCACGTGATGATCGAACTTGAGTTGGTGAATTTGGATCATGTATCACTCAAATGACTGGAGGGATGTCAATTTGAGTGGGAGTTCTTAGGTAATATGATTAATTGAACTCATTATCATGAATATAGTCAAAGTGTCTTTGCAAGTTATGTTGTAGATAGCTCGCGCTGTAGCTCCCCTGTTTTATTGATACGTTCCTAGAGAACAGTAAGTTGAAAGATGATGGTAGAAATAATACAGACTAGGTCCATGATCTGAGGATTGTCCTCATTACTGCAAAGAAGGCTCATGTCCTTGATGCACCGCTCATTGCACCTACCCCTCAAGCGTTGTTTGTATATGTTGTGAACATCTAACAGGCACGTTCTGGTGACTACTTGATAGTTCAGTGCGTCATGCATTATGACTTAGAATTGAGGCTCCAAAATGTTTTGAACGTCATAGAACATATGAGATGTTCTAAGAGCTGAAATTGGGATCTCAGGCTCGTGCCTGTGTTGAGAGGTATGAGACCTCCAACAAGATTCTTGGCCTGCAAGATGAAGGAGAATAGCTCAATCAGTGAGCATGTGCTCAGATTGTCTGGGTAATACAATCACTTGAATCGAGTGGGAGTTAATATTTTAGATAAGATAGTGATTAATATAGTTCTCCAAGACACTGCCACCAAGCTACTGGAGCTTCATGATGAACTATAACATGCCAGGGATGGATAAGAAGATCCATGAGCTATTCGCGATGTTTGACACCGCGAAGGTAGAAATAAAGAAGGAGCATCAAGTGTTGATGGTTAAGTAAAGCCACTAGTTTCAAAAAGGGCAAGAAGGGAAAAACCTCAGGAATGGCAAGTCAGTTGCCGCTCTAGTAAAGAAACCCAAGGTTGAACTCATACCCAAGACTAAGTGCTTCTATTATGAGGAGAATTGTCGCTGAAGCGGAACAACCCTAGATACTTGGTAGATAAGTAGGCTGGCAACGTCAACAGAAGTATATTTGATATACATGTTATTGATGTGTCCCTTGCAATTACTCCTAGTAGCATCTGGGTATTAGATATTGGTTCGGTTGCTAAATGTTAGTAACTCGAAATAAAAGCTATGGAATAAACACAGGCTAGCTAAGGGTGAGGTGACGATGAGTGTTGGAAGTGTTTCCAAGGTTGATGTCATCACCATCGCACGCTCTCTCTCCCTTCAGTATTATTGATAATCCTAAATAAATGTTGTTTGGTGTTTGCATTCAGCATGTATGTGATTAGATCGTGTTTATTGCAATATGTTATTCATTTAAGTTAGAGAATAATGGTTATTCTGTTTACATGTATAATACCTTGAATGGTCATGCATCCAATCGGAATGGTTTATTGAATCTTGATCGTAGTAATACACATGTTCATAACTTTAATGCCAAAGATACAAACTTAATAATGATAGTACCACATAATTGTGGCACTGTCGCTAAATGTCATATTGGTATAAATCGCATGAAGAAACTACATGCTGATGGATCTTTGGACTCATTCGATTTCGAATTGGTTGAGACATGCGAACCATGCCTCATGGGCAAGATGACTAAAGACCCCGTTTTCGGTATGATGGAGTGGGCTAGTGGCTTATTGGAATTGATACATGTTGATGTATGTAGTCCAATGAGTGTTGAAACACACACTGGATATCGTTATTTTCTTACCTTCACTGATGATTTGAGTAAATATGGGGATATTTACTTAATGAAACATAGGTCTGAAACGTCTCAAAGGTTCAAGCAGTTTCAGAGTGAAGTTGAAGATCATCGTGACAAGAAGATAAAATGTCTATGATATGATCGTGGAGGTGAATATATGAGTTAGGAGTTTGGTATGCAACTTAAGACAATGTGGAAATTGTTTCACAGCTCATGCCGCCTGGAACACCATAGTGTGATGGTGTGTCCAAACATTGTAGTCATGCTCTATTGGATATCGTGCGTACTATGATGTTGATTATCGTTTTGCCACTATCATTATGGGATAATGCATTAGAGAAAAATCCATTCAATTTAATAGGGCACCATCTAAATCCATTGAGATGACACCATATTAATTATGGTTTGATACAAACCTAAGCTGTCGATTCTCAGAGTTTGGGAATACGACACTTATGTCTCATAAGCTCGAACCCAAAGCGGAAAAGTGCAATTTCATAGGATACCCTAAGATTAGTTGGGTACCTTCTATCTCAGATCCGGGTGCAAAGTGTTTGTCACTAAAACCGGGACCTTTCTCGAGAAAGAGCTTCTCTCGAAAGAATTGAGTGGGAGGAAGATAGAACTTGATGAGGTTGTTGAACCTTTGTTTTAACCAGAGAGTAGCGCAACACAGAAAATTGTTTCTGTGGAGCCTACGTTAGTTGAAGAGGAACTTAATGATGATGATCATGAAGCTTCGGATCAAGTTACTATCGAACCTCGTAGGTTGACAAGGACGCGTACTACTCCTGAGTGGTACGGCAACCCTGTCTTGGAGGTCATGTTGTTGGAGAACGATGAACCTACGAACTATGGAGAAGCGATGATGGGCCCGGATTCCAACAAATGGCTAGGAGCCATGAAATCCGAGAAAGGATCCATGTATGAAAACCAATTATGGACTTTGGTAGACTTTCTCGTTGAATGACAGGTCGTTGGGTACAAATGGACCTTTAAGATGAAGACGGACGCTGATGGTGAATGTCACCATTTATAAAGCTCGACTCGTCGCAAAGAAGTTTCCCCCAAGTACAAGGAGTTGACTGCGATGATATTTTCTCACCCGTAGCGATGCTAAAAGTCTGTTGAATTTTGCTAGCAATTGATGCATTGTTCGGTTATGAAATTTGGCAGATGGATGTCAAAACATAGTTTCCTTAACGGTTTCCGTGAGGAAAACTTGTATGTGATACAACCGGAAAGTTTTGTCGATCCTAAGGATGCTAAAAGGTATGCAAGCTCCAGCCATTCTTCTATGGACCGGAGCAAACATCTCGGAGTTGGAATATACGCTTTGATGAGGTGATCAAAGTTTTTGGGTTTATACAAAGTTTACGAGAATCTTGTATTTACAAGAAAGTGAGTGGGAGCACTGTAGAATTTCTGATAAGTATATGTGGTTGACATATTATTGATCAGAAAGGATGTAGAATTTCTGGAAAACATAAATGGTTGTTTGAAAAGAGTTTTTCAAAGGAAGACCTGGATAAAGCTACCTAATTGTTGGGCATCAAGATCTATAGAGATAGATCAAGATGCTTGATGAGACTTTCAATGAGTACATACCTAGACAAGATTTTGAAAGAGTTCAAAATGGATCAGTCAAAGAAGGATTTCTTGCCTGATTTGTAAGGTGTGGAGTTGAGTGAGACTCAAAGCTTGACCATGCTAGAAGAAAGAGAAAGGACGAAGGTCGTCCCCTATGCCTTAGCCATAGGCTCTATATAGTATGCCATGTTGTGTACCGCACCTGTGTGTGCCTTGCCATGAGTCTATCAAGGGGTACAAGAGTGATCCAGGATTGGATCAGTGGACGGTGGTCAAAATTATCCTTAGTAACTAGAGGACTAAGGAAATATTTCTCGATTATGGAGGTGATAAAGAATTCATCGTAAAGGGTTACATCGATGCAAGCTTTAACACCAATCCGGATGACTATTAGTAGCAATCCCGATACGTATAGTGGAATTGCCATTTGGAATAGCTCCAAGTGGAGTGTGGTAGTAGTGTCTACAGTATGACATAGAGATTTGCAAAGTACACATGGATCTGAATGTCGCAGCCCCGTTAACTAAAGACCTCTCTCACATGCAAAGCATGATCGAACCCCAGAACTCATTGAGTGTTAAGATTCATAACAATGTAAATCATATGGTGATGTGAGCTAGATTATTGACTCTAGTGCAAGTGGAAGACTGTTGGAAATATGCCCTAGAGGCAATAATAAATTGGTTAGTATGATATTTCCTTGTTCATGATAATCTTTTATTATCCATGCTATAATTGTATTGATCGGAAACTCGGATACATGTGTGGATACATAGACAACACCATGTCCCTAATAAGCCTTTTGTTGGACTAGATCGTTGATCAAAGATGGCTATGGTTTCCTAGTCATGGACAAGAGCTGTCATTTGATAATGGGATCACATCATTCAGAGAATAATGTGATGGACAAGACCCAAACTATAAACGTAGAATATGATCGTGTCAGTTTATTGCTACAGATTTCTTTATGTCAAGTATCTTTTCCTTTGACCATGAGATCATGCAACTCACTAACACTGGAGGAGTACCTTATGTGTATAAAATGTCACAACGTAACTGGGTGACTATAAAGGTGCTCTAAAGGTATCTCCGAGGGTGTCTATTGGGTTGGCATGGATCAAGACTAGGATTTGTTACTCCATGTGACGGAGAGGTATCTCAGGGCCCACTCGGTAATACAAGATCACTATAAGCCTTGCAAGCAATGTGACTAAAGAGTTAGCCATGGGATTTGTATTGCGGAACAAGTAAAGAGAGCTGCCGGTAACGACATTGAACTAGGTATAGAGATACCGACAATCCAATCTCACGCAAGTAACATATCGAAGAATAAAGGGAACATCATACGGGACTAACTGAATCCTTGACATAGAGGTTCAACCGATAAAGATCTTCGTAGAATATGTAGGAACCAATATGGGTATCCAGGTCCTGCTATTGGTTATTGACCGTAGAGGTGTCTCGGTCATGTCTACATAGTTCTCGAACCCGCAGGGTCTGCACACTTAAGGTTTGGTGACGTTTCGGTAGTATTGAGTTATATGTGTTGGTGACCGATGGTTATTTGGAGTCCCGGATGAGATCCTGGACATGACGAGGAACTCCAGAATGGTCCAGAGATGAAGATTTATATATCGGCCGAAGGTAATCAGAGTCCGGAAGCGTTCCGTGGGTACCAGATTATGACCAGGAGTACCGACAGGGGTTTCGGGGGACCGGCAAGTGTGGGGGGGGCTCATGGGCCAAAGGGAGGGGGCAAACCAGCCCACTAAGGGGTTGTACACCCCCCTCCTCACCCTTTCCCATGTAACCAGGAGAGGTGGGGCAGCCCCTCTAGGGTTCCCTCCACCTGGCTTGGGGGCCAAGTCACCCTAGGATTTCCCTAGGGGTGCCCCCATCTGCCCTAGCCGCCGCCCCCTAGATTGGATCTAGGGGGCGCCACCCCTCCTCCCTTCCCCATATATTTAGATGAGGAGAGGGAGGGCAGCCGCACCTAAGAATTGCCACCTGTTACCCTCTCTCTTCCTCTAGATGTGTTTTCCACTAGATCGTCTCGGTTGTACTTGGCGAAGCCCTGCCGGATCAACTCCACCAACGCCGCCATCGCGCTGCCGGAGAACTCATCTACCTCTCCGCCCCCTCTTGATGGATCAAGAAGGTGGAGACCGTCATCGATCTACATGTGTGCTGAATGCGGAGGTGTCGTCCGTTCGGCAGGGCCACGATGGGATCGCGGGACGGCTCATGATGAGATCAAGGGACGGATCGTGATTGGATCGCGAAGACGTTCGACTACATCAACCGCGTTTCTTAACGCTTCCGCTTAGCAATCTACAAGGGTATGTAGATCCACTCTCCCTCTCGTAGATGCTCATCACCGTAGATAGACCTTGCGTGTGCGTAGAATTTTTTTTGTTTGCCATGCAACGTTCCCCTACAGTAGTCATGCATATAAGACATCAAATAAGACTCAAATAATATTCATGGATTGAAACTGACCATGAACTCAGAATTCATCGGATCCCAACAAACACACCAAAAAAAGTCATTACATCAAATAGATCTCCAAAAGTCCATCGTATTGACAATCAAAAGAGAGAGAGGAAGCCATCTAGCCACTGCCTACGGACACGTAGGTGTATGGTGGACTACTCACGCATCATCGGAGAGGAACCCATGACGATGATGCACCCCCTCCGTGATGGTGTTAGATTGGATCTCATAGTTCGGGAACTTGCAGCGGCTGGAATTGTGTTTCATCGACTCCCCTAGGGTTTTTGGAATATTTGGGTATTTATAGAGCTGATAGGCGGTGGAGAGGCGTCCCGAGGAGGGCACAACCCACCAGGACGCACCAGGGGCCTCTAGCGCGCCCTGGTGTCTTGTGGCCTCCTCTTCCCTCCTCTCTGGTGCTTCTTTGGTCCCCCAGGTATCCTCTGCCCAAAAATAATCTCCAAAAAGTATCACGGTGTTTAGGCTTCGTTTGGTACTGATATTCTACGAAGTAAAAAACAAGCAAAAAATAGCAACTGGCACTTGGCACTATGTCTATAGATTAGACCCAAAAAATGATATAAAGTTGCTATAAAATGATTGTAAAACATCCAAGATTGATAATATAATAGCATGGAACAATCAAAAAGTATAGATATGTTGGAGACGTATCAATGCAACTAATAAAGTTTTATATTGACATGCGTAAAAAGGGTTCATCAACATGTTCAAAGGGCTACTTACCTGGCTCAACAAAGTCTTCTCCGTCTTCGAATGCTTCTTTTCCAACTTGTTCGTTAATATTGTAATCTATCGTCGCAAAGTAACGGGCAAAAATAACACCACATAAAAAACAAGAAAAACAAAGCACATAGAAAAATGTCAACCTATTTTTGTTAAATACTAGATTTAAAACTAAAAATACTACACTTGTTGGTTTTGAGATTTGAGTGATAGAAACATAGATAAAGATTTTCAATAGTGGATTTAAATGCCCATTTAGGGATTTAAATAAGAATGGTGCAGAAGAAGTTGTCCAAATGGTGTACAAGTGGCACCATTATATGGTAGGATTATTAGAAGATTTTAGGAACTGGATTCGCTGGTTTTGGATAAATATTGGGGGCAATGGAGTTTTTGCAAGCCCACTGAAAAATAGAAAAAGGTAAAGGTAGCAGCGAGGTTGGGCCTCCTTAGGCCCTAGCTAGACCGGCTCGAGGCCAAACTAGCCCAGGCAAGTCAGGCACGCGCGTCGGTCGGGTTTTAAACCCAACAGACGGGAACCAGTGATAACTCATAGGTTTAGGGGATCGTTTGTAGTCTTTTTCGATAAGTAATAGTGTCAAACCTAACGAGGAGCTAAAGGTAGAATTATTATTCTCTCAAGTTCTATTGACCACCAATATAACTCTAGGCACGCTAACGCTTACTTTACCTAGAACAAGTATGAAACTATTTTGCGGGAATAAAACTAGAAGTACTTAGTAGGTCTAATAGATAGTTTTGCAAGAAAAATAAAGAACTAATAAATAAAAGTTAGGGGTTGTCTGAAAGAAGATTAATTAAGTTAGTTGTTTAGTAGAAAGATTTTTGCAACACAAGAGAAAGATTTGTCCTAGGCAATCGATAACTAGATCGGTAATCATTATTGCAGTTTTATATAAGGGAGATGCATATGCTAACGTACTTTCTGTAGTTGGATCATATGCAATTATGTTTGGAACTCTAGCAAGCATTCACAACTACTAAAGATCACAAAGTAAACTCAACCATAGCATTAACACATCAAGACCCCTTTATTCCCATACGTAAACAACCCCCTTACTCGTGTGTAAGCTTCTATCACTCTAGCCACCCACTATAAGTGTATCATATGCATATTTCAACACCGTACAGAGGGGATATCCCATGTGTGCGTGGGATGGGAGGCAACATAGGACGACACCAATATAAAACATACAACTCAAACCAATCACAATCACCAATCAACCCATAGGACAAAACAAATCTACTCAAACATCATAGGATAGCCACACATCATTGGATAATAATATATAGCATTAAGCACCATGTTTAAGTAGATATTACAGTGGCCAAGACAGATGTTACACCACTACATAGATGGGAAGAGAGTTGGTGGTGACGGCGGCGAAGTCGTTGGTGTAGATCGTCGTCACGAGGGTTGCCCCGGTGGCGTTCCGGTGCCACCGTGAGAGAGGGGGGAGAGCCCCCCTCCTTATTCTTCCTTGGTGTCCCCCTAGATGGGAGGAGAGATTACCCTCTGGTCCATGACCGACATGGCTCCCGTAGGGCAGCAGCCCCTCTGAGATTGGATCTCTCTCTTTGTGTTTCTCTATTATTTTCGCCATTTCTTAAATATCCAGAGATCCGTAACCAAGATAGGGTAGAAATTTTAAGGGGGTGTCAAATTATATTTCTTGCAGGGAAAGAAGGGCTCCAACCAACTTAAGGGGTGGCCACAAGCTATCAGGGCATGCCACACCCTGTTATCTTGTGAGCACCTCGGGCATCGTGTTGCGTTTATTCTTCTTTCCAAAATTCACATATATTCCAAAAAAGAATCTCTGTAATTTTTTATTGCATTTGGACTCTGTTTGGTATGAATTTTCTGCGAAACAAAAAACAAAAAAACAGGAGGTGACACTGGGCACTGGATAAGTAAGTTAGTCCCAAAATAGTATAAAATGTTGCCAAAAGTATATGAAAGTTTTAGGATATTGGCATGAAATAATCAAAAAAAAATATATGACGAAGACGTGTCAGCATCCCCAAGCTTGATTCCTACTCGTCCTCAAGTAGGTAAATGATAAAAAGATAATTTTTGATGTGGAATGCTACTAAGCATAATCTTGATCAAATGTCTAAATTATGACATGAATATTAAGATACAAGTGATTCAAGGCAATAGTTTATCATTTGACATAAAGATATACATACTCAGGTTTACAAGAAAACAATCATGTCATGTCAAAATAACAATGCTAAAGAACGCTATCCCAACAATATCATATAGCTTGTCATGCTTAGTCTTCCTAGCATAAAGTATAAATCATGAGGATACCAGTGTCAAACCAAGCAATTGAACCATACTTTTTAACGTGCTTCAGCATTTTATACCTCACTCAATAGATGAGCATGAACCATGGACATAGCATATAGGTGGAATAGAATATGATGGTAGGTTTCAAAAGGGTAAAAGGGAGACGAAGAAAGTCTTGCATCAATTAGGCAGATCAACAGGCTATGGAGGTGCCCATCAATCGATACCAATGTGAGGAGTGCATGGATTGTCATGCAACAGATGCACTAGAGCTATAAGTGTGTGAAAGCTTGACTAAAGCTAAGTGGGTGTGCATCCAACTTTCTTGCTCATGAAGACCTCGGGCATTTGAGGAAGCCCGTCATCGGAATATACAATCCAAATTTTATGTAACATCCCAAATTTGGAATGTTATAATAAATATTAGAATGAATGTTTGTTTGTCTGAGTGACTGAATTGAGTGAAAATTTGAAACTTTTGAAAACTTTTGAATGAGAGGGAATAAAATGACTTTCCTCTTTGTGTTTGATTTCAAATTCAATTCCAATTCAAATCAGTGAGAGAAGATGACATGACTTATTCAATATAAAAAGATTTTAAAAGTGAATTTCAAAAATATTTGAAATTTCCTGTTATGGAGTTCTTTTCATATTTGATTTTCCAATTTGAAGTTTGAATGAATTCAAACCCCTTGACAAAACTTGAGAGGAGTAATATGACACTCCACACCACGGCTATTTTTGTGAAGTATTCGAACCCTAAAACCCAGGGGGTTATTTGAAAATTTTATTGCAAAAGATTTAAAATCAATTTAGGCATTTTCTGAAAATGATTTTTTTTTAAAGTATTTAATTTCGCCGTGGAAAAATGTCCATCTTATTGCATTTATTTCCTTGATCATTTTGGTGTATAAATCTTCATTTTGTGGAAATGCTTTGTTTACCATAAAGTAATTTCCTTTCCCTGCAAATTAATAAAAGGAAACAAATCCCTTTAATAGGAAACGTACCGCGCCCATTAGGAAAGAATCGGCCCACGTCTTTATTAGCCAGATCCGAATTCCCTCCGGATCGCCGCCCGATCTCTTTCCTTTTCTCTCCCTCTCTCTGACGCATGGACCCCATTGCCCGACCAAATCCCGTCGCGGTCACCACCTTCCTTTCCCTCTTCCTCCTTTCCTTTCCAACGCCGGCGAGATCACCGACCTGATCTCCCTCTTCCTATCCATTTTTCGACCCCGAGCCGCCTCCTATAAATACCTGAGGTCTCCCGCACCCATTCCACCCCTTTGCCCCTCTGTCCGACGCCTCTCGCTGCCACCATTGCTCGTCGGAGTCCGATCGCACCGTCGCGCCATTGTTGAGCTGCTGCTCACCTCCGACCGCCCCAACCCTCCCGAGCCCACCAACCACTCCACCTCGCTCGCGCGCACCTCCTAGTGCCCTCGCCCGAGCCCTGCACCCACCGGAGCCCCATTCCCCGTCGACACCCAAGCGCCGCCGCCGCCTCCAATCTCACCGTCGTCGCCACCGTCATCCCCGAGCTCCTCCACGACCATCAGAAGCCTCGCCGCCCTCACCCGCGTCGACTGGTGCCATTAGCCACGCCGGAAGACCACCGGAGACGCCTCCACATCAACCCCACCTCCTCTGCCTCACCGGAGCTTCGCCGGAGTTGACCTCCATCGCGGTAAGTCGCCGGAGCCCTCTCCCCACCGTCAGATCTTAGAGGAACGGCCCCGATTAGATCGTGCGTACCTCTTCGGTTTAGATTAAAAAACCGACCGGTTTTTCTGTATAGTTATTTTAGCCGAACCATTTTCTGTTAGGAGTTGCCCATCCGCTGGAATCGCTAGAACGCGCACACCCTTTAGCCAATCAGAAGCCGCCACGTAGCACCTTGTCCGTTAGTTAGATTTTTCTTTTTTCTGTTTTTAAAACAGAATAGTTCTGTTTTTGTTTCCTTTATATATTTTATGTTTTTAATCGTTTTAATTTGATTATTTTTTCATTGTGCCAAAAATTTTATGTAGTTTCTGCATATATCAAGTTTGAACCTATTTGAATAATTTAAAATCGATTCAAACAGATTTGATTCAAATCTTATTTTCTGAATATCTTGAGTTTAAAATTTTATTTTGAGTTGATTCTTTTTGCTACTTGTCACTAGTGACTTTATTTACAGTAGGTATAACTTGGGAGTTTTTAGATTAATTTAAATTAGTATTTTTCATCAAAACCGATTCTGTTTTAGTTCCTTATAGGATTATTTATATTTCTTTTATTTTAAATTGTTTTAATTTATTTTCTTTTATATTAGTTGATTTCTTTTATTTTAGTTAGCAATAGTACTTCAACCAAATTTATTTATTTATATTATTTATTATATCTTAGCATGAAATCAATTCTAGTTTCATAGTAACTTGCAAATTGCTTTCATTGCTAGTTTGACTTCTTATTTAAAAATATTTTTATAAATTGTTTTATAAGTTTTAGTTTCTGTTAACTTAGTTGCTTTATAATTTGTTTTTCTTATTTTATTATTTCATTTGTTTTACTTGTTGTTAAGTTTGTTAGGCAAAAACTTAGGTTGTTTAGAGTACTGTTTTCTTAGTTGTTCTTCAAAAGTAATTCTTTTTGCTAGTAAAATATTTACCAAAATAAAAAAAATTATTTTTTCTTTGTTTTTGTGTTTTACTTTTGAAAAATAGGATTTACTTGTAGAGAAAACCAACCTTAGTTGTGTTGCTGAAACTTTGTTGTTTTGAGTTTTGTCTTAAGTATTTCCTTCATCAACCCTTTTGTGTTTGGTTTTGTATTACTTGTTGATTGTTAGTATTGATTGCTAGTATGATTGCTTATATGAATGCAATGTTTGATTATATACATTTTCCTCGGAGAGTGACGAATAGTTTATCAAGTTATTTCTGAGAGCGGTATTATTCTTCATCAATAGTACAGGCAAGTTCGCTTTGACCATTTTGTTCATACCTATGTTTTATTGCTTGTAGTGACATCATTCAACAAATCCCTCCCGTAGTGTTATTGAAATTCTTGTAGTTGAGTAGAATGCATAAGGTAGGAACCCACCACTTGTTACTAAAGCCCCGGGAACGTTAGTTATTTTTATGCTATGCTAAAGTAGACGGGGTTTGGTATGAGTGTTCGTGAGTGGTGTGAGAAGGAGGACTCTACGTCAAGATGACAACTTCATGAAGGCATCATCAAGTCCTGCATCGTCAAGACCTCAAGACTTCAAGACTCGATAAACAAGTTTTCGATACACACTACTGGGTGAAGAATGGTTGATTGGGCATCCCTGGAGTAACCAGTGGATGGCCGGGATGCATGGAGAAGCGCCATGACATCTTGCGAAAAGCTTCACCCAGACTCAAAGAGACGGATGAATACTTCATGCCCGGAAGCTTACCTATGTAGCCACCAGTCATTATGGGCTCTAGCTTGGTTGATCTTTGTTGTGACTCTAGCTGGGCAGTGCTACGAGATGTAGTCGACGTTAGGAATGGATGGGCACTGACAATAGTCAGGGAAACACTCTGAAAGACCATGTTTTGTTCATCTTGTTCTCAAACACCATGCAGTGCGAAGACTTACAAGGAGGGAACAAATCTTGTGGGTAAAGTACACAACACTCTGCAGAGTTAAACCTAATCGATTAGCTGTGTCCTTGGTTACGGACAATTTGATCCTCTGGACTTGGATCCATCTCTGAACTCTCAACACTGGACTGATAATTAATTGTGGGCAACTTACGATACTTGTGGTCATTAAGACATCAATTGGCGGAACCATGTCATGTTAGGTAACTCTATAGTGAAAATTCCTGATATTCCTTTGTTGTAGGAAAAGAAATAAAATCAGATTTTATGCAAAAACAACTCAAACACAGAGCCACAAAGCCTTACTGCATAAAGAATAGTTTTTATCTTCTATTCTGCTATGGTGATCTTGTCGGTACATTCAATGTACTGACCTACACGGCTGCAACGTCTTATGTTGCAGATAAGCTCTATGACGGGTAAGAGTACGATTCAGGGTTACTCAACTTGCCATTGGTGTTATTGGGACTCCACTCCCGTTGACTGTTTCCGCTGAGATTTTTAAGGTATATCAGTTTTGTGTTAATTACATGTGATTGCACTTTGATATATACATTGATGTACTGTGTGTGCCAGCATACTGATCCAGGGATGGCACAGAAAACACAGAGGCTTGACTCGTTTTGAGTCGGGTCGCTACATTCTATAATTAAAATTTCCCACTAGCATACGAAAGTGACAAAACATGAGACTCTCTATATGTAGAACATTGTGCTACTTTGAAGCACAAGTGTCGGAAAAGAGGTAGTAGCAATATCCCTTCCCTCTTTTCTCTCATTCTTATTTTCTTTTTTTATTTATTTTTCTTTTTTTCTTTCATTCCTTATTTTTCTCTTTTTTGTTTTATTTTTTGTCCAGAGTCTCATCCTAACAAGACATAGCAAGCATATTATCATGAGATTTTGTCAAACAATTTCTACATGATATGCATGGACTACCAACACAAGCATGTTAGACATTTGGGGTGCTTGAAGTGTTAAAGTCCAAATATTAAGCATTGCAACAAGATAGTGATAGCAGATCATCGAAAATAAGCCCACTATCATCATTGCAATGAATAACACGACTCACCATATCATTGCCTTGTGGCGATCCACATGTAGGTGAAGTAGATGAAGTTGAGAAGACAACACGACCAGAGGTGGAGGGAGAACAATCATCCCTACAAATCTTGGACACACCATATTTATCTTGAAACATTGACCACAACTTATGAGCATCCCGGAACGACATGAGTTCAAATATAATTACATTGCTCAAAGCATCGAACAACACATTAGAAGCTTGAGCATTGAGATAAGAGTTTTTCTCATCCTCTAAAGATAGTTTTTGAGAACCCTTTGGAGGAGACAAACCCATATCTACAATGCGCTCCAAATTTGGGTCCATGACCCTAAAGAGATTAAGCATGTGAATTACCCAAACATCAAAAATTGTGCTATCAAAACTAAGAGTGACAGAGAATCCTAATCCCCTATTCGACATCCTTACTCTCTAGGTGGTAAAGCCTAATAATGAGAGACCTAGCTCTTATATCAATTGAAAGGACGTGGATGTCGCCTAGAGGGGGATGAATAGGTGCTTTAAAATAATTACGGTTTAGGCTTGAACAAATGCAGAATAAAACTAGCATTTAATTTGTCAAGCACAAAACCTAAAACAACTAGGATCACATATGTGCACCAACAACTTATGCTAATCAAGATAAACAACTAAGTGATAGCAATATAAATAACATTAAACAATATGACTATCACGAAGTAAAGTGCATAAGTAAAAGGCTCGGGTAAGAGATAACCGAGGCATGCGGAGACGATGATGTATCATGAATTTCACACCCTTGCAGATCCTAATCTCAGTTTAGAGTGGTGTGGAGGCACAATGCTCCCCAAGAAGCCACTAGGGACACCGTAATCTCCTCACACCCTCGCACAATGCAAGATGTCATGATTCCACTAAGAGACCCTTGAGGGCGGTCACTGAACCCATACAGATGGCAACCCTTGGGGCGATCATTGAACCCGTACACTTTGGCAACCCTTGGGGCAGTCACCGGTACCCGTACAAATAGCAAGGGGCAATCTCCATAACTTAATTGGAGACCACGACACTTTCCTAGAGCTTTGCAACACAATGATTGAGCTCTAAGACACCAACCGTCTAGGGCACCAAAGCACGGAAGAGGAACAAGCTCTATGGTGCCCAAACAACCAAGAGTTAATAAGCTTCTCAACTTTTCACTTCCACGTAACACCATGGAGAACTCAAACATATACAACTAATGCAATGACAAGAATACATGAAGTGGTGAAGTTCCTCACACTCAAATCCCACCACAACAGCAAAATCTATGGAGGAATATAAGAGGAAGAACAAGGAGCTCACAAAGAAATCCAAAATCTTGATCCAAGGGGTTCCCCTCACTTAGAGCAGAAGATGATTGGTGGAAATGTGGATCTGGATATCCTCTCTCTTTTCCCTCAAAAAGGAGCAACATTGTTTGGGGGATTGAGACTTAGCAAGCTTGAAGAAGGTCAGCAATGGGGGGAAAACACGAGCTCAAAGGATAGGTACCATTGGGGAAGAAGGTCCCCTTAAATAGCCCTCCCTAAATCCAACGGTTATGCCCATAAGTCTTGCACAAGCAATACTACTGCTTGGGAGAGTGGTACTACTGCTTAGCACGGTCAAAACATCCCAATGAGACAGAAAAACACGAAGGTAGTTGATGGTGTCCTGGACTACGGGGTACTCACCACGTCATCTCCTCACCATTGGGTCAGGCCGAGGACCCCAGGGTGGTTCACTAATGGGCCAGTTTGGATGGACCACGATGCATACGAGGAAGATTCCACAAGACTTGGTGATCAAGACAAGGACTCCTCTCCACCGACGTAGCCGACTAGAACTCTTGTTATCCTAGGCCTCTCATGTTTACTTAAGACGAGGCCAGGCTAGTCATTAGGCACAATCAAATCATCATAGATCATATCATCATACGAGCATAACTTTTAGGGTTTAGACCACTACATACGATCTCGAGGTAGATCAACAATGTACTCGATACACCATCATCAATACAAACAAAGAAGGACGTAGGGTTTTACCTCCATCAAGAGGGCCCGAACCTGGGTAAATATCGTCTCCCTTGTCTCCTTTTACCCATCAATCCAAGACCCACAGATCGGGACCCCCTACTCAAGATCCGCCGGTTTTGACACCGACATTGGTGCTTTCATTGAGAGTTCCAATGTGGGATTGCTAGAAGGATCGATGGCTCGTCATAATATTGTAGTTTTTCAAGACAGCAAATTTTTTTCGTCGTCCCCGTTTACTCAAGTGTCGCTTTGATGATTGCTTCAGTCGAATTGTGCGGAATTGTATCTACAACAACCCTGCAAAATTTCATCGTATTCTGATGGGGGAATCTACGGCAATCTCCGATATACCGGAGCCATGTCAAATCTGGACGGGAATCTAGATGAGTTTAGGGTGAGGTGTCCATTATCTATCTCGCACATCCGTTGGAAAACCCCACCATTCACCAGTTGCGTAATTCCTATATCGATAACCCCTCAAAATTTCAGGTCGATCCGACCGTCCAAACTCCGGGAAACGTCCGAGGAGTACAACAAATTTTGGATCTATTTTCTGCATGAAAACGAATCCGACCCTAGTTCATCTTTTTCATGACCGGATTGTGAGACGTCCTTTTTGAAGTAAGTTTTCTCATCATCTCGGTCAGCCGACCAAGATTTCGGCATCGCAAGGGCCGAATTATCATCAATAGAACCTCATCATCCGCGGGTTGTACAGGTCGGATGCTCCGTTGCTTCATCAAGCCAGCATTGACCGCCTCACAAAATCTGACATGCGTCGACATCACTGCGTCGTTGCTTTTTCAAGCTAACGTCCACCAAGTCGACCTGCTTTGACACGTCGGCTGACATGGGTCTCTAGCGTCACCTTACCGATCTGTTCCGTCACCTCGGCTAGACCGGGGGCTTCGTCACCTCCTTATCAACCTACTCTAGGGACTTTGGCATCACCAGCCGACGAGCTTCGCCATGTTAGCTGGACCAGGGATTTCACCTTGCTACATCGACCGTACAGCGTCACCACTTCATCAAGCCAAACTATTCGCTTAGGCACCTCGGCGCCCAGGCCATATTCTTTTAATTATTTGCTTCACTTAAATTAACTAAGTAGAAGAAAAAAATTAAAAATATTATTACCTTTATTTGTTATTACTCTTGGCTTGCACTATATTTTGTGCATAGGTAATCGACTTCGGCTATGTCATGCGGTCACCTTGGCGTGCCTACATTGTTATCCTGCCTCTGTCAACCAAATTGTGTCGTCGACATGGTCGACGGACGTGGGGGCTTCGTCGTCACGCTGGCGAACTACTTCGTCTGCTCGACTGGACTGGGGTTTCTCCTCGGCCCTTCGGAAGTGTTGTGTTGTCACTTCATCAAGCTGAGCTCTTCTTCGACTACCTCGTGACCGGCTTGGGGCTGGGACCTTGACCCACTACAAGGTCGACACATGTCACAAGCACATTAACCAGCTAAGTCGCTTTCATGCTCAATTTTCTTCAATTTTTAACTTTTGTTCGGTTCGACCAAGCATTATATTTGTGTTAATTAAACAAGTTTGTTTATTAAAAACACTTTCTTTTCCCATGATAATTGGGGGCTTCGTCGTCACATTGCCAAACTACTCTCCTCGGCTGGACCGAGGGCCTTGCCACAGCAACCGTGTTGCGTTGCCACTTCTCGATTCGAGCTCTTTGCTCGACTACCTCGGGCTTGGGGGCTGGGACATCGGCCAAACTGAGGACTACATTGTAATGCCCCGGGCACACCTGCCGGTAGTCGTTACTCCTGGCGGGATCTAGACTAGCCTCACAGATCAATACTAGTCTTTTCTACGCACTTTGTCCTCACTCATGCGCACCCGAGATCAACTTCCCGGTCGGTCACCCATCCTAGAACTACTCCAAGCCAAGCACGCTTAACTTGGAAGTTCTGTTCCAATGGGCTCCCGGAAAAGAAGTAACTCCTATTGATATGAGTAGTCTATCATCCCTAATAAGTCAGGCTATCACATACACCACCACTCAAAGGAACCGACGTCCTCGTCAGGTCACAGGAACGTTCCCTCTTGGCACAAACGTCTGTGCTTCCAGTAACCGCGAGGGTCGGCTCTGATACCAACTTTTAACGCCCCAGACACACCCGCCGGTAGTCGTTACTCCTGGCGGGATCTAGACTGGCCTCACAAATCAATACTAGTCTTTTTTGCGCACTTTGTCCTCACTCATGCGCACCCGGGACCAACTTTCCGGTCGGTCACCCATCCTAGAACTACTCCACGCCAATCACGCTTAACTTGGGAGTTCTGTTCCAATGGGCTCCCGGAAAAGAAGGAATTCCTTATTGATATGAGTAGTCTATCATCCCTAATAAGCCAGACTATCACATACACCACCACTCATAGGAACCGACGTCCTCGTCGGGTCATAGGAACATTCCCTCTTGGCACAAACGTCTGTGCTTCCAGTCCGACACATGTGCCATTCCGTGTGCCATGACGGGTCACTAACTTCGTGAACAACATGACCGCGCACCTATCGGCAAACATTCGTGTAACCGCGTGGGTCGGCTCTGATACCATGCCCAAGGTACACCACTTCATTGAGCCAAAACTCACATTGGAAAACTTGGCATAAAATCGATGCTCCCTTAACTTGTCAAGTACAAGGCGGAGATGCTCTGCATGCTCTTCTTCTATCTCCGAGAACACAAGGATATCATCCAAATAGACCAAGACGAACTCATTCTTGAAAGGAGAGAAAATGAAGTTCATCATTCTTCAGAAGGTTGGAGGAGCATTTGCAAGACCAAACAACATGACGGTGTACTCATAAGAGCCAAAACTCGTCCTAAAAGCGGTCTTAGGAATGTCATCTTCGCGAATGCGAATCTGATGATAACCCATGCGAAGATCAAGCTTCGAGAAAACCTTGGCACTTTTCAGTTGCTCAAACAACTCATTGATGTTGGGAAGTGGGTACTTGTTTCTGATTGTCTTCTTGTTCAATGGACGGTAATCGACACAAAGCCGGTCCGTGCCATCCTTCTTCTTGTCAAAAAAAACACCACAACCCCATGGAGAAGAACTTGGTCTGATCAGACCCAGACATTCTGGCTCATCTAGCTACTTCTTCAACTCTTTCAGCTCTTCGGGGCCAAGTTTATAAGGGCGCTTGTAGACCGGTTCAGTTCCGGGCTCGAGGTCAATCACGAACTTGACTGGCCGGTGCAGAGGCATTCCTGGCAATTCTTCTGGAAAGACATCTTCATACTCATTAACCACCGGAATTTGAGAAATTGCCCAGATTTCACCCTTCTCATTAAAAGAAAAGAGACGGATTGTGTCATTGAGAGCCGCGAAAATAAACACATCTTCTGAAGGATGAGTCAGATTGACTTCTTTTGCTTGACAATCAACATATGCCTTATTCATAGCCAGGAAGTCCATGCCCAAAATGAGATCAATGTCGGAATTTCCAAGAACAATTGGAGAAGCCAGAAAAGAATAATT
Organism: Hordeum marinum; assembly: GCA_022496015.1. NCBI lineage: Eukaryota > Viridiplantae > Streptophyta > Magnoliopsida > Poales > Poaceae > Hordeum > Hordeum marinum. The sequence continues at coordinate 303,878,416 of CM039673.1, forward strand.
GCCCATCTTGATAGAAACATCCGGAACAATGCGATTGGAATTCAACATCTTACCAGGTGACACCACAGACAAGGACTTAGGCAAATCTTGATAATCGAACTCATGCTTGACAAAGAATGGGCGAGACATGAAACAATGCGATGCACAAGTATCAAACAAAACTCTTGCAGGAATAGAATTAACTAAGAGATTACCCATGATCACTTGAGAAGAATCCTTTGCCTCTGTTGCATTCACCATATTCACTCTTGTGGTCTTGGGATTATGCTTCAGCAATGCATTTCCTGGAGGCCTGATTGGAGGAGGAGGCGGAAGACGCCGCTGGTTGCACTCGTTTGCATAGTGACCCTTCTGGCCACACTTGTGACAAGTCACCTCAGAAAGTGGACGAACATTGCCTGGAGGAGGAACAAAAGCTGCCTTCGACGCCTGGGGTCTCTGCTGAAATCCTGGGTTGGGTGGGTGGGAAGAACCACAGCCACCAAACTGCTTCAGCTGTCGAGGAGGACGAAACGGAGGAGGATTTGGCACCCAATACTTCTGCTGCTTAGGAACCATCTGAGAGCTGGAAGAAGATGAATATGAATCCCTTGAACGCTTCCTTGATTTCTCTAACTTGATCTGAGTTGCCTCGACCTTCAAAGCCATGTTGTAGAACTGATCAAACTCACGGGGCTCTTGAAGAACTAGGCCTGGCAGAAGCTCATCCTTGAGACCACCTCTGAACTGATAGATCATTGCCTTGTCATCTGGAACATCTTGCTTAGCATAGCGGGCTAGATTCTGGAACTCGATATTGTACTGATAGACAGACTTGCTTCCCTTCTTCAGGTGCCTGAACTTCTCACGCATCTCCTCGACAAAGCTTCTCGGAATGTAATGGGCCCTGAAGTCACGATAGAAATCGTCCCAAGTAACAACATGATCACCCCTGGAATCCTTGTACTGCTGTCACTAATCAGCTGCCTGACCCTTGAGCTGGAACGATGCAAATCTGACAAAGTCCTCTAGCTTGACATTGCTGCACTCAAAATGCTTACTCATATCATGGAGCCAATCATCAGCATCAAAAGGGCTGCTCACAGCATGTGAAAGACTTGGGCTGGTTGGCAAGGAACTGATTGAGCGTCGCAAACTGAGGTTGATTCTGAAAATTCCCTTGAAAGCCTTGTTGACCCTGATCTCTTTCTTGCAACAGCATAAGCAACATCTGAGTGTTCGCATTGGTTGCGTCCATCACAGCTTGCCAAGCTTCTGGAGGAGGAGGAGGTGGCGGGGGTGGTGGAACATCAGCCTACTCCTCACCACGACCCGAATTGTTGCGAGTTGGTGGATCCATCCTGAAGATGGACAAACACATCAGCACCTCATTGATAAGATGAATTCAATAGCTGAATCAAATGCTTGAAAGAAATTGAACAAATAACATCACAGCCTTCCTACTAAAAAATTAGTAAGAATGCTTTCTTTGGTTTATAATAACATCATCAGATATTAGAAGCCACTTGCAATAACACAAAAGTGTTGAGCAAATGTTGCTCGGAACAAATGTACATGCCCACATACATCTGAAGAAGATGATCCTAGATAACTACAAGATTTCCCACCTAACAACTTCCGAAAACTTTCTGATTATGCAATCCGGTGTGGGGGATACAAGGAGGAAATATCTCACACAACTAGCAATCCTACACCGCAGCTGTATCCATCCTTCAACACATAACCAGAGGCTTTCGCAAATTTATCTAACTCGAATCCTCGAACTCACAACGATACTAAACCATGGTGGTACCCCGGACGCCTCCCTAGTATTGGGTGACTCCGACCTTATCTCACCACGACAAGTATTGAAGTAATTCCGAACACTCTTCGTCCTAAGATATCAAGGAAGCTGAACGATAACGATGTGCCAACATTCCCTAGAGCTCGACTCCCCGGAAGAAATCAAGTCAGACAGGAGGCACCAAGAAAGAACCCTGTCACATCGATATCATATAGACTCCAAAATACCTGTGTGATCCTAAAAAAAATTTGAGCGAGAAGAGGAGTAGAATCAAAATTCCTAAGTTGAATACCTCACCAGAGCATAGAAGAGGAGTAAAAAGAATCCTACTCTCCGATATAGCTAGACTCAAAATAGTTTTACTAGACTTGACTCGGCCAAGTTTGATCAAGCAAAGGCTCCTATGGTCGTATGGCTTTGATACCAACTTGTCACGCCCAAGATGCGCGCCTATCCATATTAAGACCTGGGGGCCTCGCAAGGGATATAGGCGCATCTTGTCGTTCGCAAGTATAGCATCATTACATCATACATTAAAGAAGAGATGAGTATATGAGTTGGCTTACACTCGCCACATACTAAATTACAACTACACACAAGAGTTCAAACACCAATATGAAGACAGGGTCCGGCTACGGACAAAAACAAACGATAAAAGTAGATGCAATGGTACTATCTTGCTAGTATCGAAGATCATGACCAAGGCCCCCTACTCATCCGGATAAGTCACGTACATCCTGCCTCTTTCCTCATCATACTCCTACTGGAGTTGCGTTAGATCATCCCGCATGAACTCATCTATACATGTACCTGGATTGTTGTAGTAATCTATGAGCCACAAGGACTCAGCAATCATGCGCTCGAGTACCGAGACTATTCAAGCTTAAAGGTAGGGATGGGGTATGTGTATAGTTTGCAACAGCACTAAGCATTTATGGTGGCTAAACTTACGTAACATGAAAAAAATATGTGGCCTACGATAAACGATCGGATCTAGAATGACCTCTGTGAGATCCTGAACACTTACTTACATCAATCATAACCCCACCATGTTCTCTCTTGGATCAGGTTCATGAGCAGAGACAATCACGATTACTCACACAGTTGGTGCATTTTATTAGAGTTTACTTCAAGTTAACTATAACTGGGTGTTAAACAAATATCCAAGTTGCCACATAACCGCGGGCACGGCTTTCCGAAAGATTTGACCCTGCAGGGGTGCTCCAACTAGTCCATCACAAATTAACCACACTCCGCGGGAATAGCCTCGACCACGGATCTCGTGATCATCCTAGGCAACTCCAAAGGAATTCCAACACCTCGAGATAGCCCGAAGAAAGTCAGAGCTCCTCACACAAGACACTCAATAAAGGTAAAACAAATCCAGCAAGACGTCCCGATGTGTCGATGAACCCAATAAGAGCCGTGTATCTCATTCTCAGGACACGACTGGATGAGCACAGCGTAAAGTGGCCTGATAGAAATCTCCGAGTTGCCCCGGGTTGGCCCCGCACATGACTCTAGTTTGGACCAACACTCATGAGGAGCACTGGCCCGGGGGTTGATTAATTATCCACGGGGTTGCAAAGCCCTATGCAAAATTTTATTAAGTTATTAAACAAATGTAGTACCAAAGTTGGGTCTTGCCAGACAAGTTTTAATCTCAACCGAATAAACAAGGGGGTCCCCATAACAACCCCGAGCATGTTAGGAGCGCAAAGTATGGAAACATAACACCGGTAACAAGAAACTATGGCGGTAACAGCGGAACAAAACACCTAGCAAAAGGCCAAGCCTTCCACCAATACCAAGATATATATGTGCATTAAATTAAATAACAGATAATATTGTGATATGCCCAATCCATGTTATCACATGGAACAACCTGCACCTGCAACTAAGAACGCTATAAGAGGGGCTGAGCAGCGGTAACTTAGCCAATCAAAGGTTTGCTAGGATGTGGAGGGTTAGAGGATATCATGGAAAATAGGAGGCTGGCATCCAAGTGGTAGGTAGAGCAATTGTAACGATAAGAGCGAGACAACTAGCAAGCGAAAATAGTATCGGGATCCGGGTACGATCATCTTGCCTGTTGGTTCTTCAGTGGAACAAGTAGCGGGATCCTCGTTGTTGTACTCACCTGGCTCTTCGTACTCAGGTTCAGAGTTCACGTCTACCCAAAATAAACAGCAATAATAAACAAACAACCATGGTGCAATGCACAAGAAAAAATGATGCATGCTTATTTGAAGAGTTTTAGCATGGCAATCCTAACTAGTCATGTTTCACATGCAAAGGATCGGTTATTAATGAATCTGGAAATAACCTTATGTTAAGTTATTTATACATGCATGAACATGTAAAATATGGATGCATCATGCAAAAACGATAAAAATGCATATGTAGAACGTAAGAAACGGAGTTACGGTTCTCACGATACGCTCACGACAAGTTACGAAGGCAAAACACAAGACAAGAAGGACCTGGGCTATTCCTTGGCATTCCAAAGTAGCCACTAGTTAGGCAATGAAAAACCAACCACAATAGAGCCAAATATCAAGAAATTCCATGGAGTATAGCTCCCACAAGTCACAAAACAATAAAACAGACAATCTGCCACAAAACAGCAACATAGCAACTTTCACAGCCAACAACTTGAGCTACAGGAATCCTACAACCACAAACAAGGCATTGAAATAAACTACATAAAATGCTTATCAACTTATCCAACTACACACTCTGGAAAGGAGGCACACATCAATAAGCATGAAGCTCACAAGTTGGCATGATGAAACAGAAATCTGGGACTTAGTGAAAATAACAGTTTTCTGGAATCTGAGTTAACCTGATGGCAAGTTGACAGCAGAAACTAATAGTGTTAGAGACCACCTCATGGCATGAAAATTAACATGATGCTAGAAGACAACATATACTTCAAATCACTAGCACTGAGCTTGAGCTAATTCACAACACATCACAAGATAGCAACCACTCTTCATGGCATAAAAATAACAGCAGATTCTCAGACTTAGAAATATTTAGCATGGTGAAAACAGCAACCTTTTAGTGGCCACTTTAGAGCATGGTTACCACTCATTTGCAAGTTTATCATGACAAAGATAAATACCATGGCATTCTACACATCAAAGACTAACATATTCATGTTGGCACAACCATCATAGCATGCAAGGATTAAACATGGCATAAATGACAAAATGACACTATGAGCTAAAATGACATTTTGACAACCATGCTCAAAAGACCAAACCAATAGCACCAATGAATTCCTGGGATTTTTCTACCCCAAATTCATGTATCATACTCATATAGTCCCATGGAGCATCATGACAACAACTACATAGCAAAAACATCCTCCACTCTCATAAGTGAAAACTTACCCAAAATGTACATGAGCATAATGAACCTATCCAGATTTGGCAATATAGCTATAAATGTAAATGAACTAATATAACCTAACAAGCAACAAAACACACATCACAAATTGATAGGGTATGACAAGTGGGGCATGGACCCACTTGTCACACACACACACACTCAACACCCACACACTCACACACACACATATATGTATTCAAGCCCACACACACACATGCACTACACATACACATGTATTCTACTAAACAGAAAAGGGAAGAAAGAAAAAAAATCACACCTATACATGTATCGATACACGTACACATACACATCACATACACACACATACACTCTCCAACAATCAAAAATCAGGAAAACAAAAAAAGGGGGGCCTGGGACTCGAAACCTCGACCTGCCGGTCGATACCTTGCGTGCTACCACTGTGCTACTGCCTTGAACCTTAACAGGAGAGGGCAGCGAGCCCACTAGTACTATCACTACGCGCGGCTAATGACGAAACTGAACATCGGTTGCACCTACGGTGACAGCAACGGCGGCGACGAATCCTGGCTATCACATGGGCTCTCCGGCGACACGGAGCTGCAGGCAGGACCGAGGAACAACGGGGAGTCCATTCCCCCGTTCGCCTCACGACGAGGGGGGACGGCGGCGAGCCCTCAAGGCCACACCTTGCCGGCGGCGACACGACTACAGCAGCAACGATCACCTACAAGGGAGGAAGGGATGCGGCGTCGGTTACTCACCGAGGGGGGAAACGATGACGCTCGAACGCGGCAAAGAGGAAGAAGGCGGCGAAGACGCGTCGGCGACGAAGGGGAAGAAGAACGCCGGCAATGACCCGATCCTTGCAGATGACGGCGATGCGGCACCGCAGGGGAGGTGCTCCTCACCTCCTAGCGGCAGGAACGGAACGCGGGCGATGACCCCGAGCTCCACGCCATGTCTACCAGCGACGAGGGCCACCAGAGACGCGGCGACGATGGCGAAGACGACCACGCACCTACTCCGAACTCCTCTCTGCTCTCTCTAAACCGGAAGAAGGAGAATAAGGGAGAGGAAGAAGGGGAGAGAAGATTGCGGCAGCGCGGGAGGATAGCGCGGAACCCTAGGGGTGTTGGCACGGATGCCGAGGGGAGCTAAATAGGCTCGGTCTGACAGCGAGACGACGGCAACGCTCACGGTGACGCTCTCACGCGCCCCTGCTCTCTCACTCTGAACCTGGCGGAGGAGGCAACGGAGCAGGTGGTCGTTCCCTGCGAGCGGGCTAGGCCGCGAGGGAAGGACTCGGCCCACTCACACACTCTCTCACTAGGAAAAACATAAGAGGGTTTTATTTATTTAAAAAAACAGTACACTTGCAAAACCCCACAGAATTATATAAAAGGGTTTTTGTCAAAACCAAAAACACTTTTACAAACAAGAAATTAAGACCTGTTTTATAAAAATAACTAGTTGATTTTTAGAGCAACTAATTATATGGTTTATTAAACAACAGCCCCTGGTTATTTTTAAAACCCCAAAACATAAAGCTCAAAACAGCAAAAGAATAACCCTCACATGCTTAAAGTATTATAGACTATCTCCTGAACATTTTTAAACAATTTAATTTAGCAATTAATTATGTTGATTAAAGGCAATGGAATAAAGAGAGAAGTTTGGGTTGTTTGAAAAAGAATAAGAGAGGGGGAAGGAGATGAAGCCCACTCAACCACACACACATCACAAGGTCACTCCCAATCACAACAAGGACACATCACAAAACAAAGGCATGGCATGACATGAATGCTATGATGCATGATGCATGAATGCATGAGACAAGGCATGACTGTTGGGGAACGTTGCATGGGAAACAAAAAATTTCCTACGCACACGCAAGATCTATCCATGGTGATGAGCATCTACGAGAGGGAGAGTGGATCTACATACCCTTGTAGATCGCTAAGCGGGAAGCGTTAAGAAACGCGGTTGGTGTAGTCGAACATCTTCGCGATCCAAATCGCCGAGCGTCCCGCAATCACATCACGATCCATCCCGCGATCCAATCACGATCCGTCCCGCGAACTCATCACGATCCGTCCCGCGATCTCATCACGATCCGTCCCGCGATCTCATCACGATCCGTCCCGTGAACTCATCACGAACGGTCTCGCAATCTTGTTCACGATCCTTCCGATCTAGCGCCGAACGGACGGCACCTCCGCGTTCAGCACACGTGCAGCTTGATGACGATCTCCACCATCTTGATCCAGCAAGAGGAAGTGGAGAGGGAGAAGAGTTCACCAGCAGCGTGACGGCGCTCCGGTGATGGTAGGTGGAGCAATTCCGGCAGGGCTTCGCCTAAGCACTGCGGAACTAGTCTAGTCTAGAGGAGCTTGATCTAGAAGTAGGGTTTAGACGTGGCTGAAAATCCTTGTCCAAAAAACCCTAAAACCACTCATATATATAGGAGGGGAGAGGAGGCTGCGCCCAAAAAGAGGGCTCTCCTTTGGTTCGGCCGAACCTACTGGGGAGGAGTCCTCCTCCTAGTAGGACTCCTCCTCCCACAAGAGAGGTGGAGTTTGGGGAGGTTTCCACCCCAATTCGGTTTGCCTCTCTTTCCTCCTGCGCATAGGCCTCCTTGGCCGACCCAACTGGCCCACTATGGGCTGGTGGGTTGCCACATAGGCCCATGGGGTGGGTTGGCCCCACTGGTGGGCCGCCGAGACCCATTCATCACTCCCGGTACACTATCGAAAATGCCCGAAACATTCCAAAGTCCAAACACCACCTTCCTATATATCAATCTTTACCTCCGGACCATTCCGAAGCTCCTCGTGATGTCCGGGATCTCATCCGGGACTCCGAACAACCTTCGGTCACCACCATACATAACTCTATACTACCGAAACGTCACCAAACCTTAAGTGTGCAGACCCTACGTGTTCGAGAACTATGTAGACATGACCGAGACACCTCTATGGTCAATAACCAATGGAGGGACCTGGATGTCCACATTGGTTCCTACATATTCTACGAAGATCTTTATCGGTCGAACCTCTATGTCAAGGATTCAGTTAATCCCGTATGATGTTCCCTTTGTTCTTCGGTATGTTACTTGCCCGAGATTCGATCGTCGGTATCTCCATACCTAGTTCAACCTCGTTACCGGCAAGTCTCTTTACTCGTTCCGTAATACAAGATCCCGTGAGTAACACTTAGTCACATTGCTTGCAAGGCTTATTGTGATGTTGTATTACCGAGTGGGCCCTGAGATACCTCTCCATCACACGGAGTAACACATCCCAGTCTTGATCCATGCCAACTCAACAGACACCCTCGGAGATACCTGTAGAGCACCTTTATAGTCACCCAGTTATGTTGCTACATTTGATACACACAAGGTAATCCTCCGATGTCAGTGATTTGCATGAACTCATGGTCATAGGAACATATACTTGACATGCAGAAAACAGTAGCAATAAACTGACACGATCATAAGCTACGTTTGTAGTTTGGGTCTTGTCCATCACATCATTCTCCTAATGATGTGATCCCATTATCAAATGACATCACATGTCAATGGTTAGGAAACCTTGACCATCTTTGATCAACGAGCTAGTTCACTAGAGGCATACTAGGGACAGAGTGTTGTCTATTTACCCACAAATGTAATGTGTTTCCATTTAATACAATTATAGCATGGATAATAAACGATTATCATGAACAACGAAATATGATAATAACTAATTTATTATTGCCTCTAGGGCATATTTCCAACAATGACAAGGAGCACTCATTTCATTAAACTCATGACAACAAGGTTCACATAAGATACATGCCATAACAGGTAGGGACACCACTTGGGCTGTCACATACATCTTCATACCGCCACAACCCCAAACCGCACCGAGTACATTAACCAGCTAAGTCGTTTTCGTGCTCAGCTATCTTTGAAATTTTACTTTTTGTTTGGTGCAACCAAACATTATATTTTTTGTTAAACAAAAAAACTTTGTTTGTTAAAAAAGTTATTTACCCGATTTAACCTGGGGCTCTTAAATTTGTATGAGCTGTTTTATAATAGCTGTGTTTTCTTCTTAGTCGTTGCAAAGTCTTTTTCTACTACTCCTTTTTTTGACACTAGTGTGTGGTTAATAGCCGGATAGCCTGGATTCTTTCTAAAGCCGCTCAAGTTTAGTTCGCTAAGCAGGCCTCACAGAAACACCCTGCCTTCGGGATATGGAGGTTGAAGCCAAAGGCTGACCGGTTGGAGTCCAGAGATCGGATGTATCATGTTAAAGCACGACCGAGGCACGAATTAAATTTTAGACCAATTTTAGATTGGCACAATTTTCTTTTGTCTAAACATAATGTTTTTTTGCATAAGTTTTTTGTTATTTCTGAGCATAACTCTTGCAGTACAATGCCAAATGCATTTCATGCATCGACAGTTTAAAGGGGGTCTGCGGTTAACACCGAACCCACCAAACACCGAGGTACTCCATGCAGTCCTCGGCAAAATGTCCTCGGTATTTCCCATTTATATGCTTTGATTTCGAGTTGTGTCTTTGGTCTATAGCTGGATTTCCTGGCTCCTATCCTTACCTCTTATGTTTCTGCTTTGTTCGACTAAGGGGTAAAGGGAGAACTACTGCGATTGTCACTTTCGGTTTAACTGGTTAAGTGCCTCAGTTAGAGAAAACCAAAAGTTGACTGACACAACAAGCGTAAATCGGTCAGCGAACCGCAGGCAGTGTTCAACCAAATATAGTCGATCGAGGTTATCGAGTAAAACGAAGGGCCTTTCTTTCTTGAAAAGCCAAGTTGTGGGTGGTTCAACCTCGAATAAATCGAGGAGTCGACGTATACCGGGGGCTATTAAGTTGCCCCCAAACATATGCTCCTATGACTAAGTGAAAGTTATAAAGCCCAGATATCTAATTGCCTTGTTTCCGCTAACACAACCGCCTCCGGGCATCGAGACATTGACTAAGGGTTGTCATGTTATTGCGGAAACACCCTGTGTAGCATCTACAAAGGGGTAGAAGCCGATGATGGGACACCCTCAAATGATAAACGGTCACAAAGGAGTCAAAATAGCATATAGCATAAAATCATTTGTATTCAATATGCGAGTGCTGCCTTCCGTAATCATTATTATAAAGCCATAAATATGCATCAATATGATTTAAGATTTGGGCCAAGCTAGGCTGCCTGGCTCCTGTGATTATACCCCCCATTGTTCGGCTAGGGGGTAAAGAGCACCTCTCTGATTGTTACTTTCGGGTCATCCGGGTTAGTACCTCAGACTGGGTGAAGCCGAAAGCTAACCATCTTAAGAATATAATGTTGGAAATATGCCCTAGAGGCTATAAATAAAGTGTTTATTATTATATGTCCTTGTTCATGATAATTGTTTATTATCCATGCTATAATTGTATTGATTCGAAACACATTGCATGTGTGGATACATAGACAACACTTTGTCCCTAGTGTGCCTCTAGTGGATTAGCTCATTGATCAAAGATGGTCATAGTTTCCTAGCCATTGACATGAGATGTTATTTGATCACGGGATCACATCATTAGGAGAATGATGGGATGGACAAGACCCAAACTATAAACGTAGCATATGATCGTGTTAGTTTATTGCTACAGTTTTTTGCATGTCAAGTATATGTTCCTATGACCATGAGATCATGCAAATCACAAACACCAGAGGAGTGCCTTGTGTGTATCAAACACGCAACGTAATTGGGTGACTATAAAGGTGCACTATAGGTATCTCCGAGGGTGTCTGCTGGGTTGGCATGGATCAACACTGGGATTTGTTACTCCGTGTGACGGAGAGGTATCTTAGGGCCCACTCGGTAATACAACATCATAATAAACCTTGCAAGCAATGTGACTAAGTGTTAGCCACGGGATCTTGTATTACGGAACGAGTAAAGAGACTTGCCGGTAATGAGGTTGAACTATGTATGGAGATACCGACGATCGAATCTCGGGCAAGTAACATACCGAAAAACAAAGGGAACATCATACGGGATTAACTGAATCCTTGACATAGAGGTTCGACTGATAAAGATCTTCATAGAATATGTAGGAATCAATATGGGCATCCAGGTCCTGCTATTGGTTATTGACCATAGAGGTGTCTCGGTCATGTCTACATAGTTCTCGAACCCGCAGGGTCTGCACACTTAAGGTTCGGTGACGTTTTGGTAGTATAGAGTTATGTATCATGGTGATTGAAGCTTTTTTGGAGTCCCGGATGAGATCCCAGACATCATGAGGAGCTCCAGAATGGTTCGGAGGTAAAGATTGATATATAGGAAAGTGGTATTTGAACTCCGGAAAAGTTTTGGGCATTTCCGACAGTGTACCGGGAGTGATGAATGGGTTCCCGGGACCACCAAGTGGGGCCCACATACCCCAAGGGGACACATCGGACTTAGAGGTGGTGTGCCATCCCCTGTTGGGCTGGGCAAGCCAGCCCAAGAGGCCCTATGCGCATGGAGAAGGAGGTAGAGTAGGGGCCAAGCAAGGCAAGGAGTCCCACTAGGAATCCACCTCCTTGTGGGAGGTGGACTCCTCCCTCTTGGCTTCGGCCGAACCTCTCCTTGGAGGAGAGGCTAGGGCTGCCTCCTCTCCCCTCCCTCCTATATATACTAGAGGATTTTTAGGGCAGCCCTAACCCTAATTCTGCCAAGTGCTGCCCTCTTCTTCCTCTAGATCGTTTTCTCCTCTGGATCGGTTTTCAGTAGTGCTTAGGCGAAGCCCTGCTGGAATTGCTCCACCACCATCATCGCAACACTGTCGCGCTACTAGAGAACTCATCTACCTCTCCGCTCCCTCTTGATAGATCAAGAAGGCAGAGATCTTCACTAAGCTGCACGTGTGTGAACGTGGAGGTGTCGTCCGTTCGGTACTTGATCGGGAGTTCGTGGGACAGCTTGCGATTTGGATCGCGGAGACATACCACTACATCAAACACGTTCTTTAACGCTTCCACTTAGTGATCTACAAGGTTATGTAGATCCAATCTCTCCTCTCGCAGATGCTCATCTCCTAGATTGATCTTGGTGAAGCGTAGGAAATTTTTTGTTTCCCATGCAACGTTCCCCAACAGTGGCATCATGAGCTAGGTCTATGCGTAGATGAGATCTGGAGTAGAACACAGAGTTTGTGGGCGTTGATATTCAGATTGCTTCCTTCCTTAGTCTTTTCTAGGTTCAGCGGTATTTTGGGATGAAGCGGCTCGGACCGACTTTACTCGTACGCTTACGAGAGACCGTGTTCCATCGACTGACATGTGACTTCGTCGTATAAAGATGGCTGGCGGGTGTCTGTCTCTCCCACTTTAGTTGGATTTGATTTGATTGAGGTGGTCCTTGTAGAAGGTTGAAAAGCAATCTTCATATCACCATTGTGATTTTTTGCGTAGGTAAGAATCGTTCTTGCTAGATACCCATAGCAGCCACGTAAAACATGCAACAATAATTAGAGGACGTCTAACTTGTTTTTGCAGGGTATGTTGTGATGTGATGCCAATTTCATGATGTTATATATGTGATGTATGAGATGATCATTTTTTTGTATAGAATATCACGACTTGCATGTCGATGAGTACGGCAACCGGCAGGAGCCATAGGATTGTCATTAATTATTGTATGACCTACGTGTCAATCATTAAGCGCTATGTAATGCTTTACTTTATCATTAAACGGTAGCAATAGTAGTAGAAGCATGGTGGGCACGACAACCCCGATGGCGACACGTTGATGGAGATCAAGATGATGGAGATCATGGTGTCATGCGGTGATGATGAAGATCATGTCGGTGCTTTCACAATGGAGATCAAAAGCACAAGTTCATGGCCATATCATGTCACTTATGAATTGCATGTGATATTAATCCTTTTGTGCACCTTGTTTTGCTTAGGACGACGGTAGCATTATAAGGTGATCCCTCACTTAAATTTCAAGATGAACTGTGTCTCCCCGAGTGTGCACCGTTGTGAAAGTTTGTCGTGTCGAGACACCACGTGATGATCGGGTATGATAGACTCTACGTTCGCATACAGCGGGTGTAAGCCAGTGTTGCACATGCAGAACACTCGGGTTAAACTTGACGAGCCTAGCATGTACAGACATGGCCTTGGAACACAAGAGACCGAAAGGTCGAGCATGAGTCATATAGTAGATATGATCAACATGATGATGTTCGCCATTGAAACCACCTTAACTCACGTGATGATCGGACTTGAGTTGGTGAATATGGATCATGTGTCACTCAGATGACCTAGGGGATGTCAATTTGAGTGGGAGCTTTAGTAAATTGATTGACTAAACTCATTATCTTGAACAATAGTCTAAGTAACCTTTGCATATTTATGTTGTAGATCAATGGCTCACGCAGTAGCACCCCTGAATTTTAATGTGTTCCTAGAGAAAGCTAAGTTGAAAGATGATGAAAGTAACTTTGTGGACTGGGCCCGTAATCTGAGGATTATCCTCACGGATTCCCAGAAGGCATATGTCCTTGATGCACCGCTTGGTAACCAACCCACAGACTTGTCATCCGAAGATGTTAAGAACGCTTGGGAGGCATGTTCTATAGATTACTCAATAGTTCAGTGTGCAATATTGTATGACTTAGAACCGGGACTTCAAAGACATTTTGAACGTCATGGAGCATATGAGATGTTCCAGGAGTTGGAGTTTATCTTTAAGAAGAATGCCCGTATCGAGAGGTATGAGACCTCCGATAAGTTCTATGCTTGCAAAATGGAGGAGAACGGGTCTATCAGTGAACTTATACTCAGAATGTCTAGGTATTCGACTCGTTTGGCGAAGTTAGGGATGCCTCTTCCGCCAGAGGAGATCACCGACAGAGTTCTTCAACCACTGCCACCTAGCTACAAAAGCTTCGTGCTAAACTATAACATGCATGGGATGAACAAGTCAGTCGCCGAGCTATTTGCGATGCTAAAAGTCGCTGAGTCTGAAATCCAGAAAGAACATCAAGTGTTGATGGTTAATAAAACCACTAGTTTCAAGAAGAATGGCAAGTCCAAGAAGGGTAACTCCAAGAAGGGTGGCAAACCAGTTGCTCCTCCCGTGAAGAAACCCAAGGCTAGACCCAAGCCAGAAACTGAGTGTTGTCATTGCAAGGGAACTGGTCACTGGAAGCGGAACTGCCCCAAGTATCTGGCTGACAAAAAGGCGACCAACAACAAACAAGGTATATACGATATACATGTTATTGATGTCTACCTTACTAGCTCTCGCTGTAGTGCCTGGGTATTTGATACCGGTTCGGTTGCTCACATTTGCAACTCAAAACAGGAACTACGGAATAGACGAAGGCTGGCGAAGGATGAAGTGACGATGCGCGTGGGAAATGGTTCCAAGGTTGATGTGATCGCCATCGGCATGCTCTCTCCTCGATTACCATCGGGATTAGTGATGAACCTGAATAATTGTTATTTAGTGCCTGCATTAAGCATGAACATTATATCTGGATCTTGTTTATTGCGAGACGGTTACTCATTTAAGTCAGAGAATAATGGTTGTTCTATTTATATGAGTAATATCTTTTATGGTCATGCACCCAATGTGAGGGGTTTATTCATATTGAATCTTGATAGTGATGATACAAATGTTCATAAGATTGCTGCCAAAAGATGTAGAGTTGATAATGATAGTACCACTTTCTTGTGGCACTACCGTTTGGGTCATATTGGTGTAAAACGCATGAGGAAGCTCCATGCTGATGGACTTTTGGAGTCACTTGATTTTGAATCACTTGACACATGTGAACCATGCCTCATGGGCAAGATGACTAAAACACCGTTCTTTGGAACAATGGAACGGGCGAGTGATTTGTTGGAAATCATACATACGGATGTGTGCGGTCCAATGAACATTGAGGTGCGCGGTGAATATCATTATTTTCTCGCCTTCACTGATGACTTAAGTAGATATGGGTATATTTACTTAATGAAACACAGGTCTGAAACATTTGAAAAGTTTAAGCAATTTCAGAGTGAAGTTGAGAATCATCGTAACAAGAAGATTAAATTCCTATGATGTGATTGAGGAGGTGAATATATGAGTTATGAGTTTGGCAGTCACTTAAGACAGTGTGGAATTGTTTCACAATTGACACCGCCTGGAACACCACAGCGTAATGGTGTGTCCGAACGTCGTAACGAACCTTATTGGATATGGTGTGTTCTATGATGTCTCTTGCTTATTTGCCACTATTGTTTTGGGGTTATGCATTAGAGACAGCTGCATTCACTTTAAATAGGGCACCATCAAAATCTGTTGAGGCGACGCCATATGAACTGTGGTTTGGCAAAGAGCCAAAGTTGTCGTTTCTTAAAGTTTGGGGATGTGATGCTTATGTCAAAAAGCTTCAGCCTGAAGAGGTGGAACCCAAAGCGGAGAAATGCGTCTTCATAGGATACTCAAAAGTGACAGTTGGTTATACCTTCCATCTCAGATCCGAAGGCAAAGTGTTTGTCGCTAAGAACGGAACATTTCTTGAGAAAGAGTTTCTCTTGGAAGAATTGAGTGGGAGAAAAATAGAGCTTGATGAGGTTATTGAACCTTTGCTTCAACCAGAGAGTAGCGCAGCGCAGAAAGATGTTTTTGTTGATCCTACGGTAGTTGAAGAGGAAGTTAATGATGAAGATCATGAAGCTTCGGATCAAGTTACTATTAAATCTCGTAGGTCGACAAGGGCGCGTACTGCTCCTGAGTGATACGGCAACCCTGTCTTGGAGGTCATGTTGTTGGACAATAATGAACCTACGAGCTATGGAGGAGAGTGTTGGGGAACGTCGCATGGGAAACAAAAAATTTCCTACGCACACGCAAACCTATCCATGGTGATGAGCATCTACGAGAGGGAGAGTGGATCTACATACCCTTGTAGATCGCTAAGCGGGAAGCGTTAAGAAACGCGGTTGGTGTAGTCGAACATCTTCGCGATCCAAATCGCCGAGCGTCCCGCGATCTCATCACGATCCGTCCCGCGATCCAATCACGATCCGTCCCGTGAACTCATCACGATCCGTCCCGCGATCTCATCACGATCCGTCTCACGATCTTGATCACAATCTGTCCGCGAACTCATCACGATCCGTTCCGCGATCTCATCACGAACTGTCCCGCGATCTCGATCACGGTCCTTCCGATCCAGCGCCGAACGGACGGCACCTCCGCATTCAGCACACGTGTAGCTTGATGACGATCTCCACCATCTCGATCCAGCGAGAGGAGGTGGAGAGGAGAGAGAGTTCACCGGCAGCATGACGGCGCTCCGGTGATGGTGGTGGAGTGATTCCGGCAGGGCTTCGCCTAAGCGCTGCGGAAAACCGATCTAGAGGAGAAACTGTGCACCGGTGAAACGGGTAGCACGTGGCCGGAAATACTGTCCAAAAACCACCCAATACACTAGTATATATAGGAGGAGAGGAGAGGAGAGGCAGCCAAGGCCTTTGGGTCGGCCGAAATAGGAGGTGGGAGCAATCCTACTTCACCTCCAATCCTAGTTGGAGTAGGATTGCCTCCTATTGGCTGATTTTTCACTTTTTGCTTTAGGACTTTCTCTCCTGCGCCATGGGCCTTTGTGGCTGTTTTCCCAGCCCACTAAGGGCTGGTTATTATTATCCCACAGCCCATGGACCTCTTGGGGTCGAAATACCCCTCCCGGCGGTCCTCCGGTACACTACCGGCACTCCCGGTACAATACCGATACTCCCGGTACACTACCGATGAGCCCGAAACTTTTCCGGAAACCAAACTGGGACTTCCTATATATGAATCTTTACCTCCGGACCATTCCGGAGCTCCTCGTGACATCCGGGATATCATCCGGGACTCCGAACAACCTTCGGTCACCACCATACATAACTCTACACTACCGAAACGTCACCGAACCTTAAGTGTGCAGACCCTGCGGGTTCGAGAACTATGTAGACATGACCGAGACACCTCTACGGTCAATAACCAATGGCGGGACCTGGACGTCCACATTGGTTCCTACATATTCTACGAAGATCTTTATCGGTCGAACCTCTATGTCAAGGATTCAGTTAATCCCGTATATCGTTCCCTTTGTTCTTCGGTATGTTACTTGCCCGAGATTCGATCGTCGGTATCTCCATACCTAGTTCAACCTCGTTACCGGCAAGTCTATTTACTCGTTCCGTAATACAAGATCCCGCAACTAACAATTAGTCACATTGCTTGCAAGGCTTATTGTGATGTTGCATTACCGAGTGGGCCCCGAGATACCTCTCCGTTACACGGAGTAACAAATCCCAGTCTCGATCCATGCCAACTCAACAGACACCATCGGAGATACCTGTAGAGCACCTTTATAGTCACCCAGTTATGTTGCGACGTTTGATACACACAAGGCACTCCTCCGATATCCGTGAGTTGCATGATCGCATGGTCATAGGAACATATACTTGACATGCAGAAAACAGTAGCAATAAACTGACACGATCATATGCTATGTTTGTAGTTTGGGTCTTATCCATCACATCATTCTCCTAATGATTTTATCCCGTTATCAAATGACATCTCATGTCCATGGCTAGGAAACCTTAACCATCCTTTGATTAACGAGCTAGTCCATTAGAGGCATACTAGGGACATGGTTTTGTCTATGTATCCACACATGCATTTAAGTCTCCGATCAATACAATTATAGCATGGATACTAAACGATTATCATGAACAAGGAAATATGATAATAACTAATTTATTATTGCCTCTAGGGCATATTTCCAATAGTCTCCCACTTGCACTAGAGTCAATAATCTAGTTCACATCACCATGTGATTCGCATTGTTATGAATCTAACACCCAATGAGTTCTGGGGCTCGATCATGCTTTGCATGTGAGAGAGGTCTTATAGTCAACGGGTCTGCGATATTCAGATCCGTGTGTACTTTGCATATCTCTATGTCAAACCGTAAACACTGCTACCACACTCCACTTGGTACTATTTCCAAATGGCTGCTCCACTATACGTATCCAGATTGCTACTACTAGTCATCCGGATAGGTGTTAAAGCTTGCATCGACGTAACTCTTTACGACGAACTCTTTATCACCTCCATAATCAAGAAACATTTCCTTAGTCCTCTGGTTACTAAGGATAATTCCGACCGCTGTCCAGTGATCCACTCCTGGACCACTCTTGTACCCCTTGACAGACTCATGGCAAGGCACACATAGGTGCGGTACACAGCATGGCATAATATAGAGCCTATGGCTAAGGCATAGGGGATGACGTTCGTCCTTTCTCTTTCTTCTGCCGTTGTCGATCTTTGAGTCTCACTCAACTTCACACCTTACAAATCAGACGAGAACTATTTCTTTGGCTGATCCATTTTGAACTCTTTCAAAATCTTGTGAAGGTATGCACTCATTGAAAGTCTCATCAAGCATCTTGATCTATCTCTATAGATTTTGATACTCAACAATTAGGTAGCTTTATCCAGGTCTTCCTTTGAAAATCACTTTCCAAATAACCGTTTTATGCTTTCCAGAAACTCTACATTATTTCTGAACAACAATATGTCATCCACATATACTTATCAGAAATTCTATAGTGCTCCCACTCACTTTATTGCAAATACAAGTTTCTCATAAACTTTGTATAAACATCAAAACTTTGATCACCTCATCAAAGCGTATATTCCAACTCCGAGATGCTTGCTTCAGTCCATGGAAGGATCACCGAAGCTTGCACACCTTTTAGCATCCTTAGGCCTGACAAAACCTTCTGGTTGTATCACATACAACCTTTCCTCAAGTAAACCATTAAGGAAACGATGTTTTGACATCCATCTGCCAGATTTCATAATTGAAAACACAGCAACTGCTAACATAATTCCAACAGACTTTTAGCATCGCTACGAGTGAGAAAGTCTCATCGTAGTCAACTCCTTGAACTTGTCACAAACATCTTTGCAACAAGTTGAGCTTTACAAATAGTGACATTCACCATCAGTGTCTGTCTTCATTTTAAAGATCCATTTGTACTCAACAACCTGCCGTCCAACGAGCAAGTCTACCAAAGTCTACACTTGGTTTTAATACATGGATCCTATCTCGGATTTCATGGCCTCCAACCATTTGTCGGAATCCGGGCCCATCATCGCTTCTCCATAGCTCGTAGGTTCATCGTTGTCCAACAACATGACCTCCAAGACAGAGTTGTCGTACCGCTCAGGAGCAGTACACATCCTTGTCTACCTACGAAGTTCGATAGTAACTTGATCCTGAAGCTTCATGATCATCATCATTAACTTCCTCTTCAACTAACGTAGGCTTCACAGAAACATCTTTCTGCGCTGCGCTACTCTCTGGTTGAACAAAGGTTTAACAACCTCATCAAGTTCTATCTTCCTCCCACTCAATTCTTTCGAGAGAAACTTTTTCTTGAGAAAGGACCCAGTTCTAGCAACAAACACTTTGCACTCGGATCTGAGATAGAAGGCATACCCATCTATTCTTAGGGTAGTCTATGAAGATACATTTGTCCGCTTTGGGTTCTAGCTTATTATGTGAAAACATTTTCCACACAAGCATCGCAGCCCCAAACATTAAGAAATGACAGCTTAGGTTTCTATCAAACCATAATTCACACGGTGTCATCTCAACGGATTTAGATGATGCCCTATTTAAAGTGAATGTAGTTGTCTCTAATGCATAACCCCAAAAATTATAGTAGTAAAACGATAAGAGACATCACAGTATGCACTATATCAATAGAGCATGACTATGATGTTCGGACACACCATCACACCATGGTGTTCCAGGTGGCGTTAGTTGTGAAACAAATTTCACGTTGTCTTAAGTTGTATGCCAAACTCGTAACTCAGATATTCACCTCCACGATCATATCGCGGTCATTTTTATCTTCTTGTCACGATGATCTTTAAACTTCACTCTGAATTTGCTTGAACCTTTCAAACAATTCAGACTTGTGTTTCATTAAGTAAATATACACTATATCTACTCAAATCATAAGTGAAGGTAAGAAAATAATGATATCCACTGCATGCTACAAGACTCACTAGATTGCATACATCAACATGTATCATTTCCAATGAATCACTTGCCCGCTCCATCCAACGGGGTCCTTTAGTCATCTTGCCCAAGAGGCATGGTTCGCATGTCTCAACCGATTCGAAATCGATGAGTCCAAATATCCATCAGCATGGAGTTTCTACATGCGCTTTATACCAATATGACATTTAGCGGCAGTGCCACAAGTATGTGGTACTATCATTATTAACTTTGTATCTTTTGACATCAATGTTATGAACATGTGTACTACTACGATCAAGATTTCAACAAACCATTCTCACTGGGTGCATGACCATTGAAGGTATTATTCATGTAACCAGAATAACTATTATTCTCGGACTTAAATGAATAACCGTATTGCAACAAACATGATCTAATCATGTTCATGCTCAACGCAAAACACCAAATAACATTTATTTAGGTTCGTCACTAATCCTGAAGGTAGAGAGAGCGTGCGATGTTGATCACATCAACCTTGGAAACATTTCCAACACACATCGTCACCTCACCCTTAGCTAGTTCTCCGTTTATTCCGTAGCTTTTATTTCGAGTTACTAACATTTAGCAACTGAACCGGTATCCAATACCCAGGTGCTACTAGGAGTACTAGCAAGGTACACATAAATAACTCGTATATTAAATATGCTTCTGTCGATGTTGCCAGCCTTCTTATCTACCAAGTATCTAGGGTTGTTCCGCTTCAGCGACCTCTCACCTCATAATAGAAGCACTTAGTCTCGGGTTTGAGTTCAACTTTGGGTTGCTTCACTGGAGCAGCAACTGACTTGCTATCCATGAAGTTTCCCTCCTTGCTCTTGCCCTTTTCGAAACTAGTGGTTTGATTAACCATCAACACTTGACGCTCCTTCTTGATTTCTACCTTCGCGGTGTCAAACATCGCGAACAGCTCAGGGATCAATACTTCTATCCCTGGTGTATTATAGTTCATCACTAAGTTCTAGTAGCTTTAGTGACAGTGACTTGGAGAACTATATCAATCACTATCTTATCTGGAAGATCAACTCCCACTTGATTCAAGCGATTGTAGTACCCAGACAATCTGAGTACATGCTCAACGATTGAGCTATTCTCCTTCATCTTACAAGCAAAGAATCTTGTTGGAGATCTCATATCTCGCAACAAAGGCACGAGCCTGAGATCACAATCTCTGCTCCTAGAACATCTCATATGTTCCGTGACGTCAAAACGTTTTGGAGCCTCAATTCTAAGCCGTAATGCATGACGCACTAAACTATCAAGTAGTCATCGAAACGTGCCTGTTAGATGTTCACAACATCTATAGACGACGCTAGAGGGGGTGGCGCACCGAGCGGTGCATTAAGGACATAAGCCTTCTGTGCAGCAATGAGGACAATCCTCAGATCACGGACCCAGTCCGCAATTTTGCTACCAACATCTTTCAATTCTATTTCTCTAGGAACATATAAAAATACAAGGGAGCTACAGCGCGAGCTAGTAATCTACAACATAATTTGCAAAGACACTTTGACTATGTTCATGATAATGAGTTCAATTAATCATATTACTTAAGAACTCCCACTCAAATTGACATCCCTCCGATCATTCGAGTGATACATGATCCAAATTCACCAACTCAAGTCCGATCATCACGTGAGTTGAGGTGGCTGCAATGGTGAACATCATTATGTTGATCATATCTACTATATGACTCATGTTCGACCTTTCGGTCTCTCGTGTTCCGAGGCCATGTCTGTACATTCTAGGCTCGTCAAGTTTAACCCGAGTGTTCTGCGCGTGCAAATCTGGCTTGCACCCGTTGTATGTGAACGTAGAGTCTATCACACCCGATCATCACGTGGTGTCTCAACACGACGAACTTTCGCAACGGTGCACACTCGGGGAGAACACAGTTCATCTTGAAATTCAAGTGAGGGATCACCTTATAATGCTACCGCCGTACTAAGCAAAACAAGGTGCATAAAAGGATTAACATCTCATGCAATTCATAAGTGACATGATATGGCCATGAACTTGTTTTTAAGATCTCCATCTTCGAAACACCGGCATGATCTCCATCGTCACCGGCACAGCACCATGATCTCCGTCATCTTGATCTCCATCAATGTGTTGCCATTGGGGTTGTCACGCCCTGCATGCTTCTACTACTATTGCTACCGTAGCGATGAAGTAAAGCATTACATAGCGCTTAATGATTGACACGCAGGTCATACAATAATTAAAGACAACCCTATGGCTCCTGCCGGTTGCCGTACTCATCGACATGCAAGTCGTGATAATCTATACATCACATGATCATCTCATACATCACATATATCTCATCATGTAATTGGCCATATCACATCACAACATACCCTGCAAAAACAAGTTAGACGTCCTCTAATTGTTGTTGCATATTTTACGTGGCTGCTATGGGTATCTAGCAAGAACAATTCTCACCTACGCATAAACCACAACGGTGATACACTAGTTTGCTTTTCAACCTTCTCACGGACCGCCTTTGTCGAATCCGATCCAACTAAAGTGAGAGAAACTGTCACCCGCAAGCCATCTAGGCAACAAGTTGCGTCGAGGGAACCGGTCTCTCGTAAGCGTACGAGTAATGTTGGTCCGGGCCGCTTCATCTCACAATCCCTCTGAACCAAAATACGACCAAGGGAGGAAGCAATCTAAGCATCAACGCCCACAAACCTTTTGTGTTCTACTCGAGATCTCATCGAACCATCAACCTAGCTCATGATGCCACTGTTGGGGAACGTCGCATGGGAAACAAAAAAATTCCTACGCACACGCAAACCTATCCATGGTGATGAGCATCTACGAGAGGGAGAGTGGATCTACATACCCTTGTAGATCGCTAAGCGGGAAGCGTTAAGAAACGCGGTTGGTGTAGTCGAACATCTTCGCGATCCAAATCGCCGAGCGTCCCGCGATCTCATCACGATCCGTCCCGCGATCCAATCACGATCCGTCCCGTGAACTCATCACGATCCGTCCCGCGATCTCATCACGATCCATCTCACGATCTTGATCACGATCTGTCCGCGAACTCATCACGATCCGTTCCGTGATCTCATCACGAACTGTCTCGCGATCTCGATCACGGTCCTTCCGATCTAGCGCCGAACGGACGGCACCTCCGTGTTCAGCACACGTGCAGCTTGATGACGATCTCCACCATCTCGATCCAGCCAGAGGAGGTGGAGAGGAGAGAGAGTTCACCGGCAGCGTGACAGCGCTCCGGTGATGGTGGTGGAGTGATTCCGGCAGGGCTTCGCCTAAGCGCTGCGGAAAACCGATCTAGAGGAGAAACTGTGCACCGGTGAAATGGGTAGCACGTGGCCGGAAATTCTGTCCAAAAACCACCCAATACACTAGTATATATAGGAGGAGAGGAGAGGAGAGGCATCCAAGGCCTTTGGGTCGGCCTAAATAGGAGGTGGGAGCAATCCTACTTCACCTCCAATCCTAGTTGGAGTAGGATTGCCTCCTATTGGCTGATTTTCCACTTTTTGCTTTAGGACTTTCTCTCCTGCGCCATGGGCCTTTGTGGCTGTTTTCCCAGCCCACTAAGGGCTGGTTATTATTCTCCCACAGCCCATGGACCTCTTGGGGTCGAAATACCCCTCCCGGAGGTCCTTCGGTACACTACCGGCACTCCCGGTACAATACCGATACTCCCGGTACACTACCGATGAGCCCGAAACTTTTCCGGAAACCGAACTGGGACTTCCTATATATGAATCTTTACCTCCGGACCATTCCGGAGCTCCTCGTGATGTCCGGGATCTCATCCGGGACTCCGAACAACCTTCGGTCACCACCATACATAACTCTACACTACCGAAACGTCACCGAACCTTAAGTGTGCAGACCCTGCGGGTTCGAGAACTATGTAGACATGACCGAGACACCTCTACGGTCAATAACCAATGGCAGGACCTGGACGTCCACATTGGTTCCTACATATTCTACGAAGATCTTTATCGGTCGAACCTCTATGTCAAGGATTCAGTTAATCCCGTATATCGTTCCCTTTGTTATTCGGTGTGTTACTTGCCCGAGATTCGATCGTCGGTATCTCCATACCTAGTTCAACCTCGTTACCGGCAAGTCTCTTTACTCGTTCCGTAATACAAGATCCCGCAACTAACAATTAGTCACATTGCTTGCAAGGCTTATTGTGATGTTGCATTACCGAGTGGGCCCCGAGATACCTCTCCGTTACACGGAGTAACAAATCCGAGTCTCGATCCATGCCAACTCAACAGACACCATCGGAGATACCTGTAGAGCACCTTTATAGTCACCCAGTTACGTTGCGACGTTTGATACACACAAGGCACTCCTTCGATATCCGTGAGTTGCATGATCGCATGGTCATAGGAACATATACTTGACATGCAGAAAACAGTAGCAATAAACTGACACGATCATATGCTATGTTTGTAGTTTGGGTCTTATCCATCACATCATTCTCCTAATGATGTGATCCCGTTATCAAATGACATCTCATGTCCATGGCTAGGAAACCTTAACCATCCTTTGATCAACGAGCTAGTCCATTAGAGGCATACTAGGGACATGGTTTTGTCTATGTATCCACACATGCATTTAAGTCTCCGATCAATACAATTATAGCATGGATAATAAACGATTATCATGAACAAGGAAATATGATAATAAATAATTTATTATTGCCTCTAGGGCATATTTCCAACAGAGAGATGATGGGCCCCAATTCCAAGAAATGGTTAGAGGCCATGAAATCCAAGATGTTATCCATGTATGAAAACAAAGTATGGACTTTGGAAGTATTACGTGAAGGGCGAAAGACCATTCAGAACCAATGTGTATGTGGCTTTGTCTCAAAGACCGAGACATAAAATCTACCACCGTCGGTTCGTTATTAAAATTTCCGGTGACTCGTGATTAAACAGTCCGGCATCATTGTCTTTTTTTGTGTGGTGGTCATTATTCAAAGAATTGTTTCTCCAAAAAAATTTGGTCCACAGATATGTTTCAGACGTCTTTTTTATTGTAATATTTTTTTCTTTTTGTTTCATGCACATATAGCTTTATATATAAAAAGTAGAAGCACAAGAATTCGAACCTAGGCAGCAAAGAAAAAGCCCATAAGCGCAAACCAACTCATCTAGAACTATTCATGTGGAAAAATAAAGGTAGGCCGCCTAAAAGGACGGCCACCTCGTGTACCACACCCCTATTGGCCCGGCCCACGACGTGAGAGGGACATCGTCTGTTTTCTCATTGTGTTTTTTCTTTTGTTTTTATTTTCCTATGTTTTTTATTTAACTCATTTTAATATCAAAAAAGTTCTATTTTATAAATGTGGAATTTTGAATATTTTCTTGAAACCATAACATATTTGTGGATTAAGAAAATCTAGATTTTAGAAAAATGTTCGCATATTGAAAACTTATTCATGAATTTTAAAAAAAAGATTGTGAATTTAGAAATATCCATAATTTTCTTAAATGTTCAAAGAAATAAAAACAACCGTCCATTAAAAAATTAGGTTTATCAATTCGAAAAATGTTCATGCATTTAAAGAAAATATTTGACAAACAAAAAAAATCATGCATTTCAATATATGTTCATCAAAACAAAAACCTTCGTGAATTTCAGAAAAACGTTCGTTGATACAAAATATGTTCACCGATTCAAGAAATATTTGCTAATTGATAAAATGTTTCCCAATTCCAAAAATGTTTGACTATTTATAAAAAACATAGTTTTCTAATATTTTAGTCAATTTAAAAACTGTACAAAATTTCATAGAAAATGTTTGGGAATTGAAAAAATGTTCACGACTTAATATTTTTTTCACGAATTTGGAAAATATACACGTTTTCAAAAATATTTCCATGAATTCCAAAACATTTCATGATTTCAAAAATGTCCATGAGTTTGAAAATACGTTCGCAACACGGAAGTAAAGCAAAGAAACAGAAGAACTACACAAGAAAAAAAACAGAAAAACTGAAGAAAATAAAATAGAAAAAGATGTTCACAAAACCTTTATGCAGAAGAACTCGTAATGGGCCGTCCCAGAAGTGGACCTACACAGCAATCTACACGTGGAATTGGATTCCCTGAAAAGAAGAGATAGTTTTGCTGCCAAAATTCGTTTGATTTGTACTTTCGTATATGGTCGCAAGTAATCAAAAAACTCACCCCGTTCGTATGGTTTAGGCTGCTCACATGAATGTTCTATTGGACCCCAGCTTTGCATTGGGCCCCGGGACAACCTTTATTTGTATCAACAAAAACAGATGTGGGGCATGCCAAGCTAGCTCCCATGTGTACGTTATTCCCGATGAAAAGATTGGATTTTTGGATTAGGTCGACCTCCTGTGGTTTTCTCATTGATTGCTCCTCCTTCAGATCCCAAGGGTTAAGAAACACCACCTTTACATCGACATATATTATTTTTGTGAAATAATTCTTGCATTACTCAAAATCAAATGTTACACTCACGATGGACAATATCAATGGCTTCCTCTCGACCCGGTCCAAGTTATTTTTTTGCATGGGACCATGTCTTCATCGTTGATGATCACGTCGATCAGATGGTGTCCGCCATTGGTGTACTCATCCCCAGAGCATCCAAGGGTAGAAGACCACCTTTCTTAACCCGCCGACACCATATGCATTGTTGGGGAACGTTGCATGGGAAACAAAAAAAATCCTGCGCACACGCAAGATCTATCCATGGTGATGAGCATCTACGAGAGGGAGAGTGGATCTACATAACCTTGTAGATCGCCAAGTGGGAAGCGTTAAGAAACGCGGTTGATGTAGTTAAACGTCTTCGCGATCCAAATCGCCGAGCGTCCCGCGATCCAACACGATCCGTCCCGCGATCCAATCATGATCCGATCCCGCGATCTCATCACGATTCGTCTCGCGATCCAATCACGAATCGTCTCGCGATCTTGATCACGGTCCTTCCAAACGGACGGCACCTCCGCGTTCAGCACATGTACAGCTTGATGACGATCTCTGCCTTCTTGATCCAACAAGAGGGAGCGGAGAGGTAGACGAGTTCTCCGGCAGCGCGACGGCGTTGCGGCGATGGTGGTGGAGCAATTCCAGCCGGGCTTCGCCTAAGCACCGCTAAAACCGATCTAGAGGAGAAACTATGAACTAGAGGAGAGGCAGCACGTGCCTTAGGGTTTCTTGATGTGTTCCAAGTGCTAGCCCCGCCCCTTTATTTATATGCTGAGCCTTGGGGTCGAAACTTGGAGAAAAATCCTCCTCAAGGTCGGTTTGCCCACAAGGCAAGAGTCCTCCTCGGACTCCAGGACCAGACGCCAAGGTCCTCGGCGTCTGGCCCCAGACGCCAGGGTCCCTAGCGTTTGGCCCCTGGCCTCCGTAAAACAGCTTTTGCACCTTCCTAAAGCCTCATGGGCTTTACCCCTTGGCCCAAATAAAGTGTCATTGTACCCCGCACATTTCGGGAAACGTCCAAAACTATTTCCGGTGAATTCCGGAACCCTTCCGGAGACCAAATTCTATTATCCCATATATCAATATTTACCTCCAGACCATTTCGGAGCTCATTGTGATGTCCAAGATCTCATAAGGGACTCTGAACAACCATCGGTCACCACCATACATAACTCTATACTACCGAAACGTCACCGAACCTTAAGTGTGCACATCCTGCGGGTTCGAGAACTATGTGGACATGACCGAGACACCACTACGGTCAATAACCAATAGCGGTACCTAGATGCCCATATTGGTTCCTACATATTCTACGAAGATCTTTATGGGTCGAACCTCTAAGTCAAAGATTCAGTTAATCTCTTATGATGTTCCCTTTGTTCTTCGGTATATTACTTTCCCGAGATTCGATCGTCGGTATCTCCATACCTAGTTCAACCTCATTACCGGCAAGTCTCTTTACTCATTCCGTAATACAAGATCCCATGACTAACACTTAGTCACATTGCTTGCAAGGCTTATTGTGATGTTGTATTACCGAGTATGCCCTGAGATACCTCTCCATCACACAGAGTAACAAATCCCAGTCTTGATCCATGCCAACCCAATAGACACCCTCAGAGATACCTGTAGAGCACCTTTATAGTCACCCAGTTATGTTGCGACATTTGATACACACAAGGTACTCCTCCGGTGTCAGTGAGTTGCATGTTCTCATGGTCATAGAAACAGATACTTGACATCCAGAAAACAGTAGCAATAAACTGACATGATCATATGCTACGTTTGTAGTTTGGGTCTTATCCATCACATCATTCTCCTAATGATGTGATCCCGTTATCGAATGACATCTCATGTCCATGACTAGGAAACCATAGTCATCATTGATAAACGAGCTAGTCTACTAGAGGCATACTAGGGACATGGTGTTGTCTATGTATCCACACATGTATCTGAGTTTTCGATCAATACAATTATAGCATGGATAATAAACGATTATCATGAACAAGGAAATATGATAATAACTAATTTATTATTACCTCTAGGGCATATTTCCAACAGTCTCCCACTTGCACTAGAGTCAATAATCTAGTCCACATCACCATGTGATTCGCATTGTTATGAATCTAACACCCAATGAGTTCTAGGGCTCGATCATGCTCTGCATGTGAGAGAGGTCTTTTTAGTCCACGGGTCTGCGATATTCAGATTCATGTGTACTTTGCAAATCTCTATGTCATACAGTAAATACTGCTACCACACTACACTTGGAGCTATTCCAAATGGTTGCCCCACTATACGTATCTAGATTTCTACTAAGAGTCATCCGGATTGGTGTTAAAGCTTGCCGATGTAACTCTTTACGACGAAATCTTTATCACCTCCATAATCGAGAAACATTTCCTTAGTCCTCTATTTACTAAGGATAATCCTGACCACTGTCCAGTGATCCACTCATGGATCATTTTTTTACCCCTTGATGAACTCATGGCAAGGCACACACAAGTGCGATACACAGCATGGCATACTACACACAGCCTATGGCTAAGGCATAGGGGACGACGTTCGTCCTTTCTCTTTCTTCTTCCGTGGTCGAGCTTTGATTCTCACTCAACTTCACACCTTAAAAACCAGGCAAAAACTCTTTCTTTGACTGATCCATTTTGAACTCTTTCAAAATCTTGTGAAGGTATGTACTCATTGAAAGTCTCATCTAGCGTCTTGATCTATCTCTATAGATCTTGATGCCCAACAATTAAGTAGCTTTATCCAGGTCTTCCTTTGAAAAAACCCTTTTCAAACAACCCTTTATGCTTTCCAGAAATTCTACATCATTTCCGATCAACAATATGTCATCCACATATGCTTATCAGAAACTCTATAGTGCTCCCACTCACTTTATTGTAAATACAAGTTTCTCATAAACTTTGTATAGACTCACAAACTTTGATCACCTCATCAAAGTGTATATTCCAACTCCGAGATGCTTGCTCTAGTCCATAGAAAGATCACTGGAGCTTGCAAACCTTTTAGCATCCTTAGGACTGACAAAACTTTCTACTTGTATCTCATACAACCTTTCTTCAAGGAAGGAAACGATGTTTCGACATCCATCTGCTAGATTTCACAATTGAAAAATGCAGCAACTGCTAACGTAATTCCAACAGAATTTAGCATTGCTACGGGTGAGAAAGTCTCATCGTAGTCAACTCCTTGAACTTGGCGGAAACTTCTGTCCGACAAGTCAAGCTTTATAAATGCTGACATTTACCACCAGTGCCTGTCTTCATCTTAAAGGTCCATTTGTACTCGACGGCCTGCCCTCAAACAAGCAAGTCTACCAAAGTCCATACTTGGTTTTCATACATGGATCCTTTCTCGAATTTCATGGCCTCTAACCATTTGTTGAAATCCGGGCCCATCATCGCTTCTCCATAGCTCGTAGGTTCATCGTTGTCCAACAACATGACCTCCAAGACAGGGTTGTCGTACCACTCAGGAGTAGTACGCGTCATTGTCGACCTACGAAGTTTGATAGTAACTTGATCCAAAGCTTCATGATCATCATCATTAACCTCCTCTTCAACTAACATAGGCTCCACAGAAACAATTTTCTGTGCTACGCTACTCTCTAGTTGAAACAAAGGTTCAACAACCTCATCAAGTTCTATCATCCTCCCACTCAATTCTTTCGAGAGAAACTCTTTCTCGAGAAAGGACCCGTTTTTAGCAACAAACACTTTGCACTTGGATCTGAGATAGAAGGTATACCCAACTGTTCTTAGGGTATTCTATGAAGATGCATTTGTCTACTTTGGGTTCGAGCTCATTAGGTGAAAACCCTTTTTACATAAGTGTTGCAGCCTCAAACATTAAGAAATGACATCTTAGGTTTCTGCCAAACCATATGGTGTCATCTCAACAGATTTAGACGGTGCCCTATTTAAAGTGAATGTAGTTGTCTCTAATGCATAACCCCAAAACGATAGTGGTAAAACGATAAGAGACATCATAATTCGCACCATATCCAATAGAGCACGACTATGACGTTCGGACATACCATCACACTATGGTGTTCCAGGTGGCATGAGTTGTGAAACAACTTTCATATTGTCTTAAGTTGTATACCAAACTCGCAACTCAGATATTCACCTCCACGATCATATCGCAGACATTTTTATCTTCTTGTCACGATGATCTTAAAATTCACTCTGAATTTGCTTGAACTTTTCAAACAATTCAGAGTTGTGTTTCATTAAGTAAATATACACTATTATCTACTCAAATCATCAGTGAAGGTAAGAAAATAACGGTATCCACCGCACGCTACAAGACTCATTGGATTGCATACATCAACATGTATAATTTCCAATAAATCACTTGCCCGCTCCATCAAACCGAAAAATGGGGTCCTTAGTCATCTTGCCCAAGAGGCATGGTTCCATGTCTCAACCGATTCGAAATCGAATGGGTCCAAAGATCTATCAGCATGGAGTTTCTTCATGCAATTTATACCAATATGACATTTAGCGGTAGTGCCACAAGTATGTGTGTAAGGGCAAATTTCTCCCTAAGTGGTTTTGGTGATTTATGACAATGCCTTTGTGGACTAATTGTGTGCATTGAGAATTTCAGATATCTCATGTCTAGGCACAAGACGATTTAGTGCCCCTCAGAGCCTCTCGAAGGCGGTTGTTCTCTATGTTTCCTTTTGGTGGATTTGAGTCGTAGGAAAGATGTACTATTAAGAGGGGGTCTGCTTCGGTAAGGTCTGGGTGGAATCAACACGTACACATCTATTCCTTTGCACCACCTTTCCCTCTCTTCGATGGAGCCCCAACTCGTTTTCCTTCACTGTGCAAAGTGAAAGCCTGTTGGGTGTTTGAGTTTAGTGGTCAGCGGTAGTACCGCTCAAAGGAGCGGTAGTACCGCAGGTGCCAGTGGTAGTACCACTCGGTGGAGCGGTAGTACCGTTGTCTCCTGCCCTGCAGCTTACGCCTGCGGTAGTAGGCGCGGATGTAATTTTTTACATCCGCCCTATTACGGTAGTACCGTGATTCACGTCCAGTACTACCGTGCCAGACTTTTTTGCAGTGTTTCCCTCTACGGAGGTAGGCATGGAAGTAATTTTTTACTTTCATGCATCTCCAGTGCCTGCCTCTGTTGACCATGCGGTAGTACCGCATGGGCTCGTGGTAGTACCGCTCTGGCGGTTCTACCGCTTGTTGACTAGTGCAAACAGCCAGAGCCTGTTTCTCCCGTGCGAGCGG
Source organism: Hordeum marinum (assembly GCA_022496015.1). Classification (NCBI taxonomy): domain Eukaryota; kingdom Viridiplantae; phylum Streptophyta; class Magnoliopsida; order Poales; family Poaceae; genus Hordeum; species Hordeum marinum. The sequence goes on from CM039673.1 coordinate 303,910,440, forward strand.
TAGAACCGCATGAGGCAGCGGTAGTACTGCAAGCCCTCACGGTAGTACCATGGTTTTTGCGGTAGTACCGCGACGTGCGGGGCTGAGGGTGTGGATAACGGTTGGAACTTGTCCCCCACTATAAAACGGAGGCCTTCTTCCCTAAGAAGCTCACCTCTTCCTTTCCCAAACTCCATTGTTGCTCCAAGCTCCATTTTAGCCCGATCTCTCTCCCTAGCCAATCAAACTTTTTGATTCTCTAGGGATTGGTTTAGAAGGCCCCGATCTACACTTCCACCAAGAGAAATTTGATTCCCCCCACTAATCCCTTGCGGATCTTGTTACTCTTGGGTGTTTGAGCACCCTAAACGGTTGAGGTCACCTCGGAGCCACATTCCATTGTGGTGAAGCTTCGTGGTGTCGTTGGGAGCCTCCAATTCAGTTGTGAGATTGCCCCAACCTTGTTTGTAATGGTTCGGTCACCTCCTTCAAGGGCACCAATAGTGGAATCACGGCATCTCGCATTGTGTGAGGGCATGAGGAGAATACGGTGGCCGTAGTGGCTTCTTGGGGAGCATTGTGCCTCCACACCGCTCCAATGGAGATGTACTTCCCCACAAAGGAAGGAACTCCGGTAATACATCCTCCTCTCCATCGGCTCCACTTTTGGTTATCTCGCACCTTTACTTCTTGCAAGCTTTTATTGTGTTATATCCCTTGCTTGCTTGTGTACTTGTTGTGGTTAGCATCATATAGGTTATTCATCTAGTTGCACATCTAGCCAACTTATTTGATTCTAAGCCTAAATTGTTAAGGAAAAGTTAAAAATTGTTAGTTGCCTATTCACCCCCCCCCCCCTCTAGTCAACCATATCGATCCGTTCAATTGGTATCAGAGCCATGTCTCTTTATTAAGGGTTTCACCACCCGAAGAGTACGGCTGGCGAAGAGGTGCGTGTGGGAGAACTTCCCGAGGCCATGGGTGTGAACACGGTCTCACGCGAGGATTTGAACGAGGCCTTGTCCTTACTCAAATCCTCCATGGCGACCGAGGTTCAATCCATGTTTAAAGATTTCCTTAATACTCTTAAAATGTCTACCGATGCGGTTCAAGTGGTCAAACCCACTAACTCGACATCGGATGTCAACTCTGGTAAGGAGGGGGCTAGTGCCGACAAAGATAATCATTCTCAAGGAGTTAATGGGTCGGGGAGCTTTGCCTCTGTTCCCCCTCCCGTGGTCTATGGAGGACCGGTGCACCCACCTCATATAGTTAATCTTGGTCCTCCTCCTAAAATTGTTAAGAATGATTTTGCTAACTAGGTTTTCAGTATCAAGTCTCATTTAGATCACAGCTCAATTCATCTCATGAGAGTCATTGAAGAAGGATACTATCCACATGATCCACGCAATCTTACTCCAAGAGAACAAGTGGATAAACAGCTAAATTCTTCTGCCTTGTTCATACTCCAAGCTGCTATTCCTCCTGAAGACCTACCTCACCTGCGTCCTTCCACAGTTGCTAAAGAGTGTTAGGAACACATCATCTCCATGTACAAGGGAATCTCAAGCATTCAATGGTCAAACTATGAAGTTGTTCTTGATCAGTCAGATGAGTTTGTGATGATAGAGGATGAGGAACTGCGTGAGCTCTATAGAAGGGTCACCGCTCTCGTTGTTTCCCTCAAGGATCATGGCAGCAAGGATGTGGATAATACTTGGATCAAGTGTAAGTTCCTGAAGGCCATCATGCCCTACAACAAGGCCATGTCTGCTGTCATCCGTCAAAGGCCAGACTTTCACACCTTATCCTCTGGTGATGTGTTGGATGAATTTATTGCAATGAATATCCTGAACACAGCAGCTGACAATGCTCTTGCTCGCATTCAACGGTCAAAGAAGTCCTCTCCCAATCTTGCATTGAAGGCCAAGGTCTGTCAAGAGGAAGAATAAGAAGAAGAGGGTTGCCCCGAGGACACCAAATATGCTTATCATGAGCACATGGCTCTTGCGTCCAGACAATTTTGGGGCAACAAGAGAAACACAAGGCCCAGCTTCTCCAACAATAACTCAAATGGGTCAAAGGGCAAGCAACGTGTGAGAACATGCTACAATTGTGGTAATGTGAGTCACTTTGTGGTGGATTGCCCATATGAGAAGAGGGAAGACAATGGTGGCAAGCTCATTCGCAAAGATAAGGCCAAGTCATTCCCTAACAAAACCAACTTCATCAAGAAGGCCCCTCACAAGGCATTGGTGGCTCAAGAAGAGTATGCCTCGGATGATCATGTCGATGACGAAGACACAAGTGGTGAAGGAATGGCAATGGCATCCGTAGTAATTGCTTCCTCTACCCCAACAAAGGTGTCACTCTTCGACGCCCCCAATGAGAACATCGCCGTGAGGTGCCTCATGGCTAAAGGTATCACTAAGGTAACCTCCAACGTCAAAACCTCAAACATTAAGACTTCTATTTCTCCAACTCCGCCAATAGATAGTGTGGATGAACATGAGGAGGTGAAAGAGGATAAAAATGAGTTTGAAAAATTCATGTGTAAACTCAAGGGAGAGTCCAAGAAGCATTTCATTACTATCTTGGAACAACTTGGTGAGGCCCATGACACTATTGAGTCTCAAGAAGAATTTCTTGAGGAGTTGAGAGGTCATAGTCGTGATTATGCTGACGAGATAGCGGATCTATCTATTGCTCTTGTGGAAGAAGAAGGTCTTCGTATGACTCTTGAGGAGTCACAAGATGATGACCTTGCCAAATTACGTAAATATTATGATCATGTTATTGTTCTTAACCGTGTTCTCAAGTCTGAGAAGGTTGCACTTGGGGTGGACCATGATCGACTCAAGGATGAGCTTGACACACTTGACAAGGCTCACAAGGCGTTGAAGTGTGCTCATGCCTCTCTTAAGGAGTCGCATGATCAACTCCAGGTGAAACTCACTAAGGAAATTTCCACATGTCCTCATTTTGTTCTAATTGATAATGCATCTGCTACTAACCCATGTTGTGAGCATGGACATCTTGTGGAGGAAAATGCTAAGCTAAAAGAGCAGCTTAAAAAGGGCTTGGTGACGTGTATCCAAGGTGAGAAGACTCTCAATGACCTTTTGAGTAATCAGAAGGAAGTTGTGGCAAAAGAAGGGGTGGGGTTTGCACCAAAAAAGAATGAGAAGAAGAAGGTGAACACCAAGGAAGTTCCACAACTCAAGCAAACCTTTGTGAGAGTAGGATAAGGTCCTCATGAGAAGAAGAAAGACAAAGTTATGTTGGGGAAAATCCCAAGAAGGGAAAGAACAAGATCACCCACCCCAACAAGACCGGCGACTTTAACCCCTCTTAAGTTTTGTGTCGTGCTAGTGATGGGCATGTTTATGCCAAATATGTTGGTTCTTCTTATGAGCACATTGAATGGTGTATTTGGGTTCCTAAGACCCTTGTTTCTAACATGAAAGTACCCATTAAAGAATGGGTACGTAAAACCAAACATTGATCTCTTGTAGGGGTTTTCTTCCATAGGAACATCATGGTTGCTCGATAGTGGAGGGACAAATCATATGACCGGAAGCAAGGACTTGGTGGTGGACGTTCATCCTGACACATCTATGGCCACCCAAGTCTCATTGGTGATGATGCAATTCAAAGGTATTGGGTCTTGGCAAGGTGATTGTATCTTCGGAACTCTCCATAGATAATGTTATGCTTGTTGAGACCCTCACATACAATTTACTTTCTGTTCATCAACTTGCAACCATGGGTTTTAGTACCTTCTTTGGTATTGACTCTGTGACCCTTTTGTGGAGCAAGACTCTTAAAGTAGCTTTTGTTGGGCATGTCGAGAATGGTCTCTATGTGGTGAACTTCTCGGAGCAACCCACTAAGACCGCGACTTGCTTAATGGCTAAAGTTGATGTGGGATGGCTATGGCATCGCCGGCTATCCCATGTCAATATGAGATCTTTGCAAAGTCTCCTCAAAGGGGATCACATTCTTGTACTAACAAACGTGAGTTTTGCCAAAGATCGTGCTTGTAGTGCTTGTATTAAAGGAAAGCTACATGAAAAGGCGCATCGTCCAACCACTACAATCTACTCAAAGAGGACCTTAGAGCTCCTTCACATGGATCTCTTTGGGCCTCCATATTTTGACAGTCTTGGTGGAAGAAAATATTGCTTGCTGATTGTGGATGATTACTCAAGATACACTTGGGTATATTTGTTCGAGAAGAAGAGTGAGACCCAACAGACCGTCATTGAGTTTGCAAATGAAGTCCAACGTCAACATGATGCAAAGATTTTGATGATTAGAAGTGACAACGGCACTGAGTTCAAGAATTACACCCTAAATGAGTTTCTCAGTGATGAAGGGATAAAGCACCAATATTCCACACCTTACACCCCTCAACAAAACGGTGTTGCTGAGAGGAAGAACCGGACGTTGATTGATGTGGCAAGAACCATGATGGCGGAGTTTAAATCTCCGTACAACTTTTAGGCCGAAGCCATCAACACAGTGTGTCACGCATCTAATCGGCTCTATCTCCGCAAAGGCTTGAACAAGACTCCTTATGAGATTCTTTCCGGGAACAAGCCTGACCTCAAATACTTCCGAGTGTTCGGATGTAAGTGTTTCATTCTCAAGAAAGGTGCTCGTTTGTCTAAATTTGAATCTAGAGCCCATGAGGGCATATTTGTTGGTTATGCTACAAACTCTCATGCTTATCGTGTCCTCAACAAGTCCACAGGACTCATTGAGGAGACGAGTAACGTAGAGTTTGATGAAAATAATGGCTCCCAAGTGGAGCAAAGTGGTCTTTGTGATGTAGGTGATGAAATTCCTCCCCAAGCCATAAGAAGAATGGGCATGGGATACTTCTTACCTGTTGAGAAACCCCTTGTGGGCGAAGGAGAAGGACAATGTTCCACTCAAGTGGAACCATCACCGAGACAATACCCACACGCTTCCGAAGAACAAACTGAAGGTCCTCTACACATGGACAAGATCAAGGGCAAGATCAATATACTGATGATGGTGTCTCACCAAGTGATGCCCAAGATCAGGTTCCTGTCTCCGAGCAATCTCAAGATCAAGATCAAGAGCAAGCTCATGAAGGCGCTCAAGATCATCAAGATGATGACTCACACAATGTTGTCTCTCAACCTTCCATGGAAGAAATCTTAGAGAGACAAGCCACCAAGAATGCTGCCAAGCTCAAAGTTAGACAACATCTGTTGGAGAACGTCTACGGTGACTTGCAAAAATGGGTAACCACTCGTAAACAATTAACAAACTTTTGTGAACATCACGCGTTTGTTTCTTGCATTGAGCCCCTTAAGGTTCAAGATGTGCTCGAGGATATGGAGTGGGTTGAAGCTATGCACGATGAACTCAACAATTTCGAGCGCAACCAAGTGTGGCGACTAGTGCCAATACCTAAGGAGAATCACAATGTCATTGGAACGAAATGGATCTTCAAAAACAAGCAAGATGTGAACGGTATTTTCATTCGTAACAAGGCAAGATTGGTGGCACATGGATACTCCCAAGTCGAGGGTATCGACTATGGTGAAACTTTTGCTCCTGTTGCTTGCCTTGAATCTATTCGCATGTTGCTTGCATATGCCTCTCATCATAACTTTAAATTATATCAAATGGATGTCAAGAGTGCTTTTCTTAATGGCCCTCTTAAGGAGTTGGTATATGTCAAGCAACCCATGGGGTTCGAGGATCCCAAGTTCCCCAATCATGTATACTTTCTCGATAAGACTCTCTATGGCCTTAAACAAGCCCCACGCGCGTGGTATGAGCACCTTACCGAGATGTTGCAAGACCGTGGGTTTGAAAATGGGAAATTTGATCCCACTCTTTTTGCAAAGAGGGTTAACGGGAACTTGTTCATATGCCAACTATATGTTCGTGATATTATTTTTGGTTCTCCTAACAAAGTTTTCAATGAAGAGTTTGCCACTTTGATGACAAACAAGTTTGAGATGTCCATGATGGGAGAGTTGAAGTTCTTCCTTGGTTTTGAAGTCAAGCAACGAAGTCAAGGTACCTTCATCAATCAAGCCAAATACACTCAAGACATGCTTAAGAGGTTCAAGATGGATGAGCTCAATCCTCACAAGGCCAACACTCCCATGCCACTCAAATGCCATCTTGAGAGTGATCCAATGGTAAAGCGGTGGATCAAAAGGTATATCACTCCATGATTGGATCCTTGCTTTACCTTTGTGCATCTAGACCGGATATCATGTTAAGTGTGGGTATTTGTGCACGATTTCAATCCGCACCTAAGGAAAGTCACCATGTGGTTGTCAAGCAAATCTTTCGATATTTGGCTCATACCCCAAACTTTGGCTTATGGTATCCCAAGGGGGCTTCGTTTGATCTCGTTGGATATACTAACACAGATTGAGCGGGAGACCATGTGGATAGAAATTCCACTTTCGGAGGCTGCCAATTTCTTGGTCGGTCTTTGGTAAGTTGGTCTTCAAAGAAACAAAATTGTGTTTCTCTCTCGTCCACCGAGGCCAAGTATGTAGCTGCTACCAGTTGTTGTGCTCAGATTCTCTGGATGAGGCAAACTTTAAAGGATTATGGTGTCAATTGTGACAAAGTGCCTCTTTACCATGATAATGAAAGTGCCACTATGATCTCCAGCAACCCAGTTCAACATTGCAAGACGAAGCATACTGATATTCGTCATCACTTCCTTCAGGAACACGTCAAGCGTGGATACATCAATCTTATTCATCTGAGCACTAACAAACAACTTGCAGATATTTTTATGAAGCCATTAGATGAAGCAAGATTTCGCGAGTTAAGGCATGAGCTAAATATCATTGATTCGAGCAATGTGGATTGACTTAGTGCACACCTCCCCACACTCATCGTTATGTCTTGTCTAGGTGTAGGCATGGATTTAGGGGGACTCTAGTTCTCTCAATGAACTATCCCTCCTCCTATTATGCATAAACTAATCAAAGTCTTTCACACCTGCCGTTTTTTGATGGTTACTATGCTTCAAAAGACGAGTCTTGGTCATGGGCCCAAGGATAATTCTTCGCGGTGCCATACCATCTGAATCAAAACATAGGTGGCTCTAGGGCCACCGCCCTCTCTTCATGTGAAGTAGAGGCTCACTGTTTGGTCCTATTTTATTTTCTCTAATCTGGTGGACCATGCTCGTGTTTTTGTCTTGCATCGTAGTTTTATCTTGTCTCTCGTTTTTGTGCGGAAAACTCTCTTTCTCCTCTTCTCTTTTCTTCGAAATTTTGCACTGATAGGGCAGCACGGTACTACCGTGGAGACTCACGGTACTACCGCTTGGAGCGGAACTACCGCTTATCACGCGGAAGTAAAAAATTACTTCCGCCCATTGAGCAGTACTACCGCGATGACCGCGGTACTACCGTAACATCGAGTAGGCGTGGGGGTTAAGAGCCAGCAGGGGGGTTTCCAATCTCCCCCATACCCCATTTTCTCTTCCCCTCGCGTCTCTCTCTCCTCATCTCAACCGGCGCCGGAGCACCTCGCCGGATCTCCGTCTTCGGCCACCCTCCTCTCATTCCATCCGGTGGGATCGTTCCCCACCTCGTCCTCTTGCAATGGACCTCGGTATTTCCCCGATCTTTTCTCGTTTTGCTTCTCTATTTTTGAATCTAGGTTTTGGGGCAATATGAGATGGTCTTGTTTTTCTTAATCCAATCTATGCATGAGGAGATGGTCTGAGTGTGTTAACTGCAGTAGAAGTGCGTATTTATAGGATACAACGAGTTAACTTTCGATCTCCGGTAGTACCGATGTGATCTTTTGATCTGTGTTCATGCGAACTCCGCCCCGTGCGGTACTACCGCCCCCGGTGTGGTACTACCGTTCCTCAGGCAGAAGTAAAATTTTACTTCCACTCCTGCCACGGTACTACCTCTCCTTGCGGTACTACTGCGTCCGGAGCAGTAGTAATTTTTTACTTCCGCTTGCTGGGCAGCAGTAAAATTTTACTTCCACTCCAGCCACGGTACTACCGCTCCCAGCGGTACTACTGCGTCCAGAGCGGTAGTAATTTTTTACTTCCGCTCACTGGGCGGCAGTAAAATTTTACTTCTGCTCCAGCCACGGTACTACCGATCTCACGGTACTACCGCATGCACCACCGATACTACCGCTAGATCCGAAGCTACCTTGTTTTGTCCTGTTCATTCTCACCTCTACATGGTTTTCGCATCTATTTTCGTCTTTGGCTTACCTTTTTCGTTTGTCCAATGTGTTTGCGTTGTGTGACATAGGTGGTGGCTCTGGTTCCAGCTCTGCTCCAAGACACTCCAATCCTTCTCGTGACACTAGCTCCAAGCATCTTCGCAATCCCGATGCTCCTAAGGGATCCAATGACCCACCCCACCATTTCAAGAGGACCGCATCCAAGCTCAAGCCACCAGTTGACAACTATGAGCACATGCCCGAAGCTGAGTTTCTGGCTCAACGGTTGATCAATCCCTATGTCAAACCAAGGGAAGTTTCCAGGGCCAATGAGTTGTTCTGGACCAAGCAGCAGTATCTCATCCACATTGATGTGATCAAAGGCAAGAAGAATCTATATGTTCCTGTCTAATACATTGATATGGAGCATATGAGGAAGCATCCGACATAGTTCGGTGAGGCTCTGGGTTTGGTGGAGCAGTTTGCTATCGAGGACATCATCTCGTTTCACCTTGACTTTGATCCCAAGATAGTAGGTCAGTTTTTTGCCTCTGTCCACTTCCACTCTGATGAGCAGCGGACCATGAGTTGGATGACCAATGGAGAGCGACTGTCTGCCACCTGTAAGGACTTCATGGATATGTTGCATGTTCCTGATTCTGGACTTGATGTGCAACTTGGACTGCACCCTCACGACAACCCTCAGCCAGCACGTAAGGAGCAGCTCATGCCATTCTATACTCTGAAGACTTTACGATCTGGTGAGCAAGTTTCTGTGCTCAACCCATTCCTTGATGTCATGCACCGGATCTTTCGCAACACTCTGTTTCCTTGCATGGGAGACAAGGACAAGGTGCATTCCTATCTGGTGGATATGTTGCTGCTATGTGAGAAAGGAAGAAATGAAGAACTTGGCATCCTTGATGTGTCTCACATTATGTGGACTGAGCTTTGCACTGTTGTGTTTCATCGTAAGGTCCCCATTTATGGACCTTACCTGTTCCTCCTGATTCGTACTACTTGGGAGAAGACCCTTCCGGGTGAGGACTTGTCGGGGCACTTGTTTCTTCATGAGCCCATTCATCTGCGTATGAAGGACAAGTGGGCCAACACCACCACTCAGCCAGCTCCTACTCATATGGAGGTTGATGATGTTGAGATCGATGAGGAGGAAGATAATAGTTCTGAGTCCTATGTGCCATCATCTTTGGAGCCATCTTGGGCCAAGAAGCTCTCTCGCAAGATGAGGACCTTGTTCTGCATGCAGGCCAAGGGTCAGTATCAGGCTGATGTTGCTCAAAAGGAGAGTTGCCAGCGTGACAAGCGGATTCTGAGGAAGCTTGGTGAGACCATCTCGAGTGGTTTTGAAAAGGACATCACTCCTGAGGCCACTTGTAAGGTGAAGCAGCAGTTCCAGTGGGTTGATTCAGATGCAGAGTCCATCCAGAAGCATGAGAGGAGGAGCCAGATGACTGATCTGTCTGCATGGGAGCTACCACCTATGTGTTAGGTGTCCTCTTTGCCTTTTTGGCGTCTCGATGCCAAAGGGGGAGAGAGTGTAGTATTTGCGAGTTTTTGTGTTTTGTCGTCTCTTTGCTTTCGTTGAACTTTGGTTTATGTCGTTTGTGTGTGTGACCTGGAGACTTCCTCTATCATATGGTGTGAGACATATGCTATCACTCCTACCTTATTATTGTCTAGTATTATTCGTAGCTTGTGAGTCTGTCTCTTATGTACCCTTATCTTCATGCTCAGATGCTATGCCTAGTTTCCATACTTAGTTTTGTTCATTCTGTTGCAAGGATTGCATTGCTTATAAATATAGGGGGAGTGTTGATCCTAGTGTGTGTGCCTTGCAGTCCAAAGCATATCTAGAGTATGCACACATCTAGGGGGAACCCGTCTATATTTTGTAGGTCTTGGGTTTGCATATGCTCATTTTATATCTCTATGTGCCAAGCCCGTATTGTCGTCAATCCACCAAAAAGGGGGAGATTGTAAGGGCATATTTCTCCCTAAGTGGTTTTGGTGATTGATGACAATGCCTTTGTGGACTAATCATGTGCATTGAGAATTTCAGATATCTCATGTCTAGTCACAAGACGATTCAGTGCCCCTCGAAGCCTCTCGAAGACGGTTGTTCTCTATGTTTCCTTTTGATGGATTTGAGTCGTAGGAAAGCCGTACTATTAAGAGCGGGTCCGCTTCGGAAAGGTCTGGGTGGAATCAACACGCACATCTATTCCTTTGCACCACATTTCCCTCTCTTTGATGGAGCCCCAACTCGTTTTCCTTCACTATGCAAAGTGAAAGCCTACTGGGTGTTTGAGTTCAGTGGTCAACGGTAGTACCACTCAAAGGAGCGGTAGTACCGCAGGTGCCAGCGGTAGTACCGCTCGGTGGAGCGGTAGTACCATTATCTCCTGCCCTAGAGCTTACGCCTGCGATAGTAGGCACGGATGTAATTTTTTACATCCACACGCCATTACGGTAGTACCGTGATTCATGTCCGGTACTACCGTGCCGGACATTTTCGCGGTGTTTCCCTCTTTGGAGGTAGGCACGGAAGTAATTTTTTACTTCCGTGCATCTCCAATGCCTGCCTCTGCAGACCATGCGGTAGTATCGCATGGGCTCGTGGTAGTACCGCTTATTGCCTAGTGCAAACGGCTAGAGCCTATTACTCCCATGTGAGCGGTAGTACCGCATGAGGCAACGGTAGTACCGCAAGCCCTCACGGTAGTATCGTGGGTTTTGCGGTAGTACCGCGCTACGTGGGGCTGAGGGTGTGGATAATGGTTGGAACTTGTCCCCCACTATAAAAGGGAGGTGAAGTTCACCTCTTCCTTTCCCAAACTCCATTGTTGCTCAAAGCTCCATTTTAGCCCGATCTCTCTCCCTAGCCAATCAAACTTGTTGATTCTCCAGGGATTGGTTGAGAAGGCCCCGATCTACACTTCCACCAAGAGAAATTTGATTCCCCCACCAATCCCTTGCGGATCTTGTTACTCTTGGGTGTTTGAGCACCCTAGACGGTTGAGGTCACCTCGGAGCCACATTCCATTGTGGTGAAGCTTCGTGGTGTCGTTGGGAGCCTCCAATTCAGTTGTGGAGATTGCCCCAACCTTGTTTGTAAAGGTTTGGTCGCCGCCTTCAAGGGCACCAATAGTGGAATCACAGCATCTTGCATTGTGTGAGGGCGTGAGGAGAATATGGTGGACCTAGTGGCTTCTTGGGGAGCATTGTGCCTCCACACCGCTCCAACGGAGACGTACTTCCCCACAAGGGAAGGAACTCCGGTAACACATCCTCGTCTCCACCGGCTCCACTTTTGGTTATCTCGCACCTTTACTTCTTGCAAGCTTTTATTGTGTTATATCCCTTGCTTGCTTGTGTACTTGTTGTGGTTAGAATCATATAGGTTATTCATCTAGTTGCACATCTAGCCAACTTATTTGATGCTAAGCCTAAATTGTTAAGGAAAAGTTAAAAAGTGGTAGTTGCTTATTCTACCCCCCCCCCCTAGTCAACCATATCGATCCTTTCAATGTGGTATTATCATTATTAACTTTGTATCTTTCGGCATCAATGTTATGAACATGTGCATTACTATGATCAAGATTCAACAAACCATTCTCACTGGGTGCATGATCATTGAAGGTATTATTCATGTAAGCAGAATAACCTTTATTCTCTGACTTAAATGAATAACCATATTGCAATAAACACAATCTAATCATGTTCATGCTCAACGCAAACACCAAATAACATTTATTTAGGTTTGTCACTAATCCCGAAGAGAGAGCATGTGATGTTGATCACATCAACCTTGGAAACATTTCCAACACACATCGTCACCTCACCCTTAGCTAGTTCTCTGTTTATTACGTAGCTTTTATTTCGAGTTACCAACATTCAGCAACCGAACCGGTATCCAATACCCATGTGATACTAGGAGTATTAGCAAGGTACACATCAATAACACGTATATCAAATATACTTCTGTCGACGTTGCCAGCCTTCTTATCTACCAAGTATCTAGGGTTGTTCCGCTTCAGCGACCACTCTCCTCATAATAGAAGCACTTAGTCTCGGGTTTGGGTTCAACTTTGGGTTGCTTCACTGGAGCAGCAATTGACTTGCCATCCATGAAGTTTCCCTCCTCGCCCTTTCCCTTCTCAAAACTAGTGGTTTTACTAACCATCAACACTTGATGCTCCTTCTTGATTTCTACCTTCGCGGTGTCAAACATCGCGAACAGCTCAGGGATCATCATTTCCATCCCTGGCATAATTATAGTTCATCACGAAGTTCTGGTAGCTTAGTGATAGTGACTTAGAGAACTATATCAATCACTATCTTATCTGGAAGATCAACTCCCACTCGATTCAAGCGATTGTAGCACCCAGACAATCTGAGCACATGCTCAACGATTGAGCTATTCTCCTTCATCTTGCAGGCAAAGAATCTTGTTGGAGATCTCATATCTCACAACACGGGCACGAGTCTGAGATCCCAATTTCAGCTCTTAGAACATCTCATATGTTTCGTGACGTTCAAAATGTTTTGGAGCCTCAATTCTAATCCGTTATGCATGACGCACTAAACTTTCAAGTAGTCATCTACAAACGACGCTAGAGGGGGTGGCGCACCGAGCGGTGCATTAAGGACATAAGCCTTCTGTGCAGCAATGAGGACAATCCTCACATCACGGACCCAGTCCGCAATATTGCTACCATCATCTTTCAACTCTGTTTCTCTAGGAACATCTAAAAATTCAAGGGAGCTACAGCATGAGCTACAACATAATTTGCAAAGACACTACTGACTATGTTCATGTTAATGAGTTCAATTAATCATATTACTTAATAACTCCCACTCAAATTGACATCCCTCCGGTCATTCAAGTGATACATGATCCAAATCACCAACTCAAGTCCGATCATCACGTGAGTTGAGGTGGTTTCAATGGTGAACATCATCATGTTGATCATATCTACTATATGACTCATGTTTGACCTTTCGGTCTCTTGTGTTCCGAGGCCATGTATGTACATGCTAGGACCGTCAAGTTTAACCCAAGTGTTCTGCATGTGCAACACTGGCTTGGACCCGTTGTATGTGAACGTAGAGTCTATCACACCCGATCATCACGTGGTGTCTCGACACGACGAACTTTCGCAACACTGCACACTCGGGGAGAACACAATTTATCTTGAAATTAAGTGAGAGATCACCTTATAATGCTACCGTCGTCCTAAGAAAAACAAGGTGCATAAAATGATTAACATCACATGCAAATCATAAGTGACATGATATGGCCATGAACTTGTGCTTTTGATCTCCATCTTGAAAGCACCGACATGATCTCCATCGTCACCGGCATAACACCATGATCTCCATCATCATGATGTCCATCATTGTGTCGCCATCGGGGTTGTCGCGCCCACCATGCTCATACTACTATTGCCACCATTTAGCGATAAAGTAAAGCATTACATAGCGCTTAATGATTGACACGCAGGTCATACAATAATTAAAGACAACCCTATGGCTCCTGTCGGTTGTCGTACTCATCGACATGCAAGTCGTGATATTCTATACAAAACATAATCATCTCATACATCACATATATCTCATCTTGTAATTGGCCATATCACATCACAACATACCCTACAAAAATAAGTTAGACGTCCTCTAATTGTTGTTGCAAGTTTTACGCGGCTGCTACGGGTATCTAGCAAGAACAATTCTCACCTACGCAAAACCACAACGGTGATACATAAATTGTTTTTCAACCTTCTTAAGGACCGCCTTTGTCGAATCCGATCCAACTAGAGTAGGAGAAACAGACACCCGCCAGCCATCTTTGTGCAACGAAGTTACACGTCAGCGATGGAACCGGTCTCTCGTAAGTGTACGAGTAAGGTTGGTCCAGGCCGCTTCATCCCACAATACCATTGAACCAAAACACGACGAAGGGAGGAAGCAATCTATGCATCAACGGCCATAAACTCTTTGTGTTCTACTCGAGATCTCATCTACACATAGACCTAGCTCATGATGCCACTTTTGGGGAACGTTGCATGGGAAACAAAAAAATTCCTACGCACACGCAAGATCTATCGATGGTGATGAGTATCTATGAGAGGGGAAGTGGATCTACATACCCTTGTAGATCGCTAAGGGGAAGCGTTAAGAAACGCGGTTGATGTAGTCGAACGTCTTCGCGATCGAAATCACCGAGCGTCCCGCGATCCCATCACGATCCGTCCCGCGATCAAATCACGATCCGTCCCGCGATCTCATCACGATCCATCCCGCGATCCAATCACAAATCGTCTCGCGATCTTGATCACGGTCCTTCCGATCTAGCACCGAACGGACGTCACCTCCGCGTTCAGCACACGTACAGTTCGATGACGATCTCCGCCTTCTTGATCCAGCAAGAGGGAGCAGAGAGGTAGACGAGTTCTCCGGCAGCGTGACGGCGTTGCGGCGATGATGGTGGAGCAATTCCAGCAGGGCTTCGCCTAAGCACCGCTGAAACCGATCTAGAGGAGAAACTACGAACTAGAGGAGAGGCGGCACGTGGCTTAGGGTTTCTTGATGTGTTCCAAGTGCTACCCCGCCCCTTTATTTGTATGTTGAGCCTTGGGGTCGAAATTTGCAGAAAAATCCTCCTCAAGGACGGTTTGCCTGCAAGGCAAGAGTCCTCCTCGGACTCCAGGACCAGACACCAAGGTCCTCGACGTCTGGCCCCAGACGCCAGGGTCCCTGACGTCTGGCCCCTGGCCTCCACAAAACAGATTTTACACTTCACTAAAGCCTCATGGGATTTACCCCTTGGCCCAAATAAAGTGTGCTTGTACCCCCGAACATTTCGAGAAACATCCGAAACTATTTCCGATGAATTCCGGAACCCTTCCGAAGACCAAACACTATTATCCCATATATCAATCTTTACCTCCGGACCATTCTGAAGCTCCTCATGATGTCCGGGATCTCATCCGGGACTCCGGAAAACCTTCGGTCACCACTATACATAACTCTATACTACCGAAACATCACCGAACCTTAAGTGTGCAGACCCTGCGGGTTCGAGAACTATGTAGACATGACTGAGACACCCCTACGGTCAATAACCAATAGCGGGACCTGGATGCCCATATTGGTTCCTACATATTCTATGAAGATCTTTATCGGTCGAACCTCTATGTCAAGGATTCAGTTAATCCCGTATGTTGTTCCCTTTGTTCTTCAGTATGTTAGTTGCCTGAGATTCGATCGTCGGTATCTCCATACCTAGTTCAACCTCGTTACCAACAAGTCTCTTTACTCTTTCCGTAATACAAGATCCCATGACTAACACTTAGTCACATTGCTTACAAGGCTTATTGTGACGTTGTATTACCGAGTGGGCCCTGAGATACCTCTCTGTCACACGGAGTAACAAACCCCAGTCTTGATCCATGCCAACCCAACATACACCCTCGGAGATACCTGTAGAGCACCTTTATAGTCACCCAGTTACGTTGCGACATTTGATACACACAAGGTACTCCTCCGGTGTCAATGAGTTGCATGATCTCATGGTCATAGAAACAGATACTTGACATGCAGAAAACAGTAACAATAAACTGACACGATCATATGCTACGTTTGTAGTTTGGGTCTTGTCCATCACATCATTCTCCTAATGATGTGATCCCGTTATCAAATGACATCTCATGTCCATGACTAGGAAACCATAGCCATGTTTGATCAACGAGCTAGTCTATTAGAGGCATACTAGGGACATGGTGTTATCTATGTATCCACACATGTATCTGAGTTTTCGATCAATACAATTATAACATGAATAATAAACGATTATCATGAACAAGGAAATATGATAATAACTAATTTATTATTGTCTTTAGGGCATATTTCCAACATGCATGACAAGTCGGACTCATATGTACTCCCTCCGTCCGGGTTTATTAGACTCCTTTCGTTTTGAGCAAAGTTTGATCATGAATTCAACTAAAAAAATATGAACTATATGTCATGAAAACTAAATCACAGAAAACCTCTTTCAAATAAAAATTCAACAATATACTTTGTGTAGATTACGCTTTAAATATTTTTAGTTAAATAGATGGTCAAACTCAAACCCAAAATACAAAGGGGTCTAATAAATCCAGATGGAGGTAGTATTTCATAGCAAAGCATGAGTGTTGTCCATAGAATTACAAGTCGATGCAGGAAGGGGATCATAAAAGCGTTGTGTTAGAGTGTCATGATGAATCTCATCATCTTGAAATTGACCACATTCGTCATGAATAGACTCACAATGTAACAACTATCAACAATGGTAATGAAAATAAGGATTGTCACTTCCCATTATGGGTGGATTCATTGGCGGACCCGGGCCCCTGGCAGCCAGGGCCTTGGCCTGGGGCGTGGGCAGTCGAGTCTTCGTTAGTTATTGGCATAGCTACAGTATTGTGTACTGTTTGACACTCTATATGTGTTGTTTGTCTAGGGTGTTTATTTCATCTGAGACCGTTACTGGGTGGATCTATCTAGAAACGCAAGATTTTGCTTTCAACCGGTGTAACGCACGGACACATTTCCCATAGTATAATAAATAATAGCAGATAAAAAATTAGGAAGAATTACCGTACATACGTGTGAAATAGATTAGCCTGAGAAGAGAAGATCCACCGTCCATCCTATCAAAGAAATTATAATATTCCTGTTGAGAAAGAGAATACCAGGAGGCAGGAGAGGACGTGAAGGAGGGAGGAGCTGGAAAGCAGGAGAGGCAGGGGTACCACTCCAAGGAAACCGGAAAACTGGCTTCCCAAAACCGTGGATTCGTCCATGGGTATGAACGTGCATGCTAACCAGGAATCTGATCGTGGACCCGGAAGTGGCCAGCTCTGACGAAACCCTCCACACCAAATATTCGATCGACCGATCCCAACGGGGTAGCTAATCAAGCCGTCGGGTACGTGCAAATTGCATTACTTTAATCTAGCCGTACAGGGCAGGGCTTTATCAATAGATGGAGTACAAAGCACACCTTCCTCGCACATTTCTGTAGTCAGAAACAATGTACGCGATCGGTTCTGTATTGAACCCGTGATGTAGTGCAATATACCACACCCGTCCCCTATACCTTTTGTTTCAGGGCGGTAGTAGCCTACGCTCAGTACGTACTATACCTGTATCACTGTGAATACAATGACACGGCGGATGATGATTAAACAAGGACCGACTAATTGACCTGAGAGCAAGCAGATAAGCACGGCGATGGCGACAAGAGAGGCCCGAGAGGACGAAACGTGGTACCACAGGGAGAAGCAGCGTGGGGTACGGGAGGGAGTAAAGAAAGCAGCGAGGGCCATGACCGCCCATGGTTTGGGCAAAGGCAAAACCGGGGCTGGATTCCTGGAAAGCGGAGGATTTCCACAAAACCGGGAGTGGAGCCAACGAAAACCCCCTCTCCCACCCTCCTCTGGGCCCTGCCGCAGGGTTCGGCCGTTTGTTTCCAGCGACCTCTCGCCGCAGCCCGCACCTGATTCCATTCCTACCTTTTACGTGGTCATCGCCGAGACGCTGCGCCACGCGCCGAATCTACTGCACCGCGTTATCATCATCAAACAACTACGGGGGCGTGGCCCACTGTTACAATAAACTGGCGCCTTTTGTTTCTGCTCCTCCCACAGGATTTTGGGGGAAGAAAAGAAACCAATCCACACAAGGTGCAGCCAATTTTAGCCGGCGAAACTGATTAAAAAGAAAACTTTCTGGATAGCCGGCGAAGCCTGGAGGGAAGATTAGGCACTGGCTGAGGGAAGGATGTACCTTTTGATTTTATAACTCACAGATGCGACGACGCTTGGGGCGTATGAATTTGATGATATTTTTTCGAATGAAGGCCTAAGAGCATATTCCAAATAGCTCCTATAAAAAACTTACTGTAAAGGTCATTTTTTTTTCAGTTTTTTGTAAACTTCTTCATCCAACAAACTCCCCTCCGCCCCAATTTTCCATTAAACAAGCATACAATGACATTTTCAATGTCGGAGTGGCGGGGGCGGTTCTTGGACAGCGTTGCCGCCTAAGGATGCGAAACAGTATGCTAGCGCGGGGGCACCTGAAAGATATGGTGACGAGGGCCAACACAATGAGGTGGCGTGACGCGACGGTGGCATGACATGACAACGGCCTGAGGCAGAAGGGGTCATCTTCTTGTGGGTATCTTCTCACGAAATTTCAGATGGTTTTCAGCTAGCCAAAGTATACAGAAAGGACCATCTGCTTGTAAACATGAGATAAGATTAGAGAAATATAAGAGATTTCGTGAAATAATCAGGTTTACAGGAGTTGTTGGAAGACAATTTTTGGCTCAGTTGTCCTTAAACGGTATTTTCTCACACACAATGGGCTACTGAACACACACGCTCTGCAACTAGGATTGCCAAATGTGATCCCCATATATGTCTACGAACGCGCCCCCGGACAATGACCGGTCACTTATTTTTTTCCTTGCCCACAATCATGCTCCTCAAACATCTGAGATACAGCTCCATTCAATCCATGCAACTGCGTAAAATAAACAACGCTAGGTAGATCAAACCTACATATATATATAGCACAATCGTACCCAAGAGACATGGTTCATCGAACATAGTTCAAGGGACATAGTTCATCACCGGGCAAAATAAACTAGCTACAAAATAAACTCGATCAATGGAGCGGGCGGCGAACATCACCATTTCATCGCCGGACCCTTCCCCTTGTGGTCACCGTGCAAAGCAGGCTTAAAAAGCAGTGGATAGCTTGGATCCCATAGGCTATGGTCAACGAGAACTTATAATCGGGGGACAGACAAATTGGAAAAACAACAATAGTCATCGATATTATATTAAACAAAAAGCAAACAAAGTCAATGGGCACAAATGATGAAAATGCCGAGTAGAGTTAGCCTTTGAACGGACACACGTCCCATGCAACGAAGTCCTGTTAGTAAGCCCCGTGCAATGATTGATTATAGAAGAAGTGGTTGTAGCAGTCCTCCATGTAGGCGTCCGCGGTGGGAGGTGTGTCATCGTCGTCCGTGTTCATCATGTCGCTATCCGATGATGATGGGATGATGTCGGCCAGACATCGGACGACAAGGGCTTGCTCCTTTGCATGTCATGCCATGTTGGCCTTGGTGGCCTCCTTATACATCGTGATATGATCTAACTCTTCGATGCTGAGCCGGAGCGTCTTCGTGTTCTTGTTGTGGAGGCACCCCGCATGTGTCTCCGTCGTGGTCAATGACTACTTGCTCCCGCATGAGTTGTTGAGATTCCCTCGGGTGTAAGAGTGAAGTAGCCCAGTAGAAAGTATTTCCCTCTGTTGAAGAACCAAGGTTATCAATCCACTAGGGCTCCCCCAGCTAACAAAGTGAACAAAAATCTGCACACAAAACACAAACACACGCTCATCCCCAACACGCCAAGAGGGTTTGTCATGACCATTGTCTTACTAGTTACAAGATTAAACTACAAG
Source organism: Hordeum marinum (assembly GCA_022496015.1). Lineage (NCBI taxonomy): Eukaryota > Viridiplantae > Streptophyta > Magnoliopsida > Poales > Poaceae > Hordeum > Hordeum marinum. Next base: position 303,930,180 of record CM039673.1, read on the forward strand.
CGGTAGAGATAGTTGATAGGAAAGTAACACGTCAAAAGAGAAGTAGCAATTTTGATACAATTTTCAGTAATGACGAATAGACCCATAGGTCCATAGGTTTGTTAGTGGCAGCTCTGTGGAAACAAGCAAGCAGTGTGGTAAACATATTATAGTTGGGCAGCGATTAAATTGTAATATTTATATTTATGACATTGATCATTTATGATATAATCCCATATAAGTATTACGTCTGTGATAAGTAGACCGTTAATCCAACTTCATCTATTACTAATATTCTACCCTAAACCGCTATCCAATATGCATCTCGAGGTATTAAGTTTGCAAGAAACAAAGCATCGCAATAAGCAAGATGACGTGACAAAGACAGTAAAAAGTCAATCAATATGGCGAGACATTGTCGTTTTACTCCTAGTGGAAACAATGCAATACATGTCTTGGTCCTTATTATTAGTGGATTAGAGTACCAGAAGACTGAACCCACTACAAAGTACCACTCCTTCTGAAGACAAACCATCACACTTGCCCAAAGGACATAGATAGATCGAAGAGCATGAAAAGCTATTTAATTATACAACAAGAAGCCCTCAAATGATTAAATTGAAGAACAATCTGATCATAAAGTGAAAAATCATCATATTTCAACAACACACACCACCAATTACATCAAATTGATACTAATCATGAAAGGAAGCTCACGGGAACACTGTATTGAAGCTCCAAAAGAGAGAGAACCATCTAGCTACTACTATGGACCCTAAGTACTAACGGAATTACTCACACATAATCACGGAGCCAGCAAGGTTAATGAAGAAGCCTCCGTGGAAATGGATTCCTCCTCCGTTAGAACTCCGGAGCATGACTCCATATTGGATCTTCAAGAAACAACAACTTGCGTTGACGAATAAATCAGATGAAAATATCTCAGAGGGTTTGGGTATTTATAGGAATTTATGGCAATGGAATGAACGGAAGGCAGTGCAGGTGGGATCCACACAGCCTAGGGGCACGCCCTACCCTCTGGGCGCGTAAGGCGGTCTTGTGGCGCCACCTTGCCTCCTTTTGTGCTCATCCAAAGCTTCATCGGTCCTTCGTTGCCGAAAAAACATATTAAATCGGGAAGGTATTTTGACCTTTGTAGAAACATGTTTTTTGTAAAACCAAAACCATGTAGAAAACAACAATTTACACTAGGCACTAGACTAGTAGGTTAGTTCAGAAAAATAAAATAAAATGCTATAAAAGTATTAAAAATGATAATACAATAGCATGAAACAATTGAGAATTAAAGATATGCTTGAGATGTATTCACGACGAGCGGAGGACATCGCTTAGGAGCTGCTACTCTAGGTCGACAAGCGCGAGTCTCACATGTGTGTAGGAGGGGCCGACCTCCATCGCCCTTTGCATAGCCCACTGCCTCTCTCGGCTGGAGACTTCGGCCTCTAACTCTGGCATCCTCATCCGCTGGCTTGGCACGGGCTCGAGTACCCAACATTGCTCGGAGGAGTTGCGAGCCGAAGGGGAAGGTGAGTGGCGCGACTGGTAGCAGATCTAGAGTGCGATAGGGCGCAATGCGTTGCCAGGCCACCGGGGACGGGCGGACGACACGAAGCTCGAGCTCCCGCCAGTGTCCACCCGGAACCGCTCTATGGCAATGCAACACGCAAGCTCCTCGTTGTCCGGAGCATCGTTGTCGGAGCCTTCCCCTTTCAAGAGCATGTATGTGTCGATGAGATCGAACTTGTTGCCTAAGGGTACATGAGAGTGGCTGCCTGAGCCGACCATGGGGAGGGGACGGGAATGGAGTAGACTAAGAGTGAACTGGAGCAACCGGTTGTTGACTTTGACTAGAGTTTCGTCCAAAGATGAGGAATTGAGATCATGGCGGGCCAAAGCATACATGACGGACGTGCTCGAGCCTCCCATATCTACCCCCACAAATGGGTTGCATATGAGTGTGTCGGACAACCCAGACGTTTGGGCTGCGTCTGCCAGGTCCAGTTCGGTGACAAATTTCTGATCGAACTGTAACCGGGGCACCCAGACATTTGGAATGGATATTAGGTGTCCGGTTCTAGATAGTCAATTATAGCCGGGGACCATCTAAATGTTGGATACTTGAAAAAGTTCTGGTCATCAACCATTTTCCCAAAGAACTCTTAGATCTTAATCCAACGACCCCAAATAGATCAACACTATTCATCTTTAACCTTCTAGAGCATCTACACCTGGAGCCCTCATACCTCCCTCAAACGCCCGGGCATGCCGCCCAATCACTGCCCGGTCACAAAAAATCGACCCAGTCGGCCCCCTCAAACGGGCCTAGAACGCTCGGGCTAACCGACACCCCTCATATCGCCCAAATATGAGGTAGATATGGGGAAGCCCCGGCAGAGCCGCCACGTTGGCATGACGGCATGGCCCCACGCATACTCGTCCGGAAACCCAAAGGTCCGATGGGCGGCTCGACCGTCGCTACGGTGTGAACGACGCGTGACGCCACTTTGGCTCGCCGCCCGAGGCCAGAGCTGGCTATTTAAGCCGACTGGTGTCCCCCGGCCCTAGCCCATCCACCCCCTCCCTCCCTTCGTCGCCACCTGAGCCCATCCACCTCCTCTCCCTTGCTCTCCGGCCTCACTATGATCCGCTAGAGGATCATCACCTACGCTCAGCTCACGCCGGAGCGTCGGAACCAAATCAAGGCGAAGATCCAGGCTCGGCGTGCCGCCCGCATCGCTGTAGGTCTTCCTCCAGACTCGCCGGAAACGGGGGGGGGGAGGAGGAGCAGCCAGAGAAGGTGGTGCCGGAGGCCATGGAGGAGGAGGATGATGCTTCGGGTTTCAACATGGCGGAGGCGGAGGAGGAGTTTGTTGTCGCCCAAGTCGACGAGATGGTGCAGTAGCAGGCCATCCTGGATTCCATCCGGGATGACGCCAAGGTGGAGGCCAACCATTGGCTCATCCGACAGAGGCAGACGTAGGCCGACGCCCTCCTTGACAAGCTCGAGGCAGGGATAGTGGAGGAGGAATCCGCAATGGAGCAACCGAAGGGGGCGGAGGGGGCCGCAGCGCCAGCGCCGAGAGGGACGGAGCTGCATCTGGCGCACATCTATCTGCCGAAGGGCACGGAGATCGTCGATATCTTCAACAAAGAGTGGTTTAAAATGTTGCATGCTTTTGTATGGATTTGAGGAATCAAATATGAGATGTCGAGATGCAGTAGTCTTTTTTTTAGACTTGGCCAGTCACTATTCGCGGGCACGCCCAAAACACTTCTAGGCGTTTGAAGGGCCGAATTTGCATGATACGACTATAGATGCTCTTATCTTTTATTCCTCATGCACGCGTGTAGCTACCTCGCCCCAACCGTCAGCCTTCCTCCATGTGTGGCTGGCGAGCGCTACGGCACACCACCTCGTTGCCCCCACCCTTCCCTCTACATCCTCCATCGCCCCGGCCATCCCTTTAACCCCATCCCTCGCCACAACATCGTCTCCGGCACCGGCGGAGTCCTTGCTCGCCCTCATCATGGCTGACTCATGTCGTTGCCGCTCCTCGCATCGTCCCCATCTTCAACCTCGTACATAGCACAAATAAATTGGCGCGAGGAAAAAAATTCAGGCAACCGTGGTTTAGCAAAACTGAAATGGTTTTATGCAGTGATCCCTAGATACATACTCCCTTCGTCCGGAAATACTTGTCCTATAAAATAATAAAATAGATGTATATATAACTAAAATAAGCTTAGATATATTCATTTTTAATACAAATATTTTCAGGGAGTATAAATCAAAGGGCGCTTGAATAGTTGGTCGATTATTCAAAAAAGTCCACCTGGAAAACCAGAAGCCGGGCAAACCCGGAGACGGAGAGAGCACCCACGGTAATGGGAGGGATGTTTCGCTGGGGGGGATGCACCCCCGCAACCAGTGGAAGTAAACAAAGACAGTCAAGTACACGTACCAGTCATCAAATTGCCTCCTCGGACTCGCGACGCGGCCAGTAGCCTAATACCAGCACCAGCCCGTTCCCAGTTTTCGCAAAACCACTGGCGCCGTCCCCGCTCTCCCTCCTTTATATCAACACAATCAATCGCTCCTGGATTGCATAGCTCACATCACATCAATACATCACCACCACCCTCCTCCCTTCTCCTCTCCCTTCCTCCTCGTAGACAGACACCTTCTTCTTCTTCTAGGTTTCCTTGCTTGTGCAGATCGAGAGCACCAAGAGATACTCCAGGCTCGAGCACGTACACTCAAAGATCCACGACGACGATGCGGCTTAGCTGCAACGGCTGCCGCGTGCTGCGGAAGGGCTGCAGCGAGGACTGCAGCATCCGCCCCTGCCTGCAGTGGATCAAGAGCCCCGAGGCGCAGGCCAACGCCACCGTCTTCCTCGCCAAGTTCTACGGCCGCGCGGGGCTCATGAACCTCATCAACGCCGGGACGGAAGACAGCCTCCGCCCCGGCATCTTCCGCTCGCTCCTCTACGAGGCCTGCGGCCGGATCGTCAACCCCATCTACGGCTCCGTCGGCCTGCTCTGGTCCAACAACTGGCAGATGTGCCAGGCCGCCGTCGAGGCCGTCCTCAGCGGCAAGCCCATCGTCCAGGTCTCCTCCGAGGATGCCGCCGCCGACCGCACCCCGCCGCTCAAGGCGTACGACATCCGCCACGTCTCCACCTCGCCAGCCGCCGACGGGAGGCTCCACAAGGTCGCCAAGGCTGGCCGCACCCGCTTCAAGCGCGCATCCTCCGCCTCGTCCCACCACAACCCGTCCAGCGACTCCAACAACAAGCCCAAGCCGCAGCCGCGGGCGCCCACGGCGGAGGAGGAGCTGGATCGTCAGCACCGCAAGGAGATGGAGGAGGGCGCGTTCCAGCGTGCCCCGAGCCACGAATCCTCCGACAGCCGACACGAGGACCCCGTGGGGCCACACTCCCAGCAAGAGGCGTCCGCCGACACGGAGGCCGAGGCGGGGTCGCACGTCAGCCAGGCGGAGCAGGAGCAGAGCACAGAGCCGGCCGCGGAGCACGCGGAGGAGGTCGAAAAGGAGGATGAGGTTGAAGAACTAGGGCTCGAGCTCACGCTTGGATTCGCTCCCATCGCAGCACGGTCGGCCGGATGTCACCTGAGCGTCCGAACCGCCGCGGAGCCGGCTTTCGTGGGGCTCCGATTCCTCTAAAATAGGGGGAATTTTGTAGCACATTTTACTTTGTGAAAACACAGAGCTATTTGATGAACTCTTTTACCTTTAATTAAAAAAATTAGGATCCGTTAGTTCGTTTTTGTTTCATGGCTGCAATGAGTGTACAGACAATAGCTCCACCATGGCCAAGATTTTCCCCATAAAATATGTGTTTTGCTGGTCTGTTCTACTGGTGCATTTTGTCAGTTGTGTATGGTTGGATCCTGAAACCTAAGCATTCTAGCTACAGTTCTACGGCTTCCTGCACCCGCTGCCCTTGTCAGCTCCAACCTCATTGGAGGCTTAGGCCGATTTTAGCCTACCGGGCCATTTTGTACGTCTTATATATTTATAAAAAATATATATAAAAAAGCTAAACGTCTTATATGTTTATAAATAGCCTTCAGGCGCAGGCATGGCTTGGGACGGATCGCGTGCCTGGCACGACCCAATTAAAACGTGTTGGATCACCGTGCTTTTGGATCGACCCAAAAAGTACGATCCGTTTGGCCACCTATGACGTTTAGCATCCTCTGAAACTACATTTCCAAAGCAGACCCTGAATAAATGCCCAACCTCCATGCGCAAACCAAAATTCGGCCCCTCACACACCTCTGAAGCTACATTTCCAAACCTTTGTATGTTTTCTTGCAAACCAAAATTAAGGGGCATCACGGTAGTCTGGACGTAGGACCGCTCTGTCAAGCTCTTGCTGGATCAAGACCTTCGTCGCTCATCTGATTACCACGCCATCGGTCCATTGTTCTCGTCTGCTGCGCAGGTACCATCCGCCCATAAGGGGGTCATGAGATGTATCCTCCTTTTCAAAAAATATGTTAAGTTTTTTGTCTCCTCTTTAAAGCAATGCATTTAGACATGGAGTATATCCATGAGCACTAGCTTGAGTCATGACTCGTTCAAGGATTATGTGGATGAAACGACGATGATGCAGGCAATCCTTGCAGACATGGATGCGGAAGAGTATATTCTCAATTGTAGTAGTTGATATTTATTACTAAATATTTGTGCGGGTAGTAGATGAAATCTATTACTTGATGTTTTTGTTGCTTCCCTACAATTTGCATATTTATGATTTAGACGGGATGATGGAATTTTGATAGAAAGTTCTAGCAGTCCACGATCTTCTATGTTGTTCCTGAGTATGCTTGTTGAGAGATAAATGAAGTGATCTAGTTCTTTAGGTTCGACCATAGTTAAGAAAGATGGAGTTTCGCGGACAAAAGGGCATGAGGGGTGATACATCTCCAACGTATTTATAATGTTTGATTGTTAAATGCAATTATGTCATCATTTTTATATGTTTTACATGTCATTTTATATTATTTTTATGGATCAACCTATTAATTTAGTGGTCAGTGGTAGTTCCTGTTTTTCACATGTTTTTTTTGTTTCATAAAAAGCATACCTACAGAAGTCCAAACACGATAAAACTTTCTGACGATTTTTTCTTAACAGTAAGAGACCCTAGAAGTTTCGGGGGGGGGGGGGACAAGAAGACCCACGTGGGCCCAACCATCCCGACATGTGGCCCTTGTAGCTCCGTTTACACTAATTTTTGGCCTATAAATTCTCACATATTCAGAAACCCTTGAGAGGAGATCGAAAACAATTTTATCGCCGTCGCAAGCCTTTGTCGGAATCGGGGCTCCGGGGACCCAAGAGAGGTTCAAACTCCGGGGTGCGCCGGCCTTCTACCCTCTCTCTCTCTCGCTAACCTACGGCGGTGCTCCGGTGTGCTTGAGCTTGCGGGGAAGAACAATGGACACAACTATCTACCTAGGTTCGGGTCACCTCGCGGTGTAAAACCCTACTCCTGCTTGTGTAAATTGCTTAGTTGGGGATAAGGAGAATACAACATGTCTCTTCCTAATGCAACCTACTCCTTATTTTGGCCTTGGTCCTCTTCCCCCGAAAACACCCGGCACGAAGGGTTGCCACAGCGGCCAGTTTCGAAGGGGGACAAGACTGCTACCTACCCTGATAAAAGTAGACTTCTCCTGTAAGAGCGGCCTGCCGTGACGCGCTGGTGGGCTCGGCAATGACCTCCACCTTGGCAAGCCCTTCACTTTGGTCTCCTAGCGTTAAATGGAAATCCCCGGGGTCTACTTTGGGAACCGTCGGGCTGACTTGGCTCCCTTAGAACCGAAAGGGAAAGACCCCCTCACCCGCACCGGCTGGCACACCCCTGGCGCCACCGAGCGTGGCGCACGTCATCCACGTGATGGCACCGGGTCGTATAGTCCCGCGGGGCCAACCATGGCTGCCCCACCCCGCGAGGACCTCGGGGGACTGCCTCGCGAAGGGGCCCCACAGGGTCCTCGGCAACGTTGCGCGCTGTGCACCTCGCGAGACATGGGCTCTCATGAGGACCTTATTCGTGATGTTCGATGGTGGGCCAAGTGCCTCTTAAAGCCAGAGCCGCGCCCTCGGCCGTAGGTAGACGGGCCTGGGTACCCCCAGTCCCAAAGGCCCGATAGTAGCCCCTGGGCCCACTGCATGCTCGGCCCCATCGATCGGAAGGGGCGAGACGACATGGGCCCCAACTGCCTGTGGGCCCGATGCGGCGCGTGGCGCACGATAAGGCAAGATCAGCCCCCACTCCCCACGACGCCTCAGCAACCCCCGAACTGACGTAAAGCCTGCGTGTAGCCCGAAGCCATCATTGCCCCTTCGAGCCTCGCGTCTTCGCACCTTCCTTTCCCGCGTAAGATTGCCCCTCCTTCATTGGATCTTGGCCGCACCCTATCCTACCTTGCTGCGATGGCGCCCCCCATCAAGGGGAGAGAAGCGATGGCGGCGACGGGCGAGCCAGCGCGCCAGTGCCCCGCCCTAAACACGTCTACAATGCTCAACCGTGAGGGACTCGACAAGGTCCTCCCGATGAACGCAACCGCCTTCAACGAATGGGGTCTAAGCAAGGTCTGGCCAGCCTCGCGGCGTCCCACTCAGTTGAATGCCACCACCATCACCATCCATCTCCCCGCGCTCTTCTCTGGTTTACTGCCCCCATTCTTAGATTTCTTCAACGTCGTGCTTGCCCACTACCAAGTTCACGCGCTGCATCTTGAGCCAACATCTATTCTCATGCTTTCAACTTTTGCCTTTTTATGCAAGGCCTTTATGGGTGTGGCCCCATCAGTAGCGTTGCTTTGACATTTCTTCTCCCTCCATCTCACTGCGGACAACCAGTGCTCCGGGTGCATGTCGCTTCAGGCCGTGAGTGCGACGACGAGCGAGTTCATTGACATGAAGGTCCACCATGAATCGTAGGGCTTCCGGAAGCAGTGGGTGTACGTGGACGCTACCCAATACAACCCCTATCGTCGACTCCTTCGTCCCCGGTGCTGCCGAGTTCTGGGTGGCGGCACGAGTGGCTCGAGGATCCCCGGCTGTTGCGGGTGACGAAGAGGCTTGCCGTCCTTCGGGCCGAGGGGGTGACGGTGATGATGGTCTTGAGGGAACTCCTTCACAGGAGAACTGCCCTGTCACAACCCTACATTAATGCTTGTAAATAGTGCATTGGCATTCATGGCATCATGTTCTTTTCTTGGAAACTTAAAATGGGGATGATCAAACCCTAACACAAATAAAATTCAAATAGGTTAAACTTAAAAATAATTTCAATGTTTTCCAAAATCCTATTCAAAAATGTTCCTCCTCTTTGATAAATGTTGGAAACAACATATCAGGGGTTAACTATATTATCACAACTATTTTGGCAAATTTAATAAATCAGAAACGTTTTTGAAAAGGACAAATAATTCACTATAATTTTTATAGGTATTCAAAATTGCTGAAAATTATTGTGGAGGTTTGAAATATTCAAACTAAGCTCTACAAAATATTTTAGTAATTTTGGGCCAGGTATTTGTGCTTACACAAAAAAAACATATGTTAGAAATTAGAAACAGATACAAATATAAGAGAGAGAGAGAGAGAACTCACCTGAGGCCCAGCAACAGGCTGGCCCAACTGGCCCATCTGCTAGTCATCGTCTACCTCTGCCAGTAGGCAGAGGAGAAGAGGACACGGCGATGCAGGCCAGGGCGCCACGCCTCGTCCGTGCCTGGCCTCCTCCTCGTCGCGCTGGCGAGGGGATAGACCCCAGAGCACCGTCTGGATCGGCCCCTCTCCCCATTCCCCCTCCTCCTTGCTCTCTCCCTCTCTCTCTGCTTCGCCATGGCCGCCGCTCGAGCTCGCCGTCACTAGCCTAGCCCGCCGCTCCCTCTCACCCAGAGCAGCCCAGAAGCTCCACCCTGACCTGCTGCTGCTCCTCACTGAGCCACGCAACGCCAGACGTCTCCAATCGCCGCCCCGAGATCTTCTTCAAGCCTCGGCCGCCGAAGATCGCCACCGTCGATTCGCCTCACTCCGCCCGTCCCTGAGCCCGCTGACCATCCCGTCCGCCTCCCAGTGAGCTCCTCTCCTTCCCCCTCTTCTCCCGTTGTCGAGCGCCCCCCTAGCTAGCCCCCGCCCGTGCCCAAACTCTGGCCACCACTGTGAGCTCGCTTTCGGCGAGCTCAGGCCATCCTGCGACCCCCTGGAGCCTCTGCTGGATGCGGACGAGCAGGTGCTGCCTCCTGGTGGTCTGCTCTTGTCGAACAACCTCTAGTAGCGCAACTCTGGCGGGACTCCGCCGCGTTTTTGGGTCACTGGCGGTGAAACCCCGGCGGGATGACATGGCACGGTTAATTAGGTGTTAATTAACCTGTTAGCTTAACCTAAGACGCTGACAGTGGTCCCCAAGGTGGGTCAAACCTCTAGTCAGCGCGGGGATTAACCCGTGACACTGACGTGTGGGTCCCGGTCATCAGGTTTGACCTGGACCCGGGGCTATTGACCCACTGACGTAAAGCCGGCGTAATGATGATGCATTAATTGATTTTCTGGTAATAAAATAATTCAGGAAATACCAGAAAATGTTGAAAACTTCTAAAAATCATAGAAATTAATCTATAACTCGGATGAAAATAATTTATATATGAAAAATGATCAGAAAAATCCAATGAATCTGTTTATGCCATGTTCATGCATGTCTGAGCAAGTTAACATCCCCAAGTAGGACATTTCATGATTAGGGTAAAATAATAAATAGTGTTGAAGTTGGAATTTAGCATATACTTGAATTCCACTTCACTTAATATGACTACCTATTGCACTAGGTCAATTCTATGCCTTAACTTGTCGTATCATACATCATGTTTGTTGCATCACATTGAATGTGTTCCTTCTTCCTGTTTGCTGGTGTTTCTTCCTTCTCGGTAGACGTGGTTTCGATGCTGAGATTGTTGTCACCGATGAAGACTCATTGTTATCTTTAGAAGTGTCAGGCAAGCAAACCCCCTTGAGCATATTGATATGAACTCACTCTCTCGCTCCTACTCTCTTTTACTGCATTAGGACAACAATGATTCAACTGTTACCTGTTCTCAGTAGTTGAACCCATTCCTTTGCATGACCTGTTTTGCCACAGTAAATAGTTGAAACCACTTAGCATGAGTAGCAACTGATTGAGCCTTGTTGTGCTTACTCATCCATGCTTGCTTAATTATTGTGCCTGTTATGCTTAGAGTCGTGTCGTGTCGGGTCTGATCCATGTGGGCAATGAATCGGAATGGTTGTGTTCATGTCCTACTATGTGAGAGCTAAGTGTGTGAACACGATTTGGTAAAGGTAGCGATGAGAGGCCATGTAGGAGTACATGGCGGGTTGTCTCATTGGGACCGTCCTTAAGAACCATGTTCTGTGTATGTTATCCAAGACAAGATACTACCACACATTGGGTTCCGGTAACTCGAACCCTCTAGGCTTATTACGCCTAGACCTCTGTCCAGGAGTTGCAACTAGTTTCTGGTGTTTGTAGGAAAAGTGTTGGCGGCCGTGCATAGCGCTGCCCGACGGGGTGGACTGTGATGCGGTATAAGCACAGTGGCACGATGTACCAAGTGGCACCCGAACGGTGGGCTTGGTAACCCTGCGCACATCGTTTGAGGCCGTAGCGGAAACTTCGGCCGGACTCCGTGTGGGTTCAGTCTCAAATAGGTGATAAACCTGGACTAGCGTCTTGTGTGGTTGACGGTCGTGGCTGACTCCCTCGCTGGGCTTCCGCTTGAAGGTTGCCGAGGTGCCTTTTCCTATGCACATGGCAATAAGTGGCGAGAGCGTGGGTGAAGAAGTATACCCCGCAGGATGAAATAATCTGTTCGAATAGCCGCGTCCTCGGATATGGACTACTTGGAGAACTTATGTGGTTCATAGAAAACTTGAAGTGGATACTCTAAAATACGTAAGATAAGCGTGAGTGCTATGGATGGCCTTCTCGTAGGGAGATGAGAGTGGATCCATAGTGGTGTATTGATTTGGTGAATATGTGGACTTGTGTGCGCTACCCCACCTGAAATGAAGCACTTGTAGTCGTAGTACAGGTTAGCCAAGAGTCAAAGCTGGCTTGCTGCAATAAACTCCACAACCCCATCATTGATACTAATGCATATGTAGTTAGTTCTGATGTAAGTCTTACTGAGTACCCTTGTACTCATGTTTGCTTAATTTATGTTTTTGCAGACGAGACGTCAGTTTCATTAGTGGTACTTACTATGTGAAGTTCGATGTTGATCGGATTAGCTTGGGAATCCCAGACAAAGGTCTGGTTCCAAAGGTTGTTGTAGCTTTTCAGGCTCCTCTAGCCACTTTTGTAGATGTCTGTAACCAGACATGTTTAACTTTCACTTGTTTGTTTGGATGCTCTGAATATTGGGTCTTGTGACCCCTGTTTGTAACATCTTATTGTGTTGGCCCTTTCGAGCCTTCTAAATAAATGTTGTAATGTTGTATGGTTATGTTGTGATGCCATACTTGTATCTATGCATATCGGGCGTGTCGTGCATATGTGTGACGTGCAACGGTATGTATGGGATTCGACACCTAGTTGTGTGCGTTTAGTAGTACTCTTTATGGGGAAATGCCTCTTTGTGCTTTCACCGAGCCTTGGTAGCTTGCTACTGCTCCGGACACATTGATTGACCGGCGTGTATCCTTCTTTGTTGCTGTGTCTGTTCCTTTGGGGAAATACCTCGCAGTGTAATGGAGTCCCTGTAGCCTGCTATGACTTGTCTACGTGCAGTGATGACATTTATGTCCCACGGCGTAATGGAGTCCTTGTAGCTTGCTATGACTCGTCTACACACGCTAGAGATTGACACCTGCATAGTTGGGTTACGTATGCATGTCCCTATACAGATGTTCCACTTGGATTCTACGACTAGTCATGTCGGCCTGGGTTCTTTGATATTTGAATGCTAGATATCACATACGTGAGTCAAAAGACGCAAACGGTCCCGGCCCAGGTAAGGTGGCAGCCGTGGAGATAACCGTGCATGAGACCGCAAAGTGATGTGATGTGTTACATGTTGGATTCTTATAGGTTAGGATCGGGGTCCCGACAGCTTTGGTATCAGAGCTTGACTGCCTATAGGATTACCAAGCCAAATTGGTCGATGTTGAGTCTAGAACTGCTTTAGTTATATAAGAGAATTGATTGTGGAAGGGAACGTAAGGATCTTTTACTCCTTTCCTTGTGTCATTCTAATTCTGAGTCACCCTCTTATTTATTCTACGGGGATTAAGAACTAGGCTTTCTCATCTATCTATCAGGATGACGAGTTACTATGCTAGAGACCTATAGGAAAGTTGTTGTCTTTCTGGATCGATGTTTCTATAAGAATTCATTGTCATGTTGTCAGTTGTCTTGTAGGTTGCCTCATATTCCATGCTTGTACAACCATTAGGTTGTCCGAGTTGTCCAAGGTTTCTAAATTATCTAATGAAATTGCAAAACCCTTTCATCTTGAGTCAATGTCTTTCAGGCCAGACAAAGCACACTAATAATTGTGTTGGGGTACTCCATTACCTTGACGTGTATGGTGAAGGTGTTTAGGAAACCATGTTGTTTCAGTGAACCACCTAACAGTCTAGTTGTGTATTTTGTTCCCGGTGTGATAACTCTGGCCATCGTTATCGAAAGCATGTTGTGATGCTACTTAGTCAGTAGGTACTCTATTTCTGGGTTCACGAACCCAAGGATCATTCTGCTCACTCCCGTTGATAGTATTTGCTCGTTCCTTTAGGATGGTTAGTAACCTTGTTATATCCTTCAAGGTTCGTGGTGTATCATTCTTCCAATACCATGAACCAGTTATGGCAGAAGTTCTTTGTGGACGAAAGATCACAATATGAGTGCTCGTGGTGAGTTTTCCATTCCATAGTTGTGACTCTGCCAATCCTACTCTTTTGCATGAGTTATCCAGAAATATTGTGTTGAAATCGTTCGACATGTTAACCTATGCATCTACAACTCAGGAAAAATCAGGTGCTCTTGAGTTGTCCTTCTTCAATTGTATTCTGACCGTTAGCTATCAATGGATAGTCAAGCGTATGTCATGCATTTGTGTTATGAATGTCGACTATTCTTGTGGTCCATCAAGCCATTCTACTCCAGAATGACTAGGAGAAGCAAACTCCCGTACCTCATCCATTTCTTGGATTGGGTCAAAGCAGTTGTATTCCACAGATCAAAATGCCAATTTAGCTTTTGCTCTGTTCTACCTTGAGGTATTACCCTCTTCATGTTAAGATTATCATGAGAACTGCACTCCCTCTTATGAAATCTTGATGTAGTGATACTTGCCGTCATCATCATTCATTCCCCGGTCTCTGTGTTGTCTGTAACCAGAACACCGACAAGTGAATCGTGATGTGTGTACTCAATACTCCTAGCAACTTTGTTGCTTGGTAGTTAATGGACAAAAATTTCATTCATGGTGTGTTGGTTTTTGAGCCACCAGTCAAAAGATTGATCGTGCTACCTAGTCCATTCTTCATGGTGCACTTTTCGATCAACGAGTTAGGATTGTGTCAATCCTTCGCTCTATTGATCATATGGTCTTGCCTTGAAAAGCAAGATTGTTCTCAAGCTTGAAAACATATCGATGGATCGTGATTTTCTGAATATCTTCTCGGAAGTATTATCAAGGTGTTCCTTGACCATTATGTTAAGTTCGTGATCAGGATGGTTTTGCTATAAACCACCCTTCTCCAAGAATCAATGTTAGATACCCCTAAGCTGGTTGGTTAAGCTAAACAACAACTTGGAGAGTTGGAAGATAAATGCTTTGCCTGACTTAGTTCATCCAAACGGATATCTTGTGTGTGTGTGTTGAAGAAATACAATATCTTCATTAATTGATCCATGTGATCAATTGTTGCATCTACCGTCTTATCCAATCTTTGATTCGAGTGTGGGCTATCATCAAATCAAAATCAGAACCAAAGATCCTCCTAATGTTATTTTTACTTGTGGATGTATCCTCGAGCATACACCATTACATCCTTTGGTCTGATCAATGCTATCACCTTGTTCTCATAGTTGTGGAATTCCATCTATATGGATATCTTGATGAATTGTTGTTGGGCCCATCGACAACATTTTCATCTGTTCCATGATTCATGATGAACATTAAGCTGGTGTTGGAAACTTTTGTAGGCAATATGTTCGTGTCCTGTACATGAAGCATATGCATGGTATAAGAAGTGACTTACTCTTAGTTCATGTGCATATGGTGCAAGTTGCCACCGTGAACTTGAGAAAGGTCGATTTGTTTCTTGGAATCATCCCAAGTCAGTCATGCCCGTGCGAAGTATTCTATGGCTTGATAGACTGATCATCTCCATCCCATATGCAACCCCTAGCACACCAAACCACTGATTGATTTGTTTAAGGAAAAGGAGTAAAGTGTTACTCCTGAAGGTACCAGACGGACTTGCACCCGACTTTGTTATCCGCAATGATGGTTCCTAACCCGAACTCGGTAGTGTTTTGTTGTAAGACCATGTAGTCGTGCTTGTCCTGGACATCGTGTTCACATGTGTCTTGTAATCTAGCTCATGTTTTGGAGTTGGCTTCCGCAGTTCATTTCCCAAGAATCTCGCAACATCATCTCTTCGATTTGTGTTGCAACCTTTCACTTTTAGACATGCTGAGTCTGGAATATCCGAACACCAACCATATCTGGATCTCGAGCAGATATGATGGTTGTGTTGGGGAACGTTGCATGGGAAACAAAATTTTCCCTACGCACACGCAATATCTATCCATGGTGGTGAGAATCTACAATAGGGAGAGTGGATCTACATACCCTTGTAGATCGCTAAGCGGAAAGCGTTAAGAAACGCGGTTGGTGTAGTTGAACGTCTTCGCGATCCAAATCGCCGAGCATCCCGCGATCTCATCACGATCCGTCCCGCGATCCAATCACGATCCGTCCCGCGAACTCATCACGATCCGTCCAACAATCTCATCACGATCCGTCTCATGATCTTGATCATGGTCCTTCCGATCTAGCGCTGAACGGACGACACCTCCGCGTTCAGCACACGTACATCTTGATGACGATCTTCGCCTTCTTGATCTAGCAAGAGGGAGCGGAGAGGTAGACGAGTTCTATGGAAGCACGACAACGTTGTGGCGATGGTGGTGGAGCAATTCCAGCAGGGCTTCGCCTAAGCACAGCTGAAACCGATCTAGAGGAGAAACTACGAACTAGAGGAGAGGCAGCATGTGGCTTAGGGTTTCTTGATGTGTTCCAAGTGCTAGCCCCGCCCCTTTATTTATATGCTGAGCCCTGCGGTCGAAAGTTGGAGAAAAATCCTCCTCAAGGTCGGTTTGCCAGCAAGGCTAGAGTCCTCCTCGGACTCCAGGACCATACGCCAAGGTCCTCGGCGTCTGGCCCCAGACACCAGGGTCCCTAATGTCTGGCCCCTGGCCTCCGCAAAACAGATTTTGCACCTTCCTAAAGCCTCTTGGGCTTTACCCCTTGGCCCAAATAAAGTGTTCTTGTACCTCGAACATTTTGGGAAACATCCGAAACTCTTCCGATGAATTCCGGAACCCTTACGGAGACCAAACACTATTATCCCATATATCAATCTTTACCTCTGGATCATTTCGTAGCTCCTCGTGTCGTCCAGGATCTCATCCGAGACTCCGAACAACCTTCGTTCACCACCATACATAACTCTATACTACCAAAACGTCACCGAACCTTAAGTGTGCAGACCCTGCGGGTTCGAGAACTATGTAGACATGACCGAGACACCTCTACGGTCAATAACCAATAGCGGGACCTGGATGCCCATATTGGTTCCTACATATTCTATGAATATCTTTATCGGTCGAACCTCTATGTCAAGGATTCAGTTAATCCCGTATGATGTTCCCTTTGTTCTTCGATATGTTACTTGCCAAGATTCGATCGCCGGTATCTATATACCTAGTTCAACCTCGTTACCGGCAAGTCTCTTTACTCGTACCGTAATACAAGATCCTGTGGCTAACACTTTAGTCACATTGCTTGCAAGGCTTATTGCGATGTTGTATTACCAAGTGGGCCCTGAGATACCTCTCCGTCACACGGAGTAACAAATCCCAGTCTTGATCCATGCCAACCCATCACACACCCTCGGAGATACCTATAGAGCACCTTTATAGTCACCTTGTTACGTTGCGAAGTTTGGTACACACAAGGTACTCCTCCGGTGTCAATGAGTTGCATGATCTCACGGTCATAGGAACATATACTTGACATGCAGAAAACAGTAGTAATAAACTAACACGATCATATGCTATGTTTGTAGTTTGGTTCTTGTCCATCACATCATTCTCCTAATAATGTGATCCCGTTACCAAATGACATCTCATGTACATGACTAGGAAACCACCGCCATCTTTAATCAATGAGCTAGTATATTAGAGGTATAGTAGGGACATGGTGTTGTCTATGTATCCACACATGTATCTGAGTTTTCGATCAACACAATTATAGCATGGATAACAAACAATTATCATGAACAAGGAAATATGATAATAACCAATTTATTATTGCCTCTAGGGCATATTTCCAATAGTCTCCCACTTGCACTAGAGTCAATAATCTAGTTCACATCACCATGTGATTCGCATTGTTATGAATCTAACACCCAACGAGTTCTGGGGCTCGATCATGCTTTGTATGTGAGAGAGGTCTTATAGTAAACGGGTCTACGACATTCAGATCCGTGTGTACTTTGCAAATCTCTATGTCAAACCGTAAACACTACTACCACACTCCACTTGGAGCTATTCCAAATGGCTGCTCTATTATACGTATCTGGATTGCTACTAAGAGTCATCCGGATCGGTGTCAAAGCTTGCATCGACGTAACTCTTTACGACGAACTCTTTCTCACCTCCATAATCGAGAAACATTTCCTTATTATTTTAGTCACTAAGGATAATCTTGACTGCTGTCCAATGATTCACTCCTGGATCACTCTTGTACCCCTTGACGGACTCATGGCAAGGCACACACAAGTGCGGTACACAACATGGCATACTATACAGAGCCTATGGCCAAGGCATAGGAGGCAACGTTCGTCCTTTGTCTTTCTTTTTCCGTTGTCGAGCTTTGAGTCTCACTCAACTTCACACCTTACAAATCAGGCGAGAACTCTTTCTTTGACTGATCCATTTTGAACTCTTTCAAAATCTTGTTAAGGTATGTACTCATTGAAAGTCTCATCAAGCATCTTGATCTATCTCTATTGATCTTGATGCTCAACAATTAGGTAGCTTTATCCAGGTCTTCCTTTGAAAAACTCTTTTCAAACAACCGTTTATACTTTCCAGAAATTCTACATCATTTCCGATCAACAATATGTGAACCACATATGCTTACCAGAAACTCTATAGTGCTCCCACTCACTTTATTGTAAATACAAGTTTCTCATAAACTTTGTATACACTCAAAAACTTTGATCACCTCATTAAAGTGTATATTCCAACTCCGAGAGGCTTGCTTCAGTTCATAGAAGGATCACTGAAGCTTGCACACCTTTTAGCATCCTTAGGACTAACAAAACCTTCTCGTTGTATCTCATACAACCTTTCCTTAAGGAAGGAAACGATGTTTTGACATCCATCTGCCAGATTTCATAATTGAAAAATGCAGCAACTGCTCACATAATTCCAATAGACTTTAGCATCGCTACGAGTGAGAAAGTCTTATCGCAGTCAACTCCTTGAACTTGTCAGAAATTTCTTTGTGACAAGTCGAGCTCTATAAATGGTGACATTTACCATGATCATCTGTCTTCATCTCAAAAGTCCATTTGTACTTGATGACCTGCCATCCAACGAGCAAGTCTACCAAAGTCTATACTTGGTTTTCATACATGGATCCTTTTTCGGATTTCATGGCCTCTAACCATTTGTCGGAATCCGGGCCCATCATCACTTCTCCATAGCTCGTAGGTTCATCGTTGTCCAACAACATGACCTCTAAGACAGGGTTGTCGTACCACTCAGGAGCAGTACACGTCCTTGTCGACCTATGAGGTTTGATAGTAACTTGATCCGAAGCTTCATGATCATCATCATTAACTTCCTCTTCAACTAACGTAGGCTTCAGAGAAACATCTTCTTGCGCTGCGCTACTCTCTGGTTGAAACAAAGGTTCAACAACCTCATCAAGTTCCATCTTCCTCCCACTCAATTCTTTCGAGAGAAACTTTTTCTCGAGAAAGGACCCAGTTTTAGCAACAAACATTTTATGCTTGGATCTGAGATACAAGGTTCACCCAACTGTTCTTAGGGTATTCTATGAAGATGCATTTGTCCGCTTTGGGTTCGAGCTCATTAGGTGAAAACATTTTCCACACAAGCGTCGTAGCCCCAAACATTAAGAAATGACAGCTTAGGTTTCTATGAAACCATAATTCACACGGTGTCATCTCAACGGATTTAGATGGTGCCCTATTTAAAGTGAATGTAGTTGTCTCTAATGCATAACCCCAAAATTATAGTAGAAAAACGATAAGAGACATCATAGCACGCACCATATCCAATAGAGCACGACTATGACGTTCGAACACACCATCACACTATGGTGTTCCAGGTGGCATGAGTTGTGAAACAACTTTCACATTGTCTAAAGTTGTATGCCAAACTCGTAACTCAGATATTCACTTCCATGATCATATCGCAGACATTTTTATCTTCTTGTCATGATGATCTTAAACTTCACTCTGAATTTTCTTGAACCTTTCAAACGATTTAGACTTGTGTTTCATTAAGTAAATATACACTATATCTACTCAAATCATCAGTGAAGGTAAGAAAATAACGATATGCACCGCACGCTATAAGACTCATTGGATTGCATACATCAACATGTATCATTTCCAATAAATCACTTGCCCGCTCCATCAATCTGGAAAACGGGGTCCTTAGTCATCTTGCCCAAGAGGCATGGTTCCATGCGTCAACCGATTCGAAATTGAATGGGTCCAAAGATCCATCAACATGGAATTTCTTCATGCGCTTAATAGCAATATGACATTTAGCGGCAGTGCCACAAGTATGTGGTACTATCATTATTAACTTTATATCTTTTGGCATCAATGTTATGAACATGTGTATTACTACGATCAAGATTTAACAAACCATTCTCAGTGGGTGCATGACCATTGAAGGTATTATTCATGTAAACAGAATAACCATTATTCTCTAACTTAAATGAATAACCGTGTTGCAATAAACACGAGCTAATCACGTTCATGCTCAACGCAAAACACCAAATAACATTTATTTAGGTTCGTCACTAATCCCGAAGGTAGATAGAGCGTGCGATGTTGATCACATCAACCTTGGAAACATTTCCAACACACATCGTCACCTCACCCTTAGCTAGTTTTCCATTTATTCCGTAGCTTTTATTTCGAGTTACTAACATTCAGCAACCGAAGCAGTATCCAATACCCAGGTGCTACTAGGAGTACTAGCAAGGTACACATCAATAACACATATAGCAAATATACTTCTGTTGACGTTGCCATCCTTCTTATCTACCAAGTATCTAGGGTTGTTCCGCGTCAGCGACCGCTCTCCTCATAATAGAAGAACTTAGTCTCGGGTTTGGGTTCAACTTTGGGTTGCTTCGCTGCAATAGCAACTGACTTGCCATCCATGAAGTTTCCCTCCTTGCCCTTGTCCTTCTCGAAACTAGTGGTTTTACTAACCATCAACACTTGACGCTCCTTCTTGATTTCTACTTTCACGGTGTCAAACATCGCAAACAGCTCAGGGATCATTATTTCTATCCCTGGCATTCACCAAGTTCTAGTAGCTTAGTGACAGTGACTTGGAGAACTATATCAATCACTATCATATCTAGAAGATCAACTCCCACTCGATTCAAGCGATTGTAGCACCCAGACAATCTGAGCACATGCTCAATGATTGAGCTATTCTATTTCATCTTGCAAGCAAAGAATCTTGTTGGAGATCTCATATCTCGCAACATGGGCACGAGTCTGAGATCCTAATTTCAGCTCTTAGAACATCTCATATGTTCCATGAGGTTCAAAACGTTTCGGAGCCTCAATTCTAAGCCATAATGCATGACGCATTAAACTATCAAGTAGTCATTAGAACATGCCTATCAAATGTTCACAACATCTACAGACGACGCTAGAGGGGTTGGCGCACCGAGCGGTGCATTAAGGACATAAGCCTTCTGAGAAACAATGAGGACAATCCTCAGATCACGGACCCGGTCCGCAATATTGCTACCATCATCTTTCAACTCTATTTCTCTAGGAACATATAGATATTCAAGGGAGCTACAACGCGAGCAAGTAATCTACAACATAATTTGCAAAGACACTACTGACTATGTTCATGATAATGAGTTCAATTAATCATATTACTGATGTACACCCACTCAAATTGACATCCCTCCGGTCATTCGAGTGATACATGATCAAAATTCACCAACTCAAGTCCGATCATCACGTGAGTTGAGGTGGTTTCAATGGTGAACATCATCATGTTGATCATATCTACTATATGACTCATGTTCGACCTTTTGGTCTCTTGTGCTCCGAGGCCATGTCTGTACATGCTAGGCTCATCAAGTTTAACCCGAGTGTTCTGCATGTGCAACACCGGCTTGCACCTGTTGTATGTGAACGTAGAGTCTATCACACCCGATCATCACGCGGTGTCTCGACACGACGAACTTTCGCAACGGTGCACACTCAGGGAGAACACAATTTATCTTGAAATTAAGTGAGGGATCACCTTATAATGCTACCGTCGTCCTAATCAAAACAAGGTGCATAAAAGGATTAACATCATACATAACTCTATACTACCAAAACGTCACTGAACCTTAAGTGTGCAGACCCTGCGGGTTTGAGAACTATGTAGACATGACCGAGACACCTCTACGGTCAATAACCAATAGCGGGACCTGTATGCCCATATTGGTTCCTATATATTCTACGAAGATCTTTCTCGGTCGAACCTCTATGTCAAGGATTCAGTTAATCCAGTATGATGTTCCCTTTGTTCTTTGGTATGTTACTTGCCTGAGATTCGATCGTCGGTATCTGTATACCTAGTTCAACCTCATTACCGGCAAGTCTCTTTACTTGTTCTATAATACAAGATCCCGTGGCTAACACTTTAGTCACATTGCTTGCAAGGCTTATTGTGATGTTGTATTACCGAGTGGGCCCTGAGATACCTCTCGGTCACATGGAGTAACAAATCCCAGTCTTGATCCATGCCAACCCAATAGACACCCTCGAAGATACCTGTAGAGCACCTTTATAGTCACCCAGTTATCTTGCGACGTTTGATACACACAAGGTATTCGTCTGGTGTTAGTGATTTGCATGATCTCATGGTCATACGAAAATATACTTGACATGCAGAAAACAGTAGCAATAAACTGACACGATCATATGCTACATTTGTAGTTTGGGTCTTGTCCATCACATCATTCTCCTAATGATGTGATCTTGTTACCAAATGACATCTCATGTCCATGACTATGAAACCATAGCCATATTTGATCAACGAGCTAGTCTATTAGAGGCGTACTAGGGACATGGTGTTGTCTATGTATCCACACATGTATGTGAGTTTCCGATCAACACAATTATAGCATGGATAATAAACGATTATCATGAACAAGGAAATATGTTAATAACCAATTTATTATTGCATCTAGGGCATATTTCCAACAGGTTGACACGTTTCCCAAGAATTATAATATTGGTCTCTATGTAACCCGGTAAAGTGATGATGTGGCTAAGACACCTAGCCGGAAGACCTATTGTTATAATATCTTGTATCAGCAACTTAGCCACTTTCCCATGAGGATTTGATATGACTTATTAGAAGTTGTTCCTCATGGACCCTTTGAGATCCCGAAGTTCGACGTATACTTGGGGTGATAGATATCACGCATTATACATATTTGGTTTATGCTAGTACACCAAGGAGAACATTAGAGGCGGAGTGCCAAATGTCTCTCGGTCGATCATCCAGATTTCGCCCCCTTGGCATAGCTAAGGTGAAATCTCAGAAGGTGTTGTCTTCCTTTGCATCTGCATCCTTCATCATTGTTCATCATGGTAGTATGTTGTGTTGCCATGATCCTTGGCATGGATGTTGGTAAAACCGTGATGAATATGGAAAAGCTCAAGTTCTTGAGAACACACTCAGATGTTGGGTTATATCCTCGGTATCAACTCAAATGTGCCTTCCGATTACCGAGTTGATCTATAACCCTAGTTTCCTTTCCAACTATGTATGCCATTCCTTTAAACTCTTTCGACCGATCGCTTGTAATTGCCTTAGGCTGGTATAAACAGTTTCAATGATCTCTGTATGAAAAGTAATTCTTTTTGACACTTAAGGGATAATCCTACGAGTCACCTTCCATAAGGTGCCCGTTATGGTATGAAGGGCAACTAATTCCGCGCTACCTTGAAACCTCGTCACTATCCGTTCTAGTGCGGAATTGTTGCCTACCAATTGAACTTCTATTATTTGTTTCGTTCCATCGCTCTCCATGTGCATTTTGTGTCTCAGCTCGAGAGATTTTATCACATCTCATTCGATGAGTTGATCATGAGTCGCTCGATCCTTGTGAAGCTCGATTCCTGTAGAGTTTTCCTGTTCCTCTTGTCATCATGTTTGGGTGAAGATCTCGAAGGGAAAGAAGTCAAGATCAACTTGATGGAATGAAGCAACATCTTCGAGAAGGGCACTTGGATCTTGAAGATTATGGTAGTTAGTGCCCCCTTTGTCCTCTTACCCTCGCCTGAATCTAGGGATGAGATTCTTGTTTAGTGGGGGTGAGTTGTCACAGCCCTAGATTAATGCTTGTAAATAGTGCATTGGCATTCATGGCATCATGTTCTTTTCTTGGAAACTTGAAATGGGGATGATCAAACCCTAAAACAAATAAAATTCAAATAGGTTAAACTTAAAAGTAATTTCAGTGTTTTCCAAAATCCTCTTCAAAAATGTTCCTCCTCTTTGATAAATGTTGGAAACAACATATCAGGGGTTAACTATATTATCACAACTATTTTGGCAAATTTAATAAATCAGAAAAGTTTCTGAAAAGGACAAATAATGCACTATAATTAGCATAGCTATTCAAAATTGCTGAAACTTATTGTGGAGGTTTGAAATATTCAAACTAAGCTCTACAAAATATTTTAGTAATTTTGTGCTAGGTATTTGTCCTGACACAAAAAAACATATGTCAGAAATTAGAAACAGATATAAATATAAGATAGAGAGAGAGAGAGAGATCACCCGAGGCCCAGCAATAGGCTGGCCCAACTGGCCCATCTGCCAGTCATCGTCTACCTCTGCCAGTAGGCAGAGGAGAAGAGGACACGACGGTGGAGGCCAGGGCGCCACACCTCGTGCCTGCCTGGCCTCCTCCTCGTCGCGCTCGCGAGGGGATAGACCCTAGAGCATCGTCTGGATCGGCCCCTCTCCCCATTCCCCCTCCTCCTCACTCTCTCCTTCGCTCTCTGCTCCACCATGGCCGTCGCTCAAGCTCGCCGTCGCTAGCCAAACCCGCCGCTCCCTCTCACCCCAAGCAGCCAAGAAGCTCCTGTTGGGGAACGTTGCATGGGAAACAAAAAATTTCCTACGCACACGAAGATCTATCCATGGTGATGAGCATCTACGAGAGGGAGAGTGGATCTACATACCCTTGTAGATCGCTAAGCGGGAAGCGTTAAGAAACGCGGTTGGTGTAGTCGAACATCTTCGCGATTCAAATCGCCGAGTGTCCCGCGATCTCATCACGAACCATCCCGCAATCCAATCACGATCTGTCCCGTGAACTCATCATGATCTGTCCCGCGATCTCGCCACGATCCGTCCCGCGATCCAATCATGATCGTCTCGTGGCCTTGATCACGATCCTTCCTATCTAGTACCAAACGGACGGCACCTCCGCGTTCAGCACACGTGCAGCTTGATGACGATCTCCACCGTCTTGATCCAGCAAGAGGAAGTGGATAGGAGGAAGAATTCTCCGGCAGCCTAACGGCGCTCCGGCGATGGTGGTGGAGAAATTCCGGCAGGGCTTCGCCTAAGCACTGCAGAAAACCGATCTAGAGGAGAAACTATGCACTAGAGGAACAGGTAGCACGTGGCTGAAAATTCTGTACCAAAACCCTAAAATCCTCTAGTATATATAGGAGGAGAGGAGGAGGAGGCTTGTCTGCCAAAAATCCAGCCCTTGGGTCGACCAAAGTGGGAGGTGGAGGAGGACTCTCCTCCTCCACTCCTAGTAGGACTAGGACTCTTCCTTTTTGCCCTTTTTCCACCTTTTTCCTTTGGGTTTCTTTCTTCCAGCCACATGGGCTTTATGTGGAGGTTCCAGCAGCCCACTAAGGGATGGTTAATACTTTCCCACAGCCCATGAAGCCTCTTGGGTCGAAATAGCCCTCCCGGAGGTCTCCCGGTACACTACCGGCACTCCCGATACACTACCGATGAGCCCGAAACCTTTTCGGCGACCAAACTGGGACTTCCTATATATGAATCTTTACCTCCGGACCATTCTGGAGCTCCTCGTAACGTCCAGGATCTCATACGGGACTCCGAACAACCTTCGGTCACCACCATACACAACTCTATACTACCGAAATGTCACCAAACCTTAAGTGTGCAGACCCTGCGGGTTCGAGAACTATGCAGACATGACCGAGACACATCTACGGTCAATAACCAATGGCGGGACCTGGATGTCAACATTGGTTCCTACATATTCTACGAAGATCTTTATCGGTCGAACCTCTATGTCAAGGATTCAATTAATCCCGTATAACGTTCCCTTTGTTCTTCGGTATGTTACTTGCCCGAGATTCGATCGTCGGTATCTCCATACCTAGTTCAACCTCGTTACTGGCAAGTCTCTTTACTCGTTCCGTAATACAAGATCTCATGACTAACACATAGCCACATTGCTTGCAAGGCTTGTTGTGATGTTGTATTACCGAGTGGGCCCTGAGATACCTCTCCGTCACACGGAGTAACAAATCCCAGTCTCGATCCATGCCAACTCAACAGACACCATCGGAGATACCTGTAGAGCACCTTTATAGTCACCCAGTTACGTTGCGATGTTTGATACACACAAGGCACTCCTCCGATATCCGTGAGTTGCATGATCTCATGGTCATAGGAACATATACTTGACATGCAGAAAACAGTAGCGATAAACTGACACGATCATATGCTATGTTTGTAGTTTGGGTCTTGTCCATCACATCATTCTCCTAATGATGTGATCCCGCTATCAAATGACATCTCATGTCCATGGCTAGGAAACCTTAACCATCTTTTGATCAACGAGCTAGTCCACTAGAGGCATACTAGGGACATGGTTTTGTCTATGTATCCACACATGCATTTAAGTTTCCGATCAATACAATTATAGCACGGATAATAAACGATTATCATGAACAAGGAAATATGATAATAACTAATTTATTATTGCCTCTAGGGCAGATTTCCAACAATCTCCCACTTGCACTAGAGTCAATAATCTAGTTCACATCACCATGTGATTCGCATTGTTATGAATCTAACACCCAATGAGTTCTGGGGTTCGATCATGCTTTGCATGTGAGAGAGGTTTTATAGTCAACGGGTCTGTAACATTCAGATCCGTGTGCACTTTGCAAATACCTATGTCAAACTGTAAACACTGCTACCACACTCCACTTGGTACTATTCCAAATTGCTGCTCCACTATACGTATCCAGATTGCTACTACGAGTCATCCGGATTAGTGTTAAAGCTTGTATCGACGTAACTCCTTACGACGAACTCTTTATCACCTCCATAATCGAGAAACATCTCCTCAGTCTCTTAGTTACTGAGGATAATCTTGACCGCTGTCCAGTGATCCACTCCTGGTTCACTCTTGTACCCCCTGACGGACTCATGGCAAGGCACACACAGGTGCGGTACAAAGCATGGCATAATATAGAGCCTATGGCTAAGGCATAGGGGACGACGTTCGTCCTTTCTCTTTCTTCTGCCGTTGTCGAGCTTTGAGTCTCACTCAACTTTCACACCTTACAAATCAGGCGAGAACTCTTTCTCTGACTGATCCATTTTGAACTCTTTCAAAATCTTGTCAAAGTATGCACTCATTGAAAGTCTCATCGAGCATATTGATCTATCTCCATAGATTTTGATGCTCAAAAATTAGGTAGCTTCATCCAGGTCTTCCTTTGAAAATCACTTTCCAAATAACCGTTTTATGCTTTCCAGAAATTCTACATTATTTCTGATCAACAATATGTCATCCACATATACTTATCAGAAATTCTATAGTGCTCCCACTCACTTTATTGTAAATACAAGTTTCTCGTAAACTTTGTATAAACATCAAAACTTTGATCACCTCATCAAAGCGTATATTCCAACTCCGAGATGCTTGCTTCAGTCCATGGAAGGATCACCGAAGCTTGCACACCTTTTAGCATCCTTAGGACTGACAGAACCTTCTGGTTGTATCACATACAACCTTTCCTCAAGTAAACCATTAAGGAAACGATGTTTTGACATCCATCTGCCAGATTTCATAATTGAAAAATGCAACAACTGCTAACATAATTCCAACAGACTTTAGCACCGCTACGAGTGAGAGAGTCTCATCGTAGTCAACTCCTTGAACTCATCACAAACATCTTTGCAACAAGTCGAGCTTTACAAATGGTGACAATTACCATCAGTGTCTGTCTTCATTTTAAAGATCCATTTGTATTCAACGACCTGCCGTCCAATGAGCAAGTCTACGAAAGTCTATACTTTGGTTCTCATACATGGATCCTATCTCGGATTTCATGGCCTCCAACCATTTGTTGGAATCCGGGCCCATCATCACTTCTCCATAGCTCGCAGGTTCATAGTTGTCCAACAACATGATCTCCAAGACAGAGTTGTCGTACCACTTAGGAGCAGTACACATCCTTGTCGACCTACGAAGTTTGATAGTAACTTGATCCTGAAGCTTCATGATCATCATCATTAACTTCCTCTTCAACTAATGTAGGCTTCACAGAAACATCTTTCTGTGCTGCGCTACTCTCTGGTTGAACAAAGGTTTAACAACCTCATCAAGTTCTATCTTCCTCCCACTCAATTCTTTAGAGAGAAACATTTCCTCGAGAAAGGATCCGTTTAAGCAACAAACACTTTGCACTAGGATCTGAGATAGAAGGTTCACCCAACTGATCTTAGGGTATTCTATGAAGATGCATTTTTCCGCCTTGGGTTCGACCTCATTAGGCGAAAACATTTTTCACACGAGTGTCGCAGCCCCAAATATTAAGAAATGACAGCTTAGGATTCTATCAAACCATAATTCACACGGTGTCATCTCAAAAGATTTAGATGATGCCCTATTTAAAGTGAATGTAGTTGTCTCTAATGCATAACCCCAAAATTATAGTAGTAAAACGATAAGAGACATCACAGTATGCACCATATCCAATAGAGCATGACTATGATGTTCGGACACACCATCAGACTATGGTGTTCCAGGTGGCGTTAGTTGTGAAACAAATTTCACAATGTCTTAAGTTGTATGCCAAACTCGTAACTCAGATATTCACCTCCACGATCATATCGCAGTCATTTTTATCTTCTTGTCATGATGATCTTAAACTTCACTCTGAATTTGCTTGAACCTTTCAAACGATTCAGACTTGTGTTTCATTAAGTAAATATACACTATATCTACTCAAATCATTAGTGAAGGTAAGAAAATAATGATATCCACTACACGCTACAAGACTCACTAGATTGCGTACATCAACATGTATCATTTCCAATGAATCACTTGCCCGCTCCATCCAACGGGGTCCTTAAGTCATCTTGCCCAAGAGGCATGGTTTGCATGTCTCAACCAATTCGAAATCGAATGAGTCCAAATATCCATCAGCATGGAGTTTCTTCATGCACTTTATACCAATATGACATTTAGCGGCAGTGCCACAAGTATGTGTGTACTATCATTATTAACTTTGTATCTTTTGACATCAATGTTATGCACATGTGTACTACTACGATCAAGATTTCAACAAACCATTCTCACTGGGTGCATGACCATTGAAGGTATTATTCATGTAAACAGAATAACCATTATTCTCTAACTTAAATGAATATAGGTATTGCAATAAACATGATCTAATCATGTTCATGCTCAACGCAAAACACCAAATAACATTTATTTAGGTTCGTCACTAATCCTGAAGGTAGAGTGAGCGTGCGATGTTGATTACATCAACCTTGGAAACCTTTCCAACATATATCGTCACCTCACCCTCAGCTAGTTCTCCGTTTATTCCATAGCCTTTATTTTGAGTTACTAACATTTAGCAACCGAACCGGTATCCAATACCCAGGTGCTAGTAGGAGTACTAGCAAGGTACACATCAATAACTCGTATATCAAATATACTTCTGTCGATGTTGCCAGCCTTCCTATCTACCAAGTATCTAGGGTTGTTCCGCTTCAGCGACCGCTCACCTCATAACAGAAGCACTTAGTCTCGGGTTTGAGTTCAACTTTGGGTTGCTTCACTAGAGCAACAATTGACTTGCTATCCATGAAGTTTCCCTCCTTGCTCTTTCCCTTCTCGAAACTAGTGGTTTTGATTAACCATCAACACTTGACGCTCCTTCTTGATTTCTACCTTCACGGTGTCAAACATCGCGAACAGCTCAGGAATCATTATTTCTATCCCTGGCAATTTATAGTTCATCACCAAGTTCTAGTAGCTTAGTGACAGTGACTTGGAGAACTATATCAATCACTATCTTATCTGGAAGATCAACTCCCACTTGATTCAAGCGATTGTAGTACCCAGACAATCTGAGTACATGCTCAACGATTGAGTTATTCTCCTTCATCTTACAGGTAAAGAATCTTGTTGGAGATCTCATATCTCGCAACACAGGCACGAGCCTGAGATCACAATCTCAGATCCTAGAACATCTCATATGTTCCGTGACGTTCAAAATGTTTCGGAGCCTCAATTCTAAGCCGTAATGCATGACGCACTAAACTATCAAGTAGTCATCGAAACGTGCCTGTCAGATATTCACAACATCTACAGACGACGCTAGAGGGGGTGGCGCACCGAGCGGTGCATTAAGGACATAAGCCTTCTGTGCAGCAATGAGGACAATCCTCAGATCACGGACCCAGTCCGCAATTTTGCTACCAACATCTTTCAATTCTATTTCGCTAGGAACATATAAAAATACAAGGGAGCTACAGCGCGAGCTAGTAATCTACAACATAATTTGCAAAGACACTTTGACTATGTTCATGATAATGAGTTCAATTAATCATATTACTTAAGAACTCCCACTCAAATTGACATCCCTCCGATCATTCGAGTGATACATGATCCAAATTCACCAACTCAAGTCCGATCATCACGTGAGTTGAGGTGGCTGCAATGGTGAACATCATTATGTTGATCATATCTACTATATGACTCATGTTCGACCTTTCGGTCTCTCGTGTTCCGAGGCCATGTCTGTACATTCTAGGCTCGTCAAGTTTAACCCGAGTGTTCTGCGCGTGCAAATCTGGCTTGCACCCGTTGTATGTGAACGTAGAGTCTATCACACCCGATCATCACGTGGTGTCTCAACACGACGAACTTTCGCAACGGTGCACACTCGGGGAGAACACAGTTCATCTTGAAATTCAAGTGAGGGATCACCTTATAATGCTACCGTCGTACTAAGCAAAACAAGGTGCATAAAAGGATTAACATCTCATGCAATTCATAAGTGACATGATATGGCCATGAACTTGTGCTTTTGATCTCCATCTAGAAAGCACTGACATGATCTCCATCATCACTGGCATGACACCATGATCTCCATCATCTTGATCTCCATCAACGTGTCGCCATCGGGGTTGTCACGCTCTGCATGCTTCTACTACTATTGCTACCGTTTAGCGATAAAGTAAAGCATTACATAGCGCTTAATGATTGACACACAAGTCATACAATAATTACAGACAACCCTATGGCTCCTGCCGGTTGCCGTATTCATCGACATGCAAGTCGTGATAATCTATACATCACATGATCATCTCATACATCACATATATCACATCATGTAATTGGCCATATCATATCACAACATACCCTGCAAAAACAAGTTAGACGTCCTCTAATTGTTGTTGCATGCTTTACGTGGCTGCTATGGGTATCTAGCAAGAACAATTCTCACCTACGCAAAAACCACAACGGTGATACACTAGTTGCTTTTCAACCTTCTCAAGGACCGCCTTTGTCCGATCTGATCCAACTAAAGTGAGAGAAACTGTCACCCGCAAGCCATCTAGGCAACAAGTTGCGTTGAGGGAACCGGTCTCTCGTAAGCGTACGAGTAATGTTGGTCCGGGCCGCTTCTTCTCACAATCCCGCTGAACCAAAATACGACCAAGGGAGAAAGCAATGTAAGCATCAACGCCCACAAACCTTTTGTGTTCTACTCGAGATCTCATCGAACCATCAACCTAGCTCTGATACCACTGTTGGGGAACGTTGCATGGTAAACAAAAAAATTCCTACGCACACGAAGATCTATCCATTGTGATGAGCATCTATGAAAGGGAGAGTGGATCTATATACCCTTGTAGATCGCTAAGCGGGAAGCGTTAAGAAACGCGGTTGGTGTAGTCGAACATCTTTGCGATTCAAATTGCCAAGTGTCCCGCGATCTCATCACGAACCATCCCGCGATCCAATGACGATCCATCCCGTGAACTCATCACGATCCATCCTGCGATCTCGTCACGATCCGTCCCGCGATCCAATCACGATCGTCTCGTGGCCTTGATCACGATCCTTCCGATCTAGTACCGAACGGACGGCACCTCCGCGTTCAGCACACGTGCAGCTTGATGACGATCTCCACCGTCTTGATCCAGCAAGAGGAAGTGGATAGGAGGAAGATTTCTCCGGCAGCCTAACGGCGCTTCGGCGATGGTGGTGGAGCAATTCCGGCAGGGCTTCGCCTAAGCACTGCAGAAAACCGATCTAGAGGAGAAACTATGCACTAGAGGAACAGGTAGCACGTGGCTGAAAATTCTGTACCAAAACCCTAAAATCCTCTAGTATATATAGGAGGAGAGGAGGAGGAGGCTTGTCTGCCAAAAATCCAGCCCTTGGGTCGACCAAAGTGGGAGGTGGAGGAGGATTCTCCTCCTCCACTCCTAGTAGGACTAGGACTCTTCCTTTTTGCCCTTTTTCCACCTTTTTCCTTTGGGTTTCTTTCTTCCAGCCACATGGGCTTTATGTGGAGGTTCCACCAGCCCACTAAGGTCTGGTTAATACTTTCCCACAGCCCATGGACCCTCTGGGGTCGAAATACCCCTCCCGGAGGTCTCCCGGTACACTACCGGCACTCCCGGTACACTAACGATGAGCCCAAAACCTTTTCGGCGACCAAACTGGAACTTCCTATATATGAATCTTTACCTCCGGACCATTCCGGAGCTCCTCGTGACGTCCGGGATCTCATGCGGGACTCCAAACAAACTTTTATCACCACCATACATAACTCTACACTACCGAAACGTCACCAAACCTTAAGTGTGCAGACCCTGCGGGTTCGAGAACTATGTAGACATGACCGAGACACCTCTACGGTCAATAACCAATGGCGGGACCTGGATGTCCACATTGGTTCCTACATATTCTACGAAGATCTTTACCGGTTGAACCTCTATGTCAAGGATTCAGTTAATCCTGTATAACGTTCCCTTTGTTCTTCGGTATGTTACTTGCCCGAGATTCGATCGTCGGTATCTCCATACCTAGTTCAACCTCGTTACTGGCAAGTCTCTTTACTCGTTTTGTAATACAAGATCCCGCAACTAACAATTAGTCACATTGCTTGCAAGGCTCATTGTGATGTTGTATTACCGAGTGGGCCCCGAGATACCTCTCCGTCACACGGAGTAACAAATCCCAGTCTCGATCCATGCCAACTCAACAGACACCATCGAATATACCTGTAGAGCACCTTTATAGTCACCCAGTTACGTTGCGACGTTTGATACACACAAGGCACTGCTCCGATATCCGTGAGTTGCATGATCTCATGGTCATAGGAACACATACTTGACATGCAGAAAACAATAGCAATAAACTGACACGATCATATGCTACGTTTGTAGTTTGGGTCTTGTCCGTCACATCATTCTCCTAATGATGTGACCCCGTTATCAAATGACATCTCATTGTCATGTCTAGGAAACCTTAACCATCTTTTGATCAACGAGCTAGTCTATTAGAGGCATACTAGGGACATGGTTTTGTCTATGTATCCACACATGCATTTAAGTCTCCGATCAATACAATTATAGCATGGATAATAAATGATTATCATGAACAAGGAAATATGATAATAACTAATTATTATTGCCTCTAGGGCAGATTTCCAACAGCTCCGTCCCGACCTGCCGCCGCTCCTCGCTGAGCCACATGACGCGAGACATATCCAATCGCTAACCCGAGCTCTTCTTCAAGCCTCGGCCGCCGGAGATCGCCACTGTTGATTCGCCGCGCTCTGCCCGTCCCCAAGCTCGCTGGCCATCCCGTCCGCCTCCTAGTGAGCTCCTGTCCTTTCCCCCTCTTCTCCCGTTGCCAAGTGTCCCCCTAGATAGGTCCCGCTCATGCCCAAACTCCGACCACCGCCGCGATCTCAGGCCACCCTGCGACCCCCTAGAGCCTCCCCTGGATGCGGACGAGTAGGTGCTGCCTCCTAGTGGTCTCCTCTCATCAAACAGCCTCCAGTAGCGCAACTCCGGCAGGACTCCGCCGCATTTTTGGGTCGCCGGTGGTAAAACCCTGACGGGATGATGTGGCACGGTTAATGAGGTGTTAATTAACCTGTTAGCTTAACCTAAGACGCTGACAGTGGGCCCCAAGGTGGGTCAAACTTCTGTTCAGCGCATGGATTAACCCGTGACACTGACCTGTGGGTCCTAGTCGTTAGGTTTGACCTGGACCCGCGGCTGTTGACCCGCTGACGTAATGCTGGCGTAATGATGACGCATTAGTTGATTTTCTGGTAATAAAATAATTCAAGAAATACCAAAAAATGTTGAAAACTTCTAAAAATTATAGAAATTAATCTATAACTCGGATGAAAATAATTTATATATGAGAAATGAACAAAAAAATCCAATGAATCTGTTTATGACATGGTAATGCATGTTTGAGCAAGTTAACATCCCCAAGTAGGACATTTCATGATTAGGATAAAATAATAAATAGTGTTGAAGTTGGAATTTAGCATATAATTGAATTCCACTTCACTTAATATGACTACCTATTGCACTAGGTCAATTATGTACCTTAACTTGTCATATCATACGTCATGTTTGTTGCATCACATTGAATGTGTTCCTTCTTCCTGTTTGCCGGTGTTTCTTCCTTCTCGGTAGACGTGGTTCCGACGCTGAGATCGTTGTCACCGATGAAGACTCATTGTTATCTTCAGAAGTGTCAAGCAAGAAAACCCCCTTGAGCATACTGATATGAACCCACTCTCTCGCTCCTGCTCTCTTTTACTGCATTAGGACAACAACGATTCAACTGTTACCTATTCTCCGTAGTTGAACCCATTCCTTTGCATGACCTGTCTTTGCCACAGTAAATAGTTGAAACCACTTAGCATGAGTAGCAACTGATTGAGCCTTGTTATGCTTACTCATCGATGCTTTTTTAATCTGCGCCTGCTATGCTTAGAGTCATGTCGTGTCGGGTCTGATCCATCTAGGCAATGAGTCGGAATCGCTGTGTTCATGTCCTACTATGTGAGAGCTAAGTGTGTGAACACGGTTTGGTAAAGGTAGCGATGAGAGGCCATGTAGGAGTACATGGCGGGTTGTCTCATTGGGACCATCCTTAAGAACCAAGTTCTGTGGATGTTATCCAAGACAAGATACTACCACACATTGGGTGCCAGTAACTCGAACCCTCTAGGATTATTACGCCTAGACCTCTGTCCAGGAGTTGCAACTAGTTTCTGGTGTTTGTAGGAAAAGTGTTGGCGGCCTTGCATAGAGCTGCCCGACGGGGTGGACTATGATGCGTTATAGGCACAGTGGCACGGTGTACCTAGTGGCACCTGAACAATGGGCTTGGGAACCCTGCGCACATCGTTTGAAGCCGTAGCGGAAACTTCGACCTGACTTCCGTGTGGGTTCAATCTCAAATAGGCGATAAACCTAGACTAGGGTCTTGTGTGGTTGATGGTCGTGGCCGACTCCCTCGCTGGGCTTCCACTTGAAGGTTGCTGAGGTGCCTTTTTCGTGCACATGGCGATAAGTGGCGGGAGCGTGTGTGAAGAAGTATACCTCTGCAGGGTGAAATAATCTGTTTGAATAGACGCGTCCTCGGATATGGACTACTTGGGGAACTTATGTGGTTCATAGAAAACTTGAAGTGGATACTCTAAAATACGCAAGATAAGCGTGAGTGCTACGGATGGCCTTCTCGTAGGGATACGAGAGTGGATCCATTGTGGTGTATTGATTTGGTGAATATGTGGACTCGTGTGCACTATCCCACCTCAAAGAAAGCACTTGTAGTCGTAGTATTGGTTAGCCAAGAGTCAAAGCTGGCTTGCTACAATAAACTCCACAACCCCTTCATTGATACTGATGCATATGTAGTTAGTTCTGATGTAAGTCTTGCCGAGTACCCTTGTACTCACGTTTGCATAATTTATGTTTTTGCAGAGGAGACGTCAGTTTCATTAGTGGTACTTACGACGTGAAGTTCGATGTTGATCGGATTAGCTTGGGAATCCCAGATAGAGGTCTGGTTCTTTGGTAGGGTCGTTGTAGCTTTTCAGGCTCCTCTAGCCACTTTTGTATATGTCTGTACCCATGCATGTTTAACTTCCGCTTGTTTGTTTGAATGCTTTGAATATTGGGTCTTGTGACCCCTGTTTGTAACATCTTATTGTGCTGGATCTTTCGAGCCTGCTAAATAAATGTTGTAATGTTGTATGGTTATGTTGTGATGCCATAGTTGTATCTATGCGTATCGGGCATGTCGTGCATACGTGTGATGTGTGACGGTATGTATAGGATTCGACACCTAGTTGTTTTCCTTTAGTAGTACTCTTTATGGGGAAATGCCTATTTGTGCTTCCATCAAGCCTTGGTAGCTTGCTACTGCTCTGGACACATTGATTGACCGGCGTGTATCCTTCTTTATTGCTGTGTCTGTTCCTTTGGGGAAATGTCTCGCAGTGTAATGGAGTCCCTTTAGCCTACTATGACTTGTATATGTGCAGTGATGACATTTATGTCCCATGGCATAATGGAGTCCTTGTAGCTTGCTATGACTCATCTACACACGCTAGAGATCGACACCTGCATTGCTGGGTTACGTATGCCTGTCCCTGTACGGATGTGTGTAACATCCCAATTTTAGTAAATTAGGATGTTAATAGGACCATCATATTGCATATCATATTTTTATTGCATTTGGAGTTTATGATGCTGATAGGATCATCATATTGCATATCATATTTTTCCACTCACATAAAATAATAGAGAGGGGATAATATGACTTCCTCAAATTATACATGAGCAGGGAAGTGTTGGATTAATATTTGGTGTTTTCAAGGTTGCATTGAGAATTATCTTATTAGCCAAGGTTAGATTATTGCATTAAGAAAATATGTTTCTAAGTTATTTGAGCAGAACTAAAGGTTCACTATGCTCTATATATTATATTATGATTTATAAAATTATTTTTCTTATTGTATCTTCTCTCATGGTGGAGTTTCAAAAAAAGTAAAAAACGCTTTCTGTTTAAAAAAACACGCACACACACAAGGGAGCCAGGACAGCCGGCCCATCAGCCAACCAGGCCACGAGGGCCAGCGACCCAGCTCCCATGCTCGCCCAACGATCGCCCCAGCCTCCCGACCCGATCACATCTCTTTCTATCGTTCACCTCTCTCCCTGTTTCACACGCCTGCAAGTGGGGCCAAAACCCCATCGTCCCTAACCTCCCACTCAACCCGCACGGGATGAGGCCACGCCGCGCTCACCCGCAACCGCCGGCCGGAGCTCTCGGGATAGAGCTTATCCCGCACTCCCGGATGCCCTCGCTGCGCCTATAAATAGCCCCGATCCTCCTCTTTCCATTCAGCCAACCCGCACCACCTCTCGCCGCTCCCACCGCTCGCCCCGTCCGTTTGCATCTCGCTGGAGCCGAAGCTTTCCATCGAAGTTTTCGACGCCGGTGAGCCGCCATGACGCCTTTTTGCTTCGGGAATTGGACCCCCTCATCATCCCTCACCTTCCTGACATCTTCGTTTTCCCCTAGGTTTGCCGGAGCCGCCGCCCCGATGACCTGCGTCGTCGGAGTTCGCCAGAGTACCGAAGCTCGCCCCGTTCCATTCGGTCGTCCCCGTCGTTCGCTGTCACCGCCGTTCGGCAACCCTCGCCGAGCCGCACCTCCCCGCGTCGGAGCCCGTCGGAGCCGTCGCCCCACCGTCGTCGAGTTCTTGCCCGACCCCGTCCTCCTCTCTATAAGCGCTCGCCTCGCTCGTTTAGTTAGATTAGCGTAGTTTTTTTAGATTTAAACCTGTAGATTAGATTAGTTTTTTTATTAGACCGAAGAGGTACGTGGTTAACCGCGTTTTGATCTAAACCGTGCGGTTTATTTGAACCGAACGTTGGTTTTCTTTTAGTTTAGCCGAACCTACCTATTTCACGAATGTTCACCGCATAGCCGCCGCGGCGAACCTAGCCAGCAAACCAGAGCCATCCACTTCGTGCTCTAGCCGCGAACGTTCACAATTTAGTATTTTCAGAAATGCTATTGTAACAGTTTTTTTTCCAGATTTGTTTTAAAAATTCAATCGGTCTTAACTTTTCAACCGTAGATCGAAACGAGATGAAACCAACGGCTAAATTTTTGTCTCGAATAGCCCTAACTAGAGAACCCATCATTGCAAACTTTTGCAAGTTCAAATTTTAAATCATTTCAGGTTTGAATTTAAATTTCATTAGGCCATATCTTCCAAACGGTATACCCGTTCAAAGTGATTCTTTTTGCACCACGTCACACAAACTAAATCCTTTGCCATGAACTTTTGCCACAGTATATTCTACACAATTATTTTATGTTCACCATAATTTTACTAGGATGCCTTGTAGGGACACTAGTGCACATCATGAATTTTGAACACTATTTATACTTTGAAAATTTTCATGCTAATGACTTGTGTTGGATTTTATTTGGATTTTGCAAATATTTTGTTGCATGTCTTATTTGAATTATATGAATGCTTGTTTATGTGTGTTTATTTACTTTGCGATAGATTGTACAGAGTGCGAAGCAGAGTACTACCATTCCCTAGAACTTCACTCCCAACATGAAGGCAAGTTACATTTTGATCATACATGTTTTACGTATGGTTTATTTTTGCACATAGTCCTTTGATGTAGGAGTGCATGGTAGGAGTTTATACTTGTTGGTTTTACTATCACCCAGTAGTTCATTTGAGGTAGGTCTGAACCGTACCAACTTTGTCGCCACCGTGTTATGTTACAATGCTTCGCCAAAGTAGACGTGGATTGGGGAGTGTTGTCACCTTGAGATGTGAGTGACAAAGTAGTAACTAGGACCAACTTTAATGAACTACCTGGTTGGAAATTGGTTTGTATGGTGGCGAAGTACAGTGGGAGCATTCATGGGAATCCATGGGAGTGCACACGAGCGGTTTGTCCACCCAGGCTCAAAGGGATCAACCTTATTTTCATGTCTATAAGCTTCCGTGTGCAGCCGCAACCCAATATGGGCTCTGGCTTAGTTGAGTAGATGGTGTGACCTCTTCCGGGATAGGCTAGCAGATGTAGTTGATGTAGGTATACCAGCCTATCCGTGGGTTAGGGGAAATGCCATCGAAAGACTATGTCTCGATCTTCCAATCAAGGAGGTGGTCGAGTCTTGTGGGAAAAGTGCACAACCTCTGCAGAGTTAAAATCTAATCGATTAGCCGTGTCCCTGGTCATGGACAACTTGAGATTTTAGTAATGGAAATGTAGGGAGATCTCATCACTCTTAACTAATCAACTGGGTTCAAATTTTTGGAATGATTGAGATGGGCATCATCTCAGACTTATGATATTTGTAGAAGTAGAACAATTATTTTTGATAGGGAAAAACTAGCTTTATGCAAAACAAAACTTAGAGCTTTCCACCAGCCAAATTGCATGTACTATGTAGGCTCATTACACTTTATGATGTGACTTACCAGTACATTCCATGTACTGACCTACACGACTGCAACTTATCATGTTGCAAATTTATCCGACGATGAATAAGGTGCGATAGGTCGTTGTTCTGCACTCAGCTTGCTCATGGAGTTGATGGACTCGTTACATTTTTTTGCTTCCGCATTACTTTGTTTTTTTGGCCTTAGGACACATTAATGTAATAAATACTCTTTGAGGATTCTCGATGTAATAAATGTGTGATTGAACTTTGTTGTAAATCCTCAAGTACTGTGTGTGTCAGCATACCGATCTAGGGATGACACTTAAGCATAGAGACTCCGATCCCTTGAGATCAGGTCGCTACTATGTGCCACTTGGGTTCTACGACTAGTCATGTCGGCCCGGGTTCTTTGACATTTGAATGCTGGCGACACATTCACATACGTGAGTCAAAAGATGCAAATGGTCTCGACCCAGGTAAGGTGGCAGCCATGGAGATAACCGTGTGTGAGACCGCAAAGTGATGTGACGTGTTATAGGCTGGATTCTTATGGCTTAGGATCGGGGTCTTGGCATGCCCCCTCCAACACCACTCTTGCCCGATGTGGACCTTTACCAGTCTGGGGGATGCCAAGCGACTCTGGGCCGAAGCGTTGCCGACCGACGTGCTCCACGAGGTGCTCAAGACCTTGACTGGACAACCCTTTCATGGCGACAACCCAAGCGCGGGCTCCCCTTGTACAACTACAAAAACAAGGCGACCCTTGGCGCAGGAATGCCCTGCTTCGACGAATGGGGGCTGCTCCCTGATGGCCACGCAGGACCCCGGGACAACCCTTTCCCGGCAACACCTAAAACAGAGGGTTCGAGTGGCCTCGATCCCCCAGCTACGATCACGGGAGGCGACGGCTCTCCACCTCGGCAATCCTGCCTCCTGGGGAGCCCTATGCACATGACCCCCGGACTGCTCGCCCCTGAGGTGGGAACCATGCTCGGCACCTCGCCCCCTCTACGAACGTAGCCAGGGCCGGCGTCGAGGTCGCCCGGCCTCCCGGGGCCTGTTATGAGAAGCGAGCCCCGGCCAGGTCAGCACCAGCGTGCTTCCTGTGGTGTTAAGGAAGCAAAGATGGACCGCTAAGGATGAGTAAGCCTTCCGCTTCTTCCTCAATCATTCCTGTGCATCCGGACGCCCGATCCTTTTTCCCGTGCAAGCTTGCTTTGGGCAAAAAGGCTAGGCCACTTTCGGGCCTGGCACCGCCTTCTCCGTCGCCCTCCGAGACCTGGAGGGGCGGGATGGACGTGCCCATAAAGGCATGGCTGGCACACCGCGGCGCGGGGCCGTCTCACCACCTCTTTTCAAGGGCGCATGGCTTGTGATGGTAATCTCCCCTCCTCCCCCCGTCGTGGACGCTGCTCATGGCGACGCACTGGCGGCCCCCCAAGAGGTGCCTTCGGGGGCCTTCTCCCCACCTTCAGGCGCGCCCCTGGCCACGAGGGTGGTGAGCGGACGGAGGCAGAGCTGCCGGCGGCCACGGCCGAGCCTTCGATCCCCGAACTCTTCGAGGGGGACTACAAGCTCGCGACACGTGCCTTCCCGCATAAGAGGGTCTGGACTGGCGCCAGCCCGTCCTCAACCCTCGGTGGGTGACACCGGGGCTTCCTTGGCGGGTGAGGGTGCAAGGCCTGACCTGGAGTGGGCAATCACGCTCGTGAGGTCCTGGACCGCGGTCCGACATGGCCTCTTTCGGAGCGCCACATGCGCGCTGGGCGAGTTGGAGGCTGAGCTCCGTGACACCGAGGCATGCTTCGTCGAGGAGCAGTTGCACCGGGCACGGGGATGGCATCCTTGAGATTGCCGCCAAACTAGGGGGCCGCCAGCTTGAAGCGGCATGCTTGAAGAGCAAAGCGTCCATTGCCGAGGTGAAGCCAATGCTCGAATGTGCCCGTGAGGAAACCGCGGAGGTGGGTCGACACCGCGAGGTGGAGGAGGTGTGTGAGAAAGAACTTCTAGCCTCAAACACCACCTTGGAAGAACGGCTCAGAGCCCTGGAGAGCAATCTCTCTATTTCTGCCAAGGAGCTAGCGGTATGCAAGGCTAGCTTGCGGGCCCTCGAACATGATCTCGCCTCGACATCCCTTAGTCAGAGCTCGGACTAGGAGCAGTTGGAGCCGCTGAACCGTGATGTGACCGCTGCCCAGACCTCTTATGAACGACACCTGAAGGAGGCCAACACCCACCTAGAGGAGAAAGAGAAGAGGATCCAGGAGGATGCCGATTCAAAGGTCGAACAGGCTCGCAAAGCCCTCACAAAGGAGTACCACGATAACTTGGTGCAGCAGGAGAACCGCTTCAAGGCGCGGCGCCAAGGGGTGCAACAGGAGGTAGACGACATCTAGGAGATTTTGACCAAGGCCGAGAGGCGGCACGAGGTTGCGCTAAAAGGTCAAGCCGACGCCGAAGATGAACTGGCGTCCCTTCATGGTCATGAGGGGAGCGTTGCGTCCCTCATGGAACAAGCGACGAACAATGCAAACCAGGCTTGTGTGCAACAACACATGTGCTCCCAGATGTTTCGAAACCTCGGGCAACGGGCCTGACGCGCCCTATCTGCAAGGGGGGCATTCTCATTCCCCTTGTGCTCGACGACGCCGGTTATCTTGACTTTTTTTCTAAGGTCGTGGAGCGGCTGGGAGCGGGCGCCAAAGAGGTGGTCAATATCATTGAGGCTAAAAGCCGCGATGTCCTTGCCCAGGCACTAACACGTGTCTTCAGCCAGCTAATTCGCGCCAATCTTGGCCTTGACTTCGAGGTCGTGATAGCCCCCGTCCTAGAGGAGATCCGTGATACCCTGGAGGAAGCCATGGAATATTATGTAATCGCGCTAAGAACGCAGTTCACCCCCGTCGGTCGCGAGGGTGACAACAGAAATGGCGATGGGGGTGGTGCATCTCCTTAGTTTACCCTTTGCCCTTAGCGTCCGCCCATGACTCCATCGAGGCTTAAATTGGGTGGTCCTTGCTCGGACCTCTTGTTGCTGTAGGAAATACTTTATGATCCCATAAAACTCTTCTTGAATGTTTTTCATACCCGCTTCTGCTATTGATGCCGTTAAATCCTGGGTCGTGGCCGAGAGACTGGGGCACCGGGGGCGTTCATGGGCTCCTAAGGCGAAATGTTCGGTAGGGTACCCCCCCCGACCGAAAGGCGGCCCGGCATGCGCAGGTCCTGCCCAGGAGGTTCCGTCTTTAGGAAGGTGCACCCTCGTGGCCCGCTTGTGTGCGTCGCGCGAGGAGACCAAACAACAAGAGTTTTGGTGAGGTGACACGCTCGTGGGTAGGCCTATGTCTCAGATCCCATCCTTGGGCTTCCGATTCCATATGGGATGATCCAAGCGTAGGCACCATGCCCAGGGCCCGCTCACGCGAAGCACAAGAGGGGAGACAAAGCCACGATTTTTTCATAAGATTTCAGCAAAGGTCACAATACTTTAGAAAATCAAAACCTTGCTTTAGGAAGAGTAAACAGACTGGTGTACAAAAAAGGGTGGGTCGGCGGTTTCCTCGCCTAACGCGGCACATGGGGCTTCCACTTGGGCGTGGCTGTAATAGGCCGAGACCCATGCTCCAGAAGATTCCCCATTTATTCTATTGTTGCCGTGTGATTCGTTTGTTTGCCGCATTCATATTAACATCATCTGCATAGCATCGACACTCATTACGGTCATTTTTCAAAACTTGCATCCGTTCGTAGCTGCCGGTTCTTCCCATTCTCAACCATGACCGTTTTGAGACCAACCACACATGCACGCACCCGCGACATCCCTAAAATATTGTTTTTAAAAGTGTGTATATAACTTTCTCGGAATGGGTCAAAACTTGGTGAGCGGTCATAATATGTTGTAGGTAGACCACCTGCCAAATTTCATCGCATTTGAAGGTCGTTCGATACCCGAACCGTTAAATGTATAGCGATAGTATAGCCGGTTTATTCATCGGATGTTTTCGGTTTTAAAAACATGTCATGAGCCACAAATATTCCCTCTCATCCCCACCTAGCCCAATTACACAACCCACCTAGCCCAACCTACACTACCCCCACGTTCAGAGCCGTCCGATCGAGATCGAACGACTCGAATCGGGCTAAAAGAACCTAACCCTAGCAAAATCCGCTATAAAAGGGAAACCCCAGGTCCAAAAATGGCCTACCTAGCCCTCCACCAATCTCTAGCCCCTCTTCCCCTCGTTTTCCACGCCAAACCGCTTCCCCGCCGCCGACCACCTAGCCATCACCCAGCCGCCGCTACCGTCGCTCTCCTCCAATGGGAGCGCGCCACGTCGCCTCCCTGGCTCCTCCTATAGCTAGGCCCGCCTGGACCCACACGTAACCCGCCCGAGCCCATCTGGGTCCAAGCGAGCCCGTGGCTTCGTCGCCCCGAGGGAGTTCCGTCTCTACTCGATCGCCCCGCCGTCAGACCTGCCAACGTCATCGAGCCGAGCCACAACCCTGCCGCCTCAACGCCGCTGCCGCCGCCTCGCCCACTCTGCCCCGAGAACCACTACCCCGTTGCCGGAGTTGCTTGCCGCGCCGTCGTCGTCCGGCCTTTCCCTAAACCCGAGCCGCTTGCTTGAGCTCACCCCGGCCCCTTCTCCGTGCCCCGCCCAGATCCGGTCCCGATCTACCATCGTCGTTGGCCCCTCGCTTGCCTCCGGCCCGGATCCGGCGAGATCCGCCCGGACCACCGCTACCATCGTCTTCGGTCGCCCTTGCTCACCATGGCCCTGACGGGATGGCATCATCTTGGATCCATCCCTCCCTACATCCAAACAGCCCCCAGTTCCCTGCCTCGTCCTAGTACCGAGGGATGCATATTCCCCCCGAGGTATAATGTCGACTAAGTCCTTTTAAGTGTGTGAAAATTCATCATGTTGCCATAGAAAACTACATGCAGTTTCCAAACCGTGTGTTAGATGAAGATGTTAAATATATGTAAATTGATCTACTCTTCGTGCTCTATGTGATGGTGCTACTTGCATGCACAATAGGGTTCATCTACATGCCTAAATATCTGTTACAAAAGTGCATTGTGTCGTAATAGTATGATCCATTATTTTATTCATAGTTTGGTGGATGATTGCAACTA
The DNA here is from genome assembly GCA_022496015.1 of Hordeum marinum. Classification (NCBI taxonomy): domain Eukaryota; kingdom Viridiplantae; phylum Streptophyta; class Magnoliopsida; order Poales; family Poaceae; genus Hordeum; species Hordeum marinum. The sequence continues at coordinate 303,974,248 of CM039673.1, forward strand.
ATCCGTAAGCCCTATGCATGTGGTGTCTTCATGAGATTTTCTCTATATGATGTCTAATTTGATGCCATGCCGCTGGTTGTTAGGTAGAACATAATTATGATGCTCATTTCTTGCCCTCAAGTTGCTATCGTGTTAAAACTATAATCTGTTAATGATAAGTTCTGTTTTGCGAGCATCATATTAAGAAAACAATGCATCCTATGTAGTTGTACCTACGGTGAGATTTGTAGGACTCTTTTGTTGTTGCCCCAATGGAATGTTTTGTTAGGAATGTTATGCTCTACAATGTTGTGCCATTTTTTCTCATGTATAGGTTTTGCATCCTAATTTATTGTGCTGTCAAACATGCTAATCGGTTAAAACTACTGCTCATGTCTACCCTAAATTTGACTAAGTCTAAGAGTCGGCTTATTTTAGATTGCCATGTTGTGTTGATGTTAGCTAAGTCTCTGTGCAAATTTTGATGATGCTCCAATGGAGTTATTTGTGGTGCATCATGTCGACTACCATGCCGTAGAATTTCATCCCATGATAATTCTTGTAGCATATAGTTTTCTTGCTGCCAATATGCCTTCAGAATAAAACTCCTCTGTTAAAAACTATAATTTCCGCTAAGTCCTAATCTTCTATATTTTATAGCCACCTTATGAGCTCATTTGCTATTGATCCTTGCTTCTATTCAATTTGTTGTTATGAGTTGAACTGTTGTGCATCATGTAGACTACATCACCATGTATTTCTTGTGCATTTTAGATTGTTGTAGCTTGTTGATTTGTGGGTTGCAATATGTCATGTAACTGTTTTGGGAAGATTATCACTATAACTTGTATTGGTCATGTGTGTTGAACCATTGCTCGTTTTGAACATGCCATACATGAACTTGCTTAGAATTACATGTAGTTTCATAATATCTTTCTACATCTATGATTTGGAATGGTTGTGCTTGTCGTTTTCATGCATTTTTCATTCATGGCATATTATCTTGTGTTGGCCATATCTTTTAGACCGTAGCTCCGTTTTAAATGTTCTATGTATGTAAATCACCTAGAATGACGATTAGAATCACACGATGCACTTTATTTTGCTGTTTAAAAAATTTAAAATATGATTAGAGCAGATCTGGATCAATTTCAAAATTAACATATGGGGTCATTTCAGAAGGGACAAATACATTTTTGCCCCTAGTTGGAACCTACCCATGAGTTTTGTCCTTACTTTTCAACTCTGCTCAGTTTTGCCCTTAGATTTGCCTCCGAGGTCGTCCAAATGCCCTTTGACCGTTTGACCAATACTTTGATAATTCATAACAAATTCGTATGAATTGAAAAAATGCAAACAAGGTATCAAAATGATCAGAAAAAACATTACCTTTATGTACATGTAATTTCCATTCAGGAAAAAGTACCATTTAAACTACACATGGTTATTAATGTTATTAACATTCTTTAAAATAAAAAGGTATAAACAACACTTTTTCGTGAATAATAATTACATGCAAATGTAGGTGCTGTTTTCTGAACATGTTGATATCTTATTTACATTTTTCTAAGTTCATATCAACTTGTTATGAAGGTTCAAGCAAATTTGACCATTATTTTGAAACTTCATATCGAGTTGATATGAACTCATAAAAATGCAAGTAAGATATTAGGATGTTTGAAGAACATCACCTACATTTACATGTAATTTTTATTCATGAAAACACTATTTTATATCTTTTTATTTTTAATAGTGTTAATAACACTGCTAACCTTGGGTAGTTTAAGTGGTACTTTTTTCCTGATTGAAAATGACATGTACATAAAGGTAATGTTTTTCTGAACATTTTGATATCTTGTTTGCATTGTTTTGAGTCCATATGAACTTGTTATGAATTTTCAAAATATTGGTCAAATGGTCAAAGGGCATTTGGGAGACCTGAGAGGCTAATCTAAGGGGAAAACTGAGCAGAGTCGAAAAGTAAGGGCAAAATCCGTGGGTAGGTTCCAACTAGGGGCAAAAATGCAATTGTCCCGTTTCAGAAATACTATAAGTTGTTTCCGACCTCATCTAAAATGCTCAGATAGATAGTTTATTTATGCTTAACCTCTTGCCATGTTTAACACCATTTAATATTGTCATGGACCTAAGTGAGAGTGAACAAAATGATCAAATGTGGAGTTTCGTCAATGTGCAACCCGTTGCATATTGAACTTCACTTAAATGTTGTAATTGATTGATGTGCTTGTCATGCCTTGCATAATCGTATGGACATGCATCATATTTGTTTGCGCATCAAGTCATGCATATGTTTTGGTGTTTATCATGTGTTGATTGTTTGTTTCTGGATTTCTACTTCTCGATAGAGTCCCGAAACCGGTTCGGAGTGTGAGGATTCGTTTGACTATGTTGGTTCGTCTTCTTCACGGATTCATTCTTCTTCCTAGTTGGATCACATGCAAGATGACCATTTCCCTGGATACCACTACTATCAGTGCTATGCTAGTTGTCTCGCTTATATCATTATGTCTTGCTACCTACCACTTGTATGTCAAGCCTCCCAACATTGCCATGAAAATCCTCTAACCCCCTCCACATCCCAGCAAGCCATTCTTTGGATATGTTACCGCTTGCTTAGCCCTTCTTATAGCGTTGCTAGTTGCAGGTGCAAATTGTTTCCATGTGACAACATGGATATCTTGAGATATCACAATATTATTTATATTTAATTTAATGCATCTATATACTTGGTGAAAGGTGGAAGGCTTGGTGTTTTGCTCAATGTTTTGTTCCACCTTTGCCACCCTAGTTACTTGTGTACCGGTGTTATGTTCCATATTGAGCGCTCATAACATGCTTGTGGTTGTTATGGGGACCGCCTTGATTTTTGTTTTGGGATAAAACTCTTCTAGCAAGGCCCAACTTTGGTACTACATTTGCTAATAACTAATAAACCTGCATAGGGAGTTATTAACCCGTGGAGAATTAATCAAACCCGGGCCAATGCTCCTCACAAGTGTTGGTCCAAACTACAGTCTTGTGCGGGGCCAACCCGGGGCAACTCGAGAGATTTCTATCAGGCCAATGTACGCTGTGCTCATCCGGTCGTGTCCTGAGAATGAGATACGCAGCTCCTATCGGGTTTGTCGACACGTCGGGCGGCCTTGCTGGATTTGTTTTACCTTTCTCGAACGTCTTGTGCACGGGATTCTGAGGATACTTTGGGCTATCTCGAGGTTGAGGTTTTCCACTGGAATTATGAGGATACTGCTAGTTATCTCATGGTTAGGGTTTTCCGACGTAGCTTGTGGTTAGTTTGTGATGGATGAGTTGGAGCACCCCTCCAGGGTTAAATATTTCATGAGAGCTATACCCATGGTTATGTGGCAAATTGTAAATTTGTTCAACATCTGGTCATAGAAACTTGAAGTAAATTAAAATAAAATACACCAACCATGTGCATAACCGTGACTATCTCTACTCATGAGTTCTAAACCGAAAGAGAACACGGTGGGGATATGTTTGATCATAAGTAGGTGTTCAGGATCACTTAATGATCATTACTAGTTCACGTCCATTTATCCATAGATCACCCTTCTTATTCTTGTACTCGTAAGTTATCCACCCAAATAAATGCTTTGCGCTTGCTGCAACCTCACCACTTAACCATACCTTACCCATTAATCTTTGCTAGTCTTGATACCCTTGGAAATGAGATTGCTGAGTCCTTGTGGCTCACAAATTACTACAACAACAGTTGCAAGTACAGGTAATGCGATGCTTTGACGTGAGAGAGATGCTTGTTTGATTTGGAGTTCTTATTCTTCATTGATCATAGGATGGGTTCTAGGCCGGCAGCCTGGTATAGCAAGGATGGCTGTCACTTTTTATCATTTGATTTTGTCTGTAGTCAGACCCTGCTCTTATGTATGGTGATTGAATGTACTATTATATTTGATGATCATGATTTTGCTTGTGGCGTGTGTAAGCCAATTCCATACACTCATATCTTGTTTACATGTACTCGTAATGATGTCCATTCTTGCGAAAATCCGAGATGCGCTTCTATCCCCATCGAGGCCCTCGAGCCAAAATTAGTATAGGATCACATCTTGGGCATTACAGTGGGCATAGTCGCAGTTCGACAGTAGTTCCGCCAGCACGGAGCGTGGGGCTTCCACTTGGGTGTGGGTATAGTCGCTGTTCGACAATAGTTTCGCCAACGCTTAGCATGGGGGCTTTCACTTGGGCGTTGGCATTGTCGTGGTTCGACAATACTTCCGCCAACGCTAAGCATGGGGCTTCCACTTGGGCATGAGCGGGAGTCCTCCAGAGGCCAAGGGGTGGCGCATCAGGGGGCTCTAGAGCGTATACAACCCCACTGATTCTTACGTGAGAGTGTCATGGGTAGGTTCCGCGAAAGCACCGGGTGTCCCACGTGTTATGTGCGGGGGCTCCATCTTCTAGCCTCGAGAGGGCCGTACCCGGCCTGGGGGCATGGGCTGTTGGAAATATTCGTTTATTATCCATGCTATAATTGTATTGATTGGAAACTCAAATACATGTGTGGACACATAGACAACACTGCGTACCTATTATGACTCTAGTTAACTAGTTTGTTGATCAAAGATAGTCAAGGTTTCCTAGACATAGACATGAGATGTCATTTGATAACGGGATCACATCATTCGGAGAATGATGTGATGGACAAGACCCAAACTATAAACATAGCATATGGTCGTGTCAGTTTATTGCTATAGTTTTCTACATGTCAAGTATGTGTTCCTGTGACCATGAGATCATGCAACTTACTGACACCGGAAGAGTACCTTGTGTGTATCAAACATCGCAATGTAACTGGGTGACTATAAAGGTGCTCTACAAGTATCTCTGAGGGTGTCTGTTAGGTTGGCATGGATCAAGACTGAGATTTGTTACTCCGTGTGATGGAGAGGTATCTGAGGGCCCACTCGGTAATACAACATCACAACAAGCCTTGCAAGCAAAGTGACTAAAGTGTTAGCCACGGGATCTTGTATTACGGAATGAGTAAAGAGACTTGTCAGTAACGAGATTGAACTAGGTATGGAGATACCGACGACCGAATCTCGGGCAAGTAACATACCGAAGAACAAAGGGAACAACATACGGGATTAACAGAATCCTTAACATAGAGGTTCAACCAATAATGATCTTCATAGAATATGTAGGAACCAATATGGGCATCCAGGCCCCGCTATTGGTTACTGACCATAGAGGTGTCTCGGTCATGTCTACATAGTTCTCGAACCCGCAGGGTCTACACACTTAAGGTTTGATGGCGTTTCAGTAGTTTTGAGTTATGTATGTCGGTGACCGAAGGTTGTTCGGAGTCCCGGATGAGATACTGGACGTCACAAGGATCTCCGTAATGGTCCGGAGGTAAAGATTGATATATAGGAAGTCCTGTTTTGGTCACCGAAAAGTTTCGAGCTCATCGGTGATTTACTGTGAGTGCCGGGAGGGTACCGGGGGACCATCGGAAGGGGTGTTTCGACCCAAAGGGCCACATGGGATGTGGGAGGAGGCAAACCAGCCCCTGGTGGGCTGTCCGAATCCCCCACTAAGGCCCATGCGGCTAGGGGTGGGAAAAACCCAATGGTGGAAAAGGTGGAAAGGGTTTCCAAGTGGAGAGGAGGAATCCTACTCCTAGTAGAATTGGAGTAGGACTCCTCCACCTCCAATTTCGGAAAAACCTTGAGGGTTTGAGGCTTCCTCCACCCCTCCCTCCCTCCTATATATACTAGAGGATTTAGAGGGAAGAGCTAACCCTAATTGCCACGTGCTCCCTCTACTTCATCCAGATCGGTTTTCTCCTCTAGTTTAGTTCTGCGGTGCTTAGGCGAAGCCCTGTCAGAATAGTTCCACCACCATCGCTGCCATGCTATCGCGCTTCTGGAGAACTCATCTACCTCTCTGCTCCCTCTTGCTGGATCTAGAAGGCGGAGATCGTCATCGAGCTATAGGTGTGTTGAACGCGTAGGTGCCGTCCGTTCGGCGTTAGATCGGAAGGACCGTGATCAGGATCACGAGACGATTCGTGATTTGATCGTGGGATGGATCATGATGGTATCACGGGACGGATCGTGATTGGATCGCGAGGTGGATCGTGATGGGATCGCGGGATGCTCGGCGATGTGGATTGCGAAGACGTTTGACTACATCAACTGCGTTTCTTAACGCTTCCTGCTTAGCGATCTACAAGGGTATGTAGATCCACTCTCCCTCTCGTAGATGCTCTGCACCATGTATAGATATTGCATGTGCGTAGGAATTTTTTTGTTTCCCATGCAACGTTCCCCAACAGTGGCATCATGAGCTAGGTCTATGTGTAGATGAGATCACGAGTAGAACACAAAGGAGTTTGTGGACGTTTATGCTTAGATTGCTTCCTCCCATGGTTGTGTTTTGATTCAGCGGTATTCTGGGATGAAGCGACCCGTACCAACCTTACTCGTACGCTTACGAGAGAACGGTTCTATCAACTGATGTGTAAATTTGTTGCACAAAGATGGTTGGCGGGTGTGTGTCTCTCCTACTCTAGTTGGATCGGATTCGACAAAGGCGGTCCTTTAGAAGGTTGAATAGCAATTTGTGTATCACCGTTGTGGTTTATGATAGGTGAGAATTGTTTTTGCCAGATAACTATAGCAGCCACGTAAAACTTGCAACAACAATTAGAGGATGTCTAACTTGTTTTTGTAGGGTATGGTGTGATGTGATATGGCCAATTACATGATGAGATATATGTGATGTATGAGATTATCACGTTTTGTATAGAATATCACGACTTGCATGTCGATGAGTGATACGTCTCCAACGTATCTATAATTTTTGATTGTTCTATGCTATTATATTATCTGTTTTGGATGTTTTATATGCATTAATATGCTATTTTATATTATTTTTGTACTAACCTATTAATCTAGAGCCTAGTGCTAACCTATTAATCTAGAGCCTAGTGCCAGTTTCTGTTTTTTCCTTGTTTTTGAGTTTTGCAGATAAGGAATATTAGACGGAGTCCAAACAGAATAAAACCTTCGAAAGGAATTCTTCTAGAACAAAAGGAATCTTCGAGACTTGAGAACCAGGGCAGAGGAGCCACCATGGGGCCACAAGCCCTAGGGGCGCGACCAGGGGGGTGGCTGCGCCGGGCAGGCTTGTGGGCCCACGGCTGCTCCCCTAACCCTAATCTTCGGCCTATAAATTCCCAAATATTCCATGATTATCAAAAAGATCCACGAAAACACTTTTCCGTCGCCATAAGCCTCCGTTCCCGAGAGATCCAATCTTGGAGCCTTTTCCGGTAATCTATCGGAGGGGTATTCGATCACGGAGGGCATCTACATCAATTCCATTGCCCCTCCGATGATGCATGAGTAGTTCACCACAGACCTATGTGTCCATAGCTAGTATCTAGATGGCTTCTTCTCCCTCTTTGCTTCTTAATACCATGTTCTTCATGATCCTCATGGAGATCTATCCGATGTAATACTCTTTTGCGGTGTGTTTCTCGAGATCTGATGAATTGTGGGTTTATGTTCAGATTATCCATGAATATTATTTGAGTCTTTCCTGAATTCTTATATGCATGATTTCATATCTTTGCAAGTTTCTTCGAGTTATTCGTTTGTTTTGGCCAACTAGATTGGTAATTCTTGCAATAGGAGAAGTGCTTAGTTTTGGGTTCAATCTTGCGGTGTCCTCACCCAGTGACAGAGTAGGGGTAGCGAGGCACGTATTGTATTGTTACCATCAAGGATAAAAAGATGGGGTTTTCATCATATTTCTTGAGTTTATCCCTCTACATCATGTCATCTTACCAAATGTGTTACTCTGTTCTTCATGAACTTAATACTCTAGATGCAGGCAGGAGTTGGTCGATGTGTGGAGTAATAGTAGTAGATGCAGAATCGTTTCGGTCTACTTGTCACGGACGTGATGCCTATATGCATAATCATTGCCTTGGATATCTTCATAATTATTCACTTTTCTATCAATTGCTCGACAGTAATTTGTTCCCCCACCGTAATACTTGCCATCATGAGAGAAGCCATCTAGTGAAACCTATGGCCCTCGGGTCTATTTTCCATATTATATTTTCATATCTAAAACCTAAAATACCAAAAATACTTGCTGCAATATTTTTAATTTTAGTTTTACTTTCTGTTCAAGCATCCTATTATATCTATCTCTATTAGATCTCATCCTTGCAAGTAACCGTGAAGGGATTGACAACCCCTTTATAGCGTTGGGTGCAGGAGTTTGATTCTTTGTGCAGGTACATCTATTGGTGATTCGCTTGTATCTCCTACTGGATTGAAACCTTGGTTATCAAAAACCGAGGGAAATACTTATCTACTTTGTTGCATCAAACCGTTCCTCTTCATGGGAAACCAACGCATGCTCGAGAAGTAGCAATGAGTACGACAACCGGCAGGAGCCATAGGGTTGTCTTTAATTATTTTTGCCGTTTTTTCTTTACTTTATCGCTATGAGTTAGCAATAGTCGTGGAAGCAACAGTCGGCGGGGCAACCCCGATGGCGACATGTTGATGGAGATCAAGTTGATGGAGATCATGGTGTCATGCCAGTGACGATGGAGATCATGCTGGTGCTTTGAAGATGAAGAACGAAAGCACAAGTTCATGGCCATATCATGTCACTTATTATTTGCATGTGATGTTAATCTTTTGATGCACCTTGTTTTGCTTAGGACGACGGTAGTATTATAAGGTGATCCCTCACTTAAATTTCAATATGAATTGTGTTCTCCCCGAGTGTGCACCATTGCGAAAGTTCGTCATGTCAAGACACCACGTGATGATCGGGTGTGATAAACTCTACGTTCACATACAACAGGTGCAAGCCAGTGTTGCACATGCGGAACACTCGGGTTAAACTTGACGAGCCTAGAATGTATAGACATGGCCTCGGAACACAAGAGACCGAAAGGTTGAACATGAGTCATATAGTAGATATGATCAACATGAAGATGTTCACCACTGAAACCACCTCAACTCACGTGATGATCGGACTTGAGTTGGTGGATTTGGATCATGCGACACTCGAATGACCAGAGGTATGTCAATTTGAGTGGGAGTTTTTAAGTAATATGAGTAACTAAACTCATTATCATGAACATAGTCAAAATGTCTTTGCAAATTATGTTGTAGATTACTAGCTCGCGTTGTAGCTCCCTTGATTTTTTTATATGTTCCTAGAGAAATAGAGTTGAAAGATGATGGTAGCAATAATGCGGACTGGGTCCCTGATCTGAGGATTATCCTCATTGCTGCACAAAAGGCTTGTGTCCTTAATGCACTGCTTGGTGCGCCACCCCATCAAACGGCGACTGTGGATGTTGTGAACATCTGACAGTCACGTTCTGATGATTACTTGATAGTTTAGTGCATCTTGCACTATGGCTTAGAATTGAGGCTCCAAATACGTTTTGAACATCATAGAGCATATGTGATGTTCCAAGAGCTGAAATTGGATTTCCGGCTCGTGACCGTGTTGAGAGGTATAGGACCTCTAACAAGATTATTTTCCTGCAAGATGAAGGAGAATAGCTCAATCAGTGAGCATGTGCGTAGATTGTCTGCGCATGCCAATCACTTGAATCGAGTGGGAGTTGATCTTCCAGATAAGATAGTGATTTCTATAGTTCTCTAAGTCACTTTCACTAAGCTACTGGAGCTTCATGATGAATTATAAAATGCTAGGGATGGAAATAATAATCCCTGAGCTATTCGCGATGTTTGACACCGGGAAGGTAGAAATCAAGAAAAAGCATCAAGTGTTGATGGTTAGTGAAACCACTAGCTTCGAGAAGGGCAAGGTCTAGGAGGGAAACTTCATGGATGGCAAGTCTGTTGCTGCTCCAGTGAAGAAACCCAAGGTTAAACCCAAACCCGAGACTAAGTGCTTCTATTATGAGGAGAACGGTCGATGAAATGGAACAACCCTAGATACTTGTTAGATAAGAAGGCTGGCAACATCAACATAAGTATATTTGATATACGCGTTATTGATGTGTACCTTGCTAGTACTCCGAGTAGCATCTTGGTATTGGATACCGGTTCAGTTGCTAAATGCTAGTAACTCGAAATAAAAGCTACAGAATAAATAGAGTCTAGCTAAGGGTGAGGTGATGATGAGTGTTGGTAGTGTTTCCAAGGTTGATGTGATCACCATCGCATGCTCTCTCTACCTTCGGGATTAGTGATGAACCTGAATAAATGTTATTTGGTGTTTGTGGCAAGTCTGTTGCATGACGTGATTAGATCATTTTATTGCAATACAATTATTCATTTAAGTCAGAGAATAATGGTTATTCTGTTTACATGAATAATACCTTCAATCTTCATGCACCCAATGAGAATGGTTTATTGAATCTTGATCGTAGTAATACACATGTTCATAACATTGATGCCAAAAGATACAAAGCTAATAACAATAGTACCATGTACTTGTGGCATTGCCTCTAAATTTCATATTGGTGTAAATCACATGAAGAAACTCCATGTTGATGGATCTTTGGACTCATTCGATTTCGAATCGGTCGAGGCATGCAGACCATGCCTCTTTGGGCAAGATGACTGAAGCCCCGTTTTCCGGTATGATGGAGCAGGGAAGTGACTTCTTGGAAATGATACATGTTGATGTATGCGGCCCAATGAGTGTTGTAGCGTGCGGTGGATATCGTTATTTTCTTACCTTCACTGGAGATTTGAGTAGATATCGGCATATTTACTTAATGAAACACAAGTCTGAAATGTTTGAAAATTCAAGCAAATTCAGAGTGAAGTTTGAGATCATCATGACAAGAATATAAAAATGTCTATATATGATCGTGGAGGTGAATATCCGATTTACGATTTTGGTATACAACTTAAGACAATGTGGAAGTTGTTTCACAACTCAAGCCACCTGGAACACCATAGTGTGATGGTGTGTCCGAACGTCATAGTCGTGCTCTATTGGATATGGTGCGTACCATGATGTCCCTTACTATTTTGCCATTATCGTTTGAGGTTATGCATTAGAGACAACTACATTCACTTGAAAAAGGGCACCATCTAAATCCACTGACATGACACTGTATGAATTATGGTTTGGCATAAACCTAAGCTGTCATTTCTCAGAGTTTGGGAATGCGGCGCTTATGTCTGATGACCTCAAACCCAAAGCGAAAAGGTGCATCTTCGTAGGATACCCTAAGGAAACAGTTGGGTATACCTTCTATCTCAGATCCGGGGGCAAAAGTGTTTTTTGGTAAAAACTAGTCCTTTCTCAAGAAAGAGTTTCTCTCGAAAGAATTGAGTGGGAGGAAGATAGAACTTGATGAGGTTGTTGAACCTTTGTTTCAACCAGAGAGTAGCGCGGTGCAGAAAGATATTTCTGTGGAGCCTACGTCAGTTGAAGAGGAAGTTAATGATGATGATCGTGAAGCTTCGAATCAAGTTACTATCAAACCTCATAGGTCGACAAGGACGCGTACTACTCCTGAGTGGTACGGCAACCCTGTCTTAGAGGTCATGTTCTTGGACAACGACGAACCTACGAACTATGGAGAAGCGATGATGGGCCCGGATTCCAACAAATGGTTAGAGGCCATGAAATCCGAGAAATGATCCATGTATGAAAACCAAGTATGGACTTTGGTAGACTTGCCCGTTGAACGGCAGGTCGTTGAGCACAAATGGACCTTTAAGATGAAGACGAACACTGATGGTGAATGTCACCATTTATAAAGCTTGACTTGTCGCAAAGAAGTTTCTGCCACGTTCAAGGAGTTGACTACGATGAGACTTACTCACCCGTAGCAATGTTGAAAGTCTGTTGAAATTATGTTAGCAGTTGCTGCATTTTTTGGTTATGAAATTTGGCAGATGGTTGTCAAAACATAGTTTCCTTAACGGTTTCTGTGAGGATAGGTTGTCACTCCTAAGGATGCTAAAAGGTGTGCAAGATCCAGTATCCTTCTGTGGGCTGGAGCAAGCATCTCGTAGTTGGAATATACACTTTGATGAGGTGATCAAAGTTCTGGAGTTTATACAAAGTTTATGAGAAACTTGTATTTACAAGAAATTGAGTGGGAGCACTATAGAATTTCTGATAAGTATATGTGGTTGACATATTGTTGATCATAAATAATGTAGAATTTCTAGAAAGCATAAACTGTTGTTTGCAAAGAGTTTTTCAAAGGAAGACCAGGATAAAGCTACTTAATTGTTGGGCTTCGAGATCTATGTAGATAGATCAAGACGCTTGATGAGACTTTCAATGAGTACATACCTTGACAAGATTTTCAAAGAGTTCAAAATGGATCAGTCAAAGAAGGAATTCTTTCCTGATTTGTAAGGTGTGAAGTTGAGTAAGACTCAAACCTCGACCACGGCATAAGAAAGAGAAAATATGAAGGTCGTCCCCTATGCCACTAGCCATAGGCTCTATTTGGTATGCCATGTTGTGTACTGCACTTGATCTATGCCTTGCCCCATGTCTGACAAGGGGGTACAAGGGTGATCTAGGAGTGGATTACCGGACACCGGTTAAAAATTATCCTTAGTAACTAGAGGACTAAGGAGATGTTTCTCGATTATGGAGGTGATAAAGAGTTAATTGTAAAGGGTTACATCGATGCAAGCTATAACACCAATTCGGATGACTCTGAGTAGCAATCCAAATACGTATAGTGGAGCAGCCATTTGGAATAGCTCCAAGTGGAGTGTAGTAGCAGTGTCTATAGTATGACATAGAGATTTGCAAAGTGCACAAGGATCAGAATGCCGCAGACCTGTTGACTAAAGACCTCTCTCACATGCACAGCATCATCGAACCCAGGAACTCATTGGGTGTTAGATTCATAACAATGTAAATCACATGGTGACGTGAACTAAATTATTGACTCTAGTGCAAGTGGGAGACTATTGGAAATATGCCTAGAGGCAATAATAAATTGTTTATTATTATATTTCCTTGTTCGTGATAATCGTCTATTATCCATGCTATAATTTTATTGATTGGAAACTCAAATATGTGTGTGGGTACATAGACAACACTGTGTCCCTAGTATGCCTCTAGTTAACTAGTTCATTGATCAAAGATGGTCAAGGTTTCCTGGCCATAGACATCAGATGTCATTTGATAAGGGGATCACATCATTAGGAGAATGATGTGATGGACAAGACCCAAACTATAAACATAGCATATGATCGTGTCAGTTTATTGCTATAGTTTTCTACATGTCAAGTATCTGTTCCTATGACCATGAGATCATGCAACTAACTAACACCGGAGGAGTACCTTGTGTGTATCAAACATCGCAACGTAACTGGGTGACTATAAAGGTGCTCTATAGGTATCTCCGAGGGTGTCTATTGAGTTGGCATGGATCAAGACTGGGATTTGTTACTCCGTGTGACGGAGAGGTATCTGAGGGCCCACTCAGTAATACAACATCACAACAAGCCTTGCAAGCAAATTAACTAAAGTGTTAGCCATAGGATCTTGTATTATGAATCGATTAAAGAGACTTGCCGGTAACGAGATTTAACTAGGTATGGAGATACCGAAGATCGAATCTCGGGAAAGTAACACACCGAAGAACAAACGGAACAACATACAGGATTAACTGACTCCTTGACATAGAGGTTCAACCGATGAAGATCTTTGTAGAATATGTGGGAACTAATATGGGCATCCAGGTCCCTATTGGTTATTTACCATAGAGGTGTCTTGGTCATGTCTACATAGTTCTCGAACTCACAGGGTCTGCACACTTAAGGTTCAGTGGTGTTTCGGTAGTTTTGAGTTATGTATGTTGGTGACCGAAGGTTGTTCGGAGTCCCGTATGAGATCCTGGACGTCACGAGGAGCTCCGTAATGGTCCAGAGGTAAAGATTGATATATAGGAAGTCCTGTTTTGGTCCTTGGAAAAGTTTCGAGCTCATCGGTGGTGTACCGGGAGTGCCGGGAGGCTACCGGGGGACCATCGGGAGGGGTGTCTCGACCCAAGGGGCCACATGTGCTGTGCGAGGAGGCAAACCAGCTCCTGGTGGGCTGGGCGAAGCCTCCACTAAGGCCCATGCAGCTAGGGGTGGGAAAAACCCAAGGGTGGAAAAGGTGGAAAGGGTTTGCGAGTGGAGAGGAGGAATCCTAGTCCTAGTAGGATTGGAGTAGGACTCCTCCACCTCCAATTTCGGCCAAAGCTTGACGGTTTAAGGGTGCCTCCTCCCCTCCCTCCCTCCTATATATACTAGAAGATTTCGAGGGAATAGCTAACCCTAATTGCCACATGCTCCCTCTACTTCATCTAGATCGGTTTTCTTCTCTAGTCTAGTTCGGCGGTGCTCAGGCGAAGCCCTGCCGGAATAGTTCCACCATCATCACCGACATGCCTTCATGCTGCCAAAGAATTCATCTACCTCTCAGCTCCCTCTTGCTGGATCAAGAAGGCGGAGATCGTCATCGAGTTGTACGTGTGCTGAACGCGGAGGTGCCGTCCGTTGGGCGTTAGATCGAAAGGACCATGATCAGGATCGCGAGACAATTCGTGATTTGATCGCGGGATGGATCATGATGGGATCGCGGGATGGATCATGATTGGATCGTGAGATGGATCATGATGGGATTGCGGGATGCTCGACAATTTGGATCGCGAAGACGTTCGACTACATCAACCGTGTTTCTTAATGCTTCCCCCTTAGAGATCTACAAGGGTATGTAGATCCACTCTCCCTCTCGTAGATGCTCATCACCACGTATATATCTTGCATGTGCGTAGATTTTTTTTGTTTCCCATGCAACGTTCCCTAACATGGGCGCCTCGGGAGGGGGCTTCCCACAAGGGCGGGAGCTCACGGAGGCCCCCTCTGAAGAGGATGTGCCACAGGACGGGGCTCCCGACCCCGTGGGTGCGAGGACGAATGATGCTACTGTAGCGGCACCGCAAGGCCTGCTGGCGCCTCGTGGCGCAGAGGGCAGCCTGGTGGCGGGCTTCCCCATGGAGCGAAGGTCAGCTCCCAGCGGGTCATCCCAACGCGCCTCGTCGGATGCCAAGAGCCATGGAGAGCGGTGCTTGGACCCCTAGGGAAGGACCAACTCAGGCACATTTGACGAGGGGGGAGGTGTCTTGGCGGTAAGTGTAGGATCAAAAGTAGGACTAGAGGGGGGTGATTAGACTACTTGACCAAATAAATCTATGCTTTTTCCCAATTTTAATTCTTGGCAAGTTTTAGCATTCATAACATATCAAGTACACCCTACACATGCAAGTCTAAGAGTATAGCAGCGGAAAGTTACAACAAGCATGAGTAAAAGGATAGGGTAGGAAGATCAAACACAATTGTAGACACGATGATTTTTCCCGTGGTTCCGATAGGTGGTGCTATCGTACATCCACGTTCATGGAGTATTCAACCCATGGAGGGTAACGACCGCGAGAGTCCATGGAGGGTTCGACGAAGAAGCAACCTTGACTACACCATGACGGCCTATGTCCACGAAGGACTAGCCTTACTCGGGGTAGATCTTCATGAAGTAGGCGATCTCCTTGGCCTTACAAACTTCTTTGTTCTGTCCACAACACGAAGTAGGAGGCTCCCAAGCGACACCTAACCAATCTAGGAGGCACCACCCTCCAAAAGGTAATAGGCTCGGTAATGACGATGAACTCCTTGCTCTTGTGCTTAAAGATGATAGACTCCTCAACACACAATCACTCTCTCACAGATTTGGCTTGGTAGAAGAGATGGGGATTGATGGAAAGCAACTTGGGGAGGCTAGAAATCAAGATCCATATGGTTGGAGTGGAAGATCTTGACCTCAACACAAGGGTAGGTGGTTCTCTCTCAGAAAACTGAGTAGGATAGGTATGGAATAGTTCTGAGTGCTTCTCTTTAGAGTGGGTAGTGGTGAAGGGGTATATATAGGCATCCCCAAAAATCCAACCGTTACACACAAAATGACCAACTCAGTGACACCGATGTGTTAATCTCGGTGGTACCAAAGTGATCAAAAAGTGGCAACTTTTGAATCTCAGTGAGACCGATATAGGAATCTCGGTTGCACCGACAGGGTGACCCGTGACCCGGTCAGAATTGCCAAACTCGGTGATGCTGATTCAACATTTTCGGACGGACCGAAAGTGTGAACTTGTATAACAGAAAGTTGGCAACCCAACTCGGTGGCACCGAAAGCAGTGTCGGCTGCACCGAGGTGTCTAGGGTTTGGTGGAGTCTGACTAGGGTTTAGAATCAGTGGCACCAGGATAGGAAAGTTGGTTGCACCGATTTTGAATGTTTGGCTAGAGACATTGTTTGGTGGGAGAGCTTGTGGGTGTTTTTGGTGACTCACTTGTGCACGTATGAGCATTTTGTTCACCAACAAAACATTACCCCCTTTTAATAGTATTGGCTTTCCTATGGACTCAAAGTGATTTCTCAGAAATGTAAAATGTAGAGTCCTCTTGCTTGAAGCTTGGCCAACATATTTCCTTGCATCTTGGGGCGATTCCATAATCTCCACAATCCTTTTGCCATCCCTATCATTGAACTTTTCCTGAAATATACTTGGTGGAAACACTAGTTCAATGACTTATATGTTGTTATTAATTACCAAAACCACCAAGGGAGCAAATGTGCTTTCAGTAAGCTTAACCATGGTGGCGTGTGCGGACCATGACGTAGACTGCATCTCATTCGACCAGCTCCTCCTGTCGGCTTCCAGCTTCTCCTTTGAAGCCCCTTGCCTTGAGGCCCTAGGGGAGCTTGGCGTCGGTCCGCCGGCCCGTCCATCGCCCCATGGGCAGGCTCAGCGGGGTCCTTCATACCTGCATACCAACGTTAGCAGAATACGAATTGAAGAGGTTACCTACGAGTTGGGAACCTTTGTTGGGGACGATGGGGGTGCATAGCGTGGAGGGGGGGCGCCTTAGTCTTGAGGCCGTTCTAGGCGTCAAGGGAGGTAGCTTATCAGACCGCTTGAGGGAGGGGGCATCTCCGCTGACCTCGGGCTTTGGGAGGGCGACATCCACCTGACTCGCTTGGATCCCGGGGATGGGGCGGGCTATCGCACGAGGCTCCTGCTAGCCCCCATCCTCCCGTCCTGCAAGGCAACCCCATTTTTCCTTGAAAGTGCGTTATATTGACTAGAGGGGGGGTGAATAGGCAATTTTTCCAAATTCGTCACTTGAGGAATTTGAAATGTGATGAATAACTAGCAGCGGAATACATACTCAAGTGCATGAGAAACATATCGATAGCATAGTCATCATGATGAAATAAAACATGCATAGATTATAGGAAGCGTGATGCAGGATAAGCAGGTGAGGAACAAGGTAACTTGAAGAATTTGAGGTGAGGAAATTATGAAAGTCTTCAGTCAAATTCTTCAAACAGTAAAGATCAATTTCATCAACAGGTATATGAGGAAATGGAAAGGTTGAGGAAATAGAACTAGGTAGCTCGATGAAGACAATGATTTGATGACCCAGTTCCAAATGCTGTGACAGTCGTACATCTGGTTTAGAGCGTCATGGTAATTAAACCAGAGGACACACGGTCCCATGACACATAGTCCTTACCGTATTCTCCTTGATCTAAGGTCACAAAGTCCTCACCCAACACTCGTGGTAAGTCTTCAGGGTAGACTTCCAAAACCCTCAAAAACTGGTCACCCGGCGATCCACAATTGACTGCTGGATGCTCTAGACCAAGGTCACTCCATGATCCCCAATTGACTGCATGATGCACTAGACCATGACGCCTAACCCTCTGGAAGATACACAATCTTCTAAGGTAAAAAATGTCGGTTCCACACAGAAACAATCTCTTCAGTGAATCTCAATCACTTTGGGTTTTGTGATTTGGATTTGGGTTTTTCCTCACTGATAAATTTCTCTCAAAGTCCTCGGAGGATGGGTTGCTCTCAAATCACAAGTGTCAGTTCTCTCTCGGAGCAGCCAACCAACTAGCGATTGTGGGGTGTGGCTATTTTTAGCCAGGGTGCAACCTGACATAATAAGACAAAAATGCCCCCAATGATATGACCGTTATGTGGATAAGATGATTGGGGACAACTGGCGTTAAGCATATCAACAGTCAGAATTTCGAACGATGAAAGTCCTTAGGCTTATCATGTTCCTCACTTGTAGGCAATTCGCACTGGCGAAATCCTAACTCCTCAGTCAAACCAATTTCATCAGAGACCAGAAGAACTTCATCTCTTTCATTGAAGAACTTGACTGGACTGTAAGAGATTTCCAAAGGCTTCACTGGAAGGATTGGATAGGTTGGGGCTTTTGAGTTGAGCATCAGTTGGAATTTTTCCTTAGTATTACCTCAACCCCCTTTAACAGTACGGTGTTTCCTATGAGTCAAAGAAGGAAATGAAACTATAAAAACAAAAGTCTTCATGCTTCATAGTCCTCGTTCATATCTTCAAGGTCACACCAACTTCTTCATCTTCAAAGTCTTCAGGGAATACCAAAGTCTTCAGCAAAGGCTTCAGTTGAAGACATACATTTTTAGGGGTCCATGATCTCCGAATATATAAAACTCCTCAAGGACTTATAGAGCCCGTGTACACTTACAAATGCATTAGTCTCTTAACCTATAAATCTTCAATACACCAAAATCACTAAGGGGCACTAGATGCACTTACAGTCGTGAGCAGCAGAGGTAAGGAGGGATAGTCACAATGACAATCCTCGTCGGGGCTGGCACGAGCGGCCTCATGAGGATGCCCAGCGCAAGAAACCTCGCAAAGCGTGCTCTCAGGATAGCGCCGCCCCTGGATGACCTGGCACATGGCCTTGTTCCGGGCAGGCAGAGATGCTTTTGAGGGGCGGGTCAGATGTTGGATACCTCCCACCGGAGAGGCGCACAAACAACACGTTGGGCGAGCCCCGAGTCCACCATCCGGTGGGCCTAGATTCGATCCCGCACCACGCCGTGGGGGAGGCGGGGATGACACCTCGCGTGCCACATTCCCAACTCGAGATGGTGGGGGCGGAGCGAGCGAGAAGGAGCCATGTTCTTCTGGTGGTGGTTATGATCTCCGTGGTGTGGCGCAGCCAGGCATCATAGTCGGCGCCTATTGGATGGCAGCAGAGTAGCACACGCCCCATGAGCGGCGTGGACTAGGAGGAGGAAGGCGTAGTGGCGCGACCGCCCCCCTACACAAAAGGGGGCATCGAGGAGTCCTGCTACTCAAGCACTGCAAGTTCGGCGGCGGCGGCAACCCCAGCCCCTAGCATAGTGGCGACGTCCACCGCAGCTCACGGGGACGATTTGGTTGACGCAGGCTGCATGCCGCTCAAGGCACGCTCGACAGGCACCCGCCATCGAATCAGCGAGGGAGGAGCTCGAACGGGGTTGATGAACAACGGGGCACCCCTACATGGCATGCCAAATGTCAGAATCGGGGCTCCTGGGACCCAAGAGAGGTTCGAAATCTTGGGTGCTTTGGGCTTCTATCCTCTCTATCTCTCTTGCTAACCTACAACGATGCTCCGATGTGCTTGATCTTGGGGGTAAGAACAATGGACATAGAGATCTACCCAGGTTCGGTCCACCTCGCGATGTAAAACCCTACTTCTGCTTGTTTGAATTGCTTAGTTGGGGAGAAGAAGAATACAACCTGTCACTTCCTAAGGCAACCTACTCCTTCTTATATTGGCCTTGTTCCTCTTCCCCCGAAAAGACCCGACGGGAAGGTTTGCCATAGCGGCCAATTTTGAAGGGGGACAAGACTGCTACCTGTCGTGAAAATGTAGTCTTCGCTTGTAAAAGCGGCGTGACGTGATACACTGGTGAGTTCGGTGATGACCTCTTCCTTGGCAAGCCCTTCACTCGGGTGTCCTAGCGTTGAATAGAAACCCTCGGGGTATACTTTGGGAACTGCCGGGCTGACTCGTCTCCCTTAGCACCAAAGGGTAAAGAGCCTCTCACCCTCGTCGGCTGGCACACCCCTGGAGCCACTAAGCACGACACACATCATCCACGTGATGGCACTGGGTCGTATAGTCCTATGGGTCCAACCATAGCTGCCCCACCCCTGTGAGGGCCTCGAGGGAGTGCCTCACGAAGGGGCCCATGGGGTCCTCGGCAACGCTGCTCATTATGCACCTCGCGAGACATGGGCTCTCGTGAGGACCTTATTCGTGAAGTTCGATGGTGGGTGTAAGTGCATCTAGTGCCCCTTGTTGATTTTGGTGTATTGAAGACTTATAGGTTGAGAGACTAATGCATTTGTAAGTGTACACATGCTCTATAAGTCGCTGAGGAGTTTGATATATTTGGAGATTATCGACCCCTAAAAATGAATGTCTTCAATTGAAGACTTCGGTGAAGACTTTAGTGAAGACTTTGCTGAAGACTTTGGTATTCCCTGAAGACTTTGAAAATCAAGAAGTTGGTGTGACCTTGAATATATGAACAAGGACTATGAAGTGTGAATACTTTTGTTTTTGTAGTTTCATTTCCTTTCTTTGAGTCATAGGAAACACCGTACTGTTAAAGGGGGCTGAGGTAATACTAAGGAAAATTCCCAACTAATGCTCAACTCAAAAGCCTCAACCTATCCAATCGTTCGAGTGAAGCCTTTGGAAATCTTTTATGGTTCAGTCAAGTTCTTCAGTGACAGAGACGATGTTCTTCTAGTCTCTAAGGAAATGGGTCTGACTAAGGAGTTAGGATTTCGCCAGTGTGAATTGCCTACAAGTGAGGAATATGATAAGCCTAGAGGAATTTCATAGTTCAAATTCTGACTGTTGTTGTGCTTAGCACCAGCTGTCCCCAATCATCTTATCCGCATAACGGTCATATCATTGTGGGCATTTATGTCTTATCATGTCAGGTTGCACCCTGGATATAAATAGCCACCTCCCCACAACCACTAGTTGGTTGGTTGCTCCGAGAGAGAACTCATAATTGTCATTTGAGAGAGCAACCCGCCTCCGAGGACTTTGATCGAAAATCATCAGTGAGGAAAAACCCCAAAACCAAACCATTAAACCCAAAGTGATTGAGCATCACTGAATTGATTGTTCAGGTGTGAAACCGGCGTTTTTTACCTTTGAAGACTGTGTATCTTCCAAACGGTTAGGCGTCATGGTCTAGTGCATCCTACAGTCAATTGGGGATCACTGAGTGATCGTGGTCTAGAGCATCCAACACTCAATTGTCGATCGCTGGGTGACCAGTTTGTGAGGGTTTTGGAAGTCTACCCTGAAGACTTACCACAAGTGTTGGGCAAGGACTGTGTGACCTTAGCTCATGGAGAATACGGTAAGGATTCTGTGTCCTGGGAATGTGTGTCCTCTTGTTTAAATACCAGGCCGCTCCGAACTAGACGTACGACTGTCACGGCAGTTGGAACTGGGTCATCAAACTATTGTCTACATCGAGCTACCTGGTCCCATTTCCTCAACCCTTTCATTTACTCATATACTAGTTGATGAAATTGATCATTACTTTTTGAAGTATTTAACTGACGACTTTCAAAAAATCCTCACCTCAAATTCTTCAGTTACCTTGTTCCTCATCTGCTTATGATGTATCACGTTACCTATAATCTATGCATGCTTTATTTCATCATGATGACTATGATACTACTATGTTTCTCATGCAATTTAGTACTTATTCCGCTGCTAGTTATTCATCACATTTCAAATTCCTCAAGTTGAAATTCCTCAGTGATGAATTTGTAAAAATCACCAATTCACCCCCCTGTAGTCGATATAACGGACTTTCAATTGGTATTAGAGCTGGGTAATCCCTTGTTCTGTGTGATTTTGGTTTAACCGCCTAGAGTTCTAGCTATGTTGACTGCAAGTATGATCAAGGTTTCCGCAGGTTATCCTACCTTCAATGGGTCGGACTATCCCGACTGGAAGAACAAGATGCGCATGCATCGTGAAGCAATTGACAACAATCTTCGGCACATTGTGGAAAATGGTGTTCCCTCTGTTACTCCCATGGTCACTGCTGCTGATGTGAAGATATTCAAGCAACTTCATTCACAAGGAAAGAATATCATCTGTGGCCATCTGAACAGAGGTTAGTATGGTAGAGTGAGTGCTCTGGAGTCTACTAAGCTTATCTGGGATAGGCTGTCCAAAGTCAATGAAGGTGTTTCCAGTCAACGTGACTCCCGTGTTGATGTTCTTCGCAATCTCTTCAACCGCTTCAAAAGACTCGACAATGAGAATGTTCAGCAAACTTTTGATCATCTCACTTATATCTCCAATGAGCTTCAAGCACTTTGTGCCACTGACATCACAGACCACGAGGTGATGAAGGAATCGCTAAGGTCTCTCGATTCCTCATTCGATACACTAGCTTTGATGATTCAAGAGCGTGGAGACTACAAGTCACTTGATCCCGCTGATATACTTGAGAGACTCAATACTCATGAATTCCAACAAGCTGAGAAGAGAGACCTCTATAGGCCAAGCTATGGAAGATCTCGTGCACTGAAGGCAAGGGCAATTTCCTCATATGAAGGCGAAGAATATGATAGTAGCCTTGGTGATCCGGAAGAATTGAGTCTAGAGCTAGCAATGCTCGTGAGGAAATTGAAGAAGTTCTCAAGGAGAGGCCAATTTGGAAAATCATCAAAAAGTGGCTTGAAGAAATCAGATTCGTCATCAAGCGACTACAAGAAGAGAACTTGTCACAAATGCAAGAAATCTATTCACTTTATCTTTGATTGTCCTCTCTCGAAGAAAGAATCAAAGAAGAAGAAGTACAAGGACGGCACTTCTGACGACTCGAAGAAGAAGAAGAAATCTTCAAAGTCCTCATCTTCAAAGTCCTCATCACACAAGAAGAATGGTTCCAGAAAGGCTCGGGCTTTCATTGGCAAGGAAATGGACTTAGAAGAAGAATGTGAAGAATATGAAGAACAGGAAGAATCTAAGGTGGAGTCAGAATCTGGTGTTGCTAGCCTTGCTCTTGCTACTGCTTTCGTTAGCAAGTCCATCTTTAATGATGAAAAAAATGATTGCACCAACGACTGTGACGTCAACAATGATGATTATGCTCCCACCTATTGCTTCATGTTTAAAGGTTCCAAGATACACAAGCATCATTCCTCCTCTAAATCAAGTGAAGGTGAATCTAATGAATATGTGAAACCTAGCTATTCTAAAGTTGCTAATATTGCCACTAAGCAACAAAGTGCACTTGAAAAGCTTCAGCATTTGTTAGACAAAAGCGATGCTCTGTTGAATGAGGAAGTGGATCATACTCAAACTCTGACTGATGATCTCAAAAGTATCCAGTTAAAGTATGATAACCTTCAGAGTCATCATAATGCTCTCTTAGTCGATCATGAGAAGCTTTCTTATTTATTTCTTCAAAGAAAGCAAGATCTTGAGAAATTAAGAGTGTCTCATGAGGATCTCCAAAGGGAAAATGATTCCTTACTGGCTCAACAGATCAGTACCGCTAAGGAAGAATTTGTTCCACCTTGTTTGAAATGCATCGAACATGAAACTGCTATCTTCACCTGAATGTTCAAATGCTTCTATTGCTGCAAATTCTTCAACTATCGCTGTGGTCACAAATTCCTCATCTGAGGATACCACAAGTATCACTGAAAAAAATGCAGGGTTGAAGGAATTGTATGTGACAGGCATGTACAAAAGTCTCAAAGGGCATCAAACCTTTTGTGATGTGCTCAAAAAGCAGATTCTGAACAGGAGTGCTAGGAAAGAGGGTATTGCATTTGAGAGGAAACTCAATGGTGATGGATTCTACAGGAAACCTGAGTAGTACCCCAAAACCTCATGGGTGGCTGCAAAAGGACCTCCTCTAGATCCATCCACTTTATCTGGCTTTACTTGTGAAACTTCATATTCCTCTGATGAATCACTTGAATCCAACAACAAATTCTTCAAAAATCAGAAAGGTGAAGTATTTGCCAGATTTGTTGGAACTAACTGCAGGAACAGTTCACCTATGAGGAAAATTTGGGTTCCCAAGAGCCGCATGGAAAATCTTCAAGTGAATGTCATCACAACACCACCTATGAAGAAAAGGAACCCCAGATCAAATTCCTCGTATGGACCAAGTCTTCACTAGGACCAAATTCCTCAAAATGGTCAAAAGTATCATTCTCATGCTAATGCATCTGTTTCGTAGAGAAAATCTAAGAGTTTTGAATGTGTACATTATTCTTCAAATCATTATGTTCGTAAGTCCACGAAGAATTTCTCTACTTATTCATATGAGTAATCTAACCCTCGTCCTGTGAAACAGAGTGCACTAGCTTCAATGCCTCCTTTCTCATATGGAGCTCGCAGAGTGATGAACTCTTTGCCACCCCTCCATACGTGGGTGGTGAAGAATTTGAACTAATTTCTTATGCAGGGTCAGGTCTCCAGACGAACTTGAACATCTGATGAATTTGCTGGAGACTTGAGGAAATGCTTGAAAGGACGCAAGCTAATCATGCTAAAATGAATTCCTCATTTCTCACGTCCTCACACTACTTTACTTACTATGTTGTGTGATGAAATAATGTCTGATGAATTTGATGTCATATTCTTCACTCTGAAGCATATGAGTTCGTAAGTTGTACTAATTCATCTGCAGGATGAAACTCCAAAAGCCACTGAGTGGGTCCTCGATAGTGGATGCACCAACCACATGACTGGTGACAAGAATCTACTGATTAATATACCACTTGCCCCATCTCATCTGAAGCATATCATGTACGCTGACAAAGGAAAAAAGCAAGGTATTGGGCCTAGGTAAGGTTGCAATCTCAAAGGACCGACACATGGATAAGGTGATGCTTGTAGAATCCCTTGGGTTCAACCACATGTCTGTCTCAATGCTTTGTGATCTTGATATGGTTGTCATCTTTGGAAAATATCGTTGTGTTGTCATCATGGAATCTGACAATTCCAAAGTCTTTGAAGGCTTTAGGAGAGGAGACTTGTATATTGTTGATTTCTCTACTGGTCCTCAGCCCGCCACATGCCTACTTGCAAAGTCTTTAGAAGCCTGGCTGTGGCATCGACGACTTGGACATGCTGGTATGAGGAACTTGCACACTCTCATGAAGAAGAATCATGTCATTGGCATTGAAGGTGTCAAATTCCTCAAGGACCACCTTTGTGGCGCTTGTGAGTCTAGAAAGATGACCAGATCCAAGCATCCCTCGAAGACAATCATGACCACTACTCGACCCCTTGAATTGCTTCACATTAACCTCTTTGGCCCCACTCATTATTCCACAATAACAAATTCTTCAAGTTTGTATGGCTTTGTCATTTTTGATGATTACTCTCGTTACACTTGGGTGCATATTATTCTGTACATGTCTGAAGTGCAGGATGTCTTCAGAAGATTTGCTTCAATGGCCTCAACAAACTTCGGCGTCAAGATCAAGCATATCAGGAGTGATAATGGGACTAAGTTCAAAAACACCAATCTTGATGAATATCTTGATGAACTTGGTATTACTCATGAGCTATCTGCCCCATATACTCCTCAGCAGAACAACATCATGGAGTGCAAGAACATGACTCAGAATCTTTGGACTAGTCAGTTTTCACCTCAGCTATAAATACCCCTTCCCTTTCATTGTGCTCAAGTTACTCCCCACTTCCCTCTATCTCCGGAGCTCAGACCTAGCGCCGCCGCTAAATTCATCGTTGCCCAAGAAGAAGAGCTTCACTGTCTCGACCTTGCCGTCATCGTACTCGCATCGGCCGCGAAAGTCTTCACCCCGCCGCTGCTGTAGCTGTCTCCCTCTACCAAGCTAGGGCGTGTGAAATCTGGACGGAGGAACTCCTTAGATTGCATCCCTCTATTTGGTGTGTTCTTCATCCACGTAAATAAAATCTAATTTTGCTGCCCTTGTTTGATCTTCATGTTCTTCACAAAATCCTCAAAGGTGTTTATTCTTGAATAATCATCTACTTAAGCACCTCATATGTTTCATTCCCTAGATGTTTTTCCTAAGTAATGATTTTCTTCAAGATTCCGCAATTGTGTGGATCCTCAAATTCCACAACTCTAGAACCTAAGACAATAACACTTAGTGAAATTCCTCAAGACACCTATGGTCAAAATCCTTAACTTGATGTATTTTGAAAAATTTCTGAGAACGCATATGACCTCTTCAAATTCCTCGCACCTATACTCTGTTCACAGGTACAACATGTCTGCTGATGAATCACTAGGTTCTCATCAACTTAACTCATTTGCAGCGTTGCTTGAGGAAATTTTTTATACATCTTCAGAATCATCAGAAGTTCAAATTCATCAAGTGAAGAAAATGGCAGATGGTAAAAGACCGCGGAAGGGTGGAAAGAAGGCTGAATAGAACACGACCTTTGAAATACCCGAGGATTTATATGCTGGTTATTATACACCTGCCGAAGCCATTCATGGGAAAGAAACAAAGGATCGGAGGAAAATCAGAATTCAGAGGGTTGAACGGAGGTGGATGAAGGAATGGAGAGAATAAAGATATGTCACTCCCAAGTACATGAAGAAATTCACCCTCAAACCTCCTTGCAGAGGGGATCCTCCTGCTGTTGATCAAGAAGTTGATCCCGATAGCTTTCCTCATGGTGAGGACTTTCGAGCTGAATGGGCAAAACATCAAAAAAGCTTCAGAAGATGTCCAAAGCAGTAGTGAAGAAATTCAATGAAGGCTCTGCTGCTGCCTCTTCCTCTACATCTATAGTGCCAAAGAAATCAAAGGCAAAGTCCTCAACATCTATGCCCTCATGGCCAATTTCTTCAAAGCTGGTTCAAAGTCTTCAAGGCAGCCCCAATGCCTTCAGTAGCTGCACAATCATTAGTTGCTGCCACAAAGTCCTCAACACGTGCACATCTTGCAACATGTCAGAGGACTACTGGCTTTTCAATTACTTTAGGGGCTTCTCCAAGTTCATCAGCCCAAGCACATTCCTGAACTAGTCCTTCTCTGCTGAAGGTAAAAACTAATGATGGACGGGCTGCATGACCAAGTCCTCACCCGAAGAAAGTTGCTTTCCAAGTACCTTCAAATTCTTTAGATGATGAAGCTGATGATGAAGAATTTGAGGAAATCATTAGAAACAAGCAATAAAGAGTGGCTCAAGCAAAGGGCACTCAAATCCCTCTCTAGCTAGATCCAAAAACAGTGTTGAACTACATTGACATTTGGCACAAGGATCCCAACACACCGATTGATGATTTGCACATGCCACCTGGACCAAGCCATGTCCTCCTTGCTTTCATTTTTGAAGAAAAGTGGAAGTATGAGAAGGCTTGACAAACCAAGAAACCTCAGTACAAGAAGGAGCACTTCTTGAAGAATAATGTTCTAAAGCTTTCTCCAGAACAGCTAGTGACTATGCAATTTGAGATCAAAGGCCTCAGTGATGAATTCAATTGATACTATGCTGATTGGCAAGGTGCCAAGGTCCGTTTCATCAAAGTGGCTAGCAGAGCCATCAATGACCACAACAAGAGGGTTGCAGCTCAATCGCAACCACAAATTCCTCAGGCTGAAACCTCTGCTCAGCCTGCTGAAGAAACTGAAAGCGCGGCTAAAGAAATTCAGGCTGCTGAAGAACCTGTCAGGGCAACCTCCATTGTTGCGCCTGAAGAATTTGCCAGGCTAGCTGAAGCTTTTTCTGTGCCTGAAGAAATTGAGACCACTAGGATGACTGCATCAGTTGTGCGTGAAGAAACTGATCCTCCTTCACCCTCTGCGGAAACTGCAAAATCTTCAAGGGTGAAGAATATCAACCTTCCTCCTGCATCAGAAGTGAACAAAACAAAGGCAGCAGAGAAGAGAGCTACTAAGAAAAGAAAAGCATCAACTTCAGATTCCTCAGCTCTGAAAAAGTTGAAGACCATGCCAAGTTATTCAACTGAGCCCATTGATGCTACCCCAATCTCCTCCGTGCCTGCCTACGAGATAGTTCCATTTGGTGTTGACTATGTCATCCCAAATGATGAAGATGAAGAAGATCATTCGGTTGCTTCCTCAGAGTAGATTGATGAAGAAGTTGAGGTGGAAGCATGCTTCAACCCCTCTAGTATCATCGCCCTAGCCTTAGTTAACTGCTGAAGAGGCCGACGTTGAAGAAATTGAAGAGGATGTGGACATTGGTAATACCACTCCACTTATCAATGATGAATATTGGGAAGCTTCTCACCCTAATTCACCAATGACCACTCACCTCACCCAAATTCCTCAGTCACAAGCCCAGACCAAAGATATTCATACAGGGTCTGATGATTTGACCGCTCCTCTCACTTTAATTCCTGAAGATATTCCACTGCATCAGCTGAAGAAATTGCTGCTCCTACTACACCTGAGGAAACTGCTATTTAAATTCCCTAGTCTAAAGAAGTTCCTCCCATGCCCAAGGAAATTGTGGTCCGCTTCAAGCCAAATCTTCAGTCGAAGCCAAAAATGCCATTCAGAGGCTTAAAGCGCCCCAAATTCATAACTGTGAATTTCTTCAACGAGCACATATTGTTCACTAGGTCAAATCCATATGACTCGGCAAGGGACGATCGAACCAGATTCTAGACCCCTTCACCGATGAATTACTATGCATCAGTGTTGCTTAACAAAGAGAAAGTCTTCGAGCATCAGCAAATTCCTCATGTGGACATGGAATCCATCCTATGCTTCACACCTGTGCTCACAGTTCTTCATGATGCTAGAAGTCTTCCCTTCTGCGTTGACATATGTGATTGGAATGAAGATCTCATTCTTCAAATTCTATGCAACCTTGCACATCACAGGTGATGCTTCTAATGTCAATTCTTGGATTCTGGACTGGATGACAGGATCCACTCACTATATTTCCCCATCCACTAAATTGCTTCGGGCTGTACCAATTGCAATTCCCTAAGAAGGAGCAACATGCATGTTTGATGAACCTAAATTGCCCAATCACATGATGCAAGTGCTGATGAAGCCTTTGGCTCTTGGAGAACCTCAAAGAACCACATTCCTTATGAATGATTTGCTCCATGTACCCAGGACCGTATACCGCATTCTGACCAAAACCCTCAGTCCTATCAAGGGTCATAACTCTAAAGAAGAAGAAGTGGAGGGAATCATGAAGGATATGCTATTCAACATCATCCATGGGATTCCCATCAACCATCATGATTTCTTCATGAGGAATTTGACTAATGCCTACAACACCATTTGAGTTGAAGCCTTACGCTCCCTGGATCATGAAGTTCATCAGATCAAGGTCTTCAATTCCCTTCAAGGCCGATCTTCGATTTAAGTCCTCAAGAATACATTTTCTTCAGTTGAGGGCAAAGGCAAAGTTGTCATTGATGAAGGTACTCGTCCATTGGATGGCCAATTTCACAAAGCGGCATCCTATTCCACCAATGATGACACCGCTACCCCAGATTCTGCTGCAAAAGCCTCAGCGCAAAATCCTCAAGCTGCTTCCCCTCATGTGATGCATGATTGAGAGCTTCTCCTAAGTCTTCATCAGAAGGTTGATCGCAATCACAAGTGGGTAAAGCGTCAGTTTGCTTCAGTTCTCCCGAACATGACTGTGATGCAGAACTCTGTGAGGAAAAATCACTACTATGTGCATGAAATCTTTGATCGCACGTGGGCCATTCTAGCACATTTCAAGACTCCCGAGGAACTCAAGGAGATGAACTTTCAGCAAAAGTTTGACTGGTCTCATCCTCCTTAGAAGAAATTCATAAAAGTTCAAGTTCTTGAGCTAATTACAAGCCCGTATTCTTCATCGCGCGAGGCGGATATTAACGACACCGTGGTAGGCCCTGCATCGACGAACGACCCCGACAATGCTGACGCTCCTCCATCACCATCAAGATGAAATTCTTCAGGGGCGTTAGTCCTCAAGTTTTGTCCCTTTTGGTCTTCGATGACAAAGGCTGAGGTAATACTAAGGAAAATTTCCAATTGATGCTCAACTCAAAAGCATCGGCCTATCCAATCCTTCGAGGGAAGCCTTTGGAAATCTCTTACAGTTCAGTCAAGTTCTTTAGTGACAGAGACAATGTTCTTCTGGTCTCTGATGAAATTGGTTTGACTGAGGAGTTAGGATTTCACGAGTGCGAATTGCCTACAAGTGAGGAATATGATAAGCCTTGGGGAATTTGACAGTTCAAATTCCGACTATTGCTGTGCTTAGCGCCAGCTGTCCCCAATCATCTTATCCACATAACAGTCATATAATTGGGGCATTTATGTCTTATCATGCCAGGTTGCACCCTGGCTATAAATAGCCACCTTCCCACAACCACTAGTTGGTTGGCTGTTCCGAGAGAGAACTGACACTTGTCATTTGAGAGCAACCCGTCCTTCGAGGACTTTGAGCGAAAATCATCAGTGAGGAAAAACCCCAAAACCAACCCACCAAACCCAAAGTGATTGAGCATCACTTATGAGATTGTTCCTGTGTGGAACTGACACTTTTTACCTTTGAAGACTCTGTATCTTCCAAATGGTTAGGCGTTATGGTCTAGTGGATCCTGCAGTCAATTGGGGATGAATGAGTGACCGTGGTCTAGAGCATCCAACAGTCAATTGTGGATCGTCGGGTGACCAGTTTGTGAGGTATTTGGAAGTCTACCCTGAAAACTTACCACGAGTGTTGGGCGAGGACTGTGTGACCTTAGTTCAAGGAGAGTACAGTAAGGACTGTGAGTTCTAGGACTATGTGTTCTCTGGTTTAAATACCAGACCGCTCCAAACCAGATGTACGATTGTCACAGCAGTTGGAACTGGGTCATCAAACCATTGTCTTTATCGAGCTACCTAGTTCCATTTCCTCAACCCTTTCATTTCCTCGTATACTTGTTGATGAAATTGATCGTTACTGTTTGAAGAATTTCACTGAAGACTTTTAAAAATTCCTCACCTCAAATTCTTCAGTTACCTTGTTCCTCATCTGCTTATCCTATATCACGCTACCTGTAATCTGTGCATGCTTTATTTCATCATGATGACTATGCTACTGCTATGTTTCTCATGCACTTGAGTACTTATTCCGCTGCTAGTTATTCATCACATTTCAAATTCCTCAAGTTGAAATTCCTCAGTGATGAATTTGCAAAAATCGCCTATTCACCCCCCTCTAGTCGATATAACGCACTTTCAGTGGGTCACATGTCGTTTAAAGCCAGCGTCGTGCCTTGGGCCGCAGGCACACGGGCCTGGGTACCCCTAGTCCCAAAGTCCCGACAACCTATATTTTGCCTTGATCCCATCTAAAATCCTTTTTGATACTCTACAGGAGGGGGGAAAACGATCAGTACTTTTAGCACATCATAACAACACACAGTAATTCTAGAGGTGAATAAGATGTGGGACGTGGGTGGCACTTTTCATCCTCTCTGACATAATTTCTAAAGGTCTTTTGGCCATGGGTTAGACTAATCCAAACAATTATATGTTTTAAGTGGTCCTGATTGTGAGGGGTTCAGTGCTTTGTGTACTTGAAGTTGGATGTACCTAAAAATAAAATGTTTGCTCTTTGTTTCTTTGAGAAACATGTTTGGTATTTTTTCCGAGTAACCTGTTTACTCTTTTATAAGTAGAAGAGATGAGTGCAAGGGTGTAAGGCCATTGTGTCATTTCAGCCCAAGCCCGATCATGGCAATGGCATCTGGAGGCACATAGGGTCAATAAGCCCAGGACGGATGTGATACTGGAGCAGGAGTGTCGTCGTTCCCTCACGACAAATGCCATGGGTAGGCTTATCGAGAGTGGTTGGGGCTGATGGATGTCGGTGGACTCCGAGAGCGGGATCGGGGATAAACGATGCGAGGCACACTATGTACCCAAGTTCGGGGCCCTCCGAGGGAGGTAATACCCCTAGTCCTGCTAGCCTGGTTGATGAACCAAGGAGGGCTACAATGTGCTCCTTGAGCTGTATGGGTAGAGGAGGAAGAAGGAGTTAGCTTGCCCTCGGAGCCTCTCTACGTGGGAGTGTGTGTGTGCGTATGCTAGGGCGAGAGATTGTCATGCATGGGCGAGCTCCGGGGGGGTTATGGGCCAACCCCCCGGATTACAATATGAGTAGAAGGCGCCGGGGCCCCCCCAGCTAGTAGCCTCTCTAGCTGGCCATGGGGCCCCGGCTGAGGGGTCTTATCGCTGGTAGGGCCTGCTGGCTGCGGGGTCCCGTCGGGAGCCAGAGGGGGCCCACGTGGCAGGCTCTTGTGCCGGTTGCGTCGCGACACGGGCCGTCCTTCGAGGCGTCGTCTTGCGGCAGCCGGCCGCGGTCAGCGGTACGGCCAGTCGCGCTATAGCCACGCCGGGGCAGGTTATGGAGTGGTTGAGGGCGTGCCGGCACTGTGCCTGCGCCCAGTTACAGTCGGCGAGTGTCAGAGGCAATGTTGCCTCCACTGTAGCCATGCGAGCACTGACCCCCGATGCGATGGGGGCCACTGTAGCCACGCGTGTCCTGACCGTGGCATCTAATGTGTCGCCGTCTAGGGGGGCAGGAGTCTCTGCCTCTAGTCGACCGGCCCGTCGTAGCCGACAGCACAGAGCCAGACTATAGGGGGAGGAGGCTCGCCCTGCGGTTATTTCCAAAAGTTAGAGTAGTGGGCCGTCTGAGGCTACCCCGGGGTTAATAAAACATTTAGTAAAATAGATTCAGATGAATTTATCCTTTTGATTTGACCTCTTGTAAAATTGAACATTTGACTCTCTTATATACTGCACTACCATCTATCCGCAGAGCTACTTTACCATGTCATATACATGCAAGCGATTGAGGTCTAGAGTAATACTTTGTTCTCATGTTGCTGCAAGAGAGTTTTGGGAATTTTCTCTCTGGCGTATGTGGAAT
Source organism: Hordeum marinum (assembly GCA_022496015.1). Lineage (NCBI taxonomy): Eukaryota > Viridiplantae > Streptophyta > Magnoliopsida > Poales > Poaceae > Hordeum > Hordeum marinum. Next base: position 304,007,102 of record CM039673.1, read on the forward strand.
GGGAGCTTGACTATTTTTATCTTCATATATTTGCGTATTTAAAAATGAAATATCATGTAAACTGGCTATCCAAATTAAAAAAATTTACCCTGTTGCATTCTTTACTTCAAGATCTTCAATATCAGATCCCATATTGATAAGTTTCGCAACCTATTTTCAAACAAATTATGTGCTCCAAAGTTAACTAATTAGTGCTCTGAAACTATACTAGCTTATGCTCCTGAATGAACTAACATGTGCTACTGCAAGGTTGAAGTATAGTTGTACCAACCTATGCTCCCAAGTGTAGCAACATGTACACACCGCAAGAAGAATCAATGCAAGACAGTGCCCGAGGTGGCCACAAGGCAACAGGGTGCGACCAAGGGGGTTGGACGCGCCAGGTTGCCTTGTGAGTCTCTCGTAAGGCAGTTGCAACCCTTCTTTTGTCGCAAGAAAGTTAATTTAAGGATAAAATACCCTCAAAATTTGAGCCGAATCGGAGTTACGGATCCCTGGAAATATAAGAAATGGTGAAATGCCAGAAAATTGGAACACAAAACAAAAGAGAAACATAGAGAGAGATCCAATCTCGGATGGGCTCCTGCCCTCCGGGAGCCATGGTGGCCATGGACTAGAGAGGAAACCCTCCTCCCATCTAGGGGGAGTCCAAGCAAGAATAAGAAGGAGGGGGGGTCTCTCCCCCTCTCTTATGGTAGCGCAGGAGCGCCACCGGAGGAACCATCATGACAGCGATCTACACCAACAACTTTACCACCGTCACCACCAACTCTCTCCCTCTCTATGCAATGGTGTAACACCTCTTTCCCCTGTTGTAATCTCTACTTAAACATGGTGTTTAATGCTATATATCGTTACCCAATGATGTGTGGCAATCCTATGATGTTTGAGTAGATCTTTTTTGTCCTATGGGTTAATTGTGGTATGGTGTGATTGATATGAGTTGTATCTTATTATGGTGCTGCCCTATGGTGCCCTCTGTGTCGCGCAAGCATGTGCGATTACCGTTGTAGGTTTTTGCAATACGTTCATGTTTCGCTTATAGTGGATGGCTAGAGTGACAAAAGCTTACACCCAAGTAAGGGGTTGTTGCATATGGGAGTGAAGAGGACTTGTTAATTAATGATGTGGTTGGTTTTACCTTGATGATCTTTAGTAGTTGCAGATGCTTGCTAGAGTTCAAATCATAAGTGCATATGATCCAAGTACGGAAAGTATGTTAGCGTATGCCTCTCCCTCATTGCATATGATAAGTAACTATCGTGTTATATTCAATTGTCTATGGACAATCTTTCTCTTGTGTTACAAAAAGCTCTCTACTAAACTATAACTATTATTATCTCGCAAAGTACTCCTAGTTTTATTCTTACAAAGTACGTCTAGGTTTACTTTCACAAAGAAGTCTATTTCTTGCACTAGGTATAATGAACATTGTTGCACGTAGAGTTGCATTGGTGGTTGATAGAACTTGAGAGAACATTAATTCTACCTTTAGCTCCTCATTGGGTTCGACATACTTATCGAAAATGACCCCCTATACTTGTGGGTTATCAAGACATTTGTCTGATCGTTACGTAGGAGTAATACCTTAGGGTCGATATTATCGTGTGTGGTTGTTTGCTCTACCTCTAAATAGTTTATATTTCATGTTATAAGTTGTTTTGTATCTTTAGTTATGGATATGGGATAAACAGTAAAAAAATAGTTGTACTTGCTACTAAGGGAGATGGGAACCTCCTAAAACCTTCGATGCTGGTTATGTGGAAAACATTAAATACTACTTTGAGAATCCCGAGAAATCCCCATTCAACTTGATAATGGGAGACACGTTGGATCAACGTGAGTACTTTAGGGATTATCTCTTCAATGAAAAAGGGAAACACTTACGGGATCTAATTAAAATGTTGCGTTGGTATTCTTGAAATTTATGCTTCAGATGTGGTTATACTTGTTGCACTAAGATGAAGGATCCACACCTTCCCTTTCGATGTGAATTTTATAATGATGAAACCTTGGATTCTTATGCCAATGGTATATATGATTACTATGATGTGTAGCAAATGGACGAATTTGTTGCTTTTAAGGGTGCTTATGAAATTGTATGTTTGTTTGAAAATTTGATAAGTTTGATGATGCTTTACCAGATCCAAAAATTATGACTTAAATATTGCTATGTGAATTATGAATAAAATTTATATGTTGATAAATTTATTAAGAAAGTCTCTGCTACCCAAGAAGAGACTAAAATCTTGCAAGAATCTATGAAAGAATCTATTGCTGAAATTGTGAGCTCATTAAATGAAAAAGATGAGGAGGAGAGAGAAGAGAAAAAGGATGAAGAGGGGATTAGCTACCCATGCCCACCTTCTAATGAGAGTAACTCTTTAACTCATACGTTGTTTAATTTCCCTTCGTGCTTACAGAAGGATGAATGCTGTGATAATTGCTATGATCCCTTGGATTCGCTCGAAATATCCCTTTTTGATGAATATGATGCTTGCTATGCTTGTGGCCATGATGCCAATATGAATGAAGTGTATGGAGATGAACTTTATATAGTTCCATATATTAAACATGAAATTGTTGCTATTGCACTCACACAATTTAGTCCTCTTATCTTTTTTAATTCTCCAAACTACACTAAGAAGTTTGCGTTTATTAAGGGTTATATTGATGGGTGGCATTTTACTATTGCACATGATGATTTTGATGGATATAATATGCATGTGCTTGTTGCTCCTAATTGCAATTATTATGAGAGAGGAACTACATATTCACCTCTTTATGTTTCCAATATGATAAAATTGCAAGAAACTGTTTATACTATTGGCATGTCATATTAGAATAAAGTAAAGGCCAATGCATAAGAAGAGAGTTAGATTCCGTTATCCTATGATATATATTACTTTGTTCTCACTACTTAACTACAAATCATTGTTCATTAAAATGGCTTTTATATACCTTGGGATCTCGGTGGATCAATTACTTGAGCACTATATGTCTAGCTTAATGGCTTTAAAGAAAGCACTACTAGGGAGACAACCCGAAAATTTTAGAGAGTCATCTTTATCATGTTGTGTGATTCTAAAATAATTATAAAATTATAAAATAAAGTAGGGAACTTAAAAAGTTTTTCAAAAAGAGAAGCGATTGGAAAGTTATGCATTGGAGAACTGAGTGTCGACCTTGAACACTTGTGTTCATGCTCATGGAAAGAATGTAGAATTTTTCATGGAAGTTTCTTGCAATTTTTTATCCCATTGTACAAATCCGTTGTATTATACAAAAAATATGCCAAGGTTTACCTTTAGAATTTTTAAATTGCTTGTTTGATATGTGATGTGCAAAAACAAAAACTTTTGCTAAAGTGTTTGAATTTTGATATTTTATTGGAGCATGCGAAAATTCTGAATTTTTTACACAGTACTGCCATACAAATCTTTTATTACATCATAAGTTTTCAATTTTTTTGAGTTACAGAGATGTATGTTTCATCTTCATCTTAGTGTTGTTATAGTTGCTTTATCTGCTTATGTTTGAAATCTTGGTGAGCCCCATTGATTTGGGTGCCATAGAATTGTGATAGCATACAGTAGGAAATATTTACAATTACACAATAATGTCATGGTAATACATGATAGGATTTGAGGTTATATGTACTAACCTTTGTAAATAAAATTCTTTTAAGTTTTGTGTGGATGAAGTGTTCGAAGACCGAAGATTTATGGATATGAGAAGAATAAGGAGAGGCAAGAGTTAAAGCTTGGGTATGGCCAAGGCACCCCAAGTAAATATTCAAGGTGACTTAAGCGTATAAGCTTGGGGGTGCATGAAGGCATCCCATCTTTCTTCCTAAAAAATTATCGGTATGTCTCGGTTTTTGTTTTGTTCACATGATATGCGTAAATTCTTGGAGCGTTGTGTGCCTTTTTTTCTTTTAATAATACACCATGCTGGTACAGGATAGTCCTTGTTTGATTTATAGAATGCCTTTTGCACTTCACTTATATCTTTTGAGTATCCCTTTATAGAATGCTTCGTGTGCTTCACTTATATCGTTTGAAGTTTGGATACTCGCTTCCCTACATTGGGAACACCATTATTTGTAGAATTATATTTTGCTTCACTTATATTTATTAGAGAATGTCTAGGTCTCATGTATAAATAAATAAACTGTCATGCTTCACTTATACCTATCTAGAAAGTTAACAGAATTAGTCATTCACATGGTTAGTCATAAAATCCTACATAAAACCTGTAGATAACTGAATATGATATGTTTAATTACTTGTAATAGTTTTGCGACATTAAGATAGTTATATGTGGGTGCACTAGTGGATGCTCATGGTTTAGTAGGAATATCTATGTTAAGGATTTTGATCTCCCGTTCATTAAAGTGTTGATTATGGTATGGCCGAGATGTTGGAGCACGTTTATCCTCATTGAAATCCTTGTGTTGTTTGAGTCGAGGGGGGGCGGTAATGGTCAACTCCTCCCAACCTCCTCCCTAGGGTTGCCCTGTTAGTACTTTGCTTCGAGAAAGCTAATAAAACTTTCACAATAAGTATATGAGTTCTTTATGACTAATGTGAGTACATGGATTATAAGAAGTGTAATTTGCTAGCCTCCTCAATATCGTGCATTGCCCATTCTCACCCCAAGAGTTTGTGAAAACTTCACCAGTGAATCCAAACCCCGTGATATTAGACACTCTATTACACATAAGCCACCTAATATATTCCGGAAAAAAGATATCATACCTAACTATTATGACATTTCCATAGCCATTCTGAGATATATTGCCATGCAACTTCCATCATCATATACATGACTTGAGCATTCATTTCCATAATTGCTTTGCATGATCATAAGATAGCTAGCATGATATTTCCATTGCTTTTCCATTTTTTGATATCTTTGGTACGCTAGATCATTACACATCCCGATACACTGCCATAGGCATTCATATAGAGTCAGCATGTATAGTTTCTAGCGAAGTGTAATATCGAGTTATAAGTAAATAAAAGTGTGATGATCATCATTATTAGAGAATTGTCCCAATGAGGAAATGATGATGGATACTATGATTCCCCCACAAGTTCGGATGATACTCCAGACGAAAAAACAGAAAAATGGGGGAGGCCAAATGAGCCCACCATAAAAAGGAAAAAAGGGGGAGGAAAAAAGAGCCCACCTAAAAAGTGAGAGAAAAAGAGATAACAGACTTTGATACTATCTTTAACCACACTTGTGCCTCAAAGTGGAACCATATTCTTCATATAGGGTGTCTCTTGATTTGTCACTTTCGTATACTAGTGCCAATTTTGATTGTAGAACTTGGATTGTATATTCCGACGACGGGCTTCCTCAAATGCCCGATGTCTTCATGAGCAAGCAAGTTGGATGCACGCACACTTAGTTTCAATTGAGCTTTCATGCACTTATAGCTCTAGTGCATCTGTTGTATGGTGTTCCCTATTCCTTGCGTTGATATCGATTGATGGGCATCTCCATAGCCCGTTGACCCACCTAGTTGATGTGAGACTTTCCCACCTTTTGACTACTTTGATCTCTACCATCATACTCTATTCCACTCGTAGTTCTATGTCCATGGATCACTCTCATGTATCGAGTGTAGTTGAAAAGGCTGAAGTGCATGAAAAAGTATGAACCAAATGCCTGACTTGACCCCGGGGTCAACATTTTTTGTACGTGTGTTAGGAAGACGGAGTGATGCGATGCTTAGATGGTCAAATGTGTAGGGATAACGCTCTTTAGCATCGTTATTTTGAAGGACATGATTGTTTGATAGTAACGCTGAGTATGAATGTCTTTATGTTAAAGGGTAGACTATTGCCTTGAATCACTCGTGTCTTAATATTCATGCCATGATTAGACATTTGTTCAAGATTATGTTAGGTAGCATTCCACATAAAAAATATTTTTATCATTTACGTACTAGAGGACGAGCAAGAATTAAGCTTGGGGATGTTGATACGTCTCCGTCGTATCTATAGTTCTTGATTGTTTCATGCCAATATTCTACAGCTTTCATATAGTTTTGAAAATATTTTATATTATTTTAGGGAGTAGCATATTGATCCAGTGTCCAGTGCGAATTCCTTTTTGTTGCATGTTTTTTGTTTCGCAGAAAATCCTTATAAAATAAAGTCCAAAGACGATAAAATTTCACGAAGAATTATTTTGGAATATATGTGATTTTTGGGATGAAGAATCAACACAAGAAGGTGCCCGAGGTGGCCACAAGTCAATAGGGCGCGACCAGGGGGGTAGCCTCGCCGGTTGCCTGGTGACTATCTAACAATGCAGTTGAAACCCTTCTTTCGCCGCAAGAAAGATAATTTCCGGATAAAAATCCCCTCAAAATTTCATCCTGATAATAATTACAGATCTTCGGGAATATAAGATCGTAAAACGCTAGAAAGTTGGAACACGAAACAGAAAAGAAACATAGAGTAGATCTTTTGGAGGGGCTCTTGCCCCTTCGGGAGGCATGGCTGCCATGGACCGGAGAAAAATCTCCTTCCATCTAGGGGGAAGCCAAGCAAAGGAGGGGGCCTCTCTCCCCTTATCTTCCAATGGTGCCGGAGCGCCGCCAGGGGAACCATCGTGACGACTATCTACACGAACAACTTCGCCACCGTCACCACCAACTCTCTCCCTCTCTATGTAGCGGCGTAACACCTCTTTTTCCCGCTATAATCTCTACTTGAACATGGTGCTTAATGCTCTATATTATTATCCAATAAGTTGTGGCTATCCTATGATGTTTGAGTAGATCCTTTTGTCCTATGGGTTAATTGTGGTATGGTGTGATTGATATGAGTTGTATGTTAATATGGTGTTGTCCTATGATGCCCTCTATGTCGCGAAAGCATGTGAGATCATCACTGTAGGATTTTGCAATATGTTCATGATTCGCTTATAGTTGATGGCTAGTGAGCTTACACCCGAGTAAGGTGGTCGTCACGCATGAAAGTAAAGAGGGCTTGTTACTTAATGCTATGGTTAGGTTTTATCTTAATGATCTTTAGTAGTTGGAGATGCTTGCTTGAGTTTCAATCATAAGTGCAGATGATCCAAGTATAGAAAGTATGTTAGTGTATCTCTCTTGCTCAATGCATATAATAAATATCTATGGTGTTATATTCAATTGTGTATGCACAATCTTTCTCTTGTGTTACAAAAATGTCTCGACTAAACTATTTTTTTATCTTGCAAAGTACTTCTAGTTTTATTCTTGCAAAGTATTTCTAATTTTATTTCCGCAAATACGTTTATTTCTTGTATTAGGTATATTGAAACTTAAAAGAATATTAAATGTACCTTTGGCTTCTCGTTGGGTTCGACACTCTTATTTATCGAAAAAGGCTACAGACGATTTCCTATACGTGTGGGTTACCATCCTACCCGAGCTACGTGTGTATAACCTAACTAAGGACACCTCCACCTAGTTGCTCCCTTTATTAAAATAGGCGAGATGAGGCGCATGAGTCATTTCATGGGCCCACATCTCATAGATTTTGGACATCGCGTGTCATGGGTTACCGATTGCAGGCGATTTTCTTTATGTTTGGGTCGCTCTTGTTTTTACTTTTTTTTGTTTCTCGTAATGCAAGAGATTATAATGCGAGTAATGTTTAAATTACATAATATTTTGAATGTGTTACATTGCTATCATTACACAAACACTTCTAAAAAACTTGCGTGAGCGCTTTCAAAAAGCATAAACATTGGATGAACTTTTTTACTTTCTAAATTGCGTTCTTTTCTGGAAATTTTTATCATGTATTTTAAAAAAGTTTAGCACATATTTGAAAAATGTTCGTTGGTTTTGAAACATGCGGACAACGTACATGGAAAAGTTTTAACACAAAAAACTCGTATAAAAATGTATGTTTACATAGATATGTATTCTCCGAAATAGCTTTGCATGTTAGGAAAAATAATGACAGATTCAAAAATGTGTGTGCACTTTAAAAATGTTCATAGAAACCTTGTCTGAATTTAAAAAACATTTGTGCGAATGTTCATGAATTTAAGATCATGAAATGAAAAAACTAATAATTAAAAATCATCACAATTTCACAATTGTTCTTGAAATAGAAATGGTTAAAGAAGAAAAACTAGAAAATGGGGGAGTGAGAGTAACGAAAAAATGGTAGAATAAAATAAACGAAATCACAAGGAACGTGATGAGAAAAGAAGAGCGAGTTCCACTCACTGCTTTTTGTTGAGGGGTCCAGTGCATCTCACAGTTTGAAGGATAAAAATAGATAAAAAAATGTACATGGAAAAGTTTTAACACAAAAAACTCGTATAAAAATGTATGTTTACATAGATATGTATTCTCCGAAATAGCTTTGCATGTTAGGAAAAATAATGACAGATTCAAAAATGTGTGTGCACTTTAAAAATGTTCATAGAAACCTTGTCTGAATTTAAAAAACATTTGTGCGAATGTTCATGAATTTAAGATCATGAAATGAAAAAACTAATAATTAAAAATCATCACAATTTCACAATTGTTCTTGAAATAGAAATGGTTAAAGAAGAAAAACTAGAAAATGGGGGAGTGAGAGTAACGAAAAAATGGTAGAATAAAATAAACGAAATCACAAGGAACGTGATGAGAAAAGAAGAGCGAGTTCCACTCACTGCTTTTTGTTGAGGGGTCCAGTGCATCTCACAGTTTGAAGGATAAAAATAGATAAAAAAATGTACATGGAAAAGTTTTAACACAAAAAACTCGTATAAAAATGTATGTTTACATAGATATGTATTCTCCGAAATAGCTTTGCATGTTAGGAAAAATAATGACAGATTCAAAAATGTGTGTGCACTTTAAAAATGTTCATAGAAACCTTGTCTGAATTTAAAAAACATTTGTGCGAATGTTCATGAATTTAAGATCATGAAATGAAAAAACTAATAATTAAAAATCATCACAATTTCACAATTGTTCTTGAAATAGAAATGGTTAAAGAAGAAAAACTAGAAAATGGGGGAGTGAGAGTAACGAAAAAATGGTAGAATAAAATAAACGAAATCACAAGGAACGTGATGAGAAAAGAAGAGCGAGTTCCACTCACTGCTTTTTGTTGAGGGGTCCAGTGCATCTCACAGTTTGAAGGATAAAAATAGATAAAAAAATTGGAAGAAAAATATCTGACGAAAGCCCTATTTAGAGTTGCTGGCGCCAGTTTACTGTTTCTGCGTACAGACGCCTGCAGTCTCTTAAGTTGGACCGGCCATCTAGGCATTTTTTCTCTATTTTTAATCCGACAAAGACAGACCTAGCTGAACATGATTCGAACCCCCGCGACCAACATGACCAAATTAGCAGGAGCAACCACCACGCCACCCACGCGGAATCGGTTAAAAATGAACTTGTTCTTTCTTTTATTACCTCTTTTCCCTTTTCCCTGTTTCTTTGTTCTGTATTTCGTTTTCCTTTTTTGTTTTCTGTTTTTTCTTTCATTTCATCCTGGTTCCTTTAACTGTTTGCAATATGTGAACATTTATTTTTAAATCGATGTTTTTTTTTAATTTCATGAAATTTTCCTGAAACTCGATGAACTCTTTTTGTCAAATCGATGAACTTATTTTCAAATTTATGGATTTGTTTTCAGATCGATGAACTTTTTTATTTTTTATTGAACCTTTTTTTCAAATTTTATGAAAATTTTAAATTTTGATGAACTTTTTTCTATATCTGTGAATGTTTTTCAAAATCAGTGAACTAATAATCAAATCTGACGAACTTTTTTTCAAAATTAGTGAACTAATTTGAAATTTGATGATTTTTTTTCAAAATCAATGAGTTGTTTTCAAATCAATGATTTTTTTTTCTGAAAATCAATGAATTGTTTCCAAATTTTGAGAATATTTATGTAAATTGATGAACTTTTTTTCAAAATCAATAATTTTTTATGAAATATCATGAACTTTTTTGTAAATCAATGAATTTTGTTCTAAATCGTAAACTTTGTTGAATACATAAACCTTTTTGTAATTCTTGAGTATTTTTAAAATGAAGGACCTTTCATTTTTTGTTCTCATTTTTGTTTCAGAGAAAATTTCATTTTTCTAAATGTATGTGTAATAAATGGCGATGTACCGATGTTCTCAAATATTCAGTGTTGTAACTACTCAATAGCGGTTAGTGGCTCTATTGGTTTGGCTACGTTCACTATATATAAACACCGCGCGTTCAATTCCTCAGGGGAGCAACTTTTTTAAGAGTTTTCTCGCGTTATTAATGCGCTTCATTTTCCTGGGCAGGCCCACCTGGTTCTACTGCAGGCGCCGGTTGCCTGAACCAGCGCATAAGGCACCGTATAGGATCTCCCGAAATCGGTTAAGCCCAACTAGCGACAAGTATGCAAAACTGCGATTATTTGTCGCATCAGCGTCAATGGGAATCATCCTACTCTGGCAACCCTTTTTTTTCTGTTCATCAGGCCAACTCCAACCCTGGACGCATTTTGTCCGGTTTTGTCCATTTGAAATTAGACGGACAAAAAATACGACCCAATGCGTAGACTCACCTTCATTTTTTATTCGTTTTGTGTCCGTTTAATCCCATTTTCGTCGCAAACTTGGATGGATTTGGAGTCGAAGTAGAAAGCAAGAGAGCGTGTGTCCGCGTCCTCATGTCTGCCCATCACCATCATGGTTGCCGTCGCGGCGCCGTCCATCGCGTCTTCTTGCCAGAGCACACGTGCCGCCATGGCCTCCCTAAAGCTCCTCCATGGCGGCAGTACGGTGCATGAGCGAACGCGACAAGCCCGACTGCCGCCTCGACGACATGAGTGCCATCACCTCCCGCAGCAGGTCGCGGGCACGATGACGTAGGCCGGCGGGCGCGGACGCACCGACATGAGCTTGGCGTGGCAGGACGCAACGGCCGTGGTGGCTGGCGGTAGGAAGCGACGCGTGTGGCCGGTCGCTGCTGCGGGCACTTGGCCGCGTGGCCGAGGCGATGATCGGGTGTGGGGCCGGCGCGGGAAAGCGAGCGCGCGACTGGTGAGGGCGGGCGAGCGGGCGGCCGGCGAGCTCGGCTGCTGCTCCTACACCCGACGAGCTCGGCTGTTGCCACTGTACAGTGGTGAGCGCACGCGAGGGGGCGGGCGGCGAGCTCGGCTGCTCCTGCTGCACCCCGGTGAGGCGCGGTGGGCGGCGCTGTCTGCGGGCAGCGACAAGGCGAGCTGTTGCAAGGCGACCACGACGCGGTGCTAGTGCGGGCGGGGCGGGGTGCGCGCGGCGAGGTCGACGTGGGTGCGGGATGAGCACGCGCGGTGCGGGCACATGTGTGGCTAGGTGCGGGTCGACGCGGGTGAGGAGGCTACGAGGTACAGCCGGCGAGGTGTGCGCACGAGCTCGCGGACGACCAGAGCGAGTGAGGAACGCGATCACCTTCTATGCTCATCGTCGATGTCAGACTTTAAATCGTTGATTATTTTTGAAGGACGAACATTTAAATAAAAAATTTCAACAAAATTTTGAACACGAGAACATTTTTACAAACTCTGAACAAAAATTTGAAAATCGCAAACAAAAGGAATAGGAAAGGAAAAAAACAAAAAGGAAAATAAGAACGTTTTTTGAAAAACAAGAACATTTTTTCAAAATCCCAATCATTTGTTGAAAACCCCGAACATTTTTTGAAAAGTTATGAATAGTTTTTGGAAAACGACAATTATTTAAAAAAATATCACTTTTTTAAAAGCAAGATTTTTTTTTCGTATTTTAAGAACAACTATCGAACATGAACTTAGTTTAGAAAAACTAAAATAACCTTGAAAAAATAAGAAACAGAAAAGAAAAAAAGGGAAGAAAAAAGAAGCAAAAAGAGAGAAAAAAAAACTGGTACAAAACAAATAAACGGCTTCAGAAATCTCCTCCACGGTTCCCAAAACCGGCAGGCTAACGAAACTGGACCGACCTATTGCATCGCAGCTCGGTCGCTTGCATGTGCTGCCGTAGTGAGCGGGGAATAGGATACTCCAGCCTTGGCCCATTATTATTTCCCCCTTTCTTCAAACTTCAAAAAGTAGGCGTATGTGGGATTCAATCCCTATTTAACAACAGTACATCTTTCAAAGATTGCACAGTTTGCGATAAGTGACATACTGCATGTGTGTCACTTGTCACAACCTGAGAGTTTTTTAGATCCGTATTTTTAAAACGTTTTATGTCTTAAGCTGTGCGACCAAATCTTGAATTGTTTTCACCGTTGGGTTTATCGTGTCGAGATCTTCAAAACTAGATCCCGTGTTGATAGGTTTTGACGGACTTTTTTTTCCTAAAAAATCGGATGAAAAAAACCGAACAGAAAAAGCGTGCATCTCGCGATAGAAAAAAGAGCAAAAATGCGTTTTTTCTGTTTTCAAGAGGCACGACCGTGCCTTTTCACGAATGCAAAACCGTGTCTCTTGCGGAAGCAAAACCGGGCCTCTTGCGAAAATAAATAAAAAATGACGCATTTTTTCGATTCCGAGAGGCACGGCTGGTGCTTCTCACGGAAGCGAAAACGTGCCTCTCGCGGAAGCACAACCATGCTTCTCTTAAAAAACGCGTTTTTTCGTTTTCGAGAGGCACAACCGTGTCTCTCGCGAAAGCAAAACCGTGGCTCCAGCAAAAGCAAAACCGTGTCTCGCGAGAAGATGAAAAACATGTTTTTTAAAATATTTTTCCGTCCAAAAGCTAAGAAAGACCGGTGAATATCTAAACAAAAAAAGGGAACAAACAAATCTAAATATCCAAAAACATGCGCGGAAAAATACGCGCAAAAGTGACGGCACATGAAAATGTTCGGTTTTTTTAAGATACGGCAACTGCTGGCCTTGAGTTATCATTAGCAAAAAGCAACGAAAGTACAATATGATGGTGTGGATCCTAGGATCAAAAAGAAAGGAAAATTGGCAAAAACTCTATAAGGGTAAACTATATGTTGGTCCTCCCTTACAAACTATGTTCTATATCTCATGATGGTTTTTCGAAGGGGCTCTCGATACACTTTACTCTCACCAGCCTATGAAAATAATCGTTGGTAGGCTTATAAAGAAACGCTCCCCAACTAGTCGCTTCCACCTTGACATCACGCTTCATCAAAACTATCAACGATAACCACCTGGGACACATTACCTCGGTGGCTACCTACTGTTTTTTCCTGCTTTGTTGTATGCAAACTTGTAACACGAAAAGGATGACTAGTTTTTCTTTTCTATAAGTTTTCCCTGGCCGGTTTTGCACCTGTTTTTACTAGTTTTCTATTTTAATTTATTTTTTAGTTTTACTTTCTTTAATGCATGAACTTTTATAATTTGCATAATTTTATAAAAAAATTGATGAACTTAAAACAAATTGATGAAATGTTTTTAAAATTGATCAACTAATTTGAAATAATGATAATTGTTTTCTAAAAACCAATGATTTTTTTCCAAAAGTGACTTCTTTCATAACCAACGAATTACTTTTGCAAACTTGTGAACTTTCCTTCAAAATGAATGAACTTTTTACAAATCCATGAACATTTTTTTTCAAATTCGCCAACTTACTCCTAATTTCGGGACCTGTGTTGAACTCTAGATTTTTTTCCTAATTCGTGAACTATTCTCAAAATTAACGAACATTTGTCATTGTCATGAACTTTTTTTTAATTTCAATAAGCCTATTTTTCAAATTAGTGAACTTTGTTTCAGCTTTGTTTTTGTTTTAACCAGTTTGAAGATGTCGTTTTCATATAAATTATGGTGGGTATATAATTATTTAGTTAACTAAATAAAGTGTCAAATAGTATTCTTTCCCAATAGTGGACAACAAAATGACACGACCTAGTGGTTATTGGCTTCATGCATCCATCTTGTTACTCGTGGTGTGATTCCCGCTTCTCCCAAATTAAGGATAACATGTTCTTTTTTTTTTTTGCGTTTGTTGTGTTTCTATGCAGGTTACTCGGCCGGCCTGCTACAAGTGGCGTGTGAGCGTCAGCATCGCTAAGAGCGGCAAAGAAGAGTGATCTCACCTACCAACCCACTCACCCCGAGCCTATTGCTCCTATAAATGATGGTGGAGTACACGTCTTCGTGGGCTATTAGCAGATAGACACGCCATCCTATTTGTCCGGGCGACGCGACTGAACGGTACATGATGAATGGGCCATGGCCGCATGTCCGAATCCACTGTCATTGGACGGCGTTGGGCGTCCTCGCGGGTGAGGCACATGCGCTCACGTTCGTGCCAAGCCGAGCTCATACCCGCCTAGCGATGTCCACGCTTTCCGTCGGGCAGGCTCGGTCAAGGGTTGTCGTGCAGGCCGACTCATGGTCGCACCACCGTCTCACATGTGTGCCCATTCGTGCCCGTGTGGCCGCATCATGTGCACCCGTCTGGTGCGACCAATCTGGGTGTGGGTGGAGCTAGGTGGGCGCACACAATGTTTGCCTGGCCAGTTGGTCGCTCCAGCTGACATGCACGAGCCAGGTAGGTATCACCGTGTACGTGTCGAGCACATGCTTGCGCCTAGCCCAGCGAGTGATGATGTCCTGAACTAGGGGGCACTCACCATGTCATTTTCTGGCCAGGAGTGCTGGCAGAGGACCTCCGTGGCGGTTAATTACTAGGCCTATTCGGGCAACAAATCACGTATACAAGAAAGAATCCACAAGATTGGCGCACAATAGGAGGACTCTTTTAAATTCTATGCCTCAGGTACATTATGTAAACCGATGAGGCTAGGTTAGTCGATAGATCATATTCTAGACATCCTCGAGATTAGATTCATTCACAAATACGATCTCGAGGTAGATCTGTTAGGAAACGTCGCATGGGAAACAAATTTTTTCTTACGCACACGCAAACCTATCCATGGTGATGAGCATCTACGAGAGGGAGAGTAGATCTACATACCCTTGTAGGTCGCTAAGCGGGAAGCGTTAAGAAACGCGGTTGGTATAGTCGAACATCTTCGCGATCCAAATCGCCGAGCGTCCCGCGATCACATCACGATCCGTCCCGCGAACTCATCACGATCCGTCCCGCGATCTCATCACGATCCGTCTCACGATCTTGATCACGATCTGTCCCGCGAACTCATCACGATCCGTCCCGCGATCTCATCACGAACTGTCTCGCGATCTCGATCACGGTCCTTCCGATCTAGCGCCGAACGGACGGCACCTCCGCGTTCAGCACACGTGCAACTTGATGACGATCTCCACCGTCTTGATCCAGCAAGAGGAGGTGGAGAGGAGAGAGATTTCACCGGCAGCGTGACAGCGCTCCGGTGATGGTGGTGGAGTGATTCCGGCAGGGCTTCGCCTAAGCACTGCGGAAAACCGATCTAGAGGAGCACCGGTGGAACGGGTAGCACGTGGCCGTAAATTCTGTGCAAAAACCCTCTATTCCACCAGTATATATAGGAGGGAGGGAGAGGAGGACGCAGCCTTGGCCTCCAAGGCTGTTTGGTTCGGCCGAGCCACAAGAGGAGGAGTCCTACTCCTTCCTCCACTCCTAGTAGGAGTAGGACTCTTCCTTTTTGCCTTTTTTCACCTTTTTCCTTTAGGATTTTTGCCTCCTGCACCATGGGACTTGTTATGGCTGTTTCTCTAGCCCACTAAGGTCTGGTTATCACTCTCCACAGCCCATGGACCCTCTGGGGTCGAAATACCCCTCCCGGAGGTCTCCCGGTACACTACCGGCACTCCCGGTACACTACCGATGAGCCCGAAACTTTTCCGGCGACCAAACTGGAACTTCCTATATATGAATCTTTACCTCCGGACCATTCCGGAGCTCCTCGTGACGTCCGGGATCTCATGCTGGACTCCAAACAACCTTTGATCACCACCATACATAACTCTACACTACCGAAACGTCACCAAACCTTAAGTGTGCAGACCCTGCGGGTTCGAGAACTATGTAGACATGACCGAGACACCTCTACGGTCAATAACCAATGGCGGGACCTGGATGTCCACATTAGTTCCTACATATTCTACAAAGATCTTTATCGGTCGAACCTCTATGTCAAGGATTCAGTTAATCCTGTATAACGTTCCCTTTGTTCTTCGGTATGTTACTTGCCCGAGATTCGATCGTCGGTATCTCCATACCTAGTTCAACCTCGTTACTGGCAAGTCTCTTTACTCGTTCCGTAATACAAGATCCCGCAACTAACAATTAGTCACATTGCTTGCAAGGCTCATTGTGATGTTGTATTACCGAGTGGGCCCCGAGATACCTCTCCGTCACACGGAGTAACAAATCCCAGTCTCGATCCATGCCAACTCAACAGACACCATCGAAGATACCTGTAGAGCACCTTTATAGTCACCCAGTTACGTTGCGACGTCTGATACACACAAGGCACTGCTCCGATATCCGTGAGTTGCATGATCTCATGGTCATAGGAACACATACTTGACATGCAGAAAACAATAGCAATAAACTGACACGATCATATGCTATGTTTGTAGTTTGGGTCTTGTCCATCACATCATTCTCCTAATGATGTGACCCCGTTATCAAATGACATCTCATGTCCATGGCTAGGAAACCTTAACCATCTTTTGATCAACGAGCTAGTCTATTAGAGGCATACTAGGGACATGGTTTTGTCTATGTATCCACACATGCATCTAAGTCTCCGATCAATACAATTATAACATGGATAATAAACGATTATCATGAACAAGGAAATATGATAATAACTAATTTATTATTGCCTCTAAGGCATATTTCCAACAGTCTCCCACTTGCACTAGAGTCAATAATCTAGTTCACATCACCATGTGATTCGCATTGTTATGAATCTAACACCCAACGAGTTCTGGGGCTCGATCATGCTTTGCATGTGAGAGAGGTCTTATAGTCAACGGGTCTGCGATATTCAGATCCGTGTGTACTTTGCAAATCTCTATGTCAAATCGTAAACTCTGCTACCACACCCCACTTGGTACTATTTCCAAATGGCTGCTCCACTATATGTATCCAGATTGCTACTACGAGTCATCCGGATTAGTGTTAAAGCTTGCATCGACGTAACTCCTTATGACGAACCCTTTATCACCTCCATAATCGAGAAACAATTCCTTTAGTCTTTTAGTCACTAAGGATAATGTTGACCGCTGTCCAGTGATCCACTCCTGGATCACTCTTGTACCCCTTGACGGACTCATGGCAAGGCACACACAAGTGCGGTACACAGCATGGCATACTATATAGAGCCTATGGCTAGAGCATAGGGGACGACGTTCGTCCTTTCTCTTTCTTCTACCGTGGTCGAGCTTTGAGTCTCACTCAACTTCATACCCTACAAATCAGGTGAGAACTCTTTCTCTGACTGATCCATTTTGAACTCTTTCAAAATCTTTGTCAAGGTATGTACTCATTGAAAGTCTCATCAAGTCATATTTGATCTATCTCTACAGACCTTGATGCTCAATAGGTAGTTTTATCCAGGTTTTACTTTGAAAATCAGTTTCCAAATAACCGCTTATGCTTTCCAGAAATTCTACATTATTTCCGATCAACAATATGTCATCTACATATACTTATCAGAAATTCTATAGTGCTCCCACTCACTTTTTTGTAAATACAAGTTTCTCGTAAACTTCGTATAAACTCAAAAACTTTGATCAACTCATCAAAGCGTATATTCCAACTCCGAGATGCTTGCTTCAGTCCATAGAAGGATCACTGAAGCTTGCTCACCTTTTAGCATCCTTTAGGACTGACAAAACCTTCTGGTTGTATCACATACAACCGTTCCTCAAGTAAACCGTTAAGGAAACGATGTTTTGACATCCATCTGCCAGATTTCATAATTGAAAAATGCAGCAACTGCTAACATAATTCCAACAGACTTTAGCACCGCTACGAGTGAGAAAGTCTCATCGTAGTTAACTCCTTGAACTTGTCACAAACATCTTTGCAACAGGTCGAGCTTTACAAATGGTGACATTTACCATCAGTGTCTGTCTTCATTTTAAAGATCCATTTATATTTAACGACCTGCTGTCCAACGAGCAAGTCTACCAAAGTCTATACTTGGTTCTCATACATGGATCCTATCTCGGATTTCATGGCCTCCAACCATTTGTCAGAATCCGGGCCCATCATCGCTTCTCCATAGCCCGTAGGTTCATCGTTGTCCAACAACATGACCTCCAAGACAGGGTTGTCGTACCGCTTAGGAGCAGTACACATCCTTATCGACCTACGAAGTTCGATAGTAACTTGATCCTGAAGCTTCATGATCATCATCATTAACTTCCTCTTCAATTAACGTAGGCTTCACAGAAACATCTTTTTGCGCTGCGCTACTCTCTGGTTGAACAAAGGTTTAACAACCTCATCAAGTTCTATCTTCCTCCCACTCAATTCTTTCGAGAGAAACTTTTTCTCGAGAAAGGACCCAGTTTTAGCAACAAACACTTTGCACTCGGATCTGAGATAGAAGGCATAGCAACTGTTCTTAGGGTATTCTACGAAGATACATTTATCCGCTTTGGGTTCTAGCTTATTATGTGAAAACATTTTCCACACAAGCATTGCAGCCCCAAACATTAAGAAATGACAGCTTAGGCTTCTATCAAACCATAATTTACACGGTGTCATCTCAACGGATTTAGATGGTGCCCTATTTAAAGTGAATGTAGTTGTCTCTAATGCATAACCCCCAAAATTACAGTAGAAAACGATAAGAGACATCATAGCACGCACCATATCCAATAGAGCATGACTATGATGTTCGGACACACCATCACACTATGGTGTTCTAGGTGGCGTTAGTTGGGAAACAAATTTCACATTGTCTTAAGTTGTATGCCAAACTCGTAACTCAGATATTCACCTCCACAATCATATCGCAGTTATTTTTATCTTCTTGACACGATGATCTTAAACTTCACTCTGAATTTGCTTGAACCTTTCAAACGATTCAGACTTGTGTTTCATTAAGTAAATATACACTATATCTACTTAAATCATCAGTGAAAGTAATAAAATTAATGATATCCACTGCACGCTACAAGACTCACTGGATTGCATACATCAACATGTATCATCTCCAATGAATCACTTGCCCGCTGCATCCAACGGGGTCCTTTAGTCTTCTTGCCCAAGAGGCATGGTTCGCATGTCTCAACCGATTCGAAATCGAATGAGTCCAAAGATCCATCAGCATGGAGTTTCTTCATGCGCTTTATACCAATATGACATTTAGCGGCAGTGCCACAAGTATGTGGTACTATGATTATTAACTTTGTATCTTTTGTCCTCAATGTTATGAACATGTGTATTACTACGTTTAAGATTTCAACAAACCATTCTCATAGGGTGCATGACTATTGAAGGTATTATTCATCTAAACAGAATAACCATTATTCTCTAACTTAAATGAATAACCGTATTGCAATAAACACGATCTAATCATGTTCATGCTCAATGCAAAACACCAAATAACATTTATTTAGGTTTGTCACTAATCCTGAAGGTAGAGAGAGTGTGCGATGTTGATCACATCATCCTTGGACATATTTCCAACACACATCATCACCTCACCCTTAGCTAGTTCTCTGTTTATTCCATAGCCTTTATTTAGAGTTACTAACATTTAGCAACCGAACCGGTATCCAATACCCAGGTGCTACTAGGAGTACTAGCAAGGTACACATCAATAATCGTATATCAAATATACTTCTATCGACGTTGCCAGCCTTCTTATCTACCAAATATCTAGGGTTGTTCCGCTTCAGCGACCGCCCACCTCATAATAGAAGCACTTAGTCTCGGGTTTGAGTTCAACTTTGGGTTACTTCACTGGGGCAGCAACTTACTTGTTATCCATGAAGTTTCCCTCCTTGCTCTTGCCCTTCTCAAAACTAGTGGTTTGATTAACCATCAACACTTGACGCTCCTTCTTGATTTCTACCTTCACGGTGTCAAACATCGCGAACAGCTCAGGAATCATTATTTCTATCCCTGGCAATTTATAGTTCATCACTAAGTTCTAGTAGCTTAGTGACAGTGACTTGGAGAACTAAGTGAATCACTATCTTATCTGGAAGATCAACTCCCACTTGATTCAAGCGATTGTAGCACCCAGACAATCTGAGTACATGCGCAATGATTGAGCTATTCTCTTTCATCCTACAGGCAAAGAATCTCGTTGGATATCTCATATCTCGCAACACGGGCACGAGCCTGAGATCCTAATTTCAGCTCTTAGAAACATCTCATATGTTCCGTGACGTTCAAAACGTTTTGGAGCCTCAATTCTAAGTCGTAATGCATGACGCACTAAACCATCAAGTAGTCATCAGAACGTGCCTGTCAGATGTTCACAACATCTACAGACGACGTTAGAGGGGTTGGTGCACCGAGCGGTGCATTAAGGACATAAGTCTTTTGTGCAGCAATGAGGACAATCCTCAGATCACGGACCCAGTCCGCAATACTGCTACCATCATCTTTCAATTCTATTTCTCTAGGAACATATAAAAATACAAGGGAGCTACAATGCGAGCTAGTAATCTATAACATAATTTGCAAAGTCACAACTGACTATGTTCATGATAATAAGTTCAATTAATCATATTACTTAAGAACTCCCACTCAAATTGACATCCCTCCGATCATTCGAGTGATACATGATCCAAATTCACCAACTCAAGTCCGATCATCACGTGAGTTGAGGTGGCTGCAATGGTGAACATCATTATGTTGATCATATCTACTATATGACTCATGTTCGACCTTTCGGTCTCTTGTGTTCCGAGGCCATGTCTATACATGCTAGGCTCGTCAAGTTTAACCCGAGTGTTCTGCACGTGCAAATCTGGCTTGCACACATTGTATGTGAACGTAGAGTCTATCACACCCGATCATCACATGGTGTCTCAACACGACGAACTTTCGCAACGGTGCACACTCGGGGAGAACACAATTTATCTTGAAATTAAGTGAGGGATCACCTTATAATGCTACCGTCGTCCTAAGCAAAACAAGGTGCATAAAAGGATTAACATCACATGCAAATCATAAGTGACAAGATATGGCCATGAACTTGTGCTTTTGATCTCCATCTAGAAAGCACCGGCATAATCTCCATCGTCACCGGCATGACACCATGATCTCCATCATCTTGATCTCCATCAACGTGTCGCCATCGGGGTTGTCACGCCCTGCATGCTTCTACTACTATTGCTACCGTTTAGCGATAAAGTAAAGCATTACATAGCGCTTAATGATTGACACGCAGGTCATACAATAATTAAAGACAACCCTATGGCTCCTGCCGGTTGCCGTATTCATCGACATGCAAGTCGTGATAATCTATACATCACGTGATCATCTCATACATCACATATATCACATCATGTAATTGGTCATATCATATAACAACATACCCTGCAAAAACAAGTTAGACGTCCTCTAATTGTTGTTGCATGTTTTACGTGGCTGCTACGGGTATCTAGCAAGAACAATTCTCACCTACGCAAAAACCACAACGGTGATACACTAGTTTGCTTTTCAACCTTCTCAAGGACCGCCTTTGTCGAATCCGATCCAACTAAAGTGAGAGAAACTGTCACCCGCAAGCCATCTAGGCAACAAGTTGCGTCGAGGGAACCGGTCTCTCGTAAGCGTACGAGTAATGTTGGTCCAGGCCACTTCATCTCACAATCCCGCTGAACCAAAATACAACCAAGGGAGGAATCAATCTAAGCATCAACGCCCACAAACCTTTTGTGTTCTACTCGAGATCTCATCGAACCATCAATCTAGCTCATGATGCCACTGTTGGGGAACGTCGCATGGGAAACAAAAAATTTCCTACGCACACGCAAACCTATCCATGGTGATGAGCATCTACGAGAGGGAGAGTGGATCTACATACCCTTGTAGATCGCTAAGCGGGAAGCGTTAAGAAACGCGGTTGGTGTAGTCGAACATCTTCGCGATCCAAATCGCCGAGCGTCCCGCGATCACATCACGATCCGTCCCGCGAACTCATCACGATCCGTCCCGCGATCTCATCACGATCCGTCTCACGATCTTGATCACGATCTGTCCCGCGAACACATCACGATCCGTGCCGCGATCTCATCACGAGCCGTCTCGCGATCTCGATCACGGTCCTTCCGATCTAGCGCCGAACGGACGACACCTCCGCGTTCAGCACACGTGCAACTTGATGACGATCTCCACCGTCTTGATCCAGCAAGAGGAGGTGGAGAGGAGAGAGAGTTCACCGGCAGCGTGACGGCGCTCCGGTGATGGTGGTGGAGTGATTCCGGCAGGGCTTCGCCTAAGCACTGCAGAAAACCGATCTAGAGGAGCACCGGTGGAACGGGTAGCACGTGGCCGTAAATTCTGTGCAAAACCCCTCTATTCCACCAGTATATATATGAGGGAGGGAGAGGAGGACGCAGCCTTGGCCTCCAAGGCTGTTTGGTTCAGCCGAGCCACAAGAGGAGGAGTCCTACTCCTTCCTCCACTCCTAGTAGGAGTAGGACTCTTCCTTTTTGCCTTTTTTCACCTTTTTCCTTTAGGATTTTTGCCTCCTGTGCCATGGGACTTGTTGTGGCTGTTTCTCCAGCCCACTAAGGGCTGGTTATCACCCTCCACAGCCCATGGACCCTCTGGGGTCGAAATACCCCTCCCGGAGGTCTCCCGGTACACTCCCGGCACTCCCGGTACACTACCGATGAGCCCGAAACTTTTCTGGCGACCAAACTGGAACTTCCTATATATGAATATTTACCTCCGGACCATTCCGGAGCTCCTCGTGATGTCCGGGATCTCATGCGAGACTCCGAACAACCTTCGATCACCACCATGCATAACTCTACACTACCGAAACGTCACCAAACCTTAAGTGTGCAGACCCTGCGGGTTCGAGAACTATGTAGACATGACCGAGACACCTCTATGGTCAATAACCAATGGCGGGACCTGGATGTCCACATTGGTTCCTACATATTCTACGAAGATCTTTATCGGTCGAACCTCTTTGTCAAGGATTTAGTTAATCCCGTATAACGTTCCCTTTGTTCTTCGGTATGTTACTTGCCCGAGATTCGATCGTCGGTATCTCCATACCTAGTTCAACCTCGTTACCGGCAAGTCTCTTTACTCGTTCTGTAATACAAGATCCCGCAACTAACAATTAGTCACATTGCTTGCAAGGCTCATTGTGATGTTGTATTACCGAGTGGGCCCCGAGATACCTCTCCGTCACACGGAGTAACAAATCCCAGTCTTGATCCATGCCAACTCAACAGACACCATCGAAGATACCTGTAGAGCACCTTTATAGTCACCCAGTTACGTTGCGATGTTTGATACACACAAGGCACTCCTCCGGTGTCAGTGAGTTGCATGATCTCATGGTCATAGGAACACATACTTGACATGCAGAAAATAGTAGCAATAAACTGACACGATCATATGCTACGTTTGTAGTTTGGGTCTTGTCCATCACATCATTCTCCTAATGATGTGATCCCGTTATCAAATGACATCTCATGTCCATGGCTAGGAAACCTTAACCATCTTTTGATCAACCAGCTAGTCTATTAGAGGCATACTAGGGACATGGTTTTGTCTATGTATCCACACATGCATCTAAGTCTCCGATCAATACAATTATAACATGGATAATAAACGATCATCATGAACAAGGAAATATGATAATAACTAATTTATTATTGCCTCTAGGGCATATTTCCAACAAGATCAACCTGTACTTTGTAACCTATGCACAGTTAAGACAACACAAGGAGGATGTAGCACTAGTGCAAGAAAGCCTAGCTATGGCATGGAAAAAATGGCCTTGCAGGCGTGGACACCCGACGCCACCAATATGGCACTACTGTTAGAAAATAGTGGTGGTGTTGGATGCCACGTCAGTAGTATTTTGTATACCTATGGTGTTAGACAGAGTTGCACACCGACAATGTCATATTTAGCTAATAAAAAATACATGACGGTGGAAACTTATTCGATACCTGCAACAATATAAACATATATGCTAAGTTTGAACTTCACAAAAGGTTAGTACTGATGAACTACCATGTTCACAAACTAAATGTTTCACGTTCACAAAATATATCTTTTTCACAAACTAAACGTTTCACTATCTCGACACTACCTTCTAAGGACTAACTTCATCTCACGAAGCTTATTCCTATGGCTCTGCCACTCCCTTATGTAATAGGCTTTCTCTGTCTTCAGTTGACTCCTCTCGGCCTTCAGGAGTTGTATGTCCTTCTTTAGCTCACCTATCTTGCGGGTTAGTTTGTCCTTCTGACCTCCGAGACTCCATATCTTGTCATAGACAACTACATTATCATCTATGACCTTATCCATGGCCTTCCACAGGGAGTCATTCAACTCCTGAAGGGCCTTGACGACTGATATATGACGCGACCAGTTCGTGATTGAGCACGTCCATGTCACATGGCTACTGCTCAACGGGTGCTAGAGAAGGAGAACGTCGTACGTATTCCTGACAAGTGTTTGAAATCATCAATAATTAATGGTTAGATATATGGATATGTTTGCAATGCTCACACATTTTTTATAACCTTACCTAGCTGGTGCCCACTTCGCCTTTCTTGTCAGAAAAATCCTCGAAGTGGCTAGTAGAGGACGCATAGAAGTTGGTACTCATTGGATTCAACTACAAAACAATACCAAATAATATGAGCAACTAAGGAATTAACCGCGTGGGGTGCCTAAAAAATTTGAGCAATTTTAGTTTTTGACCATGTTATTCTGAATTATATAAACAATGATACTCCGAAACATTTGATGTTTCACTTTTCGCAATCTTAGTTTTTGACAATACATCTTAATTGCCATTCCATGGCAAAATTAATAATTTTAGAGTGGCAATTGTAATACATTATCAAAATTTTAGTTGTGTCTAACCCTATTCCAAGTTAATTATCCATGTTACTCTGAATCGCAATATTTAGCAATAATTATCAATGGTACTATGAATTGCAATTGTAAAAATTAACCATGTGGCAAATGCTAGCCCGAGTTTCCATTTTGAGTAAATTAGCAATAATTTTAGAGTGGCAATTGCAATTATTAACCATGTGGCAAATGATATGCTGGGTTAATTATCAATGCTACTCCGAATTGCATGAGGTTGATGGACTATGTTGTGTCTAACCCTAACCCTAACAATGCTATGAGGTTAATTACCTAACCCTAACCCTAAGAAAATGGGGGAGGCTACCGACACACACACACACGAACTCTCTCTCTCTCTCACACACACACACACACAAAGAGAGAGAGTGTAAAAGGAGAGGGAGGGGCGCTAGACTTACAAAGGAGGAGCTCGAGGCAAGTGGGCGGTGACGGGCGGCGGTGATGTAGGGCGATGGTTTGGGGACCGAGAGGAGGACTTGGTTGGCATCGGGAATTGATATGAGAGTGAGAACTGGGAGAGGGACTTTTTTACTGGGGTTGTGGCTAGCCATATCTACACCAGTGTAGGGTTTTACCTATTCGAGAGCTCCCGAACATGGGTAAATAGAATGTCTCTTGTTTGTTCTATAACCATGGTGCTATAATCACCAACTTGGGACCCCCTACCCAAGATCTACCGGATTTAGCTCCAACAATAGGGTCGCACATATGGGCGGACGAGTAGTGCTATGGTAGGGCCACCCAGTCAGGCCAGTTTCCTCTGCTCGGGTACGTGTTTGGTATGCGGACCGGTTCGGAGTGTGAACGATGCCCATGACGTACTCAACACGTCCGAGTCGGGTTTACATCGGTCAGTCTGTCACGGTCTTTTTACTAAGTCGTTTGAGTTATCCTATAAAGACATTGTTTTTGTTGGGGAACGTTGCATGGGAAACAAAAAATTTCCTACACACACGCAAGATCTATCCATGGTGATGAGTATCTACGAGAGGGAGAGTGGATCTAGATACCCTTGTAGATCGCTAAGCGGGAAGCGTTAAGAAACACAGTTGGTGTAGTCGAACGTCTTCGCGATCCAAATAGCCGAGCGTCCCGCGATCTCATCACGATCCGACCTGTGATCCAATCACGATCCGTACACGAACTCATCAGGATCCGTCCCGCGATCTCATCACGATCAGTATCGCAATCTTGATCACGGTCCTTCCGATCTAGCGCTGAATGGACGTCACCTCCGCATTTGACACACGTACAACACGATGACGATTTCTGCCTTCTTGATCCAGCAAGAGGGAGCGGAGAGGTAGACGATTTCTTTGGCAGCATGACGGCGCCGCGGCGATGGTGGTGGAGCAATTCCGGCAGGGCTTCGCCTAAGCACTGCAGAAAACCGATCTAGAGGAGAAACTATGCACTAGAGGAACGAGTAGCACGTGGCTGAAAAACTAGTGCCAAAAACCCTGAAACCTCTAGTATATATAGGAGTAAGAGAGGATGAGACTTGTCCATCAAGGGGCCAGCCCTTGGTTCGGCCGAATCAAGGAGGAGAGGAGGACTCCTCCTCCAATCCTAGTAGGACTAGGATTCCTCCCTATTTTTCCTTTTTTCCACCTTTTTCTCTTTGGGTTTTCTCTCCCAGCCGCATGCGCCTTGTGTGGGACTTCTACCAGACTACTAAGGGCTGGTATTCACTCTCCCACAGCCCATGTAGCCTCTTGGGTCGAAATACCCCGATGGTCTCCCGGTACACTACTAGCACTCCTGGTACACTACCGATGAGCCCAAAAATTTTCTGGCGACCAAAATAGGACTTCCTACATATCAATCTTTACCTCTGAACCATTCCGGAGCTCCTCGTGACGTCCGGGATCTCATCCGGGAATCCGAACAACAAACCACCATACATAAATCTATACTACCGAAACGTCATCGAACCTTAAGTGTGCAGACCCTGCGGGTTCGAGAACTATGTAGACATGACCGAGACACCACTACGATCAATAAACAATAGCGGTACCTAGATGCCCATATTGGTTCCTACATATTCTATGAAGATCTTCATCGATCGAACCTCTATGTCAGGATTTAGTTAATCCCGTATGATGTTCCCTTTGTTCTTCGGTATGTTACTTGCCCGAGATTCGATCGCCGGTATCTCCATACCTAGTTCAACCTCATTACCGGTAAGTCTCTTTACTCGTTCCGTAATACAAGATCCTGTGACTAACACTTAGTCACATTGCTTTCAAGGCTTATTGTGATGTTGTATTACCAAGTGGGCCCTGAGATACCTCTCCATCACACGGAGTAACAAATCCCAGTCTTGATCCATGCCAACCTAACGGACACCCTCGGAGATACCTGTAGAGTTCCTTTATAGTCACCCAGTTATGTTGCGATGTTTGATACACACAAGGCACTCCTCTGGTGTCAGTGAGTTGCATGATCTCATGGTCATAGGAACAGATACTTGACATGCAGAAAACAGTAGCATGAAACTGACACGATCATATGCTACATTTGTAGTTTGGGTCTTGTCCATCACACCATTCTCCTAATGATGTGATCCCGTTATCAAATGACATCTCATGTCCATAGCTAGGAAACCTTAACCACCTTTGATCAACGATCTAGTCTATTAGAGGCATACTAGGGACATGACTTTGTCTATGTATCCACACATGCATCTAAGTCTTCGATCAATACAATTATAGCATGCATACTAAACGATTATCATGAACAAGAAAATATGATAATAACTAATTTATTATTGCCTCTAGGGCATATTTCCAACAGTCTCCCACTTGCACTAGAGTCAATAATCTAGTTCACATCACCATGTGATTCACATTGTTATGAATCTAACAACCAATGAGTTTTGGGGCTCGATCTTGCTTTGCATCTGAGAGAGGTCTTTTAGTCAACGGGTCTGCGACATTCAGATCCGTGTGTACTTTGCAAATCTCTATGTCAAACTGTAAACACTGCTACCCCACTCCACTTGATACTATTCCAAATGGCTGCTCCACTATACGTATCCAGATTGTTACTACGAGTCATCCGGATTGGTGTTAAAGCTTGCATCGACGTAACTCTTTACGACGAACTCTTTATCACCTCCATAATCGTGAAACATCGCCTTAGTCTTTTAGTTACTAAGGATAATCTTGACCACTACCCAGTGATCTACTCCCGGATCACTTTTGTATCCCTTGACAGACTCATGGCAAGGCACACACCAGGTGTGGTACACAACATGGCATAATATACAGCCTATGGCTAAGGCATAGGGGACGACATTCGTCCTTTCTCTTTCTTCTGCCGTTGTCGAGCTTTGAGTCTCACTCAACTTCACACCTTACAAATCAGGCGAGAACTCCTTCTCTGACTGATCCATTTTGAACTCTTTCAAAATCTTGTCAAGGTATGTACTCATTGAAAGTCTCATCAAGCATCTTGATCTATCTCTTTAGATATTGCTGCTCAACAATCAGGTAGCTTTATCCAGGTCTTCCTTTGAAAAACTCTCTTCAAACAACTGTTTATGCTTTCCAAAAATTCTACATCATTTCCGATCAACAATATGTCAACCACATATGCTTACCAGAAACTCTATAGTGCTCCCACTCACTTTATTGTAAATACAAGTTTCTCATAAACTTTGTATAGACTCAAAAACTTTGATCACCTCATCAAAGTGTATATTCCAACTCCGAGATGCTTGCTTCAGTTCATAGAAGGATCACTGAAGCTTGAACACCTTTTAGCATCCTTAGGACTGACAAAACCTTCTGGTTGTATCTCATACAACCTTTCCTTAACAAAGGAAACGATGTTTTGGCATCCATCTGCCAGATTTCATAATTGAAAAATGCAGCAACTGCTAACATAATTCCAACAGACTTTAGCATCACTACGAGTGAGAAAGTCTCATTGCAGTCAACTCCTTGAACTTGGCGGAAACTTCTTTGCGACAAGTCGAGCTTTATAAATGGTGACATTCACCATCAGCGTCTGTCTTCATCTTAAAGGTCCATTTGTACT
Source organism: Hordeum marinum (assembly GCA_022496015.1). Lineage (NCBI taxonomy): Eukaryota > Viridiplantae > Streptophyta > Magnoliopsida > Poales > Poaceae > Hordeum > Hordeum marinum. Next base: position 304,036,124 of record CM039673.1, read on the forward strand.
CAAAGACTTGCCGTCCAACGAGCAAGTCTACCAAAGTCTATACTTGGTTTTCATACATGGATCCTTTCTCAGATTTCATGGCCTCTAACCATTTGTCAGAATCCGGGCCCATCATCGCTTCTCCACAACTCGTAGGTTCATCATTGTCCAACAACATGACCTCCAAGACAGGGTTGTCGTACCGCTTAGGAGCAGTACACATCCTTGTCGACCTACGAGGTTTGATAGTAACTTGATCTGAAGCTTCATGATCATCATCATTAATTTCCTCTTCAACTAATGTAGGCTTCACAAAAACATCTTCCTGTGCCGCGTTACTCTCTCGTTGAAACAAAGGTTCAACAACCTCATCAAGTTATATCTTCCTCCCACTCAATTCTTTCGAGAGAAACTTTTTCTCGAGAAAGGACCCAGTTTCAGCAACAAACATTTTATGCTTGGATCTGAGATAGAAGGTTCACCCACTATTCTTAGGGTATTCTATGAAGATGCATTTGTCTGCTTTGGGTTCGACCTCATTAGGTGAAAACATTTTCCACACAAGCGTCGCAGCCCCAAACATTAAGAAATGACAGCTTAGGTTTCTATCAAACCATAATTAACATGGTGTGATCTCAACGGATTTAGATGGTGCCCTATTTAAAGTGAATGTAGTTGTCTCTAATGCATAACCCCAAAATTATAGTAACAAAACGATAAGAGACATCATAGCACACACCATATCCAATAGAGCACGACTATGACGTTTGGACACACCATCACATTATGGCGTTCTAGGTGGCGTGTGTTGTGAAACAACTTTCACATTGTCTAAAGTTGTATGCCAAACTCATAACTCAGATATTCACCTCCACGATCATATCGCGGACATTTTTATCTTCTTGTCACGATGATGTTAAACTTCACTCTGAATTTTCTTGAACCTTTAGAACGATTCAGACTTGTGTTTCATTAAGTAAATATACACTATATCTACTCAAATCATCAGCGAAGGTAAGAAAATAACGATATCCACTGCACGCTACAAGACTCATTGGATTGCATACATCAACATGTATCATTTCGAATAAATCACTTTCCCGCTCCATCCATCTGGAAAACGGGGTCCTTAGTCATCTTGCCCAAGAGGCATGCTTCGCATGTCTCAACCGATTCGAAATCGAATGAGTCCAAAGATCCATAAGCATGGAGTTTCTTCATGCGCTTTATACCAATATGACATTTAGCGGTAGTGCCACAAGTATGTGGTACTATCATTATTAACTTTGTATCTTTTGGCATCAATGTTATGAACATGTGTATTACTACGATCAAGATTCAACAAACCATTCTCACTGGGTGCATGACCATCGAAGGTATCATTCATGTAAACAGAATAACCATTATTATCTAACTTAAATGAATAACCGTGTTGCAATAAACACGATCTAATCATGTTCATGCTCAATGCAAAACACCAAATAACATTTATTTAGGTTGGTCACTAATCTTGAAGGTAGAGAGAGCGTGCGATGTTGATCACATCAACCCTGGAAACATTTCCAACACACATCGTCACCTCACCCTTAACTAGTTCTCCGTTTATTCCGTAGCTTTTATTTCGAGTTACTAACATTTAGCAACCAAACCGGTATCCAATACCCAGGTGCTACTAGGAGTACTCGCAAGGTACACATCATTAACACGTATATCAAATATACTTTTGTCGATGTTGCCAGCCTTCTTATCTACCAAGTATCTAGGGTTGTTTCCGCTTTAGTGACCACACTCCTCATAATCGAAGCACTTAGTCTCGGGTTTGGGTTCAACTTTGGGTTGCTTCACTGGAGCAGCAACTGACTTGCCATCCATGAAGTTTCCCTCCTCGCCCTTTCCCTTCTCGAAACTAGTGGTTTTACTAACCATCAACACTTGATGCTCCTTCTTGATTTCTACCTTCGCGGTGTCAAACATCGCGAACAGCTCAGGGATCATCATTTCCATCCTTGGCATAATTATAGTTCATCACGAAGTTCTAGTAGCTTAGTGATAGTGAATCAAAGAACTATATAAATCACTATCTTATCTGGAAGATCAACTCCCACCCGATTCAAGCGATTGTAGCACCCAGACCATCTGAGCACATGCTCAACGATTGAGCTATTTGTTGGTGAACGTTGCATGGGAAACAAAAATTTTCCTACGCACACGCAGATCTATCCATGGTGATAAGCATCTACGAGAGGGAGAGTGGATCTATGTACCCTTGTAGATCGCTAAGCGGGAAGCATTAAGAAACGCGGTTGGTGTAGTCGAACATCTTCACGATCCAAATCGCCGAGCGTCCCGCGATCTCATCACGATCCGTCCGGCGATCCAATCACGATTCGTCCCGCGAACTCATCACGACCCGTCCCGCGATCTCGTCGCGATCCGTCCCGCGAACTCATCATGATCCATCCCGTGAACTCATCACGATCCGTTCCGTGATCTCGTCGCGATCTGTCCCGCGATCTTGATCACGGTCCTTCCGATCTAGCGCCGAACGGACGGCACCTCCGCATTCAGCACACGAACAGCTCGATGACGATCTCCGCCTTCTTGATCCAGCAAGAGGGAGCGGAGAGGTAGAAGAGTTCTCCGGCAGCATGACAGCGCTCCGGAGATGGTGGTGGAGCTATTCCGGCAAGGCTTCGCCTAAGCACTGCAGAAATCCGATCTAAAGGAGAAACTATGCACTAGAGGAACGGGTAGCACGTGGTTGAAAATTCTGTGCCAAAACCCTAAAATCCTCTAGTATATATAGGAGGAGAGGAGGAGGAGGAGGCTTGGCTGCCAAATAGGCAGCCCTTGGGTCGGCCGAACCTAGTGGGATTGGAGGATTCCTCCTCCAATCCTAGTAGGACTAGGACTCCTTATTTTTGCCTTTTTTCCATTTCCCACCTTTTCTCTTTGGGCTTTCTCTCCCAGCCGCATGGGCCTTGTGTGGGACTTCCACCAGTCCACTAAGGGCTGGTATTCACTCTCCCATAGCCCATGTAGCCTCTTGGTTCGAAATACCCCTCCCGATGGTCTCTCGATACACTACCGGCACTCCCGGTACACTACCAATGAGCCCAAAACTTTTCCGGCGACCAAAATAGGACTTCCTATATATGAATCTTTACCTCTAGACCATTCCAGAGCTCCTCGTGACATCCGGTATCTCATCCGGGACTCCGAACAACCTTCGGTTACCACCATACATAACTCTATACTATCGAAACGTCACCAAACCTTAAGTGTGCAGACCCTGCGGGTTCGAGAACTATGTAGACATGACCGAGACACCTCTACGGTCAATAACCAATAGCAGGACCTGGATGCCCATATTGGTTCCTACATATTCTATGAAGATCTTTATTGGTCAAACCTCTGTTTCGATGATTCAGTTAATCCCGTATGATGTTCCCTTTGTTCTTCGGTATGTTACTTGCCCGAGATTCGATCGTCGGTATCTCCATACCTAGTTCAACCTCGTTACCGTCAAGTCTCTTTACTCGTTCCGTAATACAAGATCCCGTGACTAACACTTAGTCACATTGCTTGCAAGGCTTGTTGTGATGTTGTATTACCGAGTGGGCCCTGAGATTTCTCTCTGTCACACGGATAACAAATACTAGTCTTGATCCATGCCAACTCAATAGACACCCTCGGAGATACCTATAGAGTACCTTTATAGTCACCCAGTTACGTTGCGACGTTTGATACACACAAGGCACTCCTCCGGTGTCAGTGAGTTGCATGATCTCATGGTCATAGGAACATATACTTGACATGCAAAAAACCGTAGCAATAAACTGACACGATCATATGCTACGTTTGTAGTTTGGGTCTTGTCCATCACACCATTCTCCTAATAATGTGATCCCTTTATAAAATGACATCTCATGTCCATGGCTAGGAAACCTTAACCATCTTTAATCAACGAGCTAGTCCATTGGAGGCATACTACGGACATGGTTTTGTCTATGTATCCACACATGCATCTAAGTCTCCAATCAATACAATTATAGCATGGATAATAAACGATTATCATGAACAAGAAAATATGATAATAACTAATTTATTATTGCGTCTAGGTCATATTTCCAACATTATTCTCTTTCATCTTGCAGGCAAAGAATCTTCTTGGAGATCTCATATCCCGCAACACGGGCATGAGCTTGAGATCCTAATTTTAGCTGTCAGAACATCTCATATGTTCTGTGACATTCAAAATGTTTCGGAGCCTCAATTCTAAGCCGTAATGCATGATGCACTAAACTATCAAGTAGTCATCAGAATGTGCCTGTCAGATGTTCACAACATCTACAGACGACGCTAGAGGGGTTGGCGCACTGAGCGGTGCATTAAGGAAATAAGCCTTTTGTGCAGCAACGAGTACAATCCTCGGATCACGGAGCCAGTCCACAATATTGCTACAATCATATTTCAAATCTATTTCTCTAGGAACATATAAAAACACAAGGGAGCTACAGCATGAGCTAGTAATCTACAACACAGTTTGCAAAGACACTACTGACTATGTTCATGACAATGAGTTCAATTAATCATATTACTTAAGAACTCCCACTCAAATTGACATCCCTCCGGTCATTCGAGTAATACATGATCCTAATTCACCAACTCAAGTTCGATCATCTTGTGAGTTGAGGTGGTTTCAATGGTGAACATCATCATGTTGATCATATCTGTTATATGACTCATGTTCGACCTTTCAGTCTCTTGTGTTCCGAGGCCATGTCTTTACATGCTAGGCTCGTCAAATTTAACCCGAGTGTTCCGCACGTGCAACACTGGCTTGCACCCGTTTATGTGAACGTAGAGTCTATCATACCCGATCATCACGTGGTGTCTCGACACGATGAACTTTCGCAACGGTGCACACTCGGGGAGAACATAATTTATCTTGAAATTTAAGTGAGGGATCACCTTATAATGCTACCATCGTCCTAAGTAAAACAAGGTGCATAAAAGGATTAACATCACATGCAAATCATAAGTGACATGATATGGCCGTGAACTTGTGCTTTTGATCTCCATCTATAAAGCACCGGCATGATCTCCATCGTCACCGGCAAGACACCATGATCTCCATCATCTTGATCTCCATCAACGTGTCGCCATCGGGGTTGTCGCGCCCAACATGCTTCTACTACTATTGCTACCATTTAGCGATAAAGTAAAGCATTACATAGTGCTTAATGATTGACACGCATGTCATACAATAATTAAAGACAACCCTATGGCTCCTGCCGGTTGCCGTACTCATCAACATGCAAGTCGTGATATTCTATACAACAGATGATCATCTCATACATCACATATATCACATCATGTAATTGGCCATATCACATCACAACATACCCTGCAAAAACAAGTTAGACGTCCTCTAATTGTTGTTGCATGTTTTTACATGGCTGCTACGGGTATCTAGCAAGAACAATTCTCACCTATGCATAAACCACAACGGTGATACATAAGTTGCTTTTCAACCTTCTCAAGGACCACCTTTGTCCAATCCGATCCAACTAAAGTAGGAGAAACTACCACCCGCCAGCCATCTTTTGCAAAAAGTTGCAGTTAAGGGATTTGATCTCTCGTAAGCGTACGAGTAATGTTGGTCCTGGCCGCTTCATCCCACAATACCGCTAAACCAAAACAAGACCAAGGTAGGAAGCAATCTAAGCATCAATGCCCACAAACTCTTTGTGTTCTACTCGAGATCTCATCTACACATAGACCTAGCTCATGATGCCACTGTTGGGGAACGTTGCATGGGAAACAAAAAAAATTCCTACGCACACGCAAGATCTATCCATGGTGATGAGTATCTATGAGAGGGAGAGTGGATCTACATACCCTTGTAGATCGCTAAGCGGGAAGCGTTAAGAAACGCGGTTGGTGTAGTCGAACGTCTTCGCGATCCAAATCGCCGAGATTCCCGTGATCCAATCACGATCCGTCCCGCGAACTCATCATGATCTGTCCCGCGATCTCATCATGATCCGTCTCTCAATCTTGATCACGGTCCTTCCGATCTAGCGCCGAACGGACGGCACCTCCGCGTTTGGCACACGTACAGCTCGATAACGATCTCCGCCTTCTTGATCCAGCAAGAGGGAGTAGAGAGGTAGACGAGTTCTCTGGCAGCGTGACGACGCCGTGACAATGGTGGTGGAGCAATTCTGACAGGGCTTCGCCTAAGCACTGCAGAAAACCGATCTAGAGGAGAAACTGTGCACTAGAGCAACGGGTAGCACGTGGCAGAAAAACTAGTGCCAAAAACCCTAAAACCTCTAGTATATATAGGAGGAAGAGAGGAGGAGACTTGGCCCTCAAGGGTCCAGCCCTTGGTTCGGCCGAATCAAGGAGGAGAGGAGGACTCCTCCAATCCTAGTAGGACTAGGATTCCTCCCTATTTTTCCTTTTTCCACCTTTTCTCTTTGGGTTTTCTCTCCCAGCCGCATGGGCCTTGTGTGGGACTTCCACCAGGCCACTAAGGGCTGGTATTAACTCTCCCACAGCCCATGTAGCCTCTTGGTTCGAAATACCCCTCCCGATAGTCTCCTGGTACACTACTGGCACTCCCGGTACACTACCGATGAGCCCAAAACTTTTCCGGCGACCAAAATAGGACTTTCTATATATCAATCTTTACCTCCGGACCATTTCGGAGCTCCTTGTAATGTCCGGGATCTCATCTGGGAATCCTAACAACATTTGGTAACCACCATACATAACTCTATACTACCGAAACATCATCGAACCTTAAGTGTGCAGACCCTGCGGGTTCGAGAACTATGAAGACATGACCCAAACACCTCTACGGTCAATAACCAATAACGGGACATGGATGACCATATTGGTTCCTACATATTCTACAAAGATCTTCATCGGTCGAACCTCTATGTCAAGGATTCAGTTAATCCCGTATGATGTTCCCTATGTTCATCGGTATGTTACTTGCCCGAGATTCGATCGTCGGTATCTCCATACCTAGTTCAACCTCGTTACTGGTAAGTCTCTTTACTCATTCCGTAATACAAGATCCCATGACTAACACTTAGTCACATTGCTTGCAAGGCTTATTGCGATGTTGTATTACCGAGTGGGCCCTGAGATACCTCTCCGTCACACGGAGTAACAAATCCCAGTCTTGATCCATGCCAACCCAATAGACACCCTCGGACATACCTATAGAGTACCTTTATAGTCACCCAGTTACGTTGCGACGTTTGATACACACAAGGCACTCCTCCGGTGTCAGTGAGTTGCATGATCTCATGGTCATAAGAACAAATACTTGACATGCAGAAAACAGTAGCATTAAACTGATACGATCATATGCTACGTTTGTAGTTTGGGTCTTGTCCATCACACCATTCTCCTAATGATGTGATACCATTATCAAATGACATCTCATGTCCATGGCTAGGAAACCTTAACCATCTTTGATCAACGAGCTAGTCTATTAGAGGCATACTAGGGACATGATTTTGTCTATGTATCCACACATGCATCTAAGTCCCCGATTAATACAATTATAGCATGGATAATAAAAGATTATCATGAACAAGGAAATATGATAATAACTAATTTATTATTGCCTGTAGGGCATATTTCCAACAATTTTTATCATTGATTGGAGGCTAGGCATACTGCCTTTCCTCTCTCTTTGTTTGCATGGGCTTCTTTGAGCTCGTAGAGTGTCACCCGCTTCGATCTTGCTCGACGCCGCCGACTTCGAGCAAACTCTCACTTTGCTCCTTCCACGAGCATTGCCATCGTTGTTCCTTTCGTTTGGTGTGAGTGTAAAGTCCATTGGTGAGGCGGCCATTGCTACATGCTCAAAGTAGACGATGCCATCGGGAAGTCGGGGCGGCCAACGGCTATTTCTTATGTCTTCAGGGACAGACAAGGGGGGAGGATACGTTCACAACCATTTACATCACCTGTGACCGTTCTGTCTAATTTGTCTTGCCCGTTCCGTCTACTTCGCCTTCCGCCACATCATCTGTTTTATGGTTGAGTGAGGTAGGAGTTTCATGTGGTCTAGTAGAAAGACATAGTGGCGAAACAAATCATCTATGAGAAGAAGAAGAGTGTCTCCGGCGTGCTCCTTCTTAGCCACCCGATTGTGTATTCCATGTATGCATTATATGTTGGCCAGCCAGGAACGGTTAACTAATATTAGATTAGTTACAAGTCACTAATAGAGGTGTCACTATTAGAAATATTCCCGAGAGACAATAATATTGTATTATTATATTTCCATATTCAGAACTAAGATTTTATATTATATGCTATAACTATTGTGATTATGAAACATGTGCTTTAGTGGGAAACTCATATGCACTTGTGGAATGATAAACGATAAAATAGAGATTCCTAGTCTTGTCTCTAAGACTGGTTCAAGTGTTGTTAGTGGTCATGTTTTCTAGATCTCAGGATATTGTTAAGTGTAACAATTTTCCTAAAACAACATTGAGAGGATGATGTTGGAAGAACGATCATATTGAATTAACCCAAACTTGTCTATTATACTTTGAGATAATATCATCTGAAATCAATTGTTATAACACGGGGTGTTAACATGTGTTTTATGTTCCTTAGATGATGAGAGTATCTTATTCATTTATTACCTTACAATGAGCTTTGGGGTTTCTCAAACACCATCTGTAACTAGGTGATCATAATGACAACTTACAGGTTCATCGAAAAGTTTGACAAGGGAATATATAGCTTGAAAGTGAAATTTTCTCCTTCGTCGATGGAGAGATATTCTTAGGGCCCTCTCTGTGTCAAGGCATCCATCATTGTCTATCCAGACACATGTGATTATGTCATGGGGATGCCAGAACACATGAATGAGAAAGAAGAACAAAACAGGTAACAAGGACAACGGTATAGCGAGCATGTGAATGACTCAAGAGGATGCCGATGCATCTCGGGTTTTGTAAAGTATCACAAAGCAAAGGGAATATCACATGGTAACCAAATATTCACTCGAATACCATTTGTGTGCTCATAGGAATCGATATGGATGTCCACATTTCCGATATCAGTGATTGAACAAAGGGGTTCCGTTCATGTCTATGAGTTACCGAACCTACGTGGTCACAAGCTTAAGGTAATGATGATATACTGAGTGTTAGTAGTGCGGGAGTAATGTGAACATATTTGTAAAATTATTTCATTAATATTCCAAATAGTTTCGGGAGGACCCAAAAGCATTTCGGGGTCACCGGAAGGGTTTCACAGACAATCGGGTAATACCGATAAAGAATATATATAGGGGGATAATGTTTCCAGAGGTGTTAAATTAATAATAAAAGGGCGATAATAATTTTTAGGAGGTTTTCATACTTAATTTAATATGAACAGGCCTTAAAAGGCCTAGTAGTGGAAATAGTATTGGTCAACCATGGTCTAATAGGGAAGGCTTCCCACTTTTCCTAGTGTGGAGGCCGAATTGGAGTGAGGGGAGGACTCCTGCTCCCCCCTTGGCTGGCGCACCATGGTGTCAGCCCCTCCTCCCTCTCTCACCTATATATACTAGAGATTTTCCACCCTTTTGGAAAGGGGGAAATTTTGTTTTTGCCACTCTAGCTTTTGCCAATTTTCCTTATGCCACTCTAGATTTTGACATTTCACTTTTTCCACTCTTAGATTTTGAGAATTATCACAATTACCATTTTGTGGCCTAAACAAAAAATTTAGAGTGGCAATTGTGATACATTATCAAATTTAAGAGCGGCAAAAGTTAAATAATATTATTTGACTTTTGCCACGGAATGGCAATTATTATAACTGTCAAAAGCGAAGAGTGGCAAAAGTGAAATGTCAAAACCTAGAGTGGTATAAGGAAAATTGGCAAAATCTAGAGTGGCAAGAATAGAATTTTCCCTTTTGGAAATACAACTTTTGAATCTCCTCTAGTCCTCTAGCTCTAGTTCTAGTCGATCTTACTTGGTCAATTAGAGCTAGACCTAGATCCTCTAATCCTCATAATTGGAACCCTAGTGTGGTTCTAATCTCCTCCCTCCAATTCTCCGGTGATGGTTAGCTCTAGACGACAAAGTGTTGTCGGATCGTGAAGACCGTACGTTTGCAACCAAGTAGAGACTCCATGCTTTTGGTCTTCGGTTCGAGGATCGTTCATGGGTGGTTCGCGGGATCGTTCATCTATGGTTCAAGTGATTTCATCAACGATTTACACCAACTTGTCTTCTTCCATTGCAACTTGGAATTGGTAATGATTTGATCCCAACCATTATTGTATCTTTGTAGTGTTCCTAGTTTATCGTAGGGAGATTTTTTTGTTTTCTACTACGTTACCCAACATAAGTTCTATGAGTAGATACATGTTGCGATCTAGATCACATGTGGATGCGAGGGTTTGAGGTTCTTGCTATGCTTCCGTCGACTGTTGTTTCGGTTTAGTTCATTGACAACATGATGTAGCTTTTCACAAAGTTTTGTCAATCGATCGGCTCTAGCCATCGACGATCTCATAACAGTTCTTTGGGATTCATCATAGTCAAGAATAGCGCACTGTTGCAAACCCAAGATGGCGATTAAGATGATCGATCTTCTAGGGGGCATGCGTAATGACAAATTTTAGTGGGAGGCTAGATATTTTTAAATAAGTCTCTTACCTCACACACCCGGAAAGTTAATTTAGCAACAAGGAGTATCACATTAATGGCGGACGTTGGTATTATCTAGAATCCCTAGAAACCACACAATTAAAATTTGTCAAACCAATGAGAGGACGTCTAACTTGGTTTTGCAGGATTGCATATGATATGGTATAGCTTTCTTCATCATAACTCATTTATGTATGAGATGGTTATATGTAATGACTTGCGTGTCACCATACGACATGATGGCTGGAGCCAATTGTTAATTTAATGACCTGCATGTCAAAACTTATTATTTTGTTATGGAAGGACATGACAGTCATGTTATGGAGGACCCGGGAGCAAGGTGGCTTCACGAGGCACAGGAGATCATGGTGGTGGCTAAAGAATCATCCCGGAGCATCATCCCAGGCGCCCAGGGCTATACCATATCATGATATTATGAATTACCTGAGATGTTTATCCTTTTGTTGTTTGCACCCTTGATTGCACAATATTCAATTATTAGGGTGACCTCTCACTAAAAATATCAAGTTAAAAGGTGCTCTTCCCGGTGTTGCAACCGTCTATAACGCGTAGCTTTTCGGAGTGCGTCATGTCCACATGAGTACAAATGGATCGTGAGGTGTAAGATGGGTTAGGTCAGACCTAGAAAGCATATAACATTCAGTTATCCTAGAATTCTATCATAAACATTCTCAGCTAGGAGCACAAAGCATCAAAAGATGAACATGAATCATACGGAGATATGATCGGCAAAGGTTTGCCAACCGGTCAAAATTCATATCATAAGTGATGTCCACTTCAATGGATGTTCACGAGTTCAGGGTCTTGAATCATTCACTGAAAATTATGAGAGATATTTATTTGAGTTGGAGTGCACTTTATATTAAACATTTGTTTAGACACTACTAGAAATTAATTATGAAATATGTCTAAATAATTTTGTGTTTATCGTTGTAGATCAATGCCTCACAATATGTTCAACTTAGCCCTGATGTTAGAGAAAGAAAAGTTGGCTGCAAATGGTGAAAACTATACGGATTGGATCTGAAACGTGAGATTCGTTCTTAGGAGTGCTAAGAAAGAGTTTGTGTGGGATCAACCCCTAGGTGATTCTCCTGCAAAGGATGCATGAAAATAAGTTATAACTTCTTTTACTTCTCATAGTGATCACCATGAGTCAGTCCAGTGCCTTATGTTAACTTGCATGGATCTTGAACTACAGAAATGTTTGAACAACCTACCAATCAATTTATAATTGGGTCACTAGAAGTTATGTACAAGATGTAGGCAAGGACCGGATGTTTTGAAATAACTAAGACCTTGACTGAATACAAGATGACAGAAGGTTCCTCAATGAGTGTGCATATAGTAAATCTTGTTGGCTATGTTGATAGACTAGCTCCTCTGGAATTTGGAATTCCTCCAATACTTGGTATAGGTATTGTGCTTACTTCCCTACTCCCATATTACGATGGTTTTATCATGAATTACAACATGAATGGGATAGAGAGAAGTGCAAATGAGTTGTTTGCTATGGTCAAAACTATGGAAGTTGGAATGCCAAAGAACAAACAAGTGTTGTTGGTCAATAAGTCCGCCAGTCAAGAAGAAGTGAAAGTCCAGAAAAAAGTCTACTGGTGTGAGTATGACTGTGTCCTAGAAGAGGAACAAGGGAGGAGCCACTAAAGATACTGAATGTTTCAACTGCAAACAGAAAGAACACTCGGAGTGTAACTGCAAGAAGTACTTGGAAGATCAGAAGAAGAACGATTCTTGCGGTAAAGGTATAAAAGTATATAAAGTTTATGTTATCCTACTTGTTCATTTCCTGTATGTCATGAGTATTTGATACTGATCGATAGCTCTTATTTGCAAACCAGTGCAAGGACAACAACAAGCTCACAAGTTCAGAAGGAATGAAGTCATGATGCAAATTAGGAATGGTGATGGGATCGTTACTCAAGACCGTTAAAGTCATGCCTTTAGTTTATCTTCAAGATTTATCTTAGAACCCAATAATAGTTATTTCATTCAGGAGTTGCGTAGAACATTATGTTATGAAATATGCAACTGGATATTTTTATAAGTCTTAAACAATGGTTGTTCAAGTCATTATAAGAATATATATTGGATATTTTTATTGTTAGTGGTTTATTCATGAATCTTGAATTATGATTTATAACAATAAATTCTAAATGTATTTTGAATACAAATAAAACACCACTTAAATGTGGAATTGCATGGTTATATCAACAAAATTAATATTCATGTAGATGGAAAATTAAACTTTTTCCATTTTTAATCAATACTCAATAGAAAAAGGGTTTTCTATTTTCGTGCCTTTGGTTCCTTTGTCTTGCTCGGTTTAGCCCCAACCGCCACCGATAACTAACATTTCTTACGTTTTCCCTTGTAGGATAGAAAGTAGGTCTAGAGGAGGGGGTGATTATACTTACTTGAGAAATTTAAAACCTAACCTTTTCCCAGTTGTAGTTCTAGGAAAGTTTTAGCATTTGTTGCAAATCAAGTACACTCTACACATGCATGTCTACGAGTATAGCAACGGAAAGTAAATACAAGCACATTTAAATATAGGGTGGGGATAGGAAGATCAAACGCAAGGTTGACATGAAGATTTCTGGCGTGGTTCAACCCACGAAGGGTAGCGACCGCGAGAGTCCACGGAGGGCTCGACCCACAAAGGGTCCACGGAGAAGCAACCTTGTCTATTACATCATGGCTTTTGTCCACGGAGGACTAGCCTTACTCGGGGTAGATCTTCACGAAGTAGGCGATCTCCTTGACCTTATAAACTTCTTGTTCAACTCCACAACACGAAGTAGGAGGCTCCCAAGCGACAACTAACAAATCTAGGAGGCACGACCCTCCAAAAGGTAACATATGTGGTAAGTATGATGAACTCCTTACTCTTGTGCTTAAGAAGACAGTCTCCTCAACACTCAATCACTCTCTCATAGATTTGGCTTGGGATAAGAGATTGATTGGGTGGAAAGCAATTTGGGAGCCTAGAAATCAAGATCCATATGGTTGGATTGGTTGATCTCAGTGAAACCAAAGTGAAAACTCGGTTGCATTGACTAGTGCAAAATGTGGCAACTTTTGGCATTTTGGTGAGACCGAGATATAAATCTCAGTGGGACTGAATTCGCTAACCTAGGAATTTTCCAAATATCAGTGTCACCGATTCCCGAAACTCGGAAATTCCAGTTTTTAGAAATGGGACAACAAAAGGTTGGTCATTGTTTTCGGTGTCACCGAAAGCGAAAGTTGGTGTCACCGAGAAGCTAGGGTTTGGCATGGGTTATGTCTAAGTCAAAACTCGGTAGGGTCGAATGAGAATTGTTGGTGGCACTGATTTTGGACTTTAGGATTTGGACAGAGAATTTTTGTGGGAGAATGGGTGAGTATTTTTGGTTGCTAATTTCTAAGCACTTGAGCAACCAGATCATAATAATTCCTCATCCCCTTTCGATAGTATTGGCTTTCCTATTGACTCAAAAGTGATTTCTCACAAAATGTAAAATCTAGAGTCTTCAAGCTTGTTGCCAATGGGTATTCCTTGCATCTAGGGGATCTCCTTAGAATCCTTTAGCCAACCCATCATTGAACTTTTCCTGAAATACACTTTGTGGAAACATTAGTCCAATGAAATATATGTTGTTATTAATTACCAAAACCACCTAGGGCATTGGAGCACTAGTGGCTCTTGCTGCCTCTGCATGTGAAGTAGCTGAAGTGGGATGAGATGGATCCATCACCACAACATTATCCTCAAGTTATGGCTGAAGTGGCATATGCGGACGATAAAGTGCATATACATTCTTCTCCAACTTGGAGTTGATGAGCATCTGGATGTATGGTGCATATCCACAAGACCGTTTTGATCGGCAACTGTCCTCTTGATTGTCTCTACAATCAAGTCCATGACTCTGAATCTGGTGTGGGTGTCTACATGGTGCAGCATGTTGATGGAGTACTGAGGGAGTCCTAGTTTAAGGTGTCCTCGGGAGGCCGACCAGTTTCTTATGGGCCAGACTGTATGGGCCGTTTGCCGAGCATTGGATCGATCGAAGGCCCTGTCTCCAAGAAGGAAGCTTGGGGAATCGTGGCATCTCCTCCATGTTTGGAGTAGTGATAGGCATATTTATCCCTTCGGAGTGTAACCGACCATGTGTAAACCCTAGGTACCCCCGACATCTATATAAGCCGAAGGGTTTAGGTTGTAGATAGAGGACAACTCATATAGGGTTTAGCTATTAGATCTCGAGTTAAATCAACTATGTAACCTACATATCATCAATACAATAAAGTAGGACGTAGGGTATTACCTTCATTGGAGGGCCCGAACCTGGGTAAACATCATCTCCTTCGTCTCCTATCACCATCAATTCTAGTCTCACAGCTCGGGACCCCCTACCCGAGATTCACCGGTTTTGATACCAACATTGGTGTTTTCATTGAGAGTTCCGCTGTGATCACCAAAGGAATTGATGGCTTGCCTCTTTATTAACGAAGAGGTCCGCATTGACAGCATTGTGCTGCATGCTAACCCGACCGGCCATCTAGGCCAAGTCGGAAGCTTTGCCCCTGATCAAGATCTCATACTCGGGAACCTAGAGTTCTCTATAGACTCTCGGGGCGATCTCTCTCTAACCGGGCTCGCAGTCTCGCCTGCCACGCCCAAAGACTCCGAGGCTTTAACCCCGAATCCTCCTTTCGGTCACGCCCACGGGATCTACCCTAGTAATGACCTGACTCTTAGTCCGGATCGGATACCTGTTCTTGCCGAACACTCCCCTAGCATAGACACAATGGAGGTCAATCCGAAAGCTCCGAGCAGGTTGACCCGATCGAGCTCTCGATACTCAACGAGGCGCTAGATCGGTCTCGTCGATGAAGATTACCAACGACCCAACCCGGATCCATGCTCAGATCGGTCTAAAGGCAGGTCAGGACGAATTTTTTGTCCCACGCACCACCCAGTTGATAGACACAATCGAAGATTTAACCAACATGTTGGACTATGCCTCCGAGGAGGCAGAATACATGGATGGGGAGGATTGCCCCCCACCCCCGTTAACACTGGACGATGGGCCTCCACATATGACGTCTACATCATGGACACTCCAGCCGCTAATGGCGAGCAAACACCTAAAAATGATGGAGAAAAATCAGGGAAGCACCGTCAAGGCGCCAGAAGCCGCATAAACAGTCAAAAGGAAAAAAGGAAAGGAAATCCATCATTGGCACCGGAGACGGAGATACCCTAGAGGACCTCGGCGATTCCCATATCCCCGAACACCCGCTAGAGGGTTAGGAGAAGCCCGAGGATCAGCACAACCCCAATGACCCAAACGATTCTGAGGATGGCAATTACCTCCCCTGTCGAGGAGGAGGACATTCCGGAAGCCAATGACTTTGCCATCCCCGATAATCCTGAAGATCAGGAGCTGTTTAGGCAACAACTTATAGCCACGACCCACAGTGTGAAAGCTAAAGAACGGTAGCTTAAAGCCGAACAAGATAACCTCAATGATCGATCGACAAGAGTCCTCTCAGCTAAGGAAGCATACGGTACCGGTCTGTCAGACCAATCTAAGAGCTATCCACGCAGAAGGTTGCTGCCGCAATTCGACGATGAACTCACTGATACGCCATCTCCCAAACATACCCCATACGATAAGCCAGACCGCCCTCCTTGAGGACAAGACAAGACAGCTGACGACACCAGTTATAGGCCGACGATACCCTAAAGACGGGGAAAAGAGCCAATAGATCCCAATGATAGGTTCGACATGCGGCATGACCTGGACCATAGGGCAGGTTGCACAAGATCCATCTACGGATCCAGAGGCTACTCACCCGATCAACAGGACGGGTATCGGCCCTGGCTCGACCGCAACAATAGAGGCCGAGAACGAAACCGGGCTAGAATAGATGTCGATTACTGGCATGATATAGCTTGGGTCGGAGGTGCCTCCCACCCACTATGCTTCACGGACGAGGTGGTGCAGCATTAGTTCCCGGAGGGGTTTAAACCCGTAAACATAGAGCAGTACGATGGGACAACTGACCCAACCGCATGGGTTGTGGATTTACTCCTCCACATCCACATGGCACGAGGAGATGATCTCCATGCCATCAAATATCTACCCCTAAAACTTAAGGGGCCAGCTCGACACTGGTTTAACAACCTCCCCGAAAAATTCAGAGGATGGTGGGAAGATCTAGAGGATGCATTCTGATCTAACTTCCAGGGCACCTATGTTCGGCCGCCGGACTCCTCCGATGTGAGCAATGTCATCCAGAAGCTAAGAGAGTTCGCACGGCAATTCTAGAATCAGTTCTTGACCAAGAAAAAACAGATTGTTGACTGCCCGGACGCCGAGGCAATAGCCTCCTTCCGGCACAATATTCGGGATGGATGGTTGGCCCGACATCTCAGCCAGGATAAAGCTCGTACAATGTCCGCCCTTACATCCCTCATAACCCACTTTTGCCTGGGCAAGGATAATTGGCTCGCAAGATGGAGCCACAACCCCAAAGACCCTGGAACCTCCGAAGTTCGGGACGGTAACGGGAAATCAAAGCGCAATAAGAATAAGCGCAGACACAACAATAGTGATGCCGATGACACGGCCGTCAATGCCGGCTTCTGCAACTCTCGATCAGGGAAGCAAAAGAAGCCTCCTAAAGGCAATCGTGACGGACCTACCCCGCTGGACAAGATCATGGAGAGGCCTTGCCAAATCCATGGCACTCAAGAGAAGCCTGCCAACCACACCAACCGTAAATGTTGGATATTCAAATAGGCCGGCAAACTCGCAACCGAGGGTCAAGTCAAGGGCCCAAACAACAAGGACGAGGATGAACCTCGCGGTCCGATCGGCTGTGGACAAAAGAAGTTCCCTCCGGAGAAAAAAACAGTAAATATGATATATGCCACTCATATAACCAAAAAGGAGAGGAAGCGCGCCTTTTGAGAGGTCTACGCTGTAGAGCCTGTAGCCCCAAAGTATAACCCATGGTCGGCCTACCCGATCACTCTCGATTGACGTGACCACCCGACCAGTATCCGTCATGGGGGTTCGGATGCCCTCATCCTAGACCCCATTATAGATGGGTATCACCTCACGAAATTCCTAATGGACGAAGGAAGTAGCCTTAACTTGATCTACTCAGACACGGTGAAAAAGATGGGTATAGATCCGTCAAGGATCAACCCTAGCAACACTACCTTTAAAGGGGTGATCCCTAGCGTCAAAGCCAAGTGCATGGGCTCTGTAAGCCTGGAAGTAGTGTTTGGCTCTCCCGATAACTTTTGAAGTGAAGACTTAATCCTCAACATTATACCTTTCCGCAGCGGCTATCACGCCCTGCTCGGCCGTACAATGTTCGCTCGCTTTAACGCCGTCCCACACTACGCATACCTCAAGCTCAAGATGCCCGGCCCCAAGGGGGTCATTACTGTAAACGGCAACACAGAGCGCTCCCTCCGAACTGAGGAACATGCGTTGGTGTAAGAGCACATTTATCCATGTGTGGTTTTGTTAATTGATGAAAATCCCTATGGACTAATGATTGCCTTGAGTTATATACGAAGGATTTGTCTATAGGTACTTCTTGAAGTCCATATGTTTGTTTCAAGGAGTTTATATGGTGACCAAGGAGGTATTCAAGGTTTATCCAATGATTGGTCACGTGGGAGTTGAGCTTATTGCAAGCATGTCTTGAAGAAGAAGATTGTGTAAGCATTAATGTTTACCTTCAAGACATCATCTTTATGTAGAGAGAAGATAATATACAAGTTTGATCAAGACTAAGCTAAAGAGTGAATCAAGTTGATCAACACACAAAGCGTACAAGATGTACCGAGAGGGATCAAGTGATCCCATGGTGTGGTAAGCATTCTCCATTACGCTTTGTGTACTAACCCATGGTCTACATGAGAGTTCTTTGTGGGGTTAGGTATATTTCCATGGGCTTGCATCAAGAGGCAGATCCCATAGATCCCATGGAAGATGACATCAAGTGAAGATCTCATCAAGGTTGGGATGTGCAAGCTCAAGTGAAGAATCACGGAGAGATCATTCTTGAGGCTTGCCGTTCATTGTGGTGACAATGGACTTGTGAAGATGTGATGAACAGTGGCTCACCCATAGTGGAGCTTGGGGGAGCAATCAACAAGTCTTCATCAAGCCAGCGTAATCAAGAAAGGTGCTCCATCTTGAGGAAGTCAAGATCGTCATCATCTAGCTCAAGAGGACTATGTGCAAGGCAAAGGTCTGACCTTGATAGGGTTTTCCATTTTAGCAGTCTCATGGTTGTAGTTGGGAGACCGGGTTATAGGATCGATTGTCGTACTATCAGGGGGGCTCTCAAGTGAGTAGCTTGATCGTATCATTCGTTGAGAGCTCAAACCATTGCATTCATGGCATCATCATCTTTCATGGTTCTTGGTTGGCTTTTCTCTATGTGGGTTTGTGAGCTTGTGGTTATCTTCGTGACAAGCTCTAGTACATCGAAAATAGATTTCATATGCTTCTTCTATTGCGTTTTTGGTGTTTGAGGTTTTACTGGTCTTATTTGAGGAAGGGTTCTCATCATTTTCTTATGTGCCTTTTCTCATTTGCCTATTATTGATATTTCTATCAATATTGTGTTAGCCCATGTCATTACATTTCCACCAAACTTGGTTTCGTTGAATTCGGAGTCCGTTTGCAAAACTTGTGGCAGTTTTGGTGTTCTTAAAAGGCTGCAGCGGTACTACCACGGCTACTACCGCTTGGAGCGGATGCAATTTTTTACTACCGTCCCAGAGCAGTACTACCACAGCTACTACCATGGCTACTTCTTCTCTGGACCAAAATCTCGTGTTAATACCAGTGGTGGTAGGCACGGATGTATTTTTTTAGTACCGCTCGCAAGTAGTCGTACCACTACCCTTAGCGGTAGTACCGCTATCCCTAGCAGTAGTACCGCTTTGGCGGTTCTACTGGCCTTTTGCCTCCTCGCTGTTGTTTTTCAAGGGGCTTCCACTGCCCTAGCGATACTACCGCTCCCATGAGAGGTAGTACCGCTCTGTGCAGGCTGTGAGCATAACGGTTGGATTTTCCCCCACTTATAAAAGGGGATCTTCTTCCCCATTGAACCTTATACTTTGAGCATGTGTTCTTCCCCCATTGTTGACCTTCTTCGATCTTGCTAACTCTCAATCCCTCCAATGATTCTTTCTAGTTCTTGAGGGAAAAGAGAGAGGAGATCTAGATCCACATTTCCACCCAATCACTTTCTCCTCTAAGTGAGGGGAACCCCTTTGATCTAGATCTTGGAATTCTTCGTGTTCTTCTTCATTCTTCCTCTCATTTTTGTCCCTAGCATTAGTTGCTTTGGTGGGATTTGGGAGAGAAGGACTTGAGCACTCTGTGTTCCCTTGCCATTGCATTTGGTGCATAGGTTTGAGTTCTCCACGGTGATACGTGGAAGTGAGAAGTTTAGGAGCTTATTACTCTTGGGGGTTTGAGCACCCTAGAGCTTGTTCCTCTTGGGTGCTTTGGCGCCCTAGACGGTTGGTAGTGCCTTAGAGCTCAATCATTGTGGTGCAAATCTCCGATCATGCATAGGGGTCTCCAATTATGTTGCGGAGATTGCCCCGAGCATTTGAGGTCACCGCGGAAGCCATACTCCATTGTGGTGAAGCTTCGTGGTGTTGTTGGGAGCCTCCAATTAAGTTGTGGAGTTTGCCCAACCTTGTTTGTATGGGTTAGGTGACCACCCTCAAGGGTCCCTTAGTGGAATCAAGGCATCTTGCATTGTGCGAGGGCGTGAGGAGATTATGATGGCCCTAGTGGCTTATTGGAGAGCATTGTTGATAGAGGCGAAGTTGTCCCTGTCTTTCGATGAGATGGTGGCTATCGTTTTTGGTGGAGTAGACTTTGACGATCCGACTACGAACGTGTGATGACGCCACGCCTTAGCAATCGCTAAACCAACTTCGAGAGGTTATTGACCACGCCGGAGCACGATCAACCTGACCACGAGGGTCCGTTTCCTGCACGCAAACGAAGAACAAGCAAGAAACTAAGATTGCAATCTGGATATTGCGAATATAAGAGGAAAGATTTATTGATGAAGTGGGGTTCTGTGACGCCTTTGTCTGGTCGTGGAACACAAACGAAGAATGCGAAGTTGCAGCTATGGCGAACTTATAATCTAAACAAAACCCAAGCCTAAAACGACGCCCTAAGGGCTGTATAATGGGGGAATAGAGGGGAATTTCGTGGCCCCTTGGAGGAGGGGTCCGAAACCGACCCTAACTCAGTTTCCCCATACATACGGACTCTAAAAATAGCCTATAATATGGTATTTCGAAATTACATGGGCCTGGCCCAAAAATAAGGTGGCGCAACACCTATATTAGCCTAGGGCCGAATTTTATAAAGTGGCATCATGCATATTTCGTCCAAGGCTTCTTGCTCCCACTATGGTGGCTTCAAAGTGCGAAAATCATCACTAGAAGCTCCATTGTTCTTTCCTGCACGCGCACCTTCTTCTCCATGCTTGATCCCGCTCCAATGGTCATCCTTCTTGTCCATGCTAGGTCCTTCATTCAGAAGTAAAACAAAAGTATCTAATTTAGGCAGCATCATATGTTCATGAACATTAGAAGGATTTGCAAGAAACGAAAGTACCTGGTAATTCAATTGATGTGCGCAAGCTCTAGTAATTGGTCCTGTATGTATAGCAGTCGGAGTTGTGGGTGTAGCATTAGTAGGGATGTCCTCATCATCCTCCCCTTCTTGAACTGAAGTCGTCCTCGACGGAAGCTCATCTTCCGCACCCAAATAAGGCTTCAAATCTGCAATGTTAAAAGTGGGGCTAACCCCAAACTCTGCAGGCAGCTCAACTTTATATGCATTATCATTTATTTTATCTAACACCTTAAAAGGACCATCAGCACGTGGCATTAGCTTTGACTTGCGCAAATCAGGAAATCTATCCTTACGCAAATGTAACCAAACAAGATCACGAGGTGCAAAGACAACATGGTTTCTACCCTTATCTCCAGTAATTTTGTATTTAGCATTCATACGCTCGATGTTTTCCTTCGTTAACTCATGCATCTTTAATATCAATTCAGCACATTCTTTAGCATCAAAATTAACCTTCTCCGAAGATGGAAGAGGCAACAAATCAATAGGTGCATGAGGTAAGAAACCATACACAACTTCAAAAGGGCACATCTTAGTGGTAGAATGTAGAGAACGATTATAAGCAAATTCAATATGAGGCAAGCATTCTTCCCACATTTTCAGGTTATTCTTCAAAACAGCCCTAAGCATAGTAGTCAATGATCTATTGACTACTTCAGTTTGTCCATCAGTTTGGGGATGACATGTAGTACTAAAAAGTAGTTTAGTCCCCAACTTAGCCCATAAACATCTCCAAAATGGCTAAGAAATTTAGCATCACGATCTGAAACAATTGTATTTGGTACACCATGCAATCGAATAATTTCACGAAAGAACAAATCAGCAACATGAGCAGCATCATCACTTTTATTACATGGTATAAAGTGTGCCATTTTGGAAAATCTATCCACGACAAAAAATATGCTATCCCTCCCCTTCTTTGTTCGAGGTAAACCTAAAACAAAGTCCATAGATATATCCTCCCAAGGAACACTAGGTACAGGCAAAGGCATATATAAACCATGAGGATTGAGTCGTGACTTAGCTTTTTGACATGTAGTGCAGCGAGCAACAAAACGCTCAACATCCCGTCTCATCTTTGGCCAAAAGAAATGTGTAGAAAGTACGTCCTCCGTCTTCTTCACACCAAAGTGTCCCATTAATCCTCCTCCGTGCGCCTCCTGTAACAACAAAAGACGAACGGAGCTAGCTGGAATGCATAGCTTGTTAGCACGGAACACAAATCCATCATTAGTAACGAACTTGTTCCATGTTCTCCCTTCTTTACAATTCTGCAACACGTCTCTAAATTCAACATCATGCACATATTGATCTTTGATGGTCTCGAAACCAAATATTTTAAAGTCAAGTTGCGAAAGCATAGTATAACGACGAGACAAAGCATCAGCAATAACATTTTCTTTACCCTTCTTGTGTTTAATGACATAAGGGAAAGTCTCAATGAATTCAACCCATTTAGCATGTCTATGGTTCAGTTTTTCTTGACTTTTAATATGTTTCAAAGATTCATGATCAGAATGTATAACAAATTCTTTGGGCCATAAATAATGTTGCCATGTTTCCAAAGTCCGAACAAGAGCATATAATTCCTTATCATAAGTAGAATAATTCAGACTAGGCCCGCTTAATTTTTCAGAAAAGTACGCAACAGGTTTACCTTCTTGTAATAACACACCTCCTAACCCAATTCCACTAGCATCACATTCAAGCTCGAAAGTCTTATTAAAGTCAGGAAGTTGGAGTAAAGGAGCATGTGTTAACTTATCTTTCAAGACCGTGAAGGCTTCTTCCTGTGCGGTACCCCAAGAAAAAGGCACGTCCTTCTTTGTAAGCTCATTGAGAGGCGCAGCAATGGTGCTGAAATCTCTCACAAAACGCCTATAGAAACCAGCGAGGCCAAGAAAACTCCTTACTTGTGTGACCGTTTTGGGCTGCGGCCAACTCTCAATAGCTTCAATCTTGGCTTTATCAACTTCAATTCCCTGTGGAGTAACAACATAGCCAAGAAAAGATACTCGGTCGGTGCAAAAGGTGCACTTCCCAAGGTTACCAAACAAACGTGCATCACGTAGCGCAGTAAAAACAGCACATAAATGTTCCAAATGTTCCTCCAAAGATCTACTAAAAATCAATATATCATCAAAATAGACTACCACAAATCGTCCAATGAATGCATGTAAAACCTCGTTCATTAATCTCATGAAAGTGCGAGGTGCATTAGTTAACCCAAAAGGCATGACTAGCCACTCATATAATCCAAACTTAGTTTTAAATGCTGTTTTCCATTCATCTCCCAATTTCATACGAATTTGATGGTATCCACTACGCAAATCAACTTTGGAGAAAATTGTAGAGCCACTTAATTCATCAAGCATATCATCTAGTCTAGGAATAGGATGACGATAACGAATAGTAATATTATTAATGCCTCTACAATCCACACACATGCGCGATGTACCATCCTTTTTAGGCACTAGAATAATAGGAACAACACAAGGACTAAGGGATTCACGTATATAACCTTTGTCAAGCAGCTCCTGTACTTGACGCATAATCTCCTTTGTCTCCTTTGGATTGGTACGGTAGGGTGCACGGTTGGGTAGGGATGCACCGGGAATTAAGTCAATCTGATGCTCAATCCCGCGAATAGGCGGTAATCCCGGTGGCACGTCTTGTGGAAAGACGTCAACGAACTCCTGCAAAATGTTAATGACAGCAGGAGGCAAAGAGGGAGGCATGTCCTCGAATGAAAATAATACCTCTTTGCATACAAAAGCATAGCAAACAGATGTAGCAACATCCAAATCATTAATATCAGATTTAGTAGCAAGTAAACATCCACTCTTCAATTTTATTTCGGATGCAACAGTAGATGATGGTTTACTATGCTTATGGTGTTGCTCAAATTCCTGTGCTACAATCTGATTTTCACTCTTATTTTTCTCTTGTTTTGCTTTACTAGCTCTAGCAATGTCATCTTTCATAATATGTTCGGGAGACATAGGAAGCAAAGTGATATTATGATCCTTATGAACAAGAGTATACTGATTTGTCCTACCATGGTGTACAGAATTTTTATCAAACTGCCATGGTCTACCAAGTAAAACAGAACATGCTTGCATGGGTACCACATCACAATCCACATAATCAGAATATGTAGCAATGCTAAAATGCACACGAATAGTACGTGTTACCTTAACCTTGCCACTATTGTTGAACCATTAGATGTAATAAGGATGAGGATGTGGTCTGGTGGTTAGAGACAGCTTCTCCACCATCTCCATGCTAGCCAAGTTATTGCAACTCCCTCGATCGATGATGATGCGAATAGAACGCTCCTTCACAACTCCCTTTGTGTGGAACAAGTTGTGCCTCTGATTTTGTTCAACTTGTGTAACCTGCACACTGAGAACACGTTGAGCAACTAAACTTTCATACCTGTCAACATAATCAGCAGCCATGTAGTGTGTTTCTGGTTCTGCATCGTCTCCATCGTGTTCTTCACTTGTAATGAGAGCCAAAGTCTCCTCATCATAATCACTAGCAGACGCATATCCACCATCCTCAGTAACAATCATGACACGCTTGGAAGGACATTCTCTCGCAAAGTGACCTCCACCCTTGCAACGACGGCATATAACCTCATGTGTTTGCCCTGTGGATGCAATAGATGAAGAAGAGCTCTGTGCAGGCCCAGAAGATGTGCTCTTCGTAGAGGGTGAAGTAGGAGCCTGTTTCCTGGTATCGCGGTTGGAGTTGGAGGTTGAAGTAGGTGGTGTTGCAGCAGGACGTGTGGAAGTAGATGAGGTACGTGGCGTCCATGATGAAGTGCGACCTGCAGAAAAAGTAGTTCTCGCCATTGCCTGTCGATCCTGCACTTCACGTTCAGCTTTGCAAGCAAGATGAAATAAACGAGTGATAGTGTTATACTCCTTATACTCCAGAATAGTATGAATCTCTCTATTTAATCCACCCATAAAACGTGCAAGCATAGCTTCATTCTCCTCAACAATACCACATCTAATCATACCAGTTTGTAATTCCTGATAATATTCTTCTACATAATTTTTTCCTTGTCTTAAACGCTGCAAATTTTAAAGCAATTCACGTTGATAATAAGGTGGCACCCAACGATTACGCATAACAGTTTTCAAAGCAGCCCAAGTAGTTGGAATATTAGCATGGTGTATTCTACAATGTTCTGACCACCAAACACAAGCAAAACTAGTGAATGAACAAACAGCAGCAGCAACACGTCTATCCTTAGGAAATTGTAAGCATGTAAAACGTTGTTCTGTTTCTAACTCCCATGTAAGATATATATCAGGAACATATCTACCCTCAAACGTCGGAATATTTAATTTAAGTTTAGGGAGATGGTCATGATCCCGTACCTGAGGGGGTGGGGCAGCCCTACCGTTACTGTTGTAGCCATGTGGTCGACCTGGTGCGTATGGTGGTGGTTGCCCCTGAGGCTGATCGGGAGCAACCTCTCCCTCATCATCGTAATCACCATCATAATCGTCAACCTGCTCAACGACAGTAGCAGCACGAGCCACAGAAATAGCAGCAGTATCAACAGTACCAGTATGTTGGGCTTGGCCAAGAGGCACACGTCGTGCTCGTCGTTCGAAAGGAATAGGAGCTGCAACTGGTGGTGGTAGACGGGCAAGCACCTCATTGAACTTGGCGTCCATCTTGGTGTCAAAGGTCTTCTCCAAACCATCTAGCTTCTCCATGGTCGCTCCAAAGTTGGTCATGAAGTCTTGTACCTGGTCAGCCATCATTTGCTGAAATTTACCATATAGCGCTTTGTTGGTCATGCTCTCCCAGTCGATCTCATTGTCGTGTGATCCTGGCATGGTTAGCAAATTGGAAACACACAAGAATATGAAACCTACGGACTACTGGGACGTGGTGGTGGTGTGTCACAAATCCTTTAAGCAAATCTCAAATTCTTACCAGTTCTTACCCAGCAGCAGGCGGTGATCGGCAACCGTTGTAGTCAAAACTCTCAAAGCTTGGATAGAGCGATTGCCAGGTGGTGTCAAACACACGACGTAGATGTATGTGGAGCTGGGATGGCTTATAATATGGTAGCAAAAAAGGGTTATAAATAATCAATTCAGAAATGCAAGATTGAATAAACGCTCAATGACGGTACTATGCTGGTCCTAGGCTAGACCCGTACTAGAGACGCGAGCCTAAAGCACCAACAAAATCACGACGCTACACGTAATCAAGGGAAGAGCACACTTTGACAAAAAAATCCGTTTTTTTTGTCGGTGCCTCTTTTTTTTTTGCTCAAAAAATCACTACAATGGCGAGTGTCTCAAAACTCTTGCCACGTCGTATAAGCAAGATGGGCACAAAAAAAATTGAACTATTTTTTTTTGTGGAGCAATCCAGGGGCTGCGACGACCAAAATTTTTTTGACAAAAAACACTATGATAGCAAGTGTCTCAAAACGCTCTGGAGAACCTAAAATCAAGATAGGGAAAAAAATATTTTCGACCGAATTTTTTTTGGGCCAAAACGTGCTCTGCAAAGCGTGCTAGACTCTTTTTTTTTCCGACACCTACGTAGGTAGCAAAACGCGAATCCGAAATCAAAACGAACTCGAAACTAAATCTAAAACAAGCTGGACTCGGATTGGTGGTGGTATATATGGACA
Organism: Hordeum marinum; assembly: GCA_022496015.1. Lineage (NCBI taxonomy): Eukaryota > Viridiplantae > Streptophyta > Magnoliopsida > Poales > Poaceae > Hordeum > Hordeum marinum. The sequence continues at coordinate 304,063,204 of CM039673.1, forward strand.
CCAATGGATAGTGGGTGGTGATATCTGGCAGCGGTGATGATGGTGGTGGTAGATGGCAACTATGAAGACGATGCGGTGGCGGCGTGACAACCTGTGAAAAGAACTTGAAACTCTAAAGGACTAGACACTAAGACCAGCAACTCGACACGACGATGTAACCGCAAATTCAACAAAGCAAAATACTGAAAAGACTATGCAAAGGCTCAGATTGGTTCGGATATGATGATCTAACCCTAATTTTTTTTGTGGTTTTTTCGTGGACTAAAGGTATGAAGAATAGATGCGATCTAAACTACGAAAACTGGTAAAATCTCACCGAGCAACCTGAAAATCTGATACCACTTGATAGAGGCGAAGTTGTCCCTGTCTTTCGATGAGATGGTGGCTATCGTTTTTGGTGGAGTAGACTTTGACGATCCGACTACGAACGTGTGATGACGCCGCGCCTTAGCAATCGCTAAACCAACTCCGAGAGGTTATTGACCACGCCGGAGCACGATCAACCTGACCACGAGGGTCTGTTTCCTGCACGCAAACGAACAACAAGCAAGAAACTAAGATTGCAATCTGGATATTGCGAATATAAGAGGAAAGCTTTATTGATGAAGTGGGGTTCTATGACGCCTTTGTCTGGTCGTGGAACACAAACGAAGAACGCGAAGTTGCAGCTATCGCGAACTTATAATCTAAACAAAACCCAAGCCTAAAACGACGCCCTAAGGGCTGTATATATGGGGGAATAGAGGGGAATTTCGTGGGCCCTTGGAGGAGGGGTCCGAAACCGACCCTAACTCAGTTTCCCCATACATACGGACTCTAAAAATACCCTATAATATGGTATTTAGAAATTACATGGGCCTGGCCCAAAAACAAGGTGGCGCAACACCTATATTAGCCTAGGGACAAATTTTATAAAGTGGCATCATGCATATTTCGTCCAAGGCTTCTTGCTCCCACTATGGTGGCTTCAAAGTGCGAAAATCATCACTGGAAGCTCCATTGTTCTTTCCCGCGCGTGCACCTTCTTCTCCATGCTTGATCCCGCTCCAATGGTCATCCTTCTTGTCCATGCCAGGTCCTTCATTCACAAGTAAAACAAAAGTATCTAATTTAGGCAGCATCATATGTTCATGAACATTAGAAGGATTTGCAAGAAACGAAAGTACCTGGTAATTCAATTGATGTGCGCGAGCTCTAGTAATTGGTCCTGTATGTATAGCAGTCGGAGTTGTGGGTGTAGCATTAGTAGGGATGTCCTCATCAATTGTGCCTCCACATCGCTCCGAACGGAGATTAGCATCCGCAAGGGTGTGAACTTCGGGATACATCATCATCTCCGCATGCCTCGGTTATCTCTTACCCGAGCCCTTTACTTATGCACTTTACTTTGTGATAGCCATATTGTTTCTTGCTATATATGTTGCTATCACTTAGTTGTTTATCTTTCTTAGCATAAGTTGTTGGTGCACATAGGTGAGCCTAGTTGTTTTAGGTTTTGTGCTTGACTTATTAAACGTTAGTTTTATTCCACATTTGTTCAAGCCTAAACCGTAATTATTTTAAAGCGCCTATTCACCCCCCTCTAGGCGACATCCACGACCTTTCAATTGGTATCAAAGCTAGGTCTCTTATTATTAGGTTTAACAACCTAGAGAGTAAGGATGTCGACTAGGGGATTAGGATTCTTTGACACTCTTAGTTTCAATGGCACACATTTTGATGTTTGGGTAATTCGCATGCTTAATCTCTTTAGGGTCATGGACCTGTCTTTAGAGCGAATTGTAGATATGTGTTTTTATCCTCTAGAGGATTCTCAACACCTATCTTTGGAGGATGAGAAAAACTCTTATCTCAATGCTCGAGCTTCTAATGTGCTTTTTGATGCCTTGAGCAATATAGTTATATTTGAACTCATGCCATTCTGGGATGCTCATGAGTTATGGACAAAGCTTCAAGATAAATGTGGTGAGTCCAAGATTTGTAGGGATGATTGTTCTCCCTCCACCTCCGGTCGTGTTGTCTTCTCAACTTCATCTACTTCACCTACATGTGGATTGCCACAAGGTAATTATATGGTGAGTAGTGATGATCATAGTAATGATGATAGTGGGCTTATTGTTGATAATTCTTCTTCACTATCTTATTGCAATGCTTCATCTTTGAAATTTAACACCTCGAGCACTTTAAATGTTTCACATGCTTATGTTGATAGTTCTTGCATATCATGTACAAATTGCTTGAATAAATCTCATGATGATATGCTTGCTATATCTTGTTGCCATGATAAAAATGCATCTATTTCCTCGAGTTCTTGTGCTAACAATGTAGAGGAAACCCAACACTCCATGGTACAAGATGTGGTATTGAATGGTGCTTCAATGGATCCTACATCATCATCTATTGTTTCTCACTTTTGCCTTATGGCTAAGGCTTCAAAGGTATCTCCTACTTTGAATCCCAATATATCTCACGATGATGATTTTGATGATAATTATGAAGAGAGTGATAATATTGCTTCCTTAAAAATTAAGGGATAAATGGTTTTTAAAGCTCGTCATAATAATAAAATTTCTTGCTCCAACTTCATGGAAATCATGTCTATTGCCATTGAGGGCAAGAAATATATTGAGGAGTTGGAAGCTAATCCCGAGGAGCATGGGACCACCATTTATAAAATGGAAGGTCATGAACGTGATTATGCTAATGAGATCGCGGAGCTATCTCAAGCTCTTGAAAATGAACAAACCACCAAGGAATCTCTTGAGGAGACCTTTGATCTAGAATTATCTAGATTAAAGGAATCCCTTGAAAGAGCTCTCAAGGTGGCTAATGATTTTAGAACAAAAAATGATAAGCTTGAAGTTGCACATGCTAAACTCCTTGAGGACTTTGAGCACCTCAAAAATGGCTCAAGGGTCGTTAAGAGTTTGCTCATTGAACTCACCGAGTCTCATGCTCAACTTAAAGTTTCATATGCTAAAGAGCTTCCCAAGTTGCCTTCTCCTCTTGTTGTTAATGATGATGCTTGTGCTACTAACTCTATTTCTTGTGAAGCATCCATATTAAAGGAGAATGTTGAGCTAAGGGCTCAACTTGAGTTGCTATCTAGCAATTATGGGAAATTGGAAGAAAGTCATGAAAAGCTTTCTAGCTCCCATGGCGATCTTCTAGTGTCGCATAATGTGCTAAAGATAGCTCATGAGGCTAGTACTACTAAGTTAACATCTACTGAGTCTCATGTGGACATTAGCACTACATCTAGTAGAAATGCTTTATTGCCATGTGCTAGTCCTTGTAGTTCATCTACTCATAATGTTGGTACATCTTGTGATGAATTACTTTCCTTGCCTTGTTTCTCTAACAATGAAGCTTATACTTCCTCTAGCACTTGTGTTGATTCTAACCATGTAGAGTAAATCAATGAGCTCAAGGCCCAAGTCACTTCTTTGAAGAAATACTTGGAAAAGAGTCATGAAGAGAAGTCCACACTCAACAATATCTTGAGTGTGCAAAATTTCCCAAATGACAAAGGCGGACTTGGATTCAACTCCAAGAAGAAGAAGATGTCCACGAAGTACAAGTAGAAGGGCCAAGAACAAGTCAAGAATTCGGCCAAGATTATTTGCTTCAAGTGCAAAATAGAAGGGCACCATGTAAGATATTGCCCATTGAAGAAGAATCCTCAAAGTAACAAGCAACAAGGGAAGCGGCCACAAGTTCAGTCGCATGCTCAACCACAAGTTGAATAAAGGCCTCTTCCCAAGAAGACCCAAGTCAACGCTCCTCAAGTTGAGAAATCAATTGAGAAGAAAGTAAAGGGTATATGTTGCTACTTATGTCGTGAAAAGGGTCACTTAGCTTCTTCTTGCACGAAAGGTAACTTATCCAACCCAATCATTATTGATGATATTTATTCTCTTGGGAAAGATAAGCTTCACAATGTGTTTGTCAAATGCGTTGATACTCAAAGTGGTGTCAAGAAAAGAACCATTTGGGTAGCCAAGTCTATTGTGACTAACCTCTTAGGACCCAACTTAGTTGGGTACCAACAATCTCAAACTTTATCAATAGGTGTTGATGGAGGGCATTGGTCACTTGTCTACATTATGAAGAATTAAGGGTTCTTCATCATTCATATTGTCCGAAGCCAAGTCATGTGGATCATCAAGTGTCTATCATATACCAATGTTCCTCCTTGCGGTAACTTGTACTTAAATTGAATACATTGCTAGTTACTTTCCCCTTTGCATGTTGTGGTATTGTACCTTGCATGTGTTTGTATATTTTGTGCTTCCTATTTGTTTATCTTGAGAAATCAATTATGTATGATGGGTTGCACATCATGTATATGTGAGTCTTGTGTAGAGACTTTTTGCATTATGTTTGTATCTTAGTTGGCTCTTTGTGAGAGGTTAATGGATTATCCCATTTTGGGGGAGTGATGTGCTTTATGCACTTCACGACCCTAAAACGTGTGTTCATGAGGAATACCACTTAGTATTGATGTGCTTCTATTTTGTATGTCTTCTCATGATAAATTCAAATTCTAAATGGTCCATTATTAATCTCTTGTTGGATTTCATTTGCCACTTGTTAATAACGCTGGGTTAGCACATTATGGGGGAGTAATATACTATGTGCATATTACAAGCCTAGAGAATGTGTACATTTGAGTATTGCCACTTAGAGTTGATATCATAATTTATCTTGTTCCTAGGTGGCATGCTAGCTCTACAAGTGTCATTTTCTTGTGATTTAGGAGTAAAGATGGTATTGGATATATTTGCAATCTACCAATGGGAATTATTTCTAAATACTTCTTGTCCTTTGACAATTGGTATTCCTTTTAAGTGGTAAAAATTTCTAATCATCTTTACATAGGTTTTTGTTTATCATTTGTCTTCCTTGCCTCTTGTGGATTTTTTGAGCATGTCTAGTGTTTCTATAAATATAGGGAAATTGATGATACCATCGTGTGCATTTTGTATTCAAATGCAAATTCTACATAATGCACATCTCTTGGTGGAGCTATCATATTTTCTTTAGAACACTATCTTTATGTGTTTATCATAAAATCTTTTGATCTTAATCAAGTGTGTTTTGGTGGGAGGCAAGCCTTTTCTCTATGGTGCTTTGTGCCATCATGAAAATTTGTGGAGGGTTTATTTTTTTTGGAACCTAGCTCTCTATTGGGAACTTGATACCTCTTTTTTTCCCTTCAATTGGTATCTTATTTCCTTCTATTTGGCATGTGTCAATGGATATCTCATTCCTTGATGTATCTTTTAGTTGGTATCCGTCAAGTGATATTTTTTCGTTTGATATCTTACTTTCACTTGATACCTCATCTTTCAGTATCTTATCAACTGGGTGTTGATTTGATTCTTGAAATCCTTGAGCATGCATATTTTCTACATGTAATTTAGTTGGCATGTTCTCTTTCCTTGACCCAATATATAGGGGATACTCCACTATGACAATTGGCTAAGGTGATCATGAAATTCAATTTCATATCTATATGCGCATATTTATGTGGAGTTTTGTCCTATGTATTGTTGGTCGACTAACTCTTTGGTCCGAATAATTTTGGGTACCACTATGTTTGTGGTGTTATTCTAGGAACAATTGGAGATACATTGGACACTCGTCTCACTTACAAGGATGGTGTTGACACCATGTGCTTATTGGAGCCATGCTAGGATGAACGAAGAACCATTGTCTACTACATAAATCCAATGCTATCTCGCTAACAAGTATCTACTTCATGCATACATTTCTCACATTCAACCTTTTATAGGTTGCATCATGGCATGAATTTCTTGAGTCATTCTTGTGGTGCTTGTTTCCTTCTCAAAACGTCTCAACGATGATGTCATATTGCTAGTTTTGATGTCTTTGAAGTTCATGTATTGGGAGTTCATTTATGTACAATAAGAAAATATTAGGCTATGTGCTATGGTTTCAAGCAAAGATCTTATTGGTATATTTATGACTTCCTTTGGGATATCTTGTTTGTTCCTTCTTGTAACTATTTTAAGTGTACACCATTCTTTGTGGATATATCATCATGATTGGCCTCTACCTAGAATCTTATACACATGAGAGAAGTTACATCTCTAATTGATATCCTCTTTTCTTTCACGTCCACCATTGAATTTCCTTTTTATTTACTTGGTGGTTTCGTGAAAGAATCTGTCTTGACTGCGGATATTATATCCTTGCATTTTGATGCACTCCTTGGTGGTGAAGATTATTTTCCTCATGCTTGTCTTCACAAGGGTTTTGCCATCTCGATTGGTATCCCTCCTCTTAACAAGGCTATTATTTCATATCTTCACTAGGGGTTGTCCCAAGCTTTGGTTTTTAATTTCTTATTAGTATGCTTGTGAACTGATTTTGTAGTTGTTTGTGTGTGGGAAGGATATGTCTTGCACTTTATGTCTCATTTCATCAAGACTATGTTGATGCTTAATGCTCATCCTTATATTAGTCTTCTGAAGTGCTTTGCCATGACTCACACACATCATTTTGTTTGAGCCTATTCTTTAACCTCTTCTACATGTTTCTCAACCATATGTTTGGTCCAAGTACTATGCTTATTGGCTTATCTACTTGCTTGGGCTTTGTTGTGTGTTTATATTGATTTTGGGGAGTCATGATCCTATTTTGTGCACTCGTATTCAAATACAAAAATTCTTATTTGTGCACCAATCATGGGGAGGTCCTCTAGTTTCTTTATAAACACTCTTTTGCCCATATCATAATATCCTTTATTCATGTGGCTGGTAGGACCATGTGATTGATTGTTCCAATTGGTATCTTTTGATTGCTTGCTTCACTCCGGTGTATGTCTTTGCGCCACACGATCCTTTTTGCAATCTTTGGGTTCTCAATATAGTTTGTGTTCCTCCAACTACTTATCATTGGATATGTGCATTTATTTGCACATGTATTTTGAGAAATACAAACTTTTTGGAGGAACACCTATTATATTGGCTTTCTAAACTTTTCTTCCATTTTGGCAATCGATGCCAATGGGGGAGAAGCTTAGAGAGTTTAGTTTGGAAAGCATAGAGAGTTTTTATTTTGTTGCTTAAGCATTTGCATCTCACATCCATGCATTGCTTTGCATTTATGTGTTCTTGGCTGTGCTTATTTACTTATATAAACTCTCTTGAAAGTGGTTTCATCAATTACCAAAATGGGGGAGATTGTAAGAGCACATTTATCCATGTGTGGTTTTGGTAATTGATGACAATCCCTATGGACTAATGGTTGCCTTGAGTTATATTCGAAGGATTTGTCCGTAGGTACTTCTTGAAGTCCATCTATTGGTTTCAAGGAGTTTATATGGTGACCAAGGTGGTATTCAAGGTTTATCCAAAGATTGGTCATGTGGGAGTTGAGCTTATTGCAAGCATGTCTTGAAGAAGAAGATTGTGTAAGCATTCATGTTTACCTTAAAGACATCATCTTTATGAACAGAGAAGATAAGATACATGTTTGATCAAGACTAAGTCAAAAAGTGAATCAAGTTGATCAACACACGAAGCGTACAAGATGTACCGAGGGGGATCAAGTGATCCCATGGTGTGGTAAGCATTGTCCATTACGCTTTGTGTACTAACCCATGGTCTACGTGAGAGTTCTTTGTTGGGTTAGGTATATTTCCATGGGCTTGCATCAAGAGGCAGATCCCATACATCCCATGGAAGATGAAATCAAGTGGAGATCGTCATCAAGGTTGCGATGTGTAAGTTCAGGTGAAGCATCACAGAGAGATCATGCTTGAGGCTTTCCGTTAATTGTGATGAAAATGGACTTGTGAATACGTACTGAAGAGTGGCTCACCCATATGTTGGGAAACGTAGCATGGGAAACAAATAATTTCCTATGCACACGCGAGATACATCCATGGTGATGAGCATCTACGAGAGGGAGAGTGGACCTACATACCCTTGTAGATCACTAAGCAGGAAGCGTTAAGAAACACGGTTGATGTAGTCGAACGTCTTCGCGATCCAAATCGCCGAGCGTCCCGCGATCCCATCATGATCCTTCTCGTGATCCAATCACGATCCTTACCACGATCCCATCACGATTCGTCCCACGATCAAATCACGAATCGTCTCGCGGTCCTGTTCACGGTCCTTCCGATCTCCGCCTTCTTGATCCAGCAAGAGGGAGCGGAGAGGTAGATGAGTTCTCCGGCAGCGCGGCGGCGTGGCAGCGATGGTGGTGGAACTATTCTGACAGGGCTTCGCCTAAGCATCGCCGAACTAGACTAGTGGAGAAAACGATCTAGATGAAGTAGATGGAGCACGTGGCAATTAGGGTTAGCTCTCCCCTCTAAATCCTCTAGTATATATAGGAGGGAGGGAGGGGAGGAGGCAGCCTCAAACCCTCAAGGTTTGGCTGAAATTGGTGGTGGAGGAGTCCTACTCCAATCCTAATAGGAGTAGGATTCCTCCTCTCCACTTGGAAACACTTACCGCCTTTTCCACCTTTGGGGTTTTCCCACCCCTAGCCGCATGGGCCTTAGTGGGGGGTTAGGCCAGCCCACTAGGGGCTGGTTTGACTCATACCACAGCCCATGAGGTCCTTAGGGTCGAGACACCCCTCTCGATGGCCCCCGGTACCCTCCTAGCACTCCCTATACACTACCGAAGTACCCAGAAACTTTTCCTGTGACCAAAACAGGACTTCCTATATATCAATCTTTACCTCCAGACCATTCCGGAGCTCCTCGTGACATCCAATATCTTATACGGGACTCTGAACAACCTTCGGTCACCAACATACATAACTCAATACTACCGAAACGTCACCGAATGTTAAGTGTGCAGACCCTGCGGGTTCGAGAACTATGTAGACATGACCGAGACACCCCTACGGTCAATAACCAATAGCGGGAACTGAATGCCCATATTGGTTCCTACATATTCTACGAAGATCTTTATCGGTCGAACCTCTCTGTCAAGGATTTAGTTAATCCCATACGCTGTTCCCTTTGTTCTTCGGTATGTTACTTGCCCGAGGTTCGATCGTCGGTATCTCTATACCTAGTTCAATCTCGTTACTGGCAAGTATCTTTACTCGTTCCGTAATACAAGATCCCATGGCTAACACTTAGTCACATTGCTTGCAAGGCTTATTGTGATGTTGTATTACCGAGTGAGCCCAGAGATATCTCTGTGTCACACGGAGTAACAAATCCCAGTATTGATCCATGCCAACTCAACACACACCCTTGGAGATACCTGTAGAGCACCTTTGTAGTCACCCAATTACGTTGTGACATTTGATACACACAAGGTACTCCTCCGGTGTCTGTGAGTTGTACGATCTCATGGTCATAGGAACAGATACTTGAGATGCAGAAAACTATAGCAATAAACTGACATGATCATATGCTATGTTTATAGTTTGGGTCTTGTCCATCACATCATTCTCCAAATGATGTGATCCCATTGTCAAATGACATCTCATGTCCATGGCTAGGAAACCTTGACCATCTTTGATTAACGAGCTAGTCTATTAGAGGCATACTAGTGACATAGTGTTGTATATACACCCACACATGTATTTAGTTTACAATCAATACAATTATTGCATGGATAATAAACGATTATCATGAACAAGGAAATATGGTAATAACTAATTTTATTATTGCCTCTAGGGCATATTTCCAACAGTCTCCCACTTGCACTACAGCCAATAATCTAGCTCACATTGCTATGTGATTTGTTATGAATCTCACACCCAATGAGTTCTGGGGTTCAACTATGTTTTGCATGTGAAAGAGGTTTTAGTCAATGGTTCTACAACATTCAGATCTGTGTGCACTTTGCAAATCTCTATGTAATACTATAGACACTGCTACCATGCTCCACTTGGAGCTATTCCAAATGGCTACTCCACTATACGTATCGGATTGCTATTAAGAGTCATTCGAATTGGTGTTAAAGCTTGCATCGACGTAACCCTTTACGATGAACTCTTCATCACCTTCATAATTGATAAATATTTCCTTAGTCTTCTAGTTATCAAGGATAACTTTGACTGCTTTCTAGTGATCCACTCCTGGACCACTCTTGTACCCCTTGACGGACTCATGGTAAGGCACACATAGGTGCGTTCAATAGCATGTCATACTATTTAGAGCCTATGGCTAAGGTATAGGGGACAATCTTCTTCCTTTATCTTTCTTTTGCTGTGGTCAACCTTTGAGTCTTACTCAACTTCACACCTTTACAAATCAGGAAAAACTACTTCTTTGACTGATTCATTTTGAACTCTTTCAAAATCTTGTCAAGGTATGTACTCATTGAAAGTCTCATCGAGCATCTTGATCTATCTCTATAGATCTTGATGCCCAAGAATTAAGTAGCTTTATCCAGGTCTTCCTTTGAAAAACACATTTCAAACAACCCTTTATGCTTTCCAGAAATTCTACATTATTTCCGATCAACAATATGTTATCCACATATACTTATCAGAAATCCTATAGTGCTCCCACTCACTTTCTTGTAAATACAAGTTTCTCATAAACTTTGTACAAACTCAAAAACTTTGATCACCTCATCAAAGCCTATATTCCGACTCCGAGATGCTTTGCTCCAGCCCATAGAAGGATTGCTGGAGCTTGCACACCTTTTAGCATCCTTAGGACTAACAAAGCCTTCTGGTCGTATCACATACAACATTTCCTCAAGTAAACCATTAAGGAAACATGTTTTGACATCCATCTTCCAGATTCCATAATTGAAAAATGCAGCAACTGCTAACATAATCCCAACAGACTTTTAGCATCGCTAATGGTGAGAAAGACTCATCGTAGTCAATTCCTTGAACTTGGCAGACACTTCTTTGCGATAAGTCGAGCTTTATAAATGGTGACACTCACCATCAGCGTCTGTCTTCATCTTAGAGGTCCATTTATACTCAACGACCTGCTGTTCAATGGGCAAGTCTACCAAAGTCCACACTTGGTTATCATACATGGATCCTTTCTCGGATTTCATGGCCTCTAACCATTTGTTGGAATCCAGGCCCATCATCGCTTCTCCATAGTTCGTAGGTTCATCATTGTCCAACAACAAGACCTCCAAGACAGGGTTGCCATACCACTCAGGAGCAGTACACGTCCTTGTTGACCTATGAGGTTCGATAGTAACATGATCCGAAGCATCATGATCATCATCATTAACTTCCTCTTCAACTGACGTAGGCTCCACAGAAACATCGTTCTGCGCTGCGCTACTCTCTGGTTGAAACAAAGGTTCAACAACCTCATCAAGTTCTATCTTCCTCCCACTCAATTCTTTTGAGAGAAACTCTTTCTCGAGAAAGGACCCATTTTTAGCAACAAACACTTTTGCCCTCAGATCTGATATAGAAGGTATACCCAACTTTTACCTTAGGGTATCCTATGAAGATGCACCTTTCCGATTTGGGTTCGAGCTCATCAGACATAAGTGTCACATCCCACAACTCTAAGAAATGACAGCTTAGGTTTATGCCAAACCATAATTCATACGTTGTCATCTCAATGGATTTAGATGGTGCCCTATTTCAAGTGAATGCAGTTGTCTCTAATGCATAACCTCAAAATGATAGTGGCAAAACGATAAGCGACATCATAGTATGCACCATATGCAATAGAGAACGACTATGACGTTCGGACACACCATCACATTATGGTGTTCCAGGTGGCATGAGTTGTGAAACAATTTCCACATTGTCTTAAGTTGTATACCAAACTCGTAATTCAGATATTCACCTCCATGATCATATCATAGAAATTTTTATCTTCTTGTCACGATGAACTCAAACTTCACTCTGAATTTGCTTGAAAATTTCAAACCTTTCGTACTTGTGTTTCATTAAGTAAATATGCCCATATCTACTCAAATCATGAGTGAAGGTAAGAAAATAATGATATCCACTGCATGCTACAACACTCATTGGACCGCATACACCAACATGTATCATTTCCAATAAGTGAAAGCACATTTGCTCCCTTGGTGGTTTTGGTAATTAATAACAACATATAAGTCATTGAACTAATGTTTCCACCAAGTATATTTCAGGAAATGTTCAATGATAGGATTGGCAAAAGGAGATTGTGGAGAAACCCCAAGATGCAAGGAAATAGGTTGGCCAAGCTTCAAGCAAGAGGACTCTACATTTTATATTTGTGAGAAATCACTTTGAGTCCATAGGAAAGCCAATACTATTAAAAGGGGGTAAGGTTTTGTTGGTGAACAATATGCTCAAACATGCACAAGTGATAGTCGCCAAAAACATCCACAAACTCTCCCACCAAAGTTTGTTCTATACCTAACACTCAAAATCGGTTCAACCAACTTTCCCATACTGGTGCCACTGATTCCAGAACCTAGACAGACTCAAGCCAAACCCTAGCCACTTCGGTGCAACCGATTCCATACCGGTGCCACCGAGTTTAGGTTGCCAACTTTCTGTTACGCAAATTCACATTTTTGGTCCCACCGAGAATGTTGGATCGGCGTCACCGAGATTGGAAATCTGTCCGTTGGTCACCTTATCGGTGCAACCGGGTTTCCTATATCAGTCTCACCGAGATTCAAAAGTTGCCACCTTTTGGTCACTTCGGTACCACCGGGATTAACACATCGGTGTCACCGAGTTGGTCATTTTGTGTGTAATGGTTGGATTTTGGGGGATGCCTATATATACCCCTTCACCACTACCTACTCGAAAGAGAAGCACTCAGAACTATTCCATACCTATCCTATCAGATTTTCTGAGAGAGAACCACCTACCCTTGTGTTGAGGTCAAGATCTTCTACTCCAATCATATGGATTTTGATCTCTAGCCTCCCCAAGTAGCTTTCCACCAATCCCATCTCTTCCACCATGCCAAATCTATGAGAGAGTGATTGGGTGCTGAGGAGTCTATCATCTCGAAGCACAAGAGCAAGGAGTTCATTGTCATTACCGAGCCTATTACCATTTGGAGGGTGGTGCCTCCTAGATTGGTTAGGTGTCACTTGGGAGCCTCCTACTTCGTGTTGTGGAGTGAACCAAGAAGTTTGTAAGGGCAAGGAGATCGCCTACTTCATGAAGATCTACCCATAGTGAGGCTAGTCCTTCATGGACGGAAGCCGTTATGGAATAGTCAAGATTGCTACTTCGTGGACCCTTTTGGGTGGAGCCCTTCGTGGACTCTCGTGACAGTTACCCTCCGTGGGTTGAAGACTCCATAAAGATGGATGTACGATAGCGCCACTTATCAGAACCACGGGAAAAATCATCGTGTCTACAACTGCGTTTGATCTTCCTACCCTATCCCTTCTATACATGCTTGTTGTTACTTTCCGCTGCTATATACTCTTAGACTTGCATGTGTAGGGTGTACTTGACTTGCCATGAAATGCTAAAAACTATCAACCCTAAAACTTGGTATAGGCAAAACTTTTAATTGGTCAAATAGTCTAATCACCCCCCCTCTAGACATACTTTTGGTCCTACAAGTGGTATCAGAGCTTAGGTCTCCATTACTTAGGTCTCACAACCTAGGATAAGTATGGCGTCTAGTGAGGGAAGTTATCACCGTAGAGGTCCGTACTTTGATGGCACTAATTTTGTTAGTTGGAAGCACAAAATGAAAATGCATATTCTTGGTCATAACCCTGCAATTTTGGGCTGTTGTTCGTGTTGGCTTGCAAGGTGAGTTCTTTGCGGATGGACGGGAACCGGATCATGAAGCGATCGCGGATGAGTTGAAGATGTTGCAACTCAATGCTCAAGCATGAGACATTCTCTTCAACTGCTTATGCCCCAAAGAATTCATCAAAATCAGCCGTCTTGAGAATGCAAAAGAGATTTGGGATACTTTGGCTAATATGCACGAAGGAACCGAGTCCGTGAGAGAATACAAGTTAGATGTTCTTCAAGGTCGGCTCGACAAGTTCAAGATGAAGGATGGTGAAGGAGTTTTAGAGATGTACTCTAGGCTAGCTCTCATCACAAATGAGATTGCCAGCTTAGGAAGCGAAGAAATGACCAACAAATCCATCATCAAGAAGATACTTAGAGCTTGGATGAGGGATACGACACCGTGTGCACATTAATCCAAATGATGCCAAACTAAAAAGATCTCAAGCCTACGGAAGTCATTGGAAGGATTGTTGCTCATGAGATAACACTCAAAGATAAAGAAGAACTTCATCACAAGTCTAGCGGTGCTTACAAAGCCACAAGTGATGCTCCCGCAACTTCAAGCTATAACCTTGTCACCAATGAAGAGATAAGCCTCATGGTCAAGAAATTCAACAAGTTCTACAAGAATAGAGGCAAAGAAAGAAACTCCAACTCAAGATATGATGAGAAGCGTTCATCAAGTCGTGACCGCAATTGCTACAATTGTGGGAAGCCCGGACACTACTCAAATGAGTGCACGACTCCCTACAAAAGAAGGGAAGAGTCACCTCGAAGACGAAGCTCAAGAAATGAGTCACCACAAAGAGAGAGAAGGAGTAGGTATGATCATTATGAACGAAGACACTCAAGGAGAAGTAGAGATTCAGAGAAGAAGGAAAAGTACACCAAGAGCTACATAAGAAGAAAACATCAAGCTCATATTGGTTAATGGGTTTCTGGCTCCGACTCCGACAACAACTCTGAGAGAAGTTATCACTCCGACTCCGACTATAGTCAAGATGATGGTGTTGCCAAAATTGCTCTAGTGACTACCAACTCCTACGATCTATTTGATTCACCAAACGAAGGGAGTGGAAGTTGCTTCATGGCTAAAGGACCCAAGGTATCACACCCCGAATATCTTGATTTTGATAGTGATGAAGATTTGCTTTGTGATGATGACTTGCTTTGTGATAAAACTAGTGATGTTGATCAAAATGAACTTGATAATTCTCATGCTAGTCAAGATGAGTCATTTGATGATGATAAGATGAAAATAGAACAACTACCTAAAGAACTAAACACTCTTAAGTTAGCTCATGAATCTACTCTCGAAGATCATAGAGAGCTTGTGAGAACTCATGAGAAGCTACGCTTCGAGAAGCTCAACTTGGAGCAAGAGCATGAGTTTCTCAAAGCTATCAATGACGATCTCCGAAAGAAGACTTCATCTTATCTAGCCAAACAACTACTCTTGTCTACTTTTATGCCTCAAGTTAAAACTAAGCAATCTAGTAACAAAGGAAAGAAAGGTTCTTCATCTAGTAGCAACAATAAAAATGCTAAACCCAATGATGTTGCTTCTAGTAGTTCTATTAATTCCACTAATGATGATTCTCTTAGCCAAGTTGCACTTGAGCAATAAAATGCTTTACTGAAAGGAATTATAGAAAAGGTATCTACAAGAGTCTTGCCGGATGTAAGCAATTTGAGGAAATTGTACGCAAGCACGAAGGATACCGGAAGAATCGTGGTGTTGGCTACTTCAACACTAATGGAGTTGAGTGAAAAGAAGGTCAATATCCCAAGCCCAAGTTTGTTCCTCAAAAGGAGAAGTATGAAAATACTCTTCCCAAGGGGACAAACACTCAAGATGACCTTCCACCACAAGACCACAAGCTCAAGGGCAAGAACAAGCTTCAAGAGGACATTGACTCATATGAAGATGAACCCCTAGCTTTGGTGGAGTGGGTTCCCAAGGCTACTTCAAGCTCAACTACTACAAAGGCTACTTCAACACCAAGGATCCCCATCAACTTGATGTGGGTCCCCAAGAATAAGAACTAGTAAGTCTTGAGGGGTGACTCCGCCAATGAAATTAACTCACATTCATTATTGGCAAGGACTTTTTGCACTCAACATTAACTCAATGCAATAGTTCAAGGAGTCACATATTCCCTCAAAGGTAATCAAGGGACAAGGTAATCAACAAATCAATGGACATCATAACATATGCTTTGCACTCCATGTCCATAGATATCCTTGTATTTGTCTCTTGTGTCTTGGGACTAACCCATGTAGGTGAGAGGAGTAAAGAAACAACTAGGATGCTCCCAACTCTTGGTGATCGTCATCAATATTGAGCATCCACAACTACCTCACCAACATGAAGTCTTCATCGACAAAACCCAAGGTTAGTTTATCCCTCTTATGGGGGGGTGTCACATTAAGGGGGAGCTTTACTCTAAGACTTGAGTCAAAGCATCTCTTAGTGTGTGGCAACATTAAATGCTTTATGTAAAAGTGGTAACCCCACTTGTGCTTAAACGATGAGTATGACCTATGATCAAGTACTCTTACTTGGCTCCTAAGTCAAATACTCATATATAGATGACTTCGTCATCGCCCAAGTGCTTGTTAGATGCTAGTGTGTTTGTGCATGTTTGTCATGATTTCTTTTGACATCTTATTGTGTGAGCATGTTGGTCTACATTTATTTTCTCATTCAAGGACATCCAATTATTGCTATTTGGCTTTTGATTTATCTTTTGCCAATTGGATGAACAAGAATGCCTAGGATCACTCTTTAGCTATCTATGCTTTCTCACCTCATACTCCATTCATGCTGCAGAACAAAATTTGAACAAGTTCTTTTCGATCCCTTTATGTATGGAGCACTCGGAGTTCCATATTGACAAGGACTGACCATTGAAACCTCCCAAGTGCAACTCGGTGAAACCAACCCCACAATCTCGGTCTCACCGATTGACTAGGGTTGATCTGGTTTTCAATCTCGGTACTACCGATTTCGTATTCTCGGTTACACCGAGTTTCCCTGTCAGCTGACATTTGTGGAACTCGGTGACACCGAAAACATAAAATTGGTATCACCGACAGTGAAGAGTATATATGTTATGGACCCCGACGCTTTGAAATTCAATCTTCAAACGTCGTGCCTCAGAACCCTAAGATGCCGCCTCGAGACCCCTGGTCATCGCCCTCGACTTCCTATGCTCCTCCGCCGCTGGGAATCACCACCGTCAACGAAATCTTATCCGTCGTCACCGTCGTAGAGGATCCGCGCCAAGCTAGGGTACAGATTCGATCTCTAGTGCGCTCCCCATCCGATTCTTGCGCGTTAGATACTTGTTAATCATCTTTGCACCCTTTGCTCATATAACCATCCACTTAAATCTCCAAAATCTCGAGTTAGATGGATTTTCTAGGGTTTTGCCGTCCGCTCGATAAATCTCGGTGGAACCGAAACAAAAATATCGGTCTCACCGATATGCTTTTTAGTGAGGTTGAGAACTGACTTGGTGGAACCGAGTAGCTCTTTTCGGTCCGACCGAAAAGGCTGCCAAGTTCCTATTAAAGAGTTAGTTTGTCTCAACCCCACCGAAAATTTCTTTTCGGCTACATCGATATATATTTGACAGATTACAAAACTTTTTGAAAACTCATTGCTCAAATTTCAAAACCCAGCCTCATTTTGTGATGACTCATCTACTTCTACTCATCTACACTCTATTCATAGGGTCAGTATGTCAGGCTCAGAAGAGAGTCAGAATTTGACGGAGCAGGGAGTTGATATGAGTTCTAGAACAAGCCCAGAAGCCAGTTCTTTCTCAGATCCAGACACCCCCAGCTCTCATGGGTTGCCCAAGGCTGCCACCAGAACCAGGAAGAAGTTGAACTCAGATGAAGAAGACTCAGACTTCATTCCAGAAGAGATTCTTGATAAGAAGCAAGATAAGGCTGCCAAGAAGTCAGCAACTTAAGATACTTCCTCTCGAAGAGTTGTTAGCAAAATTTATGCACCTGCCTCTACCTTCAAGGCTCATGAGACTTCTAGAGCAACAATTTCTGTTGAGGTCCCCAAGAGAGTATGCCAAAGAAGGCAGGGGTGAAAAAGTACAGAAAGAGGATTATTCATGTGACTGGCAGGCCTACTTCCATGTATGAAGATCCATAGGAAGCAACTGATGCTGGTGCTGAGGACGAGGAGGTTGAGCTAGCTACAAAGGCTCCTCCCAAGAAGAAGGCAAAGAAACTTATGTCTGATGCTATGCCTAAGACCAGCACATCCAAGAAGGCTGTTGCTAAGAAGCCTAAGAGGATAACTAGGCAGATTCCAGCTTTTGAGAAGAACAAAGGAACTGCTTCCAGATTTGAAGATGTGGATGACCTGACAACTTTGATGAAGCTCAGACCACATCTTCCAGTACACAATGCCAGCTACCGACTAGCTAAAGACATGAAAAAGAGGAAGTACTCGGGATTGAGAGCTTGGAGAGCTATAGATCCTTATGCCCAAAAGAAGAAGACAACTATGGACTACAGATTCTATACCAGAGAGCAACAAGATTTTTATGAGACTATGCTCTTTGACAAGAGTCGCTGTCAGTGATATGCGATACATTGATTGGAAATTCATCAAGGAGAATGAGGACTACTTTCCAAGTGTCCAAGACAATTTCCACTGCATAGGCTTGGATGATTTCGCTGGCAGAGAATTCACAGCTTGGAATGATGAAATGATCATGAAATTCTACTCCACCGCACACTTCTACGGAGATGGTAGAATTGTATGGATGACTGAAGGTGCAAGGTACGAATCAACTGATGAAGAATGGGCTGATATCTTAGGAGTTCCTGAAGCACATGATGGTGACTTGGATGTATACTCAGAATCCAAGGTGGGCCACAATGCTATGGAAAACATGTACAAGGAGATCCCTGCTGCCAATGTGAAGTCTCACAGGCTAGGGTCAATCTACTTTCTCCAGGTTGGCCTCCGCACAATGAACACCATTCTGAGGCATACTTTGATGCCCAAGTCAGGAGATGACAAGATGATCCGAGGCCACTCCATTAACATGTTGATCCACCTTGACAGACACACCAAGATCAAAGTCATGGATTTGATTGTTGAGACAATCAAGAGGGTTGCTGCTGATCAGAAGCGCTCCTGCTGTTATGCTCCCTACATCCAGATGCTTATCAACTCAAGATTGGAGAAGCACATCTTTGCCCTAGATCATCCACATTTTCCCCTACAGCCAGATCTCAAGGACAATGTTGTGGTGATGGATGCTGATCATCCCACTTCAGCTGCAGCTCAGGAAGAAGTAGAGGCAGTTAGAGCCACTAGTGCTCAAGTCCCTAGATCTAGGAATGATCTAATGGATCTGTTGATATCATCAGTTCAGGGCATGCAGAAGGACATTAAGGGGATTCTGGACAACCAGAACAGTCTTGTCAGAATCTTTGAGACCAGAATAAAGACCCTTACTGATAAGGTGGATAGGCTGACTAAGACAGTCATAGAGCTTCAGAACGAAGTTGACTCCGTGCACATCCCTCGGGTCTCTTCTACTTCAGATGATGACGATGATGATGATGATGAGGATGAATCACCTCTAAGGTCGGGCACTCAGTTCACCACTCAGGCCAGATCAGCCACTGTGCCAGCTCCATCAGCTCCAGTTCCTCCAATGACCACTCCAGCTCCATCCACGACATCTGCAAAGATCTTCGCCGATGCTGTTATCTCTACTCCTTCATCAACAACCGAAGGAGATATGCCCAAGAACATTTAGATGTGTGCCTTTGATCTTTTTGGTAACTTGTTGCCAAAGGGGGAGAAGTGTATATAGATCTTTAGGCTTCGAGCGAGAGAGCATTTTGGTGTTTATTGCTTTTCAAAACATTTGGTTCTTTTGGTTTGATGTGAGATACTTTTATGTTATGTGTGATCATACGTTGTTATGTGTGATGCAACTATTTCCTATCATCTTACTGCTTACGAGATGATCATTCACCTTTGCTTGATTGTGTTGTGCATTTTTATTCATTCCATTTATTCTCACACACCACCAAGTTGTATGTGACATGGAAGAAGTACCCCCACATACCTAATCGATTGTGCATTTGCATTCAAACGCAAATTCAAAATAATGCACAAATTTAGGGGGAGATCTTGCTTATCACATACCTCTCAAAGCAACGATTATATTCATTGATTTTATCATATGTCGAAGCTTTTATCTATATGTTGTCATCAATTACAAAAAAGGGGGAGATTGAAAGCACATTTGCTCCCTTGCTGGTTTTGGTAATTAATAACAACATATAAGTCATTGAACTAATGTTTCCACCAAGTATATTTCAAGAAATGTTCAATGATAGGATTGGCAAAAGGAGATTGTGGAGAAACCCCAAGATGCAAGGAAATAGGTTGGCCAAGATTCAAGCAAAAGGACTCTACATTTTATATTTGTGAGAAATCACTTTGAGTCCATAGGAAAGCCAATACTATTAAAAGGGGGTAAGGTTTTGTTGGTGAACAATATGCTCAAACGTGCACAAGTGATAGTCGCCAAAAACATCCACAAACTCTCCCACCAAAGCATGTTCTATACCTAACACTCAAAATTGGTTCAACCAACTTTCCCATACCGGTGCCACCGACTCTAGAACCTAGACAGGCTCAAGCCAAACCCTAGCCACTTCGGTGCAACCGATTCCATACTGGTGCCACCGAGTTTAGGTTGCCAACTTTCTGTTACGCAAATTCACATTTTTGGTCCCACCGAGAATGTTGGATCGGCGTCACCGAGATTGGAAATCTGACCGTTGGTCACCTTATCGGTGCAACCGGGTTTCCTATATCGGTCTCACCGAGATTCAAAAGTTGCCACCTTTTGGTCACTTCGGTACCACATAGATTAACACATCCGTGTCACTGAGTTGGTCATTTTGTGTGTAACGGTTGGATTTTTGGGGATGCCTATATACACCCCTTCACCACTACCTACTCAAAAGAGAAGCACTCATAACTATTCCATACCTATCATATCAGATTTTTTGAGAGAGAACCACCTACCCTTGTGTTAAGGTCAAGATCTTCCACTCCAATCATATGGATCTTGATCTCTAGCCTCCCCAAGTAGCTTTCCACCAATCACATCTCTTCCACCATGCCAAATCTGTGAGAGATTGATTGGGTGCTGAGGAGTCTATCATCTTGAAGCACAAGAGCAAGGAGTTCATCGTCATTACCGAGCCTATTACCTTTTGAAGGGTGGTGCCTCCTAGATTGGTTAGGTGTCGCTTGGGAGCCTCCTACTTCGTGTTGTGGAGTGAACCAAGAAGTTTGTAAGGGCATGGAGATCGCCTACTTTGTGAAGATCTACCCATAGTGTGGCTAGTCCTTCGTGGACGGAAGCCGTTATGGAATAGTCAAGGTTGCTACTTCGTGGACCCTTTTGGGTGGAGCCCTTCGTGGACTCTCACGACCGTTACCCTCCGTGGGTTGAAGACTCCATAAACGTGGATGTACGATAGCGCCACCTATCGGAACCACGGGAAAAATCATTGTGTATACAACTACGTTTGATCTTCCTGCCCTACCCCTTCTATACATGCTTATTGTTACTTTCCGCTGCTATACTCTTAGACTTGCATGTTTAGGGTGTACTTGACTTGCCATGAAATGATAAAAACTGTCAACCCTAAAACTTGGTATAGGCAAAACTTTTAATTGGTCAAGTACCCTAAGCACCCCCCTCTAGACATACTTTCAGTCCTACAATAAGTCATTTCCCCGCTCCATCATACTGGAAAACGGGGTTTCGATCATCTTGCCCAAGAGGCATGGTCTGCATGCCTCAACTGATTCGAAATCGAATGATTCCAAAGATCCATCAGCATGGAGTTTCTTCATGCGCTTTACACCAATATGACATTTAGCGGCAGTGCCACAAGTATGTGGTACTATCGTTATTAAATTTGTATCTTTTGGCATCAATGTTATGAACATGTGTGTTACTATGATCAAGATTCAATAAACCATTCTCATTGGGAGCATGACCATTAAAGGTATTATTCATGTAAACAGAATAACCATTATTCTCCAACTTAAATGAATAACTGTATTGCAATAAACACGATCTAATCCTGTTCATGCTCAATGTAAACACCAAATAACATTTATTTAGGTTCATCACTAATCCTGAAGGTAGAGAGATCATGCGATGGTGATCACATAAACCTTGGAAACACTTCCAACACTCATCATCACCTCACCCTTATCTAGCCTCCATTTATTTCGTAGCTTTTATTTTGAGTTACAAAAATTTAGCAACTGAACTGGTATCTAATACCCAGGTGCTACTAGGAGTAATAGCAAGGTACACATCAATAACACATATATCAAATATACTTATGTTGATGTTGCCAGCCTTCTTTTCTACCAAGTATCTAGGATTGTTCTGCTTCAGCGACCGTTCTCCTCATAATAGAAGCACTTAGGATCGGGTTTGGGTTCAACCTTGGGTTTTTTCACTGGAGCAGCAACTGACTTGCCATCCATGAAGTTTCCCTCCTAGCCCTTGCCCTTCTCGAAACTAGTGGTTTCACTAACCATCAACACTCGATGCTCCTTCTTGATTTATACCTTCATGGTGTCAAACTGTAGTGAGTCTCCAGGGTTCTGATGTGAGTCTCTAGGGTCTGGATATAGGAAATAGTGGTGTCTACAGTGGGAGGAGTTATGATGTTTCCATTGGCATCTCTGCGACAAACCACGCTGAGTCCTGGTGAAATGGTTCTACCTCTGTATTCCTCCTGAATACGTCCAAGGGCACGATGAATGGCCATGTCTCTTCTAAGTATCTAGCTGGGTGCCACGAACTTGAAGTCGATGGGTTTCTTCCGATTCCCAAAGGTCTTCCCTGGGATATGCGCCTCGATCCTGTAGCGTCCATCTTGGGGAAATGACATGATAGGAATCCCGGTGATGCTCGGCAAAGCAATCCTTACGTCCTTGACGATCCTCATCAGCTCCTTACCAAAGGGCATCGTTGCGTCAGGCTGGCAAAACTCCGTGATCATCACTGGGATGAAGGTGGTCATCTATAAATTTTGAAATAATCGGAGAGGAGTCAGAAACGAATAGATGAGAGTATAAGATATTTAAAGACAAAGAGAAACAATCCTAAGGCTTTCCAATCCTAGAGGTTACGTCCTACGGTCAGCGTGTGCTCTGATACCATTTCTGTAGCGACCCGACCTGAAAGGTCAAGTCTCCGGTGTTTCCGTACCATCCCAAGATCATGCTGGTACACACACGGTACATCAATGTATATATCAAAGGGAAATCACACAGCATTATATTAATCGAAATCTCATATCGAGTCCTTTATTACAATAATATTACAATAAAGTGGCCAAAGGCCAACTCATGAGAATATCTAAATCTTGCGGAAGCGTCGACGGTAGATGAGTCCATCCGACTCCAAGGGCATCTCACTGAGCATAGAACGCGTCCTCACTCCTGGTCGGAAAAATACTCTGCAACATGATACGTTGCAGCCGTGTAGGTCAGCATATGGAATATGCCGGCAAAGTCACAAGAGAGGGGTGAAAATAATCAGCTAGTCTATATGCTTATATGGCAGGTGGTGGTGTAAGTTTTTGCGTAAAGCCAAGTTTTTCCTACATCAAGAGAGGGGCTAAGCAAAATATTACTAAGTTGGTTGATTAATGAGATGGTTCCACCAACCAGTTCTCATACCCAAAATTGTTAATACCCACATCATCATATTAATTGTGTTGAGAGTTCCGGAAGTTTCAATTCCTTTGGCTCAAGTCGTCCATGACCGTGGACACGGCTAATCGATTAGGTTTGGAATACTCTGCAGAGTTTTGCACACGTTCCCCACAAGATTTGGTCGCCTCCGTTTGATTTCTCGCACTTCAGGGTGTTTGAGAAACGGATGACCAAAACATGGTCTTCCAAAGGGTTTCCCTGCGACTCTGTCGGTGCCCATCCTTTCCTACCGTTCTTCTACCTCTCGTAGCACCGCCTGTCCAGGGTCACCACGATATCCAACCAAGCCAGAGCCCATAATGACTTGTGGCTGTGCAGGTAAGCCTTGGGTCTTGAAGCACCCATCCATCTCTTTGTGCCTGGGTGGACCTTTCCGCGTGAATACTGGCCATCTCCAGCATCACCTAGGCAAATCCACTGGTTTCTCCAGGGTGCCGTTCAACCATCATCCACCCAGAGGTATGTTGAAAACTCGGAGTCGTAAATCTTGATCATTATGTAGGTCTTGAAATTATTAACTCTCTCAACTCTCATGAATCACACAACCAACCCCGTCTACTAATAGCATAGCAAAAGGTAAAAACAACGTTTCTCGGGGCCAAAGTTGTCAAAGAGGGTTGAGAGGGGTACCTACCACATGATACTACTACAATGTAACCAAGTTTCCAACTAACCTATCTTGCATGCAACTGGGGAGATGGTATAACTAATGCATATAAAACATGGGTAAAACATGATCAAAGTGACTTGCCTGATTGATGATCTTCGTACGTGAGTGACTCTAAGTAACAAGCTTCGCACTCCGAATAATCTAACGAAGCAAACAAGCACTCAAATAAGCATACAACCAAAATAAGTACTCATAACATTCAGCAAAGAAGTACTAAACAATCAAGGCAAACAATGCACAAAAGTCTCTAGCAAGTAAAACACACAAGGTTTTGTTTTCCAAAGGAGATGATGAAAACACTACTACATAATAAAACTATTTTGAAATAACAAGACAATTGTTGATAGCAAGGCAACAATAGAATATTTTAATATTAAACAAAACAAAATCAATTTAATTTTGTTGGGAAAACTTTAGTAAAGTTTGTAAAAGTTTTGATAAACACTATATGAATCAACTATAGTTGTACTAACAAAAGAAATGAAAAACTAACTTATTATTTATTAGTAAAACATGTTCTTGATAGAAATAATTTACTACTAAATATGTCTTAGAAAACAGAAACAAAATATACAAAACTTTGTTTGAAAACAAAACTATTACTAGTTAGTTGTTTAGTCAAATTAAGCCTATTTGAAAAGACATTGTGATTCCTATGTTAAATAAAATTAAACTAAGCAAATTTATATTTTTATTAACAGTGAGTGAAAACACTAAATGTTTACTAACAAAACCTAATAAACAAATAAAACCAAGTTCTAAATCAAACTAATTAAAATCAAGTTTATAAAACTATATTATAATACTAGACAGATTCTGTTTTTGGTTAAAACACTAATCAAATATATCCTGAAAATCCTCAAACTAAACATGAAGATATTTCTAACTAATACCAAACAGTAGCAAAAAGATTCATATCAAAATCTATTTTCAAACTCTAGTTATTCAGATTTGAAGATTTTGAGCAAATTTGATTAAGTTCAAATTTTATAGTTCAAATTTGAAATTTGAAAGTACAGGGTGAAACTACATGAAAATTGTGAGCTATTGCAAAAATAATCAACTCAAAACACTAAATAGATTAAAAGATATAAGCAAAACAAAATTTTAAAACATTCTATTAATTAAAACAAAACTGAAAAAGAAAAACTGACTTTGCAACGGCCAGGGGGCTACGTGGCACTTTCTTGTTGGCTAAGGGGGGGTGTGCGTGCGAGAGCTACGGGCGGGCGACCGATCGGAAGAAGAAAACGGTTCGGAATAAATCCGATCTAATCACGGTCGTTGATTCGGGATCCGATGGTCGAGGGAGCTTACGGGGGAGAGGTTGCCGGCGTCGGGGTTTCTCCGGCGATCTGAAGGCGGCGAGGACGACGGCGAGGCGCTCAGGTGGTCGGGGAGGACGGGGAAATGGTCTGGGCGACGGCAACGGTTCTCCGGAGTCGACTGGTGGCAGCAATGGGGCGAACGGTGGTCGGACGTGGTGGCTACGGTCGACGGCGAGCTCCGGTGGGGGAGTAGCTCCGGCGAGCAATTGACAGCGTCTCGGCGAGAGAGAAAAAGGGGACTCGGGGTGAACGGATGCGGGAAGTGGCCGGCTACTTATAGGGCGCTCGAGGGGTGCGGGGGAGTTAAGAGGAGAGAGATCCGGTGAGGGAGGAAACGGCCGGCGAGTCGGGTCCGGCGCGCGCGGGGAGGAGGGCGATGACCGTTTCGGGGCAACGGTCGGTCGGGTGTGGGACCTAGCGTCAGAGAGAGAGGGAGGCGTTACTGCGCTCGGTCGGCCAATTATAACCCCTGGTTATTATTGTTCAAATATATCACCAATTAGTACCTGGTGTGGAGTGTCATGTTCCTCCTCTCTTATTTGAACTTATAACCAAAATTTCCAATAGGTGAAAGCAACATAGGGAATAGTAGAAAGGACTTTCAGAAAGTCAGAAAAGGCATTTCAACAAACACATACATTCAAGCAATGATGCCGTTAGATGCATAGCTATAATCATAACATTCCAAAATGAAATTTTGGGATGTTACACAAACATCGCGAATAGCTCAGGGATCATTATTTCCATCCCTCGCATTTTATGGTTCATCACGAAGCTCTAGTAGCTTAGTGACAGTGACTTGGAGAACTATATCAATCACTATCTTATCTGGAAGATCAACTCCCACTCAATTTAAGCAATTGTAGTACCTAGACAATCTGAGCACATGATCATTCATTGAGCTATTCTCCTTTATCTTGCAGGCAAAGAATCTTGTTGGAGGTCTCATACCTTCAAAACGGGCACGAGCCAGAGATCCCAATTTCAGCTCTTAGAACATCTCATATGTTCTGTGATGTTCAAATCGTTTTGGAGCCTCAGTTCTAAGCCATAATGCATGACACACTGAACTATCAAGTAGTCATCAGAACGTGCCTGTTAGATGTTCCCAACATCTACAGACAACGCTTGAGGGGGTGGCGCACCGAGCGGTGCATTAAGGACATAAGCCTTCTGTGCATCAATGAGGACAATCCTCAGATCACGGACCCAGTCCGCATTATTGCTACCATCATCTTTCAACTCTATTTCTCTAGGAACATATAAAAATTCAAGGGAGCTACAATGCGAGCTAGTAATCTACAACATATTTTGCAAAGGCATTTTGACTATGTTCTTGATAATGAGTTTAGTTAATCATATTACTTAAAAAATTCCACTGAAATTGGCATCCCTCTGGTCATTCGAGTGTCACATGATCCAAATCCACCAACTCAAGTCCGGTCAACACATGAGTTGAGGTGATTTCAATGGTGAACATCTTCATGTTGATCATATCTACTATATGATTTCAATGATTTCAAAGATTTCAATGGTGTTCCAAGGCCATGTCTATAAATGATAGGCTTGTCAAGTTTAACCCGAGTGTTCTGCACGTGCAACACTGGCTTGCACCCGTTGTATGTGAACGCAGAGTCTATCACACCCGATCATCACGTGGTGCCTCGACACAACGAACTTTCGCAACGATGCACACTTGGGGAGAACACAATTTTATCTTGAAATTTTAGTGAGGGAGCACCTTATAATGCTATCGTCGTCCTAAGCAAAATATGATGCATAAAATGATTAACATCACATGGAAATCATAAGTGACATGACATGGCCATGAACTTCTGCTTTTGATCTCCATCTCCAAAGCACCAACATGATCTCTATCGTCACCGGCATGACATCATGATCTCCATCATCTTGATCTCCATCAACATGTCACCATCGGGGTTGTCGCGCCCACCATGCTTCTACTACTATTGCTACCGCTTAGCAATAAACTAAAGCATTACATAGCACTTAATGATTGATGCACATGTCATACAATAACTAAAGACAACCCTATGGCTCCTACCGGTTTCCATACTCATCGACATGCAAGTCGTGATATCCTATACAAAACATGATCATATCATACATCACATATATCTCATCATGTAATTGGCCATATCACATCACAACATACCCTGCAAAAACAAGTTAGACATCCTCTAATTGTTGTTCCATGTTTTACATGGCTGCTACGGGTATCTAGCACGAACAATTCTTACCTACGCAAAACCACAACAGTGATACACAAATTGCTTTTAAACCTTCTCAAGGACCGTCTTTGTCAAATCCGATCCAACTAGAGTAGGAGAGACAAACGCCTGCCAGCCATCTTTATGCAAAAAAGTTACATGTCAGTCGATGGAACCGGTATCTCGCAAGCATACGAGTAAGGTTAGTCCGGGACGCTTCATCCCACAATACCATTGAATCAAAAATTGACCAAGGGAGGAAGCAATCTGTGCATCAACGCCCACAAAATCCTTTGTGTTCTACTCATGATCTTATCTACACATAGACTTATCTTATGATGCCACTGTTGGGGAACGTTGCATGGGAAACAAAAAATTTCCTTCTCAGATGCAACATCGATCCATGGTGATGAGCATGTACGTGAGGGAGAGTGGATCTACATACCTTTGTAGATCGCTAAGCGGGAAGCGTTAAGAAACGCTGTTGATGTAGTCGAATGTCTTCGTGATCCAAATTGTCGAGCATCCCATGATCCCATCACGATCCTTCTCACCATCCAATCACGATCCGTCCCGCGATCCCATCATGATCGGTCCCGCGATCAAATCACGAATCATCTCGCCATCCTGATCACGGTCCTTCCGATCAAGCACCGAACGGACGGCGCCTGTGCGTTCAGCACACGTACAACTCGATGATGATCTCTGCCTTCTTGATACAACAAGAGGGAGTGGAGAGGTAGATGAGTTCTCCGGCAGCACAACGACGTGGCCGCGATGGTGTTGGAACTATTCCGGCAGTGCTTCGCGTAAGCACTGCCGAACTAGACTAGAGGAGAAAACGATCTAGATGAAGTAGATGGTGTTGGGTTCTACCGTAGGTGCATCGCATGCAAATTTAAATTTTCCTATGCGCAGAACATCCAAGAACATGCTACGGAGATGAATCACAAATTGTTACCACTAGATGTGCAGTGCCGTGCAGCGGAAGTAGAGTTGGGGCAGCGCATTCGTGTGGTCCGTCTCCTCCTCATCCGATCTCCCTCGAACAGCCGGTCGGCGGATCCCACGGACAGGTTCGCCGGAGCGGCGCAAGTGCACCGCCTCTAACGGTATCCGTGCATGCAGAAGGAACACCCGTGCGGCGGACTGCTAGGTCCGATCACATGGATGGCGGCGACGAGTGGAGGTGGCTATTCGCAACCCATGCAAACCCTAATGACGGCGCCGAAGCAATCAACCGGATGGGTGTGCCGCACCTCCACTATATATAGTCATCCGGCGCGGGCTAACTCTTGGGCCTCGCACGAATCCTAAAGCCCACATGTTCCTTCCCTTAAGCGTGCGACCCTTTAGGTTCTCGTCCACTTGGTCGCGAGTCAGATGACATCCGACTCGACCGGTCAGTAGCGGCCTCTAGCAAGACGTGCCGACTCCGTGTCCGATGAAGCTGGTTAGGTGAACCTATACTTCACACTTCTATTCCCTTTGCCACACAATATATGTTGTCATGCACAAGGTGACATGGTCATCCTTGTTGCAACACGACCTCTTTCTCATTCCGGTGAATCTGACCAACACTTCGGATTATCTCATAATCCTCATTGCATGGCCATGCTTATCCAGGTCGGATCACCTAAGAGGGCCCAGAGTATATCTCTCCTGGTAGGAGGGGCAAATCCCATCTTGCTCGACCATGTCTTGCAGCATGGGTCTGGACAAGCCCAAAACCTACCTTTTTAACTACCCAGTCATGGAGTAGCGTTTGGTCGGCCCAAAGCAAGTCTGTCACCATCCCGAGTACATGCGCCAACTCAGGTCTTAGGACATATAATGTATGTTGTACTAGAGACTCACAGATGACCTATCACTGTGTCTCATAGTTGGGTTTGTCCAACTCAGACCTCATCTTGACTCGGATCCGACTATCTCAAATCCGACCAGACCTTTCTGAGTCCATATTATTCGGCTAGCATCCAATGCTACATGGTCAGTGAGACCGAACCATCCACCGTGTCATATGCTAGTCATATTAGTTGTGCGTCCACACAACCCTTTGGACTAGGGACCATTTAGGACAGTTATCATACAATGCATAGTCTCACAAACAAGTCACATACTTATTAATACACATCATTGATAATGTCCAAGGACTATCTTTATTCATAAACACAAAGGAAATATCATCATACATGATTGCCTCTAGGGCATATCTCCAATAGTCTCCCACTTGCACTAGAGTCAATCAAATAGACATTAAATGCCCATAGCTCTAACGTGCCCCTCATGCTTGGGTTGTGGAAGTGACTTAGTTAATGGATCTGCAACATTTGCATCCGTATGAATCTTGCACAAATTGGTATCACCTTTCTGTACGAGCTTTTGTATCAAGTGATATTTTCGGTCTATGTGCCTGGTCTTGTGGTGTTGTCTCGACTCCTTGGCCTGTGCGATGGCACCTGAATTATCACAATAAAGGTCAAACGGTTTTGACAAGCCCGGGAATACACCAACATCTTCCAGGAACTTCCGAATCCAAACACCTTCCTTTGCGGCTTCACAAGCCGCAATGTATTCGGCCTCTGTTGTGGAGTTGGCCACCGTATCTTGCTTGGAACTCGTCCAGCTCACTGCTCCTCCATTCATGACATACACGAATCCAGTTTGCGATCGACAATCATCCCTATCGGTTTGGAAACTAGCATCAGCGTAACCCTTTACGCAGAGCTCCTCCTCACCTCCATAAACTAGGAAAATCTCTTTAGTCCTTTTCAGGTACTTCAAGATAGTTTTCACCACAGCCCATTGACTCTCACTTGGGTCGGCCTGGTATCTCCTTCTTAAGCTTATTGCATAGGCAACATCCGGCCGTGTACATAGCATGGCATACATGATGGATCCAATTGCCGAGGCATATGGAATCCTACTCATCCGGTTTTGCTCATCAGAAGTCGTAGGACTCTAACTCTTGCTTAGCCTTATACCATGTGAGACGGGCAGGAACCCTTTCTTGGCCTCACCCATGTTGAACCTCTTCAACACTTTGTCTATGTACGTGCTCTGGCTTAAG
This sequence comes from Hordeum marinum, assembly GCA_022496015.1. Lineage (NCBI taxonomy): Eukaryota > Viridiplantae > Streptophyta > Magnoliopsida > Poales > Poaceae > Hordeum > Hordeum marinum. Next base: position 304,094,024 of record CM039673.1, read on the forward strand.
CCGATCAACCTCCTCGATCTATCTATATAGATCTTGATGCCTAAAATGTACACTGCCTCTCCAACGTCTTTCATCGAAAACTTGCCATTCAATGATCCCTTGACTGAGTTCAGCATCGAAACATCATTTCCGATCAGCAGTATGTCATCCACATACAAGATCAAAAATACTACCGAGCTCCCACTAGACTTCTTGTATAAACAATAGTCCTCTTCATTCTTCATGAAACCAAGGTCAACGATGACTTCATCAAAATGAATGTTTGAACTCCGAGCTTCTTGCCTCAATCCATAAATGGATCTCTTGAGCTTGCATAGTTTACCAGTGTTAGTTGGATCGAAAAAACCTTCGGGTTGTACCATGTATACATCCTCTTTTAACTACCATATCTCATAATCGAAATATGCATCTATAGCTAGTATGATCCTCACCGACTTTAGCATTGCTACCAGCGAGTAGGTCTCATCATAGTCAATTCCTTAAACTTATCCATAACCTTTAGCGACAAGTCGAGCTTTGTGGATCTGAACATTTCCATCCACATCGGTTTTCTTCTTAAAGACCCATTTGCAACTAATGGCAACTATGCCAGGTGGGGGATCAACCAAGTCCCAGACTTGATTCTCATCCATGGACTTTAACTCGGATCTCATGGACTCTAGACATGCTCGGAATATGGGCTCACCATCGCTTCCGCATACGTGGCCGGCTCGTTGCTTTCCAGCAACAATACATCGTGCATTCTGCGCAATCTTTTTGACCTCCTTGGCTCCGGTGCCGATTCCACTACAGGTTCTCTAGCCAACTCCGGTGTGATCTCATCACCAACTGAGTTGTCCCCGAGTGGCTCTCAAATTTCTTCGAGTCGCACCGTTCTCCCACTGGCCTCCCGACTGAGAAACTCTTTCTCTAGGAAAACCCCATTCCGAGCAACAAACATTGTGTTCTCTTCTCGATTGTAGAAGTTGTATCCAAAGGTTTCCCTTGGATATCCCACAAATATGCATTTATCCGACTTGGGTGTAAGCTTGTCCGACATGAGTCGCTTGACAAATGCTTCACAACCCCAAATCTTTAGAAAAGACAAACTAGAACTCTTCCCAGTCCACATCTCATGTGGTGTCTTGTCTATGGATTTAGATGGTACCCTATTAAGTGTGAAAGTTGTAGTTTCTAGAGCGTATCCCTAGAATGACAAGGGTAAATCTGATTTGCTCATCATCGATCGGACCATGTCCAAAAAGGTTCAATTTCTCTGTTCTGACACACCGTTGCTCTGCGGCGTACCCGGAGGTGTGAGCTGAGGTACTATACCTCAGCTTTTCAGATGATTATCAAACTCCTGGCTCATGTACTCACCTCCACGATCTGATCATAGAAATTTTCTCGTCTTGTCGAGCTGATTTTCATCCTCGTTCTGATACTCTTTGAACTTTTCAAAAGTTTCTGACTTGTGCCTCATCAAATAGATATATCCATATCTACTCAAGTCCTCGGTAAAAGTCACGAAGTACTGATAGCCCCCTCTCGCCGTTGTGCTCATTGGACCACACGCATCACTATGTATAAGTCCAACAGCTCGGACGCCCTCTCGCAACTCTTTGCAAAAGGAGACTTAGTCATCTTGCCTAGCAAGGATGATTCGCATGTCTCGAACGACCCGAAGTCGGACGAAGTTAGGAGTCCATCACATCATGGAGCTTCTTCATGCGTTTCAGACTAATGTGTCCAAGCCGGCAATGCCAGAAGTATGTTGGATTTATCTCATTAGGCTTATGCCTCTTGACATTCATGTTATAGACTGGTTCCGTTTCTAGATTTAAAATAAATAGCCCATCTACTATGGGTGCATAGCCATGGAACATTCCATTCAAATAAAATGAACAACCATTGTCCTTTATAATGAATTCATAACCTTGACTCATCAAGCATGAGGAAGGAAATAATGTTCTGACTAAGTGCGGGAATGTAATATCAATTATTCAATTCCAAAATAAATCCAGAAGGAATCTTGAGCTGCATCTTGCCGACCTCCAACGCAGCAACTCTTGCTTTGTTGCCGACCCTGATGTCAATCTCCCCTTGTGCCACACGCCTAGTTCTTACCAACCCTTGCATCGAGTTGCAAATATGAACAACCGATCCAGTATCAAACACCCAAGAGCTACTAGGTATGTCATCAAGGTAAATGTCTATAACATATGTAACAAGTGTACCTTTGCCTGAAGAAGCATCTCCGGCCTTCTTGCCGTGCTCAACAAGCCACTTGCTATAGTTCCTCTTCCAGTGATCAGCTTCCTTGCAGTGAAAGCAAATGGTCTCTGAGTTTGGTCTGGACTTTGGCTTAGCGGTGGAGATAGCCTTCTCTGTGCCCTTGCCTTACCCTTTTTCTTGGACTAACTCTTCTTGAACTTAGCCGAGTTCTGCACCATCAACACTTGATGCGTGCCTTTCTTAATATCTTGCTCTACCACCTTGAGCATCCCATGCAATTCAGTGAGCTTCTTATCCATGCCGTGCATATGATAGTTCGGGACGAACATCCCATAGCTAGGTGGAAGAGAACCCAAAATTGCATCCGTGGACAGCTCGTCCCCAAGTGGGAAGCCTAACCGATCCAAAGCTTGTACGTACACGATCATCTTGATCACATGCAGGCTCAGTGGATCACCCTCCTTCAGCTTACAATCCATCAAGGACTGCCAGACGTTGAACCTTTCGGTCCTAGCCTGCACTTGAAACATGCGCTTCAAACTCTCGATCGTATCGAAAGCCTGAATGTTTTCGAAATGCTGTTGCAAATCGGGCTCCATACAAGCCAGCATGAGGCAGCTGATCTCGTTTGTTCATCAACGAGTTTCTAGTGGGCATTCTTGGTTGTGGCATTAGCATTCTCGGCAAGTTCCTCTGGAAGTGGATCCTCTAGAACATGTTCCTTTTATCGTGCTTGAGAACGATTCTCAGATTTCTATACCAGGTGGTAAAGTTTGTTCCATTCAGTTTATCCTTTTCCAGAATTGATTTCAATGCAAAGTTGGGTTGAGAAGGTGGTGCCATTGATCTACAACAGAGAATATGCAATCACTAAGCAATGTATTTATGTAGAGTAATTCAAGCATTAAACAGAACTACTCCCACTGAAGTTGGCGTCCCTCCGCAAACTTTCAATGGTTCAGGACCCGTCTAGCGCGAGCGACTAGTGAGCTTTAGCATCACTGCTAGCCAACTTGCCTATTTGGTAAGCAACATCTTGCTAATCGTATCTCTATACGACTCATGTCAGTTGGGTAGGTATCTCATACCCTGGCTCCCAACCTTCTTTGCCACAACGCCCAAAACCGTTTTGATAGCCTTGTCAAGTTAACCCGATGCAATGCATGTCCGTGTCCGACACGAACCCTCCAGTTCAAGGACACCTAGAAGCACCTCAATTTTATGAGCCCACTAGTAGACGTACTTGATGTACGAAGGTGCAAATCCGGAATGGCAATATACTTGATATTAATGAGGGATCTTTCTACCATTATAACATGCATAGAAACAAGAAGCAATATCAATCACATATAAACATAAATATGTGAAATAGTATGTCTCCTTCATGGGCTTCCTTCCATGGCCGGCTCCTACTCCGATGACCAAGGTGGAACTCCATCTTGTCCGTCACGCCATGATCGGCTATGTGCAGTTGATCTCATGAACCGTGCACATAGCCGATCTCATGAATGACGACGGATCTCATCCGCCCCCTCCACATATCAAATATGTATCCGATCTGAATCCAAATCCTATAATAGAGGCTCTGATACCACTGTTGGGTTCTGTCGTAGGTGAATCGCATGCAAATTAAAATTTTCCTACGCGCAGAACATCCAAGAACATGCTACGGAGATGGATCATAGATTGTTACCACTAGACACGCAGTGCCGTGCAGCGGAAGTAGAGTTGGGGCAGCGCGTTCGTGTGGTCCGTCTCCTCCTTGTCCGATCTCCCTCGAACAGCCGGTCGGCGGATCCCACGTACAGGTTCGTCGGAGCGGCACAAGTGCACCGCCTCTAACGGTATTCGTGCATGTCGGAGGAACACCCATGTGGCGGACTGCTAGGTCCGATCACACGGTCGGCGGCGGCGAATGGAGGTGGCTATTCGCAACACATGCAAACACTAATGACGGCGCCGAAGCGATCAACCAGATGGGTGTGCCGCACCTCCACTATATATAGGCATCTGGCACGGGCTCAACTCTTGGTCCTCGCACGGATCCTAAAGCCCACGTGTTCCTTCCCTTAAGCGCGCGACCATTTAGGTTCTCGTCCACTTGGTCGTGAGTCAGAAGACATCCGAATCGACCGGTGAGTAGCGGCCTCTAGCAAGACGTGTGGACTCCAAGTGTCTGATGAAGCTGGTTAGGCGAACCTGTACTTCACACTTGTGTTGTTGCCACACGATATATGTTGTCGTGCACAAGGCGACATGGTCATCCTTGTTGCAACATGACCTCTTTCTCGTTCCGGTGAATCCGACCAACACTTCAGATTATCTCATAATCCTCATCGCATGGCCATGCTTATCCAGGTCGGATCACCAGAGAGGGCCCAGAGTATATCTCTTCTGGTAGAAGGGGAAAATCCCATCTTGCTCGACCATGTCTCGCAACATGGGTCTGGACAAGCCCGAAACCTACCTTTGTAACTACCCAGTCACAGAGTAGTGTTTGGTCGGCCCAAAGCAAGTCTGTCACCATCCCGAGTACATGCGTCAGCTCAGGTCTTAGGACATAGAATGTATGTTGTAGACTCACGGATAACCTATTGTTGCGTCTCATAGTTGGGTCTGTCCAACTCAGACCTTATCTTGACTCGGATCCGACTATGTCAAATCCGACCAGACCTTTCTGAGTCCATATTATTCGGCTAGCATCCAATGCTACATGGTCAGTGTGACCAAACCATCCACCGTGTCATATGCTAGTCTGATTAGTTGTGCGTCCACACAACCCTTTGGAATAGGGACCATTTAGCACAGTTATCATACAATGCATAGTCTCACAAACAAGTCACATACTTATTAGTACACATCACTGATAATGTCCAAGGACTATCTTTATTCATAAACACATAGGAAAGATCATCTACATGATTGCCTCTAGGGCATATCTCCAACAGAGGGAGAACGTGGAAATTAGGGTTAGCTCCCCCTCTAAATCCTCTAGTATATATAGGAGGGAGGGAGGGGAGGAGGCAGCCTCAAACCTTCAAAGTTTGGCCGAAATTGGATGTGGAGGAGTTGTACTCCAATCCTAATAGGAGTAGGATTCCTCCTCTCCACTTGGAAACCCTTTCCACCTTTTCCACCTTTGGGTTTTTCCCACCCCTAGCCGCGTGGGCCTTAGTGGGGGGTTCGGCCCTCCCACTAGGAGATGGTTTGACTCCTACCACAGACCATGAGGTCCTTTGGGTCGACACACCTTCCCGATGGCCCTCGGTACCCTCCCGTCACTTCCGGTACACTATGAAGTACCCGAAACTTTTTGGGTTACCAAAACAAGATTTCCCATATATCAATCTTTACCTCCGGACCATTCCGGAGCTCCTCGTGATATCCGGGATCTTATCCGGGACTCTGAACAACCTTCGGTCACCAACATACATAACTCAATACTACTAAAACATCACCGAACATTAAGTGTGCAGACCCTACGTGTTCGAGAACTATGTACACATGACCGAGACACCTCTACGGTCAATAACCAATAGCGGGACCTAGATGCCCATATTGGTTCCTACATATTCTACGAAGATATTTATCGGTCGAACCTCTATGTCAAGGATTTAGTTAATCTCGTACGCTGTTCCCTTTGTTCTTCGGTATGTTACTTGCCCGAGATTCGATCAGCGATATCTCTGTACTGTCGGTGTCAAAACCGGCGGATCTCAGGTAAGGGGTCCTGAAATATGACACTAGAATCGACAATAATAGGAGACGAAGGGGGCACAGATTTACCCAGGTCCGGGCTCTCCTATGGAGGTAATACCCTACGTCCTGCTTGGCTATATTGATGATGGGGGGATACAGAGTTGATCTACCTTGAGATCGAATACCTAACCCTAGATGAGTTGTTCTGTCCCTATACCCTAAAACCCTCCAGCTTAAATAGACGCCGAGGATGCCTAGGGTTTACATATGGTCGGTTACATGCCAAAGAGATAAACATTCCGATTTACTACATCAAACATGGAGTGCAAGCCGTGCTTCCCAAAGCTTCCGTCTTGGAGACTGGGCCTTCAAATCTTTTAGTGTTCGGTAAGTAGCCCATATAGCCCGGCCCATAAACAATAGGTCGGCTATTTGAGGACCCCCTAATCCAGGACTCCGTCAATAGCCCCCGAACTTGCCTCCAATGCCAAGGGGATTCATCTCCAATTGCTTTGCGAATAGTCTTCGACTTGTGAGGTGAGTTACTTCTGATGATAAGTAGTTTTCCGCATAGTGGCATGTCCAAAAACTGCAAATTGATTAGCCTTGAAGGCCAAAATTCAAGGGGTAAACAATGTTCCTCAGACGACCTCTCTGACGAAAGGTCACAGCCCACTATGTCCGCTAGGCCAATTATATAGACTCGATTCATGGTTCGAGGCCGTTTAATCATCACGATCTACCAATATACCGATCATGTCCCGTTTTATACAGGATATACTTAATCACGCGCGTGCAACGGCTCACACATCTCGGGAAGTGGAGGGATTCACAATGCAGCAAGGGGAGTCCAAATCGACAGGCCTCATAAAAAGAGGAGGAAAACCCCAAAGGCTATTCATGCTCTCCATTCGACTTCTCCGCCTCCTATTCATTAGCGCCTCTGGAGCATAGATCTAGGTCTCTTCGACCCCACCTCTGAGCTCATCAATGGAGGGCTCCAACGGCCAATGGGAAGCTTCCATGATCACCGAACGGGACATTCTCGACCTCAAGAAGGCTGGCTACCTCTCCGCCAACATCCCTAACCGCACAGCGGAGGAGGGCCAAGTGATCCCCGCCTCCAAGCCAGGCGAAAGGGTGGTGTTCATCTCCCACTTCATCAGGGGATGAGATTTCCTATCCACCCCTTCGTCGGGGGGGCTGATGTTCTTCTACGGCCTCGACTTCCATGACCTCCCGCTGAACTGCATCTTGCACAACTCGGCGTTCATCCTCATCTGCAAGGCCTTCCTGCGCACCGAGCCACACTTAGGGCTCTTGCTTCAGGTGTTCAACATCAATTCCAAGTGCGTCAGCGACAAGCACACAGATTGCGGCAGGGCCTTAATGGAAAGCTCACCCGTGTCGCGTGGCCGTCGGGCACCCTTATCGATACCATCAAGGGGTGGCAGAAGGAGTGGTTCTAGGTCACCGAACCACATGAAGAGGGTCAGCACCCCGATGCCGCATTCAGATCTAGTCCCCCCACCAGACTGGCTTCATGGCTCGAAAATGGCCTTGTCTGGGGACCGGGCAAGGAGGTGAGTGAACTGGAGAAGCGCATCCGCTCCATGGTCGAGGAGGGCACCAAGTTGACCGATGTGGTCTAGGTGATGCTTCGAAGACTCATCCTCCCCTGCCAGCACCGGGACCCCCCTGTGGGCTCGTGAACTCGATGCCGAACCCACAGTTCGGAATCTCTTCCGCACTACGCAGGAGAACTTGTGGAAGGCGCTCTTCAAATCACAAAAGAGTTGGCCATCCAAGGAGGACAAGGATCACCCTAGCTTGGTCGGCTTTATTACATAGAAGATTCTCATAACCCCTTATCCGATCTATCTTTGCAGAGATGGCTGAAGAAAGCCATGAATATTAACAGTCGGGCACCTCATCCCAAAGACGAGAGGACCGGGTTGTTAGCCAAAATTTTCATGGTAAAGCTTTACGAGGCTCTCACGAAGAAAGAGAAGAATAAGAAACCAGGCTAGGCTGGCATCCGCATCAAGGACTAGCATGATGCCTCATCCGAGGATACCCCTGCCTCCTCAAATCAGGAGGAGGCTAAGGAGGAGGAAGAGGAATAAGAGGAGGAGGAGGAGGAGGCTGAGGTCGAGGGCAAGGGATAGGAAATTCCCCTTGTGCCAGGAAGAGAGCGGCGTCTTCGAACGCTCTGGAGCAGGTCCCTTCTCCTGCCCAGAAGAGGGCGCGGCGGATGCAGGTGATTCCTTCTGACGATAGTTTGGACTTGGACACCACGTCCGAGCACCTCAAGGAGGTTCCACGAAGGAGCCTACGGGTCAAGCACCCCCAAAATGTTTAGGATACGAAGACCCTCCTGTTCATTACGAATAGATTTAGAGTTTGCTAACACACAGGTTATTGGCCTTGCAGCCCCCTACGCGTTATCCCCACCAAGGTGATATCGTATGGGGAGACCCCGCCCACTGAACTGGCACAGAGCGGGGATGCCTCGCATCTCGCCACTCCAGGCGCCACGAGGGACGCCATGGAGGTGACATCCCAGCATACTCCTATGGAGGTGGACACCGGTGGCGAGGGAGATCGCACCCTTATGGGTGCGGTACTATAGAGCATCTAGTCCATTGACAACGGACTGAAGGAGGCCTTCAAAGGTCTCCTTACGGGTTTTCAAGTAAGTCACCCGATGTGTTTATTTTGCAAAGATTTTATTTATTCGCATTATATACATGGCAGCACCCGAGCACTAGGTGAGGTGAAAAAGCTCACCTAGGGGTCACATCTGAATCTGATACCGAACTAGATGCACTTTAAGTGTCTGGCATGTTAGAATAACTCAACATATGATCGGGTTGTTGATAATTCGGGAATTGAGGGCCCATGTAATGTATCGTCTGGGTTTGTAATGCAGGCTTCATCATCGACGGCTGCCATAAATGGCGCCAAGCTGGAGGAGCTAAATTGGAAGCTGAAGCGCTCTGAAGATGAAGTTGAGGCCCTTAACCGAAGGTTCGACGAGGCTCAAGGTATGTCAAAACAGAATCCGAATGCCTTTGTCTGAACTCTATCATCCGAATACTGTCAATGCACCTTTTTCACATTGTACAATGCACGCGCAGCCTCGGCGAAGGAGATGGAGAGGCTCAAGGCCGAGCTCCAGTGTGTGAAGGACAAAATGGCCGCCGAGAGGGATGCTGCTAAGGAAATGGCTGTCGTCCTTTCCGCCATGCGGGCCACTAGTGGCAAGCATGAAGCTCGCGTGGTAGAGGTCCAGAAGGAGATCAAAGACGCCAGTGAAAGATGCGAGGCCTTGGAGCAGAAGAATAAGGCGAGCTCAGCCAAACTATCCACTTTGAAAACTGAACTCCAGAAGGAGCGGATGGACAGATAGTTCTACGAGGAGCAAGTGCGCCAGGCCAAGGACATAGCAGATGGTAAGCCGTACTCACTAAAGTGCGTATTTGGGGATAGCAAACTCGAATTGCTTACCCGGGTGTGGCGATCCTCAGGCGCATCCTCTGATCTCCAAAAGAGCGTGGCGGATGGCAATCAGCTGTTCGCCTCGCGAGGAGAAGCAGATGAAGCTTAGCTATTCTGGGCACAGTTCAGAGCCCCCGAGCATCCTCCTCTTCTGGTGGAGCAGCTGAAACAGCTGATGGAGCTGCACCAGATGGCGAAGCCGGCCATGAAGGACCTCTGCATCCGCATATGGCTTGGCGAGCCACCGCCAGGCAGCTACTTTGGCATGGTGCAGAGGTTGATTGCTACTTCGCCCCGCCTCGGCATCGTCAAGCGCTCTTCCTGCATCGAAGGAGTGCGGATGGCCCTTGCCAAGGCCAAACTGCACTGGCCGGGGCTAAATCCGATAAAGGTAGCCACCGACCCGCCGCCACCCGGGAAGGAGCATCGATGCCTCGAGCTATACTTTGATGGAGTGATGGAGAGTGCTCAGGTGATAGCGTCACAGTGTTCGGATGATAAAATGTTTGAATGAGCTATAATGTGTCCGAAGACTTGCCCAAACTTGTAATGATATTAGTATTTGTTCATATATGATTTTGCATTCCTTTATAACTCTTATGTGGCTATTTAATATTGAAAGATGCGAGTCGTCGGTTTCAGCCCCCGCGTAGATACTACATGGGGTGTCTATGCCAATGCACTATGTCCCTTAGCTGTATTATCGGAAGCCAAAGGTGGTACAGTGCGGTAGACTAGGCAATCAGACTATAGTACTTTATTTCTTTCACTTAGAAGTAGGGGCGCGAAAAGGACTACAGGAAGCGTACGATTAGCCACCGAAGTGTTGTGATGTTCGGACGAACCGTAGCCAAAGACGGTATCACAATGCTTGCATAAAGGGAAAATTCCTCGTATAACACGGAATAACCTCTTACGAGGATTGAAGTATAATACTTCCAGCTCGGGTTCATAGACCAGATCTCGCATACTAGGACAGTCCGTTTTTGGCTTTCTCCCCTGAGGTGCTTGACCAGACTATCCGGAAGCACAATCACAAGGGTTCTCCCTTTGCCTTTTTAGTCGAACGAGCAGAACATAAAGGGGCAAGCACAGGAGCCGGGCAACCCAACTATTGACCGAAGACATAGCTCGGAACCGATGCATATAAAGTGAACACCAAGATGTCAAACGCATGATAGAATGTACATAAGGCGATTTGTTTTTAAACTCGAGCCCCTGGTCTATTAGACGGTTGCCTCGCATCATATCAAACAGGTCCACGAGAAGAGGGAGAGAGTAAAAAATATGCGCCAAAAAAGGACGGATGAGGCAAACTTGTGCCACGCAATTTGCATTTTTCTCAACAACTCTTATAGCTCGGATTGCCGAAGCAACTGTTTACACGTATGTGAAAGAAATAAATATACAAGAGTTGTTGTACCAGGGGTCTTCGATTAATAACTTGACGTCCTCAATATGCCCCGTTGCTAGTTGACTCCTGCTCTTAGATGCACCTTGATGGGTGTTAGTGTTCGGCGAACGGATCTTGCAAACAAGGTCTTGAAAGGCCGCCGAATTGTAGGTGAGCTTTACGACATAGGCAGGTTCTTTAGGAGCACCTGCATTTTGTCCAAAGACGTGTTGAGGCTAGAGGTTTGGGCTAGCCGAACACCCCTATTTATTTCCCCACCGCTACCCATGGAATTTTAAGTGCGAAGTTGTGCCTCCTTGGCACGTACTTTGCTTGTCTTAGGGCTGTGTGGTGGGGGGCGAGTCCCTATTGAAGGCAGGAGGAAGGATATGAGTTTTTGGTCTGAAGCCGAACTCGCTTTCCAGCCTTGTGTGCCTTCATGGCGGATGTCGAAACTTGTCGATCTTCTTTGTAGCTGAATTCGGCCAGCAGGGCTAGTGCATGTTCCTCAGTTCTAAGGGAGCGCTCTATATTGCCGTTAAGAGTAATGACCCCTTGGGGCCCGGCATCTTGAGATTGAGGTATGTGTAATGTGGGACTGCGTTGAAATGAGCAAACGATGTCCGACCAAGCAGCGCGTGATAGCCGCTGTGGAAGGGCACAATGTCGAAGATCAAGTCTTCACTGCGAAAGTTATGAGGCGAGCCGAACACAATTTCTAGGAATACGAAACCCGTACATCGGGCCTCAATGCCTAGGATCAATCCTTTGAAGGTAGTGCTACTGGGTTTGATCCTGACAAATCTATGCCCATCTTTTTCACCGTATCTGAGTAAATCAGATTAAGGCTACTTCCTCCGTCCATTAGGACTTTTGTGAGGTGATACCCATCTATAATGGGGTCTAGGACGAGGGGCACCGAACCCCCATGATGGATACTAGTTGGGTGATCACGCAGATCAAAGGTGATCGGGTATGCCGGCCATGGGCTGTATTTCGGGGCTATGGGTTCCACAGCGTAGACCTCCCGTAGGGCGTGCTTCCTCTCCTTCTTAGGTATATGGGTGGCATATATCATATTCGCCGTTTTGACTTCGGGAGGAAATTTCTTCTGTCCGCCACTAATTGGACCTCGAGGCTCATCCTCGTCCTCGCTGCGAGAGCTTTTGCCTTGGTCCTCGGGTGATATTTTGCCGGCCTATTTAAACACCCAACAATTGCGGTGTGTGTGGTTGGTGGGCTTCTCCGGAGTCCCATGGATTTGACAAGGCCTTTCCATGATCTTCTCCAGCTGCATGGGTTCGTCATGATTGCCTTTAGGAGGCTTCTTCCGCTGCCCAGGTCGGGAGTTGCAGAATCCGGCATTTACAACCATCTCATCAGCATTGCTATTATTGTGCCGACACTTATTCTTATTGCGCTTTGGTTTTCCGTTGCCATCCCGGGCTTCAGAGGCTTCGGGATCTTCGGAATTGTGGCTACGTCAGGCCAGCCAATTGTCTTCACCCACGCAAAAGAGGGTCATGAGGGAGGTAAGGAAGGACATGGTCCGACGATTATCCTGGCCAAGATGGCTGGCCAGCCATTCATCCCGAATATTGTGCCGAAAGGAGGCTATGGCCTCAGCATCCGGACAGTCGACAGTTTCGTTCTTCTTAGTCAAGAACCGATTCCAGAATTGCCGAGCAGACTCGTCGGGCTTCTGGACGACGTTGTTGAGATCGGAAGAGTCAGGTGGGCGGACATAGGTACCTTGGAAGTTAGAGCGGAACACATCTTCCAGGTCATCCCAGCATCCAATGGAGTTTTCAGGGGGGTCTGTTTAACCAGTGCCGAGCTGGCCCTTAAGCCTAAGAGGTATATATTTGGTGGCATGGAGATAGTCTCCTCACGCCATGTGGATATGGAGGAGGAAGTCCTCGATCCATACGGTTGGGTCAGTAGTCCCATCATACTGTTCTATATTCACAGGTTTAAACCCCTCGGGGAACTGATGTCGCATTACCTCATCTGTGTAGCACAGTGGGTGAGGGGCGCCTCTGACCCGTGCTATGTCGCACCTGTAATCGACGTCTGTGTGGTCCCGGTTGCGTTCCTGGATTCTGTTGTTTTGGTCGAACCATGGTCTGCACCTGCCCCGTCTATCGGGTGAGTACTCTCTGGATCCGTAGATGGATCTTGTACAGCCTGCTCTATGATCCAAGTCATCTCGCAGGTCGAACCTGTCATTGGGGTGTAATGGCTCCTTACCCCGTCTTCGGGGCATTGCCTGTATATAATTGGTGTAGTTAGCCGTCCTGTCCCGTCCGCGAGGGGGGCGGTCCGGCTTGTCGTATGGAGTATGGTTCAAAGATGGAGTATCAGTTAGTTTGTCATCGAATTGCGATAGTAGCCTTCTTCGTGGGTAGATTTTGGGCTGGTCCGACAGACCGGTGCCGTATACTTCCTCAGCTGAGAGGACTTTCGTCCATCGATCATTGATCTAATCCTGTTCGGCTTTCAGTTGCCGTTCTTTAGCTTTCAAGATGTGAGCCGTTGCTTTGAGCCGCTGCCTAATTTCCTCCCGATCTTTGAGGTTATCAGGGATGTACAAGTCATCGTCTTTTGGTATATCTTCCTCCTCGACGGGGGGAAGGTAATTATAGTCTTCGGAGTCATTGACATTATGGGGGTTGTTCTGGTCCTCAGGCCCTTCCAGACCCGCTAACGGGTGTTCGAGGATATCGGGCTTGTCATGGTGAGTAGGGATATTACCGTCCCTGTTGCTGATGATAGCATTCCTTCCCTTTTTGCCTTTGGACCGTTTATGCGGTTTCTGGCGCCTTGATGGCACATCGCCCGACTTGTCACCATAGTTGTTAGGTATGTTGTCTCCGTTTGGAGTATCTACCATGTAGACATCATATGTGGAAATGGTGGCCCACCTCTTGGTGTTAACGGGGGTGGGAGCACGATCCTCTTCATCCATGTATTCTGCCTCCTCGGAAGCATAGTCCACCATGTCGGTTAAATCTTCAACAGTGGCTATCAACTGGGTGGTGGGTGGGTCGAAAAATTTGTCCTGACCCGCACCATAACCGAACTGAGCATAGATCGGGGTTGGATCGTTGGTGATCTTCATCGACGAGATCCGTTCTAGGGCCTCGCCAACCGCTGAGGGCCCGATCAGATCAAGCTGTTCGGAACTTGCGGAGTTAACTCTAAGGCATCGGACATGGGGAGTGTTCGGCAGGAACAGGTGTCCGGTCATCTGGCTCAATGGCCGGACCAGGATAGGAGGTCGGCCCATCGCCATGGGTGACCCCATTGGCATGTCCGAAGAAGGGGCTCGAGGTTAAAGCCTCAGAGTCCTTGGGTGCTACAGGCGAAGCTGCGAGCCCGGTTAATGACAAGTCACCCCAAGAGTCTACGGCAAACTCTAAGTTTCCAAATCTGACCTCTCGATCAGGGGGCGAAGCTCTCAACACGACCTAGATGTCCAGTGGGATTAGCGTGCAGCACAACGCTGTCGAAGGCGATGATCTATCCTGGGACAAAAGTGTCCATGTTGCGGACCTCTTTATTGATGACAAGGTGAGACATCGATTCCATGTTGCTCACAGAGGAACTCTCAATGAAAGCACCAATGTCGGTGTCAAAATCGGTCGATCTCGAGTAGGGGTTCCCGAACTATGAGACTATAATCGACGGTAACAGAAGACAAAGGGGACATAGATTTACCTAGGTTCGGGCCCTCCTATGGAGGTAACACCCTATGTCCTGCTTGGTTGTATTGATGATATGGGGGTTTATAGAGTTGATCTACCTCGAGATCGAATAACTAACCCTAGATGTGTTGTTCTGTCCCTATACCTTAGAACCCTCCAGCTTATATAGACGCCAAGGATGCCTAGGGTTTACACATGGTCGGTTACATGCCTAAAAGATAAACATGCCTATTTGCTACATCAAACATGGAGCACAAGCCGTGCTTCCCGAAGCTTCCATCTTAGAGACTAGGCCTTCAAATATTCCCGTGTTCGGTAAGTAGCCCATATAGTCTAGCCCATAAGAATAGGCCGGCTTCTAGAGGACCCCTTAATCGAGGACTCCCTCACCTCCACACCGCTTTGAACGGAGATTAGCATCCGCAAGGGTGTGAACTTCAAGATACATCGTCGTCTCTGCGTGCCTCGGTTACCTCTTGCCCAAGCCCCTTTACCTATGCACTTTACTTTGTAATAGCCATATTGTATCTTGCTATATATCTTTCTATCACTTAGTTGTTTATCTTGCTTAGCATAAGTTGTTGGTGCACATAGGTGAACCTAGTTGTTTTAGGTTTTGGTATTGACTTATTAAACATTAGTTTTATTCCGCATTTGTTCAATCCTAAACCGTAATTATTTTAAAGCGCCTATTCACCCCCTCTACGCGACATCCACGTCCTTTCAGTTGGCCCTGGCGGCTGAATTCCATTACAATGATGATCGGCCAACACCGACACCTGCCGTAAAGGCACGCAAGGTTGGGAAGCGAGCTCGGGTTCAGCCCGAACTCTTAGAACCCTCCTCTCCCTGTAAATAGGGACTCTCCCCCCATCGCACAGCCCTAGGACCAGCGAAGTACGTGCTAAGGAGGCACAACTTCATGCTCAAAATTCCATGGGCGGCGGTGGGGAAAAAGGGTAAGTGTTCGGCTGGACTGAACTACTACCATCACATATCTTCGGACACATTTAAGGGACCATCAAGGGCCTTATAAAGGCGTAAATCTCATCCACACTTCGGTAACTTCTCAAGACCTTGTTTGCAAGATCCGTTTGCTGAACAATACCACCCATTGAGGTGCACCACTCCCTAGGAGGCGCAGGGGTAGACAAGCGACATGGCACATCGAGGACGTTAGGTCACCAATCGAAGACCCCTTGTACAACCATTCCTGTTGTAGGATCAAGAGTGTGGTGTCTAGAGGGGGTGAGTAGACTAATAACAGGAAATTTCAAACCTAACCTTTTCCCAAGTTAATTGGTTGGCAGATTTTAACAGTTTTAGCAAGTCTAGTAGATCTAACAGCCCTACACATGCATGTCTAAGAGTATGGCAGCAGAAAGTAAAGACATTGCACATGAAGTAAAGAGATGGGAAAGGTAGATCAAACGCAATAAGAGACGCAAGGATTTTTCCCGTGGTTCCGATAGGTGGTGCTATCGTACGTCCACGTTCATGGAGTCTTCAACCCACGAAGGGTAACTGTTGGGGATATGACCCGCCGAAGAGGTTTCGGGTCATGTTATTGGCTCGTGAACCGGCCCAAAGGTGTGTTATAATATTAAGTGGCGCAGGAAGATAGGCGGTTCACGGTATGGGCCGTACGACGGCCCGTACTGAGAAGACCCGGGCGTGCAAGCCGACTCACAGACGGCTTGGCCATGAAGATAGAGAGAGACTCGGTTAGCAATTGTAACGACCCGGATGTTCTGACCTCTTATATAAAGGCAGACCTGGAGCGACTTAGAGGACAGGCAATCAAGAACTAGGTCAAGCTTTTAGCTCCTTGTAATCGATACGCAAGTAATACAAGCACAAGCAGGACGTGGGTTGTTACCTCGATTTGAGGGGCCAAACCTAGGCAAACCCGTGTCTTTCATCCCGACTAACCCCTTTGAGTCCACCTCATTGGCGATGGCCTCGAACCAAAGTTCGTTCACACGGACATCTGCCATGATAAAACCACGACAGTTGGCGCCCACCATGGGGCTAGCGCTTGGTGGTGTTGAGTTATCAAAGGGCTCTCTCCCAGGGCTCGAAGGATACGTGGTTGGAAGGATGAGCAGGAGTCGCCACAGTCGGCTCTACATCGACGATGCCGGCTGGGGGCTTGATGCTGGTTTTGTGGAGTATGGATTCCGGGTTCCGTTCGGCGGGATCCAGGTTTTCATCGGAAAGGTTGATGGATCTACACCCGGGCCGGACGTCTGCACCAACATCGTCGAGCCGGCTTGGCGTCTCCAATCTGCGCCTGTTACACAGTTTGCCCGTGCACGTCTGGGGCAGAAGCATGTTCTCGTGGGCTTCACTCAAGGCTTGGATCTGGAAGCGTCCAGGTCACAGGGAACTCTCGTTTGCTCGGAAGATGAGTCTTCCAGTGGGGAGACAGAATCAGTGTATCGGCTTAGCAACGGTGGCCTTGGGGGCTACTACGATGGCTATTCTGAGATAGAAGGAGTTGAGACGGATGCTATGAGCCCTCCGGTTCACGCGGCGGTATTCATGGCAGGATCAGCTTCAGCCGCCGATGACACGGCTGCAGGAGCCGCCGCAGCAGGCGATAGCCCGCCGCCGCCGGCTCAGGTTCTAGTGGAACTGATGGACGAACTTACAGCTCTCATGGCCATAGAGGTAACCCCAGATAATCAAGCAGCAAGGAATCTAGAGGTGGCACGGATCAAGGGCCGGATGGCAGAGGAACGACTGAGGATGGACGAGCTGAAAGCTCAGATGGAGGAAGAGGCGGAGCGTATCAAGGCAGACGCTTTCCGACTGGAGCTAGAGCAAAGGTCAGCGGCCGCGGTGCACCGGAGGAGGCATCAATCCCGTCTACCAGAATGTTACGAAGCAAGGAACCTTTTTAACACCCTTGGAGCGGGGTGGGTTATGGGTGCGCTGGAGAGCCGCCCGATGGAGCGCCCGGCGACTCATCCACCCCAGCATAACCAAATCTCTCCCAGGGATTTTCCAACACCGGTGGGTCATTATTCTAACCCGGCCGAAAACATGGTAGCAACAGCCACCGATCTTGAGACGATCCCCATCCCAGATGAGGCGCCCTTTGCGGAGGAGGTGCGGAATGCCATTGGATATTTACAGACGGCCATGGCCCAACAGGAGAAGTATGCTCACAGCCGGAGCCGGGTTCACTCTACCCCCCTCCCCAGTCAAAGTTTTAGCCGGCGTTATGAGTCGCCGGCGTGTTCCAGTAGTCACCCGTGCCGCAGACCATCGGAGGATAATAGGGCGGCTCAGGATGCGCAAGCCATCATGGGCCAGGCGGGAGACAGGCGAGAGGCGGAGGTAGCTATAGCCCGTCCAGAGCCGGCGCTTTCCGTGTCAACAGGAGCAGTTAGTACCAGAGCCATAGGGGTTCCATGTTTAACTCCGGCTATGAGGAGTGAACGGCTGCCCAAAGACTTTAAGGGGCCTCGAAAGGTTCCGAACTACACAGCTGATCTACCCCCGGAGGCGTGGGTTGAAAGTTATGAACTGGCCATGGAGATGCTGGATGTCAGTGAGGCGGTATGCGCAAAATACTTCATCATGATGCTTGAGGGTCCGGGCCATACATGGCTGAAAGGTTTGCCGCCTAACACGATAAGCTCATGGGCGGAGCTGAGAGCAAAGTATATTAAGAATTTCTAGGGGACCTGTAAGCAGCCTATGACTATTGTCGATCTAGACCACTGTGTTCAACAGGAGAATGAGTCGGCCCATCATTGGGTCCAACGGGTGTTGACCATTATTCCCTCTTCATAGCAGATCACGGCGGCCCAAGCGGTGCTTATCTTAGAGAAGAATTGTCATTTTGTTCCATTGAAGCAGAAGCTCGGCCGGCTCAAGCGCACGTGTCAGGATATGGGAGAGCTCATGACGGCCTTGACGAAGTATGCCGACTCAGATAACACAAAGGATCCGGGTTCGGATGATGAGAAGGCCAATCAAGCGAAGAAAAACAATCAAGGAAAGGGTTTTGCGAACAATGGGAATCAGAATAAGCGGAAGAACGCTGATGGCGGATCCGAGCTGGTTGCGAATACCAACACAGGACAGAATCATCCCAAGGGGGGTGGAAGATTCAAGCAAAGGAATAGGGGCCCCTTTAATTTAGAGGAGGCGCTTAGGAAGCCTTGTCCGGAGCACAGCATGCCCGACAAGCCGGCGTTACATGCGTGGGGTGATTGTTGTATCATGCAGAGGTTCAAAAACCAGCATTCCCAACCGCGTAATAACCAGGGCGGTGGCCCGCCCGACGGCTCAGGGCATGGCGGGTCAGGGGCTGGATTCGGCGCTGGCGGTTCAGGAAACGGGCAACCGGGTCAGAATAACCAAGGGGGGCACCAACAGCATCCTGGCAACAACGGCAATAACAACAGTCAGCAGCAGCGTAATCAATCCGGGTTTCAAAGTAACCCGAAGCAGCTCAGTTCTGGGCAGTATCATGTATTCACGACCGGTCACAGTAAACGAGACGAGAAGTTGCGGAGGCGAGCGGTTAATACGATTGCTCTGGCTCTCCCACGATATTTGCCGTGGTCTGAATATGATATAATGTGGAGCAGGGAGGACCACCCGCCGTGGGTGGATGACCCGGGACGGCTGGCTCTAGTTGTGGCCCCTCAGGTGAATGGCTATATGGTGAATAAAGTGCTCATGGACGGAGGTAGTAGCATCAATATCCTCTACTATGACACTTTCTGGCAAATGAAGTTGCTTGACAAGGATCTTAAACCCTCCTCCACTGTCTTTCATGGTGTGGTCCCGGGTAAATCAGCATACCCGGTGGGCCGAATATCATTGGAAGTAGCTTTTGGTGATGAGCATAATTACAGGGTGGAGTCTTTGTGGTTCGAGGTGGTCAAAATCAAAAGTCCCTATAATACGCTATTTGGGAGGCTGGCTTATGCTAAATTTATGGCTAGGCCTTGTTATGTTTATCTGCAGCTTAAAATGCCCGGCTTAAATGGCACAATTACCGTTCACGGTAACAGGAAAACGGCTCTGGAGTGTGAAGAAGGAGATGCGGCTTATGCAGAGTCTAGTTGTGCTCAGGAGGAGCTGAAGTTTTACAAAGAGAACATTGATCCGGAGGATATGACCCCGCTCAAGAAGCCTACAACAAAAGTTGAGCCGCCAGTCAAGTTTTCAGCGGATGATACCAAGGCAGTAGATTTCAATCCGGGTGATTCATCCAAGCATTTCATCATTGGGGCTCACATGGATTCCAAGTAGGAAAGCGCGCTCATCGAATTCATCCGTGAGAATCGGGACATCTTTGCATGGAAGCCTTTTGACATGCCGGGTGTACCAAGAGAGTTCGCTGAGCACAATCTCAATGTGGATCCAAAGTTTAAGCCGATCAAACAGTTTCTATGGCGGTTCAACGAAGAGAGACGTAAAGCTATTGGGGAGGAAGTGGCTCGGCTCTTGGCCGCAGGCTTTATAGTGGAAGTTTTTCACCCGGAGTGGTTGGCTAACCCGGTGCTAGTATTAAAAAAGAATGACATGTGGCGTATGTGCATAGATTACACGGACCTTAACAAGGCTTGCCCAGCTGACCCTTTTGCGCTCCCTCGTCTCGATCAAATTGTTGATGCAACAGCCGGATGCGAAAGTTTATGCTTCCTGGACGCCTATTCAGGGTATCATCAAATCAAGATGGCAATAAAGGATCAGGAGAAGACGACGTTTATTACACCTTTTGGGGCGTTCTGCTATGTCTCCATGCCTTTCGGGCTCAAGAGTGCCCAGGTGACTTACCAACGTTGTGTGCAGAATTGCCTCCACAGTCAGATTGGCCGAAATGTCCATGCTTATGTAGACGACATCGTGGTTAAATCCAGAAATAAGGAAACTCTTTTAGAGGATTTGAAAGAAACCTTTGACAATCTCTGGGTCTACAAGATGATGCTTAACCCAACAAAGTGTGTCTTTGGTGTTCCAGCAGGAAAGCTTTTGGGTTTCTTGGTTTCTGAGCGGGGCATTGAGGCTAACCCAGATAAGATTAAAGCCATCACTTCTTTGGGTGAGCCGACGTGTATTAATGACGTTCGGCGCCTTGCAGGGCGGATTGCTGCGTTGAGCCGCTTCATAAGCCGGCTTGGGGAGAAAGCTTTTCCTTTATACCAGATGATGAAGAAAATAGACAAGTTTAAATGGAGCGCAGCAGTGGCTGAAGCGCTTGAAATTCTTAAAAAGCAGTTGACTGATCCGCCAATGTTAGCCGCTCCGGTTGAGAAAGAGCCTTTGCTCCTGTACGTAGCGGCTAACAATAGAGCAGTCAGTGTGGCAATTGTGGTTGAGCGCAAGGAGGCAGGGAAAGAGTACCCTGTGCAAAGGCCGGCTTATTACATTAGTGAAGTTTTGGCAGAGTCTAAACAGAGGTATCCGCATTGGCAGAAGTTAATATACGGAGTTTTCTTGGCCAATCGCAAGTTAAAGCATTACTTTTGCGGGAACCAAATAACAGTGGTCAGTTCTGCCCCATTGGGGAATATCATTCAAAATAGAGAGGCTACAGGGAGGATTGCCAAGTGGGCCTTAGAGCTGAGTCCTTTTGGCATCAAGTATGTTCCTCGTACAACAATTAAGTCTCAAGCTTTGGTGGATTTCATAAATGATTGGACTGACATTCAAGCCCCCGAAGAGAAGCCGGATAACACGTATTGTACTATACACTTTGATGGATCCAAGCAGCTAGAAGGGTCCGGGGCAGGAGTTGTTCTCACCTCCCCCAAGGGTGACAAGTTTTGTTATGTGCTCTGGTTAATGTTTCCTTGTACTAATAATGCAGCTGAGTATGAAGCATTGCTCCATGGTCTTAGAGTCGCTAAAGAGATGAACTTAAACCAGGTCAGGTGTTTAGGCGATTCAGATCTGGTGGCTCAGCAAGTTTCAGGCACTTGGGATTCCAAGGATCTGCGGATGGCGGCTTACCGGCAGGCGGTGGATATCATCGCTGGTCACTTCAAGGGGTACCAGGTGGATCACATTGATCGTCGCAGGAATGAGGCGGCCGATGCCTTGTCACGGTTAGGTTCTCAACGAAAGCCGGTACCACCTAATGTTTTTCTGGATGTATTGTATCATCCGACTGTCAAGATACCTTTTGAGGAGGATCTAGCTATTCCTGACCCGGAGGCGGAACTGGTGGCGGCTCTGCATGCTACCCCAGATTGGACTATTCCTTATTTGGCGTATCAAACACGCGGCGAGTTACCTCAAAAGGAGGATCTGGCCAGGAAGATCACTCGCCATTCTAAGTCTATGACGATTATCAAAGGTGAGTTATATAAGTGTAGTGTGACGGGTGTCTTTCAGCGCTGCATCTCACCAGAGGAGAGCCGGCAAATATTAAGGGAAATTCATGCTGGCGACTGTGGGCATCACGCCGGGTCAAAGTCTTTGGTGGCTAAAGCTTTTCGACATGGGTTTTTCTGGTTGACGGCTCACAAGGATGCAGAGGACTTAGTTCGCAAGTGTGACGGCTGTCAGAAATTCCGCCGGCGTGCTCACGTTCCGGCTCAAGAATTGAGGATGATACCAATCACTTGTCCATTTGCGGTCTGGGGGCTTGATATGCTGGGACCTTTCAAGCGATCTAAGGATAAGAAAACGCACCTTCTAGTGGCGGTTGACAAATTTACTAAGTGGGTAGAGGCAGAACCGGTTCAATTTATTAAGAAGCTGATTTATCGCTTTGGTTACCCACACAATATTATTACAGACAATTGGATAAATTTATCCAAAGGAGCTATGAAAACGTTCTGTGAGAAGGAGCATATCCGGCTTGATGTTTCAGTTGTGGCACATCCACAGTCTAATGGTCAGGCAGAGAGAGCCAATCAGGAAATTTTGAGAGGTGTCAAGCCACGGCTCATGGTTCCTTTGAAATGGACACCCGGGTGTTGGGTTGAGGAGTTGCCTTCCGTCTTATGGAGCATCAGAACTACACCTAACAGATCTACATGTTTTACACCTTTCTTCATGGTGTACGGTGCTAAGGCGGTTCTACCCAGTGACATCCGGCACGACTCGCCAAGG
The DNA here is from genome assembly GCA_022496015.1 of Hordeum marinum. NCBI lineage: Eukaryota > Viridiplantae > Streptophyta > Magnoliopsida > Poales > Poaceae > Hordeum > Hordeum marinum. Next base: position 304,116,626 of record CM039673.1, read on the forward strand.
GTGGCGGCTTATGTTGAGACGGACAATGAGGTAGCCCGCCAAGATGCGTTGGACGCCTTGGACGAAGCACGAGAGTTAGTAGCAGCCAGATCGGCAGTTTATCAACAAGATCCGCGACGCTATCATAGCCGTAGGGTAAAGATCCGGACGTTCCAGGAAGGTGACCTGGTGCTCCGGTTGATTCAAGACTAATCTGGAATGCATAAGTTATCTCCACCATGGGAGGGGCCTTTTGTGGTCAGCAAGAACCTTAATAACGGGTCATATTACCTCATGGATGTCAGAGATGAGTCGAAAACCGCGGGACAAGAGACGTTGCGGCCCTGGAATGTCGCACATCTGCGACCATACTTTACTTAACAGGGGTGGAAAGCCGCTATCATTATATATATCATGAGCATATGAGTAAAATCTAGCATCCTCGCACAAGACTGAGGCCTCTGCTCTTATGTATACCTTTGTATGATGAAGATAAAATCTTCCGGCTCAAAAAGTTTGAGTTGAAGAGGATCGTTCGCCATCAAAACGGCTGATCTACCTTTCGGCTTTACACCTTATTAAATGTTGTTGCAAAGAGGCTTCTTGCCTTCGGGTATAGCTTACTTCTCCTTTGCACAGCCAGCTGCCATTAAACTGTTGCAAGGAGGCTTCTTGCCCCCGGGTATAGCTTACTTCTCCCTTGCACAGTTGGCTTTATGCCTAGTTTGGATACATTAAGCATTGATTGTTAACGGAGGCTTCTTACCTTTTCGTATAGCTTACAGTGCCCTAAGACAACAGCGTGTATACCAAATTCCAGTTGCTTATCAACTGCGGCCATCGAAGGGGGCTTCTTAGCGACGGGTATCGCTTATCTCACCCTAATGGTCGGCTTTATGCCACTTCCGGTTACTTATTAACCGCGGTTCTCGAAGGGGGCTTCTTACCGACGGGTTCGCTTATCTCACCCTAACAACCGGCGTTTATGCCAAAATTCAGTTGCTTATCAACTGTAGCTGTTGAAAGAGGCTTCTTACCTTCAGGTATAGATTACTTCTCCTTTCAAACAGTCGGCTTTATGCCGTCTCAGGCTAATTATTAGCCGCGGTTGTCAATGGAGGCTTCTTGCCTTGAGGCATAGCTTACATCTCCCATTGACAGTCGGTGTTCACTATATTCATACTAGTCAATCTCGCTTAGAGACCCTGTGTGACATCCCAAGTGATGTCCCTACCTTTTATGGCATGTAACCCATTGTATGACCTTGTGACATGAGTTATCTTTGGAGTTGAACCTTATCATTCATGTGTTGGTGGCATTCATGCATCATTTCATCCATCATCATCATGCATCATTCTCATTTCATTCCTTGTGCATGTTGGTTCTTGTGCATGCTTGTGTATGTGGTGTATGGTAGTGAGTGCTTGTATGTGGTGGAGCCATGTGTGCAAAACATCTTCATTCCCTCTTTCTTTTCCCTTTGCAAGTCTTCTCCCAAAATCCCCTTCTTCCTATTTAATTTTTTTATCATCAGTTTCAAGTTGTGTTTAAAACCTTTTTAAAATGTTCATGTGGTGGCCCCAATATTGCTATGAATTATGAGCATCGAGTTCTTGGTGTTTGGGTGATTTGGGTTTTCAAATTCCTTTTAAAACAGAGCTGCCCTTTATTTTAAATATCAATATAACTTGCTCTATAAATCAACTTCATATTTTATTTAATATGAGCTCTTTATTTCCCTCACAAAACTATTTTAATTTTTTTCTCAAACCCCCTTTTTCTTTTCTCTGGGCTTTTAGTTCTTGTCTCTGTTTTTTTTAAAGAATAAAACCCCTGGTTGATTTAGTGTGTGAGAGAGAGGGCAGGTGGGCCGAGGCCCAGCCCATCGCCATAGTAGACGGCGACCTGCCCCGTCTCCCCCTCCTCCGTCAATTCGTCAGAGAGTGAGAGAGAGCGTGCGCCGCGTCGACGTCCGGTCGCCGTTAGCCATTCGCGCATGTCGAGGCCGACAGCTCTTTTAAGTGTGCGCGAACCCCTAGGGTTTTCCCGTCTCCTCCGCCGCCACCGCTCCCCTCTTTCCCCTTCACCTCTCCTCCTCCCTTGTTCGGTTCGCCAGAGCAGGTTCAGGTGGGTTCAGAGAGTTCGCTGGTGGCCTCGCTGCCCGCTCCGTCGAGCCCGCGTCGGCCATGTCGACCAGGAGCTCGGGGAAGATCCCCGCATTCGATCCCCGTCGCTAGGAGCCCGGGAGAAGGACGAATTCGTCGACCTCGTCGACTTCTTCTTCGGCTCCGTCCGCCCCGTCGTCGCCGAGCTCTGCTTCCCCTCCGTCGCCGCAGCATCTCCGAGTCTTCTTCCTCTCCGTCGAGCCCTCCTCACCGTCGCCTTTCCCTCGGTGAGCAGGCGCTCCTCGCTGCCCTCCCCTTCTCTCTCGCGTAGCCGTTGCATCGCCGCCGTCGCATGGTCGCCGCCGGTAGGTAGAGGAGCTCCTGCCGCTCGCCACCGTCCCCCTCTTCGCGAGAAGAGATGAGGGATGGAAAGGCCGTAGTGCCCCGCTTCGATTCCACCCATCCGCGTCGCCGAGGACCCCGTGTGCTCGCCGGAATGCTCGCCGCAGCTGCTCTGCGCGTTTCGTCAGTTTGGCTTGTGTGTGTATTAGAGAAGGGCGACGCCCTTCCTGTTAAGAACCGAGCCATTAGCCTAGTGGTAGAGCGCATGTGTGTGGTGCAGGAGGTCTGGGGTTCAATCCCCTTCTTCCCCCCCCCTTTTTCTTTCCTGTTTTTTTCTTTTCTGTTTTTCTTTTTGTTTTCTTTCTTTTGCAAAACAGAGAGTGTGTGTGTGTGCCATTATGTATGTATGTATGTATGTTTTGAGTGTGTGTAGGTGGAGGTGTGTGTGTGTGTATGCACCATATGCATACACACCCATACATGTGTGTGTTGTATGACACATGAGAGTGTGTTGTGTGTGTGTATATGCACCCATGTGCATATACCCATATATTTGTTGTGTGTGTAGCTAGAGAGTGGTGTGAGTGTGCTTTGTTGCACATGCTCTTGTGGTGAGAGTGAGATGTGTGTGTGTGTGTGTATGCACTATGTGCATGTACACCCATGTATGTGCTTGTATGTTATGCTTGTAGTGTGTGTGCTTGTAAGTGCATGAGTGTGTATGTGCCATGCACATACCCATATGTGAGTATTAGGGGGTGAGTCCAACATAGTGTGGTGCTATGTGGGTGTATGTGTGTGTTTCACACACACATACATGTGTAGGTGTGTTAGTGAGTTTGTGGTGTAGGGTGCGTGGGGCACCATGTAGAGTGTGCTTGGAACATGGGGTGTGCCATGTGTTATATGTGAGTGTGAGGGGTGTGTGTATGTTCTACATACACTCACCCATGTGCATTGTAGCTCCATGTGTAGGTTTTAACCTATGTGGTCAAATGAGCATGGTTTTTTCTCTAGCTAGTTCCATTCTTGTTTTTGATGATATGCCATGCTATAATGTCCCTAATATGCTAAATAACCACTTCCAACATGTATCTATGGAGCACATATCATTTTGGGGCATTTTCTTTGAGTTTCAAATGTGACATAAGTCACCCATGCCTAGTATGGGTCAAATTTCGAGCCCCTTTGCTCCCTTTTGTTCCATGCAAGCATATAGGTATGGGTAATGATTTTGGGGTGTTTTCAACCCCTCTATGAACCTGTGTAAGTCAGATTTTTCTTTGGGGCAACTTGACAAAAATGCATTTTTATGCTGTGATGCCCTTTTGTCTTTTCCATATGAAGTAATCCATGCATGCTTTGGAGTTGTTGTCTACATGAGATTGCTAGTCAAAGTTTCTGTGAACATCCATGTATTTTTTTTATTTGTGATAAGTATCCAGATCAGTGAGAACCATGCTGTTTATCTAGCTACTTTCTGTTTCTGCCAACCTGCTCTAGAAATGGCTGTCTGGGAGATCTGTTGTTATTGTTTTGCCTTGAAGATCAGGGTGTAGCTAGTGTTGTGTTGGGATTTTGACCATGCTCAGTGTTAGGTATTTGTAGAATATATTAGCATCTACCATACTGTTAATTTTCATGTCATTTGGAGCTTCCTAGCATATTTAACCAGTGCTGTGTACTTGCTACTTTATTAGCCCAGATTCCAGAAAACGGGAATTTTCATCAAGTCCCTTAAAATCTGATTCATCATGCCTACTTGTCAGCTTCATGCATAGTGATGTGTTGCTCTTTTTCTGATTGTATAGTTGGATGAATTGATGTGGGTGTTGAGTAGAACCTTTTTATGTCTTGGTTGTGGCTGTAGAGTTCCTGTAGCAATAGTTGTGAGCTTTTCAAATTGCTATGTTGCTGTTTTGTGGCAGATTGAGTGCTATTTTGTTTTGGGTGTTGGGGGAGTTATAACCCATGGAATTGAGTGATTATTGAGTCTATTGTGATTGGTTTTTCATCACCTATTCAGTGGTTACCTTGGAATGCCAAGAATTATCCCAGGTATTCGATGATCTTGAGTTTTGTCTCCGTACCTTGTCGTGAGCGTATTTCGAGAACCGTAGCTCCGTTTCTCGCGATCTTTATATGCATTTCCATCGATTTTTCATGATGCGTCCATATTTGCCGTGTTCATGCATGTCTAAATAACTTAACATGTGATTCTGTACAGATTCATTAATCCACCACCTTGCATGTGAAACTTGACTAGAATTGGATTGCCATGTTAAATTCTTCACTGAAATGATCATGCATCATCTTGATTGTGCATTGCACCTTGGTTGGTAATTTATTTGATGTTTCTCTTGGGTAGAAGCGAGTATCGAATCTGAGTTCGAGGAACCTGGAGAGTACCACTACGAGGATCCCGCTACTTGTTCCGCTGAAGAACCAACAGGCAAGATGATCGTACCCGGATCCCAATACTATCTTTGCTTGCTAGTTTCTCATTCTTATCGTTACAATTGCGCTACCTACCAAATGATATCAGCCCCCATGTTGCGATGACAGCCTCTAACCTCCACCTCCCAACAAACCGTTGATTGGCTAAGTTACCGCTGCTCAGCCCCTCTTATAGCGTTCTTAGTTGCAGGTTGTTCCATGTGATAACATGGATTGGATACCACCATAAGTTCTGTTATTTAATTTAATGCACATATGTATCTGGTATTGGTGGAAGGCTTGGCCTTTTGCTAAGCGATTTGTTCCACTCGTGCCGCCGTTAGTTCCTTGTTATCGGTGTTATGTTTTCCATATTTTTCGCTCCTAACACGCTTGGGGTTGTTATGGGGACCCCCTTGTTCATTCGGTGGAGATTAAAACTTGTTTGGCAAGACCCAACATTGGTACTACATTTGCTTAACAACTTAATTAATTGTATAGGGTCTTGCAAACCTGTGGATAATTTAATCAACCCCGGGCCAGTGCTCCTCATGAGTGTTGGTCCAACCTAGAGCACCGTGCGGGGCCAACCTAGGGCAACTTGGGAGATTTCTATCAGGCCTCCGTACACTAGCTTATCCGTTGTGTCCTGAGACTAAGATACGCAGCTCTTATCGGGTTCGTCGACACGTCGGGAGGTCTTGCTGGATTTGCTTTACCTTTAACGAATGTCTTGCGTGAGGAGTCTGATTTTTCTTCGGGTTTACTCGAGGTGTTGGCTTCCTTTGGAATTGTCTATGATGATCGCGAGAACCGCGTTCGAGACTGTTCCCGCGGAGTGTGGTTATTTGTGATGGACTAGTTGGAGCACCCCTGTAGGGTTAAATCTTTCAGAAAGCCATGCCCGCGGTTATGTGGCATCTTGGATATTTGTTTAACACCCGATTATAGAAAACTTGAAGTAAACTCTAATTAAAATACACCAACCTTGTGAGCAACCATGATCGTCTCTGCTCGTGAACATGAACCGGGAGAGAACACGGTGGGGTTATGACTGACGTAACTGGTGTTCAGGGTCTCTTAGAGATCATGTAGAAATCGACCGATTGTCGTAGACCACTCACTTTACATTCTAGCTACGTAAGTTAGCCACCATAAATGCTTAGAGCTGCTTTAGACTTAAACATCACCATTCCATCCTACAGCTTATATAGTGTTGGCACCCGGGTTACTTGATTGTTGAGTCCGCTGTGGCTCACAGTTTACTACAACAATTCAGGTGCAGGTTCAGATGAGTTCGTGCAGGATGATCTTACTCAGCTCCAGTGGGAGTATGATGAGGAGAGAGGAAGGATGTACGTGATGTATCCGGATGAGTAGAGGACCTGGTCGTGATCTTTGGGATAGCTTGATAGTATCATTTACAACTTCTTTTACCGTTTGATTTCGTCCGTAGTCGGACCTTGTGTTCAACTTGATGCTATAAATTGGGTGACATTGTAAGTTACTATGTGGCGAGTGTAAGCCAACTTGTATACTCTTCTCATTCAGTATTGTATGTTGTAATGATACTATTCTTGCTAACGGCAAGATGCGCCTCTATCCCTTGCGAGGCCCTCGTGCCTTAAACGGATAGGCGCGCATCTTGGGCGTGACAAGTTGGTATCAGAGCCATAAGACCATAGGAGACTTTGCTTGTTCAAACTTGGCTGAGTTGTGTCTAGTAAAACTATTTGAGTCTAGTTATATCGGAGAGTGGGATTCTTTTTACTCCTCTTCTATGCTCTGGTGAGGTTTCCGACCTAGGAATTTCGATTCTACTCCTCTTCTCGCTCAAAAAAAATTTAGGATCACGCGGGTATTTTGGAATCTATATGATGCCGATGTGACAGGGTTCTGTCTTGGTGCCTCCTACCTAACTTGATTTCTTCCGGGGAGTTGAGCTCCGAGGAATGTTGGCACATCGTTATCATTCAGATTCCTTGATATCTCAGGACGGAGAATGTTCGGAATTGCTTCAATACTTATCGTGGTGAGATAAGGTCGGAGTCACCCAGTACTAGGGAGGCGTCCGGGGTACCACCATGGTTTAGTATCATTGTGAGTTCGAGGATTCGAGATTAGATGAGTTTGAGAAATGTCTTGAATTATGGTGTGGAAGGTTGCGGATGCAGTCGCAGCTGATTGCCTAGGGCAGGTTCCTGATTTCGCAACCCGAATCGCACAAACAAGAAAGTTTTCGGAAGTTCATAGGTGGGAATCTTGTAGTCATATAGGATCATCTTCTCTAGATGTATTGGGCATGTACATTTGTTCCGAGCGCTTAGCTCAATACTTGTTGTGTTATTGCAAGTAACCATATGTCTAATGATGTTATCATGATCCGAAGAAGCATTCTTACTAATTTTTCAGTAGGAAGGCTATGTGTGTTGTTCAATTCTTTCAAGCATTTGATTCAGCTTAGGTTTCATCTTATCAATGAGGCTAATGCATTTTGTCCATCTTCAGGATGGCTCCACCAACTCGCAACAATCCGGGTCGTGGTGAGGAGCAGACTGATGTTCCACCGCCACTGCCTCCTCCGCCTCCTCCTCCAGAAGCTTGGCAAGCTGTGATGGCCGCGACCAATGCAAACACCCAGATGTTGCTCAGGCTGTTGCAAGAAAGGGAGCAGGGCCAGCAAGGTTTTCAAGGCAATTTTCAGAATCAATTGTAGTTCGCGACTCTCAATCAGTTCCTTGCCAACCAACCAAAGACTTTCACCTGTTGTGAGCAGCCTCTAGATGCTGATGATTGGCTTCGTGATATGAGCTAGCATTTTGAGTGCAGCAATGTCAGGCCAGAAGACTTTGTCAGATTTGCTTCGTTCCAGCTAAAGGGTCAAGCAGCTAATTGGTGGCAATAGTACAAGGATTCCAGGGGCGATCGTGTTGTTACTTGGGACGATTTCCGTCGTGACTTCAGGGCTCATTACATTCTGACAAGTTTTGTCGAGGAGATGCGTGAGAAGTTCAGGCACCTAAAGCAGGGAACTAAGTCAGTCTACCAGTACAACATTGAGTTCCAGAGTCTAGCTCGTTATGCCAAGCAAGATGTTCCAGTGATAAGGCTATGATCTATCAGTTCAGAGGTGGTCTCAAGGATGAGCTTCTGCCAGGCATTGTTCTTCAAGAGCCTCATGAGTTTCATCAGTTCTACAACATGGCTTTGAAGATTGAAGCAGCTCAACTCAAGTTGGATAACTCCAAGAAGCGTTCAAGGGATTCATATTCTTCTTCTTCCAGCTCTCAGAGTGTTCCTAAGCAGCAGAAGTATTGGGCGCCAAATCCTCTTCCGTTTCGTCCTCCTCAGCAGCAGAAGCAGTTTGGTGGTCGTGGCTCTTCCCACCCACCCAACCCAGGGTTCCAGCAGAAGAATCATTCGTCCAAGGCTGTTCTTGTTCCTCCTCCAGGCAATGTTCGTCTGCTTTCTGAGGTGACTTGTCACAAGTGTTGTCAAAAGGGCCACTATGCAAACAAGTGCAACCAGCGGCGTCTTCCGCCTCCTCCTCCTGTCAAGCCTCCGGGCAATGCTATGGTGAAGCATAATCCCAAGACCGCAAGAGTGAATATGGTGAATGCAGAAGAGGCAAAGGATTCTTCTCAAGTGATCATGGGTAATCTCTCAGTTAATTCTATCCCCGCAAAAGTGTTACTTGATTCTGGTGCATCGCATTCATTCATGTCTGGACCTTTTGCTATCAAGAATGATTTCTATTCAGAGATGTTGAGTACACCTTTGGGTGTTGTTTCTCCGGGTGTGGCCATGAAAACCACCTCCATTGTGCCGGATGTTTCTATCAAGATGGGCAATTATTCTTTCTTGGCTTCTCCCTATGTTCTCGGGAATTCTGATATTGATCTCATTCTGGCATGGACTTCCTGGCTATGAATAAGGCTCATATTGATTGCAAAGCAAAAGAAGTCAAGCTGACTCATCCTTTAGAAGACGTGATTATTTTCGTAGCCCGCGATGACACAATCCGTCTCTTTGCTCTTAATGAGAAGGGTGAAATCTCGGCGATTTCTCAAATTCCGGTGGTTTGTGAGTATGAAGATGTCTTTCCAGAAGAATTGCCAGGTATGCCTCCGCACCGGCCAGTTGAGTTCGTGATTGATCTCGAGCCCGGAACTGAACCAGTCTGCAAGCGCCCGTAAAAACTTGGCCCCAAAGAGCTGAAAGAGTTGAAGAAGCAGGTAGATGACCAAGAACGTCTGGGTCTGATCAGACCAAGTTCTTCTCCATGGGGTTGTGGTGTTTTGTTTGTCAAGAAGAAAGATGTCATAGATCGTCTTTGTGTTGATTACCGGCCATTGAACAAGAAGACAATTAGAAACAAGTACCCACTTCCCAACATCAATGAGTTGTTTGAAAAACTTAAAGGTGCCAAAGTTTTCTCCAAGTTGGATCTTCGAATGGGTTATCATCAAATCCGCATTCGTGAAGAAGACATTCCCAAGACCGCGTTCAGGACGAGTTTTGGCTCATATGAGTACACCGTTATGTCATTTGGTCTTGCGAATGCTCCTCCAACCTTCTCAACGATGATGAATTTCATCTTCTCTCCTTTCAAGAATGAGTTTGTGCTGATCTATCTCGATGATATCCTTGTGTTCTCCAAGACAGAAGAAAATCATGCAGAGCATCTCCGCCTCGTGCTCGACAAGTTAAGGGAACATCGGTTCTATGCCAAGTTTTCCAAGTGTGAGTTCTGGCTCAATGAAGTGGTGTACCTCGGGCATGTCATCTCTGCCGAGGGAATTAAAGTGCACCCTGAGAAAGTTGAAGCTATATTGAAGTGGGAGCCTCCTCAGAACGTCAAGCAGCTTCGGAGTTTCCTCGGGCTTGCTAGCAATTGCAGAAGATTCGTGGAGAACTTCTCTCAAATTGCTAAGCCTCTGTCCAATCTCCTCCAAAAGAGTGTCAAGTATGTTTGGTCTCCTGAGTGTGATGCAGCCTTCAATACGCTTAAGCAGAGACTGACTTCAGATCCAGTTCTTGTTCCTCCAGAGCAGTCCAAGCCTTTCCAAGTTTTCTGTGATGCTTCTCTCCAAGGCCTTGGTGGTGTTCTTATGCAAGACAAGAAGATTGTGGCCTATACCTCGCGTCAGTTGAAGCCTGCCGAGAAGAACTACCCCACTCATGATCTTGAGTTGGCGGCATTTGTTCATGCTCTTATGACTTGGAGGCATTTGTTGTTGGGTAGACCAGTTGAGGTGTACACGGATCACAAGAGCCTCAAGTACATTTTCACTCAACCCAATCTCAATCTTCGGCAATCTCGTTGGGTGGAAATGCTTGAAGACTTCAATCCAAGCATTGAGTATACTCCTGGGAAAGAAAATGTCATTGCAGACGCGCTCAGCCATAAGGCGTACTGCAATAGTCTGATCTTGAAGCCTCTTCAACCCGAGCTTTGTGAAGCCTTCCGCAAGATCAACCTTCAAATGATTCCGCAAGGATTTCATGCCAATCTTCAAGTCTCTCTGACTCTGGAAGATCAGGTTCGCCAAGTGCAGCTGCTAGATGCTATGGTGAAGAAAGTGAAGAAAGGTGTGGCCAAGAGCATTCCGAAGTATAAGTGCTTTCGTGTCGATGACAAAGAGACCTTGTTCTTTGAGGACAGTCTTGTTGTTCCAAAAGGTGATCTCAGAAAGGTTATCATGGACGAAGCACACAATTCTCTTCTATCCATACATCCAGGCAGTTCCAGGATGTATCAGGACCTCAAGCAAACCTTCTGGTGGACTCGAAACGTGAAATTGCTTAGTTTGTCAACGAGTGTGATGTTTGTCGTAGAGTGAAGGCGGAGCATTAGCGTCCAGCAGGTATTTTGCAGCCTTTGCCTATCCCAGAGTGGAATTTCGATCATGTGGAGATGGATTTCGTAACTGGGTTCCCTAAGTCCAAGAGAGGCAACGATGCCATCTTTGTGGTTATCGACAAGTTGTCAAAAGTTGCTCATTTCCTGCCAGTCAAGGAGTCTATTTCGGTAGCTCAGCTTGCAGAGTTATACACGTCAAGAATAGTGTCTCTGCATGGCATTCCTCAACTCATCTCTTCTGACCGTGGAAGCCTCTTCACTTCCAAGTTTTGGGAGTCCTTCCAGACTGCTATGGGTACTAAGATCCGTTTCAGCACGGCGTTCCATCTGTAGACAAGTGGTCAAGTTGAGAGGGTCAATCAAGTCCTTGAAGATATGCTCAGAGCCTATGTGATATCGTTCGGCATGAAGTGGGAAGACTGCCTCCCATATGCTGAATTCTCATACAACAATAGCTTCCAAGCTAGTTCAGGCAAGGCCCCGTTCGAGATTCTCTACGGCAGAAAGTGTTGTACCCTGCTCAACTGGTCTGAAACCGGTGAGCGTCAGATATTGGGCAATGACATGATCACTGAAGCAGAAGAAATGTGCCATGTCATTCGTGAGAACCTCAAAGCAGCTCAATCCTGTCAGAAGAGCTATTATGATAGCAAACATCGGGATGTTTCCTTCCAAGTGGATGATCTTGTCTATCTCAAAGTTTCTCCCATGAGAGGCACGTAGCGATTTGGAATCAAAGGTAAGTTGGCTCCTCGTTTCGTTGGTCCATTCAAAGCTGTTGACAAGAGAGGTGGTCTTGCATACCAACTTGAGCTTCCTCCAAATTTCGCGAACGTGCATGATGTCTTCCATGTTTCTCATCTCCGGAGATGCTTCAAGACTCCAGAGCAAACCATTGACCTTCAAGACATCGATCTTCAAGCTGATCTTTCTTATCGTGAGCACCCAGTTGCAATTCTTGAAGAAACTGAGCGTAAGACTCGCAACAAGTCTATCAAGTTCCTCAAAGTGAAGTGGTCTAATCATTCCGACAAAGAAGCTACTTGGGAACGTGAGGACCTGCTCCGTTCCGAATTTCCAGACTTCTTTCGTTCCTAGATCTCGGGTCGAGATCCTCTTGTAGTGTGGGAGAGTTGTGACATCCCAAGTGATGTCCCTACCTTTTATGGCATGTAACCCATTGTATGACCTTGTAACATGAGTTATGTTTGGAGTTGTACCTTATCATTCATGTGTTGGTGGCATCCATGCATCATTTCATCCATCATCATCATGCATCATTCTCATTTCATTCCTTGCGCATGTTGGTTCTTGTGCATGCTTGTGTATGTGGTGTATGGTAGTGAGTGCTTGTATGTGGTGGAGCCATGTGTGCAAAACATCTTCATTCCCTCTCTCTTTTCCCTTTGCAAGTCTTCTCCCAAAATCCCCTTCTTCCTATTTAATTTTTTTATCATCAGTTTCAAGTTGTGTTTAAATCCTTTTTAAAATGTTCATGTGGTGGCCCCAATATTGCTATGAATTATGAGCATCGAGTTCTTGGTGTTTGGGTGATTTGGGTTTTCAAATTCCTTTTAAAACAGAGCTGCCCTTTATTTTAAATATCAATATAACTTGCTCTATAAATCAACTTCATATTTTATTTAATATGAGCTCTTTATTTCCCTCACAAAACTATTTTATTTTTTTTTCTCAAAAACCCTTTTTCTTTTCTCTGGGCTTTTAGTTCTTGTCTCTGTTTTTTTAAAGAATAAAACCCCTAGTTGATTTAGTGTGTGAGAGAGAGGGCAGGTGGGCCGAGGCCCAGCCCATCGCCATAGTAGACGGTGACTTGCCCCGTCTCCCCCTCCTCCGTCAGTTCGTCAGAGAGTGAGAGAGAGAGAGCGCTGCGACGACGTCCGGTCGCCGTTAGCCATTCGCGCACGTCGAGGCCGGCAGCTCTTTTAAGCGTGTGCGAACCCTAGGGTTTTCCCGTCTCCTCCTCCGCCATCGCTCCCCTCTTTCCCCTTCACCTCTCCTCCTCCCTCGTTCGGTTCACTAGAGCAGGTTCAGGTGGGTTCAAAGAGTTCGCCGGTGGCCTCGCCGCCCGCTCCGTCGAGCCCGCGTCGGCCATGTCGACCAGGAGCTCGAGGAAGGTCCACGCGTTCGATCCCCATCGCGAGGAGCCCGGGAGAAGGACGAATTCGTTGACCTCGTCAGCTTCTTCTTCGGCTCCTTCCGCCACGTCGTTGCCGAGCTCCGCTTCCCCTCCATCGCCGCGGCGTCTCCGAGTCTTCTTCCCCTCCGTCGAGCCCTCCTCGCCGTCGCCTTTCCCTCAGTGAGCAAGCGCTCCTTTCTGCCCTCCCCTTCTCTCTCGCGTAGCCATTGCATCGCCGCCGTCGCATGGTCGCCGCCGGTAGGTAGAGGAGCTCATGTCACTCGCCACCGTCCGCCTCTTCACGAGAAGAGACGAGGGATGGAAAGGCCGTAGTGCCCCGCTTCGATTCCGCCCATCCACGTCGCCGAGGACCCCATGTGCTCGCCGGAATGCTCGCCGCCATTGCTCTGTCGCCACTGCTCTGCGTGTTTCGTCAGTTTCATCAGTTATGCGTGCGTGTGTGTATTAGAGAAGGGGGACGCCCTTTCTGTTAAGAACCGAGCCGTTAGCCCAGTGGTAGAGCGCGTGTGTGTGGTGCAGGAGGTCTGGGGTTCGATCCCCTTCTTCCCCCCGTTTTTCTTTCCTGTTTTTTTTTTCTTTTCTGTTTTTCTTTTTGTTTTCGGTCTTTTGCAAAACAGAGGGTGTGTGTGTGACATTATGTATGTATGTATGTATGTTTTGAGTGTGTGTGTAGGTGGAGGTGTGTGTGTGTGTATGCACCATATGCATACACACCCATACATGTGTGTGTTGTATGACACATGAGAGTGTGTTGTGTGTGTATATGCACCCATGTGCATATACCCATATATTTGTTGTGTGTGTAGCTAGAGAGTGGTGTGAGTGTGCTTTGTTGCACATGCTCTTTGTGGTGAGAGTGAGATGTGTGTGTGTGTGTATGCACTATGTGCATATACACCCATGTGTGTGTTTGTATGTTATGCGTGTAGTGTGTGTGCTTCTAAGTGCATGAGTGTGTATGTGCCATGCACATACCCATATGTGAGTATTAGGGGGTGAGTCCAACATAGTGTGGTGCTATGTAGGTGTGTTACTGAGTTTGTGGTGTATGGTGTGTGGGGCACCATGTAGAGTGTGCTTGGCACATGGGGTGTGCCATGTGTTATATGTGAGTGTGAGGGGTGTGTGTATGTTCTACATACACTCACCCATGTGCATTGTAGCTCCATGTGTAGGTTTTAACCTATGTGGTCAAATGAGCATGGTTTCTTCTCTAGCTAGTTCCATTCTTGTTTTTGATGCTATGCCATGCTATCATGTCCCTAATATGCTAAATAACCACTTCCAACATGTATCTATGGAGCACATATCATTTTGGGGCATTTTCTTTGAGTTTCATAAGTGACATAAGTCACCCATGCCTAGTATGGGTCAAATTTCGACCCCCTTTGCTCCCTTTTGTTCCATGCAAGCATATAGGTATGGGTAGTGATTTTGGGGTGTTTTCAACCCCTCTATGCACCTGTGAAGTTAGATTTGACTTTGGGGCAACTTGACAAAAGTGCATTTTTATGCTGTGATACCCTTTTGTCTTTTTCATATGAAGTAATCCATGCATGCTTTGGAGTTGTTGTCTACATCAGATTGCTAGCCAAAGTTGCTGTGAACATCCCTATTTTTGTTATTTGTCCTAAGTATCCAGATTAGTGGGAACCATGTTGTTTATCTAGCTACTTTCTGTTTCTGTCAACCTGCTCTAGAAATGGCTAAGTCTGGGAGATCTGCTGTTATTGTTTTGCCTTGAAGATCAGGGTGTAGCTAGTGTTGTGTTGAGTTTTTGACCATGCTCAGTGTTAGGTTTTGTAGAAGATATTGGCATATACCATACTGTTAATTTTCATGTCATTTGGAGCTTCCTAGCATATTTAACCAGTGCTGTGTACTTGCTACTTTATTAACCCAGATTCCAGAAAACTGGAATTTTCATCAAGTCCCTTAAAATCTGATTCATCATGCCTACTTGTCAGCTTCATGCATAGTGATGTGTTGCTCTTTTGCTGATTGTATAGTTGGATGAATTGATGTGGGTGTTGAGTAGAACCTGTTCATGTCTTGGTTGTGGTTGTAGAGTTCCTGTAGCAATAGTTGTGAGCTTTTCAAATTGCTATGTTGCTGTTTTGTGGCAGATTGAGTGCTATTTTGTTTTGGGTGTTGGGGGGAGCTATACCCCATGGAATTGAGTGATTCTTGAGTATATTGTGATTGGTTTTTCATCAGCTATCCAGTGGTTACCTTGGAATGCCAAGAATTATCCCAAGTATTCGATGGTCTTGAGTTTTGTCTCGGTACCTTGTCGTGAGCGTATTTCGAGAACCGTAGCTCCGTTTCTCGTGATCTTTATATGCATTTCTAGTGATTTTTCATGATGCGTCCATATTTGCCATTTTCATGCATGTCTAAATAACTTAACATGTGATTCTGTCCAAATTCATTAATCCACCACCTTGCATGTGAAACTTGACTAGAATTGGATTGTCATGTTAAATTCTTCACTAAAATGATCATGCATCATCTTGATTGTGCATTGCACCTTGGTTGGTTATTTATTTGATGTTTCTCTTGGGTAGACGCGAGTATCGAATCTGAGTTCGAGGAACCTGGAGAGTACCACTACGAGGATACCGCTACTTGTTCCGCTGAAGAACCAACACGCAAGATGATCGTACCGGGATCCCAATACTATCTTTGCTTGCTAGTTTCTCATTCTTATCGTTACAATTGCGCTACCTACCACATGATATCAGCCCCAATGTTGCGATGACAGCCTCTAACCTCGACCTCCCAGCAAACCGTTGATTGGCTAAGTTACCGCTGCTCAGCCCCTCTTATAGTGTTCTTAGTTGCAGGTTGTTCCATGTGATAACATGGATTGGATACCACCATAAGTTCTGTTATTTAATTTAATGCACATATATATCTGGTATTGGTGGAAGGCTTAGCCTTTTGCTAAGCGATTTGTTCCACTCGTGCCGCCGTTAGTTCCTTGTTACCGGTGTTATGTTTTCCATATTTTGCGCTCCTAACATGCTTGGGGTTGTTATGGGCACCCCCTTGTTCATTCGGTGGAGATTAAAACTTGTCTGGCAAGACCCAACATCGGTACTACATTTGCTTAACAACTTAATTAATTGCATAGGGTCTTGCAAACCCATGGATAATTTAATCAACCCCGGGCCAGTGCTCCTCATGAGTGTTGGTCCAACCTAGAGCACTGTGCGGGGCCAACCCAGGGCAACTTGGGAGAGTTCTATCAGGCCTCCGTACACTAGCTTATCCGTCGTGTCCTGAGACTGAGATACGCGGCTCTTATTGGGTTCGTCGACACGTCGGGAGGTCTTGCTGGATTTGCTTTACCTTTATCGAATGTCTTGCGTGAGGAGTCTAATTTTTCTTCGGGTTTACTCGAGGTGTTGGCTTCCTTTGGAATTGTCTATGATGATCGCGAGAACCGCGTTCGAGACTGTTCCCATGGAGTGTGGTTATTTGTGATGGACTAGTTGGAGCACCCCTGCAGGGTTAAATCTTTCAGAAAGTCGTGCCCGCAGTTATGTGGCATCTTGGATATTTGTTTAACACCCGGTTATAGAAAACTTGAAGTAAACTCTAATTAAAATACACCAACTGTGTGAGTAACTGTGATCGTCTCTGCTCGTGAACATGAACCGAGAGAGAACACGGTGGGGTTAAGACTGACGTAAGCAGGTGTTCAGGGTCTCTTAGAGATCATGTAGAAATCGACCGATTGTCGTAGACCACTCACTTTACATTCTAGCTACGTAAGTTAGCCACCATAAATCCTTAGAGCTGCTGCAGACTTAAACATCACCATTCCATCCTAAAGCTTATATAGTGTTGGCACATAGGTTACTTGATTGCTGAGTCCGCTGTGGCTCACAGTTTACTACAACAATTCAGGTGCAGGTTCAGATGAGTTCGTGCAGGATGATCTTACTCAGCTCTAGTGGGAGTATGATGAGGAGAGAGGAAGGATGTATGTGATGTATCCGGATGAGTAGAGGACCTGGTCGTGATCTTTGGGATAGCTTGATAGTATCATTTACAACTTCTTTTACCGTTTGATTTCGTCCGTAGTCGGACCCTGTGTTCAACTTGATGCTATGAATTGGGTGACATTGTAAGTTACTATGTGGCGAGTGTAAGCCAACTTGTATACTCTTCTCATTCACTATTGTATGTTGTAATGATACTATTCTTGCTAACGGCAAGATGCGCCTCTATCCCTTGCGAGGCCCTCGTGCCTTAAACGGATAGGCGTGCATCTTGGGCGTGACACCCTGAGCCAGCTCAAGAAATTGACGACCAATCTCGCCTAGAGACCTTGAGCCGGTTCGAATAATTGATGGCCAATCTCGATAGAGACCCTGAACTGGTATGAGTTTAACCGTTCGGATCCACGCAGAAGAGCCGTTATATGAGTTTTTGAGGAAGGAAATCATCGCATATGGTATCATGCCGGCTTATCAAAGCCGGACAATTGTAATTCCCGTGTTGCCGCAGGCGAAACTACCCGGCACTTGGGAGCTACACAGTCGAACTCTCCTCAAAGGTTCCAGTTCATCAATAGTCGTCGTTGTCGATAGAGGCTTCTTACCATCAGGTATAGCTTACATTATCCTAAAGACAACCGGCTCTTTAATAACTTCGTCTGATGAAAGCCGGAGCCATGTGGCTTCAGTCAACAAAAATTGAAGGTCTCAAAGAGATTGTACGGCTGTAATATTCTGGAGAAAGGAATGGCGTCTTAAAGGACAGGCCCCTCATCAGAAAATTTCAAAGGTAGAGCCGGCAACACATCAAAACACAGAGAGGTGCAAATACATATGGCCACCAAGTGGCAGAGTCATGGTTACTCTATTACAAACGATACTCTTAGAAAGACCAAAAGCATTGTCAGCCGCCCACGACGGGTCATTACATAAAGTCTATGCTTAGAAAGGCTAAGAGTTTACAATTCAGTTGTTGGCGGCTCATCCTGCTCCGGGTCTTCTGTTGGCTTTATCTGAAGATTGCCCAAGTCCCAGGTATAGTCAGCCAGAGCAGCAAATGACCCCTCAAGGAATGGAGACGCGTCAAGCTCACAAGGAAAGAGATCCTTACCGCGGGCGGGTGTCAGATCTTTCCACTCGTAGAGTGGCCCGTGGATTCTCTTCTCTTCTGCGTCGTAAGCCGCCTGATAGGTCTTCAAATTAGCTTCATCCGCCAAAACAGAGGCCAAATAGCGCGACTCTTTGACACACCGGGTATAATCTTCCTCGGTGAAATCTGAGCCGTCATCTCTTTTAGATGGATAGCCATCCATCATTTCAGCCAGTGTTAGCTCGGGAGCAAAGGCAAGAGCCCGGCTCAAACCGGCAATGGCTCCTTGGCGGAAGGCGGACTTCTTGAGCTCTTCAATCTGCTTCGGCATTGTATAGAAGAGTTCCAAGACCCCTTTTAGAGTAGTGGGGATCTTCTCCTTGTACTGCACGCTCTTGATTGTGAAGATGGCACCACAGTATAACTGCTCTGCAAAAGTATAAATGGCCTTCAGTGGCAGAAGGCTATCAGAAGCCAACTGCCGGCTCCTCGGACCTGGATGAGTCGGATAAAATTAATGAGCCGCCAGTTTTCTTACTAGCAATGCTAAAAAGGACAAAGTGAACAAGGAAGCTTACCAAATAGGGCGGCTGACATCTTCGCAATATGTTGTTTCAGACCTTGAAGTTCATCCGCCACGGCTGTAAGCCGCTGTTCAGCATCGTCCACCCGTTTGGTTAAGGCGGCCTTTTCAGATTTAGCCGTCTCCTTTAAAGAGGTGAGCTTGGCAGTAACACTGGCCAGTTCTTCTACGAGAATCCGACATTTTTCATCCGCGATACTTCGCGCTTCTTGCTGAGCTGCCAGGTTGGCCTTCAGATCCGCCATCTGAGACCCGGCTTCATTCAAAGCTTCCTATAAAACATCAAAATACAGGATAAGCCGCCAAAATGCAGGACGGGTGTTAAAAAAGCAAATACAAGTCTCAAAAAGATTGCAAGCAATATATTTGACACTTGGGGGCTAATGTCTATTTAATCTTGCAAGTGTGTAGTTCCGGTTCATTTTCTTCGAAGTTGATCCGGAACTTGGGGGCTATATAATGGCTCTTCAATATGCTAATAATGGAAGCACCGACTTAACTTGATCAAGATTGAGCCGGCCCTTGAGTGATATCATTACATCTTCAAGTTGTCTACATTACAGGCCCGACTCAAATGTAATCTGAGACGGCCCTTGGGGGCTACGATTGGCAGTTCACTTTACTTACAGTACAAAGTTAAAGCAATTTTAACGGAGTTTTGACATGACAATCTCTGCAAGAGGTCACCGAAAGACCCGGCTCAACGATTCGATACGTTAAGCCGGATCTTGGGGGCTAAGAGAGGATATAGTAAAGAAGGAAAAGTACCTCAGATTTTGTCTTCATGGAAGAGATCAACCGAAGTTCAAAGTCCCGGCTGGTGGTAACCTGGTTTATGTACCCAGCGTGTAGCTCTTCAACGGTCATCTTCTCATATGAAGAATCGAAGTTTAGTTTCTTTGAAGCTTCAGCCGGTTCTATATGTTTGGTCAACACATGAGCCGGAGGCGTTTGATGATCAAACCCGGTGATAACAACATCCGGGGTGTCAGGGGTCTTGGCAAGAGTTGCCGATTTAGAAGGAGCCCTTGGAGGGCTCTCCATGATGACATCTTCAGCGGCTGGTTCAGTAGAGGCAGCCGGCGGGTTTTCCTCCGGTTGAGTTTCTTCCGGCTGCTTGGGCTCCGGTTCCTCAATAACTGGCCCGGAGGAGGGCTTGTTGGCCTTGCGACGTTTAGCTTGAGCACTACAAAGAAGAAGAAGAATCAGCGGTTGAAGATATTGCTAATCATAGTAACAACCGGCTATCAAGATGCTTACAGTGGATTAATCTTAGGCGGTGGTATGATTGACTCTGAAGAGTTGCCGGAGGAGGGAGATTTCTGCAAAAATAAAACAGAAAGGTGAAGAGAGTATCAAGTTTACAAAGGGAAAGATAAAGGAAAAGAAGGGGTTCAAACCTCGGCAAGGCGTTTCTTGGGAGCCGAAGAATTTGGCAACCCGGACATGAGCTCGGTAGAGCCGGTGCTTCGAGTCTGTCGACGCTCGATTTGCTGTTGCTTTTTTAAGAGGAAATCAGGAGCCAGATAAGCAAGAGGGTGAGAAAGAGGAACTTTTCTGATAACCCGCCACGGCTTTCGGGGGATGAAACATTCTGAGCCAGAGGAAAAGTAATTTACCTCAGGAGCATTGGCACGGCTGGTCTCCACTTCATCCTGTGAGTAACGTAAGTGTTAAAATAGGAAGGTAAAATATCAAGCAAGAGAGTTGAAACTTTACCTCTGAGCTGGATGATGGTGGCGGGTCAAGCAAATTATCTTGCGGGACATGTTTTTTAGCCTTCTTGGTTTGGACCTTCTTCTTGGATTTTTTCGGAGGGGCAACATATTCCCTCTTCTAGAATTCTAAGTCTGCCTATAAGGATGACCCGGAGAGTGAATATCAAATTAGAAAAATGCAAACAACGTCTAAGAGACGGAAGGGAAGAGATTAAACTTACATCGGGAGCCGGATTGTTAGCACTGAAAGGCGCCAGGCCAATTTTGCTACATGATCCGGAAGCTTCATGGACAAGGCTCCGGATGGCGAGAGTAATGTCGTTCTCTATCAACGAAGATCGGCTAAAGCATAATGAGTTGTCATACTTGCCTTTATATTCACACATGAGCCGGCTTCTATGGCTCAAAGGGATAATCCGCCATGAAATCCAGCAGCGGATCAGGTCCAGCCCGATTAAGCCGTTGGCCATGAGAGCCTTGATTTTGGCATGAGCCGGCTCATATCTTGCGCGTTCTGAAGCTGGTAGCTAGCCAGGAAGCTCTAATGTTGTTGTGAGCCGGGAAGGACGATAACCCGGCAAAGGACACTCGTTCTCAGGAGAGGTGTCCTTGCAATAGAACCAGGTCTTGTTCCAGTCCTTGGGGTGACTCGGCATCTGTGTAGCTGGAAAGATGATATCCCTATGTTGTTGGATGGATATGCCTCCAAGTTCTAAGCTCGGGCCAGCTTTCACTTCAATTTGCCGGTTAGCATAAAAGAATTCCCGAAAGAGTCCCACCGACGGCTTGATTTGAAGGTAAGCTTCATAGAGCACATGGAAATTGCATATGTTTGAGCCGGAATTGGGAGCCAAGTCTTGCGGGTGAAGCTTATAACAGTGAAGGACGTCCCGAAAGAATTTGGAGCCGGGAGGCACGAACCCTCATTCAATATGGTCAGAGAATACCACCACTTCACCTTCTTGAGGTTTGGGCCGTGTCTCATCACCTGGGACCCGCCAGCTAATGACTTCCTTAGGAGGAAGAGTACCCGCGTGAACAAAATCCGACAAAAAGTCCTCCGTAATGCATGACCCAACCCAGTTGCATGAGTTGGATGCACGAGACATGCTGGCAGCTTAAGTGTTGTGCAAGATAAAAGGCGCGATGAGTCGAAGCGCAAGCAAATGTTTTTTGACGGCTTAAAAGTTTAAGGGCGCTACAGATAAAGCTGAAGACCCGGCTGATAAGAGTCGGAGGAGTTTTGGCGACTCAACGGGGAAAAGGAAGATTGAAAAATCGAATAAGTCCTAAAAACAGATTCCGCAAGATGTCACTATAACTACGGATCTACAGAAGCAGAGAAAATGAATTTTATTTCTGACCTAGCGATGAACAGCGGAGGAAAAGGAAAACGGTCTGGGGCCATCGAGGCCCGTGCATTACGTGCGACCGGCCCGCATGCGGCGGCAGAGCAAAAGTGCATCCTAAAGACGTTAGCGGCGTCAAGATGCACTGGCGATAACGGTGCTGGAGCCCAAACGACGGCGACGGAGCACCGGTGAAAACCCCACTACCGCGGCGACCATCAAGGGAGCAGGAGAACTTACCGGAGACGGTGCGGCGGAGGTGGATGGATCTCCGGTACGTTCAAGGTGATGCAGCGGCCATGGTCGGGGACGATGTACGGACGACGTCGGCGCAGAGCTCGAAGGCACTGGGTCGGCGACAAGAAGAAGACGAAGAAACAGAGGCACGGGCGGGAGAATGGAAACCCTGACCCGCACGGGTCATATTTGAAAGGGGGTTAAGGAAGCCATGAAAATCCAGGCGATGACACCGTTCGACCGAGGAGGACGCCTCGATTCTCGGGATGACAGTTAAGTTAAAGATTTGGTGACACGTCAGCAGATCTCATGACGTCACGCCGGTTCATTTCTGGGCGACTCGCCAAAAGCGGAGGAGAAGGATGAAGTGAGCAAGCTCAGTTCAACCTGGGGCCTAATGTTGGGGATATGACCCGCCGAAGAGGTTCCAGGTCATGTTATTGGCTCGTGAACCGGCCCAAAGGTGAGTTATAATATTAAGTGGCCCAGGAAGATAGGCGGTTCACGGTATGGGCCGTATGACGGCCCGGACTGAGAAGACCCGGGCGTGCAAGCCGACTCACAGACGGCTTGGGCAAGAAGATAGAGAGAGACTCGGTTAGCAATTGTAACGAACCGGATGTTCTGACCTCTTATATAAAGGCAGACCCAGGGCAACTTAGAGGACAGGCAATCGAGAACTAGGTCAAGCTTTTAGCTCCATGTAATCGATACACAAGTAATACAAGCACAAGCAGGACGTAGGCTGTTACCTCGATTTGAGGGGCCGAACCTGGGTAAACCCGTGTCTTTCGTCCCGACTAACCCCTTTGAGTCCACCTCATTGGCGATGGCCTCGAACCAAAGTCTGTTCACCCGGACATATGCCATGATAAAACCACGACAGTAATGGTCGCGAGAGTCCATAAAGGACTCTACCCATGGAGGGTTCCACGAAGAAGCAACCTTGACTATTCCATGCGGCTTCCGTCCACAAAGGACTAGCCTCACTATGGGTAAATCTTCATGAAGTAGGCGATCTCCTTGCCCTTACAAACTTCTTGGTTCACTCCACAACACGTAGTAGGAGGCTCCCAAGCGACACCTAACCAATCTAGGAGGCACCACCCTCCAAATGGTAATAGGCTCGGTAATGACGATGAACTCCTTGCTCTTGTGCTTCAAGATGATAGACTCCTCAACACACAATCACTCTCTCATAGATTTGGCTTGGTAGAAGAGATGGGATTGTTGGAAAGCAACTTGGGGAGGCTAGAAATCAAGATCCATATGGTTGGAGTGGAAGATCTTGACCTCAAAACTGAGTAGGATAGGTATGGAATAGTTCTGAGTGCTTCTCTTCCAAGTAGGTAGTGTTGGAGGGGTATATATAGGCATCTCCAAAAATCCAACCATTACACACAAAATGACCAACTCAGTGACACCAATGTGTAAATCTCGGTGGTACTGAAGTGACCAAAAGTGGAAACTTTTGAATCTCGGAGAGACCGATATATGAATCTCGCTTGTATCGACAAGGTGACCAACGGTCAGATTTGCCAAACCCGGTGACGCTGATTCACCATTTTCGGACGGACCAAAAATGTGAACTTGCGTAACAGAAAGTTGGCAACACAACTCGGTGGCACTAAAAGTAGTCTCGGCTACACCGAAGTGTTAGGGTTTGGCTGAGTTTGTCTAGGGTTTGGAATCGGTGGCACCGGGATAGGAATGTTGGTTGCACCGATTTTGCACATTTGGCTTTGGACAGACTTTGGTGGGAGAGTTTGTGGATGTTTTGGTGACTATCACTTGTGCACGTTTGAGCATATTATTCATCATCAAAACTTTACCCCCTTTTAATAGTATTGGCTTTCCTATGGATGCAAAGTGATTTCTCACGAATGTAAAATGTAGATTCCTCTTGCTTGAAGCTTGGCCAACCTATTTCCTTGCATCTTGGGGTAATTCCACAATCTCCACAATCCTTTTGTCATTCCTATCATTGAACTTTTCCTGAAATATACTTGGTGGAAACATTAGTTCAATGACTTATATGTTGTTATTAATTACCAAAACCACCAAGGGACCAAATGTGCTTTCAATATCCACCTTTTTGGTAATTGATGAAAACATACAATCAAAGCTTCAAATAAACATATGCATGGATGCAATGAAGACTTTGAGAAGCACATGACTTCGATTTGCTCCCCCTAAATGTGTGCAGTCCTTTAAAGGATGGTTGCTATTGAATGCATGGACACACATATAGATGAAGGGATATAGGAGGTCATGTGTATCTTGGCTATATGTATCAAAAATATGTATGAATGAAATGTATCCCCGTTCAAAACTTCACTCTTGCAAACAATATGTGCAAGAAGCAAGAGATCATCTTGATCAAGGATATGATGCATATACTTACCTTGAGTTCTTTAGGATTCTAGTAGTAGAGACACACTTTAGAAAACAATGTTAGAAAACACAAGAGTATTCTACTACACAAAAGCAATAAAACTCAAAGAATAACAAGATATGGAGAACATATAAAAGATGATAATCTATAAGATTAATATGTCACTAAGATCATTTAGAACTTTTTCCCCTTAAATATAAAGGAGTAGTTCATCCTCTCCCCCTGAATCTCAGCATGTAGATGTTGGGATTGGATCAGGTGAGAAAAGATTCTCCTTTGTTCACTTTAGACTTTTCGCCGAAAATATAGTTTTCTCCCCCTACATTGTTACTCTCCCCTTGTTCATATACGTGTGAACGTTTGATGTTTTCCTCTCCTCCTAAATCATATCTCCCTCTTTGCATAAGCATGTAACTCTCCCTTTAGCTTGAAGCTTTTAAGCTTTGATATTCTCCCCCTTTGGCATAAAATACCAAAAAGGTCGAGCTTTGGAGTGGTAACAGGGATCATTGACAAGTAAGGGATCCTTGAGAACAAGGGTCATTGAAAGCGGGGTTCATATAAAGAACTAATGGAATCATTGAATATATATTCTCTTCTGCTTGCAGATTGGTTTTCTTCTTCTTGGAACTAGGGATCCTTGAATAAAGAATTTCTCCCCCGAAATATTGTTCGTTCTTCTCCCCCTTTTTTTGAGAAGGGATCATCGAAAGAACAAGAGTATCACAAGATCAGAATAAAACACATATTTAGAGAATAAAGGAAATCGGTGACTCCGAGATAAGTAAATCGGTGATACCGGGATTTTGTAGTGCAACTCATCTGCAACTGCGGTAGGACCGAGTTATCTATATCGGTGGCTCCGAATGAGAAGCCAAGTTTCTGTTTTCACAGAGACAAACGAAATAGTTTCAAGAAGAAAATGCGAAAGAAAATTTACAAAGAATATCAAAGATAAGATTTGAGTGGTTACGAGAGATCATGCAAATAGAGAGCAAACCACGTAAGAATCTTAACTAAATGATGGGTGGTGACGAAGTCACCTATATTAGAGTATATTGACTTAGGAGCCAAGCAAGAATGCTTGATCATAGGTCATACTCTACGTTAAGCTCAAAACAGGGTTACCATTTTTTTATTAAGCATTTTGATGTCTTCGTATCACTTGAGTTGCTTTAGCCCATGACTTGGAGTAAAGCCTTTTCAAGGATATGAGTACATACCTTTGAATGATGTTGATGACGTTGCTCGTAGGTGAAATTGTTGAGGATGCTTGAGATTTATGAAGATCATTTTGAAGTTGGAGCAATGCTTCTCGTTTTAGTACACTAGTCACCTACAAAGGTTAGTCATGCAAGAAAGAACAATGGATATATGCAATTGACATGATACTACTCAGGATTTTGTGACTAGGATCAAGTATATGTCAAGGATATGTTTTTGTTGCCTTCTTACTTCCATCATCAAGAGGGGTTGTGGATACTTGGTAATGACAAGATTGCTTGTGATTGGAGTTGATGGCAATCTTGTGGAATGAAATTCTTCCAAGTACCTACAAAAGGTTAAATGCAATACAGGGGAGCATAGAATTCCATGGCATATGACAAAGAGTTATGGGTACATGGAAATGACAGGAAAGCTCAGGCCCTTGCTTGCATCGAGTGAGTCTAGCTCAAGTTTGAAGCATCAATGGTGTTCAACTCACTTCTCAAATGAAAAAATATTTTCTCATCAAGTGGCTTGGTAAAGATATCGGCCAATTGTTTGTTAGTGCGAACATGCTTAAGATTGATATCTCCTTTGGCAACATGATCATGAATGAAATGATGTCGAACTTGTATATGCTTGGTTCGAGAATGTTGCACAGGATTATGTCCAATTTTAATAGCACTTTCATTATCACAAAGTAATGGAACATTTTTAATATAGATTCCATAATCCTTAAGCATTTGTGTCATCCAAAGTAATTGCGCACAACAAGATCCAACAGCAATATACCCCGCTTCGGCAGTAGATAGAGATACTGAGTTTTGTTTCTTGGAGGACCAAGACACAAGAGATCTACCTAAAAATTAACAAGTACCCGAGGTGGACTTTCTATCAACCTTGTCACCGGCATAGTCTGAATCGGAATAGCCAACAAGATCAAAAGAAGATCCTTTGGGACACCAAATGCCAAAGTTTGGTGTTTTTATCAAGTATCTCACTATACGTTTCACAGCCAAAAGATGACACTCTTTAGGTGCAGCTTGATATCTAGCACACATGCAAACACTAAGCATAATGTCAAGACGAGATGCACATAGATATACCAACGAACCAATCATAGAGCGATAAACCTTTTGATCAACCGGTTCATCCTCCTTGGAAAGGTTAACATGTCCACTAGTTGGCATAGGAGTTTTCATACCTTTGCAATCCTGCATGTTGAACTTCTTGATCAAGTCCTTGGTGTACTTAGTTTGAGATATGAAAGTTCCTTCTCTTGATTGCTTGATTTTCAATCCAAGAAAGAATTTCAGCTCACACATCATAGACATCTCATACTTCTCGGACATCAACCTTCCAAATCTTTCACTAAAGTGAGGGTTAGTGGAACCAAAGATAATATCATCCACATAGATTTGGCAAACAAATAATTCTCCGTTAACTCTCTTAGTAAACAAGGTTGAATCAATTTTACCAATTTCAAAACCCTTTTTGATGAGAAACTTTGTTAAGCATTTATACCAAGCACGAGGGGCTTGCTTGAGACCATAAAGAGCTTTGCGAAGCTTGTAAACATGATTACGTTTCTTAGGATTCACAAAACCAGGTGGTTGCTTAACATAAAGTTCTTCAATTTCACCATTTAAAAATGTACTTTTTATGTCCATTTGATAAAGCATGATATCATGGTGATTAGCATAAGCAAGAAGAATACGGATAGCTTCAAGTCTAGCGACGGGGGCATACGTCTCACCGTAGTCCATACCTTCCACTTGCGTATATCCTTGGGCTATGAGACGAGGCTTGTTGCGCATGACTTGACCATCTTCATCTTGTTTGTTCCGAAACACCCATTTGGTTCTGATGTTGTTGTGTTTGTCCTTGGGCTTCCCCACGAGTGTCCACACTTTGTTTCTCTCAAAGTTGTGAAGCTCTTCATGCATAGCGTTCACCTAATCCGCGTCTTCAAGAGCTTGTTCTACTTTCAAGGGCTCAATGCTAGAGATGAAAGAATAATGCTCACAAAAGTTAACTAGACGGGTTTTAGAGCGAGTGATTCTCCCTGTTTGTATGTCACCAAGTATTTGGTTTAGGGGATGGTTCTTGGTCACTTGAGCTCGAACTCGGGTCAACTTCCGACTGTTGGATGGTGGAGCTTCTTCATCATCATCATCTCCTTCATCTTCGTTGTTGTTGAAGGTGTCGTTCCCTTGAGATGGTGGTGAAGGTGGTTGTGGTGGATCTTCATGATGCACTTCCTCCTCTCCATCATCTCGTCACGTACCGCTCGTGGATGCCTCCATGTCGTGTTGAGGTTCACCTTGTCGTGAGGTAGGGGTTTCCACTTGAGTTGATGAAGTACTTTCCTTCACCTCCATGGGACGAATCTTGCCGATGGGTAGATCTAGAATAGCTTCCGAAGGGTCCTTATCACCTACATCATTTGGCAATTGTTCAACTTGCGAACCATTAGATTCATCAAACTTCACATCTACCGTCTCTTCAAAGTTTCAAGTGAAGTTGTTGTAGACACGGTAAGTGTGAGAGTTCGATCCGTAACCAAGTAGGAATCCTTCATGAGATTTAGGAGCAAATTTAGTACGACGATGCTTGTCAAGAATGTAGCACTTTGAGCCAAATACCCGAAAGTATCCGACTTGGGGTTTGTTACCGGTGAGTAGCTCGTATGCCGTTTTACCGAGAAGCTTGTGCAAGTAAAGTCGATTTGTGGCATGACATGTTTTTTCAACGGCTTCTCCCGAAAAGTGCCTTGGCGTCTTGTATTCGTCAAGCATCGTTCTTGCCATCTCATTGAGTGTCCAGTTCTTCCTCTCAATAACTCCATTTTCTTGAGGTGTGTACGTAGTCGAGAACTCATGTGAGACACCTTCTTCATCGAGAAAGGTATCCACATGGGTTTTCTTGAACTCCGATCCGTTATCGCTCCGAACCTTCTTGATCTTCACTTCAAACTGATTTTGTGCTTTACGAGCGAAGTTCTTGAAGATCTTTTTAACCCGCGACTTATCATCAAGAAAGAATACCCACATAAATCTAGAAAAATCATCAACTCTAACTAGACCATAGGAATTTCCACCGAGACTCTTGTAAGCATTAGGACCAAAAATATCCATGTGAAGTAACTCGAGAGGTCTCCTAGTAGTCATGATGTTCTTAACGGGATGACTTCCACCTACTTGCTTTCCAGATTGACAAGCACTACACACTCTATCTTGTCAAAGATAACATCTTTAACACCAAGTATATGATCACCTTTCATTAGCTCATCTAGATTGTGCATGCCTACATGTCCAAGTCTTCTATGCCAAAGCCAACCTTTAGAAGATTTTGCAATTAAACCAGTGTGACGCTTGGATCTCTTCGTGAAATCAACAATGTATAGATCACTTCTACCGAAACCGGTAAAGACCATTTTATGATTATCTTGACGAAACACTTGGCAATCTACTTTCGTGAATAAAACATTGAAACCGAAGTCAGCAAGCCTAGATACGGAAAGAAGATTGTAGACAAGGGATTCAACAAGCATAACATTTTGAATAGAGCTATCATGGGATATGACCACCTTACCAAGGCCAAGTACCTTACCCATAGAGTTGTCTCCAAAGTTCACGTACTGTCAAGGACCTTGATTAGGTGTGATCTCTTGGAACGTGTCTTTATCACCAGTCATATGATCCATACACCCGCTGTCAAGAATCCACTCTTTTCCTCCGGACATATAATCCTTAAGGTTCGCCATGAGGTTCAGATTCTTCATGATCTTCTTGTGCTCGATGTCGAACAACTCATCTTCTTCATAGTAGCCATGTTCCACATTGTCATCATCAAGTGGGAAATCCTCGTCATGAAGAACAAGAGATTCATTAGAATAGTGATCATTACAATGTTCAATTTATGAATGCGAATGGCTTCGAAGATAATGTTGTTGATAGTGGTGACATCTCCTTTAGCACGCATAAGATCACGGAGCTCAAATAGGCATTCATCAATGTTCGGATCACTAGGCTTCATTTTGTGAAAAGCAATGGTTTTATGAAGAATTTCATCAAGATTTCCTAAGGAAAGATTTGTATATCGTTTCTCCAAATCGGTCCATAAGGTATAGGCACATGCAAAGTTCTTCAATTGAGAAAGCACGAACCTTGGTAAACCTCTAACAATAAGATTGACAGTTCTTAGGTTACTAAGCATGTTAATTTCCTCTTCGTGTGTGGGATGCAATTCATCAATAGGGAGCACATAAGGGTTTTCAATATATTTTGTCAAATGGAATCTATTAAATAGATCAATCATGGCATTCTTCCATTGACTATAGTACTCTCCATCAAGAATGGGCACTCTACAACTCAAACTCTCTACTCTAGACACATCCATCTTCCTCCACGGTGATTAAACCGAAGCAATGGAGACCAAAGCTCTGATACCACTTGTAGGATCGAGAGTGGGGTGTCTAGAGGGGGGTGAATAGACTACTAGCAGGAAATTTAAAACCTAACCTTTTCCCAAGTTAATTGGTTGGTAGATTTTAATAGTTTTAGCAAGTCTAGTAGATCTAACAGCCCTACGCATACATGTCTACAAGTATGGCAGTGGAAAGTAAAGACATTGCACATGAAATAAAGAGATGGGATAGGTAGATCAAACGCAATAGGAGACGCAAGGATTTTTCCCGTGGTTCCGATAGGTGGTGCTATCGTACGTACACATTCATGGAGTCTTCAACCCACGAAGGGTAATGGTCGTGAGAGTTCACGGAGGTCTCTACCCATAGAGGGTTCCACGAAGAAGCAACCTTGACTATTCCATGCGGCTTCTGTCCACGAAGGACTAGCCTCACTATGGGTAGATCTTCATGAAGTAGGCGATCTCCTTGCCCTTACAAACTTCTTGGTTCACTCCACAACATGTAGTAGGAGGCTCTGAAGCGACACCTAACCAATCTAGGAGGCACCACCCTCCAAAAGGTAATAGGCTCGGTAATGATGATGAACTCCTTGCTCTTGTGCTTCAAGATGATAGACTCCTCAAAACACAATCACTCTCTCACAGATTTGGCTTGGTAGAAGAGATGGGATTGGTGGAAAGCAACTTGGGGAGGCTAGAAATCAAGATCCATATGGTTCGAGTGGAAGATCTTGACCTCAACACAAGGGTAGGTGGTTCTCTCAGAAAACTGAGTAGGATAGGTATGGAATAGTTCTAAGTGCTTCTCTTCCGAGTAGGTAGTGTGTAACGACCCAAACCTGATAAGATTCGATGTCTCTGTGCTTACTGTGCTAGTCCCTGGATCAATAGCTAGCACACACAATAAAAAATGAAATACCAAGAATAATCCACATGTCATAAGTATTACATCGCAGATCTAGAGTACAATTTATTACATAGTGCTTAGCTCGAAGGCTAGCTCAAAATAAAACACAACGGAAAGCATAAAAGACAACTGTGGAGTCCCAACAACACCACTGGAAAAGCTGAGTGTAGTCATCGTAACCCTATGCGCATCACTCACACGTCGTATAAAAATCCTTCAACATAAAACGTTGCAGCCACAAAGGGTCAATACTTTGAATGTATTGGCAAATCACACCAAAATTGTTATAACAGAGCTACCATATCTATATGCAAGGATATGACAAAGGAAAGGCTTATGGTTTGTTTTTGCAGAAAGCTGATTTTATCTTACTTCTATCTACTAATCAAGTATTTAATATTTTCTACACTTCAGTTCATTAATTGTTAAACTGGACCGCCTCCAATTTAACCCGCCTATGAGAACCTCCGAGGATCATAGGTATAACAAAGCCCACTTCGCATTTAATTGTATTGAGGTGATAAGATCATCCAGAGGTTTCAAGTCTAGCTGCTCAAAATTGTCCATAACCGGGGACACGGCTAATCATGATTAGTTTTTACATTCTGCAGAGGTTAGTATGCTTTACCCACTGGACCCAACCCAAAGATTGAGACAAAGTCTTTCAGAAGCAGTCACCTCCACCCAACGGAGGCCCGTACCAACTATCCCGCTACATCTGCTGGCACATCCAGGTAAGGTTTCCACAACTGATCAACTAAGCCAGAGCCCATAATAGCCAGTGGTCGCACATGGAAGCTACTTGATATGAAACATGTTCAACCTTTTTAAACCTGGGCGGCATTCCCCACCTTTCCTGAGTCATGTAGAGCCTCCCAGAGGATACATACTTGTCGACTGGTCCTAACATACCAATCCGCCCAGATGATTCATTAATTAAATTTTAATATCGCAGAGCCCCCCAGAGGATACAATAAATACATGTTGTTATATTCATCATTACTTAACTTCACTCACAACTTCCCTATGACACACAAAACCCAATCCACGTCTACCATAGCAAGGCTAAGAAATAATTGGAATATAACGGTACCCAACATGGCGACAAGGATATCAAGGTCAGACTAAGCATATGGCTATCCTATCTGGGTTTAGCATATCATACCAGCATAACAATTCCTACACATACAATATAATAGTGTGACATAGAACTACATGCATAGAAAATAATAGGATGAAGGATGATCAAAGGTGTAACTTGACTTATTCCTGATTCTCAAACTCGCACTCTTGACAATAGTTTGCGTCGCACTCCGGACAATCTACACGTTTCAAACAACACAACAAATCAATCATCACACTCAAATACCATCAAATAAAACCAACAGCAAGAAATCATTTTTTTAATTCAAACAACAGTAGCATAACAGTAGGTGAAAATCATCTACAACCTAATAGGATCATAATGCAAAAAGAATCACTTGAATTGGATCAACGGTTTGAAAGATGTGGCCTCCGGAAGTTTAAATTCAAATTTAAGCAAATTCAAATTTCAATAGGTCAAAAGTTTTAAAATTTGATTCTACAGGATTCTAATGATTATTATGAGTGCACAGGAAAAAGAATCGATGAATTTGGAGTTACGGACCTCAAGATATAGCTTAAAGAAAATTTGGTTTGAATCTGCCAAAATTTCTGGAGCTGTTGTTGTGGTCACTGTGGCGTCGCCACGTGGCGCAATGTGAGTGGCCAAAAGGTGTTCGCTGCTTTCGCTAACGAACAGATGGCCGGTAATTAGAGAATAACGGTTCGGACTTAAATGAGAAAAAAACAGACCTAATCATGACCACTGGGGAGAGATCGGACGGTGTGAGATGACTCACCGGAGAAAGAACAGAGACACCGGCCGGACTTGGAGAAGACCGACGCGAGCGGCACGGGCTCCGCCGATCCCGATGACTATAGGTGCCTCCGGGGCTCAGGGAATATGCTACTGGACGTGGAGACTAACGACGATATCTATGTCGTCCTTCGTGGTGGAGGGGCGTCCTCAAGTGGCGATCCAGTGATGCTGGAGCTCGGGCGGTGGCGATCTGCTTCGGGTTGAGCTCGGAGCGCTCGCTCTGGTGGGTATCCACGTGAGAAAGTAGGTTAGGGACACATAGGAGATCAAGGCGAAAAATACAGTGGTGAAAAGAGACTCCGGGGACCTCTGATGGCGTCGAATCCGTCCAGTTGAGGAGCTTCTGCGGTGGCGGACTCCGGTGAGATCCAATCGGGCTCCAAGGCACGGGACGATCTTGTTTTTGCGAAAAATCAGACGAGGGGAGGACAGGCAATATTTATAGGTAGTCTCCTGTGCGGGGGGGTGCAAGATCAAGGCCAAATCGACCTGGATGGGATCGGTCTTCGTGTCTAGGAAGAACACGAGCAGAGGACAAACGAGAGAGATGACAAGTGGGCCAGCCTCGTCAGCGAGAGACAGGAGAAGTAAGAAAAAAAAAACTAGAACTGGGGGTGGGCTGTGGCCTTCGGAAATGGGCCGCCGGCCTGGTAGCTGCTGTCCGTGTCTGGCCCAAATGGAACAGTATAGCGGTTAAAAAGATTAACTTCGAGCAGAAGGATATTTTGGCTAAAAGTAAATACCAAATGACTCCCTAAAAATAACATAAAAGCACACCAAAATATTATAGCATTTTTATGAGATAGTGAACATTTTTTCCAAGTCAAATAAAAGTATGCAAAATATTTTTATGCAATAGGTGCTAATAAAAAGCACTAAGACCAACTCAAAAAAATAAATCAGAGTTTGTAAAATCTCAAAATAAATAGCATAAACTCAAAATAATATTCTTAGTATTTCCAACTATATCTAATAGGGAAGAAGTCATATTATCTCCACTCCAAATATTTTACCTTAAATTGGAAAACACTTTGAATACTTAGAGAATTTTCAAATA
Organism: Hordeum marinum; assembly: GCA_022496015.1. NCBI lineage: Eukaryota > Viridiplantae > Streptophyta > Magnoliopsida > Poales > Poaceae > Hordeum > Hordeum marinum. The sequence goes on from CM039673.1 coordinate 304,150,392, forward strand.
TGCATTGAAATCATGAAGAAACAGAATAATCCTATTAGCATTCCAAATCTAAAAATTTGGGATGTTACAAATCTACCCCCCTTAAAATGAATCTCGTCCTCGAGATTCGAGTTGGCTAGCAAGGTTTTAGATGAGAACTTGACAAATTCCACATTCCAAGGTTTTCAGGGTCACTCAATGCATAAATCCAAAACTCCATTGACATGCATAAATATGATGCACCAATATGATAGGACGGTCGTGATAATGGAACTTGATTAAGATCTTGCCGAAGACTGGTGCATTATTAGCTCTTCCCACCATCATGTGGTTAACATGGCTCTTGTTGAAAGGGTTCGGCTTCTTCTCTCCAGAGCTCCTATCCTCACTCCTTGGCTCAGTGCAATCTCGTGCAAAATGCCCTTGCTTCTTGTAATTAAAACATGTTATCTTGCTCATGTCTTTCCTAGGTGTCGAAGGGTTGGATGTATGACTTCTATTCCCTCCAATGTTGTTGCCATGATTATGACCACTATGGTCATGCCCATTGCCATTATGATGATTGTGACCATTATGAACATCCATCGCAGAATTATAGTACCCAGATGTTGAGGAAGTACGAGGCTTCTGGTGAGCACCTGAATTGTACCTATTGTTGTGCTTCCTCTTGCGGTTCTCCACCTCTTGATGCTTCCCTTCAAGGACAATTGCTTTATCAATAAGTTCCTGACAATTATTAAAGGTGGCCACTGTCAACTGAACACCCAAATCATCATTCAAGCCCTCCAAGAATTTCTCCTGTCTAGCTGCATCAGTGTTAACATCATTAGGGGCATAACGTGCAAGCTTATTAAATTCCTCCACATATTCATTCACGGTACGACCTCCCTGAAGCAAGCTGCGAAACTCCTTCTTTTCCAGACTCATGGCACCAGCAGACACATGGGCAGCACGAAAACCTGCTTGAAATTGCGCCCAGGTGATAGTAGCAATAGGGTAAGTGACCAAGTAGTTGTCCCACCAAGCTGCGGCAGGACCCTCCAATAAATGTGAGACAAACCTCACTCTCTCTGCATCAGTGCAGCCAATAGTCTCAAAGTTCCTACTAACTGAGCGAAGCCAATCATCTGCCACAATAGGTTCAGGGGTGCTGGAAAACCTCTGAGGTTTCAACCTCAAGAAACGCGTAAGTGCATCCACTAGTGGTGGTGGAGGTGCATTGTTGTTGTTGTTCCCCATGTTCTGAATGAGCAGCTGGATCAACTGGGCCTGTCCTTGAAGAAATTGTTGCATGTATGGTGGAACATCATTGTTGTCGTTGTTGTCTCCTGATCCACTGGCTTTGGTACGTCTCGACGACATCTGGTGGGTAAGCATAGATGAGGTATAGACAGAATGAGGCCTAAGGGGAAAACACTACCCACATGCTAGCAACAAACTCCAAATCAAACAAATCACACAAGTCACACCACACAAGCAAAACCTACAGGTAAGGTCATATCCACAAGAGATATGATCTCGTCATACTACACGTGAAACGTTTATAAAGCTCAACATCATAGTGGTGGTCTGCTAACTAAAACTAGTCAAATGATACTAACACAACTAAAAGGGACATCTACATTTGAAAACAGAAGGTATAAGCACGAGAGTAAAAACTAACAAGTAGAGTAGGTTTGCGAAATATGTTTTCACTCCTATGGCTCTTACTACTCCATTTTCTAGGGTCCCGACCTACAGTCAACATGGGCTCTGATACCATCTGTAACGACCCGAACCTGATAAGATTCGATGTCTCCGTGCTTACTGTGCTAGTCCCTGGATCAATAGCTAGCACACACAATACAAAATGAAATACCAAGAATAATCCACATGTCATAAGTATTACATCGCAGATCCAGAGTACAATTTATTACATAGTACTTAGCTTGAAGGCTAGCTCAAAATAAAACACAACGGAAAGCATAAAAGACAATTGTGGAGTCCCAACAACACCAACACCACTGGAAAAGCTGAGTGTAGTCATTGTAACCCTATGCCGCATCACTCACACGTCGTATAAAAATCCTGCAACATAAAACGTTGCAGCCACAAAGGATCAATACTTTGAATGTATTGGCAAATCACACCAAAATTGTTATAACAGACCTACCATATCTATATGCAAGGATATGACAAAGGAAAGGCTTATGGTTTGTTTTTGCAGAAAGCTGATTTTATCTTACTTCTATCTACTAATCAAGTATTTAATATTTTCTACACTTTAGTTCATTAATTGTTAAACTGGACCGCCTCCAATTTAACCCGCCTATGAGAGCCTCCCAGGATCATAGGTATAACTAAGCCCACTTCGCATTTAATTGTATTGAGGTGATAAGATCATCCAGAGGTTTCAAGTCTAGCTGCTCAAAATTGTCCATAACCGGGGACACGGCTAATCATGATTAGTTTTTACACTCTGCAGAGGTTAGTACGCTTTACCCACTGGACCCAACCCGAAGATTGAGACGAAGTCTTTCAGAAGCAGTCACCTCCACCCACCGGAGGCCCGTACCAACTATCCCGCTACATCTGCTGGCACATCCAGGTAAGGTTTCCACAACTGATCAACTAAGCCAGAGCCTATAATAGCCAGTGGTCGCACATGGAAGCTACTTGATATGAAACATGTTCAACCTTTTAAACCTGGGCGGCATTCCCCACCTTTCCTGAGTCATGTAGAGCCTCCCAGAGGATACATACTTGTCGACTGGTCCCAACATACCAATCCGCCCAGATGGTTCATTAATTAAATATTAATATCGCAGAGCCCCCCAGAGGATACAATAAAATACATGTTGTTATATTCATCATTACTTAACTTCACTCACAACTTCCATGTGACACACAAAACCCAATCCACGTCTACCATAGCAAGGCTAAGATATAATTGAAATATAACGGTACCCAACATGGCGACAAGGATATCAAGGTCAGACTAAGCATATGGCTATCCTAACTGGGTTTAGCATATCATACCAGCATAACAATTCCTACACATGCAATATAATAGTGTGACATAGAACTACATGCATAGAAAATAATAGGATGAAGAATGATCAAAGGTGTAACTTGCCTTATTCCTGATTCTCAAACTCGCACTCTTGACAATAGTTTGGCTCGCACTCCGGACAATCTACACGTTTCAAACAACACAACAAATCAATCATCACACTCAAATAACATCAAATAAAACCAACAGCAAGAAATCATTTTTTTATTCAAACAACAGTAGCATAACAGTAGGTGAAAATTAGCTACAACCTAATAGGATCATAATGCAAAAAGAATCACTTGAATTGGATCGGCGGTTTGAAAGATGTGGCCTCCGGAAGTTTAAATTCAAATTTAAGCAAATTCAAATTTAAATAGTTCAAAAGTTCGAAAATTTAATTCTGCAGGATTCTACTGATTATTATGAGTGCACAGGAAAAAGAATCGATGAATTTGGAGTTACGGATCTCAAGATATAGCTAAAAGAAAAGTTTATTTGAATCTGCCAAAATTTCTGGAGCTGTTGCTGTGGTCACTGCGGCGTCGCCACGTGGCGCAATGTGAGTGGCCAAAAGGTGTTCGCTGCTTTCGCTAACAACCAGATGGCCGGTAATTAGAGAATAACAGTTCAGACTTAAATGAGAAAAAAACAGACCTAATCATGACCATTGGGGAGAGATCGGACGGTGTGAGATGACTCACCGGAGAAAGAACAGAGACACCGGCCGGACTTGGAGAAGACCGGCGCGAGCGGCACGGGCTCCGCCGATCCCGATGACTATAGGTGCCTCCGGGGCTCAGGGAATATGCTACTGGACGCGGAGACTAACGACGATCTCGATGCCGTCCTTCGTGGCGGAGGGGCGTCCTCCAGTGGCGATCCGGTGATGCTGGAGCTCCGGCGGTGGCGATCTGCTTCGGGTTGAGCTCAGAGCGCTCGCTCTGGTGGGTATCCATGTGAGAAAGTAGGTTAGGGACACAGAGGAGATCAAGGCGAAAAAGACAGTGGTGAAAAGAGACTCCGGGGACCTCTGATGGCGTCGAATCCGTCCAGTTGAGGAGCTTCTGCGGCGGCGGACTCCGGTGAGATCCAATCGGGCTCCAAGGCACGGGACGATCTCGTTTTCGCGAAAAATCGGACGAGGGGAGGACAGGCAATATTTATAGGTAGTCTCCTGTGCGGGGGGGGGGGGGGTGCAAGATCAAGGCCAAATCGACCCGGATGGGATCGGTCTTCGTGTCCAGGAAGAACATGAGCAGAGGACAAACGAGAGAGATGACAAGTGGGCCAGCCTCGTCAGCGAGAGACAGGAGAAGTAAGAAAAAAAAACTAGAACTAGGGGTGGGCTGTGGCCTTCGAAAATGGGTCGCCGGCCTGGTAGCTGCTGTGCGTGTCTAGCCCAAATGGAACAGTATAGCGGTTAAAAAGATTAACTTCGAGCAGAAGGATATTTTGGCTAAAAGTAAATACCAAATGACTCCCTAAAAATAGCATAAAAGCACAGTAAAATATTATAGCATTTTGATGAGAGGGTGAACATTTTTTCAAGTCAAATAAAAGTTTGCGAAATATTTTTATGCAATAGGTGCTAATAAAAAGCACTAAGACCAACTCAAAAAAATAAATCAGAATTTGTAAAATATCAAAATAACTAGCATAAACTTAAAATAATATTGTTAGTATTTCCAACTATCTCTAATAGGGAAGAAGTCATATTATCTCCACTCCAAATATTTTGCCTTAAATTGGAAAACACTTTGAATACTTAGAAAATTTTCAAATATGCATTGAAAACATGAAGAAACAGAATAATCCTATTAACATTCCAAATCTAAAAATTTGGGATGTTACATAGTGGTGGAGGGGTATATATAGGCATCTCCAAAAATCCAACCGTTACACACAAAATAACCAACTCGGTGACACCGATGTGTAAATCTCGGTGGTAACGAAGTGACCAAAACTGGCAACTTTTGAATCTCAGAGGGACCGATATATGAATCTCGGTTGTACCGACAAGGTGACCAACAGTCAGATTTGCCAAACTAGGCGACGCCGATTCACCATTTTCGGACGGACCGAAAATGAGAACTTGCATAACAAAAACTTGGCAACCCAACTCGGTGGCACCGAAAGCAGTGTTGGCTGCACCGAAGTGTTAGGGTTTGGCTGAGTCTGTCTAGGGTTTGGAATCGGTGGCACCGGGATAGGAATGTTGGTTGCACCAATTTTGCATATTTGTCTTTGGACAGACTTTGGTGGGAGAGTTTGTGGATGTTTTGGTGACTATCACTTGTGCATGTTTGAGCATATTGTTCATCATCAAAACTTTACCCACTTTTAATAGTATTGTCTTTCCTATGGACTCAAAGTGATTTCTAACAAATGTAAAACATAGAGTCCTCTTGCTTGAAGCTTGGCCAACCTATTTCCTTGCATCTTGGGGGTAATTCCACAATCTCCACAATCCTTTTGCCATTCCTATCATTGAACTTTTCCTGAAATATACTTGGTGGAAACATTAGTTCAATGACTTATATGTTGTTATTAATTACCAAGAACACCAAGGGAGCAAATGAGCTTTCACCTGTAAAATTTGTTTTTTCTAATACCTGTAAAAAGTTGCTTCGACAATTCAAGCAATAAGAGTCGTTGAGAAAAATATATAATCATTATACATGGTTGTCTCGTTGTCCTTTTTTGGCACATATTCTATTTTCTCCCTCTTCTCGTGCAATTGTTTGGTACGTTACGACGCAACTGGCTAATAGACCGGGGGCTTGATTTCAAAAAAATCGCCTTATGCACACTTTATTATGTGTTCGGCATCTTGGAATTTGCTTTATATGCATTGTTTCTAAACTATGTCTTGGGTCAATAGTTGGTTGCCCGGCTCGTGTGCTTGCCCCTTTATGTTCCGCTCGTTCGGCTAAATGGGCAAAGGGAGAACCTCTGCGATTGTGTTTCCGGCTAGCCTAGTCAAACATCTCAGAGGAGAAAGCCGAAAACTGACTGTCATAGTATGTGAGAACCGGTCTGCGAATCTGAGCTTAAGTGTTATACTCAAGACCTCGTCAGAGGTTATTCCATGACACATGATGGGTTTGGTATTCGTACAAACCAAGTGATATCGGCTTTAGCCTCAGTTCATCCGAACATCACAAAACACCGGGGGCTAGTCATCAGCCCCCCATAGTCCTTTTCCGTGCCCCTACGGCTAAGTGAAAGCAATAAAGCATTATGGTCTGATTGCCTAGTCCACCGCACTCCACCACCTTCGGGTTCCGATAGCTCGCCTAAGGGTATAGCACATAGGTAGACACATCCCATGTAGCATCTACATGGGGGCTGAAGCCGACGACTTGCAACATTCAGTTTCAACCCCCACACAAGAGTTATAAGGAATGCAAAACATTAGAAACATGATAAACCATGTATCATAACCTTAAAAAATTCAAATCTCTTCGTACATATTACAACGCATTTAATCGTAAATGTTCTCTTTTGAACACCGCGACTCGATCGCCCGAGCACCCTCCATTACTCCAGAGAAGTATAGCTCACAACACCTATGCTCCTTTCCAGGAGGCGGAGGGGCTGTGGCTATCTTCATCGGATCAAGCCCCGACTAGTGCACCTTGGCCTTCGCAAAGGCCATCTGAGCTCCCGTGATACAGGAGGAACGCCTTAGTGCGTCAATCCGGGGCGAGGCGTCGCTCAGCTTCTGCACCAGCCGAAGTAGCTTCCTGACAGTGGCTCGTTGGGCCATAGCCGGATACAAAGATCCTTCTTAGCCGGCTCCTCCATACGATGTAGCTCCATTAGCTCCTTCAGCTGCTTGACGAGAAGAGGAGAGCGCACGGAGGCTTCGAATTGCGCCCAAAATAGCCGAGCTTCATCTCCCTCTCCCCGTGAAGCATAGAACTGATTCACGTCCTCTGCGCTATTCTGGAGGTCGGAGCAGGCGCCTGAGGAATGCCACACCTAGTTAAGCAACTCGAACTTGCTATCCCTGAAGACACACTGCAATAAATACGGCTTACCATCCATGATAACCTTTGCTTGGTGGACTTGCTTCTCAAAGAACCGTCTATCCACCCACTCCTTTTGGAGATCAGTTTTTAGGGTGGATAATTCAACGACCTACTCCTTGCCTTTTTGGTCGAGGCCCTCACACTTTTGGCTGACGTCTTTGAGATCCTATTGGATTTCCTCCACCCGAGCCTCATGCTTGTCGCTGGTGGCTCTTAAGGCAGAAAGCGCGATAGGCGCTTGTTTGTCCGCCGCCCTCTCGACCGCAGCCTCCTACTTCGCATTCTACAGCTCGGCCTTGAGCTTCCCAATTTCCTTCGCTGAGTCTGTGTAAGCATACAAAATATGAATACTGCATCAATAGTGCAATGATGAATTTTTTTGGATATTGAATCGGGCTTACCTTGCACCTCGTCGAATCTCTTGTTCAGAGCATCAAGCTCATCTTCAGAGCTCTTGAGCTTCCGATTCAGCTCGTCTAGCTCGGCGGCATTCACAGCCGCGGTCGATGACGAAGCCTGTAAAAAACAAATCCCTATCAAGTTACATTGGTTCAAAACTTCCAAAATGTCATAAATATGATCCTATCCTCTTAAGGGTTGTTAGAACGTTCCGAACAAATATCGTCCCAAACATAGTTCGGATAATGATCTATGATTGACCCCTAGGTGAGTTTTTTCCAAACTCACCTAGGGCTCGGGGGCTGCCATGTATATAACGACAGTGTAAAGAAATTAATATTTCATAAACAAAGTATCACGTGGCTCACCTGGAAGCCAACCAGGAGACCTTTGAAAGCCTCCTTCGGTCTGCTCTCAACGGACTGGATGCTTTGAAAAACCGCACCCATAAGAGTGCGGTGGTCCTCGGAGATGGAGGCACTTGATAGAGCCTCCCCCATCACCGGCCACCCATTAATAGCTGGCACCGGTGGTGATCGGTTAATCCGATCTCCAACCGGGGATTGAACCGGTGCCTCCGGAGGTGTTGTGTGCTCCGGAGACGGCCTCGGAGGGGACTGGACTTCCCCTCATCCCGTCTCCTTAGTATCTAGGAGGGGCTCCTCCCCACAGTCTTCAATGGCCAAGGCGTCAGCTTCGACCATGACGTCGTCACCCCCACCACTGGTGCTCAGGTCCATAGGAGCCTGCTAGACTGACACCTCCGTGGCATCCTTCGCGACGCCCGGAGGAGTGGGATGCGACGCAGTCCCGTTCTCCGCCAGCTCGGGGAGCAGGGTCTTCCCGTCCGAAACCTAGTTGGTGGGGAGAACGCATGGTGGGATGCAAATCAATAAGCGCTCACAAGTTAATAACCTTTAAAACTTATTGTTAACAATTAAGGAAGTCTTCGGATCCTTACCTTCGAGCTGGGGGCTTGACCCTTAGGTTCCTTTGTGGAACCTTTTCGAAGTCATCGGACTCGGTGTCCGAGTCCGAACTATCATCAGACAGAATTACCTGTGTCCGACGCGCTTTCTATGGGGCACGAGGAGGAACCTCCTCTATGGCGCCCGATGACGCCGCTCTCTTTCTTGCGAGGGGGATCGTCTTCCCCCTCGTCATCATGATCCTCCTCCTGATTGGAGCAGGCATGGGTTTCCGCGGACATAGCGTCCGGCTGGTCCTTGATATGAAGGCCTCCTTGGCCTAGTTTCTTATTCTTCTCCTTCTTCTCTGGCGCCTTGTAAGGCGACACAACGAGCATCTCCGACAACATCTTGGACCTGATGTCCTCGGGCTAAGGCGCCGGGCAGTTGATGGCCCTGGCCTTGCTTAGCCATTTCTGCAGAGGTGATCGGAAAGTGCTTAGATTTTATTTCGGAAAACAAAGTCGATCAAACAAAACTATGATGTACTTGGGAAGGAGGGTTATCAGCGTGTAGACCCCGATCCTCCTCCTCGTTTGGCCAATTCTCCTGCACCTTGAAGAGTGCCTTCCACAGCTTCTCCCGAGTAGTTCAGAAGAGTTGACGAATAGTAGGCTCATTGTCAAGCCATTAAGCCCACATGGGAGAGTCCCGACGCTGGCAGGGGAGGATGCGCTGCCAGAGCATAATCTAGACCACGTTGGCCAATTCGATGTTGCCTTTGATCATGGAGGTGATGCGCTTCTACAAGTTGTCCACCTCCTTATCTGACCCCCAGTCGAGGCCCTTCCGGAGCCATGAGGTCAATCTGGTGGGGGGACCTGATCTGAATTCGGCCGGAGCAGCTCGGCCTTCCTCCCTAGACTCGGTGACATAAAACTACTCTTTTGCCATATTTTGATGGTGTCAATGAAGGTGTTGGATGGCCATCCGACGCAGGGGAGTTTTTTGATGATAGCACCGCCACAGTCTGCGTGTTCGCCTACGACACACTTCCGCTTTATATTGAATATCTTGAGGCATAGTCCAAAGTGTGGCTTGACTCGCAAGAAGGCCTCGCAGATGATGATGATGAAAGCCGATATGTGCATGAAAAAGTTCGGTGGGAGGTCATGGAAGTCGAGGCCGTAGAAGAACATGAGCCCCCTGACGAAGGGATGGAGCGGGAAGCTGACTCCCTGAATGAAGTCAGGGATGAAGACCACCCTCTCGCCCAGCTTGGGAGTGGATACCACATGGCCCTTCTCCAACGCGCGGTGGTAGACGTTGGCGGGGAGGTAGGCGGCGTCCTTGAGGTCCTGAATGTCCCGGTCGATGACCGTGGAAGCCTCCCACTTCCCATTGGAGCCAGCCATGACCAAGCTCGGAGGGAGAGTTGTGGAAAACCTAGATCTGTGCTCAGGAAGCTCAGGAGATTGGGGAAGCAAAGGATGCGAATGGGAAGCGTGTTTAGGCCTTGGGTTTTTCTTTCTCTTTTATGAGTCTTATCGTCGTTTAGCCTCCCTTTACTACGACGTGAAGCCTTCGCTCCCCAAGATGTGTGTGCCGTTATACGCGCATGATTAAACATATCCTGTCTGAAACGGGGCACGATCTGTGCATTGATGGATCATGCTGACGGAAATGGCCTCAAACCGCGAATCGAGTTTTTGCAACTGGTTTGGTGTTCGTGGTGGACCATGACCTTTTGTTAGAAAGGTTGTCAGGGAACACTACTTACTCCTTCACGTTTGCCCTTCAAGGCTGAGATATTCACGGTGTTCGGATGAGCCTCTAATCGGAAAACTACAAGTCATCGAAGGCGGAACTGAACTCGGAGGGAAGATCTCGCCTCGCAAGCCGAAGACTCTGATTATACGAAGCAGCTAGAGCTAAGACCCTTGGCATTGTAGGAAAGTTTGGGGGCTACTGAGGGAGTCCTGGTTAAAGGGGTCCTCGGGAGGCCGACCTGTTTCTTATGGGCCGGACTGTATGAGCCGTTTGTCGAGCATTGGATCGATCGAAGGCCCTGTCTCCAAGAAGGAGGCTTCAAGAATCATGGTGTGTCCTCCACGTTTGGAGTAGTGAATAGGCATGTTTATCCCTTCGGTGTGTAACCGACCATATGTAAACCTTAGGTACCCCAGCGTCTATATAAGCTGGAGGGTTTTAGGTTGTAATCAGAGGACAACTCATCTAGGGTTTAGCTAATCGATCTCGAGGTAGATCAACTCTGTAACCTACATATCATCAATAAAATCAAGCAGGACGTAGGGTGTTACCTCCATAGGAGGACTCGAACCTGGGTAAACATCGTCTCCTTCGTCTCCTGTGACCATCGATTCTAGTCTCACGGCTCGGGACCCCCTACCCGAGATCCGCCAGTTTTGACACTGACAAGTACCCCCTGATCATATTTTCATCTCCAGACCTAAGCATCAAAGTGTATCTCATGATAGTGTTGGTGGTGGGCAATCCTGCTTGCAAATAGTAGACAGAGTCATACTTATGTGTCTTCACATATGCAGTTGGGATAGGAGTGCACATTTTGGCTTCTGTGTAGACATCAAGATCTCCTTCTTCTACCTTTGGGGCTCCTAAGATGGTATCCCACTCATCCACTATAGACTAGTACCTGACTCCCTCAGTCACCCAAATGATCCGCCCATCTAGGTAGAATTGTGTTGTAGAGTATAACTGCATGATCATCTCATCGTTCCAAGCTGTGAACTCTCTGCCAACAAATGTGTCAATGCCAATGGCCTTGACGTTCACTAGCACATGGTGAAAGTTATCCTCATTCTCCTTGATGTATGCCCAGTCGAAATGTGAGGATCATCCTTATTAGAGCATTGTCCCAGTGAGGAAACAATGATGGAGACTATGATTCCCCCACAAGTCGGGATGAGACCCCGGACGAAAAATAAAATAAAAATGGGGGAGGCAAAATGAGCCCACCATATAAAAAATGAATGGTGGAGGCAAAAAAAGAGAGAAAATACCACCATAAAAAATGAGAGAAAAAGAGAGAAGGGACTTTGCTACTATCCTTTACCACACTTGTGCCTCAAAGTGGCACCATGTTCTTCATATAGAGAGTCTCCTATGTTGACACATTCATATGCTAGTGGGAATTATCTTTTCATATAATAAATTGGCTTGTATATTCCGATGACGGTCTTCCTCAAATGCCCAAGGTCTTCATTAGCAAGCAAGTTGGATGCACACCACATTTAGCTTCAATTAAGCTTTCAGACACTTATAGCTCTAGTGCATCATTTGCATGGCAATCACTACTCCTTGCGTTGACATGTATCGATGAACATCTCCATAGCTCATTGGTACGCCTAGTTGATGTGAGACTATCTTCTTCACCTTTTACCACTTTGATATCTACCATCATATTCTATACCACCTATATGCGATGTCCAATGGTTCACGCTCATGTATTGCGTGAAGAATAAAAAGTTGATGCATATTGAAAAAGTACGATCTAATTACATTACTTGGACACCGAGGTGCTTAAAATTTGTATTTATGTGGTGAAGTCGGAGTCATGCCTTGCTAATATAATACGATGAGTAGGGGTAAATATTCTTTTAGTATCATATACTTTGAAAAATCAATGATTTTGTTTCTTATACTTATAAATGTTACTATGTTTTTGTTTGTTAATTCATCATTTCTCAATGAGCATACATATAAAAGATACATGATGGGTAGCATGTCAAATCAAAAATTCTGTTTTATCATTTACCTACTCGAGGACGAGCAGGAATTAAGCTTGGGGATGTTGATATGTCTCCAACGTATGTATAATTGTTTATTGTTCCATGCTAATATATTATCATTCTAGGATATTTTTGGGTATTTATTTACCAGTTTATAATGTTTTTAGCACTAACCTATTGACCTGGTGCCCAGTGACAGTTGTTGTATTCTACATATTTTTTGACTTTTTAGGTTTACAATACCAAATGAAGTCCAATTGCCACGAAACTTTTTTATGATTTTTTCGGGACCAAAAGAAGACTTGGAAGCTTCGGAGGGAGGACGAAGGAGCCACGGGGGACCAACAAGCCAACATGGCGCACCACCAGGGGGCACACCCTGATGGCTTGTGGCCCCTCGGGCGCCTCCAGATGCCCCTCCCTGGCCTATAAATTCACAATTACCCTAAAAACTCCAAGAGCGCTCTGGAAACACTTTTTTCGCCGCCACAAGTCTTTGTTCCGACGGGAGGCCATCTACACCTCCATTCCGGCACCCTACCGAAGGGGAGATCGATCACGGAGGGCCTCTTTGTCAACCTTGCTACCCTCACCATGATGTGTGAGTAGTTCACTATAGACGTACGGGTCTATAGGTACTACCTAGATGGCAATCTCTCTCTCTCTTAAATACAATGTTCATCGATTGCCTTGCTCTATCCGATGTAATCCCTTTGTATGGTGTGTTTGTTGGGATCCGTTGAATTGTGAGTTTATGTTCAGATTATTCATGACAAGTATTTGAGTCAAATATGAATAGTAAGATTCTTATTTGCTTGATCATCGTAGCTTTGTAATGCTCTCCGATCTGTTGAGATAGTTTGGCCAACTAGATTGATATTTCTTCGGTGGGAGTGGTGCATTGTAGCAGGTTCAACCTGGTGAGTTTCTATATCCCAGTGATAGAAGGGGGCAAGTTGCGTCTTTGGGTTACTGTTACTAAGGATAAAATGATGGGGTTTATTCATATTGATTGAGTTTATTTGTCTACATCATGTCAGTGTTCTCCAAGCAGTACTCTGTTTTACTTAATACTCTAGATGCATGGTGGATAGCGGTCGATGGGTGGAGTAATAGTAATAGGTGCAGGAAGGATTCAGCCTATTTGCTTATGGATGTGATTCCTATATATACATGATCATTGCCATGAAAATCGCATAACTATTTTCTTATCAATCAATTACCCAACAGTAATTTGTTACCCATCGTATGCCATTTCTATGGGAGATGCCACTAGAGAACTCTATGGCCCTCAGGTGTATTCACTATATTCACAAATGCTTTCATTACCTTACTTTTATTTATTTATTTTTATTTATTTTGAAATTTACAATTATCTACACAACTCACTCGCATGCAAAAAACAAGATCAAGGGGATTGACAACCCTCTTGCCGGCATTGGGTGCAACTTGTTTGCTCTTTTGTGTGCAACCGCTGAACATAGTTGAGGATTGGTATTCCTATTGGTCCGATAAACCTTGGTTTCATAACTGAGGCAAATACTTACCCACTTTGTGATACAATAACTCGTTCCTCTTCACAAAAAACTCAATGCAGATCACGACTATCAGTAGGGCCTTTTCATTGAAGTAGGATATAAAGCGACTTAAAGCTGCCATGCAGCCAGTTAGTTTTTGTATGTGCTTCAATTCTTTCGGGATTGTCAATTGGGATAAGGCTTGAATTTTGGCTGGATTGGCCTCTATTTCTCGATGGGAAACGATGAACCCGAGCAGTTTATCAGCCAGAACCCCGAAGACACATTTTTCTGGTTTGAGCTGGATATCATAAGCCCATAGATTCTTGCAGTTCGTTTGGAGATCGTCGACCAGCTGGCTGGCATGTTTGGTCTTGATGACCACATCATCCACGTATTCCTCAACTGTTTTGTCGATTTATTTTTCAAGTCACGTCTGAATCATGTGTTGATATGTGGCACATGTGTTTTTCAATCTAAAGGGCGTTGTGTTGAAGCAGACAGACCCATAAGGGGTGATGAACGCGGTGGCAGCCTGGTTAGACTCCTTCATTTTTATTTGGTGGTATTTGTATTATGCGTTCAGGAAGCATAGCGAGTCTTGTCAGGCGGTGGTGTCAATGATTTGGTCAACGTGAGGTAAGAGGAAAGGGTCCTTGGGGCAGGCTTTATTTAGGTCCTTGAAATCCACGCACAACCGCCATGATTTGTCTTTCTTTGGAACCTTGACCAGGTTTGCCAACCACTCCGGATGCTTAATTTCGCGGATGAATCCAACATCCAATAGTTTTGCTAATTCGGTACCCATGGCTTGACATTGATATTCGGGAAATCATCCTAATGCATGTTTGACTCGTTTGAAGCCTGCGATTATATTCACGTTGTTCTCTGCAAGTCCTTGTGGGATTCCTGGAATATCCAAGGGGTGCAAGGCAAATATGCCCCAATTTTCACATAAGAACCCATGCAATGCTTCGTCGACCGCGGGATCCAACTGAGCTCTGATGGACGCTGTTTTGTATGGGTCCGTTGGGTGTACCTGAAATTTGACTATCTCCTCCGCTGGTTTGAAGGAACAAGAGTTTGGCCTCTTGCTGAGGGTTACATCATATTTGTCTACCATTGAGTGGAGTGCGGTTAACTCTTCAACCACGAGGGCTTCGACTAATGCTTCTAGAGAAAATGATGTGGTTTTATTTTCAGCCCGCAGGGCTCTATCTGTGTCGCTTATGATTGGAATGACATCGTTAGGTCCTGGAATTTTGAGCTTCATGTACCCGTAGTGTGGTATGGCTTGATACCTGGTGAAGGCTTCACACCTGATCAGGGCGTGATAGCCGTTGCGAAAAGGTATGATATGAACGACAAGTTCCTCAGACCTATAGTTCTTAGGGGTATCAAATACCACATCAAGGGTGACCAGTCCTGTGTATCACACCTCTCTTCCAGAGATAATCCCCCAAAAGGTGGTAGAGTTGTGTTCGATGCAAGATCATTCTAACTGCATTTTATCCAAGGTGAGGAAGTCTTGGTGACAAGGATATGTACCTAGGGTAGGGTCCTAGGCAAGGCCTACATACCCTACCTAAGGACACTACATTGGAGGACTTGAAGATCAAGCATAAGCTTCCGACTGGATTCCATGAGATGTTCAAGTCACTCGACATTCAATCCACTTGGAGTCTTCTTCCTTCACTCGATAGTCGCCTGGCACTCTGTAGGCCTCATTCTCAGTAGACACCAAAAGACCAGGAGCCACCATCAGGAGGCCAACACGCGGTCGTTAGTCCTTCGTCATTAGTAGCATTTATAATGTACGTTACCAGTAACGCCAGTCTTTAAACCCACGATCGGACCCTTAGACGTCGGGCACTTATGAGGGGCACGAACTCTATATAAGTCGCCCCTCCCCTCTGGCACAAGGGTTCGCAACCATTGTACTCTTAACATTCCACACGACATAAGCTCCCGAGCACTAAGACGTAGGGTTGTTACTTCCACGAGAGGGGCATGAACTCATACATCCATGTGTACACCCTCGCCATAGCTAGGACTTTGCCCTCTCCCTTTGTACCCCTACCTTCTACTGTCAGGCTTGTTCCCACGACAGTTGGCGCCCACCGTGGGGCAGGCGTCTAAGCGACTTCCGGTGAGGTTGCGTTTTTCATCCTTCGACATGTCTTCTGGCGGTGTTTTCGCTCTGGGCCACGAGATCCATTTCGGTGCGCTCACCTTCATCGCCGACGATTCCACATGCCTTCAGGAAACGCCCCTCGATGTCGAGGCGCTCCCAGTCCGCGGGGCTGCACACTTCCGCGCGAGTTCCTGTGGCGTGTTGCTGTGTCAGCTGTCGACTCCCTATACGTCGGCTCCCCTTGCTGTTCGCGGTCGCAACGGTCCGGCCGCTCACGACTCCAGTGCTGGGTCAAGCACGCAGTGGCGCGTTAAATTTCTTCTCCGCAGATCACAGCGCTCGAGCCTGCCGAGTCTCTTCACGGCATGTTCGAGTCGGATTCCGATCTGTCTGGTATCCCTTCCGAGTGTGAGAGCTGCGACCCAATAGCGGAGGTCCTTATGGCGGGCTCTCATCAAAGCCCGCTGCTGGGCTTTGGCCACGGCAAACGTGATGCTGGTGGCGCATCGAGTGAACAGCCATGTCGCAAGGGGGAGGTTCTTCACACCCCCGTCGTTGGTACGACCACTAAAGCCCAGGCCTTGGAGGCCACGCGCATTCGACTGGAAGAGCTTCAGCGCGAACTCAACGAGCGCGCTCGCCAGCATCCACCTGTTGCCGGTCGACGGCAGCAACAGCTATTCCCGATTGGCTGCCGCAACGATGTTGAGGTATATCGAACTCTTGTGTTAAATGTTGTTGCTACTTCTAGGATAGCGGATTCCATTGAGCCATCGTGGTCAGAGGCTGGAAGAGGGTTGATGCATATCAGAGCACTGTTTGATGCAGCGCAACGTCAGAATTCAGTAGTTTCACAGTCCCGCAACAGGATACACAACAACTCACCCAGGGCCGAAACCGTTCAGTCAGCACACATCCCTGGATCGCCCCTGCGTCGTAGGGATGGGGGCTTTCACGAGGATCAGGTTAGAGATCAGTTTCACCGTGAAGACCACCCTCGAGTGCCCGCACCTCCGCAGGGCAGTCCGCGCGTGCCCCGACACCCGGACGATAGGCGCTCGTTCAATGATGAGCGGAACGCGGAGTTTGATGCTCGAGATCTCCTCACCCAGAAGCAGATCGACGGGAGCAGAGCCCATAGAGAAGGCCAAGATAGAGACTTTCCGAGTGGTAGCTCGGCCGTGATTTCTAGTCCTGAGTGTTTCAGCAGAGCCATCCATTCTGCGGAGATTCCCCCCAACTTCAGGTTGGCGGCTGGGATCGGAAAATTTTCTAGTGAGTCCAAACCAGAGACTTGATTAGATGATTACCGAGTGGCTGTATAGATTGGTGGCGGCAACAACAACGTCGCAATGAAGCACTTGTCCTTGATGCTAGATGGTTCGGCTCGAGCTTGGTTGAATCGCTTGGCTCCTTCCACTATATATTGCTGGGAGGATCTTGCCCGAGTGTTTATCCGAACCTTTGAGGGTACTTGCAAGCATCTTGTAGGTCTGGTCGACTTACAACATTGTGTTCAGAAGCCCGATGAAACTTTGAGAGACTATATTCAGCGGTGGTCCACTTTGCACCATACAATGGAGAATGTGTCAGAGCACCAGGCTGTGTGTGCTTTCAAGGCTAGCGTGAGATACAGGGAACTGTACCTGAAGTTCGGGGCGCACGGGTGATATTTCACTCCGCAAGATGATGGAAATAGCCACTCATTACGCCAATGGCGAGGAAGAATACTGCCTCCGTAGCGGCAAAGGAAAGGCAGTCGCCAATGAGGCTGGAGGCAGTAACAATCGGAAACAGAAGCGAAAAGCCGAGGGTCCGGCTCAAGTAGAAGCAGCAGCACTGGCGACCCAGTTAAAAAACAAGGGCAAGGCGAAAGCACAGTATGCCCCCAAGAAAGGAAAAAATCAGTCAGGAACTGATATCATGGATCAGCCGTGTGTAATTCACACGAGGAAAGATGCGGAAGGCAATGTGATTTTGCCCAAGCGCACCACTCGACAGTGTCAGACCCTTGTCCAGCAATTCAAGGGGGACCTACTGAGTGATAAATCTCCTGAGAAGGGTGATGAAGATGAAGATAAAGAAACATTCCCGGATGTCACTGCCACACTTGTGATTTTTCCTGATGTCGAGAGCAAGAGTCGTTTGAAAGTCATCAACAGAGAAGTCAACATGGCTGTGCCTGCTACCCCCACCTACCTCAAGTGGTCCCAGTACGCCATCACATTCGACCAAACAGACCATCCTGCTCATGTGGCCACTCCTGGTCGACAAGCTCTGGTAGTTGATCTAGTGGTGGGGGGCACTCGACTCAGAAAGGTCTTCACGGATGGTGGCAGTGGCCTGAATATCCTCTATGTAGATACCCTGAAAGGGATGGCCATTCTCATGTCCCGACAGAGTGAAAGGAACATGCAGTTTCACGGGGTCATCCCAGGGAAGAAGGCCAAGTCACTCGGCCAGATAGCATTGGATGCGACATTCGGGAATGACAAAAATTTCTGAAAAGAAAAGCTGACGTTTGAAGTCGTGGATTTCCAGAGTGCTTACCATGTCATTTTGGGTCGACTCGCGTATGCACGTTTCATGGCCCGACCATGTTACGTGTATCTCAAGTTGAAGATGCCAGGCCCTAAGGACGTGATCACGGTCACTTGAAATCGACAGCGAGCTGAAGAATGCCTCCAGCAAGGCTCCAAGATCGCCGATCACCAGATGGCCATGGTCGAGCTCGAAGAGTACAAGAAAACCGCTGACCCTGCTGATTTGCTCCGCGCAAAGAAGCCGACTTCCGAGTCGACATTTCAGTCGGCAGGGGAAGTGAAGAAGGTGCACACCCACCCGACGGATCCTACTGCTGCCCCGACGAATATCTCATCAACACTCGACAACAAATAGGAAGTCGAGCTCATCCAGTTCCTTCGTGAGAACTGGGATATCTTCGCATCAAAGCCCGTTGAGATGCCGGGGGTTCCCAGGGAGCTGGCTGAGCACCGTCTAAGAGTGGATCCGAAAGCCAAACCCGTCAGGGAGCATTTGCGTCGTTCAGCGGCGGAGAAGCACAAGGCGATCGGCGAAGAAGTGGCCCGTCTCTTGCAAGCCAAGTTCATTCGGGAGATTTACCACTCCGAGTGGCTCTCGAATGTTGTGATGGTGCCAAAGAAAGATAAGTCTTTGCGTATGTGCATTGACTTCAAACATCTCAATCGAGTATGCCCGAAGGATCATTTTCCGCTCCCCGCATAGATCAAATTGTTGACTCGACTGTGGGGTGCGAGCGTTTATCGTTTCTAGATGCTTACTCTGGGTACCATCATATCCGTTTGTACGGCCCGGATGAAATAAAGACAGCTTTCATCACCCCATTCGGCTGTTTTTGCTACATCACTATGCCATTTGGTCTCAAAAATGCCGGCGCAACTTTTATGCGCATGATTCAGAAATGTTTACTTGACCAGATCCCTCGGAATGTTGAGGCATACATGGATGATATAGTGGTCAAGTCCCGCAAAGGTTCCAACCTGCTGGTTGACTTGGCCGAAACATTCGCCAATCTGAGGAGATTCGACATAAAGCTGAATCCGGCCAAGTGTACTTTCAGCGTCCCTGGCGGCAAATTACTCGGTTTTCTTGTTTCCGAATGGGGGATCGATGTCAACCCTGAGAAGATCAGTGCCATTACCCAAATGAAGACTCCTGTGCGAGGGCACGACGTTCAGAAGCTCACAGGTTGCTTGGCAACATTGAGTCAATTCATTTCTCGTCTTGGTGAGAAGGCTCTGCCTTTATATCAGTTTATGAAGAAGTACTACACATTTGAGTGGACTCCCGAAGCCGAAGCAGCGTTTATTGAGCTCAAAGACCTGCTCTCCACCCAGCCGGTGATTGCCGCTCCTTGCAGCAAAGAGGCCTTGCTCCTGTACATCGCGGGCACAAATCAGGTCGTCAGTACAGTGCCAACTGTCGAGCGGGAAGAGGAGGGTAAAGCTTATAAAGTCCAGCGTCCAGTCTATTATGTCTTAGAAGTTTTGTCCCCCTCAAAGCAAAGATATCCACACTATCAGAAGCTGGTCTATGGTATTTACCTGTCAGCGAAGAAGGTGGCGCATTATTTCCAAGACCACTCGATTTCAATCGTCAGTGATGCTCCTTTGTCCGAGATTTTCAATAATCGAGACGCATCAGGTCGAGTGGCTAAATGGGCAATCGAGCTTGGACACTTTGACATCAGATTTGAAGCCAAAAAAGCAATCAAGTCCCAAGCATTGGCAGATTTCATGGCCGAGTGGATTGAACAACAACAATCAATCCAAGTTCACTCGATGCATTGGATAATGTTCTTTAATGGCTCTAAAATGTTGAATGGGTCCGGTGCTGGTGTTGTCTTGATATCTTCCAGGGGCGACAAGCTCAGCTATGTCTTGCAAATTCACTTTGATTCCTCCAACACCGAGGCAGAATATGAAGCACTTTTGTATGGGTTGCGCATGGCTATCTCACTCGGCGTCAAGCGCCTGATGGTTTATCGCGAATCAGATCTAGTGGTGAATCAAGTAATGAAAGACTGGGATGTTCGAAACCCCGCTATGACTGGGTACTACAATGCAGCCCGAAAGTTGGAGAAGAAATTCGAAGGCCTAGAACTTCATTATGTTCCTCGACTAAAAAATCAGGCGGCTGACGAGCTATCCAAGATTGGGTCCACTCGACGGCCTGTCCCCAGCGGTGTGTTCTTAGAGCACTTGCACACTCCTTCGGTACAAGAAGATCCTTTCACCAAAGAGCTCCCACAAGCTTTGAATTCCACTAACTCGACAGAAGTCGATGTCCCTACAGTGATTGATCTAGTCATGGAAATTCTGGTTATCACTCCCGATTGGACTGTGCCTTACATTGTCTATATCCTTAGACAAGATCTCCCTGAAGAAGAAACAGAGGCTCGGCAGATTGTGTGCAGGTCCAAGGCTTTTACTGTGATGGGAGATCAGCTGTTCAGAGAGAGTGCGACCGACGTTACACAGTGCTGCATTTCCCCTAAGGAAGGTCGAATGATTCTAGATGAGATCCACTCGGGAACTTGCGGCCATCATGCGTCCTCACGGACGATTGTCCCCAAAGCATACAGAGTTGGTTTTTTCTGGCCACGGGCTAATGAGATGGCTAACGACATCGTCGATCATTATGATGGATGCCAGTTCTATGCAAACTTGTCACACAGGCCAGCCTCTGCTCTGAAGACAATTCCCCTTGCCTGGCCGTTTGCTGTTTGGGGACTCGACATGGTTGGTCCCTTTCGGACCGGAAAAGGTGGTTTCACTCATTTGCTGGTTGCAGTCAACAAGTTTACCAAGTGGATAGAATCCAAGCCCATCAAGAAATTGAACTCCCGTACGACGGCTACATTCATGAGAGAGATAATTTTCCGATATGGCGTTCCTCACAGCATTATCACAGATAATGGCACCAACTTTGACTCGGAAGAGTTCAGAAACTTCTGCACATCTCAGGGCACTCAGGTAGATTATGGATCTGTCGCTCACCCGCAAACCAATGGGCAAGTCGAGCGAGCCAATGGCCTCATCTTGCAGGGTCTTAAGCCTCGTCTTATGCACGACCTGGATCATGCCGCTAGTGCCTGGGTAACTGAGTTGCCGTCTATGTTATGGGGCCTGAGAACTACGCCAAATCGGTCGATTGGATGGACTCCTTTTTTCCTTGTCTATGGTGTTGAAGTTGTCTTGCTGAGTGACTTGTTTCACAATTCTCCTCGAGTGGAACTGTATTCTGAGGCTGAAGCTGAACAGGCCAGGCAGGACAATGTAGATCTCCTGGAGGAAGAACGAGAAATGGCTCTGTCCGGACTACTGCCTATCAACAGGATCTGTGGCGCTTCCATGCGAAGAATGTCAAGAGTCGATCGTTTCATGAAGGAGACTTGGTGCTCCGAGTGAATCAACACCGACCTCACAAGCTTGCTCCTGCATGGGAAGGTCCTTTCATCGTCACTAAGGTGCTTAACAACGGAGCTTATCATCTGTATAATCTCATGAAGCGGATAGATGATCCACGAGCCTGGAATGCAGATCTGCTCCGGTGTTTTTATACTTGAGAGACAGAAGAATCTTTTGATGTAATAAGAATACTTCATCAATGCAATTCAAATTTCTGCAATATATATTGTCGATTCGGATCATACAATTTCACTCTTGGGAATGCTCCGAATGTTGAGAAATCCTCACGGTCGGGGGCTTAGCTGCGAACATGCTTTCTCCTAAGTTAAAAAAACGTCGGGTGGATAGCAGTCCATTCACTCGACGTCTTAGCTGTGAATCGACATTCACCTAAGTTCGAAAAAACTCTGGGTGATGAGCAGTCCTCACACTCGGGAGCTTAGCTGTGAACATGTTTCTCCTAAGTTAAAAACCCTGTCGGGTATATAGAAATCCATTCACTCGACGGCCTATTTGCTAATCCGTCTTCGCTTAGGTTCAAAAATACTCCGAGTGGTGAGCAATCCTCACACTCGGGGGGCTTAGCTGCGAACATGCTTTCGCCTAAGTTAAACACCCTGTCGGGTGGATAGTATTCCATTCACTCGACGACCTATTTGCGAATCCGTCTTCGCTTAGGATCAAAAATATTCCGAGTGTTGAGCAATCCTCACACTCGAGGGCTTAGATGTGAACATGCTTTCGTCTAAGTTAAAAACTCTGTCGGGTGGATAGTATTCCATTCACTCGACAGCCTATTTGCGAATCGGTCTTTGCTTAGGATAAAAAATATTCCGGGTGTTGAGCAGTCCTCACACTCGGAGCCTTAGCTGTGAACATGTTTTCGTGTGAGCCTAAAAACAAACTCAACCGAACAAACGATTGAAAGCCAAATACAGATAAAATCCAAAGGTTAAATCATGGACAAAAGTTTCTTAAAGAAGCAAATGTGCTCAGGCCTAAGGCCTGAATGAAGTTTTAAGGGATACAGTTTCACTCGGCATACTGAGGCGAATAAAAGTGTTTCTTCCTAAGGTCAAGTTTTTCAATCATCCGATGGGCTGGCTGGCTCGACGAAAGTGTCCAAGTCGATGCCGTCTGCGATTCTGGTAGCTGCATCGATGAAGGTCTCCATGATGTCCTCAAATTGAAGCTTCTTTGTGTTAACCACTCGGAGTTCCTTCAACTTTTCCTCCCTCATGTCTCTACAATGGACCCTGACGAGTGATAGCGCCATGTCGGCACCGCAACGAGCAGCAGACTTCTTCCATGCCTGTACTCGACTTGGAAGGTCGTTCAGACAGGCCATCATGGAGTTGAGGTCAAGCTGAGGAGTGTCCTCGGGCCACAGCTCCTTATCAATCCTCTTCATCGCAGATTTCAGTCGGACAAGATATGCCTAAGCACCCTGGAGTCGGAAATTGAGTCTGGGCATGTTCATGGCCACCGCGTCTGCAACTGGAGACTTGGTGGGGTCCAGGTTGGGCTCAATCTCTTCTGTCTCCTTTTTGAAGTCTTGGTAGAATTTTGTTGAAGAGAAGGAATGGGAGAAGAGTCGGTGAGGTACGATCTTCATGGATTTTACAAAGTTCAGTCGACAAAAGACACTCACCGTCGAGCATCATATACATCTTTCTCGAGAATTCGCCCAAATGCCTCTCTAGGCCGTTGCTCCTTTTGTTCAGCTGCTCAGCCCTTTTAACGAGGTCCACGCGCTCTTGCTTCAGCTTTGTGTTCTCCTCCTCTAGCTTCTAGGCAGCCGCCAGCTTTCGATCTGCAGTCTCGGTTTTGTCCTTGGCCACCCGTTGGGCGTCGGCGAGTGCTTTATCCTTGTCCTCCAACACCTTCTTCATGGAATCTAAAGAAACAACATTGTTGAGTCATGCTTGGAGTCGACGATTTTCATTGCGCACGTCTGTTCGAGTGAGAGCACTCGGTTCAAAGCATGAAAGGTAAACATGGGAATGTAGAGAGTCGGCGGTAGTTACCTCCCAAGGACTTTAGCTCAGCCCGTGCTCGCTCCAGAGCATTGTTGGAGGCTTCTAGATCCACGTGCAGTCGGTTCCTCTCATCCTCAAGATCCTTGTACTACGTTCCAAGTTCGCAAGCCCTCTGAAACCGACAAAAGAAAGAAATTCAATCGACAATGTAATACCAAGGACGGTCGACTGGGTTATGAGTACCGTCGAACGCTTGTCTTACTATCCTGGAACAGCGTCATATAATGGTTGACTTGTGATGTTCATGAAGCCCATGTCCAGGGGAAGAAGAATTCAAGCAAAAAGTCCACCCAACATGTCGAGTGGCCCTGGCGCTCATTGTGCCGTAAACAAATTCAAAACGGTCTCTTTTAAGACCCCCACCGGTGCAAGCACTCGGCAGCGGTCTTGGGGACTACACCCAGTGGGTGCACTCAGAGTGCCCCCACTGAGACGGTTAACACTCGCCCACTCGAGTAACTCGTCAGAAAAAAATATGCAGTTGACATGTCGAGTGCCTCCAGTACGACGGAAATCCCGATTTCAAGTTTTCAAGACTACTGCTTATCGTCTACGATTAGCAGTAGCCTTAGGGACTACACCCAGTGGGTGCACTAAGCGTGCCCCCACTGGTTACTGAAACATTCGACAAGGTCAGCCATGTCAGAACATTCATCCGTCACTCGACCCGTCGAGTGACGCGCCTCCCTGCTCTGTGAAGTTCAATCTATCCTTATGTAGCGTCATATCATGTTTTATCAATAATATCCATGAAACCTACAAGGTAGCTTCGGAGTGGTGTAACCAAAGGCAAAATGTATCCCGTATACAACAAACTCTAAGACCCCTGCCAGTGCAAGCACTCGACAGCGGTCTCGGGGAGTACACCCAGTGGGTGCACTTAGCGTGCCCCCACTGGATCTGCCAATCCTCGATCATTCGAGTGGCAGAAAAAATATGTCACTCAATCCGTCGAGTGACACGCCCCTCCCCACTCTGTGAAGTGCAGTCTATCCTTATGTAGCGTCATATCATGGTTTGTCAACGATATCCATGGAACCTACAAAGTAGCTGCGGAGTGGTGCGACCAAGGGAAAACGTATCAAGCATACGACAAGCTCTAAGACCCCTCCGATCCAAGCACTCGACAGCGGTCTGGGGGACTACACCCAGTGGGTGCACTCAGAGTGCCCCCACTGAGACGGTTAACACTCGATCCGTCGAGTAACTCCTCAGAAAAAATATGCACTCGACATGTCAAGTGCCTCCAGTACTACGCGTACTATCAATCCAAATCCTACTCGACTAAGACCTGAACTATTCGAGTGGAGAAATTTCAAACATTCTATGAGTGGACCATAAGCACCCACTGGGTGTACAGTCAAGAAAAGACAGGAATTCAATCGGAAATGTACTTACAATCAAACTTACTCAGACATTAGTGCGGAGGGCCGCGCTGACATCGTAAGCCAGCTGGCTGGCCTCGTACGCCTCTTTGGTTTGCAACATTATCTGCTCTGCCTGGATCCTAGCCTCCTTTGCAGCTCTGGTCTAATCTTCTAGGATGCGATGTAGAGAGAAAGCAGTCATAGGCGGGATCAGCGTAGTTGCCGGGGCAGCTGAAGCAGTCTAAGCAGGTCTGGTTGGAGTTGATGTCATGATGGTCGAGATAGCTGGAGGAGCACTCGACAGAGGTACTATAGGATCAGATCTGGTTTGTGTCGAGTCGCCCATCCCCTGGGAAGACTCTACAATCGACCGCTGAAGTGTCTGCACTGATGAAGCTCTTCGGGTGCGGGGGCGCGAGGTGTCCATGTGTTCCTCATCGTCTTCCAGCTGGATGACCTCTGCAACGTCAACCGACAGTGTTAACTTTTGCAAGTGACGAATCTCATTCAGATGAATCAAGAACTTATTAACCTCTATGAGAAGTGGCAGCGTCAGCAGTGTCAATGTCCATCTCTTCCCCTCCGTCGTGAGGAGATGAGGTTACAGATGTAGCAGCTCCAACGGATCAAACAACACTCGGTTGGCAACAACGCAAAGTCACAATCGACAGAAAGAATTCAAGGGTAAAACACTCACGTGGATGCGACAGGCACGACCATCTTCATGCGAGGCAAGGCTTTGCGAGGTTTGGCCACGGTCACTTTAGGTTGCTTCACCGATCGTTCACTCGACTCGACAGTCGAGGGGCGGCTCCACTTCGGGTTCTTCTCTCTCGGGCCCGGAGCCCTGTCCTTAGTAGCCGCAGGATCTTGGCGAGCCTTAGTGCGGCGTTCGGTGCGGAGAGATGGTTCGACTTCTGGCTCGTTTTCGTCCGAGTTTTCATACTCGTCCTTGGAGTCTTCTGAACTGCCGCCGACCATGCTGCCAGCTTCACTCACAACTCCATCATCGACGTGGTTCCCGTTAGGAACGGGCGAGTGCATGTGCGTCCACTCCTGCATGATTCAAGTAAACAAGTCAGTTCATAGGTCAATATATCACTCGATAGTACAAGTACATCAGTCAACACTGCTCAACTCACTAGATTCTTTAGCGGGTTTTCGTCCGAATAAGGTCGGATCCTCTTGGCTCCCAAAGGGTTGTCCCATGCTCCAGTAATGCTGCGAAGCCACTCCTCGACCGTTTTTTGCGGACCCTCTTCTGGGTGCGCCCTGGTCGAGTCCTCAAGGCCCGCATAGTTCCACATGGTGTGATCTCTGGCTTGGAGCGGCTGAATGCGTCGACTGAGAAATGTCTCCAACAGATCCATGCTAGTCACTCCACCCCGGATCAGTTGCACTAGAGCTTCAACCAAGATTCCCACTTGGACATGATCCTCTTCGGTCACCCTCAGAGACTTGGGGATATCTGGACGGTCAGGTGTATAGGGGGGAAGGACAGTCAACATGTTGGGCAATGCTGCATCTTTGCAAAAGAACCAAGTCGACTGCCATCCTCTAACAGACTCAGGAAAAGTCATGGCAGGAAGGAACTACGGGCTCTTTTCTGAAGTCCTAAACCTCCACATAACTGAAGCACATGAGTCTTCCCATCGGCAGGGAGAGCTTTCTTCACGGTCTGGGATCTGACCGTAAAGATGTGCTTGAACAGCCCCCAATGGGAAGAGCAGCCCAGAAAACACTCACACAACGTAACGAAGGTAGACAAGTATGCAACAGTATTCGGTGGGAGATGGTGCAGTTGGGCGCCAAAGAAATTCAAGAATCCTCTAAAGAACGGGTGGGGTGGCATAAAGAAAACTCTTTCAACGTGGGAGAGGAGGACCCGCTCCCCATCGCGCAGCTCCGGCTCGCGCTCTCCCTTCGGTAGCCTCCAGGCGCCGTCCGCCATGAGCCCATCGGTGACAAGGCCCTCCATGTCCTTGCGAGTGACTACGGAGGGGAGACAGTCCCCTTGCATCCATCCCACCGGCGTAGTGAACTGAGCAATCGAGGGCTTCTTGCCCTTGACCTTCGTCGCCCCCTTCTTAGCTCGCTCTAGCTTCTCCGTGGTTCTCTTCGTCATCGCCGCGGCGGCTCTCGTCGGAGAAGAACAAGATGAGGCGCTGGAGACAGGGGAGGCGGAGGAAGAGAGGAAGTTTGGGGAATAGTACTGTGCGAACTACAGCGCTTCGAGATTTATATCCCACCGAGTGCCTCGCTGACTGGTAGACCTGCAAGATCACCGCGCACGCCACCCGCAGTTTGCGTCCAGTACGTGGCAAAATGACCGGCGCAGAGATCGAGGTGTCGTGCTCCCACTTGCCCTGATCATGGCGTCATCATCGCATGCGAGCGTGCTTCCCAAATTTTCGTATCCCGCGAAATCCGAGTTTGATAGACCGACTCGTTACCTCCAAAGATGCTTTCAGTTCACTCGGAGCAAAATAGGCATTGAACATCCACTCGGACACTTTCAAGGCTAAATGGATCCGGGCGAATGGAGAAGAGTTCAATCGACGCAAGTTTCATTGAAGCCCCGAGTATCATTCGGAAAATTTGGCGTGTTGAACCTGAATTAACGTCAATACTCAGAGTTCAAGCGACGCAAGTTTCGTTGAAGCCCCGAATATCATTCGGAAGATTTGATGCCTTAATTCGAGATTGGCGTTGATACCCCCATTTCACCACTCGACACCTGATCCATTCGGGGGCTAATGAATAGGATATGTACCTAGGGTAGGGTCCTAGGCAAGGCCTACATACCCTACCTAAGGACACTACATTGGAGGACTTGAAGATCAAGCATAAGCTTCCGACTAGATTCCATGAAACGTTCAAGTCACTCGACATTCAATCCACTCGGAGTCTTCTTCCTTCACTTGACAGTCACCTGGCACTCTGTAGACCTCATTCTCAGTCGACACCAGAAGTCCAGGAGCCACCATCAGGAGGCCAACGGGCGGTCGTTAGTCCTTCATCATTAGTAGTATTTATTGTGTACGTTAGCAGTAATGCTAGTCTTTAAACCCACGATCGAACGCTTAGATGCCGGGCACTTATGAGGGGCGGCTAACTCTATATAAGCCGCCCCTCCCCTTTGGCACAAGGGTTCGCAACCACTGTAATCTTAACATTCCACACGACATAAGCTCCCGAGCACTGAGACGTAGGGTTGTTACCTCCACGAGAGGGGCCTGAACTCATACATCCTTGTGTACACCCTCGTTGTAGCTAGGACTCTGCCCTCTCCCTTAGTACCCCTACCTTCTATTGCCAGGCTCATTCCACGACATCTGGATTAAGGGGTCCTCGGGGAGCTGGCCTATTCTTATGGGCTGGACTATATGGGCTACTTACCGAACACTGGAAGATTTGAAGGCCCAGTCTCCAAGATGGAAGCTTTGGGAAGCACGGCTTGCGCTCCATGTTTGATGTAGCAAATAGGCATGTTTATCTCTTCGGCATGTAACCGACCTTGTGTAAACCCTAGTCATCCTCGACATCTATATAAGCCCGAGGGTTTTAGGGTATAGGGAAAGAACAACTCATCTATGGTTAGCTATTCGATCTCGAGGTAGATCAACTCTGTAACCCCCACATCATCAATACAATCAAGCAGGATGTAGGGTATTACCTCCATAGGAGGGCCCGAACCTAGGTAAATCTACCCCCCTTTTGTCTCCTGTTACCGTCGACTCCAGTCTCACAGTCCGGGACCCCCTACCCGAGATCCGACGGTTTTGACACCGACATTGGTGCTTTCATTGAGAGTTCCTCTGTGAGGAAGATGGAATCGATGTCTCGCCTTGTCATCAACGAAGAGGTTCGTAACATGGACACTTTCGTCCCCGGACAGATCTTCGCCTTCGGTAGCGTTGTGCTGCACGCTAATCCCACTAGCCAACTAGGCCGCGTTGAGAGCTTCGCCCTTGATCGAGAGGTAAGATTCGGAAACTTAGAGTTCTCCATTGAGTCTCAGGGTGACTTGTTGTTAATCGGGCTTGCAGCTTCGCATGTAGCCCTCGGGGACTCTAAGGCCTTAAACCTTGAGCCCCTTCTTCGGACACGCCAATGGGGTCACGCATGGCTATGGGATGAATTCCTATCCTGGCCCGGCCATTGAGCCAGATGACCGGACACGTGTTCTTGCCAAACACCCCCCATGTACGGACGCCTTGGAGGTTAATTCCGCAAATTCCAAACAGTTGTATCCGATCGGCCCCTCAGCGGTTGACGAGGCCCTAGATCGGATCTCATCGATGAATATCACCAACGATCTAGTCCCGATCTATGCTCAGTTCGGTTACAGTGCGGGTCGGGACGAATTTTTCAACCCACCCACCACCCACTTTATAGCCAGTGTCGAAGATTTAACCGACATGCTGGACTATGCCTCTAAGGAGGCAGAATACATGGATGAAGAGGACCGTGCTCCCACCCTCGTTAACACCGAGAGGTGGGCCGCCACTTCCACATATGATGTCTACATGGTAGATACTCCTGCCACTAATGGCGACAATACGCCTAATAACGATGGCGACAAATCGGGCGATGCACCGTCAAGGCATCGGAAACCGCATAAGCTGTCCAAAGGCAAAAAGGGAAGGAAAGCTATTATCAGCAACGAGGATGGTAATACCCCCGCTGACAATGGCAATCATGATATCCCCGAACACCCGTTAGAGGGTCCGGAAGGGCGTGAGGAACAGAACAACCCCAATAACGTCAACAACTCCAAAGACGATAATTACCTTCCCCTCGTCGAGGAGGAAGATATACCGGAGGCCGATGACTTGTACATCCCTGATAACCTCGAAGATCAGGAAGAAATCAGGAAACAGCTCATAGCAACGGCTCGCAACCTGAGGAAGTATACGGCACCGGTCTGTCAAACAAGCCCAAAAGCTACCCACGGAGGAGGTTGTTGCCGCAATTCGATGATCAACTCACTGATACTCCATCTTCGAACCGTACTCCATACGACAAGGCGGACCGCCCCCTTCGCGGCCGAGACAGGACGGCTAACGACACCGGTTATATACCGGCAACACCCCAAAGACGGGGTAAGGAGCCATTAGAGCCCAATGACAGGTTCGACCTGCGAGATGACCTGGATCACAGAGTAGGCCGTACGAGATCCATTTACGGATCTAGAGAATACTCGCCCAATAGATGGGGCGCGTATAGACCATGGTTCGACCAAAACAACAGAGTCCGGGAATGCAACCAGGCCCACATGGACGCCGAATACAGGCACGACATAGCACGGGTCAGAGGCGCCGCTCACCCACTGTGCTTCATAGATGAGGTAATGCGGCATTAGTTCCCCGAAGGGTTTAAACCCCGTGAATATAGAACAGCATGATGGGACTACTGACCCAACTGTCTGGATTGAGGACTTCCTCCTCCATATCCACATGGTGCGAGGAGACGATCTCCATGCGATCAAATATCTACCTATTAAGCTTAAGGGGCCAGCTCGGCACTGGTTAAACAGCCTCCCCAAAAACTCCATTGGATGCTGGGAAGACCTGGAACATGCGTTCCGCTCTAACTTCTAGGGAGCCTATGTCCGCCCGCCGAACTCTTCCGATCTCACCAACGTCGTCCAGAAGCCCGGCAAATCTGATCGGCAATTGTAGAATCGGTTCTTGACTAAGAAGAACCAAATTGTCGCATGTCCAGATGCTGAGGCCATAGCCTCCTTCCGGCACAATATTCGGCATCAATGGATGGCCCGCCAGCTAGGCCAGGATAAACCTCGGACCATGTCCGCCCTTACCTCCCTCATGACCCGCTTTTGCACGGGCGAAGACAATTGGCTGGCAAGACACAGCCACAATTCCGAAGATCCCGTAGCCTCTGAAGCGTGGGATGGCAACGGAAAACCAAAGTGCAACAAGAATAAGTGCTGGCACAATAATAGCGATGCCGATGACACAGCTGTAAATGTCGGATTCCGCAACTCCCGACCTGGGTAGCGGAAGAAGCCTCCTAAAGGCAATCGCGATGGACACACTCAACTGGAGAAGATCATGGAAAGGCCTTGCCAAATCCATGGGACTTCAGAGAATCCCGACAACCACACACACCGCAACTGCTAGGTTTTTTAAACAGGCCGGCAAGATACCACCCGAGGACCAAGGCAAAAGCTCTCATAGCGAGGACGAGGATGAGCCTCAGGGTCCAATTGGTGGTGGGCAGAAGAAATTCCCCCCAAAGTCAAAACGGTGAACATGATATACGCCACCCATATACCTAAGAAGGAAAGGAAGCACGCCCTTCGGTAGGTCTATGTTGTGGAACTCATAGCCCCGAAGTACAACCCATGGTCGGCATACCCGATCACCTTTGATCGGCGCGATCACCCGACCAGTATCCGTCATGGGGGTTTGCGGCCCTCATCCTAGAACCCATTATAGATGGGTATCACCTCACAAAAGTCCTAATGGTCAGAGGAAGCAGCCTCAACTTGATTTACTCAGATGCGGTGAAAAAGATGGGCATAGATCCGTCAAGGATCAAACCTAGCAGCACTACCTTCAAAGGAGTGATCCCAGGCGTTGAGGCCCGATGTATGGGTTCCGTCACCCTTGAAGTTGTGTTCGGCTCACACGATAAATTTTTTAGCGAAGACTTGATCTTCGACATTGTGCCTTTCCGGAACGGCTATCACGCGTTGCTTGGTCGAACAACATTCGCTCGTTTCAACGCAGTCCCACACTACGCATACCTCAAGCTCAAGATGTCGGGCCCCAAGGGGGTAATTACGGTCAACGGCAATACGGAGCGCTCCCTTAGAACCGAGGACTATGCACTGTCTGTGGCGGCCAAATTCAGCTACAAAGAAGATCGACAGGTTCCGTCATCTGCCATAAAGGCACACAAGGTTGGGAAGCGAGTTCGGCTTCAGACCGAAAACTCAATTCCTTCCTCCCCCCTTCAATAGGTACTCGCCCCCACCGCACAACCCTAAGCCCAGAAAGGTACGTGCCCAGGAGGCACAACTTCGCACTTAAAATTACATGGGTAGCGGTGGGGAAATAAAAGATGGGTGTTTGGCAGGCCCGAACCTCTACCATCAACATGTCTTTGGACTAAATGCAGGCGCTCCTAAAAGAACCTGCCTATGGCATGAAGCTCACCTACAAATCGGCGGCCTCTCAAGACCTTGTTTGCAAGATTCGTCTGCCTAACAGTAACACCCATCAAGGTGCATCTACGAGGAGTCAACTAGCAACGGGGCATAGCGAGGATGTAAGGTTATCAATCAAAGACCCCCTGTACAACGACTCATGTATATTTTAATTTCTTTCACATACCTGTAAACAGTTGCTTCAGTAGTACGAGCTATAAGAGTTGTTGAGAAAAATGTAAATTGCGTGGCACAAGTTTGCCTCATCTGTCCTTTTTTGGCGTGTATTTTTTCCTCTCTCCCTCTTCTCGTGGACCTGTTCGGTATGGTGCGAGGTAACCGGCTAATAGACTGGGGGCTCGAGTTTAAAAACAAATTGCCTTATGTATATTCTATCATGCGTTCGGCGTCTTGGTGTTCGCTTTATATGCATCGGTTCCGAACTATGTCTTGGGTCAATAGTTGGGTTGCTCGGCTCATGTACTTGCCCCTTTACGTTCTGCTCATTCGGCTAAAAGGGCAAAGGGAGCACCCCTATGATTGTGCTTTCGGATAGTCTGGTCAAGCACCTCAGGGGAGAAAGCCAAAAACAGACTGTCATAGTATGCGAGATCTGGTCTGTGAACCCAAGATGGAAGTATTATACTTCAATCCTCGTAAGCGGTTATTCCGTGTTATATGAGGAACTTTCCCTTTGTGCAAACATTGTGATACCAGCTTTGGCCACGGTTCGTCAGAACATCACAACACTTTGGTGGCTGATCGTATGCTTCCTGTAGTCCTTTTCCCGCCCCTACGGCTAAGTGAAAGAAATAAAGCAATAAGGTCTGATTGCCTAGTCTGTCGCACTATACCGCCTTCGGGTTCCGATAATTCGGCTAAGGGATGTAGTACATTGGTATAGACACCCCATGTAGTATCTACATGAGGGATGAAGCCGAGGACTCGCATATTTCAGCATTAAACAGCCACATAAGAGTTATAAAGGAATGCAAAAACATATAAGAACAAACACTAATATCATCAAAAGTTTGGACAAGTATTGGACGCGTTACAGTTCATTCAAATAATTGATGGCCTGGACACTGGGATGCTATCACCCGATCACTCTCCATCACTCCATCAAAGTATAGCTCGGGGCATCTATGCTCCTTCCCGGGAGGCGGCGGAGCGATGGCTACCTTCATTGGATCCAGTCCCGGCCAGTCCACCTTTGCTCTTGCGAGGGCCATCCAGACTCCCTCAATGTTGGAGGAGCGCTTGACGGTGTTGAGGCGGGGCGAAGCAGCAATCAATCTCTGCACTAGGCCAAAGTAGTTGCCTGGCAGTGGCTGGCCGGGCCATAAGCGGATACAAAGATCCTTCATGGCCGACTCCGCCATCTGGTGCAGCTCCATCAGCTATTTCAGCTGCTCCAACAGAAGAGGAGGATGCTCGGGGGCTCCGAACTATGCCCAGAATAGCCGAGCTTCATCTCCTTCTCCCCGCGAGGCAAACAACTGATTGGCGTCCACCACGCTCTTCTGGAGATTGGAAGATGCGCCTGAGGATCGCCACACCCGGGTAAGAAATGCGAATTTGCTATCCCCGAATACGCGCTTTAGTGAGTATGGCTTACCATTTGCTATGTCCTTGGCTTGGCGCACTTGCTCCTCATAGAACCGTTTGTCCATCCGCTCCTTCTGGAGTTCGGTTTTTAACGTGGACAATTAAGGCGATCTCGCCTTATTCTTTTGCTCCAAGGCCTCGCATCTTTCACTAGCATCCTTGAGCTCCTACTGGACCTCTGCCACGCGAGCCTCATGCTTTCCACTTGTGGCCTGCATGGCAAAGAGGGTGATAGCCGTTTCTTTAGCAGTCGCCCTCTCGGCGGCCGCTTCGTCCTTCGTACACTGGAGCTCGGCCTTGAGCCTCTCCATCTCCTTTGCCGAGGCTGCACGTACATTATACAATGTGAAAAAGCTGCATTGACAGTATTCAAACGATAGAATTCACACAAAGGTATTCGGATTCTGTTTTGACATATCTTGAGCCTCGTCGAATCTTCGGTTAAGGGCCCGAACTTCGTCTTCGGAGCGCTTAAGCTTCCGATTTAGCTCATCCATCTCGGCACCATTTCTCGCCGCCATCGATGACGAAGTTTGCATTACACACACAGTTGATATATTACATGGGTTATCAATTCCCGTACGATAGTCAATCCGATCATATGTTGAGTTATTCTAACATGCCGGACACTTAACATGTATCTAGTTCGATATCGGATACAGGAGTGACACCTAGGTGAGATTTTTTACCTCACCTAGGGCTAGGGGGCTGCCATGTATATAATACAAATAAATAAAAACTTTGCAAATAAGAACATCACATGAATTACTTGAAAACCCGTAAGGAGACCTTTGAAGGCCTCCTTCAGTCCGCTATTAATGGACTGGATGCTCTGCAAAACTGCACCCATAAGGGTGCGGTGATCCTCGGGGATGGAGGCGCTCGATAGAGCCTCCTCCATAACCGACCACCTATTGCTCGGTGGTGTCGGTGATGATCGGATACTCCGATCACCTACCAGGGATTGAACCGGTGCCTCCGGAGGCATAGTGCGCCCCGGAGATTTTCTTGGAGGGGACTGAGCCCCCGCTCGTCCGGCCTCCTCGGTGTCTGGGGGGTTTCGCTCCTCGGTCTTCAGTGATAGAGGCGTCAGCCTCGGCCATGGAACGGTCTCCCCCGTCGCCCGTGTCCGGCTCCATAGGAGCATGCGGGGATGACACCTCCACGGCATCCCTCATGGCGCCCTATGTGGTGGGATGTGAGGCGTCCCCGCTCTCCGCCAGTTCGGCAGGCGGGGTCTCCCCGTCCGATATCACCTCAGTGGGGATAACGCGCGGAGGGATGCAAAGCCAATAACCTGCATGTTAGCAAGATCTAAATCTATTCTTAATGAATGGGAGGGTCTTCGGATCATAACCCTTTTAGAGGGGGCTTGAACTGTAGGCTCCTTCGTGGAACCGCCTCAAGGTCTTCGCACACATTTTCTGAGTCTGAACTATTGTTGGTCAGAATCACCCACTCCCGACGCGCCCGACGTGCCCTCTTCTAGGCAGGAGGAGGGACCTGCTCCAGAGCGTCCAAAGACGCCGCTCTCTTCCTAGCGCGGGGTGAATTACCTTCCCCCTCGCCGTCGACTCGGCCTCTTCTTCTTATTATTATTCTTCCTCCTCAGTCTCCTCCTGATTCGAGGAGGCGGGGGTATCCTCAGATGCAGCGTCAAGCTGGTCCCTGATGCGGATGCTAGCCTAGCCTGGTTTCTTCTTCTTCTCTTTCTTCATGGGAGCCTCGTAGGGCTATACCACCAACATTTTTGCTAACAACCCGGTCCTCTCGTCTTCAAGCTGAGGCACCAGACTGTTAATGTTGACGGCTTTCTTCAGCCATCTCTGCAAAGACAGATCGGATAAGGGGTTATGAGATCTCCTTATGTAATGAAGCCGACCAAGCTAGGGTGTATCGTACCTCGGATTCAGGCTTGGCAGCATGTAGACCCTTGTCCTCCTCCTCAGATGGCCAGCTCTTATGTGATTTGAAGAGCGCCTTCCACAACTTCTCCCACGTAGTGTGGAAGAGATTTCGGACCGTGGGATCGGCGTCAAGCTCACGATCCCATAGGGGAGTGTCCCGGCACTGACAGGGGAGGATGTGTCTTCAAAGCATCACCTGGACCACATCGGTTAACCTGGTGCCCTCCTCGACCATGGAGCGGATGCGCTTCTGCAGGTCGCTCAACTCCTTGCCCGGTCCCGGAACGAGGCCCTATTCGAGCCATGAAGCCAGTCTAGTGGGCGACCAAATCTGAATGCGGCGAAGGGATACTGTCCTTCTTCTTGTGGTTCAATGACATAGAACCACTCCTTTTGCTACCCCTTGATGGTGTCGATAAGGGTGCCCGACGGCCACCCGACGCGGGTGAGCTTGCCGATGATGGACCCACTGCAATCTGTGTGCTTGCTGTCAACGCACTTGGGCTTGATATTGAACACCTGAAGCCAGAGCCCGAAGTGTGGCTCGATGCGTAGGAAGGCCTCGTAGACGAGGATGAACGCCGAGATGTGCATGATGGAGTTCAGCGGGAGGTCGTGGAAGTCGAAGTCGTAGAAGAACATCATCCCCCTGACAAAGGGGTGGAGGGGAAAGCTCAGCCCCCTGATGAAGTGGGGGATGAACACTACCCTTTCGCCTGGCTTGGGGGTGGGGATCACTTGGCCCTCCTTCGTCGCGCGGTGAGGGATGTCGGCGGGGAGGTATCCGGCCTTCTTGAGTTCCTGAATGTCCTCGTCGGTCACTGTGGAGGCTTCCTACTTGCCATTAGACCCGGAGACCACTGTAGGTGAGCTTGGAAGGGGAGGCGGAAGATTTAGATTTGGATGTCAGAGGCTCATAGGAATGGGAGGCAGCAGAAGCAGAGGGAGAGCATGAATAACCACAGGGGTTTTCTTTCCCTTTTATAAGGCTTATCGTTTGAGCCCCTTCTGTCGCGCCACGGATCCCTCCACTTCCCGAGATGTGTGCACAATTGGGCATGCATGATTAAACATATCTCGTGTGAAACGGAACACGATCTACGCATTCATAGATCGTGCTGATGGAATGGCCTCGGACCGTGCATCGAGTCCATGTAACTGGCCTAGCGGTCGTGGTGGGCCATGACCTTTCATCGAAGAGGTCAATAGGGAACATTATGTTTTCTTCACTGACGTTTGGCCTTCAAAGCCAACTTATTTCACAGTATTCCGATGTGTCGCTTTTCAGAAGCTATTTGTCATCGAAGGCCGAATTCTGTTCGGTGGAAGGAACTTACCTCGCAAGCCAAAGACTTAATTCGTGAAGCAATTGGAGTTGAAGACCCTTGGCGTTGGAGGCAAGTTCGGGGGCTACTTAGGGAGTCCTGGATTAAGGGGTCCTCGGGGAGCCGACCTATTCTTATGGGCTAGACTATATGGGCTACTTACCGAACACTGGAAGATTTGAAGGCCCAGTCTCCATGATGGAAGCTTTAGGAAGCATGGCTTGCGCTCCACGTTTGATGCAAATAGGCATGTTTATCTCTTTGGCATGTAACCGACCTTGTGTAAACCCTAGGCATCCTCGACATCTATATAAGCCGGAGGGTTTTAGGGTATAGGGATAGAACAACTCATCTAGGGTTAGCTATTCGATCTCGAGGTAGATCAACTCTGTAACCCCCACATCATTAATACAACCAAGCAGGGCGTAGGGTATTACCTCCATAGAAGGGTCCAAACCTGGGTAAATCTATGCCCCCTTTGTCTCCTATTACCATCGACTCCAGTCTCACAGTCTGGGACCCCCTACCCGAGATCCGCCGGTTTTGACACCGACACAAGGTATCCTCATAGATGAGGTTCAAGCCACTGTCGCCATTCATGAGCGCTTTATGCAGCCGAAAACCGTCTATTATGGGGCTGAGCACCAGAGCCGGCGTTGCTCGGTTGTACCCGATTCTCAGCTTGTCCTCCTCGTCGGAGGTTATACCTGTGTCTACCCAAGAGTTCGTGGCTACCACGTGGTGGATTTGGTCGAGTTCTCGAAGAGCTCTCTTACTCTGATTTTTTTGAAGAGAATGTTTCGTTGACTATCAAAACATCCATACTGTCACTTGGTGGTGTGGCTGACCATCTTGTTGGGAGCGAGATGCCAAGGATAGCCTCCCCGCTCTTTGCAACTTGTCGTACAACCCAGCAAGCTTGGAGGCTGTGAGGTTGTTTTGTGTTCAGCGATGTAGAGTGTATGGGGCATGGCTTGTCCAGTTGTTCGTCAAGAATGGTCTGGCGTCCCTCAAGGCGTTTGTTCTTTTTCTTGATGTGTTCATGGTCGGATGACTGTCGTGGGGATGCAAGTTTCCTCCGAGCTCCTGTAGGTCCTTTGCTTTGGAAGGACTCCAATTGTTGAGCCTGTCAGGTGCTTTCCATGGCACAGTACTTGCGCACCAGGTTTGATAGTTTGGAGAAGTTACAAACATGGCGGCGGGCAGGGGCATTTAGTATCTTGTTGTCCCGACTGTTATGCTGGAAGGCCGTTATGATTTCTTGATCGTCGCAACCCATTAATTTATTCTTGGTGAGGAGGAATCGAGCCCAATAGCAGGCTGTTGTGTGATGTACAACAAATCCCATATACCGGGCTTCCCCGAATTGGTCGGTGAGTATGTGATATGGGTGGTGGGTGGAAAAAAATTCCTTATAGCGATAGGCCGAGGGTCGAGGGACATGCAACTTGAGTCCTATGTCACCGCGACGTTCGGAGCTTTAGGTTCGGGGTGTGAATCGTGCTCCGGACTCTCCCGTCCATTCCATAGTCGAGCGCCGAATCGGGCATTATTTCCGGATTGTCCACGGCTCCAAGCCCAGATTCCGTACTATGTGAGGAATTGGGGTCGTCAAAGACCTGAACATAGACCGTTCTTAGTTCTAGAAGGTGGGAAGACGAGTCTTCGACCAGAATTTCGATGGTGGTTACCAGATGTGTGATAGGCAGGACATAAATTTCCCTGTCATCGGGTTTAAGGCCGATCTGGTCGTAAAGGCAGGGTTGGTCGCTACTCCCCCTCATCATCTAAATTCTCCCTAGTAGTTCATTCAAGGATGAGATATTTGTGGGGGGTAAATCTCTGGCATACGTGGGGTTAATCTGCAACGCCGATACTCCCATGGTTTCCGAGGACTAGCCCGCACGCATCTCGGCAAGTGGGGATCCAAGTGCGTTGATCGGGTCGGGACTGGGAACCAGACCCGAGGTGGAGGGCGCCTTCGGTTCTCGATCCTCCACTACCGAGACTGCGGTGCTGGTGATCAAGTGCTCTCCCGAAGGAGCAACTAGGTTGGTTAAAACGAGATCCCCTGGGAGTCGGCGACAAACTCTAGGTTGCTGAACCTGAACTTCTGATCGGGGGCAAAGCTTCCGATCTGGCCCAAGCAGCCGGTCGGGTCTGCGTGCAGCACGATGCTGCCAAACGAGAAAATTTGTCCGCGGTCAAAGACATCCTTGTTACATATTCCGCTGTTAAAGATCAAACGATCCATCAATCCTTTTGGCGATCTCACGGCAGAAATCTCAATGAAAGCACCAATGTCGGTTTCAAAACCGGCAGATCTCGGGTAGGGGTCTCGAACCGTGGATCTTGGGTCGATGGGTTACAGGAGA
Source organism: Hordeum marinum (assembly GCA_022496015.1). Classification (NCBI taxonomy): domain Eukaryota; kingdom Viridiplantae; phylum Streptophyta; class Magnoliopsida; order Poales; family Poaceae; genus Hordeum; species Hordeum marinum. The sequence goes on from CM039673.1 coordinate 304,189,916, forward strand.
TAAGAGAGACGATATTTACCCAGGTCCGGGCCCTCTTGATGGAGGTAAAACCCTACGTCCTGCTTTGATTGTATTGAATATGGGGTATCGAGTACAAAGTTGATCTACCTCGAGATTGTATGATGTGGTCTAAACCCTAAGAGTAATGAGCTTAACTTGTCCTACAAACTAAAACCCTCTAGTTTATGTAGACACCAGGGGTATCTAGGGTTATACAATGTCGGTTACGAATTCATCGTCTTGTACTTGGAGTGTATGTCACGTCATGAGAGATTCCGTCTTGGTTATGGTGTCCGGACCTTCATTGTCGATCACAACCCGGCCCACTGTCCGGCCCACAGAGATAGGCCGGTAGCCCGAGTCCCCTTAATCCCGGAGTCCCACATTTAGCTCAAGGAGAATATGGTAAGGACTGTGTGTCCTAGGACTGTGTGTCCTTTGGTTTAAATATCAAGCCGCTCCAAACCAGACATACAACGGTCACAGCTGTTGGAACTAGGTCATCAATTCATTGTCTTCACCGAGCTCCTGGTTCTACTTCCTTAACTCCTTCATTTCCTTGAATGCTTGTTGACGAAATTGATCGTTACTGTTTGAAGACTTTGGCTGGAGACTTTCTCAATTTCATCATCTCAAATTCTTCAGTTGCCTTGTTCTTCACCTGCTTATCCTGATATACGCTACCTATAATCCATGCATGTTTCATTTCATCATGATGACTATGCTATTGCCATGTTTTGCATGATGACTATGCTGCAAGTAGTTCATCACTTAGCAAATTCGTCAACAAGTAATTCCTCAGTGACGAATTTGTAAAAATCGCCTATTCACCCCCCTCTAGTCGATATAATGCACTTTCAGATGCTCCAAGCCATCGCAAACATTTCATGTTTGTACATCTTTTGCAACGAACACACACTCAAACGTATGCGTTATGAACACATATTGCACACACAGAACAATAGTTAGTTGTATGCCCACTATCACACATGGTCTTCATCCCCACATCATGGCCGATGGATTGGCCATCACATACGTTTTGTTTCTAGCACACAATTTTATTTTATAAGCGTTTATGATTTATACACAGTTTCCTCGAATGGTCTTCGATACACATGTCGTCTTAGAACCTTTATGCAATAGTGTCCTATTGTCACTAGTTATGTAAAAGCTACTGTTTTCACAAGACACTATCAACATATTACATATATTTTATAGTATAATTGAAATCATGTGATTCTTTTTTCCTCAAAAAGTATTTTCACAATATACATACTTTTTAAGGTTTAGCAACTGAACTTAAGTTACGAAATAGCATTCAATGTTATACTTTGAAGATTATGTTAGTTCGTAAATGACAACTTTATAAGAGTACAATCGGTAGGTGTTAAAATCAATGCAAGCACCATTAGGAAATCTAGCTAGCCCAATGATATCATCCAAATGATATTTGATTATGAAAAAATAGGATTATCCCCGACCTCTACATCATTGTGATGCACACAAACAAATAGTCTTAAGTGCCACAATCCAGAACTGAAGCACAATGTCAATTGATATTACTAGAAGAAACACAATCGTCCAACTGTTTTGTTCAATAAAGCAAGTACCATCTAAGAGATTATAATCAACAAAAGGATAAAATAACATGGGAATCACTTCGGCGGTAGCCACATGGATGGGATTAGGCTAGTCATAATGGGGAGTAACTAACACCAGTGTCATGCATATGAAGCTACTCTATGTTACTATCTTCATAGTACAAAGTAACTTTGAAGTAGTATCACAAATGATTGTAATTATTAGATTGTAGACTCATATTGCTTTGGGTTGCGTTATGTGACAATAACATATTATATTATTGCAAACTCACTAATTAAATGCCACATAAGCAAACTACTCTTGAAATGTGCTATGTTACTAGCTAAGTTATTTCCACTATGACCAGCCTTGTAGAAACACAATGTTTTTTTATCCTAATCAAAGTACTCCCAAAACTAATATTTTCAAATGTGCCTAAACCTGGGTGGTTGCCGCTACTAATGTGCACAACCCCCTATCTCTTAGAAAGAAGAAGATAGATAGGTCCACGAGTTGAAACACAGAAGTTCTAACTAATAAAGTAGGGGTTTACCCACAAGAGTAAAAGGTTGCATCATCAAAGGGGTATAGAAATAATTCAGAAGCACTATGGCCTGAAGAGAAGGGCAGTAATGGATGTAATCAATGTGTTTCAAATTATCCGGAGTAAGGACAACAGTTGAGAAGAGAGAAAAATAGCATAGACAAAAGATAGTATTAGAGCATGCGAAGACCTCTTCGCCCTATTGATTAGGAATCTCAATCGAAAATCACTCAACCATGTATCTCGATAAAAGAAGATCTCCACATTGGATGTCAAGCCTTGACTTTATAAAATCTAATTGGATCCACACTAGAGGATAAGAATACAAATAGGATGACTAAGAAGATCTTGAAATTGATTTACCTGAAAAGATGAGTTATTCACAGGAATACCCGAAGAATATAATATAATACAATATAATAGAATAAACATATGTCACAACTGGGTACTACTCCTTTTGTCCCATAATATAAAATCATTTTTGACACTAGTGTAGGGCCAAAAACGCTCTTATATTATGGGACAAAGGGAGTAGAATAGTAGTTGATAGAAGTTCTAGTCACTTAAAAAATAACCACTACTTAGCTTAATTAGATCATAGAAGATAAGCAAGTGAGTTTGGGCAGTTAGTCCTATTTGAAGGTAAGAAGTTCGGGTAGTAAGGGTTAGGTTTATGTAGGTCTTGCTCATTTCTCATTGAGGAATGGAGATTGGGTTAGTATTTGGAAGAGGGATTCAATAAACCGACCTTGTCCAGCAAGTAGAAAAAGGACCGATGTCTTGGGGCGTGCTAACACGCATACTCTTCTTCTGTGAGACTCGATCCAAATTCACAACTTACTAGTTGGTGGTGTTCCATTATCTTATCTTACACTATGCTTCCTTCTTCAATTTCATTCTTCGTCTCCCTAGTTGAAGTCTTCTTACTGGCCCAACCCAACATGCATTTTAGAGTCATGCCAGGGAGATAGGCGCTCCATCAGTCATGCATGATCGCGATAAAGTTCCTTGTCTATGGAAATATAGGACCGGAATAAGTGCAAGATCCTCACAAAATGGATTAAGGTGGGCATCGAGTTCTTGTTTGATCTACCACATGAGAAAATGGTGTTACTACTTCAAACAACTTGTTTATGATTTCACAAGGAATTGGAGTCATTTGCTCTAATCCGAAGCATAAACAAAGACATGAGAATCTTGAAAAAAGAACTCGGGACAGAGTGGAAAAAGGGCGAAGACTCTCGAACGAGGAAAAGGATCCCTTCAAAAGAATTGACCAAGGAGCTGTATAAGGTCTATTTGGAGATTTATATTCTTTCTTCTTGTTTTGGAAAATAAGTTTTTAAGCAAGTGAGCAAGCCATACCATTCATCCTTCACCCCCTCGTCCATGAAGTCCGTTGATTTTCTTTTTCCGGTACGCTCCGATAGTGACCATGTCAACAACAAAATTAAGGTATGTCGTGATTTCGTTGCTCCTACTGGAAACCAAGATTACCACAGGTCATTGAGAAGCTGGAAACCAAGAAAATTAAGGGATGTCTTCAACTCTTCATACGATATTTTTATTTTTGGCATCTGTGTCTTCATACGCCACAGAAACAAATGTTTCCTTTATATATAGAATCTATCAGAAAACATAATAGTTATGACAAGAATCTGTGGGCACAGCTGGCAGATTATTTTTCTTGCTACCATGCTATCCACCAAACGGGAAGAAAGTTGACACTACATTCATATAAACACTCACATATACAGTAGTAATCATCTTGTTATTTATCTGCGTAGACATGTCATGGTCCAGAAGCATATCATGACATGCTCATGAAGAACTTTACACATGAGGTCGAAAACACACCTATCCTATCTATCTATCCCTTGAGTTATTGCCTTGTACTAAAAAACATTCACCTCCGTCCACACATATAAAGGGGTGTTGCAAAAAGAGAGGCAAAATTCAGGCATACATTACATAAGATATATATTGGCCTTGCAAAAGAGAGACTGGGTGAGGTGAAAACAGGTGACAAGCGACTAGTGATCGTAGCAGTAATCCCTAATAGCTCATCGAACTAAGCAGTGGGCTCCCGGTAGAATCAAGCTGCGAGAGAGCAGCCTCCACCGCCTCCTTCATCTGAAAGCGATCCATCTCATCTACCTGAAAAAAAGAATTTGATCGACTCAGTCAGGGATGCTAATATAGTCTCAGGAATAAGTAAACCGCACAGCTAATATTATCGAAAAATTTCATCTGGATTGAAAACTAGTACTACCGATAATACAACATGGGGTTAGCATAAAGCACGTGGCGCTCGTGCTGAATATACTTAGAAAAAGAATCACCCGCCAAAAGACAAATCAAGCATGACGTGTTGAAGAGAAGCATTTCCACCCTAGTATTTCACTTGTAGTAGTACAAAAGAGAGGGAAACAATCAGAGGATAGATGCAGACAGGAGGGAGAATCTTCTTCCACCGAGCACGTGGAAATCGATCTCCAGGTCTCCCGCGTTTCTCTCGAAATCAATCGGCATCCAAAGCACGTGGCGATCGATGTGTCCCCATCGTGCTCAAGCTGAGCGATGGCATCCGCGCCGCGCGTGCTTATTGATTGCCATGTGACTGATTAGTTATGTCGCGGGACGCCGATCCAGCGGCAAATCAAGCGCGACTAAAAGATTGATCGAGGCTATGCCGGGATGGGAAAGCGATATTTTCCTTTTTCTGGAGTTTTTTTGAGTTGCTTGCGAGTGATGTGGCGTTGAACGCCGCAAATGGAACAGAGGAACACCTTTTTGACGTAAAAGAACTGTGGACTGGTACCTTAAAAGACCTTTAAAGAGGAAACTAAAAGTGTCTACCGAAGGTAAAAGTCAAATTCAGTCAACCAATTTAAAAAGAATGGGTCTGTGACGTCAGCACATCCCACGTCATCTTATCATCAATCAATGAAACGGAAGCAGAAACAGAGCCATCGGATAGAATCGTGCGAAAGAACTGGTTCTCATGAATTGAGGATGGCGGCGGCGGCGACGTACCTCGACGAAGAGGGTGTGCATGAGGCAGCCAGAGACGGAGGTGATGTTAGCAGTGATGACCCTGAGGCGGAGCTCCTCGAGCACGCGGCACACCTTGGTCATGGCGTCGCGCTGCTTGCTGCACGTCACGCTCACCACCAGCACCTTCTCGCTCACCTCCGACACGCGCAGCTCCAGGACCTCCACGGGCGGCGAGGCCACTGCCGTCGCCGCGGCGAGCAGCGCGTCATTCATGGACGAGACCGACAGAGCGTGCTTCACCTTCTTCCTCTGCGCCGAGGAGACCTGCTCCACGGAGAGGCCGCCGTCGTAGTCATCCTCCGCGCCGGTGGCGGACTCGAGCGCGGACACCTCCGCTTCCATCTGCCGCTCCTCTGCCTGCAGCTGCTGGATGTACTCGATCGCGTCCTTGATGATCGAGGCCTTATCCATCTGCAACGACAACGCACTGGTCGTTAAAATCGTCTTTCCGGCGGTGGAGATGATGCTGTGTACCGGCAATGCCGGCTCAGATGCTTGCGCTCACCTTAGTGATGTTGGGCACGACGCTGCGGAGCGTGTAGAGCTTCTCATTGAGCTTGCGGCGGCGGTCGCGTTCCATCAGTATGTTCTTGTTTGCCCCAGTGCCGTCCATCCCGATCCCCGCCCCTGCCATGGCCGCCCCCATCGGCGTCGAAGACGAGTGGGAACCGTCCGGCGAGCTGGAGTCGTAGTACGAGATGGCGTCTTCGGTCGCCCCGACGAAGATGCTGCAACCAAGTACCATGAATTCAATCACCCTCTCCTCTAAAATCCGTCAACAATGGCGACGGATGGACGCAGGGCGGGAGCAAGGCGTACCTGTCAACTAGCTCCTCCGACTCGAGGTAGCGCTGCGTCTCCCAGTAGTAAGCGAAGTTCTCGCCCATGTCCGGGTCCATGTCTTCTTTCTTCTCCCCTCTGATTCGCCGAGTTGCTGCTCTTCTCTGTTCTGTTGCTCTGTCGCTCTTTCTCCAGGTGCTCTCACTTGTCCCTTCGAGCACTTATATATAGGCGCGGGTTCACGTGTGTGGCTGGCTGGCGGGCCCCGCGCACGGGACAGGGACGCGCTGGCCTGTGGTCTCCCTCTCCGCGTAACGACCAGGCGAAAAACGTGGAGAAATTCAAGGCGGACACGCACGCCAGTCTCTTTCACGCGCAGAGCACTCTCTCGCGGACACAACGTGCGGGATTATTAATTAGTTTTGGCTAATCTATCACATGGAGCATTGATGATAGCTCGATTTACTAGTCTACTATACCACACTCCACACGCGCCTTTGTTAGCTCAACCCCAATGCAACGACATCCGTTTTTGTTTCGTTTTTTTTCTTTTCGTTGACAAGTGAGGCTTTTCGCAAAGACATTAACTAGTAGTTTTATTTAAAACTAAATATGATCCTAATATTTAAACACATACTAATAACACATATATCTACTCTTAAAAAGGGAATTGAGAGTCTTGTACTCGATTTATATTTTCTCTCATCTCCACCATCCCTCCCACTAGTTTATTTTCACCTCCACATCCTACTGCTACCCCTTCATGCTAGTCTTTTATACTTTGCACTTTCGTATTGATTTTTTGTCCGACTAAACCCTGCCTCTCCTTTTTCATACTAGTCTTTTCATATAGACGCAAGTTTTATTTAGCAATATCTTTATGGAAAGAATTATCACGATCAGACTTAATTAATTTTACCATATCTCTCAATCACATTAACTAACCTTGTCTTCACGAGCGCCCCCCTCCCGCAACAGTGTGCCGGGTACCTTCCTTCCCTCGTAGCCAGTCACTCTATCGGCACCGCCGCGTACGTCATCACTCCTTTCCTCGACCTGCCCTTCTCTCGCCCAGTGAATCCAACGTTGGACGCCCCTCTTTCTTTCCCTAATGCGCCGCCATCGCACAACCATCCTTCTCTTGCTCTTGCGTCGCGGCCTTCGCACACCCCTTATTCTCTCTGTATCGCGCCTTGGCCGCCGCAACCTCACGCCACCGCAAGCGACATCATCCCATGTTGCCACAATGAGGCCTTCACGCCGTACGATGTCACACTTTGACGATATGTGCGTGCAGCTTTGGGACAAGTAGTCTGAGATGGGCACCTACAATCGTGTCTCCAACGTGCTCCGGAGTCACGTCCTCCTCTTCTTGTGACATCGACTGTATCGAACCTGCAACACAGAAACCCTACCCGCAAATGCCCCCTCCCCTGTCATAGGTCCTAGATCGGTCCAGCATGGGCATGATCCACCCATGGTGCTCCCACACTCACGCTCGTTGGTCGGGTGCGCCGGGAGAGGAGTGAGGGGGTGGTCCGCCTCGGGCAACGACACAATCGTCTGTTGGCGTGGTGGTTGCTCGCTGGCATGCACGCTATCAAAGACCACCACGTCACTAGGGCCAGCACGACGACTTCTGCTTCTTCCTGCCAAGCCAGACCTCTCAAGGTAAGGTACCCCCTTCCTCTTGCTTCCCTGAAATCTCCACTCTCTTCTGACCTCCCCATCCCTCAGGAGCGAGGAGATAGAGAGGCTCATTAACCTCTACCATTCTAGTTGACGACGGATTGCATTGACACCAGATATATGATTTCCCTTCGTATCTAATCTGTTTATTATCATCACTACTTAGCAGTTGAAAGCTGGAACTTCTATCTATTAAATGTTAGGTGTCTCTTGACCAGAGCATGTATGCAATCTAGTATTAATGGAACTCATTGTGGTAGGGGTGTTGCCGGGAGAAATATTAAGGAGATGGGAAAGAAGGTAAGAAGTTGGATCCACAAGGTGTTCACCATAAGCCACAAGGAAAGCCCACAAATGCAAGTAATACTACTGCTTTGAACTCCCAAAGATTTTGTCTTGTACTTTATTTGTGTTGAAAGGAATCTGCATAGTAGCTTTCAGATATGTCAATTTCACATTTTCTTGATCTGTTTTCTAAAGGACCAACATCCTTTCGTATAATATCTACCTACCAATTTGTGTGTAGCAGCTCCTTTGTCATTAAAGGATACTTATGTGATCTACTTGTCATTTTACACAAGCATGTTGCTCCTCTGTTTTCATATATAGCACACTACATCATATGAGAAGGAAGTAACTTAAATGATTCCATCGATTGTAATTGCAGACCAGGTCTCAGTTTCATCACATCAACCGTGAGCAAGCAGGGGTCGATTCGAACATCACCAGGGGCACTAGGGATGCAGAATTCATGAGGAGGAGCAGGTAGGAAGGATGGTGATTGACTGACTGGTGGGGTTCATGGGAAGAGGAACGGACAAGAGTAGGTGGTCGACGCCCACACATGTGACATCAAGCCGTGTCTCCTCACTACCGCTCCACCGTCAAGCCCATGCAACATATCTGGCCTTTTCTAGCTTCCTTGCTCCTTCGTTCCCACCCCCATTGGTGCAAGTCGCCGACCACATCAAAGGAAGCAAAGCAGACAACTTAAAGGAGTCCTCCACGATGAAAGAGAGAGGGAGGAGGAAGATGCGTTCATGCGTGCATGCTACGAATTAATCTATACTAATATTTGAGTGGACTGTCTCCTCATGTGACTTCCTGGTATCTCTTCTCCCTGTATAAATCCTTCGTCTAAACTCTTCCACACTTACTCGACGAGGAAACTAAGTTGTGCAGTGCTACTTGAGAGCTACGTTGGGTTTTCCCCGAAGAGGAAGAGTGAAGCAATATAGCAGTGATAAATATTTCCCTCGGTGAGACCCAAGGGTATTGAACCAATAGAAGAAGCACAACAACTCGTGTTTCAAACGGCACATGCACACACAAAACCAAACACTTGCACCTAATGCAGGCAAGAGGGTTGTCAAGCCCATTGAACTCGTTACTTGCAAGGATTACTTCTGATAGTGATAGATTGATAATGATAAAGCAAAGTAAAATAAAATAAAATAAATTACCGCAAGGTATTTTTAGTTTTTTAGAAAATATGATTAAGTAGACCTGGAGGCCATAGTTTTTACTAGAAGCTTCTCTCTCAAAAGTAGCATACAGTGGGTAGACAATTTACTGTTGGGCAATCGATAGAAAAGCGCATAGTTATGATTATGTATTCATGGCAATGATCATGTATATAGGCATCACGTTCGTGAAAAGTAGACCAAAACGAATATGCATGTCCTACTATTGTTCCACTAGTCGACCGCTATCCAACATGCATCTATGGTATTAAGTTTACGCAAATAGAGTAATGCTTTAAGTAAGATGACATGATGTAGACAAAGTAAGTACAAGCAATATGTTCAAAGACCATTGTTTTATCCTTAGTAGCAATAATACGATACAAGTCTTGTTCCCTTCTGTTACTGGGATACAGAGTACCGCAAGATTGAACCCACTACAATGCACACCTCCCACTCAAGATATATCAATCGAGTTATCCAAACTAAACCGATAGACTAGAGAGACTTACAAAGCTATAACAATCATGCATAATAGAATTCAGAGAAGACTCAATTAATTTTCATTAATAATCTGATCATAAACCAAAAATTCATCGGATCCCAACAAACACACCGCAAAAGAAGATTACATCGGATAGATCAACGCGAAACTCGCAAAGAACTTTGTATTGAAGATCAGAGAGAGAGAGAGAGAGGAAGCCATCTGGCTACTAGCTATGGACACATAGCTCTATGGTGACCTACTTGCATGTCATCATAGAGGTACCATGGTTGATCAAGATGGCCTCCATGATGGATTCGCCCTCCGACAGACTATTGAAAAAGGCCTCCAGATGGGATCGCGGAAGAACAGAGACTTGTGGCGATAAAAAATGTTTCAGGTGGCTCTATGTTGGAATCCCATTTAAAGAATTTATATAGGTGGAATTAGGTCATATGGAGCCATGTGGGGCCCACAAGGCATTAGGGCATGCCTAACCCATGCGGGCGCGCCCCATTGCCTTGTCGTCTCCTCGCTTCTTGTCCTGTCTCCTCCCGTAGCTTCTAAGGTCTCTCTTGTCCAGAAAAAATTGTCAAAAAGGTTTCGTAGGGTTTGGACTCCGTTAGGTGCTGATTTCCTAGAACCAAAAACAAGTTGAAAACAACAGCCTGTACTAGGCACTGGGTTAATAGGTTATTCCCAAAAATGATATAAAATAGCATATTATTGCATATAAAGTATCCAAGATTGATACTATAATAGCATGGAACAATCAAAATTATCGATACGTTGGAGACATTTCAGCATCCTCAAGCTTAATTCCCGCTCGTCCTCGAGTAGGTAAATGATGAAAACAATTTTTTTGATGCGACATGCTACCCATCATGTAATCTCTTTTAGGTATGGATACTGAGAAATGATGAACCAATTGACATTACCATAATAAAATCCATGAACATAAGAAGCATAATCTTTACTTTTCCAAAATATACGATTATTAAAAAGTGTTATCCCCTACTCATTTTATCATATCAAGCATGGCATGACTCCTTCACCGCATAAGTATAAATCATGAGCACCCCAGTGTAAAACTAGGCAATTGGATCATACTTCTAACGTGCTTCAACATTTTCAACAACACGCAATACATGAGCGTGAGCCATGGATATATAATATGGGTGGAATGAAATATGGTGGTAGATATCAAAAGAGTCAAAAGGTAGGAAAGTCTCACATTAACTAGTCAAATCAAAGATCTACGAAGATTCCCATCGATTGATATCAATGCGAGAAGTAGGGATTTCCATGCAACGGATGCACTAGAGCTATAAGTGTATGAAAGCTGAAATGAAACTAAGTGGGTGTGGATCCAACTTGCTTGCTCGTGAAGACCTTGGGAATTCCAGGAAGCTCTTCATCGGAATATACAAGCCAAGTTCTATAGCAAAATTATTTTGTGAAAGTTATGCAACTAGAGACTCTCTATATGAAGAACATGGTGCCACTTTGAGGCACAAATGTGGTAAAGGATGGTAGCAAAGCCCTTCTCTCTTGTTCTCTCATTTTTATTTATTTTCTTTTTTCCCTTTTCCCGTTTTTTCTTGTTCTCATTTTTTTCTTTCCTTTTCCTTTTTTTGTGGTGGGCTTATTTGGCCTCCCTCATTTTTATTTTTTGCGTGGAGTCTCATCCCAACTTGTGGGGGAATCATAGTCTCCATCAAATTTTCCTCACTGGGATAATGCTCTAATGATGATGATCATCACATTTTTATTTACTTACAACTCAAAATTAAACCTCAATGAAGAATAAGATGACTCTATATGAATGCTTGTACCAGTGTACCACGATGTGCAATGATCAAGCATAACATGTAACCAATGATGAATAGTGGCTTTGCCACAAATACTATGTTAGATCTTTATGATCATGCAAAGCAATATGATGATGAACACACATGTCATGTGACGGAACAATGGAATTTGCTTGGCAATATATCTTGGAATGGATATGGAAATGCCATGATAGGTATATATGGTGGCTATTTTGAGGAATATATAAGGTGGCTTATGTGCGATAGAGCGAATTGTATCACGGGATTTGGATGCACCGGTGAATTTTGCACAAATTCTTGAGTTGAGAAAGGGCAATGGACGGTACCGGCGAGGCTAGAAAATTAAGGAAAGGTGAGAGTGCGTATAACCATGGACTCACATTAGTCATAAAGAACTCATATACTTAGTGTGAAGCCTTATTATCTCTCTCAACCCCTAGGGAGTATACATATTTTAATATCGATATTTCTACTAACCAATGATAATGAACCTATATATTTTATATTACTACATCAATATAATTAACACATGTTTCTTCTTTAGTGAGCTACTCCCTCCTTCCCACAATATAAGAACGTTTTGACACTACACTAGTGTCAAAAACGTTCTTATATTATGGTATAGAGGGAGTACATGAAAGTTTTTATTATATCCTCCTTGAATACCTATGCATTTAGGACTAGTCTTATTACACGTGCAAATTACCATTCCTAGTGCCTTATACTCTCAAAAAGATTTAAGTGAAGCATGATAGTTCAATTATTTATATAAATATGTATACCGCCGTGCTCTAACAAGATATAAGTGAAGCACTAGAGCAACTGCCTAGCTGGAAAGATATAGGTGAAGCATATAGAGTATTCTAAAAAAATATGATGAAAGCGTGTCTCTCTCGAAAAGTGTGTCCAGCAAGCGATGATTGTGGCAAACTAACAATACAAATAAAATATAATACATGATGCTCCAAGGAAAACTCATATCATGTGATGAATAAAAATATAGCTGCAAGTGACATACCGATAGATTGGAGATGAAAGATGGGATGGCTTCTGGGGCATCCCCAAGCTTAGAAGATTGGGTATTCCTGCAATAATACCTTGGGGTTCCTTGTGCGTCCCCAAGCTCAGGGTATTTCCTCTCCTTATGCCTTCATCCATTGTTGTCTCACCCTAAATTTGAAAACTTTAGCACACAAAACTCAACAAAACCTCGTGAGGTCCGTTAGTATAATAGACATATCAAATACTTTAGGTACTATCATAAATTGATTCATGTTTTACTATTATATAATAGGTGATGTATTCCAACTTCTTCATGGCTTATACCCCCGTATACAATCCATAGCATCATCAAAACAAACAAACTATGCAAGCAAAAGCAGAATCTATGTAAAACAGAACAGTCTGTAATGATATGTACTAGAACCATACTTCTATAACTCCAAAAATTAAGAAATATTAGAAAAACCTTGGCATTTTTATACCAATACTGTGTAAAAATTCTGATAAAAAAGATGTTCCGGTAAAATAAGAAATTTTGAAGTGGGCGTAAAGTTTTCTGATTTTGCACAACATCAATTCTACTATCTTACAAATCATCCCATAGGATTTACTTGGCACAAACACTAGTTTAAACGCAAAAAAACACAAACATAATAGTAGCAACAAAGGTGTAAACTCAAAATGACAGAAAGTAAAAAAGCAAATTAAAGATAACTATTGGGTTGCCTCCCAACAAGCGCTATTGTTTTATGCCCCTAGCTAGGCATAATTCATTGTTTCAAGTATTGTCCGCATAATGCATTGTTTCAAGTATTGTCCTTCTTATCATCCAAATTGGAAGGGCCCTTCTCAAACTGTAGAGTTTTTACACATTTTCCCGTAATCTCTGAAAATAAAGTTGTTAGGCGGAAGAGACGGGTGATTGGAATTATGTTGGAAATATTCCCTAGAGGCAATAATAAATTGGTTATTATCATATTTCCTTGTTCATGATAATCGTTTATTACCCATGCTAGAATTTTATTGATTGGAAACTCAGATACATGTGTGGATACATAGGCAACAATGTGTCCCTAGTGAGCCTCTACTATACTATATTGTTGATCAAAGATCGTTAAGGATTCCTAACCATAGACATGAGTTGTCATTTTATAATGGGATCACATCATTAGGAGAATGATGTGATGGACAAGACCCAACCATAAGCATAGCATCTGATCGTATCGCTAAGTTCATTGCTGCTTCTTTCTTCATGTCAAGTATATGTTCCTAAGACCTTGAGATCATGCAATCCCTGACACCGGAGGAATGCCTTATGTGCATCGAACGTCATTTTATAACTGGGTGATCAGAAAGGTGCTCTACAAGTATCTTCGAGGGTGTGTATTGGGTTGGCATGGATCGATATTGCGATTTCTCACTTCGTATGACGGAGAGGTATCTCTAGGCCCTCTCGATAATACAACATCACAAGAAGCTTGCAAGAAATGTGACTCGGGAGTTAGTCAAGGGATCTTGTATTATGGAACGAGTAAAGAGACTTGTCAGTAACAAGATTGAACTAGGTATGGAGATACCGACGATTGAATCTCGAGCAAGTAACATACCACTCGACAAGGGGAATTGCATACGAGATTGATTGAATCCTTGGCATCATGGTTCGACCTATGAAGATCTTTGTGGAATATGTAGGAACCAATATGAGAATCCAGGACCCGCTATTGGTTATTGACCGGAGAGGTGTCTTGGTAATGTCTACATGATTCTCGAACCCGTAGGGTCCGCACGCTACTGCAGGATGCTACTAATGTGACACTGCAATCAGAGACCCTTCAACGAAACTATGTGTGATGCATGAATCGCAAACGTTATAGTTCAACCTCCGTCGCTAATGGCATGAACTGTGTACGAAGGCGGATCCATCAAATACAATTTAGAAAGTCATTTCGTGTGCGATCTACGGCGGACAGTTTGTTCTTATGGACCATTTGTGATTAGATAAGATAACAGAAATGGTTACATAGATTGGGATATTTGTGGTAGTGGGAACACAGTTCATCACTAAAAACTGTGTGCGATAATATAGCAGAATACAAACGATTTAGTATAACAACATGTTTGCAAAGTACGGCATATAGTTCACTCGGATAAACTATGTGCGCTAATACAACAGAACACAAAGATTCGGCATAAAAAGATGTGTGTGATATACATCAAACAGGTGAGTAATTATAATCATGTGCGAACACCAGATATAACACAGATGATTGGTGCTACTAACCTGTATGTGTCGTGGGGAAAGTTTTGCTGGTATACAACTGTCAGCGATTGATGAAATCATCACTGAGGGGTTTCGTAGTTTTGTCCATGTGTACTGTGATTTGCTCTGTCTACACAACATCTATGCTCCCTACACAAAGAGTTGCACATATCAAGATGTGTGCGACAGACGGCATACAGTGCGCTCGGATAAAATGTGCGAGCCAAAATAACACGAACAATTGGGCGTAAAAAGATGTGTGTGATGCCCAACAAACAAATCAGTAATCTAAATTGTGTGGAAAGACAGAAAATAATTCAGACAGATAATAACACAGACGATTTGTGGTAATTCAGATAGCACAAATTATCGTTCGCACTCCTATATAATCGACCAAAGAACATAATAGCGACATTACATATCAGCAAGGTTCAGAAAACAACAAAATGGAAACAGCTACTCGTCGTCGTTGTTGCGGGGCTGGCCTGTTGGTTTGCCTTAGTAGAAATATCTTCTACACTCATGCAACATCCTCTCTATTGAAGTAGCATCTGCTTTCGGGTTGGCATTGACCATGTTCTTGAACGCTTCATAGCCCGAACTTTCCTCTGCTCATACCCCATCACGGTAGCTCCGATATCATGGAAAATCCCGTCCACTTCAAACTGCATGCATACGGCCCTCTTACGACGGAGATATTCAAAGCGATCGTAAACAACATAGTCAAGAGTTGCGTGCAATGCTAGAGTGGTAGGAGACTACAGCAAGGAGGCTGCTTCCCTTACCGAGGCCAAATCCACGCGAGGCGGCAAAGCAATGGTGGACTGGTCGAAGCATGATGCACTTCCGAAGGCCACAGACACGCGTTCCGCGTATAGAACCACGCTTGCTAGCAACCGATCTGATATAACATCCAACTCTTCCTCTTTATCCGCCAAGGCCTCCTGACCCTCAGCAGCATGTGCCTCCGCCAAGGCCTCCGGACCCTCAACAGGGCATACCGCCGCCATGGCCTCCGGACCCTCAACAGTGCGTACGTGCCTCAACCGTGCGCTCCTTCGCAGCAGGGTCCTCCGCATGGATGACATGTCTAATGTTGAGGATTTTGTGGAGGTGAGGACAGTGGGGAGAAGAAGAGACATATTTGGGGGAGTGAGAGGGGAAAGAGACGATGGAGAGTGAAGAGTGGTGATATTAATTTATGACCCTATAAACGATTGCATATAGTTGCTATATGTGTTCCATGTGCGATTATGTGTGCATGGAAAAGAACTCAAAAACTATGAAAATGCTTCCCGTGCAAGCGCACGCGCCAACCACAATGGTAAATTTATAAAATCCCCAACCCCCTTGGCAACAACTAGCTATAAATTACCACAACGATGGCCGGCGGCGGCGTGTCAATGATCCCCTGGCTAGTTGCCACACACACCACCAAACCCCCAATGGTCGACAACAAGATGAAGTTGGGCGACGGCGGAATCGAGGCTGTGTGCGTGGTGGTCAGCTTGGGGATCGACGGCCATGCTGCTACCTCTCCCGATGATAGCTAGAGGAGCCAGGAATCATGACATGAGCAAGCCAAGAAGTTAGCCACGGTCATCTTGAAAGTAGCTAGTGATCGCCAGCGAGAGATATTGCGGGCTCGGCGCAGAGTGCGCCAGAAGGTGTGGGCGGCAGAGTAGGAACTGCGACGCTGTAAGGACAACTGTGTTAGTGGCCGCCGCACGAGGCACAAGCTTGTGTCCCAGATGAAGGAGGGCGCAGCTCCGGACGTCGGGGGAGTACAAGCGGCTATTGTTGCAGAATTGGCAATGGCTAGGGTCTCGTCGGCCGTCGTCATCGAGGTTGACCCTTCCTCGGTCGATCAAGGTGTAGTTCATCGACTTGGCGACCTCCTGTCCTCCCGAGCCAAGGAACAACATGATATCGATGGATGATGGCAGCTGTGCGAGCCGGGTCGGCGTTAGGAGCAGTAGCACTTCTGTGCGTGTGCAGTTCATATGTACTTATTATATTGATGTAAAATTAATAGCAAGTTAATGTTTTGTAAATTACTCCATAAACTATGCATTGTACCAATTTGAGCATGTAAATGATCGATTGAATTGCTAATACCTGATTTGTGCTTGCACTGTGGACACTATGGTTGCGTTCGTCAGCAGCAGCCGGCTGTGACAGGTGCTCATCAAGCTCAATGATTTGGTCGGGCCAAGGTCGAGAATGAGCAAGTATACAACAATTCGAATTAGGAATAAGGGGGAGAGGGTTGTGGACTCGTCGTAGAGGGTCCTCATAGGAAATGGTTCATAAACATGAACCATGTGTGATTACTACCATTAAAGAATCTAGCACATGTACGAACTAAAATCGCAACTACAGTACACGGGTGTGACGGGAGAAGTTTGGATTGTCGTTCAATCGCGGTGCATCCTATGGTGTGCATGCATGATCTGTGTGGCTGGTGTTCTGGCCAATCAGAACACACCGGTGAATGGGGTGAGCGCACACGACATTCACAAAGTAATTGTTTGCCCAAACAAATCACAAAGTTTCCTTGGTTGTTTTCCATTATTTTTTTCTACTATCAACATACCCACTACAATTCAACATGTCCAAAATTCACATTCTTTCAGGCTCATTTACCATATTTAGTCTTTTTTGTGTACTTTTCTAGGCATTTACTGCTTATAATTCAAGTTCGAATGTTTTATACATGAAAAAGGTGTTCAAAACATGTTATCCTGTGTGGTGCCCAGGCATGACCTCAATATGATTCGGTATAAAATTGAGGAGGTATGGATAATGTCGTGATAGACTCTTCATAAACCAGACCATCACCTATGGAGTTTCATGGTTCGGGGAGCGAAATCACCATGTTTTCAAGGGGAACCCATATTTCCTTGGCACTTTCAACTAGATTTATATTATACGATCAACATATCCACTAGAATGCACCATGTCCAGATTTCACAATTTCCATGCTCATTTATTGTATTTGGTCCCTTTTGTGTACCCTTTAGGTCATTTGTGTTTATAATTTAGGTTAGAACATTCTGTATATGAAAAGGCGTTCAAAAAGGACTCAAAAAATTGTAATTGTGTCGTTGGATAAGTTTTCATGTATTTTATAGGAAACTAATACAGTTTTAGAGGATATGTGTGCGGAGAGGCAACCAGAGATGTGTCGTTTAATTTATTTGTTCTGGAACTAATAGAAAAAAATGGAAAACATGGATGCAGCACATGTTATCTCGTGTGGTTCCCGGGCATGACCTCAATATGATTTGGTGCAAATTTAAGGAGGTATGAATAATGTTGTGATAGACACTCTTCATAAACCGGACCATCACCAATGGAGTTTCATGGTTGGGGGAGCAAAAATAGCCATGTTTTCAAGGGGAACCCATACTTTTTCCTTGGTCCTTTCAACTAGATTTATTTTATACGATCAACATACGCACTAGAATGCACCATGTCTAATTTTCACAATTTTCAGGCTCGTTTATCGTATTTGGTCCCATTTTATGTACTTTGTATTTCATGTGTGCTTATAATTCAGGTTAGAACGTTCTGTACAAGAAAAGTCGTTCAAAAAGGACTCAAAAATTCGTAATTGTGTCGTTGAATAAGTTTTCATGTATTTTATAGGAAACTAATACAATTTTAAAGAATATGTGAGTGAAGAGGCAACCGGAGATGTGTCGTTTATTTATTTTGTAACTCTAGAAAAATGGAAAACATGCCTGAAGCACATGTTATCTCGTGTGGTGCCCGGGCATGATGACCTCAATACGATTCGGTAAAAATTTGAGGAGGTATGTATAATGTCGTGATAGACACTCTTCAACCGGACCATCACCTATGGAGTTTCATGGTTCGAGAGCAAAAATTGCCATGTTTTCAAGGGGAACCTATAATTTTCCTTGGTCCTTTGAACTAGATTTATTTTACACGATCAACATGCCCACTAGAATGCACCATGTTCAAATTTCACAATGTTCATGCTCGTTTATCGTATTTGGTTCCTTTTGTGTATACTTTCTAGGTCCTTTGTGCTTATAATTCAGGTTGGATTTTTTTGCACATGAAAAGGCGTTCAAAAAGGACTAGAAAATTCATAATTATGTCATTACATAAGTTTTCATGTATTTAATAGGAAATTAATACAGTTTTAAAGGATATCTATGTGTGGGAAGACGCAACCATAGATGTGTCGTTTATTTATTTTGTAACTCTAGAAAAATGGAAAAGATGCTTGAAGAACATGTTATCTCCTATGGTGCCCGGGCATGACCTAAACATGATTCAGTCATTTTTTGCGGAGGTATGGATAATGTTGTGATAGACACTCTTCATAAACCGGACCATCACCTATGGACTTTCATGGCCCGGGAGCGAAAATCGCCATGTTTTCAAGGGAACCCATATTTTTCTTTGGTCCATTCCACTAGATTTATTTTATATGATCAACATGCCCACTAGAATGCACCATGTCCAAATTTCGCAATGTTCATGCTCGTTTATCGTATTTGGTTCCTTTTGTGTATACTTTCTAGGTCATTTGTGCTTATAATTCAGGTTAGAATGTTTTGCACACGAAAAGGTGTTCAAAAAGGACTAGAAAATTTGTAATTATGTCGTTGAATAAGTTTTCATGTATTTAATAGGAAACTAATACAGTTTTAAAGGATATATATATGTGGGAATACGCAACCATAGATGTGTCGTTTATTTATGTTGTAACTCTTGAAAAATGGAAAATATGCTTGAAGAACATGTTATCTCATGTGGTGCCCAGGCATGACCTCAATATGATTCTGTAAATTTTTGAGGAGGTATGAATAATGTCGTGATAGACACTCTTCATAAGCTGGACCATCACCTATGGAGTTTCATGGTCCGGAAGCGAAAATCGTCATGTTTTCAAGGGGACCCCATATTTTTCCTTGGTCTTTTCAACTAGATTTATTTTATACGGTCAACATGCCCACTAGAATGCACCATGCAAAAAT
Source organism: Hordeum marinum (assembly GCA_022496015.1). NCBI lineage: Eukaryota > Viridiplantae > Streptophyta > Magnoliopsida > Poales > Poaceae > Hordeum > Hordeum marinum. The sequence goes on from CM039673.1 coordinate 304,209,623, forward strand.
TTCACAATATTCATGCTCGTATTTGGTCCCTTTCGTCTACTTTCCAGGTTATTTGTGCTTATAATTCAGGTTAGAACGTACTGTACATGGAAATGCGTTCAAAAAAGACTCGAAAATTCGTAATTGTGTTGTTGGATAAGTTTTCATGTATTTGTAGGAAACTAATACAATTTTAAAGGATATGTGTGGGAAGAGGCAATCACAGATGTGTCGTTTATTTATTTTGTATCTCTAAAAATGGAAAACATGCTTGAAGAACATGTTATCTCGTGTGGTGCCCGGGCATGGCCACAATATGATTCGGTAAAAAATTGAGGAGGTATGGATAATGTCGTGATAGACACTCTTCATAAACCGGATCATCACCTATGGAGTTTCTTGGTTCCGGGAGCGAAAATCGCCATGTTTTCATGAGGAACCCATATTGTCTTGGTCCTTTCAACTTGATTTATATTATACGATTAACATACCCACTAGAATGCACCATGTCCAAATTTCACAATTTTCAGACTCGTTTATCGTATTTAGTCCCTTTTTGTGTATTTTCTAGGCCTTTTATGTTTTTAATACATCTTCAATGGCAAATGTTTTCTTACAACAAACCGTTTGCAAAGCGTCCGATGGCACGAGAGAGAGAGAGAGAGAGAAGACTTGAATTTTTTTCTACGCGGGATCACCAATTTTTTCTTTTATCGCAAATGTGTATTTGATGGCTTCATTTGCGTTGCGTGTTCCCCCTGTAAGGTTCGAGTTTCGCCGCCAAATTTTCAATAGGCGCGCGATTTCTGTAGTTATTCATCCCGCCCCATATCAACCCATAGCATTTCCCCTATCCCCACCGCCCCCTCTCCCCCCGTCTAACTGCAGCCCAAACCGCCGCCGCCACCGCAACCAAATCTACGTTTTGCACCAGTCTCACTCGTTGATCTAGTGAGGTAACCTCCGATCTCCATCTCTGCCCTGACCCGATAGCCCTGATGGAGCATGCGAACCACCCTCATCCCTCCACATCCCCACCCCTTATCGCTGAGCATCCCCGCATAAGACCAACTGCATATCACGCGGAGGTCAAGGAGCTAGTCATGGCAGTCGATGACACAGTGAACGCTATGCATGCCGTCCCGGAGGAACACCTCGCCGCCTACGCCGCCGATGTGGTGTGGGCTCTAGCCTTGATGAAATCCCCAAGCAACTACCCCAGGGGACCTACGAAGTATGAACTGTTCAGTTCATTTTTACGAATACCAGTATAGAAATGTTTAACCATGTCGCTTTCAGTTTCAACAGTACACGTTTAGATTGCCATGTTAGGTTTCCGTTGTTCATTTCAGTTATGCGCAATGTGTTGTTCAAGTATGAAATGTCCAGTTCAATTTTACCAATACCAGTTACAAACATACAATGCGTATGCTAGGTTGCTGTTAAGCCTGCTATACTGAATAGTTATATCCATTATTTACGTTTTTCATTCGGTACCGTGCTACTCTCCGCAAAGAAGATATCACTGGAGATGATGTCCTTCAATTACCATTATATACTTTTGGTGCATGTTAACCCTGTTGTAGTTGACATGCCTTTCCTTGTACCTACGCAGTTCCATAATGCACCACGATGTTTTTTTACCGTTGAGGTTAGTTACATCCCAATATCTTGTGGTACTTCAGATCATTTGTTCAGTTGGATTTTAGCTTCTAACATTTACTTGTTGCTTGTAGGTACATATGTTAGCGGTACTGATCCATGCTACTACCAGCAGGAACACCTAGTTACCGACTTTCTCTGGGATCTCGCCGAGTTGAAGTACCCTAGCAACTACCCCTCGGGATTTACCAACTATGAACTGGCTTGTGATGTTTAAATGTGTCAATTTTTGTTTCACTGATACAAGTTTTAATGACTGTAAGGTTGTATGAACTCTGAAGTTAACACATCCAGTTTAATTTCACCAATACGCGTCTCTTTGTTACCGCGATACTCCTTGCAATGACAATATCACCAGATATATTGTCGTTTAGTTAACATTTGCTATTTTTGGTGGATGTTAACCCTGTTGTATTTAACATGTCTTTCTATGTGCTTATGTAGGGCTACGATGCGCGATGCTATTGTTTACCATCGAAGTTAGTCACCTCCCATTTTCTTATAATATTTTACATCATCTGTGCAATTGCAGCCTGTGTTCTAACATTGATTTGTTGCTTATACGTAGATATATTAGCGGTACTGATTCACACTTCGACCCCCTTTGCATATGGGGCAATGAGATAACCATGAACAAGCATCAAGTGACGAAACTAAGAAAAATTGTTAGGCAGAAGAGACATCTGATTGGAATTAAACTCTTTATTTATACTTTAACTAAAACATCAGTGAGCTTTAGGATGGTAAGCAATCTGTTGCCTTCACTTCCAGCCCAGAACAAGTTACTCTATTAGACATGAATACGTGAAAGTTGTCTCTTTTTAGTGGTTTCCAAAGGACTTTTCTCAAGATTACCTAGAAAACTACCTGACCAATGTGGAGGGAACGAAGGTTATAGTATATAATTCCTTCTACCATGATAATGTTCTAGAAGTCTTCCTGAAGGCGGTGAAGGATAGATGGGCGATCATCACAATGGGTTGGACAAAAGTTGTGCGCACCTTTGGCAGACAAGGGCACATCATGGGTATTCCGCTTCTTCAACACCATCGATAGCCAATAGCATTTACAGTTCACTCTTCACCTTTACTGCCTTTAGCATCGACAGCCAATAGCATTTACAATTCACTCTTGGATGTGTGCTTGACCATAAATGTAGCATCAAAGTGTGGCGTGTGGGATAGGCTACGACTTCGCATATGTTTACGTTAGGCGAATCGTCAGCAGGCGGTCGCACCATCGCAGACAATGTTTCCATGTCACGTGGGATGGACCCCCTATAGCCCACACATGCAAGGCGATGGTTTTGTACTACGTCGCGGAAAGGGGTTAAAAGCCATTTATATAGCACGTAACGGTACCAGTGGCACGCTTAATGTTCGATGATACAAGAGTACTATTGGGATAAGCACATTAGTGGCCGAATGTTGGTCGGAGTCTTGGATGTCATGAGGTAAATATTTACATATGGTAAGTCATATTTTGGCTACCAGAAATGTTTCGGGTTTTGCCGGTATTGTACCCGAAAGCTTCTAGAAGGTTCTAGAGGATTGCGGAGGGGTATTGAAGTCCATGGAGGGTTTCACCATGGACCTTAGGCCAGAATGGGCTGTAAGGGGGCGCCCTAGCCTTATTGGTCCATCCCCCCAAGGTCTCATGCGGCTAGGGGGTAGGAAACCCTAAGGGGCAAGGCACCTAGGAGGTGCCTTGGGAAGGGAGGACTCCTCCCTAGCCGCCGTCCCTCCTTGGAGGAGGGGCCAAGGGATGTGACCCAACCCTGCCCCTTGCCTCCTATATATAGTAGAGGAGAGGGGGGGCTAGACACAAAAATACCACGCCCCAGGGGCACCCCTCCCTCTCCCCTTACTCTGTTTTCTCCTCAGATCACATCTACGGTAGCGCTTGGCGAAGCCCTGCCGGGATTGCTCCACCACCATCTCCACAATTTCGTCGTTGTGGTTGAGATCCCATCTAATTTTCCTCCCTCACGTGTTGGATCAAGAACAAGGAGACATCATTGAGCCGCACGTGTGCTGAACGCGGAGGTGCCACCCGTTTGGTGCTAGATCGGATCGGATCACGATTGGATCGTGAAAAGTATGACTACATCAACCATGTTCTATACACTTCCGCTTAGCGATCTACAAGGGTATGCAGATACATCCCCTCTCATAGCTATTCATATCCATGGATAGATCTTGTGTGTGCGTAGGAATTTTTTTGTTTCCCATGCAATGTTCCCCAATAGTGGCATCATGAGCTAGGTCTATGCGTAAATGATAGACACAAGTAGAACACAAAGTGTTTGTGGGCGTTGATGTTCAGATTGCTTTCCTCCTTAGTCTTATTTTGATTCTCTGGTACTGTGGGATGAATTTGCTCGGACCAACCTTGTCCTCGCACAAGAGACCTATTTCACCAACTGACATGCAACTTGTTTTCATAAAGGTGGCGGTTGTCTCTCCTACTTCAGTTGAATCGGATTTGACAGAGGGGGTCCATTTAGAAGGTTAAAGGGAAACTTGAATATTACCTATGTGGCTTTGTGTAGGTAATAACGGTTCTTGCTAGTTGCCCATAGCAGCCACATAAAACTTGGAACAACAAAGTAGAGGACGTCTAACTTGTTTTTGTAGGGCATGTTGATATGTGATATGGCCAAGACGTGATTTGATATATGCGATGTATGAGATGATCATGTTTTGTAATAGTTATCACGACTTGCATGTCGATGAGTATGGCAACTAGTAGGAGCCATAGGGTTGTCATTAATTTATTTGTGCCATTTGCTTTACTTCAACGCTATGAGTTAGCAATAGTTGTAGAAGCAATAGTTGGCGCAACAACCATGTGACGACACAATGATGGATATCATGATGATGGAGAGCATGGTGTTATGTCGGTGACGATGGATATATGTCGGTGCTTTGGAGATGGAGATCAAAAGCACAAGATGATGATGGCCATATTATTTTCATGTGATGTTTATCCTTCTATGCATCGTATTTTGCGTAGGACAATGGTAGCATTATAAGATGATGTTGGAAATATGCCCTAGAGGCAATAATACATGGTTATTATTATATTCCTTGTTCATGATAATCTTTTATTATTCATGCTATAATTATATTGACTGGAAACACATTGCATGTGTGGATACATAGACAACACTTTGTCCCTAGTATGCCTCTAGTGGACTAGCTCGTTCATCAAAGATGGTCCAGGTTTCCTAGCCATTGACATGAGATGTCATTTGATAACGATATCACATCATTGGGACAATGATGTGATGGACAAGACCCAAACTATAAACATATCATATGATCGTGTTAGTTTATTGCTATAGTTTTCTGCATGTCAAGTATCTATTCCTATGACCATGAGATCATGCAACTCACTGACATCGAAGGAGTGCCTTGTGTGTACCAAACTTTGCAAAGTAACTGGGTGACTATAAAGGTGCTCTACAGGTATCTCCGAGGTTGTATGTTGAGTGGGTATGGATCAAGACTGGGATTTGTTACTCCGTGTGACAGAGAGGTATCTCTAGGCCCACTCGGTAATACAACATCACAACAAACCTTGCAAGCAATGTGACTAAAGTGTTAGCCATGGGCTCTTGTATTACAGAACGATTAAAGAGACTTGCCGGTAACGGGATTGAACTAGGTATACAGAGACCGAGGATCGAATCTCGGGCAAGTGACATACCGATAAACGAAGGGAATAGCATACGGGATTAACTGAATCCTTGACATAGAGGCTCAACCGATAAAGATATTTGTAGAATATGTAGGAACCAATATGGGCATCCAAGTCCCACTAGTGTTTATTGACTGTAGGGGTGTCTCGGTCATGTCTACATAGTCCTCGAACCCGTAGGGTTTGCACACTTAAGGTTCGATGACGTCTCGGTAGTATAGAGTTATGTATGGTGGTGACCTAAGGTTGTTTGGAGTCTCGGATGAGATCCTGGACGTCATGAGGAGCTCCAGAATGGTCAGGATGTAAAGATTGATATATAGGAAGTCCTGTTTTGGTCATCGGAAAAGTTTCGGGCTCATCGGTAGTGTACCGGGAGTGCCGGGAGGGTACCGAGGGACCATCGAGAGGGGTGTCTCGACCCAAGGGGCCACATGGTCTTTAGGAGGAGGAAATCCGACCCTTGGTGGGCTGTCTGAAGCCCCACGAAAGGCCCATGCGGCTGGGGTGGGGAAACCCAAAGGTGGAAGAGGTGGAAAGGGTTTCCAAAGTGGGAGAAGGAATCCTACTCCTAGTAGGATTGTAGTGAGACTCCTCCCTTCCCCACTTCGTCCGAAGGCCTCCTTGAAGGAGGATCCAAGGTAGCCTCCCCTCTCCTCCTCCTATATATACTAGAGGTTTAGAAGTGAGGGCTAACCCTAATTGTCAAATGCTCCCTCTACTTCATCTAGATCGGTTTTCTCCTCTAATCTAATTCGGTGGTGCTTAGGCGAAGCCCTGCCGGAATAGTTCCACCACCATCGCCGCCTCGCCTTCGCACTGCCAGAGGACTCATCTACCTCTCCGCTCCCTCTTGATGGATCAAGAAGTCGGAGATTGTCATCGAGATGTACGTGTGCTGAACGCGGAGGTGTCGTCCGTTCGGCGCTAGATCAGGACGGATCGTGATTGGGTCGCGGGACGCTCGACGATTTGGATCGTGAAGATGTTCGACTACATTAATCGCGTTTCTTAATGTTTCCCGCTTAGCAATCTACAAGGGTATGTAGATCCACTCTCACCCTCGTAGATGCTCATCACCATGGATAGATCTTGCGTGTGCGTAGGAATTTTTTTGTTTCCCATGCAACGTTCCCCAATAGTGGCATCATGAGCTAGGTCTATGTGTAGATCAGATCATCAGTAGAACACAACGGAGTTTGTGGGCGTTGATGCTCAGATTGCTTCCTCCCTTGGTCGTGTTTTGATTCAGCGGTATTGTGGGATGAAGCGGCCTGGACCAACCTTACTCGTATGCTTACGAGAGACCGGTTCCGTCAACTAACGTGTAACTTTGTTGCACAAAGATGGCTGGCGGGTGTCTGTCTCTCCTACTCTAGTTGGGTCAGATTCGACAAAGGCGGTCCTTGAGAAGGTTGAATAGCAATTTGTGTATCACCATTTTGGTTTTTGCGTAGGTGAGAATTGTTCTTGCTAGATACCCATAACAGCCACGTAAAACTTGCAACAACAATTAGAGGACGTCTAACTTGTTTTTGCAGGGTATGTTATGATGTGATATGGCCAATTACATGATAAGATATATGTGATGTATGAGATGAACATGTTTTGTATTGAATATCACGACTTGCATGTTGGTGAGTACGGCAACCGGCAAGAGCCATAGGGTTGTCTTTAATTTTTTTTGCTATTTTTGATTTACTTGATCCTATGAGTTAGCAATAGTCGTGGAAGCCACAGTCGGCGCGGAAACCCCGATGGCGATACATCGATGGAGATCATGGTGTCATGCCGGTGACGATGGAGATCATGTCGGTGCTTTGGAGACAGAGATCAAAAGCACAAGTTCATGGCCATATCATGTCAATTATGATTTGCATGTGATGTTAATCCTTTTTTGCATCTTATTTTGCTTAGGACGACGGTAACATTATAAGGTGATCCCTCACTTAACTTTCAAGATAAATTGTGTTCTCCCCGACTGTGCACCATTGCGAAAGTTCGTCGTGTAGAGACACCACGTGATGATCGGGTGTGATAGAGTCTATGTCCACATATAATGGTTGCATGCCAGTGTTGCACGTGCAGAACACTCGGGTTAAACTTGATGAGCCTAGCATGTACAGACATGCCCTCGGAACACAAGAGAACGAAAGGTCGAACATGATTCATATAGTAGATATGATCAACATGATGATGTTCACCATTGAAACCACCTCAACTGACGTGATGATCGGACTTGAGTTGGTGAATTTGGATCATGTATCACTGAGATGACCAGAGGGATGTCAATTTGAGTGGGAGCTTTAGTAATTTGATTAACTAAACTCATTGTCTTGAACAATAGTCTTAGTAACCTTTGCATATTTATGTTGTGGATCAATGGCTTGGGCAGTAGTTCTCCTGAATTTTAATGTGTTCCTAGAGAAAGCCAAGTTGAATGACGATGGAAGTAACTTTGTGGACTGGGCCCGTAATCTAAGGATTATCCTCACGGCTTCCCAGAAGGCTTATGTCCTTGATGCAATCCAAAAGTAACTCTCATAATAGATTAATAAGGCAATCTAATTTTGTTTCTAGGAATGTGTTCCATGCCTTTCCTTAATGTAAATTGAAATCTAACGTTTCCTTCTTTCATATCAATAATTGCACCAATCGTTCTAAGGAAAGGTCTACCAAGAATAATATGAGATGTAGGATTGCAATCTATATCAAGAACAATGAAATCTACGTGCACATAATTCCTATTTGCAACAATAGGAACATCATGAATCACATGGCAAGTATATTTAAGTAACCCACTTCCTGTGCATAGGGATTTTGTGAGCAAACAAATCATGGTAACAAAAATCAACTATCATAGGATGACAAAACAAGCATAACTTGAAAACTTTGAACACATAGAGAGGAAACTTGATATTATTGCAATATGTAAAAGCATATGTTCCTCTCTCATAGTAATTTTTAGTAGCATCATGGAGGAATCTCACATATAACTATCACACAAAGCATTCTTTTCATGATCAATTATAGCATACGTGTCATCACCAAAACTTGGGGAACAAAAAATATCATCTTCATCAAGCATAGCATCCCCAAGCTTGTAGTTTTGCATATCATTATCATCATGGATATTCAAAGAATTCATACTAACAACATGGCAATCATGCTTTTTATTCAAGGAACTATCATAAATCTCCTTATAAATTTCTTCTTTCAATACTTCATCTAAATTTTCAGATTCATGGTTTTCAAACAAAGCTTCATAGAAATAATCAAGTGCACTTAACTCACTAGCAGTTGGTTCATCATAATTTGGTCTTTTAAAAAGATTGGCAAGTGGATGAGGATCCATATCAATAGATATTTAGCAAGAGAAGATGCAACCAAATAGAAGGCACATGGCAACACAAGCAAACATAGCAAACAAGAGATCCGGCGAGAAAAAGGGAAATCTTTTTGGTATTTTCTAAAAATCATTTTAGAAGTGGGGGAGAGGAAAACGAGATGCAAATGGCAAATAATGTAAATGTAAGATATCAGTTTGTGATGGGTACTTGGTAGGCTTGATGTGTATCCTCCCCGGCAACGGCGCCAGAAATGGCAAGTTGACGGGAAAGTTCTTGTCTTGACTTGCTATGTATCCTTCCCGGCAACGGCGCCAGAAATCCTTCTTGGTACCTCTTGAGCTTGCATTGGTTTTCCCTTGAAGAGGAAAGGGTGATGCAACAAAGTAGATAAGTATTTCCCTTAGTTTTTGAGAACCAAGGTATCAATCCAGTAGGAGGAACAAGCAAGTCACCAATGGATGCACCTACACAAACAATCAAACTCTTGCACCCAACGCTATAAAGGGGTTGTCAATCCCTTCACGATTATCTGCAAGGATTAGATCCGATAGAGATAGATCTAAACGGGAACGGAGAGTAAAAGTTAAATAAATTGCAGCAAAGTAGTTTTGGTAATTTTGGTTTATAGATCTGAAATTATATTATGGAAAGTTGACCCGGGGGCCATAGGTTTCACTAGAGGCTTCTCTCTCGAAGAAAATTATCATGGTGAGTAAACAAATTACTGTCAAGCAATAGATAGAAAAGCGAACAATCATGTAGTTATCCAAGGCACTCATGCATATAGGCATCACGTCCGTATCAAGTAGACCGAAACGATTATGCAGCTACTACTATTACTCCACACATCGATCAACTCCTCCTTGCATCTAGAGTATTAAGTTCATGAAGAACAAAGTATTGCATTAAGAAAGATGACATGATGTAGAGGGATAAACTCAAGCAATATGATGAAAACCCCATCTTGATACCCTTGATGTCAACAATACAATACATGCCTCGCTACCCCTACTATGTCACTGGATGAGGACACCGCAAGATTGAACCCAAAACCAAGCACTTCTCCCATTGCAAGAATTACCAATCTAGTTGGCTAAACCAAACCAATAACTCAAAGGGACTTGGATGGATATAAAATAATGCATATAAGAATTCAGAGGAGATTCAAATACGATTCATGGATAATCTGAACATAAACTCACAATTCATTGGATCTTGACAAACGCACCACAAAAGAGGATAACATCGGATAGATCCCCATGAAGATCATGAAGAACATGGTAGTGAAGATCAAAGAGAGAGAAGAATCCATCTAGCTACTATCTATGGACCTGTGGTGGACTACTCACGCATCATCGGAGGGGCAATGGAGTTGATGTAGATGCCCTCCGTGATCGAAACCCCCTCCGACAGATTACCGGAAAAGGCTCCAAGATTGGATCTCTCGGGAACGAAGGTTTCTGGCGGTGGAAAAGTATTTACGTGGCTCATTTTGATGTTGGGTGAATATTTGGGAATTTATAGGACGAAGAATAGGGTTGGAAGACCTGACGAGAGACGGCAAGCCTACTAGGCACGGCCAGGGGGGGCCCGCGCCTACCAGGCTTGTGACTCCCTGGCAGGTGCCCTGGCATGCACTCCAACCATGCTTGATTTGTTTCCTTCCAGAAAAATTCCTTCCAAAGGTTCTATTTTGTTTGGACTCCGTTAATATTCCATATCTATAAAACTCAAAAACAAGGAAAAAACAGAAACTAGCACTAGGATCTAGATTAATAGGTTAGTCCCAAAAATAATATAAAATAGCATATTAATGCATATAAAACATCCAAAACAGATAATATAATATCATGCCATCATAAAAAATTATAGATACGTTGGAGATGTATTAGATGCTTATGTCAAAAAATCTTCAGCCTGAAAAGCTGGAACCCAAAGCGGAGAAATGTGTCTTCATAGGATACCCAAAAGAGACAGTTGGGTATGCCTTCTCTCTCAGATCCGAAGGCAAAGTGTTTGTCGCTAAGAACGAACATTTCCTTAGAAAGAGTTTCTCTCGAAAGAATTGAGTGGGTGGAAAATATAACTTGATGAGGTTATAGAACCTTTAATTTAACCAGACAGTAGCACAACGCAAAAAGATGTTTCTATAGAGCCTGCATCAATTGATGAGGAAGTTAATTATGATGATCATGAAGCTTTGGTTCAAGTTACTATCGAGCCTCATAGGTCATCAAGGGTGCATACTGCTCCTGAGTGGTACAGTAACCTTGTCTTAGAGGTCATGTTGTTGGACAACGATGAACGTACGAGCTATGGAGAAGCGATGATGGGCCCGAATTCTGAGAAATGGTTAGTGGACATGAAATCCTAGATGGGATCCATGTATGAAAACAAAGTATGGACTTTGGAAGTATTATCTGAAGGACGAAAGGCCATTCAGAACAAATGGATCTTTAAGAGGAAGACATACGCAGACGGTAATGTCACCTTCTATAAAGCTTGACTTGTGGCAAAGGTTTTTTTTCACAAGTTCAAGGAGTCGACTACGATGAGACCTTATCACCTGTAGAGATGCTTAATCCGTCAGAATCATGTTAGCGATAGCTGCATATTTCAACTATGGAATTTGGCAGACGGATTTCAAAACAGCGTTCCTTAACGGTTTCCTTAAGGAAGAGTTTTATATGATACAACCATAAGGTTTTGTCGATCTAGAGAATGCTAACAAAGTTTGCAAACTCCAACGATCCATTTATGGACTGGTGCAAGCATCTCGGAGTTGGAATCTATGCTTTTGATTAGGTGATCAAAGCGTTTGGGTTTATACGAGTTTACGAGAAGCTTGTATTTACAATAAAGTGAGTGGGAGCTCTATAGCGTTTCTAATATTATATGTGGATGGCATATTGCTGATTGGAAACAATATAGAAATGCTGTAAAGCGCAAAGGAGTATTTGAACAAGAGTTTTTCAATGAATGGCCTAGGAGAAGCTGCTTTCATATTAGGCATTTAAGATCTATAGAGATAGATCGAGACGCTTAATAGGATTTTCACAGAGCATAGACCTTGATAAAGTTTTGAAGAAGTTCCAAATGGATCAGTCCAAGAAGGGGTTCTTGCCTGTGTTACAAGGTGTGAAATTGAGTAAGACTCAATACCCAATAATTACAGAAGATAGAGAAAAGATGAGTGTCATCCCCTATGCTTCAGCCATAGGCTCTATCATGTATGCAATGCTATGCACAAGACCCAATGTCAAACTTGCCGTAGGTATGGACGGAAGGTTTCAAAGTGATCCAGGAATGGAGCATTGGATGGCGGTCAAGAATATCCTTAAGTACCTGAAAAGGACTAAGGAAATATTTCTCATTTAGGGAGGTGATCAAGAGCTCGTTGTAAAGGGTTACATCGATGCAAGCTTTGACATAGATCCAGACGACTCTAAGTCACAAACCAGATACATATTTATTCTTAATGAGGGAGTGATAAGCTGCTGCACTTCCAAGCAGAGTGTGGTAGCCGATTCTACATGCAAAGCGGAGTACATCGCAGCCTCAGAGGCAGTGAAGGAAGGTGTCTGGATGAAGGAGTTCACGACAGATCTTGGAGTAGTGCCGAGTGCACTGAATCAATAGATCTCTTCTGTGAAAATACTGGAGCCATTGCTTTGGCCAAGGAACCAAGGTTTCACAAGAGGACCAGACACATAAAGCAACGCTTCAATTCCATCCATGAGTACATCAAGGAGGAGGACATAAATATTTGCAAAGTGCACACGGATCTGAATGTTGCAGACCTATTGACTAAACCTCTTCCAAGGGCTAAACATGATCAACACCGGAACTGTATGGATATTTGATTCATTACAATGTAAATCACATAGCGATGTGAGCTAGATTATTGACTCTAGTACAAGTGGGAGACTATTGCAAATATGCCCTAGAGGCAATAATAAATGGTTATTATTATATTTCCTTGTTCATGATAATCGTTTATTATCCATGCTATAATTATATTGATTGGAAACACATTGCATGTGTGGATACATAGACAACACTTTGTCATTAGTATACCTCTAGTGGACCAGCTCTTTGATCAAAGATGGTCAAGGTTTCCTGGCCATTGACATGAGATGTCATTTGATAATGGGATCACATCATTGGAGATGATGTGATGGACAAGACCCAAACTATAAACATAGCCTATGATCGTGTCAGTTTATTGACTATAAAGGTGCTCTATAGGTATCTCTGAGGGTGTGTTGACTGGGATTTGTTACTCCTTGTGACGGAGAGGTATCTTAGGGCCACCTCTGTAATAAAACATCACAAAAAGCCTTGCAAGCAATGTGACTAAAGTGTTAGACATGGAATCTTGTATTATGGAATGAGTAAAGAGACTTGCCGGTAACGGGATTGAACTAGGTATAGAGATACCGACGATCGAATCTCGAGCAAGTAACATACACATAAACAAAAGGAACAACATACGGGATTAACTGAATCCTTGACATAGAGGTTCAACCGATAAAGATCTTCATAGAATATGTGTAACCAATATGGGAATCCAGGTCCTGCTATTGGTTATTGACCATAGAGGTGTCTCGGTCATGTCTACATAGTTCTCGAACCCACGGGGTCTGCACACTTAAGGTTCAGTGACGTTCTAGTAGTATAGAGTCATGTATGGCGTGGACTGAAAGTTGTTCGGAGTCTTAGATGAGATCCTGGATGTCACGAGGAGCTCCAGAATGGTCCGGTGGTACAGATTGATATATAGGAAGTCTTGTTTTGGTCACCAAAAAAGTTTCGGGCTCATCGGTAGTGTATAGGGAGTGCCGGGAGGGTATCGGTGGACCATCGGGAGGGGTGTCTTGACCCAAGGGGCCACATGGGCTGTGGGAGGAGGAAAATAAGCCCCTAGTGGGCTGGCCAAAGTCCCACTAAAGGCCCATGTGGCTAGGGTGGAGAAACCCAAAGGTGGAAGAGGTGGAAAGGGTTTCCAAAGTGGGAGAAGGAATCCTACTCCAAGTAGGATTGGAGTAGCACTCCTCGCTTCCCCACTTCGGCCGAAGGCCTCCTTGAAGGAGGATCCAGGGCAGCCTCCCCTTCCTCCTCGTATATATACTAGAGGTTTAGAGGTGAGGGCTAACCCTTATTGCCACGTGCTCCCTCTACGTCATCTAGATCGGTTTTCTCCTCTAGTCTAATTGGGTGGTGCTTAGGCGAAGTCCTGCCGGAATAGTTCCACCACCATCGCCGCCACGCCGTCGCGCTGCCGGAGAACTCATCTACCTCTCCGCTCCCTCTTGCTGGATCAAGAAGGCAGAGATCATCATCAAGTTGTACGTGTGCTGAACGCGGAGGTGTCGTCCGTTCAGCGCTAGATCAGGACGGATCATGATTGGATCGCGAGACGCTCGGCGATTTGGATCGCGAAGACGTTCGACTACATCAAACGCATTTCTTAAAACTTCCCGCTTAGCGATCTACAAGTGTTTGTAGAGCCACTCTCCCCCTCGTAGATGCTCATCACTATGGATAGATCTTGCGTGTGCATAGGAATTTTTTTGTTTCCCATGCAACGTTCCCCAACAGATGATCCCTCACTAAAATTTCAGGATAAAATTGTGTTCTCCCCAAGTATGCACCGTTGTGAAGGTTTGTCATTTCGACGCACCTTGATAACCCACAAGTATACGGGACCACAACAGTTTTCGAGGGTAGAGTATTCAACCCAAATTTAATGATTCGACACAAGGGGAGCAAAAGAATATTCTCGAGTATTTGCAGCCGAGTAGTCAATTTAACCACACCTGAAAGACTTAATATCTGTAGCAATGTATTCAGTAGCTATGTAGTATGGAATTAACGGTAATGATAGAAAAAGTGACAGTAGCAGTTTTGTAGTGATTGTAACTGTTGGAACGAAAAATTGACATACAAACATCAGCATGTGGAAAGCTCGTAGGCAACGGATCGGTGATGGATAATTATGTCGGATGGCATTCATCATGAAACGGTTAGAACACCGAGTGACACAGAACTAGCTTCAATTCGTCAATGTAATGTAGGCATGTATTCCATATATGGTGATACGTGCTTATGGAAAAGAACTTGCATGACATCTTTTGTCCTACCCTCCCATGGCAGCGGGGTCCTAATGGAAACTAAGGGATATTAAGGCCTCCTTTTAATAGAGAACCGTACCAAAGCATTAGCACTTAGTGAATACATGAACTCCTCAAACTACGGTAATCACTGAAAACAATCCCAGTTATTGTCACCCTGGGGGATGCGGGTCATAACTCGTAATAGGTGTCTACAACTTGCAAGATAGGATCAAGAACACATATATATTCATGAAAACATAATAGCTTCATATCTTAAATCATGTCACTCGGGGCCTAGTGACAAGTATTAAGCATAGCAAAGTCGTAGCAACATCAATCTCAGAACATAGTGGATACTAGGGATCAAACCCTAACAAAACTAACTCGATTACATGATAAAGCTCATCCAAACCATCACCGTCCAGCAAGCCTATGATAGGATTTCTCACGAACGGCAGAGAGCATCATGGATTTGGTGATGAAGGATGGTTGATGATGATGATGACGTCGATTTCCCCTCTCCGGTTCGCAAAACGGACTCCAGATGTGGCCTCCCAAGGAAGAACAGGAGGTGGCGGTGGCTTCGTATCGTGAAACGCGATGAACTCTCCTCCTTGATTTTTTTCCTCCACGAATAGGAATATATAGGGTTGCAATTGAGGTCGGAGGAGCCACAGGGGGCCCACAAGCTTGCCAGGCGCGGCTAGGGGGGTAGCCACGCCTGGTGGGCTTGTCACCTGTGGGTGGCCCCCCTCCGGTTGATTCTTTTGCTAGTATTTTCTATTAATTCCAAAAACAATCTCTGTAAATTTTTAGGTCAATCTGAGAACTTTTATTTCTGCACAAAAATAACACCAAGGCAATTCTGCTAAAAACAACGTTAGTCCGGGTTAGTTCCATTCAAATCATGCAAATTAGAGTCCAAAACAAGGGCAAAAGAGTTTGGAAAAGTGGATACGATGGAGACGTATCAACTCCCCCCAAGCTTAACATATTGCTTGTCCTCAAGCAATTCAATTGATAAACTGAAAGTGATAAAGAAAAACTTTTACAAATTCTGTTTGATCTTGTTGTTGGAAATATGTCTAACTGATGTTCAGATTTTCAGCAAAGATTATAGACTAACCACGTTCACAATAACATTTAGGTCTCACATTTACTCATATCAATGACATAACCAACTAGCGAGCAATAATAGTAACTCTTAGATGACAACACTTTTATCAAAACAATCATGATAAAATATGATATAATGGTATCTCGTTAGCCCTTTCTGAGACCGCAAAACATAAATGCAGAGCACCCCTGAAGAACAAGAGCTGACTAGACATTTTAATTCATGGTAAAAGAGATTCAGTCGTACTCATACTCAATATCAATTAATAGCAAAGCATACAAATGGCGGTGTTGCTCTCTAACTGGTGCTTTCTATAAGAAGACGATGACTCAGCAATAAAGGAAATAGATAGGCCCTTTGCAGAGGGAAGCATTGATTTGCAGAGGTGCCGGAGCTCGAACTTTTAAAACATGAATGAATAACAATTTTGAGCCGTATGCTTTCATTGTCATAATAACGACCAAGAGATTTCACCATCTTCCATGCTAGATACATTATAGGCGGTTCTCAAACAGAATGATAAAGTTTTTACTCCCGCTCCACCAATCAATCACACTCCACGGCGAGCCAAATCCATGGGTACCGTCCATACAAACACAGTCCTGGGGGAGTTTTGTTTCATTATATTTTGATTTGATTTTGAGCATGGAACCGGGCATTCCGAATACCAGCCACTTTCTTGTGAATGATAGTGAATCAACACATATCGTGAGAATAACCCACCTAGTATGGAAGATACTGACCGCCCCAGTCGCGACATGAGCGATTTGGGCATACAAAACGGGATATTATTTGAAGTCTTAGAGTTTAGCACATGCAAATTTACTTGGAACGGCAGGTGAATACCGCATATAGGTAGGTATGGTGGACTCAGATGGAACAACTTTGGGTTTGAGGAATTGTATGCACAAGCAGTATTCCCACTTAGTACAAGTGAAGGCTAGCAAAAGACTCGGGAGCGACCAAGTAGAGAGCAACAACAGTCATCAACATGCTTTGAGATTACCCAACATTGAATGCAAGCATGAGTAGGATATAAATCACCATGAACATAAATAGCATAGAGGCTATGTTGATTTTGTTTCAACTACATGCATGAAATGTGCCAAGTCAAGCCGCTTGAATCATCTAGAGGAGGATACCATCCTATCATACTACATCACAACCATTTTAATATGCATGTTGGCACTCAATACAAACTATTATCCACTCTTAGCTAATTAAGCATGGCATGAATAACTATAATCTCTAATTGTCATTGCAAATATGTTTCACCCATAATGAACTGAATTCTGGATGATGAGCCAATCATATTTACAAAAGAAAAATAGGTCGAGTTCATACCAAATTTTCTCCATCTCAATATTTTCATCATATATCGTCATTATTGCCTTTCACTTGAACGATCGAACCATGTGAATAATAATAAGATTGCACGTGCATTGGACTAAGATGGAATCTCCAACCAATAACTCAAAGGAGAAGGCAAGGTAATATGGGCTCTCTGATCGATAAACAATAATGCATATGAGATCCACTCAACATTTTCATCGTGGTCTTCTCCTTACGACCCAAAGAAAGAAAATTCAAAACAAGAACGAGAAAAACTATTTACACGGGAAAGCTCCCAACAAGCAAAAGAAGAAACAAAATCCTTTTGGGTTTTCTTTTAAATGTTATAACTAAACAAACTAGACGTTAAAGCTATAAGTAATTTTTTTTATTTTTTTCTCAAAGTTAATTAAACACACAAGAAGAAAGCGAAAAAAAGAAATAAACTACCATGGATGGTACAATGAAAAAGTATGAACACCAACAACTAAGATGAAGGTGTGATCATGAATGTAAAGTCGGTGAGAAATATGTACTCCCCCAAGCTTAGGCTTTTGGCCTAAGTTTGTCTAGGGCCATGGCTGTCCCGGGTAATATCCAAAGTCATAGTCGGGGTTGTATTGGGATGCGGCGGCTACCGCCTGAATGATTGCAGCGTGAAGGCGAGCGGCTTCAGCATTTCTCTCATACTCATTTGTATCCTCTCTCGTTATAAAGTGTGTCCGTTTTTCCTGGAAGTCAAAAAATGCAGGAGCTGGAAGGGTAATATGGACAACACGCTGTCTATAAAAAATTAGTCGGTACATGAGGGATTGTTCGTTCCTCTTAAGAAACTGATAACACACCAAAGCCTCATAATCGAGAAAAGCAGGTGGTAACTCAATATCATTTCCCCGTATAGGTACTCCAAGATAATTAGCTACACGAGTGGCATAAATCCCACCAAATAAATCACCATCCTTAGCATTATTATGTAGCCTTATAGCAATAATGGCCCCTAAGTTTTATCGTCTATCACCCATTACTGCACTCTTAAGAATACTAAGATTGGTGGCACAAAGGTAGCTATGATCAGTTTTACCATTAATGCATCTACCTATGAATAGAGCAAAATAATGTATAGCTAGAAAATGAATGCTCCCCAAGGTGACCTGTGTAATATTTCTAGTTTCTCCCACAATTATGCGAGCAAGAAAATCATTAAATTCAGTTTTGTGCGGATCACTATAGCTGCCCCATTGTGGAATCTTGCACGCATGGTTAAAATCTTCTAGCCCATGGTATAAGATTTATCATTAGGATTAAACAGAACAGAAGGTTTATTACGCCCGAATGAAAATTCAAACCTCCACATGAAAGAATCCGTGAGTTGATAATATTGCTTGCGCTGGTATGAAAGGAAATCTTCAAGGCCTGCATTTTGTGTGTATGCGCAAAATTCTTCCTTGAAACAGGCATCAACCATGAATTGATCTGATGGACATTCACAAGGCTACACTTGTGCTTCCCTCAGTGGTTCAAGGTCAGGCTCGCGTATCGCAAGTCTCAGGGCCTTCTTGCTCGTGGAGACCCCTTGATATATTCGCCTCAACATTTATCTTTCTCTGAACAATTCTGAAATTTGAGTGACTTAAAATAAAGGCAAAAACAACTCAACAAAACTTATAGCAACTACTCCCACAAGTGCCTAGAGCCTATATCATGCATAAAAAATACTTGGGACCCTAAAAATTTGACATGCAAGCTAAAAACAAGGTCACCATGGCAGAATTTTTTTGTAATATATAAAGCACTAGAACAAAAACTAATTGGGCCATTGGAGGAGTCACATACCAAAGAACAATCTCCTAAAACAGTTTTGCGATTGGAGCCTTGCACAAGGAGATCAAAAATGGCATCAAAATGAGCTAGAACTCGGGTTTGAGCAATGGTGGGATTTTTCTGGAGGAATACAATGTGGATGGGAGCTAGAATAAGTGAAGGGCGCCTGTGTGGGACCCACAAGCCATCTAGGCGCGACCAAGGGGGTGGTCGCGCCCTGTGGGCTTGTGAACCACTGGTGCAACCCCCTGATGTGTGCTTAGTGCGAGATATTTTTAAATATTCCAGGAAAAAGCATACTACAATTTCAGGGCATTTGAAGAACTTTTATTTTTAGGTCATTTTTCTATTGCACGGAAAACTCAGAAAATAGAAAAATAATAGCATTTTTACTCAATTTACTCTAACTAACAGAAACTAAAAGTTGGGTACAGAAAGTTGTACTTTCTAAATTCATCCAGCTCATGCTCATCAAAAGGAATCCATCAATAAGGTTGATCAAGTCTTATTAACAAACTTCTTTCGAGTTACATGAAACCGGAGAATTTTCGAATAACACTAAGTTACCTCAATAGGGATATGAATATCCCCAACAATAAGTATAACATATTTCTTCTTGATAGTTGGAAGAGGGAATTCAAAGTCTCCAATAATAATCATTGAATTTTTTTCAATGTAGTTGATACTATGAACTTGGGGTTGTTTCTTCAAAAAGTGTACCGTATGCTCATTACCATTGATATGAAAAGTGATATTGGCTTTGTTGCAATCAATAACAGCCCCTGCAGTATTCAAAAAAGGTCTACCAAGGATGATCGACATACTGTCGTCCTCGGGAATATCAAGAATAACAACGTCCGTTAGGATAGTAGCATTTGCAACCACAACAAGCATATCCTCACAAATACCGATGGGTAAAGCAGTTGATTTATCAGCCATTTACAAAGAGATTTTGGTAGATGTCAACTTATTCAAATAAAGTCTACGATATAAAGAGAAAGGCATAACACTAACACGAGCTCCCAAATCACATAAAGCTGTTTTAACATAATTCCCTTTAATAGAGTATCACACCCTGTGTTTGTAGCACATTGTTATGATTTGGTTTGCAAAATTTGGAGCCAACTAAAACTTTTTCTATGTGCTTATGCTTGCTTGCTATGTTGGTTGCTTGCTTGTTTATTGAACTTTATGGCACTACTAGGTTCTATCCCACTCCATAATCATCTTCCTTGATCCAAACCCCTTCGCCAATGATCATGCCATGTGAATTGTGCCCAAAACTATTTTTATCAAATTTTGTTTTAACCAAAAATGATTTATTTAATTTAAGTCTCCAAAACCCCCTTGAAATGAGGTTTGCACTACAAGTCCTCAAATCAGGTGGACCCTTCTTTCCCAAAGGCTTTATTTCAAACCTAATATATATATGACTTCTCAAAACCACCAGATATTATTTTTAAAGATTATATTCATATTTTATTTGAAGGCTTTTTCTTAAGGCCAGAAATGGTTTTTCCTAGGGAAAAAATATTTAAATGCTTTAAAAATATTTGACAAATTTAGAGAAACTCAGTGGACATATATTTTCCATATATATCAGTTTCAACACAAGGGCATGATCATATCATAGGCAAAACCCCTCAAAACCCTTTCTGTTCAGATCAGATTTTAGGAATATTTCTATAAGAGATATTCTTATTAAATTCCAGGAAAATTCTAGCAAGTCAACACTATCATGGGTGACGATCTTGCAAAGTTTCATCCCAATCCAAGTTGGTTTGGTTCTTCAAACCATCCCAAAACCATTCCTGTCCAGAATCAAATTTGAGCAACTTTACATTGTGAAGTGTCTCCCCTTGGCCTCAAACTTTGTGGGCATGCTCTAATGGCCAAGTAGTGATGATACACTAAGTGGTGCATCAAGGCTTAAATCCTAGCATCATTGGATCTATAAGAATTTGATTCTGCCAAATTCTAGGGTTCACCAAATTTCCATTGGCAATTTTTTCCCCTTGAGCTCAAATTTGGTGAAGCATCTCATTTTCACCTTGCCTTTGACCCTGGTAAAAATCTTAGTAAGCTGGTAGGTCCTTCTTTCCCAAAAGCTCACCGAACACCTTCTGGTAATTTTGTAAAACCAGCTTTTTCACCTCTTATCCTTTTACCCTTAGCCCCAAATTTTTACCACAACCTCCTGTGGATGCATTTTACCTCCAGTAAGATTTGCATGGCCAAAGCCCAAGTGTAAGGTGGGGTAACACCCCTATTTCTACCCTGGCAACATCTTTTTCTATCCTCCCCTACCCATTTCTTTTCTCCCCGAGCTTCCCTTAGCCTCCGAGCATCCAAAGGGCATCTCCAGGCCCTCCAGGTGCTAGCAGACAAGGTGGGGCACACCAGAGCGCACGGGCAGCAGCAATGCCAGCCATACGCACGCTCTGGAGCGTGCTACAGTGCGCTCCCGCACTATAGCCGCGGCCCAATGGCTGCCTCCGACCACCTCGGGCCGCCCCGGCTAGTCCCCTCTGCCCTCCCTTAGCGTTCGCAATACGCCGCCTGGTCGGCCCCCTCCTTCCTCTCTCTCTCTCTCTGGTGGCCCATGCACGCATGCCCGGCGCCACGCAGCTCAACCAACCAGCGGGCTCGCATGCGCGCACGCCCTGCCTCTCTCTCCTCTCTCCCTCGGCCTAGACCCCGCCCACGAAGCCCCCAAACACACCTGTTCTCTCCCCCGTGGCCTGTGGCGAGCACCCCGTGCTCGCCGGCACACAACGCCCTCGGTGGACGGCGGTCACCTATAAATAGGCCACCCCGCTCCCCTGGCCCTCTCTCCTCGCTCTCCCTCTCTCTTCGCTTCCTCCTCGTGTCCAGAGCCCTCTCCCTCATGGTCGGGAGCCTCCTCCTGACCCAAACCCTCGCCGCCACCATCGGGTCTCCTCCTTGCCGGTTTTCCCTCCTCTCCCCGGCAACCCCATGACCCCCCTCCGACGCGCGACACCCCGAGGAGCCTGCCAGTGCCCTTCGTTCCCTTCGATGTGGCCTGAAGCCCCTCTGGTGAGCCCTCCTCCGCTGTTGTCGCGAGGAGAGGGATGACAGGTGGGGCCCACCTGTCATCCCGTCGCCCCTCTCTCTCTCACTGGCAGGCCGGGCCCGCGGGACGGTTTGAAAGCAAACCTGCTGCACGCGGCTCCTTGCCTGGGCTGCCTTCCCTCTTAGGCCGGCTTCGGCCAAGCATTCTGGCCCGAAATGGCACAGTAGCCTTTTTCCTTTTCTTTTTCTCTGATTTTTTGCAAAAATCCCTCGGGCTAATATATTTATCCAATGATATTATGTCTTCCACCTAAATTCCTAGAATAACCCCTAGAATTTAATAGTGCAATTTGTAAAAATGTTTGAAAATGTTTTTAGTACTATTTTATTTTAAAACCTAGTTATAGGCACCTTTGTGCCTCTATTATTTTATTTCAAAAATCTTTTTCACAACAAAACCCTAAGATAATATTTTTAGTATGAATTTTAGTATTTATCAGAGTAGGTGGACATTTTTGATAAGTAGTTTGAGTGCTCTATTTTGTGTGTTTACTTATTTTTATCGTTATATTCGCGATGATAGATTGCGCTATTGATGAAGAAGTTGGACCCGAAGACTTCGAAGACCCCAGAGACTTTGTTCAGCCAGGCAAGCAGCCCTTTGACCATGATAAGAAACCATTTTATTGCATGTCATATAGGACTTTACTTTCATCGTATTTGATCATGTGTTGTGGTGTTCCCCCTTTCGGTGGGATGCCTCCGGTACTTTTCTTTTGACACTTGCATCGTGCATGACCCTACCACCTTATGAGGGTTGTGTGGGTGGGAGTAGTTAGGTTGCTAATAGATGCTATGCAAATGGGATGGGACTTATGCATAGTGAAGGCAAGAAAGGCGGTGTTTCTTTCAAAGACTTTTCGAAAACCCCGTCGGGTGCCACTAATGCCCGAGGGAGATGATGATGACATGGGTGACCACTTGAGAAATAAGTGGTGTACCGGAACAAGTGAGTGTTGTGGTTTTCGAAAACGGATTGGTGTAAGTTGCGAACGTTATTCCAACCTTACATGTACGAACACGATACCCCTTATGGGATGGGGCTTTGTTGATTACTATGGTTGGTGCTATCAAGGAGCCCGCATTACTAGTGGCAAGAGTGAAGTAGTCACTCTTGAGACGGGGTCGTCCCTGAGTGGAAGATCATGCACTGTCTTTACAGGCACCGGGCACACCGTTGCGTGCCCTCATGGATGATACGAGTGATGTATATCATGAGGGATGGCACCAACGAGTGGACTCTTTGTTAGTATCACCATTGGAAAGGCATTGTCCGGGTGCTTACTCGGGTATGTTATATACCGCGAGTCGTGGATGACACATAAGTTCCCCGAGTCTTGTGGGTAAAGTGTGCAACCCCTGCAGAGTATAAAACTATTCGAATAGCCATGTCCACGGTTAAGGACAGTTGGATGACCGCTCTTCTGCTATGTCCAAATATTTTAACATGGGTGTGTGGGTGGGTTGGAGACACAGATGGTACTTGAACAAGTCCGATGACTTAGCATGGGAAGTAATCTAAGTCCGATGACTTAGCATGGGAATTAATCTGAGTTCGATGACTTAGCTTGGCGAATGAACACGAGGTGTTCAACCTCTGCTTATGTTGTTATCTGTAACATGTTCATATGGATACCTGCTAATTGTTGACACATGCTCACTAGTTACTTGATCATGACATTCGCATACAAAATTAGCTTTTCGCAAATTTACCTATTTAGTGCTATGACATGCATCATTTGTTACCTCGTTCCACACTTGGGTTGCTTGCGAGTACATTCAAAGTACTCATTGGTTTGCCACTGGTTATTTAATTGGCCAGGCATGGAAGAACAGGAGTATGTTGAAGAGTTCGTTGGAGACGAACATGCGAACTAGGATGCTTCCCGGTGAGAATGCCTGTAGGTTAAGGAAGATGGCATGGGTTCACGCTTTCGACCAAGATTTCCACTGCTTGTTCTAGTTTAAGTGTTTGGCCTGTGTGGCCCTATCTATGTAAGACTAAGACCTTCGTGGTCATTATTTGTGTAAGACGTTAAATGTGGATGTAAGACTCTTGTTATCCAGCTTCCGTGTGTTCAATGAGCATTGATCTCTGGTATCACTGTACACTTGCATTCGGTGACCACGACTTATGAGTCAGGGTCCCCACAGAGCTGGTATCAAAGCCATCCTAACTGTAGGAAGCCCTTAGTTAGCATGGACGTTAGTTAGGATAAAAGTCATTTTGAGAACTACACCTAGCATTGGAACTTAGGGATTCTGCATTGTTTACCTCTCCAATGCTTTACGCAACACTTTGCTGACTCTCCTCCTTTCAAACCTTTGTAGATGGCCATCGTACCCGAAGCCTTCCTGACATCCGGCTTTCCCTTACTCCTTGGGGATATCCTAGAGAAGTGCCAGTTCCGCCAACCACCCATTTTCCTCTACCACGAGCACTGGATTGACGCCGTCATGAAGGAGTACCACGTGGATGTGGTCGTGAAGGCAAACGACTCCCTGACTAGTTGGTTCTTTGAAGGACCACGGATGGAGACCATGATACTCGCAGTCGAGACAGCTGCACGCAAGGCACTCCTACACCTTCGACACATCATTCCAAAGATGGCTGACGAGCCTGCTACTCGCTACCTTCCCTTCAGGAAGGATGACTTTGGCGAGAGTTGGACGCTGATTCCGACCAAGGAAGGTTCCAGACCTACTTCAACCTCTCCGCCGATAGTTTGGTTCACAACTTGATGAAGGAATCCGTGAAGCTCCGCGAGGAACTTCACCACACCCGAGATCTACTTCGACAAGCCAAGACGAAGCCAGACAAGATCAAGAAGGATGGAGCCCCCGAGGGACGACCATCTGTCAGTTATCAAGGAGGAGTACCCCCAGCTAGTGATGCACCTATGCGTAGTCGTCGCATGAGTGCGAAGGAGTACCGTGAGCTCTTCACCGACCCGCCTGCAAAGCATCGTCGGGATGGGCCTCCTCGTTCCCCGACCCCTTTGACCGGGAACGATGCTCGTTCAGATGATGAACCGGAGGAAGACCCAGAGGAGCGTGACTACGAGACCGAGCACTCCACCACCCGAGTTCGAGAACCCCTAGGGTAGGATCAGTCATGTATCCCTCATGCGAAGTCGAGTCCGTGTAAATGGTTCGTATGAAACCATGTGTGCTTGTTGTTTGTTTTGATGTTTGTGTTCCGATGCAAGTCACGCTTTTGCCTTAGGCAACATGTAAGCGACTCCATCGTCTATCTTAATACATGTTGTTGGTCTTTTGACCTTTGTTTTAACACACTTGCACTTGACCGACCCCCTTAGGCGCGCTTTTCTGTTGTTGCTTATCCTCTTGTCAATCCCAGTTGTTTGATTTAGCTGCTCCAAATAGGATGGTGACTGATACCCGCAACAACTCCTTCACCAACCCTAAAGCCGGCAACTCGAGCCAGCAACAGGGAGCTGGTGGGGCTGCTCACGCTGGAGGACACCAGGAGCAGCCACAAGGCGACATTCCCCCGCCACCACCTCCATCGGAGAATATGACCATAGTTCAGTTTCTCCAAGTTCTCTAGGAGGAGCGCCAAGCCAACAATGCTGCTATCCAGCAGATGGCTCGGGCTCTCGTGAACAACCAGTAGCAAGGTAGGAACGACAATGGCCGCTCCATGCTGTCTGAGTTCATGAGGAACTCGCCCCCAACCTTCACTGAGACTGCTGAACTGTTGGATGCGGATGACTGGATCCGCACCATCGAGGACCTCCTTGCACTGGTCAACTGCAATGAGGACCATCAGAAGGTGCATTATGCCTCTCACTGCCTCGGAGGTACCGCACGAGCTTGGTGGGATGGATTAAAGGTCATGCAAGGAGAACGTGTGATCACGTGGAATGACTTCAAGGAAGGATTCCGCACTGCCCATACTCCTTCTGGGATCATGGCTATCAACAAGAGAGAATTCCGAGCGCTGAAGAAAGGAAGTGGCTCTGTCAAGGAGTACCTGCAGAAGTTCAACCTGCTGTCAAGGTATGCACCTGAAGACGTCAGCATGGAGGCTGCCAAGAAGGAAAGCTTTGTGGAAGGACTTCAGCAGGTCCTGCAATACCAACTCATCATCTGCGACTGTCGCACTTTCTTTGACCTGGTGAACAAGGCCCTCATGCTGGAAGACAAGCGCCATGCCATCGATGACACTTGCAAGCGCAAGACGATCAGCAAGGGAAGCTCAAGCAATCAGAAGCCTCGCCCATGGCAGCCAGCCCCAGCCAAGCCAACTTATTAGCCGCAGCAGGCTAGACCTCCTGCACCTCGTCCAAGCTACCAGCCTCAGCAGTATGCCAATACCAGGCTAGCCTACAATAGCAACCCCAATAACAACAGCGGTGGCAGGAACTTCAACAACAACCCTGGGCAAGTCACTTGCTTTGGATGTGGCCAGTCTGGACACATCTCTAAGCTTTGCCCCAATAGGAAGCCAGATGCACCGCGCCCCAATGCGCCAGCTCAAGGTCCAGCCCGTCGAGCACCGCCAAGGAACCTGGCTCCCCGCAACTAGCCCAACAATGGCAAGGGTCATGTGAATCACGTCACCGCTGAGGAAGCCCAGGAAGACCCGGACGTCATACTGGGTATGTTCCTTGTCAACTCAACCCCAGCAATAGTATTGTTTGATTGTGGAGCTTCGCATTCTTTTGTCACCCAAAAGTTTGCACTAGAGAGTGGCATGAAACCTACACCCCTGGGTAGTCGTATGCTGATACAAACCCCCGGTTCAGTTATGAAGTCTGGGATAGGGTGTAAGGGAGTGAAGATTGACATCAACGGGGTAGACTTCCTAGCAGACCTTATAGTTTTGGATTCACCCGGCTTGGATGTTATCCTTGGCATGAATTGGTTGACTAAGCACCAAGGCTTGTTAGACTGTGCCAAGAGGATTGTCACCATGACCAATAGCCAAGGAGTGGAAGTCAAGTATGTCCCCAACCCTGCCTCCACTCGAGCCCCTAAGTCTAACTGCCTATTGGGAGTTGAGTTGGATCAAGTGCCAGTGGTATGTGAATACCCGGATGTGTTTCCTGATGAGCTTCCTAGAATGCCTCCTGACCGTGACATCGAGTTCATCATTGAGCTTATGCCCGGATCGAGGCCCATCTATAAGAAGGCCTACAGGATGGGATCTGAAGAGTTGGCGGAGTTGAAGAAGTAACTGGTAGAGCAGCTCAGAAAAGGATTTATTCGCCCTAGTACCTCTCCTTGGGGATCGCCTGTTCTATTTGTGTCAAAGAGGGACAGGACTATCAGACTTTGCTTCGATTACCGTTCTCTCAATGAGGTCACGATAAAGAACAAGTACCCACTCCCCAAGATCAAAGACCTGTTTGAACAGTTGAACGGAGCCAAGGTGTTCTCCAAGATCGACCTCAAGTCTAGGTACTATCAGCTAAAGATCAGACCGCAAGACATCCCGAAGACGGCATTTGTAACCCGGTATGTCCTGTATGAGTACATGGTCATGTCATTTGGGTTAACTAATGCCCCTGCCTACTTCATGTACCTCATGAATAAGGTCTTTATGGAGTACTTGGACAAGTTCGTTGTTGTCTTCATTGATGACATACTCGTCTTTTCCAAGTCAGAAGAAGAACATGAGGAGCACTTGAGATTGGTCCTAGAAAAGCTTCTAGAGCACCAGCTTTATGCCAAGTTCAACAAGTGTGAATTCTGGCTGCATGAAGTTGGATTCTTGGGTCATGTGTTGACTGCAGAAGGATTATCAGTGGATCCTACCAAGATTGAAGCCGTGACTGAATGGCAAACCCCAACCACCGTGAAGGAAGTTAGGAGCTTCCTCGGACTCGCGGGTTATTACCAAAAGTTCGTGGAAGGGTTCTCAAGTATTGCCCGACCCATGACCCAAATTTTGAAGAAGGACAAGAAGTTTGAATGGACCGCTAAATGCGAGGAAAGCTTCCAGGAGCTCAAGAAGAGATTGACCACAACCCCTGTTTTGGCCACCCCTGATATTCACAAGGAGTTTATGATTTATTGTGATGCATCAAGAACTGGACTTGGAGGTGTTCTGATGCAAGAAGGCAGAGTCGTAGCATATCTATCCAGACAGCTACGTCCTCATGAAGAGAACCACGCAACTCATGATCTCGAGTTGGCAGCCGTGGTTCATGCCTAGAAGACATGGCGGCATTACATTCTGGGGAAGCGATGTGAGATATTCACAGACCACAAGAGTTTGAAGTATATCTTCACTCAAAGGGAGTTGAACATGAGGCAGCGGAGATGGTTGGAATTGATCAAGGATTACGACCTCAGTGTTCAATACCACCCCGGTAAGGCCAATGTGGTAGCTGACGCCTTAAGCAGAAAGGCTTGTTCCTTGAATGCTATGATTAAGGAAAGGCTACCTGCCCTGTATGAAGAACTTGAGGGCTTCAGCCTGGAACTAGTTGCACCAGGATTCCTCGCCAACCTTGAAGCGAAGCCTACCTTGATGGATGATATCAAACAAGCCTAGAAGGGACACGAGAGCATTGAAGGCATCAAGAGGAAGATCAAGGCATGCAAGGCCCTAGGATTCTCCGAGGATGAACAAGGAGTTGTATGGTTCGGGAATTGCATATGCGTACCCAACAAAGAAGAGCTCAAGAACCCGATCTTCCAAGAAGCTCATGACACTCCCTACTCCATCCATCCTGGAGGAACCAAGATGTATCAAGACCTCAAGGCAAGATTCTGGTGGCATGGCATGAAACGGGAGATAGGCACATTCGTGGCTAAGTGTGACATATGCCAGAGAGTTAAGGCTGAGCATCAGCGACCCGCTGGACTATTGCAACCTCTCAAGGTGCCCGAGTGGAAGTGGGATAAACTGGGGATGGATTTCGTCACCGGTTTACCAAAGTCAAGCAAGGGACATGACTCCATTTGGGTCATTGTTGATCACCTGACCAAGGTAGCCCACTTCATTCCTGTCAAGACGACCTACAATGGGAACCAGTTGGCCAACCTCTACATTAACCGGATTGTGAGCCTCCACGGGGTTCCTAAGGAGATTGTGTCAGACCGAGGAACCCAGTTTACCTCAAGATTCTGGAATAGGTTCCAAGAAGCATTGGGAACCAATCTCTCCTTCAGCACTGCTTTTCACCCTCAGACTGGTGGGCAGACAGAATGAGTAAATCAGATACTCGAAGACATGCTCCGAGCTTGCGTTATAGCATATGGATCCAAGTGAGAAGATTGCCTACCGTTCGCCGAGTTCTCCTACAAAAACAGGTATCAGTCGAGTCTTTAGATGGCACCATTTGAGGTGTTGTATGGGTGCAAGTGCCATACTCCCCTCAACTGGTCAAAGACCGGAGAAGGGTTGGTTTTTGGGCCAGACAACCTCCATGAAGCAGAAGAGCAAGTGCAACTTGTGTGAGAACGCCTCCAGACCGCCAAGACTTGGCAGAAGAGCTACGTCGACTCCCACCGTCGAGACATGAGTTTCCGTGTTGGGGACCATGTCTACCTCCGAGTCATGCCTCTCAAAGGGAACAAGCGTTTCCACGTCAAGGGGAAGCTCGCACCAAGATTCATCGGCCCCTTCAAGATCGCCGACAGGTGAGGAGAAGTTGCCTACCAGCTAGAACTACCTCCCGAGCTGTCGGATGTGCACAACGTCTTTCATGTGTCACAACTCCGGAGGTGTCTGCAAGTTCCCAACCGTCCCGACCTCTACCAGGACATCGACCATCAAGCCATCGATCTTCAGCCTGATCTCACTTACCATGAGAGGCCAGTCCACATTCTGGATGAAGCCGAGCGCTGCACCCGAAGCCGCACCATCAAGTACTTCAAGGTCTAGTGGAGCAACCACACTGAAGCAGAAGCAACCTGGGAGCGTGAAGATTATCTTAGATTAGAGTTCCCTTATCTTTTTAGCGCTTAGCCTAGGAATCTCGGGGAAAAGATTCTTGTAAGGGGGGAAGGTCTGTCACACCCTGTGTTTGTAGCACATTGTTATGATTGGGTTTGCAAATTTGGAGCCAACTAAAACTTCTTCTATGTGCTTATGCTTGCTTGCTATGTTGGTTGCTTGCTTGTTGATTGAACTTTATGGCACTACTAGGTTCTATCCCACTCCATAATCATCTTCCTTGATCCAAACCCCTTGCCCAATGATCATGCCATGTGAATAGTGCCCAAAACTATTTTTATCAAATTTTGTTTTAACCAAAAATGATTTATTTAATTGAAGTCTCCAAAACCCCCCTGAAACTAGGTTTGCACTGCAAGTCCTCAAATCAGGTGGACCCTTCTTTCCCAAAGGCTTTATTTCAAACCTACTATATATATGACTTCTCAAAACCACCAAATATTATTTTTAAAGATTATATTCATATATATTTAAAGGCTTTTTCTTAAGGCTAGAAATGGTTTTTCCTAGGGACAAATTATTTAAATGATTTAAAAATATTTGAGAAACTTTAGAGAAACTCAGTGGACATATATTTTCCATATATATGAGTTTCAACACAAGGGCATGATCAGATCATAGGCAAAACCCCTCAAAACCCTTTCTGTTCAGATTAGACTTTTGGAATATTTCTATAAGAGATATTCTCATTAAATTCCAGGAAAATTCTAGAAAGTTAACACTATCATGGGTGATGAGCTTGCAAAGTTTCATCCCAATCCAAGTTGGTTTGGTTCTTCAAACCATCCCAAAACCATTCCCGTCCAAAATCAAATTTGAGCAACTTTACATTGTGAAGTGTCTCCCCTTGGCCTCAAACTTTGTGGGCATACTCTAATGGACAAGTAGTGATGATGAACTAAGTGGTGAATCAAGAGTTAAAGCCTAGCATCATTGGATCTATAAGAATCTGATTCTGCCAAATTCTAGGGTTCACCAAATTTCCATTGGCAACTTTTTCCCCTTGAGCTCAAATTTGGTGAAGCATCTCATTTTCACCTAGCCTTTAACCCTGGTCAAAATCTCAGTAAGCTGGTAAGTCCTTCTTGCCCAAAACATCACCAAACACCTTCTGGTAATTTTGTAAAACCAGCTTTTTCACCACTTATCCTTTTACCCTTAGCCCTAACTTTTTACCACAACCTCCTGTGGATGCATTTTACCTCCAGTAAGATTTGCATGGCCAAAGCCCAAGTGTAAGGTGGGGGTAAAACCCCTATTTCTACCCTAGCAGCACCTTTTTCTATCCTCCCCAGCCCATCTCTTTTCTCCCCTAGCTTCCCTAAACCTCCAAGCATCCAAAGGGCATCTCTAGGCCCTCCAGGTGCAGACAAGGTGGGGCACCCCAGAGTGCGCGGGCAGCAGCAATGCCAGCCATACGCACGCTTTGGAGCGTGCTACAGTGCGCTCCTGCACTGTAGCCGTGGCCCAATGGCTGCCTTCGACCACCTCGGGCTGCTCCGCCTTGTCCCCTCTGCCCCCCTTGGCGTCCGCAATACGCCGCCTGGTCGGCCCCCTCCTCCCTCTCTCTCTCTCTGGCGGCCCCTGCACGCATGCCCGGCGCCGCACAACTCGGCCAACCAGCGGGCTCGCACGCGCGCACACCCCTGCCTCTCTCTCCCCTCTCCCCTGGCCTAGACCCCGCCCACGAAGCCCCCAAACACACCAGTTCTCTCCCCCGTGGCCTGTGGCAAGCACCCCGTGCTCGCCGGCACACAATGCCCTCGGTGGACCGACGGTCGCCTATAAATAGGCTGCCCCGCTCCCCTGGCCCTCTCTCCTCGCTCTCCCTCTCTCTCCGCGTCCTCCCCATGTCCAGAGCCCTGTACTCCATGGTCGGGAGCCTCCTCCCGACCCAAACCCTTGTCGCCGCTGTCGGGTCTCCTCCTCGCCGGCGTTCTCTCCTCTTCCCGGCGACCTCGCGACCCCTCCAACGCGCAACGCCCCCAGGAGCCCGCCTGTGCCCTCTGTTCCCTCCGCCGTGGCCTTAAGCCCCTGTGGTGAGCCCTCATCCATTGCTATCTCGAGGAGAGGGATGACAGGTGGGGCCCACCTGTCATCCCCTCGCCCCTCTCTCTCTCACTGGCAGGCCGGGCCCGCGGGTAGGTTTGAAAGCAAACCTGTCGCGCGTGGCTCCTTGTCTGGGCTGGCTTCCCTCTTGGGCCAACTTCGGCCACGCATTCTGGCCTGAAAGGGCATAGTAGCCTTTTTCCTTTTCTTTTTCTCTGTTTTTTTGCAAAAATCCCTCGGGATAATATATTTATCCAATGATATTATTTCTTCCACCTAAATTCCTAGAATACTCCCTAGAACTTAATAGTGCCATTTGTAAAAATGTTTGAAAATGTTTTTAGTACTGTTTTATTTTAAAACCTATTTATAGGCACCTTTGTGCCTCTGTTATTTTATTTCAGAAAATTCACAACAAAACCCTAAGATAATATTTTTAGTATGACTTTTAGCATTTATCAAAGTCAGTGGACATTTTTGATAAGTAGTTTGAGTGCTCCGTTTTGTGTGTTTACTTATTTTTATCGTTATATTTCGCGACGATAGATTGCGCTATTGATGAAGAAGTTAGACTCAAAGACTTTGAAGACCCCAGAGACTTTGTTGAGCCAGGCAAGCAGCCCTTTAACCATGATAAGAAACAATTTTATTGCATGTCATATAGCACTTTACTTTCATCGTATTTGATCATGTGTTGTGGTGTTCCCCCTTTTGGTGGGATGCCTCCGGTACTTTTCTTTTGATACTTGCATAGTGCATGACCCTACCACCTTATGAGGGTTGTGCGGGTGGGAGTAGTTAGGCTGCTAATAGATGCTACGCAAATGGGATGGGACTTATGCATAGTGAAGGCAAGAAAGGCGGTGTTTCTTTCAAAGACTTTTCGAAAACCCCGTCGGGTGCCACTAATGCCTGAGGGAGATGATGATGAGATGGGTGACCACTTTAGAAAGAAGTGGGGTGCCGGAACAAGTGAGTGTTGTGGTTTTCTAAAACGGATTGGTGTAAGTTGCGACCATTATTCCAACCTTACATGTACGACCATGATACCCCTTATGGGACGGGGCTTTGTTGATTACTATGGTTGGTGCTATCAAGGAGCCTGTATTACTAGTGGCAAGAGTGAAGTGGTCACTCTTGAGACGGGGTCATCCCTGAGTGGAAGGTCATGCACTGTCTTTACAGGCATCGGGCACACCGTTGCGTGCCCTCATGAATGATACGAGTGATGTATATCATGAGGGATGGCACCAACGAGTGAACTCTTTGTTAGTATCACCATGGGAAAGGCATTGTTCGGGTGCTTACCTCGGGTATGTTGTATACCACGAGTCATGGATGACACGGAAGTTCCCCGAGTCTTGTGGGTAAAGTGTGCACGGTCAAGGACAGTTGGATGACCGCTCTTGTGCTACGTCCAAATTTTTTAACATGGGTGTGTGTGGGTGTGTTGGAGACATAGATGGTACTTGAACAAGTCTGATGACTTAGCATGGGAAGTAATCTAAGTCCGATGACTTAGCATGGGAAGTAATCTGAGTTTGATGACTTAGCTTAGCGTATGAACACGAGGTGTTCAACCTCTGCTTATGTTGTTATCTGTAACATGTTCATATGGATACCTGCTAATTGTTGATGCATGCTCACTAGTTACTTGATCATGACATTCGCATACAAAATTAGCTTTTCGCAAATTTACCTACTTAGTGCTATAGCATGCATCATTTGTTACCTCGTTCCACACTTGGGTTGCTTGCGAGTACATTCAAAGTACTCATTGGCTTGCCACTGTTTATTTAATTGACCAGACATGGAAGAACAGGAGTATGTTGAAGAGTTCGTTGGAGACGAACATGCGAACTAGGACGCTTCCCAGTCAGAATGCCTCTAGGTTAAGGCAGATGGCATGGGTTCACGCTTTCGACCAAGATTTCCGCTGCTTGTTCTAGTTTAAGTGTTTGGCTCGTGTGGCCCTATCTATGTAAGACTAAGACCTTCGTGGTCATTATTTGTGTAAGACGTTAAATCTGGATGTAAGACTCTTGTTATCTAGCTTCTGTGTGTTCAGTGAGCATTGATCTTTGGGATCATTGTACACGTGCATTTGATGACCACGACTTATGAGTCGGGGTCCCCACATAGAGCATGGTATATTTGGTATTCCTGGATCTCCTAATTTCTTTGGTATTCCACCCTTAAAAGTATAATTATAAAGCATGGTGGAAATCTCATCTTCCGGTATCTTTCTTTTAGTAGTCACAATATCTTTCATATAGATAGCATAAGGAGACATTTACAGAATATTAGCCAAGTGCCTATGCAAAAAGACAGGTCTAAGCATTTCAACAAAGTGCTCAAAGTCATCATAATCCTTTTTCTTGGATGGTTTAGGAAGGAAGGACATGGCTTTCTTAACCCATGGTTCTCTTTCTTCACCATGCTTCCTAGCAAAAAAATCTCTTTTGTCATATATTTTATTCTTATGTTGTGGGTTATCAAGATTAACAGCAGGTTCAATCTCCACATCATTATCATTACTAGGTTGATCATCAACATGAACATCATCATTAATGTTATCACTAGGCTCATATTCATCACCAGATTGTGTCTCACCATCAGAAACAGAAATATCATTTGGGTTTTCAGGTGTATCTATAACAGGTTCACTAGCAGCATGCAAAGTTCTATCATCATCCTTATTCCTCTTATTACTGGAACGACTAGGTGCATCAGTATTACTCCTTTGAGAATCTTGCTCAATTCTCTTAGGATGGCCTTCGGGATACAAAGGTTCCTGGGTCATTCTACCACCTCTACTCACAACTTTACCAAAATGATCTTTGTTCTTACTATTCATCTCATTAAGCAAATCATTTTGTGCCATAAGCACTTGTTCTACTTGAGTGGTTACCATGGAAGCCTGTTTACTAATAAGCTTAAGTTCATTGATAGTTCTACTCATATAATCACCGAAGGCATCAAGCATGTAAGCATTATCTTTCAGTTGTCTACTAACATAAGCATTGAAATTTTCTTGCTTAGCAACAAAATTATCAAACTCATCCAAGCATTGGCTAGCAGACATATTATAAGGAATATCGCTTTCATCGAATCTACGGAGAGAGTTTACCTCTACTACCTGTGTCGGCTTATCAACACCATGTATTTCTTCAATAGGTGGTAGATTCTTAACATCTTCAGCTTTAATACCTTTTTATTTCATAGTTTTCTTTGCCTCTTGCATATCTTCAGGACTGAGAAATAGAATGCCTCCTTTCTTCGGAGTTGGCTTCGGAGGTGGTTTGAGAATAGTCCAATCATTACCATTGCTCAATATATTATTCAATAGTAGTTCAGCTTGTTAAATAGTTCGTTCCCTGAAAACATAACCAGCACACCTATCTAGGTGTGACGGGGTTATTACCCCTAGGCAGGCCAAAGCAACAGGGTCTTCCACCTTTCGCTTCGAAGAATAACTACGTGGCCGGCTAGAGGACGTCCGGCACAAACCAGTGCCAGCTGGCGCCCCGGACGGTTGATCGAGGGGTCGGCTAGACCCTCGGCCGACTGGGCATGGCCAGCTGCCTCCGGGCTGACTCTTCCGTTGACCTTGGGATGGACATGCGACGTCTTGTCCTTCCGCGCGCGGGTATGACGACGCGACGGGACCGGCACGACGGGCGGCCCTGTGGCTATAGTGGTCGCTGACGCAATGCAGCGCGTGGCTACAGTCCAACCATCCCGGCTGCTGACCTCGGCGAGTGCGACCGGGCACGGGAACAGTGCCGGCATGCCCTCGTCACTCGATTACTTACCTCGAGATGGCTACAGCGCGGCCGGCCGTACCAGAGACTTTGACCGGCTGGCGCTAGACGACGCCCCCCCGGGCAACCCGTGCTGCGGTAGGTGGGTGAGGGCCAATCGCAGAGCCGGCTAGCGGGCCCCAACGGGAGATGGGATTTCTTGGTCGGCGGACCCCACCAACGACGAGACGACACGAATGGTGGGACCCTGTGGCCAGCCGGAGAGACTGCCAGCCGGGTCCCCCCACCTTTGTACTTAGAACATATTATAAGAGCCAGGGGATTGGCCTATAAAAACCCTCGAGCCCCCCCATGCAACGGGGACGATGAATGATCATCTACACACACACACACAACCCCTTCTAGCAGTGGAGGAAGAGGAGCCGGCTGCCCCTTCTTCCTCCTCTAGACACAGCTCCAGGAGCACCATTGTATCAATATCCATCCATCCAACTAAACCAAGCAGGACTAGGCGTATTACCTCCTCCGGAGGGCCTTGAACCTAGGTACTTCGTGTGTCGACACCGCTTGTGCCCAATCTCGCACCCGGAGCCCGTCGGCGTCCTTCGGCCCCAACTACCTGCGATAAGCCACCCTATGACATCTGCCATTACAAAGATATCAAGTATTTTGTTTTTCTTGAGAGGATGATCAGGCAAAGCATTAAGTAATTGGAGAAGCCTCCCCCAAGCTTGTGGGAGACTCTTTTCTTCAATTTGCACAAAGTTAAATATTTCCTGCAAGGAAGCTTGTTTCTTATGGGCAGGAAAATATTTTTCACAGAAGTAATATATCATATCCTGGGGACTACACACACAACCAGGAGCAATAGAATTGAACCATATCTTAACATCACCCTTTAATGATAAAATAACTTAAGGATATAATAATAATGAATTTTTCCCTCATGAGTAAACAATGTAGCTGTATCATTCAATTTAGTAAGATGTGCCACAACAGTTTTAGATTCATAACCATGGAAAGGATCAGATTTAACCAAATTAATTAACTCGGGATCGACAGAGAATTCATAATCATTATCAGTAACAAATATAGGTGAAGTAGCAAACTTAGGATCATATTTCATTATAGCATTCAAAGATTTTTCTTTCCACTTGCATAGCAATTTCTTAAGATCATATCTATCCTTACAAGCAAGAAAGTCCCTAGCTACCTCTCCTTCCATAACATAACCCTCGGGTATATCAGGCAATTCATACCTAGGAGAGCTAGTTCTAGCAGGTGTCTCATAGTGTTCGGTTTCAGAAGTATCATCAGTTTCAGCATTGACTCTAGCAATATGTTCATCAAGAAATTCACCAAGTGGCACAATATTATCAAGCAAAGTATCATCATAAGCATCATGCATAGTAGAAGTGGCATCATCGATTACTTGCGACATATCAGAATTACTAGCAGGTGGTGGTGTCGCAAACTTACTCATAACAGAAGGTGAATCAAGTGCAGTGCTAGATGGAAGTTCCTTACCCCCCCCCCTCGTAGTAGATGGATAGATCTTTGTTTTTCGATCTTTTAGATTCTTCATAGTGATCAATAGATATAAATCCCAAGTGACTTAGAGAATAGAGCTATGCTCCCCGGCAATAGCGCCAGAAAAAGGTCTTGATAATCCACAAGTATAGGGGATCGCGACAGTTTTCGAGGGTAGAGTATTCAACCCAAATTATTGATTCGACACAAGGGGAGCCAAAGAATATTCTTGAGTATTCACAGCTGAGTTGTCAATTCAACAACACCTGAAAGACTTTAATATCTGCAACAAAGTATTCAGTAGCAAAGTAGTATGGAAGTAACGGAAATGATGGCAAAAGTGACAGTAGCAGTTTTGTAGTGATTGTAATAGTAGCAATGAAAAAGTAACTTAGCAAAGATCAGTATGTGGAAAGCTCATAGGCAATGGATCAGTGATGGATAATTATATCAGATGGCATTCATCATGCAACAGTTATAACATAGGGTGAAACAAAACTAGCTCCAATTCGTCAATGTAATGTACGCATGTATTCCATATATAGTAATACGTGCTTATGGAAAAGAACTTGCATGCCATCTTTTGTCCAACCCTCCCGTCGTAGTGGGGTCCTAATGGAAACTAAGGGGTATTAAGGCCTCCTTTTAATAGAGAACCGGACCAAAGCATTAGCACTTACTGAATACATGAATTCCTCAAACTACGGTAATCACCAGAAAGAATCCAGTTATTGTCACCCTCGGGGATGCGGATCATAACTCGTAATAGGTGTATACAACTTGAAAGATAGGATCAAGAAAAAATATATATTCATGAAAACATAATAGGTTCAGATCTGAAATCATGGCACTCGGGCCCTAGTGACAAGCATTAAGCATAGCAAAGTCATAGCAACATCAATCTCAGAAAATAGTAGATACTAGGGATCAAACCCTAACAAAACTAACTTGATTACATGATAAATCTCATCCAACCCATCACCGTCCAGTAAGCCTACGATGGGATTACTCACGAACATCGGAGAGCATCATGGAATAGGTGATGAAGGATGGTTGATGATGACGACGGTGTCGATTTTCCCTCTCCGGAGCCCAAAACGCTCCAGATCTGGCCTCTCGAGGAAGAACAGGAGGTGGCGGAGACTCCGTATCGTGAAACATGATGAACTCTTCTCCTTGATTTTTTTTCTCCACGAAAAGGAATATATAGGGTTGGAGAGGTCAGAGGAGCCACAGGGGTCCCACAAGCTTGCCAGGCGCGGCCAGGGGGTGGCCGCACCTGGTGGGCTTGTCACCTGTGGGTGGCCCCCTACGATTGATTCTTTCGCCGGTATTTTTTTTGTTAATTCCAAAATTGATCTCCGTAAATTTTCAGGTCAATCCGAGAACTTTTATTTCTGGACAAAAATAACACCAAGGCAATTCTGCTGAAAAGAGCGTCAGTCCAGGTTAGGTCCATTCAAATCATGCAAATTAGAGTCCAAAACAAGGGCAAAAGAGTTTGTAAAAGTGGATACGATGGGCACGTATCACACCTCATCATGATTGGGTGTGATAGACTCTATGTTCGCATACGATGGGAGTAAGTCAGTTTTACACATGTACAATACTTGGGTTAAACTTGACGAGCATAGCATCTACAGACATGGCCTCGGAACATAGGAGACCGAAAGGTGGAACATGAGTCATATAGTACATATGATCAACATGGAGATGTTCAGCATTGAAACCACCTCATCTCACATGATGATCGGACATGGGTTGCTGGATTTGGATCATATCACACTTATATAACCTGAGGCATGTTGATTTGAGTGGGAGTTCATTAGTAATTTGATTAGTTGAACTATTTATCTTGAACATAGTTAAAATATCTTTGCAAATTTATGTCGTAGATCAATGGCTCGCGATGTAGCTCCACTGTATTTTGATACTTTCCTAGGAAAGGATAAGTTGAAAGACAGTGTAAGCAATTGTGCGGTCTAGGTCCGTACTCTGAGGATTGTCCTTATTGTTGCACATAAGGATTCTGTCCTTGATGCACCGCTTGGTATGCCAACCCCTCTATCATCGTCTATGGATGTTATGAATGTTTGACAGACATACTTTGATGACTACTCGATATTTTAGTGCGCCACGCTTTACAGCTTAGAATCGAGGCTCCAAAGACGTTTTGAACGCCATGGACCATATGAGATGTCCCAAGAGCTGAAATCGGTATTTCAGGATCATGCCCGTGTTGAGAGTTATGAGACCTCTGACAAGTTCTTTGCCTACAAGATGGAGGAGAATAGCTCAGTCAACGAGCATGTGCTCAGAATGTCTGGGTACTAAAATTGCTTGAATCAAGTGGGAGTTGATCTTTTAGATAAGATAGTGATTGATAGAGTTCTCCAGTCACCGTCACTAAGCTACTAGACCTTTGTGATGAACTACAACATGCAATGGGTGGAGATGATGATCACTGAGCTATTTGTGGTGCTTAATGCTGTAGAGGTAGATATCAAGAAGGAGCATCAAGTGTTGATGGTTAAAAACCGCACTAGTTTCAAGAAGGGCAAGGGTAAGAAGGGAAACTTCAAGAATGGCAAGCTAGTTGTTGTTCCAGTGAAGAAACCAAGGGTTGTACCCAAACCCAAGACTAAGTGCTTCTATTGTGAGGGAACGGTCACTCGTAGCAGAAAAACCCCAAATACTTGGTAGATAAGAAGGCTGGCAACGTCAACAAAAGTATATTTGATATACATGTTATTGATGTGTACCTTACTAGTACTCGAAGTAGTGCCTAGGTATTAGATACCGGTTCAGTTGCTAATATTGTTAACTCAAAACAAAATGTGCGGAATAAAAGGAGAGTAGCTAAGGGCAAGGTGATCATGTGTGTTGGAAGTGTTTCCAAAGTTGATGTGATCACCATCGCACACTCCCTCTACCTTCGAGATTAGTGTTGAACCTAAATAAATGTTATTTGGTGTCTGCGTTGAGCATGAACATGATTACATCATGTTTATTGCAATACGGTTATTCATTTAAGTCAAAGAAAATGGTTTTTCTATTTACATAAATAATACCTTCTATGGTCATGCACCCAATATGAATGGTTTATTGAATATCGATCATAGTGATACACATGTTCATAATATTGATGCCAAAAGATGCAAAGTTAATAATGATAGCACCAAATACTTGTGGCACTGCTGCTTAGGTCATATTGGTGTAAAGCGCATAAAGAAGCTCCATGTTGATCGATCTTTGGACTCACTCGGTTTTCAATCACTTGAGACATGTGAACCATGCCTCATGGGTAAGATGACTAAGACCCCGTTTTCTGATACGATGGAGAGGGCAAGTAACTTATTGTAAATAATACATATTGATGTATGCAGTCCAATGAGTATTGAAGTATGATGTCTACTACACAACCTTCTTCTTGTAGACTCGTGTTGGGCCTCCAAGCGCAGAGTTTTGTAGGACAGTGGCAATTTTTTCTCAAGTGGATGACCTAAGGTTTATAAATCTGTGGGATGCGTTGGATGAATATGGTCTCTCTCAAACAACCCTGCAACCAAATAACAACGAGTCTCTTGTGTCGCCAACACACCCAATACAATGGTAAATTGTATAGGTACACTAGTTCAGTGAAGAGATGGAGATACAAGTGCAATATGGATGATAGATATAGGTTTTTGTAATCTACAAATATAAAAACAACAAGGTAACAAATAGTAAACAGCGAGCAAAACATTGTATAAATGCTTGGAAACAAGGCCTAGGGTCCATACTTTCATTAGTGCAATTTCTCTCAACAATATTGACATAGTTGAATCATATGTGAGTACCTCTTGTTCGACAAAGAGTTCACTCCAAAGTCACAAATAGCGGAGAACTAACGAAGAAATTACTGTAGGGTACGAAATCACCTCAAAGTTATCTTTTCTGATCAATCTTATGAGCTATCCCTATAAGTGTCACGGACAGTCCTAGAGTTCGTACTAAAATAACACCTTAAGATACACATCAACCAAAACCCTAATGTCACCTAGGTACCCCAATGTCACCACAAGTACCCACGGGCTTGATTATACGATGTGCATCACATAATTTCAGATTCATCATATTCAATCCAACACAAAGAACTTCAAAGAGTGCCCCAATGTTTCTACCGGAAAGTCAAGACAAAAACGTGTGCCAACCTCTATGCATAGATTCCCAAGGTCACGGAACCCGCAAGTTGATCATCAAAACACATATCAAGTGAATCAATAGAACATCCCATGTTCACCATGGATATCCCATCGCAACATATACATCAAGTGTTCTTAAATCCTTAAAGACTCAATCCGATAAGAAAACTTGAAAGGGAAAACTCAATTCATCATAACAAGATAGAGAAGGGAAAACTCCATATGATTCATCTATATCAATAAAGCTTGAGGTACACCAAGATCATGCCATCTCAAGAACACGAGAGAGAGAGAGAGATCAAACAAATAGCTACTGGTACATACCCTCAATCCCGAGGGTGAACTACTCCCTCCTCATCATGGAGAGCGTCGGGATGATGAAGATGGCCTCCGGTGATGGTTTCCCCTTCCGACAGGGTGCCGGAACAGGCTCCCGATTGTTTTTTTGTGGCTCTGGAGGCTTGCGGATGCGGAACTCCCGATCTAGGTTTATTTTCGGAGGTTTCTATATTTATAGGAATTTTTGGCGTCGATCTCACGTAAAGGGGTGCCACAAGGCGGTGACAAGCCTACTAGCTACGGCGAGGGGGCGGTCGCGTCTGGTAGGCTTGAGACCTCCCCGTGGCTCTTTTGGCTCAACTCCAATGCTTTGGGGGTCTCTTTTGGTCCCAAACAAATCATATTGGTAGTTCTGCTGAAAAGAGCGTCAGTCCGGGTTAGTTCTAATAAAATCATACCAAAATCATATAGAATTATTGTAAACATGGCATGAATACTTCATAAATTATAGATACGTTGGAGACGCATCAGCAACCCCAAGCTTAATTCCTGCTCGTCCTTCAGTAGGTAAATGATAAAAGAAATAATTTATGAAGTGTGAATGCTAGCATAGTGCATAAATTTGATCAATGATAGTTCCAAACACTTTTTCTAGCATGATTATATATCATAAACAGTAGCTCATCTCATAAACCTTCTCATGATGAAATAACAAGCTATCCACAAGTTCAAGTATAGACTAACAAACTATGCTTTCAGTCACCAAACAATTGCAATTCATGTTATTTTCAGGAAGGTTCTATGTAAGAGCTTTGATTTAGCAAATTCCACATACTCAACTATCATATAGTCTTCCATGATTGCTAACACTCAAAGCATATTTTTAGAGCAAATGGCATCCGTCGAACACAGAGAAAGATAGGGGCTTAATGTTTCGCCTCCCAAATTATTTATCATAAAGATAATCGCCAAAAATAATAATTCATGATCAAATATATTTGAATGGCCATATATGCTTGGATATTTCCCCACCACATGATTCCTGCCAACTAAGGAATAATTGAGGTTGAACTAAAAAGGAATACTATCGACTCTTGCATAAAAGTAAATACATGAAAGTAAAAGATAGGCCCTTTGCCGAGGGAAGCATTAATTTACAGAGGTGCCAGAGCTCGGGCTTTTAAAACAGAGATGAATAATAATTTTGGGTGGTATGCTTTTCATTGTCACCATAACAACCGAGAGATCTCGGTATCTTCCATGCTAGATACATAACAGACGGTTCCCAAATAGAATGATAAAGTTTTTACTCCCCCTACACCAATCAATCAC
This sequence comes from Hordeum marinum, assembly GCA_022496015.1. Taxonomy (NCBI): domain Eukaryota; kingdom Viridiplantae; phylum Streptophyta; class Magnoliopsida; order Poales; family Poaceae; genus Hordeum; species Hordeum marinum. The sequence continues at coordinate 304,252,866 of CM039673.1, forward strand.
ACTGCACGGCGAGCCAAATTCATGGGTATCGTCCATACCAACAACATTCCCGGGAGAGTTTTGTTTAATTATTTGCATTTTTTATTTCGGGACTGGGAATCCCTATTACCAGCCACTTTCTCGTGAATGATAGTGAATCAACACATATCATGAGAATAACCCACCTAGCATGGAAGATACTGATAGCCCCTAGTTACTATATGAACGATTCGGGCATACAAAACAGAATATTATTTGAAGGTTTAGAGTTTGGCATATGCAAATTTACTTGGAATGGCAGGTAAATACCGCGTATAGGTAGGTATGGTGGACTCATATGGAACAACTTTGGGTTTAAGGGTGTTTGGGTGCACAAGTAGTATTTCTACTTGGTGCAGAAGTTTTGGCTAGTATGAGGTGGAAGCAAGCACCACATGTTGGAGGATCCATAACAATATAACTTCTATAAAAATATACCCAAGCATAACTCATTACGTTGTCTTTCTTGTCCAACTTCAAATAATTTGCTAAAATTTGAAAATAATTAATGGCTATTCACAATCATAGAAGATGTCCAAGATAGTATATTTATATGTTAAATCTCTCTTCCTTCAATATTTTTTTCATGAACGGTTCAAGTGACCAATGCGGTGTTTGCTAACTTTCAATAAATTTTACCACCTATACTTATTATATGTGAAGTCATTACTCCCCATGGGATAAGCATATAAAACATATATAATTTCAGATTTATGATATTCAATTAATTCAACCATTTACTCATAGGACATAAGTGAAGCACGAGAGTAAATGACAAAACTACTCCAAAACATATAAGTGAAGATCAATGAGTAGTTAAACAATCAAGTAGCTATGTGAGGACTTTCTCTCTCTCTCTAAATAAATAAATATTTTCAGGTCTGAGTATTTTATTTAAATGGCAAGAAAAATAAAAATATCACTCCAAGAATAGCATGCATCATGTGAACGAATAAAAATTTAGGCTCAACATAGGCTAACCGATAATTGTTGATGAAGAGAGGTGGGATGCGTAGCATACCCAAGCTTAGATGCTTGATACTTCTTGAAATATTTACTTGGGTAGCCTTGGGCATCCCCAAGCTTGAGCTTCTGTATCTTGTACAATCCTCTCATATTATGGTTTCACCTATTCTCAAAAACTTCATCCACACAAAACTCAAAAAGAACTCATGAGATAGGTTAGTACACATAAGAATAAATCAACACTTCATGTACTGACAATACAAGTTTCACAATAATTTTCAAACATTAGGTACCGTATTCTATCATTCCCACAATTTATATGTACCAATATTGGCTATGGAAACTATAGGATAAGTGGATAACAAAACTATGACAACAATCTGTCCAAACAGAATAGTCCGTATCAATTTATGAAAAAAGTGTACTTGTGTAACTCCCAAAATTATGAAAATTTAGTATATTCTATAAAATTTACATTAACATACTGTGTAAAAAATTTAGAAACTTTCCAGGTTCTAGTAAAATATGAAAATTGCAACACTACAGAAGAAGTTTCTGTTTTTACCCAGCACATATCAAAACATGCAATGCAAGCATCTTACAGGCAATTCTTGGAACTTTTTATTGAAAAACAAGATTATAAAAAACACCTAACAGAGAAAAACAAAATAAAATGATGCTCCAAGCAAAACTCATATTATGTGACGAATAAAATATAGCTCCAAGTAAGATATACCGATAGTGTTGAAGACGAAAGAGGGCATGCCTTCCGGGGCATCCCCAAGCTTAGGCACTTGAGTATTCCTGGGATATTACCTTGGGGGTGACTTGGGCATACCCAATCTTAGGTTCTTGTCACTCCTTATTCTCCTCATATCGGTGTCTCACCAAAAACTTGAAAACTTCAATCACACAAAACTTAACGGAACTTCGTGAGAAGGGTTAGTGCAATAAATAAAGACCATTTATTTAGGTACTATCAAGACAAGATTCATAATTGTTCTAACATAATACCTAATGTATTCTATCATTCCCATAATTTATACCACGAAATATAAGCTATGGAAACACTACAAAAAGCAAACTATGCATGCAAAATAGAATCCATCAAAAACAGAACAGTTTGTAAAGATCTGAATGATAACCATACTTCCCTAACTCTAGAAATTCATAAGAATTTGGAAAACTCAAGGAATTTTCATATAAATGTTTTGTAAAAATTTCAGAATTTTTTGATGCTCCAGTAAAATCAGATAATTCATTTACTAGACGCAAAACTTTCTGTTTTTGCATAGAATCAAACAAGCAAGTATCCACACTATCCCAAAGGCTTTACTTGGCAATTTCTTGAAATAAAAGACACAAAACATGATCACAAAATTATATTAATTATGTGAACACATCACAATAGAATATAAAAGTGTTGGGTTGTCTCCCGACAAGTGCTTTTCTTTAATGCCTTCTAGCTAGGCATGATAATTTCAATAATGCTCGTGTAGAATAATAGTTGAAACATGCAAGAGAGCATCATGAATCACATGGCAAGCACATTTAAGTCTAACCCACTTCCTATGCATAGAGATTTTTGCGCAAACAATTTATGGTAACAAGAATCATCTAGCATAGGAAGGCAAAACAAGCATAACTTCAAAACTTTGAACACATAGAGAGGAAACTTGATATTATTGCAATTCCTACAAGCATATTTTCCTCCCTCATAATAATTTTCAGTAGCATCATGAAAGAATTTCATAATATAACTATCACATACAGCATTATTTTCATGATCTACAAGCATATAAAATTTATTACTCTCCACATAAGCAAACTTCTTCTCATTCATAATAGTGGGATCAAACTCAACAAAAAAACTATCATGTGACACTTGATTGACATAACCACATTGAATATTAAAATCATGATAATAGGTTTCATGGTTATCATTACTCTTTATAGCATACGTGTCATCACAATAATCATCATAGATAGGAGGCATGTTATCATCATAATAGTTTTGCTCATCAAAACTCGGGGGACAAAAAATATCATATTCATCAAACATAGCATCCCCAAGCTTGTGGATTTGCATATCATTAGCATGATGAATATTCAGAGAATTCATACTAACTATATTTATATCATGTTCATCACTAAAATATTTAGTGCCAAACATTTTAATAACTTCTTCTTCTAACACTTGAGCACAATTTTCCTTTCCATCATTTTCATGAAAGACGTTAAAAATATGAAGCATATGAGGCAACCTCGATTCCATTTTTTCTAGTTTTGTTTTATAAAACCAAACTAGCGAAAAAAACAATAAACTAAAAGATTCAATTGCAAGATCTAAAGATATACCTTCAAGCACTCACCTCACCGACAATGGCGCCAGAAAAGGGCTTGATGTCTACTACACAACCTTCTTCTTGTAGACTCGTGTTGGGCCTCCAAGCGCAGGGTTTTGTAGGACAGTGGCAATTTTCCCTCAAGTGGATGATCTAAGGTTTATCAATCTATGGGAGGAGTAGGATGAATATGGTCTCTCTCAAACAACCCTTCAACCAAATAACAAAGAGTCTCTTGTGTCCCCAACACACCCAATACAATGGTAAATTGTGTAGGTGCACTAGTTCGACGAAGAGATGGTGATACAAGTGCAATATGGATGATAGATATAGGTTTTTGTAATCTGAAAATATAAAAAAGCAAGGTAACAAATAGTAAACAGTGAGCAAAACGGTGTATAAATGCTTGGAAACGAGGCCTATGGTCCATACTTTTACTAGTGCAATTTCTCTCAACAATATGGACATCGTTGAATCATATGTAAGTACCTCCCGTGCGACAAAGAGTTCACTCTAAAGTCACAAATAGTGGAGAACTAACGAAGAAATTATTGTAGGGTACGAAACCACCTCAAAGTCATTGTCTCTGATCAATCTTATGAGCTATCCTTATGTCACGGACAATCCTAGAGTTCGGACTAAAATAGCACCTTAAGATAAACATCAACCAAAACCCTAATATCACCTAGATACTCCAATGTCATCACAAGTACCCATGGGCTTGATTATACGATGTGCATCACATAATTTCAGACTCCTCATATTGAATCCAACACAAAGAATTTCAAATAGTGCCACAAAGTTTCTACCGGAAAGTTAAGACAAAAACGTGTGCCAACCCCTATGCATAGATTCCCAAGGTCACGGAACCCGCAAGTTGATCACCAAAACATACATCAAGTGAATCAATAGAACATCCCATTGTCACCACAAATATCCCATCGCAAGACATACATCAAGTGTTCTCAAATCCTTAAAGACTCAACCCGATAAGAAAACTTCAAAGGGAAAACTCAATTCATCACAACAATGTAGAGAGGGGAAAACTGCATATGATTCATCTATATCAATAAAGCTTGTGGTACATCAATATCGTGCCATGTCAAGAACACGAGAGAGAGAGAGAGAGAGATCAAACATATAGCTACTGGTACATACCCTCAGACCCGAGGGTGAACTACTCCCTCCTCGTCATGGTGAGCGTCGGGATGATGAAGATGGCCTCCGGTGATGGTTTCCCCTTCCGACAGTGTCGTGGGAACGAATCTGACAGTAGAAGGTAGGGGTACGAAAGGAGAGGGCAGAGTCCTAGCTATGACGAGGATGTACACACAGATGTATGAGTTCAGGCCCCTCTCGTGGAGGTAACAACCCTACATCTTAGTGCTCAGGAGCTCCTGTCGTGTCGATAGTATGAGTTACAGAAGGTACAAACCCTTGTGCTAGAGGGGAGGGGCGGCTTATATAGAGTACTCTGCCCCTCATAATTGGTGACTGTCGAGTGGAGGGAGAAGCCTTCGAGTGGATTAACTGTTGAGTGACTTGAGCGCCATGGTGAATCCAGTCGGAATCTCACTTGTAATCTTAAAGTCCTCCAATATTATGTCCTTAGGTAGGGTATGTAGGTCAGGCCTAGGACCCTACCCTAGGTACATACCCTCGTCATTAGCCCTCGAATGGATCGGGGTTCAGTGAGAAAGGGAATCGATGCCAGTTCTGATAAGGCACCAAACTTCCGAATGTACTTCAGGGCTTCAATGAAATTTGCGTCGATTGAAATCTTTGTCATTCGCCCGGATCGATTCTGCCTTGATAATGTCCGAATGAATTCTAAGCATCAAATATATTTCTGAGTGACTTGAGGGGATCTTCGGACGTGAGGGGTCGCTCTATCAGGTAAGGATTTCACGGGTTTTGAAAATTTGGGAGGCGCGCACCTCGCGAAGATGACGCCACGACTAGGGAAAGTGGGAGCAGGATGCCTCGATTTACGTGCCACACATTTCACCACGTATTGTGCGACGTATGTGTTTGAGATACACGGAGATCTAGCGGGCCCATGAGTTAGTGAGACACTCGACTGAGTATAAGATCCTGCCACGATGTGGTCTACACAGTATTTTTCCCCAAATCTCCTCTCTTCATCTGTCTCCTATGCTCTAAGCACACTGCTTAGCTCCACCTTGACGACCACTGCCGCCACGATGAAGAAGGGCAAGACCGAAAAGCTCGAGCGCGCCAAGAAGGGAATCGTGAAGGGCAAGGCCAAGAAGCCATCCAACGCACGGTTCACTGTGTCGGCGGGGTGGATCCACGGGGATTTCCTCCCGTCGACGGTCACGGCTGCGGATGTCAAGAGCCTCGTCGTTGACGGGCTCGTGGCTCAAGGCTCGTGGAGGCTATCGGAGGCGAGAGCCGCGCGAGGGGGAGCGGGTCCTTCTCCTCACCCACGTCAAGAGAGGTTTCTCCATGCCCCCCATCCTTTCTTCCAAGGGTTTCTGAATTTCTTCAGAGCCCAACTCCATCATTTTCCTTGAAATTCCATTTCTTATCTCGCTGCTTTCATCACTATGTGTGAATGTTTCTTGGGTTGTCCCCCATTGGGGCTTGTTCAAGCATATCTTCACCATTAGATCTCAGTCGGTCAAAAAGGCCAACCCTGAGGATGATAAGACCCATGTCATCCAATTACGTGGTGGCTTGGGGTTCCAAGAGAGGGCTAGGAGTGCCTTTCCATCCATGACTTTTCCAGAATCTGTTAGGGGTTGGCAGTCGACCTGGTTCTACTTCAAAGATGTAGCATCTCCCAACATGTCGACTGGTCTTTCCCCTTTTATGCTAGATCGGCCCACCGTTCCCAAATCCTTATCAGTGTTAGAAGGGGATAAAGTCCAAGTGGGGATCTTGGTGGATGTTGTGGTGGGTATTGTTCGTGGCGGAGTGACTGGCATGGATCTTCTAGAGACATTCCTCAGTCGACGGATCCAGCCCCTCCAAGCAAGGGACCATGCCATGTGGCATTACTCAGGCCCCAAGGACACGATTCGGACGCACCCAGAGGAAGTTGCAGAGAAAACTGTCAAGCAATGGCTTCGGAACATCACAGGAGCCTGCGACAATCCCCTTGGAGACAAGAGGATCAAGCCTTACTCTGCTGAGAATCCACCAAAGAATCTGGTAAATTATATCTTTGTCGACTACCATACTATTCTGTCGATTAGTTGTATCGCCGGTCGACTGACTTGGTTGTTTGAATCTTGCAAGAGTGGACGAACATGTACTCGCTCGTGCCGAACGGGAATCAGCCTGAAGACAGGGAGAGAGCAAGGGTGGCAGCATGGATTTTGACTATGTCGATGACAGCGAGGACGAATACGAGGACTCGGGCAAGGGCGAAGAAGAAGTCGAGTCTCCTCCATGCACTGAGCATCGCTCCAAGCTGCGTCAGGACCCTGCGATTGCCCGAGGCAAGGCCTTAGCATCAAGTGAGAGGAGCCTGAAGCGGGACCGAACCTCGACAGTTGAGTCGAGTGAACGGGCCACAAAGCAGCCCAAGTCCGACGCACAGAAACCTCGGAAAGCTTTGCCTCGTATGAAAGTTCTTGTACCTGTTGTCTCAACATAGGTGTTTGTTTTCTTCTTTCTTTGTTGTATAGGATTTCGAACTCTTGCTAACCAAGTGGAATTTGATCTACTAGAGCTGCTACCTCAGTAACGTCGCCTCCACGAGACGGAGAGGAGCAAATGGATGTGGATACTGCTGATGCGGCCACTTCCCAACGAGGTATAACAAATCTTCACTCAGACGTGTTTCTTGAAAATGATTTGCTGATTGAATAAGCTAATGCTGTCGACTGGTGTTTGCATAGATCATTCAACTGGAGGACGATGAAGAGCCACCTCGGGGTACGGGGGGTGAAGGTGTGACCTCAGGCATCCCGCGCATACGCGCCCGAAGAACGTCATCAGCGTAAATGCCTCAAAGGTCGACTGCTACATCGTCTCAAGGGATAGGCGACTCGTCCCGAGCTAGAACCGAGCTCGTGGCTCCGTTGTCGAGTGCCTCACCAGCTGCTTCAACCATTGTGGCATCGACACCAATCGGACAACTCCAGGCCACCTCAGCTTCTCCAGCCGCAGCATCGTTTCAGCCGGTGACTGTCTTTCCTCTGCATAACGTCCCGTAAGACAAAACTAGAGCTGCCAAGGAGGCCATGATTCAAGCGGAGCAGATGAGGCTACGCACAAAGGAGGCATACGAAGCAAGCAAGCTGGCTTATGATGCCAGCACGGCGCTTCGCACCAACATCCCAGTAAGTGCGATTGTAAGTGCATTTCCAATTGAATTCCTGTCTTTCTTGATTGTACACCCACTGGGTGTTTTCCATTTGAAGAATACTTATATGTTCTCCTATCGAATAGATCAGGTCTTAGTCGAGTGGGTTTCGGTCTAGTGAGTGCATGCTGAGTGCACCCATTGGGTGTAGTCCCCGAGACCGTTGTCGAATGGCGATGACATCGGCAGGGGTCTTAGAGTTGTTTTGGTAATCGCTCGACAGATCGAGTGATAGAAGGTCCAGTGGGGGCACGCTGAGTGCACCCACTGGGTGTAGTCCCCGAGACCATCATTGAGTGCTTGCACTAGTGGGAGCCTTTGTAGAGACAATATTCAGATGCTTGCGCACATTTTTTATTTTCTTGCCACTCGACAGATCGAGTGTTAGCGGATCCAGTGGGAGCACGCTGAGTGCACCCACTGGGTGTAGTCCCTGAGATCGCCGTCGAGTTCTTGCATTGGCGGGGGTCTGATAGAGACCATTTTCTGCTCGGACAGGACAGGCATGGTCGAGTGATTTCAGAATCAGTGGGGGCACGCTGAGTGCACCCACTGGGTGTAGTCCCCGAGACTACTGTTGATCATTGACGATGAGCAGTAGTCTTAAGAACTTGAACTCAGGGTCCTTTGTCATACACGGAGTACGCTTTCCACTCTATGTGTCGAGTGAAATCTTCGCCTTAGTGTTTCCACTCCTGAATGTTTGCCTTAGAAACGGAAAGGTCCAAAGCTACCTTGCAGGTTTCGTGGATATCATTTCCGTCAACCATGATATGACGTAGGTTTCATGGACATAATTTCCATCAACCATGATATGACGCTATTTCAGGAGTGTGGGGTGGGGCGGCGGGCTGCCATCCAATTGTTCTTGATCCTTTCCACTCGGGAGTGGAGAAATTTTCATGTCGACTGAACTACTTTTTGTTGATTTCAGAGAGCTTACGAACTTGGCACCCAGTACAAGGACTTGGAGAAGGAAAGGAACCAGCTGCAATTGGATCTGGAGGTCTCTAAGAACAACCTGGAATGCGCACAGAGTGAGTTGAAGACATTGGGAGGTAATATTTATCGATCCAATGCAATCTTAGTTTCACCTTCCATCCTTTGAACCGAGTCCTCTCACTCGAACAGATGTGTGTGATGAAAATCGCTGACTCCAAGCGCGACTCAACAATGCTATTTCTTTAGATACCATGAAGAAAGCATTGGAGGACAAGGACATGGCTCTCGCTGATGCTCAAAAGGTGGCGAGGGAGAAGAATAAAGCCGCCCAGAAGAAGCTTGTCGCAGTCAAGAAGATAGAGGAAAAAACTCCAAGCTGAAACTAGAACGGACCGAAATTATCAAGAAGACCGAACAACTGACCAGGAGGAGCAATGGTCTGGAGAAGCACTTGGGAGATTTCGCGAAGAAGATGTTCATCATGCCTGATGGTAACTTCCCTTGTCAAGTGAATTTCCTTAATTCCCATAGACTAGTAATGTAACCATCTTTCCATCCCTTCCTCCATATAGAATTCCGCCAGGACTTTGAAAAAGAGACCGAAGAGAGTGAGCCCAATTTGGATCCCACTAAGTCTCCCGTTGGAGATGTTGTAGCCATGAATATGTTCCGTCTCAACGTCCGTATCCAGGGTGTTAAAGAATACATCATTCGACTGAAGGTTGTGTTGGATAAGATTGACAAGGAACTATGGTCCGAGGACACCCTCCAGACTGACCTTGCATCCATGATGACTCACCTCAATGAGATTCCCAGTCGAGTGCAAGCTTAGAAGAAATCAGCTGCTCGTTGTGGAGCCGACATGGCACTCTCGCTCGTCAGAGTCCATTGCAAGGAGGCGAGAGAGGACAAGTTGAAGGATCTCCGGGTGATTAGCACGAAGAAACTTCAGTTCGAGGAATTCATGGAGACCTTAATTGACGCAACCACTAGGATCGCAGATAGGATCAACTTGGACACCTTTGTCGAGCAAGTAAGTCCCACTGGGGCTTAAAAAACTTTATTTGCAGTCAAAACTTTATTTGCCTCGAAATGCTGAGTGGAGATGTAATCGCCTTTAAACTTCATTCAGGCCTTAAGCCTGAGTACCTTTGCTTGTGCGCATAACTTTTATTTGTGCTAAAACTTTTGGATTTATCCGCATTTTGCTTTCAATCATTTGTTTGACTGAATTTGTTTATCTGAACCCCTCAGTCAGAAGTATATTCATCACTTGGGTTGAGTTTTTAACTTAGGCAAAAGTTGGTTCGCAGCTAAGCGCTCGAGTGACGAGATTACTCATCGCTTGAAGAAGTTTTAGAACTTAGACGAAGACTGGTTTGCAGCTAACTTTCTGAGTGAATGGAAAGTTATCCACTCGGAAAAGTTACTTATCTTAGGCAAAAGTTGGTTCGCAGCTAATCCCCCGAGTGAGAGGATCACTCGACACTCGAAGAAATTTTGAACTTAGACGAAGACTGGTTCGTAGATAAGTTTCCGAGTGAATGGATTGCTATCCACTCGGCAAGTTTTTTTAACTTAGGCGAAAGCTGGTTTTCGGCTAAGCCCCTGAGTGTGAGGATCGCTCGACACTCAGAGAAGTTTTGAACTTAGATGAAGACTGGTTTGTAGCTAAGTTTCCGAGTGAATGGAATGTTATCCATTCGGAAAAGTTACTTATCTTAGGCGAAAGCTGGTTCACAGCTAAGCCCCCGAGTGTGAGGATCGCTCGACACTCGAAGAAGTTTTGAACTTAGACGAATAATGGTTCGTAGCTAAGTTTATGAGAGAGTGGACTGCTATCCACTCGGCAGGGTTTTAAACTTAGGCAAAAGCGTATTCGCAGCTAAGCCCCTGAGTGTGAGGATTGCTTGTCACTTGGAGTGTTCCCAAATGTGAAATTGCACTACTAAGGCAAAAGCATGTTCGCAGCTAAGCTGGAAGTCGCTTAGACACCTACCCCATGGTGGGTGCCAACTGTCGTGGGAATGAGTGTGACAGTAGAATATAGGGGTACGAAAGGAGAGGGTAGAGTCCTAGCTACGGCGAGGATGTATAGACAAATGTATGAGCTCAGGCCCTTCTCGTAGAGGTAAAAACCGTACTCTCGGTGCTCGGGAGTTCCTGTCGTGTGAATAGTATGAGTTAAGAAGGTTCAAACCCTTGTGCCAGAGGGGAGGGGCGGTTTATATAGAGTATGCTGCCCCTCATAAGTGCCAGACATCCAAGGGTTCGATCATGGGAATAAAGACAAGCGTTACTGGTAACGTACATCATAATTGCTACTAATGACGACTGGCCTAATGCCTGCCTGTTGGCCTCCCTGGGGTGGCTTTTGGTCTTCTGGCGTCGACTGGAAGCGTGGTCTTCCGAGTGACAGGTGACTGTCGAGTGGAGGGAGAAGCCTCCGAGTGGATTAACTGTCGAGTGACTTGAGCGCCATGGTGAATCCTTGGAATCTCACTTGTAATCTTAAATTCCTCCAATATAATGTCCTTAGGTAGGGTATGTAGGTCATGCCTAGGACCCTACCCTAGGTACATATCCTCGTCAGGCCGGGTGCCAAAACAGGCTCCCGATTGGTTTTTTGTGGCTCTGGAGGCTTGTGGTGACGGAACTCCCGGTCTAGGTTTCTTTTCGGAGGTTTCTATATTTATAGGAATTTTTGCCATCAATCTCACGTCAAGGGGTACCACGAGGCGGTGACAAGCCTGCTAGGCACGGCCAGCAGGGTGGTCGCGCCTGGCAGGCTTGTGACCTCCCCGTGGCTCTTCTGGCCCAACTCCAATGTTTTTGGGGTCTCTTTTGGTCCAAAAATATCATACTAAATTTTCAACCCATTCTGAGAACTTTTATTTCCATACAAAAAACGACACCATGGTAGTTTTGCTGAAAACAACGTCAGTCCGGGTTAGTTCTAATAAAATTATACCAAAATCATAGAAAATTATTGTAAACATGGCATGAATACTTCATAAATTATAGATACGTTGGAGACGTATCAAAGCACGCAGTGGATATCGCTATTATCTTACCTTCATAGATGATTTGAGTATATACGAATATATTTACTTGATGAAACACAAGTCTAAAAAATTTCAAAGCTCAAGCAATCTCTGGGTGAAGTTAAGGATCATCGTGACAACAAGATAAAATGTCTACAATGTGATCGTGGAGGTGAATATTTGAGTTACGAGTTTGGTATGCAACTTAAGACAATGTGGAAATTATTTCACAATTCACGCCACCTGGAACACCACAGTGTAATGGTGTGTCCGAACATCGTAGCCGTTCTCTATTGAATATGGTGCACTCTATGATGTCTCTTACCGATTTGGCACTATCTTTTTGGGTTATGCATTCGAGACAACTACATTCACTTTAAATAGGGAACCATCTAAATCCACTGAGACGACACTGCATGAATTATGGTTTGGCGAGAAACCTAAGCTATCATTTCTTAGAGTTTGGGAATGTGAAACTTATGTTTGATAAGCTCGAACCCAAAGTAAAAAAGTACATCTTCATAAGATACCCTAATGCAACAATTGGGTATACCTTCTATCATAGATCCGAAGGCAAGATGTTTGTTGCCAAGAATGGATCATTCCCAGAGAAGGAGGTTCTCTCGAAAGAAGTGAGTGGTAGGAAGGTACAAGTTGATAAGGTTATCGAACCTTCACTTGAATTGAAAAGTAGCGCAATGCAGAAAGGTGTTCCTGAAATGCGTACACCAATTAAAGAAGAAGCTAATGACGATGATCATGAAACTTCGGATCAAGTTACTACCAAATGTCATAGGTTGATAAGAGCATGTACTGCCACGAGTGGTATGTTGATCTTGTCTTGGAAGTCATGTTGTTAGACAACGATGAGCCTACGAACTATGAGGAAGCGGTGATGGGCACCGATTCCCACAAATGGCTAGATGCGATGTAATCTGAGATAGGATCCATGTATGATAACCAAGTATAGACTTTGATGGACTTGTCCGATGACCGGCGGGCCATTGAGGATAAATAGATCTTTAAGAAGACAAACGCTGGTAGTAATGAAACTATCTATAAAGCTTGACTTGTTGCAAAGGTGTTTTCAACAAGTTCAAGGAGTTAACTACGATGAGACTTTCTCAACCGTAGCGATGCTAAAGTCTATTGGGATTATGTTAGAATTTGCTACATTTTTTATTAAATATGACAGATGGATGTCAAAACAACATTTCCTTAACTCTTTCCGCGAGGAAAGGTTGTATGTGATACAACCGAAAGGTTTTGTCGATCCTAAGGATGCTAAAAGGTATGCAAGCTCCAACAATCCATCTGTGGACTGGTGCAAGCATCTCGGTGTTGGAATCTTCGCTTTGATGAGGTATTCAAAGTGTTTGTGTTCATAAAAGTTTATGGAGAAGCTTGTCTTTACAAGAAAGTGAGTGGGAGCACTATAGCATTTCTGATAAGTATATGTGGATTACATATTGTTGATCGGAAATGATGTACAATTTCTGGAAAGCATAGAAGGTTGTTTAAAAGGAGTTTTTCAAAGGAAAACCTGGATAAAGCTGCTTAAATATTGGGCATCAAGATATATAGAGATAGACCAAGACGCATGATAAGACTTTCAATGTGTACGTACCTTGAAAAGATTTTGAAGGGGTTCAAAATGGAACGGTCAAAGAAGATGTTCTTGCATGTATTGTAAGGTGTGAAGTTGAGTAAGACTCAAATCTTAACCACGGAAAAATAAAGAGAAAGGATCAAATTCGTCCCCTATGCCTCAGCCATAGGGTCTATACTATATGCCATGTTGTCTACCGCATGTGATGTGTGCCTTGCCATTAGTCTGGCAAGGGGGTACAAGAGTGATCCAAGAGTGGATCACTGGACAACAGACAAAATTATCCTTAGGTACCTAGAGAGGACTAAGGAAATGTTTCTCGGTTATGGTGGTGATAAAGATTTTGGCGTAAAGGGTTACGTTGATGCAAGCTTTGACACCAATCTAGATGACTCTAAGTAGCAAACCAGATACGTATAGTGGAGAAGCCATTTGGAATAGCTCCAAGTGGAGCGTGGTATCAGCACCTACAATATGACATAGAGATTTGCAAAGTACACATGGATCTGAATGTTGCTGACCCGTTGACTAAAACCCCTCTCACAAGAAAAACATGATCAAACCCCAGAACTCATTAGGTGTGAATCACATGGTGTTGTGAACTAGATTATTGACTCTAGTGCAAGTGGGATACTATTGGAAATATGCTCTAGAGGCAATAATAAATTGGTTATTATCATATTTCCTTGTTCATGATAATCGTTTATTATCATGCTAGAATTGTATTGATAAGGAACTCAGATACATGTGTGGATACAGAGACAACAACATGTCCCTAGTGAGCCTCTACTAGACTAACTCGTTGATCAAAGATGGTTAACGTTTCCTAACCATAGAGATGAGTTGTCATTTGATAACGGGATCACATCATTAGGAGAATGATGTGATGGACAAGACCCAACTGTAAGCATAGCATTTGATCGTATCGCTAAGTTTATTGTTATTGCTTCCTTCATGTCAAGTAATTGTTCCTAAGACCATGAGATCATGCAACTCCCTAACACCGGAGGAATGACTTGTGTGCATCATATGTCACTACGCAACTGGGTGATCATAAAGGTGCATTGTAAGTATCGTCGAGGGTCTCTCTTGGGTTGGCATGGATCGAGACTGGGATTTGCTGCTCCGTATGACAAAGAGGTATCTCTAGGCCTGCTCAGTAATACAACATCACAATAAGCTTGCAAGCAATGTGACTAAGGAGTTTGTCACGGGATCTTGTATTATGGAACGAGTAAAGAGGATTGCTAGTAACGAGATTAAATTGGGTATGGAGATACCGACGATCGAATCTTGGGCAAGTAACATACCGCTGGAGAAACGGAACTGTATACGGGATTGAGTGAATCCTTGGCATCATGGTTCGACCGATGAAGATCTTCTTGGAATATGTCGGAGCCAATATGGGCATCGAGGTCCCGCTATTCGTTATTGACTAGAGAGGTGCCTTGGTCATGTCTACATGATTCTCGAACCCGTAGGGTCCGCACACTTAATGTTCCATGACGCTAGAGTAGTATTGCGATATGCACGTTGGAGACTAAATGTTGTTCGAAGTCCCGTATGCGATCCCGGACGTCACGAGGAGCTCCGGAATGGTCCGGAGGTAAAGCTTTATATATCCGAAGTCATATTTTGGTTACCGGAAAAGTTTCGGGTTTTGCCGGTATTGTATCGGGAAGCTTCTATAAGGTTTCGGAGGATTCCGGAGGGGTCCGGAAGTCCATGGAGGGTTCCACCATGCCCCTTAGGCCATCATGGGCTGTAAGTGGGTGCCCTATTCTTATTGGTCCAGCCCCACAAGGGCCCATTCAACTAGGAGGTAGGAAACCCTAAGGGGCAAGGCACCTAGGAGGCTTGTGGCGACGGAACTCCCGGTCTAGGTTTCTTTTCGGAGGTTTCTATATTTATAGGAATTTTTGCCATCAATCTCACGTCAAGGGGTACCACGAGGCGGTGACAAGCCTGCTAGGCACGGCCAGCAGGGTGGTCGCGCCTGGCAGGCTTGTGACCTCCCCGTGGCTCTTCTGGCCCAACTCCAATGTTTTGGGGGTCTCTTTTGGTCCAAAAAAATCATACTAAATTTTCAACCCATTCTGAGAACTTTTATTTCCACACAAAAAACGACACCGTGGTAGTTTTGCTGAAAACAACGTCAGTCCGGGTTAGTTCTAATAAAATTATACCAAAATCATAGAAAATTATTGTAAACATGGCATGAATACTTCATAAATTATAGATACGTTGGAGACGTATCAAAGCACGCAGTGGATATCGCTATTATCTTACCTTCATAGATGATTTGAGTATATACGAATATATTTACTTGATGAAACACAAGTCTAAAAAATTTCAAAGCTCAAGCAATCTCTGGGTGAAGTTAAGGATCATCGTGACAACAAGATAAAATGTCTACAATGTGATCGTGGAGGTGAATATTTGAGTTACGAGTTTGGTATGCAACTTAAGACAATGTGGAAATTATTTCACAATTCACGCCACCTGGAACACCACAGTGTAATGGTGTGTCCGAACATCGTAGCCGTTCTCTATTGAATATGGTGCACTCTATGATGTCTCTTACCGATTTGGCACTATCTTTTTGGGTTATGCATTCGAGACAACTACATTCACTTTAAATAGGGAACCATCTAAATCCACTGAGACGACACTGCATGAATTATGGTTTGGCGAGAAACCTAAGCTATCATTTCTTAGAGTTTGGGAATGTGAAACTTATGTTTGATAAGCTCGAACCCAAAGCAAAAAAGTACATCTTCATAAGATACCCTAATGCAACAATTGGGTATACCTTCTATCATAGATCCGAAGGCAAGATGTTTGTTGCCAAGAATGGATCATTCCCAGAGAAGGAGGTTCTCTCGAAAGAAGTGAGTGGTAGGAAGGTACAAGTTGATAAGGTTATCGAACCTTCACTTGAATTGAAAAGTAGCGCAATGCAGAAAGGTGTTCCTGAAATGCGTACACCAATTAAAGAAGAAGCTAATGACGATGATCATGAAACTTCGGATCAAGTTACTACCAAATGTCATAGGTTGATAAGAGCATGTACTGCCACGAGTGGTATGTTGATCTTGTCTTGGAAGTCATGTTGTTAGACAACGATGAGCCTACGAACTATGAGGAAGCGGTGATGGGCACCGATTCCCACAAATGGCTAGATGCGATGTAATCTGAGATAGGATCCATGTATGATAACCAAGTATAGACTTTGATGGACTTGTCCGATGACCGGCGGGCCATTGAGGATAAATAGATCTTTAAGAAGACAAACGCTGGTAGTAATGAAACTATCTATAAAGCTTGACTTGTTGCAAAGGTGTTTTCAACAAGTTCAAGGAGTTAACTACGATGAGACTTTCTCAACCGTAGCGATGCTAAAGTCTATTGGGATTATGTTAGAATTTGCTACATTTTTTATTAAATATGACAGATGGATGTCAAAACAACATTTCCTTAACTCTTTCCGCGAGGAAAGGTTGTATGTGATACAACCGAAAGGTTTTGTCGATCCTAAGGATGCTAAAAGGTATGCAAGCTCCAACAATCCATCTGTGGACTGGTGCAAGCATCTCGGTGTTGGAATCTTCGCTTTGATGAGGTGATCAAAGTGTTTGTGTTCATAAAAGTTTATGGAGAAGCTTGTCTTTACAAGAAAGTGAGTGGGAGCACTATAGCATTTCTGATAAGTATATGTGGATTACATATTGTTGATCGGAAATGATGTACAATTTCTGGAAAGCATAGAAGGTTGTTTAAAAGGAGTTTTTCAAAGGAAAACCTGGATAAAGCTGCTTAAATATTGGGCATCAAGATATATAGAGATAGACCAAGACGCATGATAAGACTTTCAATGTGTACGTACCTTGAAAAGATTTTGAAGGGGTTCAAAATGGAACGGTCAAAGAAGATGTTCTCGCATGTATTGTAAGGTGTTAAGTTGAGTAAGACTCAAATCTTAACCACGGAAAAATAAAGAGAAAGGATCAAATTCGTCCCCTATGCCTCAGCCATAGGGTCTATACTATATGCCATGTTGTCTACCGCATGTGATGTGTGCCTTGCCATTAGTCTGGCAAGGGGGTACAAGAGTGATCCAAGAGTGGATCACTGGACAACAGACAAAATTATCCTTGGTACCTAGAGAGGACTAAGGAAATGTTTCTCGGTTATGGTGGTGATAAAGATTTTGGCGTAAAGGGTTACGTTGATGCAAGCTTTGACACCAATCTAGATGACTCTAAGTAGCAAACCAGATACGTATAGTGGAGAAGCCATTTGGAATAGCTCCAAGTGGAGCGTGGTATCAGCACCTATAATATGACATAGAGATTTGCAAAGTACACATGGATCTGAATGTTGCTGACCCGTTGACTAAAACCCCTCTCACAAGCAAAACATGATCAAACCCCAGAACTCATTAGGTGTGAATCACATGGTGATGTGAACTAGATTATTGACTCTAGTGCAAGTGGGAGACTATTGGAAATATGCCCTAGAGGCAATAATAAATTAGTTATTATCATATTTCCTTGTTCATGATAATCATTTATTATCCATGCTATAATTGTATTGATCAGAGACTTAGATGCATGTGTGGATACATAGACAAAACCATGTCCCTAGTATGCCTCTAATAGACTAGCTCGTTGATCAAAGATGGTTAAGGTTTCCTAGCCATTGACATGAGATGTCATTTGATAATGGGATGACATCATTAGGAGAATGATGGGATGGACAAGACCCAAACTACAAACGTAGCATATGACCGTGTCAGTTTATTGCTACTGTTTTCTACATGTCAAGTATCTGTTCCTATGACCATGAGATCATGCAACTCACTGACACCGAAGGAGTGCCTTGTGTGTATCAAATGTTGCAACGTAACTGGGTGACTATGAAGGTACTCTATAGGTATCTCTGAGGGTGTCTGTTGGGTTGGCATGGATCAAGACTGGGATTTGTTACTCCGTGTGACAGAGAGGTATCTTAGGGCCCACTCAATAATACAATATCACAACAAGCCTTGCAAGCAATGTGACTAAGCGTTAGTCATGGGATCTTGTATTATGGAATGAGTAAAGAGACTTGTCGGTAACGAGGTTGAAATAGGTATTGAGATACCAACGATCGAACCTCGAGCAAGTAACATACCGAAGAACAAAAGGAACATCATACGGGATTAACTGAATCCTTGACATAGAGGTTCGACCGATAAAGATCTTCGTAGAATATGTAGGAACCAATATGGGCATACACGTCCCTCTATTAGTTATTGACTGTAGAGGTGTCTCGGTCATGTCTACATAGTTCTCGAACCCGCAGGGTCTGCACACTTAAGGTTTGGTGACGTTTCGGTTGTATAGAGTTATGTATGGTGGTTACCGAAGGTTGTTAGAGATCCCGGATGAGATCCCGGACTTCACGAGGAGCTCCAGAATGGTCCGGAGGTAAATATTGATATATAGGACGTCCTATTTTGGTCGCCGGAAAAGTTTTGGGCTCATCGGTAGTGTACCGGGAGTGCCGGTAGTGTACCGGGAGAACATCGGGAGGGGTATTTCGACCCAAGAGGATACATGGTCTGTGGGAGAGTGAATACCAGCCCTTGGTGGGCTGGTGGAAGTCCCACACAAGGCCCATGCGTCTGGGAGAGAAAAGCCCAAAGAGAAAAGGTGGAAAAAGGCAAAAAAGGCAAAAAAGGAAGGAGTCCTAGTCCTACTAGGATTGGAGGAGGATTCGTCCTCTCCTCCTTGGTTCAGCCAAAGCCTAGGGCTGTCCCCTTGAGGGCCAAGCCTCCTCCTCTCTTCCTCTTATATATACTAGAGGTTTTAGGGTTTTTGCACTAGATTTTCTGCCACGTGCTATCCTCTCCTCTAGTGCATAGTTTCTCCTCTAGATCGGTTTTCTGTAGTGCTTAGGCGAAGCCTTGCCGGAATTGCTCCACCACCATCGCCATGGCGCCGTCGCGCAGCCGGAGAACTCTTCTACCTCTCTGCTCCCTCTTGCTAGGTCAAGTAGGCGGAGATCGTCATCGAGCTGTACGTGTGCTGAATGCGGAGGTGTCGTCCGTTCGGCGCTAGATCAGAAGGACCGTGATCAAGATTGCGAGACGGGTCGTGATGAGATCGCGGGAAGGATCGTGATGAGTTCGCGGGATGGATCGTGATGATATCGCGGGACACTCGGCGATTTGGATCGCGAAGACATTCGACTACACCAACCGCGTTTCTTAACGCTTCCCGCTTAGCGATCTATAAGGGTATGTAGATCCACTCTCCCTCTCGTAGATGCTCATCACCATGGATAGATCTTGCGTGTGCATAGATTTTTTTTGTTTCCCATGGAATGTTCCCCAACAAAAACGACTAAGGAAATATGGATTCCCCTTTAAACCATGGCGATTTCCCTCCCGAAAATAGGAAACTTCCTCGGTGATGGTTCGATATATGAAGAGTGTGCATAATGACGTTAGTCAAACCTTCTTAAATATTTTCCACATCATATTGAGGTCATGCATATGCACCACACAAGGTATCATGTCTTTCAGTCATGTTTTTCATTTTCTAGAGTTAAAAATCCAACAAACGACGCATTTGTGGTTGACTCTTCCCACATATATCCTTTAAATGTCTATTAACTTCCTATAGAATAGTTGAAAATTTAATCAATTGCACAATTATGATTTTTCAAACCATTTTTGTGCACCTTTTCATGTACAAAATGTTCAAAATGAATTATAAGTAGTAAATGCCTAGAAAATGCACATGATAGCCTAAATATAGTAAACGAGTCCGAAAAAATTTCAAATTCGAACACGGTGCATTGTAGGGGGTATGTTGATTGTAGCAAAAATCAAGGAGAAACAACTAAAGAAATATGGGCTCCCCTTCAAACCATGGCGATTTCCCTCCCAAAACCACGAAAGTTCCTCTGTAATGATTCGATATACGAACAGTGTGTCTAAAGGCATTATCCAAACCTTCTCAAATATTTTCCACATCATATTGTGGTCATGCCAAGGCACCACACAAGGTATCATGTTTTTTAGTCATGTTTTCCATTTTCCTGAGTTTAAAATCCAATAAATGACTCTTGTGGTTGACTCTTCCCACACGTATCCTTTAAATTTATATTAATTTCCTATAGCATACCTGAAAAGTTGTGCCAAATTTTTAATTTTTGGTACCATTTTTGTGCACCTTTTCGTGTTCAGAAAGTTCGAACTTGAATTATAAGAAGTAATTACCTAGAAATGCACATAATAGCCTGAATATAGTAAACGAGCCCGAAAAAATATAAAATTCAAACACAATCCATTGTAGGGGGTATGTTGACCCTAGAAAAAAAACAAGGAGAATAGAAAACCCAAGGAAATATTGGCTCCCCTTCAACCCATGGCGATTTCCCTCCCAAAACCACGAAACTTTCTCGATGATAGTTTGATATATGAGCAGTGTGTATAACGACAATAGCCAAACTTTCTCAAATATTTTTCCACATCATATTGAGGTCATGCCAAGGTACCACAAAAAGTGTCATGTTTTTCTGCCTTGTTTTCCATTTTCTAGAGTTAAAAATCCAATAAACGACACATTTGAGGTTGACTCGACCCACACATATCATTATTTCTATTAATTTCCTGTAGAATACATGAAAACTTATTGAATGCCACAATTATGAATTTTCGAACCATTTTTCCATTTTTTCATGTACACAATAGTCAAACTTTTCTTATAAGTAGTAAATGCCTAGAAATGCACATAATAGACTAAATATAGCGAATGATCCCGAAAAAATGCCAAATTTAAACATGATGCATAGTAGGGGTATGTTAATTGTAGAAAAAAATTAAGGATAAACGACTAAGTAAATATGGGTTCCCCTTCAAACTTTGTGGTTTGTTTGGGTAGACGGTTACTTTCTGAAGACCGTGTGCCTTCTAGAACCATGCGCCTTCATAATATTGTGTGTGCCTTCTGGAACCATGTGCCTTCAACCTATTGTGTGTTGCATTCTGATTGGCCACGATGTGTACTGTAAGATGCACCGTGATCGAACAACAATCCACATCTTTCACATCACATCCATATATTGTAGTTGGAGTTTTAGTTAGTAGATGCACTGAATTAACAACGAGGATTTTTCGATTCCTGTTCGCTTCAATCGTGGTAGCATTAATGGATAATCGCACACGGTTCACACTTACGACTCGCTTCCTACAAATGCAGTTTTTCCGCACAAAAAAACCTCACACATGCGTAAAAAAAGAAAAAGAAAAACCTCACCCCATCTCCCCCTTCGTCCTCACTCGCAATGCAGCATAGTTGCCCATTCTCGACCTGGTCACCGAAATCTTTGAGCTCTATGACACCTCTCATAGCCGGCTACCACCGACGAACACCACAACATTTTGTTTCTTCCCCTTGCCGACACCTATCGGCGCCGACTTTCTCTACGCTGCTCGATTGGGGTTTTCTGTGCGATCGGGCCATGGTGTTTTTCTAATGGAGAACCGGGTAATTAATTTTGTCAAATATTTGAGCATCTCTTATCGCATATCATGTGTCATTTTGAATCAACAGGGAAAAATTGTTGTGGATTAATTTTTCTTGTAGCTAATTCGAGGTTTTCATTCATAGTGTCCACATTCAAAGCACAATTCGAGGTTGTAATGGAACAAGCTAAAACCAAGATGTTATGAAACAGGTGGCTCTGATTAACATGTGCGATAGTAGCATGATGGGATATGCGTACATGTTGTTGGGATTACAACTTGATGAACAACGAATATATATATATATAGAGAGAGAGATGCGGTTTACATGATATAAAGATAACTCTTACAACCTGTGTACACATACATTGTGTTTAAGATGAATGACTCATGCATTTCTATATGTACATTTGTGTATGCAAATTTTCTTTGGATCTTGCACACTATCTAATACTCCCTCCGTTTCTAAATATATCTCTTTTTAGAGATTTCACGATGGACTACATCCAGAGCAAAATGAGTAAATCGACACTCTAAAGTATGTCTATGTATATTATGTAGATCCATAGTGAAACCTCTAAACAGACTTATATTTAGGAATAGGGAAGTATATAACTATCTATATACACTAAAATTAAATGGAAACTAAATACACCCGAGTATCTAAAGCACACTCGATATGTTTATTGCAAACGACACATTTGTTACTTTTCTGTTTTGATGTATGCTATCGTTTTTTTTTCACCTATATATATATGTGCTTGTTCAAACACCTTGTTTTGTTATCTTCATGATACACGAAATCCATCCACTTCATGGTCATATGCAAAAGGTACAACTTTTTCTTTACAAAATGAAAGAATTGCTATTTTGGTTACTAAAAATTATGTCATTGTGCAATTCCTGACATGACATAGTTGACTTTGCTTTATAAGTGTGCATAAAGCTCCTTTGTTGTGCATACATTACAATTCATGAGTTAGTCTTCCCTTTTTCAACCACAATTAGTAGGTACAGATGAGGGGACTAAATCTTGCAAGTGTTCTACGCACTACACATCATCCTCTTTCTTCTCTTCTTTTTTCTTGCTTCTTGTTTTAGTTTTCATACATTTTTTCAAGTACTTGTACTTCAAGTTATTCATTATTGATAAGCTATTGGTGAAGTCAGTTTCATGTGGTGAGTGATGTCTGCTCGAACTTGTTGCTATCATTATCTCTGGTGACATAAAGTGTTTTCCCATACAATTCGGTGTTGGAGCTCATGTGGCAATTTACTAAGGATGCAATGGACGCGAAGGGTCTTTTCAGTGGGCAATTTTGTAACTTCGTAAGGTATTAGTTTCTCTTAAGTGAAATAGTTGCGATGGTTTTGATTGATACGAAATGTCTTCCTTTTTTTAGGTATAAATGCCTGTAGCAACACACATAGTCATCAGTTCAATTTATCTTGTAGTATTTCACCCATACCAACACATGAGCATTCTACTAGTATTCTATAACATGAATATTAGGATTTACTAATAGGACGACCACATGCCATAATTAAAACATGTGCATAGAATAGAGAGAGGTGAACAGAATACATGAATCAATTGTTTCTTACTTTTGTAAGTTGTGTCTAGCTACAAAGAATTTGTTGGGCAGGCCATGCTAAAGAAGAACGTATGAATTTTTAAAATCTGAACCATACTTATTCAATAGGCTTTAGTGATAACCTTTTTGGAAAACAATATGAACCATACATGTTACATGCTTCATTCTGAGTCATACCTCTTCAATAGCGTTAGTGCTAACTTTTTTGAAAAACAAAATTTGAACCAAATAACTTACATACTTTAGTAGTGAATATTTGCAATCATTGTTGCTCTATCTGCATGTGCCTTGTGGCATGGTGATATGTCTCCAACATATCTACTTTTTGAAACATTTTTGGTATTGTTTTGGCCTCTAATATTGCTACTATTTTTAGCTAAACTACCATGGTGTTGTTTTTGTGCATAAACAAAAGTTCTCAACATTGGACAAGATTTTTTTGAAATTTATTTCGGAATATATAAAAATAAGAAATACTGGATGGGGAACCAGGACTCCACATGGGCAGGTGGTGCGACCACCCCTGGCCACACCATGTGGGCATGTGGGCCTGTACAACACCGCCTTGACATGATTCCGATGCTACAAATTCACACCTGCCCTGGAAAACTGAGAGAGAAGTTTCATCGAGTTTAATGATACGGAGCCACCATGACCTCATATTCTTCGTCGGAAGCACTAATCTTGAGTCTGCTCTAGCTTCGGATAGAGGGAATCGTCAACGTCGTCATCACCAACCCTTCTTCATCAACAATCTCATGATTCTCGCATTCATGTGTGATTAATCCCCTTGCAGGCATATAGGAGGTAGGTGGTATTTGGATGAGATTACATATGTAATCGTCGTCAATGTGTTGGGGCTTCATCCCTAGTATCCACTCTGAGACTGATGTTGTTATGATTTTGCTATGCTTAATGCTTGTCACTAGGGCCTGAGTGCCACAATTTCAGATCTGAACATTTTATGTTTTCATGAATATATTTGTGTTCTTGATCGTACCAACAAGTTCTATGCACGTGTTATTGTTCTGAACCTTAGACCCCATGGTGACAACAATTGGGATATTTTACGGGGATGACTGTAATTTGAGGATTTCATGTATTCACTATATATTAATGGTTTGTTCAGGTTCCCTATTAAAAGGAGAGCCTTAATCATCCTTAGTTTCGATTATGACCCCGCTACCTGTTGAGAAACGTTGCATGGGAAATAAAAAAAATCCTACGCACACACAAGATTTATCCATGGTGATGAGCATCTACGAGAGGGAGAGTGGATCTACATACCCTTGTAGATCGTTAAGCGGAAAGCGTTAACAAATGCGGTTGATGTAGTCGAATGTCTTCGCGATCCAAATCGCAAGCTGTCCTGCGATCCAATCATGATACGTCCCACGATCAAATCACGACTTGTCCCACGATCCATCCCGCGATCCAATCACTGTCCTTCCGATCTAGCGCCGAACGGACGACATCTCCGCGTTTAGCACACGTACAGCTCGATGACAATCTCCGCCTTATTGATTCAGCAAGAGGGGCAGAGAGCTAGATGAGTTCTCCGACAACGCGATGGCGTGGCAGCGATGGTGGTGGTGCTATCCCAGCAGGGCTACGCCTAGCGCTACCGAAACCGCGAACGGAAGAGAAAATGATCTAGGGAGAGAGAGGGGTGGCAAGGGCTTCGTGTGTGCTCTTGGGGAACCCCCTCCCCTCTATATATAGGTGGAGGGGCATGGATATAATCCCCTCCAAGCCCTAGGTCGCAGCCAGGGAGAGTTGGACTCCCAGTCCAATAACCTCCCTTTCCAAAACTAGGTGGACTATCCACCTCTCCCAAGCCACATGGGCCTTGAGGGACTTGTGCACCTAGCCAAATAAGGCCAGGGCCCCTCCCCTTGTCCCATGCAAACCCTTAGGACGTGGTGGAACCCTTCGTGGAATTACGGACTCCTTCGGAAGTTTCCAGAACCTTCTAGAAGCTTCCTGATACAATACCAGAAAAAACCGAAACTTTTCCGGTAGCGAAAATATGACTTCCCATATATCAATCTTTACCTCCGGACCATTCCGGAGCTCCTCGTGATGTCCGGGATCTCATATGAGACTCCAAACAACCTTCGGTCATCAACATACATAACTCAATACTACTGAAATGTCACCGAGCATTAAGTGTGCAGACCCTGTGGGTTCGAGAACTATGTAGACATGACCGAAACACCTCTACGGTAAATAACCAATAGTGGGACCTGGATGCCCATATTGGTTCCTACATATTCTAGGAAGATCTTTATCGGTTGAACCTCTATGTCAAGGATTCAGTTAATCCCGTATGTAGCTCCCTTTGTTCTTTGGTATGTTACTTGCCCAAGATTCGATAATCGGTATCTCTATACCTAGTTCAATCTCGTTACTGGCAAGTCTCTTTACTCATTCCCTAATACAAGATCCCATGGCTAACTCTTTAGTCACTTTCCTTGCAAGGCTCATTGTGATGTTGTATTACCGAGTGGGCCCTGAGATACCTCTCCGTCACATGGAGTAACAAATCCCAGTCTTTATCCATGCCCACTGAACAAACACCCTCGGAGATACCTGTAGAGCACCTTTACAGTCACCCAGTTACATTGCGGCATTTTATACACACAAGGTACTCCTGCGGTGTCAGTGAGTTGCATCATCTC
This sequence comes from Hordeum marinum, assembly GCA_022496015.1. Lineage (NCBI taxonomy): Eukaryota > Viridiplantae > Streptophyta > Magnoliopsida > Poales > Poaceae > Hordeum > Hordeum marinum. Next base: position 304,278,920 of record CM039673.1, read on the forward strand.
AGGGTCATAGGAATAGATACTTGAAATGCAGAAAATTATAGCAATAAACTCGCACGATCATATGATATGTTTATAGTTTGGGTCTTGTACATCACATCATTCTCCTAACGATTTGATCACGTTATCAAATGACATCTCATGTCCATGGCTAGGAAACCTTGACCATCTTTGATCAACGAGCTAGTCTATTAGAGGCATACTAGGGACATAGTGTTGTCTATGTACCCACACATGTATATGAGTTTCCAATCAATACAGTTATAGCACGGATAATAAATGATTATCATGAACAAGGAAATATGATAATAAATAATTTATTATTGCCTCTAGGGCATATTTCCAATAGTCTCCCACTTGCACTAGAGTCAATAATCTAGTTCACATCACCATGTGATTTACACCCAATGAGTTCTGGGGTTTGATCCTGTTTTGCTTATGAGAGAGGTTTTAGTCAACGGGTCTACAACATACAGATCCATGTGTACTTTGCAAATCTCTATGTCATAATGTAGATGCTGCTACCACGCTCCACTTGGAGCTACTCCAAATGATTGCTCCACTATACGTATCCGGACTGCTACTCAGAGTCATCCGGATTGGTGGCAAAGCTTGCATCGACGTAAACCTTTACGACGAACTCCTTATCACCTCCGTAATCGAGAAACATTTCCTTAGTACTCTAGTTACTAAGGATAATTTTGACCGTTGTCCAGTGATCCACTCCTGGACCATTCTTGTACCCCTTGACAGACTCATGGCAAGGCACACACCAGGTGCGGTACACAGCATGGCATACTATATAGAGCATATGGATATTGATTGAGTATTGAGACTCACTCAACTTCCCACCTTACAAATCACGCTAGAACTCTTTCTTGGACTGATCCATTTTGAACTCTTTCAAAATGTTGTCAAGGTATGTACTCACTGAAAAACTTATCAGGCGTCTTGATCTATCTCTATAGATCTTGATGCCCAATATTCAAGTAGCTTTATCCAGGTCTTCCTTTGAAGAACTCCTTTCAAACAACCCTTTATGCTTTCCACAAATTCTACATCTTTTCTGATCAACAATATGTTGACCACATATACTTACCAAAAATTCTATGGTGCTCCCACTCACTTTCTTGTAAATGCAAGTTTCTCATAAACTTTGTATAAACCCAAAAACTTTGATCACCTCATCAAAGCGTATATTCCAACTCCAAGATGCTTGCTCCAGCCACAGAAGGATTGCTGGAGCTTGTACACCTTTTAGCATCCTTAGGACTGACAAAACCTTCTGGTTGTATCACATATAGCCCTTCCTCAAGGAAACTGTTAATGAAACGATGTTTTGACATCCATCTGCCAGATTTCATAATCGAAAAATGTAGTAACTGCTAAAATAATTCCAACAGACTTTTAACATCGCTACGGGTGAGAAACTATCATCATAGTCAACTCCTTGAACTTGTCAGAAGCTTCTTTGCGACAAGTCGAGCTTTATAAATGGTGACATTTACCATCAATGTATGTCTTCTTCTTCTAAAGGTCCATTTGAACTCAATGGTCTGGCATTCAACGGGCAAGTTTACCAAAGTCCATACTTGGTTTTTGTACATGGATCATTTCTCAGATTTCATGGCTCCTAGCCATTTGTTTGAATCCAGGCCCACCGTCGCTTCTTCATAGCTTGTAGGTTCATTGTGGTCTAACAACATGACCTTCAAGACAGAATTGACGTACCACTCCGGGGCGGTACGAGTTCTTGTCGACCTACGAGGTTTGGTAGTAACTTGATCTGAAGCTTCATGATCATCATCATTTGCTTCCTCTTCACTTGGTGTAGGCGTCGCAAAAACATCTTTTAGTTTCATGCTACTATCCAACTGAAGTGACGGTTCAACAACCTCATCAACTTCTACTTTCCTCCCACTGACTTCTATTTCTTGAGAAAGGACCCATTTTTAGCAACAAAAACTTGTCCCTCGGATCTGAGATAAAAGGTATACTGAACTGTTTCCTTAGGGTATACTATGAAGATGCACTTTTTCGATTTGGGTTCGAGCTTATCAGTCATAAGCATCGCATTCCCAAACTCTGAGAAATGATAGCTTAGGTTTCCGCCAAACCATAATTCATATGGTGTCATCTCAACGGATTTAGATGGTGCCATATTTAAAGTGAATGTAGTTGTGTCTAGTGCATAACCCCAAAACGATAGTGGCAAAATGATAAGAGAAGTCATAGTACGCACCATATCCAATAGAGCACGACTACGACGTTCGGACACACCATCACACTATGGTGTTCCAGGTGGCGTGAGTTGTGAAACAACTTCCACATTGTCTTGTTGTATACCAAAATCGTAACTCACATATTCACCTCCACAATCATATCGTAGACATTTTATCATCTTGACACGAGGATCTCAAACTTCACTCTGAATTTGTTTGAACTTTTCAAACGTTTCATACTAGTGTTTCATTAAGTAAATATACCCATATCTACTCAAATCATTAGTGAAGGTAAGAAAATAACGATATCCGCTGCACACTACAATACTCATTGGACCGCATACATCAACATGTATCATTTCCAATAAGTCACTTGCCCGCTCCATCATACCGGAAAACGGGGTCTTAGTCATCTTTCCCAAGAGGCATGGTCCGCATGTCTCAACTGATTCAAAATCGAGTGAGTCCTAAGATCCACCAGCATGGAGTTTTCTTCATGCGCTTTACACCAATATGACATTTAGCGGTAGTGCCACAAGTATGTGGTACTATCATTGTTAACTTTGCATATTTTTGGCATCAATATTATGAACATGTATATCACTACGATCGAGATTCAATAAACCATTCACATTGGATGCATGACCATTAAAGGTTTTATTCATGTAAACAGAATAACTATTATTCTTTGACTTAAATGAATAACTGTATTGCAATAAAAACGATCTAATTATGTTCATGCTCAATGCAAACACCCAATAACATTTATTTAGGTTCAACACTAATCCCAAAGGTAGAGGGAGCGTGCGATGGTGATCACATCAATCTTGGAAACACTTCCAACACACATCGTCACATCGCCCTTAGCTAGTCTCTGTTTAATATGTACCTTTTATTTCGAGTTACTAACATTAGCAACTGAAATGGTATCTAATACCCAGGTGCTACTAGGAGTACTAGTAAGGTACACATCAATAATATATATATAAAATATAGTTTGGTCGATGTTGCCATCCTTCTTATCTACTATTATCTAGGGAGTTCCACTTCAGTGACCGTGCCCCTCATAATAGAAGCACTTAGTCTCGGGTTTGGGTTCAGCCTTGGTTTTTTTCAGTGGAGCAGCAACTGGCTTGCCATCCATGAAGTTTCCCTCCTCGCCCTTGCCCTTCTCAAAACTAGTGGTTTTACTAACCATCAACATTTAATGTTCCTTCTTGATTTCTACCTTCGCGGTGTCAAACATCGCGACTAGCACATGGGATCATCCATCCCTGGCATGTTATAGTTCATCACGGAGCACTAGTAGCTTGGTGGCAGTGACTTGGAGAACTATGTTAATCACTATCTTATTTTGAAGATCAACTCCCACTCGATTCAAGCGATTTGCAGCATCCGGACAATCTAAGTACATGCTCATTGATTGAGCTATTCTCCTTCATCTTGCAGGCAAAGAATATTGTTCGAGATCTCATACCTCTCAACATGGGCACGAGCCTGAAATCTCAATTCCAAATCTTGGAACATCTCATATGCTTCATGACGTTCAAAACGTCTTTGAAGCCACAATTCTAAGCTGTAATGCATGATGCACTAAACTATCAAGTAGTGCTCACAACGTGCCTGTCAGATGTTCACAACATCCACAATCGACGCTAGAGGGGGTGGTGCACCGAGAGGTGCATCAAGGACATAAGCCTTCTGTGCAACAATGAGGACAATCCTTAGTTTATGGACCCAGTCCACATAATTGCTACCATCATCTTTCAACTCTATTTTCTCTAGGAACGTAAAAAAGACGGGGGAGATACAGCGCGAGCCATGGATCTACAATATAATTTTGCAAAGACAATTTTAGACTATGTTCATGATAAGGAGTTTAGTTAATCATATTACTTTAAAAACTCCCACTCAAATTGACATCCCTCCGGTCATCCGAGTGAGATGAGGTGGTTTCGATGGCGAACATCTCCATGTTGATCATATCAACTATATGACTCATGTTCGACCTTTCGGTCTCTTGTGTTTCGAGGTCATGTCTGTACATGCTAGGCTCATCAAGTTTAACCCGAATGTTGTACACGTGCAACACTGTATTGCACCCATTGTATGTGAACGTACAGTCTATCACACCCGATCATCACGTGGTGCTTCGAAACGACGATCTTTTGCAACGGTGCACACTTGGGGAGAACACAACTTTATCTTGAAATTTTAGTGAGGGGTCACCTTATAATTGTACCGTCGTCCTAAGCATAATAAGACGCATAAAAGGATTAACATCACATGCAAATCATAAGTGACATGATATGGCCATGAACTTGTGCTTTTGATCTCCATCTCCAAAGCACCAGCATGATCTCCATCGTCACCGGCATAACACCATGATCTCTATCATTGAGTCGCCATTGGAGTTGTCGCTCCCACCATGCTTCTACTACTATTGCTATTGCTTAGCGATAAAGTAAAGCATTACATAGCGCTTAATAATTGTCACGCGGGTCATACAATAATTAAAGACAACCCTATGACTCCTGCCGGTTGCAGTACTCATCGACATGCAAGTCGTGATATTCTATACAAAACATGATCATATCATACATCACATATATATCATCATGTAATTGGCCATATCATATCACAACATACCCTGCAAGAACAAGTTAGACGTCCTCTAATTGTTGTTGCATGTTTTACGTGGCTGCTACGGGTATCTAGAAAGAACGATTCTTACCTACGCAAAACCACAAGGTGATACACAAATTGCTTTTCAACCTTCTCAAAGACCGCCTTTATCGAATTCGATCCAACTGAAGTGGGAGAGACAGACACCCGCCAGCCATGTTTTGTTGGGGAACGTCGCATGGGAAACAAAAAAATTCCTACGCACACACAAACCTATCCATGGTGATGAGCATCTACGAGAGGGAGAGTGGATCTACATACCCTTGTAGATCGCTAAGCGGGAAGCGTTAAGAAACGCGGTTGGTGTAGTCGAACATCTTCGCGATCCAAATAGCCGAGCGTCCCGCGATCTCATCACGATCCGTCCCGCGATCCAATCACGATCCGTCCCGTGAACTCATCACGATCCGTCTCACAATCTTGATCACGATCTGTCCCGCGAACTCATCACGATCCGTTCCGTGATCACATCACGAACCGTCTCACGATCTCGATCACGGTCCTTCCGATCTAGCGCCGAACGGACGGCACCTCCGCGTTCAGCACACGTGCAGCTTGATGACGATCTCCACCGTCTTGATCCAGCAAGAGGAGGTGGAGAGGAGAGAGAGTTCACCGGCAGCGTGACGGCGCTCCGGTGATGGTGGTGGAGTGATTCCGGCAGGGCTTCGCCTAAGCGCTGCGAAAAACCGATCTAGAGGAGAAACTATGCACCGGTGGAACGGGTAGCACGTGGCCAGAAATTCTGTCCAAAAACCACCCAATCCACTAGTATGTATAGGAGGAGAGGAGAGGAGAGGCATCCAAGGCCTTTGGGTCGGCCGAAATAGGATGTGGGAGCAATCCTACTTCACCTCCAATCCTAGTTGGAGTAGGATTGCCTCCTATTGGCTGATTTTCCACTTTTTACTTTAGGACTTTCTCTCCTGCGCCATGGGCCTTTGTGGCTGTTTTCCCAGCCCACTAAGGGCTGGTTATTATTCTCCCACAGCCCATGGACCTCTTGGGGTCGAAATACCCCTCCCGGAGGTCCTCCGGTACACTACCGGCACTCCCGGTACAATACCGATACTCCCGGTACACTACCGATGAGCCCGAAATTTTTCCGAAAACCAAACTGGGACTTCCTATATATGAATATTTACCTCCGGACCATTCCAGAGCTCCTCGTGACGTCCGGGATCTCATCCGGGACTCCGAACAACCTTCGGTCACCACCATACATAACTCTACACTACCGAAACATCACCGAACCTTAAGTGTGCAGACCCTGCGGGTTCGAGAACTATGTAGACATAACCGAGACACCTCTACGGTCAATAACCAATGGCGGGACCTGGACGTCCACATTGGTTCCTACATATTCTACGAAGATCTTTATCGGTCGAACCTCTATGTCAAGGATTCAGTTAATCCCGTATATCGTTCCCTTTGTTCTTCGGTATGTTACTTGCCCGAGATTCGATCGTTGGTATCTCCATACCTAGTTCAACCTCGTTACCGGCAAGTCTCTTTACTCGTTCCGTAATACAAGATCCCGCAACTAACAATTAGTCACATTGCTTGCAAGGCTTATTGTGATGTTTCATTACCGAGTGGGCCCCGAGATACCTCTCCGTTACACGGAGTAACAAATCCCAGTCTCGATCCATGCCAACTCAACAGACACCATCAGAGATACCTGTAGAGCACCTTTATAGTCACCCAGTTACGTTGCGACGTTTGATACACACAAGGCACTCCTCCGATATCCGTGAGTTGCATGATCTCATGGTCATAGGAACATATACTTGACATGCAGAAAACAGTAGCAATAAACTGACACGATCATATGCTATGTTTGTAGTTTGGGTCTTATCCATCACATCATTCTCCTAATGATGTGATCCCGTTATCAAATGACATCTCATGTCCATGGCTAGGAAACCTTAACCATCCTTTGATCAACGAGCTAGTCCATTAGAGGCATACTAGGGACATGGTTTTGTCTATGTATCCACACATGCATTTAAGTCTCCGATCAATACAATTATAGCATGGATAATAAACGATTATCATGAACAAGGAAATATGATAATAACTAATTTATTATTGCCTCTAGGGCATATTTCCAACATTCTCCCACTTGCACTAGAGTCAATAATCTAGTTCACATCACCATGTGATTCGCATTGTTATGAATCTAACACCCAATGAGTTCTGGGGCTCGATCATGCTTTGCATGTGAGAGAGGTCTTATAGTCAACGGGTCTGCGATATTCAGATCCGTGTGTACTTTGCATATCTCTATGTCAAACCGTAAACACTGCTACCACACTCCACTTGGTACTATTTCCAAATGGCTGCTCCACTATACGTATCCAGATTGCTACTACTAGTCATCCGGATAGGTGTTAAAGCTTGCATCGACGTAACTCTTTACAACGAACTCTTTATCACCTCCATAATCAAGAAACATTTCCTTAGTCCTCTGGTTACTAAGGATAATTCCGACCGCTGTCCAGTGATCCACTCCTGGACCACTCTTGTACCCCTTGACAGACTCATGGCAAGGCACACATAGGTGCGGTACACAGCATGTCATGCAATACAGAGCCTATGGCTAAGGCATAGGGAACGACGTTCGTCCTTTCTCTTTCTTCTGCCGTTGCCGACCTTTGAGTCTCACTCAACTTCACACCTTACAAATCAGACGAGAACTATTTCTCTGGCTGATCCATTTTGAACTCTTTCAAAATCTTGTGAAGGTATGCACTCATTGAAAGTCTCATCAAGCATCTTGATCTATCTCTATAGATTTTGATGCTCAACAATTAGGTAGCTTTATCCAGGTCTTCCTTTGAAAATCACTTTCCAAATAACCGTTTTATGCTTTCCAGAAACTCTACATTATTTCTGAACAACAATATGTCATCCACATATACTTATCAGAAATTCTATAGTGCTCCCACTCACTTTATTGCAAATACAAGTTTCTCATAAACTTTGTATAAACATCAAAACTTTGATCACCTCATCAAAGCGTATATTCCAACTCCGAGATGCTTGCTTCAGTCCATGGAAGGATCACCGAAGCTTGCACACCTTTTAGAATCCTTAGGCCTGACAAAACCTTCTGGTTGTATCACATACAACCTTTCCTCAAGTAAACCATTAAGGAAACGATGTTTTGACATCCATCTGCCAAATTTCATAATTAAAAACACAGCAACTGCTAACATAGTTCGAACAAACTTTTAGCATCGCTACGAGTGAGAAAGTCTCATCATATCAACTCCTTGAACTTGTCACAAACATCTTTGCAACAAGTCGAGCTTTACAAATAGTGACATTCACCATCAGTGTCTGTCTTCATTTTAAAGATCCATTTGTACTCAACGACCTGCCGTCGAACGAGCAAGTCTACCAAAGTCTACACTTGGTTTTAATACATGGATCCTATCTCGGATTTCATGGCCTCCAACCATTTGTCGGAATCCGGGCCCATCATCGCTTCTCCATAGCTCGTAGGTTCATCGTTGTCCAACAACATGACCTCCAAGACAGAGTTGTCGTACCGCTCAGGAGCAGTACACATCCTTGTCGACCTACGAAGTTCGATAGTAACTTGATCCTGAAGCTTCATGATCATCATCATTAACTTCCTCTTCAACTAACATAGGCTTCACAGAAACATCTTTCTGTGCTGCGCTACTCTCTGGTTGAACAAAGGTTTAACAACCTCATCAAGTTCTATCTTCCTCCCACTCAATTCTTTTGAGAGAAACTTTTTCTCGAGAAAGGACCCAGTTCTAGCAACAAACACTTTGCACTCGGATCTGAGATAGAAGGCATACCCATCTGTTCTTAGGGTATTCTATGAAGATACATTTGTCCGCTTTGGGTTCTAGCTTATTATGTGAAAACATTTTCCACACAAGCATCGCAGCCCCAAACATTAAGAAATGACAGCTTAGGTTTCTATCAAACCATAATTCACACGGTGTCATCTCAACGGATTTAGATGATGCCCTATTTAAAGTGAATGTAGTTGTCTCTAATGCATAACCCCAAAAATTATAGTAGTAAAACGATAAGAGACATCACAGTATGCACTATATCAATAGAGCATGACTATGATGTTCGGACACACCATCACACCATGGTGTTCCAGGTGGCGTTAGTTGTGAAACAAATTTCACGTTGTCTTAAGTTGTATGCCAAACTCGTAACTCAGATATTCACCTCCACGATCATATCGCGGTCATTTTTATCTTCTTGTCATGATGATCTTTAAACTTCACTCTGAATTTGCTTGAACCTTTCAAACGATTCAGACTTGTGTTTCATTAAGTAAATATACACTATATCTACTCAAATCATCAGTGAAGGTAAGAAAATAACGATATCCACTGCACGCTACAAGACTCACTAGATTGCATACATCAACATGTATCATTTCCAATGAATCACTTGCCCGCTCCATCCAACGGGGTCCTTTAGTCATCTTGCCCAAGAGGCATGGTTCGCATGTCTCAACCGATTCGAAATCGATGAGTCCAAATATCCATCAGCATGGAGTTTCTACATGCGCTTTATACCAATATGACATTTAGCGGCAGTGCCACAAGTATGTGGTACTATCATTATTAACTTTGTATCTTTTGACATCAATGTTATGAACATGTGTACTACTACGATCAAGATTTCAACAAACCATTCTCACTGGGTGCATGACCATTGAAGGTATTATTCATGTAACCAGAATAACTATTATTATCTGACTTAAATGAATAACCATATTGCAACAAACATGATCTAATCATGTTCATGCTCAACGCAAAACACCAAATAACATTTATTTAGGTTCGTCACTAATCCTGAAGGTAGAGAGAGCGTGCGATGTTGATCACATCAACCTTGGAAACATTTCCAACACACATTGTCACCTCACCCTTAGCTAGTTCTCCGTTTATTCCGTAGCTTTTATTTCGAGTTACTAACATTTAGCAACCGAACCGGTATCCAATACCCAGGTGCTACTAGGAGTACTAGCAAGGTACACATCAATAACTCGTATATCAAATATACTTCTGTCGATGTTGCCAGCCTTCTTATCTACCAAGTATCTAGGGTTGTTCCGCTTCAGCGACCTCTCACCTCATAATAGAAGCACTTAGTCTCGGGTTTGAGTTCAACTTTGGGTTGCTTCACTGGAGCAGCAACTGACTTGCGATCCATGAAGTTTCCCTCCTTGCTCTTGCCCTTTTCGAAACTAGTGGTTTGATTAACCATCAACACTTGACGCTCCTTCTTGATTTCTACCTTCGCGGTGTCAAACATCGCGAACAGCTCAGGGATCAATACTTCTATCCCTGGTGTATTATAGTTCATCACTAAGTTCTAGTAGCTTTAGTGACAATGACTTGGAGAACTATATCAATCACTATCTTATCTGCAAGATCAACTCCCACTTGATTCAAGCGATTGTAGTACCCAGACAATCTGAGTACATGCTCAACGATTGAACTATTCTCCTTCATCTTACAAGCAAAGAATCTTGTTGGAGATCTCATATCTCGCAACAAAGGCACGAGCCTGAGATCACAATCTCTGCTCCTAGAACATCTCATATGTTCCGTGACGTTCAAAACGTTTTGGAGCCTCAATTCTAAGCCGTAATGCATGACGCACTAAACTATCAAGTAGTCATCGAAAAGTGCCTGTTAGATGTTCACAACATCTATAGACGATGCTAGAGGGGGTGGCGCACCGAGCGGTGCATTAAGGACATAAGCCTTCTGTGCAGCAATGAGGACAATCCTCAGATCACGGACCCAGTCCGCAATTTTGCTACCAACATCTTTCAATTCTATTTCTCTAGGAACATATAAAAATACAAGGGAGCTACAGGTGAGCTAGTAATCTACAACATAATTTGCAAAGACACTTTGACTATGTTCATGATAATGAGTTCAATTAATCATATTACTTAAGAACTCCCACTCAAATTGACATCCCTCCGATCATTCGAGTGATACATGATCCAAATTCACCAACTCAAGTCCGATCATCACGTGAGTTGAGGTGGGTGCAATGGTGAACATCATTATGTTGATCATATCTACTATATGACTCATGTTCGACCTTTCGGTCTCTCGTGTTCCGAGGCCATGTCTGTACATGCTAGGCTCGTCAAGTTTAACCCGAGTGTTCTGCGCGTGCAAATCTGGCTTGCACCCGTTGTATATGAACGTAGAGTCTATCACACCCGATCATCACGTGGTGTCTCAACACGACGAACTTTCGCAACGGTGCACACTCGGGGAGAACACAGTTCATCTTGAAATTCAAGTGAGGGATCACCTTATAATGCTACCGCCGTACTAAGCAAAACAAGGTGCATAAAAGGATTAACATCTCATGCAATTCATAAGTGACATGATATGGCCATGAACTTGTGCTTAAGATCTCCATCTTCGAAACACTGGCATGATCTCCATCGTCACCGGCACAACACCATGATCTCCATCATCTTGATCTCCATCAATGTGTTGCCATTGGGGTTGTCACGCCCTGCATGCTTCTACTACTATTGCTACCGTAGCGATAAAGTAAAGCATCACATAGTGCTTAATGATTGACACGCAGGTCATACAATAATTAAAGACAACCCTATGGCTCCTGCCGGTTGCCGTACTCATCGACATGCAAGTCGTGATAATCTATACATCACATGATCATCTCATACATCACATATATCTCATCATGTAATTGGCCATATCACATCACAACATACCCTGCAAAAACAAGTTAGACGTCCTCTAATTGTTGTTGCATATTTTACGTGGCTGCTATGGGTATCGAGCAAGAACGATTCTCACCTACGCATAAACCACAACGATGATACACTAGTTTGCTTTTCAACCTTCTCAAGGACCGCCTTTGTCGAATCCGATCCAACTAAAGTGAGAGAAACTGTCACCCGCAAGCCATCTAGGCAACAAGTTGCGTCGAGGGAACCGGTCTCTCGTAAGCGTACGAGTAATGTTGGTCCGGGCCGCTTCATCTCACAATCCCGCTGAACCAAAATACGACCAAGGGAGGAAGCAATCTAAGCATCAACGCCCACAAACCTTTTGTGTTCTACTCGAGATCTCATCGAACCATCAACCTAGCTCATGATGCCACTGTTGGGGAACGTCGCATGGGAAACAAAATTTTTCCTACGCACACGCAAACCTATCCATGGTGATGAGCATCTACGAGAGGGAGAGTGGATCTACATACCCTTGTAGATCGCTAAGCGGGAAGCGTTAAGAAACGCAGTTGGTGTAGTCGAACATCTTCGCGATCCAAATCGCCGAGCGTCCCGCGATCTCATCACGATCCGTCTCGCGATCCAATCACGATCTGTCCCGTGAACTCATCACGATCCGTCTCACAATCTTGATCACGATCTGTCCCGCGAACTCATCACGATCCGTTCCGTGATCACATCACGAACCGTCTCGCGATCTCGATCACGGTCCTTCCGATCTAGCGCCGAACGGACGGCACCTCCGCGTTCAGCACACGTGCAGCTTGATGACGATCTCCACCGTCTTGATCCAGCAAGAGGAGGTGGAGAGGAGAGAGAGTTCACCGGCAGCGTGACGGCGCTCTGGTGATGGTGGTGGAGTGATTCCGGCAGGGCTTCGCCTAAGCGCTGCGAAAAACCGATCTAGAGGAGAAACTATGCACCGGTGGAACGGGTAGCACGTGGCCGGAAATTCTGTCCAAAAACCACCCAATCCACTAGTATATATAGGAGGAGAGGAGAGGAGAGGCATCCAAGGACTTTGGGTCGGCCGAAATAGGAGGTGGGAGCAATCCTACTTCACCTCCAATCCTAGTTGGAGTAGGATTGCCTCCTATTGGCTGATTTTCCACTTTTTACTTTAGGACTTTCTCTCCTGCGCCATGGGCCTTTGTGGCTGTTTTCCCAGCCCACTAAGGGCTGGTTATTATTCTCCCACAGCCCATGGACCTCGTGGGGTCGAAATACCCCTCCCGGAGGTCCTCCGGTACACTACCGGCACTCCCGGTACAATACCGATACTCCCGGTACACTACCGATGAGCCCGAAACTTTTCCGGAAACCAAACTGGGACTTCCTATATATGAATCTTTACCTCCGGACCATTCCAGAGCTCCTCGTGACGTCCGGGATCTCATCCGGGACTCCGAACAACCTTCGGTCACCACCATACATAACTCTACACTACCGAAACGTCACCGAACCTTAAGTGTGCAGACCCTGCGGGTTCGAGAACTATGTAGACATAACCGAGACACCTCTATGGTCAATAACCAATGGCGGGACCTGGACGTCCACATTGGTTCCTACATATTCTACGAAGATCTTTATCGGTCGAACCTCTATGTCAAGGATTCAGTTAATCCCGTATATCGTTCCCTTTGTTCTTCGGTATGTTACTTGCCCGAGATTCGATCATCGGTATCTCCATACCTAGTTCAACCTTGTTACCGGCAAGTCTCTTTACTCGTTCCGTAATACAAGATCCCGCAACTAACAATTAGTCACATTGCTTGCAAGGCTTATTGTGATGTTGCATTACCGAGTGGGCCCCGAGATACCTTTCCGTTACACGGAGTAACAAATCCCAGTCTCGATCCATGCCAACTCAACAGACACCATCGGAGATACCTGTAGAGCACCTTTATAGTCACCCAGTTACGTTACGACGTTTGATACACACAAGGCACTCCTCCGATATCCGTGAGTTGCATGATCTCATGGTCATAGGAACATATACTTGACATGCAGAAAACAGTAGCAATAAACTGACACGATCATATGCTATGTTTGTAGTTTGGGTCTTATCCATCACATCATTCTCCTAATGATGTGATCCCGTTATCAAATGACATCTCATGTCCATGGCTAGGAAACCTTAACCATCCTTTGATCAACGAGCTAGTCCATTAGAGGCATACTAGGGACATGGTTTTGTCTATGTATCCACACATGCATTTAAGTCTCCGATCAATACAATTATAGCATGGATAATAAACGATTATCATGAACAAGGAAATATGATAATAACTAATTTATTATTGCCTCTAGGGCATATTTCCAACATGTTTATGCAACAAAGACACATGTCAGTCGATGGAACCGGTCTCTCATACGTGGACGAGTAAGGTTGGTATGGGCCGCTTCATCCCACAATACCGCTGAATCAAGAAAAGACTAAGGAAGGAAGCAATCTGAATATCAACGCCCACAAAATCCTTTGTGTTCTACTCGTGATCTCATCTACGCATCGACCTAGCTCATGATGCCACTGTTGGGGAATATTGCATGCGAAACAAAAAATTCCTACGCACACACAAGATGTATCCATGGCGATGAGCATCTGTGAGAGGGAGAGTGGATCTACATACCCTTCTAGATCGCTAAACGGGAAGCATTACGAAACACGGTAGATTTAGTCAAACATCTTCACGATCCAAATCTCAAGCCGTCCCGCGATCCAATCACGATCCATCCCGCGATCCAATCACGGTCCTTCTGATCAAGCGCCGAACGGATGACACCTCCTCGTTCAGCACACGTATAGCTCGATGATGATCTCCGCCTTCTTGATCCAGCAAAAGAGGTGGAGAGGTAGATGAGTTTTCCGATGACGCGATGGTGTGGCGGCGATGGTGGTGGTGCTATCCCGACAGGGCTACTTCTAGCGCTACCGAAACCACGAATGGAGGAGAAAACGATATAGGGAGAGGAGAGGGGCGCCAAGGACTTCGTATGTGCTCTTGGGGCACCCCTCCCCTCTATATATAGGTGGAGGGGCTTGGATATCAGCCCCTCCAAGCCCTAGGTCGCCGCTAGGGGGAGTTGGACTCCTAGTCCAATTCCCTCCCTTTCCAAAACTAGGTGGACTTTCCACCTCTCCCAAATCACATGGCCCTTGATGGACTTGTGCGCCTGGCCCAATAAGGCCAGGGGGCCTCCCCTAAGCCCATGCAAACTCTTGGTATGTGGTGGAACCCTTAGTGGACTTATGGACTCCTCCAAAAGTTTCCAGAACCTTCTAGAAGCTTCCCGCTACAATACCGGACAAACCCGAAACTTTTCGGTAGCCAAAATATGACTTCCCATATATAAATCTTTACATCCAGACCATTTCGGAGCTCCTTGTTATGTATGGGATCTCATCCGGGACTCGGAACAACCTTCAGTCACCAACATATATAACTCAATACTATCGAAACGTCACCAAACATTAAGTGTGCAGACCCTGCGGGTTCGAGAACTATGTAGACATGACCGAGACACCTCTACGGTCAATAAAAAATAGCGGGACCTGGATGCCCATATTGGTTCCTACATATTCTACAAAGATCTTTATCGGTTGAACCTCTATGTCAAGGGTTTAGTTAATCTCGTATGCAGTTCCCTTTGTTCTTCGGTATGTTACTTGCTCGAGATACGATCATTGGTATCTCTATACCTAGTTCAATCTCGTTACTAGAAAGTCTCTTTACTCGTTCCATAATACAAGATCTCGTGGCTAACTCTTTAGTCACTTTTCTTGCAAGGCTCATTGTGATGTTGTATTACCGAGTGGGCCCTGAGATATCTCTCCGTCACACGGAGTAACAAATCTCAGTCTTGATCCATGCCCACTCAACAGACACCCTCAGAGATACCTGTAGAGCACATTTATAGTCACCCAATTACGTTGCGACGTTTGATACACACAAGGTACTCCTCCGGTGTCAGTGAGTTGCATGATCTCATGGTTATAGGAATAGATACTTGACATGCAGAAAACTATTGCAATAAACTGACACGATCATATGCTATGTTTATAGTTTGGGTCTTGTCCATCACATCATTCTCCTAATTATGTGATCACGTTATCAAATGACATCTCATGTCCATGGCTAGGAAACATTGGCCATCTTTGATCAACGAGCTAGTCTATTAGAGGCATACTACGGACATAGTGTTGTCTATGTACCCACACATGTATATGAGTTTCCAATCAATACAATTATAGCATGGATAATAAACGATTATCATGAACAACAAAATATGATAATAACTAATTTATTATTGCCTCTAGGGCATATTTCCACCACTGCCATGGGAGGGTAGGACAAAAGATATTACACAAGTTCTTATCGCAAGCACGTATGAGTATATACGGAATACATGCCTACATATGATTGATGAATTGGAGCAAGTTTTGTATCACTCTAGGTTGTGGCCGTTGCAAATTGAATCTCATATGAATACCCCATCGTTACACCATGCCTACACTTTTATTCTATTGCCTTTGTTACAGTTATATTGCTCTGCTTGTTACAAACTTGATACTATTGTTGTTGTCGTTATTTTTACTTTATCACTCTTACTATCATATTAATGCGCTACCAATAAATTTTTGCAAGAAAGTTATATCTCAGATGTGGTTGAATTGACAACTCAACTACTAAGGCTTATAAATACATATTTTGACTTCCCTTGTGTTGAATAAACATATTTGGATGAAATGGTACACTGGACGACTATTGCGATCCCCTATACTTGTGGGTCATCACATGAACTTGACATGGGGGATGGGTCACCTGGTGGCCTAGCGCCGCTACTCATTGCGATTGGCTGCCCCATCAGCGCTCGGTTGTTGTTGTTGTTCGCTGGACATCTATTTCTAAACTAGAAGCATGTAGAGGCAACTCGTGTGGTTGTCGGCTTGTGGCCTTTGCTGGTATGGTCTGTGTGAACTCTGCTTATGAATATAAATTCTTTATTATGTTGGGCTAGATCAATCACGACCATGTTTGGCCCTTGTGTAGCTCTGTATGTTCTTGTAAAGTTAGCTAAGTTAAACCTTTTCTATGGCAGCTCAAGAAAATCAAACACATGCAAGTCTATAACAGCATAACAACGAAATTTAACAATTTGCACATGTAAAGGGAGGCTCGATAAAGATTTTCCCATGGTTGGGATAGTTGGCTCTATCATACTCCACACTGAGAAAGATTCAAACCACTAAGGTTCTAATGTCACTTAAGATCCCGGTTGCATGATCCACGAAGGAGCATCCAACATGTGTCATCGTGGCATACAACCACAAAAGGCTATCCTCGTAGGTGGTAGATTAAAACTGCATCTCCATTCCACCCTAGTTATTTTGATGATTTATGACAAATGTATGGAGAGTACTAATGTTTCTCTGAGCTTATAATGGATATAGTATGTGATCTTATTGTGTATCAGGTCTCGCTACAAGCAAAAGATCATTTGTGACCCCCCAAAAAAACTTTTCTAGTTGTTTTACTCATCAAGCTCTTAGCTTATAAATTCTAAGTGTTTTAGTGAATATAAGATTCACATTGCATCTAGGATAACTATATTATGAGGAGGATCACATGAAAATACTTTGATTTGAATTCCAAGAATGGATCCTAAGCCAATTTTACAAAATCCACTCCCTAATAAATCTTTGTATGAGTTTCTCTAAGCCCTAGTACTTTAAAGAATTCATTCTAGTGCTACTCATATATTTAGAGTTATTCATTTCCAGAGATCAAACCCTGACTTATGATGCCATGCCCCCATGGTATATCCACATAAGATAAAAGAGGCCCCACAAACTACGAAGCCAACTGGTAATATAGGGTGCATCTCCACCTTGGGGGCAAGATAAAGAGTCTACTATGCATCTAGCCAGGTCTTATGTCGTAGGCATGCTAACAACTAACTCGAGATTGCAAACCTATCCAATGACTATACAAGGCATGGTATCCCCCCTCCCCATTAGGCATCTCTTACATGATGTCTTAGGACGTAGTCATCTGAGGAAAACACCACTATACGATCTTATGACCAAACACTTCTAGACTAATCTCCTACAAGTGCATGGCTCTATGTAGCAAAATACACGGGAAGTATGTGTCGAACCCATATAAAGTTGAAGGAAGGCACTATGAACCCCACAACTACATTGTCACATACATAGCTACATCCCACACAATTTATAGTTTGGAAATAGTATATCCTAATGGTTTCTAGGAAGCCGGTAAATTATGGAACTAAAATAAGTTTTACTAGGCTAAAACAGTAAATTAAACTAAGGAGAGTTAATGCGTTATAGAGCAAAGGTGTCGTCTCACCATGGGTTACTAGTACTTCATCGGCGTTGAATGACGGTAATCTATAGACTACCAGTACTCACAAGATCACCACCATGTATTTATAGGATCGATTGACCTATTTACGGTGAGTGGTTCCTCACATAACACTGCCTCTCAAGCACTGCCTCAACTCAATTTTTAAGCCTCACTATTGCCATATGAATGGTCGTTTCAACAATTACAATTATTAGACGAGACAAAAGGCATTAATTTCTATGAAAAATGGTTACTCCTAGGTAAGTTATGATTCCCTCAAGATATCAATGTATTTAACTTAAAAGGCCTATTGGGTCATACAAAATACCTATCAACTGCATACAAGCCATGGGAAGTTGCATGTGTCTCCAACTACGCCCGTGCATCAGGCATCTCTAATCATTAAATTACCACAAGGTAAGTAATAAAATCAAGAGAACACACATAAATATACGACATCTATCGAATAACACACATACTGTAATACCATGGTTGTAGACAAAAATTACTTCAATAACATGTAGATCATAGGCTCTACATGCCACAAGTGCTTATGTGATCCCTTTATTAGTGGCATGGCGCCACATCCATAACTATTTTGACTATTAGTGGCGCAGAATTTTTTTTCGAACGCCACTAATATATACAACCGATCCGGGATCATTCGTCGTGCGCGGGGCATCGCGTGAGAGGGTGTACTAAGGCGCAACTGAAAGCACCGGATCTAGTGGCCCTGGTCACGCTCGTGGCCCATGAGTCATAGACCCCCGAGGGAAACTCGTCGGTGCGGACCAACAGCGTAGATCGGACAGTCGGGAGCATGCCAGGAAGGAATCGAGATGGGGCGTGTGGAAACCGTCAATGCGGATGGCACTCTCATGTGTCGAAGCCCCTAGGAGGCGGGTACTTCAGCATCCTCCTCCCGGTCCTTTCCACAACAAAACTGAAAACAGCGTCGGTCGCCGCTGGTCTCCCGCTACCCTCAACTATTGTGAGTGTGTAACAATGGCTTTCTCGGAAAAAAATGCAAACGGAGGTCACACCAACCCAAATGAGGAGCAAGAAGAAGCTCATGGAACCCTTTCCATTAGAGGGGAGCAAAGCGAGAGGAAGTTGGTGTGCTTCGGCAGGAAGAAAAGAATGTGTCAGGCATAACCAAACAACCAAGCACATGATACACTTTTATGTAAGAACTGAGACCGGAACCGATGTCACATGTCCCATCCTAAGTCAGCCCATCGAGCATAGAGTGAATAACAAGACATCCGAGAACACTCGGTGTAGAGAAAAATTCCCTCGCCAACCATCAAAATTGGCCACCCAAGATTCTACTAGTATACGCAAACATGGTCAGCCACTACTCATATGGTCATTCCAGACTATTCGTGGCATAAAATTTTCTTCGGACGCCATTAATATATACAACCGATTCGGGACCATTGTTATGCGCGGGGCATCGTGTGAGAGGGTGCACTAGGGCACGACCGAAAGCACCAGATAATATGGATCTGGTCATGTTCGTGGCCCATGCATCATAGACCCACTAGGGAAACGTGAAAACCGACAACACGGATGGCACTCTCATGCGCCGAAGCCCCTAGGAGGCGGGTACTCCAGCATCCTCCTCCCGAACCTTTCCACAACGAAACAGAAAATAGTCGTCGGCCGCCACTAGTCTCCCGCCGTCCTCAACTACTATGAGTGTGTAACAATGGCTTCCCTTTTCCGCTCCTATGGTCATGCCAGATTCAATAACACAAAATCGCACGAAGCGAGAAAACAGGACGATGATACGAACAAATCAAGAAGTAGCCTCCCAATGACCTCCTAACTAGGCACGCATCCGGCAAAATGACCACAGGACACATTTCGATGTGGTGGGGGGCGATGGCCACCCATTCTCTTGCCATCATGACCCCTGGTTGGATGGAGCTCATGGTTGGCCAGCTTGCCGATGTGACCTCTGGCCGGATGGACCTTGACACCACTCGGCTGCCACCCGCTGAGTAGGGTGCACGCGCATGTCGGGCTGGCGCGAGCGAAGCAGCCCGACCAGGGGTGAACGAAGCTGACACGTTGATCCGGCCTCGCTTGGTGTGCGTAGGGCAACAAGCGAGACTGCACACGTGGGCGCGACGCAACGCACCAGGTATGCTAACCCTGACCGTGCCCACGATCCGATCCACGCGTCATGGACTCGCGAAGAAAACCGGCTGGGTGTAGGGAGGCCGCGGAGATTGGATGGCACGGAGATCGTCAAGTTGGCATCATCATGAGGCAAGCACGAAATGGACGGCACAACGGGCACTCTCGTGCGGCGATGCTCCGAGGAGGCGAGTACTCCAACTTTCTTCATAGTTGTAATATATACAATCATATTACATGGTTTGATAAAAAGCAATGATTCAAAAACTGGAGTTTTGAGTAGTGAAACGAGACAATTCTATTTCTGGAACACAATTTGGGATGAGGGCAGTTGATGGTGGTGCTCCAATTCAACAGTGATGGAGCCGTGAAGCTTGGAGGACTTGCCTTGGCTTTAGCGAGGCGAAGCAGGATACATCGAACGCCAAACAGAGCATATGAGAGGGAGAAGAGAAGATTGCTCTGGAAAGAGGAAACAATGTTTTTTTTATGTGTTAAGAGTAAGAAAGGATTCGATATGTAGTCTTGCCTCTAGCCTCTTGGTACATTGACATCAATGGATCAGATAATGTCCATGCATGGAGGCACAAATTAAGCCCGCGTCAAATGGCACCCTACTCAATGTAATAAACCAGTGTATGACTTTTTGATTCCATATTATCATAGGTATTTGTAAAAAAATGTCAACTCTTAAAAATGATATTTCGTATTTTAGAAGAATTATTCTCCTCATTTTAAGCATTACAAAGGCTACAAAGTATTGCAACATTGGAAAGCACTTCTTTGCAAATAACTTTGAATCCGACATGAGATCATGCATCATTTTACATAACTGGTATTGTAGAATTCCCTCTGTCCGGGTGTATATGTACGAAAATTCATAGGAGGGGACGAGCTCGCATGCTTCTGGAATCACGACACATTTGTTCTTGCCGGGATATGGGCCATGTCAAGTAGATGTATATGTTGTGTATATATTTTCTTGTTTCTTTTTACTTAAGATAGTATATCAATCACGCGCTATCGCCTTTCTTGTGCGTGCGTAGTTCTACCTTGTCAATTTGATTAATTAAATATGCGATGTGTGTCATTAAAAGCATATTATTAGATTTATATGCTGATGTAGTTTTTAAATGCATGTTTTTTTATCGTGTTTTATACATGTTAGTTTGTTAGCTAAGTAAATTGTCGATATATAACTATCGTGTACACCCAGAGGGAGGTAGTATATATCAATAACGTGCGTCGTATCTTCCGTGGCTGGTGATGGGTCGATCGTGAACGGCAACTTGTGTGGACCCGGGGGGGGGGGGGGGGGGGGGCAGCGATCCCGGATCATCACCCAGGTAAACGACATTGTGGGTCTGTGGCCAATGGATAGACATATGGGATGTGGTGCATGCGTTCGTGTGGTGATGACTTTCATGCTTGCCCAGCCTCCAGGTGGAAATATCTTTTGTCTTTCTCTCTAAATTAATTTGACGTGGAGGAAAGTTCAAAAGGCCAAAAACAAGGAAATCGACGTGGAGGAATTGATAGATTGTGATATTGTTTGATGCAACGTCCATGGAATTAGAATCATGCGTTCGTCACCATTGACTTCGTCATCTTTGATCTCATCGTCGAGTTCATTTTGGCACCATTGCCTTTATGTGGTGATAGGTACTGAAGAGCTTGAAAACAGAAAGCTAAGTCCTGTAGCCATCCACAGTGAAAGTTTAGTCATTCCTCGAGTTGATTTTAATTTTATTTTGAAAAGGAGGTTAAATCACCGGCCTCTGCATCAATCGATATATCTTTATTAATTATTTCATGAAGGTCTGAACATACATCAATTCATCTGAAGTTATCATTTACACTTATAAATTTGATATTATGGCTTACTTTTACTTTTCATATCTAAAATCGGTGTCGTCATCAATCCATTCACATAACATATTGGAACTAACAGTCGGTGCAGCTTACCTAAAACGCACATCACATGCACACGTTGTAGAAGCCGCCCTCATCATCGGACCATTTACACATCTTCAAGACAGATATCAGCATCATCCTTGTCAGTCCGGACATCCGCCGATGCCGCCACGGCGCCCAACGGCGCCACAGTCATGCGCTCATCCGCCCACACGCGAAGACTCTGGTAGATTTGTCATGCGTAGCACCTGCCAACCAGGTATGACTCAGCATAGCACTTGTCGATCAGGCATGACTTGGCAGCTCCACCAAATCTCTGTGCAAGACGAAGCCGCACCACCTCCTGCCTCTGTCTTCCAGCATTTCTCCAAAAACGATGCTCTCAAGAAAGAAACAGCACCGTAGTACCTAGGGTTTCCCCAAAGCAGCACGAGTGGGTTGACAACAGTTGCATGACGATGCCTTCATCAAGGTAACGACGCAAAATGCCGTCATCACCCACCAACGGCCCGGGTTTCACCAACAACCGTGTCTCCCTGACCCGTAGCCGGGACTGGATGACGAATCTCAAGATCCGACCACCCAGCTGCAGGCCGACCACCTCTGACGAAAGAGATGACCACCACCGCCGACTGTACCGATTAGAACATATGTGACCGTAGGTGCCGCCGACGAGACCACGAGGCCCTCCACGCCGCCGACGACGATCCAAAGGCATATGGCGCACTGCCGCCGCCGCCCGAACAGGGTTGGCCGTCGCGCCAGCAGTCCGCGCCGCCTCCGAAGCTGTAGCACCACAACCATCGTTGTTGCCAATCAGATCGGGCGCGCCTCCACAAGATTCAGGGCCCCGCACAACCCCAGATCCGAGGGAGAGAGGCGATGTCCTCCACCACCGCCGTCGACCCGTGGTCTTAGAACTATAACATCCCCCGGCGACGACGGAGGGAGGGGATGAGGGAGTATGTGCCCCCAACAGCTGGGTTTAGAGCGCCGCCCGAGTCGCCCGACGCAAGGACTACGTGGGGGCCTTTCGGTTTCCCCTCCCACCCATGTAATAATAACTTGGTCCAAGCCGGTCCTCGAGTTGATTGAACGAATGCGAAAAATAAATGGCCTTGTTAGACTTGCACACAAAAAAATTAAGTCATTTCTTGAGGGGGTTTTAGATGAAGTTATTCCTTGAGTTGATTGAACGAATGTCAAACATAAATGGCCTTTCTAGACTTCCACACAAAACAATTAAGTGTGACTCTCAACACCTCTCGTTTCCTTCTCTAACATTAGACAACTATGCAAACTCTTCCCTCGAGACTTTAACGATGAGCCCGTGGATTCGTCTCCCCTTTGTATGTCGCTCTGGCGGTAGGTGGAGAGTATGGAAATCTTGGTGCCTTTGCTTCCGTTAGTAGTTTAGGTTAGAGTTTTTACCTTGGAGGCATGGCGCTCGGACGGATGGTGACGCTTCTTCTTTGAGTTTTTCTTTCAATCCTCCTCGAATTCGTCCGTCGGGATGTAGTCGACAGAGCTCTAGTGCAGATTATTGTCGTCTCTTTGGGACGATGAAGTTAAGGTTTCTCGTCATGTAGCAACATTCGGTGTCAAACATTTCAGACCTATGCAAGAATCGACTACGACAAACTAAGGCTCCAAGGTGTTGACCCTTAGGGACACGTGTATGAAAACTTCTAAACTGTCATCGATAAGGTCAAGCCGGTTCCGGTAGGGGTGCGGTAACAGCGGTGCTTCAACGGCTTGTTCTGTCGATAGTAGTGGTCATTTAGGTGGTGACATAATCTTTATGTAACTTTGATTGTATTTGAGATGATTTGTACTTCTGATAATATATCTGATCCTTTTCGCAAAAAAGGTTGTCAATGTCGATTTCAATTATTTCATGTCCATCTGTTTTTCCTCGGAACTCCCTAAGTTGGCTAGTTTTCCTTCCAAAAATTAGGCATGTAATAACAAGAGAATTAAATTAGCTACTTCCTTTCTTCCAAAATATTAGAACTTCCATGTTTTCCCTAAGTCAAACTTCTTTAGGTTTGATCAAATCTATAGAAAAAACATACCAACATGAAGGGGTGGTGGTGGTGGGATATGACACAAAATAAAACCACGGAGGGGAGGCTACCAAGTCCGCTTTGAGGAGTACAGATATATGTATATACAGTAAGATTTCTTTGTCATGGTTTACTTGTTAATTTTCTTAAATTCCGTTATTTGTTTCTTGAAAATCTACAATTTGTTTCCTAAAATAAATTGCATTAATTAGAGAGATCAGTTGATTTGGATAAGTTAGGAAAGTTAGATTTGTGATCTTTTGTACGATAGGGAAGTGTTGATTTGAAAGAAAAGGATGGAAAGAAAAATAAATCGACGGATAAGAAAACCAGTACGAGGTGGGATGAAACTATTCCTCAAAACTTCTAAGTCCGAAAATCATCTCCACACTTGATCCGTGGAGCAATTCATAAACTGCAGTTAGTAGAAAAATTAGTTAGATTGTGCATGCATGAGAAGAAGAAATGTGCATATGATCCCTAATTAAGTTGTGAAACAGTATAACCAAAAAATAGCAGTCAAGGGACAAAATAGCTATCTAGATTGTGTATGCATGCATGAGCCGCTAGATTGTGGATGCATGCATGAGTCAACAGACACGAAGGAAGTTGCGCGGAGCGCCACTATGAGATCTGGGTACTGGCCTGAGTTGTTGCGCCTTCGTAGATAGATGTTCATTGCCTGGTAGACATCGCAACGGCCAACGGCCAGCATGACTGTTGGGTCAGTAGTGCCCACCATGCTGCCAACTTGATCGTCGATTGTAGTCCCTGCATCTAGTGTCCATGCCGCCATGATGTTACCAGCAAGGACGACACAGGCCGAGTCGTGCAGATCCGACGGTGGGACCGAATGGCAAGGTGAGGTGACCAGTGGCTAGTGGGAAGGGCCTGCGGCGTCGGTTGTCAATCTCCTTCAACACTCACAGAGAGATGGAGAGAGGGAGGGAAGATAATAAGAAACTAATGAAGTAGAGTCAGGGCGAAGGGGGAGGAGAGCGCAAAGGAGCATACTGGTGTCTGTGGCGAGACCTCCATTGTCCCTTTCACCATCAGACCTTCATGGCTAAGGCGCACCTATCCACCAGCATGACGTGATGGTGAATGGTTTCGCGTGACGAGCGTGGGGACAATGTACACGAGATTTGTAAGGCATGTATGCACGATCCACGTGTGATGTATTTGCAGTTGGCTATCATGTATGATTGATGATTGTATAAGGCAATGAATGGTAGTAAGAAAGAAAATATCTTATCAATGCTTGATTGGTTGTGATTTTTTTTACTATATGGTAATCAATCTCTGATGAGACAACACCTGAATGAAGAATTAATAAGAAAGTTATGATTTGAAATCAATTGCTACAAAACTGGATTTTATTGATTGGTAATGTTTCTGTTTGTAAGATAGTTGGTTAGGAAAGTTTAGAAAGCTTACGAAAGTTCTTTTTGAGAGGGTGAAAAAACCAACATGGAGGGGGATGGTGGGATATGAGACAATCTACAATTTATTTAGAAAGTTTAATTTTTTTAAATTCCGTTATATGTTTCCTGAAAAACTATGAAAAATCCTAAAATAAATTGCATTAATTAGAGAGATCAAATGATTTAGATAAGTTAGGAAAGTTAGATATGTGATCTTTCGTACGTTAGGAAAGTGTTCATTTAAAATAAAAGAGTGGCGAAAAAAATCAATGGATAAAAAAAGTGGGAGGGGATGGTGGGAGGTTGGACGAAGTAAAACTGAACAAAAAAAAGTCGCGTACCAAACGAACCTACCATCACAACTGCAAACTGCCCCTTTAGAAATAGAGATGAATTAAAACGATTGAGCGACATATGAAAAGATTAATCAATGCGATTGAGGGATGTATAGTAAGATTAATTAATTTAGTTTTGACTTTACAGGTTGATTAGAAATTGGCTCCGATTGATTCTTTCCCATAAAGACATTACTAAATAACTTGCGCCCACATGAAAAGTTTGGAAACGTTTAGAATTTTGCAAGGTATAAAATTGGTATGACAAACGGGAAGAAAAAATAGACGGAAACGTGCAAGGGATAAAAAAATGAAAAGATGGTTAAAGATGAGTCGAAAATAAACTGACGAGGCAAAATTAAACTGTACTTAACAGCCTACCAACTACCCCATTAAAAGTAAAGATTTAACGACGTATAGTAAGGTTAATTAATATTAGTGTCAAAAACAATCTTATATTATGAGACGGAAGGAGTATAATTTAGGTGACATATAGAAAGTTTAATTAATGTGATTGAATGGCGCATGATAAGTTTAATTAATTTAAATTTGGTCTTTAAAGATTGACACTGATTGATTCTTTTCCATAAATAGATTATTAAATAATTTATGCTCACATGAAAAGTTATCATACATTCATATTACGGGCTTACTTAGAGACTATTCGGAACCTCCGGTCTCAGAACTCCGCTCCGTGTGAAGAGCTCGGTTTGAGTGACTCCTTGAATTTGTGCTGCCACTCCCTCCGCTCCAGGAGCTGCAGTCGCGGAGAAGAGAGTATCCGAATACGGGCTTAGCTACGATTAATTGGTATGGTAAGAAAAAAGGGTAATAAAAACCAGATTAAGGTGGGATTTCCATTGAAAAATTGAAGGGGGAGGGTACGAGATGAACGACGTACCGGATTCCACTTTAGAAATAGAGAAAACCTAAAACATCAAAAACCCTCCCATCACAAAAAGTCGAACAAAAATACCACCGACGAGCTGGTAAGAAAATTCCACTGCTATTTTACTTACTAACGTGAGCAATGAATGTATGCCCGCCAATCGGTTATTTCTGCCCACCATCGGTGATTGGTAATTCACGATCCACCATTGGTAAATTTGATCCATGACCAAACATAGTGCATATAACCAACGTTTGACGCAAAGCTTGTTCACCATTTGTAAGGCCTTGTACAATGCTAGGTGCTTAGGGAGGTATTTAGAACCGAGTTTTGTTGAAACATCGGTGCCTATTTTTACATGAGAGACGCCTAACTAAGCGTCTATCCTATACAAATAAGCATCGATGCTTAAACAAAACCTGGTTTATTTCTCTAAGCACCTCTCCTAAGTACCTTACATTGTACAAGACCTAAGTGGCCAGATTATTGGGATGAAAATGTGTAAGGGCATATTTATACCCTAATGGTTTTTGATGATTTATGATAATACTTTTGCGAACTAATCGTGTGCATTAAGCTTTTAGAGATTATCAGGTGACACCAGACGATTATCTTACCCCTCACGAAGTTAAAGAGAAGACGGTGTCGTTTGGACGACTTAGTGTCGGTCGACTTAAGTCGTAGGAAATCCATACTATCAAGAAGGGGTCCACGGTTGGAAAGGCTAGGAGGAATCATCACGAACACTCGCACCCACATTCGTTCCCGGCAACATGGAGCCTTTGTCCTTGCCTATGCTCTTGCTCTCTTTGCCACAGCTGTAGTACCGCTCGGTTAAGAGGTAGTACCGTTCTTTACCGGTAGTACCACCCGACCAGGCGGTAGTACCGCTTAGGGAAAGAGGGGAGGGTTGCGCACCTCTTGCGTGGCATCAGACATTTGCGAAGCTTGTGTCTGATGCCCTGTGCCAGCACCTTGCTATAGTGGTAGTAGGGGCGGTAGTACCAAGCGGTACTACCCCCATCCCCTTCTGATGGTGCGCTGGTGCATAGATGGGCGGTAGTACCGCCCTCACCAGCGGTACTACCGCTTGCCTGTGGCTGGTACATGAGGTAATGGGCAGATTCCCCCACCTTCTATATAAAGGGTCTTCTTCTTCAAGAAGACTCACCTCTTCCTCCCCTAAGTTCCATTGTTGCTCCAAAGCTCATTCTTGCCTGATCTCTCTCCCTAGCCAACAATATTTGTTGATACTCTAGGGTTTGGTTGAGAGGGCCCCGATCTACACTTTCACCAAGAGAAATTTGATTCCCCCCATTAATCCCTTGCGGATCTTCTTACTCTTGGGTGTTTGAGCACCCTAGACGCAAGAGGTCACCTTGTAGCCATAGTCCATTGTGGTGAAGCTTCGTGGGGCCATTGGGAGTCTCCAATTCAGTTGTGAAGATTGCCCCAACCTTGTTTGTAAAGGTCCGACTGCCACCTTCAAGTGCACCACTAGTGGAATCACGGCACCTTGCATTGTGTAAGGGCATGAGGAGAATATGGTGGCCCTAGTGGCTTCTTGAGGAGCATTGTGCCTCCACACCGCTCCAATGGAGACGTACTTCCCTTTACTGGGAAGGAACTTCGGTAACACATCCTCGTCTCCATCGGTTCCTCTTATGGTTACTCCTTACCTTTACTTTGTGTAAGCTACACATTTTGTTTATCTTGCTTGCTTGTGTTGTTGTTGTGTTTAGCATCATATAGGTTGCTCACCTAGTTGCATATCTAGCCAACCTATTTGTTGCTAAGCCTCAATTGTTAAAAAAAGTTAAAAACTAGTAGTTGCCTATTCACCCCCCCCCTCTAGTCAACCATATCGATCCTTTCAATTGGTATCAGAGCCTTGTCTCTTTATTAAGGGTTTCACCACCCGAAGAGTATGGCTGGCAAAGAGGTGCGGTCTAGTGAAATACCCAAGGCCATGTGTGTGAACATGGTCTCTTGTGAGGATTTGAACGAGGACATAACCTCACTCAAATCTTCCATGACGACCGAGGTCAAATCCATGTTCAAAGAATTCCTTGATACTCTTAAACTTTCCACCAATGCGGTGCAAGTGGATAATCACACTAACTCGACATCGGATGTCAACTCCGGTAAGGAGCGGGCTAGTGTTGATAAGGATAATCATTCTCAAGGAATTAATGGGTCGGGGACCTTTGCCTCGGTTCCCCCTCCCTTGGTCTATGGAGGACCGGTGCACCCACCTCATATAGTTAATCTCGGTCCTCCTCCTAAACTTGTTAAGAATGATTTTGCTAATTGGATTTTTCGTATCAAGTCTCATTTGGACCACAGCTCAATTCAACTCATGCGAGTCATTGAAGAAGGATTCTATCCTCGTGATCCATGCAACCTCACTCCAAGAGAAGAGGCGGATAAACAGCTAAATTCCTCCGCCTTGTTCATACTCCAAGCTACAGTTCCTATCGGAGACCTACCTCACCTGCGTCCCTTCACCGTTGCTAAAGAGTGTTGGGAACACATTGTCACCATGTACAAGGGTAGCTCAAGCATTCAACGGTCAAACTATGAAGTTGTGCTTGATCAGTCAGATGAGTTTGTAATGATAGAAGATGAGGAACCACGTGAGCTCTATAGGAGGGTTACTACTCTTGTTGTTGCCCTCCGAGATCATGGTAGCAAGGATGTGGATGACACCTGGGTCAAGCGTAAGTTTCTGAAGGCCATCATGTCC
Source organism: Hordeum marinum (assembly GCA_022496015.1). Taxonomy (NCBI): domain Eukaryota; kingdom Viridiplantae; phylum Streptophyta; class Magnoliopsida; order Poales; family Poaceae; genus Hordeum; species Hordeum marinum. Next base: position 304,308,510 of record CM039673.1, read on the forward strand.
TACAACAAGGCCATGCCCGCCGTCATCCGCCAAAGACCGGACTTTCACACCTTGTCCTCTAGCGATGTGTTGGATGAATTTATTGCAATGAACATCTTGAACACGACCGCAGACAATGCTCTTGCTCACGTGCAACGGTCAAAGAAATTATCTCCCAACCTTGCTTTGAAGGCCAAGGTCAGTTAAGAGGGAGAATAAGAAGAAGAAGAAGAGGGTTGCCTCGAGGACACCAAATATGCTTACCATGAGCATATGGCTCTAGCGTCCAAGCAATTTTGGGGCAACAAGAGAAACACAAGGCCTAACTTTTCCAAAAACAACTCAAGCGGGTCAAAGAGAAAGCAACATGTGAGGACCAGCTACAACTATGGTAATGTGAGTCACTTTGTGGTGGATTGTCCATATTAGAAGAGGGAATACAATGGTGGCAAGCTCATCCGCAAAGATAAGGCCAAGCCTTTCCCCAACAAGACCAACTTTACCAAGAAGACTCCTCACAAAGTGTTGGTGGCTCAAGAAGAGTATGCCTCTGATGATGATGTTGATGATGAAGACACAAGTGGTGAAGGAATGGAAATGGCATCTGTGGTAATTGGATCCTCTACCCCAACAAAGGTGTCACTCTTCGGCGCCCCCAACGAGAACCACATCGCTAGGTGCCTCATGGCAAAAGGTATCACCAAGGTAACCTCCAACGCCAAAACCTCAAACATTAAAACGTCTATTTCTTCCACTCTGCCTTTGTTAGATTGTGTGGATGAATATGAGGAGGCGAAAGAGGGTGAGAATGAGTTTGACAAGTTCTTGTGTAAACTCAAGGGGAATCCAAGAAGCACTTCGTTGCTCTCTTGGAACAACTTGGTGAGGCCAATGACACTATTGAGTCTCAAGAAGAATACCTTGAGGAGTTGAGAGTCCATAGTCATGATTATGCCAATGAGATAGCAAATCTTTCCATTGCTCTTGATGAAGAGCGAGGTCTTTGTATGACTCTTGAGGAGTCACAAAATGATGACCTTGCTAAATTATGTAAAGATTATGATCATGCTATCGTTCTTAACCATGTGCTCAAATCTGAAAAGGTTGCACTTGGGCTTGGCCATGATCGACTTAAGGATGAGCTTGACTCACTTGACAATGCTCACAAGACATTGGAGAGTGCTCATGCTTCTCTTAAGGAGTCGCATGATCAACTCCAAGTAAAACTCACTAAGGAAATTTCCATGTGTCCTCCTTTTGTTCTAATTGATAATGCATCTTCTACTAACCCGTGTTGTGAGCATGCACATCTTGTGGAGGAAAATGCTAAGCTGAAAGAGCAGCTTGAGAAAGGACTTGTGATGTGTATCCAAGGTGAGAAGACTCTCAGTGATCTTTTGAGAAATCAAAAGGAAGTGATTGCAAAGGAAGGAGTTGGGTTTGCACCCAAGTACAAACATAAGAAGAAGGTGAAGACCAAGCAAGCTCCCCCGTTCATGGAAACTTTTGTCAAAGCAGGGGGGCCTACTCATGAGAAGAAGAAGGACATGGGTGTGGGTGGTAATGCCATGAAGGGCAAGCCCACACCCTCCAATAGGGTCAGGGACTTTAACCCCTCTTATATCTTATGTCATGCTAGTGATGGGCATGTTTATGCCAAATATGTTGGGTCTTCTTATGAGTACAATGAGTGGGCTATTTGGGTTCCTAAGACCCTTGTCACTAACATTGAAGGACCCATTAAAGAATGGGTACCTAAAATCAAGCATTGATCTATTGTAGGAGTTTGCTTCCAGAGGAGTCTCATGGTTGCTCGATAGTGGAGCAACAAATCATATGACTGGAAGCAAGGACTTGGTGGTGGACGTTCGACCCGATAAATATGTAGCCACTCAAGTCTCCTTTGGCAATGACACAATCTCAAAGGTATTGGGTCTTGGCAAGGTGGTTATCTATCCAACCTTAACCATTGAAAATGCCATGCTTGTCGAGGCCCTTGCATACAATTTACTTTCCGTTCGTCAACTTGCACTTATGGGTTTTAGTACTTTCTTTGGCATTGACAATGTGACCCTTTTGTGCAGCAAGACTCTTAAAGTAGCCTTTGTTGGGCATGTCGAAAACAGTCTCTATGTGGTTAGCTTATCGGAGCGACCCACTAAGACCGCGACATGCCTAATGGATAAAGTTGATGTGGGGTGGCTTTGGCATTGCTGACTAGCCCATGTCAATATGAGATCTTTGCAAAGTCTCCTCAAAGGGGTTCACATTCTTGGACTAACAAATGTGAGTTTTGCTAGAGATCGTGCTTGTAGTGCTTGTTTCGAAGGAAAGCTACATGAAAAGGCTCATCGTCCTACCACTAGGATTTACTCAAAAAAGACCCTAGAGCTCCTTCACATGGACCTCTTTGATCCTCCATATTTTGACAATCTTGGAGGGAGAAAGTATTGCTTGGTGATTGTGGATGATTACTCAAGATACACATGGGTATTTTTCTTCAAGAATAAGAGTGAGACCCAACAAACCGTCATCAACTTTGCAAATGAAGTCCAACGTACACATGAAGCAAAGATCCTAATGATTAGAAGTGACAACGGCACTGAGTTCAAGAACTACACCCTAGATGAGTTTCTCAGTGATGAGGGGATAAAACACCAATACTCCACTCCTTATACCCCTCAACAAAATGGTGTTGCGGAGAGAAAGAATCGGACATTGATGGATGCGGCAAGAACCATGATGGCAGAATTTAAATCTCCTTACAACTTCTGGGCCGAAGCCATCAACACTGCGTGTCATGCATCAAATCGGCTCTACCTCCGTAAAGGCTTGAACAAAACTCCTTATGAGATTCTTACCGGGAACAAGCCCAACCTCAAGTACTTCCAGGTGTTTGGTTGTAAGTGTTTCATTCTCAAGAAAGGTGTTCGTTTGTAAAAATTTGAATCTAAAGCTCATGAGGGTATATTTGTTGGTTATGCTGCAAACTCTCATGCTTACCGTGTCCTCAACAAGTCCACGGGACTCATTGAGGAGATGAATAACGTGGAGTTTGATGAAAATAATGGCTCCCAAGTGGAGAAAAGTGGTCTTTGTGATGTAGGTGATGAAATTCCTCCCCAAGCCATAAGAAGAATGGGAGTGGGATATTTCCTACCCATTGAGGAACCCCTTGTGGCTGAAGGAGAAGGACAATGTTCCACTCAAGTGGAACCATCACCGACGCATGACCCACACCCTTCCGAAGAACAAAGTGAAGGCCCTCAACCCCGTGATCAAGATCAAGAGCAAGATCAACTTAATGATGATGATTCTTCATCACACGATGATCGAGATCTTGCTCACACCCCTGTGCAAGCTCAAGATCAAGATGAAGGTCAAGCTAAAGATCAAGATCAAGATCAAGAGCAAGCATGTTCTAGTACCGGAGCTCGTCAAGCTACCAAGCCTCAACTCTCCATGGAGGAAATTCTTGAAAGACGAGCTGCCAAGATTGCTTCCAAAGTAAGAGTCAAGCAACATCTATTAAAGAATGTTTATGGAAGATTGAAGAGAGGGGTAACCACTCGTCGTCAATTAACAAACTTTTGTGCACATCATGTGTTTGTTTCTTGCTTTGAACCCCTCAAGGTACAAGATGCGCTCGAAGATGAGGAATGGCTTGAAGCCATGCATGAAGAAATCAACAACTTCGAGCGTAAAAAGGTGTGGCGATTGGTGCCAAGGCCAAAGGAGAAGCACAATGTCATTGGAACCAAATGATCTTTAAGAACAATCAAGATGCACATGGTATCATCATCCGCAACAAGGCAAGACTAGTGGCTCAAGGCTACTCCCAAGTCGAAGGTATCGACTACGATGAAACCTTTGTCCCTGTTGCTCGCCTTGAATCTATTCGCATGTTGCTTTCTTATCCTCTCATCATGATTTCATATTATATCAAATGGATGTGAAGAGTGCTTTCCTTAATGGTCCACTTAAGGAGTTGGTGTATGTCAAGCAACCCCTAGGGTTTGAAGATCCCAAGTTCTCCAATCATGTATATGTTCTCGATAAGGCACTCTATGGCCTTAAACAGGCCCCACGTGCATGGTATGAGCACCTTACCGAGATGTTGCAACATCGTGGGTTTGAAATTGGGAAAACCGATCACACTATTTTTACTAAGAGGGTTAACGGGAACTTGTTCGTATGTCAACTATATGTAGATGATATTATCTTTGGTTCTTCTAACAAAGCTTTTAATGATGAGTTCGCCGCAGTAATGAACAAAGAGTTTGAGATGTCTATGATGGGAGAGTTGAAGTTCTTCCTTGGATTCTAAGTCAAGCAACGAAGCCAAGGAACCTTCATCAACCAAGCTAAATACACTCAAGACATGCTCAAGAGGTTCAAGATGGATGAGCAACATGAGCTCAATCCTCCCAAGGCCAACACTCCTATGCAACTCAAATCCCAACTTGACAGTGATCCCAATGGTAAAGTTGTGGATCAAAAGGTATATCACTCCATGATTGGATCCTTGCTTTATCTTTGTGCATCTAGACCGGATATCATGTTGAGTGTGGGAATTTGTGCACGATTTCAATCCGCACCTAAGAAGAGTCACTATGTGGTTGCCAAGCAAATCTTTAGATATTTGGCTCATACCCCAAACTTTGGCTTATGGTATCCCAAGGGTGCTTCATTTGATCTCATTGGATATACTGACTCGGATTGGGCGGGAGACCTTGTGGAAAGGAAGTCCACTTTTGGAGGCTGCCAATTTATTGGTTGTTCTTTGGTAAGTTGGTCTTCTAAGAAACAAAATTGTGTTTCTCTCTCGTCCACCAAGGCCGAGTATGTAGCCACCGCAAGTAGTTATGCTCAGATTCTTTGGATGCGGCAAACCTTACAGGATTATGGTGTCAACTAAGTGCCTATTTACTACGACAATGAGAGTGCGATCAAGATCGCCAACAACCCGGTTCAACACTACAAGACGAAGCATATTGAGATTCATCATCACTTCATCCGGGACCACATCAAGCGTGGAGAAATTGATCTCATTCATCTTTATACCAAGGAACAACTTGCAGATATATTCACGAAGTCATTGGATGAAACAAGATTTCGCGAGTTAAGGCATGGGCTAAATATCATTCATTCGAGCAATGTGGCTTGACTTAGTGCACACCCCACCACACTCATCATTATGTCTTGTTTAGATGCAGGCATGGACTTAGGGAGAGTCTAGTTCTCTCAATGAACTATCCCTCCTCCTATTATGCATAAACTAATCAAAGTCTTTCACATCCGCCATTTTTTATGGTTACTGTGCTTCAAAGACGAGTTTTGGTCATGGGACCAAGGTTGAAATCTTTGTGGTGTCATACCAATTGACTCAAACATAGGTGGTGTCGGCCACCTCCCCTCCTAGCGAGGCATTTGCTTTTCTAGAAGCACGCTTTTGTGGTTTGAAGGTCTCTCCAACCTGCTTGTTTTGATTAAGATCGACTCCATCAAAATATTTTTCTGTTGGTTCCTCAAAGTTTTGATGTCTCCAACCTATTTTACAAATGAAACTCTTGCATAAGCCTTTTTGCTTGCTAGTTTTTCTATCACAATGTCACCCTGAGCGGTACTACCGCTATCGTGGGCGGTAGTACTAAGCGGTACTACCATTGTGGCAAGCAATACTATCGCCTGTGAGGTTCCAAGAAGGGATTTGGGGCGGGGCAGGGGAAGTGGAAACTTCCCCATACCCATTCACGCCTCTCTCCCGTGGCTCTCTCTCTCTCTCTCTCTCTCCAGGGAATTTCCAAGGCCGCAGAGGCCGTCGCCGGCCATCCGATTCCGGTCAAGCTGTCGCAAAACCGTCCGAAGGAGTTGATCTCCAACCCCCCACCCCCTCTCTCCATGGACGTCGGTATTGTCCCGTTTTTCACTCCCTAGGTCCTCCTCCGTTTGAATCTAGGTCATGTACAATGTGTGGTGTTTCTATCTATTTTTGGTCAAATCCAGGCATGATTCTCTTATAAAAGATTGCTAGGAAGTATTTCTCAAGGTTTAGCACTCAAATATGTCCATTTGACATCCCCGGTAGTACCGATTCTCACCGGCGGCTGTAGGTTCGCCTGTAGTTTTCGCCCGCGCGATACTACCGCCCCTTGGAGCGGTAGTACCAAGCGGTACTACCACTAGAGATGCCAACTGCCCATGTTTTTCTGTTATTATCTATAGAATTGCTTTTTTGCCTTATGCAAACTGTTTTACCCTCTTTTTCTCTCGTTTGGTGTTCTCGTTTGGTTTCCAGGTGGTAGGAGGAGGAACCCCATCCGTGACACTGGATCCAAGCGCCCTCGCATCTCAGAAGAGGAGAGATCTGCCAACCCCAATGCTCCTCCCAAGCAGCATACAAAGAGGTCTGCTTCCAAGAAGACAGGGCCATCCCTGGATAAGATCCCTATCAAAGATTACTGGGCCATTCGCCATCTCGATCCATATGTCACTCAAGAAAATGTTGTCCAAAACCGTCCCTTCTGGACCAAGCAGCAACTGCGTATCTACAATGAAGTGCTTCTAGGTAAGGAAAACATCTTTGTGCCAAATGTCAAGTCGATTGATATGGAGTTCTTGGAAAAGAATGCTCAATACTTTGGCCAGGCCATTGAGCTCTGTCAGAATCTTCAAACCACCCATCTTATGGAATTCAACAAGGACTTTGATGATGAGATGATTGTTGTATTTTATGCTACTATTTTCTTTGGGACTGATGATGCCCGGACTATGATTTGGATGACCAATGGAAGGAAGCTCACTGCCACATGGAAGGAGTTCATGGACCTTCTTCACACTGAGGATAAGGGGCTTGATGACCCTATCGGTTTCCACCCACACAAGGAAATTCAGGCAACTCACAAGCCCAATCTCTGGCCATACTCCACCGAGAAGGTATCATCCGCTACTGGTAAAGCTACTCATGTTCTGCAGCCGTTCCTTTATATTATGCACCGCATATTCCAAAACACCATGTTTCCTTGTGTTGGCAACTTGGACATGGTGCACTCCTATCTGCTGGATTTGTTGCTCTTTTGTCAAAATGTGAAGGGGTCTGATGAGGTGTCTTCTCTGGATATTTCTCACATCATGTGGTCTGAACTTCACTCTATTGTCTTTGATCGTAAGATTCTTTTTTATGGCCCATACCTGATGCTTCTTCTTGAGCACACTTGGTCTAAGACCTATCATGGCATCATCTTTGAGCATAGTGAGTTGGTCTCTCATAAGGTTATACATCTCCGTCAGAAGGACAAATGAGCAAACTATGTTGCCCCCGAGGCTGATTTGGCTGATGATGCGGATGAGGATGAGGATGATGAGGATGATGAGGACTTTGTAGTCTAGGGTGGTGTTGGTCCTCATTCTGCACCTCCTACTGTTGAGCCATCTTGGGCTAAGCAACTGAAGGAAAAGATGAAGAAGCTCTTTTGTCTGCAGGCTCACAATCAGTATGTGGCTCATGCTAATGAGAAGAAGGCTCTCAGTCGGCACAAGGCGCTTGGCAGGCATGTGGGAATGACGATTTCTAGTGGATCCGAGGACTCTATCATAGATGGGGATGTCTGGATTTCTTGCCATTGTAAGTGGGTTTCAGATGATGTTGTGCATGTGCCTGGTTTCATCTGCTCCTCCAGGCTCTAGCCCTTTCTCCCCTGAGTAGGGCGAATATTGATGATGGTTCTACAAACTGCTACCACCTCAGGACTTTTTAGTTCTCTCTTCCCTTTTGGTGTCTTGCTGCCAAAGGGAGGAGTGTTGGGGATTTGTCGAGTCACGAGCGTGTGTTTTAGATGTTGGTGTTTATTTGCTCGTGTACTCTTTTATCATTTGCTTTGCTTTGATTTATGCTTGTGAGATCTTTTAAGAACATGCCGTATGATGTGAGACATATGCTATCCTACTAGTATCATTTATGTCTTAAATATTATGTGAGTCATCCCTATCTTGTTCTCTTTACCTTACTCACATATCCTATCTTGCAATCATACGTCATATATCTCTTATTGCGAGTAGTTGTATGTCTATAAAATATAGGGGGAGTGTTGATCCTTGTGTGTGCACTTTGCATTCCAAAAGCATATCCAAGATAGTGCACACATCTAGGGGGAGCTCGTCTATATTTTCTAAGACTTTGGGGTTTGCTATTGCCTTTATGCTATTCACTGTGCAAATCTCGTGTTGTCATCAATCCACCAAAAAGGGAGAGATTGTAAGGGCATATTTATACCCTAATGGTTTTGGTGATTGATGACAATACTTTTGCGGACTAATCATGTGCATTAAGCTTTCAGAGATTATCAGGTGGCACCAAACGATTATCTTACCCCTCACGAAGTTAAAGAGAAGACGGTGTCATTTCGACGACTTAGTGTCCGCGGACTTAAGTCGTAGGAAAATCCGTACTATCAAGAGGGGGTCCGCAGTTGGAAAGGCTGGGAAGAATCATCACGAACACTCGCACCCCCATTCATTCCCGACAACATGAAGCCTCTGTCCTTACCTATGATCTTGCTCTCTTTATCTCAGCGGTAGTACCACTCGGTTAAGCGATATTCTTTGCCGGTAGTACCGCCCGACCAGGCGGTAGTACCGCTTAGGGAAAGAGGGGAGGGCTGGGCACCTCTCATGTGACATCAGACATTTGCGAAGCTTGTATCTAATGCCCCGCGCCAGCACAGTGCTGCAGCGGTAGTAGAGGCGGTAGTACCAAGTGGTACTACCGGCCCCCCTTCTGATGGTGCGTTGGTGCATAGATGGGCGGTAGTATCGCCCTCACCAGCGATACTACCGCTTGCCTGTTGCTGGTACAGGGGTAACGGGCATATTCCCCCACCTTCTATATAAAGGGTCTTCTTCTCCAAGAAGACTCACCTCTTCCTACCCTAAGCTCCATTGTTGCTCCAAAGCTCATTCTTGCCCGGTCTCTCTCCCTAGCCAACAAAACTTGTTGATACTCTAGGGTTTGGTTGAGAGGGCCCCGATCTACAGTTTCACCAAGAGAAATTTGAATTCCCCCACTAATCCATTGCGGATCTTGTTACTCTTGGATGTTTGAGCACCCTAGACGAAAGAGGTCACCTCGAAGCCATAGTCCATTGTGGTGAAGCTTCGTGGTGTCGTTGGGAGCCTCTAATTCGGTTGTGGAGATTGCCCCAACCTTGTTTGTAAAGGTCCGACTGCCACCTTCAAGTGCACCACTAGTGGAATCACGGCACCTCGCATTGTGTGAGGGCATGAGGAGAATACGGTGAACCTAGCGGCTTCTTGGGAAGCATTGTGTCTCCACACCGCTCCAACGGAGACGTACTTCCCTTTATCGGGAAGGAACTTCGGTAACACATCCTCGTCTCCATCGGTTCCTCTTGTGGTTACTCCTTACCTTTACTTTGTGCAAGCTACGCATTTTGTTTATCTTGCTTGCTTGCTTGTGTTGTTGTGTTTAGCATCATATAGGTTGCTCACCTAGTTGCATATCTAGCCAACCTATTTGTTGCTAAGCCTAAATTGTTAAAGAAAAGTTAAAAACTGATAGTTGCCTATTCACCCCCCCCCCCCCAGTCAACTATATCAATCCTTTCAAAATGCATGTCCACCACAGTAAGCTTTCACTTCTAAGGACGCGTTTGGTTGCGTGCGTCGTTTTTGGACACTTTGCATACTTGATTCAGTTGGGTCTGGTTGAGTATATGGAGGCTAAAAACCAACATCTGCCTGTTGATTGGTTGCCTGCATTGCATCAAGGCCCAGCTGGATGCATGTTGTTTAGTTGCTTGTGTTTATGATTCGAATTTGAGCAGGTGCAAAGCACGGTTATTTGGTTATGTGCAAGCACGTAATCTACTTACCTCTTTCAAATGTGATGGACTTACCATCCATTTATCAGCACACAACACACACAAGACACAACAGAAAGATCAACCAAGGCCAAAGCAAGAACAAAACAAGAACAAGTAAGAACAAACCAAGTACTGAAGGTTATAAAACAACAGGGCATCCCATGCCCCTGCTGGACCCCAGGGTGTTGCTCCTTGGGTAAAATACAAACAAGTTCACAGCAAAAGGATCGATTGGGTTTCAGTTCAAACCTACATTACTTAACTACAAACTATGAGGAACAAGCTATATAGCATGAGCAATGTCATCGACGCATTGTGCTTGAAACACCTGACCCTGCAAATGTTGGATCTGTTAGCGTTGAAGATCTGCACCTTGAGCCTCATGCCATAAAGCTTGAAGACTACAAGGTCGCCGGGGACAATCTTATGCCGGGAGCAGAAGTACTCCTAGCCACGCCCCAACACCATGTGCCCCTTAAAGTAGTGCACCCAGATCCAAAACTCGCATCACTTGTTGACAAAAAGATTGACGATGCAAGGAAGACCGATAACCAGCCATTGCTTCATCACCGACCTGAATTTAGGCGAGATGATAAACATGACGATGTCTTTCTGGTCCCTGATCTGCAAGTAGAACCTGATAGGTTCCCGTGCACTCGCAGCCGGTCCTGGCTGAAACATGCTGTCGATGGCTCCCTGGCTGGCGCAGTAGCCGGAGAAAGAGGAGTCGATGGCTCCCTGGCTGACGCAGTAGCCGGAGAAACAGGAGACAACGAGGCCGCTGGTGGTGGTCAGCCTTGCATGAGATCGGCATCGCTAGGTCGGGCAGATCAGAAGTCTTGGACAGGACCCACTCCATGGCTCCAAGGCCTTGATGGAGACCAGCTGCGGTGGCCACTGCGGGTCTGCGGCGACGGTGGCTGCAGGTTTGGACGGACGAGCCGATCCGTAATATCCGGATCGGTGGTTTGCGCACATCACCAAGAGTCCAGAGTTATATATTGTCGCTCGTACTAATTCGTGGTGCAAACATCACCTACAATTTATATCAGATCAACTGAATGCCACAAATGCCATCAGCTGTAATGTCTTAAGAACCACCTAAAGTTTCATACGTCATTATTCGAAAATATTTAACAAAATCGGTAGGCCGAGATGATCTAACCTGAACACTCAAGCCACCATTTTACAACCATTTTGTATGTATACTTATCTGACAAGTGACTAGTGCAGCGTAACCTTTTTCTTACTATAACTACTGCAGTGTAACCTATTCTATGTCCTATCCATGTGGTTAAAGAAAAGGGCATATCAGATACAATTATACAGTATATATCTATACTTATGCCTAGTTCGTGTAGAAGGAGCGTTAGTGGTATTATGCAGCCTCGTATAACTGTTGACTACGTTAGTGGTATTATGCAGCCTCGTATAATTGTCGACTACAGCAGCACGTGCTTTACCTCCAGCGAAGAATGCGTTCCTTAAATTCTTGGTTAATTGGTCTCTTGACAAAGAATTCCAGACTTCTGACGGGTTCGGCTTTCAGTTAGCTGCTGCGACCGTGCATCCTCTTATATGAATGATCTCAGATATGAAGCGCCTCAACCGCTCTCCAGCACGCCCAGGCCTGACAACGTTAATGTCACCCCATTCCGAGCACGACTTCACATCCCCGCCTCCTTGCTTTTCACCCAAATTTGGGCACCACACACCAGGAACCAACTGGAGCGAAGAACGGTTCAGTAGCTCATCATCAGCCTTCTTCAGCACTGGTGCATCCTCCGCAAACCGCCTTGCGAAGGCAGTGCTGCTCTTCACCATGTTATCAAAATGCGTTTCATCAAGAATACGGGGCTCCAGCCCAGGAGGATCGTCCCAAACAAAGTAACGTAGATCGCTGTTGACAGTGGTGTTTCTAAAGTCAGATGAACTGCATATGACAGTCTGGAAATAGGACTCCATGGAGTAGGCAGCGTTGGCAAAGTACATCAGTAGCCTACGGGGGAGGTTGTCCCAACCATGCACGCAATGTTCAGTGAAGTTTCTACTCAGAATTACCCATGGAGAGCCTGCGAGACAGGAAAAAACATTCAAAAATGCATATATGTGTACATCGTACTGTCAAGGAGGAATTAGTGAGGGTGCTAAGTGTAAGTTAAGCTAGTGAATGTGAACTTAAACATAACGTCAAGGAGTATCTGAACTTTCTTATATTTGAACACAAGAGTCCTAATTACGTGGATCGTCACTAAATTTTAAGAAATACTAGCAAATGGTACATGCTTCTCATGTTCGACCCAATGTTGCCATTAAAAACTTAGGCTATGAGTTATTTTTTACAATTTCACTACAACTAATCACTTAAGATTATACCATCGAGAACAGAGGCAACAACTAGGGGTACTAACAAAAACTTAGCCCTTTTCGAAATCACTATCAAGTGGGATGTGCATGGCTAAAATACATTAGGACTTATCTGGCTATGTATCAAATGTTTAATTTGGCCAAAGTTTTCTTAATGTACCTCTGTTTTGTTTCCTTAACTTATATCATGGTGTGATATTTCCCAAGTTCTCGCGTGGATTTATTTGTACTCGGTACTTGTGTAGGATTTTTAATCACCCACAATTTTTTTCAGCATTTTTGCAACACATCGATGGCAAAGCATCGATAGCTTTCTTCCTTTATCTATGACCATCATGAATCACGTTTTCAACGCCTCCAGCAGGAAAGAAAATGAAGAATGGGCTGTAGAAAATTGTACTCTTACAGTTTGCTTTGGATTTTTCAACTTATTAACAAATTCAACTTCAATGGAAAAAGTTAGGGAAGCCCAAGCTCTTTGGAATGCTTATAGGACATAAAGTTACATTTTAAATATTGGAATTGCTTTTCTTATGTGGACCAATAAATTCTTATAAAGAATTTGATTATCATAAACATTAGTTATATATATACTTCATGGAAATTAGGTAGATGCGCTATCTCTCTTGTTATAAGCATAATAGCTACTGGTGAAGGACGAGGGGATTAGATGGTGTGAGTACTCGACAAGCTGTTCAATGGAGAGAATGAGAGCTTTGCCATTGAGCTGGACGACCCCTTTGATGATACCAGAAGGCATTTTGGGCGATGAATGCAGGAGCCTAAGGTCGGGGAGGCTTTAAAAAGGATGAAAGGAGGCAAGGCGAGCGGCCCTGATTGTATCCCCGTTGAGGTATGGAGAGACTTTGGGGACATAGCAATAGTATGGCTAACTAAGTTTTTCGACCTCATTTTTTCGGACAAACAAGATGCTACAATAATGAAGATGGAGTATATTAGTAGCAATCTTCATGAACAAGGGGGGTGTTCAAAGTTGTACTAATTACCATGGAATTAAGCTGATGAGCCATACAATGAAGCTATGGGAGAGAATCATTGAGCATCACTTAAGAGGAATGACAAGCATGAACACAAATCAGTTTGGTTTCATGCCTGGGAGGTCGACCATGGAAACCATTTTCTTGGTACGACAACTTATGGAGAGATACATGTAGCAAAAGAAGGACATGCATATGGTGTTCGTTAACTTGGAGAAGGTGTACGATAAGATACCGCGGAATGTCATGTGGTGGGCCTTGGAGAAACACAAAGTCACAAGAAACTACATTACCCTTTCAAGGACATGTACGATAATGTTGTGACAAGTATTCGAACAAGTGATGGCGACACTGATGACTTTCCTCTTAAAATAGGACCGCACCAGGGGTCAGCTTAGAGCCCTTATCTTTTTGCTTTGGTGATGGGTGAGGTCGCAAGGGATATACAAGGAGATATCCCATGGTGTATGCTCTTTGCAGATGATGTGGTGCTAGTCAATGATAGTCGAACAGGGGTTAATAAGAAGTTAGAGCTATGGAGACAAACCTTGGAATCAAAATGTTTTAGGCTTAGTAGAATTAAAACCGAATACATGAGGTTCGGTTTCAATACTACAAGGCACGAGGAGGAGAATACCCTTGATGGGAAGGTGGTGCCTCAGAAGGACACCTTCGATATTTGGGGTCAATGTTGCAGAAGGATGAGGATGTCGATGAAGATGTGAACCATAGAATCAAAGTCGGATGGATGAAGTGGCACCAATCTTATGGCGTTCTCTGTGACAAGAGAGTGCCACAAAAGCTAAAAGGAAGGTTCTATAGGCCGACGATTCAACCTGCAATGTTGTATGGCGCTGAATGTTGGCCGACTACAAGGCGTCATGTTCAACAGTTAGGTGTAGCGGAGATGCACATGTTGAGATGGATGTGTGGAAAGGAAGGACCGGGTCCGGAATGATGATATACATGATAGAGTTAGGGTAGCACCGATGAAGAGAAGCTTGTCCAACATCATCTGAGATGATTTGGGTATATTCAGCACAGGCCTCCAGAAACTCCAATGCATGGCGGACGGAAGAAAATGTGCCGATAATGTCAAGAGAGGTCATGGTAGACCGAACTTGACATGGGAGGAGTCCGTAAAGAGAGATACGAAGGATTGGAATATACCAAAGAACTAGCCATGGACAGGGGTGTGTGGAAGCTTGCTATCCATGTGCTAGAACCATAAGTTGGTGGCGGGATCTTATGGGTTTCAGCTCTAGTCTACCCTAACTTGTTTGGGACTAAAGGCTTTGTTGTTGTTGTTGCTGCTGCTTTGTGCAGCCCAATCCAAATGGTCAAGGGACAAAACAAAAGTACGAGAAAAGACAAATAAACAGCCAACTGAAACACACGCACGCATCGAACCAGCCCAATGGGAACACACGCACACATCAAGAGGAACAAAAAAGCTGCGGCAAAGACAAGGCCAAGGCCAAGGGGAGGGCAGGGGAGTTGGGAAAAGGGACTACAAAACAGTGATGATGTCATATTAGATATTTTATGTCATATCTAGGTGAGCCTTAGACATACCCTTTAATTATTATTTTCTTTCTAAAGAAGTGTCTGTATGCTTATAATTCTAAACTCATAATGTCTGATTCAGCATGAGGGCCAGTCGTAGTGATCTTTAATTAATCAATAGCACATAAAAGAACAATTGGTTGGTGATTTTGTTGCAGATTTAACAGCGCCAGGGTTTAAACAAACCTATTTGAATCACTGATGTCCTTTTATATATTTTTAGAGAAGTTTTAAATACCGAAAAAGACCTGAACTAGAAACGATGTTTGCACACACCTGTGAATATCTTGAATGCCTCAGGCATTTGTCTTGTTTCTGTCGCAGGAAAGAGCTGGGTATTCTTGTCCATATATAGACTTGAGTCAACAATAAGTTTTTCAAACCTTTCATGCCTGAAAGGGCCAAGGAAAATATTTAGGAAACGAAACATAATATGCAAGCTACTCCCTCTGTTCCACAACATAAGAGCGTTTTGCATTCTAGAAATTTTCCTGCTTACAGAACTCACTCTTTCCATCCGAGGTCACTTGTGTGATCAATAAAGTTGAGGTGCCTTGGTACAGAAGAAAATGCATAAAAAAGATCTGCATTAAAACAAAAAGATGCTTTAAATTAATAAAACAAAGTGAAAGGGATGATCAATAAGTTAACTAGAATACCCCCCCCCCCCCCCGAGTGCATTGGGCACTCTGCCAAAACAATATCTCTATGAACAATATATCTCCGTAAAACAAACAAGTAAACAATATATGCCAAGCAGTTCTATATGTGCTGTCTTCATTAGTGTACATTTGTTGGTTGTGTGCAGAAAATGACATTTGTCATATTTTGTCAGATTTTTATATAAAGGAAAATGTGCACACTCCTACTGAGGGGCAGCAAGCAGCAATATTTTTTTACCATAACCTGATGGTATAAAATCAAACGAGAAATCGTGGGCAATGCCACTGACCTTGCACAGTGTGACTGGGCACATGAACCCACACACGCTTGTGATGAGCGGGATGTAAGGCATACCATGGGTAGCGCACTAAGCCCTGTTCGCATTATCCTTCTTGTAAGAAGTTCTTTTATTCGCAGGATATAGACTTTTACGGATGAGTTACCTCCGTAAGGCGGGTCATAGTGAGAGTAACTTAGCTAGTAACATAACACATTTCAAGACAAGTTTGCTTATGTGGCATGTAGTTAATGAGGAGAGAGATGTTTGAAGTAACATAATATGTTACTGTAACATAACGCAACCCACAGAAAATGAGTCTACAATCTAATAAATGCAATTACCTATGATACTAGTACTTCTATGTTACTTTGCACTATGAAGGTAGTAGTAAGATAAACTAGTGTCATGACACTACTCTAAGTTACTCCCCACTATGACTAGCCTAAGAGTCAGCTCGTAAGTCAAGCAATTTTTTTAGGGGAAGTCAAGCATTATTGGTATATTAAATAAGGCTCAAAGATAAAAATGCCACCGTTCTGGCTAACCTCAGTCTCTTAAATACGGTGCCACTGGCAATCTGTCATATCAACTGAAAGTGCTTTGTGTGACGTTTGAGCAATATCCCAATGATAGCTCTCGCTGATTATCAAAATTCAGTAGCACACATGAGTAGGTTGTTGCATAACTGATTAAGCAAGTACAGCACCGCGGAGTATGGACAGCTACCCGTAGAAGACCGTTCGAACAATTCAGCGCAAAAAAAAAAAAAAAATTACCGCAACGCCGTTAAGGACAACACTTAAATTGGCACAACCAGAAACAGAGTTGTACAAAGGTGCAGCTAGTACCAAACATTTTCCAGGACTAACAGCACGATCAATGCACCGTATCCAAGTTCAAAACGTGAGATTTTAGACTGATTCATAGCTTGTAATTCGCCCCAACTCAATGGTAATTTGTGTACAATTAAGTCGTAACTCGCAAGAAAGAAATCCATCTCATGAGTCCTGAGAGACAAGCAATGCATCAAATCGCAATCACAACGATTACCACATCGCATCTCCTCCACAACCATCCAGAAAAATCAACTATAGTACGTACTCCATAGAAAGGAAGAGTGATTGCTAATCGTTATATTAAAAAGCATAGAAAATTAATTAAACTGGGAAGAGTGTTTGCTAGAAGTATCTATCTTACCATCCTGCGTGACGAGAGGATAGTCCCAGGAGCTGAGCGTGACGAGCCAGTCCCAGTCAGCCCCAATCCTGAGCAGCACGGCGGCGCCGTGCAGCGCCGCGGCCAGCACCGAGGAGCCCGTCCTGTCTACCGCGTAGCTCTCCCCTACCACGTCGACGTTCGCGAACTCCCTCCACGCCACCTCGTCCCGCGCAGCGGCGGCCAGCTCCGCCCGCTCGTCCCGCGACGCCCCCGCGTCCAGGTGCAGCAGATACCGGTTCCTGGGGTGGTACACCGCCCTGAGCAGCCTGAGGACCCTGCGGCCCTCTCCGCCCGTGCCGGATATCCAGTACGCGAAGGAGGGCGGGCTCCCGGGACCCCTCGCCACGAGCGGCTGGACGCGCGCGCGGGGGTAGGCGAGCCCGTACGGGGAGGCGCGGAAGAGCACCAGCAGCGCCGCCGCGGCCAGCGCGGCGGCCGCGATGGCCGGGGGCAAGCGGCACGGCCTCATTGCACCGAGTTTCATCTTTTGGGAGCCTTGACCCGCGCGGCCGGCGGCATGAGATGTACGGAACTGGAAGCGCGGTAATGAGTGGTAACGGCGGCGAGCTGAGGCGTGCGCGTTACGGCGGGGGCGAGGTGGTCGTCGTTGATTAGTGCGTGGTTTGGAATTGGATGCTTGGACTGAGGGACGGGGACAGGAGGAGAGTTTAAAAAGGTTAGGCGGCACGGCACGGGCGTAACGTGGCGTCGTGGGCCGAAAGGTCCAGAAGGAGGTGAGGTGCGGTGGTGGGAAGTTACCAGTTGGCATTTAGTTGGGGTGGGCCGCGGGTTTTATGAGCAAAGTATAATAGAGCTGAGTCGGCGGGTTATAAAAAATAAATTAATATATTTTTGTTTAGTTGGAGGAAAGAGAAGAGAAGAGAGAAGGTAAGCGGGCTCTTGGTGAAGAGCCAGCTCTAGCACGTGTTCCTAGGCACTTTGTGAGAGTGAAAGGTGGGTTATAATAAAAAAATTGTACATTTTTCTAATCAACTATTGTACATATAGGCTATAGATGGCATTGCAATGACTTATAGCCAGCATTTAGCTATACTATTAACCATGCTCTAAAGGGCGGCGGGCCGGCGTTCGGTTTGAGGGCAACACGAACGCGCGGATAGGAGCATCAGCGACTGTAAAAAGCTTCCCCGCGCGCGGTAAAAACGTTTTTATGCGTGCCGAGCGGTTTCGTGCGAACATCACGTCCGGCATGCGGTTTTGCGCGCTCCAGCAGGTGCGGGGAAGTTGTACTAGTTTTGGCGTGTCGCGTCCGGCGCGCTCTATAAAATCCGTCGTTCGCGGCCAGCACTTTCCCACCTCGCCACACACCCGTCCGCCGCTCTTTCCTCGCTCAGCCGCTGCTCTTCCCATCCCGTCACGCGCCCCGCCGTCGCCGAACCACCCTGCCGCCGCGCCGTCGGGATTGTCGGGCTTCCGCGGCGTCCGAGAGCGCCCGTTCGGCGCCTTCTCCGCGAAGATACGGTCCAGCGACATGCGCCTCGGCCTCGGCACCTTTGACACCACCCACGAGGCCGCCCGCGCGTACGACGCGGCGGCGTGTCGCCTCCGGCGGCCTCATAGGGAAATGAACCTCCCTGAAGTGATGACGCGGGTGTGGGCGGAAGAACTCGCGCCTCCCTCGCAGCTTGTCATCGATGAGGACCGTCGCGAGAACCGAAGGCTGGAGCGCCGCCTCGGCATCGCCGAGACGGACGAGGTGGCCATGACAGCATGGCGCGAACGGTTCTCGCAGGACGTCATCGACGAGCGCGTTTTCTTTGCGGAGAGGAGGGCGTAGAGGAGGATGTAGAGGAGGGAGGAGAGGAGGGCGGAGCGAGCCGGCTATCGCGACGACAAGCGTACGCAGAAGGCGGTCGCGGAATTCAATGTCGCCCTTGGAGAAGAGTCGTCTTGGGACTCCAACGATGAACGCTTTCTTGATGCCTTCCTTGAGATTTCGTCGACGGACAGTTCTTTTGATGACATTTTTACATCGGACTCGGAGGACGACGAGTAGTTTTTTAGCTTGCCTATGTGCTTTTTTTATTTTATCTACTAGCTATGTTTTATCTATGCATGTTTTTATTTATGTATCATTGAGCTATGTTTTATCGAAGACCATTTGTATTATGCGCGTGCTTTTATAGCGCGTCTGCTGGAGCGTCGCAGGCGCGCACAATTTTGTTGCGGCCATTGGAGCCGACGCTCGCCGACACGCTAAAAAACGCAAGTCGCGCGTTGTAAAACCGTTTTGGACGCCGAGCAGAGCGCGTCTGTTGGAGATGCTCTAATGGCATCAAATACTCATAGGCTGCCTCATAGAGAAAACAAATACCCACAGACAATGGCAGACTCAGGAATGGGCCAAGCCCCGGATGAACTGGGCCAGGCCCCAAGCAGCCTTTGTTGACTATAGCATATTACTACAGTATTTGCTACAGTTAGCAAAGCAGATGGGCCTCACGCCCCATGCCGCCGCCTGGGCTGCCTCGTGCCCAAATCTGCCACTGCCCACGGACATGTTTGAACATTTTCGCGGATAGAAGTTAGGGCACCTGCCATTCAACCATGAACACCTAGTACACGTTTGGTTACCTGCATTAACCTCAATCAGTCTTGACAGGAAAGAAATGAGTCTGTTTGGTTGCCTCGCCTGCATACAAATCTTGGCCCACACGAATCTTAAAGTAGTGCTTACCCAGGCCGCTAGGAACAGCCGAATTGGCAGTTTCTAGCAAGCCATACTGGGGCGATGCATGGGAGGAGAACGACACACTCCGCAGTTGCGGGCAGGGAGATGGTGGGAGCGATGGTGCATCTCCGAAAAAGTGGCGGGACGAATTGACGTCACCTCCCGTCGATTCGCGGTCGCCCATATAGCCAGGGATCGATGCACCAAAACTCCCGCCACCATCCCCTCCTATTGAGCTTTCACTCCGGCTTGGATCCACTTCGACGACGAGGTAAGCGACGCAACTATTCCGGCGACTGGTTGGCTATGGCGGTGGATCCATTCCTCCTCTTCTCCTTCATGCTGCATCTCCTGTGCGGCTGCTCCGATAGCGTTTGTAACATCAATGACCCCCTCCCCTCTACTAGTTCTAGCTAGATCTAGCGATGTGGTGGGGTTGGACCTTCCGATCTGTTCAACTATGATGTTGCGGTAGCTAATTGGGATGGATTTGAAGCATGCTAAGGGTTGTTTTTGTGATTGCTTGCTTAGATATTCATGGATGGATTGGTAGCATGCTTAGATGTGTGGTATGCTAGTGTGCAAGTGTTAAACAAAGTCATCCACTAGTGTGCAAGCAATTGATGGATTTGATAATGTTGTCTTGAACTAGATCATCCAATGTTTGTATGTGTTACTATTAGTTTATACTTACTGATAGTTTATACTATCGATGTGTAGTGTGGTGTTCATGTTTATTGCTAGTTCATATTGTCGATGTGTAGTGTGTTGTGTTGTTGACGACGCTTGCGTTTGTAGGACATGAGCACACAAGAGTTTAGTCTGGACCTCGTGTCGTCCGACAGCCAGTTCCCGACGTCCTACGTCAAGGACTCCCAGCCTAAAATCTACCACGTGCTTCTTGATTAAGAGGTTTTTGAGGTGTCGCCTATGGTTCCCCCATTTGTGCTGGCTCAACCCAATGCTGCAGCTCATGTTGCTTCTTGAAAGGCAGCCGCAAAGGAGAAGAATGATGGCAGGGGATGTAACATGAAATGACAGCCGTTCCTCTCCACTTCATGCTTAACAAGATGTGTGAGATCATATCTGGTGGAGTGAGGATTGACAAGGGCTTCAAGGAGGTGCACTAGAATGATGTGGCAAAGCAAGTGTTCAAGTTTTGTGGCTAGGAGGTGACATCGACCCAGGTTTACAACCACCTAAGGAAGTGGAGGACGAGGTGGATCATCCCTTCCAAGCTAGGAGACCTCAGGCGGTGCTCCATGGGATGAGGAGACCTGCACGATCCTGCTGGAGGTAGAGCACTACCAAGGCCACATCCCGGTTAGCTCACATACCATGCCATTCTAACTAATCGGTTGCTTAAGCCTATGAACCATTGTCGTACTAACTAACCACCACTATTTCTTTCTTGGGCTCACCCTAAGGACGCAGAGTTCCTCAACACACCTATCCAGAACTACCACCAGATGCAGCAGATATTCTCCTTCGGGGTCGCAACCGTCAAGCATGCCATGGGCTATGGTCATTCGCTCGGCTCGCCGATGCCCATGATGCCTGACTATTCAAATGCCCGGGAGTCATACACCATCAACATTGATCCTCTTGAGAAGGATGGTAGTACATTTCTGTGGTTGATAGGAAGAGGAAGCGGACAAGATTCATGGAGGAGGAGCTCAGCGTCCTTAGCAGCATGACTCACACAGTGAAGGAGGTGGCCATCGCCATTAGGGAGAGCAAGACGCTCGATGTCCACCAGGAGCTCTACAGTGTCGTCATGGAGCAAGGTGGCTTCAGCCCGGAAGCTTTCATGGTGGCTCTCAGCCACCCGCTTGATGATAACCCACAAGTATAGGGGATCAATTGTAGCCTTTCTTGATAAGTAAGAGTGTCGAACCCAACGAGGAGCTAAAGGTAGAACAAATATTCCCTCAAGTTCTATCGACCACCGATACAACTCTACGCACGCTTAATGTTCGCTTTACCTAGAACAAGTATGAAACTAGAAGTACTTTGTAGGTGTGACGGGATAGGTTTGCAAGATAATAAAGAACACATAAATAAAAACTAGGGGCTGCTAAGATAAAGAAACAACTAAGTTAGTTTAACGAGTGTGGAAAAGTGGTGGTAGGAGTTGCGGAATTGTCCCTAGGAAATCGATAACTAGACCGGTCGTCATTATTGCAATTTTGTATGAGGGAGAGGCATAAGCTAACATACTTTCTCTACTTGGATCATATGCACTTATGATTGGAACTCTAGCACGCATCCCCGACTACTAAAGATCATTAAGGTAAAACCCAACCATAGCATTATAAGGTATCAAGTCCTCTTTTACTCCCTTATGCAACAACCCACCTACTCAGGTTTATGCTTCTGTCACTCAAGCAACCCACCATAGGCAAATCATGAACACATTGCTACACCCTACAACGAGGATCCCTCACGCTTGCGCGACACAGAGAGCACCATAGGATAGCACCAATAATAAAACATGCAACTCAAACCAATCATGATCATCAATCAACCCGTAGGACAACAAAAATCTACTCAGACATCATAGGATGGCAACACATCATTGGATAATAATATGAAGCATAAAGAACCATGTTCAAGTAGAGGGTACAACGGGTTGCGGGAGAGTGGACCGCTGTAGATAGATGGGGGAAGGTGATGGAGGTGTTGGTGAAGATGACGGAGTTGTTGAAGTAGATCACCGTCACGATGATGGCCCCAGCGGCGTTCCGGCGCCACCGGGAGAGAGGGGGAGAGAGCCCCCTCCTTATTCTTCTTCCTTGACCTTCCCCCTAGATGGGAGAAGGGTTTCCCCTCTGGTCCATGGCCTCCATGGTGGTGGAGGGGCGAGAGCCCCTCCGAGATTGGATCCCTCTCTCTCTGTTTCCTTCTATTTTTGCGCTCCAAATTCTGGACTTTCACCGTTTCTTAAATATCTGGAGATCCGTAAATTCGATCGGGCTGAAATTTTTAGGGTATTTTTATTATAAAAATATCTTCCTTGCGGCCAAAGAACAGCTCCAACCGACCTAAGGGGTGGCCACAAGACTGCCAAGCGCGGCCAGGGGGGTGGGCCGTGCACAACAGGCTTGCCACCTCCTCGGGCATCGTCCCGCGTTGATTCTTTTTCAAAAAAATCACATATATTCCAAAAAAATCTCCATAAGTTTTTATCGCGTTTGGACTTCGTTTGGTATGGATATTCTGCGAAACAAAAAACATGCAACAAACAGGAACTGGCACTGGGCACTGGATCAATATGTTAGTCCCAAAAATAGTATAAAAAGTTGCCAAAAGTATATGAAAGTTGTAGAATATTGGCATGAAATAATCAAAAATTATAGATACGATGGAGATGTATGAGCATCCCCAAGCTTAATTCCTTCTCGTCCTCGAGTAGGTAAATGATAAAAAAGATAAGTTTTGATGTGGAATGCTACCTAGCATAATCTTGTTCATATAATCTAATCATGGCATGAATATTAAGACACGAGTGATTCAAAGAAATAGTCTATAATTTGACATTAAGACAATAATACTTCAAGTATACCAATAAAGCAATTGTATCTCTTCAAAATATAATGGCAAAAGAAAGTTATCCCTACAATATCATATAGTCTGGCTATGCTCCATCTTCCCCACACAAAGTATTTATATCATGCACAACCCCGATGATAAGTCAAGCAATTGTTTCACACCTTTTATGTTCTCAAATGTTTTCAACTCTCACGCGTGTGAGCCATGGATATAGCACTATAGGTGGAATAGAATATGGTGGAGGTTGTGAATAAAAAGGAGAAGATAGTCTCACATCAACTAGGCGTATCAACGGGCTATGGAGATGCCCATTAATAGATATTAATGTGGGTGAGTAGGGATTGCCATGCAACGGATGCACTAGAGCTATAAGTGTATGAAAGCTCAAAAAGAAACTAAGTGGGTGTGCATCCAACTTGCTTGCTCATGAAGACCTAGGGCCATCATTGAAATATACAAGCCAAGTTATATAATGAAATTTTTTCACTAGTCTATGAAAGTGACCAAATAGGAGACTCTCTATCATGAAGATCATGGTGCTACTTTGAAGCACAAGCGTGGAAAAAGAATAATAGCATTGTCCCTTCTCTCTTTTCTCTTTTTTTATTCTTTTTAATTTTTTGTAATTTTTGGTGGGCATCTAAGGCCTCTCTTTTTTATTTGGGATTCGTTGGCCTCTTTTATTTTTCATAAAGTCCGGAGTCTCATCCCAACTTGTGAGGGAATCATAGCTTCCATTATCATTTCCTCACATGGGAAAATTCTCTAATAATGATGGTCATCACAATTTTATTTACTTACAACTCAAGAATTACAACTCGATATCTAGAAAAAAATATGAATCTATATGAATGCCTATGGTGGTGTACCCGGATATGCAATGATCTAGCATAGCAATTGACATCAAAAAATGGACAAGCCATGAAAACATCATGCTAGCTATCTTACGATCATGCAAAGCAATATGAAAATGATGGTGCGTGTCATAATAAACGGAACGGTGGAAGTTGCATTGCAATATATCTCGGAATGGCTATGGAAATGCCATAATAGGTAGGTATGGTGGCTTTTTGAGGAAGGATATATGGTGGGTGTAATGCACCGGCGAAAGTTGCGCGGTACAAGAGAGGCTAGCAAAGGTGGAAGGGTGAGAGTGTGTATAATCCATGGACTCACATTAGTCATAAAGAACTCACATACTTATTGCAATAGTCCATTAGTCATCGAAGCAAAGTATTGGACGCATGCTCATAGGGGAGAGATTCGTAGGAGTTAACCATCGCGCGCTCCCGACCCTCACACAAAGGTTGACAATCAATAAACTAATCATGCTCCGACTTTCTTACATAATGGTTCATCATTGCTTGTTGTTTGTGTGTTCCAATGCTTGTTTCTTAAACTTATTGCTCATTTGCACTTCTAGGGCAAGTTGTATGCGGTGTTTGAAGGAGGGTTCCAGGGGTTTATAGTTCATGGGAAGCTTGCATCCAACAAGTTTCAGGGTATAGTGAGAACAACCACAGAAGGTGATCAGAGCATCCCATGGTCATCCCCATGGATCCATCACCAACACTTGAAGCTCCAAGTGGTCCTATGACAAGAGCTCGTAAACGTGTAATTGAAACTGAGGTGACATCTCTCCTTAGTGATTCTCCATTTGATACTCTCGGTACTTGGATGCTACCTCATGCGGAGACCCTATGCAGGCTTAGGTACCATGAGGATGACCTCGAAGACGCTCGGAGTGAATACCAAGCAACCATGAAGGTGGGTGCGGAGATGGACAAAGAAGAGCGCCAAAGAAGGTTGCGAGATCTCCTAGTGACCGGACATCTGGCCTAGGGCCTAGACATCCGGCGCCTAAAGCCCTAGACAATGTCGTAGAGTCGGCCCAGCTACAACGGCCGGACATTCGGCCCTGGCCTAAAAATCCAGCCTCCCCCCAGAAATCTTGCTAGGAGACAACAGAGGCTGGAGCTCCCCGACTAGGCTAAGCCCGGATATCCGACCGAAGCCTGGACATCTGGTATCGCCCGAAGCCCTGGACATCTGGCCCCCGGCCTAGAAATCTGCATGTCCAGTATAGAACATCATGGAACCAGACGGACAAGCCTAGAGATCCGGCGACTCCTGAAGCCCTGACATCCGGCCCGTCTTTAAGCCCCTAACATCCGGCCCCTAGCTCGGATATCCGTCCCCTGCGTGGCCAGATGCGGGCTAAAGGCCCATGTATCCCCTTTGCCCTCCCCGACTCGTCTTGGACTATATATATAGATGTATCCCTCATCCATCTAGGGTTAGCTTATGTTTAGCATTAGATATTGTTGAGCATAGCTCATTCCACTTACCTCCTCCCATGGAGATGACCTCTATGTGAGAAGATCCAAGTGGATGCCAAGGCCCCTCTTGTAGGGAAGATCCTTCGGGATATCAAGGCCCCTCTCTGGAGTGGGAAGACTACTGTTACTTGTATCCTTTTGTTGAACTTGGTTCATTGTATCTCATGTGTTTTGTATGGATCTAGTGGATGTGTGATTGGAGATCATTCTTGAGAGTTTGTGTTTTCTCTTTGGATTTATCCCTTTCCCCTCCGTCGTGTAAAAAGATCGACATCCACAGGTTCGCCCCGTATCATCTTGGTATCATGAGCCATGTTGTTTCACATCTTGGAGTCTCATCCCCCACTTTCTTGACAATTTTTGTTTCGATTTGACCTAATTTCGAAAATTCTCACAAAAATAGTCATACCAAAATTTCTTCGATTCGTTGGATTCAAGGGAATTTTTTTGATTTTAATCCATGGATTTCGTTGTGGACGAGTGGATCTAGCTTTCCCCCATCATCCCCATCAATTTCATATGCAAAATCGCCCAAAATTTTGCCAAAAATATTCGAGCTCATGCACAAGTTCGTGGGATCTCCAGATCCTATCTGGATCGGGCAGCCTGGATATCTGACCGGACACCCGAACATCCGGCCTGACATGGGCAGCTAGGCAATTTTGCCTTGTTTTCTCCGATCTTCATCGATTTCCACCATTTTCTTCCGCAACCACCGCCAATTCTTCCACAACCTTTTGCACTCGAGATATTGATCCGCGAACTTGCCACTTCCTAAGGTGTTTCGGCTAACCAGGAGTGGTTCTACACCGACATTGCCACCCATCATTATCTTGAATCGCCGTCGACCAACTCATCTTTCACACCTCCCCATAAGCAAGGATGGTAACCGCGATGACACTCTTGATTATACCCTTGTCATTGCATTGTTACCCCGAGCCTATTTGCATTATTTGCCTATCGAGACTAGCCATTGAGTATTGTCGGGCTATGCTACTTGTGCACTTTAGTGATACATACTCCGCATAGCTTCAATTGCATGCATATATCATAGTATCATCTCTTTTGTTACAATAGAACCCGCATATGTAATTGATATCTTGGTGTGCACGTCTCGCATTGCATAATATCATCGACAAAAGGAAGATAAGCAAACCTTTTAAGAAAAGAGCAAAAGCAATAGCATCACCAATTTTGCATATCATACTTGATCATATTGGATCACTTAGTGAGTGATATCGTGCCTCATACATACATAGCAAAGTCGGGAATAGGAAGACGATACATTTTGTTTTGTATAGTTTGTGCACAAGTTCGTATCACGCCCATTTGAGCAATCGTGCTAGCATCTCTCTAGTGTTGTGCAACATGAGCTTTCTCTATGGATTCCACAGTTTGTGCTCATCCCTCGGTTGCACAACCCCACTTATCTATCTCTGTGTGTGTGTGTGTGTGTGTGTTTACATGTATACTCATTGCTATTGATCCATTTTGTATTACGTGCATATTTGTGAATCTGTTTCAACATTATTGAATCTTGTCTACGGATTGCTTGAATTTTGTGCCTTCATCCTAACCAAGCTACTCCATAAGCCTTATTTGAGAAGAACGATCTCCGGTACAAATTCTACTATTTTC
The DNA here is from genome assembly GCA_022496015.1 of Hordeum marinum. Taxonomy (NCBI): domain Eukaryota; kingdom Viridiplantae; phylum Streptophyta; class Magnoliopsida; order Poales; family Poaceae; genus Hordeum; species Hordeum marinum. The sequence continues at coordinate 304,335,683 of CM039673.1, forward strand.
ATTTTTGTACATTGAGTGATCTTTGATCCATTTTCAATTTACGAAACGGTAATATGGTATTTTCTTCTCGTTCTTCCACTTATATCTACTTGAGTGCTATGGATAGTTCAAGCATTCTGAATCCGACATTTGAGGAGCACGACAATGACAAGAATGACTATGTCACCAAGATGCATTCCTTCGGCACACAAAAGGCAATGCACTAATCACAAGATGTCTTGAATAATCGCATCATGCAACTCCCCACCGACTTGCACAAATCTGAGGAGCGTACGCGCGACTACCTCGAAACTAATCTATCAAGCCAAATGGACAAGTTTTGTTCCTTGATGGTCAACCATGCTCCTTCAACATCTACATAGTCAAGGCATCGCCACTCAAGTCACCACTCATCGGAGTACTCTTCCGGCGCAAGTCGACCTCTAGCATGTTGTCATCTTTGATATGATCGCTCCACTCCAAGTTCGCCACACGATCGCCAACATCAAGCTTCGGATAATCCATTCCATGAGAGTGGGTTGCAAGATCACCTACGGGAGCGTGAAAGACATCGTCAACAAGACTAAGAACAAGAATAACAACACCGCGAAGAAGACAAACGTCGCCGTCATGAACAAGCGCTTCAAGCACAACACGCTCTACATGATGCAACACGAGCTTTGGAAGAGCGCGACCACCGAGCATGAGAGGAACAAGAATCCATCTGGCATGAACGACAAGAAGAAGTCGCTCACCAAGAGGAACGCCAAGAACGAAAGAACCGAGTGTGTGTGCCTTGTCAGCGCCCTCAAGTTCCCCATGGCGAGCCCGACGAAGAAGAACCTCCAAGACAAGGACATCATCCTCACCACCCCAATGATGAACAATGCTTCGGCAAGCTCAACTTCACCATGCCTAAGTTCGCCAGAAGCAATGATCCCGAAGACTACCTCTGATGGGCACTTAAGGTTGACAAGATCTTCTATCTCCACAACTATGATGAAGAAAACAAGATTGCCATGGCTTCACTTGAGTTCCAAGATTATGTTCTCATTTGGTGGGAGAAAGTGATCGAGCAGAGAATAGAGAAAGGCTAACCTCCTATCATGACTTGGAATCAAATGGAGGACCTCATGAGAGTTCGTTTTGTGACTACTCACTACAACCGCAATCTTTTCAAGAAACTTCAACTCCTCAAGCAAGGCGCGAAGCAAGAAATGGAAATGTCCATGATCTGAGCCAATGTCAGGGAAGATGATGAGAAAACTATGGTGTGTTTCTCGAATGGTCTCAACTACCAAATCAAGAAGATCACCGACGTCCAACCCTACTCCAACCTTCTCGATCTAGTGCATCAATCATCCAAGGCGGAACACCAAGTGCAAGATGACTACAAGTACTCCAAGTTTTCTTCCAAGACCAACGACTCAAGTACTCAAGCTTCTCCAACTTCGATGCCTTCGAATACAAGAACTCCAACAACTACCGGTGATAAGTCGAGTTACAAGGACAAGACGACTTCATCAAGCCGCCCTCCTACAGGTAACTACAAGCCAAGAGTTCCATCCTCTACATTGCGAACGAATTCACCCGCCAAGACAAGTTTGATTCAATGCTTCACTTGCAAGGGTTGCGGCCACCCGACTTTGAGTGCCCAACAATATGCACTATAATTCTTCATGATGACGACACTTATGATTACACGAGAAACAATGAGATGGAAACGCTAGAGCACGTGGCCATGCACCGCCAAGTGAATGAAGATGAAGATGCACAAATCTTTTCCGACAACGATCTGAGCCCCGCTGTTGTTGTTTCCAAGGTTTTTGACACTTCAAAAAATGCAAGAAGAAGACCAACGTTGTCAGCATTCTAGGAATGAGGGTACCCAAACCTGCTTGCCTGCGGCCCAGGGCATGGCCCACTTCATCAGCCAGGCACGGCCTGGCAAGACCGCGCTCAAGACAAGGCCGTCGTGAGGGCCTCAGCTCGCGATAGAAGCACCATCAAACCAGCAAGGACGGGCCTCCTCAGGCCCCCTCTAGAGCGGCGGAGGTCTCTATGCAGCACCTGTCCTTGGAAGGCCGGGGATGACGCAAGGCAGGACAGGCGGGCGCCAACATGCCAGGCGGAGAAGTTTCCCCTTTGGTGCAAAGGGGGCAAGGACGTACACGGGTTCCCAAAGCGTCCCCAAAAGGTTTCCATTCTAGTGCAACGAGACCACAACCACGAGCCCAGTAGGAAGGATGTCATCGCCGAGCCCACCTCTACATCATCAACAACTACTTTGCAGGAGAAGACAACCTTTCATAAGGATAAAGATGTACTCCCGTCCCCCTTCAAATTTGGCCGATGTTGGATCCCTTCCCGCCATAGCGATAATGGAAGAGGACCCGGGGCACTATAAATAGAGGCTAGGCGGCACCGTAGAGAAAGACAACGAAATAGAGAGGCAACAGAAGAGAGGCAACACCACCAGAGCCCCCCTCGCGAGGCAAGGCACCATTGTACCAGTTCATCCACAAACCTCCTCGTGAGGCAATCAACCAAAGCAGGAGTAGGGTATTACGCTTCGCAGCGGCCCGAACCTGGGTAAATCATCGTGTGTATCTGCTTGCTCGTCATCGTGCGAGTTCGTAGTAGAAATCATCGAGTAGCGAGCTAGGTAGGGCGAGGCTGCAGGGGATTTTCGCACACGCTCCTGTGTTCGAACTTCTTTGGGTTTTGCGGAGCCTGAAATCCGACATTTGGCGCGCCAGGTAGGGAGCGTGTTGAAGCTTCCCCACTCGCGGTGATAGTCGATCCCCGGTTCAACGATCCCATGGTGGACGGGATCCCCGACGCCGGCCGACCCTTGGCACGCGGTGGCGCCACGGCATGCAGGGTCGTCCCCGTGGTTGCGTGCATCCTCGGTGGTTCACAGGCGCCCACCTCCAACCGCCAGGTCAACCAGTTCTTCCGCCATGCAGGAGTGATTCGACCGCGGTTCGAGCCTATACCGCCTCAAACATGGCCGGAGACCGACATCACCTTCGGCCTCGACGACCACCCCAAGACAACGATGGCCACCGGAACGCTCCCCATGTTGTGCACGCCAACCATAAGGGGCATGGCTATCTCCAGCACCCTCATCGACGATGGTGTTGGCCTCAACGTCATCTCCATGGAGGCCTTCGATGCATTGCAGTTACCCCATGACCAACTCACGCCTTCAAGGCCCTTCTCTGGGGTGGTCGGGGGATCCATCGTCCCCATAGGGCGGGTGCGCCTCCCCGTCACCTTCGGCACTGGCTCCAACTTCCGCACCGAGCAGATCAACTTTGATGTCGCCCACATCCACCTCCCGTACACTTCAATACTTGGCTACCCCGCCCTCGCCCAGTTCATGGTGGCAACACACCCGGGCTACAACATTGTCAAGATGCCCAGGAGCGGCGGCATCCTCACCGTCGTGGGGAATGCCAAGGATGCGTCCCTCCCACTCAAGCTCACCTACAAAGCGGCGTCCACAGTGCGTCCCAGCGTCGAGGACGCCGCACAGGCCACGAGGGACTCTGGGGGTGTCCTCGATGTTGCACCGGTCAAGAAGAGGCAGTTGTTTTCTCAGAGCCAGGCAGAGATGAAGCGGGTGCCTTTGGATGAAGGAAACCCTGGCCCTACCTTCACCACCAGTGCTGACTTGCCCCAGGAGCAAGAGGAGGCGTTGGTGACCTTCCTCCGCGCAAACAAAGATGCATTCCTGTGGAGCGCCTCCGACCTGGTGGGGGTCTCGAGGGACGTAATCGAGCACTACCTCATGGTGTGCCCGAATGCATTCCCGGTGAAGCAAAATGCAAGGAGGCAAGCATATGAGAAACAAGCGTTCATCGCCTAGGAGGTCAGCAAGCTAAAGGAGGCCGGGGTCATCCGGGAGATGCGTTACTCGGAGTGGCTCGCCAACCCGGTGGTCGTCCCAAAGAAGTGCAGGAAGGAGCGTATGTGCGTCGACTTCACGAGCCTCAACAAAGCCTGCCCCCAAGACCCATTCCTGCTGCCGCGCATCGATCAGATCGTGGACTCCATCATGGAGTGCAACCTCTTATGCTTCTTGGATGCTTTCTCAGGTTACCATCAGATCAAAATGGCGGTGGAGGACATCAAGAAGACAACCTTCCTCACCTAGTGCGAAGTATTCTGCTACACATGCATGTCCATCGGGCTATGGAACGCCAGGGAAACCTTCTAGTGGCTGATGCACATCGCCCTGGGGCCGCAGCTCGGGAGGAATGCAGAATCTTACGTCGGCGACATCGTGGTCAAGTCAAGAAAGGCCAAGAACCCGATCGAGGACTTGGAGGAGACATTTGCTAGCCCGAGGGAGGTAAACCTGAAGCTCAACCGCGAGAAGTGCGTCTTTGGGGTCCCATTGGGCAAGCTGCTCGATTTCCTAGTGTCGCACCGGGGAATCGAGGCGAACCCGGAGAAGATCAAGGCTATAAACAAGATGAGCGCGCCCCAGACCCTCAAGGAAATGCAGAAATTGGTAGCTTGTGTGACCTCCTTGGGGCGCTTCATCTCTAAACTCGGTGGACGGGCCCTGCCGTTCGTCGAGATCATGAAAAGGAAGGGCCCCTTCGAATGGATTCCGAAGGCAGACACGACATTCGAGGAACTCAAGCAGTACCTCACAAGTCTGCCAGTAATAGTGGCGCCTCATCCTCGGGAGCCCCTGCTGCTATACCCGGCTGCCACCCCCACTCCGCCAGTGCTGCGTTGGTGGAGGTCAGGGAGGAGTGTGCCAACACGCGTGCCACATCGATGGGCGTAGGCCGGGCCCCCAACATGGAGCAAGGGGGCTCGCAGGATGCCAAGGAGCCCGCTCCCCCCCAAGAAAGTGCTCATGAGGCCCCAACCGCTCCGACGGCCCCTGAGGTGCTCAACCCTCATGAAGCACCGATCTTTCCGACGATCCCTGAGGCGCTCGATCCTCATGAGGCCCCGGCCGCTCCGACGACCCTCGAAGCGCTCGAGCCTCATGGGCCCGCCACAGAGCAGGGCACTATGGGGAGCTTCACCTTCGTCGAGCACCCAGTGTACTACATCAGCATAGTGCTATGAGACACATGCTCACGCTACCCCATGCAACAGAAGCTCCTCCTAGCACTTCTTGTCGCTTCGAGGAAACTGCGCCACTACTTCCAGGGGCATCCCATCAAAGCCGTCTCTGCGTACCCCTTGGAGAAGGTCCTGCGCAACCCCAACGCGACAGGAAGAGTCGCCGAATGGAACATCGAGCTATAGGCCTTCAACATAGAGTTCAGCACGACCAGGGTCATCAAGGGGGGAGGCCCTGGTAGACTTCATGTCAGAGTGGACAGACGTTCCCGACCGGGGGCCGGACGGGAGCCGGTTGTTGGGGAACGTCGCATGGGAAACAAAAAATTTCCTACGCATACGCAGATCTATCCATGATGATGAGCATCTACAAGAGGGAGAGTGGATCTACGTACTAGATCGCTAAGCGGGAAGCGTTAAGAAACGTGGTTGGTGTAGTCGAACGTCTTCCTGATCCAAATCGCCGAGCGTCCCGCGATCTCATCACGATCCGTCCCGCGATCCAATCACGATCCGTCCCGCGATCCAATTACGCTCTGTCGCGCGAACTCATCACGATCCGTCCTACAAACTCATTGTGATCCATCCTGCGATCTCATCACGATCTGTCTCGCGATCTTGATCACGATCCTTCCGGTCTAGCGCCGAACGAACGACACCTCCGCGTTCAGCACACGTACAACTCGAGGATGATCTCCACCTTCTTGATCCAGCAAGAGGGAGCGGAGAGGTAGAAGAGTTCTCCGGCAGCGTGACGGTGCTCCGGAGATGATGGTGGAGCTATTCCGACAGGGCTTTGCCTAAGCACTGCAGAAATCCGATCTAGAGGAGAAACTATGCACTAGAGGAATGGGCAACACCTGGCTAAAAATCTAGTGCCAAAAACCCTAAAACCTCCAGCATATATAAGAGGAAGAGAGGAGGAGGCTTGGCTCCCAAGGAGCCAGCCCTTGGGTCGGCCGAACCAAGGAGGAGAGGAGGATTCCTCCTCCAATCCTAGTAGGACTAGGATTCCTCCTTATTTTTGCCTTTTTTGCCTTTTTCCACCTTTTTCTCTTTGGGCTTCTCTTCCCAGCCACATGGGCCTTGTGTGGGACTTCCACCAGCCCACTAAGGGCTGGTATTTACTCTCCCACAGCCCATGTAGCCTCTTGGATCAAAATACCCCTCCCGATGGTCTCCCGGTACACTATCGGCACTCCCGGTACACTATCAATAAGCCTGAAACTTTTCCGGCGACCAAAATAAGACTTCCTATATATCAACCTTTACCTCCGGACCATTCCGTAGCTCCTCATGATGTTCGAGATCTCATCCGGGACTCCGAACAACCTTCGGTCACCACCATGCATAACTCTATACTACCGAAACGTCACCGAACCTTAAGTGTGCAGACCCCGCGGGTTCAAGAACTATGTAGACATGACCGAGACACCTCTACGGTCAATAACCAATAGCGGGACCTGGATGCCCATATTGGTTCCTACATATTCTACGAAGATCTTTATCGGTCAAACCTCTATGTCAAGGATTCAGTTAATCCCGTATGATGTTCCCTTTGTTCTTCGGTATGTTACTTGCCCGAGATTCGATCGTCGGTATCTCCACACCTAGTTCAACCTTGTTACCAATAAGTCTATTTAATCGTTCTGTAATACAAGATCCCGTGACTAACACTTAGTCACCTTGCTTGAAAGGCTTATTGTGATGTTGTATTACCGAGTGGGCCCTCAGATACCTCTCTATCACACGGAGTAACAAATTCCAGTCTTGATCCATGCCAACTCAACAGACACCCTTGGAGATACCTGTAGAGCACCTTTATAGTCACTCAGTTACATTGCTATGTTTGATACACACAAGGGACTCCTCCGGTATCCGTGAGTTGCATGATCTCATGGTCATAGGAACATATACTTGACATGCAGAAAACAGTAGCAATAAACTGACACGATCATATGCTATGTTTGTAGTTTGTGTCTTGTCCATCACACCATTCTCCTAAAGATGTGATCCCGTTTATCAAATTACATCTCATGTCCATGTCTAGGAAACCTTAACCATCTTTGATCAACGAGCTAGTCTATTAGAGGCATACTAGGGACATGGTTTTGTCTATGTATCCACACATGCATCTAAGTCTTCGATCAATACAATTATAGCATGGATAATAAACGATTATCATGAACAAGGAAATATGATAATAACTAATTTATTATTGCCTCTAGGGCATATTTCCAATAGTCTCCCACTTGCACTAGAGTCAATAATCTAGTTCACATCACCATGTGATTCGCATTGTTATGAATCTAACACCCAATGAGTTCTGGGGCTCGATCATGCTTTGCATGTGAGAGAGGTCTTATAGTCAACGGGTTTGCGACATTCAGATCCGTGTGTACTTTGCAAATCTCTATGTCAAACCGTAAGCACTGCTACCACACTCCACTTGGTACAATTCCAAATGGCTGCTCCACTATATGTATCCAGATTGCTACTACGGGTCATCCGGATTGGTGTTAAAGCTTGCATCAACGTAACTCTTTACGACGAACTCTTTATCACCTCCATAATCAAGAAACATCTCCTTAGTCTTTTAGTTACTAAGGATAAACTTGACCGTTGTCCAGTGATCCACTCCTGGATCACTCTTGTACCCCTTGACGGACTCATGGCAAGGCACACACAGGTGCCGTACACAGCATGGCATACTATATAGAACCTATGGCTAAGGCATAGAGGACGACATTCGTCCTTTCTCTTTCTTCTGCCGTGGTCGAGCTTTGAGTCTCACTCAACTTCACACCTTACAAAGCAGGCGAGAACACTTCTCTTTGACTAATCCATTTTGAACTCTTTCAAAATCTTGTCAAGGTATGTACTCATTGAAAGTCTTATCAAACATCTTGATCTATCTTTATAGATCTTGATGCTCAACAATTAGGTAGCTTTATTCAGGTCTTCCTTTGAAAATCACTTTTCAAACAACCGTTTATGCTTTCCAGAAATTCCACATTATTTTCGAATAGCAATATGTCATCCACATATACTTATCAGAAACTCTATAGTGCTCCTACTCACTTTATTGCAAATACAAGTTTCTCATAAACTTTGTATAGACTCAAAAACTTTGATCACCTCATCAAAGTGTACATTCCAACTCCGAGATGCTTGCTTCAGTCTATAAAAGGATCACTGAAGCTTGCACACCTTTTAGCATCCTTAGGACTAACAAAACCTTCTGGTTGTATCACATACAACCTTTCCTCAAGTAAACCGTTAAGAAAACGATGTTTTGACATCCATCTGCCAGATTTCATAATTGAAAGTGCAACAGCTGCTAACATAATTTCAACAGACTTTAGCATCGCTACGAGTTAGAAAGTCTCATCACAGTCAACTCCTTGAACTTGTCGTAAACTTCTTTGCAACAAGTCGAGCATTACAAATGGTGACATTTACCATCAGCATCTGTCTTCATTTTAAAGATCCATTTGTACTTCACGACATGCCGTCCAATGAGCAAGTCCACCAAAGTCTATACTTGGTTTTCATACATGGATCCTTTCTCGGATTTCATGGCCTCTAACCACTTGTTGGTTTCTGGGCCCATCACCGCTTCTCCATAGTTCGTAGGTTCATCGTTGTCCAACAACATGACCTCTAAGACAGGGTTGTTGCACCACTCAGGAGCAGTACATGTCCTTGTTGACCTACGAGGTTCGATAGTAACTTGATACGAAGCTTCATGATCATCATCATTAACTTCCTCTTCAACTAACGTAGGCTTCACATAAATAACTTCCCGCGCTACGCTACTCTCTGGTTGAAACAGAGGTTCAATAACCTTATCAAGTTCTATCTTCCTCCACTCAATTCTTTCAAGAGAAACTTTTTCTCGAGAAAGGGCCCAGTTTTAGCAACAAACATTTTATGCTTGGATCTAAGATAGAAGGTTCACCCAACTGTTTTTAGGGTATTCTATGAAGATGCATTTGTCCGCTTTGGGTTCGAGCTCATTAGGTGAAAACATTTTCCACACAAGCGTCGCAGCCCCAAACATTAAGAAATGACAGCTTAGGTTTCTATCAAACCATAATTCACACGGTGTCATCTCAACGGATTTAGATGGTGCCCTATTTAAAGTGAATGCAGTTGTCTCTAATGCATAACCCCAAAATTATAGTAACAAAATGATAAGAGACATCATATCATGCACCATATCCAATACAACACGACTATGACGTTCGAACACACCATCACACTATGGTGTTCCAGGTGGCGTGAGTTGTGAAACAATTTTCACATTGACTAAAGTTGTATGCCAAACTTGCAACTCAGATATTCATCTCGACGATCATATCGTAGACATTTTTATCTTGTTATCACGATGATCTTAAACTTCACTCTGAATTTGCTTGAACCTTTCAAACGATTCAGACTTGTGTTTCATTAAGTAAATATACACTATATATATACTCAAATCATCAATGAAGGTAAGAAAATAACGATATCCACCGCACGCTATAAGACTCATTGGATTGCATACATCAACATGTATCATTTCCAATAAGTCACTTGCCCGCTCCATCAAACCAGAAAATGGGGTCCTTAGTCATCTTGACCAAGAGGCATGGTTCGCATGTCTCAACCGATTCGAAATCGAAGGAGTCCAAAGATCCATCAGCATGTATTTTCTTCATGCGTTTTATACCAATATGACATTTAGTGGCAGTGCCACAAGTATGTGGTACTATTATTATTAACTTTGTATCTTTTGGCATCAATGTTATGAACATCTGTATTACTACGATCAAGATTCAACAAACCATTCTCACTGGGTGCTTGACCATTGAAGGTTTTATTCATGTAAACAGAATAACCATTATTCTCTAACTTAAATGAATAACCGTGTTGCAATAAACACGATCCAATCACATTCATGCTCAACGCAAAACACCAAATAACATTTATTTAGGTTTGTCACTAATCCTGAAGGTAGAGAGCGTGTGCGATGTTGATCACATCAACCTTGGAAACATTTCCAACACACATCGTCACCTCACCCTTTGCTAGTTCTCCATTTATTTCGTAGCTTTTATTTCGAGTTACTAACATTTAGCAACCGAACTGGTTTCCAATACCCAGGTGCTACTAGGAGTACTAGCAAGGTACACATCAATAATACGTATATCAAATATACTTCTGTTGACGTTGCCAGCCTTCTTATCTACCAAGTATCTAGGGTTGTTCCGCTTCAGCGACCGCTCTCCTCATAATCTAAGCACTTAGTCTCGGGTTTGGGTTCAACTTTGGGTTGTTTCACTGGAGCAGCAACTGACTTGCTATCCATCAAGTTTCCCTCCTTGCTCTTGCCCTTCTCGAAACTAGTGGTTTGACTAACCATCAACACTTGACGTTCCTTCTTGATTTCTACTTTCGCGGTGTCAAACATCGCGAATAGCTGAGGGATCATTATTTCTATCCCTGGCATTTTATAGTTCATCACCAAGTTCTAGTAGCTTTAGTGACAGTGACTTAGAGAACTATATCAATCACTATCTTATCTGGAAGATCAACTCCCACTCGATTCAAGTGATTGTAGCACCCAGACAATCTGAGCACATGCTCAACGATTGAGCTATTCTCTTTCATCTTGCAGGCAAAGAATCTTGTTGGAGATCTCATATCTTGCAACACGGGCACGAGCCTGAGATCCTAATTTCAGCTCTTAGAACATCTCTTATGTTCTGTGACGTTCAAAACGTTTCGGAGCCTCAATTCTAAGCCGTAATGCATGACGCACTAAACTATAAAGTAGTCATCAGAACGTGCCTATCAGATGTTCACAACATCTAAAGACGACACTAGAGGGGTTGGCGCACCGAGCGGTGCATTAAGGACATAAGCCTTCTGTGTAGCAATGACGACGATCCTCAAATCACGGACCCAGTCCGCAATATTGCTACCATCATCTTTCAACTCTATTTCTCTAGGAACATATAAAAATTCAAGGGAGCTACAGCGTGAGCTAGTAATCTACAACATAATTTTGCAAAGTCACTATTGACTATGTTCATGATAATGAGTTCAGTTAATCATATTACTTAAGAACTCCCACTCAAATTGACATCCCTCCGGTCATTCGAGCGATCCATGATCCAAATTCACCAACTCAAGTCCGATCATCATGTGAGTTGAGGTGGTTTCAATGGTGAACATCATTATGTTGATCATATCTATTATATGACTCATGTTCGACCTTTCGGTCTCTTGTGTTCCGAGGCCATGTCTGTACATGCTAGGCTCGTGAAGTTTAACCCGAGTGTTATGCACGTGCAACACTGGCTTGCACCCATTGTATGTGAACGTAGAGTCTATGACACGCGATCATCACGTGGTGTCTCAACACGACGAACTTTCGCAACGGTGCACACTCGGGGAGAACACAATTTATCTTGAAATTAAGTGAGGGATCACCTTATAATGCTACCGTCATCCTAAGAAAAACAAGGTGCATAAAAGGATTAACATCACATGCAAATCATAAGTGACATGATATGGCCATGAACTTGTGCTTTTGATCTCCATCTTGAAAGCACCGGCATGATCTCCATCGTCATCGGCACGACACCATGATCTCCATCATCTTGATCTCCATCAACGTGTCGCCATTGGGTTGTCGCGCCCATCATGCTTGTACTACTATTGCTACCGTTTAGCGATAAAGTAAAGCATTACATAGCGCTTAATGATTGACATGCAGGTCATACAATAATTAAAGACAACCCTACGGCTCCTGCCGGTTGTCGTACTCATCGACATGCAAGTCGTCGACATGCAAGTCGTGATCATCTATACATCACATGATCATCTCATACATCACATATATCACATCATGTAATTGGCCATATCACATCACAACATACCCTGCAAAAACAAGTTAGAAGTCCTCTAATTGTTGTGGCATGTTTTACGTGGCTGCTACGGGTATCTAGCAAGAACAATTCTCATCTATGCAAAAACCTCAATGGTGATACACTAGTTGCTTTTCAACCTTCTCAAGGACCTCCTTTGTCGAATCCGATCCAACTAAAGTGAGAGAAACTGGCACCCGCAAGCCATCTATGCAACGAGTTGCGGTCGAGGGAACCGGTCTCTCGTAAGCGTACGAGTAATGTTAGTCCGGGCCGCTTCATCTCACAATACCGCTGAACCAAAACACGACCAAGGGAGGAAGAAATCTAAACATCAATGCCCACAAACTCTTTGTGTTCTACTCGAGATCTCATCTACACATAGACCTAGCTCATGATGCCACTGTTGGGGAACGTCGCATGGGAAACAAAAAATTTCCTGCGCACACGCAAATCTATCCATGGTGATGAGCATCTACGAGAGGGAGAGTGGATCTACGTACCCTTGTAGATTGCTAAGCGGGAAGCGTTAGGAAACGTGGTTGGTGTATTCGAACGTCTTCGCGATCCAAATCGCCGAGCGTCCCGCGATCTCATCATGATCTGTCCCGCGATCCAATCACGATCTGTCCCGTGAACTCATCACGATCCGTCCCGCGATCCAATCACGATCCATCCCGCGAACTCATCACGATCCGTCCCGCGAACTCATCACGATCCATCCCGCGATCTCATCACGATCCGTCTCGCAAACTTGATCACGATCCTTCCGATCTAGCGCCGAACGGACGGCACCTCCGCGTTCAGCACACGTACATCTCGATGACGATCTCCGCCTTCTTGATCCAGCAAGAGGGAGCGGAGAGGTATAAGAGTTCTTTGGCAGCGTGACGGTGCTCTGAAGATGGTGGTGGAGTTATTCCGGCAGGGCTTTGCCTAAGCACTGCAGAAATCCGATCTAGAGGAGAAACTATGCACTAGAGGAATGGACAACACGTGGCTAAAAATCTGGTGCCAAAAACCCTAAAATCTCCAGTATATATAAGAGGAAGAGAGGAGGAGGCTTGGCTCCCAAGGAGCCAGCCCTTGGGTCAGCCGAACCAAGGAGGAGAGGAGGATTCCTCCTCCAATCCTAGTAGGACTAGGATTCCTCCTTATTTTTGCCTTTTTTGCCTTTTCCCACCTTTTTCTCTTTGGGCTTATCTTCCCATCCGCATGGGCCTTGTGTGGGACTTCCACCAGCCCACTAAGTGCTGGTATTTACTCTCCCACAGCCGATGTAGCCTCTTGGGTCTTTCGACCCCTCCCATTGGTCTCCTGGTACACTATCGATAAGCCCAAAACTTTTTCGGCGACCAAAATAAGACTTCCTATATATCAATCTTTACCTCCGGACCATTCCGGAGCTCCTCGTGATGTTCGGGATCTCATCCGGGACTCCGAACAACCTTCAGTCACCACCATGCATAACTCTATATTACCGAAACATCACCGAACCTGAGGTGTGCAGACCTTACGGGTTTGAGAACTATGTAGACATGACCGAGACACCTCTACGGTCAATAACCAATAGCGGGACCTGGATGCCCATATTGGTTCCTACATATTCTACGAAGATCTTTATCGGTCAAACCTCTATGTCAAGGATTCAGTTAATCCCGTATGATGTTCCCTTTGTTCTTCGGTATGTTACTTGCCCGAGATTCGATCGTCGGTATCTCCACACCTAGTTCAACCTCGTTACCCAATAAGTCTCTTTACTCGTTCTGTAATACAAGATCCCGTGACTAACACTTAGTCACATTGCTTGCAAGTCTTATTGTGATGTTGTATTACCGAGTGGGCCCTGAGATACCTCTCCATCACACGGAGTAACAAATTCCAGTCTTGATCCATGCCAACTCAACAGACACCCTCGGAGATACCTGTAGAGCACCTTTATAGTCACCCAGTTACATTGCAACATTTGATACACACAAGGCACTCCTCCGGTATCCGTGAGTTGCATGATCTCATGGTCATAGGAACATATACTTGACATGCAAAAAACAGTAGCAATAAACTGACACGATCATATGCTACGTTTGTAGTTTGGGTCTTGTCCATCACACCATTCTCCTAAAGATGTGATCCCGTTTATCAAATGACATCCCATGTCCATGGCTAGGAAACCTTAACCATCTTTGATCAACGAGCTAGTCTATAAGAGGCATACTAGGGACATGGTTTTGTCTATGTATCCACACATGCATCTAAGTCTCCGATCAATACAATTATAGCATGGATAATAAACGATTATCATGAACAAGGAAATATGATAATAACTAATTTATTATTGCCTCTAGGGCATATTTCCAACACCAGTCCCTCACCCCTGCCAATGAGGCACCTGTGGGTTGGACCATGCATTTCGACGAAGCCTTCACACGCATGGGAGTAGGGGCCGGAGTCATGCTCACCTCCCTGGTGGGGGACAAGCTCCATTGCGTGGTGCAGTTATGTTTCCAGTATGGTGAAAAGGTCTCCAACAACATCGCGAAGTCTGAGGGCCTCATCACCGGCCTCAAGGAAGCGGCAACCTTGGGGATCCGGCGCCTCACCATCAAGGGCGACTCCCAGCTCCTCGTCAACTTCTCCAACAAAGGGTATACACCCAAGGACAAGCACATGGAAGCATATTTGGAGGAGGTATGTAAGATCGAAATGGGGTTTGGAATTGTAGCACATCCCGCGCAGCGTGAACAAGGAAGTCGATGATATCGCCAAGAGGGCGTCGCACCGCGAGCCCCAGGAGTCGGGTGTCTTCGAGGAGCGGCTCTTCAAGCCCTCCATAGCGCCACCAAGTGAGGACCCGGTGCCACGGGGTGAGGAGCTCCTCCCAGCATCACCTTCGAGGGCTCCAGACTGTAGCCAGGCCTCAGGAGCCCGACTGCTCCTGGCACTAGAGCCCCAGTGTGGGGACCCCGACTCATAAGTCATGATCACCGAATGCACGGTGTACAGTGATCCTAGAGATCAATGCTCATTGAACACACAAAAGTTGAATAACCAGAGTCTTACATCCTTACATACTGTCTTACACAAATAGAGACCATGGAGGTAAGGTCTTACATATATAGGGCCGCAAGGCCAAACACTTAAACATAACAAGCAGTTGAAATCTTGATCGAAAGCGTGAACCCATGCCATCCGCATGTTCGTCACCAACGAACTCTTCATCGTACTCCTGTTCTCCCATGCCTGGCCAATTAAATAACCGGTGGCAAGCCAATGAGTACTTTGAATGTACTCGCAAGCAACCCAAGTTGTGGAACAAGGTATAACAATGCATGATATAGCACTAAGTAGGTGATTTTTGCAGAAAGCTGATTTTAAGTGCAGTGATATGATCAAGTAACTATGTGTAAGCATGCATCAACAGTTGGTTGATATCCATATGAACAAGTTACAGATATCATCATAAGCAGGGGTCCAACATCTCATGTTCATTCATCACATCAAGTCTTCAGACTTGTCTCAAGTATCATCCTTCTGTCTTCCGCACCCACACACACACCAAGTTTTTGAAAACATCCGGACGTAGTTTAAGAAGGACCTTCAACTGTCCATGACCGCGGACATGGCTATTCGAATAGTTTTACACTCTGCAGAGGTTGCGCACTTTACCCACAAGACTCGGGGAACTTCCGTGTCATCCACGACTCGCGGTATATTACATACCCGAGGTAAGCACCCGAACAATGACTTTCCCATGGTGATACTAAACAAAGAGTCCACTCGTTGGTGCCATTCCTCATGATATACATCACTTGTATCATCCATGAGGGCACACAATGGTGTGCCCGGTGCCTGTAAAGACAGCCCATGTCCTTCCACTCCGGGACGACCCCGTCTCGAGAGTGACCATTTCAGTCTCGCCACTGGTAATGCGGGCTCCCTGCTAGCACCAACCACAGTAATCAACAAAGCCCCATCCCATAAGGGGTATCGTGGTCGCACATGTAAGGTTGGGATGGTAAGCAGACCTTAAATCTAATCTGTTTTCAAAAACACACAGACTCACTTGCTCCGGTACACCACTTCTACCTCAAGTGGTTACCCAACTCATCATCGTCTCCCTCGGGCATTAGTGGCACCCGACGAGGTTTTCGAAAAGTCTTTGAAAATACTTTTGTTTCCATCACCATGCATAATCCCATCCCGTTTGCGTAGCTTCTACTAAGCAACCTATCTACACCCACCCGCATAACCCTCATAAGGAGGTACGGTCATGCACGATGCAAGTGTCAACGAAAAAAGTATCGGAAGCAACCCACCGAAGTGTTCACTACTCCACATGATCAAATATAACGAAAGTAAAGTGCTATATGACATGCAATAAAAATGGTTTCTTAACATGGTCAAAGGGCTGCTTGCCTGGCTCAACAAAGTCTTCGGGTCCAACTCCCTCGTCAACAATGCAATCTATCGTCACGGTAAATAACAATAATAATAGGCATCACGGAAAAACAGAGCACACAAAGCTACTACTAAAAAGCTACCCTATTCTGATAAATACTAAAAACTATACTAAGAATATTTTCCTAAGGTTTTGTTGTGAAAACATTTTTGAAAACTATTTAAACAGAAACAAGAAGATACCTAAAACAGGTTTTAAAATAAAACAGTGCATAGAAAGTGTTCAAAAAAAATTCACAAATGGCACCATTTAATTCTACATATTATTCTAAGATTTTAGGTGGAAAAATACTTGGCATTGTATTTTTATGTAATCCCCAGGGATTTTTGGAAAACAGACAGAAAAAGAAAAGGAAAAAGGGGTACTGTGCCCTAGGCCAGATCTGGCCGCGGCTAGGCCAGCCTAGAGCAAATCAGCCCCGGGTGAACCGGGCGCCCGCGCCGCATCAGGTTTAAACCTGACGGGTAGGCCTCGCGGGTCAATGAGAGAGAGGGAGGCGGGAGGGGTGTGAGGGGCTGACGACCTAGCCTCACTGGCAGGTCATCGTCCACCTCAGATCAGGGGCTGGCGATGCTCATTGGCGGCAAAGGGAGGCACGGAGAGGGAAGCTAGAGGCGGGAACGGGCTCAGCTTCAATTCGACGTTCCTCTGGAGGTGGAGGGAAGGCCGTAGGTGGCCTGGCTCACCGTCGATGAGTACCCGCGGCGGAGGAGGTTTGGGAGGGGTCGTAGTCGGCGATCCTTCCCTCAAGATGAACAGAGGAGAGGGACGAATGGGCTAGGATCTAGCCATAGGCTTGATGGAGGTCATGGGAGTGCCGGAGCAGGCATGTGTCCTGAGATCGACGGAGCTCCACCACGGCGGCGCCTCGGTCAATCTCGAGCACTGGTACTCGAGCGGGCTCAAGAAGGGGCTTGGGAGGTTGATTGGGGACAGGAGAGGGCCAGAGGAGGGAAGAGGGGGCTCGGGGGAGGCCTTAAATAGGCGGCCCATGGTCCACTGAGCTCCGGTGCGCCTTCGAGCTCGTGGCCGAGGCTAGAGGCCACGGGAGGAGACGGGGGTGTTTCTGGGGTGCTCCTAGGGCTGGTCTAGGACGAGCGAGAGCAAGAGAGAGAGAGAGAGGAGAGCCCGCGCGTGCGAGGCTCGGGGTTGGCTGAACCGGGCGTCAATGGCACATGCGAGCGGAGCCATTGGAGGGGGAGGGAGGAGCGGACCAATAGGGTGCCGTGGTGCGAACGTCAAGGGGGGCCAAGTGGCGCGAGGGGGAGGCCCGAGGCCGCCGGGGCCATGCAGTGGGCGGCGGCTAGAGTGCCAGTCGACACTGTAGCACGTTCCAGAGCGCGTGTATGGCATGCCAACGACACTCTGGGCACGGCCGAATGTGTCTAGGGGGTCTAGGGGTATCTAGGCTAGGGGACAAAGGCATTGGATGCCTTGGGAGGAGGATAGAATAAGAGTGGAGGGAAGAGAGAGGTGCTTTGCTATTGTCTAGAGAGTAAAAATGGGGTTTTACCCCACTTACCCATGGATACGAGGCTTGAGATTATTACTAGGGGTGAAGGGGGAACCCTAGAGACATTGGTAAGAGTTTGAGGCTAAGGGGAATAGTAAAAGGTGGCCAAAACATGTTTTACCAAACAGGCAGAAGGTGTTTGATGGAGGTTGTGGCAAGCAAATGGGGTTTGCTGGCCATGGAATTTAACAAAATGAAATAGGAGGTAAAAATAGTGTGGAACACCAAGTTTGAGTAACTTTGAAGAAAGTTCACAATGCAACTTTGTGAAACCCTGAAAATCAACACAATCTGGTTTCTGTATACCTAGTCATGCTAAGATAATCCCCTTGATGCACAAATTAGTGTAGCACCATTATTTGGTGATTAGAACATATCTACAAAGTTTGGGGTCAAGGGAAGAAACTTCATAATGTAAAGTTGTTCAAATTTGAACCTCGACAGGGAGGGTTTTAAATAGTTTGACGAATCAAAACAATTTGGATTGAGATGAAACTGTTTAAGATCATCTCCTAAGGCAATGTTGACTTGCTGGAATTTTCTTGAAATTTATTGAGAATATGTCTTATAGAAATATTTCAAAAGCTTGATTTGGACAGAAAGGTTTTTGAGGGGTTTTGCCCATGATTTTGAACATGACTGTGTGTTGAAACTCATATATATGGAAAATATATGTCGACTGAGTTTCCCTAATTTTTCTCGAATATTTTGAAAGCATTTAATAATTTTTTCCTATAAAAGACCATTTCTGGCCTTAAGTAAAAGCCTTTTAAATAAATAGTAAAATAATCTTTAAAATTAATATTTGGTGGTTTTGGAAGCTAATATATATAGTAGGTTTGAAATAAAGCCTTTGGGGATGAAGGATCACCCAATTTAAGGACTTGTAGTGCAAAGCTCAACTCAGGGTTTTTGAAGACCTAATTTGAATAAAACCTTTTTGGTCAAAATAATATTTGGTAAAAATAGTTTTGGGCACTATTCACATGGCATTATCGTTGGGCAAGAAGTTTGGGTCAAGGAAGATGAATATGGAGAGGGATAGAATCTAAGAGTGCCATACACAAACAAGCAAACAAGAAAACAAGCAACAATTCAAACAAGCACAAGCACTAAAAAAGTTTTAATTGGTTCCAAATTTTGTGAATCCAAGCATAACAAAGTGATACAAACACAGGGTGTGACAGACCTACCCCCTTACAAGAATCTTGCCCCCGAGATTCCTAGGATAAACGCTAAAAAGATAAGGGAACTCAGATCTAAGATAGTCTTCATGCTCCCAGGTTGCTTCAGCTTCAGTGTGGTTGCTCCACTGGACCTTGAAGTACTTGATGGTGCGGCTCCGGGTGCAGTGCTCCGCTTCATCCAAAATGCGAACTGGCCTCTCGCGATAGGTGAGGTCTGGTTGAAGAACGATGGCTTGATGGTTGATGTCCTTTTAGAGGTCGGGGCGGTTGGGAACTTGAAGACACTTCCGAAGTTGTGACACATGAAAGATGTTGTGCACATCTGATAGCTCGGAAAGTAGCTCTAGTTGGTAGGCAACTTCTCCTCATCTTGCGGTGACCTTGAAGGGGTCGATGTATCTTGGTGCAAGCTTCCCTTTGACATGGAAACGCTTGGTCCCTTTGAGAGGTGTGACTTGGAGGTAAACATAATCTCCGATGTTGAGGTTCAGTTCTCGGTGGTGAGAGTTGGTGTAGCTCTTCTATCTTGTCTTGGCGGTCTCAAGGCGCTCTCGGACGAGTTGAACTTGCTCTTCTGCTTCGCGGAGGATGTCTGGTCCAAAGACGAATCCTTCTCCGGTTTCTGACCAGTTGAGGGGAGTACGACACTTGCGTCCATACAACACCTCAAATGGTGCCATCTAAAGACCCGACTGATAGCTGTTCTTGTAGGAGAACTCAGCAAACGGTAGTCAATCTTCCCACTTGGATCCATATGCTAAAACGCATGCTCGGAGCATATCTTCAAGTATCTGGTTTACTCATTCTGTTTGCCCACCGATCTGGGGGTGAAAAGCAGTGCTAAAGGAGAGCTTGGTTCCCATGGCTTCTTGAAACATCTTCCAGAACCTCGAGGTGAACTGGGTGCCTCGGTCTGACACAATCTCCTTAGGAACTCCGTGAAGACTCACGATACGCTCGATGTAAAGTCTAGCTAGCTTGTTACTGTCATAGGTGGTCTTGACGGGAATGAAATGGGCTACCTTGGTCAGGTGATCGATAATGACCCAAATGGAATCATGTCCCTTGCTCGACTTTGGTAATCTGGTGATGAAGTCCATCCCAACTTAATCCCACTTCCATTCAGGCACTTTGAGGGGTTGCAATAGCCCAGCAGGCCGCTGATGCTCAACTTTGACCCTCTAGCATATGTCACACTTAGCGACAAACGTGCTTATTTCCCGCTTCATGCCATGCCACGAGAATCTTACCTTGAGGTCTTGGTACATCTTGGTTCCTCCAGGATGGATGGAATACAGAGTGTCATGAGCTTCTTGCAAGATCAATTTCTTGAGTACTTCTTTGTTGGGTACGCAAATGTGATTCCCGAACCATACCACTCCTTGTTCATCCTTTGAGAATCCTGAGGCCTTGCTTTCAAGCTTACAACTCCTTGTTGGTACGCAAGGAATCCAAGTGCACCCAGTTCCAAACCTAAGCTTTCAAGCTCTTCATATAGGTTGGGTATCCTTTCTTTAATCATGGCATTCAAGGAACAAGCCTTTCTGCTTAAGGCGTCTGCTACCATGTTAGCCTTTCCGGGGTGGTATTGAACACTGAGGTCATAGCCCTTGATCAACTCCAACCATCTTCGCTGCCTCATGTTCAATTTCCTTTGGGTAAAAATATACTTCAAACTCTTGTGTTCGGTGTATATCTCACATAGCTTCCCTAGAAGGTAATGTCGCCATGTTTTCAAGGCATGAACCAGGGTTGCCAACTCAACATCATGAGTAGCGTAGTTCTCTTCATGAGGAAGTAACTGTCTGGACAGATATGCTACGACTTTGCCTTCTTGCATCAGAACACCTCCAAGCCTGGTTCTCTATGCATCACAATATATCACAAACTCGTTGTGAATATCGGGGGGCCAAAACTGGGGTTGTGGTCAATCTCTTCTTGATCTCCTGGAAGCTTTCTTCGCACTTAGCTGTCCATTCAAACTTCTTGTCCTTCTTTAAAAGCCGAGTCATGGGTCGGGCAATGCTCGAGAATCCTTCCACGAACTTGCGGTAATACCCTGTGAGTCCGAGGAAGCTCCTGACCTCCTTCACGGTGGTTGGGGATTGCCATTCCATCATGGCTTCAATCTTGGCACGATCCACTGACAATCCTTCTACAGTCAACACATGACCCAAGAATCCAACTTCATGTAGCCAGAATTCACACTTGCTAAACTTGGCATAAAGTTGGTGCTCTTGAAGCTTGTCTAGGACTAATCTCAAGTGTTGCTTATGCTCTTCCTCAGACTTGGAAAAGACGAGTATGTCATCAATGAAGACGACAACAAACTTGTCCAAGTACTCCATGAAGACCTTGTTCATGAGGTACATGAAGTAGGCAGGGGCATTGGTTAACCCAAATGACATGACTGTCTATTCATACAGGCCATACCATGTTACAAACGCCATCTTCAGAATGTCCTGGGTTTTGATCTTCAGTTGATAGTACCTAGACCTGAGGTCGATCTTGGAGAATACCTTGGCTCCGTTCAACTGATCGAACAAATGTTCAATCTTGAGGAGTGGGTACTTGTTATTTATTGTGACTTCACTGAGAGAATGGTAATCGACACGGAGTTTGATAGTTCCATCCCTCTTTGACACAAATAGAACAGGTGATCCCCAAGGAGATGCACTAGGGGAATGAATCCTTTTCTGAGCTGCTCTGCCAGTTGCTTCTTCAATTCAGCCAACTCTTCGGATTCCATCCTATAGGGCTTCTTATAGATGGGCCTTGATCCGGGCATTAGCTCAATGATGAACTCAATGTCATGGTCAAGAGGCATTCCGGGTAGCTCATCAGGAAATACATCTGGGTATTCACATACCATTGGCACTTGATCCAACTCAATTCCCGATAGACAGTTAGCCTGAGGGGCTTGAGTGGAGGCAGGGTTGGGAACGTACTTGACTTCCACTCCTTGCCTATTGGTCATGGTAACCATCCTCTTAGCACAGTCTAACAAGCCTTGGTGCTTGGTTAACCAGTTCATGCCAAGGATGACATCCAAGCTTGGTGAATCCAGAACTATAAGGTCTGCTAGGAAGTCTACCCCGTTGATGTTAATCTCCACTCCTTTACAACCTATCCTAGACTTCATAACTGATCTTGAGGTTTGTATCAACATACGACTACCTAGGGGTGTAGGCTTCATGTCACTCTCTAGTGCAAACTTTTAGGTGACAAAAGAATGTGAAGCTCCACAATCAAACAATACCGTTGCTAGGGTTGAGTTGATGAGGAACGTATCCAATATGACGTCCGGGTCTTCCTGGGGTTCCTCTGCGGTGACGTGATTCACACGACCCTTGCCATTTTTGGGCTGGTTGCGGGGAGCAGGGTTCCTTGGTGGTGCTCCATGGCCTTAACCTTGGTTCGGTGCATTGGGGTGCAGAGAATCTGGATTCTTGTTGGGGCATAGGTTAGAGATGTGTCCAGGCTGACCACATTCAAAATAAGTGACTTGCCCGGGGTTGTTATTGTAGTTCCTACCGCCGTTGTTGTTATTGGGGTTGCTGTAAGCTGGCCTGAGATTGGCGTACTGCTGAGGCTGGTAGCTTGAACAAGGTGCAGGAGGTCTAGCCTGCTGTGGCTGATAGGTCGGCTTGGTTGGGGCTGGCTGCCAGGGGCAAGGCTTTTGGTTGCTGGAGCTACCGTTGCTGATCATCTTGTGCTTGCGAGTGTCGTCTATGGCACGACGCTTGTCTTCTATCATGAGGGCCGTTCACCAGGTCAAAGAAGGTACGACAGTCGTAGACAATGAGTTGATACTACAGGGTCTACTGAAGTCCTTCCATGAAGCGTTCCTTCTTAGCAGCCTCCGTGTTGACACCTTTAGGTGCATACCATGAGAGCAGGTTGAACTTCTGCAGGGACTCCTTGACAGAGCCACTTCCTTGCTTCAGCGCTCGGAATTCTCTCTTCTTGATAGCCATGATCCCAGAAGGAATGTGGGTGGTGCGGAATCCTTCCTTGAAGTCATCCCAAATGATTACACGATCACCTTGCATGACCTTGAATCCGTCCCACCATGGTCTAGCGGTACCTTCGAGGTAGTGAGAGACATAAAGAACCTTCTCACTATCCTAATTGCAATTAACCATTGCAAGGAGGTCCTCGATGGTGCGGATCCATTCGTCAGCATCCAAGGGTTCGACAGTATTGGTGAAGGTTGGGGGTGAATTCCTCATGAACTCACACAGAGTGGAGCGACCATTGCCGTTCCTGCCTTGCTATTAGTTGTTCACAAGGACTTGAGCCATCTGCTGAATAGCAGCATTGTTGGCTTGGCATTCCTCCCGGAGAACTTGGAGAAACTAAGCTATGGTCATGTTCTCTAGTGGAGGTGGTGGCGGGAGAATGTCGCCTTGTGGCTGCTCCTGGTGTCCTCCAGCCTGAGTAGTCCCACCAGCTCCCTGTTGCTGGCTTGTGTTGCCGGCTTCAGGGTTGGCGAAGGAGCTGTTGCGGGTAGCAGTCACCATCCTATTTGGAGCAGCCAAGTCAAACAACTGGGATAGACAAGGGGAAAAGCAATAATGGAAGAGGGCGCCTAAGGGGGTTGGTCGAGTGCAAGTGTGGTAAAACAAAGGTCAAAGGACCAACACATATATTGAGATAAACTAAACGATGGAGTCGATTATAGGTTGCCTAAGGCAAAAGCGCGACTTTCATCGGAACACAAACAACAAAATAAACAACAAGCACACATGGTTTCATATGAACCATTACACGGACTCGACTTCGCACGAGGGGTACATGACTGATCCTACCCTAGGGGTTCTCGAACTCAGGTGGTAGAGTGCTCTGCTTCCTGTCCAAGAGGAAGGAAGACTTGATTGCTTGTTGGGACTCCTTCTGGCATGATGCCCATGCTTGCCATACTCGAATTATACGGCGAAAATCCAGGGGTCGCTATTCGTCCTTGGTTCAAGATGTCAGTGGTTTGGCGAAGTAGCTCTCGAAGGTGGTGAAGTTCCTGGTGAAGCTTCATAGATTCCTTAATCAGGTTGTGAAACAGACTATTGGTGAAAAGGCTGAAATAGGTTTGGAACTTGAGAGGTATGCCATCCTCGTTGGATGGGACTAGTGTCTGACTTTCGCCGATGTCGTCCACTCTAATGGGTAGGTAACGAGTACTGGGCTCGTCGGCCATCCCTGGGATGATTCCTCGAAGGTGGGTGAGTGTATTCCGTGCAGCTGTCTCGACTGCGAGTGCCAAGGTCTCCATCTATGGTCCTTCGTAGAACCAACTAGTCAGGGAGTTGTTTACATTCATGAACACTTCAACGTGATACTCCTTCGTGATGGCGTCGACCCGATGCTTGTGGTAGACGAAAACAGGAGGTTGGCGAAACTGTCACTTCTCCAGGCTATCCCCAAGGAGTAAGGAAAGCCGGATGCTAGGAGGGCTTCGGGTACGATGGCCATCTACAAAGGTTTGAAGGGAGGAGAGTCAGCAGAATATTATGTGAAGAATAGAAGAGGTAAATAGTGCAGAACTCCTAAGTATAGGTGCTAGGTGTAGTTTTGAAAACGGTTTTATCCTAACTAATGTACATGCTAACTAAGCGCTTCCTATAGTCAGGATGGCTCTGATACCAGCTCTGTGGGGACCCCGACTCATAAGTCGTGATCACCGAATGCATGGTGTATAGTGATCCTAGAGATCAATGCTCACTGAACACACAAAAGCTGAATAACAAGAGTCTTACATCCTTACATACCGTCTTACACAAATAGAGACCATGGAGGTAAGGTCTTACATAGATAGGGCCGCAAGGCTAAACACTTAAACATAACAAGCAGCGGAAATCTTGATCGAAAGCGTGAACCCATGCTGTCTACCTTAAACCTACATGCATTCTGACTGGGAAGCGTCCTAGTCCGCATGTTCGTCACCAACGAACTCTTGACCGTACTCCTGTTCTCCCATGCCTGGCCAATTAAATAACCAGTGGCAAGCCAATGAGTACTTTGAATGTACTCGCAAGCAACCCAAGTTGTGGAACGAGGTATAACAATGCATGATATAGCACTAAGTAGGTGAGTTTTTGCAGAAAGGTGATTTTAAGTGCAGTGATATGATCAAGTAACTATGTGTAAGCATGCATCAACAGTTGGCTAATATCCATATGAACAAGTTACATATATCATCATAAGCAGGGGTTCAACATCTCATGTTCATTCATCACATCAAGTCTTCAGACTTATCTCAAGTATCATCCTTCTGTCTTCCGCACCCACCCACACACCAAGTTCGTGAAAACATCCGGATGTAGTTTAAGAAGGACCTCCAACTGTCCATGACCGCGAACACGGCTATTCAGATAGTTTTACACTCTACAGAGGTTGCACGCTTTACCCACAAGACTTGGGCACTTCCGTGTCATCCATGACTCGCGGTATATTACATACCCAAGGCAAGCACCCAAACAATGCCTTTCCCATGGTGATACTAAACAAAGAGTCCACTCGTTGGTGCCACCCCTCATGATATACATCACCTGTATCATCCATGAGGGCACACAACGGTGTGCCCGGTGCCTGTAAAGACAACCCATGTCCTTCCACTCCAGGACGACCCCATCTCGAGAGTGATCACTTCACTCTCGCCACTGGTAATGCGGGCTCCCTACTAGCACCAACCACAATAATCAACAAAGCCCCGTCCCATAAGGGGTATCATGGTCGCACATGTAAGGTTGGGATGGTCAGCAGACCTTAAATCTAATCCGTTTTTGAAAACACACACACTCACTTGCTCCGGTACACCACTTTTGGAAAAAGGGGTACTGTGCCCTGGGCCAGATCTGGCTGCGGCTGGGCCGGCCCAAAGCAAATCAGCCCTAGGTGAACCGGGCACCCGCGCCGCGTTAGGTTTATACCTGATGGGTGGGCTCTGCGGGCGAGTGAGAGAGAGGGAGGCGAGAGGGGTGTGAGGGGTTGACGACCTGGCCCCACTGGCAGGTCGTCGTCCACCTCTGACCAGGGGTTGGTGGTGCTCACCGGCGGCGAAGGGAGGCACGAATGAAAGCTGGAGGCGGGAACGGGCTCAGTGTCGAGTCGCCATTCCTTTGGAGGTGGAGGGAAGGCCGGAGGTGGCCCGGCTAGCCAGCGATGAGTACCCGCGGTGGACGAGGTTCGGGAGGGGTTCGGAGTCAGCGATCCTTGCCTCAAGATGAATGGAGGAGAGGGGGAACGGACGAGGAGCTAGTTGCAGGCTCGATGGAGGTGACAGGAGCGCTAGAGCGGGCCTATGTCCCGAGATCGACGGAGCTCCACCGCGGCGGCGCCTCGGTCGATCTCGAGCACTGGTGCTCGGGGGGGGGGGCTCAAGAAGGGGCTTGGGAGGTCGAATTGGGGACATGAGAGGGCCAGAGGAGGGAAGAGGGGGCTTGGGGGAGGCCTTAAATAGGTGGCCCGTGGTCCACTGAGCTTGGGTGCGCCTTCGAGCTTGTGGCCGAGGCCAAAGGCCACAGGAGGAGACGGGGGTGTGTCGGGGTGCTCATGGGGCTGGTCTAGCACGAGCGGGAGCAAGAGAGAGAGAGAGAGAGAGGAAATCCCGCGCGTGTGAGGCTCGGGGTTGGCCTAACCGGGTGGCAATGGCGCATGCGAGCAGAGTCGTTGGAGGGAGAGGGAGGAGGGGGCTGACAGGGTGTCGTGGTGCGGACATCGAGGGGGGCCAAGTGGCGCGAGGGGGAGGCCCGAGGCTGCCAGGGCCATGCAGTGGGCGGTGGCTAGATTGCCCGTCGGCACTGTAGCGCGCTCCAGAGCACGCGTATGGCATGCCACGACATGCCAACGACACTCTGGGCGCGGCCGAAGGTGTCTAAGGGGTCTAGGGGTATCTAGGGTAGGGGACAAAGGCATTGAATGCCCTGGGAGGAGGATAGAATAAGAGGGGAGGGAAGAGAGAGGTGCTTTGCTGCTATCGAGAGGGTAAAAATGGGGTTTTACCCCACTTACCCATGGATATGAGGCCTGATATTATTACTGGGTTTGAAGGGGGAACCCTAGAGACATTCGTAAGAGTTTGAGGCTAAGGGGAATAGTAAAAGGTGGCCAAAACATGTTTTTACCAAACATGCAAAAGGTGTTTGATGGAGGTTTGCCAGCCATGGAATTTAACAGGATGAAATATGAGGTAAAAATAGTGTGGAACACCAAGTTTGAGGAACTTTGAAGAAAGTTCACAATGAAACTTTGTGAAACCCTAGAAATCAATAGAATTTGGTTTCTGTAGACCTATTCATGCTAAGGTAATCCCCTTGATGCACCACTTAGTGTAGCACCATTATTTGGTGATTAGAACATGTCTATAAAGTTTGGGGTCAAGGGAAGAAACTTCATAATGTAAAGTTGTTCAAATTTGAACCTGGACAGGGAGGGTTTTGGAATAGTTTGATGAATCAAAACAAGTTGGATTGAGATGAAACTTTGCAAGATCATCACTTAAGGCAATGTTGACTTTCTAGAATTTTCTTGGAATTTATTGAGAATATTTCTTATAGAAATATTTCAAAAGCTTGATTTGGACAAAAAGGTTTTTGAGGGGTTTTGCCCATGAATTTGAACATGACCATGTGTTGAAACACACATATATGGAAAATATATGTCCACTGAGTTTCCCAAAATTTTCTCAAATATTTTGAAAGCATTTAATAAATTTCCCTACAAAAGACCATTTCTAGCCTGAAGAAAAGCCTGTTAAATAAATAGTAAATTAAACTTTAAAATTAATCATTGGTGGTTTTGGAAGGTAATATATATAGTAGGTTTGAAATAAAGCCTTTGGGGATGAAGGACCCACCCAATTTGAGGACTTGCAGTGCAAACCTCAACTCAGGGGGTTTTGAAGACCTAATTTGAATAAAACCTTTTTGGTCAAAATAATATTAGGTAAAAAAAGTTTTGGGAACTATTCACATGGCATGATCATTGGGTAAGAAGTTTGGGTCAAGGAATATGAATATGGAGAGGGATAGAATCTAAGAGTGCTGTACACAAACAACCAAACAAGCAAACAAGCAACAATTCAAACAAACACAAGCACTGAAAAAGTTTTAATTGGTTCCAAATTTTGTGAATCCAAGCATAACAAAGTGATACAAACACAGGGTGTGACACCCAGGCCGGCGACTGGACGCAGGAGTTCAGGGCCTACCTACTTCACGACACGTTGCCAGAAAAGGAGGAAGACGTGGAGCACGTAGCGCGACAGGCCATGACTTACTGCCTGCAAGACAGCGACCTGTACCGCAGGTGCCCGAATGACGTCGCACTGCGGTGCATCTCCAAGGAACATGGGTCTGAGCTGCTAGCCAACATCTATGGAGGAGACTGCGGACACCACTCCTCGTCGCGCACCCTTGCGTGGAAGGCGTTCCGATCCGACTTTTACTGGCCCATGGCACTTAATGACGTCATCGAGATGGTCCGGTCTCGTGAAGTCTGCCAGTTTCACTCCAAGCAGATTCACCAGCCTACATAGGGCCTTCAAACCATCCCGCTCTCCTAGCCCTTCGCGGTCTGGGGGCTGGACATACTGGGGCCCTTCCCGCGGGTGGCAGGCGGGTACCACTACCTATACGTCGCCATCGACAAGTTCACCAAGTGGGCGGAGGTGGAGCCCGTCTGCACCATCCCTGCCGGATTGGCCATCAAGTTCATCAAGGGCCTCGTGATCCGCTTCGGCTTCCCCAACCGCATCATCACCGATAACGGTTCGCAGTTCACAAGTAACCTCTTCAGGACCTATTGCACTAACCTTGGAACACAGATATGCTACGCCTCAGTGGCCCGCCCACAGAGCAACGGCCAGGCAGAGCACGCCAATAGGGAGGTCCTGCAGGGCCTCAAGACTAGAAGTTTCAAGAAGAAGCTTGAAGCTTGCAGCAGGGGTTGGGTCGATGAGCTTCAGTCCGTGTTGTGGTTCATCCGCACCACTGCGACTAAGCCTAATGGCAAAACCCTGTTCTTCCTCGTCTATTGAGCCAAAGCCGTCCTCCCGCACGAGGTCAAGCACCGATCCTCGCGAGTCTTAGAATTTGACGAGGAGCGTCAGGATGCCGCATGGGGAATAGACCTCTTGCTTGGGGAGGAGGCCTGTCGCCTCGCCTCGCTCCGAGCTACGAGGTACCATCAGGCGCTGCGGTGTTACCATTGCCGTAACATACGTCCTAGGACCCTCGAAGTCGGAGACCTCATCTGTAACATCCCAAAATTCTAAATTTTGGAATGTTATATTAAATAAATAAGTGAGATTGTTTGCTTGAATTTTTTGTGATTGATTGTGTGAAATTGAGTGGAATTTTGAAACTTTTGAAATTTTAATGAGAGGGAATAAAATGACTTTCCCAAAAGTTTCTATTTTGAATCCCTATTCAAATTTTGAGTTCAAATATTTTCAAAACCCTCTTATAAAAAAAACAAATTTAGAGGAGGAAAATGACACTCCAAAATTAAAGACAATCTTTTGATTTAAATTTGAAAATAAAACTATTTGCAATTTATTTGAAATTCAAATTCCTTTTCATTTTGGAGTTAATACAAAAATAATGACTTTTTTAGTATTCCGAAAATTCTTAAAAATATGTTCATGTTTTAGAGTTTACTTTTCCGAAAATTTTGATATATAATATGTCTTTCTATTTTTGTTTAATTGCTTTTGTTCGCTGTTTAAAAAAAAGAGAAAACACTGTTCATACCGAAACACTGTTCATCCAAGAAATAATAATAAAAAACTGCTACACGTGCACTCGCTCGCGGCCGGCCGAAATCATTAGGCCCATCCGGTGGCCTCTCTCCTTCCTTTTAATTTTCATCTACTTCTAGTCTATTTGTTTAGTCCCATATTGCCTAGCCTTTGACTTCTAATCCTCCCTTCCACCTATAAATATGGACCCATAGGTGAACCAAAAAATCATCCACTTTGGGTTGAATCAAATCGTTTCGGTTTGACTAGGTTTATTAATACAAAAATATTTTCTTCTCTCCGGCGGGATTTCTGGAAGTCGTCTTCTTTTTGGATTTATATCTTCTCTGCATTCTAAAGGTATTCTCTTCGTATTTTCTTTTATACTCCTATAGTTTAATATCCCTAGACTAGTATTTATATACTAGTGTACGGTAGAGTAATTATATTATTAGTTAGTCTCCGTATTTACACATTACTATTATAATTCTTTTAGACATAGCACCTTTTCTTCCGTAAAACATCTTGGCCCTGAGTTTTCAAATGGCCATAACTTTTAACTCATTCACTCAAATTAGATGAAACCAACGCCTAGATTTTCGTCTTGACCTCACCTATCCAATCAACCTATCACGTCAACTTTTTCAAATTTTCAAATTTCGAAAATTATTCAGATTTATATTCAAACTTCTTTTGATCATATCTTTTTATCCATACCTCCATTTTCGATGAATCCAATTGTTTCGGATTCGTATCGAAGTAATCTTTCTGTTCACATCATTAGTGTTATCTTTCAACATATAATTTTGATCTTGCTCATACTTCTCTACTAGTCCCCAAAATGTGTTCACACACCGTACTAAGCTAATTAAATGACATATTGAATTGCTTATAACTTTTGATCTGTCATTTTGAACCTAGTAATTCTTTTTTCTACACATTCATATTGACCTCCCATATATAGTAACATCATTAGTTTCAATCTTTGAACCTTTAAAATTTGAGCGATTCAATTCAAAGTTGAACCTTCTTTTGACCTTTGTGAATTCAGATTCAATTCATACTTGAATTTAAAATTCATTTCATACCTCAATTCGCTATAACTACATTTCAATTAAATTCTTTCTACAAATAAATTCTTATGTCTTATACTATTTGTTAAACAACATTGATGTTGTTCTCCCCATACCTTGGATCGTCTTTCATAGTCTCTTCAACCTAAGCTTATATAACAATAGTTCATCATCCATTAACTCTTTTGAGTTGATTCCTTCACCTTTCACCTTACAATCCCATAAGAACCTATCTTTTCTTATTAAACCTTATTATGTTTTTTTGCACCAAGACACATGTTTTAATCTTGCATTCTTTCGGTTCTTTGTTTTGGCATGAATTTTTATTGAATGTTATTTGCTTACGATAGATTTCTCGGAGTGTGACGAGTAGAATTATCCAGATTGTGAGAGCGACTATCTTCATCAAGTAATACCAGGCAAGTTCACATTGACCATGTTATTACCTATGTTTTTCAAGTTGCATTAGTTCAACCTTCCACCCATTGCATGCAAAGTAGGTACTTGGAAATTTGGTTACTTGATGTAGTATCATGTGGTAGGCACCCCTCAACCTTTTGACACTTTGGCCTCGAGAAACGTTGATTTAATTTTGCTATGCTATTAGTAGACGGGGTTGGTTGTGTGATTCATGAGAGTTGTGAGATAATAATTACAAGACCTACATGATGATCAAGGCTTCAAGACTCCAAGTTTTCAACATACCTCTGGGTGGATGATGGTTGAACGACGCCCTGGAGAAGCCAGTGGTTAGCCTAGGTGTTGCTGGAGAAGTGCCAGTATTCACGCGGAAAGGTCCACCCAGGAACAAAGAGATGGATGGATGCTTCAAGACCCAAGGCTTACCTGCACAGCCACAAGCCATTATGGGCTCTGGCTTGGTTGGTTATCGTGGTGACCCTAGACAGGCGGTGCTACGAGATGTAGAAGAACGGTAGGAAAGGATGGGCACCGACAGAGTCTCAGGGAAACCCTTTAGAAGACCATGTTTTGGTCATCCATTTCTCAAACACCCTGAAGTGCGAGAAATTCAATGGAGGCGATCAAATCTTATGGGGAACGTGTGCAAAACTCTGCAGAGTACACAAACCTAATCGATTAGCCGTGTCCACGGTCATGGACAACTTGAGCCAAAGGAATTGAAACTATCTGGAATTCTCAACACCAAGAATTATAATGATGTGGGTATTAATGACAACTTGGTATGAGGATTGGTTGGTGGAACCATCTCATTAATCAACCAACATCGTAGTAATAACTTTTGTTTTGCCCTCTCTTGTTGTAGGAAAAATTTGCTTTACGCAAAAACAAAACTTGAACTTATAGCCCCACCTGCCATATATGCATGTAGTATAGATGATTATTTTTCACCCCCTCCTTTGTGACTTGCCGGCATATTCAAAATGCTGACCTACACGGCTGCAATGTCTCATGTTGCAGATACTCTTCTTCGATGAGTAAGAGATACGATTCAGGGTTACGGTCTACACTCAACCTGCCATTGGTGTTTATTGGGACTCCACTCCCGTTGACTGTTTCCGTTGAGATTTTAAGGTATATATCAGTTTTATGTTAATTACATGTGATTGCACTTTGATATATACATTGATGTACTGTGGGTGCCAGCATACTGATCCAGGGATGGCACAGAACACATAGAGGCTTGACCTTTCCAGGCCGGGTCGCTACAAAAATGGTATCAGAGCACATGTTGACTGTAGGACGTGACCCTAGGAAATGGATTAGAAATAGGAAGACCTTGATAGGAACAACTTTTTCACTACTCTCGTAACTTCTAAATTCTTTTACTGAACCCTCCCTGTTTCAAACTATAGATGGAGAACTACACCCTGAACAAAAGAGAGACCTACGAAGATGTTCTCGGAGGCTCATTCCTCATGGAGCTAGTGCAGATGATCAAGCTGCCGATACCTGAGATCAAGGTGACTAAGAGGAATTCTGGATTCTGGGGCATCAAAACTAAAGTTTTTGGACGTGAAGAAGACCCCAAGACTGAAGACATCAACTATGGCACATTGAGCCATGAATTTGAGATGGGCATGAACACTGCCGTCCATGATTCCATCGCACGTTTGAGCTATCGTCATCGTGCTGAGTTGTGCAACCACTACTTTGGAAGGCTTGGATGGCAGAAGCCTGATGGAGCACTCATCAACCTGATCGACGAACAGAAGATGAAGTTTTCACCCGTACTTGTGTACAATCAAGAACTAGAGCACTACATCAAGAACCTTCAAATGGACCTTCTCTTAGAGTTATTTGAGAACGAAACACTTCGTGAGAACCTCAAGGTTGAGAAGCTGAAGGTAGCCAATCTTAAGAAACATGATCCTGAGATTCAGAAGCTTCATCAAGACTTGAAGAACAGTCAGGCCATGGCACATGCTGGAGATGTTGAGATTCAGAAGCTCAAGAACCAACTCCTCAAACTATAGGGACGACACCGAAAACTCTGCATAAACAGGGAAAATTTGGTAGAAGAACTTGAGAATATCAAGCATGACCAGAAGAAGCGCACTGAAGACGAAGACATGATATAGACTAGCTTAGTAGTAGCCCCACCATGAGAGAATAAAATATAAACGTTTTTACGATTTGAGTGATTGACCACACCAACCTTATGTGGGTGGCGATACTATAGTTTGTTTGAACTTTATGAATGTGTGGACTTGAGTTTGGTGTTTTGTGTCTTTGAGTTGTTTGTATCCCTTCTCTCTCTCTTTCTCTCTCTCTTATATCTCATCCCAAACCCTTTGACCCAATAGATGGTGAATGAAGATGGACTTGTATTCTCTGGACCAATGACCCAGCTAGAGGCTGGGATATGGATTCAAAACATGGAGAATAGCTTCGGGAGCAACTCGATTGCAAAGAAGCATGAGGTTCAATATGCACTTCAGTACCTTACCCAAAGTGCTGCGATTTGGTGGAGAATGCATTATGCCATACAAGGATTTAATGGAGCAGAAACTTGGGAAGAATTCAAGAAGACTCTGTTAAGATCCCGTCTCATTCAGAAGCATTGTGTTAACCCAATGAAGAAGGTTTGTGCATGCAAGATCTGTGGAGAAGAAGGACATATCTCACAGGATTGTCCGAAGGAATATCTGGAAAAATTCCCAACAGAAATGTTTGGGTATGATCCTCAGGAAATAGAAGCTATGATCTATACGCAAGGGTCTAGGAAGAAGAGAAAACGCATCAGGAAGAGACAAGCCCCTGAACAGAGGGACCTGAGTCATATCAGATGTTTCAAGTGTAAGGATATGGGCCACTATGCCAATAAGTGCCCAGGAAAGGAACCAAGAACCCAAGGATCAAACACGAACATCAAGAAGCCCCGAGACTTGTCAGAAATCATCTATTTTCGTTGCAAGGAAGCAGGACATTATGCTAGTAAATGTGCAAGGGAGAAGAAAGCTAGAATGAAGTAGTTAATTTTGAAGATGGCAATATATGTAACATGAAACACTATTGTTTTCATGAAATCATGGAGTTAAATTTTGTAACGGAAGTCCCTGAGATTGTAATAAGTTCATAAATCAATAAAATTTATTGTGTCATGATTTTTTCCATGTTGGTATATATGAGTTTTACTCTATGAACAAAGATCTCCGGCCATTTTCGAGGATATGAGAAAATTTGATCTATGCAGGCATGTGTACATTTCATTTTAAGTGTGGTAGTAACCACATCGACGAATGAATAAAGAAATTACCATTCCTGTTAAGGAGTTTGGATAAGTGACTACATGTGAAGAGAATGTGGAACCATATCCAACTATGTGGATGACAACACCTGAAATAAAATACCTTGGATTTTGAATATGATGAACCAAAACTGTTATTGGTAAACAGACCAATGGAAAGGAAAAACATATTCAAGGAATAGAACGTGTATCCAGGATGGATCTCATGGTTTCATGAAGGTTACCCAAAGATCATGAAGCAAGAAGTTGCGATTGGATCAGCAACATTTCCTTAGGAGTATCCGAAAGCCTGAGAGATGTGAAGAAACGATAGATGTTTTTGCTCAGCTTGCAGAATCAATGGATTTATCCGAACTTCGTACGTTGACAAGAGAAATTTCTGCAACGCTTGTGAGGAAGCCCAAGTGCTAGAATACGAGATTCACTAAACCTTATACAAGGTAATGATTTCAGTGTGACATGGCTTGGCCACCATGACGACTTACTCTTATCATTTCTCTTGCTATTCGGAATGGTAAATCTGAGTGACTTACCCATAGTAAAGAGACGACGTTCTTTTTAAGCTTTTGTTTAAGCCTTAGAATGGTATGATGAAAACCCCTTGTACATGACACTTGCTGTCACACGTAGGAATTTTACAGAGAGGAATAATGCCAAGACCCATTTCACTGCAGGATAACCACAAATGGTAGACCACCATGAGATCATCGATAGGTTACTTAGAATGAACGCGAGACTTATCAGTTAAGAAGACCCAGTATCTGAGGAAATACATTTTGTTATGAGAACACAAGATTTTGACTTAAACGGAAGAGCATCACCGAAGGAGCTATCGTGAAGAATGTGAACAGACAGATGCACCCACAGGATCGCCATGACTTTTGAAGGACCAGTAACTCTCATTTTAAGTGTGGTAGCCCCACACTTCCAGGTCGATGGATTTGCTAGAAGAACCCCAAACCCTAACCTTTTCTTTCCAGCCTCTTCGAATCTCGAGGACGAGATTCATTTTAAGTGTGGTAGTTTGTAACATCCCAAAATTCAAAATTTTGGAATGTTATATTAAATAAATAAGTGAGATTGTTTGCTTGAATTTTTTGTGATTGATTGTGTGAAATTGAGTGGAATTTTGAAACTTTTGAAATTTTAATGAGAGGGAATAAAATGACTTTCCCAAAAGTTTCTATTTTGAATCCCTATTCAAATTTTGAGTTCGAATATTTTCAAAATCCTCTTATAAAAAACAAATTTAGAGGAAAATGACACTCCAAAATGAGAGACAATCTTTTGATTTAAATTTGAAAATAAAAACTATTTGCAATTTATTTGAAATTCAAATTCCTTTTCATTTTGGAATTAATACAAAAATAATGATTTTTTTTAGTATTCCAAAAATTCTTAAAAATATG
Organism: Hordeum marinum; assembly: GCA_022496015.1. NCBI lineage: Eukaryota > Viridiplantae > Streptophyta > Magnoliopsida > Poales > Poaceae > Hordeum > Hordeum marinum. The sequence goes on from CM039673.1 coordinate 304,371,779, forward strand.
TTCATGTTTTAGAGTTTATTTTTCTGAAAATTTTGATATATAATATATCTATATAAAATGTTTTTCCATTTTTGTTTAATTGCTTTTGTTCGCTGTTTAAAACAACAAAAAACACTGTTCATACCGAAATACTGTTCATCCGACAAATAATAATAAAAAAAACTGTTGCACGTGCACTCGCGGCCGGCCGAAATCATTAGGCCCATCCGATGGCCTCTCTCCTTCCTTTTAATTTTCATCTACTTCTATTCTATTTGTTTAGTCCCACATTGCCTAGCCTTTGACTTCTAATCCTCCCTTCCACCTATAAATATGGACCCATAGGTGAACCCAAAAATCATCCGTTTCGGGTTGAATCGAATCATTTCGGTTTGACTAGGTTTATTAATATAAAAATATTTTCTTCTCTCCGGCGGGATTTCTGGAAGTCGTCTCCTTTTTGGATTTATATCTCTCTGCATTCTAAAGGTATTATCTTCGTATTTTCTTTTATACTCCTGTAATTTAATATCCCTAGACTAGTATTTCTATACTAGCATACGGTAGAGTAAGTAGATTATTAGTTAGTCTCCGTATTTACACATTACTATTAGAATTCTTTTAGACATAGCACTTTTTCTTCCGTAAAACATCTTGGCCCTGATTTTTCAAATGGCCATAACTTTTAACTCATTCACTCAAATTAGATGAAACCAATGCCTAGATTTTCGTCTTGACCTCACCTATCCAATCAACCTATCAAGTCAATCTTTTCAAATTTTCAAATTTCCAAATTTATCCAGATTTATATTCAAACTTCTTTTGATCATATCTTTTTATCTGTACCTCCGTTTTCGATGAATCCAATTGTGTCGGATTCGTATCGAAGTAATCTTTCCGTTCACATCATTAGTGTTATCGTTTCAACATATAATTTTGATCTTGCTCATACTTCTCTATTAGTCCCCAAAATGTGTTCACACACCGTACTAAGCTAATTAAATGACATATTGAATTGCTTATAACTTTTGATCCGTCATTTTGAACCTAGTAATTCTTTTTTCTACACGTTCATATTGACTTCCCATATATAGTAACATCATTAGTTTCAATCTTTGAACCTTTCAAATTTGAGCAATTCAATTTGAATCCGAACCTTCATTTGATCATATCTTGCAAAGTGTAACACAGTTTCAATTGATTCCTTTTGCCCCTAAATACTCGTCTCATATATTTCTATTCATAACCATCGTACTTCGGTTCAACTTCTTTTGACCTTTGTGAATTCAGATTCAATTCGTACTTGAATTTACAATTCATTTCATACTTCGATTCGCTATATCTTGTGTTGTAGTGCTCCATTTCAATTAAATTCTTTCTACAAATAAATTCTTATGTCTTATACTATTTGTTAAACAACATTCATGTTGTTCTCCCCATACCTTGGATCGTCTTTCATAGTCTCTTCAACCATTCACAAAGGATTCCTTCACCTAAGCTTATTAAACCTTAGTATAGTTCACCTAAGCTTATTCAACTCAAAAGAGTCTCCCCATACCTTATATAGCAATAGTTCATCATCCATTAACTCTTTTGAGTTGATTCCTTCACCTTTAACCTTACAATCCCATAAGAACCTATATTTTCTTATTAAACCTTAGTATGCTGTTATTTGTTTTGCACCAAGACACATGTTTTAATCTTGCATTCTTTCGGTTCTTTGTTTTGACATGAATTTTTATTGAATGTTATTTGCTTATGATAGATTTCTCGGAGTGTGACGAGTAGAATTATCCAGATTGTGAGAGCGACTATCTCCATCAAGTAATACCAGGAAAGTTCACATTGACCATGTTATTACCTATGTTTTTCAAGTTGCATTAGTTCAACCTTCCATCCATTGCATGCAAAGTAGGTACTTGGAAATTTGGTTACTTGATGTAGTATCATGTGGTAGGCACCCCTCAACCTTTTGACACTTTGGCCCCGGGAAACGTTGATTTAATTTTGCTATGCTATTAGTAGACGGGGTTGGTTCTGTGATTCATGAGAGTTGTGAGATAATAATTACAAGACCTACATGATGATCAAGACTTCAAGACTCCAAGTTTTCAACATACCTCTGGGTGGATGATGGTTGAACAGTGCCCTGGAGAAGCCAGTGGTTAGCCTAGGTGTTGCTGGAGAAGTGCCAGTATTCACACGGAAAGGTCCACCCAGGAACAAAGAGATGGATGGATGCTTCAAGACCCAAGGTTTACCTGCACAGCCACAAGCCATTATGGGCTCTGGCTTGGTTGGATATCGTGGTGACCCTGGACAGGCGGTGCTACGAGATGTAGAAGAACGGTAGGAAAGGATGGGCACCGACAGAGTCTCAAGGAAACCCTTTAGAAGACCATGTTTTGGTCATCCGTTTCTCAAACACCCTGAAGTGCGAGAAATTCATCGGAGGCGATCAAATCTTGTGGGGAACGTGTGCAAAACTCCGCAGAGTAAACAAACCTAATCGATTAGCCATGTCCACGGTCATGGACAACTTGAGCCAAAGGAACTAAAACTATCTGGAATTCTCAACACCAAGAATTATAATGATGTGGGTATTAATGGAATATTAAATGGAGTCCAAACGGAATAAAACCTGCAGAAGGAAATTTTCTAGAAGGAAACAAGTCATCCAAGCTTGGAGTGCACGTCATGGGAGGTGTGAGGGTGCCACAAGCCTGCTAGGTGCGGGGGCCCCTGCCCGCGCCTAGCAGGCTTGTCGTCTCCTGGCAGGTCTCCTGACCCTAATTCCTAGCCTATAAATACCCAAATATTCTGGCAACATCAAAAAGAGCCACTCAAATACTTTTACGCCACCGGAAGCCTTCGTTCTCGAGAGATCTAATCTTGGAGCCTTTTCCGGTAATCTGCCGGAGGGGGTTTTGATCACGAAGGGCATCTACATCAACTCCATTGCCCCTCCGATGATGCGTCAGTAGTCCACCATAGACCTACGGGTCCATAGCTAGTAGTTAGATGGCTTCTTCTCTCTCTTTGATCTTCAATACCATGTTCTTCATGATCTTCATGGAGATCTATCCGATGTAATCTTCTTTTGTGGTGTGTTTGTCAAGATCCGATGAATTGTGAGTTTATGTTCAGATTATCCATGAATCTTATTTGAATCTCCTCCGATTTCTTATATGCATGATTTCATATCCTTGTAAGTCTCTTCGAGTTATTGGTTTGGTTTGGCCAACTAGATTGGTAATGCTTGCAATGGGAGAAGTGCTTGGTTTGGGGTTCAATCTTGCGATGTCCTCACCCAGTGAAAGTAGGGGTAGCGAGGCACGTATTGTATTGTTGCCATCAAGGGTAAGAATATGGGGGTTTTCATCATATTGCTTGAGTTTATCCCTCTACATCACGTCATCTTTATTAATGCGTTACTCTATTCTTCATGAACTTAATACTCTAGATGCAGGTAGGAGTCGGTCGATGTGCGGAGTAATAGTAGTAGATGCAGAATCGTTTTGGTCTACTTGTCACGGACGTTATGCCTATATGCATGATCATTGCCTTGGATAACTACATGATTATTCGCTTTTCTATCAATTGCTTGACAGTAATTTCTTTAACCACCATGATATTTGCCTTCAAGAGACAAGCCTCTAGTGAAACGTATGGCCCCCGGGTCTATTTTCCATCATATATTTTCAGATCTATACTTGCTGCAATTTATTTACCTTTTACTTTCCGCACTCGTTACGTCTATCTCTATTGGATCTAATCCTTGCAAATAACCGTGAAGGGATTGACAACCCCTTTATAGTGTTGGGTGCAAGAGTTTGATTATTTGTGTAGGTGCATCCATTGGTGACTTGCTTGTTCCTCCTACTGGATTGATACCTTGGTTCTCAAAAACTGAGGGAAATACTTATCTACTTCTTTGCATCACCCTTTCCTCTTCAAGGGAAAACCAACGCATGCTCAAGAGGTAGCAAGAAGGATTTCTTGTCGGGGAGAATACACATCAAGCCTACCAAGTACCCATCGCAAACTCATCTCTTACATTTACTTTATTTGCCATTTACCTCTCGTTTTCTCCTCCCCACTTATAAATCAATTTTCAGAAAATACCAAAAATATTTTCCTTTTTATTCGCCCTTCTTTCGCTTGCATTTCGTTTGCTTGAACTCATGGCTAGCCTTACTACTATAACTAATACTCCCAAGTATGAGGTTCTTAATTTTAAGCAAAGGGAGGGAGAAAACTTAAAATATGCTTGGTATAGAATTTGCAATTCTCAAAATAGATCTTTTTGTAAGCAATCTACTATTGTTCTCCTTCGCAATTTTTAAGTGGGTATCACTCCTTGGAATAGATATGTTCTAGATACCATTATGGGAGGGAATTTTTTGGGAAGTTATACCTTTGACTCTTATAGTGCCATGATAAATTTGTTAGGATCACCCCCATCATGGTTAATGGAACAGTTTTAACTCTAGAACATGTGATGCGAATGCTTGATATTATTGAAAATAGGGTTGCTACGGTTGAGCTTATGGAAAACTTGGATAAAAAGATTCATAATCACATTACTCAATATGGATCTAAAGTAGGAGTTACCTTAAAAAATCTCAAGGAAAAAGAACCCATAGTTAATGAAAAATTGGAACAATATTCCTCTAGAATTCACAAGCTAGAGGACATTATCACCAACTTGGGATCCTCTTTTGCTTTATTACAAACCACTCCAACTCCTTCGCCTCCTAAGGATGCCAAGTTTGTTTATGTTCCTAAAAATAAGGGTGAATCTTCTAGTAAAGATGAAGAACTTAAGACAATAAGTATTCACCCCAACTTTCTCAATATTATTAAGAAACCAATTGCGACCATTGAATCTCTTGATTTTTTACCTAGGTGTATTGTCATTGATAATAACAACGGGCCTCCTAGGGATTATAAGTGTGCAATTTAGGAATTGCATAAAAAATATGACAATACCTAGATCTATTGCGTTTTGCCTAGCTAGGGGCGTTAAACAATAGCGCTTGTTGGGAGGCAACCCAATTTTATTTCTTGTTCTGTTTTTCAGTGTTTCACACATTATTACTTCTGTACTAATTGTGTTTTGGTGTTTTAATTAGTTTTTGAGCCAACTAAAACCTTTGGGGTGATCTATGGTAGTTGTTGATTTGATCTTGTTGAAAACAGAAACTTTTGCACTCAGTCCAGGAATTTTATAATTTTTCAGAGCATCGAATTGATCTGCAATTTTTACAAAAGGTTTATATATAGATTTTCCAGGTTGTCCTAGGTTTTAAGAATTGAGTTACATAAGTATACGAAGTTTTTAGATTGCTACAGACTATTCTGGTTTTGATAGATTCTGTTTTCTTTGAGTTGTTTGCCTATTTTGATGAATCTATGGGCTGTATCATGTGCCGTGAGCCATGGATAATTTAGATTATAGTAGGTATAACACCAATATAAATAAGTAATGAGTTCAGAATAGTACCTAAAGTGGTGATTTATTTTCTTATACTAACGGATCTCACGAGTTTTCTGTTAAGTTTTGTGTTGTGAAGTTTTCAAGTTTTGGGTAAAGATTGGATGGACGATGGAATAAGGAGTGGCAAGAGCCTAAGATTGGGGATTCCCAAGGCACCCCAAGTCATATTCAAGGATTCCAAAGAGCCTAAGCTTGGGTATGCCCCGGAAGGCATCTCCTCTTTTGTCTTCAATCCATCGGTAAATTTACTTGAGGCTATATTTTTATTCACCACATGATATGTGTTTTGCTTGGAGCGTCTTGTATGATATGAGTATTTGCTTGTTAGTTTGCCACAATCATCCTTGCTGCACACATCTTTTGAGAGATACACGCTGAATCATGTATCTATTAGAATACTCTTTGTGCTTCAGTTATATCTTTTGAGTTGGGCAATGTTGCTCTATGTGCTTCACTTATATCTTTTAGAGCACGGTGGTGTATTCGTTTTGTAGAAATACTTGAACTCTCGTACTTCACTTATATTGTTTTGAGGTTTCTAAAAACAACATGGTAGTTGTTCTAGGTTATGAATTTAGTCCTAATATGATAGGCATCCAAAAGGGATATAATAAAAACTTCCATATTAAGTGCATTGAGTATTTCTGAGAGGTTTGATTCCTTGCATAAAATTTTGAGATATAAAGATGGTAATGTTAAGAGACATGTTAGGAAGTAAATTGTGATTTGGTAAAAATACTTGTGCAAAGATTTGTGATTCCCGTAGCATGCACATAGGGGCACGCGATGGTTAACTCCTACCAACCTCCCCCCTAGGAGCATGCGTTTAATGCTTTGCTTCAATGACTAATAGACTTCTGCAATAAGTATGTGAGTTCTTTATGACTAATGTTGAGTCCATGGATTATACGCACTCTCACCCTTCCACTTTTGCTAGCCTTTCTAGTACCGCACAACTTTCGTAGGTGCAACAAATACCTTCCTCAAAACAGCCACCATATATATTTCCTCAAAACAGCCATCATACCTACCTATTATGGCATTTCCATAAACATTCTGAGATATATTGCCATGCAACTTTCACCGTTTCGTTTTATGACATGCACCATCACTTCCATATTGCATATAGAGTCATATTTTATCATAGGTATCAAATTGTAAGTAAATAAAAGTGTGATGATTTTCCTTATAGAGCATGTCCCATGTGAGGAAAGGATGATGGAAGCTATGATTTCCTTACTAGTAGGGATGAGAGTTCGAACTTTATGAAAAATAAAAGAGGCCAGTGAAGCCCAAATAAAAAATGAATAAAAGAGGCCTTAGATGCCCAACAAAAAAAATGAGAGAAAATAGAGAAGGGACATTGCTACTACCTTTTGCCACACTTGTGCTTCAAAGTAGCACCATGATCTTTGTGATAGAGAGTCTCCTCTTCTGTCTCTTTCATATAGCTAGTGGAATTTTTCTTCATGATGGACGTCCACTTAGTTTCTTTTTGAGCTTTCATACACTTATAGCTCTAGTGCATCCGTTGCATGGCAATCCTTACTCACTCACATTGATATCTATTGATGGGCATCTCCATAGCCCGTTGATATGCCTTGTTGATGTGAGACTATCTTCTCCCTTTCCTTAACAACCTCCACCATATTCTATTCCACCTATAGTGCTATATTCATGGCTCGCGCTCATGTATTGCGTGAGAGTTGAAAAAGTTTGAGAAAATAAAGGTGTGAAAACGATTGCTTGACTTTTCATCGGGGTTGTGAATGATGTAAATACTTTGTGTGGGGAAGATGGAGCATAGCCAGACCATATGATATTGTAGGGATAACTTTCTTTTGCCATTATATTTTGAAGAGATACAATTGCTTTGCCAGTATGCTTGAAATGTTATTGTTTATATATCAGTATTAAGCTTTTATTTTGAGTCTTATGGATCTGAATATTCATGGAACAATAAAGAATATTACTTGGATAAATATGTTAGGTAGCACTCCACATCAGAAATTCTGTTTTTATCATTTACCTACTTGAGGACGAGCAAGAATTAAGCTTGGGGATGCTGATATGTCTCCAACGTATCTATAATTTTTTATGATGGCATGCTATTATATTATCTGTTTTGGATGTTTTATATGTATTAATATGCTATTTTATATTATTTTTGGGACTAACCTATTAATCTAGAGCCAAGTGCTGGTTTTTGTTTTTCCTTGTTTTTTAGTTTTGTAGGTATGGAATATTAAACGGAGTCCAAATGGAATAAAACCTGCGAAAGGAATTTTTCTGGAAGGAAACAAGCCATCCAAGCTTGGAGTGCACATCAGGGGAGGTGCCAGGGCGCCACAAGCCTGCTAGGTGTGGCCCCCCTGCCCGCGCCTAGCAAGTTTGTCGCCTCCTGATAGTTCTCCTATCCCTAATTCTTGGCCTATAAATACCCAAATATTCCCGCAACATCAAAAGAGCCACACAAATACTTTTCCGCCACCGGAAGCCTCCATTCCCGAGAGATCCAATCTTGGAGCCTTTTCCGGTAATCTGTCGGAGGGTGTTTCGATCACGAAGGGCATCTACATCAACTCCATTGCCCCTCCGATGATGCGTGAGTAGTCCACCATAGACCTATGGGTCCATAGCTAGTAGCTAGATGGCTTCTTCTATCTCTTTGATCTTCAATACCATGTTCTTCATGGAGATCTATCTGATGTAATCTTCTTTTGTGGTGTGTTTGTCAAGATCCGATGAATTGTGAGTTTATGTTCAGATTATCCATGAATCTTATTTGAATCTCCTCTGATTTCTTATATGCATGATTTCATATCCTTGCAAGTCTCTTCGAGTTATTGGTTTGGTTTGGCCAACTAGATTGGTAATGCTTGCAATGGGAGAAGTGCTTGGTTTTGGGTTCAATCTTGCGGTGTCCTCACCCACTGACAAAGTAGGGGTAGTGAGGCACGTATCGTATTGTTGCCATCAAGGGTAAGAAGATGGTTTTTTCTCATCATATTGCTCGAGTTTATCCCTCTACATCATGTCATCTTTCTTAATGTGTTACTTTGTTCTTCATGAACTTAATACTCTAGATGCAGGCAGGAGTCGGTCGATGTGTGGAGTAATAGTAGTAGATGCAGAATCGTTTCGGTCTACTTGTCACGGACGTGATGCCTACATGCATGATCATCGTCTTGGATAACTACATGATTATTAGCTGTTCTATCAATTGCTTGACAGTAATTTGTTTACCCACCATGATATTTTCCTTCAAGAGAGAAGCCTCTAGTGAAACCTATGGCCCCCGGGTCTATTTTCCATCATATATTTTCAGATCTATACTTGCTGCAATTTATTTACCTTTTACTTTCCGCACTCGTTACATCTATCTCTATCAGATCTAATCCTTGCAAATAACCGTGAAGGGATTGACAACCCCTTTATAGCGTTGGGTGCAAGAGTTTAATTATTTGTGTAGGTGCATCCATTGGTGACTTTCTTGTTCCTCCTACTGGATTGATACCTTGGTTCTCAAAAACTGAGGGAAATACTTATCTATTTTCTTGCATCACCCTTTCATCTTCAAGGGAAAACCAATGCATGCTCAAGAGGTAGCAGATGTATATGCCCGGAGCCCCGCAACGATGCGGAGGGGTTCCCACCCACGCCCAAGTGGAAGCCCCATGCTCCGTGCTGGCGGACAACACTGTCCTCCAATGGCTATGCCCACACAACATGGATGCCCTACACTCTGCACTAGGGGAAGACGAAGATGAAGACTAGCCTAGATGCCGGACGCGGCTGTTATTTGCTTTTCTTGTGTTCGAATTTGCCAACTCTTTTTGGAACGAAACTCGGGGTTTTCTCCAACCATGTTTTAAAGAAAAGGGGCAGGGATTTCTTCTCATCGTCGTTTCCTATCTTGAGTTTTCTCTCTTCGAGTCGAGCACTCGCCTGCTTCCCTCCCCCTCGAATCCTACAAGCGGGGGCTGGGGGGCACGATGCTCGCACCTCGCTAATGCCTTGGCGCTCGGATCCTCATGTGGCGCTCCCGGGTGAGTCAGCAGGCGCGTGTCACTTCGTACTCACTCAGGGGCTCCACCCACAGCCCGACGTGCCATCTCGGAGTCTCGGGAGGCTCGCACCTCCCGGGGGCAGGAAACAATTTTTTTAGGGGAGCTGCTTGGGCATCAAGGGGGATCCTGAGCAACGCGCCTCAAGAGCCTTACCGGTCATATAGCCACTCGCCCCTTGATGTCGTCCCGACGATCCGGTCAGTATCAAGGATGTCGAGGTCTGACCCTGTAGTTTTGTCCTGGTGATTCAGACGCACCTTACGGTGGTCGAGGAATATGCGGGACTGGGACCTGCCGACGTAGAGCTGCTTGAGCATCAAAGGGGGTTCCTAAGCAGCGCGCCTTAGGAACCTTACCGATCATAGAGCCCCTCGCCCCTTGATGTCGTCCTGGTGATCCGGTCAGTATCAAGGGTGTTGAGGTCTCACCCGTAGTTGCGTCTTGGTGAACCGGACGCCCATTACAATGGTCGAGAAATGTGCGGGACTCGGACCTGCAGACACAGAGTGTCGAAAGGGCTCGCAACCTGCCTCACTCGTAAGAAGAAGAAGCCCCCAGGACGTCCGGACTCCCCAGGCGTCATAGCCAAACCTCACCGACGAAAAGCCTACCGCGAGCATGTCAAGCTAAGTACTCTAACCACGACCATCAAGAAGTTTTAATTAGCAATGGCACAAGAACTAGGGCACGTAACAAGGATACTAACAAGGACGCAATCGCCGAGATTCATTACACGCCCATGGCCTCCCCTTGGTTCTTTGATCGCAGGAAAGGAAGAAGAGGAGGAGAAAGAAAGTGAGGAAGCCCCCTCAGGGGCTGCCGCTCCGGGAGCCCTAGCGTCGGCGTACCAACACTCAGCCGGAGTCCTCCTCTTGCTTGATGGACCTATGGAGGCATGCCAGCGTGGCCTCTTTGTGAGCACAGGAGCGCCGCCGCCGCGACTGGCTACCCCTGAGGTCCGGGCGCGCCGGCGCGGTGGTGCGCCATACCTACTGTTGCCACTATTGCTTGGTATCTCCTTGGAGGGGGTGTTGCTGTTGCTGGAGACGCGACGTCCGTCGTCAAGGGCAAGCTCATCTCCAAGATCGCCATAGCTGTCGTCTTCTGGGCAGCACCCAAGCGCTCGCCCTCTCCCCCGAAGATCTTGACGAAGAGCATCACCACTCCATCATACTTGAAGTGAAGGGTGCACCTCCCCTCCAAGCCAGGGGCATGGGAAAACGTCTACCACCCGCGGTTAAGATATAGGTAACCCCCGGGGGTGACCTCGACCTCCACCCACGAGACCGCGCTGCAGCAGCCGTCGACCTGCAACGATAGGCCAGCAGCCCCCTACAAGCAGTGCCTCTGCGAAGGAGCACTGGAGTTGACACCAAGCGGTCGCCGGCCTCTCCGACCACACCACAAACTCCAGGGCCATGTCGGCTGAATGGAGTCGCGGGCGCGGCGGCCGGGTGGACACCGCCAGCCTCCCATAGCGGGCACCACCACCACAACTATTGTTTTCGCCCGCGTTGGATGGAGCCTCCCCGCGGCCACCAATGGCATCCCCGGGCCGCGTTGAAGCATGCCCGCACCCTCGAGGAACCACCACCGGCATCGTGGTGTACTTCCGGGGACGACCGTGGGCCCTCCTGGGCGGCGGCGAGGCAGGGCTCTCCTCAGAGGCATTCCCTTTCTCGGCGGTGGAGAACTTCCTCACTGGAGCCATGACCGGGAGAGCGGTGGCTCGAAGATTGGGAGGCGAAGAAGATGAAGATATGCCGATGGTTTTCTCGCCCTCACCCACTTATATATGACCAAGGGCCGACCAGCGCCCCCTCACATCCCGGGCAATGATGGTCCTGTTGCACGTCCCAGCCCTTGTCAGCCGGAGCGTCATGGGGGAGTACGGGCATCGGGCGCTCCTCGGGCGCCGCAGGGTAGGCCCGGGTGGCGTGCAGCTCTCCCCCATATCAATTCATCGGCTCTCGAAGGGTCACATCCACGTGGACCAAAGGGAGAAGGCCGAGGGAGCAGTCGCATTCAACAAAAGGTAATGATGGCCGGCGCAACACGCATGTGTCGCATCAGTTTGACCTGGGAGGTCCCTGACGACCTCGAGAGTAGAGACGACATTCACTGGGTGCGCGATGCGTGTGAGCCTGGCCCGTAGACGTGTTGGGCCCATGGCGCTTCGGGCCATCCTCAATGGGTTCGCACGGAAGCCAGCTCGTGCGTACCTTGGGCCCGTGGCTACCGTCGACATTTTGGGAACGAGAGTAACCAGACCTGCCTCCCTACGGCCTAGGGCATGGACCACTTCGTCAGCCAGGCATGGCCTGGCGAGACCACGCTCAAGACAAGGCCCTTGTGAGGGCCTGAACTTGCGAGGGAAGCACCATCAAGACCAGCAAGGACAGGCCTCCTCAGGCCCCCTCTGGAGCGGCGGAGGTCTCTATGTAGCACCTGTCCTCGGGAGGCCGGGGATGATGCAAGGCAGGACAGACGGGCGCCAGCATGCCAGGCGGAGCAGTTTCCCCTTTGGTGCAAATGGGGCAAGGACATACGCGGGTTCCCAAAGCGTCCCCCAAAGGTTTCCATTCCGGTGCAATGATACCACGACCACGAGCCCAGCTGGATGGATTTCATCGCCGAGCCCACCTCTACATCATCAACAACTACTTTGCAGGCAAAGACCACCTTTCGTCAGGATAAAGATGTACTCTTGTTCCCCTTCAAATTTGGCCACTGTGGGATCCCATCCCTCCATAACGATAAGGGAAGAGGACCTGGGGCACTATAAATAGAGGCTAGGCAGCACCTTAGAGAAAGACAACGAAACAGAGAGGCAACACCACGAGAGCCCCCCTCGCGAGGCAAGGCACCACTATACCAGTTCATCCGCAAACATCCTCGTGAGGCAATCAACCAAAGCAGGAGTAGGGTATCACGCTTCGCAGCGGCCTGAACCTGGGTAAATCATCATGTGCATCTGCTTCCTCGTCATCGTGCGAGTTCGTAGTAGAAATCATCTAGTAGCGATCTAGGTAGGGCGAGGCTACACGGGATCTTTGCACACGCCCCTGTGTTCGAACTTCTTTGGGTTTTGCGGAGCCTGAAATCCAAAAAACGTCGCCACATCTTCCCCCACAAATTCGGGCATCCAAGGAAAATCCGTCAAGGTCATCATCGATGGCGGAAGTTGCCAAAATTTGGCAAGCTAAGACCTTTGTTCCAAGCTAAAATTGGTCCCCTGATACGTCTCAAACGTATCTACTTTTCCAAACACTTTTGGTCTGGTTTTGTCCTCTGATTTGCATGATTGGAATGAAACTAACCCATACCAACGTTGTATTCAGCAGAACTACCTTGGTGTTATCTTTGTGCAGAAATAAAAGTTCTCCGAATTGGACAAAACTTTTTGTGGATTTTTTCTAGAGTATACAAGGAATTTTGGAGCGAAGAACTATTGGAGGGGGGCCATAAGACCACCACACAACAAGCCGCCCCCTAGGTGGCGGCCAGATGGCTTGTGGGGCCCTCGTGGCCCCTCCGACCCTAATTCCAACTCTATAAATTCACATTCGTGGAGTAAAATCAGAGAGAAGATTTCATCGTGTTTCACGAGACAGAGCCGCCACCACCTCTTGTTCTTCCTCCGGAGGGCTGATGTGGAGCCTGTTTTGGGATCTGGAGAGGGGAAATTGTCGCCCTCGTCATCACCAACCCTTCTCCATATGAAAGCACATTTGGTCCCTTGGTGGTTTTGGTAATTGATAACAACTATATGTCATTGAACTAATGTTTCCACTAAGCATGTTTCCGGAAAAGTTCAATGATGGGTTGGCAAAAGGATTGTGGAATACCCGAAGATGCAAGGAAATAGATTGGCAAAGCTTCAAGCAAAAGGACTCTACATTTTACTTTGTGAGAAATCATTTTGAGTCCATAGGAAAGCCAATACTATTAAAAGGGGGTAAGGTACTGTTGGTGAAGAAGATGCTCATCTGTGCACAAGTGATAGTCACCACATACACCTACAAGATCTTCCACAAAAGTCTGTCCAAAGCCATATATCCAAAATCGGTGCAACCAACACTTTCCACTCGGTGCCACCGATTCTCAGCCTCAGATAGACTCATCCAAACCCTAGCCATTCGATGCAACTGATTCTGCTGTGGTGCCACTGAGTTTGGGTTGCCAACTTCCTATTACTCAAATTCAAAAAATCAGTCACACCGAGTTTGTTGAATCGACATCACGGAGTTTGGCAATCTGATCGTTGGTCACCTTATCGGTGCAACCGAGTTTATATATCTGTCTCACCGAAATTCAAAAGTTGCTACCTTTGAGGCAACTCGGTACCACCGAGATTAACACTTTGGTGTCATTGAGTCTGACTTATTAGGTGTAACGGTTGGATATTTGGAGATGACTATATATACCCCTCCACCACCACCTACTCGAGAGAGAAGCACTCAAAACAGATCCCCACTCATACCAACTGAATTTCTAAGAGAGAGCCACCTACTCATGTGTTGAGATCATGCCATTCCATTCCAACCATATGAATTTTGATCTCTAGCCTCCCCAACTTTCTTTCCACCCAATCAATCTCTTTCACCATAGCCAAATATATGAGAGAGTGATTGTGTGTTGAGGAGTCTATCATCTTGAAGCACAAGAGCAAGGAGATCACCGACATTATCGAGCCTATTACCTTTTGGAGGGTGGTGCCTCCTAGATTGGTTAGGTGTTGCTTGGGAGCCTCCTAGTTCATGTCGTGGAGTGAACCAACAAGTTTGTAAGGGCAAGGAGATCGCCTACTTCGTGAAGATCTACCCCGAGTTAGGCTAGTCCTACGTGGACGTAGGCCATCATGGTATAGTCAAGGTTACTTCTTTGTGGAACTCTCCGTGGGTAGAGCCCTCCATGAACTCTCGCGACCCTTACCCTCTATGGGTTGAAGACTCCATAAACATGGATGTACGATAGCACAGACTATCGGAACCATGGAAAAAAATCATCGTGTCTCCAGTTGCGTTTGATCCTCCTACCCTTCCTTTGCTTACATGCTTGTCTTTACTTTCCGCTGCTATACTCGTAGACATGCATGTGTAGGGTGTAATTGACTTGTTATGAATGCTAAAATCTTCCAACACTTAAAATTGGGAAGAAGTTGATTTTTAATTGGTCAAATAGTCTAATCACCCCCTCTAGACCTACTTTCGATCCTACAACATCAACACCACCATGATGCTCACCACCGGGAGTGAGTAATTCCTTTGTAGGCTTGTTGGATGGTGGTGCGATTGGATGGAATTGATCATGTAATCGAGTTAAGTTTGTTAGGGCTTGATCCATAGTATCCACTATGTTCTGAGATTGATGTTACTATGACTTTGCTATGCTTAATGCTTGTCACTAGGGCCCGAGTGCCATGATTTCAAATCTGAACCTATTATGTTTTCATGAATATAAGAGTGATTTGGATCCTGTCTTGCAATTTATATGTACCTATTACATGTCATGATCCGCATACCCCAAGGTGACAATAATTGGGATTCTTTCCCGTGATTGCCGTAGTTTGAGGAGTTGATGTATTCACCATGTGTAAATGCTTTGATCTGGTTCTCTATTAAAAGGAGGCCTTAATATCCCTTAGTTTCCAATAGGACCCCGTTGCCACGGGAGGGTAGGACAAAAGATGTCATGCAAGTTCTTATTGCAAGCACGTATGACTATATACGTAATACATGCCTACATTACATTGATGAATTGGAGCTAGTTCTGTGTCGCCCTAGTGTGTAATTGTTATATGATCAATGTCATCTAAATCATTATCCATCACTGATCCACATGCCTACGCGTTACATATACTGAATCTTGCCAAGTTACTATTGCTATTGTTACTGTCACACCTGCTATAAAACTGTAATTTCACTATTACTGTTACTTTTGCTACTACTATTTGTCGTGCTACTAAATCTTTGCTGCAATGAGATATCCTCGGTGCGGTTGAATTTCCAACTCAACTATCAAGGCAAATAAATATTCTTTGGCTCCCCTTGTGTCGAATCAATAGATTAGGGTGAAATACTACCCGTGAAGACTATTGCGATCCCCTACAATTGTGGGTTATCGTCCCCTAATAGGTCCAATGGCTTAGTGACTCCCGCACCCTCCAAGTTGACCACTCCATCCAAGTCTCCTTCAAGATTGGTGCATGTGAAGACACTTTGGAGTGTGATGTGGTTCCCATGTCCGTTTTCATCTACTTCTTGGTCGACCTTGGCAATTCGACCGCGGCGTCATCAACAACGGTCGTACCAATCAATATAGTTTCAAGATGAAGGGCAAGGAATACATGCTTTGACCAATGTCTCCAAGTCAAGTGACCGTCGACAAGCAAGTCTCATCCCATCGTGGAGATAAAAATGAGAGAGCGATCCACCTAAAAGAGAGTAAGCACCACAAGCCAAATTTGAGTGCTCCACGATGAGGGACAAGAAGGATCTAGTTCTTCTAGCCATCAAAAGAGACTTGAGGGATGTGAGTGAGAGCCCATCAAGTGTACTTCACTGTTGATACGTCTCCAATGTATCGATAATTTATGAAGTATTCACGACATATTCACCTATGTTTACAATACTTTTATATGGTTTTGATGCACTTTATATGATTTATTTAGAACTTACCGTGGTATTGTTTTTTGGTGCGGGAAATAGAAGTTCTCGTAATCGCCCAAAACATTTCGATGATTTTTTTGAACAAAAGAGTCCTTCGACGCTTCGTGGGAGGGACAGAAGAATCACGAGGTGGCCACCCTCCACAAGGGCGCGCCAGGCCCCCTACCCACACCCTGGTGGAGCATGACCACCTCGTGGCCCATCTCCACATGAAACCAACGCCAAAAATTTCTATAAATATATAAACCATCAGAAATAACCCTAGACTCCTCGTTCCGCCACCGCAAGGCCTCTATATCAATGGAAAACCAATGTAGAGAGAAAACAATACCCTGCCAGAGAGGGTAAATCATCTTCGGTGGCCATCTTCATCATCCCGGCGGAGTCCAAGATGAGGAAGAAGTAGTCCACCCTCGGGGATGACGGTTTGTACCAGTAGCTATGTGTTCAATCTCTCTCTATCGTGTCCTTGAGATGGCACGATCTTGATGTATCACGAGGTTTGTTAATATAGTTGGATCATACGGTGTTTTCCCCTCTCTATCTTGTTGTGATGAGTTGAGTTTTCCCTTTGAGATTTTGTTGTTATCGGATTGAATAATTTTATGGATTTGAGATCACTTGATGTATGTCTTGCATGTGGATACCCGTAGTAACATTGGGGTATTGAAGCGATTCACTTGATATATGTTATGGCATCAACTTGCGGATTTCGGTGACCTTGGGAATCTATGCATAGGGGTTCATTGCACGTTATTTTCCTAGCTTCTCCGGTAGAAATCTTGGGGCACTCTTTGAGGTTCTTTGTGTTGGATTGAGTGTTATGAATCTGAAATTGTTTGATGCATATCATATAATTAACTCATGGATACTTGTGGTGACATTGGAGTATCTAGGTGACATTAGAGTTGTTTGATGCGTATCATATGGTGTTATTCTAGTACGAACTCTTAGATAGATCGATCGAAAAGGGTAACTTTAAGGTGGTTTTTTACCCTACAAACAATTTCTTCTTACGCTCTTTGCTAGATAAGAACTTTCGAGTGATTATTCGTTGCATGTTGAGGTATGGTTATGTGATCCAATTATATTAGTATTGTTGAGAGATTACACTAGCGAAAGTACGGACCATAGGACTTGTTTTCAAGCAATGCAATACCGTTTGTGCTCACTTACATTACTTGCTGCCTTGCTGTTTCTATATCTTCAGATTACAAAAATCAATATCTACTATCATTATTGCACTTGTATCACCATCTCTTCGCCGAACTAGTGCACCTATACAATTTGCCATTGTATTGGGTGTGTTGGGAACACAAGAGATTTCTTGTATTTGATTGTAGGGTTGCTTGAGAGAGACCATCTTCATCCTACACCTCCCACGGATTGATAAACCTTAGGTCATCCACTTGAGGGGAAATTGCTACTGTCCTACAAAACTCTGCGCTTGGAGGCCCAACACGAGTCTACAAGAATAAAGTTGCATAGTAGACATCAAGCTCTTTTTTGGCGCCGTTGCTGGGGAGTTTAGTGTTTGAAGGTATGTCTTTAGATCTTGCAATCAAATATTATAGTTTCTTAATTTTCACTAGTTTTGTTTTATAGCAGAAAACTACAAAAGAATGGAGTTTAGGTTGCATCAATTGTTTCGTCTCTTTAATGTCTTTCGTGAAAATGATGGTTTGGAAAATTGTGCTTGATTTGTAGAGGAAAAAATTATGAAAATACTTGATGATAATTCCTTGAATGATGAGCATGATAGAAATATTGTTAGTATGAATTCTGTGAATATCCAAAATATTAATGATGATTGCACTAGTCATGATAAAAATGTTTCTTATAAGCATGTCAAGTTTTGTGGAGTGCATAAAGTTTGTGAAGACATGCCTTATATGGAAGATAGATTTTGTAAGAAGTTTTTGTAGCATAAGCATGATAGAACCAATTTTTTGCTCAAAGTGATAGATGAACTTGCTACAAAATTATGCTCTCTTTGTCCTATTACTTGTGAACTTAGCAATAAAGTTGGTCATTTTAATTTCCAATGCAAACTTTTTCATGATCAAATCATGGACAAATATTGTAATGACTTGATCACCCTTGAACTTTATAATGAGCTTTCTCTATTTTTGGGGAGTGAAGAATTGACACATAAAAATAGTTGGTTTGAAGTATTCATTCTCACGGACGACATTGAAACTAGTCTAGAGAATATCTATATGTTTTGCATGGTAAATTGCAATGAGAATGCTTATATTGCCAACTATAGAAAGATGGGAAAAGCAATATAGAATATAAATTGAATACTAATGAAAGGGTAAAGATTTCCACTTTCCCTCCTATTGCCTCTCATGATGTAATAGGTGATGAGGAGGGGCTCCCTATTCAACCAATCTCATCAATAGGAAGCTCGAAATTATTAATTAAACCCACACATGATGTGGTGAAGAATTAGAGAAGAAGAAAGAGTAGAGGTAAAAGGGTATCACTCCCAAATGATATTGCACCTCTTATTATTGTGCCTCACGAGGATGAATCAAAAATAATTCTCGAAGATGATCACTTGATGATGATTTTGTTATGCATATTGCTTGTTTTGATGATGATTGGGAGGATAATGATACTTCTTATAATCTTGAAAATCTTTTTGGCACCAACTTGGTAAATTATGATGATAATAATTGTTATAATATTGGTGCTATTAATACTATTAATGATGAGAGTGATTATGCTTATGATATGTCAAGCCACAAGCTTGGGGATGCTATGTTTGATGAGAATGACATGTTTGAGAATTTATTTGCTTCAATTAATGTTTGTCCCAAGCTTGGGGATGATATGCTTAATGAATATGATCTTTTTAGTTCCCCTACTTTGAATGATCAAATTTGTTATGATGATTGTGATATTTATGAAAGTGGGTTTGGAAGAATGTCAACTTTAGATAATTATTATCCCACTATTTTGGAGGCTATTGAATTTTATTATAATGATAAAAGTGGATTTGGAGATGTCATGACTTTATTTAGTAATGATTCCACTATTTCGGAAGAGGTTTCACTTGACTATGATGAGAACAAAGTTGCTAATTATGATGATTATTGTGATGAAAACTAGTGATGATTATTGTCATAATTTTTAATATCCTTTTATTGAACATTACTCTTTTAATGTGGAAACACTTTATAGTATTCGAATCTCATTTGATGATCCCACTATTATGAATGAGAAGAAATTTTCTTATGTGGGTAGTAATAAAAATTATATGCTTGTGAATCATGAAAAGAATGTTGCATGTGATAGTTATATCTTTGATTCCTTCATTATGCTACTGAAAACTATTATGAGGGAGGAAGTTATGCTTGTAGGGATTGCAATAATATCAAGTTTCCTCTCTATGAGTTCAAAGATTTCAAGTTATGCTTGTTTTGCCTTGCTATGCTAGTTGATTCTTTCTCCCATAAATTTCTTGCTATGGGTTAGACTTAAATGTGCTTGCCATGTGATTCATGTTGCTCTCTTGCATGTTTCAATTATTATTCCTATGTGAGCACCATTGATATCATCATGCCTAGCTAAAAGGCATTAAAGAAAAGCTCTTGTTGGGAGACAACCCAACACTTTTACTTTCTATTTTTGTGCATTCATATGATTAATATACTGTAGTAATCATGTTTTGTGTCTTTTATTTCAATAAAGTACCAAGTAAAGCATTTGGGATAGTGTGGAAAATTGTTTGTTTGATTATGTGCAAAAGCATAAAGTTTTGCGTCGAGTATAAGAATTATCTGATTTTACTGGAGTGTCAAAAAATTCTTAAATTTTTACACAAAATTTCTATGCAAATTATATGCGTTGTCCGAATTGTTCAGATTTTTTAGAGTCAAGTAAGTATGGTGATCATTCGGATCTTTACATAATGTTCTGTTTTTGATAGATTTTGTTTTGCATGCATAGTTTGCTTGTTTCAAGTGTTTCCATAGCTTATATTTGGTGATATAAATTGTAGTAATGATGGAATATATTAGGTATTCTGTGAGAAAAATTATGAATCTTGTATTGACAGTACCTAAGTGAATGATCTATCTTTACTACACTAACCCATCTCATGAAGTTCCGTTAAGTTTTGTGTGATTGAAGCTTTCAAGTTTTGGGTGAGATACCGATATGAGGTGAACAAGGAGTAGCAATGACCTAAGATTGGGGATGACCAAGGTACCCCCAAGGTAATATCCAAGTAAGACTCAAGCTTCTAAGCTTGGGGATGCCCCGGAAGGCATCCCCTGTTTTGTCTCCAACATTATCGGTACATCTTACTTAGAGCTATATTTTTATTCGTCACATGATATGTGTTTTTATTGGAGCGTCATTTTATTGTTATCTATTATATGCTATTTATAATCTTGTTTTTCAATAAAAAGTTCCAAGAATTGCCTTAGGATGTTTGCTTTGCATGCTTTGATGTGTGATGTGCAAAAACAAGAACTTTTACTGTAGTGTTTGAATTTTCACATTTTACTGGAACGTGGAAAGTTTCTGAAATTTTTACACAGTATTTTAATATAAATTATTTAGCAAGTCCTAAATTTTCAGAATTTTTTGAGTTACAGAGTTACACTGGTTTAATAGATTGCTATAGATTATTCTGTTTGGATAGATTGTTGTCATAGTTTTGTCATCCTACTTTTCCTATAGTTTGCATACCCTATATTGGTAGATATAAATTGTGGAAATGATATTAAACATTAGATGATGTTTGAAAATTATTATGAAACTTGTCTTGGCAGTACATAAAGAGTTGATTTATTATTATGTGCACCAACCTATCTCACGAGTTCTTTTCAAGTTTTGTCTGGATGAAGTTTTTGAGAATAGGTGAAACCGGGATATGAGAGGATTGAAAAAGATACAAAAGCTCAAGATTGGGGATTCCCAAGGCACCCCAAGTAAATATATTAAGAAGTCTCAAGCATCTAAGCCTATGTTGAGCCTAAATTTTTATTTGTCCATATGGTTTGTGCTATTCTTGGAGTGTCATTTCATTTTTGTTTTGCTTGCTATTTTAATAAAATACTTAGATCGGAAAATATTTATTGAGATAGAGAGAGCCCTCATATAGCTACTTGATTGTTTACCTACTCATTGATCTTCACTTATATCTTTTGAAGAATAGTTTGGTGCTTACTCTTGTGCTTCACTTATATCCTATGAGTAAATTGTGAATGAATTGAATATAATAAATCTTAAATAATCAATGTGCTTTATGCTTAGTAGTAGATTCACATCTGATTTAGAAAGTAAAATCTATTGAAGCTTGACAATCACAATATTGGCCATACAAGCAATTCATGAATGATTAGTATAAGGAAGAGAACTTTCACATACAAATATATTATCTTGGACATCTACTATGATTGTGAGTACCCATTAATTATTTTCAAACTTGAGCAAATTAGTTGAAGTTGGACAAGCAAGACAACGTAATGAGTTATGGTTGTGTGTCTTTGCATAGAAGTTATATTGTTATGGATCCTCCAACATGTGGTGTTTGCTTAGGATCTTTTGCTAGCCAAAAATCATACTAAGTAGATATACTACTTGTGCATCCAAAAACTCTTAAACCCAGTTTCTTGCCATGAGAGTCCACTATATCTACCTATATGTGGTACTATCCTGCCATTCCAAGTAAATTTGCATGTGCCACCTCTTAAATTTCAAGCATCTATTTGTGTGCCTGGACCGCTCATGGAGCGATAGTGGGCGGTGGTATCTTCCATGTTAAGCAGGTTATTCTCATGATGAGTGTTTATTCACTCGTCCTTGCATGAGAGGGGTGGTAATAGGGATCCCCAGTCCCAAAATAAATATAAAAAATGCAGATAATTAAACAAAACTCCCCCAGGAATGTTGTTGGTATGGATAGTACCCGTGGATTCGGCTAGCCGTGGAGTGTGTTTCTTGGTGGAGGGGGAGTAAACCTTTACTTTTACCACTTGGGAACCGCCGCTAATGTGTTTAACATAGAATATATTGATAACTCTTGGTCGTAACGTTAACAGGAAGGGTGCACCTCCCAAAATTATATTTATCTCTATTTTAAACAATGAGCTCTGGCAGATATGCAAATCCCTACTTCCTTCTGTGAAGGGACAATCTATTTACTTTCATGTTATTTACTTTTCATGTTGATTCAACTTCTTATTCCAACCTACTTCTATTAGTTGGCAAGCATCATGTGGTGGGGAAATATCTAGGCACATATGGCTAGTCAAATATATTTGATCATGACTTATTATTGTTGACAATTATATCTATGATAAATGAGTTGGAGGCGAAACATTAAGCCCCTATCTTTCTCTGTGTTTGATCTATGCCATTTGTTCTAAAAATATGCTTTGAGTACTAGCAATCATAGAAGACTATATGATGATTGAGTATGTGGAGATCTTACTTAGACTTTGTTGAGAATAAGTTGAATTCCAATTGTTTGGTGACTAAGAACATAGGTTGTTAAGTTGCAAGAGAATTCATTGTTTGAAACATAACACGTGAATTGGTTGCTACTTTATCATGATGAGTTTTATGAGAAAGAGTTGTTCTTATGATGCTAGGAAGTGTGGTTGAAATTATCATTGACCAAACTTATGCACTATATTAGCATTCACACTTCGTAAATTATTTCTTTTATCATTTACCTACTCGAGGACGAGTAGGAATTATTGGGGATCCTGATACATCTCCAATGTATCGATAATTTATGAAGTATTCATGCCATATTCACCTATGTTTACAATACTTTTATATGGTTTTGATGCACTTTATATGATTTGTTTAGAACGAACCCGGACTGACGCTGTTTTTAGCAGAACTACCGTGGTGTTGTTTTTTGTGTAGAAAATGAAAGTTCTCATAATCGCCCAAATTTTTTTGATGATTTTTTGGAACAAAAGAGGCCTTCGATGCTTCATGGGAGGTCCAGATGAGTCACGAGGTGGCCACCTCCACGAGGGTGCGCCAGGCCCCCTACCCGTGCCCTAGTGGAGCGTGCCCACCTCCTAGCCCATCTCCGCATGAAACCAACGCCCAAAATTCCTATAAATATAGAAACCATCAGAAATAAACCTGGACACCTCGTTCCACCGCCGCAAGGCCTTTGTATGGACGAAAAACCAATCCGGAGAGAAAACAGTACCTTGCCAGAGAGGGTCGATCATCTCTGGTGGCCATCTTCATCATACTAACGGAGTCCATGATGAGGAGGGAGTAGTCCACCCTTGGGGCTAATGGTTTGTACCAGTAGCTATGTGTTCAATCTCTCTCTCCCGTCCTTGAAATGGCACTATCTTGATGTATCATGAGCTTTATTAATATAGTTGGATCATATGGTGTTTTCCCCTCTCTATCTTGTTGTGATGAATTGAGTTTCCCTTTGAGATTTTATTGTTATCAGATTGAATATGGATTTGAGAGCACTTGATGTATGTATTGCATGCGGATACCCGTAGTGACATTGGGGTATTCAAGTAATTCACTTGATATATGTTATGGCGTCAACTTGCGGATTCCGGTGACCTTGGGAATCTATGCATAGGGGTTGATTGCACGTTCTTGTCCTAGCTTCTCTGGTAGACATCTTGGGGAACTCTTTGAGGTTCTTTGTGTTGGATTGAGTGTTATGAATATGAAATTGTTTGATGCGTGTCATATACTTAAATCATGGATACATGTGGTGACATTAGAGTTGGTTGATGTGTATCATATGGTGTTATTCTAGTACGAACTCTTAGATAGATCGATCGGAAAGGATAACTTTAAGGTGGTTTCATACCCTACAAACAATTTCTTCTTATGCTCTCTGCTAGATAAGAACTTTCGAGTGATTATTCGTTGCACGTTGAGGGATGGTTATGTGATCCAATTATATTAGTATTGTTGAAAGGTTGCACTAGAGAAAGTACGGACCATCGGCCTTGTTTTCAAGCATTGCAATACCGTTTGTGCTCATTTTTGTTACTTGCTACCATGCTGTTTTTATATTTTCTGATTACAAAAATCAATATCTACTATCATTAGTGCACTTGTATCACCATCTCTTCTCCGAACTAGTGCACCTATATAATTTGCCTTTGTATTGGTGTGTTGGGGACACAAGAGATTTCTTGTATTTGATTGTAGGGTTGCTTGAGAGATACCATCTTCATCCTACACCTCCCACGGATTGATAAACCTTAGGTCATCCACTTGAGGGAAATTGGTACTGTCCTACAAAACTCCGCGCTTGGAGGCCCAACACGTGTCTACAAGAATAAAGTTGCGTAGTAGACATCAACTGTGTACTTGTGTGCAAAGATGAGGTCGTGAGGACTAATGCTTCATAACATCTACCTTTGGGTTTGTCTCGCTTGTTGCTGGATTTCGAAGATTTTCCTGATGAGCTACCTCTCGCCTGTCTCGCTTGTTGTTGTTGTTGTTGTTGTTGTTGTTGTTGTTGTTGTTGTTGTTGTTGTTGTTGTTGTTGTTGTTGTTGTTGTTGTTGTTGTTGTTGTTGTTGTTGTTGTTGTTGTTGTTGTTGTTGTTGTTGTTGTTGTTGTTGTTGTTGTTGTTGTTGTTGTTGTTGTTGTTGTTGTTGTTGTTGTTGTTGTTGTTGTTGTTGTTGTTGTTGTTGTTGTTGTTGTTGTTGTTGTTGTTGTTGTTGTTGTTGTTGTTGTTGTTGTTGTTGTTGTTGTTGTTGTTGTTGTTGTTGTTGTTGTTGTTGTTGTTGTTGTTGTTGTTGTTGTTGTTGTTGTTGTTGTTGTTGTTGTTGTTGTTGTTGTTGTTGTTGTTGTTGTTGTTGTTGTTGTTGTTGTAGGGTCACGACCTACAGTCAACACACTGCTCCGAATACCATCCGTAACGATGAAACCTCGAAGGTTTTGAGTCTCTGTGCTTACCATGCTAGTCCCTGGATCGAGTCGCTAGGACACATAGTATAGATGAATAGCAGAATAGCAAGTGCATCATTTATTACAACGCATGATCTAGAATTTATAAAATATAACAATATGCATAGCACTTGGCTAGCTTTCTTCAATCAAACAGCAGAAAAGTAGCAGAAAATAACGATGAGTCCCATCATAGCCCACTCGCGATGCTGAGTGAAGACTCGTGGCCCTACCGGTACCTTACTCTTCGTCTGAAAATCTTGCAACATGAGACGTTGCAGCCGTATAGGTCAATACATTGAATGTATTGGGAAGTTACACAGGAGAAATGATAAAGCAAACCAACATGTATATGCATAGTATAACAAAGGAAGGCTTGATGGTTATTTCGCAGAAAAGCCAATTTTGTCCTCATAACTACATATTAGTCAAGTTTTAATTTATTTGCTACAGGTAAATACATATGGTTGAGTTGGCATCTCCAACTCCAACCTAAACCATTATTAAGTTTCCCACCAAGTTTTATTAAGGGTAACATCTGTCAAGATCTTCCAACAACTGTAATGGCCTAGTTGCTCAAAGTTGTCCATAACCAGGAACACGACTAATCATGATTAGTTTTATTACTCTGCAGAGTTTAGTTCGCTTTACCCACTGGACCCAACTCGAAGATTGAGACGAAGTATAACAGAAGCAGTCACCTAGTCCCACAGGAGGCCCATCCCAACTATCATAACTACGTCAAGTGGTGCAGCTGTGCAGCTCTTACGGCGACGAGGGAGTTCGGCGACGGCGGCGGTCTGCTACGCTCCTGGCGAGATCCAACTTGCCCTACCGAGGCGTGCGGCGATGCGTGCGATTGGGAGAGGGGTGCGGGGGCTTCCTGGAGGGGGTTCCCTCGCGAGAGATGTCCAGGGTGGGCACGAGGTCCACGAGGGCCTCGCGTTTGACTCGGGCACGAGCTCTGTGGTGCGTGCGGGCGTCGGGGCTGAGTGTGGCGATGGCAGTGGTCATATTTTTCTGTATTGTTTTTTGTAGCAGTTTTTATTTTAAAAAAACAAGCCGCACTATGTAGTGGGCTGCATAGTGACCCGGTAGGGGCTTCGCCCATGTGCACAACATAGCCGCCGTTGGCAGGCCGGCCCATGGACCAGCTGCTGCCGAAGCGGTACGCAGTATATTCTCGCTAAAAAAATACCAGAATAATTACTAAAAACTAAAAGACACACCTAAGTATTATAACTAGTAATATACTAGAGGAACACTAGTTCCAAACCTAATGAGGTTGTTTTGGAAATAAATTTTATGCAAAAGGGCCACACAATGAGCATTGTAAAACAAATTTAATTTTTTTGGAGTTTACAAAATTGCGAGAACACATGAGATGAAATACAAATATTATTCTAGACATTATGAACTTTTTATTTGACATGGGAGAAGTCATATTATCTCGACTCCAATAATTTGCCTTTAGTTGCATAATGGAAATAATTTTAAGAAGAATAAATTATGCATAGAAAAAGATGAGATACATATGAATGATCTATTAACATCCAAATTATGGGAAATTTGGATGTTACACATACAATTCTAAGGATACTCAAGCGTCTAAGCTAGGGGATGCCCTGGAAGGCATCCCCTCTTTCGTCTCAATCCATCGGTATTCGCTTGGAGCTATATTTTTATTCATCACATGATATGTGTTTTGCTTGGAGTGTCGTTTGGTTTTGTTTTCTTTTACTTTCAGTTTGTCACGATCATCATTTGTTGTACACACCTATTTGAGAGAGACACACCTTCATGATAATTTGCTAGAATACTCTATGTGCTTCACTTATATCTTTTGAGCTAGGCAGTTGCTCCTTCACTATATCTTTTTAAGCACGGTGGTGTGTAGATTTTGTAGAAATAATATGCTCTCGTTCTTCACTTGTATTTGTTTGAGAGATGGATTAATAGTGACGGTAATTTGCATGGGTCATAAGACTAGTCCAAGAATACTAAGTATTCAATGAATGATAATCAAAACCATCGTGTAGCACATGTAGAGAAGTTGTGGGTTAATGACATTGGTGTGGTAATATGAAAAAGGTGTGAGTACAAAATTGTTGATTTGTAGAAGTGTCGAGATTAAGAGGTGTTGACTTGTTATTCATCTTAAAATTAAAGAGGCATGGTGATGATGTGTGAGCATTTATATTCCTCGTTGAAATCCTAGTGTTGTTTTGAGTCGGGGGCGCGCGATGGTTAACTCCTACCAACCTCCTCCCTCGGGGCATGCAAGGAGTACTTTGATTTGTGATAAAACTAATGAAAATTTGCAGTAAGTATGTGAGTTCTTTATGACTAATGTGACACCACGGATATAGCCTCTCCACCTTCTCATATTTGATAACCTCTTTGGTACTGTGCATAGCACATTCTCACCTCGAGGATTGGTGCAAATATTCGCCGGTGAATCCAAACCCCATGACATGATATGCTAAGCATCATTATATCTTCCTTAATACAACCACCATACCCTACCTATTATGGCATTTCCATAGCCATTCTGAGATATATTCCCATGCAAATTCCATCGTCAATTCATATGACTAGTTCGGTCATCATCATAATGCTTTGCATGATCATACAGAGCTGACATAGTATTTGTGGTAAAGCCACCGGTCTTCATAATTTTGATACATGTCACGCTAGATCATTGCAAATCCTGGTACACTACCAGAGGCATTCATATAGAGCCATATCTTCCTGTCAGTTCTTCATATTGAGTTGTAAGTAAATAAATGTGTGATGATCATCATTATTAGAGCATTGTCCCGGTGAGGAAAGGATGATGGAGACTATGATTTCCCCACAAGTCGGGAAGAGACTCCGAGCGAAAAATGAAATGAAAATGGGAGAGGCAAAAAGAAAAAAAGGATAAAAACCCACCATAAAAAATAATAAAAAATGAACTGAGAGAAAGAGAGAAGGGGCTTTGCTACTATCCTTTACCACTCTTGTGCCTCAAAGTGG
The DNA here is from genome assembly GCA_022496015.1 of Hordeum marinum. Taxonomy (NCBI): domain Eukaryota; kingdom Viridiplantae; phylum Streptophyta; class Magnoliopsida; order Poales; family Poaceae; genus Hordeum; species Hordeum marinum. The sequence continues at coordinate 304,399,938 of CM039673.1, forward strand.
CACCATGTTCTTCATATAGAGAGTCTCCTATGTTGACACTTCCATATGCTAGTGGGAATTACCTTTTCATATAATAAACTTGGATTGTATATTCCTACGACGGACTTCCTCAAATGCCCAAGGTCTTCATGAGCAAGAAAGTTTGATGCACACCCCACTTAGCTTCAGTTGAGTTTTCATACAATTATAGCTCTAGTGCATCATTTGCATGGCAATCCCTACTCCTTGCATTGATATCTATCGATGAGCATCTCCATAGCTTGTTGGTACGCCTAGTTGATGCAAGGCTTCTTCTCCACTTTTTATCCCTTTTGATACCTAAAACCATATCCTATTCCACGTATATGCTATGTCTAATGGTTCACACTCATGTATTGCGTGCAGAATAAAAACTTGATGCATATTGAAAAAGTATGATCCAATTGCCTGACTTGGACACCATGGAGCTTAACATTTGTATCTATGTGGGGAATACGAAGTCATGCCTTGCTAATATAATAAGATGAATAGGGGTAAAACATTCTTTTAGGATCGTATACTTTGAAAAAATAATGATTTTGTTTCTTATACTTACAAATATTACTATGTTGTTGTTTGTTAATTCATCATTTCTTAATGAGAATACATACCAAAGATTAAATAATGGGTAGCATGTCAAATCAATTTTTTTGTTTTTATCATTTACCTACTCGAGGACGAGCAGGAATTGAGCTTGGGGATGCTGATACGTCTCCAATGCATCTATAATTTTTTATTGTTCCATGCTGACATATCATCATTCTAGGATACTTTTTGGGTATTTATTTACCAATTTATAATATTTTTAGCACTAACCTATTGACACAGTGCCCAGCTGAAAGGACGTGGATGTCGCCTAGAGGGGGGGGTGAATAGGCGCTTTAAAAAATTACGGTTTAGGCTTGAACAAATGTGGAATAAAACTTTCGTTTAATTAGACAAGCACAAAACCTAAAACAACTAGGCTCACCTATGTGCACCAACTACTTATGCTAAGCAAGGTATACAACTAGGTGATAGAAAGATATATAACATAAACAATGTGGCTATCACAAAGTAAAGTGCATAAGTAAAGGGGCTCGGGTTAAGAGATAACCGAGGCACGCGGAGACGACGATGTATCCCGAAGTTCACACCCTTGCGGATGCTAATCTCCGTTCGGAGCGGTGTGGAGGCACAATGCTCCCCAAGAAGCCACTAGGGCCACCGTAATCTCCTCACGCCCTCGCACAATGCAAGATGTCGTGATTCCACTAAGGGACCCTTGAGGGTGGTCACCGAACCCGTACAAACAAGGTTGGGGCAATCTCCACAACTTGATTGGAGGCTCCCAATGACACCATGAAGCTTCACCACAATGGAATGCGGCTCCGAGGTGACCTCAAATGCTCGAGGCAATCTCCACAACCTAATTGGAGACCCCGAAGCTTGCCCGGAGCTTTGCACCATAATGATTGAGCTCCAAGGCACCACCAACCGTCTAGGGCGCCAAAGCACCCAAGAGGAACAAGCTCTAGGGTGCACAAACACCCAAGAGTAATAGCTTCTCAACTTCTCACTTCCACGTATCACCGTGGAGAACTCAAACCTATGCACCAAATGCAATGGCAAGGGAACACGGAGTGACCAAGTCCTTCTCTCCCAAATCCTAACAAAGCAACTAATGCTAGGGAGGAAATGAGAGAAAGAACGAAGAAGAACACGAAGAACTCCAAGATTTAGATCCAAGGGGTTCCCCTCACTTAGAGGAGAAAGTGATTGGTGGAAATGTGGATCTAGATCTCCTCTCTCTTTTCCCTCAAAAAGGAGCAAGAATCATTGGAGGGATTGAGAGATAGCAAGCTCAAAGAAGGTCAACAATGGGGGGCAAAAACGAGCTCAAAGGATTGGGTTCAATAGGGGAAGAAGACCCCCTTTTATAGGTGGGAAAAAATCCAACCGTTACCCACTTGCCAGCCCCGCACATTACGGTAGTACCGCAAAACCCACGGTACTACCGTGATGGCTTACGGTACTACCGCAGGGCAGTGCGGTACTACCGCTTGTGCGGAAGTACCTGGCTCTGGCCAAATAGCACTACGGCGCTAGCGGTAGGACCGCCACATCGGTACTACCGCGAGCCCGTGCGGTACTACCGCACGGCTCGGCAGAGGCAGGTATTGGAGGCGCACAGAAGTAAAAAATTACTTCCGTGCCAACCTCCGCATAGGAAACTGTGCGAGAAAAGTCCGCACGGTAGTACCGTGCAGGAATCACGGTACTACCGCAGCTGGGCGGATGTAAAAAATTGCATCCGTGCAACATGCGGTACTACCGCCCTCAGGGCGGAAGTAAAAAATTACTTCCGTGCCACTTGCGGTACTACCGCTCGGGGTAGCGGTACTACCGCTCAGAGGAGCGGTACTACCGCAAACCTCAGAACAGCAACACCAGAACTGTCACAACTTCTGCAAGCGAGCTCCGAATTGAGAAAACTCAAGCTTGTTGGATTCAGGCTGACAAGAGCTATCCAACAGTGACTGGTTTTCTTAAGAAGAGGCAGCAAAAGAATGCCAAAGGAGAAGAGATGAGAAACCTCTTACAATGAAGAATCGGCAATAACTCCAACATCGAAAACATCATAGAATATGCATATGGACTCCGTTTTCGATGAACTTGAGCTAGTCATGAAGTTGACCATAAGCTCAAGAAACCTCAAAGAGAAAAACCAACCAAGAATCAAGAAAGATGATGATGCCAAGAATGCAATGGTCTGAGCTCTCAACGAACGATACGATCAAGCTACTCACTTGAGAGCCCCCTTGATAGCACGGTTACCTACCCTATCACCCAGTCTCCCAACTACCACTATGAGACCGGTAAAATATAAAACCCTATCAAGGTCAAACCTTAGCCTTGTGCATAGTCCACTTGATCTAGATGATGACGATCCTGACTTCCTCAAGATGGACCACCTTTCTTGATTGTGTTGGCTTGATGAAGACTAGATGATTTCTCCCCCATACTCTACTATGGGTGAGCTACTATGCGACACATCTTCACAAGTCCATTGTCACCACAATGGACGGCAAGCTTCAAGTCTGATCTCTCCGTGATGCTTCACTTGAACTTGCACACCGAAACCTTGATAATGATCACCACTTGATGTCATCTTCCATGGGTTGTATGGGATCTTCCTCTTGATGCAATAGCATGGAAATATGCCTAAACCCACAAGGAACTCTCACAAGGAAATGGGTTAGTACACAAAGCATAATGGACAATGCTTACCATACCATGGGATCACTTGATCCCTCTCGGTACATCTTGTACGCTTTATGTGTTGATCACTTGAATCACTCTTTGACTTAGTCTTGATCAACCTTGTATCTTATCTTCTCTCTTCATAAAGATGATGTATTGAAGGTAATCATGAATGCTCACACAATCTCCTTCTTCAAGACATGCTTGCAATAATCTCAACTCTCACATGACCAATCTTTAGATAAACCTTGAATACCACCTTGGTCATCATATAAACTCCTTGAAACCCAACAGATGGACTTCAAGAAGTGCCTATGGACAAGTCCTTCGAATATAACTCAAGGCAACCATTAGTCCATAGGGGTGTCATCAATTACCAAAACCACACATGGAGACATGTGCTCTTACACCAGCGCCAGTTCCTATTTTCTGCGTGTTTTTGCCTTTTCAGACTTACCATACCAAACGAAGTTCAATTGCCACGAAACTTTTTGGTGATTTTTTCTGGACCAATACAAGACCTAGAAGCTTCAGAGGAGGGCCAGGAGGTGCACCAGGGGCCCACCACACATCCAGCCACCGCCCTAGGGGGCGCGACTAGATATGTGGTGGCCCCCTAGAGTGTCTCCCGACGTCGTTCTCTGGCCTATAAATTCAGATATACCCTAGAAACACCAAAAGAGCTCCAGAAACACTTTTTCCGCTGCCACAAGTCTCTGTTCCTAAGGGAGGCCATCTACACCTCAGTTCCGGCACCCTGTTGGAGGGGAGATCGATCACGGAGGGCCTCTTCATCAATCTTGCTACCCTTACCATGATGTATGAGTAGTTTAGCACATACCTACGTGTCCGTAGGTAGTACCTAGATGGCAATCTCTCTCTCTCGATCTTTAATACAATGTTCATCACATCTTTGCCTTGATCTATCCAATGTAATACCTTTGTATGGTGTGTTTGTTGGGATCCGATGAATTATGATTCTATGTTCAGATTATTCATGAAAAGTGTTTGAATCAACCTGATTACTATGATTCTTGTTTGCATGATCATCATAGCTTCGTAATGCATTTTCGATCTATTGAGATAGTTTGGCCAACTACATTGATATTTCTTCAGTGGGAGTGGTGCATTGTAGTAGGTTCAACCTGACGAGTTTCTATATCCCAGTGACAGAAGGGGACACGTTGCGTCTTTGTGTTGTTGCTACTAAGGATAAAACTATGGGGCTTATTCATATTAGTTGAGTTTACTTTGTCTACATCATGTCATCATTCTCCAAGCATTACTCCATTTGTCATGAACTTAATACATAGAGAGGCAAGCATAGAAGCGCTCTTGAAGTGGAGTAATAGTAGTACGTGTAGGCAGGAGTCGGCCTATTTTCTTATGGACGTGATGCCTATATACACATGATCATTGCTATGAACATTGCATAATTATTCGCTTTGCTATCAATTTCCCAACAGTAATTTGTTTACCCACCGTATGCTTTGCTTATGAGAGATGCCACTAGAGAACTCTACAGCCCCCGGGTCTATTCACTTATAAATTCACAAACGATGTGCATTACCTTGATGTTATTTATTACCTTTTATTTTATTTTGCACTTTACTATTCTCTACACCACTCACTTGCTTGCAAATAACGAGATTAAGGGGATTGACAACGTTCTTGCTGGCGTTGGGTGCAAGTTGTTTGCTCTTTTGTGTGTAGCCGCTGAAGACGGTTGAGGATTGGTATTCCTATTGGTTCGATAAACCTTGGTTTCATATCTGAGAGAAATACTTACCCAATTTGTGCTGCGATTACCCATTCCTCTTCATGGAAAACCCAACACAAATCACGAGTATCAGAGCTCCCCGACCAGGCCAAGCCCGAACATCCGGCCCCTAGCCCGAACATCCGCTATCTCCTGAAGCCCGGACATCCGGCCCCTAGCCCGGAAATCCGGCGCGTCCAGTTCAGAACCGCGCGGAAACAAAAGGCCAAGCTCGGACATCCAGCCAAATCTCGGAGATCTCACAACTCCCGAAGCCTTGGACATCCAACCCCTCGCTTGGAAATCTGGCCCCTGCGTGGAAAGATGTGGGCCAAAGGCCCATGTATCCCCTTTTCCCTTCCCCAGTCGTCCTGGACTATATATAGATGCCTCCCTCCTCCATCTAGGGTTAGCTTATATTTAGCATTAGAGATTGTTGAGCATGGCTCCTTCCACTTACCTCCTCCCATGGAGATGACCTCTATGTGAGAAGATCCAAGTGGATGCCAAGGCCCCTCTTGTAGATAATATCCTTTGGGATATCAAGGCGCCTCCTCTGGAGTGGGAAGACTACCGTTACTTGTATCCTTTTGTTGAACTTGGTTCGTTGCATCTCGTGTGTTTTATATGGATCTAGTGGATATGTGATTGGGGATTGTTCTTGAGATTTTGTGTTTTCTCATTGGATTTCTCCATTTCCCCTCCATCGTGTGAAAAGATCGGCATCCATGGGTTGGCCCCATATAAGAGCGTTTAAGACTATGCAGACGGCAAAAGATGCTTACTCCAAGTATGTGCGAGAGCAGGGATGCAGCAAGGTTGAGGTTGCCAAGGTGGATCATCCGTTCAGGCTGAAGAATTTCATCATCTTAATCAAATTCATCGCCATCGAAGTTATGTGGTGTTGGTGTGTAAGGTGTTGTAGTAGTGGGTAAGCTCACCAAGTAGGATACAAGGTGAGCACAACTCTATGGTCATATGCAACCAAAAATGTGCACTCGTGTGACCACATACAATGCGAGCAACCAAACGCGGAGCAAGGAGGCATTGCTAAGATGCAGGAAGAGGATATGCAGGCAACCAATCAACTTACAGATGCTGGTTTTTAGCCTGCATATGCTCAGCCATGCCCTAGTGGGGGAAGTATGCAAAGTGCCTTAAAACAACGTGACCAACCAAACGCGCCCCTAATGTATGGACAGATAAATACAAATATAGCTCATTTAAGCAAACCCCATATATTATGAACAAATCAGATGATATTTAACAAGTGCATGCTAAATTTTAAAAGAAAACCTGATTAGCCAAGCCCGCTGCACTGTCATTGTCGCCATCCGATAAGTCGTCATCATTGTCCTTCTAGTGGCGGAGGGGCCGCTAGGCATCGTGGCATCCCTGATTGGCATGGCCGTAGCCGCTTGGCCGCCTCCACCTTGCGTAGAACCTTGGCCTCCTTCGCGTGGTGACGATGACCGGTCGCGCCCGCGGACTCCGCCTTCTGCCACCAGTTGTTGACTTGAGCTGGGCTAGGCATTTTGACTCGGCCAGCCCCACTTGAAGGATACGGTTGTTGAGATGTGGCAGCAAGCAGGGGTCTATTCAGTGGTCCTCGACCGATCCAGGGCCGAGGCCTCTGCAAACGTGGGATTCGCGAGCACCTACGACGGCATGGCGTCCGTCTTTGAGAATGTCGCCGCATTGTGCCGCTCCCGATGATCTGCCTCGGAAAGGCACTCGTTGGTTGCCGAGGAGGATGAGCCATTGTCGTAGAGGTAGTAGCCGAGACAACCATGTGTCATGTAGTCTGTAGAACCCTACGGAGGACGAATCTTCCTTCTTCATAGCCACCGGGCACCACTAGCTCTTGGGTTGGCGACAGGACGGGGACGATGGCGACAACTCATTGTTGTAGTGGGGATGGATGCTCGGAGAGGACGTGTAGGGACCCCAACCCGGTAGGATCGAGACCACCTATGTACATACAACAGCGATCCCATGATCAGTGTGTCATTGCGTACAACGAACTGGTACCACAAGTTCACATCCATTACAACACGTTAAAGTCTCACATAGATAGGAGTATTATGGTCAAGTCTTACATAAAAGCACTTAGGCCGATACATCAAATAAACAACATATCAAAAACTCCAACAATTACTTGAGTCCATGTCGCTAGCATTAACACTACATGCATTCTAACTGTAACGCGTCCTAATGGGCTAAGTCCTCCTCGAAGAACCCATCTCTAGCATTGAAATTCTTCATGCCTTGATATGTTAATTGTCACTCACAAGAAAATTTCAAGGGCTTAGTGAAATGAATATGCATGACTTAACCCTGATTAGCAACCGTCTGCTGCTTGGGGCGCAACCGCTTGGCTTCTCCGCCATGGCGTGCACGACCGCGTCGACTGCAGATGCCGCCCCACCGAGCCCGCCCCTCATCTTGCCCTTGTCGCGGATGAGGGTGGCAACACACATCGATTAGGCCACGCTGATCTTGACGACTTGGTGAATGAGGTACGCCTGGTAATCCTCATCCATCTCGGAGCATGATCTCCTCCTTGTACTTTGTAGCGGTGAAGGAGGAAGGGCCCCATAGAACATGGGTGGCGTTGCCATGAACCGTCAGGAGAGTCGAGTCCACCCGTTGACGATGAAAACCAATCGCTCTGGCCAGGCATGCCTATGGCTGCGGAGAGGAAAGGAGTGATGATAGTGGTGAGCGAAGAGGAGAGGAGAGGAGTTTTGGCCAACATCGGCGTTCTGCTTCCATAATAGGGGCATTCAGACCGACGCCACTTTAATGTGACACATCGGCCGGAGTAGGCTTCTTATTCGCCGCGTCAAATTGAAGCGGTGTCGCCCTTCCATCCTGTCACGTCGCTCTACAACAATTGTGCCCAGTCCTGTCCACTCTGAAGCAGCTGTCCGTCATGGATGCGCAATGATGTTTCAAGAGCGGAACGCGTGGCAATGAGTTCGAGTGGGGCCAGATAGCCGGACATGTACGTGGCATGAGTCTGGATGCCTGCACACAAGTGTCGGTTTATAAAAATTCGGACGTGCGGACGCATCTGCAGACTTACGTGCCATCGTGTTGGATGACAAGGGTACGTTCAGTGGGAGGAGACGTTTCGGTCGACTACGAAGGCGTCTCTAACAACTTCATTAATCTTAAGATGATATACTGACTTAGTCTCTCGAAAGTGTTCATAAAAGTAGAATGTACATGCGTGCGTTTATAAAGGTGACTATGCGCTCATGTATGTGGACAACTTCAATTGGACTCTCCTAAAAAAATAGAATGATAAAGTTGGTTTGGATACCATGGTCCGCACTTAAGTGGGCGCTTTGGAGATGCACTAAAACACCAAAGTAAACAACTATTCTAAATTGTACTTAAAAATATGTAAGAAGCGAGGATGCACAAGAATTCATTAATCTCATGCAAAGAGAGATGAAGTTTGCATACGCATGAAAATAAATAAACACGAATGAAAAATGGGGACTACTAAAAACACATTCGAAGAACTTTTATTTATGCACAAAAACAACACCATGGTAGTTCTGCTGAAAACGTCGTTAGTCCGGGTTAGTTTCATTGAAATCATGCAAATTAGAGTCCAAAACAAGAACAAAAGCGTTAGGAAAAGTATATACGATGGAGATGTATCAACTCCCCCAAGCTTTAAACCCTTGCTTGTCCTCAAGCAATTCAATTGACAAACTGAAAGTGAGAAGTAAAAACTTTTACAAACTCTTTTGTTCTTGTTACATACATATTCTTAAGTAGCACCCAGGTTTTCAGCAAGGATTATGACTAACCATGTCAACAATAACTCTTAAGGATTATATTAACTCATATCAATGACACAAGCAACTAGCAAGTGTTAGTGCATCTAGTGCCCCTTAGTGATTTTGGTGTATTGAAGACTTACATGTTAAGGTACTAATGCGTTTGTGAGTGTACACAGACTCTATATGTCGTTGAGAAGTTTGATATATTCGGAGATTATCGACCCCTAAAAATGTATGTCTTCAAGTGAAGACTTTGCTGAAGACTTTGTGAAGACTTTGGTGAAGACTTTGTGAAGACTTTGAAAATGAAGAAGTTGGTGTGACCTTGAAGATACGAACGAGGAATATGAAGCGTGAAGACTTTTGTTTTCGTAGTTTCGTTTCCTTTATTTGAGTCATAGGAAACAATGTACTGTTAAAGGGGGCCGAGGTAATACTAAGGAAAATTTCCAACTGATGCTCAACTCCAAAATCCTCAACCCATACAATCCTTCGAGTGAAGCCTTTGGAAATTTCTTACGGTTCAGACAAGTTCTTCAGTGACAGAGACGAAGTTCTTCTGGTCTCTGAGGAAATTGATCTGATTGAGGAGTTAGGATTTCGCTAGTGCGAATTGCCTACAAGTGAGGAACATGATAAGTTGAAGACTTTCATAGTTCGAAATTCCGACCGTTGCTGTGCTTAGCGCCAGCTGTCCCCAATCATTCTTATCCACATAACGGTCATATCATTGGGGCATTTATGTCTTATCATGTCAGGTTGCATCCTGGCTATAAATAGCCACCCCCACAACCACTACCTGGTTGGCTGCTCCGAGAGAGAGAACTGACACTTGTCATTTGAGAGCAACCCATCCTCCGAGGACTTTTGAGAGAAAATCATCAGTGAGGAAAACCCTACAATCAAACCACAAAACCCAAAGTGATTGAGCATCACTGAAGAAATTCCTGTGTGGAACCGACGCTTGTTACCTTCGAGGACTGTGCATCCTCTAGACGGTTAGGCGTCATGGTCTAGTGCTCCTGCAGTCAATTGGGGACCATGAATTGACCTTGGTCTAGAGCATGCAGCAGTAAATTGTGGATCGCCAAGTGACCAGTTTGTGAGGGTTTTGGAAGTCTACCCTGAAGACTTACCACGAGTGTTGGGCGAGGACTGTGTGACCTTATCTCAAGGATAATACGGTAAGGATTGTGTGTCCTCTGGTTTAAATACCAGGCTGCTCCAAACCAGACGTACGACTGTCACAACAGTTGGAACTGGGTCATTAAACCATTGTCTTCATCGAACTATCTGGTACTATTTCCTCAACCCCTCTATTCCTCATATACCTGTTGATGAAATTGATTGTTACTCTTTGAAGAACTTGAGTGAAGACTTTCACAAATTCCTCACCTCAAATTCTTCAAGCTACCCTATTCATCACTGCTTATCCTATATCACGCTACTCTCTATTTGTGCACGTTTCATTTCATCATGAAGACTATGCTGTTACTATGTTCCTCATGCACTTGACTACTTATTCCGCTGCTAGTTATTCATCACATTTCAAATTCCTCAAAGTTGAAATTCCTCAAGTGATGAATTTGTAAAAATCGCCTATTCACCCCCCCTCTAGTCGATATAACGCACTTTCAATTGGTATCAGAGCAGGTACTCCCTTGCTTTGTGTGATTTTGGTTTAACCACCTAGAGTCTAGTTATGTCGACTACAGGTATGATCAAGGTTTCCGCGAGGTGTCCTACCTTCGATGGGACAGACTACCCCTACTGGAAGAGCAAGATGCGTATGCACCTTGAAGCTATTGACAACGATCTCTGGTATGTTGTGGAAAATGGTGTGCCCTCTGTCACTCCCACTGCTACTACTGCTGATGTGAAGATATTCAAGCAACTTGATTCTCAAGCGAAGAATATCATTTGTGTCCATCTGAGCAAAGGTCAGTATGGCAGAGTGAGTGCTTTGGAGTCTGCTAAGCTTATCTGGTATAGGTTGTCCAAAGTCAACGAAGGTGTTTCCACTCAACGTGACTCTCGTGTTGATGTTCTTCGCAATCTCTTCAACCGCTTCAAGAGACTTAATAATGAAAATGTTCAGCAAACATTTGATCTCCTCACTGATATATCCAATGAACTTCAAGCACTGGGTGCCACTAATATCACTGACCATGAAGTGGTGAAGAAACTGCTACGATCTCTCGATTCCTCATTTGATACTCCGGCTTTGATGATCCAAGAACGTGGAGATTATAAAGCTCTTGATCCTGCTGATATTCTTGAGAGACTCAATACTCATGAATTCCAACAAGCTGAAAAGAGAGACCTCTACGGGCCAAGCTATGGAAGATCTCGTGCACTGAAGGCAAAACCAATTTCCTCATCTAAAGAAGAAGATTCTGACAGCAGCCTTGGTGATCCTGAAGAACTAAGTCAGGAACTAGCAATGCTTGTGAGGAAATTCCAGAAGTTCTCAAGGAGAGGTGGATTTGGAAAGTCATCAAAAAGTGGCTTGAGAAAATCAGATTCCTCACAAGATTACAAGAAAAGAACCCGTCATCGTTGCAAGAAGCTTGGTCATTTTATCTCTAACTGTCCTCTCTGGGAAAAAGACTCAAAGAAGAAGAAGAAATACAAGGATGATAGTTCTGATGACTCAAAGAAAAAGCAGAAATATTCAAAGTCCTCATCTGCAAAGTCCTCATCTTCAAAGTCCTCAAAGCACAAGAAGAATGGTTCCAGAAAGGCTCGAGCATTCATCGGCAAGGAAATGGATTCTGAGGAAGAATCTGAAGAATATGAAGAAGAGGAAGAACCTGAGGAGGAATCAGAATCTGGTGTCGCTAGTCTTGCTCTCGCTACTGCTTTCGTCAGCAAGTCCATCTTCAACGATGAAGAATATGACTACTCCAACGACTCTGACGTCAGCAACGATGATCATGCTCCCACCTATTGCTTCATGGCAAAAGGCTCAAAGGTACAAACATCATTCCTCATCTGAATCAAGTGAAGGTGAATCTGATGATTATGTGAAACCTAGCTATGCTAAACTTGTTAAAATTGCCACTAAGCAACAAAGTGCACTTGAAAAGCTTCAGAAAATGCTAGACAAAAGCGATGATCTATTGAACCATGAAGTGAATTGGACTCAAACTCTGTATGTCGATCTTAAAAGTCTTCAGACAAAGTATGATAACCTACAGAGTCATCATAACGACCTCTTAGCTGATCATGAGAAGCTTTCTTATGAATTTCTTCAAAGAAAGCCAGATCTTGAGAAACTGAGGGTGTCACATGAAGATCTCCAAAGGGAAAACGATTCCTTACTAGCCCAACAGATCAGTACCGCTCAGAAAGATTTCATTCCACCTTGCTTGAAATGCATCGAACATGAAACTGCTAATTCTTCACCTGAATGTTCAAATGCTTCTATTACTGCAATTTCTTCAACTATACCCGTGGTCTTAAATTCCTCATCTGAGGATACCACTAGTATCACTGATGACAATGCAGGGTTGAAGGAATTGTATGTGACAGGCATGTACAAAAGTCTCAAAGGGCATCAAACCCTTTGCGATGTTCTCAGAAAGCAGATTCTGAACAGGAACCCTAGGAAAGAGGGTATAGCCTTTGTGAGGAAACTCAACGCTGATGGATCCTACTGGACACCTGAGCAGTACCCCAAAACCTCATGGGTTGCTGCAAAAGGATCTCCTATAGATCCATCCACTTTATCTGGCTTTACTTGTGAAACTTCATATTCCTCTGATGAGTCACTTGACTCCAATTACAGATTCTTCAAAAATCAGAAAAGTGAAGTGTTTGCTAGATATGTTGGAACTAACTGCAGGAACGGTTCTCCTATGAAGAAAATCTGGGTTCCCAAGATCTACCTACAAAATCTTCAAGTGAATGTCCTCATGACACCACTCATGAAGAATAGGAACCCCAGATCAAATTCCTCATATGGATCAAAGTCCTCACTTGGACCAAATTCCTCAAATGATCAAAATCATCATTCTCGTGCTAATGCCTCTGTTTCGCAGGGAAAACCTAAGAGTTATGAATATGTGCATTATTCTTCAAACCATTATGTTCATAAGTCCTCGAAGAATTTCTCTGCTTATTCATTTGAATACTCTAACCCTCGCCCTGTGAAACGAAACACACTTGCTTCTATGCCTCCCTTCTCATATGGTACTCGCAGAATGATGAATTCTTTGCCACCCCTCCAGATGTGGGTGGTGAAGAAATCAAACTGACATCTTATGCAGGGTCAGGTCTCCACATGAATTTGACCATCTGATGAATTTGCTGGAGACCTGAGGAAATGCTTGAAAGGACGCAAGCTAACCATGATGAAATGAATTCTTCATTTCTGACGTCCTCACTCTACTTGCTTACTATCTTGTGTGATGAAATTCTGTCTGATGAAATTGATGTTGTTGGGGAATGTCGCATGGGAAACAAAAAAATTCCTACGCACACGCAAACCTATCCATGGTGATGAGCATCTACGAGAGGGAGAGTGGATCTACGTACCCATGTAGATCGCTAAGCGGGAAGCGTTAAGAAAAGCGGTTGGTGTAGTCGAACATCTTCGCGATCCAAATCGCCGAGCGTCCCGCGATCTCATCACGAGTCGTCCCGCGATCCAATCACGATCCGTCCCGTGAACTCATCACGATCCGTCCCGCGATCTCGTCACGATCCGTCTCGCGATCTCGTCACGATCCGTCCCGCGATCTCGTAACGATCCGTCCCGCGATCTCATCATGATCCGTCCCGCGATCTCATCACGATCCGTCACGCGATCTCATCATGAATCGTCTCGTGGCCTTGATCACGATCTTTCCGATCTAGTACCAAACGGACGACACCTCCGCGTTCAGCACACGTGCAGCTTGATGACGATCTCCACCGCCTTGATCCAGCAAGAGGAGGTGGAGAGGAGAGAGAGTTCACCGGCAGCATGACGGCGCTCCGGTGATGGTGGTGGTGGAGGAATTCCGGCAGGGCTTCGCCTAAGCGCTGCAGAAAACCGATCTAGAGAAGCACCGGTGGAACGGGTAGCACGTGGCCGTAAGTTGTGTCCTGTGTGGTAGCCCTGCCCCTCTATTTATATGTTGAGCCCTGGGGTCTAAACTTGGAGCAAAAACCTCTACAAGGTCGATTTTGCCCGCACAAGGTCGGTTTGGCCCGCAAGAAAAGAGTCCAACTCGGATCCCTGCAGTCCCGCGCACAAGCGGTAGTACCGCTTCACGAGCGGTAGTACCGCTTGAGCGGTAGTACCACTTCACGAGCAGTAGTACCGCTTGAGTGGTAGTACCGCTTCACAAGCGGTAGTACTGCCTTATTGCTTAAGGCAGCAACAAAACTTCCTTTTGCCCTTTCCAATACCTCGTGGGTTTTACCCCATTGGTCCATATAAAGTGTTGTTGTACCCGAACACTTTGGTAAACATCCGGAACCCCTTCCGGTTAATTCCGGAACTCTTCCAGAGATCAAAACACTGTTATCACATATATCAATCTTTATCTCCAAACTCTTCCGGAGATCCTCGTCATGTCCGAGATCGTATCCGAGACTCCGAACATCCTTCGGTCGCCACCATACATAACTCTATACTACCGAAACGTCACCAAACCTTAAGTGTGCAGACCCTGCGGGTTCGAGAACTATGTAGACATGACCGAGACACCTCTACGGCCAATAACCAATGGCGGGACCTGGACGTCCAGATTGGTTCCTACATATTCTACGAAGATCTATCGGTCGAACCTCTATGTCAAGGATTCAGTTAATCCCGTATAACGTTCCCTTTGTTCTTCGGTATGTTACTTGCCCAAGATTCAATCGTCGGTATCTCCATACCTAGTTCAATCTCGTTACCGGCAAGTCTCTTTACTCGTTCCGTAATACAAGATCCCGCAACTAACAATTAGTCACATTGCTTGCAAGGCTTATTGTAATGTTGCATTACCGAGTGGGCCCTGAGATACCTCTCCGTCACACGGAGTAACAAATCCCAGTCTCGATCCATGCCAACTCAACAGACACTATCGGAGATACCTGTAGAGCACCTTTATAGTCACCCAGTTACGTTGCGACGTTTCATACACACTAGGCACTCCTCCGATATCCGTGAGTTGCATGATCTCATGGTCATAGGAACATATACTTGACATGCAGAAAACAGTAGCAATAAACTGACACGATCATATGCTATGTTTGTAGTTTGGGTCTTGTCCATCACATCATTCTCCTAATGATGTGATCCCATCATCAAATGACATCTCATGTCCATGGCTAGGAAACCTTAACCATCTTTTGATCAACGAGCTAGTCTACTAGAGGCATACTAGGGACATGGTTTTGTCTATGTATCCACACATGCATTTAAGTCTTTCAACAATACAATTATAGCATGGATAATAAACGATTATCATGAACAAGGAAATATGATAATAACTAATTTATTATTGCCTCTAGGGCATATTTCCAACAGATGTCATATTCTTCACTCTGAAGCATATGAGTTCGTAAGTTGTACTAATTCATCTGCAGGATGATACTCTAAAAGCTACTGAGTGGGTCCTCGGTAGTGGATGCACAAACCACATGACGGGTGACAAGAATCTACTGATGAATTTGCCACTCACTCCATCTCCTCTGAAGCATATCACCTACGCAGACAAAGGAAAAAGCAAGGTATTGGGACTTGGTAAGGTTGCTATCTCAAAGGACCGAACCATGGATAAGGTGATGCTTGTTGAATCCCTCGGGGTTCAACCTTATGTCTGTCTCAATGCTTTGTGATCTTGATATGGTTGTAGTATTTGGAAAATATCGTTGTGTTGTCATCATGGAATCTGACAATTCCAAAGTCTTCAAAGGCTTTAGGAGAGGAGACATGTATATTGTTGATTTATCTACAGGTCCTCAGCCTGGCACATGCTTACTTACAAAGTCCTCAGAAGGTTGGCTATGGCATCGATGACTTGGACATGCGGGCATGAGGAACTTGCACACGCTCGTGAAGAAAAAGCACGTCATTGGCATCGAGGGTGTCAAATTCCTCAAGGACCACCTCTGTGGTGCATGTGAATTTGGGAAGATGACTAGATCCAAGCATCCCTCGAAGACAATCATGACCACGACTCGACCCTTTGAATTGCTTCACATGGATCTATTTGGCCCCACTCATTACTCTATACTAACAAATGCATCAAGTTTGTATGGCTTTGTCATTGTTGATGATTACTCTCGTTACACATGGGTGCATATTATTCTGTACAAAAATGAAGTGCAGGACGTCTTCAGATGATTTGCTTCAAGGGCCTCCACCAACTTCGGCGTCAAGATCAAGCATATCAGGAGTGATAATGGGACTGAGTTCAAGAACACTAATCTTGATGAATATCTTGATGAACTTGGTATTACTCATGAGCTATCTGCCCCTTATACTCCTCAGCAGAATGGCATCATGGAGCGCAAAAACAGGACACTTGTTGAGATGGCTCGCACCATGCTTGACGAATACAAAACCCCTCGTCGCTTCTGGCCTAAAGCAATTGATACTGCATGCCACATCATCAACAGGGTATATCTTCACAAATTCTTCAAGAAGACTTCATATGAGCTCATGACAGGCAAGAAACCCAATGGAAGTTATCTCAAAGTCTTCGGTGCAAAATGCTGGATCAGAGATCCTCACCATAGTTCTAAGTTTGCACCGAAAGCACATGAAGGTTTTATGCTTGGTTATGGAAAGGACTCGCACACCTACAAAGTCTTCAACACCTACCATCACAAGGTTGTTGGAACTGTAGATGTGCGGTTTGATGAAACTAATGGCTCGCAAAGAGAGCTCCTGCCTTCTGTGTTAGATGAACAGTCTCCTGAAGAATCCACCAAGCTGAAGGCAACTGAAGATGTTATATCCACTGAGGAAATCATTCCAACAAATGAAGACTCTCATACTGATATACCTAAAGAAACTGGTGCTCATGAAAATCCTCAGCCACGTCAACCTGCTCATCCAAGATTAGCAAATGAAGTGCAGATTGACAAAATCATCGATGACATCAATGCACCAGGTCCTCTCACACGCTCAAAAGCTTCACATCTAACTAACTTTTGTGGGCACTTTGCCTTTGTCTCTATAATAGAACCCACCAAAGTTGATGAAGCATTCAAGGAGCCTGAGTGGATTCAAGCTATGCAAGAGGAATTGCATCAGTTCAAGCTCAACAATGTGTGGGAAGTTGTCAAGCAACCAGATCCTCGCAAACATAACATCATAGGTACCAAGTGGATCTATCGCAACAAGCAAGATGAAAATGGCCTCGTGGTGAGGAATAAGGCTCGTCTTGTAGCCCAAGGCTACACACAGGTTGAAGGAATTGACTTTGATGAAACATTTGCACCTGTTGCTAGACTTGAGGCTATTCGCATATTACTTGCTTACGCTAACCATCATAATATCATCTTATTTCAAATGGATGTGAAAAGTGCATTCCTCAATTGTAAGCTTGAGGAAGAAGTATATGTTGCTCAACCCCCAGGTTTTGAAGACCCTAAGCATCCTGACAAAGTCTTCAGACTAAACAAGGCCCTCTATGGCCTCAAGCAGGCCCCTCGGGTGTGGTACGACACTCTGAAGGAATTCCTCATGAAGAAAGGCTTCAAACCCGGTTCACTAGACCCAACCCTTTTCACAAAATCTTATGACAATGAACTATTCATATGCCAGATATATGTACACGATATTATCTTTGGCTGTACTGACAAACGTTACAGTGATGAATTTGCCTATATGATGAGTGAAGAATATCAAATGTCTATGATGGAAGAGTCGAAATTCTTCCTAGGTCTTCAAATTCGTCAGTAAGACAATGGCATCTTCATCTCACAAGAGAAATACCTCAAAGATGTTCTGAGGAAATTTGACATGCAAGATTGCAAAGGCATCAAAACTCCAATGCCTTCAAAAGGACACCTCTGCACTGATGAAAATGGTAAAGATTTCGATCAGAAGGTATACCGCTCCATGATTGGCTCCTTATTGTACCTATGTGCATCTAGGCCTGATATAATGCTAAGTGTTTGCATGTGTGCTCGATTCCAAACAACACCGAAGGAATCACACCATAAGGCTGTGAAACATATTCTTCGATACTTAGCTCACACACGAACATTTGGATTGTGGTATCCCAAGGGCTCAAATCTTCACCTCGTCGGGTACTCTGATGCTGACTATGCTGGAGATCGTGTGGATCGCAAGTCAACCTCATGCACATGTCATTTCCTCGGACGATCCTTAGTATGTTGGTCCTCGAAGAAGCATAACTGCGTTTCACTCTCTACTGCAGAAGCTGAGTACATCGCTGCTGTCTCGTGTTGTGCTTAGTTACTATGGATGAAGCAAACCCTCAAGGACTACGACATGAAGTTGAAGAATGTGCCTCTCTACTGTGACAACAAGAGTGCCATCAAGATTGTGTACAACCCAGTTCAGCACTCCAAGACCAAGCACATCCATATTCGTCATCACTTTCTTTGAGATCATGTACTCAAGGGTGGCATCTCCATCGACCACATTCCCACTGAAGAACAACTGGCCGATATCTTCACAAAGCCCTTGGATAAAAAGAGATTTTGCAAGTTGCGGTGTGAGCTAAATATCTTAGAATCTTTGAATGTTCTTTGATGAAGAACACACATCCTAACACTTATGCAAAATTGATGACTTAGATGTGCAACACACGAAGTAATGTTTTTCTTCAATCAATGAAGAATAACTCTCTAAGTGTGAGGAAATTAACGAAGAATTTCATTCTCAGAACCCTACGACAACAGTACGCGGTGTCTGAAATCATCATTCTTATATGGTGGGTTACGCCACCAACCAAAAGTTGAAATTCTGCAAAATTGAGTATTTCGTTGTTTTTGCAAATTCTTCAAACTATCAAATTCCTCAAATTTGCAAATTCCTCAAGATTTTCAAATTCCTCAACTTTTCAAATTCTTCAAACTTTGAAAATCATGTTCTTCATTGACTATACATATATATTTATATTTGAGTTTTCAATGGCCTCAACAGCATTCACTTATTGCTAATTCTTCAAGTTGATTTTCATCTAAGTGAATGTGATCGGACCCCTTTTCCCCTCTATGCTAAACTCAACCAAGTCTGTTCACAAATTCTTCATATGCGTTCTACTTTGAAACTCGTTCAAAGTCTTCACTGTGTCCTTGACAGCTGAAGAATTTGCGAACGAAAACTTTGAAATCTTCACTAACAAAATTTTTGGTGGTTCCCGCTCAAACTGTTCCTATTACCGCGCCTGGATAACCCACGACCCCCACTATCGCCACCGCTGAGTTCGTGGGTGACACCTGTCGTGTGTAGAGCAAGGGTCAGGGGCAATCCTGTCCAAAATCCTTGGGCGGATCTGTTTTCACTTCCTCTATAAATACCCCCTTCCCATCAATGATGCTCGGTTACTACGCATCTCATCCCTCTCCCGAGCTCCAACATAGCGTCGCTGCTAAAGTCATCATCGCCGGTCAGGAAGAGCTTCACTGCCTCAACCTTGTCATCGCCGTACTCGCACCGGCCGTGGAAAACCTCATCCCGCCACCGCTGTAGCTGTCTCCCTCTGCCAAGCTAGGACGTGGGAGATCTGAACGCACGAACTTTGTTGGAAATATGCCCTAGAGGCAATAAATAAAGTGTTTATTATTTTATTTCTTTGTTCATGATAATCGTTTATTATCCATGCTATAATTGTATTAATTGGAAACATGGATACATGTGTGGATACATAGACAAACACAATGTCCCTAGTATGCCTCTAGTGAACTAGCTCGTTGATTGAAAGATGGTTAAGGTTTCCTAGCCATGGACATGAGATGTCATTTGATAACGGGATCACATCATTAGGAGAATGATGTGATGGACAAGACCCAAACTACAAACGTAGCTTAGGATCGTGTCAGTTTATTGCTGCAGTTTTCTGCATGTCAAGTATATGTTCCTATGACCATGAGATCATGCAACTCACAGATATTGGAGGAGTACCTTGTGTGTATCAAACATCGCAACGTAACTGGGTGACTATAAAGGTGCTCTACAGGTGTCTCCGAGGGTGTCTGTTGAGTTGGCATGGATCAAGACTGGGATTTGTTACTCCGTGTGACGGAGAGGTATCTCAGGGCCCACTCGATAATACAACATCACAATAAGCCTTGCAAGCAATGTGACTAAGTGTTGTTCATGGGATCTTGTATTACAGAACGAGTAAAGAGACTTGCCAGTAACGAGGTTGAAATAGGTATGGAGATACCGACGATCGAATCTCGGGCAAGTAACATACCGAAGAACAAAGGGAACATCATACGGGATTAACTGAATCCTTGACATAGAGGTTCGACCGATAAAGATCTTCGTAGAATATGTAGGAACCAATGTGGACATCCAGGTCCCACCATTGGTTATTGACCGTAGAGGTGTCTCGGTCATGTCTACATAGTTCTCGAACCCGCATGGTCTGCACACTTAAGGTTTGGTGATGTTTCGGTAGTATAGAGTTATGTATGGTGGTGACCGAAGTTTGTTCGGAGTCCCGGATGAGATCCTGGACATCACGAGGAGCTCCGGAATGGTCCGTAGGTAAAGATTCATATATAGGAGGTCCTGTTTTGGTCACCGAAAAAGTTCCGGGAGTATCGGTAGTGTACCAGGAGACCTCCAGGAGGGGTATTTCGACCCAAGAGGCTTCATGGGCTGTGGGAGAGTGAATATCAGCCCTTAGTGGGATGGTGGAAACTCCCACACAAGGCCCATGTGGCTGGAGAAGAAAACCCAAAAGTAAAAAAGGTGGAAAAAGGCAAAAAGGAAAAAAAAAGGATGAATCCTAATCCTACTAGGAGTGGAGGAGGTGGGCTCCTCCTCTCCTTGTTCGGCCGAAGCCTAGGAGGCTTGGAGGCCAATCTGCCTCCTCTCCTCCTCTCCTCCTATATATACTGGTGGTATTGAGGGTTTTTGCACTAGATTTTTCAGCCACGTGCTATCCGTTCCTCCTCTAGATCGGTTTTCTGCAGTGCTTAGGCGAAGCCCTGCCGGAATTGCTCCACCACCATCGCTGGAGCGCCGTCAGGCTGTCGAAGAACACTTCTTCCTCTCCACTCCTTCTTGCTGGATCAAGACGGTGGAGATCGTCATCAAGCTGTACGTGTGCTAAACGCGGAGGTGTCGTCCGTTCGGTGCTAGATCGGAAGGATCGTGATCAAGTTCGTGAGACGGATCGTGATCAAGTTCGTGGGACGGATCGTGATCAGATCGTGGACGGATCGTGATTGGATCGCAGGACGGATCGTGATTGGATCGCGGGACGCACGACGATTTGGATCGCGAAGACGTTCGACTACACCAATCGCGTTTCTTAACACTTCCCGCTTAGCGATCTACAAGGGTATGTAGATCCACTCTCCCTCTCGTAGATGCTCATCACCATGGATAGATCTTCGTGTTCGTAGGAATTTTTTTGTTTCCCATGCAACGTTCCCCAACAAACTTCCCAATGTCATCTCTGAGTTCGTCGTGTTCTTCACCAGGGTAAATAAAATTTATTTTTACTGCCCTTGTTTGATCCTCAAATGCTCTTCATATTCCTCAAAAGGTGTTTGTTCTTCATGAACCTTATTTTAAAGCACCTTACCTCTCCTCATACTTGATGATTTTCTCTAAGTAATGATTTTCTTCAAGATTCCTCAATTCTGCAAATCCTCAAAATTTGTACAACTCAGGAACCTGAGACAAAGAACACTTAGTGAAATTCCTCAAGACATCCATGGTTAATTTCCTCACACCTAATTTTTCTTCAAAATTTGGGAGAACGCATATGACCTCTTCAAATTCCTCGCACCTATACTCTGTTCATAGGTACAACATGTCCATTGATGAATCACTAGGTTCTCATCTACTTAACTCATTTGCAACGCTTCTTGAAGAAAAATTGTGTACCTCTTAAGAATCTTCAAGAGTTCATATTCCTCAAGTGAAGAAAATGGCTGACGGAAAGAAACCTTAGAAAGGAGGAAAGAAGCCAGATGTGCACACTGCCTTTGAGATTCCAGAGGATGTGTATGATGAATATTGCACACCTGATGAAGAAACACATGGAAAAGAGACGACCAAGCAGAGAAAGATACATCCGCAAAAGATTGAGAGGAGATGGGCAACAGAATGGAAAGAATATCGTTATGTAACCCCAAAGTACATGATGAAATTTGTAGTGAAACCACCTTGCAGCAGTCCTCCTCTAGCTCAGAACCAAATCGCTGATCCCACAAGCCTAAAGACCGGTGAGGACTTTCCTCATCTATGGGAGAAGCAGCAAACCAAGCTGGCTAGGAAAGCCAAAGAAGCAGTGAAGAAATTCAATGAAGATTCTGTTGCTGCTGCCTCTGCTAGAGCTTCTGCAAGTGCTCCTAAGAAAATCATGAAGAAATATGCTTTGAAGATAGGTTCTTCAACATCAAGACCTTCACAGCAGATTCCTCAAGGTCAAAGGCCTCAGCCTTCAAAGTCCTCAGCATCTGGAACTGTCGCTGCTCAGTCTTCTATAGCAGTTACAAAATCCTCAACACCAGTGCATCTGGCTACATGCAAGAGGACTGAGGGTTTCACCACAGTCCCAAAGATCACTGCTAGCTCCTCCAACATAGCAAAGTCTTTAACCAGCCCCTCTGCGTTGAAGCTAAAGAAAACTGTTGGACGAGGTCAAAGACCAAGTCCTCACACAAGCAAGGCTGTGATGACCATACCCTCACGTTCTGAGGATAATGATGGTGATGATGATGAAGCTGATGATGATGAATTGGAAGAAATCATCAGACAAAGTCAGCACAGGGCTGCTAGAGCAAAGGGTAGCTTTGTTCCTCTCATGCTGGATCCCAAGATGATCCTCAACTTCAACGATATATGGCATGAAGACCCAAGCACCCCACTTTCTTCACTAAATCTACCTCCTAAAGTGGATCATGTCCTCACCCACTTCATCTCTGAAGAACAATGGAAGAGAGAGCAAGCTCTGAGAGCTAAGAGGAACAGGACTCGAAAAGAAAAGTTTTTGTGCGAAAATGTGATGAATTTGACCCGAAATCAACTCGTCACAGTTCAATCCGAAATTCGCACACTCTGTGGATCAACAGAGATATGATGTTGAATGGAAGGGTACTAAGGTCAGACTTGTCAGGGCTGCTCAAGCAGCTGTAAAGGATCACAACACTAGGGTTGCACCTCGATCGAAACCACAAAAGCCTCAGTCTGAAGAAATTGCTCAGACTGCAGATGAAACTCCTGAGGCAGCTGATGAAAATGCTCAGCCTGATGAAACTGCTGAAGGAAATGCTTCTGCACCAGAAGCAACTGCCAGTGCTGCTGAGGAAACTCAGACCACTAATGAACATGCCAGGGCAACCTCCAATGTTGTGCCTGAGGAAACTGCTATGCTAACACGTACTTCTGTTGTACCTGAAGAATCTGATAGGCCAGCTGAAGAATCTGCTATGCCTGAAGAAACTGAGCCACCCAGGGCGGCTGCATCAGTCATTCCTGAAGAAACTGCTACTGCTGAGGAAAATTCACTCAAGAGAAAAGCGTCAACTTCTGATGCCCCTGTGTTGAAGAAGTTGAAAACTTCATCAAGTTCCTCAGCAACTCCAATTGATGCAACTCCAATTTCCTCTGCACCAGCCTATGCTATTGTGCCATTCGGGGAGGAGTATGTCATCCCTGAAGAAGAAAATCATTCGGCTCCTTCCACAGAGCCTCTTGATGAGGAAATTGTCATTGATGACACTGCATCAACCCTCAAGGTATCATCGCCCCAGCTTCTGGTAACTGCTGAGGAAGCTGGCGTAGAAGAAATTGATGAAGAAGTTGACATTGGTGACACTACTCTAGTCGTCAATGATGAATATTGGGAATCTGCACATCCTAATTCACCAATGGCAACTCCTCTGATGTTGATTCCTCAGTCACCTGCACAGACTGAAGATATCCCAGAAGACTCTGAACATCTGTACCTTCCAGACAGTGAAGAAATTCCAGCTGCAACAGCTAAGGAAAATGATGCTCCGGCCACTGCAGAGGAACCAGATCTTCAAATCACTCAGTCTGTTGTTCCTCCGATGCCAACAGAGATCAAGGGGCGCACACGAACAAATCTTCAACCCAAGCCAAGGCTGCCCTTCAAAGGCACTGTTTGTCCCAAATTCCTTAAGAATAATTTCTTCGATGAACACTCATTCTTCTCTAGACCAAACCCCTATGACTCTGCAAGGGCTGGTCGCAATAGATTCTGGACTGCCTCTCAACTCAACTACTATGTGTCAGTCCTATATGAGAAGAAGAAAGTCTTCGAGCACCATCAGATTCCTCATGCTGATATGGAAAGTCTTCCATCATTTACTCCAGTGCTCCAAGTTCTCTATGATGTAGGCCTTCTTCCATTCTGTGTCGACATCTGTGACTGGAATGAAGAAATCATCATTCAATTCTATGCCACGCTGCATATTAGCGGAAATTCCTCACATATCAACTCATGGATATTGGACTGGATGACTGGCACGACCCACTTCACTGCTCAAGCCTCTGAATTGCTTCAGTGTGTCCCTGTTCCAATTCCCTCAGATGAAGCCTGCAAACTGTTTAATGAGTCTGCACTTCCAAATCAGCTGATGCAAGTGTTGATGAAGCCTTTGCCTCCTGGAACACCTCAACCAAACACCTTTCTTGTGAAGAATCTATTATATGTGCCCAGGACTGTTTACCGTATCCTCACAAATACACTATGTCCTTAGAAAGGCCATGATTCTGAAGAAGAAGAAGTGGAAGGAGTCATGAAGAATATGCTCTTCAACATCATTCATGGGATTCCCATCGACTTGCATGATTTCTTCATGAGGACATTGGCTAGTGCTGCCTTAGCTACATTTGAACAGAAGCCCTATGCGCCATGGATCATGAAATTCATTAGGGCAAAGTCCTCAATTCCCTTCAAGGCTGATTTTCAGAATCACTTTGGCTTTCTGCCTCCAATAGAAGTCATCAAGAGCTCGATTGCCTCAGTTGAAGGAAAAGGTAAATCTGTCATTGATGAAGGCACTCGTCCTTTGGATGGACAGTTCCGCAAAGTTGCTTCCTTCTCCACCAATGATGACACTGCCACTCAAGCCTCCGGTGCAAAAGCCTCAGCTCAACAACCTCAAGCGTCTGCCCCTCGTGTGACGACTGATCGCGAGCTTCTAATAAGTCTTCATCAGAAGGTCGATCACAATCACAAGTGGGTGAAGCGTCAACTTGGTTACATTGTGCAGAACATGACTGTGACGCAGTACATAGTGAAGAGAAATCACTACTATGCGCATGAAACCCTCAACCGCACTTGGGTCGTACTGTCTCACATCATGCTTTGTGAAGAACTGGATGAGCTGGATATTGAGGAACATCCCGACTGGGCTCGGCGACCTCAGAAGAAATTCAAGAAAGTTCAAGTCCCTCTGATGGTAGCAAGTTCATAT
This sequence comes from Hordeum marinum, assembly GCA_022496015.1. Taxonomy (NCBI): domain Eukaryota; kingdom Viridiplantae; phylum Streptophyta; class Magnoliopsida; order Poales; family Poaceae; genus Hordeum; species Hordeum marinum. The sequence goes on from CM039673.1 coordinate 304,425,348, forward strand.
TCTTCATCTCACGAGCGTGATGACGATGAAGACATTGACGAAACTGCTGCAGGCCCTGCATCGACAAATGACCCCGACAATGCTGGCACTCCTTCCTCACCAATACGATGAGATTCTTCAAAGGGGCATTAGTCAACACTTTTTCTTCCCTTTTGGTCTTCGATCACAAAGGGGGAGAAAATTTGAGTTAGTCTTCAAGAGGGTCTCTATAAATGGGCTATTTTTGTTTAAGTTACAACTCTCGCTCTTCCGAAATTTTTGTTGATTGAGTTGTAAACTTGAGTCCGATGGTGGTCTGACACTTTTCAACTATTTCCTCGCATGTTTATTTCCTCAAATACCTTAATGCATGCATGCTGAATTTCGTCAGACACCATTTTCCTTACGCATTTCAGATTCTTCGTATCATATATTCAAATGCGTGTATGAATTACAAGATATAGGGGGAGTTCTCCATGTTTGAACCTGCCATGTGCATTTTTAGTCCAAAGCAAATTCCTCAAATATGCACATCTTCAGGGGGAGTTCTTCTATATCTTGCAATCAAATTCCTCAAAATCTGTACTTTCACTTCATATGTTTATCCCCGTTGAAAACTTAACCTATTTGTCATCAATCACCAAAAAGGGGGAGATTGTTAGTGCATCTAGTGCCCCTTAGTGATTTTGGTCTATTGAAGACTTACAGGTTAAGGTACTAATGCATTTGTGAGTGTATACAGGCTCTATAAGTCGATGAGGAGTTTGATATATTCGGAGATTATCGACCCCTAAAAATGTATGTCTTCAAGTGAAGACTTTGTTGAAGACTTTCTGAAGACTTTGGTGAAGATTTTGTGAAGACTTTGAAAATGAAGAAGTTGGTGTGACCTTGAAGATATGAACGAGGAATATGAAGTGTGAAGACTTTTGTTTTCGTAGTTTTGTTTCCTTCATTTGAGTCATAGGAACACCGTACTTTTAAAGGGGGCCGAGGTAATACTCCAAAATCCTCAACCCATACAATCCTTCGAGTGAAGCCTTTGGAAATCTCTTACGGTTCAGACATGTTCTTCAGTGACAGAGACGAAGTTCTTCTGGTCTCTGAGGAAATTGATCTGACTGAGGAGTTAGGATTTCGCCAGTGCGAATTGCCTACAAGTGAGGAACATGATAAGCTGAGGACTTTCATAGTTCGAAATTCCGACCGTTGCTGTGCTTAGCGCCACCTGTCCCCAATCATTCTTATCCACATAACGATCATATCATTGGGGGCATTTATGTCTTATCATGTCAGGTTGCATCCTGGCTATAAATAGCCACCCCCCACAACCACTAGCTGGTTAGCTGCTCTGAGAGAGAGAGAGAACTGACACTTGTCATTTGAGAGCAACCCATCCTCCGAGGACTTTTGAGAGAAAATCACCAGTGAGGAAAAACCTACAATCAAACCACAAAACCCAAAGTGATTGAGCATCACTGAAGAAATTCCTGTGTGGAACCGACGCTTGTTACCTTTGAGGACTATGCATCCTCCAGACGGTTAGGCGTCATGGTCTAGTGCTCCTACAGTCAATTGGGGACCACGAAGTGACCTTGGTCTAGAGCATCCAGCAGTAAATTGTGGATCACCGGGTGACCAGTTTGTGAGGGTTTTGGAAGTCTACCCTGAAGACTTACCACGAGTGTTGGGCGAGGACTTTGTGACCTTAGCTCAAGGAGAATACGGTAAGGACTATGTGTCCTGGGACTGTGTGTCCTCTGGTTTAAATACCAGGCCGCTCCAAACCAGATGTACGACTGTCACACCAGTTGGAACTGGGTCATCAAACCATTATCTTCATCGAACTATCTGGTTCTATTTCCTCAACCCCTCTATTCCTCATATACCTGTTGATGAAATTGATTGTTACTGTTTGAAGAATTTGAGTGAAGACTTTCACAAATTCCTCACCTCAAATTCTTCAAGTTACCTTGTTCATCACTGCTTATCCTGTATCACGCTACTCTCTATTTGTGCATGTTTCATTTCATCATGAAGACTATGCTGTTACTATGTTCCTTATGCACTTGAGTGCGTATTCCGCTGCTAGTTATTCATCACATTTCAAATTCCTCAAAGTTGAAATTCCTCAACTGATGAATTTGTAAAAATCGCCTATTCACCACCCTCTAGTCGATATAACGCACTTTCAGCAAGCAATAATAAGATATCTCAAGTGTAAACATTTGTGAAAACAACCGTGATATAATATGGCAATAGTGGTATCTCACTAGCCCTTTCTGAGAGCGAAAAACATAAATGCAGAGCACCTCCGAAGTTTAAGCAGCGACTAAACATTGTAATTCATGGTAGAAAAGATCCAGTCATGATGCATCCAACATTCATTATACACAATGCATGAGGATGACAATAGTGCTCTCAGATCTAGCGCTTATTTGAGAAGGTGATGACTCGACTTTAAAGTAAATAGATAGTCCATTTGCAGAGGGAAGTAGGGATTTGCAGAGGTGATAGAGCTCAAAGCTTAAATAAGATATAAGTATAATTTTGAGAGGTAAACCCTTCCTGTCAACGTTACAACCAAGAGCTATCAATATCTTCCATGCTAAACAAATTAGCGACGGTTCCCAAGCAGTAAAAGTAAAGGTTTACTCCCCCTCCATCAACAAACACACTCCATGGTGAGCCGAATCCATGGGTACCATCCAAACCAAGAATATTTATGGGGGAGTTTTGTTTAATTATTTGCATTTCTTTTGTTTTCGGGGCTGGGAATCCCTATTACCGCCCTTCTCGTGCAAGGATGAGTGAATAAACACTCATCATGAGAGTATCCTGCTTAACATGGAAGATACTGGCACCCCCTGTCGCTCCATGAGCAGTCCAGGCACATAAAACAGATGTTCATTTGAAATTTTAGAGGTGGCACATGCAAATTTACTTGGAACGACGGGGTAATACCGCATATAGGTACGTATGGTGGACTAATATGGAATAACTTTGGTTTAAGGATTTTGATGCACATGTAGTATTCCCGGTTAGTATAGGTGAAGGCTATTAAATAGATTGAGAAGCGGCCAGCTAGAGAGCAAAGACGGTCATAAACATGCATTACGTATAATAAACGTTGAATGCGATCATGAGTAGGATATGGACACCATGAACATAAACATCATGAAGGCTATGTTGGTTTTGATTGAACAACATGCATGAACATTTGCCAAGTCAAGCCACTTGAAACATTCAGAGGAGGATACCATATCATCATACTACATCACAACCATTTTAATGCATGTTGGCATCTAAGATAAATTATTATCACCTCCTAGCTACTTGAGCATGGCATGAGAAACTATAATCTCTAATTGTCATTGCAAACATGTTTCATCATAATATGCTGAATCATGGATACTAGGTTAAACATATTTACAAAAACAAAAACAAGTTGAGTTCATACCCGCTTCTCTCTGCCACGACCAATTCATTAAATATCGTCATTATTGCCTTTAACTTGCACAATCGAATGATATGGAAATAATAATAGTGAAAGAGTGTCGTGGACTAAGCTGGAATCTGCAAACATTTTACTAAAGAGGAGAAGACAAAGTAATATAGGCTCTTTGTTAGATCAACGGTAAAGCATATGGGAGCCACTCAACATTGTCATTGTGGTCTTGTCCTTGGTATGACTCAATAAAAAGGAAGAGAATTTCAGAGAAACACACGGTAATATTTTTGGAGTTTTTAGTTTTTCTTGAAGAAGCAAATAAAAGAAGGAAAAACAAAAACGAGAAAAACTATTTACACAGGAGAACTCCCAACAAGCAAAAGAACAAATGAGAAATCTTTTTTGGGTTTTCTTTTAATACTACAACTAACTAAACTGAAAAGAAAAACCGAAAAGAAGCAAGAAGTATTTTTGGAAAAAAATTCAAAGTTTTCAAACACACAAAAAGAAAGCAAGAAAATAAATCTAATATGGATAATACAATGAAAAAGTGTGAACACCGACAACTGGAATGAAATGTGTGAGCATGAATATAATGTCGGTGGAAACATGTACTCCCCCAAGCTTAGGCTTTTGGCCTAGCTTGGTAATCACCATCCATAACCTAGATAATGGTATGAGTGATAGCCTACCAAGGCTCTTGGTGCAACCACCTCAGCCCTTCTGGCAGCTTCAATCTGTGCATTGTATGTGCGGGCCACACTCTCAAGGACGTAGTATCTTCCCTTCCTGTTATAATTAAAGAGCGCTGGAGCAGGCAATACAATAGGCACAATGGGACCATTGTCGAACCTCAAGTTGTAAGTATTGTTATTGACTGTGCCCTTAAGGAATATATGGCGTTTCATGGCATCAAAATCTAAGTACTGGTTAGGTAAAATAGGATCATTAGGCCAAGGGGACACTCCCAATCTCATAGCGAGGTGAGAGGCATAAATTCCTTCACAGAAATTACCATTAAAAGCATTGAGAGTCAGTCTCCGTGCAACAATTTCTCCTAAATTGTAGTCTTTAATTCCCGTTAAAGCAGTGTGTATAAGATTCAAATCATGGGCACACGGTGTGCTACAATCCTGCTTGCCTATAATGCATTTTCCATTAGAGAGTGTAAAGTATTGTATAGATGGAAAATAGATGCTTTTTATTCTACCTTGTGTCACCCCTTTGATTTCACCGCAACAATGGTTACTCAATAATGACTCATACTCAGATTTTGTTGGTTCGTCTAGCAAACCCCAATATGGAATTTTGCATGCTTCACAGAACGCATCTAAAAGCATGGTGAAAGCATTATTATAGAGACTAAATGGCACTCTAGACTCACGAGGGGAATAATTAAATTTCTTAGTCAATGTCTCTGTGCGAGTGAGGCGTTGAGTGCACTTATCTTCGATGAAGGGAACCATATCAGTGTTGCAAACATACTGCTCAAATTCTTCCTTAATACCTGCACCTTCCATGAAGGTATTACATAGCCAAAGGCATGATTTGGTTTCAGCATCCCGTATCGAGCTTGCACTTGGCTCAACATAAGATTGTTGTAGATAGCTTCTTGATGATGCCCCCGAGGATCTTCTCCTCGAAGAACTCCTAAAGAATTGCATTTTTATTTGCAAATTATTTCTGAAAAAATTTGTGATACCAAATTTGGTTAACAAAACTTAATAAGATTGATAGCAACTACTCATAAGGATGCCTAAAGACCATATCAAGCATTCAAACTACTTAGAACTCTAAGAATTCAACATGCAAGCTCATCTACAACAGCACCAAGAGTAGCGAATTATTTTAAAAATAAACCACTAAATCAAAAACTAATTGGAGCAATGAGGGAGTTACATACCAAGAAGAAAAACGCCTAAAACAGTTTCAAAAATAGAGCTTTGAGCAAAGAGATCGAAATCCATGGGTTCTTGAGCAAGAACACGAGGGAGAAAGCAATGGTATTTTTTCTCGAGGTAAGAGATGACATGGGCTAAGGGAATATGCGAGGGCACCCACATGGGGTCCACCACCCACCAGGGCCGCGCCAGGGGTGGCTGCGTGCCCGGGTGTCTTGTGGGCACCAGGTGCACCCTCCTCTGGTGTTATTTGTACCTAAAATTTAGAAATATTCAGAAAAAATTGTGTTAATTTTTCAAGACATTCTAAGAACTTTTTTGTGTCATTTTTTATTGCACGGGAAATTCAGAAAGCAGGATAATCATGGCATTTTATTTTATTTAACTAAGAAAAATAGAAAGTGGATATAGAGAGTTGTGCCTACTAAATTCATCAACTTCATACCTCTAAAAAATAATCCATTAATAAGGTTGATCAAGTCTTATTAATAACCACCTTCGATTAGCATGAAACCGAAGAACTTTCGTAAAACACTAAGTTACCACAATGAGGATATGGATATCCCCAACTGTAATTGTATCATAATTCTTTTTGGCAGTAGGTAGAGGTAGATGAAAGCTTCCAATAGTGTGTGTTGGAGAATTTTCAATAACATTTATACCATGCACTTGGCATTGCTTATTTAGAAAGTGCACCGTATGTTCATTACCATTGATATGAAAAGTGACTTTGCTTTTATTGCAATCATTAACAACCCCTAGAGTATTTAAAAAGGGTCTACCAAGGATAATCGACATGTTGTCATCCTCGGGCATCTCAAGAATAACAACGTTCGTTAAGGTAGTAACATTTGCAACAACAACGGATGCATCCTCACAAATACCGATAGGTATGGCAGTTGATTTGTCAGCCATTTGCAAAGATATTTAAGTAGGTATGAGTTTATTGAAATCAAGTATTTTATATGAAGATAAAGGCATAACACTAACACCACCTCCCAAATCACATAAAGCAGTTTTGACATAATTTCCTTTAATGGAGCAAGGTATAGTTGGTATTCCATGATCTCCAAGATTTTTAGGCACTCCATCCTTAAAAGAATAGTTAGCAAGCATGGTGGAGATTTCAACTTCAGGTATCTTTCATTTATTAGTGATGATGTATTTCATGTATTTAGAGTAAGGAGGCATCTTTAAGATATCAGTTAAGCGGGTACGCAAAAAGACTGGCCTAATCAGCAAAGCGTTCAATTTCTTCATCATCCTTTTTCTCAGATGATTTAGGTGGGAAAGGCATGGGTTTCTGAACCCATGGCTCTCTTTCTTTACCAAGTTTTCTATCCACAAAGTCTTTTTTATCATATCATTTATTTTTAGGTTGTGGGTTATCAAGATCAACAACATGTTCTATTTCTACATCATTATCTCGTTCTTTATCATTACTAGGTTGAGTATCCTCATGAACATCACTATCATTTTCATTATCACTAGGTGGATGTTCATTATCAAATTGATTTTTAGCATTAGAAATAGAGACATCATTATTATCATTAGGAGATTTTTCTATCTCAGGTTCACTAGAAGCATGCAAAGTACTATTATTTTTCCTTTTCTTTTTCTTATGAGAAGGACTAGGTGTATCAACATTAATTACTGGAGAATCTTGTTCAATTATTTTAGGATGACCTTCAAGATAAAGAAGTTCTTGGGTCATTCCACCTCCACTAGTCACTACTCCAATAGCATGATCATTCATATTATTATTCATTTCATCAAGCAATTCTCTTTGATATTTAGCAACTTGTTCTAACTGAGTTTGAATCATAGAAGCATGTTTTCCTACACCTCTAACATCATTACTGGTTCTAAATAACAAGTCACTCAAGCGAGAAATCATATCAGAATTATATTTCAATTGTTTCAGAACATTTGCATTGATGTGATCTTGTTTCCTAATGTAGTTATCAAACTCATATAAGCATTGACTAGGATGTTTATTGTAAGGGGTATCACCTTCATCAAACTTTAATAAAGAATTTACCTCTACCGCCTATGGAGGTGGTGGTGTGTTAAGTCCATGTATTTCTTCAATAGGTGGTAAATTCTTAACATCCCGAGCCTTAATACCTTTTTCCTTCATACATTTCTTTGCCTCTGACATATCTTCAGACTGAGAAATAAGATACCCCTCTTCTTCTGAGTGGGTTCAATTGGTCGTTCAGGGACAGTTCAATCATCATAATTCTTCAATATATTATTCAATAGTTCCTCAGCTTGTCCAACAGTTCATTCCCTGAAAACACAACTAGCATAACTATCTAGGAAGTCCCTAGAAGCATCAGTTAGTCCATTGTAGAATATATCAAGTATTTCATTTTTATTAAGCGAATGATCAGGCAAAGCATTAAGCAATTGGAGAAGCCTCCCCCAAGCTTGTGGGAGACTCTCTTCTTCAATTTGCACAAAGTTAAATATTTCCTGTAAGGCGGCTTGTTTCTTATGAGCAAGAAAATATTTTTCAGAGAAGTAGTAAATCATATCTGGGGATGACACACACAACTAGGAGTAAGAGTATTGTACCATATATTAGCATCACCCTTTAATGAGAAAAGAAATAATTTGAGAACATAATAGTAGCGAATCTTCTCATCATGAGCAAACAGGGTGGCTATATCATTCAGCTTAGTAAGATGTGCTACCACAGTTTGAGTTTAATAGCCATGAAAATGATCAGATTGAACTAAAGTAATTAACTCTGGGTCAACAGGGAATTCATAATCCTTATCGGTAACAAAGATAGGTGAAGTATTAAACTTAGGATCACATTTCATTTTAGTATTCAAAGTCTTTTCTTTATACTTGCATAGTAGTTTCTTGAGATCATTGCTATCCTTACAAGCAAGAATATCTCTAGCTATTTATCCATCCAAAGCATAACCTTCAGGTATCTTAGGCATTTCAAATCTAGAAGAGCTAAGCCTAATAGTTGTTTCATAATTATAAGTTTCAAAGTTCTCATCACTTTCAGCAGTTTCATTAGTTTCAATGATTTCATTCTCTCTAGCTGTCATCGTTTTCTCACGACAGATGCCATGGGTAGGCTTATCGAAGGTGGTTGGGGCCGGAGGACGCCGACGGGCTCCGGGTACGTGATTAGGCACAAGCGGTGGTGACACACAATGTACCCAGGTTCGGGGCCCTCTGTGGGAGGTAACACCCCTAGTCCTGCTTGGTCTAGTTGATGGATGGGTGTGATTACAAGGCTGCTCCTGGAGCTGAGTCTAGAGGAGGAAGAGGAAGCAGCCGGCTCGCCTTCCTATGCTACGAAGTATGAGTGCAAGGGAAGTGTCTTGTAGAAGTGTGTGCATGAGACTTGTCCTCCCCGTTGCATGGGGGCTCGGGGGTTTTTATAGGCCAACCTCCCGGATTACAACATTCCTAGGGTACAAAGTGGGGGGACCCGGCTGGCAGCCTCTCCGGCAGACCAGGGGGGCCCCGCCTCGCGAACTGTCTCATCGTCTATAGGGTCCACTGGCTATGCGGTCCCATCGCCCGCTCGGACCCGCCAGCCAGCTCGCGATTGGCCCCTTGCCCATCTACCGCGGGACGGGTTGCCCGGGCATCGTCATCTTGCGCCAGCCAGCCGAAGTCTCCGGTACGTCCGACTGCACTATAGCCACGCTGGGGCAGGTAATCGAGTGGGAGGAGGCATGCCGGCACTATTGCCCCGCCCGGTCGCGGACGGCCAAGGTCAGCGGTATGACCGGCCGGACTATTGCCATGCGCGCCCGCCCGTCAGCGGCCACTGTGGCTACATTGGTGCCCGTCGTGGGGGTCCCGTCATGTCGCCGTACCTGCGTGCAGAGGGATGGGACGGGAGCTTGTCCGACCGAGGGTCAACGGAGGAGGCAGCTTGGAGGCAGCCGGCCGGAGGCCAAGCCGACTCCTCGATCGGCCAGCCTCGATCCAGCCGGTAATGCGTCTGCTGGCTGCACACCAGCCAGCCGCAAGCAGCCGGCCGTGTGCTTTTTCTCGAGGCAGGGAGAGAACCCCGTTGCTTTGGCCTACCCAGGGGTAATAATCGCGTCAGTAGTCCCCGAAGCCGGCGGGGGGCCGTGTCCGGCAAACAGAGGGGAGCCGACGACTTCCCCCTAGCGGTACCCGCCTCTAGTGCGAGGCCAAGAGGCCAACCGGGTCGGCAGCCGAACCCGATGCCTCGGGTGCCGACGCGACGCCCCAGGACCTGGCTCGGCCCGCCACGCGCCACGCGGCGAGTAATGATGTCACGGGCCCCGTGCATGCATGCAGACGGGGCGTCGCCCTGGGCCTAGCCCGCTAGGCCTCGGGTGTCTCCCAGTAGGCCTCGAGGCGCAGGCAGGGATCTTCTACGCCCCGAAGCGGCGGTTACGGCCCAGGATGGCCACGCTCGCGCGGAGTTTCTGGGGGAGTGGGCGCAGTTAATCCCCGCGTCCCCCGGTCATGGCCTCCCCATTTAAAAGGAGAGGGAGGGCATAGGGCGAAAGCACCCGCGCCCCATCTGCCCCCTCGTCTCCCATTCTCTCGTCTTCTCCGCTCCCTCGCGCGCCACAACTCTCGTCACATGCGACCACACTCGCACGCAGCCCCGCCGTCACGACGGTCGAAGGGTGCTCGGGAAGCTGGGCCGGATCCATGGTCACGGAAGCCACCACCGTGGAGCTCCGCCGCACGCGCATGCCGCCGCCAGTGGAGCGTGTGCCGCCCGCGCCCCGGGCGACGAGTTGGTGCCAGAGCCGCAGGAAGGAGAATTTGTCATCTTCACCTGCCATTTCTCCCACGGCTTCGGGCTCCCGGTGAGCCATTTCTGCTGCCTGATGATGGATACCTTCGACCTCCAACCACATTACCTCGACCCCAATGCCATCCTCTACATTGCGGACTTCATGACGCTGTCCGAGGGGTACAAGGGGATGCTCCCCTCCATTGACTTCTTCAATGCCCTATTCTACCTCAAGGCGCTGAAGAGCGCCGCCTGCGAGGGCGCGGTGGTGTGCTGTCACTGCTCGCGCTTCCCACACTTCAGCCTTATTGACTCTGTCAAGGGCTGGCATCGAACCTTCTTCTACGTGAAGAATGCCGACCTACTGCAGGATTACATCCGGCTGCCAGTGTACGTCAATGCGTAGTCCTCCGGGGTGAACTGGTTGGGAGCCGCCCCGTGCGGGGTCGCTCTCGCAGAGCTCGGCCAGCTCGTGGTGCTGAGGAGCAGGGAGGAGCTGGTTGCCTCCGATTTGGTGGCGGCCTTCATCGCGCGCCTGGTGCTACCTCTCCAGATGAGGCCGCACCGGATCTGCAACATGTTTGGCCGCCGGGACCCCTGCCAGCTAACAACCGTCGACCTGACACCGGCTCAGGTGACGAGGCGGGTGAACGCCATCATGACGCTCAAGCTGGCGCCAGTGTCATGGACCTTCGACAAGGAGCTATACAACTGCCTCAACCGATCCCCCCCTGGTATGTTCCGTCGAGGCGGCCCTTTTGGTTTGAATCCCCCAGCCAACACCCGTCCTTACTTCTCCATGCTGACCGCAGTTGCTCGTGCGACAGAACACGCCGGATAGCCCGCACCCCCAAGTCTTCGAGGCAGAGCGTGACCACTCTGACTCTGAGGACTACGAGTAGGGAGACCCGCCCGAAGAGGAGGTTGACTCCTCGGGGGAGGTTGAGGAGGCGGCCGACCCGGGAGCCAACGGGCCCAGCAGAGCCGAAGGGTCCGCTGCGGCCGGAGAGCCTAGCAGAGCCGGTGAATATCCTATCGGTCCCACGATCAGGGATTGGACCGATGACGATGACAATGATGATGTGATGATCCTAAACGCATCTCCCCCTCAGTTCAGCAGGGCCAGCGCGGGCAGAGCAAGGAGTGGCTGGCTCATACCCGATGGCCGGAGCCGCCAGCCAAGGGAAGAGGCCGGCTTAGGAGGATCCGACAGCCCCGCTGCTTGCCCGTAAGCAGGTGAAGGTGTCCGTACAGAAGCCACCGGCGCGTGCCAGACAGGTTCTGCCCGTCTTCACTGGGTAAGTGTCCTTGTGTGGGTTCCTTTCTTAGCTGCAGGTGTGCGGGTGCTTGACCCTTGCACGCTTCAGGGACCCCATCGAACTCCATGACATGGAGTCAATGGTCAACCCGATGGAGGTCGCCAGCCGGCTGGCCCGTGAGCATTCGGCGATGCAGCGCGAGAAGAAGAGGAGGCTCGCGGAGCTGCGAGCCTTGAAGTCCGGAGCTCAAGGCGGGGCCTCGCGCTGTGAGACCTTGAGAGGCGGGAGGCGAAGGAGGTCCACGGACCCCGTGCGGGCGTCTGACTCGGCGGCGGAATCGACCCGCCTGTCGAGGCCCCCATCAAGTGAGCCGTGGGGGACGGCCATGGAGCCAGCCGCACCCCCGCCTGCGGAGGAGGCAGCCCGATCGGGGTGGCGGCTACGGAGCCGGCCGTCGAGGAGACCCGGCCGATGTTGCCGGACATGACGCCGCCTGCGGCCGAGCCGGCCCGGGTCGACGTGCCGGAGGTTCCGGTGGCCCCGGAGGCGGCGCCGATTATGGAGACAGAGGCACCATCTGGCGCGGTCGTCACATCGGGCCGACAGGAGGAGGAGGCAGCGATAGCGCCGAGCGAGGGGCAACTAGGGACAGATTCTCGTGCCCTCGTCGTCATCAACCCTCCCCCGACAGCCGGCATCATGGAGAACGTCGGGACGAGCAGTGATGATAGCTGGGCCCAGAGGTCCATGGTCAACATGATCTGGGACTAGGACGCGCTGGCGCGCGTCCCTACCCTTCCGGCTCCCTCGGCAGGTGGCCCGGTCCCCGCGTTCGGGGAGTTGGGGAGCGTCTTGGAGCGGTGCCGCCAGGAGCTGGCCCGGTTCGCGGAGGCGACCGACATCACCCTGTGGGGCGCGAAGGTAAGCGTCGTTATTCTTGTTGAAATTTTCAGTGGGGGCATGCAAGCGCGCCCACTGGGTGTAGCCCCCCGAGATGCAGGCCGGCTGACCGGTTGTGGGGTAGCCGAGTCGGATCTCCTTGTGTGTCTTTTGATTTTGACTTCCTGTGGCAGGCGGGGAACGCCCGACGGCAGGAGCTATTTGACGAGGTGGTGTCCATCCGTAACCGTGGCAAGCACGGCTTCTACCGGCTAGAAGAGGAGCTCACACGGGTGCGAGGTAAGTTTGGTCTTGAGGGGCGGAGCATAGTCCCCGGGAGACGGGCCGGCTTCTTGGCAGCCGGAACAGGCCTGGAACGTCCGGCTGACTCCCATTTTACTTCGCATAGGAGATTACCACCATCCGAGCAGAGAAGACCGGGGCGGTCTCCGAGCGGGACCAGCTAGCGCAGAGCGTCCAGGCGGTCACCCAGGAGAGGGACCGGCTCAGCACCCAGCTGGTGGATGGGCAGGCGGCCCAAGATCGCCTGAAGGCCGACGTGGCGCGGGAGGCGACGACCAAGGAAAAGGCCATCAAGGAAGTGGCCGAAGCCACCCAATGCACCACCACCCTCCAAAACGAGGTGACCCGCCTCGAGAGGACGCTCGAGGAGTGTAGGGTGGCTCTTGCCGAGGTGGAGGCGGTGCTGGTGTCGGAGCAAGACTCGTCGCTCCACTTCGCCATCGAGCTGGATGACTCCATTGAGCGTAAGTACCCGTTTTTCTATTTTTGGCTGTCTGCTTTCTTCTTGCCAGATCTTGGCCTTGATTTGCCTTCTTCTCCTTCTTCCTTGTCTTCTTCAGGGCGCTTCCCGGAAACCCAGCGCCACGCTGAGCGTGCTATCGAGGAGCATCGAGAGTGTCTTCGGGCGCATGGGCGCTCCATCGAGGAGGACTCCGCTTGGGATATGGCAGAGCTTGGGCTAGCCATAAAGAACCGGCTGATCCACCTCGAGCGGAGCGTGGAGCGGCTGAAGACGGCCGGCAAGGAGTTCATCACCGCCTTGTGGCTAGGCCGTGGAGCTCCGGAGAGCCGCATGGCTTTGTGGCTGGAGCACGCCGTGGCCCGGCTCGAGGTCTAGAAGGCATCGGCGGCACGATCCGGGGCGCAGATGGCACTCTAGTTTGTCACCTCATGGTACTGCGGCGTTGACTTAGACCAGCTGGCCACTATGCGGGACGAGCCGGCCGAGGAGCGGGCGGCCCGCGAGCCTGTCCTCGTCTGCTGGGCCAACGAGCTTGCGTCGTATGCCAACCCGGACGATCTCCTGCCGGCCCTTGGCGAGGACGGCGAGCCGGTAGCCGAGGACTCCTTCAGCAACCCCCAAGGCCCGGAGGATGAGGAGGTCACCGATGAGAGCACCGACTCCAGCACCAAGACGGCTGGGACCGTGGAGGCTGCCCCGAAGGCCAAGGAAGCTGACCCGAAGGCCGCGACTACCTCCGAGCTGAGAGTCGAGTCGTCTGGCGATGCGCTGGCTGGTGATGCGCCGGTGGCGTGAGCCCCCGGGCGTCTTCGCTTTTCTCTTGTTTTTTCTCCGTATCAAACTCAAGTCCACCCACTGGGGGTGCATTGTAATGAATCATAATGGCTGTGGGCCTCTGCTACTTTTTAAATTATGAAGTTTCTGTTTGCTGCCAAGTTAGTTTTTATGCATGCCGGCTTGCCCTTCCCTTTGTTTGCCCCTTAGGTTCCGTTAGCCCAAGTCCCTTTTCCCCCTTGGTTTCGACCCTGCCAACCTGATAGCCGAGAGGCGGTCTATAGCTGGGACGGGGCGTCCGCCTCGAGGGAGCCGGTTTTGAGTTTAGGAGCCATCGGGACTTTTTTGGTAAGGTAAGTGACAGAGGCAGGAACACGAACCGACTAGACTTAGCCGACGACCCCCAGGTGATTGGCCTTTCATGTGAACCAAGCTTTGACCCCGGACCCCGCGAGCCGGACAGCCGAGAGCCGGTCTGTAGCTGGGAGGGGTGGGGGGACTTTCTTGGCTCACACTACTTGATCTACCTCGAGGGAGGACATTAAGACTAGCCAGCGAGCCCTCGAAGCCAGGAGCCGGATCCAGGGGCCAGTGAATTGAATTGAGAAGCTTTGAAGTGGAAAGGGGTGTGTCCCAAGAGCCGGCTTGGGAAACCCATTGCATTCATAAGCCCAGAAGGGGAAGGATACATACATACATTGGTTTCTTCACCAGTAAAACGGACGGAGGAGCGCCGCGTTCCACGGGCGCTCAGTCTCCTTGTCGGAGGCATCTCCCTTGCACTTCTGTGGCTTTCGGGAATCTATCAGGTAGTATGCGTTGTTGTGTAGCGCCTTGCTGACGATGAACGTGCCCTCGCATGGGGAGGACAGCTTGTATTGTCTGGCTGTCCGTTGGATCCGCTTCAGCACCAGGTCCCCTTCGCGGAAGGAGAGCGGCCGGATCCGCTTGCTGTGGTAGTGCCAGAGCTTCTACTGATAGATTGCCGTCCGGCTCCAGGCCAATTCGTGGGCTTCTTCGTGTAGGTCGACGCTGTCCTCTCTTGCCTCCTTTGCATCCTTCTCCATGTACAGGGCGACCCGAGGCGAGTCAAACTCTATATCAATGGGGATGATCGCCTCGAACACATACACGATGAAGAAGGGCGTGTAGCCGGTTGATCAGTTGGGAGTGGTCCCGAGGCTCCAAAGGACAGCCGGCAGCTCGTCGACCCAGCAGCTGGCTGACCTCACCAGCGGCGTTACGAGCCGGGGCTTGATGCCGGACAAGATTAAGCCATTCGCCCTCTCGACCTGGTCGTTTGACTATGGGTGAGCGACGGAGGCCATTTCGAGCCAGATGCCCTGCTTGAGCAGAAACGCGCGAGCTCACCCTTGGTGAAGTTTGTGCCATTGTCAGTAATGATGCTATGGGGAACGCCGTAGCGAACCGTGATGTCGTCGATGAACCGAATAGCGTGGGGCCGTCCAGCTTCTTGATTGGCCGGGCCTTGATCCACTTGGTGAATTTGTCGATGGCCACCAGTAGATGTGTCATGCCGCCTCGTGCGGTCTTGAAGGGACCCACCAAGTCCAGCCCCTAGACGGCGAAGGGCCACGAGAGGGTATGGTCTGGAGGGCCGACGCCGGTAGGTGGCTCTCCGTGCTGAAGCGCTGGCAGCCCTTGCACTTGTCGACCAGCTTCTTGGCCGCCTCCAAAGCGGTGGGCCAGTAGAAACCGTGGCGAAAAGCCTTGGCCACCAGGGTCCTGGAGGCGGCATGGTGCCCGCACTCGCCCAGGTGGATGTCGAGGAGGATCTCCTGGCCCTTCTCCAGCTCGTCGCACCGCTGGAAGACATCAGTGGTGCTGCAGTGGACTAGCTCTCGATTGAAGATGTCGTACGCCAAGGCCCGGCGCTGGATTTGTCTTGCCGTGGCCTCGTCCGGGGAGCTCCCTGCGCAGAAGGAATGGCAGGATGGGCTGGGCCCATGAGGGAGCCGAGACGGGGTCCGGCTCGGGAGCCCCCGGGCCTGGATGATCAGTCCCCGAGACCGGCTCGCTAGCCCCCGGATTGGGGACGATAGGAGGGGCGTCGACTTCCATCATGACAGCCGCAGCGTCGGAGCCAGCTAGGCCGGCTCAGCCGGCGTTGATAGGGCCGCCGAGGCAGGAGGAGCCGGTGGCGAAGACGCCGAGGGAGCAGCCGGAGCCGCCGATGGGCCAGTGGCGTCGGCTGGTACGAACATGGACTCCGACTCTGGGGAAGGCTTGATCGATGGTTTGAGCAGCCGTTCGAGGGAGGCACCGGCTGGGATGGCCTACCAGGTCCAGCCGATCTTTGCCAGCGTGTCGGCGGCCTTGTTGTCCGCCCGTGGGACATGGTGGAACTCATAGCCCTCGAAGGAGCCGGTGAGTTGTTGTACGAGGAAGCAGTAGCTGGCCATATTGACATCCCTGGCGTCCCATTCGCCAGAGACCTGCTGCACCACGAGGTCGGAGTCACCAAAGCATAGGATGCGCCTGATGCCGATCTCCTTGGCAAGTCGGAGGCCGTGGACGATGGCCTTGTATTCGGCCATGTTGTTGGAGGCGGCGAAGTGGATCTGGAGGGCGTACTTGAGCTGGTCACCTTTTGGGGAAGAGAGGACTATGTCGGCACCCAGGCCGGTCCACATTTTTGAGCCGTCGAAATGCATGCGCCAATGCATGGAGTCTGGGGGAGGCGGCACGAACTCGGTCTCTGCCCAGTCGACGAGCAAGTCGGCCAGCTCCTGCGACTTGATGGTGGCACGCAGCTCGTATCGGATCTCGTGGTCAGCAAGGGCGATGACCCATTTGGCGATCCGACCGGCGGAGTCCCGGTCGCTCATGATCTCGCCGAGCGGGGCCATGCTCACCACGGTGATGGTGTGTTCTTGAAAGTACTGCTTGACCTTCTTGGCGGCGAAGTATATGCCATATCACATCTTCTGGTAGTGAGGGTAGTTTTTCTTGGAGGTGGAGAGGACCTCACTGAGGTAGTAGACTGGGCACTGGATCGGCATGGATTTTCCCTCCTCTGGCCGCTCGACCACCAAGACGACGCTGATGACGCGAGTGGTCACCACGATGTAGCTGAGCAAGGGCTCCTTCTCAGCCGGCACGGCCAAGATGGGCGCGCAGGTGAGATCCCTCTTGAGGCCGCCGAATGCCTCATCCGCCTCGTCAGGCCAATCGAACATGCCTGGTGACCCGACTCAACCAGAGCCGTCTTGCAAAGGAGCCCGTAAAGGGGCAAGACTTTCTCCCCTAGCCGGCTGATGAACCAGCTGAGCGAGGCAAGGCAGCCAGTGAACTTCTAGACGTCGCAGAGCCGAGTCGGCTTGGGCATGCGCTCGATCGCGCTAATGTTCTCTGGTTAGCTTCGATGCCGCGGGCGAACACGAAGAAACCGAGGAGCTGTCCGGTTGGGACGCCGAAGACGCACTTCTCTGGGTTGAGCTTGATCTTGTACTCACGCAGGTTCGCGAAGGTCTCCTGGAGATCATCGAGGAGGTTGAAGTGCTTCTTGGTTTTGACGATGATGTCGTCGACATAGACGTGGATGTTCTTTCCTATCTAAGGCAGGAGGCACTTCTGCATGCACCGCTGGAATGTGGCGCCTGCGTTCTTCAGGCTGAAGGACATGGTGATATAGCAATAGGACTCGAAGGGCGTGATGAAGGAGGTCTTGAGCTGGTCCTCCGGATCCAGCTTGATCTGGTGGTAGCCGGAGTAGGCGTCCAGGAAGGACAACAAATTGCATCCGGTCGTGGAGTCGATGACTTGATCGATCCATGGCAAGGCTAATGGGTCCTTGGGGCAGGCCTTGTTCAGGCTGGTGTAGTCGATGCACATGGGCCAGGTCTTGTTGTTCTTCAGCACCAGGACCGGGTTGGCCAGCCAGTCAGGGTGAAAAACTTCCATGATGAAGCCGACTGCAAGTAGCCGGGCAATCTCTTCTCCTATAGTACGCCGCTTCTCCTCAGAGAAGCGACGTAGGGGCTGCTTGACAGGCTTGACGTCCGGCCGGACATGTAGTTTGTGCTCAGCGAACTTCCTTAGAACACCCGACATGTCTTTGGGGGACCATGCAAAGATGTCCCAATTCTCACGGAGGAAGTCAACGAGCTCGCGTTCCTATTTGTTGTCGAGGCGGGAGCCGATGGTGACGCACTGAGCGGGGTTGGCCGGGTCGAGCGGGATCTTCTTGGTGTCCTTGGACGACTAGAAGGAGGCCTCGCCAATGGACTGCGGGGGAGGAGCCGACACGGCCGGTTGGCTGGCAGCGAGGGCCACTTGCCAGCCGAGCTGCCACTTTACCTTAGCTATCTCCAGGGCCTCGGCCAGTTGTCTGCCGTCTCGAGCGCACTCGAGCGACATTTTGTAGTCTCCCGCGATGGTGATAATTCCCTTCGGGCCCGGCATCTTCAGCTTGAGGTAGGCGTAGTGGGGGACCGCCATGAACTTGACAAGAGTCGGTCGGCCCGGCAGTGCATGGTTGGGACTCTCGAGGTCCACTACCTCAAACAACACCGGCTCACGGTGGAAGTGGCCGGGTCCGCCGAAGAGGATGTCAAGCGTGATCTTGCCGACAGGGGAGCAGGACTTTCCAGGCATGATGCCTTGGAAAACCGTCCGGCTCGCCTGCGGGTCTCCTATTTTCAGCCCTAGCTTGCGCATCGTGTCGAGGTAGAGGATGTTGATGTTGTTGCCACCATCAATCAGCACCCGCAAGAAGTGGCAGGTGCGCTTCTTAGTGGCGATGGTGGGGTCGAGGACTAGGGCGTAGCTGCTGGGACTTGGCATCATAGCCGGGTGATCTACCCGGCTCCAGGTGACCGGCTTCTCCGACCAATGCATGAACTGGGGAGTTGCCAGCATGGTGGCGTTCACCTCATGATGGAGCCGACGCTGAGCATGTTTGCTTGTCTCTTCACTGGTGAAGATGATGTAGCAGCCATCCTGGTTGGGGAACTGGTCATGCAGGCGACTGTCATTTTGGGCCAGAGCCGGAGCCGGCATCGGGGCGGCAGCTGGGGCCGGGGCCGGCGCACGGGTAGGCGGTGCAGGGGAGCCGGAAGGCCATCCTCACAGGCCAGTCGCTGTGAGAAGCTGCACTGCCGGAGCGTGGGCATGGAGGGCTTGGCCCCAGAGTGGTTCTTGCAAGGGAGGTCAAGCATCTGCTCGAACATGAGCTCGGGCTGCCAGGCAGCCTTGCCAGTGCGCTGGCGTTGACTGGAAGACTGGGCAGCCGGCTCCTGCTCCTCGATGGTGGTGACCTGCCGGCTCCCATAGCGGGAGTTGGGCTGGTCATTCTTGCGCTTGTTGTTCTGTGACTGCCGGTTGTTGGCAGCCGGTCAGGACGCCGCCAACGTCGGCATTGTCTTAGCGGGCAGGGTCAGCTTGACCCGAATGGCGGAGTCAGCCATGGCGTACTTGTCCGCCTTGGTCATGAGCTCGGCGAGCGTAGCCAGCTCAGAGCATAGGAGTTTGTGCTTGAGGGGGGTGCCGTCATGACAACCTTCGATGAAGTATTGTATGGCTTGCACCTCATGCAGTCCCTCACGAGAGTTGCGGAGCTCGGTTCACCGGGTTAGGTAGTCGTGGAGGGACTCGTGCGGCCCCTGGACGCACATGGCCAGTTCACGGGGATGGCCCGACCGCTTGTAGGTGCCGGTGAAGTTGCGGACGAAGGCCTCTTCGAAGTGCGTCCAGGTGTTGATGCTGCCGGTTGCCAGGCTGTTCAGCCAGGTGCGGGCCGAGCCAATCAGCATGAGGGGAGCATAGTGGACGGCTATGCACTTGTTCCCCCTGGCGATGCCGACTGCGGTGGTGTAGTCGATCAGCCAGCCTTCCGGTTTGGTGGCCCCGTTGTACTTCGGGGTGTCTCGGGGAAGCGTGAAGCCGGTTGGGAACGGCTCGTTGCGGATCCGACGGTCGAAACATGTCGGGCCAATCGAGTCCTCCTCCACGAGGAGGGCCGACTGCACGAGCTGGTCGATGCGGAGGCGGGCGTCATTCTTGCTACGAGGGACGCGTGGTCCGAGCCGGGCCGAGAGCTCGGGGTGGATGATTGGCAGAACTGACCGTTCTGGCTTGCGCCGCAGGGGTGGCGTGTGCCCGTGGCTGCGCCGGCTGCCGGTAGCCGGCGCCTCATGGTGGCGGTCGCTGCGAGGCGGGTCGTTGGTGCACCGGCTATTTACAGCCGGCTGCTCGTCCCCCGGCAGCTGACGCTGGGGGTTTCTTGCCTCGACCCAGCAGCCGGAGGCACGAGGGGAGCAGGAGTGCTGAGCCGGCTGACGGCCAACAGTTCTTGTGCCCTTGCGCTCGAGCCGGGGACCTTCGGAGGCGGCGCCACCAGCCACGAGCAGATGTTGCTGCGTGTCGGCAGTGTCAATGAGGTCCTTGATGTGACGCTCGCGGGCGGCACGTTCTTCGCCCTCCAAGGTAGCCAAATCCTCACAAGCTACCTTGGCAGCCCGCAGGATGGCTGTAGGGCTGTCGTAGACGGGCATGTTGTCGCCCAAGATTTGGGCGACCATGCGACCGCGGTCGCGCATAGCCCCCTGTCAACTGGGCTCGATGCCAGCCGGGGTGAGACCGTAGGCGGAGGCGTCCTCCCGCTGAGTGGCCTCCATGCGGCGCCACGTGGCCACGAGGGCGCTGGCGTCCTCAAACAAGAGGCAGCGAGCCGCCTCCAGCTCGGCTATGGTGATGTCAGGGTTTGTTGTCGGGGCAATGGGAGTGCTCAGGCCCCGGAGGACCGCACTGAGCGGGTCGGAGGTGCCGACGCGGGCCGCGGCGGTCTCGGCCTCGGCCCGCGCACAACCGGAGGAGGTGGAGATGATGGCCATTGCTCCCATGCGAACGTGAGAGCTGCTGGACTGGGTTGTAGCGAGTGCGCCCACAACCGTGGGCGGATCGGTGTAGACGAGCACCTGGCTAGGGTACTCGTCGGCGACCGGTGCTTCAGCAAGGCTTAGCCTGCCGAAGCGCTCGGTGAGCGTGTCGATGTTGAGCGTGAGGTCGACGGAGTTGCCTGCAAGACCTGCCGGATTGTAGCGACCCGACCTGAAAGGCCAAGTCTCCGGTGTTTCCGTACCATCCCAAGATCATGCTGGTACACACACGGTACATCCATGTATATATCAAAGGGAAATCACACAGCATTATATTAATCGAAATCTCATATCGAGTCCTTTATTACAATATAAATTACAATAAAGTGGCTAAAGGCCAACTCATGAGAATATCTAAATCTTGCGGAAGCGTCGAAGGTAGATGAGTCCATCTGACTCCAAGGGCATCTCACTGAGCATAGAACGCATCCTCACTCCTGGTCGGAAAAATACTCTGCAACATGATACGTTGCAGCCGTGTAGGTCAGCATATGGAATATGCCGGCAAAGTCACAAGAGAGGGGTGAAAATAATCAGCTAGTCTATATGCTTATATGGCAGGTGGTGGTGTAAGTTTTGCGTAAAGCCAAGTTTTTTTTTTTCTACATCAAGGGGGTTAAGCAAAATATTACTAAGTTGGTTGATTAATGAGATGGTTCCACCAACCAATTCTCATACCCAAAATTATTAAATACCCACATCATCATATTATTTGTGTTGAGAGTTCCGGAAGTTCCAATTCCTTTGGCTCAAGTCGTCCATGACCGTGGACACGGCTAATCGATTAGGTTTAAGTACTCTGCAGAGTTTTGCACACGTTCCCCACAAGATTTGGTCGCCTCCGTTTGATTTCTCGCACTTCAGGGTGTTTGAGAAACGGATGACCAAAACATGGTCTTCCAAAGGGTTTCCCTGCGACTCTGTCGGTGCCCATCCTTTCCTACCGTTCTTCTACCTCTCGTAGCACCGCCTGTCCAGGGTCACCACGATATCCAACCAAGCCAGAGCCCATAATGACTTGTGGCTGTGCAGGTAAGCCTTGGGTTTTAAAGCATCCATCCATCTCTTTGTGCCTGGGTGGACCTTTCCGCGTGAATACTGGCCATCTCCAGCATCACCTAGGCTAACCACTGGTTTCTCCAGGGTGCCGTTCAACCATCATCCACCCAGAGGTATGTTGAAAACTTGGAGTCTTGAAATCTTGCTCATTATGTAGGTCTTGAAATTATTAACTCTCTCAACTCCCATGAATCACACAACCAACCCCGTCTACTATTAGCATAGCAAAAGTAAAACAACGTTTCCCGGGGCCAATGTTGTCAAAGGGGGTTGAGAGGGGTATCTACCACATGATACTACTACAATGTAACCAAGTTTCCAACTAACCTATCTTGCATGCAACTGGGGAGATGGTAGAACTAATGCATATAAAACATGGGTAAAACATGATCAAAGTGACTTGCCTGATTGATGATCTTCGTACGTGAGTGACTCTAAGTAACAAGCTTCGCACTCCGGATAATCTAACGAAACAAACAATGCACTCAAATAAGCATACAACCATAATAAGTACTCATAACATTCAGCAAAGAAGTACTAAACAAACTATGCAAACAATGCACAAAAGTCTCTAGCAAGTAAAACACACAAAGTTTTGTTTTTCCAAAGGGGATGATGAAAACACTACTACATAATAAAACTATTTTGAAATAGCAAAACAATTGTTGACAGCAAGGGAAACAATAGAATATTTTATTATTAAACAAAGAAAATCAATTTAAGTTTGTTGGGAAAACTTTAGTAAAGTTTATAAAAGTTTTGATAAACACTATATGAATCAACTATAGTTGTACTAACAAAAGAATGAAAACTAAACTTGTTATTTTGTTAACAAAACATGTTCTTACAGAAAATGACTTACAAATAAATTTGTCTTAGAAAACAGAATTAATTATACAAAACTTATTTGAAAACAAAACTATTACTAGTTAGTTGTTTTAATCAAATTATGCCTATTTGAAAAGAAGTTGTGATTCCTATGTTAAATGCAATTAAACTAGGCAAATTTATATTTTTATTAACAGTGAGTAAAAACACTAAATGTTTACTAACAGAATCTAATAAACAAATGAAACCAGCATCTAAATCAAACTAATTAAAATTAAGTTTATAAAACTATATTATAATACTATACAGATTCTGTTTATAGCTAAAACACTATTAAAAATCATCCTAAAAATCCTCAAACTAAACATGAAGGTAGTCCTAACTAATACCAAACAGTAGCAAAAAGATTCATATCAAAATCTATTTTCAAACTCTAGTTATTCAGATTTGAAGATTTTGAGCAAATTTGATTACATTCAAATTTTATAGTTCAAATTTGAAATTTAAAAGTACAGGGTGAAACTACATGAAAAATGTGAGCTATTGCAAAAAGAATCAACTCAAAACACTAAACTGATTAAAAGATATAGCTAAAACAAATTTGGAATACATTCTGTTTACTAAAACAAAAACAGAAAAGGGAAAAAATCTACCGGACGGCCAGGGGCTACGTGGCACGATCCTATTGGTTGGGGGCGCGTGTGTTGGATGGTTGCGGGCGGTCGACCGGACCGAAAAGGAAAACGTTTCGGGGATTAAATTGATCTAATCTGGGTCGTGGATTTTGGATCCAAGGGTGGAGATGAGCCCGAAGATTTTTTACCGGAGGGGAGGTGGACTCCGGCGATGGTGGCGGCGGCCGGTGGTTGAGGACCTTGCCGGAGGGGTCTCTGGTGGTCGAGGGTGGCAGCGAAGGGGTTCAGACGGTTGCGGTGGACGTCCTGCGTCGAATGGTGAGGTCGGAGGGGCGAGGGGAAGAGTGGAGCGACGGGCACGACGGTGGGGAAGATCCGGTGGTTGCAGGGACTCCGGCGAGCTCGTTTGGCAACGTCCCGGCTAGGTAGGAGGGGGATTTGGGGGGTAAACGAGGAGCGGAGGGTGGCCGGCTTATATAGGGGCGCTGGGGAGTGCGGGGGAGGAGAGGGGCGAGAGATCCGGGAGGGGGAAAACGGCCGGCGACGTGGTCGGGCGAGAGGAGAGTGATGACCGAGCGGGTCTTCGGGCGGTCAGGGTGGGACCCAGTGTCAGCGAGAGGGGAGCGAGGTTTCCGCGTCGGTCGGCCGGTCGGTATTAACTTCGCGAGTAACTGCCGTGGGCCGGCCCGTTTAATACCGGAAACGGTTACCGTTTCTTTTTAATAATTTTCCAGAGACATTCAAATACATTTAAAGCATTCAAATCGTCTCTAAATATAGGGGTATTATATATCAAAATTAACAGAATAATAAATTCTATTTAATGAACATTTCTATTCTGTCATTTGAACACTTTGGAAAAAATATTATTTCAGAAATGTCCTAATTGTTTTTAAACCCTTTTTGCAAATATTTTCAAAATAACCCCTGGTTATTTTGTTCAAATAATTCACCAATTAGACCCTGGTGTGGAGTGTCATGTTACTCCTCTCTTATTTTGAACATTTAACCAAAATTTCAATTAGGGGAAGCAACATAGGGAAAAGTAGAAGGGGACTTTCAGAAAAATCAGAAATGGCATTTCAACTAACACATACAATCAAGCAATGGTGATGATAGATGCATAGCTATATTCATAACATTCCAAAATGGAATTTTGGGGATGTTACACGGATCAAGCCCCATGAGCCCACGGTTTCGTCTGGACGTGCAGCGACAGCGGGAAATGGTGAGGGGTCCCGCCCGGAGCATGAATCCGGCCGGCGCCGCGTACGGCCCCACGGTGGGCGCCAACTATTGTCATTTTCTCACGACAGATGCCACAGGTAGGCTTATCGAAGGTGGTTGGGGCTGGAGGACGTCGACAGGCTCCGGGTGCGGGATTAGGCACAAGCGGTGGTGACACATGCTATACCCAGGTTTGGGGCCCTCCATGGGAGGTAACACCCCTAGTCCTATTTGGTCTAGTTGATGGATGGGTGTGATTACAAGGTTGCTCTTCGAGCTGAGTCTAGAGGAGGAAGAGGGAGTAGCCAGCTCGGCTTCCTATGCTATGAAGTATGAGTGCGAGGGAAGTGTTCCGTAGAAGTGTGTGCGTGAGACTTGTCCTCCCCGTTGCATGGGGGGCTCAGGGAGTTTTATAGGCCAACCTCCCGAATTACAACATTCCTGGGGTACAAAGTGGGGGGATCCGGCTGGCAGCCTCTCCGGCTGACCAGGGGGGCCTGCCTCGCAAACCGTCTCATCATCCGTAGGGTCCACCGGCTGTGCGGTCACATCGCCCGCCGGGACCTGCCAACCGGCTCCGCAATTGGCCCCTCGCCTACCTGCCGCGGCACAGGTTGCTCAGGCGTCGTCGTCTTGTGCCAGCCAGCCGAAGTCTCCAGTACGACCGGTTGCACTGTAGCCACGCTGGAGCAGGTAATCGAATGGGACGAGGCGTGTCGGCACTGTTGCCCCTCCCGGTCGCGGTCAGCCAAGGTTAGAGGTACGACCGACCGGACTGTAGCCATGCGTGCCTGTACGTCAGCGGCCACTATGGCTACATTGGTGCCCGTCATGGGGGTTCCGTTGTGTCGTCGTACCTGCGTGTAGAGGGATGGGACGGGAGCTTGTCCGCCCGAGGGTCAACGAAGGAGGCGGCTTGGAGGCAGCCGGTCGGGGCCCGAGCCGGCTCCTCGATCAGCCAGCCTCGATCCAGTTGGCAACATGTCTGTTGGTTGCGTGCCAGCCGGCCACAAGTAGCCATCCGCATGCTTTTCTCGAGGCGGGGGAGAGAACCCCGTTGCTTTGGCCTACCCAGGGGTAATAACCCCGTCACTAGCTCTAGCAATTTGTTCATAAAAAAATCACCTAGTGGCACATTATCATCAAGCATGGTACTAGTATCATCATAAGCATCATTCATAGCAGAAGTAGCATCATTAATATCAGGATTAATAGCATGTGGTGGTGTTGCAAATTTATTCATAACAGAAGGTGGATCAAGTGCAGAGCTAGATGGCAATTCCTTACATTCCGTAGTAGAGGGGAAAATCTTGGTTTTAGTATCCTTAAGATTCTTCATAGTGATCGATTGATATAAATCCCAAGTGACTCAACAAATATAGCTATGCTCCCCGGCAATGGCTCCAGAAAAAGGTCTTGATAACCCACAAGTATAGGGGATCACAATAGTTTTCGAGGGTAGAGTATTCAACCCAAATTTATAGATTCGAAACAAGGGGAGCCAAAGAATATTTGAGAGTATTAGTAGTTGAGTTGTCAATTCAACCACACATGGAGATAAATATCTGCAGCAAAACGATCAGTAGCACAGTAATATGGTAGTTTGATAGCAATAGTAATGGTAACAGTAGCGGTAACAGTAGCAGTAATAGTTTCGTAGCAAGTGCAACAGTAAAAACAGCAGAAGTAACTTAGCAAGAACAATAAGTGGAAAACTCGTAGGCACTGGATCGGTGTATTCGTTGGATGATATTCATTATATAACAGTCATAGCCTAGGGCGACACAGAACTAGCTCCAGTTCGTCAATGTAATGTAGGCATGTCTTCCGTAAATAGTCATACGTGCTTATGGAAAAGAACTTGCATGACATCTTTTGTCCTACCCTCCCATGGCAGCGGGGCCCATAAGGAAACTAAGGGATATTAAGGCCTCCTTTTAATAGAGAACCGAAACAAAGCATTAACACATAGTGAATACATGAACTTCTCAAACTACGGTTATCACCGTGAAGTATCCCAAATATTGTCACTACGGGGTTGATGGATCATAACACGTAATAGGTGCATATGACCAGGCAAGATTGGATCAAGAACATAGATATAACGATGATAACATAAACAGTTCAGATCTGAAATCATGGCACTCGGTCCCTAGTGACAAGCATTAAGCATGTTATAGTCATAGCAACATCAATCTTAGAACATAGTGGATACTAGGGATCAAGCCCTAACAAAACTAACTCGATTACATGATGAATCTTATCCAATTCCTCATCGACCAGCAAGCCTACGAAGTAATTACTCACTCCCTGTGGGGAGCATCATGGAATTGGTGATGAAGGAGGGTTGATGATGACGCAGACCAAAGATAACCCTCTCCGGAGCCCCAAACGGACTCCACATCTGGCCTCCCAATGAACAACATGAGGCGACGGCGGCTCTATATCGTGAAACACGATGAAACTTTCTCCTTGATTTTTTCTAGAAAATAGGATTTTATAGCATTGGAATTACGGTCGGGGGGGGCACGAGGTGAGCACCACCCACCAGGGAGCGCCAGGGGGGCTGGCATGCCCTGGTGGGTGCCGAGCATGCTGGGGCCCCTCTACTGGATTCTGGCTCCAATATTCCTCAAATATTCTGAAATAATTCTCCAAAAAGTTCCGTTCCATTACGAGAACTTTTCGTTCTAGACAAAAACAACACCATGGTAGTTCTGCTGAGAACAGCGTTAATACGGGTTAGTTTAATTCAAATCATGCAAATTAGAATCCAAAACAAGAACAAAAGTGTTATGAAAAGTAGATACGATGGAGACGTATTAGGGTCCACGAAGAAGCAACCTTGCCTATTCCACCATGGCTTACGTCCACGAAGGACTAGCCTCACTCGAGGCATATCTTCACAACATAGTCGATCTCCTCGCCCTTACAAACTTGTTTTTTCAACTCCACATGATCCGAAGGCTCCAAAGCGATACCTAACCAATCTAGGAGACACCACTCTCCAAAAGGTAATAGATGGTGTATGGATGATGAACTCCTTGCTCTTGTGCTTCAAAAGATAGTCTCCTCAATCCTCAATCACTCTTTGAAGGAATTTGCCTTGGTAGAAGAGGATGATTGGGTGGAAAGCAACTTGGAGAGGCTAGAAATCAAGATTCATATGGTGGGAATGGAATATCTTGAGCTCAACACATGAGTAGGTGGTTATCTCTCGGAAAATGAATGGTGGAACTGTTGGTTTGTTCTAAGTGCTCTCTCTCTATGAATGAGAGGGGGTGGAGGGGTATATATAGTTGTCGGTGTCAAAACCGGCGGATCTCGGGAGGGGGTCCCGAGATGTGAGACTAGGATCGATGGTAACAAGGGACGAAGGAGACGGTGTTTACCCAGGTTCAGGCCCTCCTCTGGAGGTAAAACCCTACGTCCTGTTCGATTCTATTGATGGTATATATGAAGGTTACAGAGTTGATGAATCTCGAGATCGAATAGATAGAACCCTAGATGAGTTTCTTTGCCCTACAATCTAAAACCCTCCCGGTTTATATAGACACCGGGGGGTACATAGGGTTTACGCATGGCAGGTCTCCTGCCGAGCATGGAGATGTCGATTTCCTCATCTTGACTTGGAGTGCACGACGTGCCTTCGAGACTTCCTTCTAGAATGAGGACTCTCGATGTATCCGGACCCTCCTGCAATGATCGTAATGCAGTCCATCAAGCAGGCCTATTAGGAGATAGGACGACGCCCCGATGACCCCTCAATCCAGGACTCCCTCAGTAGCCCCCGAAACTAGCCCCCAACGCCAAGGGTCTCTGCTCTGGCGGCTTCATGTGATCAGAATCTCCGGGCTTGCGGGGCGAATTTTTTTCCCCACTAATATTCGACCGAGACTAGTTCGGCTTCCGATGACACATAATGTTTCCGATCATATGACTGTCCGGGCAGTATGAATTGTGGGGAACCCGACTCATAAGTCGTGATCACCGAATGCATGTGTACAGTGATCCCAGAGATCAATGCTCACTGAACACACAGAAGCTGAATAACAAGAGTCTTACATCCTTACATACCGTCTTACACAAATAAAGACCTTGGAGGTCAAGTCTTACATAGATAGGGCCACAAAGGGCCAAACATTTAAACATAACAAGCAGCGGAAATCTTGATCGAAAGCGTGAACCCATGCCATCTGCCTTAAACCTACAGGCATTCTGACTGGGAAGCGTCCTAGTTCGCATGTTCGTCACCAACAAACTCTTCACCATACTCTTTTTCTTCCATGCCTAGCCGATTAAATAACCAGTGGCAAGCCAATGAGTACTCTGAATGTACTCGCAAGCAACCCAGGTTTGGAACAAGGCAATAACAATGCATGATATAGCAATAATAGGTAATTTTGCATAAAGCTAATTTTTAATGCAGTGACATGATCAAATAACTTGTGTAAGCATGCATCAACAGTTGATAGATATCCACATGAACAAGTTACAGATATCATCATAGGCAGGGGTTGAACATATCATGTTCGTTCATCACATCAAGTCATCAGACTTATCTCAAGTATCATCCTTCTGTCCTCCGCACACATACACACACCAAGGTTTGCGAAAACATCTGGACGTGGCTAAAGCAACACCAACCAACTGTCATTGACCAAGGACACGGCTATTCGAATAGTTTTACACTCTACAGAGGTTGCACACTTTATGCACAAGACTCGGGGAACTTTCGTGTCATCCATGACTCGTGGTGTATTACATACCCGAGGTAAGCACCCGAACAATGCCTTTCCCATGGTGATACTAAACAAAGAGTCCACTCGTTGGTGCTATCCCTCATGATATACATCACACGTATCATCCGTGAGGGCACACAACGGTGTGCCCGGTGCCTGTAAAGATAGTGCATGGCCTTCCACTCCAGGACGACCCCGTCTCAAGAGTGACCACTTCACTTTCACCAGTGGTAATGCGGGCTCCCTCCTAGCACCAGTAGTAGTAATCAACAAAACCCCATCCCATAAGGGGTATCGTGGTCGCACATGTAAGGTTGGGATGGTCGACAAATCTTAAACCCTCCGTTTTCGAAAACACACACACTGAATTGCTTCGGTACACCACTTCTTTATCAAGTGGTTACCTAACTCAACATCATCTCCCTCGGGCATTAGTGGCACCCGAGGGTTTTTTCGAAAAATCTTTTAAATCATTTTATTTCCATCACCATGCATATACTCATCCCATTTGCGTAGCAACTACTAAGCAAACCTATCTACACCCACCCACATAACCCTCATAAATAGGTAGGGTCATGCACGATGCAAGTGTCAACGGGTCAGTATCGGAGGCATCCCACCGAAGTGGCCACCACATCAACATGATCAACATCACGGAAATAAGTGCTATATGCCATGCAAATAAAAGGGTTCATAGTCATGGTCAAAGGACCGCTTTCTTGGCTTAGTAACGTCTCTGAGGTCTTCACACGCTTCTTGTCCACTCCGAGCACTCCGTCTATTTCGTCAACTATAACCCGAAATAACCGCAATAGGCAACACAGCAAGCAGAAAACAAAAGTGCTCTATAAATAGGAGTTCTATTTTGCTTGGACATCTCTGGTCATAAGAAAAGTAACCAATGAGGTTTTGGTGAATGTGGGTCAAAAGGGGAGTTTTGAATGGTGGTAATGAAGGAAACGATGATCCTATAAGATGTTCACTAAAAATATTTTTGTACAAAGTAGTGGATGGATCCAAAAAATAGGGCATGATTTTAGAAACATGTGGGAAGTGGTTTCACTGGATTTGGAGTTGGCATGATTTTCCTAGGGATTTTCAAAGTGTATCATACACGAAGAAATGGTCCAATATTTGTCATGGCAGAATAAGATTAAAACAAAATGTTCACCACCTAGTGCATGAATTAAGATACACCTAGGAACTTGAATCACTCCATTTGAAGTTGATAATAATTCCCTAGAATTTTCAAAGTGGGGTTCTACATGGTTCAAATTCTAATTTGAATTTGAACTTAACAAAAACGATTTATGGAAAAAAGTGCAATGCACTTATTTGGTTAGGCCAAGATTTTAGAAGATTTTTTAAATTTTGAATCACAAAATTTGGAGTCCAAATGAATACTCTAGGATTTATTTTCTCTCTCTAGAAAAAGAAAAGGAAAAATAAATTTACCCAGAAGGGCTTAAGCTACGCATCGGGCGCAACATAGCTTCTCAACGCACTAGGCTAGACCCAGCTACTCTTGGGCGTCAACGAAGGGGCCATGTCGAAGGCATATTGTACCCAATACTACTTTGGGCTCGGAAGGCGCACTGCGGCCGGACGCATCCACTTAAACAGGGGGCCTAGGGTTGTAGCCACTGACCGACGGGCCCCACCTAGCAGGTCTCCTCCTACCTCCCGCCAATGCAGAGGAAAGGCAGGGGCAGAGACCGAGCCTGCGTCGGTGCTTGGTCTTGTGGCTCTGGCCAGCTTTGGTGAGGCTGCGCCCACCAGCGAGCCTTAGGGCTCGTGCTGCGTCCATCCAGGTGTCGTACTCCCACGGAGAGCACTGCAGCGACGCCATATCAGGGGGACCGCGGAGGAGGACGTCGGCCACCACTGGCCTCGAGCATACGGAGTTCTAGGTGGGAAAGCAGGCGGTGGAGGGGCTCTTTGGTGGCTAGGAGGGGACACTGGAGTGGGCAGGGACAAGGGAGAGCTCGGCTTGGCGCGAATTTTGGGCCGAGACCACCGGAGGGGATTTGGCCATGGGCATCGATGCGGGGCAGGGGGATGAGTGGCTAGTCCGGGAGGTTCACAGGGGGGGTAGGGGACGAGAGGAGGGCAAAGGTGAGCTCGGGAGCACTTTTATAGGGGGGGGCGCGGTGCACCACGAGCTCGTGCGCTAGTTCGATCACTGTTGCTTCTGGAGGGCTCGAGGAGCCACAGGAGCGTGCCTACGGGCTTCGTGGACATGGTCCACGTCCAAGAAAGAGGGGAGAGGGAGCGGAGGAGCGCTAGGGGCCTTGCGCATGTGAGGCTGGCCACTGGCCGATCCGGGTGGCTCGGCACGCGCGAAAGGAGGAGAGAGAGGAGGGGGCCGACAAGCTACCATGACGAGGACGTCAAGGCTGACCAGCTGGCGAGAGGGAGGGGCTCGAGGTGGTCGGGGCTGGTGATTGGGCGACGGCTACTCAGGGTGGGCATATAACCCAGAAACCGAATGACCAAACTAAGTTAACCTGAACCGAAGCCGAAGTGACCGAAACCGATTTATTCGGTGCCATGTTC
This sequence comes from Hordeum marinum, assembly GCA_022496015.1. Classification (NCBI taxonomy): domain Eukaryota; kingdom Viridiplantae; phylum Streptophyta; class Magnoliopsida; order Poales; family Poaceae; genus Hordeum; species Hordeum marinum. The sequence continues at coordinate 304,457,062 of CM039673.1, forward strand.
GGTTGGCGATTCTGGAAACTTGAATTAACTTCGGCAATTTCGGTTTGCGCTCTTGTTGCACCGAATTGACCGAAGCATCGAGGCACGACTCTAATTGCTTTGGTGATTTTGTTTGTATGCTCTGACTCCATAAATTAGTGTCATAGGCTGGTCGGCTGGTCCCCCCGATTCCTTCGTGAATTATCGTCCACGTGTATTGGATGCTTGTCTGCTTTCATTTTTCTATAATGAACCTACGTGTTGTTTTCTCCTGCCTGTTGTGTTGTCTCGCTCATTTCCCTTTTATCTTTTTTCTTTGAGAATGACACGTGTTGTATGTAGCCCATACAAACCAAATCACTTATAGCCCAATCGAGACAAACAAGTACAATACCAGCTATCCCATCCGCCAGCCCAAACCAGCCTAGTGCAGTAGTGCCCAGGCGGACAAGCCCCAACTATTCGGTTTGTTCGGTACAAAACCGAATCCCGAACCGATCCATCGAGGCACCGAAGGCTCGGTTTCTCTTATTGCTAGAGATCGATCGGTGAGAGTTTTCTAGGAACTGAGAAAACAAGAACACCGAAGCACCGAACCGTTCAGTTCGGGGGAACCGAATGCCCACCCTGAGCAGCTACAGTGCAGGTGCGCATTGTAGCGCGCTCTGGAGTGCATACTTTGCATGCCATGGCATGCCACCTGTGTCCTGGTTGTGGCCACCTTTGTGCACAAGTGCCAGGGGGATTAAACAAAGGGGAGGGAGCATATGATGCTCTGGAGGTGCCTTAGGTGAGGGGGAAAATTGGAGAGAGAGGTGGATCATTGTTGTCCAGAGGTGTAATTGGGTATTTTACTCCCCTGAATGATTGATCCATGGCCAGGTAAACTTACTGGAGGTGCAAGGTATCTACAAGATATTGTGGTAAAAATTTGAGGTTAAGGATATCAATGGAAGAGGTGAAAACAACAGTTTTGGTTTTCTGCCAGATGGTGTTTATGCTAGCTTTGAGTTGGTTACAAGGGTCTCCTTGATATGAAATCTAACAGGATCAAGTTATAGGTGGAAATGAGGTTTATCCCCAAGTTTGGGCTTATTTGATGAAAGTTGCCAATGCGAACTTGGTAAACCCTAGAAATGGACAGAAATGGGTTTCTATAGATCTGATCATGCTAAGGCATTCTCCTTGATGCTCCACTTGGTGTGGATGCATGATTGGAGGATTATATCATTTCCACAAAGTTTGAGCTTAAGGGGAGACAGTTGGTAATGTAGAGTTGCTCAAATTTGGATCTGGACAGAGAGGGTTTTGGGATATTTTGGTGAACCAAAACAATTGGGATTGATATGGAACTTGGCAAGATGATCACATATATCATATGCAACATGCTAGAATTTTCCTGGATTTATTTGAGAACATTTCTTATAGAAATATTTCAAATGCTTAAAATAGGCAGAAAGGGTTTTGAAGGGTTTTGTCCAATATTTTGAACATGACCATGTGATTAAACTCTTATATATGGACAATATATGTCCACTGAGTTTTCCTAAATTTTCTCAAATATTTTTAAAGCATTTAAATAAATTTTCCCTATAAAAGACCATTTGTGGCCTTAAGAAAAAGCCTTTAAATAAAATAGTAAAATAATCTTTAAAATTAATTTTGGTGGTTTTGGGAAGTCTTATATATATTGGGTTTCAAATAAAGCATTTGGGGAAAAAGTATCCACGCAAGTTGGGAACTTGCAGTATGAAATCGGTGGGTTTTGAAAACCTAATCCAAATAAATGCTTTTTGGCCAAGATAATATTTTGTAAAAATAATTTTAAGTCCTATTCACATTTCATGATCATTGCACAAGAGTTAGGATCAAGGAAAAGAGTTCTTGAGGGTAGGAGGATGTTTTAAGAATTATAGAGCACCAACAAGCAAGCAACTAACACACACGTCAAGCATTCAAATGCACTCAAAAAGTTTTAATTGGCCCTAATTTTTGAGTGTTGTTATCTTAGTTATGAGGCAAAACACAGGGTGTGACAGACCTACCTCCCTTACAAGAATCTCGTGCCCGAGTTTCCTAGGCTAGGTGCTGAAAAAGATGCAGACATTTAGAGGTGAGGTAGTCTTCACGTTCCACGTTGCTTCTGCTCCAGCGTGGTTGTCCTTCTGGATCTTGAAGTACCTAATGATATGTGTTCGAGTGCATTGTTGACTTCGTCTAAGGGTCAACAGGGTTCTTGTAAAATGCTAGGCTCGCCTAATGCTCAAGGGTTTGGTGAACAAGGTTCTGGCAGGGCCTGGCTTGCGTGTGTATCCCAAAGTTAGAGAACCTGGCGAAGGAGGGTGTCTATGTGCTGGTCCTGGGGTTGTTAGTGACATCTTGATGCCTCATGTTAGAATATAAGGGGTCAAGGTTGTAGCTTCCTTTGACAGGGAATTGGTGACTCTGTTGGAATAGTTGATCTTCCGATGCTTGTGGTCTTCATCCTTGAGAGTGTTGAAGCGCGTCATCGTGGGCTTCTCTTTGAGACCTTCTGCTTGAGTAAGTTGCCCAGGTAGATTCTTCATTCTTCTTTGGTCGTTTATCTTCATTTTCATGGACACACATTTCTAGAGGGTCTTTGAGTGTTTAGTCTACTCATCTCTCCATGGCAAGGTCTATGCTGAGTCTCATCCCTAAGACTGAGCTTAGAGACTTGGTGTCAAAACGGGTTCTACCATATGGGAATGATAAGCTGACTATTTAGAGTATAGATCAGCCATCTAATCCCCAAGGTCCGACGATTGGCAAGTGGGGTGAACTACCTTTGACAGGTAGCTTACCATGATCGAGTCATGGTTTATGCCCTAGATTGTCTAAAAAGGGCTGATAACGAAGTCATGAAGGTTGTCCACTCCATTACAGGCATCTGAAGAGAGTAGGGATGTCATGCTCATCGTACACCATCAAAGTGGTGGAGTGAGGGGTGTTATCAGCTCCTCGGATCCTTCTTAGTCAGGAACTAATAGGTGATTGATAAGACAAGGCGCTCTATAATCCTCTTGATGTGTAAGGGCTTCATCATGCTTGGTCATCGATGCTTCTTGATATAGTCTAGTTGATGTAGCCGACAGAGGAGTGGTGGTTGACTTCTTTTGCTTCTTCTTTGTTGTTGTCATGGCTTCGCAATCGCAGTGGTTCTTCATCTTGCTTGGGCAAGAAAGTCTTCTTCTGTAGGGAGGGTGCTTCGTAGGGTCCAACTCCTTCAAGGTGAGACCTTATCTTCAAGAGGCATGGTAATGGGTGTTCCTGGGGCTTGTCCGAACAGGACTAAGGTGTTTCTTCCTTTCATTGGGTAAATAAGTATGTCATCCATGAGGATAACAACATATTCCTCCGAATACCACATAAACACATTGCTCATGGAATGCGTGAGAGAGGCGGTCGTTGTTCCGGGTGGTCACTTGTACATGGGTTTGTGGTCCAACCTAATACAGGTCCTAGTGGCCACCTTCCCTATGAACATGTCGGGTGGAGATCGTGTTGTAGCATCGGCCATAGTTAAATGACTCAGAACCAAGACCTATGGTCATAACCTGATCACACCATGGTTCAGCAAAGCTTAGAGGTTTCAAGGAGCTTAGGATGTGAGTGAACGTCTACCATCTTATCCCCGAGCACAGTTCTTAGATGCCAACAATACTGCATATTATTCCAGACAAAAAGCATCCTATATCATCAAAGGTATCATCTCATATAAGTCAACTCCAATATTACACATGCTACTCATATCTCCAAGGTTTTGAGAGAAGGACTATACCGAAAATCGCATATGTATACTATAGCTAACTCACATATATCCCTATATAAAAATCCTCGGGATAATTTACAAGCCGCTAAGCTTGATCGTGACACTACAAATCCAAGTGTTCAGCTAATATATCCAAGGTCTGAGATGTTGAATCTCTATGCTAAGGAAACATGTAGTATACCAATCCGAGATAACTTTTCCTTCCTATGAATCCAGTTAAACGATCCACGAATATCATCCACTATTACATGATCCATTACTGCTACAGATCCAGCATCGATGGCGTCCAACATAATCTCCTCGAGTTCAAATAATCCACATATCATTGCAAGGACTATTGTCATGAACTTCCAATCTCATGGCCAACTATACTCCAAGGTCGAGCTTATATGGATCCCTAAATTATCCCGAACATCATCCGATTCCTTCTACTACCATCCACCGAGAAACATGGTATCATTATCAATATCATCGAACTAAATCCAAATTACTTTGAACCATGTGGTTTAATTGATCTCGAGCACCTATTAGAATCACCTATTTAAATCCAGGGTTTACATATAGTAAGAATTCCCTACTGGTTACCCCGGTTACTATTGTAACATCATCAATCCACTATCAATATTATTGCCAAAGTCGAGTCATTTATCCACCGGTAATTTCTGGTCGTGATCACAATCGTCCTACTAAATCCAATTGACTCAAGGGATAAGTAAGTTATGAAACTCTATTAATTTGATCCACCAAGTCTGTCTATCAACATAAGGTATCGCAATCCATCCAAGGGTCTCAACTACTTCCTCAAGATATCCATTACAACCTCGCCAAATCATTGTCCACAAATCATATACCCTTAGAATGGTCCTTCCTATGGCATCAAGGTTCTAGTGCTAGCGTAAGAATGGAGAATGTTTGTTCACTATGATCACTAGCTCCATAATGAACCTAGTGCAAAGCAGGGTTTATTGAAGCTCAATAAGTGCTCTGCCAAATCTATGTATTAAACATGTGATCAGAGGCTTGTGCTAGGGGAGCTTTTGAGGTCTAGGTTGGGAAAGGGAGGGGTTTCCAATCTTGAGGGAAGAGCCTAACCCTACGGGGTTGCGTCTGTTTGAGTATGTTTTGGTCATAGTCTTCAATGCTAGTTGTCCGTCGAGGTGGATCCTTTGCATCTTGTATTGCTGGTCTTCAGTTGACGAGATGGGGGAGAGAAAGAACCTAAGGGGGTGGTATAGTGCAAGTGCAATCAAGCAAGTGCCAAAAAGGCCAAACACACACATCAAGGTAAGGAAGGTGATATAGTTGCGCACTTGTTGCCTGGGGCAAAAGCGTGACTTACACCAAAGCACAAACAAGCAAAAAAAGCAACACATCATGGTTCCATCAGAACCATCATACGGACTCGACTTCGCATAGGGGACACATGACCTATACTACCCTAGGGGTTCTTGGACTCGGTAGTCGTGCTTGCTTCGTGTCTTGGAGAGGAGTCCGCTTAGACTTCGGGGTCTTCTTCGGGTGTCGCTATGTCTCTGGTTGTTGTTCATCAAACGATCCTGGTTATGCCTGAAGAGTCCTTGATGACTTCGGGTCTGTTGAGTTGACGACAAAGGTGATTCTTCACGGCTATTTTTGACAGGGTCTTCTGGTGTCCTCATGATCGTGACAATACCTTCTTGTCTTCTGAGACGTCGAGCATTCCAGGTATGCAACCTTCTATGCAATGTCATTAACAAGGCATGGTAGAGTTGTATCATGCCGGCCATGTGGACGATATCATCGGCACCAAGAGAGGGGGATGCTGAGAACTGTTTTCCTGGTCACTATAGTGAGGAAGACCAAATGGTGAGGTTCTCATCCACCGGTGGTTACCGATATAACATCGAAAAGGATAGGGTTGCTCTATTAGCGATGCATATCATGACATTGCATGTCTTGTGCCTTGGTCATCGAAGGCCAGGGTGGCATCATCCTGGGGCTGTGTCGAGGGTGTCACTATTATCTATGTCTTGGCATCCTCCTTCGAGAAGGTATCTTCTGTTGGTAGCTCCTTGTCTAGTGTCACCAACTTGGGTCCAAGATATGTCGGCAATCGTCTAGCAAGATGGCTTCCTTCTAGGTTACCCACGAGGATTACAAGGAATCCCTTGGTCAGGGGCACAAGGGTAGTAGCGACCATTTGCAAAGTTTTTGAAAAGCACACGAGGAGAGCTAAGAGAAAAGTGGTGGGAGTGCTAAGGCAAAACCCTTTGCTTCCTTTGGAATTTTAGGAGAGGCAAGAAATATAGAAGCTTTCTAGGTGATTTTGAAGGGTCTGGAACAATGGTTTTGTCCTAACTAAAGTCCATGCTAAATAAGGGCTTCCTACTATTAGGATGGCTCTGATACCAGCTTTGTGGAGACCCCGACTCATAAGTCGTGATCACTGAATGCACGTGTACAGTGATCCCAGAGATCAATGCTCGCTGAACACACAGAAGCTAAATAACAAGAGTCTTACATACTTCCATACCATCTTACACAAATAAAGACCATGGAGGTCAAGTCTTACGTAGATAGGGCCACAAAGGGCCAAACACTTAAACATAACAAACAGCGGAAATCTTGATCGAAAGTGTGAACCCATGCCATCTGCCTTAAACCTACAGGCATTCTGACTAGGAAGCGTCCTAGTTCGCATGTCCGTCACCAATGAACTCTTCACCATATTCATGCTCTTCCATGCCTGGCCAATCAAATAACCAGTGGCAAGCCAATGAGTACTTTGAATGTACTCGCAAGCAACCCAGGTCTAGAACAAGGCAATAACAATGCATGATATAGCACTAATAGGTAATTTTGCATAAAGATAATTTTTAATACAATGACATGATCAAATAACTTGTGTAATAATGCATAAACAGCTGGTACACATCCATATGAACAAGTTACAAATATCATCATAAGCAGGGGTTGCACATCTCATGTTCGTTCATCACATCAAGTCATCAGACTTATCTCAAGTATCATCCTTTTGTCGTCTGCACACATACACACACCAAGGTTCTGTCAACATCTGGACGTGGCATAAGCAACACCATGCAACTGTCCTTGACCAAGGACACTGCTATTAGAATAGTTTTACACTCTGAAGAGGTTGTGCTCTTTACCCACAAGACTCGGGGAACTTCCGTGTCATCCACGACTCGCGATATATTACATACCCGAGGTAAGCACCCGAACAATGCCTTTCCCATGGTGATACTAAACAAAGAGTCCACTCATTGGTGCCATCCCTCATGATATACATCACACATATCATCCATGAGGGCACGCAACGGTGTGCCCGGTGCATGTAAAGATAGTGCATGGCCTTCCACTTCAGGATGACCCCGTCTTGAGAGTGACCACTTCACTCTCGCCACTGGTAATGCGAGCTCCCTGCTAGCACCAACCATAGTAATCAACAAAGCCCCACCCCATAAGGGGTATCATGGTCGCACATGTATGGTTGGGACGGTCGAGAAATCTTAAACCCTCCATTTTTGAAAACACACACACTCACTTGATCCGGTACACCACTTCCTTCTCTAGTGGTTACCTAACTCATCATCATCTCCCTCGGGCATTAGTGGCACCCGACGGGGTTTTCGAAAAATCTTTGAAATCATTTTGTTTCCATCACCATGCATATACCCATCCCATTTGCGTAGCAACTACTAAGAAAACCTATCTACACCCACCCGCATAACCCTCATAAATAGGTAGGGTCATGCACGATGCAAGTTTTGACGGGAAATTATCGGAGGCATCCCACCGAAGTGGCCACCACATCAACATGATCAACATAACGGAAATAAGTGATATATGACATGCAAATAAAAGGGTTCATAGTCACGGTCAAAGGGCTGCTTGCCTGGCTTAGTAACGTCTTCGAGGTCTTCACACGCTTCTTGTCCACTCCGAGCACTCCGTCTATTTCGTCAACTATTGCCGAAAACAACCGCAATAAGAAACACAATAGGCAGAAAATAAAATTGCTCTATAAATAGGAGTTTTATCTTTCTTGGACATCTCTGGTCATAAGAGAAATAACCAAGGAGGTTTTGGTGGATGTGGGTTAAAAGGGCAGTTTTGAATGGTGAAGGTAATGAAGGTAACGATGATCTTATAAGATGTCCACTGAAAATATTTTTGTAAAAAGTAGTGGATGGATCCAACAAATAGGGCATGATTTTAGAAACATGTGGGAAGTGGTTTCACTTGATTTGGAGTTGGCATGATTTTCCTAGGGATTTTCAAAGTGTATCATACATGAAGAAATGGTCCAATATTTTTCATGGCAGAATAAGATTAAAACAAAATGTTCACCACCTAGTGCATGAATTAAGATACACCTAGGAACTTGAATCACTCCATTTCGAGTTGATAAGAATTCCCTAGGAATTTGCAAAGTGGGGTTCTACATGGTTCAAATTCAAATTTGAATTCGAACTTAAGAGAAAAGATTTATGGAAAAAGTGCAATGCACTTATTTGGTTAGGCCAAGATTTTAGAAGCTTGTAGAATTTTGAATCGCCAAATTTGGAGTCCAAATTAATACTCTAGGATTTATTTTCTCTCTCTAGAAAAAAGAAAAGGAAAAAAGAAATTTACCCAGATGGGCTTAAGCTACGCATCAGGCGCAACATAGCTTCATAGCGCACTAGGCCAGGCCCAGCTACTCGCGGGCGTTAGTGGAGGGGCCACGTCAAAGGCGTATTCCGCCCAATATGCCTTCGGGCTGGGGAAGCGCATTGTGGTCGGGCGCGTCCACTTAAAGAGGGGGGCCAGGGCTGTAGCCACTGGCTAACGAGCCCTGCCTAGCAGATCTCCTCCTACCTCCCGCCGACACAGAGTAAAGGCAGGGAGAGAGACTAAGCCCGCATCGGTGCTTGGTCCGGTGGCTCCGGCCAGCTTCGGCGAGGTTGCGCATGTTGGCGAGCCCTGGGGCTCGTGCCCATCCAGGTGTCGTGCTCCCGCGGGGAGGACCACAGCGACGCCATCTCAGGGGGGCCGCTGAGGAGGACGTCGGCCACCACTGGCCTCGAGCGTACGACGTTCCAGGAGGGAAAGTAGGTAGTGGAGGGGCTCTGCGGTGGCTAGGGGGGACACTGGAGTGGGCAGGGACAAGGGGGAGCTCGGCTTGGCGCAAATTTTGGGCCAAGACCGCCGGAGGGGCTTGGGCCATGGCCGTCGATGAGGGCCAGGGGGTAAGTGGCTGGTTCGGGAGGTTCATAGGGGGATAGGGGGCGAGAGGAAGGCAGAGGTGAGCTCGGGAGCGATTTTATAGGCGGGGCGTGGTGCACCATGAGCTCGTGTGCCTGCTCGATCACTGTAGTTGCTGGAGGTCTTGGGGAGTCGTGGGAGCGTGTCTACGGGCTTCATGGACGAGGTCCATGTCTAGGGAAGAGGATAGAGGGAGCGGGGGAGCACTAGGGGCCTCGTGCATAGGCCACTGGCCGAGCCGAGCGACTTGGCACGCGCGGAAGGAGGAGAGAGAGGAGGGGGACGACAAGCTGCCGTGACGAGGACGTCGAGGCCGACCAGCTAGCGAGAGGGAGGGGCTCGAGGTGGTCGGGGCTGGTGATTGGGGGCGGCTACAGTGCGGATGCGCACTGTAGCGCTCTCTGGAGCACAAACTTTGCATGCCATGGCATGCCACCCGTGTCCTGGTCGTGGCCACCTTTGTCCACAAGTGCCAGGGGGATTAAACAAAGGGGGAGGGAGCATAGGATGCTCTGGAGGTGCCTTAGGTGAGGAGGAAAATTGGAGAGAGATGGATCATTGTTGTCTAGAGGTGTAATTGGTGGTTTTACCCCCTTTAATGATTGATCCATGGCGAGGGAAACTTACTGGAGGTGCAAGGTATCTACAAGAGACTTGGTAAAAAATTCAGGTTAAGGAGATCAATGGAAGAGGTGAAAACAACAGTTTTGGTTTTCTACTAGAAGGTGTTTGTGCTAGTTTTGAGCTGGTTAAAAGGCTCTCCTTGATATGAAATTTAACATGATCAAGTTATAGGTGGAAATGAGGTTTATCACCAAGTTTGGACTTATGTGATGAAAGCTACCAATGTAAACTTGGTAAACCCTAGAAATGGACAGAAATGGGTTTCTATAGATCTGATCATGTTAAGGCATCCTCCTTGATGCTCCACTTGGTGTGGATGCATGATTGGAGGATTAGATCATGTCCACAAAGTTTGAGCTTAAGGGGAGACCGTTGGTAATGTAGAGTTGCTCAAATTTGCATCTGGACAAAGAGGGTTTTGGGATATTTTGGTGAACGAAAACAATTGGGATTGATATGAAACTTGGCAAGATGATCTCATATATCATATGTGACATTCTAGAATTTCGTGGATTTATTTGAGAATATTTCTTATAGAAATGTTTCAAATGCTTAAAATAGGCGAAAGGGTTTTGAAGGGTTTTGTCCAATATTTTGAACATGACCATGTGTTTAAACTCTTATATATGTACAATATATGTCCACTGAGTTTTCCTAAATTTTATAAAATATTTTTAAAGCATTTAAATAATTTTTTCTATAAAAGACCATTTCTGGTCTTAAGAAAAAGCCTTTAAATAAAATAGTAAAATAATATTTAACATTGATATTTGGTGGTTTTGGGAAGTCTTATATATAGTGGGTTTCAAATAAAGCATTTGGGGAAAAAGGATCCACCCAATCTGGGCACTTGCAGTGCAAATCTTAAATCAGGGGTTTTTGAAAACCTAATTCAAATACATGCTTTTTGGCCAAGATAATATTTTGTAAAAATACTTTTAAGTCCTATTCACATGGCATGATCATTGGACAAGAGTTGGGATCAAGTAAATGAGTTTTTAAGGGTAGGAGGATGTTTTAAGAATTATAGAGCACCAGCAAGCAATCAACAAGCAAGCAAGTAACACACAAGTCAAGCATTCAAATGCACTCAAAAAGTTTTAATTGGCCCTAATTTTTGAGTGTTGTTAACTTAGTTATGAGGCAAAACACAGGGTGTGACAGGACTGGATTTCCACGACCTTCCCCCGAACTCCTTCGTGCACATATCGGCATTTATCATTGTCCGCGAGGCCTTTCTGCGGGTCGAACCGCACTTCGGCCTGTGGCTCAAGGTCTTCAACGTCAAGCCAAAGACCTTTGCATGCGAGCACGCGAACTATGGGTGTGGGGGGTAATCAGCAAACTCCCCCGCGTCGGATGGTCGACTAGCACCTTCATCGACACTATCAAGATCTGGCAAAAGGAGTGGTTTTATATCACCGAGCCAAGGGAAGAAGGTCACGTTGCTCCAGCTGAGTTCAGATCCCGACCCGCCACAAGATTGACCTCATGGCTTCGGAAGGGCCTTGACTGGGGGTCGCATGCAGAGGTGGACAAGCTGCAAAATCCCATCACCTCGATGATCAAGGCCAAGATCAAGATGGTTAACATGATCCAAATCATGCTTCGATGTCGCATCCTTCCCTGCCAGCGCTAGGACTCCCCCATGTGGGCTTATCAGGTTGATGATGAGCCTACCGTACATCAGCTCTTCCGCACCACTCCGGAGAAACTGTGGAAGGCATTGTTCAAGCCCCGGAAGAGCTGGCCAGCCGAGAAGGAGGATTCGGGCCTACACGCCGATAACCCTCCTACCCAGGTATAATATAATTTCAATTGATCGGCTATGTTTTCTGACAAAAGGACGGAATGCATTTCCCCTTATCTTTGCAGAAATGGTTGAGCAAAGCTACATGAATCAACTGCTCAGCACCACAGCCTGAAGACCCCAGGTCAAAGCTGTTGTCGCAGATGCTCATCGTGGCGCCGTACCAGGCACCATAAAAGGAAGAGAAGAAGGAGAGCAGAGAAGGTCTCCGCATAAGGTACCATCCGGACTTTGAATCCGAGGAAACCCATGCCTCCTCTAACCATTAGGAATAGCATGAGGACGACGAGGAGGGGGATTTCCCCCTCACAAGAAAGAGAGCGGTGTCACCTCCTCTTGCCCCAAAGTGGGCACGTCGGCCGATCTTGGTCCTGCCCGACGATAGTTCGGACTCGGACGCCAAGTCCAAGGATTTTGAGAAGGTTTCTGAAAGTCAATCCCACATCTTGAAGGTAAGAATCTGAAGACTCCCTGAGCTATTTATGCCAAGTTTTTAATATTATTAATGTGTGAGCGCCTTTTGATCCACAGCCCACCATGCATTCTCCCCACCGATCAAGTTTCGAATGGGGAGACTCCCCTCGCCGAGCCAGTGGAGAGTGGGACCACGTCGCATCCAACACCTCTATGGGTCATGAAGGATGTCGCGGAGGTTTCATCCCGCAAGGCTCCCTTGGAGCCAAACACAGGCGATGGGGTGATGATATCATGGCCGAGGTTAATGCCTCAGCCGCCGAAGACCAGGGGAGGAGCCCCTCCCATCCACTAAGGAGATCGGATAGAGGGATGTCCAGTCTCCTCCGAGGTCACCTCCGGAGAGCACCACGCCTCCGGAGCCTCTGGTTCAATCCCTGGTTAGATATCAGACTAACCGATCACCACCGGCGCCACCAATGACTGGGTGGTCCGTCATGGAGGAGGCTCTATCGAGTGCCTCCATCTCCGAGGATCACCGCACCTGTATGGCGCGGTTTTGCAAGGCATTCAGTCCGTTGATAGCTGACTGAAGGAGGCCTTCAATGGTCTCCTGGTGGGCTTCTAGGTGAGCCACATAATGTTCTTTTCCTAAAATTTTAATTTATTAGGTTTGTGTTATCATTGTATATAGCAGCCCCCGAGCCCTGGGTGAGTTTAGAAAAACTCACCCGAGGGTCAAATACAAAGAAATGATCGAACAATGTATGATACATTATTCATGCCATAATATTCTAACAACCCTTAAGAGGACCGAACATAGGGTCATGGTCTTGACAGTTCGGGGATTTGAACCCATATAAACTAATAAATATGTGTTGTTTGCAGGCTTCATCATCAGCGGCCGCCGTGAATGCCGTAGAGCTTGACGAGCTAAATCGGAAGATCAAGAGCTTCGAAGAGGAGCTTGATGCTATGAACAAGAGGTTCGATGAGGCGCAAGGTAAGCCGAATTGTAATATCTGAGTTTTCCATCATTAGTGATTCACACTGTTGACTTAGTATAATTATATGTTTATTTCTTACACAGCCTCGTCGAAGGAGGTCGAGAAGCTCAAGGCCGAGCTGCAACAGATGAAGCAAGAGGTCGTGGACGAGAAGGCAGCAGCCGCGCTCTTCGCCTTAAAAACCGCGAGCAATAAGCATGAGGCTTGGGTAGTGGAGGTTCGGCAGGAGCTCAAGGATGCCAGCCAAAAATGTGAGGACCTTGAGCAGAAGGGCAAGGAACAAGCCATCAAGCTATCCGCGCTAAAATCCGGCCTTCAAAAGGAGCGGGTGGACAAGCGGTTCTTTGAAGAACAGATTCACCAAGTCAAGGCTATCACAGATGGTAAGCCATATTTACTACAGTGTGCTTAGCAGGTTCGCATTGCTCACCTAGGTGTGGTGTTCCTCAGGCGCCAGCTCAGATCTCCTGAAGAGTGTAGTGGACGCGGACCAATTCTACACTTCGCGAGAAGAGGGAGATGAGGCTCAACTCTTTTGGGAGCAATTTGAAGCCCCCGAGCGCTCTCCTCTCCTCATCGAGCAGATGAAGTAGCTAATGGAGCTACACCGGATGGCGGAGCCAACCATGAAGGATCTCTGCATCAGGCTATGGCCCGACGAGCTGTTGCCAAGTAGTTACTTCGGCCTGGTGTGGAAGCTGAGGGACGCTTCGCCTTAGATTGATGCGTGAAGGTGTTCTTCCTGCATCGAGGGAGCTCTGAGGGACTTTGCAAGGGCCAAGGTGCACGGGCCGGGGCTTGATCCTACAAACATATCTACACTCCTCTGCCCCCTGGAATTGGGCATAGGTGCCCTGAGCGATACTTCTCCGTAGTGATGGAGGGTGCTCGGGCGATAGAGTCTCAATACTCGAAAGATAACTTTCATGAATAAGCGTGTTGTAATATGTTCAAAGACCTTTTAATGCTTTTATGGTTATGATGCATGGTTTATTATGTCTTTTATGTTTTGCATTCGCTATGACTCCAGTGTGGACGTTTAAACTGAAAGTTGCAAGTCGTCGGCTTCAACCCCCATGTAGATACTAAGCGAGGTGTCTCTGCCTCCGCACAGTGACCCTTAGCCGAGCTATCAGTACCCGAAGGCGGTAGTGTGAGGGGGACAAGGCAATCAGACTATAATGTTTTATTTCTTTCACTTAGCCATAGGAGCGTGAAAAAGGAATGCGGGGGGCTAATGACTAGACCCTAGTGGTTTGTGATGTTCGGATGAACCGCGGCTAAAGCCAGCATCACAACGTTTGTACGAGTATGAAACCCATTGTATGGCACGGAATAACCTCTAACGAAGTTTTTAGTATAGTACTTATGCTCGGATTCGCAGACCGGTTCTCTATACTATGACAGTCAGTTTTCGACTTTCTCCCCTGAGGTGCTTGACCAGGCTAGCTGGAAACACAATCCTAGTGGTTCTCCCTTTGCCCTTTTAGCCAAACGAGCGGAACGTAAAGGGGCAAGCATAGGAGTCAGGCAACACAACTATTGACCCAAGACATAGTTCGGAACCAATGCATATAAAGCGAACTCCGAGACGCCAAACACATAATCGACTGTGCTTAGGGCGATATTTGAAATTCGAGCCCCCGATCTATTAGTCGGTTGCATCGTAATGTGTATCGAACAGTTTCACAAGAAGCGTTGATGAGGGAAGAAACAGAGTATGTACCGAAAAAGATAGCGAAGCGGCCATGCATGATGGTCTTGTATTTGCTCAGTAACTCTTATAACTCAAATTGCCAAAGCCACTGTTTACAGGTACTGGAAGATGAAATATAAAATTTATAGGAGGGGCTATACTAGGGATCTTCTATGGGTGGCCTAACGTCCTCGATGTGCCCTGCCGCTTATCCGCTCTTGTGCCTCCTAGGGAGTTGCATTCCTTTATGGGTGATGTTGTCAGTGAGCGGACCATGGAAAGAAGATCTTGAGAAGATGTTGAGTTATGGATGGGCTTTATGCCTTAGCAGGTCCTTGATGTCCGAAGACGTGAATCGGTAGTAGTTGAGTCTAGCCGGACACTTATTCTTTGATAGTTGTTCCCCACTGCTGCCCATGGAATCTTTAATGCAAAGTTGTGCCTTCTTGGCACGTGTTTCATTGGCATTAGGGTTGTGCAATGGGAAGCGTGTCCCTATTTATGGGGAGAAGAAGGCTCTGGGAGTTTGGGCTGAAACCGGGCTCGCTTGTCAACCTTACGTGCCTTTACGGTGGATTTCGACGTTTGCCGATCGTCATCATAGTGGAATTCGGCCGGCAGGGCCAGTGCATGCTCCTTAGTTCGGAGGGAACGCTCTGTGTTGTCGTTGACAGTAATGACCCCCTTGGGCCCGGGCATCTTGAGCTTGAGGTATGCGTAGTGTGGGCCGGCGTTAAAGCGAGTGAACGTTGTACGGCCTAGCAGGGCATGATAACCGCCGCGGAAAGGTACACTGTCGAAGATCAAGTCCTCACTTCGGAAGTTATCGGGTGAACCAAACACTACTTCCAGGCTCATGGAGCCCATGCACCGGGCTTCGTGTCACGCCCAAGATGCGCGCCTATCCATTTTAAGGCACGAGGGCCTCGCAAGGGATAGAGGCACATCTTCCCGTTCGCAAGTATAGTATCATTGCATCATACATTACAGAAGAGATGAGAATACAAGTTGGCTTACACTCGCCACATACTAAATTACAATTCCACACAGAGTTCAAATCATCAAGATGAAGACAGGGTCCGACTACGGACGAAACCAAACGATAAAAAAATAGATGCAAATGACACTATCTCGCTATCCCAAAGATCACGACCATGGACCCCTACTCGTCTGGATAAGTCATGTACATCCTGCCTCTTTCCTCGTCATACTCCCACTGGAGCTGGGTCAGATCATCCTGCACGAACTCATCTGCACCTGTACGTGGAGTGTTGTAGTAATCTGTGAGCCACAAGGACTCAGCAATCAAGCGCCCGGGTACCGAGACTATACAAGCTTAAAGAAAGGGATGGGGTATGTGTTTAGTTGCAACAACACTAAGCATCTATGGTGGCTAAACTTACGTAACATGAAGTAAATATGAGTGGCCTACGAGGAACGATCGAATCTAGTATGACCTCTGTGAGATCCTGAACACTTACTTACGTCAATCATAATCCCACCGTGTTCTCTCTCGGATCATGTTCATGAGCAGAGACGATCACGGTTACTCACATCGTTGGTGTATTTTAATTAGAGTTTACTTCAAGTTTACTATAACCAGGTGTTAAACAAATATCCAAGTTGCCACATAACCGCGGGCACGGCTTCTCGAAAAGATTTAACCCTACAGGGGTGCTCCAACTAGTCCATCACAAATAACCACACTCAGCAGGAATAGCCTCGATCATGGATCTCGTGATCATCACAAGCAACTCCAAAGGAATTCCAACACCTTGAGATAACCCGAAGAAAGTTAGAGTCCACACGCAAGACACTCGATAAAGGTAAAACAAATCCAGCAAGACTTCCCGACGTGTCGACGAACCCGATAAGAGCCACGTATCTCATTCTCAGGACACGACCGGATGAGCGCAGCGTACAATGGCCTGATAAAAATCTCCCGAGTTTCCCCGGGTTGGCCCCGCACATGACTCTAGTTTGGACCAACACTCATGAGGAGCACTGACCCGGGGGGTTGATTATTATCCACGGGGTTGCAAAGCCCTATGCAAATTTTAGTAAGTTATTAAGAAAATGTAGTACCAAAGTTGGGTCTTGCCAGACAAGTTTTAATCTTAACCGCATAAACAAGGGGGTCCCCATAACAACCCCGAGCATGTTAGGAGCGCAAAGTATGGAAAACATAACACCGGTAACAAGAAACTATGGCGGTAACAGCGGAACAAAACACCTAGCAAAAGGCCAAGCCTTCCACCAATACCAAGATATATATGTGCATTAAATTAAATAATAGATAATATTGTGATATGCCAAATCCATGTTATCACATGGAACAACCTGAACCTACAACTAAGAACGCTATAAGAGGGGCTGAGCAGCGGTATCTCAGCCAATCAAAGGTTTGCTAGGATGTGGAGGGTTAGAGGCTATCATGGCAATTAGGAGGCTGATATTCAAGTGGTAGGTAGCGCAATTGTAACGATAAGGGCGAGAAACTAGCAAGCAAAAATAGTATCGGGATCTGGGTATGATCATCTTGCATGTTGGTTCTTTAGTGGAACAAGTAGAAGGATCCTCGTAGTTGTACTCGCCTGGCTCTTCGTACTCAGGTTCAACGTTCGCGTCTACCCAAAATAAATAGCAAGAATAAACAAACAACCATGGTTAAATGCACAAACAAGAATGATGCATGCTTAGGTTAAGTGTTTCAACATGGCAATCCTAACTAGTCATGTTTCACATGCAAGAATTAGATATTAATGAATCTGGACAGAACCTTATGTTAAATTATCTAGACATTCATGAACATGGAAAATATGGATGCATCATGTGAAAAAGATGAAAATGCATATGAAGAACGTAGAAACGGAGTTACGGTTCTCACGATACGCTCACGACAAGGTACGAAGGCAAAATACAAGACAACAAGGCCATGGGCTAATTCTTGGCATTCCAAGGTAGCCACTGGTTAGGCAATGAAAAAACAACCACAATAGAGTCAAATATCAAGCAATTGCATGGAGTATAGCTCCCACAAGTCACTAAACAATAAAACAAACAATCTGCCACAAAACAGCAACATAGCAACTTACACAGCCCACAACTTGAGCTACAGGAAACCTACAGCCACAAACAAGGCATTGACAGAAACTAAATAACATGCTTATCAAATTATCCAACTACACAAACTGGAAAGGAGGCACACATCAATAAGCATGAAGCTATCAAGTTGGCATGATGAAACAGTTTTCTGGGACTTAGTGAAAATAACAGTTTTCTGGAATCTGAGTTAATCTGGTAGCATGTTGACAGCAGAAGTTAAAGGTGTTAGATACTACCTATTGTCATGAAAATTAACAGGATGGTAGTAGACAACATCTACTTCAAAATACTAGCACTGAGCATGAGCTAATTCTCAACATAGCACAAGATGGCAACCACTCTTCATGGCATAAAAATAACAGCAGATTCTCAGACTTGGAAATATTTAGCATGGTGAAAACAGAAACATCAAGTTAGCTACTTTGCAGCAAGTTTCCCACTTATATGGGTGATTCTCATGTCAAACAAAAATACCATGGCATAATAGACATAAAACACTAACTCTTCCATGTTAGCACATGCCCCAAAGAAAGCATGGATTAAATAATGCAAAAACGACAAAGTAGCATCACAGCAGAAAATGACAGTTTTATAAACTTGCTCAAAAGTGAAATCTGATTGCACCAATGGATTCCTTGGCTCTTTCTACCCCAAAATCATGTGTCATACTCATATCTACATGTGGAGCAACATGGCACAACTAAACTAGCAAAACCACCACCTACTCTTATAGGTTAAAACTTACTCTAAATGGACATGAGCATAATTGACATAACCAGATTTGGAAATTGAGCTTAAAATAGAAATGAGCTATCAATCCTACAAAGCATGCATATACCAACAAAGGGTATGACAAGTGGGGAAAAGGACCCACTTGTCACCCACACACACATACACTCTACACACACCACTACATAAGGATACACACACATGCTCCATATGCCTAAGGGCATATGAGCACAACTGACTCATGAACATACCCCTATGAGGGGGTGTTCATCCACACACACACACGTGCACCATATATGCATAAAACATATAGGCACATACACACCACCACACATGTATAAGTGCACATGGGCACACACACACACTCACACACATGCTCATGTGTGTGTGGGTGTTCATCCACACACATATGCACACATATATGCATAAGGCATATAAGCATATGCATATGCATATGACTATACACTCACACACTCTCACACACACATGCACACATTCATATGTGCACCACACACATGCACTACACACACTCTCACACACACATATACACTCACTCACATAAGTGCAATCAGCCACACACACACACTCATATATAATACAGAAAATAAAATATACATACATGCATATATATATATATGTGCAAGGAGAAAACAAAATAAATAAAACAAAAATGGAGAAAAAATAAAACAAAAGGGGGGAGGGGTTCGGGTCGAACCCACGACCACCTGGTCGATTCCCCCGAGCCACACCACTGTGCTACACATCGGCATCTGACCAGAGGAGGGCATCGCAGCTCTAATACACGCACACACACATACATATCTGATGAAACTGAATTACAGACGGCCACGGCGATAGGCAACGGCGGCGACGCTACACGGCGGCACAGCGGGTCTCCAGCGAGGGGAAGCTACTGCGGGGCCTACTGGAAGCTATGGGGGTCCAATCCCCTGCTCGTCTTGCGACGAGGAGGACGGAGGCTATGCCCACAAGGCGTTGCCTTGAGCGGAACGGCGGCGACAAGAACAGCACACGACAGCGAGTTAAGCACGGCTACGAGAGGGGAATATCACGGCGGCTCATCGAGGGGGAGACGACGATGACCCTGATCGCAACGACGGGGAAGAAGAGTCGAAGACGCGACAGTGACGAGGTGGAAGAAGACCGGCGGCGACCTTCGGAAGCGCGTCAACGAGGAGGAAGAAGGCCTCGCCTTGGAGCTTCCCATGGCGTTCTAATAGCGGGAATGGAACGCGGGGACGATCCGCGTTCGCCATGCCATGTCCACCGGGGACAAGGCCCACCGGAGACGCGGTGACGGCGGCGAAGACGACCGGCGTGGCACTGGCTCTCTCTCTGAATTCTCTGAATTCTTACCTGAAAAAGGGGAAATAAGAGAGGAGGGAGAGGAACGGAAAGGGAGAAGGGAGCTGCGGCGACGCGGGGGGAGAGAGGAACCCTAGCGGAGGAGGCACGCACGCCAAGGGGGTTTAAATACCCTCGGGGCTGACGGCGACGGATGGCGAAAAAGGGGACGGTGGAGGCACGCTCTCTTTGCTCTCTCACACGCTCACTAACGGAGAATGACGGGGCAGGTGACCGCTACCTCGAGCGGGCTGGGCCGCGAGGGAAGCAAGGCCCACTCGCACACTCTCTGACAAAACAAATAAAACAGGGAGCTTTTCTCTTTTTCAAATCACAATAACAGAAGAAAAAAACAGAGTAAAATAAAGGATTTCTGTGCAGAACAAAAATACTTTGACAAAGAAAAGAAAATGCACTATTAACTAAAAATATCAAGATGATTTTTTGGACAAGTAATTTAAATACTTTTAAAATAGACAGCCCCCTGTTATTTTAAAACTCCAAAACATAAAAGCTCAAAACAACAAAAGACCAACACTCACATGCCCAAAATATTTTAGGCTAACACTTGAACATCTTTAAACAATTTTTAAAGCAAGTTAAATTTGTTGATAAAGTAACATGGGAAAATAAAGGGCATTGGGTTGGGTTTTGTTGAACAGAAAAAGAGAGGGGAAGAGAAGGAGGTGCACCACACATAATCCAACCACAACACACAACACAAGGCCACACTCACAAACAAGGTCACTACAAAAGCAAAGACATGGCATGATGGATGCATGATGCATGATGCATGAATGCAAGAACAAGACATGGCATGACAAGGTGCAAACACATTCATTACTCTCATGACAACAAGGTTCATACAAGAGATTACATGCCATAAAAGGTAGGGACAACACTTGGGCTATCACACTTCGGCGCCTGGGATCACTCGTTTAAAGGTAGTGCTACTAGGTTTGATCCTTGATAGATCTATACATATCTTTTTCACCGTGTCTGAGTAAATCAGATTAAGGCTACTCCCCCGTCCATTAGGACTTTAGTGAGGTGATACCCATCTATAATGGGATCTAGGACGAGGGCAGCTGAACCCCCATGACGGATACTGGTCGGGTGGTCACGTCGATCGAAGGTGATTGGGTACGCCAACCATGGGTTATACTTCAGGGCTACAGGCTCTACAGCGCCGACCTCTCGAAGGGCGCGCTTCCTCTCCTTTTTGGGTATGTGAGTGGTGTATATCATATTCAAAGTTTTTACCTCTGGAGGGAACTGCTTTTGTCTGCCATTGATCGGACCGCGGGGCTCATCATCGTCCTTGCTGCATGGGCCCTTGCCTTGCTCTCGGCTGCGAGTTTGCTGACCTGTTTGAACACCCAACAGTTACGGTTGGTGTGGTTGGCGGGCTTGTCTTGGGTGTCATGGATCTGGCAAGGCCTCTCCATGATTTTATCCAGCGGGGTAGGTCCGTCGCGATTTCCTTTAGGAGGCTTCTTCCATTACCCGGGTCAGGAATTGCGGAAGCTAGCGTTAACAGCCATGTCATCGGCATCACTATTGCTGTGTCGGCGCTTATTTTTGTGCGTCTTGGTTTCCCGTTTGCATCCCGAACTTCGGAGGTTCCGGGGTCTTCGGGGTTGTGGCTCCATCTTGCTAGCCAGTTATCCTCGCCCACGCTAAAGTGGTTCATGAGTGATGTAAGGGCAGACATTATCCTAGGTTTATCCAGACCGATCTGGCGAGCTAGACATTCATCTCGGATATTGTGCCTGGAGGAGGCTATTGCCTCGGCATCCGGGCAGTCAACGATCTGGTTTTTCTTGGTCAATAAACGATTCCAGAATTGTCGAGCGGACTCTCCTGCCTTCTGGACGATGTTGCTTAGGTTGGAGGAGTCCGGTGGCCGTACATACGTGCCTTGGAAGTTAGATCAGAATGCATCCTCTAGATCCTCCCAACACTCGATGGAATTTTCGGGGAGGCTGTTTAACCAGTGTCGAGCTGGCCCCTTAAGTTTTTGGGGTAGGTACTTGATGGCGTGGAGATCATCTCCTCATGCCATGTGGATGTGGAGGAGGAAATCGTCGATCCATACTGTTGGGTCAAATGTTCTATCGTATTGCTCTATGTTCACGGGTTTAAATCCTTCTGGGAATGGATGCTGCATCACCTCGTCGATGAAGCACAATGGTTGAGTAGTGCCTCTAACCCGAGCTATGTCGCGCTGGTAGTTGGCATTAGTTTTGGCCCTGTTTCGTTCCCGACCTCTATTGTTGTTGTCGAGCTAAGGCTGGTACCCATCCCGTCTATCGGGTGACACTAGTAGAAAACAGGGAACTAGTCATGGTTCCATAGGGCCTTTAATCCCGGTTTTGGAACCGGGACAAAACATGCGGGACTAATACCCAAAACCTTTAGGCCTGGTTCGTAAAGGGGCTCCACGTGGCCGCTGCAGGGTGCCCAGGCAGGAGGACCTTTAGTCCCAGTTGGTAACACCAACCAGGACCAAAAGGCAGCCACGCGTCAGGCGTTGGGGTTTTTTTTGGAAGGGGATTTAGGGGTTTTGGAGGGTTAATTTAGGGGTTTCATATTGTGTTTGCTAGCTAATAGAGAGAAGTGACCTCTCTTTCTCCGTGCTTGGTCGACGCTAGCTAGTATACATATAGGGAGAACTCGACTTTAGCTAATAAGCAAATGAAGGAAACCATTAATTACACAAGATCGTCATGCTGAACATATATAGAGAGAAGTGACATCTCTTTCTACGTGATTGGTCGAATAACAAGTTTCTGTATACCTATACGACGCTACTACATATATACAATATAACATCTCTTACAATCCCTAACATCATCTACCTAAGATCCAATCACAATTCCACATGGTATTCTCTCGCTTCAGGTATGACGTGCTCAAGAAAGAATCCCGCCAATTCCTCTTGAATTGCTCGTATGCGATCATGTGGTAGGAGTTCAGCCCGCATCTGGCAGATCTAATTTAAAGAAAGGGTGAATACATGCATATATATGAATGAAACTCAACACAATTCATTGTAATATAAAATAAAATTGTGAATATTATTTACGTACTTCAAATTGTTTGTCAGAGAAGCCCCGCTAAGAGGTCAAGTAGCGAATGAACTCGCATAGGTAGTATCCACATAAAACAGTCTCGGATTCCTGGTACAAGCACTTTACGAGAATAGAGTTCAATCAAACTAATAAGCAAGCATGGTAATGTTATTGATGAAAATTTGAATCAATTAGAGATATGCGGATCTAGCTAGTACTACTTACTTTGGGGTGTGTAAATCGCAGCTCTTTGTTTAGACGAGAACCTTTCGGGTGAACTTTTTCCAAACCCTGCCAGGCAAAGAAAATGATTACTTGATATCAGGAAATGAACGAAAGTTGTCGATATGGTCCCGGTATTGATTGAACTTACTTCTGGAGCATTGCAGTCATGTCAGCATAATCCTCATGATCTTTACGTCTTGAGTCTAAGACAGTTACTAATGCCCCGTCAAGCTTAATGGGTAGCAGAATAAAGTGGTAATTGTGCACGCATATATAACTCATCAATTACATTACTTAACCTCGAGTAAGCGAACCCAAATATGCAGAAGACAGTAACACTCACTTAAGTTGTAAGGAAAGAGTATTTCCCTTTTGTTTGATGTCTATGGAATGAATTTAGCAAGTTCTCCTTGGTATCTTTGACTCTGTTTCGTACAATCCATTCATTTACGGAATCTGGGCTAATGAACCCAATGGTGAAAATTCCTGCTTTTTTGCATTCGACGATCTTCAATCTGCGTAATATAGTGAGGATAATTATATATACATGCAATGAACAAAATGAGCTAGAGACTTAACTATAGAAGTAATACTTACAGACAGTAGCAAGTCATGAGTTGTTTGTTGAGGGCTTGTTGATTGTATAACTGAAATAACTCCACAAATTCAATAGGCATGAGGTCGAGTCCAATGAAGTCGTGCTCTTTTTTAATTTTGATATACATACTGTCTTTCCTAGACTCCCTGTAGGTTTTCATGTACCACTCATGCAATTTGTACATCGTCATTGTTAGATGAGGATGATTAGGTTTGACGAGAGGCTTCCCGTGCTCGTATCTAAAGTCTTGTACTACTACCTTAGCCGTTTCAAAATGTACATCATCGCCCAAGTAATCACCAGGATTGGTACCGGGAATTAGCACCGGATGATTAGTGATATTGCTAGACACCTTGAGCGGGGGGCACGATTGCTTCTACTGTTCGCCGAGCTGGGGAATTGTTTTCCCACTTCGTCGTTCTTTGACTCTTGCAGCACTGGAAAGTCGGAAGTACTTCCCGAACGCTGCGCTTCATTATATGTCTTTAAAATACAGCGGACATAGTCTGATGGCAGCGGAGGCGATGATGGTCTATTCAGGGCATCCACAGTGCGCTTCGCTTTCACCGGATCTACCGTTTCCTTCGGAGGTGGATGTTTCCGTGCAAAATGGGACTTCACTTCGACTTTACTGATGTCATCGTTTTCTTTGTCAGTCCTCTCATATGGTAACTTTGGAAGAGGCTTGAGTCTTGGACCAAATTTGTATTTCTTCCCGCCTATTGTACTGCTAGCGCCAGAGCGGCGGCATCTCTCTTTCGTCGTGGCTAACGCGTTAGAGGAGGCGGAGTGGCCTGACGCACTGGAGGAGGAGGAGGAGGCAGAGTGTCCTAATGCGTTGGAGGAGGCTGAGTGGCCTGGCACGTCGGAGGAGGAGGAGGAGGAGGCGGAGTGCCCTGACGTGCCGGCGGAGGCTAGGTCTGCTCAGGCTTCCAGTTTGGAAGCTTAATGTACTCCTTTCTCCATAGACAGTTACTCCTCTCAGCATTTTCTATAAGAAGAATATCTTCTTCATGTGTAGGGTTGTCAATCTCTAGCCCCTCATATCCATCCATTATTTCATCCACCGTCACAAGAGCATAGCCATGTGGAATCGGACGGCAATGGAAAGTTCCCTCAGCTCGAGTAGGTAGAATAGAGTCGACCGCCGCCTTGAAGGTCACGTTCTAGCATCTCGTCATTAGCTTGCAATGTTGAGCCTCCGTGATACTATCCACGGGGTAGCGAGAAGCCGTGAAATCAGGTTGAACGAGCTCTGTGGAAGCCATGTTGCTTCTCCGTTGAGATGGTGGGGTAGCTTCTGGGGCGGCGCCGAAGGAAGGATCTTCGTACCGCTCAGATGGTTGGCCGGTAGCTCGCTGGCTCTCAAGTTCCTCTTGTTTTTCTAATTTTGCACTCAGCTTCTACATTTCGCTTGTTTCCAGTTTCCTTTTTCTCTCTCGGCTTCTATAACCATCGTTGTTGGGAAACCCATGCTTCCATGGAACGGAGCCTGATGTACCTCGTGTTCGTCCAGGGTGTTCAGGATTCCCAAGGGCCTCTGTCAGGTCGTCCTTATCTCTCCCGAGAATGAACGTCCCTTCCTGTGCTGCCTTGATTGCTGCCTGAAGCTTTGTGATGGGTATTGCTAGTTGAGCTTTCATCCAGACACACTTCCCTGTTTCTGGGTCCAAAGTTCCCCCAATCCCGAAGAACCAAGTCCTTGAACGATTTGGCCAGTGCAATGTCTCTGGGTGGACATTCTGAGCAAGTAGGTCTTGCAAAGCTTTGTCCCACAACGGCGGGGCTTTGTAGTAGCCACCTGACCCCAAGTGATGGTGATACTACTTCGCTGCAGCATTTTTCTTGTTTGTTAGTGACATTTTCTTACTCTTCTCCGATTTCTTGTAGGCCACAAATTTGGGCCATTGATCTCTTATCTTCTCATATCTTTCTCGACAAACTTTGTGTTCAACTCTTTCTTCCAGTTCCTGAATAGTTCTACCATCTTCTTAAGGGCCCACGACTTGACCTTTCGCTCTATAACTGGGTTATTCGGATCCTCCTCTTGCGGTAGGCTGAAATTTCTCATCAGCTCAGTCCAAAGATCATCTTTTAGTCTATCCTGGACATAAGAAACTTCGGGGTCCTTATTATTCTTATTCCATTGATGGGTGCTGATCAAGACATAGTCCCAACAAAAACTCCACATTGATGTACAAATCTGTCCTTGGTACGCTTGGGCGCAATCTGTTGGCCATCGTTCGTCTGTGATCGTGAACATTTCATCCTAGCGCAACCTTTTCTTTGGGACTCATCTCCTTACCTCGCTGGACTTTGCAACAGTTGAGGATCCCTCCTCCGTTTGGTCACTAGAGCCGTGATCATGACCTCTTGCCTCCGCCATTTGATCACCGGAGCCATGATCATGATCTCCTTCCTCCGCCATTCGGTCATCGGAGCCGTCATTATCTCTTGTCTCCTCCATTGTTGGATCACCGGAGCCGTCCTCTCCTTCCTGACCATCAGTGACGTTGAGATGCGCCAAGGGATTATACCAGGCACGGATTATATCCCCCAACAAGTCTTCTTGTTCTGTGTCTCTGTGATCCATAGTTTCTGCAAATATTATGACATGGCAATATACAAACATGAGATATGGAAATCAATACAAGGCATTAATGCAACAATACGGTCATATAATATCACTAATACATCATCGAATAGTATCACTAATACATCATCGAATATTATCACTAATACATCTCGAATATTATTATATAATATCACTAATACATATGTAGTTGACGTCTAGCGACGCAGGCGGTGGACACCCAAAGATAAGGAACTATAACAGGATCATAGCTCGAGTGAGATTCGTGAAGAACCAGCCAGGTATTGGAGAACCTGGCGTCCAACGCAGCCATGTAGCGTCGTATGTGCTCGTCCTCCTCTCTGACATAGTGACATACCACCTCTGTGGGGGCCGGATCCCTCTACACCGACAATGGTCCACACGACCGCCACCAAAGAACCTCCGGGTTAACAACGGGACCCTGATTCTCACCAAGCTGGGCGCCCTGGAAGGCAGCACCTCCCAGTGCCAGCTCGGCGGAGCCCAGTCCCAGACATGGCGCCTCTCAAGCAGGTGGTTGCCATTGAGTCTACGACGAGGATGTTGGCTGGGCATCATTGATTCAACGGCTACGCTATGCAACTAAACATTTAAACATATAAACACCATATATCTGTCTAATATAAATCGTCGATATCGTCAGGGACTCTCGCTCCCTCACTGACGATCGTCGAGGACTCCTCGATATTGCGTCACCGATAAAACAACTAAAACATAAAACAACTAAACAACTAAAACAACTATAACATAAAACAACTAAACTAACTAAAACAATATGAACACTTAATTAACTAAAAAATTAAAACATAAAAAAACTAAACAACTAAGACAACTAAAACATAAAACAACTAAAACAGCTAAATTAACTAAAACATAAAAACTAAATTAACTAAACAACTAAAACATAAAACAACTAAATTAACTAAAACATAAAAAACTAAATTAACTAAAACAACTAAACAACTAAAACGATCGTCGGGGAGCTCACCGGGGGGTGACGAGGAGAGCGGCGCGACGGGGAGAGCGACGACGACGACGGGAAGAGCGGCGACGGGGAGAGCGGTGATGGTGACAAGCGGCAACGACGTCAGGTTAGGGCGGTGACGGGGTAGAGGGTGGTGAGGGCAGTGAGACAGGGAGAGCAGCGATGGGGCAGAGGGCTACGAGAGCGACGCGGCGGGAGAGAGGCAACGGCGGCGAGGGCAGCGGCGGCGGGTCGGGGCATCGACGGGGCAAAGGGCGGCGAGAGCGACGACAGGGAAAGCGGCGACGATGGAGAGGGTGATGGAGTCGGGTCGGGGCGTCAATGGGCTAGAGGGCGACGAGGGGGTCGACTGCAAGCTTGGGCAGCCTGGTGGCGTCAATGTGCTCGGTGTCGTAAGGGCAACTGCAGGTGAAATCTGCAACTTTCCCAACTTCCGCTTATATATAGAGACCTTTAGTCCCGGTTGGTGGCTCCAAGCGGGACTATAGGGGGGTATTAGTCCCGGTTGGAGCCACCAACCGGGACTAAAAGGCCAATTTCGGCAAGCCAAAGGGAGGGAAGTGGAGGCCTTTGGTCCCGGTTGGTGGCTCCAACCGAGACTAAAGGGGGGCCTTTAGTCCCGGTTGGTGCCACCTACCAAGACTAAAGGCGTGGCGCAGCGGTGTCGAATACCAGTTTATAAGCCCCGCTATGCCTTAGCTGTCGAGCTCCTCTCTAATGCAGGCTGTACAAGCCTTAACTTTGCCACTGCCATGTTGGACCTGCTGGGCCCGCGGGCTTGTGTCCTTCCCATGTTGAGATGGGTTTCTAGTCGTATGCAGGCCGTGGTGGCCTAGTAGGCAGCATTTATTTTTTATTTTTTATGTTATTTTAGTTCACTATTAAAGCTTTTTAGTCCTGGTTGGTGTCACCAACCGAGACTAAAGGGTTGGCGCAGCGGTGTGGTGGGAGTTTAGTCCCACCTCGCCAAGCGAGAGGCACTCGCACGTGTTTATAAGCCCGCCCCTCTCTACGTTGTTAGTTCCTCTCAAAGTGAAAATAGATGCCCTTATACAGAAAATTCGACCTAAATTTAAAATGCTAGTTAGGCGCCTAACAAGCACTTTGAATTTAGGTCGAATTTTCCCTATAAGTACATCTATTTTCACTTTTGCTATATTTATGTTAATTTTTGCATATTAAAAGTTCTTAACAAAAAATACTTTATGAATATTCTTTTTGCTATTAAAGTTTTTAACAAAAATAACTTTGATAATTTTAGTTGCATAAATTTTATATAATATTAAGTTAAATAACTTCTATCGGATGAAAACACATCTATTACAAAAGGATTTCAATTTTTTAAACATATTTGAACACAAGAATTTTTCTGCATTCAATATGCACCATTCAAAGCGACATCATCACTTTTCAATCCTTTTCTGATTTCATTTGCTATTTTTCATGCATCTCATGATTTATTTTGAGCTAAAATGACCCTGAATTGAAAAGCACTGCAAATGAACTCTGAAATGGTCGAAAGTTGGCATGGTATCATCATTTCACCCACATAGCATGTGCTAAAAAGTTGTGAGGGTTACGGCAAAAACCAGATGCACTTCGTGTACAAAATGGACAATCTCATTCGGAGTATCAGGCTTTCGAACAAAAACATGTCTATTACAAAAGAATTTCAATTTTTAAAACATATTTGAACTCAAGACTTTTTCTGCATCCAATATGCACCATTAAAGGCCACATCATCCCTTTTCAACCCTTTTCTGACTTCAATTGCTATTTTTCATGCATTTCATCATTTATTTTGAGCTAAAATGACCTTGAATGTAAAAGCACTGCAAATGAACTCTGAAATGGTTGAAAGTTGCCATGGTATCATCATTTCACCCACATAGCATGTGCTAAAAAGTTGAGAGGGCTATGGCAAAAACTGGATGCACTTCGTGTACAAAATGGACAATCTCTTTCGAAGTATCATGGTTTCGGATGAAAACACTTCTGTTACAAAAGGTTTTCAATTTTTAAACATATTCGAACTCAAGACTTTTTCTACATTCAATATGCACCATTCAAAGCCACATCATCCCTTTTCAACCCTTTTCTGACTTCATTTGCTATTTTTCATGCATTTCATAATTTATTTTGAGCTAAAATGACCTTGAATTGAAAAGCACTGCAAATGAACTCTGAAATGGTTGAAAGTTGGCATGGTACCATCATTTCACCCACATAGCATGTGCTAAAAAGTCAAGAGGGTTACAGCAAAAACTGGATGCACTTCGTGTACAAAATTGGTAATCTCTTTTGAAGTATGACGGTTTCGGACGAAAACACGTCTGTTACAAAAGGCATTTCATTTCTTGACATGTAACTGCAGTGATATTCTAGATCAAAGTCATCATCATAATAGTTGTGGAGAGAAAGTCTTCACTTTTTTTGTTTGCGTGTGTCCCTTGCTTATTGCACCGTAACCATGGATAATCTTCATTGTTCAACAGGGTGCTTGGGTTAGCCTTCACTTCGAAGGGAGGAATTTCATGAAACTTTTCATAATCTGCAGACATGTCTTTCTTTCCCTCCACTCCCACGATGTCTCTTTTCCCTAAAAGAATTATGTGGCACTTTGGCTCATCGTATGATGTATTCACTTCCTTATCTTTTTTTTCTCAGTCTGGTAGACATTTTCTTCACATAGAAAACCAGCGCCACATCATTGGCTAGGACGAATGGTCCGTCTATGTACCCAAGATTGTTTAGATCCACTGTTGTCATTCCGTCCTGCGGGTCTACCTGTACCCCGCCTCCTAACAGATTGACCCATTTGCATCGAAACAATGGGACCCTAAAAATCATGTCCATAGTCAAGTTCCCATATGTCCACTATGTAACCATAATATGTGTCCTTTCCCCTATTGGTTGTTGCATCAAATCGGACATCATTGCTTTGGTTGGTGCTCTTTTGATCTTGAGCGATCGTGTAAAATGTATTCCCATTTATCTCGTACCCTTTGTAAGTAAATATAGTCGAAGATGGTCCCCTAGCCAACGAGTATAGCTCATCTGCAATAGTGGTGTTACCCATGAGATGTGTTTGCAACCAACTGCCGAAAGTACTGATGTGTTCACATGTAATCCAGTCGTCACACTGCTCTGGGTGTTTGGAGCACAAAATATTCTTGTGTGCATTGACATATGGGGTCACCAAGGTAGAATTATGTAGAACTGTGTAGTGTGCTTGAGACCAAGAATGCATGTCCCTACATATTATTGAGTCTGGCTCTAGCGTGCCTTTTCCAAACAGTCTCCCCTCATACCGCAATTGAGGGAGACCAATCGTCTTAAGGTCAGGAAAGAAGTCAACACAAAACCCAATGACCTCCTCTGTTTGATGGCCCATGGAGATGCTTCCTTCTGTCCTAGAACGGTTATGAACATATTTATTTAAGTCTCCCATGAACCTCTCAAAGGGGAACATATTGTGTAGAAATACAGGGCCCAAAATGCTAATCTCGTCGACTAGATGAACTAGGACGTGCGTCATGATATTGAAGAAGGATGGTGGGAACACTATCTCAAAACTGACAAGACATTGCACCAAATAACTTTTTAACCTTGGTAGGATTTCTGGATCGATTACCTTCTGAGAGATTGCATTGGGGAATGCACATAGCTTCACAATGGCTAATCGAACGTTTCCGGTAGAAGCCCCCTCAATGCATCCGGAAGCAGTAGCGTCACAATCACGTGGCAGTCATGAGACTTTAGGTTCTGGAACTTTTTCTCTGCCATATTTATTATTCCCTTTATATTCGACGACAAGCCAGACAGGACCTTCATACTGAGCAGGCATTCAAAGAAGATTTCCTTCTCTTCTTTGGTAAGAGTGTAGCTGGTAGGACCTTCATACTGCTTTGGATGCATGTCGTCTTTTTCGCGCACACGTTGCTGGTCCTCCCGTGCCTCTGGTGTATGTTTTGTCTTTCCATCACTAGTAGAATGTCGATCAGTAGTCCTGGTCGGGATGTGCCTTTAGTACTGGTTCCCCAACCGGTACTAAAGGGTCGGGACTAAAGGTCCAGACCTTTAGTACCGGTTGGACCACGGATCGGTACTAAAGACCCACCACGTGGCTGCCTGCGTGGGCTAGTGGTGGAGGACCTTTAGTACCAGTTGGTGATACCAACCGGTATTAAGTGTTACCAACCGATTTTTAAAATAATTTTTTTGAATTTTTTTAATTTTTTTCTAATTTTCAAAACTGTGAATTATCTGACAATTTAATCTCTAATCACCCCTCACTCCAAATCATCTAACTTCCTAGCCGATCACCCATCCTCTCACTACTCTAACCCAAGCACGCTTAACTTTCGAGTTCTATCACCCTTTGTTTCCAAGTCTGCACTTGTTGTTTTCTTGACAGTAGTAAGCTATCAATCCTATTAACCCTTAGGTCCTGATGTCACATTATTTAATTTTTTGAATTCCAAACAATTATTAAAATAAAATAAAATAAATAATAATAATATTGAATTTCTATGAAAATAAAATAAGTAATATTATTATTTTATTCTTTTTTGCCATATATTCAATTCATATGGCATGATTAATATCTTTAAATCTGTAAATCGAAATTCAACAAATAATATATCCATTATTATCAGAAAAATGTGAGGAATCCAAATATGACATCATTTATTTATTTTTAAATAATTTTTTTTGATTTTGTAGGGAAAAAATCTTCTTTTTGAAATAACTTTTTTTACTTTTAGGATTTCGAGAATCTGAGAAAACTTCACCGGGTAAACCCCGGTGAAATCGAGTCCCAATTTTTCTCTAGTTTTTCTGATATATTAAACTAACCCCGGTGATCCTCTAACATGCGTTTCAACTTCAACCTATCCTTATCATTTTCGCAGTTTCTCTTTGCATCAGCAATGACCCGACCCAAATCATTAGCGGGCTCATCCGATGCCTCTTCTTCAGCTTCCCCCATTAATGCCTCTTCTTCATCTTCCCCCATTGTTGTATTGGCGAAAGGATAGTTTTCATCATCCTGTTCTTCTACATTGTCTTCCATTATAACCCCTCTTTCTCCGTGCTTGGTCCAACAGCTATAGCCGGACATGAAACCGGACTCGACGAGAGATGAAGGAGCAAAGTTGCTAACCTTTATGAACACTTGGATAGATGGGGTGCCTTTAAATCTTGACAAATCCTTGCCAAAATGGAGGATGAGCTTTGAGCAAGAAGAAGAACAGGGGAGAAAATAGAGAAATGATCTTCCACCTCCTTCAGAAGGGTTTTATGCCACACTATAATGTTTGGACCAAGCACGGAGAAAGAGGGGTTATTATGGAAGACAACGAAGAAGAAGAGGATGACGACAACTACCCTCCCCCTGAATACGGTGACGCTGCAATGGGGGAAGCTGAAGTTCAAGAAAATGAAATGTCTTTTGAAACAGATGAGTTTATGTCCGAAACCCTGATACTTCAAAAGAGACTGTCCGTTTTGTACACGAAGTGCATCCAGATTTTGCCATAACCCTCTCAACTTTTTAGCACATGCTATGTGGGTGAAATGATGATACCATGCCAACTTTGAACCTTTTCAGAGTTCTTTTGTAGTGCTTTTCAATTTCAAGGTCATTTAGCTCAAAAAAATCAATAACTGCATGAAAAATAACAAATGAAGTCAGAAAGGGTTGAAAAATGATGATGTGGCTTTGAATGGTGCATTTTGAACACACAAAAAGCCTGGAGTTCAAATAAGTTCAAGAAAATGAAATGCCTTTTATAACAGATGAGTGTATATCCGAAACCCTGATACTTCGAAAGAGACTGTCCGTTTTGTACACGAAGTGCATCCAGCTTTTTCCGTAACCCTCTCAACTTTTTATCACATACTTTGTGGGTGAAATGATGATACCATGCCAACTTTCAACCTTTTCAGAGTTCATTTGTAGTGCTTTTGAATTTCAGGGTCATTTAGCTCAAAAAAATCAATAACTGCATGAAAAATAACAAATGAAATCAGAAAGGGTTGAAAATTGATGATGTGGCTTTGAATGGTGCATTTTGAACACACACAAAACCTGGAGTTCAAATATATTCAAGAAAATGAAATGTCTTTTGTAACCGATGAGTTTCCAACCGAAACCCTGATACTTCGAAAGAGACTGTCCATTTTGTACACGAAGTGCATCCAGCTTTTGCCGTAACCCTCTCAAATTTTTAGCACATGCTATGTGGGTGAAATGATGATACCATGCCAACTTTCAACCTTTTCAGAATTCATTTGTAGTGCTTTTCAATTTCAGGGTCATTTAGCTCAAAAAATCAATAACTGCATGAAAAATAACAAATGAAGTCAGAAAAGGTTCAAAATTGATGATGTGGATTTGAATGGTGCATTTTGAACACACAAAAAGCTTGGAGTTCAAATAAGTTCAAGAAAATGAAATGCCTTTAGTAACAGATGAGTTTCCGTCTGAAACCTTGATACTTCGAAAGAGACTGTCCGTTTTGTACATGAAGTGCATCCAGCAAAAAGAATGAACTAAAAACAATCAATTTAAATATTATTTTATGAACTATAATATTCTTCAATAGCAAAAAGAATCAACTAAAAAGCCTTTATAAAACTCTAATAGCAAAAAGAAACTCTAAAAGCTTTTATAAACCTCTAGTATTTTTGGAACTACAATTATATAAAACCTAAAAATTACCATATATGTAGGAAGTCTTTAGTACCGGCTGGTGACACCAGCCGGTACTAAAGGTTGCCCTTTAGTAACCTTTAGTACCGATTGGTGTCACCAGCCGGTACTAAAGGTGCACGCGGGCCCCAAGTCTGACCAAAAGCCTGCCACGCCCCTTTAGTACCGGCTCATGACATGAACCGGTACTAAAGATTGCTCACGAGCCGGTACTAAAGGTTGCCCTGCTCCTAGCGTTTGGAGCCGGCACGAACCGGGACTAATACCGTCTTTAGTACCGGCTCGTAACCAGACCGGGACTAATGCTTGGGACGAAAGGTCTGTTTTATACTAGTGCATACACTCCCAAGAAGCCTAGCAGGTTCACGCAAAGATTCTTCATCACGTGCATCACGTCGATTGCAGAGCGGACCTCTAGGTCTTTCCAATAGGGTAGGTCCCAAAATATAGATTTTTTTCTTCCACATGGGTGCGCGTCCCTCATCGTCAATCGGAACAGATAGTCCGCCACAACCCTTTCCAAAGATTACTTGTAAATCATTGACCATATCAAGTATGTGATCACCAGTACGGAGGGCGGGCTTCTTCTGGTGATCTGCCCCACATTTGAAATGCTTTCCTTTCTTTCGACATTGATGGTTGGTCACAAGAAATCGACGATGCCCTAGGTACACATTCATCTTGCATTTGTACAAATATATACTTTCGGTGTCATCTAAACAGTGTGTGCATGCGTGGTATCCCTTGTTTGTCTGTTCTGAAAGGTTACTGAGAGCAGGCCAATCGTTGATGGTTACAAATAACAACGCATGTAGGTCAAATTCCTCCTGATCATTCTCATCCCACACACGTACACCTTTTTTGTTCCATAGCTGTAAAAGTTCATCAACTAATGGCCTTAGGTACACAGCAATGTCATTGCCAGCTTGCTTAGGTCCTTGGATGAGCACTGGCATCATAATGAACTTCCGCTTCATGCACAACCAAGGAGTAAGGTTATACATACATAGAGTCATAGGCCATGTGCTAT
Organism: Hordeum marinum; assembly: GCA_022496015.1. Lineage (NCBI taxonomy): Eukaryota > Viridiplantae > Streptophyta > Magnoliopsida > Poales > Poaceae > Hordeum > Hordeum marinum. The sequence continues at coordinate 304,492,069 of CM039673.1, forward strand.
GCTTGCTGCTCTACTCCCCAAAAGGAATAATGCCATCTGCACTTAAACCAAACCATACGTTCCTTGGGTCATGTAATGCCCGAATAATTAAGCTATAGTAATCCCACGCTAATGATGCCTTGTCATCGCCTTCACTATTGCTAATCCCTATTTTGGTTCAAATCGCGATGAAATTCAAAATTAAATTAAATTTGAAAATTAAAGTTTTCAAAATGCCAAGGCAAAATGTTTGAAATGCGGCGAGTAATGTTTAGGTAATTTTCTTTTAGAAATCAACTTTATTGGCGGTATTTAAATTCCCTAAATTAAAATATAACTAAAACAAGAAATTGTAAATAACAAAAGCTAAAACTAAAAAAGGAAAAACAACCCCCTCAGCCCAACTGGGCCGTGGCCCAGCCGGCCGGCCCCAATCGGCCCAGCCGCCCCACGAGGGTCAAACCCCTCCCACCTACCGGCACCCCCACCACATCCCCCACTCACCCCCCACCACATCCCCCACTCACCCCGCACTCCTCCCCCCTCCCCCCCCCCCCCCCCCCCCCCCCCCGATCCGATCTAGATCGGGGCCAGGCCCTGCCGTCGCCTATCGCCCCCTCCCCTATCGATTGCCGGCGCCCGAGCCCCATGCTCCCCCGGACGGACGTAGCCGATCGTCCCCACGTCGCCCTGCTGCCGCCTACCGGCATCGATGTCGCCCGCCATCGCCTCCCCATCGGCCCGGTCCTCCCCACCGGACTCCCTCATCTTTCCCTCGTTGGTTCCATGGCGTCTTGCCGCCCCCGCCACCCTGCAACGTCGATGAGCCCAACGGGCTCCTCCCCTCCCTTCTTCGCCCCCCCCCCCCCCCCCCCCCCGATCGGAGCCGCCCCTCCCCTTGCCCATGCGCCGCCGTTGGCCATCGCTGCTCCTCGCGAGGCCCCACTCCCCCACTTGCTGTTGTGCCTTCGGCTCGGCCGGTGCTCACCGCGCGGGCGGCCGTGGTCTTTGCCCCCGCGCGAGCCCTGCTCGCTCACCGCGCGTGTGCTCGCCCCACCCGTTCACGCCCACGCGCGCCTGCGGCCGCCCGCTACCCCCCATGTCGCGCCTCCGGCCACGCTCCGGCTCCCACCCATCGCCCGCAGCGACGTGCTCGCATCCTCCCCGTCGTGGTGCCTTGGTCGGCTCCCTGGCCGTCGGCGCTAGCCCCGCCCTCGACCGGTCGCCGTCGGGCTCGACCCTCCCCTTGCGTCGATTCGGTTAGTGGGGTTACCCCCACTAACCCCATCCCTATGTGAATGACGACGGGGGCCCCACCCCCCCACCCCATCCCCCCCCCCCCCACACAGAATGTTTTAAAAATAAGTAATTAGATAATTAATTAATCAATTAAGGTAATCAGGGTTAATTAGTTTAGTTTATTAACTGTGTTAGAATGACATGTGGGCCCAACCCCATTAACTCTAATTAATTTTGATTAATTAATTCTGTTAATTAATTAACCTAGACATTGTATGACAGGTGGGTCCCCCCTTAATTAATCTGATTAATGTTAATTAGACATTAATTAAAACTGTGACTATGACATGTGGGACCCACTGGCCAGTTTGACCAGTCAACAGGAATGTTGACTACCGATGTCAGCATGACATCAGGCTGATTTCATAATTGTTTAATGAATTAATTTAAATTTGTTTATTCTAGAATATTAATAAAACTTTAAAAATCAATATAAAATAATCCGTAACTCGGATGAAATATTTTATACGTGAAAGTTGATCAGAAAAATCCCACGAATCCGAATACGTTGTCTGTTCGTCTGTCACATGCCCCTAGGATGACGAACATGGAACTTTTCCATCGAATTCATCTGTCCGGTAAAAGCCAGAGACCAATATTCTCCCGCTCCGTCTGCGACGTGTAGCATTGCGTTAGTGCATGCCTGGCCATGCATATTACCATGTCATGCATTGTGATTGCATATGTGCTTTATATTTATTATTTCTTTCCCCTCTTCTTACCGGTAGACCCCGAGACTGACGCTGTTGCCGGGTACGACTACGTTGTTGACGATCAGCCTTTTGCCACAGAGTAGAAAGGCAAGCAAACCCCCTTGAGCATTCCGATATCGCCATTTCTTTCCCTCTCATTCTTGCATTAGATTTTGCTACTGTATTAGTTAGCTCCTATTCTGATGCATATCCTATTTTGAATAAACTGCTACTATACCTGCAATCATATCAACTGCTTAGTATAGGTTGGACGGTGATACCCCCAGAGACGCCAACATTGTCCCAATTGCCCCTGCTTTCACCTTAGACATCATCGAAGACTTGAAGATAGAACACTCGGTCATCATGACTGACTGACAAACCCTTACTAACCCATCACCTCACACCCCTTAAGTATGGCACTATAGAGCTACTATCGAGTGTCGAGGGTGATACCTCACTTAACACTCCCGATATTAATTCTGTAGCGTAGCTACTCGATCGTGGGTATCGAGGGTGATTCCTCCTTCCCAACTATCGATAGAGACTCTTGTCATACCCATACCTCGAGTGGGATTCATCGAGGGTGATTCCTCAGATATCCACTTGGCATATAACCACACAGCTACTACTGACTTGATATTGTACTAATGTGACGGGACTGAAGGTACAGGCGGTACCACCCTATTGAGGTGGACCTGAGTTCCCGGTAGTCTTGACACGGGTCAGCCCCAAGGGTACCCGTCTGTGTGACATAAGGTGGGATGCGCCGGTAAGGCATCCGAAGGGTTAAGATGAGGTGTGGGCGGGCAGGAGAGGCCCTTGCCACACATCCTCGGGACGGGGCGACGGGACCGCACTTCATGGGTCACGCTTGCCCCGTATTAAAAAAATGCTAATGGGTTGGGTAGTTGATCTGAGTTGGTTGTTTGACCTTTTACGCACCAAACCATCACGTGGGAGAAGTTATGGGTACTCAACGTTGTTGTATCAGCCAAAGCTCTTCGGACGTCAACAATGGAGCGGTGCATGCCGGATTGGGCTAGAAGGTACAACTCTTGGACTGGAGTGTGCTAGGTCTACTTCCGGCTGTGTACGCATTGTGCGGGAGTGCAAGGGCAAGTGGGCCCATGAACCTACACACTTAGGATTTAGACCAGCGGCCTGGCCTCTTCGTTGAGCCTAGGTGGGGCGACGACGTTTTGGATTCCGAGGCCGGGCATTACCTAGGAAAGTGTGTCTGGACGGAGGTGATCAAGTGTGTTGGAAATGCGGTGCACCCCTGCAGGGATGAATTCATCTATTCGAATAGCCGTGTCCACGGTAACAGGATGACTTGGAGTTGTACCTTGACCTTCTACAACTATAATTGTGACTTTAAATTGAAATGAATGGTGGCTCCGAGATTGCTTCCTCGCAGGGAGTCGAGGAAGAATCTCTCGGCGTGGTTACTTAATAAAATTGCTACAATAAAATATTGCTATATGTGAGTTACCAGTCTACTCTCTTCTAATGCTGCAACATGCTGAAGATGCTAGTCTTTGATAGGACTAGGCATTCCCCCTATTCTTGCTTTCTACAGTCAGTCCAAATATACACCTCATTCCTTGATAATGATGCATATTTAGTATAGTTCTGGTGTCAGTCTTGCGAGTACTTTGGATGAGTACTCACCGCTGCTTTGCTTCCTCTTTCCCCCTCGATGCGATTGCTCCATTCAGGCGATGGAGCCCAGGAGAGGGAGTGTGCCGGACACGACTGCTACACCACCGCTAGAGCCTACTACTACGTGGAGAGTGCTGATGCTCAGGAGTAGTTAGGAGGTTCCCAGGTAGGAGGCCTAGCCTCTTTCGATCTGCTACTTATGTTTGTGCTAGCCTTCTTAAGGCAAAACTTGTTTAACTTATGTATGTACTCAGATATTATTAGCTACTACTGACTCGTGCGTGTTGAGCTTTGTATTCGAACCCTCCAGGCCCCTGGCTTGTAATATGAAGTTGTACGACTTTATTTTGTGTCTAGAGTTGTGTTGTGATATTGATTAGTGAGTCCGTAATCTTGGTCATACGCATTGCGTGTATGTTTAGCGTACGGTCAAAATTGGGGGCGTCACAAGTTGGTATCAGAGATGACTGCCTGTAGGTAGCCCCCTTTCCAACTCCTTGGCCGAAGTTGAGTCTAGTACTTCAAAAACTTTTACTAACATTGTTGTGTAGCTTATGGGCCCACATCTCAATTGGGTGGTATTAGGATCTTTTATTCCTCGTGTATACTCTGGGATCTGATCTCTCTTCTCTTTATGGTTAAGCATTTTATTGACTCTAACTCTAGGTTCTCGTAACTACTTCCCCCAAAGATCCCCTCATTCTAGATGACGGCTTGATTCATCAGAAGACTCTGAAGATACTCTCTGATATTCTCCCGAGAACGTATGCTCATCGCGCTTGCGATTCCCTTCCACCGTCAACCCTTATGGATAACTACGTACAACTATCGTTCATACTCATTTCTAGTTGCTCTTGTTATTACAAGGGACATCAAATTTTCTTACTGGGGATTCGTTCGTCCTCGGTTGTCATGGGTTTTGCAAGTCCTTCAAATTGCGATTCGATCTTTCAAAATCTGGAGTAGCCTATTGCTCATGACCTTTCTCACCTGCTTGCATTATGGTTAATTCCATATGTCTAGCAATAATTAAGTAAATCCTTTGTGGTTTTCATTTGATTTTATCGATTCAGCCCGTGTGTGAATGCACGCGGTCATCAGTTGTTTATCATAAATTATCCATCTGTCTCAGACGTCTTTCCAAACATGAGTTGGTTCCCGACAAATCAACCTTGATTGATTGCCCATCTAAGTCCTTTCATCTTACTTGTATTTGACAAGAACATTTGTTTCCTATACACCAATTTGAAAATCTTGATTCCTTTGGTTAATTAAGCATCAAATTATTTGGATGTCCTATGATTTGGTGCCTTACATTCTTTCTCCCTCTGATTGGGTACCGATACTCACATCAGGTCCTTTGTGGACCACCAAACCTAGTGTTGGGTTATTATCCAATAGCATCCTTCAAATTCAAAATTCTTGTGATGTTCTTCTCCTGATACATGATGCCATTGGTAAATTGTGTCTTCTCCCTTTGATAAGTTGTATCCTATGCTTTCGTCAGCCATGCTCTGTTTGCAAGCATGTGTTAATTACTCTTGAAGTTGGTAGTATATGTTCCTAAGATGCCTCGATGGGTTGAACCTATGCCTTCCTTAATTCATGTGAACCCGGCAGTTTTCACGATTCATACTTTTCTAGTGTTTTGCCAGATAATCTTTCAAAACTATAATTCCACCAAAGGCGAGGTGTAAATGGAAGGTGAGGCATTGATGAAGTGGGAGTCGACCTTGAGCCTTGTGTTCATGCCCATGGAAACGATGTTGATCTTATCATAGAAGCTTCTCCCACAATAATCTTCCCTTTGTGAGTTGATCTTGTATATGTGATTTGGTACCTTCCAACCATGGTTCCAACAATGATTGTTCTTCTTTGGTCTCATTTTTGGACAAGTTAAAGCACTTGTCATCTGTAGATCAATACATGATTCCAAGCTTTAATTCTGATCTACATTCGAGTATTACCCCTGGTATCTCGAGAAAATCATGGAACTACCTAGCTTCTTATACTGCTCCTCACCAGTTATGTTTCCTTCACTGATTCTAGTTCCCTCATGTTTTGAGTTGTTGGACACTCAAGGACACCGATAATTGAATCGAGTCTGCATTGCGATTAAACAACTCTTAGTAATCTTCTTTGCTTATGAGTTTGTACTCGATCATGGCATTCCAAATTGTTAGGCTGCATCATCATTGTCATGCTAGGCTTGACCATGCTATGTCTGCCCTTCATCCTCGGAACACAATTCCAGCAGTGCGCTAGGATTACAACGAGCTTTCAGCCTCAAGTTGGATGTCTCGAAAGACAATTTTGATTCTGAACTAGCACTCTAATCTGTGACTCCAACAACCTTTCGTCTTGCCATTTATTTTCTTGATGTCGTCGCTGACCGATTACATCTTCAAGAGACTTCTCAACAATTGTGTTGTGATCATCGTCGTCTTTCTAAGCTTTTCCAGGATATCAATTAAATTCATGATGGGAAGTAGCATCCTTGCATTCCTTTCAAAATGCAGGCTTGTCTTGTTTTGGTTGAACCTTAAGTTCCTTGTTAGCCGTCTTGTGATATGTTCTATCTTGGAGTATTACCATCTTTTCCAATAATGACATGAAATTCGCACACGTCATAAAATTCTTGATATAGTGATACTTCTTGTCTCCGTTCTTGGTCCAAACATTATAGTGTGGCATGAAACCCTTCTCAAGCAGGTGTAAGTGAAGTGTTTTAGAGTTTGAGTAATCCTTTGTATGCCCACATACAGTACATGGACAATGCATAAAACCATTCTGCTTGTTTGCCTCAGCCGCTTCGAGAAAATTATGCAGGCTCTTAATATACTCGGAGGTGCGTCAGTCATCGTACATCCATTGCCGGTTCATCTGCATGCATTATATAATTAAGTGCATCAAAAACCATTATATAACATCATGAATAGAGAAGTGACCAAATTAATAGAAATTCACCATCACATTAAAGCCAAAGTACAGTAATAACCAAAATAAATACATAAAATTCATACATAGTTCTCATTGAACAACATATAGCTCTCTAGAGCATATAATTAAAACATACATTGAAACTATGTAAAAAATTAAATGTAACAACAAATGCAATCATAACCGCAACTAAGGTACCAATTGATCCAACGACATAATGATACCAAGCCTCAATATGAATGGCCTATTTTCTAATCTTTCTAATCGTCAAGCGCATTGCATCCATCTTGATCTTGTGATCATCGACGACATCGGCAACGTGCAACTCCAATTTCATCTTCTCCTCTTCAACTCTTTTTAATTTTTCTTTCAAGTAGTTATTTTCTTTTTCAACCAAATTTAACTTCTCGACAAGAATTTCTATGTTGGTTGGAATTTCCGGTTCACATAACTCCTAGATAAAAACATCTATGTCACGTTGGTCGGCATAATTGTCATAAACACTAAATGAAACAAATAGTAATAAAATATAATATACCGCATCCGAATCATAGATAGGACGAGGGCCGACGGGGGCGGATACCAGAACCATGGCACTATATAATAGCAAACAATAATAAAAGTAAGAAAATATACAAGTATCTATCTAAATCATACAAGTAAGATTTTTTTTATTTTAAAAAGAATATAATAACAAGAGGCTCACCACTGTGGTGTCAGCGTCAAGATCAGCACGGGCGATCGACGACGGTGACGATGGGGACGGGACAGGACAGACCGCCAAACCTAGACAAATCTTGAGGGAAATGGAGCTTGGAGGTCGAGCTTGGAGAGGATAAAGCTTAAGTGTGGCTTGGGCATTTCATCAAACACCTCATGTGCATAGGAGGTGAGAGCTAGAGCAACACACACCTCATGTGTGCACACACCAGCCGGCCAAAAATTAGAGAGTGAGCGGGCAAGGGTGGGGTATATATATATAGGCTGATATATTTAGTCCCGGTTGGTGGCTAGAACTGGGACAGAAGGTTGATCTCGGGTCCCGGTTCCAGCCAAGAACCGGGACTAAAGGTGTTGGGCCAGGAGCGAGGCCCATTGGTCCCGGTTCGTGTCTGGAACCGAGACCAAAAGTGTTAGGCAAACTAGGACCAATGGCCCCTGAGGCCTGGCCGACGCCCTGGCCTCACGAACCGAGACAGATGAACCGTTTGGTCCCGGTTCGTAAGTGAACCGGGACTAATACCCTTATCCTCGCCTCAACCAAAGCCATGTTTCCTACTAGTGTGAGTACCCTATGGATCCCTAGATGGATCTCGTATGCCTTGTTCTATAGTTCAGGTCATGTCGCAGGTCTAACCTGTCATCGGGCTCTATCGGCTCTTTTCCCCTTCTTTGGGGGTATCGTCAGCCTATAACCGGCATCGTCAGCCATCCTATCTCGTCCTCGAGGAGGGCGGTCTAGCTTGTCATATGGAGTATGTTTGGGAGACGGCGTATCAATAAGCTCATCATCGAATTGTGGCAGCAGTCGTCGGTGTGGATAGCTCTTGGGTTGGTCCAATAGACCGGTACCGTATCCTTCCTCAGCTGATAGGACCCTCGTCCATCTATCATTGAGGTTGTCATGTTCATCCTTAAGCTGTCGTTCTTTCACCATCACGCTTCGGGCTGTGGCTATAAGCTATTGCCGGAACTGTTCCTGATCTTCAAGGTTTTTGGGGATGGCGAAGTCTTCGGCTTTCGGGCTGTCCTCCTTCTCGGCGGGGGGGAGGTAGTTTTCATCCTCATCCTCAGAATCGTTTAGATCGTCAGGTTCGCGCTGATCCTCCAGTCTACCCTGATCCTCTAGCAGATGCTCGCGGATTTTGGGGTCGCCAAGGTCTTCCGAGGTATCATTGATACGTCCATTTTGCATCATGCTTTTATATTGATATTTATTGCATTATGGCTGTTATTACACGTTATGGTACAACACTTATGCCTTTTCTCTCTTATTTTACAAGTTTTACATGAAGAGGGAGAATGCCGGTAGCTGGAATTCAGGACTAGAAAAGGAACAAATCTGGGAGACCTATTCTCCACAACTCCAAAAGTCCTGAAAATTTACGGGGAATTATTTTGGAATATATAAAAAATATTGGGCGAAACAAATACCAGAGGGGGCCACGAGGAGGTGACAAGCCTGTCAGGCGCGGCCACCCCCCTAGTCGCGCCTAGGTGCATTGTGACCCACCTGGCAGGTCCCCGACGCCCATCTTCTGCTATATGGAGGCTTTTGACCTGGAAAAAATCATAAGAGAGCTTTCGAGATGAAACGCCGCAGTCTAGAGGCGGAACTTGGGCAAAACCAATCTAGAGCTCTAGCGGAGTTGTTTTGCCAGGGAAACTTCCCTCCCGGAGGGGGAAATCGAAGCCATCGTCATCACCAATGATCCTCTCATCGAGAGGGGGTCAATATCCATCTACATCTTCACCAGCACCATCTCCTCTCCAAACCCTAGTTCATCTCTTGTATCTGATCTCTGTCTCAAACCTCAGATTGGTACCTGTGGGTTGCTAGTAGTATTGATTACTCCTTGTAGTTGATGCTAGTTGGTTTACTTTGTGGAAGATAATATGTTCAGATCATTTATGAAAATTAATACTCCTCTTATTATGAACATGAACATGCCTTGTGAGTAGTTACGTTTTTTCTTGAGGACATGGGATAAGTCTTGTTATAAGTAATCATGTGAATTTGGTATTCGTTCGATATTTTGATGAGATGTATGTTGTCTCTCCTCTAGTGGTGTTATGTGAACGTCGACTACATAACACTTCACCATTATTTGGGCCATAGGGAAGGCATTGGGAAGTAGTAAGTAGATGATGGGTTGCTAGAGTGACAAAATCTTAAACCCTAATTTATGTGTTGCTTCGTAAGGGGCTGATTTGGATCCATATGTTTCATGCTATGGTTAGATTTATCTTAATTCTTCTTTCGTAGTTGTGGATGCTTGTGAGAGAGGTTAATCATAAGTGGGAGGTTTGTCCAAGTAAGGGCAGCACCCAAGCACCGGTCCACCCACATATCAAATTATCAAAGTAATGAACGTGAATCAAATGAACATGATGAAAACTAGCTTGACAGAAATTCCCATGTGTCCTCAGGAGCGCTTTGCTTCATATAAGAGTTTGTCCAGGCCTATCCTTTTCTAAAAAAAGGATTGGGATACCCCGATTCACCTTTGCTACACTTGTTACTTGTTACTCATTACAAACTATCTTATCTCAAAACTATCTGTTACCGATAATTTCAGTGCTTGTAGAGAATACCTTACTGAAAGCCACTTATCATTTTCTTCTGCTCCTCGTTGGGTTCGACACTCTTACTTATCAAAAGGACTATGATTGATCCCCTATACTTTTGAGTCATCAAGACTCTTTTTTGGCGCCGTTTCCGGGGAGTGAAGCGCCTTTGGTAAGTGGAATCTGGTAAGGAAATATATATATATAGTCTGGTGAAATTTACTGTCACTTGTTACTATGGAAAGTAATCCTCTGAGGGATTTGTTCGGGGTATCTTCACCTCGACCGGAAGCACAAAGAGTTGCCCCTCAACCTACTGAACCTACCGAAAATATTTATTATGAAATTCCTTCGGGTATGATAGAGAAACTGCTGGCTAACCCTTATGGAGGAGATGGAACACTACATCCTGATTTGCATCTATGTGGATGAAGTTTGTGGATTATTTAAGCTTGCAGGTCTGCCCGAGGATCACATCAATAAGAAGGTCTTTCCTTTATCTTTGAAGGATAAGGCATTGACATGGTACAGGCTATGTGATGATATTGGATCATGGAGCTACAACCGATTGAAAATGGAATTTCATCAGAAGTTCTATCCTATGCATCCAGTTCATCGTGATCAGAATTATATCTAAAATTTTTGGCCTCGTGAAGGAGAAAGAATCTCTCAAGCTTGGGGAGGCTTAAGTCAATGTTATATTCATTCCCCAATCATGAGCTCTCGAGAGAAATTATTATTCAGAATATTTATGCTCGGATTTCTCGTAACAATCAATCCATGCTCGATACTTCTTGTACTGGTTCTTATATGAAGAAAGATATTGACTTCAAATGGGATTTATTGGAAAAAATTAAACGCAACTCTGAATATTGGGAACTCGATGAAGGTAAGGAGTCAGGTATAAACCTTAAGTTTGATTGTGTTAAATCTTTTGTAGACACTGATGCTTTTCGTGAATTTAGCACTAAATATGGACTTGACTCTGAGATAGTAGCTTCTTTCTGTGAATCTTTTGCTACTCATGTTGATCTCCCTAAGGAGAAGTGGTTTAAATATCATCCTCCCATTGAAGTGAAAGTAGTTGAACCTATCAAAGTTGAAGAAGAAATTATTACTTATAATGTTGATCATGTTATTCCTGTTGCTTATATTGAGAAACCACCTTTCCCTATTAGAATAAAGGAACATGCTAAAGCTTCAACTATGGTTCGTAAGATCTATGTTAGAACACCTACACCTCCTGAGCAAATTAAGGTTGAGCCTAGTGTTTCTATGGTTAAGGATCTCTTGGTTGATAATATTGATTGGCATGTTATTCAATTCTGTGATGAAGCTGCTAGAATTGCTAGACATGATCCCAAAGACAAACATAGACCTATTGTTGGCATGCCTGTTGTTTCTGTTAAAATAGGAGATCATTGTTATCATGGCTTAGGTGATATGGGTGCTAGTGTGAGTGCAATTCCCTTTACCTTATATAAATAAATTATGAATGATATTGCACCCACTGAGTTAGAGGAAATTGATGTTACCATTAAGCTTGCTAGTAGAGGTACTATAGCAACAGTTGGGATTGTTAGAGATGTTGAAGTCTTGTGTGGGAAAATAAAATATCCTACTGATTTTCTTGTCCTTGGTTCCCCACAAGATGATTTTTGTCCCATTATATTTGGTAGACCTTTCTTGAATACTGTTAATGCTAGGATAGATTGTGAGAAGGAAACTGTTATTGTATGTTTTGGGGACACGTCTCATGGGTTTAATTTCTCTAAATTTCGTAGACAACTCCATGATAAATAATTGCCTAGTAAGGATGAGATTATTGGTCTTGCTTCTATTGATCTGCCTCCTATTGATCCTTCAGAACAATATTTGCTAGACCATGAAAACGATATGCACATGAATGAAAGGCATGAAATAGATAAGATTTTCTTTGATCAGCATCCTATTTTCATACATAACTTGCATGTTGAAATACTTGGGGATCCCCCTCTACCCAAGGGTGATCCCGTGTTTGAGCTTAAACAATTACCGGATACTCTGAAATATGCTTATCTTGATGAAAAGAAGATATATCCTGTTATTATTAGTGCTAAACTTTCATAGCATGAAGAAAAGAGATTATTGAAAACTCCGAGGAAGCATCGTGCTGCTATTGGATATACTCTTTATGATCTTAAGGGCATTAGTCCCACGCTATGTCAGCATAAAATTAATATGGAGCCCGATGCTAAACCAGTTGTTGATCACCAACGACGGTTAAATCCTAAAATGAAAGAGGTGGTAAGAAATGAAATAGTAAAGCTTCTGGAGGCAAGTATTATTTATCCTATTGCTGATAGTAGATGGGTTAGACCCGTCATTGTGTCCCTAAGAAAGGAGGTATTACCGTAGTTCCTAATGATAAAAATGAATTGATCCCTCAAAGATTTGTTATAGGGTATAGAATGGTAACTGGTTTTAGGAAATTAAATAAAGATACTAGGAAAGATCATTACCCTCTGCCTTTTATCGATCAAATGCTAGAAAGACTATCCAAACACACTCATTTCTTGCTTTCTAGATGGTTATTCTCGCTTCTCTCAAATACCTGTGTCAAAAGAGGACCAAGAGAAAACCACTTTTACTTGCCCTTTCGATACCTTTGCTTATAGATGCATTCCTTTTGGTTTATGCAATGCACATGCTACCTTTCAAAGATGTATGACTGCTATATTCTCTGATTTTTGTGAAAGGATTGTTGAGGTTTTCATGGATGATTTTTTTTCGTTTACGTAACTTCTTTTGATGACTCTTTGAGCAACATTGATGGAGCTTTGCAGAGGTGCGAAGAAACTAATCTTATCTTGAATCAGGAGAACTGCCACATTATGGTGAATGAAGGTATTGTCTTGGGACATAAAATCTCCGAAAGAGGTATTGAAGTTGACAAAGCCAAAGTTGATGCTATTGAAAAAATGTCGTGTCCTATGGATATCAGAGGTATAAGAAGTTTCCTTGGTCATGCTGGTTTCTTTAGGAGGCTTATTAAAGACTTCTCTAAGATTTCTAGGCCTCTCACTAATCTCTTGAAAAAAGATGTTCCATTCATTTTTGATGATGATTGTGTAGAAGCATTTGAAATTCTTAGAAATGCCTTGATTTCTGCACATGTTGTTCAACCACCTGATTAGAACCTACCCGTTGAAATTATGTGTGATGCAGTGATGCTAGTGATTATGTTGTTGGTGTTTTTCTAGGACAAAGAGTTGATAAGAAATTAAATGTTATCCATTATGCTAGTAAAACTCTAGACATCGCTCAAAGAAACTATGCTACCATTAAAAAGGAATTTTTGGAAATTGTGTTTGCTTGTGATAAGTTCGGACCTTATATCGTTGATTCCAAAGTAACTGTTCACACTGACCATGCTGCTATTAAATATCTTATGGAAAAGAAAGATGCTAAACCTAGACTTATCAGATGGGTTCTTCTGCTACAAGAATTTGATTTGCATATTGTTGATAGAAAGGGTGCTGATAACCCTGTAGCGGATAACTTGTCTGGGTTAGAGAATGTTCTTGATGACCCACTGCCTATTGATGATAGCTTCCCTGATGAATAATTAGTTGTCATAAATGCTTCACGTAATGCTCCATGGTATGCTGATTATGCTAATTACAATGTTGCTAAATTTATACCGCCTAGTTTCACATACCAACAAAAGAAAAAGTTTGTCTATGATTTAAGACATTACTTTTGGGATGATCCACACCTTTATATAGATGGTGTTATTAGACGTTGTGTACCTGAGCATGAACAGGAATAGATCCTACATAAGTGTCATTCCGAGGCCTACGGAGGACACCACGCTGGAGATAGAACTACACACAAGGTATTACATTCTGGGTTTTATTGGCCTACTCTCTTCAAGGATGCTCGTAAGTTTGTCTTGTCATGTGATGAATGTCAAATATTGGCAATATTAGTAGATGTCAGGAAATGCCTATGAATTAATCTCTTGTTATTGAACCATTTGATGTTTGGTGTTTTGATTATATGGGACCTTTTCCAACGTCCAACGGGTATACTCATATTCTAGTTGTTGTTGATTATGTTACTAAGTGGGTAGAAAGCTATTCCAACTAGTAGTGTTGATCATAACACCTCTATTAAAACATTGAAAGAAGTTATTTTCTCTAGATTTGGAGTCCCTAGATATTTAATGATTGATGGTGGTTCACACTTTATTCATGGTGCCTTCTGTAAGTTGCTTGCTAAGTATGACGCTAAACATAGAATTGCATCTCCTTATCATCCTCAATCTAGTGATAAAGTAGAATTAATCAATAGAGAAATGAAATTGATCTTGCAAAAGACTGTAAATAGATCTAGAAAGAATTGGTCTAAGAAACTTGATGATGCATTATGGGCTTATAGAACTGCTTACAAAAACCCTATGGTATGTCTCCGTATAAAATGGTTTATGGTAAAGCATGTCACTTACCTTTAGAACTAGAGCATAAAGCTTATTGGGAAATCAAAGAGCTCAAACTTGCTAGTGAGAAGAGGTTATCTGACATTAGCTCACTTGATGAATGGAGAACCCCAGGCCTACGAGAATGCCAAGTTGTTTAAAGAAAATGTTAAGAGATGGCATGATAAAAGGACACAGAATCGTGAATTCAATGTAGGTGACCATGTCTTGCTATACAATTCTCGTTTAAGATTTTTTGTAGGAAAACTTCTCTCTAAATGGGAAGGGCCCTACTTTGTCGAGGAAGTATATCGCTCCGGTGCCATCAAGATCAACAATGCCGAAGGCACAAATCCGAAGGTGGTAAATGGGTAAAGAATCAAACATTATATTTCAGGTACTCCCATAAATGTCGAAACCAATATTATCAATACCATAACTCCGGGGGAGTATATTAGGGAGACCTACTGGAACGTTTCAAGCTCCAAAAAGGAATAGGTATGTGGTATGGTAAGCAAACCCACTCCAAAACTTTCCCAATAACATTTTTTCTCGGTTTTGGAATATTTAATAAATTAGGAAAATTTAAAGTAGTATGAAAGAGGCATGTGGAGGTGACAAGCCTACGAGGCGCGGCCATCCCCTGGTCGCGCCTAGGTGGCTTGTGACCACCCCGTGCACCCTCCAGAAAACTTTTTCTTGTGGTATACTCCTTCGGGGCGGTAAAAATTCGTTATATAATCTCCCGAAGGCTTGGACTTCCGTATCACGACAATACCTCCTATTTTCGTTTTTGAGTTGTTCCTGCAACAGATTTAGATCGTCATGATATCCCCAAATGCTTCGAAGGACAAGTTCTTTGAGAAGGTCATCAACCCTATCTTACGGAAGTGCTGTGACACCCTCAAGCCATTGAGATGCGTGAGGGGGTGCTGCACATCCGTGACGTTGAAGGGCCAAAGAAGGCCAGAAGCGTGGAAACAAGGCTCGAAGCAATGGAGCAGCAAGTCTTCAAGTGCCAAGGGATGGTGGAATGTGGAATCAATACCAATCATATGATGATCTCGGAGTTTACCCATAAACACAAGTTGGACACCAAGGACATCGCGGAGCACATCTTCAAGCTTTAGGAGAAAATTGAGCAGCTCCAAGCCCAGATCTATGATCTACAAAACCAAAACTATGAGTATGAATACAAGTTTAAGAGAATGAGTTTGGTTGCGGATTTGAGGATTACGGAGACTCGTTCATCTTTTTTATGATGGTGAGCCTATGCCTTGGAAGACGGAGGACAAGCTTCCAACCTCATCAATAACTCCTCCACCAGCACCTCCGAAGAAGGACATCTAAAACACATGGGTATGGGCACTCCCCTTGGCTTGTGCCAAGCTTGGGGGAGGTGCCCCGGTATCGTATCACCATCACACCTTTTTATTTTTCTTGTTTTTCTTAGTTCAATCCTTTTGGTTTTATTTTGATCTAGTAGAATAAAAATTTAGTATGATCTAGCTTTGAGTTTTGCTTTTTGTTCCCCTTATGTAAGCAAGTCCGAGAGTTATATAATGAAAAGTAGTTTTGATGTGATGGCTTTGTTTGCTTGCTATGATCTTGAGATAATTAAGAAATCAAAGAAGAATAGAATAAAAGCAAAGAGTATATATGATGATCTTATGGGGAGTGATGACTTCACATATAAGAAGTGTGTCGGTTGAAAATTGCTAGGAGTTAACAAGCATAGCGTTTGGTCATTAGGGCAATTAAAAAGGAAGTAATAAATAAAGAGAAGTTCACATATAAATATATTATCTTGGACATCTTTTATGATTGTGAGCACTCATTAAAATATTATATGGTAAGAAGTTGATGTTGGACAAGGAAGACAACATAATGGGTTATGTTTGCTTATTTCCGAATATAAGTTATATTGTTATAGATCCTCCAACATGTAGTGCTTGCTTCCACCTCATATTAGCCAAAACTTCCGCACCAAGTAGAGATACTACTTGTGCATCCATATACCCTCAACCTAGTTTTGCCATAAGAGTCCACCATACCTACCTATGGATTGAGTAAGATCCTTCAAGTAAGTTGTCATCGGTGAAAAAAGCAATAAGAATTGATCCTAAATATGTATGATCTTTTATTGTAAGGGAAATAAGCTTTTTAATAACTTGTGATGGTAAAGAAATAAAAGCGATGGACTGCATAATAAAGGTTACTATCACAAAGGGCAATACAATGCGGTGTTCCTTTGCATTAAGGGTTTGCACATACAAAAAACAAAAAGCACATGACAACCTCTGCTTCCCTCTACGAAGGGCCTATCAGTTACTTCTACTTTACAAGTACCTACCTTTGTATAAGAGTCATGGTGATCTTCACCACTTCCTATATTTTTCCTTTTTCGCTTGGCAAGCATTATGTGTTGGGGAATGATCTAAACACATATATCCACTCGGAGGTAGGTGATCATGAGTTATTATTGTTGACATTACCCTTGAGGTGAATAGTTGGGAGGCAAAACAATAAGCCTATATCTTTCTCTGTGTTCAATTGAAGCTTTGATCTCATGAGTACCGCGTGAGTGTTAGAAATTATGAAAGACCAAAAGATGATTGAGTATGTGGATTTGCTTTACAACCTCTTATATTGACTCTTTCCGATGTTATGATACATTACAAATTGCTTAAATGATTGAGAGCACAGTTTGTTAGTTGTCAATAAAGTTCTTGGTTCATACTTTTGTCCTATGAATGAATTGTTACTCTAGCATAAGAAATTATATATCAATAAGTATTGATGTTCTAAAGATCATCATGATGCCCTCATGTCCATATTTTATTTTATCGACACCTCTATCTCTAAACATGTGGACATATTTATTGATCTCGGCTTTCGCTTGAGGACAACAAGGTCTAACTTGGGGGAGTTGATACGTCCATTTTGTATCATGCTTTTATATTGATATTTATTGCATTATGGGCTGTTATTACACGTTATGGTACAATACTTATGCCTTTTCTCTCTTATTTTACAAGGTTTACATGAAGAGGGAGAATGCCCGCAGCTGGAATTCTAGACTGGAAAAGGTGCAAATCTGGGAGACCTATTCTGGACAACTCCAAAAGTCTTAAAAAGTTACGGAGAATTATTTTGGAATACATAAAAAATATTGGGAGAAACAAATACTAGAGGGGGGCCACCAGGAGGTGACAAGCCTGCCAGGCGCGGCCACCCCCTGGCCGCGCCTCGGTGGCTTGTGACCCACCTAGCAGGTCCCCAACGCCCATCTTCTACTATATGGAGGGTTTTGACCTGGAAAAAATCATAAGAGAGCTTTCGGGACAAGCGCCACCGTCTGGAGGCGAAACTTGGGCAGAACCAATCTAGAGCTCTGGTGGAGCTGTTCTGTCGGGGAAACTTCCCTCCCGGAGGGGGAAATTGAAGCCATCATCATCACCAACGATCCTCTCATAGAGAGGGGGTCAATCTCCAACAACATCTTCACCAGCACCATCTCCTCTCCAAACCCTAGTTCATCTCTTGTATTCGATCTCTGTCTCAAACCTCAGATTGGTATGTGTGGGTTGCTAGTAGTGTTGATTACTCCTTGTAGTTGATGCTAGTTGGTTTACTTGGTGGAATATCATATGTTCAGATCCTTTATGATAATTAATACTCCTCTTATTATGAACATGAACATGCTTTGTGAGTAGTTACGTTTCTTCCTGGGGACATGGGATAAGTCTTGTTATAAGTAATCGTGTGAATTTGGTATTCGTTCGATATTTTGATGAGATGTATGTTATCTCTCCTCTAGTGGTGTTATGACTGGTAACACGTACCAGAGGAGGAGGCCCAATGGGCAGGATTAGTTACGGGCTTAGCCCAAGTTATCTTAGTTATCTTAGTTTCCAAGTTATCTTAGTCAGCCGTGAGATTATATAAACCGATGTAAACGACTCTTTTGGAATTAAGCAATATAGTCATAACTCTATTGCCTGGCTCCCAGAGGAGCCAGAACCCTAGCCGCGTCGCCGCCTTCCATCGCCGCCGCCTCCCTCTCGCGCGCAACGGCGCCCTGCCGCCGGCAGCCGCGCTCCAGCCCTCGCCAACCCCACTTCATTCCTACAACCACCGCCCTAGACCCAACCCTAGCTATTCCTACCAATTTGGTATCTAGAGACTCCGGGCCGATCATGTCATCATCGCCGGCCGCCACCACCATCCCACCCGCCGCCACCCTTCCGATCATCACCACCGCCCCGCTGCAGGCCCTCTCCACCGTGCCGCTAGGTACGGTGGCCGCCTCCGCCGTACCGTCTGCCACTGCCGCCCCGGCCCCTATCGTCTACATCCCGGAAGAGGTCACGGGGGGCCTATGTGACCTCTCCATCGCGGTCTAGGGGATCCGCCAGTATCTGGCCGGTCCCTATGGTCCGCCACCGGCGGCGCTGCCGGACCCCGCCACCGGGCTGCCGCTGCTTCCATGGCCGCAACCACCACCGTCGGGCCCCGCGATCGCCACCACCCCACCTTGGCCGCCCTGGCTGACCCAGGCGCTCGCAGCATCGGCCGTGCCGGCCGTCCCCGTCCAGCAGCCGTTGCAGTTGCCGGGGCCGCTGCAGTTCAGCTCCAGGCCGCCTTTGTTGGGGAACGTCGCATGGGAAACAAAAATATTCCTACGCACACGCAAGATCTATCCATGGTGATGAGAATCTATGAGAGGGAGAGTGGATCTACATACCCTTGTAGATCGCTAAGCGGGAAGCGTTAAGAAACGTGGTTGGTGTAGTCGAACGTCTTCGCGATCCAAATCGTCGAGCGTCCCGCGATCTCATCACGATCCGTCCCACGATCCAATCACGATCCGTCCCGCGAACTCATCACGATCCGTCTCGTGATCTTATCACGATCTGTCCCGCGAACTCATCATGATCCGTCCCGCGAACTCATCACGATCCGTCTCGCGATCGTGATCACGGTCCTTCCGATCTAGCGCCGAACGGACGGCACCTCCGCGTTCAGCACACGTACAGCTCGATGACAATCTCCGCCTTCTTGATCCAGCAAGAGGGATTGGAGAGGTAGATGAGTTCACCGGCAGTGTGACGGTGCTGCAGCGATGGTGGTGGAGCTATTCCGGTAGGGCTTCGCCTAAGCACTGCAGAAAACCGATCTAAAGGAGAAACTATGCACTAGAGGAACGGGTAGCACGTGGCTGAAAATTCTGTGCCAAAACCCTAAAATCCTCTAGTATATATAGGAGGAGAGGAGGAGGAGGCTTGGCTGCCAAAAAGCCAGCCCTTGGGTCGGCCAAAGTGGGGAGGAGAGGAGGACTCCTCCTCCAATCCTAGTAGGACTAGGATTCCTCCTTTTTTGGCCTTTTTCCACCTTTTTCCCTGTGGGATTTTTCTCCCAGCCACATGGGCCTTGTGTGGGACTTCCACCAGCCCACAAAAGGCTGATATTTACTCTCCCACAGCCCATGAAGCCTCTTAGGTCGAAATACCCCTCCCGGTGGTCTCCCGGTACACTACCGGCACTCTCGGTACATTACCGATTAGCCCGAAACTTTTCCGGCGACCAAAATGGGACTTCCTATATATCAATCTTTACCTCCGGACCACTCCGGAGCTCCTCGTGACGTCCGGGATCTCATCAGGGACTCCGAAGAACCTTCGGTCACCACCATACATAACTCTATACTACCGAAACGTCACCAAACCTTAAGTGTGCAGACCCTGCGAGTTCGAGAACTATGTAGACATGACCGAGACACCTCTACGGTCAATAACCAATAGCGGGACCTGGATGCCCATATTGGTTCCTACATATTCTACGAAGATCTTTATCGGTCGAACCTCTATGTCAAGGATTCAGTTAATCCCGTATGATGTTCCCTTTGTTCTTCGGTATGTTACTTGCCTGAGATTCGATCGTCGGTATCTCCATACCTAGTTCAACCTCATTTCCGGCAAGTCTCTTTACTCGTTCCGTAATACAAGATCTCGTGACTAACACTTAGTCACATTGCTTGCAAGGCTTGTTGTGATGTGTATTACCGAGTGGGCCCTGAGATACCTCTCCGTCACACGGAGTAACAAATCCCAGTCTTGATCCATGCCAACTCAACAGACACCCTCGGAGATACCTGTAGAGTACCTTTATAGTCACCCAGTTACGTTGTGACGTTTGATACACACAAGGCACTCCTCCGGTGCCAGTGAGTTGCATGATCTCATGGTCATAGGAACATATACTTGACATGCAAAAAACAGTAGCAATAAACTGACACGATCATATGCTATGTTTGTATTTTGGGTCTTGTCCATCACACCATTCTCCTAATGATGTGATCCCATTATCAAATTACATCTCATGTCCATGGCTAGGAAACATTAACCATCTTTGATCAACGAGCTAGTCCATTAGAGGCATACTAGGCACATGGTTTTGTCTATGTATCCACACATGCATCTAAGTCTCCGATCAATACAATTATAGGATGGATAATAAACGATTTATCATGAACAAGGAAATATGATAATAACTAATTTATTATTTCCTCTAGGGCATATTTCCAACAGTCTCCCACTTGCACTAGAGTCAATAATCTAGTTCACATCACCATGTGATACGCATTGTTATGAATCTAACACCCAATGAGTTCTGGGGCTCGATCATGCTTTGCATGTGAGAGAGGTCTTATAGTCAATGGGTCTGCGACATTCAGATCTGTGTGTACTTTGCAAATTTCTATGTCAAACCATAAACACTGCTACCACACTCCACTTGGTACTATTCCAAATGGCTTCTCCACTATACGTATCTAGATTGCTACTACGAGTCATCCCGATTGGTGTTAAAGCTTGCATCGACGTGACTCTTTACGACGAACTCTTTATCACCTCCATAATCGAGAAACATCTCCTTAGTCTTTTAGTTACTAAGGATAATCTTGACCGCTGTCCAGTGCTCCATTCCAGGATCACTTTGAGACCTTCCAGCCATACTTATGGCAAGGCTGACATCGAGACTTGTGCACATCATTGCATACATGATAGAGCCTATGGCTGAAGCATAGGGGATGACACTCATCTTTTATCTATCTTTTGTAGTCACAGGGCATTGAGTCTTACTCAACTTTATACCTTACAAAGCAGGCAAGAACTCTTTCTCTGACTGATCCATTTTGAACTCTTTCAAAAACTTGTCAAGGTATGTACTCATTGAAAGTCTCATCAAGTATCTTGATCTATCTCTATAGATCTTGATGCTCAACAATTAGGTAGCTTTATCCAGGTCTTCCTTTGAAAAACTCTTTTCAAACAACCCTTTATGCTTTCCAGAAATTCTATATCATTTCCGATCAACAATATGTCAACCACATATGCTTATCAGAAACTCTACAGTGCTCCCACACACTTTATTGTAAATACAAGTTTCTCGTAAACTTTGTATAGACTCAAAAACTTTAATCACCTCATCAAAGTGTATATTCCAACTCCGAGATGCTTGCTTTAGGACTGACAAAACCTTCTGGTTGTATCTCATACAAACTTTCCTTAAGGAAGGAAACGATGTTTTGGCATCCATCTGCCAGATTTCATAATTGAAAAATGCATCAATTGCTAACATAATTTCAACAGACTTTAGCATTTCTACGAGTGAGAAAGTCTCATCGTAGTCAACTCCTTGAACTTGCCGGAAACTTCTTTGTGACAAGTCAAGCTTTATAAATAGTGACATTTACCATCAGCCTCTGTCTTCATTTTCAAAGTCCATTTGTACTCAGTGACTTGCCGTCCAACGAGCAAGTCTACCAAAGTATATACTTGGTTTTCATACATGGATCCTTTCTAGGATTTCATGGCCTCTAACCATTTGTCGGAATCCGGGTCCATCATCGCTTCTCCATAGCGTGTAGGCTCATTGTTTTCCAACAACATGACCTCCACGACAGGGTTGTTGTACCGCTCAGGAGCAGTACACATACTTGTCGACCTATAAGGTTCAATAGTAGCTTGATCCGAAGCTTCATGATCATCATCATTAACTTCCTCTTCTACCGTCGTAGGTTCCACAGAAACATCTTTCTGTGTTGCGCTACTTTCTGGTTGAAGTAAAGGTTCAATAACCTCATCAAGCTCTATTTTCCTCGTAGGTCGATAGTAACTTGATCCGAAGCTTCATGATCATCATCATTTACTTCCTCTTCAACTGACGTAGGTTCCACAGAAACATCTTTCTGTGCTCCGCTACTCTCTGGATGAAACAAAGGTTCAACAACCTTATCAAGTTCTATCTTCCTCCCACTCAATTCTTTCGAGAGAAACCTTTTCTCGGGAAAGGACCCGTTTTAGCAACAAACACTTTATGCTTGGATCTGAGATAGAAGGTTCACCCAACTGTACTTAGGGTATTATATGAAGATGCATTTGTCCGCTTTGGGTTTGATATCATTAGGTGAAAACATTTTCCACACAAGCATCGCAGCCCCAAACATTCAGAAATGACAGCTTAAGCTTCTACCAAACCATAATTCACACTGTGTCATCTCAACGGATTTAGATGGTGCCCTATTTAAAGTGAATGCAATTGTCTCTAATGCATAACCCCAATACTATAGTAGTAAAACGATAAGAGACATCATAACCCGCACCATATCCAATAGAGCACGACTATGACGTTCGGACACACCATCACACTATGGTGTTCTAGGTGGCGTGAGTAATGAAACAATTTTCACATTGTCTAAAGTTGTATGCCAAACTCGTAACTCAGATATTTACCTCCACGATCATATCGCAGACATTTTTATCTTCTTGTCACGATGATCTTAAACTTCACTCTGAATTTGCTTGAACCTTTCAAACAATTCAGACTTGTGTTTCATTAAGTAAATATACACTATATCCACTCAAATCATCAGTGAAGGTAAGAAAATAACGATATCCACTGCATGCTACAAGACTCATTGGATTGCATACATCAACATGTATCATTTTCAATAAATCACTTGCCCGTTCCATCCATCTGGAAACGGTGTCCTTAGTCATCTTGCCAAAGAGGCATGGTTTGCATGTCTCAACCGATTCGAAATCGAATGAGTCCAAATCTCCATCAGCATGGAGTTTCTTCATGCGCTTTATACCAACATGATATTTAGCGGCAGTGCCACAAGTATGTGGTACTATCATTATTAACTTTGCATCTTTTGGCATCAATGTTATGAACATGTGTATTACTACGATCAAAATTCAACAAACCATTCTCACTGGGTGCATGACCATTGAAGGTATTATTCATGTAAACAGAATAACCATTATTCTCTAACTTAAATGAATAACCGTGTTGCAATAAACACGATCTAATCACGTTCATGCTCAACACAAAACACCAAATAACACTTATTTAGGTTTGTTACTAATCCCGAAGGTAGAGAGAGCATGCGATGTCGATCACATCAACCTTGGAAACACTTCCAACACACATTGTCACCTCACCCTTATCTAGTTCTCCGTTTATTCCATACCTTTTATTTTGAGTTACTAACATTTAGCAACCGAACCGGTATCCAATACCCAGGTGCTACTAGGAGTACTAGCAAGGTACACATCAATAACACGTATATCAAATATACTTCTGTTGACGTTGCCAGCCTTCTTATGTACCAAGTATCTAGGGTTGTTCCGCTTCAGCGACCGCTCTCCTCATAATCGAAGCACTTAGTCTCGGGTTTGAGTTCAACTTTGGGTTGCTTCACTGGAGTAGCAACTGACTTGCCATCCATGAAGTTTCCCTCCTTGCTCTTCTCGAAACTAGTGGTTTTACTAACCATCAACACTTGACACTCCTTCTTGATTTCTACCTTCGCGGTGTCAAACATCGCGAACAGCTCAGGGATCATTATTTCTATCCTTGGCGTTTTATAGTTCATCACCAAGTTCTAGTAGCTTAGTGACAGTGACTTGGAGAACTATATCAATCACTATCTTATCTGGAAGATCAACTCCCACTCGATTCAAGCGACCGTAGCACCCAGACAATCTAAGCACATGCTCAACGATTGAACTATTCTCTTTCATCTTGCAGGCAAAGAATCTTGTTGGAGACCTCATATCTCGCAACACGCGCACGAGCCTGAGATCCTAATTTCAGCTTTTAGAACATCTCATATGTTCCGTGACGTTCAAAACGTTTCAGAGCCTCAATTCTAAGCTATAATGCATAACGCACTAAACTATCAAGTAGTCATCAGAACGTGCCTGTCAGATGTTCACAACATCTACAGACGACACTAGAGGGGTTGGCGCACTGAGCGGTGCATTAAGGACATAAGCCTTCTATGCAGCAATGAGGACAATCCTCAGATCACGGACCTAGTCCGCAATATTGCTACCATCATCTTTCAATTCTATTTCTCTAGGAACATATAAAAATACAAGGGAGCTACAGCGTGAGCTAGTAATATACAACATAATTTGCAAAGACACTACTGACTATGTTCATGATAATGAGTTCAATTAATCATATTACTTAAGAAATCCCACTCAAATTGACATCCCTCCGGTCATTCGAGTGAAACATGATCCAAATTCACCAACTCAAGTCCGATCATCACGTGAGTTGAGGTGGTTTCAATGGTGAACATCATCATGTTGATCATATCTACTACATGACTCATGTTCAACCTTTCGGTCTCTTGTGTTCCGAGGCCATGTCTATACATGCTAGGCTCGTCAAGTTTAACCCGAGTGTTCTGCATGTGCAACACTGGCTTGCACCCATTGTATGTGAACGTAGAGTCTATCACACCCGATCATCACATGGTGTCTCAACACGATGAACTTTCGCAACGGTGCACACTCGGGGAGAACACAATTCATCTTGAAATTTAAGTGAGGGATCACCTTATAATGCTACCGTCGTCCTAAGCAAAACAAGGTGCATAAAAGGATTAACATCACATGCAAATCATAAGTGACATGATATGGCCATGAACTTGTGCTTTTGATCTCCATCTTGAAAGCACCAGCATGATCTCCATCGTCACCGGCACGACACCATGATCTCCATCA
This sequence comes from Hordeum marinum, assembly GCA_022496015.1. Lineage (NCBI taxonomy): Eukaryota > Viridiplantae > Streptophyta > Magnoliopsida > Poales > Poaceae > Hordeum > Hordeum marinum. The sequence goes on from CM039673.1 coordinate 304,517,475, forward strand.
ACGTGTCACCATCGGGGGTGTCGCGCCCAACATGCTTCTACTACTATTGCTACCATAGTGATAAAGTAAAGCATTACATAGTGCTTAATGATTGACACGCAGGTCATACAATAAATAAAGACAACCCTATGGCTCCTGCCGGCTGCCGTACTCATCGACATGCAAGTCATGATAATCTATACATCACATGATCATCTCATACATCACATATATCACATCATGTAATTGGCCATATCACATCACAACATACCCTGCAAAAACAAGTTAGACGTCCTCTAATTGTTGTTGCATGTTTTACGTGGCTGCTACGGGTATCTAGCAAGAACAATTCTCATCTACGCAAAAACCACAACGGTGATACACTAGTTGCTTTTCAACCTTCTCAAGGACCGCTTTGTCGAATCCGATCCAACTAAAGTGAGAGAAACTGGCACTCGCAAGCCATCTATGCAACAAGTTGCGGTCGAGGGAACCGGTCTCTCGTAAGCATACGAGTAATATTGGTCCGGGCCGCTTCATCTCACAATACCGCTGAACCAAAATCCGACCAAGGGAGGAAGCAATCTAAGCATCAACGCCCACAAACCTTTTGTGTTCTACTCGAGATCTCATCTACACATAGACCTAGCTCATGATGCCACTGTTGGGGAACGTCGCATGGGAAACAAAAAAATTCCTACACACACGCAAGATCTATCCATAGTGATGAGCATCAATGAGAGGGAGAGTGGATCTACATACCTTTGTAGATCGCTAAGCGGGAAGCGTTAAGAAACGCGGTTGGTGTAGTCGAATGTCTTCGCGATCCAAATCACCGAGCGTCCCGCGATCTCATCACGATCCGTCCCGCGATCCAATCACGATCCGTCTCGCGAACTCATCACGATTCGTCCCACGATCTTATCACGATCCGTCCTGCAAACTCATCACGATCCGTCCTGCGAACTCATCACGATCCGTCTCGCGATCTTGATCACGGACCTTCCGATCTAGCGCCAAACGGACGGCACCTCCGCATTCAGCACACGTACAGCTCGATGACGATCTCCGCCTTCTCGATCCAGCAAGAGGGAGCGGAGAGGTAGACGAGTTCACTAGCAGCGTGAAGGCTCTCCGGCGATGGTGGTGGAGCTATTCCGGCAGGGCTTCACATAAGCACTGCAGAAAACCGATCTAGAGGAGAAACTATGCACTAGAGGAACGGGTAGCATGTGGCTGAAAATTCTGTGCCAAAACCTTAAAATCCTCTAGTATATATAGGAGGAGAGGAGGAGGAGGCTTCGCTGCCAAAAAGACAGCCCTTGGGTCGGCCAAAGTGGGGAGGAGAGGAGGACTCCTCCTCCAATCCTAGTAGGACTAGGATTCCTCCTTTTTTGGCCTTTTCCCACCTTTTTCCCTTTGGGCTTATTCTCCCAGCCGCATGGGCCTTGTGTGGGACTTCCACCAGCCCACAAAAGGCTGGTATTTACTCTCCCACAGACCATGAAGCCTCTTGGGTCGAAATACCCCTCCCGGTGGTCTCCCGATACACTACCGGCACTCCCGGTACATTACCGATTAGCCCGAAACTTTTCCGGTGACCAAAATGGGACTTCCTATATATCAATCTTTACCTCCGGACCATTCTAGAGCTCCTCGTGACGTCCGGGATCTCATCCGGGACTCCGAACAACCTTCGGTCACCACCATACATAACTCTATATTACCAAAACGTCACCAAACCTTAAGTGTGCAGACCCTTGTAGCGACCCGACCTGAAAGGTCAAGTCTCCGGTGTTTCCGTACCATCCCAAGATCATGCTGGTACACACACGGTACATCCATGTATATATCAAAGGGAAATCACACAGCATTATATTAATCGAAATCTCATATCGAGTCCTTTATTACAATAAAAATTACAATAAAGTGGCTAAAAGCCAACTCATGAGAATATCTAAATCTTGCGGAAGCGTCGAAGGTAGATGAGTCCATCTGACTCCAAGGGCATCTCACTGAGCATAGAACGTGTCCTCACTCCTGGTCGGAAAAGTACTCTGCAACATGATACGTTGCAGCCGTGTAGGTCAGCATATGGAATATGCCGGCAAAGTCACAGTAGAGGTGTGAAAATAATCAGCTAGTCTATATGCATATATGACAGGTGGGGTGGTAAGTTTTGCGTAAAGCCAATTTTTTCCTACATCAAGAAAAGGGGCTAAGCAAAATATTACTAAGTTGGTTGATTAATGAGATGGTTCCACCAACCAATTCTCATACCCAAATTATTAATACCCACATCATCATATTAATTGTGTTGAGAGTTCCGGAAGTTTCAATTCCTTTGGCTCAAGTCGTCCATGACCGTGGACACGGCTAATCGATTAGGTTTAAGTACTCTTCAGAGTTTTGCACACGTTCCCCACAAGATTTGGTCGCCTCCGTTTGATTTCTCGCACTTCAGGGTGTTTGAGAAACGGATGACCAAAACATGGTCTTCCAAAGGGTTTCCCTGCGACTCTGTCGGTGCCCATCCTTTCCTACCGTTCTTCTACCTCTCGTAGCACCGCCTGTCCAGGGTCACCACGATATCCAACCAAGCCAGAGCCCATAATGACTTGTGGCTGTGCAGGTAAGCCTTGGGTTTTAAAGCATCCATCCATCTCTTTGTGCCTGGGTGGACCTTTCCGCGTGAATACTGGCCATCTCCAGCATCACCTAGGCAAATCCACTGGTTTCTCCAGGGTGCCGTTCAACCATCATCCACCCAGAGGTATGTTGAAAACTCGGAGTCTTAAATCTTGATCATAATGTAGGTCTTGAAATTATTAACTCTCTCAACTCTCATGAATCACACAACCAACCCCGTCTACTAATAGCATAGCAAAAAGGTAAAACAACGTTTCCCGGGGCCAATGTGTCAAAGAGGTTGAGGGGGGGGGGTACCTACCACATGATACTACTACAATGTAACCAAGTTTCCAACTAACCTATCTTGCATGCAATTGGGGAGATGGTAGAACTAATGCATATAAAACATGGGTAAACATGGTCAAAGTGACTTGCCTGATTGATGATCTTCGTACGTGAGTGACTCTAAGTAACAAGCTTCGCACTCCGGATAATCTAACGAAGCAACCAAGCACTCAATAAGCATACAACAGAATATTGTAACTCACAAACATCAACCAAGAACTAGTAAACAATCAAGACAAAACAATGCACAAATCTCAAGTAAGAAAACACATAAAGTTTTGTTTTCAAAAGGTGAGGAATGAAAACACTACTGACATAATGAAACCATTTGTAATAACAAAACAATTGTTGTCAGCAAGGAAACAATAGAATATTTTATTAATAAACAGAATATAATCAATTTAAGTTTGTTGGGAAAAGTTTAGTAAAGTTTATACAAGTTTGTGATAAACACTATATGAATCAACTATAGTTATATTAACAAAAGAATGAAAAACTAAACTTATTATTTATTTGTAAAACATGTTCTTAACAGAAAATAATTTACAATTAAATCTGTCTTAGAAAACAGAATTAAAATATACAAAACTTTGTTTGAAAACAAAACTATTACTAGTTAGTTGTTTTAATCAAATTATGCCTATTTGAAAAGAAGTTGTGATTCCTATGTAAGATAAAATTAAACTAAGCAAATTTATATTTTTATTATCAGTGAGTGAAAACACTAAATGTTTACTAACAGAACCTAATAAACAAATAAAACCAATTCTAAATCAAACTAATTAAAATTGAGTTTATAAAACTATATTATAATACTAAGCAGATTCTGTTTATAGCTAAAACACTATTCAAAATCATCCTAAAAATCCTCAAACTAAACATGGATATAGTCCTAACCAATATCAAACAGTAGCAAAAAGAATCATATCAAAATCTGTTTTTAAACTCTAGTTATTCAGATTTGAAGATTCTGAGCAAATTTGATTAAATTCAAATTTTATAATTCAAATTTGAAATTTAAAAGTACAGGGTGAAACTACATGAAAAATGTGAGCTATTGCAAAAAGAATCAATTCAAAACACTAAATAGATTAAAAGATATAAGCAAAACAAATTTTGAAAACATTCTGTTAATTAAAACAAAAACAGAAAAAAAATGATTTGCGACGGTCAGGGGGTTACGTGGCGCTATCCGATTGGCTAAGGGGGGTGTGCGCTCGGGGGTTACGGGTGGGCGACCGGTTCCTAAAGGAAAACGATTCGGATTTAATACGATCTAATCTCAGCCGTGGATCTTAGATCCAAGGGGTGGGAGTGCTCACAGGGTTAAGAAGTCGCCGGCGAGGGGTCTCCGGCGAGTCCGGAAGCGGCGAATGCGACGGCGAGGCGCTCCGGTGGTCGGGGAAGACGGGGAAGTGGTCCGGGCGATGGCGACGGGTCTCCGGAGTCAAAAGGTGAGGTCGGTTAGGCGAGAGGTGGTCGGAATTGGTGGCTACGGTCGACGGGAGATCCGGTGAGGGTGGGAGCTCCGGCGAGGAATTGACAGCGTCTCGGCGACGGAAGAGAGGGGGCTCGGGGAGGAACGGAGTGCGGAGGGTGTCCGTCTTATATAGGGGTGCTGGGGAGTGCGGGGGAGGAGAGAGGAGAGAGATCCGGTGAAGAGAAAGAAACGGTCGGCGATGGTCCGGCGCGCGCGGGGAGGAGAGTGATGACCGCTCGGTCATTACGAGCGAACGAGGTGGGGTCCAGCGTCAGTGAGGGGGAGAGAAGTGAAAACACATCGGTCGGCCAGTCGGTAATGAATTCGCGAGTAACTGCCGTGGGCCGGCCCGTTTAATACCGGAAACGGTTACCGTTTCCTTTTAATAATTTTCCAGAGACATTCAAAAGATTTTAAAGCATTCAAATCGTCTTTAAATATAGGGGTATTATATATCAAAATTAACAGAATAATAAATTCTATTTAATGAACATTTCTATTCTGTCATTTGAACACTTTGAAAAATAATAATATTTTCAAAAATTGCCTAATTGTTTTTAAACCCTTTTTTGCAAATATTTTCAAAATAACCCCTGGTTATTATTGTTCAAATAAACCACCAATTAGTCCCTGGTGTGGAGTGTCATGTTCCTCCTCTCTTATTTGAACTTTTAACCAAAATTTCAAATAGGAGAAAGCAACTTAGTGAAAAGTAGAAAGGACTTTCAGAAAGTCAGAAAAGGCATTTCAACTATTTCATAAAATCAAGCAATGATGATGATAGATGCATAGCTATATCATAACATTCCAAAATGGGATTTTGGGATGTTACAACCCTGCGGGTTCGAGAACTATGTAGACATGATCGAGACACCTCTACGGTCAATAACCAATAGCGGGACCTGGATGCCCATATTGGTTCCTACATATTCTACGAAGATCTTTATCGGTCGAACCTCTATGTCAAGGATTCAGTTAATCCCGTATGATGTTCCCTTTGTTCTTTGGTATGTTACTTGCCCGAGATTCGATCGTCGGTATCTCCATACCTAGTTCAACCTCGTTACCGGCAAGTCTCTTTACTCGTTCCGTAATACAAGATCCCGTGACTAACACTTATTCACATTGCTTGCAAGGCTTGTTGTGATGTTGTATTACTGAGTGGGCCCTGAGATACCTCTCCGTCACACGGAGTAACAAATCCCAGTCTTGATCCATGCCAACTCAACAGACACCCTCGGAGATACCTATAGAGTACCTTTATAGTCACCCAGTTACGTTGTGACGTTTGATACACACAAGGCACTCCTCTGGTGTCAGTGAGTTGCATGATCTCATGGTCATAGGAACATATACTTGACATGCAGAAAACAGTAGGAATAAACTGACACGATCATATGCTACGTTTGTAGTTTGGGTCTTGTCCATCACACCATTCTCCTAATGATGTGATCCTGTTATCAATTGACATCTCATGTCCATGGCTAGGAAACCTTAACCATCTTTAATCAACGAGCTAGTCCATTAGAGGCATACTAGGGACATGGTTTTGTCTATGTATCCACACATGCATCTAAGTCTCCGATCAATACAATTATAGCATGGATAATAAACGATTTATCATGAACAAGAAAATATGATAATAACTAATTTATTATTGCCTCTAGGGCATATTTCCAACAGCCTTCCACAACACCAACAGGCGTCCCAATCTAGCAGGTCCGGTTCCCATCCTCACCGTCCCCACTTCCGGCCTGGTTGGCTAGGTCCGTTCTGCCGCCGGTCTACACGATGGCGTCGGAGCAGCCGGCGGCCGTTGTGCGGTACGGGGGACCCTCAAGCTCCGCGGGGCCCTACGCCAGCCATGACGGGCCGCCTTTCCCCGGGGTACCCCCGGTGGCCACCGACCCGGCGCTGTCACCCTCGCCACTCCGCACCGCCAAGCCGTACGGACACAGCGGTCCTATGCAAACACCGCCAAGCTTCACCAAGATTGACTTCGCCACCTACGACGGTGTCGAGGACCCCCTCAACTGGCTCAATCAGTGTGAGCAGTTCTTCCTGGGGCAACTCGAGCAGGACGAGGGCGGCATGCCCTCATGGGAACGCTTCCGCGAGCTCTGCCTCCTTCGCTTTGGCCCTTCGATACAAGGGAGCCGGTTGGCGAAGCTTGGCCGCCTGCCCTTCACCTTCACGATACAGGACTTCGCCGATCGGTTCTAGGCCCTGGCATGCCACGCGCCTGGCGTGATGGCTCAGCAGCAGGCTGAGCTCTTCGTCGGTGGTCTGCCGAATCACATCCGCGTGGACGTGGAGCTTCGGGGGCCCCAGGACCTCTAGACGGCCATGTACTACGCCCATGCCTTCAAGCGCCGCGTGCAGGCCTTGCAGCAGGTGGAGCCGGCTCGGAGTGGTAGCCAGCCGGCCGGGGTTCCCTAGACTATGGTTGTGTCGGGTCGCCCGCCCCCGGTCCCTCCTGCGACTACCACTTCGGCCTCGACATGGCCCTTCTGCCGGCTCTCCCCGGCCGAGCAACTCGAGCGCCATCGCCAGGGGATGTGCTTTAAGTGTGATGAACTCTACATGTCGGGCCACATCTACCCGTGCCTCTTCTACTTGGAAGCGGCTGACTACGTCGAGGAGGACATGCCCACCGACGAGTTCGGTGACTTGCCCGCACCAGCTGCCGTGGAGGTTGCACCGGCACCGACGACAGCTCTCGTGGTCTCCCTACATGCCCTCGGGGTATACAAGCGGAGAAGACTATGCTCCTGCCGGTGATGATCCACGATGAGCGCCTCCTGGCCCTACTGGATACAGGATCCACCCATAACTTCCTGCCCGAGTCGACCATGTGTCACTTGGCACTTCAGCCGACGGGCAGGGAGTAGTTGCGGGTCACCGTGGCTAACGGCGTCTGTCTCCGATGTCATGGGCTTGCACGAGACGTTCCCATCACTATCGGCGACGAACACTTCACCATCACATGCGTCGGCATCAACTTGGGCTGCTTCGACTTCATCCTCGGCGTCGACTTCTTGCAGACCTTGGGTCCCATTCTCTGGGACTTTGACGCCATGACAATGACCTTCTGGTGCCTGGGTCGCCGCATCCGGTGGGAGGGCACGCATGGCGCCCCACCAGTGACGCCACAGTCGTAGCTGGTCGCGACTGCTGTCGAGTCCGAGCACCCTCTATTGGATCATCTCCTACAGGAGCACAACGACCTCTTCGACGGGCCTTAGGGTCTACCACCGTCCCGGTGTATGACCACCGCATCCATCTCCTACCAGGCACGGCGCCGATGGCGGTGCGCCCCTACCACTACCCCCAGTTCCAGAAAGACGAGCTGGAGCGGCAGTGCATGCTCATGCTAGCCCTGGGCATCATCTGGATCTCCACTTCACCATTTTTGGTGCCGGTCCTCCTCGTCCACAAGTCGGACGGCTCGTGGAGCTTCTGCATCGACTACCGCGCCCTTAACGCCCAGACGCTCAAAGACAAATTTCCCATTCCGGTCGTCGATGAGCTCCTGGATGAGCTACATGGGGTGTGTTTCTTGACCAAGCTCGACCTTCGTTCGGGCTACCACCAGGTGCGAATGCACCCGGACGATGTCGTGAAGACGGCGTTTCGGACTCAACATGGCCACTTAGAGTTCTTGGTGATGCCTTTTGGCCTCTCGAACGCCCCGGAGACTTTTTAGGCCTTGATGAACGACGTCCTTCGGCCCTACTTGCGTTGGTTTGTGCTTGTTTTCTTTGATGACATTCTTATCTATAGCAGGACATGGGCGGAACATCTTCAGCACGTTGCCATCATCTTCAACAAGCTTCGAACGCACCATCTTCATCTTAAGCGCTTGAAGTGCTCGTTCGGGACGCCTTCAGTCACCTACCTCGGCCACGTCATCTCGGCCGAGGGTGTTGCTATGGACGCCGACAAGGTGGTGGCCGTTGCGACTTGGCCAACGCCACACTCCTTGCGGGCTCTTCGTGGATTCTTGGGCCTCGCAGGCTACTACCCGAAATTTATCCAGGAATTCGACCTCATCGCGTCCCCACTCACGTGGCTTCTACGACGCGACGCCTTCGCCTGGGATGCGGAGGCCACAGAGGCGTTCGAGGCCCTCAAACGGGCCCTCATGATGGGTCCCGTCCTTCAGATGCCTGACTTCGACTAGCCGTTCATGGTCGATTGCGACGTCTCCGTTGTGGGGTTTGGCGCCATCTTCATCAGGGCGACGGGCCACTCGCGTTCTTCAGCAGGCCTTTCGCCGCACGCCATCACAAGCTCACGGCCTATGAGAGGGAGCTCATTGGTTTGGTGCAGGCCGTGCGCCACTGGCGGCCATATCTTTAGGGACGGTCATTCCGGATTCGCACAGATCACTACAACCTCAAGTTCTTATTGTACCAGAGGCTGTCTACTGTGTCACATCACCAGTGGATCAGCAAGCTCTTTGGCTTCGATTTCACCGTCGAGTATCGTCCAGGCCACCTTAACACTGTGGCTGACGCCCTATCCTGCCGCGACGACCACGACACTGACGCTGGCACCTCCGATGGGGGCCCCTCTGCATCCCCTTTGGGCCCTCGTTCGCCCTATTCGACGCCATCCGCCGGGCCACCACGGACGCGCCCGACGTGCAGCTCCTTTGGCAACGCCTTGAGGCCGGCAACCTGGGGGAGCCGTGGCGTTTGGCAGAGGGCCTGCTCCTGCATGGGTGCCGCCTCTTCATGCCGGATCATGGCGACCTCCATCATCAGGTGATGCTGCTGGCCCACTCGGCGGACCACGAGGGTGTGCAGAAGACCCTCCATCGTCTCCGCGCCGACTTCTACATTCCCGGCGATCGGGCTCTGGTTCGGAACTGGGTGCGGTTTTGTGTGACGTGCCAGTGTAACAAGATGGAGACACTGTGGCCAGCAGTGCGGCTACAACCCTTGGAGGTGCCCTCTCAGGTACGGGCCAATATCTCCATGGACTTCATCGAGGGCCTTCCCAAGGTGGGCGGCAAGTCCGTCATCCTCATGGTGGTCGATCGCTTCTCCAAGTATGCCCACTTCATCGCACTTGGTCATCCTTACACCGCTGCCTCCGTGGCCTGGGCCTTCTTCGAAGACATCGTTCGCCTACACGGATTTTCCTCGTCGATCGTCAGCGATCGGGAACCGGTGTTCACGAGGCATGTCTGGCGCAATCTCTTTAAGATGGCGGGCGTGAAGCTCCACTTGAGCACGGCGTTCCATCCTCAGACGGACGGCCAATCCGAGATGGTCAACAAGGTCATTGCCATGTATTTGCGTTGTGTTACAGGTGATCGTCCTCGTGCTTGGGTGGACTGGCTTGCGTGGGCAGAGTACTGCTACAACACCTCTTATCACTCCGCCCTATGCACCACGCCATCCGAGGTGGTCTATGGCTGACCGCCTCCGCCCATCCTGCCAGTTGATCCGGAGATGGCTAGGATGGAGGCGGCGGGTGACCTTCTTCGCAGCCGTGATGAGATGCTTGCCGAGGTGCGCCAATGCCTCGTTCAGGCCCAGCAGTTGTCTAAGCGCTACTATGACGGCCACCACCGCGAGGCGGAGTTCGCGGTGGGCAACTAGGTGTGGCTGCGTCTCCTTCACCATTCTATGCAGTCCCTTGACCCGCGTGCAAAGCGCAAGCTGGGCCCACGCTATGCCGGGCCATTTTCCGTGTTGGAATGCATTGGAAAGGTGGCCTACCGCCTTCAACTTCCGGCCAGTGGTCGCATCCACGACGTCTTCCATGTGGGGCTCCTAAAGCCTTTCTGTGGGGAGCCACCGACGGCCACGTCGGCGCTACCCCCGACCTCCAACGGGCGTCTTCTTCCTAGGCCAGCAAAGGTGTTGCGGGCCCAACTACGTCACGAGGTGTGGTACATGTTGATATAGTGGGAAGGCCTTCTAGAGGAGGACGCGACTTAGGAGCAGCGTGACGAATTCAGTCAGCACTATCCAGACTTCCAGCTCGAGGACGAGCTGTTTGCGCAGGCGGGGAGAGATGTTATGACCGGTAACACGTACCAGAGGAGGAGGCCCAATGGGCTGGATTAGTTACGGGCTTAGCCCAAGTTATCTTAGTTATCTTAGTTTCCAAGTTATCTTAGTCAGCTGTGAGATTATATAAACCGATGTAAACAACTCTTTTGGAATTAAGCAATATAGTCATAACTCTATTGCCCGGCTCCTAGAGGAGCCAGAACCCTAGCCGCGCCGCCGCCTCCCTCTCGCGCGCAACAGCGCCCCGCTGCCGGCAGCCGCGCTCCAGCCCTCGCCAACCCCGCTTCATCCCCGACAACCTCCGCCCTAGACCCGGTAGAACCCTAGTTGTTCCTGCCAAGTGGTGTTATGTGAATGTCGACTACATAACACTTCACCAATATTTGGGCCTAGGGGAATGTATTGGGAAGTAATAAGTAGATGATGGGTTGCTAGACTGACAGAAGCTTAAACCCTAGTTTATGCGTTGCTTCGTAAGGGGCTGATTTGGATCCATATGTTTCATCCTATGGTTAGATTTATCTTAATTATTCTTTCGTAGTTGCGGATGCTTGCGAGAGAGGTTAATCATAAGTGGGAGGTTTTTCCAAGTAAGGGCAGCACCCAAGCACCGGTCCACCCACATATCAAATTATCAAAGTAGTGAACGTGAATCAAATGAACATGATGAAAACTAGCTTGACAGAAATTCCCATGTGTCCTCGGGAGCACTTTGCTTCATATAAGAGTTTTTACAGGCATGTCCTTTGCTACAAAAAGGATTGGGATACCCTTCTGCACCTTTTCTAGACTTGTTACTTGCTACTCGTTACAAATTATCTTATCACAAAACTATCTATTACCGATAATTTCAGTGCTTGTAGAGAATACCTTACTGAAAACCGCTTATCATTTCCTCCTGCTCCTTGTTGGGTTCGACACTCTTACTTATCAAAAGGACTAAGATTGATCCCCTATAATTGTGGGTCATCAATCATCTCCGATGCCAGTGATAGCTTCCCTTTCCTTTTTTTGCCTTTGATCGCTTGCGCGGCTTCCGGCGCCTTGACGACACTTCACCCGATTTGTCGCCATTGTTTTTGGGTGTGTGCTCGCCGTTATCAGTCAGAGTGTCCACCATGTATATGTCATAGGTGGAGGTGGCAGCCCATCGCCCAGTGTTAACGGGGGTGGAAGTGCAATCTGCCTCATCCATGTCTTCTGCCTCCTTGGAGGCGTAGCCCAACATGTCGGTTAAGTCTTCGACAGTGGATACCAAGTGGATGGTGGGTAGGATGAAAAATTCTTCTTGACCCGCCCTAAGACCGATCTAAGCATGGATCAGGGTTGGGTCATCGGTTATGTTCATCGGCAAGATCTGATCTAGGGCCTCGTTGAGTGTCGAGAGCTCGATCAGGTCGACCTGCTTAGAGCTTTCGGAGTTAACCTCCGATGCATCCGCGCGAGGAGAGTGTTTGGCAGGAACTGGTCCTTGGCCGTCCAGCACTTTGGCCGGTTCCAAACTAAAAGCCAGGTCATCGTCGGGGTGGATCCCATGGACGGGACCGAAAGCGGAATCCGAGGTTAAGGCCTCAGAGTCTTCTGGCACGGCAGGTGAGATTGCGAGCCCGGTTACCGAAAGATAGCCCCGAGAGTCTACAAAGAACTCTAGGTTCTCGAATCTGACCTCTTGATCAGGGATGAGACTCATGACCTGGCCAAGACAATCGTTCGGGTCAGCGTGCAGCACAATGCTACCAGAAGCGAAGATCTATCCAGGGACAAAGGAGTCCATGTTGCGGGCTTCCTTGTTGATGACAACGTGTGCCATCGATTCCTTTGGCGATCATAGCGGAACTCTCAATGAAAGCACCAATGTTGGTGTCAAAACCGACGGATCTTGGGTAGGGGGCCCTGAGCTGTGAGACTAGGATCGATGGTAGGACGAAGGAGACGGTGTTTACCCAGGTTCAGGACCCCCTATGAAGGTAAAAATCTACATCATGCTCGATTATATTGATGGTATGAAGGTTGCACAGTTGATCTACCTCGAGATCGAATAGCTAGAACCCTAGACGAGTTTCTCTGCCCTACAATCTAAAACCCTCCCGGTTTATATAGACACCGGGGGGTACCTAGGGTTTACACATGGCAAGTCTCCTGCCAAGGATGGAGATGTCGATTTCCTCATCTTGACTTGGAGTGCACGACGCGCCTTCGGGACTTCCTTCTAGAATGAGGGCTCTCGATGCATCCGGCCCCTCCTGCGATGATCGGAATGCGGCCCATCAAGCCGGCCTATTAGGAGATAGGCCGACGCCCCAAGGACCCCTTAATCCAGGACTCCCTCAATAACCATCTCCAAAATCCAACCGTTATAACATTATTGCCCAACTCGGTGGAACTGAAGTAAAAAAACTCGGTTGCACCGACTATTGCAAAATGTCCTAACTTTTATCTTTCAAGTGATACTGATAGGAAACAACTCGGTGAGACCAATTCAGTTGACCTAGGGAAGATCCCCATCTTGGTGGCACCGAAATGAAAAACTCGGAGGTTCTGAAGTAAAACATTTCGATTCCATAGAGTTGACAACTGCTTTTCCATGAGACCGTAAACAATCTTGGTGGTACCGAGGTGCTAGAGTTTTGGCTCTAGGTTCTGTCTAGGGTAAACTCGGTGGGGCTGATTTGGAGATGTTGGTGGCACCAATTTTGGTAGATATGGTTTTGGACAAAATCGTTTGTGAGAGTATGGTTGAGGCTTTTGGTGGCAAATTTCTAAGCACTTTGAGTAACCAGATCATTATCAATACCTCATCCCCTTTTAATAGTACTGGATTTTCTATGGACTCAATAGTGATTGCTCACATAAAATAAAATGTAGAGTCTTGAAACTTTTGCCAATTGGATTCCTTTCCATCTTGGGGATCCTTCTCACAATCCCCAACCACTCTTTCTTTGGACTTTATCTGAAATAGACTAGATAAAATGGTTAGTCCAAGAGATAATGTATGTTGTCATTAATTATCAAAACCTCCAAGGGATCGTTTGTTCTTTCACCCCCCCCCTTTTGGTAATTGATGACAACATACAATCAAAGCTTCCCTTACAAGTGTGCAATTTCCTTTAAGGAATAGTTGCTTTTGAAATGCATGAACATACACATGGTAGAGAAGACATGACAAGTCATATGTACCTTAGTTATATGCTTCAAACCTATATGTGAATGAAGTATGTCCATGTTCACGACTCACTCTTCCGAACAATATCTGCAAGAAACAAGAGATTTTCCTGAACATGAAGAAGATGCATATACTTACCTTGAAATACTCGAGCACTTGAACTGGAGAAACATACTTGAGAAAATAGGGATAGATAACACAAGAATATTTCTTTCATACAAATGCAAGAGATTTCAAATGCAAGAGATCTCAAGATCCTTCATCTAGATGATGGTCGACGACTAGGTCACCTATATCAGAGTATATTGACTTAGGATCCAAGTGAGAACACTTGATCATAGGTCATACTCATCTTTAAGCTCACAATGGGGTTACCATTTTTCGTTTAAGCATTTTTTGATGTTCTCATATCATCTTGAATTGATTTGACTCGTAACTTGGAGTAAGGCTTCTTCAAGGATATGATTACATACATATGAGTGATGTTTATAAGGTAAGCATGTAGGTGGCTTGTTGTGGATTCTCAAGTGTTGGAGTTTGGAGCTATCCTTATTTTTTGAAGTAGATCCTCCTACATGGGTTAATCATGCAAGGAATAACATGAATATATCCAAACGACAAGAGTGAAGTTTTGTGTCAAATATTTTTCAAGGATATAGTTTGTATTGTCTTCTTCCTTCATCACAAAGAATGGTGTTGATACCTGGTCATGACAAGATTGCTTATTGTTTGAGTTGATGTCAATCTTGTGGAGTATAATCCATCGAAGTACCTACAAAAGGGTTAGATGCAACACAAGTGAACATATGTTTCCAAGATATGAAATAGTATCATGTCAATAGTATCAAGGAATAGTCATGTAAGCTCATGCCCTTGCATGTAACCGAGTGAGTCTCTAGAACGACTTTGAAGCATCTATGATGCTCAACTCACCCCTCAAGTGACAAAACACTTTCTCATCAAGTGGTTTTGTGAAGATATCCGCCAATTGATTATCGGTACGAACATGTTTGATATTAATATCTCCTTTGGCAACATGATCACGAATGAAATGATGACCAACTTGAATATGCTTAGTTCGAGAATGTTGTATGGGATTGTGTGCAATCTTGATAGCACTCTCATTTTCATAAACAATGCATCATGTTTTTCACATGTACTCCATAGTCTTTAAGAGTTTGGGTCATCCATAGCAATTGCGCACAACAAGATCCGGCGGCGATGTATTCCGCTTTGGCGGTAGATACAGATACCGAGTTTTGTTTTTGGAGGACCAAGACACAAGAGATCTCCCAAGAAATTGACAAGTACCCAAGGTGGATTTTTTATCAACCTTATCTCCAGCATAGTCCGATTCAGGATAGCCGATAAGGTCAAATGAATATCCCTTGGGATACCAAATGCCAAAATTTGGTGTATGTATCAAGTATCTCACAATTCTTTTCACAGCCTTGATATGACACTATTTGGGTGTCGCTTGATATCAAGCACACATGCACACACTTAGTATGATATTGGGATGAGAGGCACAAAGGTATATCAATGAACCAATCATTGATCGATAAACTTTTTGATCAACTGGTTTGTCCTCCTTAGTGAGGACAACATGTCCACATGTAGGCATGGGGGTTTCGTACCTTTGCATTCTTGCATGTTGAGCTGCTTGAACAAGTCATCGGTATAATTTGTTTGAGAGACAAATGTACCACCTCTTGTTTGCTTCATTTGCAAACCAAGGAAGAATTTCAGCTCACACATCATAGACATCTCATATTTCTCAAACATCAGCCTTCCAAATTTCTCACTAAAATGTGGGTTAGTAGATCCAAAAATGATATCATCCACATAAATTTGGCACATGAATAATTACCATTAACCCTTTTAGTGAACAAGGTTGCATCAATTTTAACAATCTCAAAACCCTTTTCCATAAGAAACTTCGTTAATCATTTGTACTAAGTTTGAGGGGCTTGTTTAAGACCATAGAGAGCTTTGCGAAGTTTATAGACATGATTAGGTTTCTTAGGATTCATAAAACCGGGAGGCTGTTTAACATAAACTCCCTCCTCAATTTCACCATTTAGAAAATCACTTTTAATGTCCATTTGGTAAAGTGTGATGTCATGGTGATTGGCATAAGCATGAAGAATGTGAATGGATTCAAGTCTAGCAACAGGGGCATATGTCTCACCATAGTCCATATCTTTAACTTGACTGTAGCCTTTGAGCCACTAGACGAGCCTTGTTGCGTACTACTTGTCCGTCTTCATCTTGCTTGTTGCGAAACACCCATTTTGTTCCAATGATGTTGTGTTCGTCCTTGGGATTCTCCACTAGAGTCCAAACTTGATTCCTCTCGAAGTTGTGTAGCTCCTCATGCATGGAATTCACCCAATCCGTGTCTTCGAGAGCTTCTTCCACCTTCATAGGCCTAATGCTAAAGATAAATGAGTAATTCTCACAAAAGTTAGCTAAGCGAGTTTTAGAGCGAGTGATTATCTCGTTTCTTATGTCGCCAAGAATCTGCTCTACGGGACGATCCTTGTCCACTCTTGCTCGAACGCGGGGTAGCTTTTGCTTGTTGGACGGTGGAGATTCCTCCTTGTCGTCTTCTTCTTCATTGTTGTTGAAGTTGGCGTTCACTTGTGGAGGTGGTGAAGGATGTTGAGGTGGATCATCTTGATGCACTTCTTCACTCTCTTCGTCTCATCATGTACCACTTGTGGATGCCTCCATGTTATCTTGTGGTTCAGCCTGACATGAGCTAGGGGCTTCCACTTGAGTTGATGAAGTACTTTCCTTCACTTCCATGGGACGAATCTTGCCTATGGACAAGTCTTGGATCGCTTCTGAAGGTTCCTTATCTCCTACATCATTTGACAATTGTTTAACTTGAGAACCATTAGTTTCATCGAACTTCACATCTACCATCTCTTCAACTTTTTGAGTGAGGTTGTTGCAGACACGGTAAGTGTGATAGTTTGATCCTTAACCGAGTAGGAAACCTTCATAAGATTTAGGAGCAAATTTAGAGCGATGCTGCTTATCGAGAATGTAGCACTTTGAGTCGCATACCCGAAAGTATCCAACTTGGGGTTTGTTACTGGCGAGTAGCTCGTATGCCGTTTTAGCGAGAAGCTTGTGTAGATAGAGTCGGTTTGTTGCATGACAATTTGTTTCCATCGCTTCCGCCCAAAAGTGTCATGGAGTTTTGTACTCGTCGAGCATCGTCCTAGCCATCTATATGAGAGTACGGTTCTTCATCTCAACAACTCCATTTTGTTGAGGCATGTACGTAGCTAAGAACTCATGTGAGATACCTTCTTCATCAAGAAAACTATCCACATTTGCGTTCTTGAACTCTGACCATTGTCGCTCCAAACTTTCTGGATTGTCACTTCAAACTGATTTTGGGCCTTCTGAGCAAAGTTCTTGAAGATCTTTTGAACCTACGACTTATCATCAAGAAAGAACGCCCACATAAATCTGGAAAAATCATCAACTATAACTAAACCAAAAGATTTTCCACCGAGGCTCTTATAAGCATTGGGACCGAAAAGATCGATATGAAGCATCTTGGGTGGTCTCTTGGTAGTCATGATATTCTTTACAGGATGACTTCCCCTAACTTGTTTTCCCCCTTGACAAGCACTACAAAGTATATCTTTATCAAAGATAATATCTTTAAGACCAAGTATGTTATCACCTTTGAGGAGTTTGTCCAGATTACGCATACCAACATGTCCCAGCCTTCTATGCCATAACCAACCTTTAGAAGATTTTGCAATAAGACAATTGCGAGGTTGGTCTACTTAGTGAAATCAACAATTTATAGATCACCTCTACGAAAACCGCTAAAGGCCATGTTACGATTGTCTCGACAGAACACCTGGCAATCTACTTTAGTAAATAGCACATTGAAACCAAAATCGGTAAGTTTAGATACAAAAAGAAGATTGTAGCCGAGGGATTCAACAAGCATCACACTTTGAATAGAGCTACCATGAGATTTGGTGACCTTACCAAGGCCAAGCACCTTACCCATGGAGTTTTCTCCGAAGGTCAAGTACCCGCGGTCCATCATTTGGTGTGATCTCATGAAACATGTCTGTATCTCCGGTCATGTGATTGGTGCATCCACTATCGAGAATCCATTCCTTTCCACCATGCATGTAGTCTTTAAAGTTTGCCATGAGACTTAGTTTCTTCATTGCCCTCTCAAACTTGATGTCGAATTTCTCATCTTCATCTTAGTAGCCATGTTCCACATTGTCATCATCAAATGGGATATCCTTGTCCCAAACATCAAGTGAGTCGTTTGAATTATGATCATGACAATGTTCAAGGTAATGAATGCAAATGGATTCTAGAATGATATTGTTTATGGTCCTCACATCTTCTTTAGTACGCATGATATCACAAATCTCAAAAAGACAATCATCAAACTTGGGATCACTAGGCTTCAGTTTGTGGAATGCAATAGTTTTATGAAGAATTTCATCAAGATTCTTTAAAGAGAAATCTGGGTATCTCCATTCCAAATCATTCCACAAAGTGTAAGCACAAGTATAGTTTTGCATGGAACCAAGCACGGTATTTGGTAATTCCCTAATGATGAGATAGATAGTCCTTAGATTACAAATCATGTCAATTTCTTCCTCGTGAGTAGGATGTAAGGGATCAACGGGAGACACATATGGATTATGAATATACTTGCTCAAGTTAAATTCATCAAATATATCAATCATTTCATATCTCCAATGAATATAGTACTCCCCATTGAGAATAGGCACTCTACATCTAATACTACCCAAAGTAGACATATCCATCTTCCTCCAATGGTGATAAAACCAAAGCAATGGAGACCAAAGCTCTGATACCAATTGTGGGATCGAGAAGAGGCGTCTAGGGGGGTGAATAGACACTTAACAAGACAAATGAGCAGATTCTGGTTTACTTGAAATTTAGTCAGATTTTGCACAAGTTAAATTGCATCCAAAGATTTCTACACATGCATATCTAGAGATTAAGCAGCGGAAAGTAATCATCATGCATTTGCAAGAAACATGTAGGATGGTAGAGTAGGAAGATCAAACACAATGAAGACACGGAGATTTTTGGTGTGGTTTCAATAGGTGGTGCTATCGTACATCCACGTTGATGGAGGCTTCAACCCACGAAGGGTAACAATTGCATGAGTCCACGAAGGGCTCCACCCACGAAGGGTCCACGAAGAAGCAATCTTGCCTATTCCACCATGGCTTACATCCAGGAAGGACTAGGCTCACTCGGGGTAGATCTTCATGAAGTAGGCGATCTCCTTGTCCTTACAAACTTCTTGGTTCAACTCCACACGATCTGAAGGCTCCCAGCGAAACCTAACTAATCTAGGAGACACCACTCTCCAAAAGGTAATAAATGGTGTATGGATGATGAAATCCTTGCTTTTGTGCTTCAAAAGAGAGTCTCCTCAACACTCAATCACTCTCTCGCAAAAATTGGTGGTAACGTGGGTGGAAAGCAACTTGGGGAGGTTAGAAATCAAGATTCATATGGTGGGAATGGAATAACTTGATCTAAACACATGAGTAGGTGATTATATCTAAAAAAAATCAATGGTGCAATTGTTGGTTTGTTTTGAGTGCTCTCAGTACGAATGAGAGGGGGCGGGGTATATATAGCCATCTCCAAAAGTCTAACCGTTCAACATTATTGCCCAACTCGGTGGAACCAAAGTAAAAAACTCCATTGCACCGACTAGTGCAAAATGTCCCAACTTTCAGCTTTTGGGTGAGACCGATAGGAAACATCTCGGCGAGACAGATTCGGTTCACCTAGGGCAGATCCACATCTCGGTGGCATCGAAATGAAAAACTCTAAGGTTCCAATGTAAAACATTTCAATTTCGGAGAGTTGGCAACTGCTTTTTGGTGAGACCGAAAACAATCTTGGTAGTACCGAGGTGCTAGGGTTTCGGCTCTAGGTTCTGTCTAGGGTAAACTCGTTGGGGCCGATTTGGAAATGTTGGTGGCAACGATTTTGGTAGATAGGGTTTTGGACAAAATCTTTTGTGAGAGTTGGGTTGAGACTTTTAGTGGCAAATCTCTAAGCACTTTAAGCAACCAAATCATTATCAATACCTCATCCCCTTTTAATAGTATTGACTTTTCTATGGACTCAATATTGATTGCTCACATAAAATAAAATATAGAGTCTTGAAGATTTTGCCAATTGGACTCGTTTCTATCTTGGGGATCCTTCTCACAATTCCCAGCCACTCCTTTGTTTGGAATTTATCTGAAATAAACTAGATAAAACTGTTAGTCCAAGAGACATGTATGTTATCATTAATTATTAAAACCTCCAAGGGGTCATTTGTGCTTTCAAGAAGCTCCAATATGAGATGGCATGCCAAGGTATTTTTCATTCAAAGTTTCAATTTGGATGTTTAGTACCCCTTTAACTTCTTCTCTCACCGTTGTGGGGCAACCCTTGCTAAAGAAATCGAAAATTTACTGGTATTTATTCTCTGCCATAATGCTTGATAGTAAGACTAGTAGATTTGAAACTCCCATCGTCCGTGATTTTTTTGCCTTGAAAAACAACACATTGACATCTGCAAACAACAAGTGGTTAACCGATGACGCCACAGGTGCCATTTAAATTCGATCAAGCCGCGATGACTGATCTCTAGATTTGAGGAAGGCCTAAAAGACCCTTTGCGCTAATACAAAAAGGTAGGGTAATATTGGGTCTCCATGTCGAATGCCTCTAGAAAGTTTGAAACCTTCAAGTTTTTCGCCATTAAATAAAACTGAATAAGAAACATAATTTACGATGCTCATTACCAATGATACCCACATGCCAGAGAAACCAAGTTTAAGCATGATTGCCTCTAGATATGCCCATTCTATTTTATCATAAGCTTTCATCCTTTCCAATTTCAATGCACAATGTCGATGTTTCAAAGCTTTGTTCCATTTCATAAAGAGAAAAAAAGCCAATATTATGTAGTCTGTTATGAGTCAGCCCGAAACAAAAACGGATTGTTATGGGAAATAATCTCTAGAAGAATCTCTTTCAAGCGGTTGACACCAATTTTGGATGCAATCTTATAGAACACTTTGCATGGGTTAATAGGACGAAATTAGGAAAGCGGCTTGGGTTTTTTACCTTCAGAATAAGAACTAGTTATGTATTATTGAGCATCTTGCACTCTCCTCTCCCTCCACAATACGCAAGACCACCTTGATAATCTCGTCTTGGCAACCAAGTGTTTTTAATTGTGCAAAAAACCATCTGGTCCGATGCTTTTACGAGAAACATACAAAAAAAGTATAGTTTCTACCTCCTCTCATGTGTACTATGTCAGGCGCACTTGGAGGAGAACTTTGATCTATGGATGTATATACATCCTATATGAAAAAATAATTAAATAATTAAATAAAAGATAACAAATTCAGAAAATATTTTTAAAATAAACTTGACCTTCCATTGCACTGGTAAAATAGGTTTCACAAAAATAAGTAATCTCTTTGACTTCTTTTCAAAAATACAAAATGATCGATCAAAATAATATGAATAGTGATCTATAATAGCAAATATATATTTTTGCCATGAAGTTGACGTTGGTTTTCTATTCGTGAAAGTTTATCTACTATTACAAAAAGGTCAAGTTTACCGTAAAAAATCCAAACTTCTTTAACTTTTTTAATTATTAATTACTTTTCATATAAGATGTATATACACCATAAACAAAAGGTATTTTCCAACGCACTTGCTCTATTATAATAACCGGTCCATAACATAAAAAGCGGTTTTTACGCTAATGTATATTATATGAAACGGAGGGAGTATGAATTTGTATTTTCGATATAAATTTAGTGACATAATTTTTGCTTCCGTTTCAGTCGGTTCCGTTAATTAAATGTATGTATGATTAAATTTATTAGATAGCGAGAAGCACGGTCGCATTACATTTGGTTGCACTGTTCCACGCATGGGTCACCAGCCTGTGGATCACTTGGGCCCTTCCTTCCCCATCGGATAAAATCCCAGCGTCTCGCTTTGCGGCGGAGACGAACCAGACCGGCGGCAGTTGAAGCCTGGGAGCGCCACGACGATGATGGCCGCAGCGAGAATGGCCTTCGCATCAAGCTGTCGCGTCCACCTCCTCCCCCCTTCCTCGCCTTCAACCCCCATCCTCGCCAGGACCCGAGTTGGCTTCAGGGCCATAGCCAAATCCATCTCGTTCTTGGCACCGTTATCGGCTGCGAGATCCGCCAAACATGCCGCCCTCTTCTGCTCTTGCTCCTCGCCTTCCTCCGACGCCGTCGCCGCACCGCCACCTACGCAGGCGGCCGTAGAGGAGAAGAAGCCGGCGCCCGCGGCTGGGGAGGAGGAGAAAGGCGAGGTTCCGGTGGGCGAGCTCGCTGGCCTCCTGGACATCCGGGTGGGGCGGGTCGTGAAGGCGTGGCTGCACCCGGAGGCGGATACTCTGTACGTGGAGGAGGTCGATGTCGGCGAGGAGCAGCCGCGCACCATCTGCAGCGGCCTTGTCAAGTACTTACCCCTCGACCAACTCCAGGTAATGAATGATGCACGAGAACTCGTCCATCCAAGATTTTTCAGCTATTCAGCAATCTAGCATGCTCATGTTTTTGTATAGATCACATAAATTTGCGCATTTTGGCGGACAAGTGACTACTCCTTATTACGAAGTACTATCTGTGGACGAACTGGTAATGTTTGTATCAATTAAGAGGAACATCGCTATTAGGTGAAGTGTACAGCTTACTGAATGATTATGCTGGAGGTATAGATTCACTTGGTGAGATAATACCAGGTGCCAACCTTCCTGAATTTACCAGGATTGGTTTAGCTTGAGCCAAGCCCCAGATGCTTCACTCTAAGGCTGCATTCAGTTTGTTTATTGACTTTTTTGGGTATATATAAGGTCTGCAATGAAGCGCAAGTTATTTTCTTCTATTTTACCTAATATACTGATGACATCAGCTATGGCATGTGATCTATGCAGGACAGCAATGTCATTGTTCTTGCTAACCTGAAACCAAGAAACATGCGCGGCATCAAGTCTAATGGCATGCTTATGTGTGCCTCTGATGCTTCTCACGAGGCTGTTGAGTTGCTCACCCCTCCAGAAGGTTCTGTTCCCGGTGAAAGGGTATGGTTTGGATCTGAAGATGAAAAGAGTCTTCAATCAGAACCTGCAACGGGAAACCAGGTATCACTTATAATTTAGACATTTCTCTTGGCATTGTCTCTTGACGATTCTAGTTGTGCTAAGTAATGCAGATTACTACAGTTAATATCTGAAGCCCTGTGTATGCTGTCAGTTCAACTGTGGAAAGATTTTCCTTAATGTTCTACTCGCTCCGTTTCTAAATATAAATCTTTTTAGAGATTTCAATAAAAACTACATACGGATGTATATAGACATATTTTAGAGTGTAGATTCACTCATTTTGCTTCGTATGCAGTCCTTTATTGGAATCTCTACAAAGACTTATATTCCCTCCGTTCCTTTATGCAAGGTGTATTATTTTCGGCACGGTGACCAAGGCACATAATTATAGACATGTTAAGACTAAATTACCCTTAGCAAATTTGTTGGCTAGTGGAAAGTGAATCAATTAGTCCAGAAAAGTATGAGATACATGCAATCGACAAAGAGATAGTTTCCTTCTTTTGCTATAAGGAGAGATACAGACAAACAGAAAAGAAATACTTTCCTTTTTTTAAGAGAGCTAACAAGGGAATTAGAAAAAATGCACCTTACATTCTGGAATTTTATCAAAAAAACAAATAGACCTTATATAGAAGAAAGGAGGGAGTAGATGTTGCCATGAACAATATTGTTTTGATTAGATGTTGTTCACGACAGCTCCAATGCACAATTGAATGTAGCCATAGCTGATGAACGAGTCAGGTACATGGAAGGGATCAATTTTAGTTGCAACTGGTAACTATGGGTAGTACATTATGCATTTACATATGAACCAGGACACAACCACTGAAGATTTGTTCCATGAATTTCGGAGCAAGGAACATGATGTTATTATGTAGTATAGGCCATGTGTATTATTATCTTGTACATAGTTACAACCCATATACCACTTGATATATTGGTCACAAAAATATTACCTGAAATTATCGGATTTTGTGCAACTTATTTTCAAAATATATGATGCTTATGTAAACCTAGTGAGCAAAAGTAATGTATTGAGAACAGATTTCTTGCCAAATTCCACACAGTTTGTTCTATGTCAAGTCATTTGCAGAGACAACTTACGCGGCTAACTACCACATCGTTGTCTTTCTTTCTTTGTGATGTACTCCCTCCATTTCTAAATATAACACTTTTTAGAGATTTCAATGCGGACTACATACGGATGTATATAGACATATTTTAGAGTGTAGATTCACTCATTTTGCTCCTATGTAGTCCGTATTGGAATCTCTAAAAAGGCTTATGTTTGGGAACGGGGAGTATTACTCATTCTTAGGTCTGCACCTTATGCAGACCAAATTTGATTGATTTTTTTTCAAAACTATGACGTATTTTATAGCAAATTTGAAAACTATAGGGCTGAACGCAAAAAATTCACAAATATGACCCCATCGGCCTGCGGTGGGCCGAAGAGTGGCCTGTCGGCCTGCGGTGGGCCGAAGAGAGGCCCGTCGGACTGCAGTAGGCCGAAGAGGGGCTCGTCGGCCTCCAGGCGACCGAAGAGCACTTTTCGGCTTCCCGTTGGCCGAAGTGCCAGGGGCACAAAACGTAATTAAGATGACCTCAAATGAAAAAATTATCAACATGAAAAATCTTCGTCTCGTCGAAACAGTTGATTTTGATATAAAAATCGTCTTAATCCGAGGTCGTATGCAGCCTGTAGAGCCAAAACAAGGTCAGAGGCAGAAGCTGCAGAGTTACTTCGGACAGACCGAATGGATGTCAGAAAACTTGTCACGGGGCACCCGATGCACTCGGTGAGACCGTGCGGAATACAGAAGAGTACACAAGTTTGGTCACGTTCACTCGGTGAGACCGAACCAAACCATTCGGAGGCTCCGAATGGATCTGAAAAATTGCCAAAGATTTTTGGATAGAATTTTTAGTCCTTTTATTGTACGGGAAGTCCAGCCGCCTCATAAATCGATATGGACATTGTTCGTCTGCACCGGGAAGACACATGCGGGCATTGAAGAAATGTCTCTGTTGCGATGGCAGGAATTGAGACCAAAACTTTCAGCGGTGCCGTCATCCACCATGCAAAGTAGAGGCAATGGTCACCTCTCAGGCCTGTCACCGTGTACCCTCGACGCCGGGGGTGATGCACACAAAAACGTCACCGTACCCTCGACGTCGGGGGTGATGCATCGTAGCTCACGTCGAAGGAGACCCGGTTGGAAGCGCGGTACTCAAGCAGTCTTTCCGGTGCAGACGAACAATTTTTCGGATCAAAAATCCTAACTTTAACTCGGACAGGAATCTTTGGCAATTTTTTGGATCCATTCGGAGCCTTTGAGTGGTTTGGTTCAGTCTCACTGAGTGAACGTGACCAAACTTGTGTACTCTTTTATATTTCATACGGTCTCACCGAGTGCACCGGGTGTCCCGTGACAAATTTTCTGGCATCCGTTCGGTCTGTCCGAAGTAACTCTGCAGCTTCTGCCCCTGACCTTGTTTTGGCTATACAGGTTGCATACGACCTCGAATTAAGACAATTTTTATATCAAAATCAATCGTTTCGACGAGACGAATATTTTTCATGTTGATTCATTTGAGACCATCTTAATTACATTTGGTGCCCCTGACACTCTTCGGCTTCCTGTTGGCCGAAGAGTGCTCTTCGGTCGCCTGGAGGCCGACGGGGGCTCTTTGGCCTCCTGCAGGCCGACGGGCCTCTTTTCGGCCCACCGCAGGCCGATGGGGTCATATTTGTGAATTTTTTACGTTCGGCTCTATAGTTTTCAAATTTGCTATAAAATACGTCATAGTTTTGAAAAAAAATTCACTAAATTTGGTGAGAAAACTGCAGAGAAAACTGATAGTTTCTGGGAACTGCTGTCGATTCTTGAGAGGCAATACCTGGTTGTTAGGTCATAAAACGCTTAGTAAAATATAAGTGGTAAAATACTATGACTTGTTATTTGTGTGAAAATAATTATTTTTTTAGATCTTGATAGGCTAGAGCCATCTTGCTTTTTGTCCACTCCCATGAATCTGACCTATGTAAGAGATTATTTTGCAGAACTGGGTTACCATGGAAGACACTTTGCAGCAACACAGCTCATGGTTTGTTGTATTTTTCCCAGGTTCAAAAGAAAAAGATTTGGGAATGTGTTCAGCCTCACCTTAAGACAACGGATAACTGCGTAGCAGTTCTTGGTGAGCAACCCATGCGCACCTCAGCAGGCATGGTTTTCTGCAAATCATTGCAGGGTGCAAGAGTGTCATAATTCTGATTGAAGAGATGGTCCCTTCTTCCTTTTTGGCTGTATGGTTATAGCGGGAGTGAAATCTTCAATGAAAAGATTGCTTCTGAGGATATTTTTATTGATAGTATCCACATTTTATAGTTCCTCAGTATCAAAGCTTAAATGTGAGTCCATGGATGGAATTTATCTTCTCTTCACTTCAATCCAAGATTAACAATTGAATTTTGCATAATAGTTGATTAACTAACCTTTTTTTGGTCATTAGACTTCTAAATGCTGATTTTGCATCTCTGCGGCTGGAATAAGTTATGACTTTGGTTGGATCACGAAAGGTGTAGCTGGAGCCACCAGATGATCCTCCAATTAGAGTAGTGATCTAAAACGTCTTATAATACTTTACAGTGGTAGTACATCTCTGTGTGTCGTAATCTTGTTTATTTTGGAGTAGTTCTTTCTGTTTTCTTGTGATTTTATGCCTTACTAGTATGGTTGTACGTATAGACTATCACCTCCATTCTGAATTATAATGCGCGGTTTCAATATTTCAATATGGACTACATACACACTAAAATGTACAAAATTTGCCGGTACTAATTTTATAATAAAGACCATGAATGGAGCTCTAAACAGAAATAGTCTATATCCATACTAAGAGCATCTTCGATAGCAGCCCTATAATAGGACACCAAAGGTGGCTGGAGTGAAAAAAAATAGGCACGAAAACTTCTTTTTTGGGCACGATAGATCCATCTTCAAGAGCTGCCCTATAAATAGGCAGCGGCATATGCACTTTTCATCTTCAATATAACGTACACATTGCATACAAACAATATCCAACGCAACTTAATCTATGACACTGAATCATTACTTAGTTCATCAAATCCAGAACATCAAATGGCTCAACGGCGGCTAGATGGTAGCCGGGCAGGAATTTTTTTCAAAACTAATACGGAATTTCTATCAAATTTGAAAACAGATAGTACAGTTGAAACAATTTCGAAAATAGTACCCGTCGGCCAGCACCAAGCCGAACAGGGGCCCGTCGGCCAGCCCCAGCCCGAAGAGGGGCCCGTCGGCCAGCACCCGGCCGAAGAGTCCCCTGTCGGCCAATCAGAGGCCGGGGAGAGGCCTGTCGGCCAGAGGGTGGCCGAAGAGCCACCTGTCGGCCTGTGGGAGGTTGATGGGCCCCTGGATAAGGCCCACGGCTTCTTTCTTCCTCCTCTGACCATTCGTTTCACCCTTCCTCGTCTAGTAGCCTGCCTCTCTCTACCTCTCACTCCCGTTGCTCTCCGGTGCTTCGACCGCCTCGCCGATCTCTTCGCTCGACCCCCATTTTGTTATCCTACCCGCGTAAACAATAGATCAGGGCGCTCTCCACCGGCATATGGTATTTTTTTGGCTTCCAACTCAATCGAATGAGAACTCTCAAGTCGGTAGTGGATTTAGTTCTTATTGGTCACCGTCCGTCTGCAGCTAAATGGCTTGCCCATTTTGCCGAGCTCCAGGTGGCCCTTGTGCTGCCGTTGATTCCGGTGCGTCTGTATTTACTGTGGTGCTGGATCGTCGATGTTCAAGACGTGTTGTAAGATTCTATGTCTTGATTATCTGCCTGTGGCATATTCGAATGCCTTTGTTTATATGATTATGATGTTTGCTTCCATTCTTGTTGTAGTATGTTTCGTGCAGTGTTAGATCACATCTTGCTCGGTACATTGAGTGCAGAGTTTTAGCTATTTGGAGAGGTGACACAGATATTGATCTTGCTCTGCACAACAGTGAGGGTAACTTATACCATGTTATATTTACACATGGTAGGATGGACAGTAAATTCCATGGTCCTTCGTGGGAGGAACTTGTGAATGATTATGGTCTCCGTCATAGTGACATGATGACTGTTATGCTTGAGCACTATGGAACTTATATTAGTGTCGAATTTCATCGGGATGGTGTTATGTTGTTTCCTTTACCCCATGTTGGTAAGATATTTGTTTGATTGATTTTCAGATTTGTTTTATCTTATATGTTTTGCTGTTCATCTCAGTTAGTGAAATCATTTTTTTGTAGCTCTTGAGGATCTGAGTGAAATTCAGAGGGAACTTGTTGACAGTTGTTTTTATAGTCGTGGTGTCACTCTGAATTATCATCAAATGTATGTCATGTCGCGGCAGCTCTTTGATGACAACTACATACTGTGTACTCCTTTTGTTCATAGGATGGATTGCATGAATGTTATTTCTCAACATATGGCAAGCTTTGGTTTCTGGTTTTTATTATTTGTTTGTTCTTTGTTGGTTCATAGGATGGATCATATAACTTGCTTGTTTTTGTCAGGTTATCCCTACCATGGTTGTCAGGAGTTTGATGGAATTTGTGGCTATTCCTAGGACTGGTTCTTTAACTCTTGAAATTACTTTGGATTCAGAAGATGATGATATATTTGTGAGCATTCCTTGTTCCTACTTCATTGGCTTGGGTGATCGAATGGTGTTAAAGAAGGAAGGTTTCGGTAATTTTCTGCTGGCATCGTCTATTGAAGTCAACAATTTGGTTCTCGTAACATTCAAACAGCGTGAACAGGAGCTAGCTGTTGTTTTCAGCTATCTGCCACAGTGAGAAAGAAAGAAAGGGCTCGTGCAGCCCACGCAGCAGAAGAAGTTGAGGATGGAAAAGGAAAATATCCACGTTGGACTCAGTAGATTTATATTCTTGTAACTCAATTTCAGCAAGTTGTATCTTAATTTCAGCAAGATGTATCAAAATATCCACGTTGGACTTAGTAGATTTATATTCTCTTCTCGCCTTTCTCTCCCGCCATTCTCTCCCGCCATTCTCTCCCGTCATTCTCTCCCGCCAAGTATTCCCGCCAAATTTTCCCGCCCGATTTCCTGCCATTGTTGTTGTCATCTGCCTATAAAAGGAGGCATTGTATCTGCCTTCCTCCATCGGCCACCAACACTCGAAAAAACCAACGCGGTAGTCATTATGAGTTTGCCTTGTTTGGATCAAAGCATTAGGCCTAGCAAATGGAAGAGTGTGAAGTTGCCTCAGGGGATTGAAGCAGTTCATTGTTGGTGCGGGGATCTCTACAAGGTGAAGGAGGTGACGAATTTTTTAGATTGGTTGGGCATGAAGTTTTTCATGTGCGCTAATTATGAGGAAGATCCACCTGTTGGTCCTTCCGTACATCACGCCTCCGGTATGTTTTAGTCACCCAGAATAAACACGTTGTTGATATTTTTGTTGATTTGATTTTTATATTTCTGTTTCTTTTGTAGTCTCCTCCGCCCCTGTGCCAGTACTATCGTTGGATAGACACGAAAATGCCGGACTGGGCGGTGACCGAGATCCGTGAAAGAAGTCGTCGTGCATGGGCAAGTTTGGACTTGGAGGAGCGCTGCGAGAAGGCGGGAGCAGAGAAGAAAGCAGAGCAGGAGAGAGCTTGGCAAGAGTACTGTGTGAATCAGAGAGCTTTTCTTGCTGAGATGAAGAAGAAAAACCAAGAAAACCAACTTCGACTCGCGGAGGTCTACCGATAGCGAGAGGAGGCCTGTGAGGCTGAGAGGCAGAGAAAGAAAGAAAGGACTCGTGCATCCCAGGCAGTAGAAGAACCTGGAGATGGAAAAGGAAAATATCCACGTTGGACTCAATAGATTTATATTCTTGTAACTCAATTTCAGCAAGTTGTATCTTAATTTCAGCAAGTTGTATCTTAATTTCTGCGAGAAGCGTGATACTTGCCTCTTGTGCAACTGCATTGGTTCTCTCCTGCCACTTTCTCTCTCACCACTTCCTCTCCCGCCACTTTCTCTCCCACCATTCGTTTTTGCCATTGTCTTTCCCGCCTTTCTCTCCCGCCACTTTCTCTCCCGCCTATATAACCACATTCACAGTAAGGAGGGTGAGTAGGCCTTCCTTTCCCTTTTGCTCCGCCATCCTTCCGCTCTCGCCATCCTTTTGTGGAGATGTCTCATCCTCCTCATCCTCACTATCCTTTTGATTGTAGTTTTCACAAGGGTATGTCCGACCGTCTTCTTCGTCTAGCTGCCAATTTTAAGATGAATGATAGAGTAGTTCCATGGGAGGAACTCATTAGTAGTGACCTCATAATGAATGAGTTGGCTCACCAATTAGCTAGGAGTGGGTGGTCCCCAAGACTTTTGAGGAGATACGGAAAGAACTTGTGAGGTTGCACGCCAGATGGCAAAAGAAACTACACAAGGGTGATGCTTATCTCAGGATTGTTGTGAATAATTCAGGTTTATGGTCAGCAGAAAGTGAGAACAAGGACGACCTCTTCATGCCGAGCAGCAAGGTGAAGAGATCCGCATCAAAGGGCAAGAGTTCTGCATCGAGGAAGGGGAATAGTTCTGCATCGAGGAAGGGGAAGAGTTCTGCATCGACGGAGGACGAAGACGACATCTTCATGCCGAGTACCAAGGTGAAGACGACCACATCGTCGAAGGGCAAGAGTTCTGCAGTGACAAAGGGGAAGAGATCTGCGTCGACAAAGGATGATGATGATGCATTCATGTAGTATGTTTTTCATGTAGTACTATTTTTTGTAGTGGTGTTTTCTGTAGTGCTGTTTAATTAAGTTATAACTTTTAATTCAGTTGTAATGTTTAATGCAGTCTTAACGTTTAAATTAGTTGTACTGTCTAATTCATTTGTCCGATACAGAGAGGCTACATATGTCTCTAAACCAAATAAGTCTCAACCATAAATATGTCGCATACATGAATATGTCCG
This sequence comes from Hordeum marinum, assembly GCA_022496015.1. Taxonomy (NCBI): domain Eukaryota; kingdom Viridiplantae; phylum Streptophyta; class Magnoliopsida; order Poales; family Poaceae; genus Hordeum; species Hordeum marinum. Next base: position 304,548,310 of record CM039673.1, read on the forward strand.
ATACAGAGAGGCTACATATGTCTCATACATGAATATGTACGATACATAGAGGCTACATATATCTCATACATAAATAGATCACTGCTGGGGACGGCGACGAAACTTGGGCTTCCTTGGACATGGATCGGAAGGCGATAACCACTGAGACGGTGGACGAATGTCACGATGACCACGGCCATTGAACACCACGTCCGTCGGTGTCTGTGTCTCCTACGTCGATGGTGGTGGTGAAGTGACAAGAACTGTCTCTGAGATACCGTAGGTGCATGCACCATGGTCATCGTCCTTGCCATCGCGAGGTATGTACGAACCAGGACCAGTAAACAGAGGTGACTGAACTGAAGTCATGAACGGTTGCGACTGGCTGCCGCCTGCTGTTAAATTAAAACATGTAAAGAATGACTTGCGAGGCTATTTTTTTTAAAGAATGTACAAAGTTAAGTTACCTAGGTCCATCTGCTGAAGCCAAGAAGGGTCCCCGGGTTGTGAAGAAGGTGTCTGTTGGTAGTAATAGCCCCCGGGTTATGAAGGAGGTGGCTGCTGGTAGAAATAGCCCCCGGGTTGTGAAGTAGGTGGCTGCTGGTAGAAATAACCTCCGGGTTGCGAAGGAGGTGTCTGCTGCCAGGAGGAGCTCCCTAGCTGTGAAGGAGGTGCCTGCTGCCAGGAGGAGCTCCCTGGCTGTGAAGGAGGTGCCTGCTGCCAAGAGGAGCTCCCTGGCTGCGAAGGAGGTTCCTGCTGCCAGGAGGAGCTCCCTGGCTGTGAGGTCGAGGTTCTGAACGCTGCAGAGAGGGGCATGGCGGACGATGTGCTGCACGAGTGTGAACAACATTGGAAGATCGTCTACATGTAATAGCTGCGACGAACCCGCGTATCTTCGCCTGAAGACTCTTCAACATTGTTGCTTGCTCTCTTAGTGGGATATTTTCTCCTCTGTCAATGCAGTCCACCAAAGCGGTAACCTCCTCTAGCGCCTGGGTTCCCAATTCACCCTGTACGCAGAAAGTTAACCAATTGTACATGTTCATGTATAGAGAAAACGTAGCATGTGAGAAAAACTGAGGACATACCGCGTGGTGTTTGGTTCCCACAACTGAGGAAGTTGGGAACAGATCGCTGGCGAGAGGAACTGGGATATTATCCGGAGCATATGATGGAACCAAGTAGATCCTCGTGCTCTGTCTGTAACGCTTCAGATACAACCCAAACTTGTCCCAGTCAAAGACATGAACTTCATCCCATATATTTGTCAGGGCAGTACTCCATTCCTCGAGGTAAGGTCTGATGTCGCGAAACCAAGAAGCCTGGGACTTGTTTCCTCCTACGCGATTGTACCTGAGATTGAAATGCACGTTACATGATTAGCTATAAGTAGACCGAACAGTCTCAACAACCTATTAATGCAGAGCTGAGAACCAAAGTAGTATTACTTACTTGTGCACGTGATCTGGTAATTGTGAAATAACCGGAATGTCAGGCTCTTGGCACAGACCGAACTGTCTCATCACCCTATTAATAGCCATCTCCTCAATCGTCACGTCGAACACCAACTTGGCCTTGGTCATCCAATAATGCTGATCTCTAGTGCAGAATCCAGAAATCCCACCTGGATACCTTTCTGAAATAGCCTTACGGGTGTATGGTTCCCATATAACCTGATCCTCGTGCAGACTATCAAACTGCGCCGTGAAGGAGGGGTAGCAGCTCCTCACCTGGCTAGACGTAAACTGTCTCTGTGCATGACAACAAACATTAGTACATAATATTGAATAGCAAGAAATAAACATTACTAATTCATATTGTTAATAATGAAAATACCTCTCTCCGTGCCTAAACAGATCCCATAGTAGGCAAGTCGCAGATAGAAGGCATGTAATGTCCAGCGATGTCCTCATTAACAAAAGGTTTGTCAACGCTGACATAGGGTCGACCAATAGGGAATCTCTCATATGACCAAAGCTGCAACAATAGTGGACATCCGAGAAGACCATATTTTCTTGACCTCAACTGGCAAGCTTTGCACAGGCCTCTATACGTAGTTGCTAACACAACAGAACCAAAACTTCTCTGCACAATGTCCTCCGGGGAACGTGCGTCAGCTATCTCTCGTGCAACACCGATTAGTCGTGCATCTACAGTGGTCACGTGGTTCTCTACGAACATCGTCTTGCCAAACAACCACATAATATATGCCTCTAGGGACCGGTCAATCTGTGCCTCTGATAACTGAACAGTGGGATATCCTAAGGCGACAATCTGAAACTGGCTCAACCACTTGAAAAATGTTGGAAATATGCCCTAGAGGCAATAATAAATTAGTATTATCATATTTCCTTGTTCATGATAATCGTTTATTATCCATGCTATAATTGTATTGATCGGAGACTTAGATGCATGTGTGGATACATAGACAAAACCATGTCCCTAGTATGCCTCTAATAGACTAGCTCGTTGATCAAAAGATGGTTAAGGTTTCCTAGCCATGGACATGAGATGTCATTTGATAACGGGGTCACATCATTAGGAGAATGATGTGATGGACAAGACCCAAACTACAAACGTAGCATATGATCGTGTCAGTTTATTGCTACTGTTTTCCGCATGTCAAGTATGTGTTCCTATGACCATGAGATCATGCAACTCACAGATATCGGAGGAGTGCCTTGTGTGTATCAAACATCGCAACGTAACTGGGTGACTATAAAGGTGCTCTACAGGTATCTCCGATGGTGTCTGTTGAGTTGGCATGGATCGAGACTGGGATTTGTTACTCTGTGTGACGGAGAGGTATCTCAGGGCCCACTCGGTAATACAACATCACAATGAGCCTTGCAAGCAATGTGACTAATTTTTAGTTGCGGGATCTTGTGTTACGGAACGAGTAAAGAGACTTTCCAGTAACGAGATTGAACTAGGTATGGAGATACCGATGATCGAATCTCGGGCAAGTAACATACCGACGAACAAAGGGAACGTTATACGGGATTGACTGAATCCTTGACATAGAGGTTCAACCGATAAAGATCTTCGTAGAATATGTAGGAACCAATGTGGACGTCCAGGTACCGCCATTGGTTATTGACCGTAGAGGTGTCTCGGTCATATCTACATAGTTCTCGAACCCGCAGGGTCTGCACACTTAAGGTTCGGTGACGTTTCGGTAGTGTAGAGTTATGTATGGTGGTGACCTAAGGTTGTTCGGAGTCCCGGATGAGATCCCGGACATCACGAGGAGCTACAGAATGGTCTGGAGGTAAAGATTGATATATAGGAAGGTGGTGTTTGGACTCCGGAAAGATTTCGGGCACTTTCGGTAGTGTACCGGGAGTGACGAATGGGTCCCGGGGGTCCACCAGTGGGGCCCACCCACCCCATGGGCCAAAGTGGCGACCCACCAGCCCCTAGTGGGCTGGTGGGGTCGGCCAAGGTGGCCTGGGCGCAGGGAGAGAGGCCCAAACCGAATTGGGGTGGAGTCCTCCCCAAGTTCCACCTCTCGTGTGAGAGGTGGACTCTCAGGTGGAGGAGGACTCTTCCTCCACTTGGTTCGGCCGAGCCAGCAGGCCTTGGAGGCCAAGGCTGCGCCCTCCGCTCCCTCCCTCCTATATATACTAGTGGAGTAGAGGGTTTTGCATAGAATTTACGGCCACGTGCTACCAGTTCCACCGGTGCTCCTCTAGATCGGTTTTCTGCAGTGCTTAGGTGAAGCCCTGCCGGAATCACTCCACCACCATCACCGGAGCGTCGTCACGCCGCCGGTGAACTCTCTATCCTCTCCACCTCCTCTTGCTGGATCAAGACGGTGGAGATCGTCATCAAGCTGCACGTGTGCTGAACGCGGAGGTGCCGTCCGTTCGGCGCTAGATCGGAAGGACCGTGATCGAGATCGCGAGACAGTTCGTGATGAGATCGCGGGACAGATCGTGATGAGTTCGCGGGACAGATCGTGATCAAGATCGTGAGACGGATCATGATGAGATCGCGGGACGGATCGTGATGGGATCACGGGACGCTCGGCGATTTGGATCGCGAAGATGTTTGACTACACCAACCGCGTTTCTTAACGCTTCGAGCTTAGCGATCTACAAGGGTATGTAGATCCACTCTCCCTCTCGTAGATGCTCATCACCATGGATAGGTTTGCGTGTGCGTAGGAATTTTTTTGTTTCCCATGCGACGTTCCCCAACAGTGGCATCATGAGCTAGGTTGATGGTTCGATGAGATCTCGAGTAGAACACAAAAGGTTTGTGGGCGTTGATGCTTAGATTGCTTCCTCCCTTGGTCGTATTTTAGTTCAGCGGGATTGTGAGATGAAGCGGCCCAGACCAACATTACTCGTACGCTTACGAGAGACCGGTTCCCTCGACGCAACTTGTTGCCTAGATGGCTTGCGGGTGACAGTTTCTCTCACTTTAGTTGGATCGGATTCGACAAAGGCGGTCCTTGAGAAGGTTGAAAAGCAACTAGTGTATCACCGTTGTCGTTTTTGCGTAGGTGAGAATTGTTTTTGCTAGATACCCGTAGCAGCCACGTAAAACATGCAACAACAATTAGAGGACGTCTAACTTGTTTTTGCAGGGTATGTTGTGATATGATATGGCCAGTTACATGATGTGATATATGTGATGTATGAGATGATCATGTGATGTATAGATTATCACGACTTGCATGTCGATGAGTACGGCAACCAGCAGGAGCCATAGGGTTGTCTTTAATTATTGTATGACCTGCGTGTCAATCATTAAGCGCTATGTAATGTTTTACTTTATCGCTATGGTAGCAATAGTAGTAGAAGCATGCAGGGCGTGACAACCCCGATGGCGACACGTTGATGGAGATCAAGATGATGGAGATCATGGTGTCATGCCGGTGACGATGAAGATCATGTCGGTGCTTTCATGATGGAGATCAAAAGCACAAGATCATGGCCATATCATGTCACTTATGATTTGCATGTGATGTTAATCCTTTTATGCACCTTGTTTTGCTTAGGACGACGGTAGCATTATAAGGTGATCCCTCGCTTAATTTCAAGATAAATTGTGTTCTCCCCGAGTGTGCACCGTTGCGAAAGTTCGTCGTTTTGAGACACCACGTGATGATCGGGTGTGATAGACTCTACGTTCACATACAACGGGTGCAAGCCAGATTTGCACGTGCAGAACACTCGGGTTAAACTTGACGAGCCTAGCATGTACAGACATGGCCTCGGAACACAAGAGACCAAAAGGTTGAACATGAGTCATATAGTAGATATGATCAACATGATGATGTTCACCATTGCAGCCACCTCAACTCACGTGATGATCGGACTTGAGTTGGTGAATTTGGATCATGTATCACTCGAATGATCTGAGGGATGTCAATTTGAGTGGGAGTTCTTAAGTAATATGATTAATTGAACTCATTATCATGAACATAGTCAAAGTGTCTTTGCAAATTATGTTGTAGATTACTAGCTCACGCTGTAGCTCCCTTGTATTTTTATATGTTCCTAGAGAAATAGAATTGAAAGATGATGGTAGTAATATTGCGGACTGGGTCTGTGATCTGAGGATTGTCCTCATTGCTGCACAGAAGGCTTATGTCCTTAATGCACCGCTCGGTGCGCCACCCCCCTCTAGCGTCGTCTGTAGATGTTGTGAACATCTGATAGGCACGTTCTGATGACTACTTGATAGTTTAGTGCGTCATGCGTTACGGCTTAGAATTGAGGCTCCAAAACGTTTTGACATCACGGAACATATGAGATGTTTCTAAGAGATGAAATTAGGATCTCAGGCTCGTGCCCGTGTTGCGAGATATGAGATCTCCAACAAGATTCTTTGCCTGCAAGATGAAAGAGAAGAGCTCAATCGTTGAGCATGTACTCAGATTGTCTGGGTGCTACAATCGCTTGAATCAAGTGGGAGTTGATCTTCCAGATAAGATAGTGATTGACATAGATCCAAGTCACTGTCACTAAGCTACTAGAACTTAGTGATGAACTATAAATTGCCAGGGATAGAAATAATGATTCCTGAGCTGTTCGCGATGTTTTGACACCGCGAAGGTAGAAATCAAGAAGGAGCGTCAAGTGTTGATGGTTAACCAAACCACTAGTTTCGAGAAGGGCAAGAGCAAGGAGGGAAACTTCATGGATAGCAAGTCAGTTGTTGCTCCAGTGAAGCAACCCAAAGTTGAACTCAAACCCGAGACTAAGTGCTTCTGGTATGAGGTGAACGGTCGCTGAAGCGGAACAACCCTGGATACTTGGTAGATAAGAAGGCTGGCAACATCAACAGAAGTATATTTGATGTGTACCTTGCTAGTACTCCTAGTAGCACCTGGGTATTGGATACCGGTTCGGTTGCTAAATGTTAGTAACTCGAAGTAAAAGCTATAGAATAAACGGAGAACTAGCTAAGGGTGAGGTGATGATATGTGTTGGAAGTGTTTCCAAGGTTGATGTGATCAACATCGCACGCTCTCTCTACCTTCAGGATTAGTGACGAACCTGAATAAATGTTATTTGGTGTTTTCCGTTGAGCATGGACATGATTAGATCATGTTTGTTGCAATACGGTTATTCATTTGAATTAGAGAATACTGGTTATTCTGTTTGCATGAATAATACCTTCAATGGTCATGCACCCAGTGAGAATGGTTTGTTGAAATCTTGATTGTAGTAATACACATGTTCATAACATTGATGTCAAAAGATACAAAGTTAATAATGATAGTACCACATATTTGTGGCACTGCCGCAGAATGTCATATTGGTATAAAGCGCATGAAGAAACTCCATGCTGATGGATCTTTAGACTCATTCGATTTCGAATCGGTTGAGACATGCGAACCATGCCTCTTGGGCAAGATGACTAAAGGACCCCGTTGGATGGAGCGGGCAAGTGATTCATTGGAAATGATACATGTTGATGTATGCAATCCAGTGAGTCTTGTAGCGTGCAGTGGATATCGTTATTTTCTTACCTTCACTGATGATTTGAGTAAATATAGTGTATATTTACTTAATGAAACACAAGTCTGAATCGTTTGAAAGGTTCAAGCAAATTCAGAGTGAAGTTTAAGATCATCGTGACACGAAGATAAAAATAACTGCGATATGATCGTGGAGGTGAATATTTGAGTTACGAGTTTGGCATACAACTTAAGACAATGTGAAATTTGTTTCACAACTAACGCCACCTGGAACACCATAGTGTGATGGTGTGTCCGAACGTCATAGTCATGCTCTATTGGATATAGTGCGTGCTATGATGTCTCTTATTGTTTTCTACTATAATTTTGGGGTTATGCATTAGAGACAACTACATTCACTTTAAATAGGGCACCATCTAAATCCGTTGAGATGACACCGTGTGAATTATGGTTTGATAGAAACCTAAGTTGTCATTTCTTAATGTTTGGGGCTGCGACACTTGTGTGGAAAATGTTTTCACCTAATGAGGTCGAACCCAAGGCGGACAAATGCATCTTCATAGAATACCTAAGAACAGTTGGGTGAACCTTCTATCTCAGATCCGAGTGCAAAGTGTTTGTTGCTAAAACTGGGTCCTTTCTCGAGAAAAAGTTTCTCTCGAAAGAATTGAGTGGGAGGAAGATAGAACTTGATGAGGTTGTTAAACGTTTGTTCAACCAGAGAGTAGCGCAGTGTAGAAAGATGTTTCTGTGAAGCCTACGTTAGTTGAAGAGGAAGTTAATGATGATGATCATGAAGCTTCAGGATCAAGTTACTATCGAACTTCGTAGGTCGACAAGGATGTGTACTGCTCCTGAGCGATACGGCAACCCTGTCTTGGAGGTCATGTTGTTGGACAACGATGAACCTACGAGCTATGGAGAAGCGATGATGGGCCCAGATTCCAACAAATGGTTGGAGGCGATGAAATCCGAGATAGGATCCATGTATGAGAACCAAGTATAGATTTTGGTAGACTTGCTCGTTGGACAGCAGGTCGTTGAATACAAATGGATCTTTAAAATGAAGACAGACACTGATGGTAAATGTCACCATTTGTAAAGCTCGACTTGTTGCAAAGATGTTTGTGACATGTTCAAAGGAGTTGACTATGATGAGACTCTCTCACTCGTAGCGGTGCTAAAGTCTGTTGGAATTATGTTAGCAGTTGCTGCATTTTTCAATTATGAAATCTGGCAGATGGATGTCAAAACATCGTTTCCTTAACAGTTTACTTCAGGAACGGTTGTATGTGATACAACTAGAAGGTTTTGTCAGTCCTAAGGATGCTAAAAGGTGAGCAAGCTTCAGTGATCCTTCTATGGACTGAAGCAAGCATCTTGGAGTTGGAATATATGCTTTGATGAGTTGATCAAAGTTTTTGAGTTTATACGAAGTTTACGAGAAACTTGTATTTACAACAAAGTGAGTGGGAGCACTATAGAATTTCTGATAAGTATATGTAAATGACATATTGTTGATCGGAAATAATGTAGAATTTCTGGAAAGCATAAGCGGTTATTTGAAAAGTGATTTTCAAAGTAAAACCTGGATAAAACTACCTATTGAGCATCAAGGTCTATAGAGATAGATCAAAGATGACTTGATGAGACTTTCAATGAGTACATACCTTGACAAAGATTTTGAAAGAGTTCAAAATGGATCAGTCGGAGAAAGAGTTCTCACCTGATTTGTAGGGTATGAAGTTGAGTGAGACTCAAAGCTCGACCACGGCAAAAGAAAGAGAAAGGACGAACGTCGTCCCCTATGCTCTAGCCATAGGCTCTATATAGTATGCCATGTTGTGTACCGTACTTGTGTGTGCCTTGCCATGAGTCCGTCAAGGGGTACAAGAGTGATCCAGCAGTGGATCACTGGACAGCGGTCAACATTATCCTTAGTGACTAAAAGACTAAAGGAATTGTTTCTCGATTATGGGGGTGATAAAGGGTTCGTCGTAAGGAGTTACGTCGATGCAAGCTTTAACACTAATCCGAATGACTCGTAGTAGCAATCTGGATACGTATAGTGGAGCAGCCATTTGGAATTAGTACCAAGTGGAGTGTGGTAGCAGTGTTTACGGTTTGACTTAGAGATTTGCAAAGTACACACGGATCTGAATATCATAGACCCGTTGACTATAAGACCTCTCTCACATGCAAAGCATGATCGAGCCCCAAAACTCGTTGGGTGTTAGATTCATAACAATGAGAATCACATGGTGATGTGAACTAGATTATTGACTCTAGTGCAAGTGGGAGACTAATGGAAATATGCCCTAGAGGCAATAATAAATTAGTTATTATCATATTTCCTTGTTCATGATAATCGTTTATTATCCATGCTATAATTGTATTGATCGGAGACTTAGATGCATGTGTGGATACATAGACAAAACCATGTCCCTAGTATGCCTCTAATAGACTAGCTCGTTGATCAAAAGATGGTTAAGGTTTCCTAGCCATGGACATGAGATGTCATTTGATAACGGGGTCACATCATTAGGAGAATGATGTGATGGACAAGACTCAAACTACAAACGTAGCATATGATCGTGTCAGTTTATTGCTACTGTTTTCCGCATGTCAAGTATGTGTTCCTATGACCATGAGATCATGCAACTCACAGATATCGGAGGAGTGCCTTGTGTGTATCAAACATCGCAACGTAACTGGGTGACTATAAAGGTGCTCTACAGGTATCTCCGATGGTGTCTGTTGAGTTGGCATGGATCGAGACTGGGATTTGTTACTCCGTGTGACGGAGAGGTATCTCAGGGCCCACTTGGTAATACAACATCACAATAAGCCTTGCAAGCAATGTGACTAATTGTTAGTTGCGGGTGTTGGAAATATGCCCTAGAGGCAATATATAAAGTGTTTATTATTATATTTCCTTGTTCATGATAATCGTTTATTATCCATGCTATAACTGTAGTGATCGGAAACACATTGCATGTGTGGATAAATAGACAAACACTATGTCCCTAGTATGCCTCTAGTGAACTAGCTCGTTGATCAAAGATGGTCAGGGTTTCCTAGCCATTGACATGTGATGTCATTTGATAACGGGATCACATCATTAGGAGACTGATGTGATGGACAAGACCCAAACTACAAACGTAGCATATGATCGTGTCAGTTTATTGCTACTGTTTTCTGCATGTCAAAGTATATGTTCCTATGACCATGAGATCATGCAACTCACGGATATCGAAGGAGTGCCTTGTGTGTATCAAACGTCGCAACGTAACTGGGTGACTATAAAGGTGCTCTACAGGTATCTCCAATGGTGTCTGTTGAGTTGGCATGGATCGAGACTGGGATTTGTTACTCCGTGTGACGGAGAGGTATCTCGGGGCCCACTCGGTAATGCAACATCACAATAAGCCTTGCAAGCAATGTGACTAATTGTTAGTTGCGGGATCTTGCATTACGGAACGAGTAAAGAGACTTGCCGGTAACGAGATTGAACTAGGTATAGAGATACCGACGATCGAATCTCGCGCAAGTAACATGCCGAAGAACAAAGGGAACGTTATACGGGATTAACTGAATCCTTGACATAGAGGTTCAACCGATAAGATCTTCGTAGAATATGTAGGAACCAATGTGGACGTCCAGGTCCCGCCATTGGTTATTGGCCGTAGAGGTGTCTCGGTCATGTCTACATAGTTCTCGAACTCGCAGGGTCTGCACACTTAAGGTTCGGTAACGTTTCGGTAGTGTAGAGTTATGTATGGTGGTGACCGAAGGTTGTTCAGAGTCCCGGATGAGATCCCGGACGTCACGAGGAGCTCCGGAATGGTCCGGAGGTAAAGATTCATATATAGGATGTCCCAGTTTGGTCGTCGGAAAAGTTTCGGGCTCATCGGTAGTGTACCGGGAGTATCGGTAGTGTACCGGGAGTGCCGGTAGTGTACCGGGGGACCTCCGGGAGGGGTATTTCGACCCCAAGAGGTCCATGGGCTGTGGGATAATAATAACCAGCCCTTAGTGGGCTGGGAAAACAGCCACAAAGGCCCATGGCGCAGGAGAGAAAGTCCTAAAGCAAAAAGTGGAAAATCAGCCAATAGGAGGCAATCCTACTCCAACTAGGATTGGAGGTGAAGTAGGATTGCTCCCACCTCCTATTTCGTCCGATCCAAAGGCCTTGGCTGCCTCTACTCTCCTCTCCTCCTATATATACTAGTGGATTGGGTGGTTTTTGGACAGAATTTCCGCCCACGTGCTACCCGTTCCACCGGTGCATAGTTTCTCCTCTAGATCGTAGTTCCGCAGTGCTTAGGCGAAGCCCTGCCGGAATTGCTCCACCACCATCACCGGAGCGCCGTCATGCTGCCGGTGAACTTTCTCTCCTCTCTACCCCTCTTGCTGGATCAAGACGGTGGAGATCGTCATCAAGCTGCACGTGTGCTGAACGCGGAGGTGTCGTCCGTTCGGTACTAGATCAGAAGGATCGTGATCAAGGCCACGAGACGTTCGTGATTGGATCGTGGGACGGATCGTGACGAGATCGTGGGACGGTTCGTGATTGGTTCGCGGGACGGTTCATGATTGGATCGCGGGACGCTCGGCGATTTGGATCGCGAAGAAGTTCGACTACACCAACCGCGTTTCTTAACGCTTCCCGCTTAGAGATCTACAAGGGTACGTAGATCCACTCTCCCTCTCGTAGATGCTCATCACCATGGATAGGTTTGCGTGTGCGTAGGAAATTTTTTGTTTCCCATGCGACGTTCCCCAACAGCGGGATCTTGTGTTACGGAACGAGTAAACAGACTTGCCAGTAACGAGATTGAACTTGGTATGGAGATACCTATGATCGAATCTCGGGCAAGTAACATACCGAAGAACAAAGGGAACGTTATACGGGATTGACTGAATCCTTGACATAGAGGTTCGAACGATAAAGATCTTCGTAAAATATGTAGGAACCAATGTGTACGTCCAGGTCCCGCCATTGGTTATTGACCGTAGAGGTGTCTCGGTCATGTCTACATAGTTCTCGAACCCGCAGGGTCTGCACACTTAAGGTTCGGTGACGTTTCGGTAGTGTAGAGTTATGTATGGTGGTGACCGAAGGTTGTTCGGAGTCCCGGATGAGATCTCGGACATCACGAGGAGCTACGGAATGGTCCGGAGGTAAAGATTGATATATAGGAAGGTGGTGTTTGGACTCCGGAAAGATTTCGGGCACTTTCGGTAGTGTACCGGGAGTGACGAATGGGTCCCGGGGGTCCACCAGTGGGGCCCACCCACCCCATGGGCCAAAGTGGAAACCCACCAGCCCCTAGTGGGCTGGTGGGTTCGTCCAAGGTGGCCTGGGCGCAGGGAGAGAGGCCCAAACCGAATTGGGGTGGAGTCCTCCCCAAGTTCCACCTCTCGTGTGAGAGGTGGACTCTCAAGTGGAGGAGGACTCTTCCTCCACTTGGTTCGGCCGAGCCATCAGGCCTTGGAGGCCAAGGCTGCGCCCTCCTCTCCCTCCCTCCTATATATACTAGTGGAATAGAGGGTTTTTGCATAGAATTTATGGCCATGTGCTACCCGTTCCACCGGTGCTCCTCTAGATCGGTTTTCTGCAGTGCTTAGGCGAAGCCCTGCCGGAATCACCATGGATAGGTTTGCGTGTGCGTAGGAAATTTTTTGTTTCCCATGCGACGTTCCCCAATAGTGGTATCAGAGCCAGGTTGATGGTTCGATGAGATCTCGAGTAGAACACAAAAGGTTTGTGGGCGTTGATGCTTAGATTGCTTCCTCCCTTGGTTGGATTTTGGTTCAGCGGGATTGTGAGATGAAGCGGCCCGGACCAACATTAGTCGTACGCTTACGAGAGACCGGTTCCCTCGACGCAACTTGTTGCTTAGATGGCTTGCGGGTGACAGTTTCTCTCACTTTAGTTGGATCGGATCCGACAAATGCGGTCCTTGAGAAGGTTGAAAAGCAATCTATGTATCACCGTTGTGGTTTATACGTAGGTGAGAATCGTTCTTGCTAGATACCCGTAGCATCCACGTAAAACATGCAACAACAATTAGAGGACGTCTAACTTGTTTTTGCAGGGTATGTTGTGATATGATATGGCCAATTACATGATGAGATATATGTGATGTATGAGATGATCATGTGATGTATAGATTATCACGACTTGCATGTCGGTGATTACGGCAACCGGCAGGAGCCATAGGGTTGTCTTTAATTATTGTATGACCTGCGTGTCAATCATTAAGCGCTATGTAATGCTTTACTTTATCGCTACGGTAGCAATAGTAGTAGAAGCATGCAGGGCGTGACAACCCCGATGGCGACACATTGATGGAGATCATGGTGTCATGCCGGTGACGATGGAGATCATGCCGGTGTTTCGAAGATGGAGATCTTAAACACAAGTTGATAGCCATATCATGTCACTTATGAATTGCATGAGATGTTAATCCTTTTATGCACCTTGTTTTGCTTAGTACGACGGTAGCATTATAAGGTGATCCCTCACTTAAATTTCAAGATGAACTGTGTTCTCCCCGAGTGTGCACCGTTGCGAAAGTTCGTCGTGTCGAGACACCACGTGATGATCGGGTGTGATAGACTCTACGTTCACATACAACGGGTGCAAGCCAGATTTGCACGTGCAGAACACTCGGGTTAAACTTGATGAGCCTAGCATGTACAGACATGGCCTCAGAACACAAGAGACCGAAAGGTCGAACATGAGTCATATAGTAGATATGATCAACATAATGATGTTCACCATTGAAGCCACCTTAACTCATGTGATGATCGGACTTGAGTTGGTGAATTTGGATCATGTGACACTCAGATGACCTGAGGGATGTCAATTTGAGTGGGAGCTTTAGTAATTTGATTAACTAAACTCATTATCTTGAACAATAGTCTAAGTAACCTTTGCATATTTATGTTGTAGATCAATGGCTCGCGCAGTAGCACCCTGAATTTTAATGCGTTCCTAGAGAAAGCTAAATTGAAAGATGATGGAAGTAACTTTGTTGACTGGGCCCGTAATCTGAGGATTATCCTCACGGCTTCCCAGAAGTCATATGTCCTTGATGCACCGCTTGGTGACCAGCCAGAAGACATGACCTCCGAAGACGTTAAGAACGCTTGGGAGGCTCGTGCTGGAGACTACTCAATAGTTCAGTGTGCAATATTGTATGGCTTAGAACCGGGACTTCAAAGACGTTTTGAACGTCATGGAGCATATGAGATGTTCCAGGAGTTGAAGTTTATCTTTCAGAAGAATGCCCGGATCGAGAGGTATGAGACCTCCGATAAATTCTATGCTTGCAAGATGGAGGAGAACGGGTCTATTAGTGAGCACATACTCAGAATGTCTGGGTACTCAAACCGTCTAGCGGAGTTGGGAATTACCCTTCCGACGGAGGCGATCACTGAGAGAGTTCTTCAATCGCTGCCACCTAGTTACAAGAGCTTTGTGATGAACTATAACATGCACGGGATGAACAAGTCAGTCGCCGAGCTGTTTGCGATGCTGAAAGTCGCTGAGTCTGAAATCCAGAAAGAACATCAAGTGTTGATGGTCAATAAAACCACTAGTTTGAAGAAAAACGGCAAAGGCAAAGGCAAGAAGGGTAAAACCAAGAAGGATGGAAAAGCAGTTGCTACTCCTACAAAGAAGCCTAAGCATGGACCTAAGCCAGAAACTGAGTGCTTTCATTGCAAAGGAACTGGTCACTGGAAGCGGAACTGCCCCAAGTACCTGGCTGGCAAGAAGGCGGCCAACGACAAACAAGGTATATATGATATACATGTTATTGATGTGTACCTTACTAGTTCTCGTAGTAGTGCCTGGGTATTTGATACCGGTTCGGTTGCTCACATTTGCAACTCAAAACAGGAACTATGGAATAATCGAAGACTGGCAAAGGACGAAGTGACGATGCGCGTGGGAAATGGTTCCAAGGTTGATGTGATCGCCGTCGACACGCTCTCTCTTCGATTACCATCAGGATTAGTGATGAATCTAAATAATTGTTATTTAGTGCATGCGTTAAGCATGAACATTATATCTGGATCTTGTTTATTGCGAGACGGTTACTCATTTAAATCAGAGAATAAAGGTTGTTCTATTTATATGAGTAATATCTTTTATGGTCATGCACCCAATGTTAGGGGTTTATTCATATTGAATCTTGATAGTGATGACACACATGTTCATAACATTGATGCCAAAAGATGTAGAGTAGTTAATGATAGTACCACTTTCTTGTGGCACTGCCGTTTAGGTCATATTGGTGTAAAACGCATGAGGAAGCTCCATGCTGATGGACTTTTGGAGTCACTTGATTTTGAATCACTTGACACATGTGAACCATGCCTTATGGTCAAGATGACCAAAACGCCATTCTCTGGAACAATGGAACGGGCGAGTGACTTATTGGAAATCATACATACTGATGTGTGCGGTCCAATGAATGTTGAAGCGCGCGGTGGTTATCGTTATTTTCTCACCTTCACTGATGACTTGAGTAGATATGGGTATATTTACTTGATGAAGCACAAGTCTGAAACATTTGAAAAGTTCAAGCAATTTCAGAGTGAAGTTGAGAATCATCGTAACAAGAAGATTAAATTTCTTCGATCTGATCGAGGAGGTGAATATCTGAGTTATGAGTTTGGCAATCACTTAAGACAGTGTGGAATTGTTTCACAGTTGACACCGCCCGGAACACCACAGCGTAATGGTGTGTCTGAACGTCGTAATCGGACCTTATTGGATATGGTGCGTTCTATGATGTCTCTTGCCGATTTGCCACTAACGTTTTGGGGTTATGCATTAGAGACAGCTGCATTCACTTTAAATAGGGCACCATCAAAATCCGTTGAGACGACGCCATATGAACTGTGGTTTGGCAAAAAGCCGAAGTTGTCGTTTCATAAAGTTTGGAAATATGCCCTAGAGGCAATATATAAAGTGTTTATTATTATATTTCCTTGTTCATGATAATCGTTTATTATCCATGCTATAACTGTAGTGATCGGAAACACATTGCATGTGTGGATAAATAGACAAACACTATGTCCCTAGTATGCCTCTAGTGAACTAGCTCGTTGATCAAAGATGGTCAGGGTTTCCTAGCCATTGACATGTGATGTCATTTGATAACGGGATCACATCATTAGGAGACTGATGTGATGGACAAGACCCAAACTACAAACGTAGCATATGATCGTGTCAGTTTATTGCTACTGTTTTCTGCATGTCAAAGTATATGTTCCTATGACCATGAGATCATGCAACTCACGGATATCGAAGGAGTGCCTTGTGTGTATCAAACGTCGCAACGTAACTGGGTGACTATAAAGGTGCTCTACAGGTATCTCCAATGGTGTCTGTTGAGTTGGCATGGATCGAGACTGGGATTTGTTACTCCGTGTGACGGAGAGGTATCTCGGGGCCCACTCGGTAATGCAACATCACAATAAGCCTTGCAAGCAATGTGACTAATTGTTAGTTGCGGGATCTTGCATTACGGAACGAGTAAAGAGACTTGCCGGTAACGAGATTGAACTAGGTATAGAGATACCGACGATCGAATCTCGCGCAAGTAACATGCCGAAGAACAAAGGGAACGTTATACGGGATTAACTGAATCCTTGACATAGAGGTTCAACCGATAAGATCTTCGTAGAATATGTAGGAACCAATGTGGACGTCCAGGTCCCGCCATTGGTTATTGGCCGTAGAGGTGTCTCGGTCATGTCTACATAGTTCTCGAACCCGCAGGGTCTGCACACTTAAGGTTCGGTAACGTTTCGGTAGTATAGAGTTATGTATGGTGGTGACCGAAGGTTGTTCGGAGTCCCGGATGAGATCCCGGACGTCACGAGGAGCTCCGGAATGGTCCGGAGGTAAAGATTCATATATAGGATGTCCCAGTTTGGTCGTCGGAAAAGTTTCGGGCTCATCGGTAGTGTACCGGGAGTATCGGTAGTGTACCGGGAGTGCCGGTAGTGTACCGGGGGACCTCCGGGAGGGGTATTTCGACCCCAAGAGGTCCATGGGCTGTGGGAGAATAATAACCAGCCCTTAGTGGGCTGGGAAAACAGCCACAAAGGCCCATGGCGCAGGAGAGAAAGTCCTAAAGCAAAAAGTGGAAAATCAGCCAATAGGAGGCAATCCTACTCCAACTAGGATTGGAGGTGAAGTAGGATTGCTCCCACCTCCTATTTTGGCCGACCCAAAGGCCTTGGCTGCCTCTACTCTCCTCTCCTCCTATATATACTAGTGGATTGGGTGGTTTTTGGACAGAATTTCCGCCCACGTGCTACCCGTTCCACCGGTGCATAGTTTCTCCTCTAGATCGTAGTTCCGCGGTGCTTAGGCGAAGCCCTGCCGGAATTGCTCCACCACCATCACCGGAGCGCCGTCATGCTGCCGGTGAACTCTCTCTCCTCTCTACCCCTCTTGCTGGATCAAGACGGTGGAGATCGTCATCAAGCTGCACGTGTGCTGAACGCGGAGGTGCCGTCCGTTCGGTACTAGATCAGAAGGATCGTGATCAAGGCCACGAGACGTTCGTGATTGGATCGTGGGACGGATCGTGACGAGATCGTGGGACGGTTCGTGATTGGTTCGCGGGACGGTTCATGATTGGATCGCGGGACGCTCGGCGATTTGGATCGCGAAGAAGTTCGACTACACCAACCGCGTTTCTTAACGCTTCCCGCTTAGCGATCTACAAGGGTACGTAGATCCACTCTCCCTCTCGTAGATGCTCATCACCATGGATAGGTTTGCGTGTGCGTAGGAAAATTTTTGTTTCCCATGCGACGTTCCCCAACAGCGGGATCTTGTGTTACGGAACGAGTAAACAGACTTGCCAGTAACGAGATTGAACTTGGTATGGAGATACCTATGATCGAATCTCGGGCAAGTAACATACCGAAGAACAAAGGGAACGTTATACGGGATTGACTGAATCCTTGACACAGAGGTTCGAACGATAAAGATCTTCGTAAAATATGTAGGAACCAATGTGGACGTCCAGGTCCCGCCATTGGTTATTGACCGTAGAGGTGTCTCGGTCATGTCTACATAGTTCTCGAACCCGCAGGGTCTGCACACTTTAGGTTCGGTGACGTTTCGGTAGTGTAGAGTTATGTATGGTGGTGACCGAAGGTTGTTCGGAGTCCCGGATGAGATCTCGGACATCACGAGGAGCTACGGAATGGTCCGGAGGTAAAGATTGATATATAGGAAGGTGGTGTTTGGACTCCGGAAAGATTTCGGGCACTTTCGGTAGTGTACCGGGAGTGACGAATGGGTCCCGGGGGTCCACCAGTGGGGCCCACCCACCCCATGGGCCAAAGTGGCAACCCACCAGCCCCTAGTGGGCTGGTGGGTTCGTCCAAGGTGGCCTGGGCGCAGGGAGAGAGGCCCAAACCGAATTGGGGTGGAGTCCTCCCCAAGTTCCACCTCTCGTGTGAGAGGTGGACTCTCAAGTGGAGGAGGACTCTTCCTCCACTTGGTTCGGCCGAGCCAGCAGGCCTTGGAGGCCAAGGCTGCGCCCTCCTCTCCCTCCCTCCTATATATACTAGTGGAATAGAGGGTTTTTGCATAGAATTTACGGCCATGTGCTACCCGTTCCACCGGTGCTCCTCTAGATCGGTTTTCTGCAGTGCTTAGGCGAAGCCCTGCCGGAATCACTCCACCACCATCACCGGAGCGCCGTCACGCTGCCGGTGAACTCTCTCTCCTCTCCAACTCCTCTTGCTAGATCAAGACGGTGGAGATCGTCATCAAGATGCACGTGTGCTGAACGCGGAGGTGCCGTTCGTTCGGCGCTAGATCGGAAGGACCGTGATCGAGATCGCGAGACAGTTCGTGATGAGATTGCGGGACGGATCATGATGAGTTTGCGGGAAAGATCGTGATCGAGATCGTGAGACATATCGTGATGAGATCGCGGGACGGATCGTTATGGGATCGCGGGACGCTCGGCGATTTGGATCGCGAAGATGTTCGACCACACCAACCGCGTTTCTTAACGCTTCTCGCTTAGCGATCTACAAGGGTACGTAGATCCACTCTCCCTCTCGTAGATGCTCATCACCATGGATAGGTTTGCGTGTGCGTAGGAAATTTTTTGTTTCCCATGCGACGTTCCCCAACAAAAGAGGCCCGTGTCGATCGTTGTCTAGCGTCGTGGTAGTTGTCACCGCAACCAGAAAACGGGAATGCATAGATGCTAGCCAACCAGTTTCGACCTCTAAAGGCCCTATGGCAACACCGGCCAGAGGTAATCCCAACAAGTAAGACACATCCTGTAAAGTAGGAGCCATCTCTCCCTAGGGAAAGTGAAACGTATGTATCTCTAGTCTCCATCTATCTACTAAGCAGCTAAGGAGTGACCTGTCGTAAGAGAAGCGTGATACTTGCCTCTTGTGCAACTGCATTGGTTCACCTGCGTCATCCAAGTCCGGGTGATCAACCCACTCATCCAATGTATCCTCAACCAGTCGTGCCAAGGGTAGAAGTCCATCCCAATTCAACCTACAAAATAAACAGAATGTAGATTACAATTAGCTTCTATCAAAGCGATGTCAAACATAGTAAGTAATTATACCTACACATACCTATCTACCCATGAAGGGTGTATCATCCAGTTAGACTTTGGGGTGCGAGTGATCAACACGTCTAGGTTCGTGCCCGATTCCGTAAGTGCCCCTCGGTGCCCTCTATCAATATTACCATTAAGCAACGGATACGTAGCCATATCTGCAATTAGAACATAGTCCACACATATTAGAAAATAAAACATAGATGTTTGCATATTACAAATAAAAACATAGTCTCACATGTAACAAATAAGAACATAGTCTCACATATAACAAATAAAAACTTAGTCTCACATATTACACATTACAGCATAGTCTCACATATTACACATAAAAACATAGTGCACATATATTACAAATAAAAACATAGTCAGACATATTACAAATTAAAACATAGTCCCACAGATTATGTAGCTTCTGAGTTATTCATTCCTCATCCGCCCCTTCGGCCTTGAGAGCCTCGTCCACCACGACTGCCAGGACCTCCTCTTGCAATTGTTGCTGTAGTCGTCGATGTGGAAGCACTCGTCGATGTGGAAGCACCGTCTTTCTTCAGGTCGGGGCAATATTTCATCCTATGCCCGTAAGCCGTGCAGAGCAAACATTGTCTGGTTGCTCCACCAGCTTCAGATTGGTCCATATCATTTCGGATGTGCTTTACCTTATGCCTTCCCCTGCTAGTTCGCCGTAGTGCAGGATCCGGGATGTATACTCTATCACCATCGTTTACCTTGTTGAAATTGCCGACGACTCTAAACCATGTCATCTCACCTGTCCAGACATTGAGTACTGCCTCCTTTGAATAGTACGGAGACACGAAGGAGATAGCGTCCAACTGAACCTGGCCACAGGCAGCCAACACATATGAGCAAGGCAGGTGCAATAACTGCGGTTTATTGCATGTACACTCACAAGTTGGATAAAATTCTGCTCCAATTTTAACCTCATGCGTCTTCAACTCATTTGCAGAACCAAAACCATCAGTAGGAAGCTGAATCTCATACTCCTTTCCTGATTACCTATGAGTGTGACAATGTGCTTTTTTGCTTCTTTATCTTCTCAGCCATGTACTCCATGACACGGCTACAATAAGGAGTGTTCTGATTATCTGCAATATGCTTCTTTGCTAACTCCTGCCTTTCTCTGAAATATCTCACAGTGCCATGGAATACACCCTCCACAATAGCTGTCAGTGGCAATGCTCTATTCCCTCTGAGTACAAAGTTATAGATCTCTGCTAGATTGGTTGTCATGTGGCCATACCTAGCTCCATGGGTGTCATGCAGCAAAGACCAATTCACTAGAGGCTCTTTCTCTATCCACTCAGAAAAATTCTTTATTGCTCTGCCCTTTTTTCTCTTCGTATTAGGAAGGTCAATTGCTGGCAAGTCACAAAGACCAACTGGCTCCTCAAGCTCCGCAATGAGTGCTGTTAATTTAACCTGGTCTTTTTCCATTTTCTTCCTAGCAAGGACCTGCTTCTTAGTGAACTCATCTAGTTTTGACCAAATAAAATCGTATTTGCGCCGTTGGTTCTACTTGCATAACTTCTTGAACAAGTTCATCAACCGTTTGTTCTTGAACTGTGAGAAAAAATTAGCACCCAGATGACGCATGCACCACCGACTTTGCAAGTCCTTCCAAGGTGTTTGCTCGTCGGCAGTTGGATTACTCAGTGTCTTCACGACATTCAATATACCGGGATGTCTGTCATCTATGAGACACACATTTGATCGGTCCTTCACGATCGCAATTTTAACTTGCCGGAAGAACCATACCCAGCTCGGAAAGTTCTCACCCTCCACAAATGCCATGGCTAGTGGGATGATTTGGTTGTTCCCGTCCACACCAATAGCAGTCAGGATTTGCCCTTTGTACTTACCAGTTAGGAATGTACCATCCACAAACATCACTGGAGGACAATGCCTGAAAGCTTCGATGCACATACCGAAAGAAAAGAATACTCATTTCAACACCTTGTAATCTGGTATGCTATCCAACCTTGTGTGCTGAATGTTAACATAAGTGTCGGGATTCCTCTCCTTCAGTATGTCAAGGAGACGGACAACATTATCATACGAGTCAAAGAACGTCCCAAACCTTTCCTCTATAGCCTTCTGCTTAGCCCTCCAAGCCTTCCCATAAGGAATGTCATAATTCCATCTGACCTTCACTGCTGTCTGGATGTGTTTTGCTTCAATATCTTTCTTCGTCACTATCTCAATATACATGAGTTGAGCTATGAGAGTTGAGGTAAGGTTTGGATGACGAACCAACATGTTTTTCCTAACACAATTATGCAGGACAACATTTGTCACAAACCAGTGGATGTTATACTTTGGCACGTGGCCGTGCACCTTCGCAGGACAACCTGATTCAACACACTTCATGGTATATTTCGTTGGACTAGATATGTGTGTCCGGAAAATCCTCTACATATACATAGCCCACTTTATCACCACATACTTCATTTTCTTCTTTGTGTCAAACATAGTCCCTATCTGGACTTGGTTCAGATTATATTGCCACGGAGTCTCATGGCCATCGTTGATAGTAAAGACGGCGGATATGTCCTGCTCCCATGTAGCAGGAATTGGTACCTCCTCCTCATCCTCGGAATTTTCAGAGTCAAGTTCCGCTGCAATCCCATCCTGGTCCTCTTCCTCCATCATCCTATGCATTTCATCGCCTTCCTCATCCCCATCAGCAACACCAGAGGCAGCTAATACTATCGACTGAGTACTCTGACCAGCAGCATGACCACTAACATTGTGTGGCACATAATCTGACTCTTTCTCGGCTTGGCTAGCATTCACATCCGGTGGCTGTGACCCGGATACATAAATCTCGTTAGCCACTTGACTACTCTGGCCTGGTTCATACCCCACGGTGGGTGGTATGATATTCTCCTCCTTCGCCACTGGTTGCACTAGGGCATACGGATTGATTCTTCGGTCTCTGCAACGACTTAACAGAGACAACCAATGATGGATCCTATCTATCGGAATCAAATCCCACTTGACATTTCTACAGGATTTGGTCCACAAGGCATGAATACTGACGGAACAAACTTCAGGATCCAGGCCAAAACTAGTTGTCAACCAGTGCTTCAACTGCCTAATGTACAGTCTGTCCGGATCTGAAAGTGTCATCTCGCCTTTTTTAAACTCGCTAAGATCAACCCCCAACTCATTATATCGAACATTACCAGGGCCATAATACACGGTGAAATTTACGGATTCAGACATTTTAACCTGTCAGACATTGCCAGCTTCTCATTATTCGCAACGAATAAATCGACACTAAAATAAAACGTACACTAAAATATACCTACGTATTCTAAATAAACCTACACTAAAATGAACTTCACAAAAATAAACCGACACTAATATGACTACACTAACTAAACATACACTAAAATCACTACACTAATAAAAGTAACCTAAACTAATTTTACGTACATTAAAAAACCAACAAAAAACTAACCTAAACTAACAGAAAAAATTATACCTTCGACGGGTGAGTGTCCTTCTTCTTCCTCTCCACCTTCTTCTTCCTCTCCACTACTCCACCTTCTCACCATTCACACCTCCACCATCGCACCATGTCTCCTCCAAACGAACAACACACTACCACGTTGCAAAAACTGAAATCGTAGGGCGGGGCAGACGAAGATGATCTATTGTTTCATTGGATTGAAACGGAAAATGGATGGAGGAAAAGGAAGATCAAGGGGGGGATTTTCGGCCAAGAAGCAAGAACACAGAGGAAGCTGGAGGAAAAAGAGAGAGCTGGCCGCGTCGGCCTTATCCAGGGGCTCTTCGGTCTCCTGGCGGCCGACGGGTGCTCTTCGGCCTGGCATGGGCCGACGGCCCGCTCTTCGGCCTGGCGTCGGCCGATGGGCCCTTTTCGACCTGGACTAAGCCGACGGGTCCCCGGTCGGCCCAACTAAGGCCGACGGGGTGTTATTTTCGTCATTTTTTCAACTACGCTAACTGTTTTCAAATTTGGTACAAATTCCGTACTAGTTCTGAAAAAATTCAGCCAGGCAGAGGTGAAGAACAATAAGAATTGCTTGTGTGAGCTGTAGAAGAGTCGATGTGGCTGCGGGGGAGGAGATGTAGTGTCGCGGTCCGCCGGCCGAAACTTGGTGGGGAAAACTTCATTATGGCGGCCGAGTGACCAGCAACGGTGCACCAGTGACCGTTGGTCGACCTCCGTATGATGTGGCAGTGTTGCGACAACTATACAGACAAGGCGGAACAACGGTTGGGAAAAATCGGCACGGCAAAGGGGGCTCCAGTGGTCGTGCGAGGCGATGGGGCGGGGTCAGGGTGGAGTCTGGGTGGGTGATGATGGCTTGTGGGGTTGCGGTGCGGTGGTGCAGCGGCGACGATGGGAGATCTGGTCGGGGGCGAGAAAGAAAACTGACAGTTGGTGGGTCGCGCGTAGCTCGGTTTAGTTTTGTGGCAGCCATCCAAGTGTTGTATATTTGCAGCACTTGGTGCCTTCTTTTTGGGTTACCCGTAAAAATTGCCTAGATTTTTATGATATGGTAGCTCGAGCCTGTTTTCCGCCCTCGGATAACCAAAAAAATGCTAGTCTCCCGTTATAGGGCTTCTATTGGAGATGTTCTAAATCTTTCTTACTTATAAAGGTTGGAATTGGTGATGAGTTCACATGTGAAACCAACAATCTTCGCCAATAAACAAATACTCCTCTACCCGCATTGAGAATAGCAACCTTCCACAAATATAAATAAACAAATGTATTTATACTCACATGTGGGACCAAATACAAATAAATAATACATTACTATTCATGTGAGAGTGAGACTAACACTTGGGCATAAATAACAAATGCAGAAATGCGACTCCAACTCAATATAATGCTATTGTTTTTCTTTTTCTTTTTTACCCAGCCAAGTTATTCCAGTTTTATATCACAGAACAAGAGAGTGAACAGATTGTAATTCGAAAACGATGATAGACTAGACCTTATCCTCCTACCTGATCCACGACCTTGTGCAGTCAACTTACCAATGTCTATTCTCATATGTTTCAACATTCGTAATGTTGTGTCTGTAAAGGACCATGATCACTTAAGATTCTCCAATGTCTGACGCGTGATCTTTTATAGTATTTTCGATCCTTCTAATAGTGAACTGCAAGCAAATTTCACATGGTGCCACCGTATTTTGACAATTTCTTAAGCCAGTGACCTAACTCCTCGTATTTTATAGTTCCGTAGCAACACGGGCATTGTGCTAGTTTGTAATAAATACCTCATCCTAATCTCAATCACATAAATAGAGGATACCCCGCATGTTGTTACGGTAATTGGTTGATGAAAATTTAGGATTATACATGAGAACCAATATTAAAAATACATAGGATTTACTATAATTGATTATGTGTATTTGTAAAATATTTATTGAATACAAGTATAATAATTTAATGGAAAACATTCTCGTGCATAGTTGAATGTTGCGATGAGTCTGTTTTCATGCATGATTGCCATTTAGGTGGACCTTATCCCGTTCATGATTATATGATGAGATGTCATGCTTGTATGGTAGAGAAAAATAAATTAGTGAGAATCACTCTCTTATGCATATAGAATCATAACAATCATAGATGTATAGGTTAAAAAAACTGTCCTTTCATGGATGTTTGACAACCATTCTCTCTTCAAGAGAGAAATTCTACGGTAATGTCGGTCACTTTACTAAAACTCTAAAAAATGTTGCAAGACAGAAATTGTGCTTGCCTGACGAGATCAGAAGAAAAAATGTCAATGTGTTAACATGGTAGGGGGTTCCCACAAAAAGAAGCTTTTTACGATTGACTCTTTGATCCTTAAGAGAGCTAATTCCCGCAATGATGAAGCCTTGAAATCTATTTTGGATTCTTATTGTGCGGCCCTCAGGGTAAACGGTAAGTGTCGATAAATCCATTGTCCTATTCAGTCCAAATATAAGAGTGAAAATTAGGAAACAAAATTGTACTATTCTCAATATCTTGACTCAGTGTCTTAAAGATAAATATTTGAGATTGCATGCAAATGTGGGTATGGACAAGATTGATTGTTTTCAGTTTCTTATTAACATGAAAATTAGTGTGCGGAAAGAAACATTATTATCTAGTGGAGGTAAAGAAATTCTTCTCAAATCTGTTATCCAACCTATTCCCTGTATGTTTGTCTGTCTTTAAACTTCCCAAACAAACTTGCAAAGATTTGGTCAGAGAAACTTTATGGTCAATTGGTGCTCGGGTTCTCGTGAGTCGTGACCCCTTTCCCGCTCCATGATATTGTTTGCACACAAACACGTCACTGTGTAACCCCCGATGTTGAGCACGATACGTGGGACACGTCACCGGTGGAGCCTCGCCGGGGAGCGGAATATGTAAGACATGTCGGTGAGGTCTTCTGAGGACCTGAAACCCCACATTCCTTGAAGGGACCCCGCTAGAGAGTGCGGCGAACATGGGCTACCCTAGATCGACTTGATCGTCCCTAGGGCCTCATGGATCGTTGTTGTCGAACACGGAGAACGAAGAAGAAGGAAACTAGGATAAAAAAGATAAAGATAATATATTGGTAAATCAATTGTATGTTATTCAATCGGTCCATCATCTCTCATCTATATATGAGGTGGCTGGACTTTCCGTAAGAAAAAGACTTCAAATCATGTCCAAAATCAACCGAACTCGAATTACATGGGCTTGAGACAGATGTTTGTTGTTGTCTTTAGAATTTGCATATGACCTCAGATAGAGATGAGTTTGAAAGCAAATTTATCTGTTTCAACAGGACAAACAATTTTCAGGTTGAACATTTTCGATTTAGGTCATCTTGAAGGTTTTTCGGTCTGTTTTGTAATTTCTGCAGCATAAAACAAACTTTCTTAGCCGAACAAGCGCCTGGATTGTCGGGTTACAACCTAGATGTTTGGCTTCAATTTTCAACATTCTATTGTTCTTCCTGAATAATACCTCGGATGTTCGGACGTTAATCAGATTATTATGAGGATTCGCAGCTTGGCAGCAAACTGTAGTACGGCTCCTTCCCCTGAGGCTAGCATGAAGAAAGGGAGTTAGACTCGATCACTTTTGGGTTTTGTTAAGCTTAATGTTGATGTTTCTTTTAATATGTACATGTTTTAGTACTATGCATATTTGTATATTTTTTGTGACATAATAAGTAAATTGTGTTGTGCTTCACAAGGAACACAATAAATAAATAAATTATGTATATGAATAATTTTTGACAACAAAACAAACAAACTATGTACTTTATAGGAAAGCTAATTTGAAGGAAAAAAGGGAATAAAGTGTGTTCTCTACAGTGATAGTGAAAATTTAAATGCAAAAAACGGTTTCTTTCTAGACAACAAAATCTCGGTTTCTTTTAGTGTGCAAGAGTAACTATCTACTGATGAAAAATATAAAGACCACAAACAGATAGTACATTTTAAGGCCTCATTGGAACGAACAAAATTTGGAGGGAAATATAATAACAACCCTACGGATCACAGAATTGTACCATACAAATTTCAAGGATTTGAATTTAACTTGGCACAAGGGTGTGATAATACCCTCCCTTTCGGTTTACCAGGCAAAGGCACATGTGTATTCCTAGATCATCCATTTGACCAACAAGAATATGAGTTATATACTGTTAGAAACTTTATTCGAATATGAATTGCCGTGCTTTTTGTACAATGTAATACTCCATAGGTCCTCAAGATGGCGTATTAACTGAGTCAGAAATCGATGCTTTCTAACTTTGACCAAGTATATAACATAACATGGAGATGACAATGATAAATAAATATTAATATATCCACCATTAGATATATTTCATATTGTACTTGTTTAATATTTTAGTTGTTGATACTTTATTTTATATATTTGATCAAACTTAAAAATAATTGAGTTTTTAACTAAATTTATACGCCATCTATTTAGGAACAGAGGAAGTACATCTTTGATTGGTCAAATTGGTGATTAAAGTAAGTATAGGACCGTTTGGTTCCCCCACCACACCATACCACACCTCAAATTAGACAAGTTCAACCAAGTTAGGTGGATGTTTGGTTCTAACCACATCTAAGATAAGATACTTTTTGTGAGAAATAAGTTCCACATGTCACACAAAATGTGACAAGATTTTCAAAGGGCAAGCCAAAGTGTATTCAAGAATTTGAGCACCTAAGATAAGGCAGGCGTGACAAAAACAAGTGGCAAGCTACGGCAAAGTTGGTCGCCAACCACACATGCCCTATGTGACTACAAACTTGGCGTTGCTCCAAAGCCACGTGACCATTTAAGCATCATCAAATCTATGGAAGGATCATACACCAGGGAACGTTTTCGTCCCAACAGTCAACAGAGATAATGAGTCCCAACAGGCTAATGCTTAGACTGCCGTGATTTGAAGATGTTCTCCTTGTAGTACTGCAGCTCCATGATGCTCTCTCTGATGTCGTCCAGTGCCCTGTGGTTTTTCTCCTTTCTTGGAGCTTGCTTCCTTTCTGTGAACAGTCAGATTAAAAATGAGCAAAGCTTTGTCGCGTGGACAATTTCACAAGTATTCCATGCATATCCCAAACACGGAACTGTAAAATTTACTAGGTCTGCTCTGCTTTGGAAATCAGTGGTTGTGAAGAAGACGGAACACATAAGGTCATTTTGAACCTATTTCAGTTTCCAAACGACCATTGAATATAATCACGAGGAAATACACACAGATTGGATGAAAGCCTTATAGTCCAATCGTGCCCATGTATGTTTCACATCTCATAACTGATCTTAAGGCTACCCTGTAATCGTCAGTTCTCTGCCACAGGAACATCTTCAAACCGATTAAATCAAACCAAAACATCGTTGCAATTTGCGAACACTCAAGAACTGTTCAAATTTTTACACCACCTACCAATATTTTTCAAAATTAGCAAGATGTGTTTCAGACCAACTTTATTTTCAAATATACACATACAAACTACCTCACAGTACATTGTCGGCATTTGGCACATTAAAGAAAATAAATACCAAAACGAGTGATTTCACAATAAATCGACATCTAGAATGCATTTTGTTAGGCTTTGAGTCCCCCAATGGGACGCCGCCAGGGATGAAATCAAAATTCATGTTCGGCTTTGAATTAGAGACAGTAAAAAAATCAACTAATGTTGACTATAAATCAGAATAGAATGCTCCATAATAAAGCTTTCATTTCATATTGTGATCCGCAGATCTTTATGTTTTGGCATATACGCCATTGCATAGCAGGTGGCCTCAGAGCATAGCGACAGGCTATATAACTAAAAAGATTATAAGTTATGAAAGTTTTTAATTCAACTAGAGAATTATTTTTTCTATGTGAAAATGCCAGTATTCTATCAGAGTGAAATATGCAAAATACATGGATTTATTTGTTTACGGAAGTGAGTCCACTCAATACCATACTTGTATAATCTGGTAATTGATGAGAACACACCACAATCAAATTTTGCAACACTGCATTGATAAAATACTGAAGAATAATTTACCCTTGGGGAACCAGCGGATGCACAGAGCCGTTATGCTGCTCACATCAACTATCACATGAGGGAATATGCCTGCAAGCTGTGGCATATACTCCTAGATATAGAAAAACATAAGTGTCGGCAAAGAAGTTGCAAAGAAAAACTGGAATCCTACTCAATCCGCATGCAAGGATACTGGACTATTTTGTCACAATAATATCTACTGGAGAGTAAATAAATGTTTTTTTTATCGACAGTTAAATAATATATTCGGTATGTGTACAAATCAGGAGCATCGATAGTAATAATATGCCAAAAAATCTAAAGGTCACCTGAAACATCTAGAGAAGTGAGGAGATGATAAAATCGTATGAACCATTTCATTTTTAGCAGATAGCTAAGGGAGTTTTTTCTCTTGCTAACCTTCAAAAATAGTAAATCTGTATAAATAGAATTCCCAGCAATCAATGGAGTAGCCGAACCAATATACCTCCTAACAAAGTCTAGCACCTGAAAATAGCTAACACAAGAAAGGTTTGTTCGGAAACATTACGGTAAGAAACATCAAGGAAGCAGATACAGACATTTCCGAGAAACATAATACTGGCAATAATTAGAAGGGAACAAAAAAAATACTTGTACACAATAGACTAGCAGCATGCCAGCATCACACGCCAGTATTGACCAAGGCGAGCAGAGCAGCAACTAGTGCCTAATCACTGGCAGGATAGATCAGATAGGCAGGTGATGCGGCATGGAGTTGCTTAGCACTACCTAGGCAGTTAACTTTGAGACACACATGCACATTAGGAAAGTTCTTGGAGCACAACCATGGTACAGTGTAACACTAAACATATAATCTAGGGATAAAATTGGTGTAGGAATTACAGGCAAAAGTAATGCATTTTGTTTGAAATAAATAAATGAACAGTCGTGTTACAAGGTTTACTTTAACTAGAGATGTACGGAAGGTAGGCAAACACATACTCCGTCCGTTCCTAGATATAAAGTGTAGATTTTTGAGAAACAGTTCAGATTATATGGTGTATTGCATTAGTTGACAATGTTACCCTTCTACTAGCTATAGCCCATGCGCATCACCTCCCTAGAAGGAGGAGATGGCACAGCCCATCCTGTCTGTTTTGTGCATGCGTGTAGGTTAGTTAGGAAAGAAAGATTAGACGTGGTGCATATCCGTTCAGCCCTTAGTTTTAGGGGAAAAAGAAATCTTGTTCCATATTTTTCTTCCTACGCTCCTGTGACCATATCCTGTAAACATATCCGGTCGTCTCTCTTGCTTTGTTAGCATGGAGAATCAAGACGGCAAGGACGCAAACTCCCATCCCATGGAGCCAGCCACCCCTCTTCTCAACGAAGAGGAGATCAAGCCGGTGGACTCCATTCCCATGGAGATGGAGGAGGTAAAGCCTGTGACCTCAGTTCCATCGGACAAAGATCAGATGAAGCCGGCGACCGCGCCATGTTTCTTGTTTCTTCAAGTGCCCGGAAAAATGAACGACTTAGTAATGAATTGGCTCGCAGACATGGCTTCCTACAAGTGTTCCGGCTGCAGCGAAGCTCAAGTTTTGTTCGAGCCGCCCTCAAAAGAATTTTCAAGGAGCAGCTCTGAGTATAAAGGTAGCGACGATGAAGACAATGGCAGCGACTCGGACGCCGGATTGAAGATTAGAGAGTTTGTGAAAAGCAAGTACGGGACACCGGACATGTAAGAGTTGATCGGTAGCATGAATTAAAAAATTGTCATACCTCTACTTTTAATGTGTTCTCGATGCCCTGTTTGAGCATTAATAAAAAAATTGTCGTACTCGATGTGTGAGACCGATGTATTCATACAATTTCACAAGACTTTGAGCATGCACATGTTAATGACCATACACTTATTTATACCATTGAGTAAATTAAATGTGTTGTTCGTCATGGTATTAGGAGTACTACCCATGCCAGAAGTTGTACCTATTACATGTATATCATGTATATGTATTTCGTCTTTCAAAGTTCTGTTGTTTCATAGCGCGTCTCCTAAATAAGTGAACCGTTTGGTAGTTTGTTAGTTCATCTTTCAAAATTCTGCTGTTTTTCTTCAATAATCTTGGCTTCATCCTTTTTTTACACTCAATGGCATAAATAAGTGTATGGTCATTAACATGTGCATGCTCAAAGTCTTGTGAAATTGTATGAATACATCGGTCTCACCCATCGAGTACGACAACAAAAAATTTATTAATGCTCAAACCGACATCAAGTACATAGGGAACACATTGAAAGTAGAGGCACGGAAAAAAGTTAATGCTACCGATCAACTCTTACATGTTTAGTGTCTCATACTTGCTTTTCACAAACTCTCTAATCTTCAATCTGGCGTCTGAGTCGCTGACATTGTCTTCATCGTCGCTAACTTTATACTCAGAGTTGCTCCTTGAAGATTCGTTTGAGGACGGCTCGAACAAAACTTGAGTCTCGCCACAGCCGGAACACTTGTAGGAAGCCATGTCTGTGAGCCAATTCATTACTAAGTCGTTCGTTGTTTCGGGCACTTGAAGACACATGAAGCATGGCACGGGCACTTGAAGACACATGAAGCACGGCACGGTCGCCGGCTTCATCTGATCTTTGTCCAATAGAACTGAGGTCACAGGCTTTACCTCCTCCCTGTCCATGGGAACGGAGTCCGTCGCCTTGATCTCCTCGTGAGGTGGCCGGCTCCATGGGATGGAAGTTCGTGTCCTTGCCGTGTTGATTCTCCATGCGAACAAAGGAAGAGAGACGGTCGGATATGTTCATACCAAGAAGAAAAATATGGAACAAGATTTTCTTTTCCCCTAAAAGTAAGGGTCGGCTATGCACCACATCTAATCTTTCTTTCCTAACTAACCTACAAGCATGCACAAAACGGAAGGGATGGGCTGTGCCATCTCCTTTTTTCTAGGGAGGTGATGCGCGTGGGTTGTAGCTAGTGGAAGGGCAAAATTGTCAACTAAGCAATACAACATATAATCTGAAGTTTTTCTCAAAAATATATACACCTTATATCTAGGAACGGAGGGAGGACATATTAAGTACCTAGTAGCAATTTTCTTTCCAAGATTTCAAGTAGAATATGCTTTAATTATATGAGCCCTTTGAAAGAGGTCAGGTTACCAATAAAAAGGACTAAAATACCTGATTCTCAGCATCACACTCAGAAATGTCACTCTGCAGTACTTGTTCTGTCAGTCCTAAAGTGGTTACAAGAGCAACAGACTAAGTTAGCAAGTCCTAAATTGGTTACACGAGCAAGAGATTACATTCACATGTCACTTTTTAATACTATAAGGTATTTACCACTGGCACCATGATGGGTTTTACACCATTCATTCATGTTGTCTAAGCATTCCTTGCTCTGTCTTATAACCAAATCAGGACCCTGCAAAAGAAGGTAATAATAGCTATGTTGAGCACTATGTCTCGCGATGTCATACCAACAGAAGTTGTTCATCGCCAATATGATTAACAATAAAGAAACGACAAAGCAACAAATAGCCTCTGTAACCACAGATACCTAAACACAATGTAAGTATGACATAAGTACATAGCCAGTCAGTGGTGATGATAGACTACCAGCTTGCATTACAGGGTGAATTTGCCAAACAACATGATCATTCAAGGTTGCAAGGGGATTCTTAGAATAAGAAAAGATTACGCAAAGTAAACATCAGAAGTTGATGGTATATCAGTTTGCTACTTCCCTCTAGCCTAATAATTTTACAAAATAAACAGTATAATAAGAATTGACCCATCATCTAATAGTGTTTCCTTCTCATTGACTCTTCCAAAACAAATTAACTTGGCACTTACATAGTCCTGATGCGATTGGCAATCTTAACAACAGTTTTGAACTACAATGATAATGAGCTTGGAACAGCTCATTAAGGATCACAGATTAGTGTGCCTTATCCACATACTCAATGGGGTAGCAATGGAAGCAGCTTCAATAACGAGACAGAGTGGTCTAAGAAACTACCGACTTCCAAACTCAAGGTCAAGAAATATGTACCACGACAAAGGTGTTACTTAATCGAGAATACTAGCATATCATAAGCTGTGGAAGCTACTCACCTCCAAAACACGAAGTCAAGAAATATGTACCACAACTTCATAACATTGTATGTAGCATTAGTTTAAAACTCACCTCTATCCGTTTGGTAAGTTTACCATCTGTTATAATACAAGCAATCTCCAGTATGCGGTCTTTTCTGATATCCAAACCTAAACAATCAGAAACCAGCATGTGGCCTGTTAGTCAGAGTGTAGACATTGTGTAAAATTGATAATACGAGTTCCGACAGAAGCAACAGAATTTCAGTTTGACATATCTACACATCAGTTAGAGGAGAACAATAGCAAGAAATGGAGTGAAATGCCCACAAGGCGCAGTTCACATCAGAAAACAGCAAAAGAAGATTATTCTTGACTTATGATACCAAGGAACTCAGTAATGGGTCGTATATTGTTTAGGGCAGAGTAGATATCATGCGCTAAATGTATCATGCACTGTAAATGACTTCCGACTAATTGTTCTCGTGCATCTTTATTCATTTTAATGTAGCAAACTATAAGTTACAAAACTTGAACAAAAGATTATGTTGAACAAATTAGAAACCGCAAAGGTTTTAAACCCTACTTGTTGTGTTGGCATCAGTCTTGGTTGAATGGCAGATGTTAGTGCTTAGTGAACTGGCCTTACTAACTTATTAAACTGGCAACACATAGCCAATGGCGTGCTGATCGTTTTGAATTCTGTATATCAACTGTCTTTTCTCCATTTGCTCTAAGTTGCTGGTTAGATCTTTTAACCTTTTTACATTGAGTTGCAATGCAACATTGGCTATGTAACAATATGCTTCGTGTCGGAGTTATTTCCGGCAGATCCCTTGATAGGGTATCCCGGCTGGGCGAGTAGATCGGATGGGAAATAGGGGACGGATTTAATCAGGTTCAGACCATCACGATAGAGGTAAAACCCTACTCCTGCTCGTGTTGTATTATCGCGATGGGGTGTACAAAGTACAAGTATGATTACTGACTAGCCCTGCCCTGGCTTATATAGAATATCAGGCCCTAGGTTTTACAAGGTCCTAATTGGGTACGTCGGTGGAGGGGTCCTCCTGGACTCCGGCTTCATTGTCTTGTACGTCAAGGCTTCCAACTCTTCCTTCTATAGGGCCTGTGGGTTAGGATGATGGCCCAGGGCATAAACCGACCTACAGGGCTTCAGGCGGCCTACTTGGGGCAACTTCCGATGAAGTGGGGGGTGAAGTGGGGCACCCCTGGGCTGTAACACTGCCAGTAACTCCTGAACCGCTCTCTGAGCTTCGTTGCTTCGTGGTCGGGGTCAATCTTGATTCTTGAATGCCGTCTTCTTGAAGCTCCATGAGATCGGAACTGCTTCTCTGAAGGTCCCCTGGAAGTGAACATACCTAGCCGATCTTCCATGGCCAGCAAGCTCCATGAAGTCGGCCTGTCCATCGGGAGGACGGCGCCCTCTGGTCATGATTTCTTTTGCTTATGAAGATAGCCGACCTCCATGGAAATGTTTTCGCGCCAAGCCAGCTCCCGCTAACCAATTTCCCACCGAATACTTTGTATAACCTTAAATGATGTACAACCCAAACAGGGACGAAGCCAGACTTCTGACCAGTTGGTTGAGCCGGTCCAAATTCACTGTCCAGCCAGTTGAACCAGACCACGGTGGTCATGCGCTTCGATCAAGGAGACGTGGGTGGGTGGACGAGAGCCCCACCAAGGTCAGGTCCCATCAGTGTGACGGTGTGACAAGGTGTGCGCCTCGGTTACCGGCGCCATAACGGAACGCCTAGATCCCCGCACACCATAAAAAACGTTAGTGGGGATACGCAGGATTTCCCTGTCACGTGGCACGGCACAGCTCCAGCCGTTTCTCATTATGTTTGGGCTTTAAAACGGAGGAAACACCGAGGGGAACGGCACTTGCCCCATTTTCCCCTTGGCTTCATCTTCTTCCTCACGTTCTTCTGCCTCCTGTGCTCCACCATTGCAGCTCACACCAAAACTCTCCTCTTTCTTCTACATCTCCTGCTCCCAATCTCGAACCCGTGCCGCCACAATATGCCACCCAAATCCAGCAAGGGCGTCGTGGCCAAGAGCATAACCGGCAAAGGGAAACTAAAGGTCACGTTGGACACCAAAGGGCAAATGGATGCCCTCGACAGCCAACTCCCCCCCCCCCCCCCAACTCCAACATACTTGCGGGAGGCAGGGCTCGCCGATTGGTGCTTGCCGGTGGTCATGACCTACCAAGGTGAAGTTGCCGAGACAATCCCCCAAGATCCAAGAGGACGAGTGGGTATGCCTTGTACCCTTTCTCCGAGGTCTCATGCACTTCTACGGCCTGGAACTTCATCACTTGACCCCGAATAGCATTACGCATATCGCCTGCTTCATGACCCTGTGTGAGCGCTTTCTCGACATCGAACCACACTTTGGTCTCTCGCATCATTATTTCCAGGTGAAGTTACAGACAAATGTAACAAACTTGCGAATGCAGCGAAGCAGCCATCACTAAGAAGTCCGGCTCTAAATTTCTTGACGAATTCTGGCTGAATCAAACAAGTGGCAAGAGGGCTGGCTCTATATCCCGGATGTCAAGTTCGAGGCAGCTCCTCGGATCGGTCTCATCAAAGTCTTCAACATGGGGCCTGGTGCGTGACGCACACCCGGGCAGACACAAAGGAAGTAACCCGCACCACAAGGCAATGGGGAGCCACACCAAGCAGGGGTTGAACATGGTCGAGGTGATGTTGGTAGCCCTGAAGCGGGGCATGCAGCCTCCAAAGGACAGGCATCCTCCGATGTACCGGTACACCGGCGAGAATGACGTCACCCAATGCATTCGGACCGACTTCTTCGAGGGGAAATCACTCCAGGAGATGATCTCGATGAGCCTGGTCGGTTACTCATTAGAAGCACCACCGCCCGTTGTGGGTATTCCTTGCTTTCTGGTTAATTAAGCTTTCCTTTCCGATCTGCGGCTGTTGATCCGATATCTTCAAGTCTACTGACGATGCCAAGGAAGTCAAACAATCTCGGACAACGAGGACAAAGACAACAGGGACCAGTTCCTCTCAAGGAAACAGGGCGTGATGACCGAAGCTTCAGCCTCCCATTCTTCACAGCCAAGGACAGTGACCGAGACCGGCTTAGAGCCACACAAGAAGAGGTGCGAGGATCCTGCTGCAGAGGCGCCTACTTCTTCTCGTGCAACCTCCGAGGGAACATCCCAGTTGGTCCCACCTCAAGTTGCCCGGAGATGAGGCCCAACAATAGGTAAATATCGTTATCATTTTGTTTATTCCTTTCCCAAGTTTTGCTTTTTCTCAACTCCCATTATTTGATCCACGGCCCGCAACGCAAACTGACCGGCGACCCTTCCGCCAATCCGACGGCATTCATTGCCAACACCAAAGGACTGAAGGCGGGGCGCTAATGGCGATGCCTGCTCCATCGCTCCACCGCCAAAAACGTGGTAATGCCTCTAGAAACAGAGACCACAGACCCAGGGCACATCAACACTGCCGACCAGCCTGCGAAGCCTGCTGTCACGGCCTTCGAAGGAGCCACTTCTGAAGACCCTGTTGCCTAAGCAACGGGTGAAGACAGAGACCCGACTCTCAATGTTGAGAACAAGGAGCCAGTCTCCGAAGATGCTGTCGAGAATTGCTTCCGTAGCACCTACGTTACAGGGACCCATCGTGTCGCCCTCTTCTTCGACCACCCCAGTTCACCGCCTCGCGACCTCTTCAACTAGTTCGGCTAAGGGTGTCGAGAACAACGCGATCGTAGTGGGGCGGCGACCTGGTCCCTACCTATCTACCAGTGCTGCCGTTGGCCGTTTCCCTCCCAAGATATCGGTCACGTCCTCAAAGGCTAGGATGGTGCTACGCCGACGTGATGCCCGCGCGACCTGGTCAGCTTGTAATTTTCTGAGGAATAATGGGCCGCCCTACGCTTCATGTGGGGGAATTTCTGGATGTCCTAGTCGAGCTGGGAGGAACTCGACTTGGGCTATTTGGTGAGCTTGATATCGCCCTTGTATACTACGAGCGCCTCCTCAGCCAGGGCCACAGTGGCCTGCTCGACCTCATGGGATCGCAGAACATTGTAGGATACTGTGATGACCCTGTTGAGGCCCGATATCTTCAACTTCAGGTGTGCTTAGTGCAAAGATGTCGCGTATCGCGGGTAAGTCTGACTTGTCGAGGAGTGCATGGTAGCCACTTTGAACGGGGACAAAGGTTAGGCCTCCATGCCGAGAATAATACCAATGAACCTCGTGTTGGCGGCCTAATGCAGGATTCGTCGCCGCCCATCTTCTTCAATGTGTAGACGTACATGAGGCTGAGGCTACTACCATCGTCCATAAGGACC
Organism: Hordeum marinum; assembly: GCA_022496015.1. Lineage (NCBI taxonomy): Eukaryota > Viridiplantae > Streptophyta > Magnoliopsida > Poales > Poaceae > Hordeum > Hordeum marinum. The sequence continues at coordinate 304,585,854 of CM039673.1, forward strand.
GTGGTAAGGTGGCAGCCCTCAATATCATGGTCGTACCTACGAGGGAAATTGCTTTTGCGTGTTTGCATTCGCACCAACCCCACCGTCGTTGTTGTTTTCTACACCACCACCTTTGCCATCATTGGGGGGAGGGGGGTCGTGCTTCTCGCCACCTCTGCTATTTCGGTTCTTATTGGTCAGCTTGGTTGCTTTCAAGTGAAGCGAACCCTCTTGATTGTTGTGGTTGGTTGGGGGGAGGGGGTTGGATCTTTTGGCGCGTGGTAGTCGCATGGTCTATCCATGATTTCATCAAAGTTTGGACCTTGCTTCCTACATACGACGCATGCAGGACCTCGATTTGTTGTGTGGATTGTCTATGCATTCCTATATAGTGTAATGGAACCCAGCTCAGCTCCGCCGAGCCAAAAGAAAAGTACATAACTGTGGGAGGCGGAGAGTAGAGTATAGCCAAGGGGCTTTCGTCGTCTATGAAGGACCTAATGGAAGACCATGCTCCAAAGTGTGCATTGAGAGTTCTATTTTAAGAACACTTGGCCTTATTGCTTCATTTTGAGCCATGTCTAGGTAGAATCGGCAAGACTGAAACGAGGCCCGCCCGGGCAATGCGGGGGGACAACCAAACTCCGCCCTTGCGACGACATCCGAACTCAGCATTGACCTCGTCGTCGCCCCTGGGGCTCCGACTGTGGTTGCTATTGCTGCGTCGAGGTCTGTCGTGCTTGTCTTGGCCGGAAGTTTTGGGGTCGCTACGCCGCTACAGGGCCATCATAGATTTCTGCTTGGCAACCCATGCTTCCTCCCTGAAAGCCTAATTTCATCAGGTTAACCTTGGTTTGAAGTGATTCTTTTCCTATATCACGGGTTAGCTGCTCGTCTCGTCAACCGACTTTAATGTTGTTATGGCCTCAGCGTCGGTGATGTCTACGACGTCATTCTTTTCCTTTAGCCATTGAGCGAGATATTGGCAAACCAGCTCACCGTCTTCCTAGATAATAAGGTCATGTCGGCTTGCCGGCCTCTGGTAGGTACACCGGAAGTTGGCGATGAACTCCTGCATGTCGTTCCAACCATAGATCTACTTGGGCAGCAAAGTATATAACCAGGCCCAGGCCGATCCTTTTAGCATGATTGGCAGGTACTTGATGGCATGGAAATAAAATCCCCATTGGCTCGTTGAATAACAGTGATGTAATTAATCAACCAGAGCTCTAGGTTCTGCCCTCCATTATATTTATCAATAAGGCACAAGTGAAAGTTTTTCGGGAACTTTTAGTTGACCATATCATCCACGAAGCACGCAGGTCATAAGGGTTGCATGATGATATCACCACAATGTGATGACGACCTCACGTGTGTCGTCTCTGCCGATGGCACAACCGTAACTGTTGAAGAGTTTTCGGCCTAGCCACCTAGCATTCTCGCTGAACCACACTAAGCGTTGCCCCTCGGTTTCTAGAGGAGGCTGGCCGATCCATACATTGAAGCAAGAGGTCGTCCTCCATTTACTAGCTGGCAGTTGCTATGGCTACGGGTTAGTTGATCCGGTCTGTGCGGGAAGATCACACATATGTTCGTCCTCGAACTTGCAGTATTGTTGTGAATATCACTAGTGGTGCCCGTCGTGCTCTTAGATCTAGCGTAGACGTTTTGCTGAACCACCGCCGTCTTCAGGAGTTCCACCACCTGCTCAAACCTCTCCCGATGTGGGTGATCGACGGGAAGTGTGATGTTTTGGAGCTCTCCGACCACCGCCTGCGAGTTCTTAGCCAGCATGCGGAAGGCGAGTAGCTCAGAAGATGTTGAAGCATCAAGGGCGTTGTTCAGCACCCGGCTCTAGAGCGCCAACCTTGTTGCGTCGTCCGTTCTCCTCTAAGCATCTCTGCGGATTGCAGAAGGTAATTTTGCCACTGATACAGACGCTCTTTCTCCTCCATCTGCTTCTTGAGGGTTGTCTGGAGCTTCTTTCTCCGCTCCTCGAGCTTGAAGCTGGTGGGGTCGGTCATCGTGATTGGTGTCTTGACCAATCTTCATCGATCTCGTCCTCTTCCTCGGCCTCGACATCATCGGCACGGGAGTCCACCATGTCGAAGGCATAAGTGGAGGTTGCATGCCACGGGCGGAGAGAAGGTGCGAACAGGATTGCTTCCAGGCAGCTCTGAGCCGAGTCGCCCATCTCCTTGTTGAGGACCTCAAGCTCCTCGGTGCCGTCGGGTTCCTCAAGGACGGTACGGAGCGTGTCGATATTGGAGAAGATGTGGGAGGTGGGTGGGTTGAAAATTTTGTTGACGCTCCTAGGCCCAGCATGACACCAGGCCCTAGAGAACAAGCGTGTCACGAGAATCGACGACGAACTCCAGGTTGTCGACGTGGACGATCTGGCCTGCAACGAAGGTGTCGACTTGGCCGAGGTGGCCTGTCGAGTTGGCGACGTAGCACATCGCGCCAAAAACAAAGATCTGCCCTGCCGTGAAGATGTTGGCGTCAATCGAAGATCCCATCTGGTCTCTTGAATTCATCCGACAGGACCTGTATGGCCACTACTATCGGAGTTATTTCCGATAGATCCCAAGATAGTGTATCCCGGCTAAGCAAGTAGATCGGATGGGATATAGGGGACGGGCTTACCCGGGTTCAGGCCCTCGCGATAGAGGTAAAACCCTACTCCTGCTCGTGTTGTATTGTTGCGATGGAGCGTGCAAAGTACAAGTATGATCGAGTTATTTGCTACTAGCCCTGCCTTGGCTTATATATAATATCGAGGCCCTAGGGTTTACAAGATCCTAGTCAGCTACGTCGGTGAAGGGGTCCTCCTGGACTACGACTTCCTTGTCTTGCACATCAAGGCTTCCGAGTCTTCCTTCTATAGGGCATGTGGGCCGGGATGATGGCCCAGGGCGTAAGCCGACCTAGGGGGCCTTGGGTGGGCCGGTTTCCGGTGAAGTGAGGCATCCTTGGGCCGTAACACCGTCACTTCTCATCATAAAAGCACTTATGTTGGTACAGATGTGCAAAATAATTGGTCTGAACATTGATTGAAGTTGAGGACTAAATTGCATTAAGCCCATTAAATTAAACATTTCATGAAAATAATATGGAACATACAGTATACAATATGAAGGAAGACAGACTCACCGGTCATTTCCAAGTCAATCCATACGAGTGGCATCTTGTATTCACTTGATGATGAACCAAGTTCATCCCCATCGTAATTTACAATCATTTTGTTATTCACCATACCAGCATCTGCAAGGAATGTGATTTTTGAATCTCATAAGAAGAAATGAGAGTAATTAATATGTAATAAAATGGAAAAATTATATCATTTAGTTCTCTTTTAAAGTATAACAAGTCAGAACTTAAGTTATAATGTCACTTCATCGTTCAATTATTTATCATGTAGGGGCAAGATGAAGATGGAGTTACTTGATTCCATCAAATGATCCAAGAGAAAAAATGAGCGTTCCTGGTTGTGAAGAGGTATGCACTTGTTGTCCATTCCATCGCTTTGCCTGGTAGGTTTATTTGGATACTGAATGGTACAACTTTGTGCACACTAGACATAAATGATTTCGCCTAAAGGTTAGTTTATTCGGAGCATCACGAACATGATTTAGTGAAGTGATCAGGTTTTAACACAAAAGAGATACTTAATACACACGCTGCACAAGCAAATGGCAAGAGGGCTCGGAACTTATGCTCCAACACAGCTGACCGCTTTAATATGTTTTGTTAAATCGATGAGCTGAAATATTCTGTTGAGTTCTTTTTGAAGTACTAAAAGTTAGTGGTGCAGGACCGGATCTGATTTCTATGGAAAAAGAATCAAAACATTATACTTGATACTTCCAAAAAGGGGCGCTTTATTACTTAAATTATACATGATACTTACACTACTACATTTTGATCCAGGAGTAGAGGCGCATTCAACAATGTACCGACAAACCTCGCCATGAGTAAAGCAAATCTCATACCATGGACTAACAGGAGCACACAATCCCAATCCATCATGTGACGAACCGAAAGAGAAAGTGGGCCCTTACCGAGTTTCCTGACGGCGGCGGCAGCAGCAGCTTCTGGCTTGCTGGATGTCGGTTGTTCCACTTCCTTTCGATCGTCCTCGCCATCCAGGTCAAGGACAGCAAACATGTTGGCAAGATTAGCCATCCTCTCCCAAATCTTCCCCAGATTCAAGATAAACCCGCTTAAAACATGTGGCGTTCCAGTGCAGACCAACTAAACAGAAATTTCTTGGTGGAATTGGGGGAAGAACATGCCAGGTTCGACAGCCGACAACCAGTATGGATAGAGCGACTAAAGCTTCAAGGCTGGTTCGCTTCTTAGCAAATCCCTGACTGGCTTGAGAGGTGGTCTACACGTACTGCGGCGGTTGCTTCGGATCTATGAGCACCGGCGCTGCCGCCACCGCAGTGGCCGCCGCCGAAGATGGAGGAAGAATTTATTAGATGACCTAATTTCTACCGTCTCTCCTTTTTCTGCAACACAACGAGAAAGCGCCGCACGGACAAAAATAAAACACGGAGGGCAAACATACGATGATTCTCGTTATTTGTGAGCAAGTACGTTCTATTTTTGTTTTTGTTTCCAGCGAAAACAAATGTGTTGAAAGTAGCGAAATAGGCTAGAGTCGCGTCATGAACATTCAACTGTTACGGTGTCCCATTGACAAGTTTTTTTTAAAAGCTTTATTAATTCGTCATAATGTTTACATGGACGGATGGTAGGTTTTCGGGATGCCCTAACCAAATATGACGCCCACCACCAAGGGATAAAGCATGCTTCGCTAAGTTGTGAGCTTCAAAATTTGAGCTCCTAAATTCATGACTAAAACTGTAGAAATCAAAAAACAAGAAATGATTTATTATTTCATGTACAATTGCACCGTAAGTAGCCCGATTCTCTCTCTGTAAATCTTGAACCACCACCTTGCAGTGTGATGCTACTTCAATCTTCCGCAAATAGAGGTCATCCGTCAGCACCAAAGCTTCTCTGATGGCTAGTGCTTCCAGAATTGTAGGATCAGCAATGTGGGTAAAGCCTAGTGTCGAAGCATCCATGAACATGCCCCCATCATCTCTGCAAATCACACCAACAACCCCAAACCCATGACTAGAAACGGCAGCATCAACATTCAGCTTAGCATTGCCTGCCATCGGGGCCCTCCATGACGAAGGACGCACAGCCGCCGGCGCAAGGCCACCTTGAGTTCTGTTGTTTACAGTCTGCAACTCGTCAAGGTAGCTAGATATGAATGTGCTAACTGAAAGAGATGCTTGAAATATGCTCTCATGGATAGCCTTCCGACGGACTCCTCAGAGTGCCCATAGAGTCACTACCAGCCGATCAAACAGCTCCTTGGTCAATATTCCATGCATAGAAAACAGCCAATCCTTCGGGTTCTCCTCCCCTTGTTCAACCATTTGTTCTACCAGCTCCTCAGGCGCAAGCGCCCACACACTCGGTGCCATCGGACACGAGATCAGCGCATGTTTTCAAGTGTCCACTGCCCCACAAAACGGGCATGTGTCTTCCGTTGCCATGTGCCGGTGCTTCAAAACAGATCCCATCGGCATTGACTGTTGGGCGAGACGCCAAAGAAACACCTTCATTTTAGAGGGTACTTGCATGTGCCAAATCATGGACCATTTACTGGTTTCATTGACATCGTACGAGGTGTCGCCATCCTCACCCAGTTGGGCTTCATGGGCATGTTTCATCCTGAGAATCATTCGATAAGCCGACCGCACGCCGAATCGTCCTCGACCATCTTCATGCCATGCCCAGAAATCATCTACTCGGCGTGTGCACAGCGGGATCCGAAGGATAGCCTCTGCATCGATCTGAGGGAACACAGCTCGGACCAGGTTCTCATTCTAGCTCACAGAAGTAACATCTATAAGTTGCGCAACTCTGACCGGAGCATTTGGCATAAGAGCTGTGACAGGGCGCTTGAAATTGTCCCTGGGGAGACAATTATCTAGCCAGATATTAGTAGTCTCACCATCCCCAATCCTGCGAATAAGACCCTATGCCAGAACGTCTCGCACATCCAAAATTGCCCGCCAAATCTATGACGGATGCGCGCCCAGCTCGGCCTGAAGCAGCAAGCAGTCTGAGAAGTAAACAGCCTTAAGAATCCTGGCACTCAGAGATGAGCTCTCTGACAAAGTTCGCCATGCCTGTCTTGCTAGAAGCACGAGGTTAAAAATCTCCATGTCATGAAAGCCCAAAGCTCCCAAATGTTTAGGCATAGTCATAGTATCCCAAGCAACCCACAAAGGTTTCCTCTTCCCTTGTTTGGATCTCCACCAAAACTGACGGATGATGGAAGTAATACTATCACATAAGCCCCGAGGCAGTCTAAAACAGGTCATTGAGTAGTCTGGGATTGCTTGTGCTACAAGCTTGATTAGAACTTCCTTACCCGCAGATGATAGTAATTTCGCCATCCATCCCTTGATCTTTTCCCACACTCGGTCCCGGAGGTATTTGAACATCCCATTCTTGGAGTGTCCAACATCTATTGGCATGCCAAGATAGCGCTCACACAGAGATTCATTGTGGACCTGCAAGTTGTTCTTAATCGTTTCCCTCATCTGTACCGGGCATACCTTGCTGAAGAAGATTGAAGATTTTCTCATTATTGATCCTTTGTCCCGAAGCATAGCGGTATGTATCAAGTAGGTTTGACACCACATTTGATCTTTCCCCACTCGCCTTGAATAGAAACAGGCTATCTTCTGCAAATAGAAGGTGGTTCACGGTCGGAGTCGTAGGAGCTACCTTGATACCTGTCATCGATGATTGAGAACTTGACTTAAGGACGCATGAAAGGCCCTCTGCTGCAATCAAGAATAAGTAGGGGGAAATCGGGTCTCCCTGCCGAATACCTCTTCTAGGCTTAAAAGAATCCAGTTTTCGCCATTGAAGCACACCGAAAAGGACATTGAAGAGACCATGCCCATCACAACATCTATCCAGTGTTGATCAAACCCCAGCTTAGCCATAATCCCCCTAAGATAGGCCCACCCCACACGATCATAGGCCTTCATCATATCCAACTTCAAGGCACAAAAGCTATTTTCTGTGGCTCTAGACCGCTTCATGAAATGCAAACATTCATATGCACATATGATGTTATCAGTGATAAGCCTTCCAGGGACAAAATCTGACTGTTCCTCAGAGATTATGTCTGGTAGGATAACCTTTAGTCTACTCGCAATAACCTTTGAAGCTATCTTATACAGAACATTGCACAAACTTATCGGTCGAAATTGAGCAAGTGTTGTTGGGTTTGTTACCTTTGGGATCAATACCAGCACCGTGTCATTAATGGATTCCGGGCTCTCCTCGCCCCTCACGATTCTCAGCACAATTTCTGTTACCTCATCACCACAAACATCCCAGTGTCACTGATAGAAGTGGCCGGGAAAACCATCGGGCCCTGGGGCTTTGGTCGGGAAAATCTGAAAAAGAGCGACCTTAACCTCCTCCTTGGTGTATGACGCGCATAGATTCGCGTTCATAGCCGTTGTCACCTTTCGAGGCACGTGATCTAGCACCGCCTCCATCTGTTGCACACCTTCAGATAGGTACAAGGTCTGGTAAAAATCATTCGCAAGGGCCTTTAGCTCTCCCGGATCCGAGATCTCCACCCCTAAAGAATTATGTAATGCCTTGATCATAATTTTCTTGCGCCGAAGACTGGCTCGCAGATGGAAGAACTTAGTGTTCTTGTCTCCCGCCGAAAGCCACTCAATCCGAGCTCTCTGTCGCCACATGATCTCCTCCCTATGGTACATCTCAATCAGTCACTCATTTATCTTCAGCTCTACATGTGATGGAGCGGTTCGCAAAGGATCATTTTGAGATCATCAAGCATTCCCTTCAGTTTCTTAATTTCTTTCCTGACACTGCCAAAGGTGTCCCGACTCCACCTTCCCAAGTCCCTAGCGAGATCTTACAGCTTTTGACGTAGCTCTACCACAGAAGTGGAGGGAGGTCCAACCCCCCAGCCTGTGCTTATTAGGTCCTGAAACTCATCATGTGTCTCCCACATCAGCTCATATTTGAAGGAGCGTTGGGCATGTTCAACCGCCCCAGCTTCCGGTTGTAGCAATAGAGGGGAATGATCAGAGGTGACTCCCGACAAGTGTGTAACCGAGGCAAGCAGATATCTTGCCAACCAAGCTGAGTTCACCAAAGCTCGATCAAGCCTACACTTAGTGTAGCCGCCACCTACTACCTTCTTCTCAAAAGTCCAAAAGTTGCATCTATACCCCAAATCTATTAGCATGCAAACATCTAGAACCTCCCTGAAAGCTTGTATCTGAGCATTACTGCGCTGACCAATCCCTTGATGTTCATCTGGACGTAACACCTCATTGAAATCACCAATACAGAGCCAAGGGAGATCACTCAATGTGCTTATGTTTTTCAAAGTTGTCCAGGTTTGATGCCTCAAATGAGCTTGTGCCTCCCCGTATACACACGTCATTCTCCACTTCGCCAAGCCTTGCTCCTCAATGGAAACATCAAGATGATAGACAGAGTAACCAAGGACATCAATTGTTATTGAGTTGTTCCAAAACAAACCTATGCCACCACTTCTGCCTTGACTACTAATGGCAAAAGAATTATCAAAACCTAGCGTTCTAGCCAACACTTCTACCCTATTGCTATCCATTTGAGTTTCAACAACACATAAAGGGGTAGGGGTAAATTGCCTCGCGAAATCACGGAGCTCTCTGACTGTCGCAGCTTTACCCGCACGACGACAGTTACAACAAAAAATATTCATTGGGCCCGGCGGCGCTCCTCGAAGGAGCCCGCCAAAGATGAGACGGTCTTGCCATGGCCACCCATGTTTTCCTCATCTCTATCCTCTGCCGCTACACTCATCTGAGGTCGCTTCGGGTCTTGCTTACTGCTTGGGCTTGGTGGAATAGAAGGGGGTGCTGGTAGCCCCAACACCTCCTTTAGACCGACAGTATGAGCTCCACGGCTTGATTTCACCTCATACGTAGACCTCTTTATGTTAATGTCTGCATCCATCGTATCAAAATCAGCTTTAGATTCACCATCATCCTTCCCAACGTTGCCACCATCACGGCCAGAGCAAGCACTATCTCCTCGTCCAGCACGTCCGCCTCGCCGTCCACCTTTGCGATCCCGGCCCCTACCCGAGCCTTGTCCAGTCCACATAACCAATGATGCCCGAAGGTCTTTGAAAACCAATGCTGAAGGGGGATGGATACCACTCCCATGCTCCTTGTATAGATGACCCAACATGCCACATACCGCACACCAGTCCGGGAGTTTCTCATCTTTCACTCTATAAATTTGGCGCTTTCCATCCCTGATCATGGAGACTGCATTCTTCAATGGCTTGTTGACATTGACCCGAACCCAAACTCGATGGAAGTTCCCCGAAAAATCCTGGGATTGAGGCTCAGTATATAGAACTTCCCTAACTTTTGATGCTAGGGGAGTCACGAGATGAGCATATAAGAGCGAGACGTCATGAATTTGTACCCACATTTCAATAGTATATAGCTGAACCATGGATGGCTTCACCAGTCCATCATATGGTTTGAAGATTACCGCATCTCCTCTAAAGTGCCACGGACCCTCCCTTGTAACTCTCTCCCAGTCTCCCAAACAAGAGAACTGCACTGTATACAGATTTTCTTCCAGCGGTTTGAACTGAACCTCCTGGGCCAGATCCCACGCATCTCTCATGTTCTTGAAGAACCAATATTGGTTGTATGTCTTGGTTGAGTGAACCCTAACCAGCGCAATCCAGTGAGCTGCATTAGGTGGAGCCTCCTTCTCATCAAAAACCACGTCGGCCAGGTGCTCTTCTCGAAGGCCAAGTTCCGCCATCAACGCTGCAACCTCATCCGTCTCCGTTGGTCCTCCCGTGGTTGGACTCGGAGCTCTGGCGGCCACCATGATTTTTGAACCCTCACCCGATCAAAAATCGGGCCTTGCTGAAAAACCCTAGCTTCTCCGCCTCCCACAACACCACCCTCGATCAGCGAGCATCGTGGCGCTACCAAACGAGAGAGAAGGGCCGGGGAATCGTGGTGGAGGCAGGGAATCCCGATCTCAACGGCGGCGATCGTAATCGCCCCGAGAGGAACAAACCCTAGCTAGAGGGAAAAACTTCTTTTCATAGTCATACGAGTGGTCGTGTTTTGCCCCAATGACAAGTGGACCAAAGTCGTGTGTGGGCAAACCTAGCCAAACGGGCGGCCCGGCACGGGCACGACCCGTGTTAAACGGGCCTAGCACGGCACGGCCCGCAAGGGCACGTTTAGCAATCGGGTCGTGTCGTGCCGGCCCGCGTGCTGCGCCTCTAGGCCCAAGCACGACCTGTTGGCTAAACGGGCCGGCCCGTTGGCACGTTTAGCACGTTGGGTTTTCTATTTTTTGCCTGATGGGTTTCTTTTTAGGTCTAGTGGGCTGTATTTAAGAGAGAGAGATGCGTGTATATATATATATTAAAAAATTAAAAATATATATTAAAAAACTAAACGGCTAGTGTCGTGTCGGCCCGCGTGTCTAGCCTCTAGGCCCAGGCATGGTCCAAGGAGGGTTGCGTGCTTGGCATGACCCATTTAATTCGTGTCGGTCCGTGCCCGTATCGTGACGAGCATGCGTGCTTTTGGCCGACCCGATTAGCACAACCCGTTTTGCCAACTCTGCGTGTGGGGCTACCGCCATGTGGCGGACTCCTGTTAGTGTTTTTGGCCCTGCTCAAGATTTCTTTGCTGGGTGGCTTGTGGTGGGATCCTCTTGAGACATCTCCGAACCGCTTGATCTATCTAGACGGTTTGGACTCGTGCGACTCAGCTAGAGAGTCTATGACGGATGGACCGAGGAGGCGCGTGATCACTATAGTGGATGCACGTTCACAATGGGTGGACCAAAGGCGTGTCCGGAGCTATCGTCGTGTGGCGAACCCTTGTCACCATCCTTGGCCTCTTGTCGGGTCGCTTGGCTTAAGCCAATAAGGCGCACAACTCGATGTGTGAGCATTGCATGCCCGGCCGCACGAGCCGGGTACGCCTGTCTGAATAAGTGTCATTTTGTTCGAGCATATCCGGGATGTTTCACTCAGCCGACTCAAGATGTCCCATGATGGAGAGGATTCACAGAAAGGATTCATAGAAAGATTCATATAATTAGAAGAACTTTCTCTTTGTTTCCTTTTGCTTGGTTTTGCTTCTGCTGACGACGAGCATGTTTTCAAGGTGGACATTCTCCAACGTCATGACCGGTAGATGTAGGGCCATCAATGTGTGCCCGAGTCCATCTCCGTGCAGAGTGTGACCGGCGGGCAGAGCGGCGCATGGGCTATAGGCGTATGGAGGTATAAATATTTTACCCAAGTTTTGACCATGTTAGTTTACCCAAGTTTTTGCTCACGAAGTAGAACTATTTTCATGCATCATAAACCATGCTATGCATTGCTAGTTTAGGTGATCATGTTTGCATGATACACGTGAAACCCTAGTTGCCGATAATGCATGTCCTTGATAACCCGTCAAACACAATGGACATAGCTTATAGTTAATGGTATTTGCTTAGCCATGCTATGAGGGTAGAAGTTATAGGCTGGACACAAAGATTAACTTATTCGGAGAATTGCGAGTACCCTAAAGGGTGACTTGGTTGATGTGAAGTTATGTGAAGAAAGGTTTTCTAGAAGAATTGGTATAAGATCGTGACTATCAGCCCAACCCACGGTGCAACCACATTACACGGTAGCGGGGCTTGACTTGACCCTTGGTTGGTACTAAGGGTAGATCCTACTTGTTGTTGGAGGGGTACATTCCCTGTGTGGTTATACGAAGTGAGTAGCACCAGGGTCGGGAGACCAACATATTTTTGCTCTACATTACTACTTAGCCTCGAAAATGGTCTTGATCGGGTACCACACTAGGATGCCTAGGGTATCGCGAGGCATGGGTTGTTCACGGATGGTACTCGATTCTTGTGGTGGAGTGTGCAACCTCTGGAGAGTGTTAAAACTATTCAAATAGCCAATGTATGTGGTCAAGGACGATTGGGATGACCACACTTAAACCAAGTGTGTGGATGAGAATGGTGATGGTGATGATATGAGAAGTTGATAATGAGGATGAAGGGTATTAGGTACTCGTCCTTGATGATGAGATGACTGAGTTGGAGCCGAACTTAACCTGTTTATATTGATATCTATAACCGGAGGCACTATGCTCCTTCGGACGATGAGGCCTTGTTGTTTTCAAAAGTAGGACATATGCATTGGAATCAGCAGTCCGCAAACTTCTAAACTTAGTATAGAGATCTTTCCTTTGTACCGAGCCTTGCATGAATACTCTGTTATTTATTCTTTTTGGGTTGCACGTGAGTATATTCAGATGTACCCACTTGGCTTGTCCCTGACTATTAACTCGGCCATGAATGGAAGATACATGCTTTGAAGATGTGTTCTTCGACGACGTTGATGCGAACTAGGCCGCTTACCCACTCGACTTGTGTGGGGACCCCGACTTATAAGTCGTGATCACCGAATGCACGTGTATAATGATCCTAGAGATCAATGCTTACTGAACACATAAAAGCTAAATAACAAAAGTCTCACATACATTCATATCGTCTTACACAAATAAAGACCATCAAGGTCAAGTCTTACATAGATAGGGCCATGAAGGCCAAATAGCAAACATAAACTTGCAGCGGAAATCTTGAAAGATAACGTAGGTCCATGCCATCTGCTTAACCCTACAGGCCTTCTGATTGGGAAGCGTCCTAGTCCGCATGTTCGTCACCAATGAACTCTTCACCATATTCCTGCTCTTTTATGACAGGCCAATTAAGTAACCAGTGTCAAGACAATGAGTACTTTGAATGTACTCGCAAGCAACCCATGTTTCGGAACAAGGTATAACAATGCATGATATAGCACCAAGTAGGTAAGTTTGCGGAAAGCTAATTTTGAATGCAATTACATGATCAATTAACTTGTAAAAGCATGCATCACGAGGTTGTAGGTATACATGTGAACAAGTTACAGATATAAATATAAAGAGGGGTTGAACATCTCATGTTCAATCATGATGCCAAGTCATCTGACTTAGCTCGAGCACCATCTTACCCCCCCCCCCAACAGACACACCAACTTTGTAAACAATGGACGTATCCCAAGAGTGGTCATCCAACTGCCCTTGACCGTGGACACGGTTATTTGATACGTCTCCAACATATCGATAATTTATGAAGTATTCATGCCATATTTGACTATGGTTTTATGATTTATTGGGACTAACCTATTAATAGTTGCAAAAATTCACAAGTTCTTGTTTCACACTTTGATGTGTATGAATTAACTGGAAATTGTCAAAAAACGTAAAAAGAGCCTTGTTGGAGGAGGACTCTAACTTTTCTGAAATCTGTCCACGAACAGTTTTTAGATATCGTCAGTTTGGCCCCCAAAGAAGGCGTCAAACGAAAAGGCTTAAAACTAGGAAAGTGTGGGGAATTTGATGGCATTTATTCTGAACTCCAAATTCATCCAAAAGGGGGTCAGGATGCAATATCTAGACCCGTTTTACTAGAGGAAAAATATCTGATTACGGGATTACGAGAATTGATGATGTGATTGAGTCCAACTCTTACCATATCTTATGTATTTGGACAAGCCACGACTTTGGGGACTCATGAGGGCTATGAGTAGACCCTAGGAAGGTTCTAGAGGTGCCTAAGAGCCATTGGATCAAGGATCTATCCACCGGAGGGCCATAGAGCACCATAGAGACACATAGAAGAAGAGAAAAACCCTAATTACGGGAGAGCCACCAAAAGCCATGAATTTGCCTCTCCCTTGACAGCCGCCAAGAAAGGGGAGAGGCTCCTCCATTGCAACACCAAGACCAAGGAAGAAGGGGGGCAAGGGTTCGCCGCCCATCACCAGAGCCGTGGCCACCACCGCCGACGCTCGTGACCGGAGACGTGGCCGCCATCGCCTCCATCTCTTTGGGGCTTTATGTCTCCATCAACAACTCTACTTTCTCACCATGATAACGTGTGAGCAATCCACCTTGGGCTGAGGGTTTGTACCAGTAGATATGTGTTTAATCTCTCTCTTTCTCGTGTTCTTGAGATGGCACGATCTTGATGTACCACGGGCTTTGTTAATATAGTTTTATCATATGGTGTTTTCCCCTCTCTATATTGTTGTGATGAATTGAGTTTTCCTTTGAGATTTTGTTATTATCGGATTGAATAATTTTATGTATTTGAGAGCATTTGATGTATGTCTTGCATGCGGATACCCGTAGTGACATTGGGGTATTCAAGTGATTCACTTGATATATGTTATGGCGTCAACTTGCGAATTGCAGTGAACTTGGGGATCTATGCATAGGGGTTGATTGCACGCTTTCATACCTTGTTCTCTGATTGAAATCTTGGGGCACTCTTTGAGGTTCTTTGTGTTGGATTGAGTATTATGAATCTGAAATTGTTTGATGTGTATCATATAATTAACTCATGGATACTTGTGGTGAAATTGGAGTATACATGTGACATTAGAGTTGGTTGATGCATATCATATGGTGTTATTCTAGTACGAAATCTTAGATAGATCGATCAGAAAGGATAACTTTGTGTAATTTAGTTACGAACTTTTGGATAGATCGATTGGAAAGGCTAACTTTAAGGTGATTTCGAACCCTAAACACAATTTCTTCTTATGTTCTCCGCTAGATAAGAACTTTGGAGTGATTCTTAGTTGCGCATTGAGGGGTGGTTATGTGATCCAATTATAGTAGCATTGTTGAGAGATTGCACTAGCGAAAGTACAGACCCTAGGCCTTATTTCCAAGCATCTATACAATGTTTTGCTCGTTGTTTACCACTTGTTACCTTGCTGTTTTTTTATATTTTCAGATTATAAAAACATGTATCTATCATCCATATTGCACTTGTATCTCCATCTCTTTGCCAAACTAGTGCACCTATACAATTTTCCATTGTATTGGGTGTGTTGGGGATACAAGAGATTTATTGTATTTGATTGCAGGGTTATTTGAGAGAGACCATCTTCATCCTACAACTCTCACAGATTGATAAACCTTAGGTCATCCACTTGAGGGAAAATTTCTGCTGTCCTACAAAACTCTGCGCTTGGAGGCCCAACACGAGTCTATGAGAATAAAGTTGCGTAGTAGACATAAGATTTTTTCTGGCGTCGTTGTCGGGGAGGTGAGCGATTGAAGGTATATATTTAGATATTGCAATCAAATCTTTTAGTTTCTTGTTTTTCACTAGTTTGGTTTATAAAAGAAAACTAGAAAAAATTGAAGTTTGGGTTGCATCATCTTTTTCGTCTTTATAATGTCTTTCGTGAAAATAAGGATTCAGAAAACTGTGCTCAATTGGTTGAGGAAGAAATTATGAAAATACTTGATGAGAATTCCTTGAATTATGAGCATGATAGAAATATTGTAGTATGAGTTTTCTTAATATTCATGATGCTAATGATATGCAAAGCCACAAGCTTGGGGATGCTATGTTTGATGAAGATGATACTTTTTGTCCCCCAAGTTTTGATGAGAAAATTTATTGTGATGATGGCATGCCTCCTATCTATGATGATTATGATGATGACATGTATGCTATAAAGAGTAATGACAACCATGAAACATGTCATCATGATTTTAATATTCAAAGTGGTTATGTCAATCAAGTACTGCATGATAGTTATTTCGTTGAGTTTGCTCCCACTATTATGAGTGAGAGGAAGTTTGCTTATGTGGAGAGTGATAAATTTTCTATGCTTGTAGATCATGAAAATAATGCTTTATGTGATAGTAATATTGTTTAATTCCTTCATTATGCTAGTGAAAACTATTATGAGGGAGGAACATATGCTTGTAGGAATGGTAATAATATCAAGTTTCCTCTCTATGCATTAAAAGTTTCAATGTTATGCTTGTTTTGACTTCCTATGCTAGTTGATTCTTGCTCCCATAATTTGTTTACTCATAAAATCCCTATGCATATTAAGTGAGTTATACTTAAATGTGCTTGCCGTGTGATTCATGATGCTCTCTTGCATGTTTCAATTACTACTTTTTATGTGAGCATCATTGAAATCATCATGCCTAGCTAAAAGGCATTAAAGAAAAGCGCTTGTTGGGAGACAATCCAACACTTTACTTTATGTTTTTGTGTATTAACATGATTAAAATATTGTATTAATCATGTTTTATGTCTTTTATTTCATCAAAGTGCCAAGTAAAGCCTTTGGGATGGTGTGGAAACTTGTTTGTTTGATTCTGTGCAAAAACAGAAAGTTTTGAATCCAGTATATGAATTATATGATTTTATTGGAGTGTTTAAAATTTGGAAATTTTTAAAAAATATTTCTATGAAAAATATTTGTGTTGTCCTAATTTTTCAGAATTTTTAGAGTCAGGGAAGTATGGTGATCATTCAAATCTTCACAGACTATTCTGTTTTTGACAGATTTTGTTTTGCATGCATAGTTTGCTTGTTTTAAGTGTTCCTATAGCTTATATTGAGCAATATAAATTATGGTAATGATAGAATACGATAGGTATTATGTGAGAACAATTATGAATCTTGTCTTGACAGTACCAAAGTGAATGATCTATCTTTATTATACTAACCCATCTCACAAAGTTCTGTTAAGTTTTGTGTGATTGAAGTTTTCAAGTTTTGGGTGAGATATCGATATGAGGAGAACAAGGAGTGAAAAGAACCTAAGCATGGGAATTCCCAAGGTTCCCCAAGGTAATATCCAAGGAATACTCAGGCATCTAAGCTTGGGGATGCCCCGGAAGGCATCCCCTCTTTCGTCTTCAACACTATCGGTATATCTTACTTAGAGCTATATTTGTATTCGTCACATAATATGTGTTTTGCTTGGAGCGTCATTTTATTTTTTTGTTCTATATTATATGTTATTTATAATCTTGTTTTTCAATAAAAAGTTCCAAGAATTGCCTTAAGATGCTTCTGTTGCAAGTTTTGATGTGTGCTGTATAAAAACATAAACTTTTGTTGTAGTGTTTGAATTTTCATATTTTACTGGAACGTGGAAAGTTTTTGAAGCTTTTACACAGTGTTCTAATATAAATTATTTATTCCTAAATCTTCATAATTTTTTGAGTTATATAAGTACAAAATTTTCATAAATTGCTACAGACTGTTCTGTTTGGACAGATTGTTGTCATAGTTTTGTTATCTACTTATCCTATAGTTCTCATAGCCTATATTGGTATATATAAATTGTGGAAACAATAGTAAACAGTAGATGATGTTTAAAAATTATTGTGCAACTTGTCTTGGCAGTACATGAAGTGTTGATTTTTTTATGTGTACTAACCTATCTCATGAGTTCTTTTTGAGTTTTGCGTGGATGAAGTTTTTGAGAATAGGTGAAACCGTGATATGAGAGGATTTAACGATATATAAAAGCTCAAGCTTGTGTGTTCCCAAGGCACCCCAAGTAAATATTTCAAGAATTCTCAAGCATCTAATCTTGGGGATGCTACGCATCCCACCTCTCTTCATCACACAAATATCGGTTAGCCTATGTTGAGCCTAAATTTTTATTTGTCCACATGGTTTGTGCTATTCTTGGAGTGCCATTTTTATTTTGCTTGCTATTTAAATAAAATACTCAGATCTGACAATATTTATATATTTAGAGAGAGAGTTCTCAAATGTCTACCCATTTACTTAACTACTTGCTTGATGTTCACTTATATCTTTTTGGAGTAGCTTGTCATTTACTCTTGTGATTCACTTATATCTTATGAGTAAATTTTTGAATGAACTGAATACGATGAAGTTGAAATTATATGTTCATATCATGCCTAGTAGTAGCTTCACATTGGGTTTCGAAAGTGAAATCTTTTGAAGCTTGACAATCACAATATTGGTCATACAAGCAACTTGTGAATGATTAGTATAGGGAAGAGAACTTTTAGATACAAATGTATTATCTTGAACATCTTTTATGATTGTGAATACCCATTAATCATTTTCAAACTTGAGAAAATTAGTTGAAGTTGGACAAGGAAGACAACGAAATGAGTTATGGTTGTGTATATTGGCATAGAAGTTATATTGTTATGGATCCTCCAACATGTGGTGTTTGCTTATGATCTTTTGCTAGACAAAAATTCTTTCTAAGTAGAGATACTACTTGTGCATCCAAAACCCCACAAACCCAGTTTCTTGCCATGAGAGTCCACTATATCTACCTATATGCGGTATTACCCTGCCGTTCCAAGCAAATTTTGAAAGCACAACATGCTCCCTTGGTGGTTTTGATAATTCATGACAACATACACTGTCTCTTGGACTAATACGTTTATCTAGTGTATCTCAGATAATAGTCCATGGAGAGTTGGGTTGGCAAAAGGATTGTGGAGATACCCCAAGATGCAAGGGAATGGATTGGCAAAGCTTCAAGCAAGATGACTCTACATTTTATATTTGTGAGCAATCATCTTGAGTCCATAGGAAAGCCAATACTATTAAAAGGGGATAAAGTTTTGTTGGTGAACAAAATGCTCATATGTGCACAAGTGATAGTCACCAAAGACACCCACAAACTCTCCCACCAATGTCTGTCCTAAGCCAAACACTCAAAATGGGTGCAACCAACATTTCCATCCTGATGCCACCGATTCCAAACCCTAGACAGACTCAGCCAAACCCTAACCTTTTGGTCCAGCCGGCACTGCTCTCGGTACCATTGAGTTGGGCTGCCAACTTTCTGTTACGCAAGTTCACAATTTTGGTCCCTCCGAGATTGTTGAATCAGCGTCACCGAGAATGGGCATTCTGACCATTGGTCACCTTGTCGGTGCAACCAAGATTCCTATATCGGTCCCTCCGAGATTCAAAAGTAGTCACCTTTTGGTCACTTCGGTTCCACCGAGATTAACACATCAGTGTCACCAAGTTGGTCATTTTGTGTGTAACGGTTGGATTTTTGGGGATGCCTATATATACCCATTCACCACCACCTACTCAAAATAGAAGCACCCGGGGCTATTCCATACCTATCCTATTAGATTTTCGGAGAGAGAACCACCTGCCCTTGTGTTGAGGTCAAGATCTTGCACTCCAATCATATGGATCTTGATTTAGCCTCCCCAGGTTGCTTTCCACCAATCCCATCTCTTCTACCAAGTCATATCTATGAGAGAGTGATTGTGTGTTGAGGAGTCTATCATCTTGGAGCACAAGAGCAAGGAGTTCATCGACATTACCGATCCTATTACCTTTTGGAGGGTGGTGCCTCTTAGATTGGTTAGGTGTCGCTTGGGAGCCTCCTACTTCGTGTTGTGGAGTGAACCAAGAAGTTTGGACGGGCAAGGAGATTGCCTACTTCGTGAAGATCTACCCATAGTGAGGCTAGTCCTTCGTGGACGGAAGCCGTTATGGAATAGTCAAGGTTGCTACTTCGTGGACCCTTATGGGTGGATCTCTCCATGGACTCTCGTGACCTTTACCCTTCGTGGGTTGAAGACTCCATAAACGTGGATGTGCGATAGCACCACCTATCGGAACCACGAGAAAAATCCTTGCGTCTACTATTGCATTTGATCTCCACATCTTATCTCTTTACTTCATGTGCAATGTCTTTACTTTCCGCTGCTATATTTGTTAACATGCATGTGTAGGGTATATAGTCTTGCTAGCCTTGCTAAAACTGTTAAAATCTGCCAACCAATTAACTTGGGAAAAGGTTAGGTTTTAATTTTTTTTCTAATAGTCTATTCACCCCCCTCTAGACACTCTTCTAGTGATCCCTCGATTGGTATCAGAGCTATGGTCTCCATTGCATCGGTTTAATCACTGAGGAGGAAGATGGATGTGTCTAGTATAGGGAGTTTGAGTTGTAGAGTGCCTATTCTTGATGGAGAGTATTATAGTCAACGGAAATCTTTGATGCTTGTGTTGTTTAATGAATTTCAATTGACAAATATGTTATGCGCCCCTATGAGCCTCCCATTGATGAATTGCATTCCACACACGAAGAGGAAATTAACATGCTTGGTAACCTAAGAACTTTCAATCTTATTGTTAGAGGTTTACCAAGATTCGTGCTTTCTCAATTGAAGAAATTTGCATGTGCCTATACCTTGTGGACTGATTTGGAGAAACGATATCCAAATCTTTCATTAGGAAATCTTGATGAAATTCTTCATAAAACCATTGCCTTTCACAAAATGAAGCCTAGTGATCCAAACTTTGATAAATGCCTATTTGAGCTTTGTGATCTTATGCGTGCTAAAGGAGATGTCACCACTATCAACAACATTATCTTTGAAGCCATTCACATTCATAAACTTGAACATTGTCATGATCACAATTCTAACGAATCTCTTGTTCTTTATGACGAGGATTTCCCACTTGATGATGAAAATTTGGAACATGACTACTTTGGTGAAGATGAGTTGTTCGACATCGAACACTAAAAGATCATGAAGAATCTAAGTCTAATGGCAAACTTCAAGGATTATATGTCCCAAGGAAAAGAGTAGATTCTTGACAGTGGATGTACGGATCATATGACTGGTGATAAAGACATGTTCCAAGAGATCACGCCTAATCAAGGTCCTCGAAGGTACGTGACCTTTGGAGACAACTCTAAAGGTAAGGTACTTGGCCTTGGTAAGGTGGCCATATCCCATAGCTTGATTCAAAATGTTATGCTTGTTGAATCCCTTGGCTACAATCTTTTTTCCGTGTCTAGACTTGTCGACTTCGGTTTCAATATGTTATTCACAAAAGTATATTGCCAAGTGTTTTGTCAAGATAGTCATAAAATGGTCTTTACCAGATTCCGTAGAGGTGATCTATACATTGTTGATTTCACTAAGAGATCCAAACCTCATACTTGTTTAATTGCTAAATCCTCTAAAGGTTGGCTTTGGCATAGAAGACTTGGACATGTAGGCATGCACAATCTAGATAAGCTAATCAAGGGCGATCACATTATTGGTGTTAAAGATGTTATCTTTGACAAATATGGACTTTGTAGTGCTTGTCAAGCTGGAAAAAAAGTAGGCGGAAGTCATCCGTTAAGAATATCATGACTACTAGGAGACCACTCGAGTTACTTCACATGGATATTTTCGGTCCCAATGCTTACAAGAGTCTCGGTGGAAATTCCTATGGTCTAGTTATAGTTGATGATTTTTCCAGATTTACGTGGGTATTTTTCCTTGATGATAAGTCGCGGGTTCAAAAGATCTTCAAGAACTTCATTCGCAAAGCGCAAAATCAGTTTGAAGTGAAGATCAAGAAAGTTCGAAGAAATGACGGATCGGAGTTCAAGAACACCCATGTGGATACCTTTCTTGACGAAGAAGGTGTCTCACATGAGTTCTCGGCTACATACACGGCTCAACAAAATAGAGTTGTTGAGAGGAAGAACCGGACGCTTATTGAGATGGCCATAACGATGCTTGACGAATACAAGACGCCAAGACACTTTTGGGCAGAAGCCGTGGAAACAGCATGTCATGACACAAATCGACTTTACTTGCACAAGCTTCTCGGTAAAACAACATATGAGCTACTCACCGGTAACAAACCCCAAGTTGGATACTTTCGGGTATTTAGCTCCAAGTGCTATATTCTTGACAAACATCGTCGTACTAAATTTTCCCCTAAATCTCATGAAGGATTCTACTTGGTTATGGATCGAACTCTCACACTTACTGTGTCTACAACAACTTCACTCAAAAAGTTGAAGAGATAGTAGATGTGAAGTTTGATGAATCTAATGGCTCGCAAGTCGAACAATTGCCAAATGATGTAGGTGATAAGGACCCTTCGGAAGCTATCCTAAATTTACCCATCGGCAAGATTTGTCCCATGAAGGTGAAAGAAAGTACTTGATCAACTCAAGTGGAAGCCCCTGCTTCATGACAAGGTGAACCACAACATGACATGGAGGCATCCACAAGCGATACACGACAAGATGAAGAGGAGGAGGAAGTACATCATGAAGATCCACCACAACCTCCTTCACCACCACCTCAAGGAGATGATCACATTAACAACAACGAAGACAAAGGAAATGATGATGAAGAAGAAGCTCCACCATCCAACAATCGGAAGCTGGCCCGAGTTCGAGCACAAGTGACCAAGAACCATCCCCTAAACCAAACCTTTGGAGATATCCAAACCGGGAGAATCACTCGCTTTAAAACTCGTCTAGCTAACTTTTGTGAGCATTATTCATTCATATCTAGCATTGAGCCTTTGAAGGTAGAACAAGCTCTTGAAGATGCGGATTGGGTGAACGCTATGCATAAAGAGCTTCACAACTTCAAAAGTAACGAAGTGTGGACACTCGTGGAGAATCTCGAAGATGAGCACAACATCATCGGAACCAAATGGGTGTTTCAAAACAAGCAAGACGAAGACGGTCAAGTCATACGCAACAAGGCACGTCTCGTGACCCAAGTATATACTCAAGTCAAAGGTATGGACTACGGTGATACTTATGCCCCCGTTGCTAGACTAGAAGCTATTCAAATTCTTCTTTCCAATGCTAATCACAATGATATCACGCTTTATCAAATGGACATTAAAAGTGTGTTTTTAAATGGAGAAACTGAAGAAGCGGTTTATTTTAAGCAACCACCTGGTTTTGTGAATCCTAAGATATCTAATCATATTTACAAGCTTCGTAAAGCCCTTTATGGTCTTAAGCAATCCCCTCGTGCTTGGTACAAATGCTTAACAAAGTTTCTCATTGAAAAAGGTTTTGAAATTGGTAAAATTGATGCAACCTTGTTCACTAGGAGAGTTAATGGAGAATTATTTGTGTGCCAAATCTATGTGGATGATATTATCTTTGGTTCCACTAACCCTCAATTTAGTGAAAGATTTGGAAGGTTAATGTCTGAGAAGTATGAGATGTCCATGATGTGTGAGCTGAAATTCTTTCTTGGATTGCAAATCAAGCAATCAAGAGAAGGAACTTTCATCTCTCAAACTAAGTATACCAGGACTTGATCAAGAAATTCAACATGCAAGAGTGCAAAGCTATGAAAACTCCCATGCCAACTAGTGGACATGTTGATCTAACCAAGGAAGATGAACCGGTTGATCAAAAAAGTTTATCGATCCATGATTGGTTCATTGCTATATCTATGTGCATCTCGTCCCGATATTATGCTTAGTGTTTGCATGTGTGCTAGATCAATCTGCACCTAAGGAGTGTCATCTTTAGGCCGTGAAACGTATTGTGAGATACTTGATACAAACACCAAACTCTGGCATTTGGTATCCCAAGGGATCTTCTTTTAACCTTGTTGGCTACTCCGATTCGGACTATGCTGGTGACAAGGTTGATAGAAAATCCACCTCGGGTACCTGTCAATTTTCAGGTAGATCTCTTGTGTCTTGGTCATCCAAGAAGCAAAACTCGGTATCTCTATTAACTACCGAACCTGAGTATATTGCCACTTAATCTTGTTGTGTGCAGTTACTATGGGTGACACAAACGCTTAAGGATTATGGAATCACTGTTAAAAATGTCCCATTACTTTGTTACAATGAAAGTGCTATTAAGATTGGTCATAATCCTGTGCAACATTCTCGAACTAAGCATATTCAAGCTCGAGACATCATTTCATTCGTGATCATGTTGCCAAAGGAGATATTAATCTGAAGCATGTTCGCACTAACTAGCAATTGGCCGATATCTTTACTAAGCCACTTGATGAGAAAACTTGTTGTCACTTGAGGAGTGAGTTTAACGTCATTGATTCTTCAAACTTGAGCTAGACTCACTCGGGTGCTTGCAAGGGCATGAGCTTTCTTGATACTTCCATGATATTGCTAACATGATATCTTATGCCATGGAATCCTATGCTCCCTTGTATTGCATCTAACCGTTTCTAGGTACTTGGAAGAACTTCATTCCATGATATTGCAACCAACTCTAATTATAAGCAATCTTGTCTTGACCAAGTATACACAAACCCTCTTGATGATGAAAGGAAGAAGACAACAAAAACATATCCTTGACATATACTTAATAATTATTGCAATATCTCAATTGGTATCATGTCAAATGTATATACCCATTATTCTTCCTTGCATGACTAACCCTTGTAGGTAACAAGTGTACTAGAACGAGAAGGATTGCTCCAAACTCTAGATGTTCTTCATCAACCTCGAGAATCCTCAACAAGTTCACCTACGAGCAACGTCATCAACATCACTCAAAGGTATGCTCTCATATCCTTGAAAAGGCTTTACTCCAAGTCATGAGCTAAAGCAACTCAAGTGATATGAAGACATTAAAATGCTCAATCGAAAAATGGTAACCCCATTCTGAGCTTAACATAGAGTATGACCTATGATCAAGTATTCTTGCTTGGCTCCTAAGTTAATATACTCTAATATACGTGACCTAGTCACCGCCCATCGCTAGTTAAGATTCTCGTGTGGTTAGTACTCTATTTGCATGATCTCTGGTAACCACTCAAATCTTTTCTATGTGATGCACTTTTCTCTTTCCTTTGAAAATATTTTCCTTTAACCCTTAAAAAAACAGAAGCTTGGTCCATTATTCTTTTTGATTTAGCCTTGGAGTCGCTGACTCAGATATCTCGATTCTACCGAAATTGCAGACAAGTTGCGCTACAAAATCTCGGTACCATCGATCTATCTACCTCGGAGTCACTGATTTGTTTTTTTCTTATCTTATCTGTCCTTCTTCTGTTACTTCGATGATCCCTTCTCAAAAAAACTTAGGGGGAGAGTAGCAATCAAAACTTAAGGGGGAAACATTCTTTATTCAAGGATCCCTAGCTCAAAGGAGGAGAAGACTACTATTTGCCACAGGGAGAGAAGTTACATTCAATGATTCCCTCAGTTCTTTTCTATGAACCTTACTTCCAATGACCCTTGTTCTCAAGGATCCCTTCCTTGTCAATGATCCTTGTACCTACTCCTAACTTTGACCTTTTTGGAAATTAATGCCAAAGGGGTAGAAGAACAAAGCTTCATGCTAAAGGGAGAGTTACATGCTTATGCAAAGGGGGGGGATATGATTTAGGGGGAGAGGAGAATATAGAGAAGTTTATACTTATACAAACATGGGGAGAGTTACATGCTTATTTTATTTGACTATTCACTTTAGACTTTTCTCACCCTATCCAATCCCAATATCTACATGCTGAGATTCAGGGGGAGAGGATGAACTACCACTTTCATATCTAAGGGGTGAAAAGCTCTACAAGATTAATGCTAAAGGGGGAGACATATTAATCTTAAGGATTGTCATATTTTATATGTTCTCCATATCTTGGTATCCTTTGATTTCTATTGCTTTTGATTAGTAGACTACTCTTGTGTTTCCTAACATTGTTTTCTCAAGTGTGTCTCTACTACTAGAATGCTCAAGAACTCAAGGTAAGTATATGCATCATATCTTTGATCAAGATGATCTCTTGCTTCTTGCACATATTGTTTGCAATAGTAAAGTCTTGAACAAGGATACATCTCATTTATATATTTTGATGCATATGGCCAAGAAACACATGACTCCTTATATCCCTTATAATCCATATGTGTGTCCATGCATTCCAAAGCAACTATCCTTTAAAGGACTGCACACATTTAGGGGGAGCAAATCTAAGTCATGTGTCTCTCAAAGTCTTCATTATATTCACGCATATCTTTATTTGAAGCTTTGATTGTATGTTGTCATCAATTACCAAAAAGGGGGAGATTGAAAGCACAACATGCTCCCTTGGTGGTTTTGATAATTCATGACAACATACGTTGTCTCTTGGACTAATAAGTTTATCTAGTGTATTTCAGATAATAGTCCATGGAGAGTTGGGTTGGCAAAAGGATTGTGGAGATACCCCAAGAGGACTCTACATTCTATATTTGTGAGAAATCATCTTGAGTCCATAGGAAAACCAATACTATTAAAAGGGGGTAAAGTTTTGTTGGTGAATAAAATGCTCATACGCGCACAAGTGATAGTCACCAAAGACAACCACAAACTCTCCCACCAAAGTCCGTCCTAAGACAAACACTCAAAATCGGTGCAACCAACATTTCCATCCCAGTGAAACCGATTCCAAACCTTAGACAGACCCAGCCAAACCCTAACCTTTCGGTACATCCGACACTGCTTTCGGTGCCACCGAGTTGGGCTGCCAACTTTCTATTACGCAAGTTCACAATTTCGGTCCCTCCGAGATTGTTGAATCGGCGTCACTGAGAATGGGCATTCTGACCGTTGGTCACCTTGTCGGTGCAACCGAGATTCCTATATCGGTCCCTCTGAGATTCAAAAGTTGCCACCTTTTGGTCACTTCGGTACCACCGAGATTAACACATCAGTGTCACCGAGTTGATTATTTTGTGTGTAATGGTTGGATTTTTGGGGATGCCTATATATACCCCTTCACCACCACCTACTCGAAAGAGAAGCACTCGGGACTATTCCATACCTATTCTATAAGATTTTTTGAGAGAGAACCACCTACCCTTGTGTTGAGGTCAAGATCTTCCACTCCAACCATATGGATCTTGATTTCTAGCCTCCCCAAGTTGGTTTCCAGCAATCCCATCTCTTCTACCAAGCCATATCTGTGAGAGAGTGATTGTGTGTTGAGGAGTCTATCATCTTGAAGCACAAGAGCAAAGAGTTCATCGACATTACCGAGCCTATTACCTTTTGGAGGGTGGTGCCTCCTAGATTGGTTAGGTGTCGCTTGGGAGACTCCTACTTCGTGTTGTGGAGTGAACCAAGAAGTTTGTACGGGCAAGGAGATCGCCTACTTCATGAAGGTCTACCCATAGTGAGGCTAGTCCTTCATGCACGGAAGCCTTTATGGAATAGTCAAGGTTGCTACTTCGTGGACCCTTATGGTTGGAGCCCTCCGTGGACTCTCGCGACCGTTACCCTCCGTGGGTTGAAGACTCCATAAACATGGACGTACGATAGCACCACCTATCAGAACCACGGGAAAAATCCTTGCGTCTCCAATTGCATTTGATCTCCACATCTTATCTCTTTACTTCATGTGCAATGTCTTTACTTTCCATTGCTATATTTGTTGACATGCATGTGTAGGGTATATAGACTTGCTAGCCTTGCTAAAACTGTTAAAATTTGCCGACCAATTAACTTGGGAAAAGGTTAGGTTTTAATTTTCCGCTAGTAGTCTATTCACCCCCCCCCCCTCTAGACACTCTTCTAGTGATCCCTCAAATTTGCATGTGCCACCTCTAAAATTTCAAATGAGCATCTGTTTTGTGTGCCTGGACCGCTCATGGAGCAATGGGGGCGGTCAGTATCTTCCATGTTAAGCAGGTTATTCTCCTAACGAGTGTTTATTCACTCGTCCTGGCACGAGAGGGGCGGTAATAGGGATTCCCAATCACGAAATAAAAAATGCAAATAATTAAATAAAATTCCCCTAGGAATGTTGTTGGTGTGGACAGTACCCGTGGATTTGGCTAACCCTGGAGTGTGTATGTTGGTGGAGGGGGAGTAAACCTTTAATTTTACCGCTTGGGAACCGCCACTAATGTGTTCAACATGGAATATATTGATAACTCTTGGTCATAACATTCACAGGAAGGGTGCACCTCCCAAAATTATATTTATCTCTGGTTTAAGCTTTGAGATCTAGCACCTCTTCAAATCCCTGCGTCCCTCTGCAAAGGGCCTATCTTTTACCTTTCAGTATTTACTTTTATGCAAGAGTGAATAGTATGCGTTCTCATTTCAACCTCAATTACTCTCTCGTTGGCAAGCATCATGTGGTGGGGAAAGATCTAGGCACATATGTCCAGTTAAATATATTTGCTCGTGACTTATTATTTTTGACAATTATCTCTATGATAAATGAGTTGGGCGGTGAAACAATAAGCCCCTATCTTTCTTTGTGTTCGATGGATGTCATTTCTTCTAAAAATATGCTTTGAGTACTAGCAATCATATAAGACTATATGATCATTGTGTATGTGTAGCTTTTACTTAGACTTTGTTGAGAATGCGTTGAATTGCAATTGTTTGGTGACTAAGAACATAGGTTGTTAAGTTTCAAGAGAATTCATTGTTTGAACCATGACATGTGAATTGGTTGCTACTTTATCATGACGAGTTTTATAAGAACGAGTTGTTGTTATGATGCTAGGAAAAGTGGTTGAAATTATAATTAATCAAACTTATGCACTATGCTAGCATTCACACTTCATAAATTATTTATTTTATTATTTACCTAGTAGAGGATGAGCAAGAATTAATCTTGGGGATGCTGATACGTCTCCAACGTATCGATAATCTATGTAGTATTCATGCCATATTTAGCTATGTTTTTATTGTGGTTTTGTGATTTATTGGGACTAACCTATTAATAGTTGCAAAAGTGTGTAAGTTCTTGGTTCACACTTTGATGTGTAGGAATTAATTGGGAATTGTCGAAAAAACGCAAACGGAGCCTTGTTGGAGGACTCTAACTTTCATGAAATCTGCCCACGAACAGTTTTTAGAGATCGTCAGTTTGACCCCCGAAGATGGCGTCAAATGGAAAAATGCTAAAACTAGGAAAGTGTGGTAAATTTTATGGCATTTATTATGGAATCCAAATTCGTCCAAAGCGGAGTTAGGATGCAATTTCTAGACTCGTTTTACTGGAGGAAAATATCTGATTACGGGATTACGAGATTTGATGACGTGGTTGAGTCCAAATCTTACCATATCTGACGTATTCGGCCAATCCACGACTTTGGGAACTCATGAGGGATGTGAGGATGTAACACCTCGTTATGCTTGGCGGGATCTAGACTGGCCCCACAAACCAACACTAGTCTTTCCTACGCACTTTGTCCTCACTCGTGGGCACCGGGGACCAACTTCCCGGCCAGTCACCCATCCTAGAATCGCTCCAAGCCAAGCACACTTAACTTTGGAGTTCTTTTCGAGTGGGCTTCCGGAAAAGAAGGAATTCCTTGTTGATATGAGTAGTCTATCATTCCTATTAAGCCAGGCTCTCACATACACCCCCACTCAAAGGAACCGACGTCCTTGTCAGCCCATCATGAACGTTCCCTTTTGGCACACGTATGCGTGTCCAGTCCAGCACATGTGCCATGCTGTGTGCCACGATGGGCCACACACGCCATGCGCCACATGCCCGTGCACCTGGCCCGCGCATGCCCATGTAACCGCAAGGGTCAGCTCTGATACCAATTGCAACACCCCGTTACGCCTGGTGGGATCTAGACTGGCCCCACAGACCAACACTAGTCTTTCCTGCGCACTTTGTCCTCACTCGTGCGCACTCGGGACCAACTTCCCGGTCAGTCACTCATCCTAGAATCGCTCCAAGCCAAGCACGCTTAACTTTGGAGTTTTTTTCGAGTGGGCTCCCGAAAAAGAAGGAATTCCTTATTGATATGAGTAGTCTATCATTCCTATTAAGCCAGGCTCTCATAGAGGAGTCCCTAGGAAGGTTCTAGAGGTGCCCAAGAGCCATTGGATCAAGGATCCATCCATCATAGGACCATAGAGCACCATAGAGGCACATATAAGGAGAGAAAAGTCCTAATTTCGGGAGAGCCACCAAAAGCCACGAATTTGCCTCTCCCTTAGCAGCCGCCAACAAGGGGAGAGGCTCCTCCATTGCAACACCAAGACCAAGGAAGAAGGGGGGTAACGGGCCACCACCCTTCGCCAGAGCCGTGGCCACCACCGCTGCCGCCCGTGGCCGGCACCGTGTCCGCCATCGCCTACATCTTTTTGGGTCTGCATCTCTCCATCAACAACTTCTTCTTTCTCACCATGATAATGTGTGAGTAATCCACCTCGGGGCTGAGGGTTTGTATCGGTAGCTATGCATTTAATCTCTCTCTCCTGGTCTTTGGATGGCACGATCTTGATGTATTGCGGGCTTTGTTAATATAGTTGGATCATATGATGTTTTCCCATCTCTATCTTGTTGTGATGAATTGAGTTTTCCTTTTGAGATTTTGTTATTATCGGATCGAATACTTTTATGGATTTGAGAGCACTTGATGTATGTCTTGTATACGGATACTCGTAGTGACATTGGGGGATTCAAGTGATTCACTTGATATATGATGTGGCGTCAAGTTGCGGATTCTGGTGACCTTGGGGATCTATGCATAGGGGTTGATTGCACGTTTTCACACCTTGTTCTCCGGTAGAAACTTGGGGCAATCTTTGAGGTTCTTTGTGTTGGATTGAGTATTATGAATATGAAATTATTTGATGCATATCGTATAATTAACTCATGGATACTTGTGGTGACATTGGAGTATCTAGGTGACATTAGAGTTGGTTGATGTGTATCATATGGTGTTATTCTAGTACGAACTCTTAGATAGATTGATCGGAAAGGATAACTTGGTGTTGTTTTAGTATGAACTCTTGGATAGATCGATCGGAAAGGATAACTTTAAGGTGGTTTCGTACCCTACAAACAATCTCTTCTTATGTTCTCCGCTAGATAAGAACTTTGGAGTGATTCTTCGTTGCACATTGAGGGATGGTTATGTGATCCAATTATATTAGCATTGTTGAGACATTGCACTAGGCAAAGTACGAACCCTAGGCCTTATTTCCAAGCATTTATACAATGTTTTTCTCGTTGTATACCGCTTGTTGCCTTGCTTTTTTTATATTTTCAGATTATAAAACCTATATCTATCATCCATATTGCACTTGTATCACCATCTCCTCGCCGAACTAGTGCACCTATACAATTTTCCATTCTATTTGGTGTGTCGCGGACACAAGAGATTTCTTGTATTCGATTGCAGGGTTGTTTGAGAGAGACCATCTTCATCCTACACCTCCCATGGATTGATAAACCTTAGGTCATCCACTTGAGGGAAAATTGCTACTGTTCTACAAAACTCTGTGCTTGGAAGCCCAACATGAGTCTACAAGAATAAAGTTGCATAGTAGATATCACTACTGGAATTGTTTTACACTCTGCAGAGGTTGCACACTTTACCCACAAGACTTGGGGAACTTTCGTGTCAATCCACGACTCGTGGTATTGTTCATACCCGAGGTAAGTACTTGAAAAATGTCTTTCCCCCGACGACATTAAACAAAGAGTCCACTCGTTGGTGCTATCCCTCATGATATACATCACACGTATCATCCATGAGGGCACGCAACGATGTGCCCCACAGCCCATGATCATCCTTTCCAGCACGACCCTATATCGAGAGTGACCATGTCACCCCACCACTAGTAATGTGGGATCTTTTCTAGTACCCACCTAAGTAATCAACAAAATCCGTCCCATAAGGGGTATCGTGGTTGTACGTGTAAGGTTGGAATACCGGTCGCAACTTACACCAATCCGTTTTCAAAAACCACACACTCACTTGCCTCGATACACCACTTCTTTGTCAAGTGGTTACCTAGCTCATCACCATCTCCCTCGGGAATTAGTGGCACCTGACGTTTTTTATAAGACTTTGAAAACATTTTGTTTCCAACACCATGCATAAGCCCGTCCCATTTTGTGTAGCAACTACTTAGCGACCTATCTACTTCCCACCTACACAACTCTAAGTAGAAAGTAGAGTCATGTCATGCAAGTATCAACGAGTAAAAGTATCGGAGGAAACCTGTTGGAAATA
Organism: Hordeum marinum; assembly: GCA_022496015.1. Classification (NCBI taxonomy): domain Eukaryota; kingdom Viridiplantae; phylum Streptophyta; class Magnoliopsida; order Poales; family Poaceae; genus Hordeum; species Hordeum marinum. The sequence continues at coordinate 304,617,585 of CM039673.1, forward strand.
TCAATGAATTGTTATTATTATATTTCCTTGTTCATGATAATCGTTTATTCTCCATGCTATAATTGTATTGACTCGAAACACATTGCATGTGTGGATACATAGACAACACTTTGTCCCTAGTATGCCTCTAGTAGACTGGCTCGTTGATCAAATATGGTCAAGGTTTCCTAGCCATGGACATAAGATGTCATTTGATAATGGGATCACATCATTGGGAGAATGATGTGATGGACAAGACCCAAACTATAAACATAACATATGATCGTGTCAGTTTATTGCTATAGTTTTCTACATGTCAAGTATCTGTTCCTATGACCATGAGATCATGCAACTCACCGACACTGGAGGAGTGCCTTGTGTGTATCAAATGTCGCAATGTAACTGGGTGACTATAAAGATGATCTATAGGTATCTCCAAGGGTGTCTATTGAGTGAGCATGGATCAATAGTGGGATTTGTTACTCCGTGCGAGAGAGAGGTATCTCAGGGCCCACTCGGTAATACAACATCACAACAAGCCTTGCAAGCAATGTGACTAAAGTGTTAGCCATGGGATATTGTATTACGGAATGAGTAAAGAGACTTGCGGGTAACGAGATTGAACTAGGTATACAGATACCGACGATCGAATCTCGGGCAAGTAACAGACCGAAGAATAAAGGGAACAACATACGGGATTAAGTAAATCCTTGACATAGAGGTTCAACCGATAAAGATCTTCGTAGAATATGTAGGAACCAATATGGGCATCCAGGTCCCGCTATTGGTTATTGACTGTAGAGGTGTCTCGGTAATGTCTACATAGTTCTCGAACCTATAGGGTCTGCACACTTAACGTTCAGTGACGTTTCAGTAGTATAGAGTTATGTATGGTGGTGACCGAAGGTTGTTCGAAGTCCCGTATGAGATCCCGGATGTCACGAGGAGCTCTGGAATGGTACGGAGGTAAATATTGATACATAGGAAGTCCCGTTTTGGTCACCGGAAAAGTTTCGAGCACTTCGATAGTGTACCGGGAGTGTTGAGAGGGTACCGGGGGACCATCGGGAGGGGCCTCACGCCCCAAAGGGCCTCATGGGCTGTGGGAGGAGACAAACTAGTCCCTGGTGGGCTGGCCGAAGCCCCCACTAAGGACCATGCGGTTGGGGAAGGAAAAACCCAAAGGTGGAAAGAGTTTCCAAGTGGAGAGGAGGAATCCTACTCCAAGCTACTAGGATTGGAGTAGGACTCCTCCACCTCCCACTTCGCCCGCACCAAAGGGGCAGCCCTTGGGGCGCCGGCCTCCCTCCCCTCCCTCCCTCCTATATATACTAGAGGATTTGAGGGCATACCTAACCCTAATTGCCACATGTTACCCTCTTCTTCTTCTAGATCGTTTTCTCCTCTAGTCTAGTTTCGGAGGTGCTTAGGCGAACCCCTTCCGGAATAGTTCCACCACTGCCGCCACCGCGCCGTCGCGCTGCCAGAGAACTCATCTACCTCTCTGCTCCCTCTTACTGGATCAAGAAGGCGGAGATCGTCATCGAGCTGTATGTGTGCTGAACGCGGAGGTGTCACCCGTTCGGCGCTAGATCGGAACGGATTGTGATTAGATCGCGGGACGCTCGGCGATATGGATCGTGAAGACGTTCGACTACATAAACCACGTTTCTTAACGCTTCCCTCTTAGAGATCTACAAGGGTATGTAGATCCACTCTCCCTCTCATAGATGCTCATCACCATGGATAGATCTCGTGTGTGCGTAGGATTTTTTTGTTTCCCATGCAACGTTCCCCAACAGCGGCATCATGAGCTAGGTCTATGTGTAGATGAGATCATGAGTAGAACACAAAGGAGTTTGTCAGTGTCGATGCTCAGATTGCTTCCTCCCTTGGTCGTGTTTTGATTCCGTGGTATTGTGGGATGAAGCGGCCCGGACCAACCTTACTCGTACGCTTATGAGAGACCGGTTCCATCGACTGACATGTGACTTTGTTGCATAAAGATGGATGGAGGGTGTTTGTGTTGGAAATATGCCCTAGAGGCAATAATAAAATGGTTATTATTGTATTTCCTAGTTCATGATAATTGTCTATTATTCATGCTATAATTGTGTTAACCGGAAACCGTAATACATGTGTGAATACATAGACCACAACGTGTCCCTAGTGAGCCTCTAGTTGGCTAGCTCGTTGATCAATAGATGGTCTCGGTTTCATGACCATGGACATTGGATGTCGTTGATAACGGGATCACATCATTAGGAGAATGATGTGATGGACAGGACTCAATCCTAAGCATAGCACAAGATCGTGTAGTTCGTTTGCTAAAGCTTTTCAATGTCAAGTATCATTTCCTTAGACCATGGGATTGTGTAACTCCCGGATACCGTAGGAATGCTTTGGGTGTGCCAAACGTCACAACGTAACTGGGTGGCTATAAAGGTACGCTACGGGTATCTCCGAAAGTGTCTGTTGGGTTGACACGAATCAAGACTGGGATTTGTCACTCCGTGTGACGGAGAGGTATCTCTGGGCCCACTCGGTAAGACATCATCATTATGAGCTCAATGTGACTAAGGAGTTAGTCACGGGATGATGTATTACGGAACGAGTAAAGAGACTTGCCAGTAACGAGATTGAACAAGGTATGCGGATACCGACGATCGAATCTCGGGCAAGTACCATACCGATAGACAAAGGGAATTGTATACGGGATTGATTGAATCCCTGACATCGTGGTTCATCCGATGAGATCATCGTGGAGTGCGTGGGAGCCAACATGGGTATCCAGATCCCGCTGTTGGTTATTGGCCGGAGAGGTGTCTCGGTCATGTCTACGTGTCTCCCGAACCCGTAGGGTCTACACACTTAAGGTTCGATGACGCTAGGGTTATAGGGAAAAGGTATACGTGATTACCGAAGGTTGTTCGGAGTCCCGGATGAGATCCCGGATGTCACGAGGAGCTCCGGAATGGTCCGGATGTAAAGATTGATATATAGGAAGTCCAGTTTTGGTCACCGGAAAGTTTTCGGGCTCATCGGTATTGTACCGGGAGTGCCGGGAGGGTGCCGGAGGACCCCCGGGAGGGGGGTGACGACCAAAGGACCTCATGGGCCCTTAGAGGAGGTGTGCCAGCCCATATTGGGCCAGCCAATACCTTCTAGAAAGGGCCCATGCGCCAGGGATCTGGAGATAGAGGCAAAAGGGATTTAAAAGGGGGGGGGGTCCACCTCCCGTGTGGGAGGAGGACTCTCCCCCCACTTCGGCCGAATCCCTCCTCCTTGGAGGAGGGGCCAAGCCAGCCCTCCCTCTCCTTCCTCCTATATATGCAAGGGTTTGGGCAGGTTTGAGACGACGAACTCTTTCTCTCTCGCTGCAGCCCTATTCTGCTTCTTCCTCCTCCGCAGTGCTTAGGCGAAGCCCTGCCGGGATACCTTGCTACTCCACCACCACCACGCCGTCGTGCTGCTGCTGGAGCTCTTCCCCAACCTCTCCTTCCTCCTTGCTGGATCAAGGCGTAGGAGACGTCACCGGGCTGCACGTGTGTTGAACGCGGAGGTGCCGTCCGTTCGGCACTTGATCGGATCTACCGCGATCTGAATCGCTGCGAGTACGACTCCATCAACCGCGTTCTTGTAACGCTTCCGCTTAGCGATCTTCAAAGGTATGAAGATCCAATCTCTCCCCACTCGTTTGCTGGTTTCTCCATAGATAGATCTTGGTGACACGTAGGAAAATTTTGATTTACTACTACGTCTCCCAACAGTGGCATCATGAGCTAGGTCTATGCGTAGAATCTATGCACGAGTAGAACACAAAGCAGTTGTGGGCGTCGATTTTGTTAATATGCTTGCCGTTACTAGTATTATATTGATTCGACGGTATTATGGGATGAAGCGGCCCGGACCAACCTTACACGTACGCTTACGTGAGACCGGTTCCACCGCCTGACATGCACCAGTTGCATAAGGTGGCTAGCGGGTGTCTGTCTCTCCCACCTTAGTCGGATTGGATTCGATGAAAAGGGTCCTTATGAAGGGTAAATAGCAATTGGCATATCACGTTGTGGTTTTGGCGTAGGTAAGAAACGTTCTTGCTAGAAACCTATAGCAACCACGTAAAAACTTGCAACTACAAATTAGAGGACGTCTAACTTGTTTTTGCAGCATATGCCTTGTGATGTGATATGGCCAGAAGGATGTGATGTGATGCATTGTGATATATGAGATTGATCATGTTCTTGTAATAGGGTTCACGACTTGCATGTCGATGACTATGACAACCGGCAGGAGCCATAGGAGTTGTCTTATTTATTGTATGACCTGCGAGTCAATCACAAACGCCATGTAATTACTTTACTTTATTGCTAAGCGTTAGCCATAGCAGTAGAAGTAATAGTTGGCGAGACAACCTCATGAAGACACAATGATGGAGATCATGATGATGGAGATCATGGTGTCGTGCCGGTGACAATGATGATCATGGTGCCTCGAAGATGGAGATCATAGGAGCAAGATGATATTGGCCATATCATGTCACTATATTGATTGCATGTGATGTTTATCATGTTTACATCTTATTTGCTTAAAACGACGGTAGTAAATAAGATGATCTCTCAATAAAATTTCAAGAGAAGTGTTCACCCTAACTGTGCACCGTTGCTAAGGATCGTTGTTCCGAAGCACCACGTGATGATCGGGTGTGATAGGTTCTAACGTTCGCATACAACGGGTGTAAGCCAGATTTACACACGCGAAACACTTAGGTTGACTTGACGAGCCTAGCATGTACAGACATGGCCTCGGAACACGGAAGACCGAAAGGTCGAACATGAGTCGTATAGAAGATACGATCAACATGGAGATGTTCACCATGGATGACTAGTCCGTCTCACGTGATGATCGGACACGGGCTAGTTGACATGGATCATGTGTCACTTAGATGACTAGAGAGATGTCTATCTGAGTGGGAGTTCATTGAATAATTTGATTATGTGAACTTGATTATCATGAACTTAGTCTAAAATTGCCTTTAATATCTATATTGTAGATCCAATGGCCAACACAAATGTCAACCTCAATTTCAACGCGTTCCTAGAGAAAACCAAGCTGAAAGATGATGGAAGCAACTATACGGACTGGGTCCGTGGCTTGAGGATCATCCTCATAGCTTCCAAGAGATTGTATGTCCTTGATGCACCACTAGGTGACCCACCCATTCTCCCAGCGGACCAAGACGTTACGAACGCTTGGCAGTCACGCTGCGATGATTACTCCCTTGTTCAGTGCGGCATGCTTTACAGTTTAGAATCGGGGCTCCAAAAGCGTTTTGAGCAACACGGAGCATATGAGATGTTCCAAGAGCTGAAACTGGTTTTCCAAGCTCATGCCCGAGTCGAGAGATATGACATCTCTGACAAGTTCTTCAGCTGTAAGATGGAGGAGAACAGTTCTGTTAGTGAGCACATCCTCAAGATGTCTGGGCTTCACAACCGCTTGACTCAGCTGGGAGTTAATCTCCCGGATGACTCAGTCATTGACAGAATCCTCCAGTCGCTTCCACCTAGCTACAAAAGCTTTGTGATGAACTACAACATGCAGGGGATGGAGAAGTCCATTCCTGAGTTGTACTCGATGCTCAAATCAGCAGAGGTCGAGATCAGAAAGGAGCATCAAGTGTTGATGGTAAACAAGACCACTAGTTTCAAGAAAGGCAAGGGTAAGAAGAACTTCAAGAAGGACGGCAAAGCTGTTGCCGCGCCCGGTAAGCAAGTTGCCGGGAAGAAGAAGAACAAGAATGGACCCAAGCCTGAGACTGAGTGTTTCTATTGTAAGGGTACCGGTCACTGGAAGCGGAACTGCCCCAAGTACTTAGCGGATAAGAAGGTCGGCAACGTTAAAGGTATATGTGATATACTTGTTATTGATGTGTACCTAACCAGCGCTCGTAGTAGCTCCTGGGTATTTGATACCGGTGCAGTTGCTCACATTTGTAACTCCAAGCAGGAGCTGCGGAATAAGCGAAGGTTGGCAAAGGACGAGGTGACGATGCGCGTCGGGAATGGTTCCAAGGTCAATGTGATCGCCGTCGGCACGCTACCTCTACATCTACCTTCGGGATTAGTTTTAAACCTTAATAATTGTTATTTAGTACCAGCTTTGAGCATGAACATTGTATCTGGATCTCGCTTGATACGAGATGGCTACTCTTTTAAATCCGAGAATAATGGTTGTTCTATTTATATGAGAGAAATGTTCTATGCTCATGCCCCGCTGGTCAATGGTTTATTTTTGATGAATCTCGAACGTGATGTTACACATGTCCATAGATAGATCTTGGTGACACGTAGGAAAATTTTGATTTACTACTACGTCTCCCAACAGTTTGGCTCTCCTACTCTAGTTGGATCGGATTCGACAAAGGTGGTCCTTGAGAAGGTTGAATAGCAATTTGTGTATCACCGTTGTGGTTTTTGCGTAGGTGAGAATTGTTCTTGCTAGATACCCATAGCAGCCATGTAAAACATGCAACAAATATTAGAGAACGTCTAACTTGTTTTTGCAGGGTATGTTGTGACGTGATATGGCCATTTACATGATGAGATATATGTGATGTATGAGATGATCATGTTTTTTATAGAATATCACGACTTGCATGTCGATGAGTACGGCACCCGACAGGAGCCATAGTGTTGTCTTTAATTATTTTCGCCGTTTTTGCTTTACTTTATTGCTATGATTAGCAATAGTCATGGAAGCAATAATCGACACGGCAACCCCGATGGCGACACGTTGATGGAGATCAAGATGATGGAGATCATGGTGTCATGCCGGTGATGATGGAGATCATGCCGGTGCTTTGGAGATGAAGATCAAAAGCACAAGTTCATGGCCATATCATGTCACTTATGATTTTCATGTGATGTTAATCGTTTTATGCACCTTATTTTGCTTAGGACAACGGTAGAATTATAAGGTGACCCCTCGCTAAAATTTCAAGATAAATTGTTTTCTCCCCGAGTGTGCACCGTTGCAAAAGTTCGTTGTGTTGAGACACCACGTGATGATCAGGTGTGATAGACTATACGTTTACATACAATGGGTGCAAGACAGTGTTGCACGTGCAGAACACCCGGGTTAAACTTGAGAGCCTACCATGTATAGACATGGCCTCGGAACACAAGAGACCGAAAGGTCGAACATGAGTCATATAGGAGATATGATCAACATGATGATGTTCACCATTGAAACCACCTCAAGTCACGTGATGATCGGACTTGAGTTGGTGAATTTGGATCATGTAACACTCAGATGACCAAGGGATGTCAATTTGAGTGGGAGTTTTTTAAGTAATTTGATTAACTAAACTCATTATCTCAAACAACAGTCTTAGTAACCTTTGCATATTTATGTTGTAGATTAATGGCTCGCATAGTAGTTCCCCTGAATTTTGATGCGTTCCTAGAGAAAGCCATGTTGAAAGATGATGGAAGTAACTTTGTGGACTGGGCCCGTAATCTGAGGACTATCCTCACGGCTTCCCAAAAGGCTTATGTCCTTGATGCACCACTTGGTGACCCACCCGCTCCCGTGTCGTTCGAAGATGTTAAGAACGCTTGGGAGACACGTTCTGGAGATCACTCAATAGTTCAATGTGCAATGTTGTATGGCTTAGAACTGGGACTTCAAAGACGTTTTGAATGCCATGGAGAATATGAGAGGTTCCAGGAGTTGGAGTTTATCTTGGAGAAGAATGCCCAGATCAAGAGGTATGAGACCTCCGATAAGTTCTATGTTTGCAAGATGGATGAGAACGGGTCTGTTAGTGAACATATACTTAGAATGTCTGGGTATTTGAACCATCTGGCTTTGTTAGGGATGCCCCTTCCACCGGAGGCGATCACTTACATAGTTCTTCAATCATTGCCACCTAGCTACAAGAGCTTTGTGATGAACTATAACATGCACGGGATGAACTAGTCAGTCGCCGAGCTATTTGCGATGCTGAAAATCATTGAGTCTGAAATCCAGAAAGAGCATCAAGTGTTGATGGTCAATGAAACCACTAGTTTCAAGAAGAATGACAAGGGCAATAAGGGTAACTTCAATAAGAGTGGCAAAGAAGTTGCCCCCCGTGAAGAAACCCAAGACCGGACCCAAGCCAGAAACTGAGTGCTTTCATTGCAAGGGAACTAGTCACTGGAAGCGGAACTGCCCCAAGTATCTGGTCGATAAGAAGGTGGCCAACACCAAACAAGGTATATATGATATACATGTTATTGATGTCTACCTTACCAACTCTCGTTGTAGTGCCTGGGTATTTGATACCGGTTCGGTTGCTCACATTTGCAACTCAAAATAGGAGCTACGGAACAGACGAAGGCTGGCTAAGGACGAAGTGACGATGCGCGTGGGAAATGGTTCCATGGTTGATGTGATCGCCGTCAGCACGCTCGCTCTTCGGTTACCATCGGAATTAGTTATGAACCTAAATAATTGTTATTTGGTGCCTGCATTAAGCATGAACATTATGTCTGGATCTTGTTTATTGCGAGACGGTTACTCATTTAAATTAGAGAATAATGGTTGTTCTATTTATATGAGTAATATGTTTTATGGTCATGCACCCAATGGAAGGTGTTTATTCCTATTGAATCTCAATAGTGACGATACACATGTTCATAACATTGATGCCAAAAGATGTAAAGTTGATAATGATAGTACCACTTTCTTGTGGCACTACCATTTAGGTCATATTGGTGTAAAACACATGAAGAAGCTCCATGCTGATGGACTTTTGGAGTCACTTGATTTTGAATCACTTGACATATGTGAACCATGAGTCATGAGCAAGATGACTAAAACCCCGTTTTCTGGAACAATGGAACGGGCAAGTGACTTGTTGGAAATCATACATATTGATGTGTGCGGTCCGATGAGCATTGTGGCGCACGCTAGATATCATTATTTTCTCACCTTCACTGATGACTTAAGTAGATATGGGTATATTTACTTAATGAAGCACAAGTCTGAAATGTTTGAAAAGTTCAAGCAATTTTAGAGTGAAGTTGAGAATAATTGTAACAAGAAGACTAAATTCCTACGATCTGATCGAGGAGGAGAATATCTGAGTTATGAGTTTTCCAGTCACTTAAGACAATGTGGAATTGTTTCACAATTGACACCGCCTAAAACACCACAGCGTAATGGTGTGTCTGAACGTCGTAATCGAACCTTATTAGATATGGTGCGTTCTATGATGTCTCTTGCCGATTTGCCACTATCGTTTTGGAGTTATGCATTAGAGACAACTGCATTCGCTTTAAATAGGGCTCCATCGAAATCCATTGTGACGACGCCATATGAACTGTGGTTTGGCAAGAAGCCAAAGTTGTCGTTTCTTAAAGTTTGGGGATGTGATGCTTATGTCAAAAAGCTTCAGCCTGAAAAGGTGGAACCCAAAGCGGAGAAATGCATCTTCATAGGATACCCAAAAGAGACAGTTGGGTATACATTCTATCTCAGATCCGAAGGCAAAGTGTTTGTCGCTAAGAACGGAACATTTCTTGAGAAAGAGTTCTCTCGAAATAATTGAGTGGGAGGATGATGTCTACTACACAACCTTCTTCTTTTAGACTCGTGTTGGGCCTCCAAGCGTAGAGTTTTGTGGGACAGTAGCAATTTTCTCTCAAGTGGATGACCTAAGGTTTATCAATCCGTGGGAGGCGTAGTATGAAGATGGTCTCTCTCGAACAACCCTGCAACCAAATAACAAAGAGTCTCTTGTGTCCCCAACACACCCAATACAATGGCAAATTGTATAGGTGCACTAGTTCGGCAAAGAGATGGTTATACAAGTGCAATATGGATGGTAGATATATGTTTTTCTAATCTAAAAATATAAAAAAGCAAGGTTACTAATGATAAAAGTGAGCACAAACGGTATTGCAATGCTTAGAAACAAGGCCTAGGGTTCATACTTTCACTAGTGCAAGTTCTCTCATAATACTAACATAATTGAATCATATGTAAAAACCTCTCATGCAACAAAGATTTCACTCCAAAGTCACAAATAGCGGATAACTAATGAAGAAATTTTGTAGGGTACGAAACCACCTCAAAGTTATCTTTTCCGATCAATCTTATGATCTATCCCTATAATTGTCACGAGCAGCCCAAGAGTTCATACTAAAATAACACCTTAAGACACACATCAACCAAAACCCTAATGTCACCTAGATACTCCAATGTCACCACAAGTACCCATGGGCTTGATTATTCGATATGCATCACATAATTTCAGATTCATCATGTTCAATCCAACACAAAGAACTTCAAAGAGTGCCCCAAAGTTTCTACCGAAGATTCAAGACGAAAACATGTGCCAACCCCTGTGCATAGATTCCCAAGGTCATGGAACCCGTAAGTTGATCACCAAAACGTACATCAAGTGGATCAATAGAACATCCCATTGTCACCACGGATATCCCATCGCAAGACATACATTAAGTGTCCTCAAATCGTTAAATACTCAATCCTATAAGAAAACTTCAAAGGGAAAACTCAATTCATCACAAGAAGATAGAGAGGGGAAAACTCCATATGATTCATCTATATCAATGAAGCTCGCGGTACATCAAGATCGTGCCATCTCAAGAACACGAGAGAGAGAGAGATCAAACACATAGCTACTGGTACATACCCTCAGCCCCTAGGGTGAACTACTCCCTCCTCGTCATGGAGACTACCGGGATGATGAAGATGGCCTCCAGTGATGGTTTCCCCCTCCGGCAGGGTGTCGAAACGGGCTCCCGCTTGGTTTTCATGGCTTTGGAGGCTTGCAGCGATGGAACTCCCAATCTAGGTTTCTTTGTGGGGGTTTGGGTACTTATAGGAGTATTTGGCATTGGTCCCACATCCAGAAGGTTCCCGAGGAGGTCACAAGCCTCCCAGGCACGGCCTGGGGGGTGGTCGCACCCTGGTGGCTTTTGAATTCCTTGGGACTCTTATCCGGTGTCTTTTCGCTCCGATATTTTTTATATTTTCCGAAAATATTCTCCGTAAATTTTCAGCCCATTCCGAGAAATTTTATTTCTGCACAAAAACAACACCACGGTAGTTCTGTTAAAAGCAGCATCAGTCCGGGTTAGTTCTAATAAACCATACCAAAATCATATAGAATTATTGTAAACATGGCATGAATACTTCATAAATTATAGATACGTTGGAGATATCAGAGGAGAATAGAACTTGATGAGGTTATTGAACCTTTGCTTCAACCAGAGAGTAGCGTAGCACAGAAAGATGTTTCTCTAGAGCCTGCATCGGTTGAAAAGGAAGTTGTTGATGATGATCATGAAGCTTCGGATCAAGTCACTATCAAACCTCGTAGGTCTACAAGGGCGCGTGCTGCTCCTGAGTGGTACGTCAACCTGTCTTAGAGGTCATGTTGTCAGACAACAATGAACCTACGAGCAATGGAGAAGCGATGATGGGCTCGGATTCCGAGAAATGGTTAGTGGCCATGAAATCCGAGATGGGATCCAAGTATGAAAACAAATTATGGACTTTGGAAGTATTACCTGAAGGGCAGAAGGCCATTCAGAACAAATGGATCTTTAAGAGGAAGACAGACGCGGACGGTAATGTCACCGTCTATAAAGCTCGACTTGTGGCAAATGTTTTTTTCACAAGTTCAAGGAGTTGACTATGATGAGACCTTCTCACCCGTAGCGATACTTAAGTCCGCCAGAACCATGTTAGCAATAGCTGCATATTTCGATGATGAAATTTGGCAGATGGATGTCAAAACAACGTTCGTTAACGGTTTCCTTAAGGAAGAGTTGTATATGGTACAACCAGAAGGTTTTGTCGATCCAGAGAATGCTAACAAAGTTTGCAAACTCCAAGGATCCATTTATGGACTGGTGCAAGCATCTCGGAGTTGGAATCTGCGCTTTGATGAAGTGATCAAAGCGTTCGAGTTTATACAAGTTTACGGAGAAGCTTGTATTTACAAGAAAGCGAGTGGGAGGTCTATTAGCATTTCTAATATTATATCTGGATGACATATTGTTGATTGGAAACAATATAGAAATGTTGGAAAGCATGAAGGAATATTTGAACAAGATTTTTTTAATGAAGGACCTAGGAGAGGCTGCTTTCATATTAGGCATTAAGATCTATAGAGATAGATCGAGACGCTTAATAGGACTTTCACAGAGCACATGCCTTGACAAAGTTTTGAAGAAGTTCAAAATGGATCAGTCCAAGAAGGGGTTCTTGCCCGTGTTGCAAGGTGTGAAGTTGAGTAAGACTCAATGCCTAGTGACTGCAGAAGATAGAGAAAAGATGAGTGTGATCCCCTATGCTTCAGCCATAGGCTCTATTATGTATGCAATGTTGTGCACAAGACCCGATGTCAGCCTTGCCATAAGTATGGCCGAAAGGTTTCAAAGTGACCTAGGAATGGAGCACTGGACGGCGGTCAAGAATATCCTTAAGTACCTGAAAAGGACTAAGGAAATGTTTCTTGTTTATGGAGGTGATCAAGAGCTCGTCGTAAAGGGTTACGTCGATGCAAGCTTTGACACTGATCCAGATGACTCTAAGTCGCAAACCGGATACATATTTATTCTCAATGAGGAAGCGGTAAGCTGGTGGAGTACCAAGCAGAGCATGGTAGCCGATTCTACATGTGAAGCAGAGTACATTGCAGCCTCGGAGGCAGCAAAGGAAGGTGTCTCAATGAAGGAGTTCATGACAGATCTTGGAGTAGTGCCTAGTGCACTGAATCCAATGGATCTGTTCTATGACAACACTGGTGCCATTGCTCTGGCCAAGGAACCAAGGTTTGACAAGAGGATCACACATAAAGCGACGCTTCAATTCCATCCGCGAATACATCAAGGAGGAGGATATAAATACTTTCAAAGTGCACACAGATCTGAATGTCGCAGACCCGTTGACTAAACATCTTCCAAGGCCTAAACATGATCAACACCAGAACTGTATGGGTGTTAGATTCATTACAATGTAAATCACATAGTGATGTGAGCTAGATTATTGAATCTAGCGCAAGTGCGAGACTGTTGGAAATATGTCCTAGAGGCAATAATAAATGGTTAGTATTATATTTCCTTGTTCATTATAGTCGTTTATTATCCATGCTATAACTGTATTGACCGGAAACACATTGCATGTGTGGATACATAGACAACACTTTGTCCCTAGTATGCCTCTAGTAGACTGGCTCATTGATCAAAGATGGTCAAAGTTTCCAAGCCATGGACATAAGATGTCATTTGATAACGGGATCACATCATTGGGAGAATGATGTGATGGACGAGACCCAAACTATAAACATAGCATATGATCGTGCCAGTTTATTGCTATAGTTTTCTGCAAGTCAAGTATCTGTTCCTATGACCATGAGATCTTGCAACTCAGTGACACCAAAGGAGTACATTGTGTGTATCAAAAGTCGCAACATAACTGGCTGACTATAAAGATGCTCTACAGGTATCTCCGAGGGTGTCTGTTGAGTGAGCATGGATCAAGACTAGGATTTGTTACTCCGTGTGATGAAGAGGTATCTCAGGGCCCACTCCGTAATACAACATCACAACAAGCCTTGCAAGCAATGTGAATAAAGTGTTAGCCACATGATCTTTTATTACGAAATGAGTAAAGAGACTTGCAGGTAACGAGATTGAACTAGGTATACAGATACCGATGGTCGAATCTCGGGCAAGTAACATGTCGAAGAACAAAGGAAACAACATACGAGATTAACTAAATCCTCGACATAGAGGTTCAACCAATAAAGATATTCATAGATATGTAGGAACCAATATGGGCATCCAGGTCCCGCTATTGGTTATTGACCGTCGAGGTGTCTCGGTCATGTCTACATAGTTCTTGAACCCGCAGGGTCTGCACACTTAACATTCGGTGATGTTTCGGTAGTATATAGTTATGTATGGTGGTGACCGAAGGTTGTTTAGAGTCTCGGATGAGATCCTGGACATCACGAGGAGCTCCGGAATGGTCCGTAGGTAAAGATTGATATATAGGAAGTCCCGTTTTGGTCACCGGAAAAGTTTCGGCACTTCGGTAGTGTACCGAGAGTGCCGGGAGGGTGTCGGGGGACCATCGGGAGGGGCCTCACGCCCCAAAGGGACTCATGGTCTGTGGGAGGAGACAAACCAGCCCCTGGTAGGCTGGCCGAAGCCCCCACTAAGGCCCATGCGGTTGGGGAAGGAAAAACCCAAAGGTGGAAAGAGTTTCCAAGTGGAGAGAAGGAATCCTACTCCTAGTGGATTGGAGTAGGACTCGTGCACCTCCCACTTCGGTCGCACCAAAGGGGCAGCCCTTGGGGCGCCGGTCTCCCTCCCCTCCCTCCCTCCTATATATACTAGAGGATTTGAGGGCAGACCTAACCCTAATTGCCACGTGCTGCCCTCTTCTCCTTCTAGATCATTTTCTCCGCTAGTCTAGTTTCGGAGGTGCTTAGGCGAACCCCTTCTGGAATAGTTCCACCACCGCCGCCACCGCGCCGTCGCGCTGCCGGACTCATCTACCTCTCCTCTCCCTGCTGCTAGATCAAGAAGGTGGAGATCGTCATAGAGTTGTACGTGTGCTGAACGCGGAGGTGCCGTCCGTTCGACGCTAGATCGGGACGAATCGTGATTAGATCGTGGGACGATCGGCGATCTGGACCTGAAGCCGTTCGACTACATCAACCGCGTTTCTTAACGCTCCCCACTTAGCAATCTACAAGGGTATGTAGATCCGCTCTCCTCGTCGTAGATGCTCATCACCATGGATAGATCTTGCATGTGCGTAGGAATTTTTTTGTTTCCCATGCAACGTTCCCCAACACAACCCATAAAGGTGGTCACCATAGCATCATGATCAACATAAAAAAATGAAGTGATATATGCCATGCAATAAAGTGGTTTCTTAAACGTGGTCAAAGGGTTGCTTGCCTGGCTCACCAAAGTCCTCGGGGTTTTCAAGGTCTTCTGGTCCAACTCCCTTGTCAACAATGCAATCTATCGTTGCAATATTAATGGGCAAAAATAAGAGCACAACAAAACAGAGAAAATAAATCACTCCTAAAAATGCCAATCCACTTTTCTAAAATACTAGGGTGAAAACTAGGAATAATAAAAATACTAGCTTCTAGTTTTGAAGTTTAAAAATTAGTAAAAATGATTTTAGCAGTAGTTTTGAATAACCAAAACAAGGTTTTAAATAAAATAAGTACACAATATGTTTTCAAAAAGTGGCACAAGTGGCATCATCAAATACTACATAATATGACAAGATTTTAGGTGGAAGAGTATTTGGATTTTGGTATTTATTTAGATCTATGGAATTTTTGGGATTCTGAAAGAAAAAGAAAAATAAAATTGGCACGGTACAACTAGGCCAAAAGCGGCTGGCCGAGCCGGCCAGCCAGCGGAACTGGTCCGCGCGAGCCTGACGCGCGCGTGCTGCCGTTTCAAACCTGACCGGTGGGCCAGGCCGGTCAGTGAGAGGAGGACGTGTGAGGGAATGACAGGTGGGACCAACCTTTCATCCCATAACTTGTGACATAGAGCAGGGGAGTCTCACTGGCGACACTTCCCACGATGACAAGGTGAGCTAGCGGTGGGAAAGGGACCTGGGAGGAGTCGTTGTTCCGATAGAGGGAAGTTGGTCGTCGAAGATGACGAGAACGATGACGACGTCGGACCTGAGTGGTGGAGCTCCGACTCGAGGTTGATGTCCTCGCTCTGGGCTGCAATAGGCATGGGGGGAGGGGAAAATAGTTAGTGCATCACCACGTTTCCAGATCGACAGAGAGGAGTGGCTAAAGGGGCTCTCACTGTTCGGACACAGGCAACCAGTGGCAGTGATGCCCAGCTCGATCCCTAGCACTGGATGCAGCGGAGGGGGCGTGATTACTTTCGGGGTTCGATTGATAGGGAGAAGGGGCATCCAGAGGCGGAAAGGAGGTCGGGGTGGCCTTATATAGGCGCGACGCGGAGGCAGGGTGTGGAGTGCGCGAGAGGGCTCGGGCGCAAGCTTTAGGACCGCTGCAGCCGGAGGTGCGGGTATAGGCGTGGCTAGGGGACCCCAGGGGATGCCTTGTAGGAGTTGAGGACAGACATAGAGGCTCGAGGTGCCGCGCGTGTGAGCTCAACCATTGGATCTCTCGTCCGGTGTCGTGTGTGAGTGAATTGGGGCAGTGGGAGGGAGAGCAAGGAGGGGAGACAACTTGTAGGGAGGTGCGGACGTCGAGGGGAACCTGGGGGCATGCTCTCCTTGCTCGAGGTAGTCAGGAGCATCGAGATGGGTGCGGCTACAATGCGGGTGCGCACTATAGCGTGCTCTAGAGCGCTCGAATTGCAGTCTTGACATTTCTAGACAAGGGGGAGTGCGGCCACTAGTGTCGGGGGGTCCAGGGGGGAGGAAACAAAGTGGGAATGCCCTTGGATGCTCTGGGGGGGGGGGGTCCTTAGGTGAGAAGAAAACTTGAGGGAGAGGGGAAAACTTGCTGTCTAGGAGGGGTAATTGGGGTTTTACCCCACTCAATCATTGAGTTGAGCCATGCAAATTTTACTGGATGTAGGGATTGCATACAAGGGAATGTGGTAAAAATTTGAGCTCAAGGAGAATAGTGGAAGAGGTGAAAACAAGGGTTTTACCAATCTGCCAGAAGGTGTTTGATGCAGGTTTGACCAAGTAAAAATGCTCCACTCGCGATGAGTTTTACCAGGATCAAATTTATGGTAAGAATGGGGTTGGCCACCAAGTTTGAGATTTTTTGAGAAAATTTAGCAATGTAAACTTTGTAAACCCTAGAAATTAATAGAATCGGGTTTCTATAGATCTAGGCATGCAAATCTATTCTCCTTAATGCACCACTTGTCGTAGTAGCATTATTTGGGAATTAGAACATGTCCACAAAGTCTTCTATCAATAGGATACAATTGGCAATGTAGACTTGCTCAAATTTGTCTTTGGATACGAATGGTTTTGGGATATTTTGGTGAACCAAAATAATTTGGATTGGGATGAAACTTTGCAATATAATCACACTACGAATATGTTACTTGCTAGAAGTTTCCTGGATTTATTTGAGAATATTTCTTATAGAAATATTTCAAATGCTTGATTTAAGCAGAAAGGGTTTTGGAGTATTTTGCCCATTATTTTAAACATGACCATGTGTTGAAACTCATATATATGGAAAATATATGTCCACTGAGTTTCCCTGAATTTTCTCAAATATTTTGAAAGCATTTAAATAATTTTTCCCTATGAAAGATCACTTCTGGACTTAAGAAAAAACATTTAAATAAATTAGTAAAAATATATTTAAAATTAATATTTGGTGGTTTCGGGAAGTCTTATATATAGTATGTTCGAAATAAAGTCTTTGGGGTAGGAAAATCCACCCAATTTAGGACTTGTAGTCAAAACCTCGATTCAGGGTTTTTTGAAAACCTAATTTGAATAAATCCTTTTTGGCCAAAGTAATATTTGATAAAAATAGTTTTGGGTACTATACACATGGCATGATCATTGGGCAAGATGTTTGGATCAAGGAACTGAGTTCTATAGGGAAGATCTTTGAGTGCCAAAACACAATCAACCAAACAAGCAAACATCAAACAATTTAAACAAGCACTTGCACTCAAATAGTTTTAAATGGGTCCAAATTTTATAAAACCATAGCATAGCAAAGCGATACAAACACAGGGTGTGACAGACCTACCCCCTTACAAGAATCTCTTCCCCGAGATTCCTAGGCTAAGCGCTAAAAAGACAAGGGAACTTGGATCTAAGGTAGTCTTCACGCTCCCAAGTTGCTTCTTCTTCAGTGTGGTTGCTCCATTGGACTTTGAAGTACTTGATGGTGTGGCTTCGGGTGCAATGCTCAACTTCATCCAAAATGTGAACTGGTCTCTCGTGGTAAGTGAGGTCTGGTTGAAGGTCGATGGCTTGATGATCGATGTCCTTGTAGAGGTCGGAGCGGTTGGGAACTTGGAGATACTTCTGAAGTTGTGACACGTGGAAGACGTTTTTCACATCTGATAGCTCGGAAGGTAGCTCTAGCTGGTAGGCAACTTCTCCTCGCTTGTCGGTGATCTTGAAGGGGCCAATGTATCTTGGTGCGAGCTTTCCCTTGACGTGGAAGCGTTTGGTCCCCTTGAGAGGCATGACTCGGAGATAGACATGGTCTCCAACACGGAAACTCATGTCTCGGTGGTGGGAGTCGACATAGCTTTTTTTATCTTGACTTGGCGGTTTTCAGACATTCCTCGACGAGTTGCACTTGCTCTTCTGCTTCATGGAGGATGTCTAGTCCAAAGACTAATCCTTCTCCGGTTTCTGACCAGTTGAGACGAGTGCGACACTTGCGTCCATATAGCACCTCAAACAATGCCATGTGTAGAGTGGATTGGTAGCTGTTTGATGACCCACAAGTATAGGGGGTCAATCATAGTCCTTTCGATAAGTAAGAGTGTCGACCGCAACGAGGAGCAGAAGGAAATGACAAGCGGTTTTCAGCAAGGTAGTTTCTACAAGCACTAAAATTGTAGGCAATAGGTAGTTTGATAGCAAGATAATTGGTAATGAGCAAGTAACGGTAACGGTAAATAAAGTGCATAATGGTATCCCAATCCTTTTGTGGCAAAGGACAGGCCAAAACGGTCTCTTATAATAAGCAAAGTATTCTTGAGGATACACGGGGATTTCGTCTAGTCACTTTCATCGTGTTGGTTTGATTCGTGTACGCTACTTTGATAATTTGATATGTGGGTGGACCAATGCTTGGGTGCTGTTCTTACTTGAACAACCTCCCACTTATGATTAACCCCCTCACAAGCATCCGCAACTATGAGAAAATTACTAAGATAAAATCTAACCATAGCATTAAACATGTGGATCCAAATCAGCCCCTTACGAAGTAGCGCATAAACTAGGGTTTAAGCTTCTATCACTCTAGCAACCCATCATCTAATAACTACTCCACAATGCATTCCCTTAGTCCCAAGGATGGTGAAGTGTCATGTAGTCGACGTTCACACGACACCACTAAGGGAATCACAACATACATATAATCAAAATATCGAACACATATCAAATTCACATGATTACTTGCAACATGACTTCTCTCGTGTCCTCAAGAACAAAGGTAACTAGTCACAAATAATATGGATGCTCAAGATCAGAGGAGTATTAAATAGAATAATGGATCTGAACATATAATCTTCCACCAAATAAACCATATAGTAATCAACTACGTAAGGTAATCAACAGTACTAGTCACCCACATGTACCAATCCGAGGTTTCGGTACAAAGATTGAACACAAGAGATGAACTAGGGTTTGAGAGGAGGTGCTGTTGTTAAAGATGTTGATGAAGAATGGAATGCCAAAGATGAGAGGGTTGTTAGTGATGATGATGGTTTCGGTTTCCCCCTCCGGGAGGGAACTTCCCCCTGGTGGAATCGCTCTGCTGGAGGGCAAAAGTGCTCCTGCCCAAGTTCCGCCTCGAGATGGCGGCGTTCCGTCCCGACAGTCCTCTCCTCATTTTTCTAGGTCAAAACACCTTATATACCAGAAGATGGGCTCCGAAGGTAGGCCGTGCTGAGCACAACCCACCAGGGCGTGCCTGGGGGCCAGGCACGCCCTAGTGTCTTGTGCTCAAGAGGGTGGGCCCCTCAGGTAGTTATTTGCTCGAATATTTATTATATATTCCATAAAAAATCTCCATGAAGTTTCATCTCATTTGAAGATGTGCAAAATAGGTATCTATGGTATGCCTTTTCAGGTCCAGAATTCCAGTTGCCGGTATTGTCCCTCTTTGTGCAAACCTTGCAAATTATGAAAGAAAAGGCATTAGAATTACTCCATAAAGCATTATTATGCATAAGAACATTATAAATAACAGTAGGAAAACATGATGCAAAATGGATGTATCACTGTTGTTGTAGGAGAACTCGGCGAAGGGTAAGCAATCTTCCCACTTGGCTCCATACACCAGAACACAAGCACGAAGCATATCCTCGAGTACCTGGTTTACTTGTTCCATCTAGCCTCCGGTCTAAGGGTGAAAAGCAATGCAGAAGGACAACTTGGTTCCCAAGGCTTCTTGGAATCTATTCCAGAATCTCGAGGTAAACTAGGTACCTCGGTGTGACACGATCTCCTTTGGAACTCCGTGGAGGCTCACGATCCGATTGATGTAGAGGTCGGCTAGCCAGTTCCTGTTATAGGTCGTCTTGACATGGATGAAGTGGGCTACCTTGGTCAAGTGATTGACAATGACCCAAATGGAATCATGCCCTTTGCTTGACCTAGGCAATCTGGTGATGAAGTCCATCCCGACTTTGTCCCATTTCCATTCAGGCACTTTGAGAGGTTGCAGCAGTCCAGCGGGTCGCTGATGCTCAGCCTTAACTCTCTGGCATATGTCACACTTAGAAACAAAAGTGCCTATCTCTCTTCATGCCATGCCACCAGAATATTGCTTTGAGGTCTTGGTACATCTTGGTTCCTCCAGGGTGGATGCAATACGGAGTGTCGTAGGCTTCTTGCAAGATCAAATTCTTGAGCTCAACTTTATTAGGTATGACAATGCATTTCCCGAAACATACAACTCCTTGTTAATCCAATGAGAATCTTGTGGCCTTGCCTTCCTTGATCTTCCTCTTGATGCCTTCAATGCTCTCGTGTCCCTTCTGAGCTTCCTTAATATCATCCATCAAGGTAGGCTTTGCTTCAAGGTTGGCTAAGAACCCAGGTGCAACTAGTTCCAAGCCAAAGCTTTCAAGCTATTCATACAAGGTGGGTAGCCTTTCCTTAATCATAGCATTCAAGGAGCAAGCCTTTCTGCTTAAGGCGTTTTTTACCATGTTAGCTTTTCCAGGGTGGTAATGAAGACTGAGGTAATAATCCTTGATCAACTCCAACCATCTTCGATGCCTCATGTTCGGTTCCTTTTGAGTGAAAATATACTTCAAACTCTTGTGGCCTGTGTATATGTCACATCACTTTACCAAAAGGTAATGTTGCCATGTCTTCAAGGCATGAACCATGGCTGCCAACTCAAGATCATGAGAAGCGTAGTTCTCTTTGTAGTTGTCGGGATAGATATGCTGCAACTCCGCCTTCTTGCATTAGAACACCCCCAATCCCTATTCTCGATGCATCACAATATATCATAAACTCCTTGTGAATATCAGGGGCGGCCAAAAATGGGGCTATTGCCAATCTCTTCTTAGGCTCTTGGAAGCTTTCTTCGCACTTCAACGTCCACCGAACTTGTTGTCCTTCTTCAAAAGCTGAGTCATGGATCAGGCAATGCTCGAGAATCCTTCGACGAACTTGCGGTAATATCCGACAAGTCCTTGGAAGCTTCTGACTTCCTTCACATTGTTGGGGGATTGCCATTCAGTCACGGCTTTGATCTTTCCAGGATCCACAAACAACCCTTCTGTAGTCAACACATGACCCAAGAATCAAACTTCATGCAGCCAGAATTCACACTTCCTGAACTTGGCATAAAGGTGGTGCTCTTGATGCTTGTCTAGGGTCAATATCAAGTGTTATTCTTGCTCTTCTTCAGACTTGGAAAAGACGAGTATGTCATCAATGAAGACAGCAACAAATTTGTCCAAGTATTCCATGAAAAATTTGTTCATGATGTACATGAAGTAGGCAGGGGCATTGGTCAACCAAATGACATGAGCATGTATTCATACAGGCCATACGGGGTTATGAATGCCGTCTTCGGAATGTCTTGGGGTCTGATCTTCAACTGGTAGTACCTAGACCCGAGGTTGATCTTGGAAAATACCTTAGCTCCGTTCAGCTGATCGAACAGGTCTTCAATCTTGGGAAGTGGGTACTTGTTCTTTATTGTGACCTCATTGAGAGAACGGTAATCGACACAGGGTCGGAGGGTTACATCCCTCTTTGACACAAATAGAACAGGTGATCCCCAAGGAGAGGCACTAGGGCGAATAAATCCTTTTCCAAGTTGCTCTAACAGTTGCTTCTTCAACTCAGCCAACTCTTCGGATCCCATTCTATAGGGCTTCTTATAGATGGCTCCTGCTCTAGGCATTAGCTCAATGATGAACTCAATGTCGCGGTGAGGAGGCATTCCGGGCAGCTCATCAGGAAATACATCTGGGTATTCACATACCACGGGCACTTGATCCAACTCAATTCCTAACAGATGGTTAACCTAAGGGGCTTGAGTGGAGGCAGGGTTGGGAACATACTTGACTTCAACTCCTTGGCTATTGGTTATGGTGACAATCCTATTGGCATAATCTAAGAAGCCTTGGTTCTTGGTTAACCAATTCATGCCAAGGATGACGTCCAAGCCTGGCGAATCCAGAACTATGAGGTCTGCTAGGAACTTTACTCCGTTGATGACAATCCCATCTCCTTTACATCCTATGTTGGACCTCATAACTGAACCAGAGGTTTGTATCAACATGTTATTACCCAGAGGTGTAGGCTTCATACCACTCTCTAGTGCAAACTTTTGGGTAACAAAAGAATGCGAAGCTCCACAATCAAGCAGAACGGTTGCTGGAGTTGAGTTGACAAGGAATGTACCCAATATGATGTTCGGGTCTTCTTGGGCTTCCTCAGCGGTGACATGAATCACATGACCCTTTCCATTGTTGGTTTGATTGCGAGGAGCTGGGTTCCTTGGTGGCGCTCCACGACCATGACCTTGGTTTGGCACATTTGGGGCATGATGCATCTGGCTTCTTGTTGGGGTACTACTTAGAGATGTGTCAAGGCTGACCACATCCAAAGCACGTGATCTGACCAGAGTTGGTGTTGTTGTTGTTGTTGTTTCTGCCGCCATTGTTGTTATTGGGGTTGTTGTAAGCTAGCCTGGGATTGGCATACTGCTGAGGCTGGTAGCTCGTACGAGGTGCAGGAGGCCTAGCCTGTTGAGGCTAATAGGTCGGCTTGGCTGGGCCTGGCTGCTAGGCGCGAGGCTTCTAGTTGATGGAACTACCCTTGCTGATCATCTTGCGCATGCGAGTGTCTTCCATGGCACAACGCTTATCTTCAAGCATGAGGGCCTTGTTCACCATATCGAAGAAGGTTTGACAATCGCAGGCAATGAGTTGGTATTGCAGGGTTTTCTGGAGTCCTTCCATGAAGCGTTCCATCTTAGCATCCTTAGTGTTGACATCTTCAGGTCATACCTTGACAACAGGTTGAACTTCTGCATGTACTGCTTGACAGAGCCACTTCCTTGCTTAAGTGCTCAGAATTCTCTCTTCTTGATAGAAGGAATGTGGGCGGTGCGAAATCCTTCCTTGATCTCGTCCCAGGTGATCACACGGTCGCCTTGCATGACCTTGAATCCATCCCACCAAGCTTTAGCGGTGCCTCCTAGGCAGTGAGAGGCATACAACACCGTCTCACGATCCTCATAGCAATTGACCAGTGCAAGGAGGTCCTCGATGGTGCGGATCCAGTCATCGGCATCCAGGGGTTCAACAGTCTCTGTGAAGATTGGGGGCGAATTCCTCATGAACTCAGATAGAGTGGAGCGGCCATTGCTATTCCTGCCTTGCTGCTAGTTGTTCACCACGACCCGAGCCATCTACTGGATAGCAGCAATGTTGGCTTGGCATTCCTCCGAAAGAACTTGGAGAAACTAAGATATGGTCATGTTCTCTAGTGGAGGTGGTGGCGAGGGAATATCGCCATGTGACTGCTCCGGGTGATCTCCAGCATGAGCAGCCCCACCATCTCCCTATTGTTGGCTAGAGTTGACGGCTTCAGGGTTGGTGAAGGAGTTGTTGCGGCTTGCAATCACCATCCTGTTTGGAACAGCCAAGTCAATTAACTGGGATAAATGAGAGGGAAAAGCAACAATGGAGAAAGCGCGCCTAAGGGGGTTGGTATAGTGTAGGTGTGATTAAAAAAAGGTTGAAAGACCAACACATATATTAAGATAAGATAGACGATAGAGTCGCTTACATGTTGCCCAAGGCAAAAGTGTGACCTGCACCAAAACACAAACAACAAAAACATACAACAAGCACACATGATTTCAGGTGAACCATTACACAGACTCGACTTCACATTAGGGGTGCACGACTGATCCTAACCTAGGGGTTCTCGGGCTCAAGTAGTGGAGTGCTCGGTCTCATAGTTGCACTCCTCTAGGTCTTCCTCCTAATCATCATCCGTATGGGTATCGTCTTCGGTTGAGGGGAGAGGAGAACGAGGAGGTCCATACCGACGATGCTTCATCAGTGGGTCGGTGAAGAGCACACGGTACTTCTTCGCACTCAAGCGACGATGAAGTGTGGGTGCATCTGTAGTTGGGGGTACTCCTCCTCTATAAGCGATAGCTGGTCATCCCTCAAGGGCTCCATCCTTCTTGACCTTGTCTGGCTTCGTCTTGGCTTGGCGAAGTAGCTCTCGGGTGTGGTGAAGTTCCTTGCGGAGCTTCACAGACTCCTTAATCAGGTTGTGAGCTAGACTGACGGTGAAGAGGCTGAAGTAGATTTGGAACCTGAGTGGTGTGCCATCTTCCTTAGTGTTGGGGAACATTGCATGGGAAACAAAAAATTTCCTACCCACACACAAGATCTATCCATGGTGTTGAGCATCTATGAGAGGGAGAGTGGATCTACATACCCTTGTAGATCGCTAAGTGGGAAGCGTTAAGAAACGCGGTTGATGTATTCAAACGTATTCGCGATCCAAATCGCTAGCCGTCTCATGGTCCGATCACGATCCGTCCCGCAATCCAATCACGGTCCTTCTGATCTAGCGCCGAACGGATGGCATCTCCGCATTCAACACATGTACAACTCGATGACGATCTCCACCTCCTTGATCCAGCAAGCGAGGGTGGAGAGGTAGATGAGTTATCCGGCACCACAACGGTGTGGTGGCGGTGGTGGTGAACTAATCCGGCAGGGCTTCGCCGAGCTCCACCGAACTAATCTAGAGGAGAAACGATCTAGAGGAAGAAGTGGACAACACATGGCTATTAGGGTTAGGGCTGCCCTCAAATCCTCTAGTATATATAGGAGGAAGGGAGGGGAGGAGGCAGCCTCAAACCCTCCACACAGAGGATTCGGCCGAACCTAGGGGGAGGAGTCCTCCCCAACTAGGATTCCTCCTCCCACAGGAGAGGTGGAGTCCTGGGAGGACTCCCCACTTGGCCCTCCTCTCTCCTCTTTGCATGGGCCCTTAGGGTCTGGCTTGCCCATCCCACTAAGGGCTTGTGTGCCACCCTTAAGGCCCATGTGACCCCCCGGAGTGGGTGGCCCCTCTCGATGGACCCCCAAAACGTTCTCGGCACCCCCGATACACTACCGGTGACACCCGAAAATTTTTCGGTGACCAAAACGGGACTTCCTATATATCAATATTTACCTCCGAACCATTCCGGAGCTCCTCGTGACATCCAGGACTCCGAACAACCTTTGGTCACCAACATACATAACTCAATACTATCGAAATGTCACTGAACCTTAAGTGTGCAGACCCTGTGGGTTCAAGAACTATGTAGACATGACCAAGACACCTCTACGATAATAACCAATAACAGGACCTGGATGCCCATATTGGTTCCTACATATTCTACGAAGATCTTTATCGGTTGAACCTCTATGTCAAGGATTCAGTTAATCCCGTATGTTGTTCCCTTTATTCTTCGGTATATTACTTGCCCGAGATTCGATCGTCGGTATCACCATACCTAGTTCAATCCCGTTACCGGCAAGTCAGTTTACTCGTTTCGTAATACAAGATCGCGTGGATAACTCTTTAGTCACTTTGCTTGCAAGTCTCATTATGATGTTGTATTATCGAGTGGGCCCTGAGATACCTCTCTGTCACTGGAGTAACAAATCCCAGTCTTGATCCATGCCAACCCAACATACACCCTCGGAGATACCTGTAGAGCACCTTTATAGTCATCCAGTCACGTTGCAACGTTTGATACACACAAGGTACTCCTCCGGTGTCAGTGAGTTGCATGATCTCATGGTCATAGGAACAGATACTTGACATGCAGAAAACTATAGCACTAAACTGACACGATCATATGCTATGTTTATAGTTTGGGTCTTGTCCATCACATCATTCTCCTAATGATGTGATCCCGTTATCAAATGACATCTCATGTCCATGGCTAGGAAACCTTGACCATCTTTGATCTACGAGCTAGTCTATTAGAGGCATACTAGGGACATGGTGTTGTCTATGTATCCACACATGTATCTGAGTTTCCGGTCAATAGAATTCTAGCATGGATAATAAACGATTATCATCAACAAAGGAAATGTGATAATAACTAGTTTATTATTGCCACTGGGGCATATTTCCAACACTTGGATGGGACCAACGTCCAACTCTCGCCAAGATCATCCTTCATGAAAGGTAGGTAGCGAGTAGCTAGCTCGTCAGTCATCTCTAGGATGATGTATCGAAGGTGGATGCGATCCTTGTGTGCATCCATCTCAACTGCGAGCGCCAGGGTCTCCATCTATGGTCCTTCAAAGAACCAACTAGTCGGGGAGTCATTTGCCATCACGACCACATCGACATGGTACTCCTTCGTGGAAGAATATTTGGATTTGGGTATTTATTTAGATCTATGGAATTTTTGGGATTCTGAAAGAAAAAGAAAAAGGAAATGGGTAGTGTGCAACCGGGCCAAAAGCGGGTGGCCGAGCTGGCCTAGCAAGCGGAGCCGGCCCGCGCGAGCCTGGCGCCCGTGTGTGGCTGTTTCAAACTTAACTGGTGGGCCAGGCCGGTGAGTGAGAGGGGGATGGGTGAGGGAATGACACATGGGACCCACCTGTTATCCCTTACCTCGCAACAGAGAGCAGGGGAGGCTCACCGGTGGCGCTTCCGACGACGACGAGGTGAGCTAGCAGTGGGAACGGGACCAGGGAGGAGCCGCAGTTCTAATAGGGGGGAAGTTGGTCACCAGAGATGACGAGAACGGCAGCGATGTCGGACCCGAGCGGCGGGGCTCTGGCTCGAGGTTGTGCACTCATCCAGGTTGCAATAGGCACAGGGGAGACGGGAAAAGAATTAATGCATCGCCGTGGTTCTAGATCGACAGAGAGGAGTGGCTAATGGAGCTCTCACTGTTCGGACGCCAGCGACCAGTGGCGGTGACACCCCGCTCGATCCCGAGCACTGGATGGAGTGGAGGGGGAGCGGTTGGGAGGGAGAAGGGGCCTCGAGAGGCAATGGGAGGTCAAGGGTGGTGACATGGCTTGAGATGTGTCGGTATTTCCCCAAAGAGGAAGGAATGATGCAGCACATCGACGGTAAGTATTTCCCTCAGTTATGAAACAAAGGTATCAATCCGTAGAGGAAGATAACACACCCACGTAAACAACACCTGCACCCAAACAACAAATACTTGCAACCCGATGCAAAACAGAGGTTGTCACGCTCTCTACAGTAATAAGATAGATTAGGTAATGATAGTTTTGGCAAATAGATCTCACAAGAACACAAAGTAAAATAATAAACAAAAAGTGTAGCAAGGTATTTTTGGGTTTTTAGGATTAATAGATCTGAAAACAAAAGATGCAAATAGTAGATTGGAAAGCAATATGCTGGAAAAGTAGACCCGGGGGCCGTAGGTTTCACCAGGGGCTTCTCTCATGAGTATAGCACAGTGGGTGAACAAACTATTGTTGAGCAATTGATTGAAGATCAAATAAACATGATGATATTTAGCCAATGATCATTATATAGGCATCACATCCAAGATAAGTAGACCGAAATGATTCTGCATCTACTTCTATAACTCCATACATCGACCACTATCCAGCATGCATCTAGTGTATTAAGTTCATGGGAAAACAGAGTAATGCAATAAAAATGGTGACATGATGTAGACAAGATCTATTCATGTAGGAATAGACCCCATCTTGTTATCCTTAATGGAAACAATACATGTGTGTCTTGCTGCCCCTTCTGTCACTGGGAAAGAACACCACAAGATCGAACCCATCACAAAGCACCTCTTCCCATGGCAAGAAAAATTGATCTAGTTGGCCTAACTAAACCAAAGATTCGAAGAAGAAATACGAGGCTATAAATAATCATGCAAATAAGAGATCAAAGAAGACTCAAATCATATTCAAGGATAGAAATTGTTCATGAACTCAAAATTCATTAGATCCCAACAAACACATCGCAAAAGTCATTACATCAAATAGATCTCCAAGAGACCATTTATTGACAAACATAGAGAGAGGAAGCCATCTAGCTACTACCTACGGACCCGTAGGTCTATGGTGGACTACTCACGCATCATCGGAGAGGCACCTATGAAGAAGATGAGCCCCTCTGTGATGGTGCTAGATTGGATCTCGAGGTTCTGGAACTTGCGGTGGCTGGAATTGTGTTTCGTCGACTCCCCTTGGGTTTTTGGATTTTCTAGGAATTTATAGGCTCGATAGTCAGTTGAGGGGGTGCCTGATACGTCCATTTTGCACCATGATTTTATATTGATATTTATTGCATTATGGGCTATTATTACACATTATGGTACAATACTTATGCCTTTTCTCTCTTATTTTGCAAGGTTTACATGAAGAGGGAGAATGCCGGCAGCTGGAATTCTGGACTGGAAAAGGAGCAAATCTGAGATACCTATTCTGCACAACTCCAAAAGTCCTGAAAATTTACGGAGAATATTTTTGGATTTAATAAAAAATATTGGCACAAGAATCAACCAGAGGGGGGCCACCTGTAGGCCACAAGCCTGCTAGGCGCGGCCACCCCCTAACTGCGCCTAGCAGGCTTGTGGGGCCCCTATGGCTCCTCCGGCGTCCATGTTCTGCTATATGAAGCATTTTGATAAGGAAAAAATGACGGGAGACATTTTGGGACGAAGCGCCGCCATCTCGAGGCGAAACTTGGGCATAACCAATCTAGAGCTCTAGTAGGGCTGTTCTGCCTGGGAAACTTCCCTCCCGGAGGGGGAAATCAAAGCCATCATCATCACCAACGATCCTCCCATCGAGAGGGGGTCAATCTCCATCAACATCTTCACCAACACCATCTCCGCTTCAAACCCTAGTTCATCTCTTGTATCTGATCTTTGTCTCAACACCTCAGATTGGTACCTGTGGGTTGCTAGCAGTGTTGATTACTCCTTGTAGTTGATGCTAGTTGGTTTACTTGATGGAATATCATATGTTCAGATCCTTTATGATAATTAATACTCCTCTAATCTTGAACATGAACATGTTTTGTGAGTAGTTACGTTTGTTACTGAGGACATGGGATAAGTCTTTTTATACGTAATCATGTGAATTTGGTATTCGTTCGATATTTTGATGAGATCTATGTTGTCTCTCCTCTAGTGGTGTTATGTGAACGTCGACTACATAACACTTCACCATTATTTGGGCCTAGGGGAAGGCATTGGGGAGTAATAAGTAGATGATGGGTTGCTAGAGTGACAGAAGCTTAAACCCTAGTTTATGCGTTGCTTCATAAGTTGTGAGGGGGGTTAATCATAAGAGGGAGGTTTGTCCAAGTAAGGGCAAAAACCAAGCACCGGTCCACCCACATATCAAATTATCAAAGTAACGAATGCGAATCAAATGAGCATGATGAAAACTAGCATGACAGAAATTCCCATGTGTCCTCGGGAGCGCTTTGCTTTATATAAGAGTTTGTCCAAGCCCGTCCTTTGCTACAAAAAGGATTGGGTTACCTTTCTGCACCTTTGCTACATTTGTTACTTGTTACTCACTACAAATTATCTTATCACAAAACTATCTTTCACCGATAATTTCAGTTCTTGCAGAGAATACCTTACTGGAAACCACTTATCATTTCCTTCTGCTCCTCGTTGGGTTCGGCACTCTTACTTATCAAAAGGACTATGACAGATCCCCTATACTTGTGGGTCATCAAGACTCTTTTCTGGTGCCATTGTCGGGGAGTGAAGCGCCTTTGGTGATTGGAATCTGGTAAGGAAAAAATTATATAGTGTGCAGAAATTTACTGTTACTTGTCATTATGGAAAGTAATCCTTTGAGGGGCTTGTTCGGGGTATCTTCACCTCGACCGAAGACACAAAGAGTTGTTCCTCAACCTACTGAACCTACTAAAAATATTTATTATGAAATTCCTTCGGGTATGGTAGAGAAACTGCTGGCTAATCCTTATGCAGGAGATTGAACACTACATCCTGATTTACATCTAATCTATGTGGATGAAGTTGTGGATTAGTTAAGCTTGCAGGTCTGCCCGAGGATCACGTTAAGAAGAAGGTCTTTCCTTTATCTTTGAAGGAGAAGGCATTGACATGGTATAGGCTATGTGATGATATTGGATCATGGAGCTACAACCGATTGAAAATCGAATTTCATCAAAAGTTCTACCCAATGCATCTAGTTCATTGTGATCGGAATTATATTTATAAATTTTGGCCTCGTGAAGGAGAAAGAATCTCTCAATCTTGGGGGAGGCTTAATTCAATGTTATATTCATGCCCTAATCATGAGCTCTCGAGAGAAATTATTATTCAGAATTTTTATGCTCGGCTTTCTCGTAATGATCAATCCATGCTCGATACTTCTTGTGTTCATTCCTATATGAAGAAATATATTGACTTCAAATGGGATTTATTGGAAATAATTAAACGCAACTCTGGAGATTGGGACCTCGACGAAGTTAAGGAGTCATGTATGAACCTTAAGTTTGATCGTGTTAAATCTTTCGTGGACACCAATGCTTTTCGTGATTTAGCACTAAATACGGACTTGACTCTGAGATAGTAGCTTATTTTTGTGAATCTTTTGCTGCTCATGTTGATCTCCCTAAGGAGAAATGGTTTAAATATCATCCTCCCATTGAAGTGAAAGTAGTTGAACCTATTAAAGTTGAAGAGAGAACTATTACTTATAATGTTGATCCTGTTATTCCTCCTGCTTATATTGAGAAACCACCTTCCCCTGTTAGAATAAAGGATCATGCTAAAGCTTCAACTGTGGTTCGTAAGAGCTGTGCTAGAACACCTACAACCCCTTAGAAAATTAAAGTTGAGCCTAGTATTGCTATGGTTAAAGATCTCTTGGTTGATAATATTGATGGGCATGTTATTCAATTTTGTGATGAAGCTGCTAGAATTGCTAAACCTGATGCTAAAGATAAACATAGACCCATTGTTGGCATGCCTGTTGTTTCTGTTAAAATAGGAGATCATTGTTATCATGGCTTATGTGATATGGGTGCTAGTGTGAGTGCAATTCCCTTTTCTTTATATAAAGAGATTATGAATGATATTGCACCAGCTGAGTTAGAGCAAATTGATGTTACAGTTAAGCTTGCTAATAGAGACACCATATCACCAGTTGGGATTATTAGAGATGTTGAAGTCTTGTGTGGGTAAATAAAATATCCAACTGATTTTCTTATTCTTGGTTCCGCACAAGATGATTTTTGTCCCATTATATTTGGTAGACCCTTCTTGAATACCGTTAATGCCAGGATAGATTGTGAGAAGGAAACGGTTACCGTAAGTTTTGGGGATACATATCATGAGTTTAATTTCTCTAAATTTCATAGACAACCCCATGATAAAGAATTGCCTAGTAAGGATGAAATTATTGGTCTTGCTTCTATTGTTGTGCCTCCTACTGATCCTTTAGAGCAATATTTGCTAGACCATGAAAATGATATGCATATGAATGAAAGAAATGAAATAGACGGGATTTTCTTTGACCAGCATCCTATTCTGAAACACAACTTGCCTGTTGAAATACTTGATCCTCCTCCACCCAAGGGTGATCCCGTGTTTGAGCTTAAACAATTGCCAGATACTTTAAAATATGCTTATCTTGATGATAAGAAGATATATCCTGTTATTATTAGTGCCAACCTTTCATAGCATGAACAACAAAGATTATTGAAAACTCCGAGGAAGCACCGTGCTGCTATTGGATATACTCTTGATGATCTTAAGGGCATTAGTCCCACTCTATGTCAGCACAAATTTAAAATGGAGCCTGATGCTAAACCGGTTGTTGATCACCAACGACGGTTGAATCCTAAGATGAAGGAAGTGGTAATAAATGAAATATTAAAGCTCCTGGAGGCAGGTATCATTTACCCTATTGTTGATAGTAGATGGGTTAGTCCCGTTCATTGTGTCCCTAAGAAAGGAGGTATTACCGTGGTTCCTAACGATAAAAATGAATTGATCCCATAGAGAATTGTTACAGGTTATAAAATGGTAATTGATTTTAGGAAATTAAATAAAGCTACTAGGAAGGATCATTACCCTCTACCTTTCATTGATCAAATGCTAGAAACATTATCCAAACATACACAATTTTTTTGCTTTCTAGATGGTTATTCTGGTTTCTCTCAAATACCTGTGTCCAAAGAGGACCAAGAGAAGACCACCTTTACCTGCCCTTTCCGTACCTTTGCTTATAGACGTATGCCTTTTAGTTTATGCAATGCACCTACTACCTTTCAAAGATGTATGACTGCTATATTCTTTGATTTTTGTGAAAGGATTGTTGAGGTTTTCATGGATGTATTTTCCATTTACGGAACTTCTTTTGTTGATTGTTTGAGCAATCTTGATCGAGTTTTGCAGAGATGTGAAGAAACTAATCTTGTCTTGAATTGGGAGAAGTGCCACTTTATGGTGAATGAAGGCATTGTCTTGGGACATAAAATTTCCGAAAGAGGTATTGAAGTTGACAAGGCTAAAGTTGATGCTATTGAAAAAATGTCGTGTCCTACGGATATCAGAGGTATAAGAAGTTTCTTGGTCATGCTGGATTCTATAGGAGATTTATTAAAGACTTCTCTAATATTTCTAGGAATCTCACTAACCTCTTGCAAAAAGATGTTCCATTCGTTTTTGGAGATGATTGCGTAGAAGCTTTTGAAATTCTTAAGAATGCATTGATATCTGCACCTGTTGTTCAACCACCTGATTGGAAGATACCCTTTGAAATTATGTGTGATGCTAGTGATTATGTTGTACGTGTTGTTCTAGGACAAAGAGGTGATAATAAATTAAATGTTATTTATTACGCTAGCAAAACTCTAGACAATGCCTAGAGCAACTATGCTACCACTAAGAAGAATTTTTAGCAGTTGTGTTCGCTTGTGATAAGTTTAGACCCTATATTGTTGATTCTAAAGTAACTGTTCACACTAACCATGCTGCTATTAAATATCTTATGGAAAAGAAAGATGCTAAACCTAGACTTATTAGACGGGTTCTTTTGCTACAAGAATTTGATTTGCATATTGTTGATAGAAAGGGTGCTGATAACCCTATAGCGGATAACTTGTCTGGGTTAGAGAATGTTCTTGATGACCCACTGCCTATTGATGATAGCTTCCCTGATGAATAATTAGTTGTCATAAATGTTTCACGTAATGCTCCATGGTATGCTGATTATGCTAATTACATTGTTGCTAAATTTATACCGCCTAGTTTCACATACCAACAAAAGAAAAAGTTTGTCTATGATTTAAGACATTACTTTTGGGATGATCCACACCTTTATAAAGAAGGAGTAGATGGTGTTATTAGATATTGTGTACCTGGGCATGAACAGGAACAGATCCTACAGAAGTGTCATTCCAAAGCCTAC
Organism: Hordeum marinum; assembly: GCA_022496015.1. Classification (NCBI taxonomy): domain Eukaryota; kingdom Viridiplantae; phylum Streptophyta; class Magnoliopsida; order Poales; family Poaceae; genus Hordeum; species Hordeum marinum. The sequence continues at coordinate 304,651,241 of CM039673.1, forward strand.
GAAGGACACCACGCTGGAGATAGAACTGCACATGAGGTATTACAATCTGGTTTTTATTGGCCTACGCTCGCAACTTTGTCTTGTCATGTGATGAATGTCAAAGAATTGGCAATATTAGTAGACGATAAGAAATGCCTATGAATTACTCTCTTGTTATTGAACCATTTGATCTTTGGGGTTTTGATTATATGGGACCTTTTCCAACGTCCAACGGGTATACTCATATTTTAGTTGATGTTGATGATGTTACTAAGTGGGTAGAAGCTATTCCAACTAGTAGTGCTGATCATAACACCTCTATTAAGATGCTTAAAGAAGTTATTTTCCCTAGATTTGGAGTCCCCGGATATTTAATGACTGATGGTGGTTCACATTTTATTCATGGTGCTTTCCACAAATTGCTTGCTAAGTATGATGTTAATCATAGAATTGCATCCCATTATTATCCTCAGTCTAGTGGTCAAGTAGAATTAAGCAATAGGGAAATGAAATTTATCTTGCAAAAGATGGTTAATAGATCTAGGAAGAATTGGTCTAAGAAACTTGACGATGCATTATGGGCTTATAGAACTGCTTACAAGAACCATATGGGTATGTCTCCGTACAAAATGGTTTATGGTAAAGCATGTCACTTACCTCTAGAGCTAGAGCATAAAGCTTATTGGGCAATCAAAGAGCTCAACTACGATTTCAAACTTGCTGGTCAGAAGAGGTTATTTGACATTATCTCACTTGATGAATGGAGAACCCAGGCCGATGAGAATGCCAAGCTGTTTAAAGAGAAAGTTAAGAGATGGCATGATAAAAGGATACAAAAGCATGAATTTAATGTAGGTGATCATGTCTTGCTATACAACTCTCAGTTAAGATTTTTTGCAGGAAAACTTCTCTCTAAATGGGAAGGACCATACATTGTTGAGGAAGTATATCGTTCTAGTTCCATCAAGATCAACAACGCCGAAGGCACAAATCCGAAGGTGGTAAAAGGGCAAAGAATCAAACATTATATCTCAGGTACTCCCATAAATGTTGAAACCGATATTATTAATACCATAACTCCGGAAGAGCATATTAGGGAGACTTACCGGAATGTTTCAGACTCCGAAAGGGAATAAATACGTGGTACGGTAAGTAAACCGACTCCAAAAGTTTCCCAATAGCAATTTTATTCAGTTTTGGAATATTTAAAAATTAGGACAATAAAAAGTAGTCCGATGGATGCACGGGGAGGTGACAAGCCTGCTAGGCGCGACCACCCCTCCTAGCCGCGCCTAGGGCGCTTGTCACCACCCCGTGCGCCACCTAGACTCCATTTTCTTGTGGAATACTCCGTCAGACCTGCAAAAAGTCATTAAATAATATCCTGAAGGTTTGCATTTTCGTATCATGACATTACCTCCTGTTTTCTTTTTGAGCTGTTTGTGCCGCAGATCTAGATCATGATGGCATCCCCAAGTGCTCCGAAGGACAAGTTTTTCGAGAAGGTCATCAACTCTTATCTAACGGAGGTGCCGCAACACCCTCAACCCATTGAGATGCGTGAGGGGGTGCTGCACATCCGAGACGTTGAGGGGCCAAAGAAGACGGAAGCATGGAAACAAGGCTCGAAGCAATGGAGCAGCAAGTATTCAAGTGCCAAGCGATTGTGGAACATGGACTCAATGCCAATGATATGATGATCTCGGAGTTTACCCATGAACACAAGTTGGACACCAAGGACACCGGGGAGCACATCTTCAAGCTTTACGAGAAAATTGAGTATCTCCAAACCCAGATCTATGATCTGCAAAACCAAAACTGTGAGTATGAATACACATTTAAGAGAATGAGTTTCGCTGCAGACTTGAGGATTCCGGAGACTCGTTCATCTTTTTACGATGGTGAGCCTATGCCTTGGAAGATGGAGGACAAGTCTCCAACCTCATCAACAACTCCACCACCATCACCTCCGAAGAAGGACACCTGAGCACATGGCTATGGGCACTCCCCTTGGCTTGTGCCAAGCTTGGGGGAGGTGCCCCGGTATTGTATCACCATCACACCTTTTTCCTTTCTTTTACTTTTCTTAGTTTGATCCTTTTTGATTTTGTTTTGATCCAGTAGAATAAAGTTTTAGTATGATCTAGATTTTAGTTTTTGCTTTTGCTCCCTTTATGTAAGCAAGTCCGAGAGTTATATAATAAAAAGTAGTTTTGATGAGAGGGCTTTGCTAGATTACTATGCTCATGAGGGTAATAAATAAAAGAATGATAGAACAAAAGCAAAGAGTATACATAGTGATCTTGTGATGACTTCACATATAAAAAGTATGGTGATTGAAATTTGTTGGGAGTTAACAAACATAATAATTGGTCATTGGTGCAATTGATAAGGAAGTGATAAAGAAAGAGAGATTCACATATAAATATATTATCTTGGACATCTTTTACGATTGTGACCACTCATTAAAATATTACATGCCAAGAAGTTGATGTTGGACAAGGAAGACAACATAATAAGTTATGTTTGCTTGCCTTCAGATAGAAGTTATATAGTTTTAGATCCTCCAACATGATGTGCTTGCTTCCACATCATATTAGCCAAAAATTCTGCACCAAGTAGAGATACTACTTGTGCATCCAAACACCTCAACCCAGTTTTGCCATGAGAGTCCACCATACCTACCTATGGATTGAATAAGATCCTTCAAGTAAGTTGTCATCGGTGCAAAAGGCAATAAAAATTGCTCCTAAGTATGTGTGATCTTTTATTGTAAGGGAAATAAGCATTGCACGAACTTGTGATAGCAAAGAAATAAAACCGACAGACTGCATAATAGAGGTTTCTATCACAAAGGGCAATACAACGCGGCGTTCCTCTGCACTAAGGGTTTATGCGTGCCAAAACAAAAAAGCGTATGAAAACCTCTGCTTCCCTCTACGAAGAGCCTATCTATTACTTCTACTTTTTAAGTACTTACCTTTATGAAAGAGTCATGGTGATCTTCACCACTTCCTATATTTCATCTCTCTTGGCAAACATTATGTTTTGGGGAATGATCTAGACTTATATATCCGCTCGGATGTGTGTGATCATGAACTATTATTGTTGACATCACCCTTGAGGTGAATACTTGGGAGGCAAAACATTAAGCCCTATCTTCCTTTGTGTCTGATTAAAGCTTTGATCTCGTGGGTACCGCGTGAGTGCTAGCAATTGTGAAAGACTAAAAGATGATTTAGTATGTGGATTTGCTTTACAAGCTCTAATATCGACTCTTTCCAATGTTATGATAAATTGTCAATTGCTTCAGTGACTGAGATCGTATTTTGTTGGTTGTCAATAGAGTTCATGGTTCATACTTTATCTTGTGAATGAATTGTTACTCTAGTATAAAGAATCTCATACAATGAGTATTGTTGTTCTAAAGTTGATCATGATGCCCTCATGTTCGTATTTTATTTTATCGACACCTCTATCTCTAAACATGTGGACATATTCATCGATCTCGGCTTTCGCTTGAGGACAAGCAAGGTCTAAGCTTGGGGGAGTTGATACGTCCATTTTGCAACATGATTTTATATTGATATTTATTGAATTATGGGATATTATTACACATTATGGTACAATACTTATGCCTTTTTCTCTTATTTTACAAGATTTACATCAAGAGGGAGAATGCTGACAGCTGGAATTCTGGACTGGAAAAGGAGCAAATCTGAGATACCTATTCTGCACAACTCCAAAAGTCCTGAAAATTTATGGAGAATATTTTTGGATTCAATAAAAAATACTGGCGCAAGAATCAACCAGAGGGGGGCCACCTGCAGGCCACAAGCCTGCTAGGTGCGGTCACCCCCCTAGCCGCGCCTAGTAGGCTTGTGGGGCCCCTCTGGCTCCTCCTACACCCATCTTCTGCTATATGAAGCGTCTCGAGACGGAACTTGGGCAGAACCAATCTAGAGCTCCATTAGGGTTGTTCTGCCGGGGAAACTTCCCTCCCGAAGGGAGAAATCATAGCCATCGTCATCACCAACAATCCTCTTAATGAGAGGGGGTCAATGTTCGTCAACATCTTCACCAGCAACATCTCCTCTCCAAACCCTAGTTCATCTCTTGTATCCGATATTTGTCTCAACACCTCAGATTGGTACTCGTGGGTTGCTAGTAGTGTTGATCACTCCTTGTAGTTGATGCTAGTTGGTTTACTCGGTTGAAGATCATATGTTCAGATCCTTTATGATAATTAATACTCCTCTGATCTTGAACATGAACATGTTTTGTGAGTAGTACGTTTGTTCCCGAGGACATGGGATAAGTCTTGTTATAAGTAATCATGTGAATTTGGTATTCGTTCGATATTTTGATGAGATATATGTTGTCTCTCCTCTAGTGGTGTTATGTGAACGTCGACTACATAACACTTCACCATTATTTTGGCCTAGGGGAAGGCGTTGGGGAGTAATAAGTAGATGGTGGGTTTCTAGAGTGATAGAAGCTTAAACCCTAGTTTATGTGTTGCTTCGTAAGGGGCTGATTTGGATCCATATGTTTCATGCTATGGTTAGGTTTACCTTAATTCTTCTTTCATAGTTGCGGATGCTTGTGAGGGGGGTTAATCATAAGTGGGAGGTTTGTCCAAGTAAGGGCAGCACCCAAGAACCGGTCCACCCACATATCAAATTATCAAAGTGACGAACGCAAATCAAATGAGCATGATGAAAAGTAGCTTGATAGAAATTCTCATGTGTCCTCGGGAGCGGTTTGCTTTATATAAGAGTTTGTCTAGGCCTGTCCTTTGCTACAAAAAGGACTGGGCTACCTTGCTGCACCTTTGGTACATTTGTTACTTGTTACTCACTACGAATTATCTTATCACAAAACTATCTATCACTGATAATTTCAGTGCTTGCAGAGAATACCTTACTGGAAACCGCTTATCATTTCCTTATGATCCTCTTTGGGTTCAACACTCTTACTTACCGAAAGGACTACAATAGATCCCCTATACTTGTGGGTCATCAGTGCCCGAGGTGCCCACCCTATACCAGGCCGCGCCAGGGGCCTCTGGCACGCCCTGGTAGAGGGTGGACACCCTGGGCCCCCTCTACTGGTGTTGTTTGGCCCATCTGCTTCCTTCTGGTCCATAAAAAATCCACAAAAATCCCGACAGCTTTGGGCTCCGTTTGGTACTGATATTCTGCGAAGTAAAAAACAAGCTAAAAAAACAACTGGCACTTTGGCACTATGTCAATAGGTTAGTCCAAAAAATGATATAAAGTTGCTATAAAATGATTGGAAAACATCCAAGATTGATAATATAACAGCATGGAACAAGCAAAAATTATAGATACGTCGGAGACGTATTAGCATCCCCAAGCTTAATTCCTACTCGTCCTCGAGTAGGTAAATTATAAAAACAGAATGCTGCCTATCATGTTCATCACATATTCTTTTCTTTATAGCATGGACATTTAGACTTTTCATATGGTTCAAACCATAGTCTAGTATTGACATGAAAACTTCAATACTCAAGCATATCAAGAAGCAACCATGTCTATCAAAATATCAACGCTAAAACAAGTTATCCCTAGCCGATCATGCTCAATCATTGATCCATTCACAATACACACTCAAATATTAGCTACACCTAATGCTCAAGTACGATCATAGTGCCCCCTAGTTGGTGCTTTATAAGAGAAGAATGGAGACTCAAATTAAAAAATAAAAATTGCATAAAGTAAATAGATAGGCCCTTCGTAGAGGGAACTAGGGATTTGTAGAGGTGCCAGAGCTCAAGTGTTTAAATTGATAGAGAAAAATATTTTGAGTGGCATGCCTTCCTAGTTGATACGTCTCCAACGTATCTATAATATTTGATTGTCAAAACGGAATAAAATCTTTGCGATGATTTTTTCTAGAACAAAAGAGATCTACCAGGCTTGAAGTGCAAGGCATGGACTCTGCTAGGAGGTCACAAGCCAGGGGGCACGGCCACCCCCTGCCCGTGCCTGGCAGGCTTGCCACCTCCTGGCAGGACTCCTAGCCCTAATCTTCTTCCTATAAATACCCAAATATTCCCCCAATACCAAAGGGAGCAACGCAAATATTTTTCTGCCGCCAGAAGCCTCCGTTCCTGAGAGATCCAATCTTGGAGCCTTTTCTGGTAATCTGCCGGAGGGGGATTCGATCACGAAGGGCATCTACATCAACTCCATTGCCCCTCCGATGATGCGTGACTAGTCCACCACAGACCTACGGGTCCATAGCTAGTAGCTAGATGGCTTGTTCTCTCTCTTTGTGCTTCAATACCATGTTCTTCATGATCTTCATGGAGATCTATTCGATGTAATACTATTTTGCGGTGTCTTTGTCGAGATCTGACGAATTTTGGGTTTATGATCAGCTTATCTATGAATATTATTTGGGTCTTTTCTGAATTCTTATATGCATGATTTCATATCTTTGCAAGTGTCTTCGAGTTATTGGTTTGGTTTGGCCAACTAGATTGGTAATTCTTGCAATGGGAGAAGTGCTTAGTTTTGGGTTCAATCTTGAGGTGTCCTCATCGAGTGACAAAGTAGTGGTAGTGAGGCGCGTGTTGTATTATTGCCATCAAGGGTAACAAGATGGGTTTTTCATCATATTTCTTGAGTTTATCCCTCTAATCATGTCATCTTACCTAATGCATTACTCTGTTCTTTATGAACTTAATACTCTAGATGCAGGCAGGAGTCGGTCGATGTGTGGAGTAATAGTAATAGACGCAGAATCGTTTCGGTCTACTTGACATGGACGTGATTCCTATATGCATAATCATTGCCTTGGATGTCTTCATAATCATTCGCTTTTCTATCAATTGCTCGACGGTAATTTGTTCACCCACCGTGATACTTTCCTTCAAGAGAGAAGCCTCTAGTGAAACCTATGCCCCCGGGCCTACTTTCCATAATATATTTTCAGATCTATAAACCAAACAATACCAAAAATACTTTGCTGCAATTTATTTACCTTTTACTTTCCGCAATCTTTTACATCTATCTCTATCAGATCTAATCCTTGCAAATAACCGTGAAGGGATTGACAACCCCTTTATAGCGTTGGGTGCAAGAGTTTGATTGTTTGTGTAGGTGCATCCATTGGTGACTTTCTTGTTCCTCCTACCGGATTGATACCTTGGTTCTCAACAACTGAGGGAAATACTTATCTACTTCGTTGCATCACCCTTTCCTCTTCAAGGCAAAACCAACGCAAGCTCAAGAGGTAGCACCTGTCAACCAAAACTACTGAGAGATTTCAATATCTTTCCACACTAGATGCATCATAGGCGGTTCCCAAGCAGAAAATAAAGTTTATTCCTTTTTCCACCATACTTTCACTTTCCATGGCTAGCCAAATCCACGGTTTCCTTCCATACCAACACTTTCCAAGGAATTTATTATTTCACCACATAGAGTAAATTTATTTTCTTTTTCATTTTGGGACTGGGCATCCCTATTACCGCCATATTCTCGTGAAATGACAAGTGAATAAACACTCATCTTGAGAATAACACATCTAGCATGAAAAAATATCGGTCACCCCCTGTCGTCTCATGAGCGGTACGAGCACACAAAAAGGAAAATTTATTTTGAAAGTTTAGAGATGGCACATACAAATTTTCTTGGAATAGCATGGAAATACCGTATATAGGTAGGTATAGTGGACTCATATGGCAAAACTTGGTTTAAGGATTTTGGATGCACAAGTAGTATTTATACTTAGTAAAAGTGAAGGCTAGCAAGAGATTGAGAAGCATCCACCAAGAAACAAAAAATCACATAAGCAAGCATTAATCATAACTAACACTGAATAACGCACCATAAGTAGGATGTAATTTCGTAGCACAACTATTGACTTTCGTGCTTGCATAGGGAATCATAAACCTTAACACCAATATTCTTACTAAGCATAATTACTCACTAACATAAATCACATATCACTATTGTGATGTCCCTAAACTATTAAAAATAATCAAGTTTAATTTACCCAATGGTCATCTTGAAAGTTTTTATTATATCCCTCTTGAATATCTATCACTTTGGGACTAGTTTCATATATTGCAATTGCTTTCGATAAGCTCACATGGATATGAGTGAAGAACATGAGCATACAAGTTTCATCTCTCAAAATAATATAACTGAAGCATGAGAAGATTTCTTCAAAATTACTAACTATCAAATTAATATAAGTGAAGCATGAGAGCATTTTTTCAAACATGTAAAAGCACGCCGTGCTAAAAAAAATAAGTGAAGCACTAGAGCAATTCCTTTGCTCAAAAGTTTTAAGTGAAGCATAAAGAGCAATTCTAAAAAATCATAGCATATTTTTGCACTCTCAAATAGTTGCGTGCAGCAAGGATAAAAGCAAAAAAAGCAAAGATCCAAGACGCTCCAGGAAAAACTCATGATATGTGACGAATAAAAATATAGTTCCAAGTAGTATATCGATGGTTGTTAGAAGAAAGAGGGGATGCCACTCGGGGCATCCCCAAGCTTAGTTGCTTGTTACACTTTGTATATTACCTTAGGGTGTTGTATCATCCCCAAGCTTTGACGCTTCTAACTCCTTATTCCATCATCCATCGTGATCTCACCAAAAACTTGAAAACTTCAATCACACAAAACTTATCAAAATTCTCGTGAGATCCGTTAGTATAATAAAGCAAATTACCACTTTTAGGTACTGTTGTAAACCCATCCATATTTTATTATTGCATTATACCTAATGTATTCTAACCTTACCATGACTTATACCCCCCGATACAAGCCATAGATTCATCAATCCAAGCACACAATGCAATAAAAACAGAATTTGTTTCAGACAGGACAGTCTATACTAATCTGTACTCTACCCATACTTCTGGAACTCTAAAAATTCAGAAAAATTAGGACAACGTAAATAATTTGTATAGAAATAATGTGTTAAAATTTCAGTTCAACATCTTGTTCCAGTAAAATATGCAAATTTGTGCATTTGGAATAAAGTTTCTGTTTCAGATTCAGCATTGTTTCTACTCATCTTATGGATCATCCTAAAGGCATTACTTGGCACAAACACTAAATAAATCATACAAACAGAATCATAACAGAATCATAATTGTGCAAACACTAAAAACAGAAAACAAAAGATAAAAACAATTTATTCATTGGGTTGCCTCCCAACAAGCGCTTTTCTTTAATGCCTTTAGCTAGGCATGATGATTTCAATGATGCTCACATAAAAAGTAGTAATTGAAACATGCAAGAGAGCATCATGAATCTCATTACAAGCACATTTAATTCGAACCCAGTTCCTATGCATAGGGATTTTGTGAGCAAACAATTCATGGGAGCAAGAATCAACTAGCATAGGAAGGCAAAACAAGCATAACTTCAAAACTTTGAACACATAGAGAGGAAACTTGATATTATTGCAATTCCTACAAGCATATGTTGATCCCTCATAATAATTTCAGTTGCATCATCAAGGAATTTAACAATATATATATGATAAACAATACTCTCTTTATGATCAACATGCATCAAGTTTTTATCATCTTCCAAAATAGTGGGATTATCATCAACTAAAGTTATGACCTATCCAAACCCACTTTTATCAAAAAAAAGATTGAACACTCTCCAAATATGTGGGATTGTTTTTACCTAAAGTTTACGCTCTTCCAAACCCACTTTTGATACTATTGCAGACATTATTATCAATAACATATTCAACATGAGGCTTAAATAAATTTTAAAGACCATAAGAAGCATTATGACCCCAATCATGATCATTGCAATAAGAAGTGGGCATGACAAAATTATCACCCCCAAGCTTTTAGTTTTGCATATCATTAGAATAGTTGACTTTAATAGAATTTAAAGTAACATCATTGCAATCATGCTTTTCAATCAAGGAGCTATCATGAATCACCTTATAAATTTCTTCTTTCAACACTTCATTAAAATTTCCAGATTCATGATTTTCAAACAAAACTTCATAGAGATAATCAAGTGCACTCAACTCACTAGCAATTGGTTCATCATAATTTGGAATTTTGAAAATATTATCAAGTGGATGAGGATCCATATCAATAAATTTTTAGCAAGCGAAGATACAAGCAAATAGAAGGCACATGGCAACACAAGCAAACATAGCAAACAATCAAAAAGGCAAATGGAAAAGAGGGTGAACAAAACGGAAATTTTTTGAAGTGGGGGAGAGGAAAATGATAGGAAAATGGAAAATAATGTAAATTGCAAGGAGATTATATTTGTGATTAGGAACCTGATAGATGAGATTGCCTCCTCCCCGGCAACGGCGCGAGAAATTCCTTTGGCATGGCTTGAGACTGCGTCGGTATTTCCCCAAAGTGGAAGGGATAATGCAGCACACCAATGGTAAGTATTTCGCTCAGTTATGAAACCAAGGTATCAATCTGTAGAGGAAGATCACGCACCCACGTAAACAACACCTGCACACAAACAACAAATACTTGCAACCCGATGCGAAAGAGAGGTTGTCACGCTCTCTACGGTAATAAGATAGATTAGGTAATGATAGTTTTGGTAAATAGATCTCGCAAGAACACAAAGTAAAATAAATAAATAAAAAGTGCATCCAGGTATTTTTTGGATAAATAGATCTGAAAACAAAAGATGCAAATAGTAGACCGGAAAGCAATATGTTGGAAAAGTAGACCCGGGGGGTGTAGGTTTCACTAGTGGCTTCTCTCATGAGTATAGCACACGATGGGTGAACAAAATTACTATTGGGTAATTGATAGAATATCAAATATTCATGACGATATCAAGGCAATGATCATTATATAGGCATAACATCAAAGATAAGTGGACCAAAACGATTTTGCATCTACTTCTGTTACTCCACACATCAACCGCTATCCAGCATGCATCTAGTGTATTAAGTTCATGGGAAAACGGAGTAGTGCAATAAGAACGGTGACATGATGTAGAAAAGATATATTCATGTAGGTATAGACCCCATCTTTTTATCCTTAATGGCAACGATACATGTGTGTCTTGCTGCCCCTTCTGTCACTGGGAAAGAACACCGCAAGATCGAACCCATCACAAAGCACCTCTTCCCATGGCAAGAAAAAATGATCTAGTTGGCCTAACTAAACCAAAGATTCGAAGAAGAAATATGAGGCTATAATCATGCAAATAAGAGATCAAAAAAGACTCAAACCATATTCATGGATAGAAACTGATCATGAACTCAAAATTCATCGGATCCCAACAAACACACCGCAAAAGTCATTACATCAAATAGATCTCCAGGAAACCATTGTATTGAGAAACATAGAGAGCGAGGAAGCCATCTAGCTACTGCCTACGGACCCGTAGGTCTATGGTGGACTACTCACACATCATCGGAGAGGCACCTATGAAGAAGATGAACCTCTCTGTGATGGTGTTAGATTGGATCTTGAGGTTTTGGAACTTGCGGCGGCTGGAATTGTGTTTTGTTGACTCGCCTTGGGTTTTTGGATTTTCTAGGAATTTATAGGCTCGATATTCGGTTGAGGGGGTGCCTAAGGTGCCCACCCTCTACCAGGCCGCGCTAGGGGCCTCAGGCGCGCCCTGGTGGAGGGTGGCTACCCTAGGCCCCCTGTTCTGGTGTTATTTGGCCCATTTGCTTACTTCTAGTCCATAAAAAATCTATGAAAATCTCTGTAGCGTTTGGGTTTCATTTGGTACTGATTTTCTGCGAAGTAAAATAACAAGCAAAAATAGTAACTGGCACTTTTGCACTATGTCAATAGGTTAGTCCCAAAAAATGATATAAATTTGCTATAAAATGATTGTAAAACATGCAAAATTGATAATATAATAGCATGGAACAAGCAAAAATTATAGATATGTTGGACATGTATCAGGTTGCCTTATATAGGTGTGACGCGGAGGCAGGGCGTGGAGTGCGCGGGAGGGCTCGGGCTCGGGCGCGAGCTTGAGGACCGCTGTGGTTGGAGGTGCGGGTATGGGCGTGTCTAGGGGACCCCAAGGGATGCCTTGGAGGGGTTGAGGACAACCAGAGAGGCTCGGGGTGCCGCGCGTGTGAGCTCAACCATTGGAGCTCTCAGACGGTGTCGTGCGTGCGCAAAGGGGGGGCAGCATGAGTGAGAGAGAGTAGGGGAGACGGCTTGCAAGGAGGTGCGGACGTCGAGGGGAACCTGGTGGCGTTCTCTCCTTGCCCGAGGTGGTCGGGAGCATCGGGATGGGGCGGCTACAGTGCGGGTGCACACTGTAGCGTGCTCCAGAGCGCCCAAATTGCAGTCATGACATTGCCAGGCAAGGGGGAGCGCGGCCACTAGTGTCAAGGGGGGTCCAGGGGGAGTAAACAAAGTGGGAATGCCCTTGGATGCTCTGGGGGTCCTTAGGAGAGAAGGAAACTTGAGGGACAGGGGAAAACTTGTTGTCCAGGAGGGGTAATTGGGGTTTTACCCCACTCAATCATTGAGCTGAGCCATGCAAATTTTACTGGAGGTAGGGGGGTGCATACAAGGGACTGTGGTAAAAATATGAGCTCAAGGAGAATAGTGGAAGAGGTCAAAACAATGGGTTTTACCAATCTGCCACAAGGTGTTTGATGCAGGTTTCGCCAAGTAAAAATGCTCCACTTGCCATGAGTTTTACCAAGATCAAATGTATGGTAAAAATGGGGTTTGCCACCAAGTTTGAGATTGTTTGAGAAAAGTTGGCAATGTAAAATTTGTAAACCCTAGTAATTAACAGGATCAGGTTCCTGTTGATCTAGGCATGCAAATCTATTCTCCTTAATTCACCACTTGGTGTAGTAGCATTATTTGGGAAGTAGAACATTTCCATGAAGTTTGAGATCAATAGGAGACAATTGTCAATGTAGACTTGCTCAAATTTGGCTCTAGACAGGAATGTTTTTGGGATATTTTGGTGAACCAAAATAATTTTGATTGGGATGAAACTTTTCAAGATCATCACACTAGGCATACGTGACTTGCTAGATTTTTCCTGGAATTGTTTGAGAATATTTCTTATAGAAATATTTCAAATGTTTGATTTAAGCAGAAAGGGTTTTGGAGGTTTTTCCCATTATGTTGAACATGACCATGTGTTGAAACTCATATATATGGAAACTATATCCACTGAGTTTTCCGAAATTTTCTCAAATGTTTTTAAAGCATTTAAATAATTTTTCCCTATGAAAGATCACTTCTAGCCTTAAGAAAAAAGCCTTAAAATAAAATAGTAAAATAATCTTTAAAATTAATATTTGGTGGTTTTGGGAAGTATTATATATAGTAGGTTCCAAATAAAGCCTTTGGGGTAGGACAATCCACCCAATTTGAGGACTTTTAGTACAAACCTCAATTCAGGGGTTTTTGAAAACCTATTTTGAATAAATCTTTTTGTCCAAAATAATATTTGATAAAAATAGTTTTGGGTACCATACACACGGCATGATTATTGGGCAAGAATTTTGGATCAAGTAAGTGAGTTCTAGAGGGAAGAAGATCTTTGAGTGCCAAAACATAATCAACCAAACAAGCAAACATCGAACAATTAAAACAAGCACTTGCACTCAAAATGTTTTAAAATGGTTCCAAATTTTATAAAACCATAGCATAGCAAGTGATACAAACACAGGGTGTGACAACTTGCATGCTAGTTATGGCTCACTACCTAGTTTCAAGTTACCATTGATGTTTCCGATGCACTGTTGAATAAGGAGTTGCCTTTATGGCTTATCTATGTAACACTAGACCCCTGTTGGTCACTCCAATGTAAGACTTATTCATGTGTGTAATGTATGTATGCTACTGTTATCACTTTGTTGTACTCGGTGGCACACCGATCATGGGACCGCTGTTAGATGTACAATCGATGGTGTCGGTCCTATAGGCCGGTGCATCCACACCAACGCAATGGTAAGAGGCCATGCCACCACCAAACACCCACCTAGTAGGATAGAAGCAAAAGGGGGGAAGAGCAATCGACGCACACCGAATGCGACAGACGGGCATACCGTGACATCAAGAAGCAGTCTAGACATTCCAAAACACCTTACATCTCTATAGTCAACTCAAACCTTTCACGTGTTTTGCTGATAGTAATAAGGCCAATGTTAAATTATATATATATTGGGGTACACTAAGAAGACATGCTACCAAATATGGATCACTCAATTTGCTATTGTGTGAGGACCGACAAGGTTTTTTTATCAAGATAACCTTTAATACATTATCACAGCTTGTGTGATCTTGCACAACATGATCATTGAGAACGAGCATGGAATTTTTTTGGATTACACCTTCTATCACCTCAAAGAAAAAACTGGTGTGTCAGACTAGAAGGCAAGACCAAGTCCAATGCTTTATTCAGGTGTGCCATGACATCAGAAAGTCCGATACACACAATGATCTTCAAAGGTGTCATGGAGGAGGATGGCCATGGCATGGGCACCGACGCCCCTAGTTTCAATTTCTCTATGTTTGTTATATTGTCGATGAAATTTATGGTATTGTGTGCTAAACTTTGTTGTACTACTTGTGTTGCATTTGATGTTGTTAGGAAATATGCAACTTATATTTCCAGGAGGCCAAAGGCCAGTATATATACATGTACGGGTGTGGAATATATGTAGGAAACCCCTTATACAATGAGGTAAATACAAAAAGGTTACATGGCTGTATGTAATACTCTAACACCCCCCTCAAACTCATGGTGGATTAACAACACTGAGTTTGGAGAGATAGAAGCCATGCTGCGCTGTAGTCTGGACCTTCGTCAAAATAATCCGCCAACTGTAAGTCGGAAGGCACATACTTAAGAGCAATAACTTGATCTTGCACACCAGTGCGCACATAGAAAGCATCAACACCAATATGCTTAGTGACCTCATGCTTCACAGGATCGCGCGCAATGCTAATAGCACCTGTACTGTATAATAATAGCAGAGTAGGAGTAGTGACAGGAACACCAAAATCCTGAAGTAACCACCGTAACCAAGTCACCTCTGTCGTCAAAAGAGCCATAGCTCGTAACTCAGCCTCTACACTCGAAAAGGAAACCGTAGTCTGCTTCTTCATCTTCCAGGCAATGAGAGAACCACCAAGAAAAACATGGTAAGTAGAAAGTGAACAGCAATCAGAGGGATCACTAGCCCACGTAGCATCCGAATAGGCCTGAAGCTGTAAGGAATTGGAGCGAGGAAAGAATAGACGGTGAGAGATCGTGCCCCGAAGATATCAAAGAACATGGAGGAGGTGACTATAGTGAACTGAAGTGGGAGAAGAGACAAACTGACTCAGAATATGAACCGGATAAGAAATATCTAGACGAGTAACAACTAGATAGACAAGACTCCCAACAAGATGACGATAATGTGTCGGATCAGGCAAGGGGTCACCATCAGTATCATGGAGGTGAACATTGAGCTCCATGGGAGTCTCAACGGTGCGCTCATCAGTAAGAGCAGCACGAGCAAGAAGATCTTGTATATACTTTTCCTGGGATATAAAAAAGGCATCAGAGGTAGAAGAGACTTCAATCCCAAGAAAGTAGCGAAGAGGTCCAAGATCAGACATAAGAAACTGCTCACTAAGACGTGCCTTTACAAAGGCAATATACTCAGGGTCGTCGCCAGTGATGATCATGTCATTGACACAGAGAAGAAGAAGAGTCCGTCCACGAGGTGAAAGGTGGACAAACAATGCTGGATCATGAGCACTCACTGGAAAACCAGCAACAGTCACCATAGAGGCAAAACGCTCAAACCAGGCATGGGGGGCTTGCTTAAGGCCATAGAGAGAGCGACGAAGACGACAGACCATGCCATCAGGAACAGAATACCCATGTGGTGGTTGCATGTAGACCTCCTCACGCAGCTCACCATTAAGAAAACATTCTTAACATCAAGCTGAGATACACACCAGTGGCGTGCAGAGGCCATTGCAAGGAGTGTACGAATAGTGGTCATATGGGCCATAGGAGCAAAAGTCTCGTCGTAATCACGACCATGCTCCTACTGAAAGCCACGAGCCACAAGACGAGCTTTGTAATGCTCAACAGAACCATCGGAGCGAGTCTTAACCTTGTAGAC
This sequence comes from Hordeum marinum, assembly GCA_022496015.1. Classification (NCBI taxonomy): domain Eukaryota; kingdom Viridiplantae; phylum Streptophyta; class Magnoliopsida; order Poales; family Poaceae; genus Hordeum; species Hordeum marinum. Next base: position 304,667,342 of record CM039673.1, read on the forward strand.
CCACTTACAAGTGATGGGACGAACACCTGGAGGAAGAGAAACAAGATCCCGTGTACTGGTGCGTTCAAGAGTAGCAATCTCCTTTGCCATCGCAAACTGCCATTCAGGATGAACAACAGCCTGGCGATAAGTAGTCGGCTCAAGAACAGCAGCACCAGCAGTTGAAAAACCATAGCGATCAACAGGCGGAAGCGGAAGATAATGCAAGCCATAGATAGGCTGAGACAAGGAGGAGGGCACATCAGTAGATGCATCCATGTGACGTGATCGACGAGTATAATACTGAGAAAAGTATGGAAGAATACGAGGAGGAATCGTCAAGGTAGAATCAAGGGGTGGAGAAGAAGAAGGCACCGGGGATGAAGGTGCAGAATCCAGTGACATGCGATATGAGGAAACCATGGGAAACGGTGGCGGCAAATCATCGGCAATAGGTGGGGAAGCAGAGTTAGCAGGACGAATAGACAAAGGTTCGGTGGGGGTGATAGGTGTGTCAGGAAAAATGAGGAAAGAGATATCCTCCACTGAAAAACTCGAGGAAGATGGACGCAGGTAGAAAGGACGAGGCTCATCGAAAGTCACATCATGAGAAATGCGCATCCAACGACCAATAGGATCTCAATAACGATAGACCTTATGCTCCTCGCTATAACCTAAGAAGACACACTCAACTGACTGAGCGGATAGTTTGGTGCGTTCGTGAGGGGCAAGAAGAACATAGCAAACACAACCAAACAAACGAAGCGTCGAATAATCAGGAGAACAATCGAAAAGATGCTCCGAAGGAACACCACCATGTAGAGCAACGGACGGCTGGAGATTGATGAGATAGGTGGAGGTAGAGACGGCCTCAGCCCAAAAGTGAGGCGGGAGAGAGGCGGCGATCATCAATGCACGAGCCGTCTCGAGAAGGTGACGATGCTTACGTTCAGCCATGCCATTCTAAGCATGAGGACCAGGGCAAGAGAACTGAGACAGAGTCCCTTGCTCAGCAAGAACACCACGCAACATCTTGGAAATATATGTTGGGGAACGTTGCATGGGAAACAAAAAAATTCCTACGCACACGCAAGATCTATCCATGGTGATGAGCATCTACGAGAGGGAGAGTGGATCTAAATACCCTTGTAGATCGCTAAGCGGGAAGCGTTAAGAAACGCGGTTGGTGTAGTCGAACGTCTTCGTGATCCAAATCGTCGAGCATCCCGCGATCTCATCATGATCCAATCACGATCCGTCCCGCGAACTCATCATGATCCATCACGTGATCTCATCACGACCCGTCTCGCGATCTTGATCACGGTCCTTCCAATCTAGCGCCGAACGGACGGCACCTCTGCGTTCAGCACACATACAGCTCGATGACGATCTCCGCCTTCTTGATCCAGCAAGAGGGAGTGGAGAGGTAGATGAGTTCTCTGTCAGCACGATGGCGTTGCGGTGATGGTGGTGGAGCTATTCCAGTAGGGCTTCGCCTAAGCATCGCTGAAAACCGATCTAGAGGAGAGGTAGCACGTGGCTATTAGGGTTAGCTTTTTCCTCTAAATCCTCTAGTATATATAGGAGGGAGGGAGGGGAGGAGGCAGCCTCAAACCCTCAGGGTTTGGTCGAAATTGGAGGTGGAGGAGTCCTACTCCAATCCTATTAGGAGTAGGATTCCTCCTTTCCACTTGGAAACTCTTTCCACCTCTCCACCTTTGGATTTTTTTCCTTCTCAAACCACTACAGCCGCATGGCCCCTTAGAGGAGGCTTCGGCCAGCCCACCAGGGGCTGGTTTACCTCCTCCCACAGCCCATGTAGCCTCTTGGGTCGAAATACCTCTCCCGATGGCCCCTCGATACACTACCGGCACTCTAGGTACAATACTATGAGCCCGAAACTTTTCCGGCGGCCAAAACAGGACTTCCTATATATCAATATTTACCTCCGGGCCATTTCGGAGCTCCTCGTGACATCCAGGATCTTATCTGGGACTCCGAACAACCTTCGGTCACCACCATACATAACTCTATACTACCAAAACATCACCGAACCTTAAGTGGGCAGACCCTGCGGGTTCAAGAACTATGTAGACATGACCGAGACACCTCTACGGTCAATAACCGATAGAGGGACCTGGATGCCCATATTGGTTCCTACATATTCTACGAATATCTTTATCGGTCAAACCTCTATGTCAAGGATTCATTTAATCCCGTATGATGTTCCCTTTGTTCTTCGGTATGTTACTTGCCCGATATTCGATCGTCGGTATCTCCAGACCTAGTTCAACCTCGTTACGAGCAAGTCTCCTTACTCGTTCTGTAATACAAGATCCCGTGACTAACACTTAGTCACATTGCTTGCAAGGCTTATTGTGATGTTGTATTACCGAGTGGGCCCTGAGATACCTCTCCGTCACACGGAGTAACAAATCGCAGTCTTGATCCATGCCAACCCAATAGACACCCTCAGAGATACCTGTAGAGCACCTTTATAGTCACCCAGTTAAATTGCGACGTTTGATACACACAAGGTACTCCTCCGGTGTCAGTGAGTTGCATGATCTCATGGTCATAGGAACAAATACTTGACATGCAGAAAACAGTAGCAATAAACTGACACGATCATATGCTACATTTGTAGTTTGGGTCTTGTCCATCACATCATTCTTCTAATGACGTGATCCTTTATCAAATGACATCTCATGTCCATGACTAGGAAACCATAGCCATCTTTGATCAACGAGCTAGTCTATTATAGGCATACTAGGGACATGGTGTTGTCTATGTATCCACACATGTATCTGAGTTTCCGATCAACACAATCATAGCATGGATAATAAACGATTATCATGAACAAGTAAATATGATAATAACCAATTTATTATTGCCTCTAGGGCATATTTCCAATAGTCTCCCACTTGCACTAGAGTTAATAATCTAGTTCACATCACCATGTGATTCGCATTGTTATGAATCTAACACCCAATGAGTTCTGGGGCTCGATCATGCTTTGCATGTGAGAGAGGTCTTATAGTCAACGGGTCTGCGACATTTAGATCCGTGTGTACTTTGCAAATCTCTATGTCAAACTGTAAACACTACTAGCACGCTCCAGTTGGAGATATTAATTCCAAATGGCTGCTCTACTATACGTATCCGGATTGCTACTAAGAGTTATCCGGATTGGTGTCAAAGCTTGCATCGACGTAACTCTTTACGACGAACTCTTTCTTACCTCCATAATCGAGAAACATTTCCTTCGTCTTTTAGTTACTAAAGATGATCTTGACTGCTGTCCAGTGATCCACTCCTGGATCACTCTTGTACCCCTTGACAGACTCATGGCAAGGCACACACAGGTGTGGTACACAACATGGCATACTATACAGAGCCTATGGCTAAGGCATAGGGATGACATTCGTCCTTTCTCTTTCTTCTGCCGTGGTCGAGCTTTGAGTCTCACTCAACTTCACACCTTACAAAGCAGGCAAGAACACTTCTCTCTGACTAATCCATTTTGAACTCTTTCAAAATCTTGTCAAGGTATGTACTCATTCATAGTATCATCAAGCATCTTGATCTATCTCTATAGATCTTGATGCTCGACAATTAGGTATCTTTATCCAGGTCTTCCTTTGAAAAACTCCTTTCAAACAACCCTTTATGCTTTCTAGAAATTCTACATCGTTTCTGATCAACAATATGTCAACCACATATGCTTATCAGAAACTCTATAGTGCTCCAACTCACTTTATTGTAAATACAAGTTTCTCATAAACTTTGTATAGACTAAAAAACTTTGATCACCTCATCAAAGTGTATATTCCAACTCCGAGATGCTAGATTCAGTCCATAGAAGGATCACTGAAGCTTGCTCACCTTTTAGCATCCTTAGGACTGACAAAACCTTCTGGTTGTATCACATACAACTTTTCCTCAAGTAAACTATTAAGGAAACGATGTTTTGTCATCCATCTGCCAGATTTCATAATTGAAAAATGCAGCAACTACTAACATAATTCCAACAGACTTTAGCATCGCTACGAGTGAGAAAATCTCATCGCAGTCAACTCTTTGAACTTGTTGGAAACTTCTTTGTGACTAGTCGAGCTTTATAAATGGTGACATTTACCATCAGCGTTCGTCTTCATCTCAAAGGTCCATTTGTACTCGACGACCTGCCGTCCAATGAGCAAGTCTACCAAAGTCTATACTTGGTTTTCTTTCTCGGATTTCATGGCCTCTAACCATTTGTCGGAATCCAGGCTCATCATCGCTTCTCCATATCTCATAGGTTCATCGTTGTCCAACAACATGACCTCCAAGACAGGGTTGTCATACCACTCAGGAGTAGTACGCATCCTTGTCGACCTACGAGGTTTGATAGTAACTTGATCCGAAGCTTCATGATCATCATCATTTACTTCCTCTTCAACTGACATAGATTCCACATAAACATCTTTTTGTGCTGCGCTACTCTCTGGTTGAAACAAAGGTTCAACAACCTCATCAAGTTCTATCTTCCTCCCACTCAATTCTTTCGAGAGAAACTTTTTCTCGGGAAAGGACCCGTTTTAGCAACAAACACTTTATGCTTGGATCTAAGATAGAAGGTTCACTCAACTGTTCTTAGGGTAATCTATGAAGATGCATTTGTCCGCTTTAGGTTCGATCTCATTAGGTGAAAACATTTTTCCACAAGCGTCTCAACCCCAAGCATTAAGAAATGACAGCTTAGGTTTCTATCAAACCATAATTCACACGGTGTCATCTCAATGGATTTAGATGGTGCCCTATTTAAAGTGAATGTAGTTGTCTCTAATGCATAACCCCAAAACTATAGTAGCAAAACGATAAGAGACATCATAGCCCACACCATATCCAATAGAGCACGACTATGACGTTCGGACACACCATCACACTATGGTGTTCCAGGTGGCGTGAGTTGTGAAACGACTTTCACATTGTCTAAAGTTGTATGCCAAACTAGTAACTCAGATATTCACCTCCACGATCATATCGCAGACATTTTTATCTTCTTGTCACGATGATCTTAAACTTCACTCTAAATTTGCTTGAACTTTTCAAACGATTCAGACTTGTGTTTCATTAAGTAAACATACACTATATCTACTCAAATCATCAGTGAAGGTAAGAAAATAACGATATCCACCGCACGCTACAAGACTCATTGGATTGCATACATCAACATGTATCATTTCCAATAAATCACTTGCCCGCTCCATCAATCCGGAAAACGGGGTCCTTAGTCATCTTGCCCAAGAGGTAAGGTTCGCATGTCTCAACCGATTCGAAATCGAATGAGTCCAAAGATCCATCAACATGGAGTTTCTTCATGCGCTTTATACCAATATGACATTTAGCGATAGTGCCACAAGTATGTGGTACTATCATTATTAACTTTGTATATTTTGGCATCAATGTTATCAACACGTGTATTACTATGATCAAGATTCAACAAACCATTCTCGCTGGGTGCATGACCATTGAAGGTATTATTCGTGTAAACAGAATAACAATTATTCTCTAACTTAAATGAATAACCGTGTTGTAATAAACACGATCTAATCACGTTCATGCTCAACGAAAAACACCAAATAACATTTATTTAGGTTCGTCACTAATCCCGAAGGTAGAGAGAGCGTGCGATGTCGATCACATCAACCTTGGAAACATTTCCAACACACATCGTCACCTCACCCTTAGCTAGTCTCCGTTTATTCCGTAGCTTTTACTTCGAGTTACTAACATTTAGCAACCGAACCGGTATCCAATACCCACGTGCTATTAGGAGTACTATCAAGGTACACATCAATAACACGTATATCAAATACACTTGTGTCAACGTTGCCAGCCTTCTTATCTACCAAGTATCTAGGGTTGTTCCGCTTCAGCGATCGCTCACCTCATAATAGAAGCACTTAGTCTTGGGTTTGGGTTCAACTTTGGGTTGCTTCACTGGAGCAACAACTGACTTGCCATCCCTGAAGTTTCCCTCCTTGCCCTTGCCCTTCTCGAGACTAGTGGTTTTACTAACCATCAACACTTGATGCTCCTTCTTGATTTCTACCTTCGCGGTGTCAAACATCGTGAACAGCTCAGTGATCATTATTTCTATCCCTGGCATTTTATAGTTCATCACCAAGTTCTAGTAGCTTAGTGACACTGACTTGGAGAACTATATCAATCACTATCTTATCTGGAAGATCAACTCCCACTCGATTCAAGCGATTGTAACACCCAGACAATCTGAGCACATGCTTAACGATTGAGCTATTCTCCTTCATCTTGCAGGCAAAGAATCTTTTTGGAGATCTCATATCTCACAACATGGGCACGAGCCTGAGATCCCAATTTCAGCTCTTAGAACATCTCATATGTTCCATGACATTCAAAATGTTTTGGAGCCTCAATTCTAAGCCATAATGCATGACGCACTAAACTATCAAGTAGTCATCGGAATGTGCATGTCAGATGTTCACAACATCTACAGACGACGCTAGAGGGGGTGGCGCACCGAGCGGTGCATTAAGGACATAAGCCTTCTATGCAGCAATGAGGACAATCTTCAGATCACGGACCTAGTCCGCAATATTACTACCATCATCTTTCAACTCTATTTCTCTAGGAACATATAGAAATTCAAGGGAGCTACATCGTGAGCAAGTAATCTACAACATAATTTTGCAAAGACACTATTGACTATGTTCATGATAATGAGTTCAATTAATCATATTACTTAAGAACTCCCACTCAAATTGACATCCCTCCGGTCATTCAAGTGATACATGATCCAAATTCACCAACTCAAGTCCGATCATCACGTGAGTTGAGGTGGTTTCAATGGTGAACATCATCATGTTGATCATATCTACTATATGACTCATGTTCGACCTTTCGGTCTCTTGTGTTCCAAGGCCATGTCTGTACATGCTAGGCTCGTCAAGTTTAACCCGAGTGTTATGCATGTGCAACACTGGCTTGCACCCGTTGTATTTGAACGTAGAGTCTATCACACCCAATCATCACGTGGTGTCTCGACAAGACGAACTTTCGCAACAGTGCACACTTGGGGAGAACACAATTTATCTTGAATTAATTGAGGGATCACCTTTAATGCTACCGTCATCCTAATCAAAACAAGGTGCATAAAAGGATTAACATCACATGCAAATCATAAGTGACATGATATGCCCATGAACTTGTGCTTTTGATCTCCATCTTGAAAGCATCGGCATGATCTCCATCGTCACCGACATGACACCATGATCTCCATCATCTTGATCTCCATCAACGTGTCTCCATCGGGGTTGTCGCGCCCACCATGCTTCTACTACTATTGCTACCATTTAGTGATAAAGTAAAGCATTACATAGCACTTAATGATTGACACGCAGGTCATACAATAATTAAAGACAACCCTATGGCTCCTACCGGTTGCCGTACTCATCGACATGCAAGTCGTGATATTCTATACAACACATGATCATCTCATACATCACATATATTTCATCATGTAATTTGCCATATCACATCACAACATACCCTGCAAAAAAAGTTAGACGTCCTCTAATTGTTGTTGCATGTTTTACGTGGCTGCTACGAGTATCTAGCAAGAACAATTCTCACCTACGCATAAACCACAACGGTGATACATAAGTTGCTTTTCAAACTTCTCAAGGACCGCCTTAGTTGAATCCGATCCAACTAAAGTAGGAGAAACAGACACCCGCCAGCCATCTTTGTGCAACGAAGTTACACGTCAGTCGATGGAATCGGTCTCTCGTAAGCGTACGAGTAAGGTTGGTCCGGGCCGCTTCATCGCACAATACCTCTGAACCAAAACATGACCAAGGGAGGAAGCAATCTAAGCATCAACGCCCACAAACTCTTTGTTGTTCTACTCGAGATCTCATCTACACATAGACCTAGCTCATGATGCCACTGTTGGGGAACATTGCATGGGAAACAAAAAAATTCCTATGCACACGCAAGATCTATCCATGGTGATGAGCATCTACGAGAGGGAGAGTGGATCTACATACCCTTGTAGATCGCTAAGCGGGAAGCGTTAAGAAAAATGGTTGGTGTAGTCGAACGTCTTCGCGATCCAAATCGCCGAGCATCCCACGATCTCATCACAATCCGTCCCGCGATCCAATAACGATCCGTCCCGCGAACTCATCACGATCCGTCCCGCGATCTCATCACGTTCCGTCTCGCGATCTTGATCACGGTCCTTTCGATCTAGCGCCGAACGGATGGCACCTCCGCGTTCAGCATACGTACAGCTCGATGACGATCTATGCCTTCTTGATCCATCAAGAGGGAGCGGAGAGGTAGATGAGTTCTCTGTCAAAGCGACGATGTTACGGCGATGGTGGTGGAGCTATTCCAGCAGGGCTTCGCCTAAGCACCGCTGAAAACCGATCTAGAGGAGAAACTGCGATCTAGAGGAGAGGTAGCACGTGGCTATTAGGGTTAGCTTTTTCCTCTAAATCCTTTAGTATATATAGGAGGGAGGGAGGGGAGGAGGCAGCCTCAAACCCTCAGGGTTTGGTCGAAATTGGAGGTGGAGGAGTCCTACTCCAATCCTATTAGGAGTAGGATTCCTCCTTTCCACTTGGAAACTCTTTCCACCTCTCCACCTTTGGATTTTTTCCTTCTCAAACCACTACAGCCGCATGGCCCCTTAGAGGAGGCTTCGGCCAGCCCACCAGGGGCTGGTTTACCTCCTCCCACAGCCCATGTAGCCTCTTGGGTCGAAATACCTCTCCCGATGGCCCCTCGATACACTACCGGCACTCTAGGTACACTACCGATGAGCCCGAAACTTTTCCGGCGACCAAAACAGGACTTCCTATATATCAATATTTACCTCTGGGCCATTTCGGAGCTCCTCGTGACGTCCAGGATCTTATCTGGGACTCCGAACAACCTTCGGTCACCACCATACATAACTCTATACTACCAAAACATCACCGAACCTTAAGGGGGCAGACCCTACGGGTTCGAGAACTATGTAGACATGACCGAGACACCTCTACGGTCAATAACCGATAGAGGGACCTGGATGCCCATATTGGTTCCTACATATTCTACGAATATCTTTATCGGTCAAACCTCTATGTCAAGGATTCATTTAATCCCGTATGATGTTCCCTTTGTTCATCATGGTCCAAGGCTCAGACAACGACATTACGAACATCAAATTCCTCCTTCTCTGCTTCCAACAAATGTTCGGGCTTAAGATCAACTTCGACAAGAGCAAAGTGATGGTGTTGGGACACTCTCCCGAGCAGAGCAAGAGTATCGCTGATAGGCTTAACTGCCAGTTGTGCGCTTTCTGTTGGAGAGTGTTGCATGGGAAACAAAAAATTTCCTATGCACACGCAAGATCTATCCATGGTGATGAGCACCTACGAGAGGGAGAGTGGATCTACATACCCTTGTAGATCTCTAAGCGGGAAGCGTTAAGAAACGCGGTTGGTGTAGTCGAACGTCTTCGCGATCCAAATCGCCGAGCATCCCGCGATCTCATCACGATCCGTCCCGCGATCCAATCACGACCCGTCCTGTGAACTCATCATGATCCGTCTTGCGATCTCATCACGATCCGTCTCGCGATCTTAATCACGGTCCTTCCGATCTAGCACCGAACGAACGTCACCTCCGCGTTCAGCACACATACAGCTCGATGACGATCTCCGCCTTCTTGATCCAGCAAGAGGGAGCAAAGAGGTAGATGAGTTCTCTGTCAACGCGATGGCGTTGTGGCGATGGTGGTGGAGCTATTCCAGCAGGGCTTCGCCTAAGCACCGCTGAAAACCGATCTAGAGGAGAAACTGCGATCTAGAGGAGAGGTAGCACGTGGCTATTAGGGTTAGCTTTTTCCTCTAAATCCTCTAGTATATATAGGAGGGAGGGAGGGGAGGAGGCAGCCTCAAACCCTCAAGGTTTGGTCGAAATTGGAGGTGGAGGAGTCCTACTCCAATCCTATTAGGAGTAGGATTCCTCCTTGCCACTTGGAAACTCTTTCCACCTCTCCACCTTTGGATTTTTTTTCCTTCTCAAACCACTCCAGCCGCATGGGCCCTTAGAGGAGGCTTTGACCAGCCCACCAGGGGCTGGTTTACCTCCTCCCACAACCCATGTAGCCTCTTGGGTCGAAATACCTCTCCCGATGGTCCCCCGGTACACTACCGGCACTCCCGGTACACTACCAATGAGCCCGAAACTGTTCCAGGGACCAAAACAAGACTTCCTATATATCAACCTTTACCTCCAGACCATTTCGGAGCTCCTCGTGACGTGCGGGATCTCATCCGGGACTCCGAACAACCTTCGGTCACCACCATACATAACTCTATACTACCGAAACATCACCGAACCTTAAGTGTGCAGACCCTGCGGGTTCGAGAACTATGTAGACATGACCGAGACACCTCTATGGTCAATAACCAATAGCAGGACCTGGGTGCCCATATTGGTTCCAACATATTCTACGAAGATCTTTATCGGTCAAACCTCTATGTCAAGGATTCAGTTAATCCCGTATGATGTTCCCTTTGTTCTTCGGTATGTTACTTGCCCGAGATTCGATCGTCGGTATCTCCATACCTAGTTCAACCTCATTACCGGCAAGTCTCTTTACTCATTCCGTAATACAAGATCCCGTGACTAACATTTAGTCACATTGCTTGCAAGGCTTATTGTGATGTTGTATTACCGAGTGGGCCCTGAGATACCTCTCCGTCACACGGAGTAACAAATCCCAGTCTTGATCCATGCCAACCCAACGGACACCCTCGAAGATACCTGTAGAGAACCTTTATAGTCACCCAGTTACGCTGCGACGTTTGATACACACAAGGTACTCCTCCGGTGTCAGTGAGTTGCATGATCTCATGGTCATAGGAACAAATACTTGACATGCAGAAAACAGTAGCAATAAACTGACACGATCATATGCTACATTTGTAGTTTGGGTCTTATCCATCACATCATTCTCCTAATGACGTGATCCCGTTATCAAATGACATCTCATGTCCATGACTAGGAAACCATAGCCGTCCTTGATCAACGAGCTAGTCTATTAGAGGCATACTAGGGACATGGTATTGTCTATGTATCCACACATGTATCTGAGTTTCCGATCAACACAAGTATAGCATGGATAATAAACGATTATCATGAACAAGGAAATATGATAATAACCAATTTATTATTGCCTCTAGGGCATATTTCTAACAATATAGTCGCCAGCAGAATCAGCACGAAACACACGAATAGGCGAAGAGAACTGCGTGTGAACCATGGCAGCAAAACGCTTATATATGGATAGAACTTCACTACGAGAAGTCATAAAATATAGCCAAGTGTATCGAGAGAAATCATCTATAAAAATAATATAGTATCGATGACCCCCTTTCGAAGTGAAGGGAGCCGGACCCCATACATCAGAGTGGACTAAATCAAAAGGACATTGGGACACTGACTCACTAGTAGGATACGGTAACTGAATCTGTTTGCCAAGCCGACAACCCTGATACTCTAAAGAGACATCTCCTGAGACAGACCCCAGAAGGCCTCGATGAACTAATGACGACAAACAAGAACCACAAAGATGACCAAGTCGATGATGCCACTGCTGGAAGGAGCTGGTAGCTGAAGCGACAGAAGTGGATGGACTGGCGATAGTATTGGCAGCGAAAGGAACATGTAGCCAGTCAAGCTCCCAAAGACCCTGAGAGTCACGGCAGCGAGGGCCAGCCCCAACCAAAGTGTGTATTCGACGATCCTGGATAGAACAAGAGTCAACGTCAAGGATGATGTGACAACCAGAATCAGTAAGTTGACCAGCAGAAAAAAGATTCATGGTAAGTCAAGGACAACATCAGGAACAGAATAAGAAGTTGTGGTAAGATTTCCTCGACTAGCAACAGAAAGAGGAGTACCATCGGCAGTGAGTACATGAACTGGAAAGTCAAGAGATTTAAGAGAAGACAAACTGGAAGAATGAGAAGACATATAAAAAGAAGCTCCGGAGTCCAGAACCCACGAGGATGTACCTGACTGTGTAGAGGGTGGTTGCTTAGTGCGGGAAGCATCAGTCACAGAACCTGCAGTACCCGTCGAAGAAGAACCTGAAGCGGCGAGCAGACGCTTAAGTCATAGAATATCCTGCTCAATGAAAGCGGTGGCTGAAGATGGCGAAGAAGTCCCTAAAGCTGATGATCGCGCCTTATGCAGGTGCTTCTTCTTCTGAAAGCACTGAGACTCAACATGACCATCCATATTGCAGTAGCCGCAGTGAGGACGAGGCCGACCCTGACCGCCCGCAAGAGTAGGCAAGAGCGGAGGGGCACTAGGGCGGGAAGGAGTCGGTGAAGCAGGAGACTGAGCAGGTACTCGAGCAACGAGCATAGAAGGAACCTCAAGTAAACCAGCACCACGTAAGCGAGTCTCCTCAGCACGAATCTCAAAAAGCGCCTCCATGAGGGAGATGCGACCATGAGCAAATAACTGAGCACGCCGGGGCTCAAACTCCTTACGGAGCCGAGACAAGAATTTGTAGACACGGTGAAACTCCAAATCAGCCCTCACAGCCTGGCAACACTGGCAATTACGACAACCAGCAGTGCGAAGAGAATCAAGATGACGCCGAATAGCAAAACTCTGTGCATAGAAATTATCAACGGTAGAGTCACCCTGCTGAAGAGCATGTTCCTAGCGAACCATAGACAAGTATAAGGCATCACCAGAGGGCTGATAGCACTGACAAAGACGGGTCCACATCTCAAAGACAGTAGGAAGGCCCAAAAACTCAGAGGCAAACTGAGTGAGAACACTAGCAGTGAGAACGGCTGCAGCACAAGCATCATCATTGAACCACTGGGTGTATGCAGACAGAGCCTGATGATACGTAGAAAGAGCCTCCTCATAAGTCGAAACTCGCTCATCATAAGCACTAACAGCAGCCTCATCAGCAAGCTTAGTTGCATCCTTCGCAACCTAAGTAGCATCCGCTGGAAAGAACCGGTGGCGTCGGCGGAGTAGGAGCCACAGGAGGAAGCGGACACGGCGGACTGGGGACCTCGCCAGAAAGAACACCCCGAAGACGAAGACCACGCATATGAATGCGCATGAAGCCAACAAACTCAGTGTAGTTGGTACCATCAAAGATCAGCGGACAGCGAGGAACAGCAACATAGCCTGACGACGAAGACATTTTTTTAGGCAACAATCAGCAGAACAGAGGCAGTAGCAAGATCCGGTGGTCTGGCGGCTGGATCTGGCAGAACTCCAGCAAACGGTGGTAGGATTTGTTCCAGCAAGAAAAACTGACGGGATCCAGTCCAGCAGGAAGCAGAGGGAGACCGACAAGGAGCTTCGATCCGGACTGGCGCGAGGTCAGCGGCGATGTGAGGAACCGGCACGAGGGGAACCGGCAGTTGATGGCGGAGAGGGTTGGCGACGGTTGGTGGCGAAGAGGGCTGGCGGCAGTTGATGGCGGAGAGGGCTAGCGTGAGCGACTGCAGGAGGGCAGGCCCTCGCGAATCAGCGGGCCGGGTGAGTAGCGGCTGCAGGAGGCCCGTGCGGGAGTGCGCAGGCAGAACCAGCTGGTCGGGAAGAAGATACGAGGGAGCAGAGCTGCGCCGGGGAGAAAAAGTAGCAACGAACAGGGAGGAGATTGGATCGAGAGCACGAGTTGCGCGTGCGAAAAAAAACCTAAGGCTCTAATACCATGTTAAGAAATATGCAACTTGTATTTTCAGGAGGCCAAAGGCCAGTATATATACATGTACAAGTGTGGAATATATGCAGAAAATCCCTTATACAATGAGATAAATACAAAAAGGTTACATGGTTGTATATAATACTCTAACAGATGCTATAGATTAATGAAATTATTGTTATGTTTGTTTAGGATTGATTTGAGATAAATTTGATATTTATTTGATTGCGGTATGTATGCATTTATGGTGTGACTTCCCTATTTTTGCAGAACTGTTTGAGCACTAGTGCCCTATTTTAGGGCATCTATCGGAGATGGACGTTTTTTTGCTGCTCTAAAATTATGTTTAGATGTTGTAAATTTTGCTCCAAGCACATTTTGGTGCCCTAAAATAGGGCACCTATTGGAGATGCTCCAACAAGATACGCTTTTTTAATTTACTCACCAAGTGACAACCAACAAAACATTTTCCAATTTCATTGTATCGATGAAAACGCAGTCCGTCCGTTCGATGGTTTCATACATAGGATACACACAAATAACAGGCCCTTCAAAGCATTTGAACTATGCACTTTGGATCCTTAATAACTTCATTTCAGTATATTCTTAAGTTGCATCTTACAAATGAGCTCAAACCCAGAAAATCATCTCGCCTTAAAACAATGCAAATCTGTACATTCTTGGAATCTTTGCTCCACATCTTACAGGCCCTTCAAAGCTGAATAAATGACTGTTCCATGAAGAGGAAACACACACTATCAATCAACAGGAAAACCAAGAAATCTGTTTATCAGTGCCACAACTGGCTTCGCCTCCCCTGGCACGTAAGGCTGGAGCGCATTCAGATCCATCGCCTCGATAATCTCCCGCAACGTCTGTGGATGGGCACAGAAAAGGTGATTCCTCTCGGCCAGTTCCTCTGCTAGCTCACTTTGGTGATTGTCCATCAGGTCTTCATTCACAACCACGATAAGAGGTTTGCCCAGTCGCAGAGTCTCAAATATGCTGCCAGAACCTGTCAGCAATAAGTTAAATAAACGATGGATTGGAATGCTTTTTCGAACCATTATTGATGTTGCTAAAATGCAACACCGACAGCGTATTATTTCCATAACCCTCTTGCTCTAAAATATAGCAAGTTTTCCAACAACAAAAGTCCAAAAGACCACATACAGGTGAAACTATAAGTCCTGATTCCATGATCAATGCCAATTCAGCAGGTAAATTTGTCCACCTTCAAGAAAATTCACAGGATAGTTCATGATAGTGACCACCTAGTAATGGACCTATTTCGAGATGCTAGTCTGTAGTACTTAATCCTTCTCACCAAAAAGTTACGCCTATTTGAAGTTTAAACTACAAATCCGTAAAAAATGACAGGATAATCTAAATCCGCAACATAGATTTCTATAGGTTTAAGAGTTGTGACAATATCAATGCGAAAGAGATTGCTTAGGGCTATATCATTACAACAACCAATATACATAGGCAAAATGATTCACCATAAAATAATCTGCTTCAAGTTTCGTTCCATTATAGTTTTCTCAAGAAAATAAATCCATTATTCAGATTTGATCATCACCTGCATGGCTGATGACTAAGGATGCTTCTCGTATGTTGGCAGCTATGCTTGGTGAAAAGGTGAAATGCTTAACTTGAAGATTTGAATTTCCTGAGGCCTATATCAAGAAGAAAAAAATAAATTCATGCTATATTCACACACTTATAATCGTTAAATACAAACCGTAATCATTGATTATGGTACAGTGCAGCAGAAGATATTAGATAGTATGTAAGAACTAGAACCTACGTAGGCCTTCTGCCTTGCCAAATTTTTTTGAGGATCCTGCCAGCTATTTAAAGTATATAAGGTGCAGTTATTATTCAGAAATCAAATTATACCCTGGATATGACGAAGTAGTGCAATATGGAAATGAACTTTATATTCACAAGAAATCAATTAACATATAAGCGAGTTACTTTCCCATTTTTTCCGTCAGATCCTTCATTGTCCCAGTTTATTTCCACCATCTATTGTACAATAACCCAATGCTCTTGTAACCAGATTCTGTATTCCAGCCCATAACAATACTAGTTCATATAGAAGGCACCAGTTCACCAGACCATAATTTAATCTTTTCCATTATGAGACTTCAAATTATCATAGTTAGCACACAAAAATGTAAAACAGTGTGAACTTGCCTGAAGTGTGGACAATCAAACTTATCTCTGCCAGTGTGTTATCCCAATGTTGCACATGTTCCCTTTTTTTGCCACCTTTCCTGTCTAGCTTTATCCTAAAATTTGCAAGTCTGGGATTTTGTTCATGTGATGCATCAAAAGATGTCTTAAGCTTTGCGTTAGCCTACGACATGATCGTAGCTAACACCCTCTTTAAGAAGAGAGAATCACATCTAGTGACTTACAGTAGTGGGCAGCACTCTAGCCAGATTTGATTTCATCCTCTTGAGAAGAGAAGACAGGCGTGCATGCCTAGACTGTAAGGTGATACCTGGAGAGAGTGTTGTCCCCCAGCATAAGCTTGTGGTTGCTGACCTCCGCTTTCGGATTCGTGTCCAGCGGGACAAGCGTGCCAAAGTTGCTAGAACGAAGTGGTGGAAGCTCAAGGGGGAGGTAGCTCAGGTGTTCAAGGAGAGGGTCATTAAGGAGGGCCCTTGGGAGGAAGGAGGTGATGCAGACAACATGTGGATGAAGATGGCGACTTGCATTGTAAGGTGGCCTCAGAGGAGTTTGGAGTGTCTAGGGGAAGTAGAAGAGAAGCTAAAGATACCTGGTGATAGAATGATGTTGTCCAGAAGGCAATCAAGGAGAAGAAAGATTGTTTTAGACGCCTATATCTGGATAGGAGTGCAGACAACATAGAGAAGTACCAGATGACAAAGAAGGCTGCAAAGCGAGCTGTGAGTGAAGCAAGGGGTCGGACGTATGAGGACCTCTACCAAAGGTTAGACACGAAGGAAGGCGAAATGGACATCTATAAGATGGCCAAGAGCCGAGAGAGGAAGACGAGGGATGTTGACCAAATCAAGTGCATCAAGGACGGAGCAGATCAACTCCTGGTGAAGAACGAGGAGATTAAGCATAGATGGCGGGAGTACTTTGACAAGTTATTCAATGGGGAGAGTGAGAGCTCTACCATTGTACTAGCAGGCGTTTTGTGAGGCGAATCCAGGAGTCGGAGATCAAGGAGGCTTTAAAGAGGATGAAAGGAGGCAAGGCGATGGGCCCCGATTGTATCCCCATTGAGGTGTGGAGAGGCCTCGGGGACATAGTGATAGTATGGCTAACCAAACTTTTCAACCTTATTTTTCGGGCAAACAAGATGACAAAAGAATGGAGACGGAGTATATTAGTACCAATCTTCAAGAACAAGGGGAATGTTCAGAGTTGTACTAATTACCGTGGAATTAAGCTGATGAGCCATACAATGAAGCTATGGAAGAGAGTCATTGAGCACCGTGTAAGAAGAATGACAAGCGTGACCAAAAATCAGTTCGGTTTCATGCCTGGGAGATCGACCATGGAAGCCATTTTCTTGGTACGGCAACTTATGGAGAGATATAGGGAGCAAAAGAAGGACCTGCATATGGTGTTCATTGACTTGGAGAAGGCCTATGATAAGATTCCGCGGAATGTTGTGTGGTGGGCCTTGGAGAAACACAAAATCCCAACAAAGTACATTACCCTCATCAAGGACATGTATGATAATGTTGTGACAAGTGTTCGAACAAGTGATGACGACACTGACGACTTCCCAATTAAGATAGGACTGCATCAAGGGTCAGCTTTGAGCCCTTATCTTTTTGCCTTGGTGATGGATGAGGTCACAAGGGATATACAAGGAGATATCCCATGGTGTATGCTCTTTGCGAATGATGTGGTGCTAGTCGATCAGAGCCGGACGAGGGTCAACAGGAAGTTGGAGTTATGGAGGCAAACCTTGGAATCGAAAGGTTTTAGACTTAGTAGGACTAAAACCGAGTACATGAGGTGCGCTTTCAGTAGTACTAGGAACAAGGAGGAGGAGGATGTTAGCCTTGATGGGCAAGTGGTGCCTTAGAAGGACACCTTTCGATATTTGGGGTCAATGTTGCAGAAGGATGGGGATATCGATGAAGATGTGAACCATCGAATTAAAGCCGGATGGATGAAGTGGCGCCAAGCTTCTGGCATTCTTTGTGACAAGAGGGTGCCACAAAAGCTAAAAGGCAAGTTCTATAGGACGGCAGTTCGACCCGCAATGTTGTATGGCGCCGAGTGTTGGCCGACTAAAAGGCGACATGTGCAACAGTTAGGTGTGGCGGAGATGCGCATGTTGAGATGGATGTGTGGCCACACAAGGAAGGACCGCATCCGGAATGATGATATACGAGATAGTTGGGGTAGTGCCAATTGAAGAGAAGCTTGTCCAACATCGTCTGAGATGGTTTGGGCATATTCAGCGCAGGCCTCCAGAAGCCCCAGTGCACAGCGGACGGCTTAAGCATGCTGATAATGTCAAAAGAGGCCGGGGTAGACCGAACTTGACATGGGAAGAGTCCGTAAAGAGAGATCTGAAGGACCGGAGCATCACCAAAGAACTAGCCATGGACAGGGGTGCATGGAAGCTTGCTATCCATGTGCCAGAACCATGAGTTGGTCGCGAGATCTTATGGGTTTCACCTCTAGCCTACCCCAACTTGTTTGGGACTAAAGGCTTTGTTGTTGTTGTTGTTGTTGTTGTTGTTGTTGTATGCATCAACAGATGTAAATGATTGTAACATTAAAAGTGTCAGCATCTCAAAATGCCACAATTTGTCACAAACATCTTCATGCAATTTCTTTCTGCAAGCAATGAGCAATCTACCGGCTAGATGTCAAATCAGTAGTTTTAGATCTCAGTTGGTCAGATACTATGTCCGTTTAAGGATTGATAAGCACCATTACAAATCAATTACTCCTTGCAGTAGTAGAACCTGACGAGATGTGCTCTAGTTATTGCACATATAAGTGACTTAATCAAATATAAAAAGAAAAAGAAAAAAGAAAAAAATACCCACACGAATCTCCGCATGATATCAATGGCGTAAGACTTAGATGTGCAATACTTAGATCACATCTAGATGTGCTTTAGCAAAACGGATTAAGTATAATATGGATTGCGACTGTGATAACAAAATACTGCAATATGGAGACAGATGTTACCTTTGATGGCTTGTATGTTCCTCGGCCCATTTGAATCAGAAGGTCTGTGTAACCTTTCTGCAGTAGTGCTTGTTTGACTTCCTCGGAATCTACCACTTTGACAAGAGCATCAAAACATGTCGTCCCTACTGTGACAAACACCACTCGCCTTTCTCTATCTCCCATTTCTTCTAGAGTAAGCTTTGTAGAAAACATGTTGGTATCAAGGTTTTTGAGTTGTCAAATACAGTCGAGTCGCCTCCCCGCCAGCAAGGAGACTAGTCGTAACTCGTACTAATTGACCCAGGTCAAGCCAACTAGTCAGCAAAAGAAGAATATTTCTCTATAACAACGTAAAAGATAATTAACCAAGCGAAACTGTTGGATCCAGTTCATATCTCATCCAATGGTTATGCACAAAACTAAACCCTCCTTTTCGTAAGTCTGAAATCAGTTGCATAATCAGTCACCTTATAACCCACGTTCCATCTTTGCCTTTCATTTCTTCGATCCGAAAAAGGGTTTCCCCCGGCTTTGTATTACAAAGCAACCAACCAGTATAGCCAACGATAGGTGCTGGGACGGAAGCAACACAGTCACGTCCAAAAGAAACAAAAGAGAAAATACAAAAGAAATAAATGCAAGCAGCGCCAGATCGACGGAAGCGACGATTCCCCGCAACTGATGCGCCCACCGTAGGATTCCCACCACGCTCCAATGCCTTCGAGTCGTCGTGTACCAAGCAACACCTTCAGGAAGGACTGCGACGATACCGACGCTGCTGCCCGGACAAGTCCTAGGATTTCTCCCGGTACACGGGGGTAGCGGGGGAGAGGTACACCCGACGCCCTTCAAGAAGGGAGGCGGCGCCCACAGGCGTCACCACGTCGGTGCCGGCAGGGGCCGGTAAGGATTTCTCCTGACCACAACACAACCACGACCCCAACCAACCATTGGCTCCACCATGCCTGCCGCCCACCAACATGCACCAACCCAGTCTTGAGTCCTCGTCGACGTCTCACCATGGCAAACGCTGCGAGGCCGGACGGACCAAGACGAAACAACCGTAGACGAGGAGCGGTAATACCGTAGCCACGTGGGAGGGAACAACCTCCACCGGCTCAAGCGGTAGCAGACCGGGCACAGCAACGGGAGCACACCAGGCGACCAACCCGGCCGGGTCCCGCTCGGACCCGTGAAGTTCCCGCCGCCGCGCTGCAGCAAACGCGGCACTGATGCCGCCTCCTCCCGTCGCAGGACGCTCGACAATCCAGCCAGAGACGGCATGACGAAGCCCAGAACGGCCCGCCCTGACCCAGATCGGGCCCAAAAGGGCCCAGATCTGGGCCTGTAGGGCGCCACCGGCTAGGCCCCGCGTGGAACTGCCGCCGCCGCCAAGAGGTCGCGCCTTCGCCTCGTCGCCACCCAGGCCTTCGCCGGAAGGCCGCCGGCCAAGATGCACCGCCGCCGGGCCCAGCCATCCCAGGCATAGCACCCGCGACGGGGAGGAAGACAAGGCGCCCGCAGACGCCCGCACCCACGAAGCCCTCCACGCAGCCACCAGAGGGAGGGGACACCGCCGCCCGCCACCAGCGGCGCGCCGCCATCCCCCTCGGCAGCACCGCGCCGTCGCTCGTGGGGGCCGTCCCGCGCCAACCCCGGTCGAACGCGGAGGAGAGAGCCGCCCCGCCGACGCCGATGCCAGGAGGGCTTCGCCCGCCAGCGCACTCCGGCGGCGGCAAGGGGAGGGTGGGGAAGAAGGGGACGAGACCGGCGGCGGCTAGGGTTAGCCCCCCGTCGCTCGCCGGAGCGACGCGGGGCGGGGGGAGGGGGGTTTTCTGCCTTTCATTTCTTCACATCTTAAACTACCCGACAGCACATTTTCATGTGTGTCAATTGTTACAACACTTGCACATGTTCTTTCATCCAACTCATTGCATCCAATCCACAAGATGGCCCTCATTAGTGAGAGACTAAAACGTTAACCAGTTCGCCTTCGAGACTTAGATGGCAATTTCTCATTATTATTAGTTTGCATGGATGCATTTAAAATTATGCTCGACTATGTGCCGTGAATTCCCCATGCTAGAGTTCATACCAAACAAAATCGCAGCACACATGAAATCCTTAAATCGCCCAAATCGAGGAACTAACATGGAGCATCACACTTGGGAGTGGGAAGCTCACCTGAGAGGAACGTCCCTCCCTCGATTCGGGCTTGTCGCCTTCGCGGACGGGGGCGATCTGGGGTCGAGCGGAGGTCAGGGCGGGACGGGACGGGCTCGCGCGGTGGAGGACCTGCAGGGGCTGACGAAGACCGGCAGGCGAGAGGGTGGAGCTCCGGCGGCGGGCGGAGGGGCAGTCCGAGCGGGCGAAGGAAGCGGGCGGCGTGCGTCGTTCTGGACGAACAGAACAAAGGGAGGCAAAGCAGCCGGCCGTACAAACAAGGAAACGCTTAATAGTCGGATGTCTGATGTATTCCAATCCTCGGACTGCCGCTGATTTCTTTTCGATGGTATATGGTCCAGAGGCGCCATCTCATCCAGCACTCTCTCTCTTCTCTCTTTTGTCGAGCAAACTTCGAATCTATTCATCATGGCATGACAATACAAAGAAACAGAAATAACAAAAATTGGCATCCATGTTGGTAGACCATATTTCTTCGGTTCATATTGAATATCCAAGACTTTTATATATGTAAACCGAATATGCTACATTTATCGAAAAAGGCTTTCGTCCCGCTTTATAGATAAAGCAACCACCACAACAACAGAGTACTACGGAGACACACACGCACACAGAGTCAAATATCGGCGAGTACAAACAGGTTTCTAATGAGGGCACGGCTCAACAAGCCCTAAAAGAAAAAAAAGGGTCGGCAGGGCCGTCAAAGCTGCATAAAACCACACAATTTGTAAACGGCGTCAGAAACGCGACGGAGAGGCACTCGTTGGATCACCAGATTATTACGCACAGTCCATAATGTCCAGGCAAGGACCCCAATGAGGAGCCACCTAATGTGGCGCTGTGATTGAGGGGAGGACTGGACCTCGGCGAATAAATTCGGGAAGTTGGTGCTACACCAACTCACGCCCACGAGGGCCCGAAGGCAGCTCCACAGGAACTGGACGGAAACGCACGAAAAGAATATGTGGTTGGAGTCCTCGGCAGTACCGCAGAGGGGCAAAGCCCATCACCCGGACCATTCCTCTTAAGCACCTCGACACCGAAGGGAACGCGACTGCGGATCCACTACCATAAGAAGATCCGGATTTTCAGGGGCAGCCTGATCGACCAGATTGATTCAAAGGGCACCAGAGCAGGGGAAGGAGCAATGGCCCGATAGAGCGAATTCATGGAGAAACATCTCGAAGGCTCTAGACGCCACGAGATGCGGCCATCAGGCATGGCCACGGAGGGCTCGTGAAGCGCGACCGTCTCAAGCAGTTCCAACCATGCGAGTTGGTCCTCGGGGCCAAATGTGCGCCTAAACCCAAGGCGTCCCAAATCCGCTAGCGCGGTCAAAACGGATACCCTGGCGTCCATTGCGATGGAGAAGAGGTTAGGGAACCTCGCCGCGAAAGGATCGGGCCCGGCCCGATGGTCAAACCAAAACAAGGTGGATGAGCCGGAGCCGACCTCAATAGAGGTCCTGATCCGAAGAACCGAAAGCAGCTGGATGATCGACTGCCAGAACTGGGAGCCGCCAAAACGCTCGCAGAAGGCAAGCGGCTGGCCCCGAAGGTATTTGTTCTGGATGATCTGGAGCCATAGGCCACCCTCGCCGTTGACAATCCGCCAGAGCCAACGTGTCAGCAGGGCAATGTTCATGCACTTCGACGACATGATCCCAAGCCCGCCCTAGTTGCGAGGCCGACAGATATCAGACCACCGAACCATATGATACTTCTGCTTATCTCCGGCACCGGCCCAGAAGAAGCGAGCCTGGATCGTATCGATCTCATGGTGGAGGGTTTCGGGCAGGTTGTAGAAACTCATAATGAACAGGAGCAAGCTGGAGAGGGAGGAGTTAATGAGGACCGTTCTAGCTACCGTGGAAAGCCACCGGCCTTGCCAAGGCTCGATCTGGTGCTGGATCTTGAGCACCGTAGGATGGAGATCAGCCATGGATAGGCGCGAGTCGCTAATGGGGATCCCCAAATACGAAGTGTGGAAAGTGTTGGAAATATGCCCTAGAGGCAATAATAAATTGTTTATTATCATATTTCCTTGTTCATGATAATCGTTTATTATCCATGCTATAATTGTATTGATCGAAAACTCAGATACATGTGTGGATACATAGACAACACCATGTCCCTAGTATGCCTCTAATAGATTAGCTCATTGATCAAAGATGGCTATGCTTTCCTAGTCATGGACATGAGATGTCATTTGATAACGGGATCACGTCATTAGGAGAATGATGTGATGGACAAGACCCAAACTACAAACTTAGTATATGATAGTGTTAGTTTATTGCTATTGTTTTCTACATGTCAAGTATTTGTTCCTATGACCATGAGATCATGCAACTCACTGACACCGGAGGAGTACCTTGTATGCATCAAACGTCGCAACGTAACTGGGTGACTATAAAGGTACTCTACAGGTATCTTCGAGGGTGTCTGTTGGGTTGGCATGGATCAAGACTGGGATTTGTTACTCCGTGTGATGGAGAGGTATCTCAGGGCCCACTCGATAATACAACATCACAATAAGCCTTGCAAGCAATGTGACTAAGTGTTAGTCACGGGATCTTGTATTACGAAACGAGTAAAGAGACTTTCCGGTAACGAGGTTGAACTAGGTATGGAGATACCGACGATCGAATCTCGGGCAAGTAACATACCGAAGAACAAAGGGAACATCATACATGATTAACTGAATCCTTGACATAGAGGTCGACCAGTAAAGATCTTCGTAGAATGTGTAGGAACCAATATGGGCATCCAGGTCCCGCTATTGGTTATTGACCATAGAGGTGTCTCGGTCATGTCTACATAGTTCTCGAACCCGCAGGGTCTGCACACTTAAGGTTCGGTGACGTTTCGGTAGTATAGAGTTATGTATGGTGGTGACCGAAGGTTGTTTGGAGTCCCGGATGAGATCCCGGATGTCACGAGGAGCTCCGGAATGGTCTGGAGGTAAAGATTGATATATATAGGAAGTCTTGCTTTGGTCGCCGGAAAAGTTTCAGGCTCATTGGTAGTGTACCGGGAGTGCCTGTAGTGTATCGGGGGACCACCGGGAGAGGTATTTCGACCCAAGAGGCCACATGGGCTGTGGGAGGAGGTAAACCAGCCCCTGGTGGGCTGGTCGAAGCCTCCTCTAAGGGCCCATGCGGCTGGAGTGGTTTGAGAAGGAAAAAATCCAAAGGTGGAGAGGTGAAAAGAGTTTCCAAGTGGAAAGGAGGAATCCTACTCCTAATAGGATTGGAGTAGGACTCCTCCACCTCCAATTTCGACCAAACCTTGAGGGTTTGAGGCTGCCTCCTCCCCTCCCTCCCTCCTATATATACTAGAGGATTTAGAGGAAAAAGCTAACCCTGATAGCCACATGCTACCTCTCCTCTAGATCGCAGTTTCTCCTCTAGATCGGTTTTCAGCGGTGCTTAGGCGAAGCCCTGCTGGAATAGCTCCACCACCATCGCCACAACGCCATCGCGCTGACAGAGAACTCATCTACCTCTTCGCTCCCTCTTGCTGGATCAAGAAGGCGGAGATCGTCATCGAGTTGTATGTGTGCTGAACGCGGAGGTGATGTTCATTCGGTGCTAGATCGGAAGGACCGTGATCAAGATCACGAGACGGATCGTGATGATATCGCAAGACAGATCATGATGAGTTCACGGGACGGGTCGTGATTGGATCGTGGGATGGATCGTGATGAGATCGCGGGATGCTCGGCGATTTGGATCGCGAAGACGTTCGACTACACCAACCGCGTTTCTTAACGCTTCCCGCTTAGAGATCTACAAGGGTATGTAGATCCACTCTCCCTCTCGTAGATGCTCATCACCATGGATAGATTTTGCGTGTGCATAGGAAATTTTTTGTTTCCCATGCAACACTCTCCAACAGAAAGCGCCCAGCTGGCAGTTAAACCTATCAGCGATACTCTTGCTCTGCTCGGGAGAGTGTCCCAACACCATCACTTCGCTCTTGTCGAAGTTGATCATAAGCCCGGACATTTGTTGGAAGCAGAGAAGGAGGAATTTGATGTTCGTAATGTCGTTGTCTGATCCTTGGACCATGATGATGGTGTCATCAGTGTACTGAAGGAGGGACACGCCTTGGCCATCAACAAGGTGGGGGACAAGGCCCTGGATTTGGCCCGCGGCCTTGGCCTTATGAAGAATGATCGCCAAGGCGTCCACCACCATGTTGAATAGGAAGGGGGAAAAGGGGTCGCCCTGCCTGACCCCACAAAGGGTGGGGAAGTAAGGGCCAATCTCCCCGTTGATGTTAACCGCGGTCCCACCGGATGAGATCAGCTGCATGACCCGGGTCACCCATCTATCGTCGAAACCCTTCCGGAGAAGCGCCTACCGAAGGAAGGGCCAGCTAACCGTGTCGTATGCCTTATGGAAGTCGATCTTGAGGAACACCGCTCGTAGGTATTTGGCACGAACCTCATGAAGGACCTCGTGGAACACCAGGACCCCATCCGGAATATATCGACCACGGATGAAGGCCGACTGATCGGGATGGGTGATGCATTCAGCTAAAGAGGTCACCTTATTGGCGTACCCCTTACCCAAGATGCGGAAGATCATGTTGATCACTGTAATGGGGTGGAATTCGCAGATATCAAAAGTGCCAATAAACTTGGGGATCATGGTGATGATCCCGTAGTTGAGGTGGTGGAGGTCGATGGAGCCTACGTAGAACTCCTCAAACAAGGCCATCACCTCGCGCTTAATGGACCCCCAGAAGGCCTGGAAGAACTTAACCGGCAGGCCATCAAGGCCCGGTGCGGACGAGGGGTTCATCCCCTTGATGGCCATCCACACCTTGTCCTATGAGAACGGTGCCATCAAGGCGGCGTTCTCCTCCGGAGAGACGCGCTGGGGCTCTACCCAAAAGTCAGACGCAAGAGATAGGCCACTCCGCGGGGGGGGGGGGAGAAGAGAGCCTTATAGAATCCATCCACATGAACGCAGATGTCGATCGATCGCTAGAGGAGGGTCTCTCCATCCCACAGCAGGAGAATGGAGTTGCGACGACGACAACCATTCGCGATGGCCTGGAAATATGCCGTATTGGCGTCTCCTTGGAGGACCCATTTCTGGGTACCCCTTAGACGCCAATACGCCACCTCATCCAAGTAGATGGTCGAGAGCTGGTCTTCCAAGTCGAATTGAAGCATCCACTCATCCGGGGAGAGACCCAACGAATCCCGCCCGCAGGTCCAACGACTGGATGGCAGCGAGGATGGATTTCTTGCGATCGTGCAAGCTGAGGGAGTCCTGGATTAAGGGGTCCTCGGGAAGCCGGCCTATTCTTACGGGCCGAACTATATGGGCTACTTACGGAACACATAAATATTTGAAGGCCCGGTCTCCAAGATGGAAGCTTCAGGAAGCACGGCTTGCACTCCACGTTTGATATAGCGAATAGGCATGTTTATCTCTTAGGCGTGTAACCGACCATGTGTAAACCCTAGGCATCCTCAGCGTCTATATAAGCCGGAGGATTTTAGGGTATAAGGACAGAACAACTTGTCTAGAGTTAGCTATTCGACCTCGAGGTAGATCAACTCTGTAACCCCCATATCATCAATACAACCAAGCAGGACGTAGGCTATTACCTCCATAGGAGGGCCAAACCTGGGTAAATCTGTGTCCCCTTCGTCTCCTGTTACCATTGATTCTAGTCTCATAGTTCGGGACCCCCTACCCGAGATCCGCCGATTTTGACACCGACATTGGTGCTTTCATTGAGAGTTCCTCTATGAGCGCCAAAGGAATCGATGGCTCGCCTTTTCATCAATGAAGAGGTCCGCAACACGGACACCTTTGTCCCCGGATAGCTCTTCGCCCTTGGCAGCGTTGTGCTGCATGCTGGTCCCACTGGCCATCTAGGCCGTGTTGAGAGCTTCGCCCCCTAATTGAGAGGTCAGATTCGGAAACTTAGAGTTCTCCGTAGAATCTCGGGGTGACTTGTCGTTAACCGGGCTCGCAGCTTCGCCTATAGCACCCGAAGACTCTGAGGCTTTAACCTCAAGTCCCTTCTTCGGACATGCCAATGGGGTCACCCATGGCGATGGGCCAATCTCCTGTCTTGGTCCTACCATTGAACCAAATGACCGGACACGTGTTCTTGCCGAACACCCCCCATGTCTGGATGTCTTGGAGGTCAACTCCACAAGTTCCGAACAGCTTGATCCGATCGGCCCCTTAGTTGTTGACGAGGCAATAGATTGGATCTCATCCAACCCCGATCTATGCTCAGGTCGGTTACGGTGCGAGTGAGGATGCATTTTTCGACTCACCCACCACCCACTTGATAGCCATTGTCGAAGATTTAACCGACATGTTGGACTATGCCTTCGAGGAGGCAGAATACATGGATGAAGAGAACTGTGCTCCCACCCCCGTTAACACCGGGTGATGGGCCGCCACTTCCACATACGTTGTCTACATGGTAAACACTCCTGCCGCTAACGGCAACAACACGCCTAACAATGATGGCGACAAGTCGGGCAATGCGCCGTCAAGGCGCCGGAAACCGCATAAGCGGTCCAAAGGCAAAAAGGGAAGGAAAGCTATTCTCAGCAATGGGGACGGTAATACCCCTGCTGACCATGGCAATCCCGATATCCCCGAACACCCATTAGAGGGTCCGGAAGGGCCTGAGGACCAGAACAACCCTGATAACACCAACGACTCCGAAGACGATAATTACCTTCCCCCTGTTGAGGAGGAAGATATATCGGATGTCGATGACTTGTACATCCTTGATAACCTCGAAGATCAGGAAGAGATTAGGCAGCGGCTCATAGCAACAGCTCACAGCTTGAAAGCTAAAGAACGACAACTCAAAGCCAAATAGGATGACCTCAATGATCGATGGACGAAAGTCCTCTCAGCTAAGGAAGTTTACGACACCGGTCTGTCGGACCAGCCCAAAAGCTACCCATAGAGAAGGCTGCTGCCGCAATTCGATGACGAACTCACTGATACTCCTTCTCCAAACGTACTCCATACGACAAGTCGGACCGCCCCCTCGCGGGCGGGACAGGACGATTGACGACATCGGTTAAATACAGGTAATGCCCCGAAGACGGGGTAAGGAGCCATTAGATACCAATGACAGGTTCGACCTGCGAGATGACCTGGATCACAGAGCAGGCCGTACAAGATCCATCTACAGATCCAGAGAGTACTCATCTGATAGACGGGGCGGGTACAGACCATGGTTCGACCAAAGCAACAGAGTTCGGGAACACAACCGGGCCCACACAAACGTCGAATAAAGGCGCGACATAGGATGGGTCAAAGGCGCCGCTCACCCACTGTGCTTCACAGATGAGGTAATGAGACATAAGTTCCCCGAGGGGTTTAAACCTGTGAATATAGAACAGTATGATTGGACTACTGACCCAACCGTATGGATTGAGGACTTCTTCCTCCATATCCACATGGCAGGAGGAGACGATCTCCATGCCATCAAATATCTACCTCTTAAGCTTAAGGGCTAGCTCGACACTAGTTAAACAGCCTCCCCGAAAATTCCATTGGATGCTGGGAAGACCTGGAAGATGCATTCCGCTCTAACTTCCAGGGAACCTATGTGCGCCCGCCGGACTCTTCCGATCTCAGCAACATCGTCCAGAAGCCCGGCGAGTCTGCTCGGTAATTCTAGAATCGGTTCTTGACTAAGAAGAACCAAATTGTCGACTGTCCGGATGCTAAGGCTATAGCCTCCTTCCATCACAATATTCGGGACGAATGGCAAGCCCGCCAGCTTGGCTAGGATAAACCTCGGACCATGTCCACCCTTACTTCCCTCATGACCCGCTTTTGCGCGGGCGAAGACAATTGGCTGGCAAGACGCAACCACAATGCTGAGGATCCCCTAACCTATGAAGCCCGAGATGGCAACAGAAAACCAAAGCGCAATAAGAATAAGTGTCAGCACAATAATAGCGATGCCAATGACACGAATGTAAACGTCAGATTCCGCAACTCCTGACCTGGGCAGCGGAAGAAGCCTCCTAAAGGCAATCGCGACGGACCCACCCATCTGGAGAAGATCATGGAAAGGCCTTGCCAAATCCATGGGACTCCGGATAAGCCCGCCAACCTCACACACCACAATTTGTTGGGTGTTTAAGCAGGCCGGCAAGATACCACCCGAGGACCAAGGCAAAAGCTTTCGCAGCGAGGACGAGGATGAGCCTCGGCGTCCAATTTGTTGGGGAACATTGCATGGGAAACAAAAAATTTGCTACGCACACGCAAACCTATCCATGGTGATGAGCATCTACGAGAGGGAGAGTAGATCTACGTACCCTTGTAGATCGCTAAGCGGGAAGCGTTAAGAAACGCGGTTGGTGTACTCGTACTTCTTCGCAATCCAAATCGCCGAGCGTCCCGCGATCTAATCACGAACCGTCCCGCGAACCAATCACGAACCGTCCCGCGATCTCGTCATGATCCGTCCCGCGATCCAATCACGAACGTCCCGTGTCCTTGATCACGATCCTTCCGATCTAGTACCGAACGGACGACACCTCCGCGTTCAGCACACGTGCAGCTTGATGACGATCTCCACCGTCTTGATCCAGCAAGAGGAGGTGGAGAGGAGAGAGAGTTCACCGGCAGCCTGACGGTGCTCCAGTGATGGTGGTGGTGGAGCAATTCCGGCAGGGCTTCGCCTAAGCACTGCAGAAAACCGATCTAGAGGAGCACCGGTGGAACGGGTAGCACGTGGCCGTAAGTTGTGTCCCGTGTGCTAGCCCTGCCCCTCTATTTATATGTTGAGCCCTGGGGTCTAAACTTGGAGCAAAAACCTCTACAAGGTCGATTTTGCCCGCACAAGGTCGGTTTGGCCCGCAAGAAAAGAGTCCAACTCGGATCCCTGCAGTCCCGCGCACAAGCGGTAGTACCGCTTCACGAGCGGTAGTACCGCTTGAGCGGTAGTACCGCTTCACCAGCGGTAGTACTGCCTTACTGCTTAAGGCAACAACAAAACTTCCTTTTGCCCTTTCCAATACCTCATGGGTTTTACCCCATTGGTCCATATAAAGTGTTGTTGTACCCGAACACTTCGGTAAACATCCGGAACCCCTTCCGGTTAATTCCGGAACTCTTCCAGAGATCAAAACACTATTATCACATATATCAATCTTTATCTCCAGACTCTTTCGGAGATCCTCGTCATGTCCGGGATCGTATCCGAGACTCCGAACATCCTTCGGTCACCACCATACATAACTCTATACTACCGAAACGTCACCAAACCTTAAGTGTGCAGACCCTGCGGGTTCGAGAACTATGTAGACATGACCGAGACACCTCTACGGCCAATAACCAATGGCGGGACCTGGACGTCCACATTGGTTCCTACATATTCTACGAAGATCTTCGGTCGAACCTCTATGTCAAGGATTCAATCAATCCCGTATAACGTTCCCTTTGTTCTTCGGTATGTTACTTGCCCGAGATTCGATCGTCGGTATCTCCATACCTAGTTCAATCTCGTTACTGGCAAGTCTCTTTACTCGTTCCGTAACACGAGATCCCGCAACTAACAATTAGTCACATTGCTTGCAAGGCTCATTGTGATGTTGTATTACCGAGTGGGCCCTGAGATACCTCTCCGTTACACGGAGTAACAAATCCCAGTCTCGAT
The DNA here is from genome assembly GCA_022496015.1 of Hordeum marinum. Taxonomy (NCBI): domain Eukaryota; kingdom Viridiplantae; phylum Streptophyta; class Magnoliopsida; order Poales; family Poaceae; genus Hordeum; species Hordeum marinum. Next base: position 304,698,131 of record CM039673.1, read on the forward strand.
CCATGCCAACTCAACATACACCATCGGAGATACCTGTAGAGCACCTTTATAGTCACCCAGTTACGTTGCGACGTGTGATACACACAAGGCACTCCTCCGATATCTGTGAGTTGCATGATCTCATGGTCATAGGAACACATACTTGACATGCGGAAAACAGTAGCAATAAACTGACACGATCATATGCTACGTTTGTAGTTTGGGTCTTGTCCATCACATCATTCTCCTAATGATGTGACCCCATTATCAAATGACATCTCATGTCCATGGCTAGGAAACCTTAACCATCTTTTGATTAACGAGCTAGTCTATTAGAGGCATACTAGGGACATGGTTTTGTCTATGTATCCACACATGCATCTAAGTCTCCGATCAATACAATTGTAGCATGGATAATAAACAATTATCATGAACAAGGAAATATGATAATAACTAATTTATTATTGCCTCTAGGGCATATTTCCAACAGTCTCCCACTTGCACTAGAGTCAATAATCTAGTTCACATCACCATGTGATTCGCATTGTTATGAATCTAACACCCAACGAGTTCTGGGGCTCGATCATGCTTTGCATGTGAGAAAGGTCTTATATTCAACGGGTCTGTGATATTCAGATCCGTGTGTACTTTGCAAATCTCTAAGTCAAACCGTAGACACTGCTACCACACTCCACTTGGTACTAATTCCAAATGGCTGCTCCACTATACGTATCCAGATTGCTACTACGAGTCATCCGGATTAGTGTTAAAGCTTGCATCGATGTAACTCCTTACGAAGAACCCTTTATCATCCCCATAATCGAGAAACAATTCCTTTAGTCTTTTAGTCACCAAGGATAATGTTGACCGCTGTCTAGTGATCCACTCCTGGATCACTCTTGTACCCCTTGACGGACTCATGGCAAGGCACACACAAGTACGGTACACAACATGGCATACTATATAGAGCCTATGGCTAGAGCATAGGGGACGACTTTTGTCCTTTCTCTTTCTTCTGCCGTGGTCGAGCTTTGAGTCTCACTCAACTTCATACCCTACAAATCAGGTGAGAACTCTTTCTCTGACTGATCCATTTTGAACTCTTTCAAAATCTTTGTCAAGGTATGTACTCATTGAAAGTCTCATCAAGTCATCTTTGATCTATCTCTATAGACCTTGATGCTCAATAGGTAGTTTTATCCAGGTTTTACTTTGAAAATCACTTTCCAAACAACCGCTTATGCTTTCCAGAAATTCTACATTATTTCCGATCAACAATATGTCATCTACATATACTTATCAGAAATTCTATAGTGCTCCCACTCACTTTGTTGTAAATACAAGTTTCTCGTAAACTTCGTATAAACTCAAAAACTTTGATCAACTCATCAAAGCATATATTCCAACTCCAAGATGCTTGCTTCAGTCCATAGAAGGATCACTGAAGCTTGCTCACCTTTTAGCATCCTTAGGACTGACAAAACCTTCTGGTTGTATCACATACAACCGTTCCTCAAGTAAACCGTTAAGGAAACGATGTTTTGACATCCATTTGCCAGATTTCATAATTGAAAAATGCAGCAACTGCTAACATAATTCCAACAGACTTTAGCACCGCTACGAGTGAGAGAGTCTCATCGTAGTCAACTCCTTTGAACTTGTCACAAACATCTTTGCAACAAGTCGAGCTTTACAAATGGTGACATTTACCATCAATGTCTGTCTTCATTTTAAAGATCCATTTGTATTCAACGACCTGCTGTCCAACGAGCAAGTCTACCAAAATCTCTACTTGGTTCTCATACATGGATCTTATCTCGGATTTCATGGCCTCCAACCATTTGTCGGAATCTGGGCCCATCATCGCTTCTCCATAGTTCGTAGGTTCATCGTTGTCCAACAACATGACCTCCAAGACAGGGTTGCCGTATCGCTCAGGAGCAGTACACATCCTTGTCAACCTATGAAGTTCGATAGTAACTTGATCCTGAAGCTTCATGATCATCATCATTAACTTCCTCTTCAACTAACGTAGGCTTCACAGAAACAACATTCTGCGCTGCGCTATTCTCTGGTTGAACAAAGGTTTAACAACCTCATCAAGTTCTATCTTCCTCCCACTCAATTCTTTCGAGAGAAACTTTTCCTCGAGAAAGGATCCGTTTTAGTAACAAACACTTTGCACTTGGATCTGAGATAGAAGATTCACCCAACTGATCTCAGGGTATTCTATGAAGATGCATTTGTCCGCCTTGCGTTCGACCTCACTAGGTGAAAACATTTTCCACACAAGTGTCACATCCCCAAATATTAAGAAATGACAGCTTAGGTTTCTATCATACCATAATTCACACGGTGTCATCTCAACGGATTTAGATGGTGCCCTATTTAAAGTGAATGTAGTTGTCTCTAATGCATAACCCCAAAATTATAGTAGTAAAACGATAAGAGACATCATAGCACGCACTATGTCCAATAGAGCATAACTATGATGTTCGGACACACCATCACACTATGGTGTTCCAGGTGGCGTTTAGTTGTGAAACAACTTTCACATTGTCTTAAGTTGTATGCCAAACTCGTGACTCAGATATTCACCTCCACGATCATATCACAGTCATTTTTATCTTCTTGTCACGATGATCTTTAAACTTCACTCTAAATTTGCTTGAACCTTGCAAATGATTCAGACTTGTGTTTCATTAAGTAAATATACACTATATCTACTCAAATCATCAGTGAAGGTAAGAAAATAACGATATCCACTACACGCTACAAGACTCACTAGATTGCATACATCAACATGTATCATTTCCAATGAATCACTTGCCCGCTCCATCCAACGGGATCCTTTTAGTCATCTTGCCCAAGAGGCATGGTTCGCATGTCTCAACCGATTCGAAATCGAATGAGTCCAAATATCCATCAGCATGGAGTTTCTGTTGGAAATATGCCCTAGAGGCAATAATAAAATGGTTATTATTGTATTTCCTTGTTCATGATAATTGTCTATTGTTCATGCTATAATTGTGTTAACCGGAAACCATAATACATGTGTGAATACATAGACCACAACATGTCCCTAGTGAGCCTCTAGTTGACTAGCTCGTTGATCAATAGATGGTCACGGTTTCATGGCCATGGACATTGGATGTCGTTGATAACGGGATCACATCATTAGGAGAATGATGTGATGGACAAGACCCAATCCTAAGCATAGCACAAGATCGTGTAGTTCGTTTGCTAAAGCTTTTCAATGTCAAGTATCGTTTCCTTAGACCATGAGATTGTGTAACTCCCGGATACCGTAGGAATGCTTTGGGTGTGCCAAACGTCACAACGTAACTGGGTGGCTATAAAGGTACGCTACGGGTATCTCCGAAAGTGTCTGTTGGGTTGACACGAATCGAGACTGGGATTTGTCACTCCGTGTGACGGAGAGGTATCTCTGGGCCCACTCGGTAAGACATCATCATTATGAGCTCAATGTGACTAAGGAGTTAGTCACGGGATGATGTATTACGGAACGAGTAAAGAGACTTGCCAGTAACGAGATTGAACAAGGTATGCGGATACCGACGATCGAATCTCGGGCAAGTACCATACCGATAGACAAAGGGAATTGTATACGGGATTGATTGAATCCCCGACATCGTGGTTCATCCGATGAGATCATCGTGGAGTACGTGGGAGCCAACATGGGTATCCAGATCCCGCTGTTGGTTATTGACCGGAGAAGTGTCTCGGTCATGTCTACGTGTCTCCCGAACCCGTAGGGTCTACACACTTAAGGTTCGATGACGCTAGGGTTATAGGGAAATGGTATACGTGATTACCGAAGGTTGTTCGGAGTCCCGGATGAGATCCCAGACGTCACGAGGAGCTCCGGAATGGTCCGGAGGTAAATATTGATATATAGGAAGTCCAGTTTTGGTCACCGGAAAGTTTTCGGGCTCATCGGTAGTGTACCGAGAGTGCCGGGAGGGTGCCGGAGGACCCCCGAGAGGGGTGTGACGACCAAAGGACCTCATGGGCCCTTAGAGGAGGTGTGCCATCCCATATTGGGTCGGCCAAGACCATCTATGTGGGCCCATGTGGCTGGAGATAAGGAGATAAGGCAAAAGGGATTTAAAAGGAGGAGATCCACCTCCCTTGTGGGAGGTGGACTCTCCCTTTAATTCGGCCGGCCCTCTCCTCTTTGGAGTAGAGGCCAAGCCAGCCCTCCACGTCCCTCCACCTATATATACTTGAGGTTTTGGATGTTTTGAGATAAGATTTGATCTCTCTCTCTCTCACGGCGAAGCCCTACCTCTCTTCTTCCTCCTCCGCAGCGCTTAGGCGAAGCCCTGTCGGAATACCTTGCTACTCCACCACCACCACGCCGTCGTGCTGCTGTTGGAGCCCTCCCCAACCTCTCCTTCCTCCTTGCTGGTTCAAGGTGTTGGAGACGTCACCGGGCTGCACGTGTGTTGAACGCGGAGGTGCCGTCCGTTCGGCACTTGATCGGATCTACCGCGATCTGAATCGCTGCGAGTACGACTCCATCAACCGCGTTCTTGTAACGCTTCCGCTTAGCGATCTTCAAAGGTATGAAGATCCACTCTCCCCTTGCTCGTTGCTGGTTTCTCCATAGATGGATCTTGGTGAACGCGTAGGAAAATTTTTGATTTACTACTACGTCTCCCAACAGTTTCTTCATGCGCTTTATACCAATATGACATTTTGCGACAGTGCCACAAGTATGTGGTACTATCATTATTTAACTTTGTATCTTTTGACATCAATGTTATGAACATGTGTATTACTACGATCAAGATTTCAACAAACCATTCTCACTGGGTGCATGACCATTGAAGGTATTATTCATGTAAATAGAATAACCATTATTCTCTGACTTAAATGAACAACCGTATTGCAACTAACATGATCTAATCATGTTCATGCTCAACGCAAAACACCAAATAACATTTATTTAGGTTCGTCACTAATCCTGAAGGTAGAGAGAGCGTGCGATGTTGATCACATCAACCTTGGAAACATTTCCAACACATATCGTCACCTCACCCTTAGCTAGTTCTCCGTTTATTCCGTAGCTTTTATTTCGAGTTACTAACATTTAGCAACCGAACTGGTATCCAATACCCAGGTGCTACTAGGAGTACTAGCAAGGTACACATCAATAACTCGTATATCAAATATACTTCTGTCGATGTTGCCAGCCTTCTTATCTACCAAGTATCTAGGGTTGTTCCGCTTCAGTGACCTCTCACCTCATAATAGAAGCACTTAGTCTCGGGTTTGAGTTCAACTTTGGGTTGCTTCACTGGAGCAGCAACTGACTTGCTATCCATGAAGTTTCCCTCCTTGCTCTTGCCCTTTTCGAAACTAGTGGTTTGATTAACCATCAACACTTGATGCTCCTTCTTGATTTCTACCTTCACGGTGTCAAACATCGCGAACAGCTCAGGGATCAATACTTCTATCCCTGGTGTTTTATAGTTCATCACTAAGTTCTAGTAGCTTTAGTGACAGTGACTTGGAGAACTATATCAATCACTATCTTATCTGGAAGATCAACTCCCACTTGATTCAAGCAATTGTAGTACCCAGACAATTTGAGTACATTCTCAATGATTGAGCTATTCTCCTTCATCTTACAGGCAAAGAATCTTGTTGGAGTCTCATATCTCGCAACACAGGCACAAGCCTGAGATCACAATCTCTGCTCCTAGAACATCTCATATGTTCCGTGACGTTCAAAACGTTTCGGAGCCTCAATTCTAAGTCGTAATGCATGATGCACTAAACTATCAAGTAGTCATCGAAACGTGCCTGTCAGATGTTCACAACATCTACAGACGATGCTAGAGGGGGGTGGCGCACCGAGCGGTGCATTAAGGACATAAGCCTTCTGTGCAGCAATGAGGACAATCCTCAGATCACGGACCCAGTCCGCAATATTGCTACCAACATCATTCAACTCTATTTCTCTAGGAACATATAAAAATTTAAGGGAGCTACAACGCGAGCTAGTAATCTACAACATAATTTGCAAAGTCACTACTGACTATGTTCATGATAATAAGTTCAATTAATCATATTACTTAAGAACTCCCACTCAAATTGACATCCCTCCGATCATTCGAGTGATACATGATCCAAATTCACCAACTCAAGTCCGATCATCACGTGAGTTGAGGTGGCTGCAATGGTGAACATCATTATGTTGATCATATCTACTATATGACTCATGTTCGACCTTTCGGTCTCTTGTGTTCCGAGGCCATGTCTGTACATGCTAGGCTCGTCAAGTTTAACCCGAGTGTTCTGCACGTGCAAATCTGGCTTGCACCCGTTGCATGTGAACGTAGAGTCTATCACACCCGATCATCACGTGGTGTCTCAACACGACGAACTTTCGCAACGGTGCACACTCGGGGAGAACACAATTTATCTTGAAATTAAGCGAGGGATCACCTTATAATGCTACCATCGTCCTAAGCAAAACAAGGTGCATAAAAAGGATTAACATCACATGCAAATCATAAGTGACATGATATGGCCATGAACTTGTGTTTAAGATCTCCATCTTCAAAACACCGGCATGATCTCCATCGTCACCGGCACAACACCATGATCTCCATCATCTTGATCTCCATCAATGTGCTGCCATTGGGGTTGTGGCGCCAGCCCTGCTTCTACTTCTATTGCTATCGCTTAGCGATAAAGTAAAGCATTACATAGCGCTTAATGATTGACACGCATGTCATGCGATAATTAAAGACAACCCTATGGCTCCTGCCGGTTGCCGTACTCATCGACGTGCAAGTCGTGAAATTCTATACATCACATGATCATCTCATACATCACATATATCACATCATGTAATTGGCCATATCACATCACAACATACCCTGCAAAAACAAGTTAGACGTCCTCTAATTGTTGTTGCATGTTTTACGTGGCTGCTACGGGTATCTAGCAAGAACAATTCTCACCTACGCAAAAACCACAACGGTGATACACTAGTTGCTTTTCAACCTTCTCAAGGACCGTCTTTGTCGAATCCGATCCAACTAAAGTAGGAGAAACTGACACCCGCTAGCCATCTTTTGCAACAAGTGCAGTTGAGGGAACCGGTCTCTCGTAAGTGTATGAGTAAGGTTGGTCCAGGCCGCTTCATCCCACAATACCGTTGAACCAAAACACGACCAAGGGAGGAAGCAATCTAAGCATCAACGCCCACAAACCTTTTGCGTTCTACTCGAGATCTCATCGAACCATCAACCTAGCTCATGATGCCACCGTTGGGAAACGTTGCATGGGAAACAAAAAATTTCCTATGCACACGCAAACCTATCCATGGTGATGAGCATCTACGAGAGGGAGAGTAGATCTACGTACCCTTGTAGATCGCTAAGCGGGAAGCGTTAAGAAACGCGTTTGGTGTAGTCGTACTTCTTCGCGATCCAAATCGCCGAGCGTCCCGCGATCTAATCATGAACCGTCCCGTGAACCAATCACGAACCGTCTCGCGATCTCGTCACGATCCGTCCCACGATCCGATCACGAACGTCCCGTGGCCTTGATCACGATCCTTCCGGTCTAGTACCGAACAGACGGCACCTCCGCGTTCAGCACACGTGCAGCTTGATGACGATCTCCACCGTCTTGATCCAGCAAGAGGAGGTGGAGAGGAGAGAGAGTTCACCGGCAGCCTGACGGTGCTCCGGTGATGGTGGTGGTGGAGCAATTCCGGCAGGGCTTCGCCTAAGCACCGGTGAAACGGGTAGCACGTGGCCGTAAGTTGTGTCCCGTGTGCTAGCCCTACCCTTCTATTTATATGTTGAGCCCTGGGGTCTAAACTTGGAGAAAAAACCTCTACAAGGTCGATTTTGCCCGCACAAGGTCGGTTTGGCCCGCAAGAAAAGAGTCCAACTCGGATCCCTGCAGTCCCGCGCACAAGCGGTAGTACCGGTTCACGGGCGGTAGTACCGCTTGAGCGGTAGTACCGCTTCACAAGCGGTAGTACTGCCTTACTGCTTAAGGCAACAGCAAAACTTCCTTTTGCCCTTTCCAATACCTCGTGGGTTTTACCCCATTGGTCCATATAAAGTGTTGCTGTACCCGAACACTTCGGTAAACATCCGGAACCCCTTCCGGTTAATTCTGGAACTCTTCCAGAGATCAAAACACTATTATCACATATATCAATCTTTATCTCTAGACTCTTCCGGAGATCCTCGTCATGTCTGGGATCGTATCCGAGACTCCGAACATCCTTCGGTCACCACCATACATAACTCTATACTACCGAAACGTCACCAAACCTTAAGTGTGCAGACCCTGCGGGTTCGAGAACTATGTAGACATGACCGAGACACCTCTACGGCCAATAACCAATGGCGGGACCTGGACGTCCACATTGGTTCCTACATATTCTACGAAGATCTAGCGGTCGAACCTCTATGTCAAGGATTCAGTCAATCCCGTATAACGTTCCCTTTGTTCTTCGGTATGTTACTTGCCCGAGATTCGATCGTCGGTATCTCCATACCTAGTTCAATCTCGTTACTGGCAAGTCTCTTTACTCGTTCTGTAGCACAAGATCCCGCAACTAACAATTAGTCACATTGCTTGCAAGGCTCATTGTGATGTTGTATTACCGAGTGGGCCCTGAGATACCTCTCCGTCACACGGAGTAACAAATCCCAGTCTCGATCCATGCCAACTCAACAGACACCATCGGAGATACCTGTAGAGCACCTTTATAGTCACCTAGTTATGTTGCGACGTTTGATACACACAAGGCACTCCTCCGATATCTGTGAGTTGCATGATCTCATGGTCATAGGAACACATACTTGACATGCGGAAAACAGTAGCAATAAACTGACACGATCATATGCTACGTTTGTAGTTTGGGTCTTGTCCATCACATCATTCTCCTAATGATGTGACCCCGTTATCAAATGACATCTCATGTCCATGGCTAGGAAACCTTAACCATCTTTTGATCAACGAGCTAGTCTATTAGAGGCATACTAGGGACATGGTTTTGTCTATGTATCCACACATGCATCTAAGTCTCCGATCAATACAATTATAGCATGGATAATAAACAATTATCATGAACAAGGAAATATGATAATAACTAATTTATTATTGCCTCTAGGGCATATTTCCAACACAATTGGTGGCGGACAGAAGAAATTTCCTCCCGAAATCAAAACAGTGAATATGATATACGCCACCCATATACCTAAGAAGGAGAGTAAGTGCACCCTTCGGGAGGTCTACGCCGTGGAACCTGTAGCCCCGAAGTACAACCCATGGTCGGCATACCCGATCACTTTTGATCGGCGCGATCACCCGACCAGTATTCGTCACGGGGGTTCAGCGGCCCTCATCCTAGACCCCATTATAGACGGGTATCACCTCACGAAAGTCCTAATGGAGGGAGGAAGTATCCTTAACCTGATTTACTCGGATATGGTGAAAAAGATGGGCATAGATCCGTCAAGGATCAAACCCAGTAGCACTACCTTTAAAGGAGTGATCCCAGGTGTTGAGACCCGATGTACAAGTTTCGTAACCCTGGAGGTTGTGTTCGGCTCGCCCGGTAACTTCCGTAGCAAAGAGTTGATCTTCGACATTATGCCCTTCTGTAGCGGCTATCACACGCTGCTTGGTCGGATAGCGTTCTCTCGTTTCAACGCAGTCCCACATTACGCATACCTCAAGCTCAAGATGTCGGGCCCCAAGGGGGTCATTACTGTTAACGACAATACAGAGCATTTCCTTAGAACTGAGGAACATGCGTTGGCCTCGGCGGCCGAATTTAGTTACAAAGATGATCGGCATGTTCCGACATCCCCCGTAAAGGCACGTAAGGCTAGGAAGCGAATTCGGCTCCAGACCGAAAACTCAGTTCCTTTCTCCTCCCCTCAATAGGGACTCGCCCCCACCACACAACCCTAACACCAGCAAAGTACGTGCCAATGAAGCATAACGTCGCACTTAAAATCCCATGGGTAGTGGTGGGGAAATAAAGATGGGTACCCGACTGACCCGAACTTCTATCCTCGACATGTCTTTGGACAATATGTAGGTACTCCTAAACAGCCTGCCTATGGCATAAATCTCACCCACGGTTCAGCGGCTTCTCGAGACCATTTTCATAAGATCCGTTCGCCGAACACCATCACCCATTAAGGTGTTGGAAATATGCCCTAGAGGCAATAATAAATTAGTTATTATCATATTTCCTTGTTCATGATAATCGTTTATTATCCATGCTATGATTGTATTGATCGGAGACTTAAATGCATGTGTGGATACATAGACAAAACCATGTCCCTAGTATGCCTCTAATGGACTAGCTCGTTGATCAAAGGATGGTTAAGGTTTCCTAGCCATGTACATGAGATGTCATTTGATAACGGGATCACATCATTAGGAGAATGATGTGATGGATAAGACCCAAACTACAAACATAGCATATGATCGTGTCAGTTTATTGCTACTGTTTTCTGCATGTCAAGTATATGTTCCTATGACCATGAGATCATGCAACTCACGGATATCGGAGGAGTGCCTTGTGTGTATCAAAGGTCGCAACGTAACTGGGTGACTATAAAGGTGCTCTACAGGTATCTCCGATGGTGTCTGTTGAGTTGGCATGGATCGAGACTGGGATTTGTTACTCCGTGTGACGGAGAGGTATCTCAGGGCCCACTCGGTAATACAACATCACAATGAGCCTTGCAAGCAATGTGACTAATTTTTAGTTGCGGGATCTTGTATTATGGAACGAGTAAAGAGACTTTCCGGTAACGAGGTTGAACTAGGTATGGAGATACCGACGATCGAATCTCGGGCAAGTAACATACCGAAGAACAAAGGGAACGTTATACGGGATTAACTAAATCCTTGACATAGAGGTTCGACCGATAAAGATCTTCGTAGAATATGTAGGAACCAATGTGGACGTCCAGGTCCCGCCATTGGTTATTGACTGTAGAGGTGTCTCGGTCATGTCTACATAGTTCTCGAACCCGCAGGGTCTGCACACTTAAGGTTCAGTGACGTTTCGGTAGTGTAGAGTTATGTATGGTGGTGACCGAAGGTTGTTCGGAGTCCCGGATGAGATCCCGGACGTCACGAGGAGCTCCGGAATGGTCCGGAGGTAAAGATTCATATATAGGAAGTCCCGGTTTGGTTTCCGGAAAAGTTTCGGGCTCATCGGTAGTGTACCGGGAGTATCGGTAGTGTACCGGGAGTGCCGGTAGTGTACCGGGGGACCTCCCGGAGGGGTATTTCGACCCAAGAGGTCCATGGGCTGTGGAAGAATAATAACCAGCCCTTAGTGGGCTGGGAAAACAGCCACAAAGGCCCATGGCGCAGGAGAGAAAGTCCTAAAGCAAAAAGTGGAAAATCAGCCAATAGGAGGCAATCCTACTCCAACTAGGATTGGAGGTGAAGTAGGATTGCTCCCACCTCCTATTTCGGCCGACCCAAAGGCCTTGGCTGCCTCTCCTCTCCTCTCCTCCTATATATACTAGTGGATTGGGTGGTTTTTAGACAGAATTTCCGGCCACGTGCTACCCGTTTCACCGGTGCACAGTTTCTCCTCTAGATCGGTTTTCCGCAGCGCTTAGGCGAAGCCCTGCCGGAATTGCTCCACCACCATCACCGGAGCGCCATCACGCTGCCGGTGAACTCTCTCTCCTATCCACCTCCTCTTGCTGGATCAAGACGGTGGAGATCGTCATCAAGCTGCACGTGTGCTGAACGCGGAGGTGCCGTCCGTTCGGCGCTAGATCGGAAGGACCGTGATCGAGATCGCGAGACAGTTCGTGATGAGATCGCGGAACGGATCGTGATGAGTTCGCGCGACAGATCGTGATCAAGATCGTGAGACGGATCGTGATGAGATCGCGGGACGGATCGTGATGAGTTCACGGGACGGATCGTGATTGGATCGCGGGACGGATCGTGATGAGATCGCGGGACGCTCGGCGATTTGGATCGCGAAGATGTTCGACTACACCAACCGCGTTTCTTAACGCTTCCCGCTTAGCGATCTACAAGGGTATGTAGATCCACTCTCCCTCTCGTAGATGCTCATCACCATGGATAGGTTTGCGTGTGCGTAGGAAATTTTTTGTTTCCCATGCGACGTTCCCCAACAGTGGCATCATGAGCTAGGTTGATGGTTCGATGAGATCTCGAGTAGAACACAAAAGGTTTGTGGGCGTTGATGCTTAGATTGCTTCCTCCCTTGGTCGTATTTTGGTTCAGCGGGATTGTGAGATGAAGCGGCCCGGACCAACATTACTCGTACGCTTACGAGAGACCGGTTCCCTCGACGCAACTTGTTGCCTAGATGGTTTGCGGGTGACAGTTTCTCTCACTTTAGTTGGATCGGATTCGACAAAGGCGGTCCTTGAGAAGGTTGAAAAGCAAACTAGTGTATCACCGTTGTGGTTTATGCGTAGGTGAGAATCGTTCTTGCTAGATACCCATAGCAGCCACGTAAAATATGCAACAACAATTAGAGGACGTCTAACTTGTTTTTGCAGGGTATGTTGTGATGTGATATGGCCAATTACATGATGAGATATATGTGATGTATGAGATGATCATGTGATGTATAGATTATCATGACTTGCATGTCGATGAGTACGGCAACCGGCAGGAGCCATAGGGTTGTCTTTAATTATTGTATGACCTGCGTGTCAATCATTAAGCGCTATGTAATGCTTTACTTTATCGCTACGGTAGCAATAGTAGTAGAAGCATGTAGGGCGTGACAACCCCGATGGCGACACGTTGATGGAGATCATGGTGTCGTGCCGGTGACGATGGAGATCATGCCGGTGCTTTCTAGATGGAGATCAAAAGCACAAGTTCATGGCCATATCATGTCACTTATGATTTGCATGTGATGTTAATCCTTTTTATGCACCTTGTTTTGCTTAGGATGACGGTAGCATTATAAGGTGATCCCTCACTTAATTTCAAGATAAATTGTGTTCTCCCCGAGTGTGCACCGTTGCGAAAGTTCGTCGTGTTGAGACACCACGTGATGATCGGGTGTGATAGACTCTACGTTCACATACAACGGGTGCAAGCCAGATTTGCACGCGCAGAACACTCGGGTTAAACTTGACGAGCCTAGCATGTACAGACATGGCCTCGGAACACAAGAGACCGAAAGGTCGAGCATGAGTCATATAGTGGATATGATCAACATAATGATGTTCACCATTGAAGCCACCTTAACTCACGTGATGATCGGACTTGAGTTGGTGAATTTGGATCATGTATCACTCGAATGACACGAGGGATGTAAATTTGAGTGGGAGTTCTTAAGTAATATGATTAATTGAACTCATTATCATGAACATAGTCAAAGTGTCTTTGCAAATTATGTTGTAGATTACTACCTCGCGCTGTAGCTCCCTTGTATTTTTATATGTTCCTAGAGAAATAGAGTTGAAAGATGTTGGTAGCAATATTGCGGACTGGGTCCGTGATCTGAGGATTGTCCTCATTGCTGCACAGAAGGCTTATGTCCTTAATGCACCGCTCGGTGCGCCACCCCCTCTAGCGTCGTCTATAGATGTTGTGAACATCTGACAGGCACGTTTCGATGACTACTTGATAGTTTAGTGCGTCATGCATTACGGCTTAGAATTGAGGCTCGGAAACGTTTTGAGCGTCACGGAACATATGAGATGTTCTAGGAGCAGAGATTGTGATCTCAGGCTCGTGCCTGTGTTGCGAGATATGAGATCTCCAACAAGATTCTTTGGCTGTAAGATGAAGGAGAATAGCTCAATCGTTGAGCATGTACTCAGATTGTCTGGGTACTACAATCGCTTGAATCAAGTGGGAGTTGATCTTCCAGATAAGATAGTGATTGATATAGTTCTCCAAGTCACTGTCACTAAAGCTACTAGAACTTAGTGATGAACTATAAAACACCAGGGATAGAAGTATTGATCCCTGAGCTGTTCGCGATGTTTGACACCGCGAAGGTAGAAATCAAGAAGGAGCATCAAGTGTTGATGGTTAATCAAACCACTAGTTTCGAAAAGGGCAAGAGCAAGGAGGGAAACTTCATGGATAGCAAGTCAGTTGCTGCTCCAGTGAAGCAACCCAAAGTTGAACTCAAACCCGAGACTAAGTGCTTCTATTATGAGGTGAGAGGTCGGTGAAGCGGAACAACCCTAGATACTTGGTAGATAAGAAGGCTGGCAACATCGACAGAAGTATATTTGATATACGAGTTATTGATGTGTACCTTGCTAGTACTCTTAGTAGCACCTGGGTATTGGATACCGGTTCGGTTGCTAAATGTTAGTAACTCGAAATAAAAGCTACGGAATAAACGGAGAACTAGCTAAGGGTGAGGTGACGATATGTGTTGGAAGTGTTTCCAAGGTTGATGTGATCAACATCGCACGCTCTCTCTACCTTCAGGATTAGTGACGAACCTAAATAAATGTTATTTGGTGTTTTGCGTTGAGCATGAACATGATTAGATCATGTTTATTGCAATACGGTTATTCATTTAAGTTAGAGAATAATGGTTATTCTGTTTACATGAATAATACCTTCAATGGTCATGCACCCAGTGAGAATGGTTTGTTGAAATCTTGATCGTAGTATTACACATGTTCATAACATTGATGTCAAAAGACACAAAGTTAATAATGATAGTACCACATACTTGTGGCACTGCCGCTAAATGTCATATTGGTATAAAGCGCATGTAGAAACTCCATGCTGATGGATATTTGGACTCATTCAATTTCGAATCGGTTGAGACATGCGAACCATGCCTCTTGGGCAAGATGACTAAAGGACCCCGTTGGATGGAGCGGGCAAGTGATTCATTGGAAATGATACATGTTGATGTATGCAATCTAGTGAGTCTTGTAGCGTGCAGTGGATATCGTTATTTTCTTACCTTCACTGATGATTTGAGTAGATATAGTGTATATTTACTTAATGAAACACAAGTCTGAATCGTTTGAAAGGTTCAAGCAAATTCAGAGTGAAGTTTAAAGATCATCGTGACAAGAAGATAAAAATGACTACGATATGATCGTGGAGGTGAATATCTGAGTCACGAGTTTGGCATACAACTTAAGACAATGTGAAAGTTGTTTCACAACTAAACGCCACCTGGAACACCATAGTGTGATGGTGTGTCCGAACATCATAGTTATGCTCTATTGGACATGGTGCGTAATATGATGTCTCTTATCGTTTTACTACTATAATTTTTGGGGTTATGCATTAGAGACAACTACATTCACTTTAAATAGGGCATCATCTAAATCCGTTGAGATGACACCGTGTGAATTATGGTTTGATAGAAACCTAAGCTGTCATTTCTTAATGTTTGGGGCTGCGATGCTTGTGTGGAAAATGTTTTCACATAATAAGCTAGAACCCAAAGCGGACAAATGTATCTTCATAGAATACCCTAAGAATAGATGGGTATGCCTTCTATCTCAGATCCGACTGCAAAGTGTTTGTTGCTAGAACTGGGTCCTTTCTCGAGAAAAAGTTTCTCTCGAAAGAATTGAGTGGGAGGAAGATAGAACTTGATGAGGTTGTTGAACCTTTGTTCAACCAGAGAGTAGCGCAGCGCAGAAAGATGTTTCTGTGAAGCCTACGTTAGTTGAAGAGGCTATCACACCCGACCAGTATTCGTCACGGGGGTTCAGCGGCCCTCATCCTAGACCCCATTATAGACGGGTATCACCTCACGAAAGTCCTAATGGAGGGAGGAAGTATCCTTAACCTGATTTACTCGGATATGGTGAAAAAGATGGGCATAGATCCGTCAAGGATCAAACCCAGTAGCACTACCTTTAAAGGAGTGATCCCAGGTGTTGAGACCCGATGTACAAGTTTCGTAACCCTGGAGGTTGTGTTCGGCTCGCCCGGTAACTTCCGTAGCAAAGAGTTGATCTTCGACATTATGCCCTTCTGTAGCGGCTATCACACGCTGCTTGGTCGGATAGCGTTCTCTCGTTTCAACGCAGTCCCACATTACGCATACCTCAAGCTCAAGATGTCGGGCCCCAAGGGGGTCATTACTGTTAACGACAATACAGAGCATTTCCTTAGAACTGAGGAACATGCGTTGGCCTCGGCGGCCGAATTTAGTTACAAAGATGATCGGCATGTTCCGACATCCCCCGTAAAGGCACGTAAGGCTAGGAAGCGAGTTCGGCTCCAGACCGAAAACTCAGTTCCTTTCTCCTCCCCTCAATAGGGACTCGCCCCCACCACACAACCCTAACACCAGCAAAGTACGTGCCAATGAAGCATAACGTCGCACTTAAAATCCCATGGGTAGTGGTGGGGAAATAAAGATGGGTACCCGACTGACCCGAACTTCTATCCTCGACATGTCTTTGGACAATATGTAGGTACTCCTAAACAGCCTGCCTATGGCGTAAATCTCACCCACGGTTCAGCGGCTTCTCGAGACCATTTTCATAAGATCCGTTCGCCGAACACCATCACCCATTAAGGTGTTGGAAATATGCCCTAGAGGCAATAATAAATTAGTTATTATCATATTTCCTTGTTCATGATAATCGTTTATTATCCATGCTATGATTGTATTGATCGGAGACTTAAATGCATGTGTGGATACATAGACAAAACCATGTCCCTAGTATGCCTCTAATGGACTAGCTCGTTGATCAAAGGATGGTTAAGGTTTCCTAGCCATGTACATGAGATGTCATTTGATAACGGGATCACATCATTAGGAGAATGATGTGATGGATAAGACCCAAACTACAAACATAGCATATGATCGTGTCAGTTTATTGCTACTGTTTTCTGCATGTCAAGTATATGTTCCTATGACCATGAGATCATGCAACTCACGGATATCGGAGGAGTGCCTTGTGTGTATCAAAGGTCGCAACGTAACTGGGTGACTATAAAGGTGCTCTACAGGTATCTCCGATGGTGTCTGTTGAGTTGGCATGGATCGAGACTGGGATTTGTTACTCCGTGTGACGGAGAGGTATCTCAGGGCCCACTCGGTAATACAACATCACAATGAGCCTTGCAAGCAATGTGACTAATTTTTAGTTGCGGGATCTTGTATTATGGAACGAGTAAAGAGACTTTCCGGTAACGAGGTTGAACTAGGTATGGAGATACCGACGATCGAATCTCGGGCAAGTAACATACCGAAGAACAAAGGGAACGTTATACGGGATTAACTAAATCCTTGACATAGAGGTTCGACCGATAAAGATCTTCGTAGAATATGTAGGAACCAATGTGGACGTCCAGGTCCCGCCATTGGTTATTGACTGTAGAGGTGTCTCGGTCATGTCTACATAGTTCTCGAACCCGCAGGGTCTGCACACTTAAGGTTCAGTGACGTTTCGGTAGTGTAGAGTTATGTATGGTGGTGACCGAAGGTTGTTCTGAGTCCCGGATGAGATCCCGGACGTCACGAGGAGCTCCGGAATGGTCCGGAGGTAAAGATTCATATATAGGAAGTCCCGGTTTGGTTTCCGGAAAAGTTTCGGGCTCATCGGTAGTGTACCGGGAGTATCGGTAGTGTACCGGGAGTGCCGGGAGTGTACCGGGGGACCTCCCGGAGGGGTATTTCGACCCAAGAGGTCCATGGGCTGTGGAAGAATAATAACCATCCCTTATTGGGCTGGGAAAACAGCCACAAAGGCCCATGGCGCAGGAGAGAAAGTCCTAAAGCAAAAAGTGGAAAATCAGCCAATAGGAGGCAATCCTACTCCAACTAGGATTGGAGGTGAAGTAGGATTGCTCCCACCTCCTATTTCGGCCGACCCAAAGGCCTTGGATGCCTCTCCTCTCCTCTCCTCCTATATATACTAGTGGATTGGGTGGTTTTTAGACAGAATTTCCGGCCACGTGCTACCCGTTTCACCGGTGCACAGTTTCTCCTCTAGATCGGTTTTCCGCAGCGCTTAGGCGAAGCCCTGCCGGAATTGCTCCACCACCATCACCGGAGCGCCATCACGCTGCCGGTGAACTCTCTCTCCTATCCACCTCCTCTTGCTGGATCAAGACGGTGGAGATCGTCATCAAGCTGCACGTGTGCTGAACGCGGAGGTGTCGTCCGTTCGGCGCTAGATCGGAAGGACCGTGATCGAGATCGCGAGACAGTTCGTGATGAGATCGCGGAACGGATCGTGATGAGTTCGCGCGACAGATCGTGATCAAGATCATGAGACGGATCGTGATGAGATCGCGGGACGGATCGTGATGAGTTCACGGGACGGATCGTGATTGGATCGCGGGACGGATCGTGATGAGATCGCGGGACGCTCGGCGATTTGGATCGCGAAGATGTTCGACTACACCAACCGCGTTTCTTAACGCTTCCCGCTTAGCGATATACAAGGGTATGTAGATCCACTCTCCCTCTCGTAGATGCTCATCACCATGGATAGGTTTGCGTGTGCGTAGGAAATTTTTTGTTTCCCATGCGACGTTCCCCAACATAAGGTGCATCTAAGAGCAGGAGTCAACTAGCAACGGGGCATATCGAGGACGTCAGGTTATCAATCGAAGATCCCGGGTACAACCACTCATGTATAATTTCTCTCTGAAATACCTGTAAACAGTTGCTTTGACAATCCGAACTATAAGAGTTGTTGAGGAAAATATAAACTGTGTGGCACAAGTATGCCTCATATGCCCTTTTCGGCGCATGTTTTCACTTCTCCCCCTCTTCTCGTGAACTTGTTCGGTATATTGCGAGGCAACCGGCTAATAGACTGGGGGCTCAACTTTAATAACAAATCGCCTTATGCATGTTTTATTTTGCGTCTGGTGTCTTGGCGTTCACTTTATATGCATCGGTTCCGAACTATGTCTTGGGTCAATAGTTGGGTTGTCCGGCTCCTGTGCTTGCCCCTTTATGTTCCGCTCGTTCGGCTAAAAGGGCAAAGGGAGCAACCCTGCGATTGCGCTTCCGGATAGTATGGTCAAGTGCCTCAGGGGAGAAAGTCGAAAACTGACTGTCATAGTATGCGAGATTTGATCTGTGAATCCGAGCTGGAAGTATTATACTTCAATCCTTGTAAGTGGTTATTCCGTGTTATACGAGGAATTTTCTCTTTATGCAAAACTTGTGATAGTGGCTTTGGCCACGGTTCATCCGAACATCACAACACTTCGGTAGCTAATCGTACACTTCCCGTAGTCCTTTTCGCAACCCTATGGCAAAGCGAAAGAAATAAAGCACTATAGTCTGGTTGCCTAGTCTACCACACTTTACCACCTTCGGGTTCTGATAACTCGTCTAAGGAACATAATGCATTGGCATAGACACCCCATATAGTATCTAAATGGGGGCTGAAGTCGACGACTCACATCTTTCAGTATTAAATGGCCACACATAAGTTATAAAGGAATGCAAACCATACAAGAACAATAACTTATATCATCAAAAGTTTGGACAAGTCTTCGGATGCGTTATAGTTCATTCAAATAAATTATCGCCCGGACATTGGGACGCTATCACCCGAGCACTCTCCATCACTCCATCAAAGTATAGCTCGGGGCGTCTATGCTTCTTTCCAGGAGGCGGCAGGGCGGTGGCTACCTTCATCGGATCTAGCCCCGTCCAGTGCACCTTTGCTCTTGCAAGGGCCATTCAGACTCCCTCGATGCAGGAGGAGCGCTTGACGGTGTCGAGGCTGGGCGAAGCAGCAATTAACTTCAGCACCAGGCCAAAGTAGCTGCCTGGAAGCGGCTCGCCGGGCCATAGGTGGATGCAGAGGTCCTTCATGGCCGGCTCTGCCATCTGGTGAAGCTCCATCAGCTTCTTCAGCTGCTCCACAAGAAGAGGAGAGCGCTCGGGGGCTTCAAACTGCGCCCAAAACAACCGAGCTTGGTCTCCTTCTTCCCTTGAGGCGAAGTGCTGATTGGCGTCTGCCACGCTCTTCTGGAGATTGGAGGAGGCGGCTGAGGAACGCCACACCTGGGTAAGCAATTGGAATTTGCTATCCCCAAAGACGCACTATAGTAAGTATGACTTACCATCTGTTATGCCCTTCGCTTGGTGGACTTGCTCCTCGTAGAACTGTCTGTCCACCTGCTCTTTCTGAAGTTCGGTCTTCAGAGTGGATAGTTCGGCCTCGCTCTCCTTGCCTTCTTCTCAAGGGCCTCGCACTTTTTGCTGGCATCCTTGAGCTCATCCTGGACCTCCTCCACACGAGCCTCATGCTTATCGCTGGTGGCTCGTAGGGCGGAGAGTGCAGTTGCCACCTCGTTGGCCGCAACCCTCTCAACGACCGCTTCATCCTTGGCACGTTGAAGCTCGGCCTTGAGCTTTTCCATCTCCTTCGACGAGGCTGCAAAAATGTTAAACTATATGACAACGCGCATCGACAGTGTTTGGGCAAAGGTATTCGGATTTTATTCAGACTTACCCCGTGCCTCGTCGAACCTTTTGTTGAGGGCTTCAACTTCATTCTCGGAGCGTTTTAGCTTCCAATTCAGCTCCTCCAGCTCGGCGCTATTTATCGCCGCCGCTGACGACTACGCCTACAGTACACATACAATGGACATATTACATGGGTTTCCAACCCCCGCATTGTCATCAATCCGATCATATGTAGGACCTTGTTAAGGGATACCCTAACATGCTAGACACTTAAAGTGTATCTAGTCCGGCATCGGATACATGATTGACCCCTAGGTAAGTTTTTTCAAACTCACCTAGGGCTCGGGGCTATCGTATGTACAATGGAAATAAATAAAACCTTTGCAAATAAAAGTATCTGGTGACTTACTTGAAACCCCGTTAGGAGACCTTTGAAGCCCTCCTTCAGTCCATTCTCAACAGACTGGATGCTCTTTAATACTGAACCCTCCCAGAGACGGAGGCGCTCGGCAGAGCCTCCTCCATCACCGGCCACCCATTGGTCGGCGGTGCCGGAGGTGATCAGATAACCTGATCACCGACCGGGGTTTGAACTGGTACCTTCGGAGGCGTGGAGCGCTTCGAGTATGCCCTTGGAGGGGAATGAGCAGCCGCTTGTCTGGCCTCCTCAGTGTCCGGGCAGGGTACCTCCCCCGGTCTTCGGTGACCGAGGCATTAGCCTTGGCCATTATGTCATCTCCCCCGCCGTCGGTGCCAGGCTCCATAGGAGCATGTTGGGATGACACCTCCATGGTGTCCTTCGCAGCGCCAGGGGTGGCGGGATGCGAGGCATTCCCGCTCTTCGCTAGCTCGGCGGGCGGGGTCTTCCCGTCCGATATTTGATCGGTGGGAAGAACGCGCGGGGGGCTGCAAAATCGATAAGCACCTGCGTGTTAATAAACTTTAAACCTATTGAAAAATGAGAAAGGGGCCTTCGGATTCTAACCTTCAGGCGGGGGGCTTGACCCTGAGGCTCCTTCACGGAGCCACCTCGAGGTCATCGGACTCAGTGTCCGAGTCCGAGCTGTCGTCGGACACGACCACCTGTGCCCCGTGCGCTCTCTTCTGGGCAGGAGGTGGCACCTCCTTTGGGGCATCCGATGACGCCGCCCTCTTTCTTGCGAGGGGGAACTACCCTCCCCTAAACTTTGTCCCTCTCGTCCTCCTCCTCCTCTTCCTCTTCCTCCCCCTCCTCGTGCTCCTCTTGATTTGAGGAGGCGTTCGTCTCCCCGAACGCAGTCTCTGACCGGTCCCTGATGCAAAGGCCGGTCCAGCCTGGGTTCTTCTTCTCCTCCTTCTTCTCGGGGGGCCTTGTATGGCTTCACCACGAGCATCGCCACTAACAGACCGGACCTGGCATCTTCGGGCTGGGGTGCTGGACTATTAATAGTCGCGGCCTTCTTCAGCCATGACTGCAGAGGGTGGTCGAAGGGAGTGTCATAAGTCTTCTTTATGGAAAATGAAGCCTGGCTAGCAAAGTTAATGCCATACCTCGGAGGCGGGCCTATTAGCATGAAGGCCTTTGTCTTCTTCTTCGGATGGCCAGCTCTTTTGTGATTTGAAGAGCGCCTTCCACAACTTCTCCCGCGTAGTGCAGAAGAGATTCTTGATCGTGGGCACGTCATTGAGCTGACGGGCCCACAAGGGAGTATCCCAACATTGGCAAGGGTGGATGCCTCTTCGGAGCATGATCTGGACCACATCGGTCAGGGTAAGGCCCTTCTCGACCTTGGTGGTAATACGCTTCTACAGGTCACCCACCTCCTTGCTCGATCCCCGGCTGAGGCCCTTTTCGAGCCATGAGGCTAATTGGGCAGGGGGACCAGATCTGAATGGGGCAGGGGGATCTGACCTTCTTCTTGTGGTTCGGTGATGTAGAACCACTCCTTCTGCCATACCTTGATGGTATCGATGAATGTACCGGACAACCACACAACACGGGTGAGCTTGCCGATGACAACTCCGCCACAATCCGCGTGCTTGCCGCCGACACACTTCGGCTTGACATTGAATACTTTGAGCCAGAGCCCAAAGTGTGGCTCGACCCGAAGGAACGCCTCGCAGATAAGGATGAAAGCCGGTATGTGCATAAATGAATTTGGTGGGAGGTCGTTGAAGTCCAGACCGTAGAAGAACATCAAACCCCTAACGAAGGGGTGGAGCGGAAAGCTCAGTCCCCGTATGAAGTGAGGGATGAAGACCACCCTTTCGCCTGCCTTGGGGGTGGGGATCACTTGATCCTTCTCCGGTGCGCGATGCGGGATGTTGGCGGAGAGGTATCCAACCATCTTGAGGTCCTAGATGTCCTTATCGGTCACCGTGGAGGCCTCCCACTTGCCGTTGGAGACGGAACCCGCCATTGGTGAGCTCGGAGGTGGGTGGCAAAGGTTTAGATATGGGCGTTGGAGGCTCAGAGGAAGGGATAGCAGCAGAAGCAGATGGGGAGCGTGAATAGCCACGGGTTTTTTCTTCCCCTTTTATGAGGCTTATCGTTTGAGCCCCCTTAGCCGCGCCGCGAATCCCTCCACTTCCCGAGACGCGTACACAGTTGCGCACGCATGATTAAACATATCATGTGTGAAACGGAGCACGATTTGTGCACTGATAGATCGTGCTGATGAAACGACCTCGAACCACGCATCAAGTTCCTGTAACTGGCCTAGCGGTCGTGGTGGGTCGTGAACTTTTGCCAGAGAGGTTGTCAGGGAATGTTATCTCCCCCCAGACGTTTGACCTTCAAAGCCAACTTAGTTCACAGTATTCGGACGTGCCGCTATTCGGAAGCTATTTGTCTCGGAGGCCGAACTTTGTTCGGTGAAAGGAACTTACCTCGTAAGCCGAAGACTTTGTTCGTGAAGCAATTGAAGTTGAAGACCCTTGGTGTTGGAGGCAATTTTGGGGGCTACTAAGGGAGTCCTGGATTAAGGGGTCCATGGGAAGCCGGCCTATTCTTACGGGCCGGACTATATGGGCTACTTACCCAACACATGAATATTTGAAGTCCCAGTCTCCAAGATGGAAGCTTCGGGAAGCACGGCTTGCACTCCACGTTTGATGTAGCGAATAGGCATGTTTATCTCTTCGGCATGTAACCGACCATGTGTAAACCCTAGGCATCCTCGACGTCTATATAAGCCGGAGGATTTTAGGGTATAAGGACAAAACAACTTGTCTAGGGTTAGCTATTCGATATCGAGGTAGATCAACTATACCCCATATCATCAATACAACCAAGCAGGACGTAGGGTATTACCTCCATAGGAGGGCCCGAACCTGGGTAAATTTGTGTCCCTTTCGTCTCTTGTTACCATTGATTCTAGTCTCACAGTTCGGGACCCCTTACCCGAGATCCACCGGTTTTGACACCGACACAAGCCCCGGCCGAGGTTAGCACCCCAGCCCTTCATGAACTATCTAGCTCGCTTGGCACAGAAGTGCCAATGGTCCACCACCGAGGTAGATCGGTGAGGTTCGCTTCTAGCTTCTGTCCACCTTGTGCGGACCGCATCAGCGAAGCCCTCCTAGTTGAGCCAGAAGGTCTCGAAGCGGAACCACGGAGGCGAAGGTGGGCGGTCATCCTCAAAGGCGAGGAGAAGCGGGACATGGTCCGAGCCGATGTGGGTGATAGCCCAGAGTGGGCTAGGGGGCACCAGACATCCCACTCAGGGGATACCAGGACGCGGTTAATCACGTAGCACATCGGGGTGGCCTGGCGATTGGTCCACGTACACCGTGCGCCCACCTGCTCTAGCTCACGGAGGCCAAGCTCGACAATGCAGTCATTGAACATCTGCATCCTGGGGAAGTTGACTAGGTCGTTGTTCTTATCCTCCGCAAAGCGGATGAGGTTGAAATCAGCGCCAACCACCACCGGCAGGGAAGCTGCCGAGACCTTCCTCCTAAGCTCTGCAAGGAAGGTTGCAGACCGGCGGTGGTCCACCGATCCATACACTATGATGATCTCCCATTTGAAGTTGATAGCGCGCTCAAAGATTTCCATACTGACATAGAACTCGCCCCGGTCCATGCTCCCTACCTCAAAGGAGGCATCCTTGACACCGAGAAGGATGCCTCCTGAATGGCCGACACTCCCACTAGAAGGGAGCCAGTGCCAGGCGAACAGGTGGGTACTAAGGCGCTCTAGTTCTGATAAAGAGAACTCAGTGCGCATCGTCTCTCGAATTGCCACTATGTCAATCCGTTCATCTCTCATGTACTCGATGAGTTGGCGGCGACGACCATCGTGACCGAAGTGCGGATATTCCAGAAGAGTGTCCGCATCAGGGCGCCATCGGGGGGCTGCTTGACCCCAGGACACGGGATGCACTCTAAGCGCGTAGCGCAGCAGTACGGGAACGAGTGCGGCCCCCGATGTCTGCAGCCGCGGCAGGCGGCTGCATGGTAGGAGGGGGCACATCAGGGACAGAGGGCGAGGGGGCAGCTAGGCGAGCACGTGTCTCGGCCAACCGTCCATCCAGAATTTCGCGAGCGCGAATCGCAGTGATACGAAAATCCCCTAGGATCTACCTCCCCTCTGAAAACAATCGCCGAGTCCGCTGCGACCTTCGCTAGGCAGCTAAGCGAAGCGGACTCGAGAGCGGAAAAAGAACATGTGGAAGAACTAGCTGGAATGACTGGACTACCTGGCTCGAGGTTGCGAGCAACCGCCCGCAGCTCATTACGCTTCGGGATGGGCAGGGCGGGGCTTCCAGGGGAGGGCCGCATCGATACGGGCGCTGCGATGGGTCAAGACCACCAAAGTCGAGGTAGACCTGCCCCTTAGGGAGTACGCGGCCGTGCACGACGGGTGGGGGTGAGCCGTCAGTGGAGTGGTCACCATCGAAGGGCCCACCACCAAAGCAGCAGGTGGGGTGAAGGGGAAGGCGAGCATGGAGCAGTAGGAGGGGAGGACCGAAGGAGCTAGCGATGGAGGAGCACAGGGGGAGCGGGGGGCACCTCCCCAAACGACATAGGGTCATCCAACGCCAGGTGCGGGCCAGCAGTCGAGTCAACCGCGACCGGTAGGGAGGCCGACGGCACTGGCGACAGAGCGGGGATCACCGCGACCTCCTGGGGTCCGGGAGGGGAGGGAGCAGGCGGGGCCAAGGCAGGGGAGCGGGGGGAAGAAGCCGGTAGCACCACTAGCCCAACGCTGGAGACTTCACTCCCCCCGGACGAGCTGACAGGGGATCCCGCAACCCCCCGAGGAAGAGGGTCGATGGGGTCAGCCAACACCACAGGGGGGCGCAAGAGACGGCGCTGCAGCCAGGAGAGGGAGATGACTCCTAGTACCCCAGCCACCCAGATCCCCACCCCAAGAAGAGGAGGCGCCTGGAAGGCCATGGGGGGAGGGTGGGGAGCGGCTATCATCAAAACCGTCGAAGTCCTCGTCGGAGTGGTGCGAGCGCCTGTGGCGCCCATGGTAGTCATCGTTCCCGCCCCGGCCGCCGCCACCGGGGCCATCATCGTAGTAGCGGGGGTGGCCCACATGGTTGGGCGGCTCAGGGGAGATCTTGATGTCGAAGCTCTCGTCGTTGAAGAAGATCCTGACCATGACATGAAGCTTGGAGGAGTCCAGGGATTTGACCTTGACCTAGACCTCCTCCTCCTTGCGGAGTGAGAGCTCGTTGACCACAACCACCATACCAATAAACTTGGACAGGCTGCGGATCACTCGCTCCTTCCGAGCGATATCGGACAGACCCGAGAGAAGGATCCATGGCGTATCAAGGACCGCAACTGCCATAGCATCACGGGTGGGCTCTGAGATGGTCACCACGAGCTTGTTCAGAGCGAGAGTGATGTCACCACTCCGCGTGCCATAGCCATAGCTGGCCGTAGCTGGCCGCATCCGGGAAGACCACCGAGAACTGGTTGGCCGTAGTCGGAGTCACTCGCCAGTCCCACTGACAGTGGTACAGATGGTTGAGCCCAGACTCAAGCATCTCCAGGGTGGCCCCGATCACGGACACAATCACCTAGAGGGACGACACCGGCGATGGAGTGACGGGAACCTTGATGTGGAAGAAGCCCCTGCCCTTGATGCCATGACCGTACATCATGAGCTCGTCAGTCACAGGACGGTCCGGACAAAGTAGCGCGGGGTGACTGTATCCTTGCACAGGTAGCAGCACGACGGGTTGGTGCAGGTGACCTGAGTATGGCCAAAGAGGCCATAGTTAAAACACTAGACATGGTCCGTCACAAGAGCGTCGAGGTCCGGCGCCGGAGCACGCGGGGTAGCGGGGCTGGCACCCGCCACTTCTTCCTTTTGGCAGGGCCTTGGCCTTGACGACCCCGCACCGCACCCGTGCCGTTGCTGAGGGTGGATGTAGGAGGGAGCCGCGGGTTGGAGCGTGGGGGCTGGTAGCGATCCGACGCGGCCAGCGTAGTCATGATATGCTTAGCACGAGAGGTGGGGTCCGGCCAGTCCGGCCCAGCGAGAGGCTCCGGCCCCGCCTGCCAGCCAGCGACAGCGAGCGGCAGCGGCCGTTCTGCCGGTCAACGGGGGGCAAAGGAGATCGGGACCGGTCTCGGCGGCCAGGACGCACCGAGGAGCGACGGGAGCTGGACCGAGCGAGGGAGCGCCGGTCGTCGCACGCCGAGAGGTGCTTGCGGAGGTCATCCTCCTGGCAGATGGTGTCAGGGAAGGGGCGGAGGGGGGAGCTGCGCTGCTTGTAGCACTCCCCGCCGTCGTGCCATTCACGAGGCATGGCCGGAGAGGGCGCCTGGATCAGCCTCACGTCGGGGCAGGGGGAGGAGGTAGCAGCGAGAGTGGAGGTGGCGTGGGTCGGAACGGGAGGGAGAGAGCGAGCAGGGCTGGTGAGACGCTTGGCCGCTGGAAACCCTTGCGGGAACCAGATCGAGCCGCCCGCCATGGGCTGGGCCGCCGCCCCTCGCAGGCCCAACAGCGATGTGGGCCGAGATGGGCAGCCAACACGCCGCGGCCCAGGAGGGGAGAGGGGCGTGGACGCACGAATCCTCTACCACGAGCGAGGGGAGCCGGCACCGCCGCCGCTGGCGCTGGCATGGCTCGCTAGGGGGCGGAGAGGTGGGGGCGGCGGCGGGGGGGGGGGGGGGGGGGGGGGGGGGGCGAGGAAGGGCTCAGGTGGAGCACGGAAGAGCCGAAGGACGCGATGAAGGGGCGAAATGGGTGCGGGCGAGCCGCCAACGCCGGAGGGCCCTCGGCCCTCGGGAGGCCGGACGGCCGACGAGCAGGGTGCCGGGCTGGTGGCTGGACGCGACGGCGCAGGCCGGCGCCACGAGGACCGTGCGAGGCCCGTGTCGTACCGACCGGCGACGCCCCACTGCCGGCGACGGCGAGCACCCCGACCGCGCAAGGCGGAGCCTTAACCTACTGGCGACCGAGTGGAGCTCGGCGGCCGAGCGCTCCGACGGGAGCGCGAGACGGCGGCGTCGCCGCCGTCCACGCTGGACCGCGCCTGGAGGCTACGGGGAGGAAGGAGGGGGTCGCCGGCCCGACGCACGACGGGGACACCCGCCACGAGGTCCTCAGCCTTAGCCAGGTCAGCCCAGCGCGATGGGGCAGGGGAGGCCGCCGGAGGAGTCGGGGGGCACGGCGCAGGTGGAGCGGACGGGGGCACGGCAGTCGGCGGGGGGCTCGCCGGAGGCGGGATGGCCGGAGGCGCGGCATCCGCTGGGGGGACACCGAGTCGCCCATCCTGCCAAGTCGAGTGTCACTCATGCAACTTAAAGTAAGCAGCTACCTAGCATATGCTACATTTACGGGCAGCTACAATGAAATTTACGTAAACTTTCTAAACTAATTCTCCCCCTCCCTGAATTTCATGGGCTGGGCCCTTGCTCCCCTTACCCTCAATTATAATTCCCCACATTGCTTATTACGTTAATCATGTAATTCTTTTACATAGGTCTAGCGTTACTCTTTGTGAACAGGGGGAATGCATTTTTAAATGATCTCTTTCCTTTTAGTTGTAGTGTCCTCTTAGGAAGAGAAATGATTGTGAAGCGGTGGGCAGAGTTCTGTTCGAGATCAAACATCTCCACTCTTTTTGTAGGAACATCTTCGCTTGAAGCCTAGTTTCCGTCTAAATACCCTTTGTTATGGGCTTAGATTCTACTTGTGCTTCCAACTCGGCTTGTTGTGGTTTTATTTCTTGTAATCATTCTAAGACATTGTTTCCTTTGACTTTCTCTGCTTTATCATTAAATTAAAATCAGACGCTTCTTGTGACTTTTATCTGATATGTTACTCCTACACAAAACATAAGCATACTCACGATCGTGCCCTAATCACACACCTTTCTCCACAGTTGAGCCAATTTCCAAATCACCCGGATCGTTGTTCTCGACCATGAGGATGACAATGCCTTCCGACGTTCTTCACAGCTCCGCCTACAGTAGGAAGGAAATGCCGCCTTCTCATTGTCAGCCAGTCCTAATTCCAACATCCGATAACTATTGGGTTGTAGTTCTTAACCAAATAGCACTATGGAAAATTTTGTTTGGGTATACGTCAATTAATATAGTTTACTCAAAATTACCCTGAGTTTTATGGAGTTGCTAAGGTTACTGGTTTGAAATGCTTGACAAAGAAATAGGTTTTATGGAGAACAAAATAGATTCAAAACCAAGATGCTTACTGCGCTCATCATGCTGCAACGGATTTCTGTATTTAGTCGTGTAGAAAACTATTTTCATTTCAGCTATCGGAGGAGGATCAAATGAGTTGAAAATCCTTAAAACGGGTATTACAGTAATCTTAATAGTTCCGTAAATACAAGCTTTATTGTAAAAGAAGCAAATTTTCAGATCTTTTCAAAGTACATCATCCGTGCCGCGTACATCTTACCATACCATCTCCAGGAAGAGTGAAACTTTACAAGAATATATCCTATTTACTGGATACATTAAGCTCCTAATCTAGCCAAAAGAATAGCTCCTTCTATCACACAGGACATGCAAGCCTCTTATTTGGTTAAGAACCATTCCTACCAAGTGGACGTCGTGCAATCAGTTCTGCAAAAATCGACAATATCAGGCTATAAAGAAGAAAACATAAATCAAGAAAGTTAATGTATTCAGTACGATGTTCTGCTTTGATTATACAAGATTGCTTTGACTAGGCACAGACCAATCCTTCGCGCATGATATGTCCATACTCATCCACTTGTTCATGCTCGCCCCCGTTTTGTCATTGTATAAAATACTACTCCCTCCATAACAAAATGTAAGACGTTTTTTATGCTCTATACAAAACCGAAAGACGTCTTACATTTTGGTACAGAGGTTTCATATTAGAGTTTGGCTATATTTTAATCATTATAAATACGAATTATTCATTTTCTTGCATTGAAGTACATACTTCCAAAATCGAACAAATTTTGTGGATATCTTAGCTAACTGCAAGTTCGTAACAAAACATTGACAAACATGTTGTGAAATTACCTTGCATCATTTCCACCTTAAAATGTATCAATAACACCTTCCTCGGGCTTCACTTTTGGTTGAGATTCCTTGCCAATCAGCTTCAACGGAACATCAAGCTCGGGGGGACTCTGCAAATCCCAAGTTATTTAGACATAAATAACACAGTAATCTATCATTCTCTGAAAGTTTTCTGCAACCAAAAACTTTTAGATACCATGCAACGTATAAGTGGCCAATAGATGTCTTCAAAAAATGGATGCTCCTTGATATCATTTGCACCAGTATTTGAACCTATGCGAGAAGAGGGATCTCTCTGAAGCAGTCCATGGATTAGTTGCTTCGCCTCCAGGCTAACCTGAAGAACGTATTTCAGTTAACAAATTGACACAAACAAACAAAATGTACTATATACTAAAGCATTTTAAGACAGACATGACGTGTCGCTATTCATTCCACGCTGTAAATACAGATGGTAACAACCCAAATTTGCTCAAGAGATTGTACTTACATTCAAGTTTTACAGTTTAGAACTGAATATATTGAGCAAGAATAATTGGCCTACATCACAAAATGCTCAGCTCTTAGTTTTATAGATAGAGAAGAAAAAAAATCTTACTGGGATGCTACTAGGAAACGTAAGATCTTTGTGCAGGATGTTATAAAATGTCTTCTTCCTGTTCTTTCCTCGAAAAGGTGTACGCCCATACAGCATCTCATACAATAGAATTCCTATATCATGGAAAGGATGTTAGCTGACCTCACTTTATTACCTATTAACGTCACCTTACAATTAGAATGGTTGGAGATACTTAAGAATACATCTCGTTTCAAACATATTTTATAATTATCTAGTTATTCCAGATATGGGATCATATGCAACACTCTACATCATACAAAGCACATATGGGTTATCTGTTACATGTTAGAACCAAAGACCTTGATATGCATATAATCTTTTTTGATAGAAGGGATTTATCCCTGATTTCATAATGTAAATCTTAACAGTTCTTGCAGAAAAAAAAGCAGTAAACAACATGAAAAGAACAGGTATGTGTGGCAGATCAGTCTTTGCAAGCCCAGTTTGTTGAAATGTTTCCACGTGACTACATGAGATATAAATAATACTGTGACACTAAACACTCGACTTAAACGTGTTTGAGAAACAATCAACTTAACGACTAACTTTTTGTAGTCAAACTGCCAATATATATGGCTCTCAGTGTGGATTGTTGTGGCTATTTTCATGAGATGTAGCTGACCCTCAGAAATTTCAGCTATCCACATCTTTTCAGGTGATTGCTACTCCTACTAGGAAGAGGAGAGAATTTTTTCCAACCGTTTTTTACCCATGGTTTACTACACTGGCACATCAGATAATCTATATAATAAAAAATATTTGTTAGTCTTATAGCTTTACCAAGAGCCCACCAATCAATGGCACTTGTATGTCCTGCACCTGTGATGACCTCCTAAAATAACAAAAAAGGCAAGGCAATTGTGTTAATTATTAGGAACTAGCTACAATGACATCAGGTAGTTTATAATAGTATATTTCAGACCACGTGGAAGATAAAAAACAACTTGGTTACAAAACTCCCTTCACTTTGAAATAGATGATGTTTTAGCATAACAGGTCATGTTATAAAATAGTGTTTTGGCCATGTATGATTCATATTTCTCAAGAGATGACCATGCTATTTATTGTGGTCATGAATATCAGTGATACAATGTTCGGAACATAAAACAATATAGAACTATTACTCTATTAGAGATAATAGAATATACGTGAAAGAGAGAATGAGTCATTATCACAAGTTTCAGGTTTTGACATTCCATCTTCAAACCTGAAACAGGCCAAAACTGAGTATAATCTATCTTTTGTAACTAAGTTTCTAAAAGTGAAAATGGAATACCCAAACCTGAAACAGTTGTGATGGATCATAATCTATCTTTTGTAACTAAGTTTGAATTTGAGTGACAATAATCTATCTTTTGTAACTAAGTTTAGGGTAATCCATCTTTTTTATACCTTCAAAACCTGAAACAGGCCAAAAGTATATATGGGTCTAACCTATCTTTTACTACATTTAGACTAAAAGTAATCTGTTTTGTGATGGAGGCCGTAGTACATTAGGATAAGATTATGTTGTAAACAATTAGTCCAACAATGAAAATTATTGAGTCCAACAAACAATTATATGTAAACCAACAAAGTGACATGCTATGACTGAGAGCAAGGTATCGTACTGGTGCAATGTATTCTTCAGTTCCAACAAACGAATTCGATGGAGTGGAAGGATCCGAGACAAACGAAGGCAGCATAAATTCTTTAGATCTCCTTCGCTTTAGTGATGTGGAATGCTTTATAACCTGCAGGAGAGATGCCCATCATGAATTTTATAAATATTTTGTTTGCAGTGATTCCTTGCAAGAAAATATAAAGATATATAATTGAATTAAACAAAAAGCAACCTTAAAAACCAGACAGGCAAATGAACGGTCAGGCTATCGGTTAAATAATTCAATCACCAGTTTTAAAGTTATTGATATTATACTCATATAGCATCAGTTCAGTTCAGTAAATACAGAGAGTGGGCTGAGAAAAGTGCTAGATTTGCTAACTTCCATTTTTCTAAGTGAGTCAAATTTGCTAACTATGGAGTTCAAGCTCGGGCATGGGCCTGCCGCTGGAAATGTCAAATAAGACGTCATGCAATACAAGCACTGGCTTGCTGGTGTGTGCCCTTGGGCCTGTGGGTTCCATATCTGTTTGTAGACCACTTCAGATGGGCCAGGGCAATTGTGCAGACCTTGCGCCATTGGCGGTATGCCGTGCACCATTGCATGTCTGCACTTCAGCGAGGGAAGAAGGCACCATATAAGCGTTTGACAAGAAACATGCGGTAAGCGACTGCGGCTTTCATCCAGATAGTTCAGTATCAGACAGATCAGGTCAGTGGTTCTGCTAAAAATCCAGCCTGTTGCCCATTTTTCACATCTGCATGGACGGTCTCTAAGCTGAGAAGGTTGCTGGTTGTGTTCTTTTTTGGTTGAACACACGGTCCAGTCCAGGTTTTTAATATAGGCCAAAAGGTACTAGTCTATATAAAAATGTTCTTGACGATTAGGCAATATGTTATCTTCACATTGAATACGATGGATGCGAAAATTCAAAGATGGTTACTTGATTATGAGGAATGCTTTGTTTCAAATTCTATTTGTGCGAAATGACTCACCAGCTGATAAGGAATCAGTTAAGTATTCTAGAAAAGTTTTAACAACACCTAAAATGTATTTCCTCAACTTACATGGGGTTTCGAAGATGTCAAAAATGAGAGGTCAAAATCAGTCAGCACAATGTGCCCATCGGCTTGGAGCAAAATATTTTCTGGTTTCAAATCACGGTATATAATGCCTGCATCAGAAATAGTGCATGCAAATTATCAACCTCATACATCATAACAGAAATAGCAAATCGGTCTCTTTAAAGAACATATACATGTAGAGCACCACATTGTTAACAGTGAAACACCAATTCACGGTCTTCTAAGAAATTTTGTCAATAATCAAATATTAAGTTAAAAAGTCACAGCTATACCAAGACAATGAAGATACTCGAGACCAATTACAACCTCCGCAGCATAAAACCTACAGAAAACATAATTCAAAATAATGTTACAGAAAAGAAAATATGTAAGTGGAATATAGTAGACACATATTGCTAAGATAAGATCTTATCACTGCAGAAGAAACAATTACTCATTTCTATAGTGGGAAACAGAAGAGCAAAAATAGTGATCAGTCTTGTGGTTTTGAGCCACTAGATGTTTCCTTCACAGAAGCAAGTTATGTACTCCAAACTACAAGAATTTGATGACATTATTTGCTAGAAGCAGTTTCTTTCAGTGGAGCAGTAAGAAAGAGTATAGCGGTGCTCGCAGACAACTGCAAGGGCAGCTGGCCTCATAACGTCACTACCAAGCTTAGTGCTCAGGGGTCTATAGCATGGGCTCTGCTTGTAACCGGCCTACCTGTAGGCTTGTCCAAAACTATTTCTTTCTATTAATGCATGGATACACAAAGCTCTTATGTTTTCTCAAAAAATAAAACAGTATGAAGAAGTGTATAAGAGCGACTGAATTAGCAAAGGATGCCTAGTCATATCGTCTTAGTGCCATAGTGTGTACAAAAGCTTATATCAGGTAAAATATTCAGATATTGCAATACCTGTAGATACAAGGTATTATTAAAAATAGACCACATGTTTTACTCAGCAATTTTCTAGAGCCAGCTGAAATAATTACTATTTGAATTCAGGAAGGAATAGCCTGGCCATAAATCATTTGACTTCGTTACTTTTTTTTGCCAGCAAGGCATCAAGCTAGTTTCCATCTAGATTGCCAGTTTGCTTATCATATGAAGGAGTTGCACCATATGGATTGGTTCAGTTATAATGGCACTTGCAAAAAGTTGTGCGGTCAATTGTTCCCATTTCTATCATTTGTCCACAACAGCCTGGGCAAGAAAGAGCTAATCCTCTTATTTCCCACAGCTAATTCCAACCTTTCAAAAAGACCTCAAGTTCCATTTTCAGGGAATCAGCACATACAAAATTTTAACCACTGGAAATGCCCTAAGGAAAATATGTCCCTCCATTTCAGAATAAATGGTTTTTGGTTTTCCAGTTTCCAGTGTCCAGAGTCTACATGATTGAATTTTGACCGTGATTTTAATATGTCATGTTACTATGAATATAACAACGAAAGCACTTTTGATGACATATATATAAATAAAATATCCACATGGAAATCTGGAACAGCAGTTGCAGTATCATGGGATTAAGTGTAGGATTAGTTAGTATTTTCCTTAGAAGAAGCTAAATTTGAAAGCACAAAGTCCATAAGTAAAGAGTGAAATAAAGGGCAACTTTGGAAGGAAGCAAATTACAATCTCTAGAAAATATTGTGCATGTAACGACTAGCCCAGATGTTAAGATTTGAGCAGCTACCTTGCAGAATCTTCCCTGAAAATTTTCAAGGGTTGCTTATCAAGCGCCGCAAACAGTTCTCCTCCGGGACAAAAGTCTGTTATAAGACAAACATGTGTTGGCGTCTGGAAATAGACAATAAGAATTAGCCATAATGTTCCAACAAAATTATCTTGAAATATAATATTGGCCATTGTGGAGATTAACAGGAAGCAACTAATGGGGCTTCAGTCCTCATATTACCTTCTATATTTTGTTTACTAGAAATGTAAAATAACTCTGATAAGGCATAAGGTCATGAAACAAACCTGAAATGACGTATACAATGTTGGAAGAAAAGGATGATCCAATAGAGAGTATATTTCTCTTTCAATAATAGCTCGGTGCACCTGCGCATTACAGAATTTATTAAGATATTCAATGCAAAAGATTGTAGAGAAAGACAATCTATAATAGCATGTCCATATTTATCTATAAAAAAATACCTTGTTGCGTTTCAACATCACTGATTTGTCCATTGCTTTCATTGCAAATAATTCGCCACTACCTTGCAACTCAACCAAGTGCACACTGAAGACAAAAAAAGAATAATTTGATAGCAGAAATAGGGCTAAATTGGAACAGGATTGCCTAAAACATGGAATTTACTTCAGGAAAATCATACAAGATGGCTACCACATAAGTAAGTTAGACATGACACATCCAAGCTTACTGAATTAATCAGACCTGTCTACACAGACATAGGTCCTATTTTGAACTACACACTGTTCTTGCAGCCCTGCAGGGCCACACTCTCATAACAGAAGAAATGTAGATTAGCTAAAAGGTTTAGACACCGTTGAGGAGTTGTACCTTCCAGTGTCCCCACACCCCAGAGGTTTTACTGGCTTGA
Organism: Hordeum marinum; assembly: GCA_022496015.1. NCBI lineage: Eukaryota > Viridiplantae > Streptophyta > Magnoliopsida > Poales > Poaceae > Hordeum > Hordeum marinum. Next base: position 304,733,867 of record CM039673.1, read on the forward strand.
AGTGTTTCAAGCCAATCTTCTCCCCGGTTTCCATAATCTGCAATGCCAAAAAAAACATTAAAAGTATGTGGGTAATTAACAATCATCCCCTTTTATTCCTTGCCTCTTTCTAGCAACTTAAAAACGTGCTTGCCAGGCAGGCATGTCAAAAAAGATAACATAAGAGATAAGACCCTATTGGTCGCGCGCTAAATGATGTGCCTTGAAGCACTAAACTAAGTCCCAAGTTAACTTACTCTAAGGATACTAAGGTAGGGGTTCTATTGTTTCTATAAGGACAATGGGAACCTAAGGGCTGCAGCTCCAAGCTGTCAAATAATACCTCTCATCTCGAGATGCATGCACCCATATAGCTAAGAAAATGTAATTAACTAAGGTTGTTTTACGAACTAAAAGAACGGAGAATTTCTTTCAGAAGCTAACTTTTGGCCATGTTGAATACTATGTATCTCTATCATTTTTGTAATGCACACATCATAACAAAAGAAGCATCTGGTTAATATGAACCAAATCATGATGACATTATGGGGGTCTAGGACATTAGAGATGGTGCTCCTAGTTCCAGATAAACCCCTCTCTTATTTCTAATTCATCAACTATTATAATATATTCAAGTATCACATAGGTTGAGACAACTTGACTCTGCTATATATTGCTACTGCAAGAATACAGAACTATCTTGTCAATCAAGAGACAGAATATACCTTTTCTATAGCTTTCCAAGAAGAATTATTCCGTTTGTGAGGTTTTGGAGAAACAGATAGTGAGTGCAGTGCCCACAGGTCCTCTGGTCTCTGGAAAAGCAAGAGATAGCATGACGTCACACCAATTACAAAGAACTGGCTAAACAAATAACTTCTCCAATATATTCATATCAAGTAACACTATTCAGGAAAAAAAAGTCTGTTGTGTACTGCGAGGACCAAGTAGCAACCTATCTAATCAGTCCAATGTGCTTGCCAGCATGTGTTCACATAAAATTACGATATTATACCTTGTGTTGCATAGGAATAACTAAGATTTTATTCAGTCTTTAAATTGACTTCCACAATCATCTATCCATTCTTTTATACATCAATCAAGAACAAAACATGTCAAAGCAACGTTGAGTTCAGATTCCTTTAGGAACATTAAATCAACAAAAAGTAGATGTACCTTACCAAGTTGGGATCAGGAAGCTCCCTGACTGCTTCATCCACATTCCCTGCTGTAGCTTTGACCTGGTTAGATCTCATTCTACAAATAGTTAGCACACCTCAAGTATTACTATTACAGGAAAATATGTGTCTGCTAGGTTTTTAAGTAGCCCCATATTGCAATGATTTGGGAACCTTCCAGCCTATTTTAGAATTTCTTACAGGGGCTGTTGACTGCAGAAACAATACAACAGCTCATGCTTCTTGAAGTACACAATTTGGTGTGTGTTTTTGGAACGTTGCATTTAAATTACAAAATTAAAATCATCTAAAAAATGGTCGCTGACTAATTATAGGTCTCTAGATTAATTTTATCTTTGTTTCCTAACATATTTTATTTCTGAGCCAAAGTACTTTCGCATCCTCGAAATGGAAATTACTCAAGCTGAGCTGGCCTACCAGTTTGGCACTTTGTATCTCAGTGTTCTCCGAGAGTCGGTTCCTGAGGGGTTCAACATGATCACTTCCATCAAGTTGCACGCCGATAAAGTACTGAAGCTCCCCCTGTATCCATAGCACCATACAAATGCACAATCGTTACAGCACCATGTTGGCTCCATCCATGTAACTGTAAATACAAGCTCCAGAACAAGTTGAGCATTTCAATAACATTTTTCGCTACCTTCTGATCCCACATAGGCTGCAGGTGAAACAAGTTCCAGAACTTCTTCCCTGCTCCATCACAAACAAAAGCAGACGTGATAAGCAAAAGCAAATGTCTCACTACTGCATCCTAGAAACTGGGTTGCCTAGAGGGGAAGGAGCAGAACTAAAATGTGGGTCGAGGAATCTGTCACAAGACGATGCAAAATTGATTACCGCTCTTGGTGTAGTTGATTAGCTGGACGGTGACCTCCTTCTGCTCCCTGATGGCCTCCCTGATCTTGTCAACGGTGGTCTGGTCGGTCTCCGACCCCTGAAGAAATCTGCAGGCACCAGCAAAATCGCATCACAACACATCACCTAAGAGACTAACAAGAACTCATGGGAAACATAGCAGAGGAAACATGGGAGAATCGAAGGGAGGCAAAAACTAGCATTGCGAAAAATCACCCATGGCCAAGGAGAAGCGGCGGTTGCAACGCCGACCACCCATGCGAGAGCGGGGAGGAGCGCTCCGTCCCAGAGGACCCGGACGGTGGGAGTTTAAAATTATAGCTGAAGCCGCAACAGGAGCGGCGAGTCGCCATCAAGAGTCAAGACGGTAGGGGTTCTGAACCCCGAGGCGAATCCACGGGGGGCGGAAGGTAGGTGGTGGCGGCGGTCTCAGGACCAGAGTACGGAGGGCTTCCAGCTCGCGCTGTGGTGGCTAGAAATGCGGCGACCTCCGCCATGGGGCGGTGGCGCTGCTCTTGCACCAAGGTCTGACTGTATGCGGCTGATGGCGGGACTCGATATCAGTCAGGATACAGCCTCTCATGTCAAGGCCGGGCCGCAATTAAACTCCGGCCGCGCCGCGCTCACGTTCCAAGCCCTAGCCGCCATATCCAGACCAATCTCCTCTCCCATACTCTCCGGCGCCGCGGGGCAGAGGGAGGGGAGGACTTCCCCGCGACGACGTTGACGATGGACATCAGTCTCCTCGACTAGGCTTCTCTGTTCGTAGTCCCCCGCAACGCTGAGTCGCTGACTATGGTAGAGGAGCGTTTAGCACTTGGAAAGTGGAGTTGCTCTTTATTGGAGAACGATTAATTCTGATCAATTATGTTTTCATAAATATGCAAAAATATGGTTCTATATTTTTTTTAACTTTTTAAAGGGATCTTGCAAAAGGTCGGATTCTTTCAAATCCAGATTCTTTTGATAAGGAGACGGTGCAATAACCAAATAGGGCATGGTTTGTGGAAAGGCCAAAATGGTCTTGATATTCATGACCTTCGGGTCAAGAATGATATCTTTCTTAATAAATGATTGTTCAAACTATTTATTAATGGTGTCTGCCAAACCCTCTCGCGTTACGAGTATCTCGATCAAAATATTGTGTCTCGAACATATCATATAGTAATATGGTGATTCATACTTTTGGACTGCTTTAATGACGGTAAAGAAACATATTTATCCGCTTTTGAATCTTTGTTGATGAAGGACGGCTCATCGATACTTTTCTAGAAGAAGTGAATAGGCAATGCTAGATACCACACTGTACGCGATAAGAATGATACACTTACACACGTGCTCAGTTCATCCCCGGCTACAGCAGCCAGACGCCGCCAGGGCACTGGCTATATGGATGGCTGGAGAAGTCGCACGAGCTGCCAGAGTGCCTTTCTTCTTCTTTGTCGTAGCTTCAGTGAGGGCCGATGCGGTCATCGTCGGCTTCCTAGCACGCTTGACGCCGACGCGAGCAATTGGAGAGCGGCCTACAGTTGCCGAAGAGGCAGCGGTCGCCCCATCGACATTGATATCGACAGTGGCAGACGATGTGGTGGACCAAACACGAATTTTGATCGTCAATCTTTTCCGATACAGACGGCAGCATGGAACTTGTTTGCGGCGGTGGCCGGCGGGGTGGCAGAAGAGTCTTGGCTACCCATTCCGTCCGGAGACGCGTTGGGAGGTGGCGATGGAAACAACAACACCACATTTGCTGGAGAAAGACATAGGTGGGGTTGCTCGGCTAGGCGGGGGATGAGTATTTTTTGTCAAGGAGTTTTTTTATACTCTTTTAAACGATTTAAGACTTCGTCTAGCTGTGACTTAGAGAGTAAACTCAAAATTTTACTCTTGTACAGTATATCTTTTTAGGGATCGGCTAATGATGCTCTTACTTCTACTCATGATCTAATGAGCTGAAAAGGAAAGGCTTATATTCACATAAGGAAATACTTCCTTCCTCCCAAAATTCTTGTTTTACATTTATCTAGAGATGGATGTATCTAAATATTAAAATATGATTAGATACATTCATATCTAGACAAATCTAAAACAAGAATTTTGAACGGAGGGAGTACTTATTTTAGGATTTGTAGATTTGTTTTCCTCACCTGCAGTTCCTCCCCAGGATCTCTTCGCGCGTGTACTCCGTCAGCTCCAGGAAGCTATCAGACGCGAAAATCTGCCCCCCAAAAAGACAATTCCCTCGAACAATTTGATCAGTAAACTGTACACAAATATTAATATGTATAGTACTCATTTTTCAGCCGCGGCTGCTTACAATTGGGTTGTCCGGTAGCCTGGGGTCCGTGATGACGAAGTTCTTCTCGATACGCTCGAGCGTGGTGGCGAGGTCCAGCCCCTGCCTGATGTCCTTCTCCCTCTCCGCGCGCTCCCAGCTGTTGGTGCGCTCCACCGTCATCTTCAACTCCGGCGCCTCCACCGCCGCCGGCTCCCTGCTCCCCACGGAGCTCCTCTTCCCCACCTTGAACCTGCATGCACATACAGCCTCTGCAACCGTGAGGACGAGGTTCAAATTCATAGCTGTGTAGCGATCAGGTCAGGTGACTGACCCCATGAGGGAGGAGCGGCCGGACTTGCGCCCGCTCATCATCTTGCTCATCCGCGACTCCTCCTTCTTCAGGTCCCAGTAGGGCGACTTGTAGCCGCCGCCGGTCGGGGTGGCCGGAGCCACCAGCGGCGAGCTCATGATCTTGTCCGCGTCGCTGGCCTTGGGCGGCTCCCGCTCCGGCGAGTTCGCGCGCCGGTGCTTCACTGTCTGCACCACCTCCGTCATCGACGACATGGCCTTCTCCTTCTGCCGGTCTGCAGAGAATCGTCAGTTTCAGCGCCGATCGAGTCGAGACTCGAGGGTGACCTGGCTGACGGCGGACGGCCAGGGCAGAGTGGCTCACCGTCGTAGCGGATGAGCGACACCGGCAGCTCGTTCGGCCGCATGCGCTTGTCGCTCAGCCCTTCCGTGTACTTGCTCACCTCCACCTGCATCCTGCGCGTCCATCCATCACAAATCACAAATCAGAGGAGCAATGACATGTCTTGATGTGCATTGGACAAGTAAGGTGAAGGCGAGCGCGTACGTACCCGATGAACTTGATGACCTTGCCGTTGTCGTCGCGGATGGGGGTGACGGTGAGAAGATTCCAGAACGGCGTGCCGTCCTTGCGGTAGTTGAGCAGCCGGCCGCAGAAGCTCTTGCCGGCCTTCACGGCGTCCCTGATCTTGGCCACCTCGTTCTGGTCCGTCTCCGGACCCTGAAGAAACCGGCTGCACGAAAGCAGAGCTCAAACATGCATCGCACTGACCGATCGACCAGGAAACCGGCGATGATGGATGGCGAGCACGTACCAGTTGCGTCCGATGATCTCCTTGGCGGAGTAGCCGGTCATGGTATAGAAGCCGGCGCTGGCGTAGATGATGGGGATGTCCGGGCGGGTGGCGTCGGAGACGACGAACGTCTGCTGCAGGTTGGACAGCGCGTCCTTGAGCTCCTGCGACACCCGTGGCAGCGCGTCGGACGACCCGCGCCCCTCCATGGACGGCTTGGCGCTGCCCATGCCGGTGCCGCTGCTGCTGCGGCCGCGCTGCTCCGGCTTGGGCCACCACCCCTGCTGCTTGCTGCCGCTGCCTGAACCGCCCGGCTCCTCGACGATCTCCTTCCCGCTGGACAGCGACGGCGGCGTCGGGAGAGTGAAGCTGGGCTCCTCGCCGGACCCGGACCCGGACGGGAACGCCATCCACTTCTCCACTGAGTCGGCTACATCTTTCGAGCTGCCCGCGCCCGCCATGGATCACGTCACGTGCTAGCTGTCGCGACGCCGCTGACGAGACTGATTTGAACAGCGGTGCAACTATGGTCGGCCAACCATCTGCTGAATTTCTGCATCGAAGAAGAAGACACGCAAAATTCAGGTATCTCGCAGGCAGTGTTGCTATGATCTTGTCGTAGTAAAATTTATTCAGCAAACCGTGTCCGTGAATTGGGGAGAATGAAGCAAAATCCACTCAAAACGCACATACATTTGAGGCTGTGAACGTGAACAGGTGCAAATTTGAGCAACCGACTTTCTGCAGTAGTACAGTGACCAGGGCAATCAAGGGCTCCAAACAAACCGAGCAGGGGAACTGGATATGTATATTTTTAACAAAAACACAACCGAGTTCTGAGTGGAGATAAGCCAAGAACTACTTCCAACATACCGAACCTGATAGATATACTAGTACAGTAGTACAGTGGAACCTACCCTCACTGTTCCATTATCCAAAGCAGACCAATGAAATACCGTTGGTAGCTTGGCTACGTCCAGCTCCAGCACGGAATATCGGTGTACAGAGACGGCAAGCACATAAAAGGAAAGCAGCAAGACGACCAAGCAAGCATCAAAGGACACAAGTGCACGGCCAGCCCAACCAAAAAGAGCAAAAGGCAGAGGAGAATCAACCAACCTTGTGAAGTTTCAGGTGCGGCACCTCCCAATTGCAGAGCAGAGCGGAGCAGCTGGATGGATGTAGCTATACAGACGAGGACCTATCTGGAATCAGGCGCTGCTGCTGCGCCTGGACCGGAAAGCAGAGCGGCAGCGGAAAAGAATGGCGGGCGTGGCGCAAGGGAGAGGATAATGCAATCCTGCCCGTGGTCGACTCACGGACGTCGCCTCGCCCTGGCGCCCCCGTTTTGTGGCCAGCGATGGAGGCACGTACGGACCCCGGCCGGTGAGGCACGGGGAGGCGTCGACGCCAGCGAGCTAGCGAGCCAGCGAGGCATCGTGCGGACGCGTTTTGCCTCGGGGTGGGGCGCGGTGGCGACGGCGACGGCGACGGGGAGATTTTTCGGGGCGGGTGTGCGGCCACGGGAGCGCGCCAGGGGATCCTGTGGATGACGAGCTGCCGGGGAGGTCCGCCTGAGCGTCGCTATCGCGAGGTTGTTCTTGTTCCCGGATGGCGACGGGCGAGATCGCTGTGGCCGGCTGCTGTGGATAGCTAGGAACAATTCATCGGGTACAAATACGATGGGACGACACGCGTTACAAATTGCGCCTTCTCAGCTTCTGGCTTCCGAAATCTTCCTTGTTTTTCTTAGGTAGAACCATGTGTTTATTAGCAACATATAATATACACGGCTTCTCTTTAAAACAATCAAGAGAAACAACAAACAACAAAATTTATATCACCATCGTCAAAGAATCTAGCCGCCGTCGACGTTGAAGCGTTCGACAGAGGAGAGAAACATAGGCCTTCAACTTGCCAATATCCAAGATAGTGCCATAGCAGCCAATCTGCGTTATGAGCCTCTGAACAGGCGCTGTCACAAGTGACGACGCACATATCGATGTGGGTCATTGGCCGAAGAAATACTTCATACATCTTGGATCGTGGTCTTGAAGATCTTGACTGGCAGAACCGTCGAAAAACTTCAGAACCGGCAACCATCTTCCACCGCCAAATCTCCATGTGGATCATCCTTTGGACAAGACCGGCGTTGCAGCAGCGGCCAACTCCAAAAACCAAACTTCCGACTCCACGACGACGCTAAAGACGCAGCCGACGCAACACGGACGAAGCCGAAGAAACAAGAACATGAGCAAGATCTTCACCGACGTCTTGAAGAACTCGCTCGAACACAAATCCATGGCTCCTCGACGTCACGGAAGAACGTCGTCGAGTCGGTGGCCTGGAAAACTTTATTCGCGGTGACGACGTCGGCACCGACCGAGCGCAGTCAACCGACATACCTATCCTAAACCAATCTACAGACCGGACGAAAGGAACCGGGTTCCTCCACCCTCCCGCTGCCACCGGAGCGACGAGTGGAGGGAAGGGGAGCCAACGCCCTTGCCGGCAAGAAAGCAGGAGCAGTTCGCCTGCGAGATTGCCTCTCGAGGGCAGTTAGCGAGCGAGAGAGAGAGGGCGGTTCTGGCGCTCTCTGGTTTGGGATTTTGGGCATCTTCCTTGTTATGAGCGATAGAGATCCAAGACGAAAGAGTACGATTTTGTATACCAGAATGCTAACTTTCAGTCGACCGGAATATAGCAATGGATCCAGATGATCCGGGATCGTTCGATCCGCTTCTCCCGCCGATAAACCGCTCGATCCTCTTTCTTTTCAGTCTCGCACGTGAAAAGAAAAAAATGGGCATTACAAGTAATCGAATACACGACCTATTAGTTGAGCACACGGCGCCCCACCGCCTGAGCTAACTTTATGACATGATTTTTTTACAAGTTACCTGATTTTATACCTTACTAAATGATTGAAAAGGAAAAACAACCGTGCTTATCTTGACCAGTGGACAAACCACCGAGTTTTTTAAAGGACTGATGTTATACTTTTTATTTTTCATAATGATGAACATTTACTAGAGAAATAAATGTCCCACTCCTTACAAAATTCGAACAATGATCTTTTTCTCATGTGTCACAAAAAAAGTTTGTTTTGAAACATCCCAAATAAATTCTCTGTAACGAGCCAGATAATTTATGCACTACTAGCTTACGTACAAACATCTTGATAGGTCTTTTTACCTGGGAAAAACTACTGCAAATATTCTCGATAACTTCTGTGTAAATACATGGTAATACACGCACATCATGGCTGATAACTCATGCGCAGACATCGTGATAACTTTTGACCCCCAAAAAAGTTGTTGACAAACATACACCGGTAACTTATATGAAAATTAACATGGTAATATACGCGCAATAGAGCTGCTAATTTACTTAGCCGAAGTGTGGTAATTTTTTGACCAGGGGAAAAACTACTTGAACCGCCCTTCGTGGTAACTCATGTCTACTAGCATAGTAATCTACGCACATCAGCGTTGATAACTTACTTAGCCGAGACATGGTAACTATTTTTGACTAGCGGAGCCGGGGATGGGGAGGGGGTTGATGAAAACTTACATGGTAAATTATGTATAAAAACATGGTAACATGCGCATAACCAAACTAATAACTCACCCACAAACAACATGGTAACTTTGATCCAGGGTGGGTTGTTTGAAAACATACCCTCGATAACTTTTGTGTTAATAGGAAGGTGCTACACGCATAATAGAGCTGATAATTTACTTAGTCAAAATGTGGTATTTTTTTTACCAGGGAAAAAAGTTGTTGAACCGCCCTTCCCTGATAACTCATGTCTACTAGCATGGTAATCTACACATATCAGCGTTGATAACTTACTTAGCCAAGACATGGTAACTATTTTTGACTTACAAGGGGGGTGTTGAAAAATTACATGGTAAATGCATAAAAACATGGTAACATGCGCACAACCAAACTGATAACTCACCCACAAACAACATGGTAACTTTGACCCGGGGTGGGTTGTTTGAAAACAAATCTCCGATAACTTTCTGTTAATAGCAAGGTTGAAAACGCGTTATATCGACTAGAAAGGGGGTGAATAGGCGATTTTTACAAATTCATCATTTGAGGAATTTCAACTTGAGAAATTTGAAATGTGATGAATAACTAGCAGCAAAATAATACTCAGGTGCATGAGGAACATAGCAACAACATAGTCATCATGATGAAATGAAACATGCACATATTACAAGTAGCGTGATACAGGATAAGCAGGTGTGGAACAAGGTAACTTGAAGAATTTGAGGTGAGAAAATTGTGAAAGTCTTCAGCCAAATTCTTCAAACAGTAACGATCAATTTCATCAACAAGTATACGAGGAATAGAGGGGTTGAGGAAATAGAACCAGGTAGCTCGATAAAGACAATGTTTTGATGACCCAGTTCCAACTGCCGTGACAGTCATACGTCTGGTTTGGAGCGGCCTGGTATTTAAACCAGAGGACACGCAGTCCCAGGACACACAATCCTTATCGTATTCTCCTTGAGCTAAGGTCACATAGTCCTCACCCAACACTCGTGGTAAGTCTTTAGGGTAGACTTCCAAAACCCTCACAAACTGGTCACCCGGCGATCCACAATTGACTACTGGATGCTCTAGACCAAGGTCACTTCGTGATCCCCAATTGACTGCAGGATGCACTAGACCGACGCCTAACCGTCTGGAGGATACACAGTCCTCAAAGGTAACAAGCGTCGGTTCCACACAGGAATTTCTTCAGTGATGCTCAATCACTTTGGGTTTGGTGGTTTGGTTGTGGATTTTTCCTTACTGATGATTTTCTCTCAAAGTCCTCGGAGGATGGGTTGCTCTCAAATGACAAGTGTCAGTTCTCTTTCGGAGCAGCCAACCAACTAGTGGTTGTGTGGGGGGGGGGGGATGGCTATTTATAGCCAAGGTGCAACCGGAAATGATAAGACATAAATGCCCCCAATGATATGACCATTATGTGGATAAGAATGATTGGGGACAGCTGGCGCTAAGCACAACAATGGTCGGAATTTCGAACTATGAAAGTCCTCAGGCTTATTATATTCCTCACTTGTAGGCAATTCGCACTGGCGAAATCCTAACTCCTCAGCCAGATCAGTTTCATCAGAAACCAGAAGAACTTCGTCTCTGTCACTGAAGAACTTGACTGAACTACAAGAGATTTCCAAAGACTTCACTCGAAGGATTGGATAGGTTGAGGCTTTTGGAGTTGAGCATCAATTAGAAATTTTCCTTAGTATTACCTCGGCCCCCTTTAACAGTACGGTGTTTCCTATGACTCAAATAAAGGAAATGAAACTTCAAAAACAAAAGTCTTCACGCTTCATAGTCCTCGTTCATATCTTTAAGGTCACACCAACTTCTTCATTTTCAAAGTCTTCAAGGAATACCAAAGTCTTCAGCAAAGTCTTCAGCAAAGTCTTCAGTTCAAGACATACATTTTTAGGGGTCGGTAATCTCCGGATATATCAAACTTCTCATCGACTTATAGATCATGTGTACACTCACAAACACATTAGTTCCTTAACCTATAAATCTTCAATACACCAAAATCACTAAGGGGCACTAGATGCACTAACAAAGGTGCTATACACACAATATACATTATAACTGCCCCATGCTTTAACCTTCTCGTACTATAGTTACCAGCCTTATCATGGTATAGTTATCATGTTGCTCATACTATATTTATCACGCTGATCATGCCAAAGTTACCAAGCTAATCTTTATTATTTTTTCTCATATGACAGAAATAAGATAGGTTCAAATAACATTGCTTATCTACAATAGACAACAACTAAAGGTGGCTTAGTTGGTTATTGGGCTCAAAGTCTAATGAATAGACCTCGGTTCGAATCTCCTTTCTAGCACTTTTATTTTCTTTTCATATTGTGTAGCCAAAAAACCAGAAAAACCACTAGCGATTTACTATTGGTGTATACGGTTTTCGAGAGAAGAAAAAATCGGTGGAATCAAGCATGCGGGTCGGGAGAGGGGGTGGGTTACGATCGTGTGGATCTGTTGCTAAACGTCCAATTGACTGGACGTTAGCATAGTCCTTTTGTGTATGGACGGGGAACTTTTCCAGCGTCGGGGCATCTCCAAATGTCAACCCCTAAACCTCCCGTGTGTGCGTGCGTGCATCCGTGGGTGCGGACATAGAAGTCATCCAATACGATCATGTATTAGTCCGTGACGCGGTACAGATGTACTTTCTCCCATATCTGAAAACAGACGTGAGGCTTTATGAGAGTTCGGCCACACGACCATCTCCATTTCTAGTCACTTTGTCCCACCCTATCGGTTTCGCACGATGCCAGCTGCTCGCATGCATACTTCTGTAGAGCTAGCCGCTTCACATTAAAGACAGCTTAGGGCGGACGCGCCCTCTTACTGTCTCCGGCATTGAAGCGACACGTTGAGGGCGCCGCCGCTGCACGCCTGGCTGAATACGCCTCTGCGCCACATCAAACGTCCCCATTAAACCCACGTGGAAGCCGAGGAACCTACTTTGGCCACATGTCCGTTCACGAGTGACCCGTCAATACACGGAACACCGAGAAAGTTTCGACCACACGTCCGTTCACGAGCGGGCCGGCAATAAACACAACGCCGAGAAAGATCCTTTCATTCACCCTCTATTTAAACGAGGCCAAACACCGGGTAAGAATCACACCACCAAATTTGCTCCCCATCTCCTTCTTATCCACCCTTTCGATGAAATCGGACGAGCAGTTCTCCGGCATAAAAACCGGTTGGGTGGCCCGTCAAGCCCGTCAGATACAAGCAAGGAGGCAACTTGCTACTCCACCTCCCGCGCCTGGCCTGGCGGAGCAAGGTGCCGCCACAAGCCAATGCATGGTTCAGCAACTTGCCGCTCCAAGCCAGCTCGCGGAGCAGTTGCGAGTTGCTCCACATAGGCACGCAGAGTGGTCGTCGTATCTGGCATGGATGAGTCAGTAGCCATCTCGTCCGCGACCGCGGACGACAATGAAAAAAAGTAGAACACAAGACGCCGCCGCCGCCGCTTTGGTCCCAAGACAACCGCCGCAGACGAGTGGCCAACGTCCATGGCTTGTCTCTCGTCCTCTCTCGCATGCCAATGTCGTTCCCCGCCCCCCAAAACAAGCACATATCTACGCTTCATGGTAGTAGATGCAACTATTTCCCTTCGGCTGAAGCACCCCCTTTGCTACTCCGGCAAGTGGCATAGCTGGAGATAGGAAAAGAGGCAGGAATAAGCCTCTAGGGCTTCCGATAGTTCGGTGAGCGAGCTGCCGAACATAGGAAAGATAAAGGGATCCACCGTGACCGGCCATAGACTACTGTAGGTATCCGTGTCGTGAAAGTGGAGCTCTACATGAGTATGTGCACATAGTTTTATCTTTTAGTTGAAAATATTTTTAAATGTAACCGTTTTCATCCGGTTTATATGAAATCCGTCATGTTTATATGAAAACATCTATGTTTGCATATAAATTTCATTTGGTTTGTTGAAAAAGTATTTACAGTGTATACGGATATGGTTGAATGTAGGCGTTCTGCATTCGTGTCCACAAACTAACCCTTGTCCGCGGACGGATGCGGAAGGAAATTCCAGGTTACCTATCTAAGATGCCCTTACAAACCTATGATGATTGCATTTGCAGATGACTGGGTTGTGTTATGCTGGGATTTTTTGATAGACATGCACTAAGCTTTTCTTGTGGGGCGTCCTCACAACGTGATTAAGAGAAGAGAGACAAAACAGAATGAGATAGCTATCCTCTAACACTTGTAGATCTTCTATCGATTTCACCTCTAGTATTATACTTTCTGGCAGATTCGGTTAGCAATCTCAAACTTTGGAAGTATTGATATTGTTATTGATATATGCAATCACCTCAGTTATTAAATCCCGACATAGGCAAACTCTAACGCGTCGACAAAAAGAGACATTTTTTGTCGGTTGAACAGATGAGTGTGTCTGATTTTGGTCGGGTGGCGTACGTGCGCCCAACGCAATCGACACATCCCAAGTTTATGGACGAAAAAACCTAAATACAAATAAAGTCTAAAATATATAAACTTAATAGCTCAAATGTCGGTCAAACTCTACTTACATTATAATAACTATAGATAAAAACATTAAGCATAAAAAAGGGCCTCGCCGATCTAGGGAAACACATTTAGGTTTCTATAGGATCGAAAGTAGGTCTAGAGGGGGGAGGAGTGATTAGACTACTTGACCAAATAAAAACTTAACCTTTTCCCAAGTTAATTGGTTGACAGATTTTAGCGATTGTTGCAAATCAAATTCACCCTACACATGCTTGTCTACAGTATTGCAGTGGAAAGTAAAGACAAGCATATGTAAAAGGGTAGGGATAGGAAGATCTAACGCAATTGGAGACACGAAGATTTTTCTCGTGGTTCTGATAGGTGGTGCTATCATACATCCACGTTTATGGAGACTTAAACCCATGGAGGATAACGACCGCGAGAGTCCACGGAGGGCTCCACCCACAAGGGGTCCACAAAGTAGCAACCTTGTCTATTCCATGATGGCCTACATCCACGAAAGACTAGCCTTACTCGGGGTAGATCTTCACAAAGTAGGCGGTCTCCTTGCCCTTACAAACTTCTTGGTTCAACTCCACAATCACGAAGAAGGAGGCTCCCAAGCGACAACTAACCAATCTAGGATGCACCGCCCTCCAAAAGGTAATAGATGTGGTAGTATGATGAACTCCTTGCTCTTGTTCTTGAAAAGATAGTCTCCTCAACACTCAATCACTCTCTCACAGATTTGGCATGGGTAGAAGAGATTGATTGGATGGAAAGCAACTTCGAGAGGCTAGAAATCAAGATCCATATGGTTGGAGTGGATGATCTTGATCTCAACACATGAGTAGGTGGTTCTCTCTTGGAAAATTGGATATGGAAAGTGGGTGTGTGTTGTTAGTGCTTCTCTTGCGAGTGAGATATGGTGGAGGGTTATATATAGGCATCTCCAAAAATCCAACTGTTACAATAGTATTGCCCAACTCGGTGAAACCGAAGTGAAAACTTGGTTGCACCGACTAGTGTAAAATGTGTCAACTTTGGTCTTTTTGGTGAGACTGATATATAAATCTTGGTGGTACCGATATGGGTGACCTAGGCAGTTACCAAGTCTCGGTGTCACCAATTCCTCAAAATCGGTGGGACCGATTTTAAGAAATTGGTTAACAGAAAGTTGGTCACTTGTTTCCATTGCACCGAATGGAATGTTGGTAGTACCGAGGTGCTAGGGTTTGACTTGTCTTCTGTCTAGGGTAAAACTCGGTGGATCCGAATGGGAATAGTTGGTGTCGCTAAATTTTGACTTTTGGCTTTGGACTAAAGATATTTGTGGGAGAATGGGTGAGTATTTTTGGTGGCTAATCTCTAAGAACTCGAGCAACCAGATCATCATAATTCCTCATCCCCTTTTAATAGTATTGGCTTTCCTATGGACTCAAAAGTGATTTCTCACAAAATATAAAAATGTAGAGTCCTCAAGCTTGAAACATGGCCAATTCTATTCCTTCCTTTCCTTGGGGAGGCTCTCCACACAATCCTTTAGCCATCCCATCATTGAACTTTTTCGTGATATATACTTGGTGGAAACATTAGTCCAATGAAATATATGTTGTTATTAATTACCAAAACCACCTAGGGAGAAGTTGTGCTTTCAATATCCCCTCTTTTGGTAATTGATGACAACATATAGATCAAAGCTTTGATAAAAGATATAATCAATGAATAGGATAGTCGCTTTGAGAGGTATGTGATAAGCAAGAGATCCCCCTAAATTTGTGCACTATTTTAAATTTGCATTTGAATGCAAATGCACAATCAATTAGGATCATGGGTCACTCTTCCATGTCACATACAACTTGGTGGTGCGCAAAAATTAATATGAGTGATTTACATAAGCACATCACACCAAACAATAAGTGAATGATCATCATATAGACATCTCAAAGATAGCAAAGTAGTACCATCACACAAAAGTATATGATCAAACACTGACAAAGTTTTCAAACGAGCAATAAACCAAATGTTTTCAAACTGAAGAGAGGAACCAAAATGCAACACAATCTCTCTCGAAGCCCTATGATCTATAACCTCTCCCCCTTTGGCAACAAGTTACCAAAAAGTTCAAAGCTATAGAGGTAATCGTCGCTCTGGGCTCGGTCACCTCCCGGAGACGATGAAGCTGCTCATGTAGCCGTCGAAGGAGTCGAGAGAAGAGCATCCGCAAACGCTTCAGTGAAGTCCTCTGAGGTGGTGGAGTAGACACTGGAGGTGCAGGAGGAACTGATGGAGTTGTGGCAGGTGCTGATCTAGTAGGCCTCGTTTTTGGAGCTGGCACAATAGGAGTCCTGGATTGGGTCCTGAACTGAGTGCCGGTCCTGAGAGGTGTACTATCATCATCATCATCATCAGTGGAATGAGGGCTAGGCACTGCATCCACTTTCTTCTTGAGCTCATCCACAATCTTCGACAGCTCATCCACCTTGTTGTTAAATGTAGTGAACTTATCTTCCACTATGTGGGGACCCTGACTCATAAGTCGTGATCACCGAATGCATATGTACAGTGGTCCCAGACATCAATTCTCACTGAACGCACAAAAGATGAATAACAAGAGTCTTACATCCAAACATACCGTCTTACACAAATAAAGACCATCAAGGTCATGTCTTACATAGATAGGGCCATGAAGGCCAAACACCAAACATAACTAGCGGCAGAAATCTTGATCGAAGCGTGAACCCATGCCATCTACCTTAACCTTACAAGCATTGTGACTGGGAAGTGTCCTGGTTCGCATGTTCATCACCAACGAACCCTTACCATAATCCTGCTCTTCCATGCCTGGCCAATTTAATAACCGGTGACAAGCCAATGAGTACTTTGAATGTACTCGCAAGCAACCCATGTTTTGGAACAAGGTATGCCAATGCATGATATAGCACTAAGTAGGTATGTTTGCAGAAAGCTAATTTTGGGTGCAATGAGATGATCAATTAATTTGTTTAAGCATGCATCAACAGGTTATAGATATCCAAATGAACAAGTTACATATATCAATGTAATCAAGGTCTGAGCATCTCATGCTCAGTCAACATGTCAAGTCACCTAACTTAACTCATGTGTCTTCTTTGTCACCAACACACACACACACCAGTTTAATAAAACATTGGACGTAGTATAAGCAGCACCACCAAACTATCCTTGATGATGGACTCGACTATTCGAATAGTTTTACACTCTGCAGAGGTTGCACACTTTACCCACAAGACTCGAGAAACTTCTATGTCAAGTCACGACTCGCGGTATTGTTCATACCCGAGGTAAGTACCCAAACAATGCCTTTCCCCTAACGATACTAACAAAGAGTCCACTCATTGGTGCCATCCCTCATGATGTACCTCACCAGTACCATCCACGAGGGAACGCAACAGTGTGCCCGGTGTCTGTAAAAAACAGCCCATGATCGTCCTTTCCGGCACGACGCAGTCTCGAGAGTGACCACGCCACTCCTGCCACTAGTAATGCGGTCTCTCAAATAGTACCGACCAAAGTAATCAACAAAGCCCCATCCCATAAGGGGTATCATGGTTGTACATGTAAAGGTTGGGAACGGTCGACAAATCTTAAATCTAATCCCTTTTTTTTCAAAAACACACACATTCACTTGTCTCGGTACACCACTTCTTTATCAAGTGGTTACCTAGCTCATTATCATCTCCCTCGGGCATTAGTGGCTCCCGACGAGGTTTTCGGGAAAGTCTTTAAAATATTTTTTTGCTTCCATCACCATTCATATCTCCATCCCATTTGCATAGCAACTACTATTTACCTAACTACTCCCACTCGCATAACCATCATAAGGAGATAGGGTTATGTACGATGCAAGTATCAACGGGGAAGTAAGAGGCATCCACTAAAGTGGCCACCATATCATCATGATAAATTCATCCAAACTTAAGGTGCTATATGACATGCATGAAAAAGCTTCTTAGGCATGGTCAAGGGGTTGCTTGTGTGGCTCAACAAAGTCTTTGGGGACTTCAAAATCTTCTGGTCCAACTCCCTCATCAATAATGCAGTCTATCCTCGCGATATTAACGGGCAAAAATAAGAGCACGGCAAAACACAAAAAATAGTCACTCCTAAAAATGTCAAACCACTTTTGTAAAATACTAGGTTTAAAACTAAAAATAGAAAAATTACTAGTTTCTGGTTTTGAAGTGTAAAAAGTGGTGAAAGCAGTTTTAAGAGTAGTTTTAAATAACCAAAACAAGGTTTTAAATAAAACCAATACATAAAATGTTTCAAAAAGTGGCACAAGTGGCATCATTAAATAGTACAGGATATTACAAGATTTTAGGTGGAAGAATATTTGGATTTGGAGGAATATTTTATCGTGTGTCAATTTGGAAAAATCTATAGAAAAGAAAAACAAGAAGGGCTACTGTTCTCTGGGTTAGTTCTGGCCGTAGCTGGGTCGGCCCAGCGGCCAACCAGCCCAGGTGAGCTGGCGCCCCCGCGCGCGCTAGGTTTAAACCTGATGAGCGGGGCCCAAGGGCTAGCGAGGAGGAGGAGAGGCGCGGGCGGGGCAGAGGCTGACAACCGGGCCCCACTGGCAGGTCGTTGTCAACCTCTATCCACAGGACGACATCACTCACCGGCTATTATGTAGGGCACGAAGACTACTCGTGAGCACGGGAATGGGACCAGCGTTGAGCCGCTGACTCGATGGAGGTGGAAGTGAGGCTGGAGGTGCCTGGTTTGCCGACGGTGAGCACCCGCGGCGGAGGAGCTTCAGGAGGTGCTTGCTCCGGTCGTCTCTGACCGCAACCTGCACGAAGGAGAGGGGAAACGACGTCAAGAGTGAGAGGGGGTTCTATAGAAAAAGAAAGGAGGGTTTGAGGGGGCCTATACCCCAAGATCTCCGGCAAGCCAAGCCAACGGAACTCGGACTCGATCTCGAGCTCAGGCGACTCCGGGGCTGATTTGGTGGCACGAGAGGCCGATTGGGCAGGAGAGAGGGCCAGCAAAGGGGGAGAGGGGTCCGGGAATGCTTTATATATGCGAGGCCAGTGGCCATGGGAGGAGGCGGGGGTTCGTCTGTGGGTTTCCTGGGGTCGGTCTAGGCCACGGGGATAGAAGAGAGAGAGAGCGGGGGGGGGGGCGTGGAAGGCCGAGGGTTGGCCGACCTAGCGACACTCGATATGTGTGGGGAGGGAGCGAGGGAGGAGGAGAGAGGAGGGGGCCAACGGGTTGCCGTGTCACGGACGCCGAGGGCACCTCGGGAGACACGATGAAGGGGCTCGGGGATGTCGGAGCCATGCATTGTTCGGTGCCTACAATGCGGCTGGGCACTGTAGCACGCTCCAGAGCGCTTGTTTGGCATGCCACGGCTTGCCACTGGTGTTTTGGGTGTGACCACTAGTGTCTAGGGGGTCTAGGAGGGAGTAAAAAAGTTTGGGGAAATATTGGAGGATCTGGAGGCTCACTAGAATAAGAGGGGAGTGGAGAGAAAGGTAGAGTCTTGCTATCCAAAGGTAAAAATTGGGGTTTTACCCCATCAATAATTGACCTGAGGCCATGGCTTTCTTACTGGAGGTAAAAGAGCACTAGTAGATGATGTGCTAAAAAGTTGAAGTGAAGGAGATGGGTTGAGGTGGTCAAAACAAGCCTTTTACCAAACTACTAGAAGGTGTTTGATGAAGTTTTGGGCAAGAAAACGGAGTTTACTTGCCATGAGATTTACCAGGATCAAATACTAGGTAAAAAGGGTGGATCACAAGGTTTGAGCTGGATTGAAAAAAGTTGGCAATGGAGACTTTGTAAACCCTAGAAACTAACAGAAACAGGTTTCTGTAGATATAGGCATGCAAATATATTCTCCTTGATGCACCACTTAGTGTGATGGCATTATTTGGGTATTAGAGCCTGTCCACAAGGTTTTAGGTCAATAGGAGAAACTTGACAATGTAGAGTTGTTCAAATTTGGATCTGGACAGGAATGGTTTTGGGATATTTTGACGAACCGAAACTATTTGTATTGGGATGAAACTTTGCAAGATTATCACATTAGGCATATGTGACTTGCTAGAATTTTCCTAGATTTATTTTAGAATATTTCTTATAGAAATATTTCAAATGCTTGATTTAAGCAGAAATGTTTTTGGAGGGTTTTGTTCAATATTTTGAACATGACCATGTGTAAAAACTCTTATATATGGAAAATATATGTCCACCGAGTTTCCATAAATTTTCTCAAATATTTTGAAAGCATTTAAATAATTTTTCCCTATGAAAGACCATTACTGGCCTTAAGAAAAAGCCTTTAAATAAAATATGAAAATAATCTTTAAAATTAATATTTGGTGGTTTTGGGAAGTCTTATATGTAGTAGGTTACAAATAAAGTCTTTGGGGCAAAACAATGCACCCAATTTGAGGACTTGTAGTTCAACCCTCTACTTAGTGGTTTCTGAAAACCTAATTTGAATAAATCCTTTTTGGCCAAAATATTATTTGATAAAAATAGTTTTAGGACTATACACATGGCCTGATGATTGGGCACGGAGTTTGGGTCAAGAAGATGAATTTTGAGAGAGGAAGAATCTTGAGTGCCAAAACACAATCAACTAAACAAGCAAACATCAAACCATTCAAACAAGCACTTGCACTCAAAAGTTTTAAATGGGTCCAAATTTTATAAAGTCATAGCATAACAAAGTGATACAACACATGGTGTGACAGACCTACCCTCCTTACAAGAATCTCGTCCCCGAGATTCCTAGGCTAAGCACTAAAAAGATATGGGAACTCGATCTAAGATAGTCTTCACGCTCCCAGATTGCTTCTGCTTCAGTGTGGTTGCTCCATTGGACCTTGAAGTACTTGATTATGCGGCTTTGAGTGCAACATTCAGCTTCAGCCAAAATGCAAATTGGCCTCTCATGATAAGTGAGGTCTAGTTGAAGGTCGATGGCTTGATGATCGATGTCCTTGTAGAGGTTGGGGCGGTTGGGGACTTGGAGACACTTCCGGAGTTGTGACATGTGGAAAATGTTGTGCACATCTGTTAGCTCAGAAGGTAGCTCTAGCTGGTAGGAAACTTCTCCTCATCTTGCGGTGATCTTGAAGTGGCCGATGTATCTTGGTGCAAGCTTTTCCTTTGACGTGGAAACACTTGGTTCCTTTGAGAGGCGTGACTCGGAGATAGGCATGATCTTCGATGTTGAGATTCACTTCTCAGCGGTGAGAGTCGACGTAGCTCTTCTTTCTTGTTTTGGCGGTCTCGAGACACTCTCGGACGAGTTGAAATTGGTCTTCTGCTTTGCGGAGGATATCTGGTCCAAAGACTAGTCCTTCTCCGGTTTCTGACCAATTGAGAGGAGTGCGGCACTTGACTTCGTACAACACCTCAAATGGTGCCATCTGTAGACTGGACTGATAGTTGTTGTTGTAGGAGAACTCGGCGAATGGTAGGCAATATTCCCACTTGGCTCCATATGCTAAAACACAAGAATGAAGCATGTCTTCGAGTATCTGATTTACTCATTCCGTCTATCCTCTGGTCTGGGGATGAAAATCGGTGTTGAAGGAGAGCTCTGTTTCCATTGGTTCTTGAAACTTATTCCAAAACCTCAAGGTAAACTAGGTGGCTCGATCTAACACAATCTCCTTTGGAACTCCGTGAAGACTCATGATGCGGTTGATGTAGAGGTTTGCTAGCCGGGTTCCATCTTAGGTGGTCTTGAGGGAATGAAATGGGCTACCTTGGTCAGATGATCGACAATGACCCAAATGGAATCATGTCATTTGCTTGACCTGGGCAATCGGGTGATGAAGTCCATCCAGACTTTTTCCCACTTCCATTCAAGCACTTTGGGAAGTTGTAACAGTCCAACGGGCCGCTCATGCTCAGCTTTGACTCCCTGGCATATGTCACACTTAGTAACAAAAGTGCCCATCTCTCTCTTCATGCCATGCCACCAGAATCTTACTTTGATGTCTTGGTACATCTTGGTTCCTCCAGGGTGGATGGAATACGGAGTGTCATAGGCTTCTTACAAGATCAAATTCTTGAGCTCAACTTTGTTGGGTACGCAGATGTGTTTCTCGAACCATACAACTCCCTGTTCATCCACTGAGAATCCTAGGGCCTTTCCTTCCTTGATATTCCTCTTGATGCCTTCAATGCTCTCGTGTCCCTACTAAGCTTCCTTAATATCATCCATCCAGGTAGGCTTTGCTTAGAGGTTGGCTAGGAATCTAGGTACCACTAGTTCCAAGCCAAAGCTTTCAATCTCTTCATACAGGGTAGGTAGCCTTTCGTTAATCATAGCATTCAAATAACAAGCCTTTCTTCTTAAGGCGTCTGCTACCACATTAGCTTTTCTAGAGTGGTACTGAACACTAAGGTCATAATCCTTGATCAACTCGAACCATCTTTGTTGCCTCATGTTCAATTTGTTTCGAGTGAAAATATACTTCAAACTCTTGTGGTCTGTGTATATCTCACATCGCTTCCCTAGAAGGTAATGTCGCCATGTCTTCAAGGCATGAACTACGGCTACCAAGTCAAGATCGTGGGTGGTGTAATTCTCTTCATGAGGATGCAATTGTATGGATATATATGCTACGACTCTGCCTTCTTGCATCAGAACACCTCCAAGCCTGGTTCTCAATGCATCACAATATATCACAAACTCCTTGTGAATATCGGGGGTGGCCAAAATGGGGGTTGTTGTCAATCTCTTCTTGAGCTCTTGGAAGCTTTCTTCGCACTTTGGCGCCCATTCAAACTTCTTGTCCTTCTTCAAAAGCTACATCATGGGTCGGGCAATGCTTGAGAATCCTTCGACAAACTTGTGGTAATATCCCGCGAGTCTAAGGAAGCTTCTTACTTCCTTCACATTGCTTGGGGATTTCCATTCAGTCACGACTTCGATCTTGATAGTATCCACTCACAATCCTTCTGCAGTTAACACATGACCCAAGAATCCAACTTCATGCAGCCAGAACTCGCACTTGCTGAACTTTGCATAAAGCTGGTGCTCTCGAAGCTTGTCTAGGACCAATCTCAAGTGTTGTTCATGCTCTTCATCAGACTTGGAAAATACGAGTATGTCATCGATGAAGACGACCACAAACTTGTGCAAGTATTCCATGAAAACTTTTTTCATGAGCTACATGAAGTAGGCGGGGGCATTGGTTAACCCAAATGACATGACAGTGTACTCATACATGCCATACCGAGTTATGAATGTCGTCTTCGGAATGTCTTGGGGTCTGATCATCAGCTGATAGTACCCACACCTGAGGTCGATCTTGAAAACATCTTGGCTCCATTCAGCTGATCGAATAGGTCTTCAATCTTGGGAAGTGGGTACTTGTTCTTTATTGTGACCTCATTGAGAGAATGGTAATCGACACAGAGTCGGATAGTCCCGTCCCACTTTGACACAAATAGAACAGGTGATCCTCAAGGAGAGGCACTAAGGAAAATAAAATCCTTTTCTGAGCTGCTCTGCCAATTGTTTCTTCAATTCATCCAACTCTTCAGATCCCATTCTATACGACTTCTTATAGATGGGTCCTGCTTCGGGCATCAACTCAATGATGAACTCAATGTCATGGCTAGGAAGCATTCCAGGCAGCTCATCAAGAAATACGTCTAGGTATTCACATACCACAAGCACTTTATCTAACTCAATTCCCGGCAGACAATTAACTCGAGGGGCTTGAGCGAAGGCTGGGTTGGGAACATACTTGACTTCAACTCCTTAGCTATTGGTCATGGTGACAGTCCTCTTGGCACATTCTAACAAGCATTGGTGCTTGGTCAACCAATTCATGCCAAGGATAACGTCCAAGCCCGGCGAATCCAAAACTATGAGGTCTGCTAGGAAGTCTACCCCATTAATTTTGATCTTGACTCCCTTACATCCTATCTTGGACCTCATAACTGACCCCGGGGTTTGTATCAACATATGACTATCCAGGAGCGTAGGCTTCATACCACTCTCTAGTGCAAACTTTTGGTTAACAAAAGAATGCGAAGCTCCATAATCAAACAACACGGTTGCTGGGGTTGACTTGACAAGGAACATACCCAGTATAACGTCTGGGTCTTCCTAGGCTTCCTCAACGGTAGCATGATTCACACGACCCTTGCAATTGTTGGGCTGGTTGCGAGGAGCTGGGTTCCTTGGTGGCACTCCATGGCCTTGACCTTGGTTTGGCACATTGGGGCACGGTGCATCTAGCTTCTTGTTGGGGCACTGCTTAGAGATGTGTCCAGGCTGACCACTTCCAAAGCATGTGATCTGACCAGAGTTGTTGTTGTTGTTGTTGTTGTTGTTGTTGTTGTTGTTGTTGTTGTTGTTGTTGTTGTTGTTGTTGTTGTTGTTGCTGTTGCTGTTGCTGTTGCTGTTGCTGTTGCTGTTGCTGTTGCTGTTGCTGTTGCTGTTGCTGTTGCTGTTGCTGTTGCTGTTGCTCTTGCTGTTGCTGTTGCTGCTGCTGCTGCTGCTGTTGCTGTTGCTGTTGCTGTTGCTGTTGCTGTTGCTGTTGCTGTTGCTGTTGCTGTTGCTGTTGCTGTTGCTGTTGCTGTTGCTGTTGCTGTTGCTGTTGCTGTTGCTGTTGCTGTTGCTGTTGCTGTTGCTGTTTGCTGGTTGCTGTTGCTGTTGCTGTTGCTGTTGCTGTTGCTGTTGCTGTTGCTGTTGCTGTTGCTGTTGCTGTTGCTGTTGCTGTTGCTGTTGCTGTTGCTGTTGCTGTTGCTGTTGCTGTTGCTGTTGCTGTTGCTGTTGCTGTTGTTGTTGTTGTTGTTGTTGTTGTTGTTGTTGTTGTTGTTGTTGTTGTTGTTGTTGGTGGTGGTGGTGGTGGTGCTGTTGTTGTTGTTGTTGTTGGTGGTGGTGCTGTTGCTGTTGTTGTTGTTGGTGGTGGTGGTGCTGGTGCTGTTGCTGTTGGTGGTGGTGGTGGTGGTGGTGCTGTTGCTATTGCTGTTGCTGTTGTTGTTGCTGCTGGTGCTGGTGCTATTGCTGTTGTTGTTGCTATTGCTGTTGTTGCTGTTGCTGCTGCTACTGTTGCCGTTGCTGTTGCTGTTGCTGTTGTTGTTGTTGTTGTTGTTGTCGAGGGGACTTTCACCCCCGATCAGGGTTTCACTGGCAACAAAATCTTGTCGCAGGCCAACCCGATTAGCCGTCACGGCCAGATTGGGAGGTTTCCCCCGCATCAGAGTATCAAGTTCGGAATCCTAGAGTTCATCGCTGATTCACGGGGGACACTCGTTCCAATGGAACCCTCAACCTTCAAAGAAAGACCTGTAAGTCTGGATGCCTTAATGTCTGAGTCATCAGGCCTCGTGGGAGAACGGAATGAAGATCCGCTTCGGCATGACTCTGGAACCACCACCCCACTTGACGAATCCACTCGAATCAGACTTAAATGAATTGTTCGATCGGCTCGAAGCAATGCGTATACCGGATGACTAGGTTCCGATCTGTGATTGGCTCGGGATTAGACCTGATGATATGGAGATTCACTTCCCTCCTGTCACCCACCTTGTCGCTACTATCGAGTGCCCGGCTGCGGATTTATCCTGACAGCCGGAATTGAAAACAGTTTACACCCCGGTCTCTAATCACCAAGACGGGACAGGCGCCGGAGGCTGCCTTGAAGTCGGACCTTCATCGGTCCCAGATCTATGCCACAATTCGGAGCTTGCATCCCCGGATACTCAACTTGACATAGAATCCAATTTTTGCCCACCGACCGCCCAGGATGACAATCCCAGGTTTTTACCGAAGCCTGTATATCTGGACTTCTAAGACATAAAGCAACTGTGAGGAGAGTTAGTACACCACTTTTGGGAAAGATTGATGCTCACTAGGAGCAGAGTAAAAGGTCTTAGCGAGCAAGATTTAACGACAATTTTCACTCGCAATTGCCACGATGAGGGTATTCTTAATGCCCTAGCCCGCCGACGCATTAGCGATTTCTCAAAGCTATCCGAATTGGTACAAAAATACTGTGCCATGGAGAGTGTCTCGCAATCCGAGAGGCTATTCTTGAATCCAAAATCCCCCGAGCACCCTAGAGGAGCTCGAAAAAAGAGGATGCCTACTAATCGGTCAGCTAGGCATGAACCTGTCAGGAAATGAAACAAGCCCCTTTTGGGTGCCTGCACTGTCCTCGATGGGCTTTTGGATAAACCCTGTCCCATACATTCCGTATTACTATACGCGAACCCAACACACAGCCTTCGAGCTTGCTAGGTCGCCAGGCAAGTGGCAAAAAGCGGCGAAACTATCCTCGACACACCTCTATCGAGTGGACATTCTCCTTCGCCGCCCAAACTCGATGCCGAAGTCCTAACTATCTACGAAATGTTCCCCTCGAGGAACAGATGCAAGAGAGCTCATAAAGAGCACGAGCAAGTCTATCACGTAGCAGCCACTAGCCCATGGACAGACATACCGATTACTTTCAAGGACACTGACCGGCCGTCCATTCTTTCCGGACATTCACCGTCCGCTCTGGTCTTGAATCCCATCATCGGTGGATACAAGCTACATAAAGTACTAATGGACGACAGCAGTGGTCTGAACCTCATTTACGAAGCCACGGTGGAAAAAAATGCATTTTGCCCGATCTCGCATCGAACGTAGCAACACAACATTCCAGGGAATTATCCCAGGAAAGGAGGCACGATGTTCCAGATGCATCACCCTGGACGTGGTGTTCGGTACACCCAAAAACTATCGATCTGAAGAACTTCTCTTCCATATCGCCCCTTTCCCAAGTGGCTGCCCTATTGGGACGCGACGCCTTCAGAAAGTTCCAGGCTATACCCCATTACGGGTACATGAAACTAAAAATGCCAGGACCAAATGGAGTGGTCATGATCACCGGCAATCCGGATATAGCCCTTCGGGCCGAAAATAAATTGGCAATGCTTGCCCTCGAGACACTAGCAGAAACTTTCACCGCTGAAGATTTGACCACTTTACGGTCGACAGTCAATAGAGACGATGTGATCCTCAGCAAAAGACCCAAGTCTACGTCCTTCAAACCCGCGGAGGAAATCATCAAATTTCAGGTGCATCCAACGAACCCCAATAAGACAGCGTCCATCGGAGCTCAGCTCGATCCCCTTATGGACGGAGCTTTGCGACATTTCCTCCGTGAGAACTGGGACTTTTTTGCCTGACATCCTTCCGATATGCCTGGAATTCCACGTCAGCTGGCCAAACATAGCCTAAACATTATTCCGGGCTTCAAACCCGTGAAACATACTCTGCGTCGTTTTTTCGAACCCAAGCGGCAGGCCATGGGTGAAGAATTAGCCAAACTGCTCGAGGCCGAATTTATTCGGGATATTAAACACCCCGAGTGGCTAGCAAACCTGGTGATGGTACCTAAGAAAGACAAATCCTGGCGGCTATGTGTCGATTTTAAAGACTTCAATAAAGCATGACCCAAGGACCCTTTCCCCTTACCACGCATCGACCAGATCATCGATGTCACCGCCGGTCACGATCTGTTGTGTTTCCTCGCCGCTTACTCCGGATACCATCAAATTAAAATGAAGGAATCCGATCAAGCTGCTACGGCCTTCATCACCCCTTATAGGCCTTTCAGCTTCAACATGATGCCCTTCGGGCTAAAAAATGCTAGGGCTACTTACCAGCGCATGATCCAAACCTGCTTCTATACGCAGGTCAGCAAGACTGTCGAGGCATATGTGGACGATGTGGTCATCAAAACCAAACACGTCGACCAGTTGATTGATGACCTACGCCAAACTTTTACTAATTTACGCGAATATGACATCCATCTCAATCCGGAAAAATGTGGATTTGGAGTTCCCTCGGGTAAGCGACTTGGATTCATCGTCTCCCATAGAGGAATAGAGGCAAATCCAACTAAGATCTGCGCTTTGTCAGAACTTGCAATCCCCATGGAACTGAAGCATGCCCACAGGCTATCCGGGTGCATAGCAACGTTAAACCGCTTTATCTCCCACCTCGGAGAAAAGGCTCTGGCGGCCATCACGCCATGCGGGCATGGGCGGCCATCATGCCACGACAAGAGCCCTAGTTAGCAAGGCCTTCCGAGTAGGTTTCTTCTGGCCCACAACTCGGATGGACGCACATTCACTTGTCAAGCACTGCGTGGGGTGTCAACTCTTCGCAAATAAAAGTCACATGCCTCCAACAACTCTTCGGATGATCCCAATTACTTGGCCTTTTGCGGTCTGGGGGCTTGACATGGTCGGACCTGTTAAAGGGGGGGACCAAGGAAAACAAATATCTGCTGGTCATGGTTGACAAATTCACCAAATGGATAGAGGCAAAGCCTATTAAATCATCCAAGTCCGGACTAGTTATAGACTTCATATCTGGCATAGTGCACCGTTACGGTATACCACATAGCATAATAACGGATAATGGATCTAATTTTACGGCCCAAGAGGTCAAGGACTGGTGCGCGAAAATGGGCATTAAGCTCGATTACACATCAGTCTACCATCCACAGACCAATGGACAAGTCGAATGCGCCAATGGTCTCATTTTGAGCGGCATTAAGCCATGATTGGTCTGATCTCTTCATGAGTTCGACTGTGATTGGGTTGAGGAGCTCGACTTCGTACTATGGGGCTTGCGTACCACCCCAAATAGATCAACGGGCCTCACACCATTCTTCATGGTCTATGGGGCAAAGGCAGTCCTCCCCTACGACATTATTCATGACGCACCAAGGGTGCGCATGTACGAGGAAAGGGAAGCCGAGTTGGATTGGCAGGACGACCTGGACGCCTTGGAGGGAGAATGCGACATAGCTCTGGCTTGCTCTGTGCTTTATCAGCAGCAAGCGCAATGCTACTAGAGCAGGGAGGTTAGGGCACAAACATACAACATAGGTGAACTCGTCCTACGGCTCCCGAAGAAGCAGAAGCATAAACTCCACCCCAAATGGGA
Source organism: Hordeum marinum (assembly GCA_022496015.1). Lineage (NCBI taxonomy): Eukaryota > Viridiplantae > Streptophyta > Magnoliopsida > Poales > Poaceae > Hordeum > Hordeum marinum. Next base: position 304,762,325 of record CM039673.1, read on the forward strand.
GGGCCCCTTCATCATCGATGAAGTACTCGCTGGAGGAGCCTATCGTCTTCGGAACTCATTAGATAATCGCCTTGAACCAAACCCATGGAACACGGCTCGTCTTCGACATTTCTATGGATAGAACAGTCCTGTCCGAATTCCTGCACATTTTACATTTTTTCTTTTTTGTATTTTCATTTCTTTTTTCTTTCCTTCCCACTTTGCTGTTCGATAGGATCACATTTTTTCTTCCTATGTTCGGTTAAACCAATCATGTACCAAGGTTATCGGGATACACCATAGAGTGTTACATCCGAACACAGCACATGGGGGCTTCTTCTAGTAGCCATCTTTTCTATTGCAATTATTTGCCCTCACCTGTCAGGTGCGCATGTTTCTTTTGTCATGTTTTGGCCATCATATGCATCAATTTGAACTAAGATTTTACCAAGCTGGGTTACCTCGCTCCTGTGGTTGCTCTCTATGTTCCTGCTCGTTCGGCTAGAGAGTAAAGGGAGCACCTCTGCGATTGTTACGACCGGGTCATCCGGACACGTACCTCAGACGGGTGAAGCCGAAAGCTAGCTATCTTACGTAGACAATTGGTAGGCTCAGACGGAAACACCTTATACAACCTTGGTTGCTATTTTTGTTATTCGGGACTCTTATTCCCAAACAAAACACTTAGTCGCATACTATGAGTATGTAGACCGCTATCTACGTTTTTTTCGTAGAACCATGGCGAAAGGTATCGTTACCGGTACTATTTTCATCGGAAGATGTTTCTTACACTATGTCGTAGTATAACATACCTTTCTGTGTGCTTTCTACCTGTTTGCACCACATGGTCGGATTGCCTGGTTCCTCGAATACAAATTCTATTCGGCGAAGGAATAATAAGAAGGAACACTCCTGAGCTCTTCTCTAGGGAGGGAGAAGCCGATAGCTGGTTAAGATAAAGTTTACAACATGGACTGTTTTACACACGAATATGCAAATTACATATTCGGCTACTGATCGAGATCATTGATTATTGTGGAGAGGGGCCAGTCTGCCTGCAAGAGCCTGGCAGCGGGTATCACCTGGTCATATACCAGGCGGAGTGGCACTTCTTTTCCGTCCAATCCCATAGGACCAACCTGTGACATATGCTCGGGGTTAAGTCCGATGAAATGGGTATTGATCATCGCCCATGCCTCCCATGCTCCTTCGCGGTAGGTTGAAGTCTTCCGCAACTCGAACCTACACCGAGCCCCCCCTAAATCGATCCACAAGTGCGGTCAGCCCTTCAGGTGGCTGTTCGGTGGGCCATAATGCCTTCACCATCTCCTTCATCACCTTTTGCACATGCTTGTGGAGAGTGGTCAGCTCCTTTAGTAGGCCCCCTTGGAACGATTCGATCTCCTCTTCAGGATGCCCGGTCAGGAGACCTGTCCACAAGATAACAAGCGCGATTACTATCATTTTATACATCGGACATACTTACTCATAGGGGAATTGTATTTACCGAATAAGCCCCTCTGAAGATTCTGATTTTCTTCTTGAGCTTGGGCCAATTGAGTCTTCAACTCTTTATTTCATCGGCCTATTTTTGCATAACAAGACAGCCGGCTTGCTGCTGGGATTCCGCATACCTTTGTGAATCCTGGGCTTCTTCCAACTGCCTTTCCATATGTCCTATTGATTTGGCTGCTACACATAATCCATATGTCAGGCATGGAATCCATATATTCTATTGACTACCAGTAAATGCACACTTACCATGGGCCTCGCGCGTAAAGCTTTTTACTTGTGCTAGTTCGGTCTTCACGGATTGCACCTCCGCGCGGCTCTCCTCGAGGGCCTTAGCCAGCTGTTCGGACTGTTGCTTTGTGGCCTGCATCAGTAGTTAAGTAGTGGTGAGATCCTTAATTCAATTTTTCAGATCGAATTAAGGCTCGAGGGCTACAAGGCTTATACAAGCATACGGACTCTACAAAATTCGACCACTTACTTGAATACTGGTTGTTATCAGCTTCATAGCTTCTCCAAATCCAGTTCGAGCGGCCTCGAAGTGTGGATCCGCCGAGTGTAGGGTGCCGAACTCCTGGTCGGAAAAAACTGGGTGCCGCATGGCCTCCCATTGGTGCCAATGATGCATGGCACTCTCCACTTCTGATTTGGTGACTGATACTCCGTCGCCAGGTTCGGCGGGCATCGGACCGACCATGGGGGCTTCCATAGTGGAAGCCGCATGGACGGTGGCCCGGGAGATTCGGGCGTCTCCTGACATCCGGGCAACCCCCTCGGTAGGTGAAGATTGGGTGTTTCGCATAGGTAAAGAACAAGCAGCTATAAGATTTTGCCGAGCATAATGATAAAACGGATATCCAAACAGTGTACCTAGGGGATGTGCGGACGGGTGGATTCGTCCATGTGTCCGGCTCCGTTGCAGGGGCCGACCGGCCTCTGAATCATGTGCGGCTTCGACTGCTAGCGCACGACGTGCTGATCGATGATGCTTGAGGGCTGGGACCGGCACGTCTGGGGCGCTCTTAGTAGTAGGCCTCTTTTGGGAGGGGTTTTCTTCTTGCCCATGGACGGAATGGAGAATGACTCGGGGTAATCAACTATGATTGCCACCAGGGTCTGGACGATGCTGTCCTGATAGTAGACTCCATTTTTGAAGTCAAGATGTAGATCCGGGTCCTCGTTGAAGCCCGGATCGTTGTCACATGAATGATTCTCAGGCTGAGGAGCCGGACAACTGACTGTCTTGACGAAGCTCCTCCATTCCTATTCACGCCAAGGCCTCGGTCAAATAGAGTGTGGAATGAAGCCCTGAACTATTTCATGATTCAGGAAGGTTTACCTATTCGATGGGATTATGGGCCGAATACCCCTCTTTGGTTGACCGCTGAATGAAGTCTTCTTGCTCTCCTTTATATACGCCAGCAAGTGCGGCGGCCAGTGCTGTTGGATTGGTAGGGCCTAACTTTCGGGAACGTGTGGCATTGCTTGTCCCATTGTATCGCCATAAGGGGTTCACCCTTTGTTGGAGGGGCTGCACGCACCGGGAGATAGTGGTGGCCATGATGTTGATCATGGTCAGCGGTGATGGGAAAGCATCCGCACTTGCGCGGCCAGGCATTGCACTTTGGCGCTCTCCTCCTGAGAGCTCTTGGGTCGCTAGTTATACCTCTTCTTCGGGAGGAGGTTGGAGTATTCGGGCAGACCTGTCCGAGTTGACTCGAATAAGGGGACATCTTTAATATAAAACCACTCCGAAGTCCATTCTTCGGATTTCTTCAGTGTGCCAGCTGGATACCCCGTTCCCGCTATGCGGCATACTTCGGCTCTGCCGACCTCTAAGATGGTCTTGTCCCGAGTTCGAGGGACGAGGCAAAAATATTTCCTCCATAGATCGAAGTGAGCTTTGCACCCTAAGAACATCTCACAAAGGGCAACAAAGCCTGAGATGTGCAGGATCGACCCCGGGGTGAGATGGTGGAGTTGAATTCCGTAGAACTCTAGTAACCCCCTCAAAAATGGGTGGATTGGAAATCCCAGGCCTTGGAGGAGGAATGGGACGAAGCAAATGCGCTCCCCTTTGTTTGGGTTGGGGAAGCGCTCGTCAAATATCTCATCGCCATAAGCGGCTAGGCCAGTGCGGGTTTTCACGAGATCTGGTAATGGAAGGTATTGCTGGGTCTCCAGGTGGCGGAGCCTCAGAAGTGTGACAGAGCAGCTGGTCCAGTCGCTTGGGCGTTGGTCGTAGGGGCGCTTTGAGGAACTGGGAGCGTTGGCCATGTTTTGCGTAGAGCTTCCGCTGGGAGTTTCTGACGATAGGGAGGAAGAATATGTGGTTTGAATCACGATTTTGTTTGGTTAAATGGGTTGGTGCCTCCATTACGGAGGGGTAGGATTGTAAAAATTGCTAACCACTCACCTCCCCACGATGCACGAAGATCAAGGAACTTGTGTAGTTATTATAATGACCCGTGCCCGCGATGCTTGGGATCTTATCGAATACTAGCCAGATGTCGAACATAGGAGGATGAGGGACTCACCTCGCAAGCCGAAGACAACAACGTGAAGGGATCAACTGAGTATATATCAGCATTGAAGGCCAGTCCGAGGGCTACCGAGGGAGTCCTGGTTTAGGGGGTCCTTGGATAGCCGACCATTCTTCATGGGCCAGACTATATGGGCCACAAGGCAGACATCGGAGGATCGAGGACCATCTGTGCCAGGATGGAAGCTTGATGGAGTCCAGACGTGTTCTCCAAGTTATTAGCTATAGTTAGCAAGTTATCTCTTTGACATGTTACCGACCATATGTAAGCTAAGGGCACCCCCGACACCTACATAAGTCGGAGGGTTTTAGGGCATAAAAGAAAAACTCATCTAGGGTTAGACATACGATCTCGAGGTAGATCAACTCTGTAACCCCTTACACCATCAATACAATCAAGCAGGACGTAGGGTATTACCTCCATAGGAGGGCCCGAACCTGGGTAAACTCGTGTCCCCTTCATCTCCTGTTACCGTCGATCCTAGTCTCACAGTTCGAGACCCCCTACCCAAGATCCGCCGGTTTCTACACTGACACACCCTCATCCCCGCAACTCTTTTAACCACTCGGGGGACCTATAGCTTGAGGGGAACCCATTCCCGGTATCGGAGCCCCATGGGGAGTCACCAAGCATTGGCGTTGGTCACCGGAGACGTGCCCCGCCTCTGTCGTAGGAGGAGGGATGGAGGAGGAGACCGATCAAACCTGACTAGCGGGCCAGTCGGGCCCACTGTCAGTGACTCGAGAGTCTTGCATGCGCTTGATGAGTGGAGGTGTATTACCGAAAGTATGTCTCTCTTCTGCGAAAACGTATTGTTTTCTGAACCGTTTTCTTTATTCTTTTTTATTTAGAAAACAAAACTTTGACTGAAGTTTGACTACTTATATCTTTTAAACTATAACTCCAATGAACCTGATTCGTTTTCTAACATTTAAAAAATTCTATCTAGTTTATTTACATATTTATTTCAAAAATATTCCAACAACGTTTAGTACTTTTTTTGAATTGGGTGTTGATTCAAATAATTTCAAAATAGGAAATGGAGGGAGAATTGAACTTTCAAATTTTTGGAGTGCACCCCCACCTTTGTGTAACCCCAAGGCAAGCATTCCGAACCTTGGTATAATATGTGTTGTGTGATGCTTGAGGTGGAGAATAAAGCTTCATCACCATGTGGCATGAAGTGTGCTTTATTTTATGTGAAGGTGTGATCATGCTCATAAGTGCTTGATGATAATTTCTTGTTGTTGATAATTGAGATGCCTGTGACAGTATTCACCCTCTTGTGCCTCTCATGCCTACCGGAAGGAATCCGGAGAAGTCTCTATCTCGGGTAGACACGAGCTTGGTACTGACATTTTGTTGGACGAGTATGATCAGTAAGGCATGGGGAGGTATGATGAGTGGTGATTCTGTCGGATAGTGTGGAAAATATTTGCTGTGCTAATCATGTAGGAAACACTTAAACCTCCTGAGTCGACCGCAGATTGAGTCTTGTGCTAGTAACCCCCATACTATTTTCGTACTACCACTTGTCCCTGTCGCAGGTAGGGTATGGTTCAGTAAGTTGTCAACCCCTTTCTTAGCACACACCATACAGAGAGGACATAGTGGAAGATACCAGTGGCCCTTGGTAGGCATGTCACTTGGTCCGGGGGCGTGGATGTTTCAGTTGGACCGAGGGGTTAGCTTCCCTATTTTTTGCGTGGTATAAATTTTGTGATCCCATGCTAATCGAGATTGTGGTCTCCCCATTTAGAGTTTTCCTTAATGGTGTCGTGGGTGATTCCAAGCACCGGTAAGTTAAGCTAGCGTGTGCGGGTCAGGTGTGTTTTCAATTCAAAGGTCGTAAGCGGATTTAGTCCCGATGGACTAAAGGAATCCGTTACTCATGGGTAAATAGTACACCCTCTATAGAGTAAACATCTATTCGATAGCCGTGTCCGCGGTTAAGGACTATAGTCTGGGATGGGTCAAGTGTCTATCTTAGTGTCGGTCTTCAGAGGAAAACTTCTAAACCAAAATATTGATCATGAAGTGCGATGAATGATGATTGTGCTTATTATTATTGTGGACTAACCATTTATATTATTTGGAATATTGAGTATCCCTGGGATGCTTCTACCTCCCGGATATTCATGTTATTATTTTCCATATAAGCCCTTTATGTGGTGTCGCACACATGCCCGACTGTGGCATGCTTGTTATTTAACTTCTTTATAAGCCCTTTATGTGGTGTCGCACAGACGCCTGACTGTGGCATGCTTTTTATTTACCTTCTTTATAAGCCCTTTATGTGGTGTCGCTCAGACGCCCGACTGTGGCATGCTTGTTACTTACTTTGTTTATAAGCCCTTTATGTGGCATCACTGAGATGCCCAGTTGTGGCACACATGCTATTTATTTTCCTTATAAGCCTTGCATGTGGTGTCGCACTGACGCTCGACTGAGGCATGTTTAAATCATAACCTTTCGAGGTGTCACTTCAAACACCCGACTAGGATATTTTATTTCTTTTATTCCATGATTTCTTATTAATTTTTTACATGAATGACCTGCTTGCATGCACCATGGAATTTGTCTTGTGACTAACTGAATGATCGTGAATTATTTTAGTGGATGAATATCACCTCCTATATTATATCTATTTTCATGATGTTTGCGAGTACATTAAAAGTACTCACTAGCTTGTCCCTGGCTATTGTCTTGGCCAGATTGCCTATTTGGAGAGGAGCATAATGGTGATAACCCAGAAGCTAGGCATCAAAGATCGTAGCCACACAAAGATAGGAGTTATCCATGTCAGCTGTTCCTATGGGAAATGGAGTCCCATAGACGCTGATGACCCCGAACCGCTTCCGCCACCAACCACTAGAAACCTTTGGTGTAGTCCATAGACCATCATGGTCTAGTACTTATGATTTTGTAATTTCCCTTGGAATTTCTATACCAAGTGTCCACTAGCTAACAATAATCCTGGGGCTGGTGAGCACAAGGACCATTCGCTAGGAAATTAATATCTTGGAAAAACGGTCCTGATAGGCGTGGCTCGTCCTAAAGGAGGTACTCAATTCCGCTCCTCTTCTCCCTTTCTTTCTCCACCCGTGAGCAGTTCATTGTAACAGAGGTGTCACTAATGTTGATGCGCTCGTGTAAAGCTCGATCCTGAATTCACTTTCCGTAAAGGGTAATTCCCGAGCCAAACGCTAGAGCAAATCAGTTAGTAGAGAATCCTGGAAAGTGAACCACGACAAGTCCTCGTTTACCAATGCTTCTGCCGCATTGGTTGTTACGAGGCCGGAGGGTGCAAAAGAAAGGAATGAGGATAAAAGAAGATGGATTAGCTACAATACCTCATTGTTGGAGCCTCGACAGATCCATGCCAAAGAATTATGCTCCTAACGAATGAGTTCCCAAATTTTTCTATCTATCCCTCTCCATATTCCTTTTCCTCTCAGGATGAAGGTGAACATGCATGCGTATGTTCACCGGGAATCCCGAAGGAGAGGAGCGGTCATGCATGGAGGAAGAGACGATGCGCTTGGATGAACACGCGCCAAGGCGAAAGGAAGAATCTACAACGAAAGCTAAGTTGACATGATTATCAACTTGCAGTGGAGTTTACATTCGTGTAACTCCCCTAATTACCAGGGTTTCGTATGGTGAATCTTACATGTGATGGAACCCTACCGTCTTTTGTTTGCGCCGTCGTTTTGTTTCGAGCCTGTTCAACGAAGCATGCAGCAGTGTCAAAGACTGACCAGGGAAAACTCACCGACAACGTGTCCTTGCCAGCTGAGTGCTAATGACTTGTTCCTCAAAGCAACCGCAGGAACAAATTGTTGGCGGGCGACCAAAGCACATAAAAGAAAATAACCATATGAATACTAAGAAGGAAATAAGGGGGGGGGGGAATCACACACGTTTACATAAAAACAATCGTTCAACGACATCAAAGCAAAGGTAGTGCGTGGTCTGATACGAGATACATATTATGTCTTAAATACATGATAGCACAACGATAGAAATAACTCGAGATTACTTTCGGGGGATCCCCTGGACCCTTCAAACTGAAAGAACCCTGTCAGCGAGTGGGGCAGCTTTCTCCTCGGCAGTGGAAACATCAGTACCCGGTGGTAGCTTCTTGAAACCAACAGAGAGGTCGAGCTCCGGGTAATGATATGCTAGATTACTCAAAACTGTGAAGAGGGCGTTGCGGGCGAGTTTCCAGGATTCATCGCGAAGCATGCGTCTCTCTCATCTTCATACTCTTTCAAGCCCTCGATCAAGCCCTCGAAGAAGAGTGTCAGCTTGACACTTGGGAACTCATGTTGATTGACGGAAAAGGCCCAACTCTTCATGTTCATGCTTGAGATTTGTGTCGTGAGGCGCTCAGCAATGTTGGTCAAGTTCTTGATCGAGAGGTTGAGCTATTCGACTTGGTTCTTCAGCATGTCCTCAACTTCTTCTCGGAGGGACTGCGCATCTGCCAAGCTAGTTTGTAATAGTTTCTCACAGTCTCCTAGACTCGATGTCCTTTCCAAAGAGTCAAGCTTGGACTTAAGATCATAAATGGCGCCATTGGCCACATCGAGATCTTAACCCTTGGAGGAAAGCTGCGTTTGCATCATATACAAAGTGGTTTGCACTTTCTGTGCTTCCTCCTTGAGGGCTCCAATTTGCTTGTGACTATTGTGAAGATCCTCCGTCAGTTTGCTTAGCTGAGTTTCAAGAGTGGTTGCTACCTCTTGAGCTTGCGTTGGTTTTCCCTTGAAGAGGAAATGGTGATGTAGCGAAGTAGATAAGTATTTCCCTCAGTTTTTGGGAACCAAGGTATCTATCCAGTAGGAGGAAAAAACAAGTCACCAATGGATGCACCTACACAAATAATCAAACTCTTGCAGCCAACGCTATAAAGGGGTTGTCAATCCCTTCATGGTTATTTTCAAGGATTAGATCTGATAGAGATAGATGTAAATGAGTGCGGAAAGTGAAAGGTGAATAAATTTCAGCAAGATATTTTTTGGGTTTTTTTGGTTTATAGTTCTGAAAGTATATGATGGAAAATAGACCCGGGGGCCATAGATTTCACTAGAGGCTTCTCTCTTGGAGGCAAATATCATGGTGGGTAAACATATTACTGTCAAGCAATTGATAGAAAAGAGAATAATCACGTAGTTATCCAAGGCAATGATCATGCATATAGGCATCACGTCCGTGACAAGAAGACCGAAACTATTCTGCATCTACTACTATTACTCCACACATCGACCGACTCCTGCCTGCATCTAGAGTATTAAGTTCATGAAGAACAGAGTAACACATTAAGAAAGATGACATGATGTAGAGGGATAAACTCAAGCAATTTGATGAAACCCCCATCTTGTTACCCTTGATGGCAACAATACAATACGTGCCTCGCTACCCCTACTATGTCACTGGGTGAGGACACGTCAAGATTGAACCCAAAACCAAGCACTTCTCCCATTGTAGGAATTACCAATCTAGTTGGCCAAACCAAACCAATAACTCGAAGAGACTTGAAAGGACATGAAATCATGCAAATAAGAATTCAGAGGAGATTCAAATAAGATTCATGGATAATCTAAACATAAACTCTCAATTCATCGGATCTTGACAAACACACCACAAAGAGGATTACATCAGATAGATCTCCATGAAGATCATGAAGTACATGGTATTGAAGAGGAAAGAGAGAGAAGAAGCCATCTAGCTATTAGCTATGGACCTGTAGGTCTATGGTGGACTACTCACGTGCCATTAGAGGGGCAATGGAGTTGATGTAGATGCCCTCTGTGATCGAAACCCCCTCCCGCAGATTACCGAAAAGGCTCAAAGATTGGATCTCTCGGGAACAGAGGCTTCTGGCGGCGGAAAAGTATTTGCGTGGCTCTTTCTGATGTTGGGGGAATATTTTGGTATTTATAGGCCTAGAATTAGGGATAGGAGACTTGCCAGGAGGCGACAAGCCTGCTAGGCGCGGCCAGGGGGGCACCTAGTAGCCTTGTGGCACAATGGCACCTCCCCTTACATACACTCCAAGCTTGATCGACTTGTTTCCTTCCAGAAAAATTCCTTCGAAAGGTTTTATTCCGTTTGGACTCCGTTTAATATTCCATATCTGCAAATCTCAAAACAAGGAAAAAACTGAAACTGACACTTGGCCCTAGATTAATAGGTTAGTCCCCAAAATAATATAAAATAGCATATTAATGCATATAAAATATCCAAAATAGATAATATAATAGCATGACATCATCAAAAATTATAGATACGTTGGAGACTTATCAGTGGTCTTGGTGGCAATGGCAGCGACAAGGTCATCGGAAGCTTTCTTCAGCTGATTTGCGGTCTCCAAGGATAATATGTCGAGCGTGGCTTTATGGCCGTCTTCCAACTCTTTGGTGCACTGCAGAAAATGGGCCTACAGTTCATCATCCTTGCTGCGAAGGGAAGCATTGAGGTTCTCCTCCCAAGAAGAGATTTCTGTCTCTCTGGCTTCCAGAAGTGCTTTGCGCTCCACCAGACGGGTCTCCTCGACTACAACCTCCACCTGGGTTGTGGCCAACTTTTCGTACTACCCCTTGAGGGAACGGATCTGCTGGTTATACGAGTCTTGTAGATCTTTGCCTTTGGTCCTCAGGTGCTGCTCCGCAAGTCCAACTTGCTTGCGTTTCTCCTTGATGAACTGCCATTTGAGATTATACCTGTTCTGGACGACCTTGACGCCAGTCGCCACGGTATCTATGAAGGCCAAGTCCTGGGCGTTGTCGATAGAATCATTAGCCTCCTCAACTCTTTGAAGCAGTGGAGCTAATATGCGCTTGATTCCATCATTGAAGTCCGCGCCCATTGAAAAAGATGGACCGATAGTCGTTGGATACAAACGCGTGGTAACCAAAGCGAGCTGATTTAGGGGTGACCGCAGTGAATATGCCAGAGGATAGCTTGGAGAAAGGGGTCCCATGAATTGGAGAGCCTCGACGGGTACCTCTGGGCTTATCGCATTGGCAGAGTCCAACTCCATCCTCTCCATGGGTTCCTGAAGTTCCCCGAGAACCAACTCGCGACCTTTTGCGGCAGCAATCTTCGTGGCCTCCTCGGCAGCATTCTTCCCGATATCTATGACCTCCTCAAGAAGCTAAGGCTCTTCGGTAAGTGGGGCTACAAACCCAAGCAACACATGGAATGATGAGATTGAGAAATAAATAAATCATGCAAAGAAGGAAAAGACGGAAATAAGGGAAGATCGGATACCCGATAGAGATTTCTACGGAAGAGCATTACCTTCCCCAACAATGTTTCTTGCTGGCGCACGGTCTGTTGGCACCTCGACTGCGATGTCCTCGATGCGGGCGATCTCTTTGGTGGAGGCCCTTGCCAAATATTCCTCTTCACAAGGGGCAGTTGACGAGAGACCTTGAGAAGGGGGCTCCTCCTTGGAAACCCCTCCTTGGTGGCTCTCTTCTGTCTCCTTGGTGGGCGTAAGGGGATATTCTTCATCCCTGTTGGTGGACAAAGCTTGCACCTGGGCGTCGCGATGGGGATTGGGCACGGGGTTGTCACACCCTGTGTTTTGCCACATGACTAAGTTAACATGACTCGAAAATTAGGGCCAATTAAAACTTTTTGAGTTCATATGAATGCTTGACTTGTTTGCTATTTGCTTACTTGTTTGTTTGCTTGCTGGTGCTCTATATTCATAAAACTCCCTCCTACTCTCAAAACTGTTTTCCTTGATCTAAACACTTGTCCAATGATCATACCATGTGTATAGGACCTAAAACAATTTTTATCAAAATTTATTTTGACCAAAGAGGGATTATTCAAAGTAGGTTTTCAAAAACCCCTAGGTTGAGGTTTGCACTTCAAGTCCCAAAACTGGGTGGATACTTTTTCCCCAAATGCTTTATTTGGAACCTACTATATATATGACTTCCCAAAACAACAAAATATCTTTTTAAAAGAATATTTTCCCATTTTATTTAACTGCTTTTTCTTAAGGCCAAAAATGGTCTTTTATTAGGAAAAAATATTTTTATGCTTTCAAAACATTTGATAAAATTTATGAAGACTCAGTGGACATATATTGTCCATATATAAGAGTTTTAACACATGGTCATGTTCAAAATATTGGACCAAACCCTTCAAAACACTTTCTGCCTATTTCAAGCATTTGAAATATTTCTATAAGAAATATTATCAAATAAATCCAGGAAAATTCTAGCACGTCACATATGACATATGTGATCATATTGCCAAGTTTCATAGGAATCCCAATTGTTTTGGTTCACAAAATTATCCTAAAACCCTCTCTATTTAGAATCAAATTTGAGCAACTTTACATTATGAAGTATCTCCTTTTGATCCCAAACTTTGTGAGCATGTTCTATTACCCAAATGATGATTCTACACTAAGTGGTGCATCAAGGATCATAGTTTTGTAGACCTAGATCTATAGAAACCTGAATCTGTTGATTTCTAGGGATTAGAAAGTTTACATTATCAACTTTCTTCAAATCATCTCAAAACTTGTGATCAGGACCAAATGGACTTATCATTAAACCCTGGTAAATCTCAAGGCCATAGGATTCCTCTACCTATCCCAATCGCAACACTTACACCTTCAGCCATAAGCTTGTGGACAAGCAAAGTGGGCCCAAAAAGATTCCCCTTGCCTCCAACTTTTTACCATAGCATATTCTAACCCCAATTTACCTCCAGTAACCTTGCCATGGCCTCTGATAAATTATTGTGGGGTAACTCTCTCATTTTCCCTCTCTTTTTACCATGGTAAGGTCTCTGTTCCCTTACTCTGTTCATAAGAATGCCCCCAAGTTTTTCCATAGAACCTATAGTATGCTAATGCATCTTGACACACACAAAGGCAACATGCTCATGTGGAAAATATGAGCAGTTTATCTAAACCTACATTTTGGCAGCAAATGAAGCTTTGTACTCCAAGTACCCAGTACACTCATATGGTTGAGCTGAAAATTGGTGGTTATGTAGTCCCTCCATACCCATGAGCACTAGACATAGTTTGGTCCCATGTGGTCCACAGTAAAAACACCTTGGAGTAGCCCCAAGTTTGCTGCTGCAATCTTGCCAATAGTAAAAACCCATCTTAGCCAGCTTCATTTTCATTTAAACTCTACCAAAGACCTTTACCATGCGTACCTCACATGCCAGGCACCTTTTCTCGATCAAAAGCTCGCCCTGGTCAAGAGTTGGCATGGTGACCAAGCTAATGGCATGTAGGGATGGCACTCTGCAGCTGCTTCTTGTCCTGTAGCTCGTGTCTGTCCTCGACAAAGCATCCACACATGCCAGAGGTTCCCTCTCGACCTCCCACGCCTCTCCCTGATGCTAGCAACGGTCCAAGGCTGCTCTGGCTCGCAAGCTCCCCATGCTCAGAGGGCATCCGAGGCGCACCCGAGGTTCCTTGGTCGCCCCATCTTTAAGACCGCTCCCGAGCCCCCTCTTGCCCCCTATTGCTCTCCCCTCCTCCTTGGAGCCCCCTGGACCGAGCCATTGGAGTTCCCGATCTCCCCATGCCTCTCATAGCCATAGGGGTGTCGCCTCGGCCTTGGGCAAATTCCGGGCAACCCTACCTCCCCCTGTCTCCTAAACTTTGCCAGCTCCTCCACTAGAGTTGTCGTGCTCCTCCACATGCTTTGGCTCTTGCTCAAGGTGGCTGGCGCACTGCTGCCATGGTCGTCATCGCCGGATGAAGCCCCACCGCTCCGACACTCCCTATGCAGGAATGGGGCCGCCAGGCGGACGCAGACTTTCCTCCCGAGCGTGCTGGTGGTCGAGCGGACGCCAAAGGTGGCTTGTGCCACCGGGGCGACACGTCGGTCGCTCGGTTACCCGTCCCTTGACGGTGGGCCCCCCATGTCAGCGACCCAAGCCGGCCCCTGTTTTAAGTGGAGGCGCCTTGCCCCTTTCTGCCTTCCTTCACGGGAGGCGTACTCCGAGAGCACGCCGTCAATGCCACCCGGTCTCCATGCAACTGGGTCGGCCCAATCCCTGTTCTGCGCACTGTGCGCAGTATAACCCTATAGGTATATTTTCGTTTCCATCTTTTTCTTTTCACAGACTAGAAAATCCATAGAAAATTCATAGTAACTACAATCTTGGTCATTGAAATCCCTACAGTTTCCAAAAATCTTTATCTATCCAAAAATGTGGCTTACACATTTTTCCTGCAATATTTTCTGTAGAGTTAAAATTCAAACTTGAATTCAAACTATGATTGAGCCCCATTTGGATGACACAGAGAAGATACTAGAGGTAAGTCTGATGACTTGGTGTGATGATTGAACATGAGATGTTCAACCCCTGCTTATGATGATATTTGCAACTTGTTCATATGGATATATGCCAACTGTTTATGCATGCTTACATAGTTATTTGTCCATGTCACTGCACTCAAAATTAGCTTTCTATAAAATTACCTACTTAGTGCTATATCATGCATTGTTATTGTCTCATTCCAAACATGGGTTGCTTGTGAGTACATTCAAAGTAATCATTGGCTTGCCACTAGTTATTTTATTGGCCAGGCATGAAAGATCAGGTTATGATGAAGATTATATTGGTGACGAACATGCGAGCAAGGACACTTCCCAGTCAGAATGCCTGTAGGGTTAAGGAGGATGGCATGGGTTCACGCTATCGTTGAAGAATTTCCGCTGCAAGTATCTGAAGACTTGGTCATAAAGGCAGTATCGAGTAAAACGGTATGTAATGGATGTAGGACTCGTGTTATTCAGTTTATGTGTGTTCAGTGAGCATTGATCTCTGGGATCACTTTGCACGTACATTCGGTGATCCCGACTTATGAGTCAGGGTCCCCACAAATCTGGTATCAGAGCCATCCTGACTGTAGGAAGCCCTTAGTTAGCACGGACGTTAGTTAGGGCAAAACTATTTTTCTAGACCCTTCAAAATTACTTACAAAACCACTAAAATTCTCACCTCTCCTCTAATTTCAAAGGAAGCAAAGGTTTTTGCCTTAGCACTGCCACCACTTGTTCTCTTAGCTCTCCTCGTCTGCTTTTCAAAAACTTTGCAAATGGTCGCTACTACCCTTGTGCCCCTGACCATGGGGCTCCTTGTAATCCTCGTGGGTAACCTGGAAGGGATCCACCTTGCCAGACATTTCCCCACATATCTTGGACACAAGTTGGCGACACTAGACATGGAGCTACCAGCAAAAGATACCTTCTCGAAGGATGAAGGCATCAAGACTAGGAAGATGGCGACACCCTCAACATTGCCCCAGGTTGATGAAACCTTGGCTTGTGATGATGAGGGTGTAAGAAATGCAAGGTCATTATATGCATCACTAATAGAACCATCCTTTCATACCGTTGTTGTGTCGGTAACCACCGGTGGATGAGAACCTCGCCATTTGGTCTGCCTCACTACGGTGAGCAGGAAAACGGTTCTCATCACCCCCCGCTCTTGGTGCCGATAATATCGTCAACGTGATCGGAAAGATACAACTCTACCATGCCTTGTTAGTGTCATTGCATAAAATATTGCCTACCTGGAACGCTCAATGTCTTAGAAGACAAGAAGGCATTGTCACGATTACGAAGACACCAGAAGACCATGTCAACAATAGACATGAAGAATCACCTTCGTTGGCAACTCAACAGACCCAAAGTCATCAAGGACTCTTCAGGCGCAACCAGGATTGTTATCATGAACAACAACCAGAGACATAGCAACACCTGAAGAAGACACAAAAGACTAAGCAGACTCCTCTCTAAGACGCGAACCAAACACGACTACTGAGTCCGAGAACCCCTAGGGTAGGATGAGTCGTGTGTCCCCCATGCGAAGTCGAGCCCGTATGATGGTTCTGATAGAACCTTGATTGTGTGTTGCTTGTTTTTACTTGTTTGTGCTTTGATATAATTCACACTTTTGCCCTAGGCAACAAGCGAGCGACTATATCACCTGCCTTACCTTGATGTTTGTGTTTGGCCTTTTAGGCACTTGTTTGATTGCACTTGCACTATACCACCCCTTTAGGCACTCTCCTATATGCTACTTTCCCTCTTCCCCTCTCGTCATCTGAAGACCGGCAAGACAAGATGCACCAAGGATCCACCTCGATGGACATCTAGCGTTGAAGACTATGACTACAACATACTCAACCAGACGCAACCCCATAGGGTTAGGCTCTTTCCTCGAGACTGGAACCCCTCCCCATACCAGCCTAGACCTCACAAGCTTCCCCAGCACAAGCCTCTGATCACGTGTTTAATACATAGATTTTCCAGAGAACTTATTGAGCTTCAATAACCCTTGCTTAGCATTGGGTTCATTATGCAGCTAGTGATCATAGTGAACAAAACATCCTTCATTATTAAGCTAGCAATAGAACCTTGATGCCATAGGAAGGATCATTCTGAGGATATACTATTTGTGGACAACAATTTGCTTTAGCCATAATAGATGTCTTGAGGAAGCAATTGAGACCCTTTTATGGATTACGAGGCTTAATGTTGGTAGACGAACTTGGTGGATCAAGATTGATAGAGAAACATAACTTACTTACCCGTTGAGCAAATTGGATTTTGTAGGACCATTGTGATCACAAGCTGAAATTCTTGGTGGATTAATGACTTGACTTTGGCAAGTAATGTTAATAGTGGATTGATGATGTTGCAATAATGGCTTGGAGTAACAAGTAGGATTTCTTGTTGGACATAAATTTTGATTTAAATAGGTAGTCCTAGAAGAGTGCTCGTGTTAAGTGGGTTTACATGGTTCGGAGTAAATTTGGATTTAGTCCAATGATCTTGGTAATGATACCATGTGTCTCGGGGAATGATAAGATATGAATTGGAGTCGTCAGAACTAATTCAAGGATCTGTATAAGCTTGACCTCGGAGTGTAGTGGTCATGAGATTGGAACTTCGTGGGTACTATGATGATAGTGCTTGCATAATTTGTGGATTATAGGAACTCTATGGGATACGTGAGGCAATCGATGGTATTGGATCTGTAGCAGTAATGGATCATGTGATGCTGGATGGCATTCATGGGTCGATTAAGTTGGATTCGTAGGAAGGAAACAAGATCTTGGATTGGTATATTATGAGTTTCCTTAGCATAGTAATGCAGTACCTTAGATCTTGGATAGGTTAGTAGGGCACTTGGATTATAGTGTCATGATCAAGCTTAGCGACTTTTAATCCCGAGGATTTTTACATAGGGATATATGTGAGTTAGCTATAGTATACATATGAGATTCTCGGTATAGTCCTTCTCTCAAAATGTGACAGCCCAAGTGTTGTCCCTACCTTTATGGGCATGTAATCTCTTCTATGAACCTTGTGTCATGAGCTTAATGAATGATTTGCACCTTGTCATCCATGCCTTGTTTTGCATTCATGCATCATGCATCATGCATCATAGCATTCATCATGCCATGTTTGATTTCCATGTGACCTTGCATGTGAGTGTTGTGATGTGGTTTGAGTGTGGGTGGAGTTCATGTGTGCACCCTCCTTTTCTTCCCTCTTTTCTTTTCAACAACCCTTCCATACCCCCATTCTCCCTTCATGTTATTTTATTAACAGGATTAAGTTGCTATTTAAATTATTTAAAAAAGTTCAAGTGCTAGCCTAATATGTTTTAAGATTGAGTGTGTGGTTCTTTGATTGAGCTTTATGCTTTTGGGGTATTTAAATAAACAGGGGCTGCTTATTGTTAAAAATATTGAAACTAATTGTCCTAAAATTCATCTTAACATTTTTATTAAATAGTGCATTATATTTTCTTTCCAAAAGTAATTTTGTTCTGCACAAAAACCTTTTATTTTATCTGGGTTTCCCCTTGTATTGTGGTGTTTTAAAAAAAGAAAAAGGATTCGGTTTTTGTTGGAATTGAGAGAGTGTGTGCGTGTGGGCCTGCATCCCCAGCGCGGCATAGCAGTTCCCGCAGCCAGCCCAGCCGCGTCTGACGGAGCCCTGTCGGCGTTCCCCTCCCTCCGTCAGAGTAGCAGAGAGAGTGAGTGCGCGCCAAGCTCACGAACGTCGAGGACGCCATCTGTGCCCCCATTTTTAAAGGCCCTCAACGTGCGTGCCTTCCCCTAGGATTCCTCCTCGCAGCCGCATCGTCTTTCTCCTTCCCCCCTCTTCCTTCTCCTCCAGATCGCCCCTCTATCAGGTAAGTTTAGAGGAGCAGAGAGATTCAGAGAAAGAGAGGGCCGATCGTTGTCGTCATCGTTGTCGCGTTCCAGGAGGTCTTTGCCGCTCCCAGCATGCCGTGGTGGTCGCGGACCATCCCCGGAGCCCGTTCCCATCGCTAGGAGAGGCTGGGCTGCCCCGCCTCGACGGCCTCTTCCTCGCCGAATCCGCGAACAGAGTCTTCGCGCGTCTTCTTCCCCTTCGTCGCCGCTGCGTCTTCGAGCCTCTCCTTCCTCTTCGCGTGTCCGAATCGTCGTCGTTTCCCCCTTGGTGAGCTGATCCTTCCCTCCTGTTGCTGTTGCCGCCGCTGTCGTCGTAGCTGCTCGCCGCCACCGTCCGCAAGGCAGGGCCTTGAGGGCAGCCTCCGTCCTCCTCGTCGCAAGGTGAGTAGGGGAATGGAACCCCGTAGCTTCCCGTAGGCCCCACCGTAGTTTCCCCTCGTCGGAGACCCCCCCATCTCGCCGGAATTGCCGCCGTTGTAGCGCTGTCGCAGGTGTTCTTTTTGTTCAGTTTCGTCAGTAAGTTGTGGTGCGTGTGTGTATTAGAGGTCAGTGTCCCTCCTCTGTTTAGATGCCGTAGCGTAGCAGAGTGGTGTGCGCTCGGGGGAATGACCCTGAGGTCAGGGGTTCGAGCCCGACCCCTCCCCCCTTTTTGATTTATTTTATCTTTTGTTTTTCTTTTGTTTTTTTCTTCCTTGCTATATGTATGCTTGTGTATATATACATGTGTATGTGTATGTGCATGTGACTATGCACATATGCATGTGCTTGTGGGTGTGTGTGCTTATGCATACATACTTGTGTGTATGTGGTATGTATACATATGTATGTGTGCATGTGTAGTGTGAGAGTGTGTGTGGTGCATATGTGTGTGTGCACATATGCATGTGTGTATGAGTGAGAGTGTGTATGTGTGTGCCTATATGCATTATGCATATATGGGCATGTGAGTGGTGTGTGGATGAACACCCTCCTCTTGGGTGGTATTGGTGGTAGTTGTGCTCATATGCCCTTGGGCATATATATAGAACATGTGTGTGCTTGCTTTGTACTGTGTGCATTTAGAGAGAGTGTGTGTGAGTGTGACAAGTGGGTCTTTTCCCCAAACTGCCATACCCTTGTTGGTTATGCATGTTTGTAAGTTTGTAGTTCCTTTCTATGTTAAACTAAGTTTCTAAATCTGGTTATGATCATATTTGCTCATGTCCATTTAGAGTAATATTCCACTTATAAGAGTAGATGACGTTTGCTTGCTAGTAAGTTGTGCCTTATTGTTTCACATGAACATATGAGTATGACGCATACTTTTAGGGTAGAAAGAGCCAATGAATCCATTGGAGCTTTCAGATTTCACTTTTGAGCAGGTTGATACAACTTTCATTTTTAGCCGTGTTGCTACTTTGTCATTTTTGCATGATTTAATCCTTGCTTGCTTTGGGGCATGTGCCAACTAGGAAGTGCTAGTGTTTTATGTCTATTATGCCATGGTATTTTTGTTTAACATGAGAATCACCCATATAAGTGGGACACATACTGCAAAGTAGCTAACTTGATGTTTCTGTTTTCAACATGCTAAATATTTCTGTCCGAGAATCAGCTGTTATTTTTATGCCATGAAGAGTGGGTGACATCTAGTTATATGTTGAGTATTTGCTCATGCTCAGTGCTAGTAATATGGAGTAGATGTTGTCTACTACAATCCTGTTATTTTTCATACCAAGAGGTGTTCTCTAACATATTTAACTTATGCTGTCAACATGCTACTTTATTAACTCAGATTCCAGAAAACTGGAATTTTCACAAAGTCCCAGAAAACTGTTTCATCATGCCTACTTGCTAGCTTCATGCTTATTTATGTGTGCCTCAATTGCAGATTTTGTAGTTGGATAATTTAATAAGCATGTTATGTAGTTTCCGTGAATAGCTTATTTGTGGCTGTAGGATTCCTGTAGCTCAAGTTGTGGGCTATGTAAGTTGCTATGTTACTGTTTTGTGGCAGATTGTTTCTTTTATTGTTTTGTCACTTGTGGGAGCTATACTCCATGGAATTGATCGATATTTGAGTCTATTGTGGTTGGATTTTCATTTCCTAACCAGCGGCTACCTTGGAACGCCAAGAATTAGCGCATGGTTTTGTTGTCTTGTGTTTTGCCTTCGTACCTTGTCGTGAGCGTATCGTGAGAACCGTAACTCCGTTTCTTGCGTTATTTATATGCATTTCTATCGATTTTGCATGATGCATCCATATTTGCCATGTCCATGCATGTTTAAATAACTTAACATCAGGTTCTGTCCAGATTCATTAAAACAAAATTCTTGCATGTGAAACATGACTAGTTAAGGTTGCCATGTTAAAAACTCTTCACCTAAGCATGCATCATTCTTGTTTGTGCATTGCACCTTGGTTGGATGTTTATTGTTGCTGTTTATCTTGGGTAGACGCGAGTGTTGATACTGAGTACGAGGACCCAGGAGAGTACCACTACGAGGATCCTGCTACTTGTTCCGCTGAAGAACCAACAGGCAAAATGATCGTACCCGGATCCCGATACTATTTTTACTTGCTAGTATCTTGCTCTTATCATTACAATTGTACTACCTACCACTTTATATCAGCCTCCTAATTGCCATGACAGCCTCTAACCCTCCACATCCGAGCAAACCTTTGATTGACTAAGTTACCGCTGCTCAGCCCCTCTTATAGCGTTCTTAGTTGCAGGTGCAGGTTGTTCCATGTGATAACATGGATTTGGATATCACAATATTTATCTTCTATTTAATTTAATGCACATATATATCTTGGTATTGGTGGAAGGCTTGGGCTTTTGGTAAGTGTTTTGTTCCGCTGTTACCGCCATAGTTTCTTGTTACCGATGTTATGTTTCCATACTTTGCGCTCCTAACATGCTCGGGGTTGTTATGGGGACCCCCTTGTTTATTCGGTTGAGATTAAAACTTGTCTGGCAAGACCCAACATTAGTACTACATTTTCTTAATAACATAATAAAATTTGCATAGGGCTTTGCAACCCCGTGGATAATTAATCAACCCCCGGGCCAGTGCTCCGCATGAGTGTTGGTCCAACCCAGATCAGCTTACTAACGCTTCCTGGGGCAACTCGGTGATTGGCGTGGTAACCATCACTCATCCGCCGTGTCCTGAGAACGAGATACGTGGCTCTTATTGTGTTCGTCGACACGTCGGGAGGTCTTGCTGGATTTGTTTTACCTTTATCGAATGTCTTGCGTGTGGACTCTAACTTTCTTCGGTTTTTTTTGAGGTGTTGGAATTCCTTTGGAATTACCGATGATGGCCACGAGTTCCGTGGTCGAGGCTATTCCTGCGGAGTGTGGTTTATTTGTGATGGACTAGTTGGAGCACCCCTGCAGGTTTAAATCTTTTCGAGAAGCCGTGCCCGCGGTTATGTGGCAACTTGGATATTTGTTTAACACCTGGTTATAGTTAACTTGAAGTAACTCTAACTAAAATACACCAACTGTGTGAGTAACCGTGATCTTCTCTACTCGTGAACATGATCCGAGAGAGAACACGATGGGGTTATGATTGACGTAAGTAAGTGTTCAGGATCTCACAGAGGTCATCCGAGATTCGATCGCTCATCGTAGGCCACTCATATTTATTTTCATGTTGCATAAGAGTAGCCACCATAAATGCTTAGTGCTGTTGCAAACTAAACACATGCCACATCCCAACCTTTAAGATTGAATAGTCTCGGTACTCGGGTGCTTGATTGCTGAGTCCTTGTGGCTCACAGATTACTACAACCCTCCAGGTACAGGTACAGATGAGTACATGCAGGATGATCTTACCCAGCTCCAGTGGGAATATGATGAGGAAAGAGGCAGGATGTACGTGACTTACCCAGATGAGTAGAGGACCATGGCCGTGATCTTTGGGATAGCGAGATAGTATCATTTGCATCTGTTTTATCGTTTGATTTCATCCGTAGTCAGACCCTGTCTTCATCTTGATGATTTTAACTCCGTGTAGATTTGTAATTTAGTATGTGGCGAGTGTAAGCCAACTTGTATACTCATCTCTTTTGTAATGTATGATGCAATGATTCTATACTTGCGAACGGCAAGATGCGCCTCTATCCCTTGCGAGGTCCTCGTGCCTTAAAATGGATAGGCGCACATCTTGGGCATGACAAGTTGGTATTCAGAGCCATACGACCATAGGAGGCTTTGCTTGATCGAACTTGGCCGAGTCGAATCTAGTTAAAACTATTTTGAGTCTAGTTATATCAGAGAGTATGATTATTTTTACTCCTCTTCTATGCTCTGGTGAGGTATCCGACTTAGGAATTTTGGTTCTACTCCTCTTCTCGCTCAATTTTTTTTAGGATCACGCGGGTATTTTGGAGTCTATATGATACCAATGTGACAGGGTTCTGTCTTGGTGCCTCCTGTCTGACTTGATTTCTTCCGGTGAGTCGAGCTCCAGGGAATGTTGGCACATCGTTATCATTCAGCTTCCTTGATATCTCAGGACGGAGAATGTTCGAAATTACTTCAATACTTATCGTGGTGAGATAAGGTCGGAGTCATCCAGTACTGGGGAGGCGTCTAGGGTACCACCATGGTTTAGTATCGCTGTGAGTTCGAGGATTGGAGTTAGATGAATTTGCGAGAGCCTCCGGTTATGTGTTGAAGGATGGATATAGTTGGGGTGTAGGATTGCTGGTTGTGTGAGATATTTCCTCCTTGTATCCCCCCCACCGGATTGCATAACCAGAAAGTTTTTGGAAGTTCATAGGTGGGAAATCTTGTAGTTATCTAGGATCATCTTCTTCAGATGTATGTGGGCATATACATTATTCCGAGCGCTTAGCTCAATACTTTTGTGTTATTGCAAGTGGCTTCTTATATCTGATAGTGTTATCATGATCCGAAGAAGCATTCGACTAATTTTTCAGTAGGAAGGCTGCGTTGTTATGTGTTCAATTTCTTTCAAGCATTTGATTCAGCTTTTGAATTCATCTTATCAATGAGGTACTGATGTGTTTTGTCCATCTTCAGGATGGCTCCACCATCTCGCAACAATCCGGGTCGTGGTGAGGAGCAGACTGGTGTTCCACCACCACCCCCACCGCCCCACCTCCTCCTCCTCCTCCAGAAGCTTGGCAAGCTATGATGGCCGCAACCAATGCGAAAACTCAGATGTTGCTTAGGCTGTTGCAAGAAAGGGAGCAGGGTCAACAAGGTTTTCAAGGGAATTTTCAGAATCAGCCTCAGTTTGCGACACTCAATTAGTTCCTTGCCAACCAGCCCAAGTCTTTCACCTGCTGTGAGCAGCCTTTTGATGCTGATGATTGGCTTCGTGATACGAGTAAGCATTTTGAGTGCAGCAATGTCAGGCCAGAGGACTTTGTCAGATTTGCATCATTCCAGCTCAAGGGTCAAGCAGCTGATTGGTGGCAGCAATACAAGGATTCCAGGGGCGATCATGTTTTTACTTGAGACGATTTCTGTCATGACTTCAGGGCTTATTACATTCCGACAAGCTTTGTCGACGAGATGCGTGAGAAGTTCAGGCACCTGAAGCAAGGAAGCAAGTCTGTCTACCAGTACAACGTCGAGTTCCAAAATCTAGCCCGTTATGCTAAGCAAGATGTTCCAGATGACAAGGCTATGATCTATCAGTTCAAAGGTGGTCTCAAGGATGAGCTTCTGCCAGGCCTATTTCTTCAAGAGCCTCGTGAGTTTGATCAGTTCTACAACATGGCTTTGAAGGTCGAGGCAACTCAGCTCAAGTTGGAGAACTCTAGGAAGCGTTCAAGGGATTCATATTCTTCTTCTTCCAGCTCTCAAATGATTCCCAAGCAGAAGAAGTATTGGGTGCCAAATCCTCCTCCGTTTCGTCCTCCGCAGCAGCAGAAGCAGTTCGGTGGTCGTGTTTCTTCCCACCCACCCAACCCAGGATTCCAGTAGAGACCCCAGGCGTCCAAGGCAGTGCTTGTTCCTCCTCCAAGCAATGTTCGTCCGTTTTCTGAGGTGACTTGTCACAAGTGTGGCTAGAAGGGTCACTATGCAAACAAGTGCAACCAGCGGCGTCTTCCGCCCCCTCCTCCAGTCTGGCCTCCAGACAATGCTATGGTGAGGCATAACCCCAAGACCGCAAGAGTGAATATGGTGAATGTAGCTAAAGCAAAGCAGTCTCATGATGTGATTATGGGTAATCTCTCAGTTAATGATTTTCCTGCAAAAGTTTTTTTTGATACTGGTGCATCGCATTCATTCATATCCAAGCCTTTTGTCGCTATGCATGAGTTTTCAGTGGAGCATTTAGCTAGTCCTTTTCGTGTGGTTTCTCCGGGGATGCGCCTGAGTTCGCATATGATTGTTCCGGATGCTTCTATCAAGATGGGCAATTATTCTTTTCTGGCTTCTCCAATTGTTCTCGGTAATTCCGATATTGATCTCATTCTGGGCATGGACTTCCTGGCTATGAACAAGGCTTATGTTGATTGTCAAGCATAAGAAGTCAAGCTGACTCATCCTTCAGAAGATGTGATTATATTCGTGGCTCGCGATGAAACAATCCGTCTCTTTGCTCTTAATGAGAAGGGTGAAATCTCGACGATTTCTCAAATTCTGGTGGTTTGTGAGTATGAAGATGTCTTTCCAGAAGAATTGCTAGGATTGCCTCCGCACCGGCCAGTCGAGTTCGTGATTGATATCGAGCCCGGAACTGAACCGGTGTGCAAGCGCCCGTATAAACTTGGCCCCGAAGAGCTGAAAGAGTTGAAGAAGCAGCTAGATGAGCAAGAACGTTTGGGTCTGATCAGACCAAGTTGTTCTCCCTAGGGTTGTGGCGTTTTGTTTGTCAATAAGAAAGATGGCACGGATCGTCTTTGTATTGACTACCGTCCATTGAACAAGAAGACAATCAGAAACAAGTACCCACATCCCAACATCAATGAGTTGTTTGAACAACTGAAAGGTGCCAAGGTTTTCTCGAAGCTTGATCTTCGCATGGGTTATCATCAGATTCGCATTCGCGAAGAAGACATTCCTAAGACCGCTTTTAGGACGACTTTTGGCTCTTATGAGTACACCGTCATGTCGTTTGGTCTTGCTAATGCTCCTCCAACCTTCTCAAGAATGATGAATTTTGTTTTCTCTCCTTTCAAGAATGAATTCGTCTTGGTCTATCTGGATGATATTCTTATGTTCTCGGAGACAGAAGAAGAGCATGCATAGCATCTTCGCCTTGTCCTTGACAAGTTAAGGGAACATCGGTTCTATGCCAAGTTTTCCAAGTGTGAATTTTGGCTCAATGAAGTGGTGTACCTTGGGCATGTGATATCTGTCGAGGGAATTAAAGTGCACCTTGAGAAAGTTGAGGCAATATTGAAGTGGGAACCTCCTCAGAACATGAAGCAGCTTCAGAGTTTCCTCGGGCTTGCTAGTTATCGCAGAAGATTCGTGGAGAACTTTTCTCAAGTTGCTAAGCCTCTGTCCAATCTCCTCTAGAAGAGTGTCAAGTATATTTGGTCTCCTGAGTGTGATGTGGCATTCAATACGCTCAAGTAGAGACTGACTTCAGCTCCAGTTCTTGTTCCTCTAGAGCAGTCTAAGCCTTTCCATGTTTTCTGTGATGCTTCTCTCCAAGGCCTTGGTGGTGTTCTCATGCAAGACAAGAAGATTGTTGCTTATACCTCGCGTCAGTTGAAGCCTGCCAAGAAGAACTACCGCACTCATGATCTTGAGTTGGCGGCAGTTGTGCATGCTCTAATGACTTGGAGGCATTTGTTCTTGGGTAGACCAGTTGAGGTGTACACCGATCACAAGAGCTTGAAGTACATTTTCACTCAACCCAATCTCAATCTTCGACAGTCTCGTTGGGTGGAAATGCTTGAGGACTTCAAGCCAAGCATTGAGTATACTCCTGGGAAAGCAAATGTCATTGTAGACGCGCTCAGCCGTAAGGCGTGCTGCAATAGTCTCATCTTGAAGCCTCTTCAACCCAAGCTTTGTGAAGCCTTCCGCAAGCTCAACCTTCAGATGATTCCATAAGGATTTCTTGCCAATCTTCAAGTTTCCCTGACTCTGGAAGATCAGGTTCACCAAGCGCAGCTTCTTGACGCTATGGTGAAGAAAGTGAAGAAAGGTGTGGCCAAGAGCATTCCGAAGTATAAGTGCTTTCGCGTTGATGACAAAGATACCTTGTTCTTTGAGGACCGTCTTGTGGTTCCAAAAGGTGATCTCAGAAAGGTTATCATGGACGAAGCACACAATTCTCTTCTATCAATTCATCCAGGCAGTTCCAAGATGTATCAGGATCTCAAGCAAACCTTCTGGTGGACTCGCATGAAATGTGAAATTTCTCAGTTCGTGAATGGGTGTGATGTTTGTCATAGAGTGAAGGCGGAGCATCAACGTCCAGCAGGTCTACTTCAGCCTTTGCCTATCCTAGAGTGGAAATTCGATCATGTGGAGATAGATTTTGTCATTGGGTTTCCCAAGTCCAAGAGAGGCAATGATGACATCTTTGTGGTTATCGACAAGCTGTCAAAAGTTGCTCATTTCCTGCCAGTCAAAGAATCTATCTCGGCAGCTCAGCTTGCAGAGTTGTATACGTCAAGGATAGTATGTTTGCATGGTATTCCTCAGCTCATCTCTTCTGACCGTGGAAGCCTCTTTACTTCCAAGTTTCGGGAGTCCTTCCAGTCTGCTATGGGTACCAAGATCCGTTTCAGCACTGCGTTCCATCCGTAGACAAGTGGTCAAGTTGAGAGAGTCAATCAGATCCTCGAAGATATGCTCAGAGCCTGTGTGATTTTGTTCGACATGATGTGGGAAGACTGTCTTCCATATGCTGAATTCTCATACAACAATAGATTTCAAGCTAGCTCAGGCAAGGCCCCTTTCGAGATTCTCTACAGCAGAAAGTGTCATACCCTGCTTAACTGGTCTGAAACCGGTGAGCATCAGGTATTGGGCAATGACATGATCACTGAAGCAGAAGAAACGTGCCATGTCATTCGTGAGAACCTCAAAGTAGCTCGGTCCTGATAGAAGAGCTATTACGATAGCAAACATCGGGATGTTTCTTTCGAAGTGGATGATCTAGTCTATCTCAGAATCTCTCCCATGAAGGGCACTCAGCGGTTTGGAATTAAAGGGAAGCTGGCTCCTCGTTTTGGTGGTCCTTTCAAAGTTGTTGGCAAGAGAGGTGGTCTTGCATATCAACTAGAGCTTCCTCCAAATTTCACAAATGTGCACGATGTCTTCCATGTTTCTCAGCTCCGGAAATGCTTCAAGACTCCTGAGCAGACCATTGACCTCCAAGACATCGATCTCCAAGAAGATCTCTCTTATCGTGAGCATCCAGTTGCAATTCTTGAAGAAACTGAGCGTAAGACTCGCAACAAGTCTATCAAGTTCCTCAAGGTGAAGTGGTCTCATCATTCCGACAAAGAAGCTACTTGGGAACGCGAGGACCTTCTCCATTCCGAATTTCCAGACTTCTTTCGTTCCTAGATCTCGGGTCGAGATCCTCATGTAGTGTGGGAGAGTTATGATAGCCCAAGTGCTATCCCTACCTTTATGGGCATGTAATCTCTTGTATGAACCTTGTGTCATGAGATTAATGAATGATTTGCACCTTGTCATCCATGCCTTGTTTTGCATTCATGCATCATGCATCATAGCATTCATCATGCCATGCTTGATTTCCATGTGACCTTGTATGTGAGTGTTGTGATGTGGTTTGAGAGTGGGTGGAGTTCATGTGTGCACCCTCCTTTTCTTCCCTATTTTCTTTTCAACAACCCTTCCATACCCCCCTTCTCCCTTCATGTTATTTTATAAAAAAGATTAAGTTGCTATTTAAATTATTTAAAAAAGTTCAAGTGCTAGCCTAATATGTTTTAAGATTGAGTGTGTGGTTCTTTTGTTGATTGAGCTTTATGCTTTTGGGGTATTTAAATAAACATGGGGCTGCTTATTTTAAAAAATATTTAAACTACTTGTCCTAAAATTCACCTTAACATTTTTATTAAATAGTGCATTATATTTTCTTTGCAAAAGTAATTTTGTTCTGCACAAAAACCTTTTATTTTCTCTCGAGTTTTTCCCTTGTATTGTGGTGTTTTAAAAAAATAAAAAGGATTTCGGTTTTTGTTGGAATTGAGAGAGAGTGTGTGTGTGGGCCTGCATCCCCAGAGTAGCCTAGCAGTGCCCACAGCCAGCCCAGCCGCGTCTGACGGAGCCCTGTAGGTGTTCCCCTCCCTCCGTCAGAGTAGCAGAGAGAGTGAGTGCGCGCCGAGCTCACGGACGTCAAGGACGCCGTCTGCGCCCCCATTTTTAAAGTCCCTCGGTGTGCGTGCCTTCCCCAAGGGTTCCTCCTTGCCGCCGCATCGTCTTTCTCCTTCCCTCCTCTTCCTTCTCCTCCAGATCGCGCCTTTGTCAGGTAAGTTCAGAGGAGCAGAGAGATTCAGAGAAAGAGAGGGCCGATCGTTGTCGTCGCCATCGTCGCGTTCCAGGAGGTCTCCGCCGCTCCCAGCATGACGTGGTGGTCGCGGGCCATCCCCGGAGCCCGTTCCCGTCGCTACGAGAGGCCGGGCTGCCCCGCCTCGACGGCCTCTTCCTCGCTGGAGCCGCGAACAGAGTCTTCGCGCGTCTTCTTCCCCTTCACCGCCGCCGCATCTTCGAGCCTCTCCTTCCTCTTTGCGCGTCCGAATTGTCATCGTTTCCCCCTCGGTGAGCTACCGCGTCCTTCCCTCCTGTTGCCGTTGCCGCCGCTGTCGCCGTAGCTGCTCGCCGCCGCCGTTCGCAAGGCAGGGCCTTGAGGGCTGCCTCCGTCCTCCTTGTCGCAAGGCGAGCAGGGGAATGGAACCCTGTAGCTTCCCATACGCCCTACCATAGTTTCCCCTCGCCGGAGACCCACCCGTGTCGCAGGAATTGCCGCCGTCGTAGCGCTATCGCAGGTGTTCTTTTTGTTTAGTTTCGTCAGTAAGTTGCGGTGCGTGTGTGTATTAGAGGTCAGTGCCCCTCCTCTGTTCAGATGCCGTAGCGTAGCAGAGTGGTGTGCGCTCGGGGGAATGACCCTGAGGTATGTATACATATGTATGTGTGCATGTGTAGTGTGAGAGTGTGTGTGGTGCATATGTGTGTGTGCACATATGCATGTGTGTATGAGTGAGAGTGTGTATGTGTGTGCCTATATGCATTATGCATATATGGGCATGTGAGTGGTGTGTGTATGAACACCCTCCTCTTGGGTGGTATTGGTGGTAGTTGTGCTCATATGCCCTTGGGCATATATATAGAACATGTGTGTGTGCTTGCTTTGTAGTGTGTGTGTTTAGAGAGTGTGTGAGTGTGACAAGTGGGTCTTTTCCCCCACCTGCCATACCCTTGTTGGTTATGCATGTTTGCAAGTTTGTAGTTCATTTCCATTTTAAACTAAGTTTCTAAATCTAGTTATGATCATATTTGCTCATGTCCATTTAGAGTAATATTCCACTTATAAGAGTAGATGATGTTTGCTTGCTAGTAAGTTGTGCCTTGTTGTTTCACATGAACGTATGAGTATGACACATGCTTTTAGGGTAGAAAGAGCCAATGAATCCATTGGAGCTTTCAAATTTAACTTTTGAGCAGGTTGATAAAACTGTCATTTTTAGCTGTGTTGCTACTTTGTCATTTTTGCATGATTTAATCCTTGCTTGCTTTGGGGCATGTGCCAACTGGGAAGTGCTAGTGTTTTATGCCTATTATGCCATGGTATTTTTGTTTAACATGAGAATCACCCATATAAGTGGGAAACATGCTGCAAACTAGCTAACTTGATGTTTCTGTTTTCAACATGCTAAATATTTCTAAGTCTAAGAATCAGCTGTTATTTTTATGCCATGAAGAGTGGGTGACATCTAGTTATATGTTGGGTATTTGCTCATGCTCAGCGCTAGTAATATGGACTAGATGTTGTCTACCACCATCCTATTAATTTTCATGCCAAGAGGTGCTCTCTAACATATTTAACTTATGCTGTCAATATGCTACTTTATTAACTCAGATTCCAGAAAACTGGAATTTTCACAGTCCCAGAAAACTGTTTCATCATGCTTACTTGCTAGCTTCATGCTTATTTATGTGTGCCCCCTTTGCAGATTTTGTAGTTGGATAATTTAATAAGCATGTTATGTAGTTTCTGTGCATAGCTTGTTTGTGGCTGTAGGATTCCTGTAGCTCAAGTTGTGGGCTGTGTAAGTTGCTATGTTACTGTTTTGTGGCAGATTGTTTGTTTTATTGTTTTGTGACTTGTGGGAGCTATACTCCATGGAATTGATCGATATTTGAGTCTATTGTGGTTGGATTTTCATTGCCTAACCAGTGGCTACCTTGGAACGTCAAGAATTAGCCCATGGCTTTGTTGTCTTGTGTTTTGCCTTCGTACCTTGTCGTGAGCGTATCGTGAGAACCGTACCTCCGTTTCTTGCGTTCTTTATATGCATTTCTATCGATTTTGCATGATGCATCCATATTTTCCATGTTCATGCATGTTTAAATTACTTAACACAAGGTTCTGTCCTGATTCATTAAAACAAAATTCTTGCATGTGAAACATGACTAGTTAAGGTTGTCATGTTAAAAACTCTTCACCTAAGCATGCATCATTCTTGTTTGTGCATTGCACCTTGGTTGGATCTTTATTGGTGCTGTTTATCTTGGGTAGACGTGAGTGTTGATAGTGAGTACGAGGATCCAGGAGAGTACCTCTACGAGGATCCCGCTACTTGTTCCGCTGAAGAACCAACATGCAAGATGATCGTACCCGGATCCCGATACTATTTTTGCTCTAATTGTTACAATTGCGCTACCTACCACTTGATATCAGCCTCCTAATTGTCATGATAGTCTCTAACCCTCCACATCCGAGCAAACCTTTGATTGGCTAAGTTACCGCTGCTCATCCCCTCTTATAGCGTTCTTAGTTGCAGGTGCAGGTTGTTCCATGTGATAACATGGATTTGGATATCACAATATTTATCTGCTATTTAATTTAATGCACATATATATCTTGGTATTGGTGGAAGGCTTGGCCTTTTGCTAAGTGTTTTGTTCCGCTGTTACCGCCATAGTTTCTTGTTACCGGTGTTATGTTTCCATACTTTGCGCTCCTAACATGCTCGGGGTTGTTATGGGGACCCCCTTGTTTATTCGGTTGAGATTAAAACTTGACTGGCAAGACCCAACATTGGTACTACATTTTCTTAATAACTTAATAAGGTTTGCATATGGCTTTGCAACCCCGTGTACAATTAATCAACCCCCGGGCCAGTGCTCCGCATGAGTGTTGGTCCAACCCAGAGCAGCTTATTAACGCCGCCCAGCGCAACTTGGTGATTGGCATGGTGACCATCGCTTATCCGTCGTGTCCTGAGAACGAGATATGTGGCTCTTATCGGGTTTGCCGACACGTCGGGAGGTCTTGCTAGATTTGTTTTACCTTTATCGAATGTCTTGCGTGTGGACTCTGACTTTCTTCGGGTTTTCTTGAGGTGTTGGAATTCCTTTGGAATTACCGATGATGGCCACGAGTTCCGTGGTCGAGGCTATTCCTGCGGAGTGTGGTTTATTTGTGATGGACTAGTTGGAGCACCCCTGCAGGGTTAAATCTTTTCGAGAAGCCGTGCCCACGGTTATGTGGCAACTTGGATATTTGTTTAACACCCGGTTATAGTTAACTTGAAGTAACTCTAACTAAAATACACCAACTGTGTGAGTAACCATGATCGTCTCTGCTCGTGAACATGATCCGAGAGAGAACACGATGGGGTTATGATTGACGTAAGTAAGTGTTCATGATCTCATAGAGGTCATCCTAGATTCGATCGCTCATCGTAGGCCACTGATATTTATTTTCATGTTGCGTTAGAGTAGCCACCATAAATGCTTAGTGCTGCTGCAAACTAAACACATACCACATCCCAACCTTTAAGATTGAATAGTCTCGGTACCCGGGCACTTGATTGCTGAGTCCTTGTGGCTCACAGATTACTACAACCCTTTAGGTAGAGGTACAAATGAGTACGTGCAGGATGACCTTACCCAGCTCAAGTGGGAATATGATGAGGAAAGAGGCAGGATGTACGTGACTTACTCAGATGAGTAGAGGACCATGGTCGTGATCTTTGGGATAGCGAGATAGTATCATTTGCATCTGTTTTATCGTTTGATTTCATCTGTAGTTGGACCCTGTCTTCATCTTGATGATTTGAACTCTGTGCGGGTTTGTAATTTAGTATGTGGCGAGTGTAAGCCAACTTGTATACTCATCTCTTCTATAATGTATGATGCAATGATTCTACACTTGCGAACGGCAAGATGCACCTCTATCCCTTGCGAGGTCCTCGTGCCTTAAAATGGATAGGCGCGCATCTTGGGCGTGACATAAAACCTTGGATATATGAGTAGCATGTTTAATATTGGAGTTGACTTATATGAGATGATACGTTCGATGATATAGGGTGATTTTGTTTGGAGTAATAGGCAGTAATATTGGCATCTGATAGCTATTCTCAGAATAAGATGGTAGACGTTCACTCACATCCTAAGCTCCTTGAAACCTCTAAGCTTTACTTAGCCATATTATGGTTATATTATGACCACATGTCCTAGCTCTAAGTCATTTGACTATGGTCGATACCCCACCCCGACCTCCACCGGACATGTTCATATGGAAGGTGGCCACAAGGACCTATATTAAGTTGGACCACAAACCCATGGACAAGTGACCACCTGGAACAAATGACCGCCTCTCTCACTCATCCCATGAGCAATGTGTTATTTGGAGGAATATGTTGTTATCCTCACGGATGACACACTTATTTACCCAATGAGAGGAAGGAATGCCTTAGACATGTTCGTACAAGCCCTAGGAACACCCATTACCATGCCTCTCGAGTATAATGTCTCACATTATAGGAGTTGGACTTCGCAAAGCACCCTCCCTATAGAAGAAGACTTTCTTGCCCAAGCAAGATGAAGAACCACTACGATTGCAGAGCCACGATAACGACGAAGTAGAAGCAAAAAGAAGTTAACCACCACTCCTCTGCCGGTTACATCAACTAGACTATATTCAGAAGAACCGACGTTCAAGCCCGATGAAGCCCTTGGACATAAAGAGGATTAAAAAGCCCCTTGCTTTAAGTAGTCACCTATCAGTTCCTGACTAGGATGGAACAGAGAAGTTGATGGCACCCTCACCCCCACCTTGACGGTGTACGTTGAGCATGATGTCCCTACTCCCTTCAGATGCCTAGAACAGAGTGGAACGACTATCATGACATCATTGCTAGCCCCTTTTTGGTCCAAACAAGGGTGTAAGTCCCGACTGGATCATGGTGAAACACCGTCAGAGGTAGTTCACCCTGCTTGCCAAGCCTCAGACCTTGAGGATTAGATGGTTGATCTATACTCCGAATAGTCAGCATATCTAGAACCCCGCTAGAACCTTCCTAGATGGTAGGACCCGTTTCAGCAGCAAGTCTCTAATCTTAGTCTTGGGGATGAGACTCAGCCCAGACCTTCCCATAATGTCTACGGAGAGACCAGCAGACCGAACACTCGAAGACCTGCCAGAAACACATGTCCACGACGACGAGGATAAACGACCAAAGAATAATGAAGAATTACTGGGCAACTTACTCAAGCAAAAGGTCTTGATGAGAAGCCCATGATGACGTGCTTCAAGACTCTCGAGGATGAAGACCACCTGTGATTGAAGATCTCCTGCTTTAAGGAAGATAGGACTTCCCCGTCAACAAGAAGCTACACCAAGACTCGACCCTTCTATTCTAAGGAGAGATATCTAGATGTCACAAAGCATCGTGAGCAAACCCAGTGTTGTCATTTTCTCACGACAGATGCCATGGATAGGCTTATCGTGGGTGGTTGGGGTTGGAGGACGCCAACGGGCTCCGAGTGCGAGATTGGGCACAAGTGGTGGCGACACACGATGTACCCAGGTTCAGGACCCTCTAGGGGAGGTAATACCCCTAGTCCTGCTTGGTCTAGTTGGATGGATAGTTGTGTTTACAAGGATGCTCCTAGAGCTGTCTCTAGAGGAGGAAGAAGGAGCATCCGGCTCGTCCTCCTCCGTTGCTAGTGATGGTATGAGAGGGAAGCTCTATGTGGTTGTGTGCGAATGATCGCCCGTCCCCGTTGCACGGGGGGCTCGGGGGGTTTTATAGGCCAACCCCCCAGCTCTATAATATGCTCCAAAGTACAGTGGTAGCTGGTGTAGGCGTCCATGAAGGACAACAAGTCGCAGCCGGCCGTGGAGTCGATGACTTGATCGATCCGCGGTAGGGCGAATGGGTCCTTGGGACACGCCTTGTTCAGGCTAGTGTAATCGATGCACATGCGCCAGGTCTTGTTCTTCTTTAGCACCAGGACCGGGTTCTCCAGCCAGTTCGGGTGGAACACTTCCATGATGAATCCGGCTGCGAGCAGCCGGGCGATCTCTTTGCCTATAGTACACCGCTTCTCCTCGGAGAAGCAGTGCAGGGGATGCTTGACCGGCTTGACGTCCGGCTGGACGTGTAGTTTGTGCTTGGCGAACTTCGTCAGAACACTCGGCATGTCCTTGGGGGACCATGCGAAGATGTCCCGATTCTCACGGAGGAAGTCGACGAGCTCGCCTTCCTATTTGCTGTCGAGGCGGGAGCCGATGGTGATGCACTGAGATGGGTTGGTCGGGTTGAGCGGGATTTTCTTGGTGTCCTTGGACGGCCGGAAGGAGGCCTCGCCGGCTGACTATGAGGGGGGAGCTGGCACGGCCGGCTGGCTGACGGCAAGGGCCATGAGCCGGTCGAGCTGCCGCTTCTCCTCGGCGATTTCCATGGCCTCGGCCAGCCGGCTGCCGGCTCGAGCGCACTCGATCGACATCTTGTAGTCACCCGTGATGGTTTTGATTCCCTTGGGGCCCGGCATCTTGAGAATGAGGTAAGCGTAATGGGGGACTGCCATGAATTTGACAAGGGCCGACCGGCCCAACAACGCATGGTAGGGGCTTGCGAGGTCCATGACCTCGAACAGCAATGGCTCGCGGCAGAAGTGGCTGGGTCTGCCAAAGAGGACGTCAAGCGTGATCTTGCCGACATGGGTGCAGGACTTTCCAGACACGATGCCATGGAAAACCGTCCGCTCGCCTGTAGGTCTTCTATCTTCAGCTCCAGCTTGTGCAACGTGTCGAGGTACAAGATGTCGATGCTGCTTCCACCATCAACCAGCACCCGCGAGAAACGGCAGGTGCGCTTCTCGATGGTGATGGTGGGGTCAAGGACCAGGGCATAGCTGCCAGGATTTGGCATTACGCAGGATGATCCGCCCGGCTCCAGGTGACCGGCTTCTCTAACCAGTGCATGAACTGGGGAGTTGCCGGCATGGTGGCATTCACCTCACGGTGGAGCCGGCGTTGAGCGTGTTTGCTCGTCTCTTCGCTGGTGAAGATGACGTAACAACCGTCTTGGTTAGGGAACTGGTCAATCAGGTGATCGTCATTCTGGGCCGGAGCCGGAGCCGGCACTAGGGCGGCAGCTTAGGCCGGGGCTGGCGCGCGGGCAGGCGGCACGGGGGGAGCCGGGAGGCCGTCCCCCCGGGACAATCGCTGTGAGAAGCTGCACTGCCGGAGCGTGTGCATAGAGGGTTTGGCCCCTGAATGGTTTTTACAGGGGAGGTCGAGCATCTTCTTGAAGGTGAGCTTCGGCTGCCAGGCTGTCTTGCTAGTGCGCTGGCGCTGACTGGAAGACTAGGCAGCCGGCTCCTGCCCCTCAATGGTGTTGACCTGCCGGCTCTCGTAGCGGGGATCCGGCTGGTCATTCTTGAGTTTGTTGTTCTGTGGCTGCCGGTTGTCGGCAGCTGGCCGGGACGTTGTCGGTGTTGTCGTTGCCTCGATGGGCGGGGTTGTCTTCACCCGGATGGCTGAATCAGCCGTGGCGTACTTGTCCGCCTTGGTCATGAGCTCGGCAAGCGTGGCCAGCTCAGAGCACAAAAGCTTGTGCTTGAGTGGTGTGCCGTCTCGACAGTCTTCGATGAAGTACTGTACGACCTGCACCTCATGCACCCCCTCGCAGGAGTTACGGAGTTCGGTCCACCGGGTGAGGTAGTCGCGGAAGGACTCGTTCGGCCCCTAAACGCACATGGCGAGTTCACGGGTGTGGCTAGGCCGCTTGTAGGTGCTAGTGAAGTTGCGGACGAAGGCCTCGTCGAAGTCCTTCCAAGTGTTGATGTTGCCGGCCACCAGGCTGCTGAGCAAGGTGCGGGCCAAGCCGATCAACATGAGGGGAGCATAGCGAACGGCTACACGCTTGTTTCCCCAGGCGATGCCGACCGCGGTGGTGTAGTCAATCAACCAGTCCTCAGGCTTGGCGGCCCCGTTATACTTACAGGTTTCTCGGGGGAGAGTGAAGCCGGTTCGGAACGGCTCGTTGTGGATCCGAGGGCCGAAACAGGCCAGGCCGATCGAGCCCTCCTCCTCGAGGAGGGCCGACTGTGCGAGGTGGTCGATGCGATTGCGGGCGTCGTTCATGCTGCGGGGGACACGCGGCCCGATCCGGGCGGAAAGCTTGGGGCGGATGACGGGCGGAATCGGCTGTTCCGACCCGCGCCGCGGGGGGCAGAGGGCGCGCGCGGCTGCGCCGGCTGCTGGATACCGACGCTTCTTGGAGGCGGCTGCTGCGAGGCGGGTCGTTGGTGCGCCAGCTGCTAACAGCCGGCTGCTCGCTCCCCGGCAGCTGAGAGAGCCGGGGGTTGTTTGTTCCGGCCCGGTGGTCGGAGACACGAGGGGAGGAGGAGTGCTGAGCCGGCTGACGGCCTACAGTCCCCGTGCCCTCGCGCTCAGGCCGGGGGCTTCTAGAGGCGGCGCCGCCCGACGCGAGCAGATGCTGTTGCGCGTGAGCGATGTCAATGAGCTCCTTGACGTGACGCTCACGGGCGGCACGTTCTTCGCCCTCCAAGGTAGCCAAGCCCTCGTAGGCTACCTTGAGGGCCTGTAGGTTGGCTGCGGGGGTGTCGTAGACGAGCATCTTGCCGCCTAGGATTTCGGTGACCACGTGGCCGCGGTCGCGCACAGCCCCACGCTGACTGGGATTGGTGCCAGCCGGGGTGAGACCGTAGGCAAAAGCATATTCCCGCTGGGCGGCCTCCATGCGGCGCCACGTGGCTGTGAGGGCGGTGGCGTCCTTGAACTAGACATGGCGGATCGCCTCGAGGTCAGCCGCGGCGGCATCGGGGTTCACCGTCGAGGCGATAGGGGTGCTCAGGCCCCGGAGGGCCGCACCAAGCGGGTCGGAGGTGCCGACGGGGGCCGCAGCGGCGTCAGCCTCGGCCTGCACACGTTCGGAGGAGGTGGAGGAGATGATGGCCATTGCCCCCACGCGATCGTGGGACCTGCTGGACTTGGTTGTAGCAAGCGCACCCATGGCCGTGGGCGAATCAGCACAGATGAGCACCTACCCAGGGAACTCGTTCACGGCCGGAGCCTCGGCAAGGCCGAGCCTGCGGAAGCGCCTGGTGAGCATGTCGATATCGACCGTGAGGTTGATGGAGTCTCCCTCAGGGTGTGCCGAAGCAAGCCCCACGAGCCCGTGGTTTCACCTGGACGTGCGGCGGTGGCAGGGAATGGCGAGGGGTCCCTCCTGGAGCATGAATCCTACCGACGCCGCGTACAACCCCACAGTGGGCGCCAACTGTCATCGTTTTCTCATGACAGATGCCATGGGTAGGCTTATAGTGGGTGGTTGGGGACCGGAGGACGCCGACGGCCTCTGGGTGTGAGATTGGACACAAGTGGTGGCGACACACGATGTACCCAGGTTCAGGGCCCTCCGGGGGAGGTAATACTCCAAGTACTGCTTGGTCTAGTTGGATGGATAGTTGTGTTTACAAGGATGCTCCTAGAGCTGTGTCTAGAGGAGGAAGAAGGAGCAGCCGGCTCATCCTCCTCCATTGCTAGTGATGGTATGAGAGGGAAGCTCTATGTGTGTGTGTGCGAATGATCGCCCGTCCCCGTTGCATGGGGGCTCGAGGGGTTTTATAGGCCAACCCCCCGACTCTATAATATGCTCTAAAGTACAGTGGTGGGGGGACCCGACTGGTAGTCTCTCCGGCTGGCCAGGGGGTCCCGCCCTTCGTGCCGTCTTGTTGTCTGTAGGGTCCACTGGCTAAGCAGTCCCATCTCCCACTGGGACCCGCCAGCCGGCTTTGCGATTGGCCCCTGCCCACCTGTTGCGGCACGAGTCGCCGCGAGGCGTCGTCTAGTGCCAGCCGGCCGAAGTCTCCGGTACGGCCGGCTGCACTGTAGCCACGCCGGGGTACGTAATCGAGTGGGCAAGGGCGTGCCGACACTGGTTCCCTGCCCGGTCGCGCTCGCCAGGGTCAGCAGCCTGGATGGCCAAACTGTAGCCATGCGCACCCGTGCGTCAGCGGTCACTGTGGCTATAGTGTCCCCTGGCAGAAGCATATTCCCGCTGGGCGGCCTCCATGCGGCGCCACGTGGCCGCGAGGGCGGTGGCGTCCTTGAACAAGACATGGCGGATCGCCTCGAGGTCAGCCGCGGCGGTGTCGGGGTTTGCCGTCGGGGCGATAGGGGTGCTCAGGCCCCGTTGGGCCGCACCAAGCGGGTCGGAGGTGCCGACGGGGGCCACAGCGGCGTCAGCCTCGACCCGCACAAGTTCGGAGGAGGTGGAGGAGATGATGGCCATTGCCCCCATGCGATCGTGGGAGCTGCTGGACTTGGTCGCAGCAAGCGCTCCCACGGTCGTGGGCGGATCAGCGCAGATGAGCACCTGCCCAGGGAACTCGTCCGTGGCCGGAGCCTCGGCAAGGCTGAGCCTACCGAAGCACTTGGTGAGCGCGTCGATATCGACTGTGATGTCGAGGTCTCCCTCAGGGCGTGCCAAAGCAAGCCCCATGAGCCCGCGGTTTCACCTAGACGTGTGGCGGCGGCAGGGAATGGCGAGGGGTCCCACCCGGAGCATGAATGCGACCGACGCCGCGTACGGCCCCACGATGGGTGCCAACTGTCGTCGTTTTCTCATGACGGATGCCTTGGGTAGGCTCATCGTAGGTGGTTGGGGCCGGAGGACGCCGACGGGCTCCGGGTGCGAGATTGGGCACAAGCGGTGGTGACACACGATGTACCCAGGTTCAGGGCCCTCCGGGGGAGGTAATACTCCAAGTCCTGCTTGGTCTAGTTGGATGGATAGTTGTGTTTACAAGGATGCTCCTAGAGCTGTGTCTATAGGAGGAAGAATGAGCAGCCGACTCGTCCTCCTCCGTTGCTAGTGATGGTATGAGAGGGAAGCTCTATGTGGGTGTGTGCGAATGATCGCCCGTCCCCATTGCATGGGGGGCTCGGGGGGTTTTATAGGCCACCCCCCGGCTCTATAATATGCTCTAAAGTACAGTGGTGCGAGAACCCGACTGGCAGTCTCTCTGGCTGGCCAGGAGGTCCCGCCCTTCATGCCGTCTCGTTATCTGTAGGGTCCACCGGCTGAGCGGTCTTGTCTCCTGCTCGGGCCCGCCAGCCGGCTCTGGGATTGGCCCCTACCCACCTGTTGCGGCACGGGTCGCTCGGGAGGCGTCGTATAGTGCCTGCTGGCCGAAGTCTCCGGTATGGCCGGCTGCACTGTAGACATGCCAGGGCAGGTAATCGAGTGGGCAAGGGCGTGCCGGCACCGGTTCCCTGCCCGGTCGCGCTCGCCAGGGTCAGCAGCCTGGACGGCTGGACTGTAGCCATGCGCACCCGTGCGTCAGTGGTCACTGTGGCTATAGTGTCCCCCGTCGTGGCGCGTCGTCTAGTCATACCAGCGCACAGATGGACGGGACATCACATGTCCGTCCTAGGGTCAACGGAGGAAGCGGCCCAGAGGCAGTCGGCCGCGCCCAGCCGGCCAGGGGTCAAGCCGGCCCGTCGACCAGCCGTCCGTGTCGCCAGCTGGCGGCAGCTCAAGCCAGACGTCCTCCAGCCGGCCATGCAGTTTTTCTTCGAAGCGGGAGGGGGAACGACCCCGTTGCTTTGTCCTACCTAGGGGTAATAACCCCGTCACCCTGTACCAGCACTCATACGCACTATTTTGCCACATATTCCAACTTTGGGATACACCCACAAGCCAGACCCTTGCTAGGACCTCGCTTGACAAACCCTTGACCTTCAGGCAGGCCTAGCACATTGCAAGAACCCCGTTCACCCTTATACGAAGACAACGATGCACTCATAGACATATCATCAGGCACTTCAAGATCTAGAAGGACAACCACGTCAAAGCAGAAGCAACATGGAACGTGGAGACTACACGCCCTTGGATTTCCGAATCTTCGCACGCCTAGCCTTGGAGTCTCAGGGACGAGATTCTTGTAAGGGGGTAGGTCTATCACACCCTGTGTTTTGCCTCATGACTAAGTTAACATGACTCAAAAATTAGGGCCAATTAAAACTTTTTGAGTGCATATGAATGCTTGACTTGTGTGCTATTTGCTTGCTTGTTTGCTTGCTGGTGCTCTATATTCATAAAACTCCCTCCTACTCTCAAACTCTTTTCCTTGATCTAAACACTTGTCCAATGATCATACCATGTGTGTAGGACCTAAAACCATTTTTATCAAAATTTATTTTGACTAAAGAGGGATTATTCAAAGTAGGTTTTCAAAAAACCCTCACTTGAGGTTTGCACTGCAAGTCCCAAAATTGGGTGGTTCCTTTTTACTAAAATGCTTTATTTGGAACCTACTATATATATGACTTCCCAAAACAAAAAAATGTTATTTTTGAGGATTATTTTGCCATTTTATTTAAATTCTTTTTCTTAAGGCCAAAAATGGTCTTTTATTAGGAAAAAATATTTTTATGCTTTCAAAATATTTGGTAAACTTTTTTAAGACTCAGTGGACATATATTGTCCATATATAAGAGTCTAAACACATGGTCATGTTCAAAATATTGGAAAAAACTCTTCAAAACACTTTTTGCCTATTTCAAGCATTTGAAATATTTCTATAATAAGTATTCTCAAATCAATCCAAGAAAATTCTAGCACATCAGATATGACATATGTGATCTTGTTGCCAAGTTTCATAGCAATCCCAATTGTTTTGTTTCACAAAATTATCCTAAAACCCTCTATGTCCAGAATCAAATTTGAGCAACTTTACATTATGAAGTATCTCCTTTTGATCCCAAACTTTGTGAGCATGTTCTATTACCCAAATTATTATTCTACACTAAGTGGTGCATCAAGGAGAATAGTTTTGCAGACCTAGATCTACAGAAACCTAATTCTATCGATTTCTAGGGATTACAAAGTTTAAATTATCAACTTTGTTCAAATCATCTCAAAACTTGTGATCAACACCAAATGGACTTATCATTTAACCCTGGTAAATCTCAAGGCCATAGTATTCCTCTACCTATCCCAATCACAACACTTACACCTTCAACCATAAGCTTGTGGACAAGCAAAGTGGGCCCCAAAAGATTCCCCTTGCATCCAACTTTTTACCACATTATATTCTAACCCCATTTTACCTCGAGTAACCTTGCCGTGGCCTCTGATAAATTATTGTGGGGTAACTCTCTCAGTTCCCTCTCTTTTAACCATGGTAAGGAATATGTTCCCTTATTTTGTTCATAAGAATGCTCCCAAGTTTTTCCATAGCACCTATAGTATGCTAATGCATCTTGACACACCCAAAGGTGGCATGCTCATGTGAAAATATGAGCAGTTTATCTAAGTCTATATTTTGGTAGCAAATGAAGCTTTGTACTCCAAGTATCCAGTACACTCATCTGGTTGAGCTGAAAATTGGTGGTTATGTAGTCTCTCCATACCCATGAGCACAAGACATAGTTTGGTCCCATGTGGCCCATAGTAAAAACGCCTTGGAGTAGCCCCAAGTTTGCTGTTGCAATCTTGCCAGCAGTAAAAACCCATCTTAGCTAGCTTCATTTTCATTTATACTCTACCAGAGACCTTTATCATGCATGACACAGACGGCAGACACCTTTTCCTCACCAAACGCTCACTCCAGTCAAGAGTTGGCGTGGTGACGAAGCTAATTGCATGCAGGGATGGCGCTCTGCAGCTGCTTCTTGTCCTGTAACTCGTGTTCGTCCTCGGCAAAACATCCACGCGCGCCATAGGTTCCCTCTTGACCTCCCACACCTCTCCTCGATGCTAGCAAGGGTCCGTGGCCGCTCTGGCTCACAAGCTCCCTATGCCTAGAGGGCATCCGAGGCGCACCCGAGGCTCCTTTGTCACCCCGTCTTTAAGACTGCTCCTGTGACAGCCCAAGTGCTGTCCCTACCTTATTTGGCATGTAATCCCATTGTATGAACTTGTGTCATGAGCTATGTATGATTTGCACCTTGTTCCATGTGTTGAATTGCACTCATGCATCATTTCATCCATCATACCATTCTTTTTGCATGCTTGTTATTCTCATGTGTCTTGGCTTGATGTTGGTATGACATGTATGTGAGTGTGCCTTTGTGTGGTGTTGGTCTTGAGGGTGCTTGGATTCTTGTGTGCACTTCTTCTCCTTCCCCTCTCTTTTCTTTCTTCAACTAAACCCCACTAATGCCTTTTATTCCCATGTGGTTTTCTTAGCAGATTAAACTTGCAAATTAAAAGGTTTTAAAATGTTCAAGTGCTAGCCTATTTTGTTTTAAGCATGTGAGTGTTGGCCTTTTACTATTTTGAGTTTTTATGTTAACGGTCTGCCATTTTATAATATTAATAATTACTTGCTCTATAAATCAGCATAATATTTTTATTAAATAGGGCTCTTTATTTCCGTCACCAAAATATTTTTGTTTTTCTCTAAAACCTTTTATTTCACCCTGGGTTTTTTCTTTTAGTAGCTGTGTTTTTTTTAAAAGGTAAAAACCTTCTTGTTTTTCTCAGAGAGAGAGAGAGATAGTGGGCTGCCCCAGTGTGGCCCAGCAGCTCCACAGGCCCAGCAGGGACCTGATGACAACCTGCCTCGTCTTCCTTCTCCGTCGGTGAGTGCAGAGACATGGTCGTCTGCTGTCCGCCTTTTTCGTCGCCATCGCCGTCAGCCTGTGGCTATTTAGCCTCCCCTCGAGGTGGGTGCCCCCTCGGCTAGGGTTCCTCTCCTCTCCGCCGCTGCCGCAGCTCCCATCTCCTCCTCCATCCCTCTCTCTCCTCTCTTCTTTCCCCTGCCAGGTAAGGGTTCAGAGTGTTCAGAGAGCAGCAGAGTTGTCGTCGGCGACCAGCTCGTCATCTCCGTCGAGCCCAACGTCGATCATGGCATCCAGGGGCTCGGGGGTGACCCCCGCGTTTGATCCCCACCACTAGGAGCCCCGGAGAGGCTCTGTTGCGGAGCCCCGTCATCGCCGGAAGCCCCGCTCCGCTGTCTTCTTCCCCTGCGCTGTCTCCGGCCATCTTCTTCCCCTCCGTCGACTCCATCGTGACCGGCTCATCGTCGCCTTTCCCCATGGTGAGCTGTCGGTCTCCGTATCCCCTTCCTCCGCGCGTAGCTCATTAGGTGGTCGCCGCTGCATCCTGTCGCCGCCAGTAGTAAGACAAGCTCCTGCCGCTCGCCTTCGTCCTCCTCACCGCAAGGTGAGCGGGGGAATGGATTCCCTGGTTGTTCCCGCGCGCGTGAGTGCAATTGGGGTCGCCAGAGTCGTCGTAGTTTGCCGCCGTTGTCGCCACCGTTTCCTGTCGTGGGCGCCCTGTTTTTCTTCAGTTTTGTCAGGCGTGTAGTGCATGTGTGTATTAGTGAAGCAGAGGACCCCCTCTGTTAGCATTCGGCACCGTAGCGTAGTGGTTGGGCTCGGGGGAGGTGAGCAGGAGATCGTGGGTTCGAGCCCAGACTCCCCCTTTTGCTGTTTTCCTTTTTTCTTTTTGTTTTTCTTGTGTTTAACCTGCTATGTATGCCCATGTGTATGTGTGTGTGTATTTACAACATGTATGTGTGTCTTTTGTTTTTTGCCATGATTAGTGTAGTGTGTGAGTGTATGTGTAGTGCATATGCACATGTATGTGTTTGTGTGTGTATATACCTAAGGGTATATATATACATGAATGTGTATGTTGAGCTTGTGTGTGTAGGTGTGCATGTGTGATTGCACTTATGGGTGTGTGGTGCAACATGTATGGCAGATTGGTGTGAGTGTAGCTGCATGAGAGTGTGTGTGTGTAGGTTATACATGCACACACACATGTGCATGTGTGGTGTGTGTATGTGTATATACATGAGAGTATATATGCATGTGTATGTATATGTTAGTGTGTTCAGAGTATATGTGGTATGCCTATTCTATACATGCATGGTTTTGAATAGGTGAGTGAGATTGGAATT
This sequence comes from Hordeum marinum, assembly GCA_022496015.1. Taxonomy (NCBI): domain Eukaryota; kingdom Viridiplantae; phylum Streptophyta; class Magnoliopsida; order Poales; family Poaceae; genus Hordeum; species Hordeum marinum. The sequence goes on from CM039673.1 coordinate 304,806,958, forward strand.
GTGTTATGTTCTTGTGCTTGTAGTGTATGTGAGTAGAGGTAAAGATGGTGGAGGTGACTAGTGGTTCCCCACTTGATTGCCCTTGTGTTAGTTACGCATGGCATGTTGGTTTTGCTTTCATTTCCATTATTAGCTAGGTTGCAAAGTGTGCTTATGCCCATTCATGATCTTTCCTTTAGAGTAAGTTTTGACTTTAAGAGCATGTGGTTGTTTTGCTAGTTTAGACGTGCATTGATGCTTCACATGATCATAGGAGTATGCTAGATGATTTTGGGGTAGAAAGATCCAATGAATTCATTGGGACTCTCAGATTTCACTTTTGGGCAAGTTCATAAATCTGTCATTTTTGCTCATGTGCCATTTTGCCATTTTTGCATGATTTAATCCATGCTTGCTTTGGGATATGTGCCAACTAGGAAGTGCTAGTATTTTGTATCTAGTATGCCATGGTATTTTTGTTTAACACGAGAATCACCCATATAAGTGGGAAACAAGCTGTTAAGTTGCCTACTTGATGTTCTGTTTCAGCATGCTTAAAAACTGCTAAGTCTGAGAATCTGCTGTTATTTTTATGCCATGAAGAGTGGGTTGCATCTAGTGATATGTTTGGAATTTGCTCATGCTCAGTGCTAGATAACTGTATTAGATATCGCGTTCTACCATCCTGCTAATTTGCATGCCAATAGGATCTCTCTGGCATATTTAAATAGTGCTGTCAACTTGCTACTTTATAATCGCAGATTCTAGAAAACTGGAATTTTCACCAAGTCCTAGAAAACTGATTCATCATGTCAACATGATAGCTTTTTGCTTATTGATGTGTGGCTCCTTTGCTGTTTATGTAGTTGGATAAGTTGATGTATATGTTGAGTAGATTCTGTAAATATCTTGTTTGTGGCTGTAGGGTTCCTGTAGCTCAAGTTGTGATATGTAGAAGTGGCTATGTTGCTGTTTAGTGGCAGATTTGGTGTTTTATTGTTTTGTGACTTGTGGGAGCTATACTCGATGGAATTGATTGATTATTGAGTCTATTGTGATTGGTTTTTCATCACATATCCAGTGGCTACCTTGGAATGCCAAGAATTAGCCCAGGTCTTGGTTGACTTGTGTTTTACCTCCGTACCTTGTCGTGAGCGTATCGTGAGAACCGTAACTCCGTTTCTTGCGTTCCTTATATGCATTTCTATCGATTTTTCATGATGCATCCATATTTTCCATGATCATGCATGTTTAAATAACTTAACACGAGGTTCTGTCCAGATTCATTAATAAACAAACTTTGCATGTGAAACATGACTAGTTTTGGATTAACATGTTTAGTTCTTCACAAATGAATCATGCATCATCTTGGTTGTGCATTGCACCTTGGTTGGAGGTTTATTGTTGCTGTTTCTCTTGGGTTGATGCGAGTGTTGATACTGAGTACGAGGACCCAGGAGAGTACCTCTACGAGGATCCTGCTACTTGTTCCGCTGAAGAACCCACAGGCAAGATGATCGTACCCGGATCCCGATACTATTTTTGCTTGCTAGTTTCTCGCTCTTATCATTACAATTGCACTATCTACCACTTGATATCTTCCCCCATGTTGCCATGACAGCCTCTAACCTCCACATCCTAGCAAACCTTTGATTGGCTAAGATATCGCTGCTCAGCCCCTCTTATAGCATTGTTAGTTGCTGGTGCAGGTTGTTCCATGTGATAACATGGGTTTGGATATCACAATACTATTTGTTATTTAATTTAATGCACATATACATCTTGGTATTGGTGGAAGGCTTGGACTTTTGCTAAGTGATTTGTTCCGCGGTTACCGCCATTAGTTCCTTGTTACCGGTGTTATGTTTTCCATATTTTGCACTCCTAACATGCTCGGGGTTGTTATGGGAACCCCCTTGTTTATCCGGTTGAGATTAAAACTTGTCTGGCAAGACCCAACATTGGAACTACATTTGCTTAACAACTTAATAAAATTTGCATAGGGTCTTGCAAACCCATGGATAATTAATCAACCCCCGGGCCAGTGCTCCTCATGAGTGTTGGTCCAAACTAGAGCACTGTGCGGGGCCAACCCAGGGCAACATGGGAGATTTCTATCAGGCCACCGTACACTAGCTTATCCGTCGTGTCCTGAGAACGAGATACGCGACTCTTATCGGGTTCGTCGACACGTCGGGTGGTCTTGCTGGATTTGTTTTACCTTTATCGAATGTCTTGCGTGTGGAGTCTGACTTTCTTCGGGTTTTCTTGAGGTGTTGGAATTCCTTTGGAATTACCTATGATGGCCACGAGATCTGTGGTCGAGGCTATTCCTGCGGAGTGTGGTTAATTTTGTAATGGATTAGTTGGAGCACCCCTGCAGGGTTAAATCTTTCGGAAAGCCGTGCCCGCGGTTATGTGGCAACTTGGATATTTTTTAACACCCGGTTATAGTAAACTTGAAGTAAACTCTAATTAAAATGCACCAACTGTGTGAGTAACCGTGATCGTCTCTGCTCGTGAACATGATCCGAGAGAGAACACAGTGGGGTTATGTTTGACGTAAGTAAGTGTTCAGGATCTCTTAGAGATCAAACTAGATTCGATCCTTCATCGTAGGGCACTCATATTTATTTTCATGTTGCGTAATTTAGCCACCATAAATGCTTAGTGTTGCTGCAAACTAAACACTTCCCCAACCCAACCTTTAAGCTTGAATAGTCTCGGTACCCGGGCACATGATAGTTGAGTCCTCTGTGGCTCACAGTTTACTACAACACTCTAGGTGCAGGTTCAGATGAGTTCGTGTAGGATGATCTCACCCAGCTCCAGTGGGAATATGATGAGGAAAGAGGCAGGATGTACGTGACATATCCGGATGAGTAGAGGACCTGGTCGTGATCTTTGGGATAGCTTGATAGTATCATTTGCATCTATTTTATCATTTGATTTCGTCCGTAGTTGGACCCTATGTTCAACTTGATGATATGAATTTGAGTGACATTGCAAGTTAGCATGTGGTGAGGGTAAGCCAATCTTGTATACTAATCTCTTTCAGTACTGTATGTTATGATGATACTATTCTTGCTAATGGCAAGATGCGCATCTATCCCTTGCGAGGCCCTCGTGCCTTAAAATGGATAGGCGCGCATCTTGGGCGTGACAAGTTGGAATTTAGAGCCATACGACCATAGGAGCCGTTGCTTGTTTGAACTTGGCCGAGTCGAGTCTAGTAAAAACTAATTTGAGTCTAGTTATATTTCAGAGAGTAGGATTCTTTTTACTCCTCTCCTATGCTTTGGTGAGGTATCCGACTTAGGAATTTTGTTTCTACTCCTCTTCTCACTCAAAAAAAAATTTAGGATCACGCGGGTATTTTGGAGTCTATATGATGCCGATGTGACAGGGTTCTGTCTTGGTGCCTCCTGTCTGACTTGATTTGTTTCGGGGAGTCGAGCTCCAGGGAATTTTGGCACATTGTTATCATTCAGCTTCCTTGATATCTTAGGACGGAGAGTGTTCGGAATTACTTCAATACTTGTCGTGGTGAGATAAGGTCGGAGTCACCCAGTACTGGGGAGGCGTCCGGGGTATCACCATCATTAAGTATCGTTGTGAGTTCAAGGATTCGACATTAGATGAGTTTGCAAAAGCCTCTGGTTATGTGTTGAAGGATGGATACAGTTGGGGTGTAGGATTGCTAGTTGTGTGAGATATTTTCTCCTTGTATCCCCCACACCGGATTGCATAACCAAAAAGTTTTCGGAAGTTCATAGGTGGGAAATCTTGTAGTCATCTAGGATCATCTTCTTCAGGTGTATATGGGCATGTACATTTGTTCCGAGTGCTTAGCTCAATACTTTTGTGTTATTGCAAGTGGCTTCTAATTTCTGATGATGTTATCATAAACTGAAGAAGCGTTCTTACTAATTTTTCAGTAGGAAGGTTATATTGTAAATTGTTCAATTTCTTTCAAGCATTTGATTCAGCTTTGAATTCATCTTATCAATGAGGTGCTGACGCATTTTGTCCATCTTCAGGATGGCTCCACCAACTCGCAACAATCCGGGTCATGGTGCAGAGCAGACTGATGTTCCACCACCACCCCCGCCACCGCCTCCTCCGCCTCCTCCTCCAGAAGCTTGGCAAGCTGTGATGGCCGCAACCAATGCGAACACTCAGATGTTGCTCAGACTGTTGCAAGAAAGGGAGCAGGGTCAGCAAGGTTTTGAAGGCAATTTTCAGAATCAGCTTCAATTTGCGACACTCAATCAGTTCCTTGCCAACCAGCCCAAGACTTTCACCTGTTGTCAGTAGCCTCTTGATGCTGATGATTGGCTTCATGATATGAGTAAGCATTTTGAGTGCAGCAATGTCATGCCAGAGGACTTTGTCAGATTTGCATCGTTCTAGCTCAAGGGTCAAGCAGCTGATTGGTGGCAGCAGTACAATGATTCTAGTGGCGATCGTGTTGTTCCTTGGGACGATTTCCGTTGTGACTTTAGGGCTCATTACATTCTAACAAGTTTTGTCGAGGAGATGCGTGAGAAGTTCAGGCACCTGAAGTGGGGAAGCAAGTTTGTCTACCAGTACAACATCGAGTTCCAGAGTCTAGCCCGTTATGCCAAGCAAGATGTTCCAAATGACAAGGCTATGATCTATCAGTTCAGAGGTGGTCTCAAGGATGAGCTTCTGCCAAGCCTAGTTCTTCAAGAGCCTCGTGAGTTTGATCAGTTCTACAACATGGCTTTGAAGGTTGAAGCAGCTCACCTCAAGTTGGCAAAGTCCAAGAAGCGTTCAAGGGATTCATATTCTTCTTCTTCGGGCTCCCAGATGGTTCCCAAGCAGCAGAAGTATTGGGTGCCAAATCCTCTTCCGATTCGTCCTCCTCAGCAGCAGAAGCAGTTTGGTGGTCGTGGTTCTTCCCACCCACCCAACCCAGGATTCTAGCAGAGAACCCAGGTGTCCAAGGTAGTTCTTGTTCCTCCTCCAGGCAATGTTCATCCGCTTTCTGAGGTGACTTGTCAAAAGTGTGGTCAGAAGGGCCATTATGCAAACAAGTGCAACCAGCGGCGCCTTCCGCCTCCTCCTCCTTTGAAGCCTCCAGGAAATGCTATGGTGAAGCATAACCCTAAGACCGCAACAGTGAATTGGGTGAATGCAGCAGAGGCAGAGGATTCTTCTCAAGTGATCATGGGTAATCTCTCAGTTAATTCTATTCCTGCAAAAGTGTTATTTGATTCTGGAGCATCGCATTAATTCATGTCTAGACCTTTTGCTATGAAGAATGATTTCTATTCCGAGATGTTGAGTAGACCTTTGGGTGTTGTTTCTCCGGGGATGGCCATGAAAACCACCTCCATCGTTCCGGATGTTTCTATCAAGAGGCAATTATTCTTTCTTGGCTTCTCGTTATGTTCTCGGTAATTCTGACATTGATCTCATGTTGGGCATGGACTTCCTGGTTATGAATAAGGCTCATATTGATTGCAAAGCTAAAGAAGTCAAGCTGACTCATCCTTTAGAAGACGTGATTATTTTCGCGGCTCGCGATGACACAATTCATCTCTTTGCTCTTAATGAGAAGGGTGAAATCTCGGCGATTTCTCAAATTCCGGTGGTTTGTGAGTATGAAGATGTCTTTCCAGAAGAATTGCTAGGAATGCCTCCACACCGGCCAATCGAGTTCATGATTGATCTCGAGCCCGAAACTGAACCGGTCTGTAAGCGCCCGTATAAACTTGTCCCCAAAGAGCTGAAAGAGTTGAAGAAGCATCTAGATGAGCAAGAACATCTGGGTCTGATCAGACCAAGCCCTTCTCCATGGGGTTGTGGAGTTTTGTTTGTCAAGAAGAAAGATGGCACGGATCATCTTTGTGTTGATTACTGGCCATTGAACAAGAAGAAAGTCAGAAACAAATACCCACTCCCTAACATCAATGAGTTGGTTGAACAACTAAAAGGTGCCAAGGTTTTCTCGAAGCTTGATCTTCGCATGGGTTATCATCAGATTCACATTCGCGAAGAAGACATTCCTAAGACCGCTTTCAGGACGAGTTTTGGATCTTATGAGTACACCATCATGTCGTTTGGTCTTGCAAATGCTCCTCCAACCTTCTCAAGAATGATGAATTTCATTTTCTCTCCTTTCAAGAATGAGTTTGTCTTGGTCTATCTCGATGATATCTTTGTGTTCTCGAAGACAGAAGAAGAGCATGCAGTGCATCTCCACCTTGTGCTTGACAAGTTAAGAGAGCCTCGATTCTATGCCAAGTTTTCCAAGTGTGAGTTTTGGCTCAATGAAGTAGTGTACCTTGGGCATGTCATCTCTGCCGAGGGAATTAAAGTGCACCATGAGAAAGTTCAAGCTATATTGAAGTGGGAACCTCCTCAGAATGTGAAGCAGCTTCGGAGTTTCCTCGGGCTTGCTAGCTATTGTAGAAGGTTCGTGGAGAACTTCTGTCAAATTGCCAAGCCTCTATCCAATCTCCTCCAGAAGAGTGTCAAGTATGTTTGGTCTCCCGAGTGTGATGTAGCGTTCAATACGCTCAAGCAGAGACTGACTTCAGCTCCAGTTCTTGTTCCTCCTGAGTAGTCTAAGCCTTTTCAAGTTTTTTGTGATGCTTCTCTCCAAGGCCTTGGTGGTGTTCTCATGCAAAACAAGAAGATTGTTGCTTATACCTTGCCTCAGTTGAAGCCGCCTGAGAAGAACTACCCCACTCATGATCTTGAGTTGGCGGCAGTTGTGCATGATCTAATGACTTGGAGGCATTTGTTGTTGGGTAGACCAGTTGAGGTGTACACTGACCACAAGAGCTTGAAGTACGTTTTCACTCAACCCAATCTCAATCCTCGGCAATCTCGTTGGGTGGAAATGCTTGAAGACTTCAACCCGAGCATTGAGTATACTCCGGGGAAAGCAAATGTCATTGCAGACGCGCTCAGCCGTAAGGCGTACTGCAATAGTCTCATCTTGTAGCCCCTTCAACCCGAGCTTTGTGAAGCCTTCAGCAAGCTCAACCTTCAGATGATTCCGCAAGGATTTCTTGCAAATCTTCAAGTCTCTCTGACTCTGGAAGATCAGGTTCGCCAAGCGCAGCTTCATGACGCTATGGTGTAGAAAGTGAAGAAAGGTGTGGCCAAGAGCATTCCTAAGTATAAGTGCTTTCGTGTTGATGAAAAAGATACCTTGTTCTTTAAGGACCGTCTTGTGGTTCCAAAAGGTGATCTTAGAAAGATTATCATGGACGAAGCACATAATTCTCTTCTATCCATTCATCCAGGCAGTTCAAAGATGTATCAGGATCTCAAGCAAACCTTCTGGTGGACTCGCATGAAACGTGAAATTGTTCAGTTCGTGAACGAGTGTGATGTTTGTTGCAGAGTGAAGGCGGAGCATCAACGTCCAACAGGTCTTCTTCAGCCTTTGCCTATCCCAGAGTGGAAATTCGATCATGTGGAGATGGATTTTGTCACTGGGTTTCCCAAGTCCAAGAGAGGCAACGATGACATCTTTGTGGTTATCGACAAGCTATCAAAAGTTGCTCATTTCCTGTCAGTCAAAGAATCTATCTTGGCAGCTCAGCTGGCAGGGTTGTATACGTCAAGGATAGTGTCTTTGCATGGTATTCCTCAGCTCATCTCTTCTGACCGTGGAAGCCTCTTTACTTCCAAGTTTAGGGAGTCCTTCCAGACTGCTATGGGTACCAAGATCCGTTTCAGCACTGCGTTCCATCCGTAGACAAGTGGTCAAGTTGAGAGAGTCAATCAGATCCTTGAAGATATGCTCAGAGCCTGTGTGATTTCGTTCGGCATGAAGTGGGAAGACTGCCTTCCATATGCTGAATTCTCATACAACAATAGCTTCCAAGCTAGTTCAGGCAAGGCCCCTTTCGAGATTCTCTACGGCAGAAAGTGTCGTACCCCGCTTAATTGGTCTAAAACCAGTGAGCATCAGATATTGGGCAATGACATGATCACTGAAGCAGAAGAAATGTGCCATGTCATTCGTGAGAACCTCAAAGCAGCTCAGTCCCGACAGAAGAGTTATAATGATAGCAAACATCGGGATGTTTCTTTCCAAGTGGCTGATCTAGTCTATCTCAGAGTCTCTCCCATGAAGGACACTCAGCGGTTTGGAATTAAAGGGAAGCTAGCTCCTTGTTTTGTTGGTCCTTTCAAAGTTGTTGGCAAGAGAGGTGGTCTTGCATATCAACTAGAGCTTCCTCCAAATTTCGCGAATGTGCACGATGTCTTCCATGTTTCTCTGCTCCGGAAATGCTTCAAGACTCCCTAGCGGACAATTGACCTCCAAGACATCGATCTCCAAGAACATCTCTCCTATCGTGAGCATCCAGTGGCAATTCTTGAAGAAATTGAGCGTAAGACTCGCAACAAGTCCATCAAGTTCCTCAAGGTGAAGTGGTCTCATCATTCCGACAAAGAAGCTACTTGGGAACGCGAGGACCTTCTCCGTTCCGAATTTCCAGACTTCTTTCGTTCCTAGATCTCGGGGCGAGATCCTCTTGTAGTGTGGGAGAGTTATGACAACCCAAGTGTTGTCCCTACCTTATTTGGCATGTAACCCCATTGTATGAACTTGTGTCATGAGCTATGTATGAGTTGCACCTTATTCCATGTGTTGAATTGCATTCATGCATCATTTCATCCATCATACCATTCTTTTTGCATGGTTGCTATTCTCATGTGTCTTGGCTTGATGTTGGTGTGACATGTATGTGAGTGTGCCTTTGTGTGGTGTTGGTCTTGAGGGTGCTTGGATTCTTGTGTGCACTTCTCCTCCTTCCCCTCTCTTTTCTTTCTTCAACTAAACCCCACTAATGCCTTTTATTCCCATGTGGTTTTCTTAGCAGATTAAACTTGCAAATTAAAAGGTTTTAAAATGTTCAAGTGCTAGCCTATTTTGTTTTAAGCATGTGCGTGTTGGCCTTTTACTATTTTGAGTTTTTATGTTAATGGGGGATTAAATAACAAGAGCTGCCATTTTATAATATTAATAATTACTTGCTCTATAAATCAGCCTAATATTTTTATTAAATAGGGCTCTTTATTTCTTTCACCAAAATATTTTTGTTTTTCTCTAAAACCTTTTATTTCACCCTGGGTTTTTCTTTTGGTAGCTGTGTTTTTTTAAAAGGTAAAAACCTTCCTGTTTTTCTCAGAGAGAGAGAGAGATAGTTGGCTGCCCCAGTGTGGCCTAGCAGCTCCGCAGACCTAGCAGGGACCTGACGGCAACCTGCCTCGTCTTCCTTCTCCGTCAGTGAGTGCAAAGACAGGGTCGTCCGCCGTCCGCCTTTTCCGTCACCGTCGCCGTCTGCCCGTGGCTATTTAGCCTCCCCTCAGCGTGCGTGCCCCCTCGGCTAGGGTTCCTCTCCTTTTCGCCGCCATCGCAGCTCCCATCTCCTCCTCCATCTCTCTCCCTCCTCTCTTCTTTCCCCCTGCCAGGTAAGGGTTCAGAGTGTTCAGAGAGCAGTAGAGTTGTCGTCAGCGACCAGCTCGTCGTCTCCGTCGAGCCCAGCGTCGATCATGGCGTCCAGGGGCTCGCGGGTGACCCTCGCGTTCGATCCCCGCCGCTAGGAGCCCCGAAGAGGCTCTGTTGAGGGGCCCCGTCATCGCCGGAAGCCCCGCTCTGCCGTCTTCTTCCCCTGCATCGTCTCTGGCCATCTTCTTCCCCTCCGTCGATTCCATCGTGACCGGCTCGTCGTCGCCTTTCCCCAAGGTGAGCTGCCAGTCCCCGTATCCCTTTCCTCCGCGCGTAGCTCGTTAGGTGGTCGCCGCCGCGTCCTGTCACTGCCGGTAGCAAGACGAGCTCCTGCCGCTCGCCTCCGTCCTCCTCACCGCAAGGTGAGCGGGGGAATGGATTCCCTGGTTGTTCCCGCGCGCGTGAGTGCAATTGGGGTCGCCAGATTCGCCGTAGTTCGCCGCCGTTGTCGCTGCCGTTTCCTGTCACCGGTGCCCTGTTTTTCATCAGTTTCACCAAGCGTGTAGTGCATGTGTGTATTAGTGAAGCAGAGGACCCCCTATGTTAGCATTCGGCACCGTAGCGTAGTGGTTGGGCTCGGGGGAGGTGAGTAGGAGATCGTGGGTTCGAGCCCAGATTCCCCCTTTTGCTGCTTTCCTTTTTTATTTTTGTTTTTCTTTTGTTTAACCTGCTATGTATGCCCATGTGTATGTGTGTGTGTATTTACAGCATGTATGTGTGTGTTTTGTTTTTTGCCATGATCACTGTAGTGTGTGAGTGTATGTGTAGTGCATATGCACATGTATGTGTTTGTATGTGTATATACCTAAGGGTATATATACATGAATGTGTATGTTGAGCTTATGTGTGTAGGTGTGCATGTGTGATTGCACTTATGGGTATGTGGTGCACCATGTATGGCAGATTGGTGTGAGTGTAGCTGCATGAGAGTGTGTGTGTGTAGGTTATACATGCACACACATGTGCATGTGTGGTGTGTGTATGTGTATATACATGAGAGTATATATGCATGTGTATGTATATGTTGGTATGTGTAGAGTATGTGTGGTATGCCTATGCTATACATACATGGTTTTGAATAGGTGAGTGAGATTGGAATTGTGTTATGTTCTTGTGCTTGTAGTGTATGTGAGTAGAGGTAAAGATGGTGGAGGTGACTAGTGGTTCCCGATTGCCCTTGTGTTAGCTATGCATGCCATGTTGGTTTTGCTTTCATTTCGATTCTTAGTTAGGTTGCCAAGTGTGCTTATGCCCATTCATGATCTTACCTTTAGAGTAAGTTTTGACTTTAAGAGCATGTGGTTGTTTTGCTAGTTTAGATGTGCATTGATGATTCACATGATCATAGGATTATGATAGATGATTTTGGGGTAGAAAGACCCAATGAATTCATTGGGACTCTCAGATTTCACTTTTGGGCATGTTCATAAATCTGTCATTTTTGCTGAGGTGCCATTTTGCCATTTTTGCATGATTAAATCCATGCTTTCTTTGGGAGATGTGCCAACTAGGAAGTGCTAGTATTTTGTATCTAGTATGCCGTGGTATTTTTGATTAACATGAGAATCACCCATATAAGTGGGAAACAAGCTGTTAAGTTGCCTACTTGATGTTCTGTTTCAGCATGCTTAAAAACTGCTAAGTCTGAGAATCTGCTGTTATTTTTATGCCATGAAGAGTGGGTTGCATCTAGTGATATGTTTGGAATATGCTCATGCTCAGTGCTAGGTAATTGTAGTAGATATTTCCTTATACCATCCTGCTAATTTGCATGCCCATAGGAGCTCTCTAGAATATTTAACTACTGCTGTCAACTTGCTACTTTATAATCGCAGATTCCAGAAAACTGGAATTTTCACTAAGTCCCAGAAAACTGATTCATCATGTCAACTTGATAGCTTCTTGCTTATTTATGTGTGGCTCCTTTGCTGTTTGTGTAGTTGGATAAGTTTATGTATATGTTCAGTAGATTCTGTCAATATCTTGTTTGTGGCTGTACGGTTCCTGTAGCTCAATTTATGATCTGTAGAAGTGGCTATGTTGCTGTTTAGTGGCAGATTTGGTGTTTTATTGTTTTGTGACTTGTGGGAGCTATACTCGATGGAATTGATTGATTATTGAGTATATTGTGATTAGTATTTCATCAAATATCCAGTGGATACCTTGAAATGCCAAGAATTAGCCCAGGTCTTGGTTGACTTGTGTTTTGCCTCTGTACCTTGTCATGAGCGTATCGTGAGAACCGTAACTCCGTTTCTTGCGTTCCTTATATGCATTTCTATCGATTTTGCATGATGCATCCATATTTTCCATGATCATGCATGTTTAAATAACTTAACATGAGGTTCTATCCAGATTCATTAATAAACAAACTTTGCATGTGAAACATGACTAGTTTTGGATTGACATGTTTAATTCTTCACAAATGAATCATGCATCATCTTGGTTGTGCATTGCACCTTGGTTGGAGGTTTATTGTTTCTGTTTCTCTTGGGTAGACGTGAGTGTTGATACTGAGTACGAGGACCCAGGAGAGTACCTCTACGAGGATCCCGCTACTTGTTCCGCTGAAGAACCAACTGGCAAGATGATCGTACCCGGATCCCGATACTATTTTTGCTTGCTAGTTTCTCGCTCTTATCGTTACAATTGCGCTACCTAACACTTGATATCAGCCCCCATGTTGCCATGACAGCCTCTAGCCTCCACATCCTAGCAAACCTTTGATTGGCTAAGATACCGCTGCTCAGCCCCTCTTATAGCATTGTTAGTTGCTGGTGCAGGTTGTTCCATGTGATAACATGGGTTTGGATATCACAATATTATCTTTTATTTAATTTAATGCACATATACATCTTGGTATTGGTGGAAGGTTTGGCCTTTTCCTAAGTGATTTGGTCCGCTGTTACCGCCATTAGTTCCTTGTTACCGGTGTTATGTTTTCCATATTTTGCGCTCCTAACATGCTCGGGGTTGTTATGGGAACCCCCTTGTTTACTCGGTTGAGATTAAAACTTGTCTGGCAAGACCCAACATTGGTACTACATTTGCTTAACAACTTAATAAAATTTGCATAGTGTCTTGCAAAAACCCATGGATAATTAATCAACCCCCGGGCCAGTGCTCCTCATGAGTGTTGGTCCAAACTAGAGCACTGTGCGGGGCCAACCCAGGGCAACTTGGGAGATTTCTATCAGGCCACCGTACACTAGCTTATCCGTCGTGTCTTGAGAACAAGATACACGGCTTTTATCGGGTTCGTCGACACGTCGGGTGGTCTTGCTGGATTTGTTTTACCTTTATCGAATGTCTTGCGTGTGAAGTCTGACTTTCTTCGGGTTTTCTCGAGGTGTTAGAATTCCTTTGGAATTACCTATGATGGCCGCGAGATCCGGGGTCGAGCCTATTCCCGCAGAGTGTGGTTAATTTTGTAATGGGTAAAATCTTTCGGAAAGGTGTGCCCGCGGTTTTGTGACAACTTGGATATTTGTTTAACACCCAGTTATAGTAAACTTGAAGTAAACTCTAATTAAAATGCACCAATTGTGTGAGTAACCGTGATCGTCTCTGCTCGTGAACATGATCCGAGAGAGAACACGGTGGGGTTATGTTTGACGTAAGTAAGTGTTCAGGATCTCTTAGAGATCAAACTAGATTTGATCGTTCATCGTAGGCCACTCATATTTATTTTCATGTTGCATAAGTCAGCCACCATAAATGCTTAGTGCTGCTGCAAACTAAACACTTCCCGAACCCTACCTTTAAGCTTGAATAGTCTCGGTACCCGGGCACATGATAGCTGAGTCCTCTATGGCTCACAGTTTACTACAACACTCCAGGTGCAGGTTCAGATGAGTTCGTGCAGGATGATCTCACCCAGCTCCAGTGGGAATATGATGAGGAAAGAGGCAAGATGTACGTGACGTATCCGGATGAGTAGAGGACCTGGTCGTGATCTTTGGGATAGCTTGATAGTATCATTTACATCTGTTTTATCGTTTGATTTCGTTCGTAGTCGGACCCTGTGTTCAAATTGATGATATGAATTTGAGTGACATTGTAAGTTAGCATGTGGCGAGTGTAAGCCAATCTTGTATACTCATTTCTTTCAGTACTGTATGTTGTGATGATACTATTCCTGCTAACGGCAAGATGCGCATCTATCCCTTGCGAGCCCCTCGTGCCTCAAAATGGATAGGCGCGCATCTTGGGCGTGATAGCTCCCGAAACCCCTCTTGCCCCATCTTGCTCTCCCCTCCTCCTTGGAGCCACCTGGACTGAGCCATTGGAGCTCCCGAGCTCCCCATGCCTCTCATAGCCCCAGTGGTGCCGCTTCGGGCTCAAGAAAAATCCGGGCAGCCTTGCCTCCCCCTGTCTCCTAAACTTCACCAGCTCCTCCTCTAGATTTGTTGCGCTCCTCCTCATGCTCCGGCTCTTGGTCAAGGTGGTTGGCGCATTGCTCCCGCGGTCGCTGTCACCGGCCGAAGCCCTGCTGCTCCGATGCTCCCCTGTAGGAATGGGGCCGCCAGGCGTACGTGGACCTTTCGCCCAAGCGCGCCTGTGGTCCGTCGGCCGCCAAAAGTGGCCTGTGCCATCGAGGCGACACGGCGGGCGCTCGGTTCACCGTACCCTTCCTCCCCCATGTTCAAGCGGGAGGAGGGAGATGGACCTGACCGGCGGGGACCCCATGTCAACGACCCCAGTCGGGCCACCTGTTTTAAGTGGAGGCACCTCGCCCCTTTCCGCCTTCCTGCACGGGAGGCATACTCCGAGAGCAGGCCATCAACGTCACCTAGTCTCCAGCAACTGGGCCGTCCCAATCTCTGTTCTGCACACTCTGCACATTATAACCCTGTAGGTATATTTCCTTTTCCATCTTTTTCTTTTCACATACTAGAAAATCCATAGAAAATTCATAGTAACTCCAACCTTGGTCATTCAAATCCCTACAATTTCCAAAAATCTTGATCTATCCAAAAATTAGGCTTACACATTTTTCCTGCATTATTTTCTGTAGAGTTAAAATTCAAACTTGGATTTGAAGTATGATTGAGCCCCATTGCAAAATTCCTAGAGATTTCAAATCAACTCCAAATGGGGTGGTTCAAAATACAAGATGCTCTGAATATCAATGCCTATTTATGCAACCCATGTTGAACATTTTATCATTCACCTATTCTGCTGGATCACATAAATAGCTCCCTTTTCCAATATTCCACCTTAGGAAAATCATAGGAAATTCATCCCACCTCCGATTCTAGTGAAACCACTTCTCAAATATTTCTAAAATATATCCCTATTTGTTGAGACCATCCACTCCTTTTTACAAAAATATTTTTCTGTGGACATCTTGTAGGATCATCATTTCCTTCATTTCCACCATTTAAAAATCCCATTTGATCCACGTCCAATGAAACCTCCTTGGTTATTTTTCCTATGACCAGAGAAGTCTAAGAAAATAAAACTCCTATTTATAGAGCATTTTTTGCTTATTGTGTTGCTTATTGCGGTTGTTTCCGGCGATAGTTGACAAAGTAGAGGAAGTTGTCGAAGTGGACGAGAAACGTGTGAAGACCTCGAAGTCGTTGCTAAGCGAGGCAAGCAACCCTTTGAACATGACAATGAACCCTTTTATTTGCATGGCATATAGCACTTACTTTCGTGATGTTGATCATGTTGATGTGGTGACCACTTCGGTGGGATGCCTCTGACACTTTCTTGTTGATACTTGCATCGTGCATGACTCTACCTCCTTATGAGGGTTGTGCGGGTGGGAATAGATAGGATGCTAGTAGATGCTTCGTAAGTGGTATCAGGATTTTCATGGTGATGGAAACAAAGAAATGTTTTCAAAGACTTCACGAAAACCCCGTCGGGTGCCACTAATGCCCGAGGGAGATGATGATTGAGTTGGGTAACCACTTGAGGAAGAAGTGGTGTACCGGAGCAAGTGAGTGTGTGTGTTTTCGAAAATGGATTAGATTTAAGGTCTGTTGATCGTCCCAACCTTACATGCACAACCACGATACCCCTTATGGGACGGGGCGTTGTTGATTACCTTAGTGGGTACTGGCATAGAGCCCGCATTTCTAGTGGCGACGATGAAGTGGTCACTCTCGATACGGGGTCATACCGGAATGGACGATCATGCGGTATCTTTATAGGCACTGGGCACACCGTTGCGTGCCCTCATTGAGATACGTGTGATGTATATCATGAGGGATGGCACCAATGAGTGGACTCTTTGTTTTGTATCACTAGGGGAAAGGCATTGTTTGGGTGCTTACCTCGGGTATGTAATATACCGCGAGTCGTGGATGACACGGAAGTTCCCCGAGTCTTGTGGGTAAAGTGTGCAACCTCTGCAGAGTGTAAAACTATTCGAATAGCCGTGTTCACGGTCATGGACAGTTGGAGGTCCTTCTTCAACTACGTCCAGATGTTTCCTAAAGACATGGAGTGTGTGGATGACACGGAGAAGATACTTGAGATAAGTTTGATGACTTGGTGTGATGATTGAACATGAGATGTTCAACCCCTGCTTATGATGATATCTGTAACTTGTTCATATGGATATCTGCCAACTTTTGATGCATGCTTACATAGTTATTTAACCATGTCACTGCACTCAAAATTAGCTTTTTGCAAAATTACCTACTTAGTGCTATATCATGCATTTTTATTGCCTCGTTCCAAACATGGGTTGCTTGCGAGTACATTCAAAGTACTCATTGGCTTGCCACTGGTTATTTTACTGGCCTGTCATGAAAGACCAGGTTATGATGAAGATTATCTCGGTGACGAACATGCGAGCTAGGACGCTTCCCAGTGAGAATGCCTGTAGGGTTAAGGCAGATGGCATGGGATCATGCTATCATTGAAGATTTCCACTCCAAGTATCTAAAGAGTTGGTCATAAAGGCCATATTCGAGTAAAACGGTACGTAATGGATGTAAGACTCTTGCTATTCAGTTTCTGTGTGTTCAGTGAGCATTGATCTCTGGGATCACTGTGCACGTACATTTGGTGATCACAACTTATGACTCGGGGTCCCCACAGGGGTTCTCCTCTGCGTCCCTTGCCGGACTCACGCCTGCCATGGACTTCAGCCCCGCCAGAGACTTGGTTCGCTTGGCCCGGTGCACCAAAGCTCCTGGTCCTCATCCCTGTCAGAAGGCGATCATTCAAGATCAATTAAAAGAAATCAAGGATAAGCTTCGGTCAAGATTGAGTTGAGACAACTTAATATGAGGCTATGAACATGTAGCCCAATTCATACAACGCGGGTGGCTGAGTTAATTTGCCCCTCTTCAGAGTTGGAGGAGCAGAGCTTCTTGGAGGAGCCAAAACCTCCAGCAAGGGAGAGTTCGAAAGAGAGGTTGGGCTTGACAGGGGGCTAGGATCCACCCCTATGGCCTTCCGTTGCTTGACGGTCATGGTCTGGGCTTGGGAGAGGCGAAGGGATTGCCGGCGTGCTGTCGTGCATCCACCCCCCTTTGAGGCCGTTGAGGGAGTCCTAGATTAAGGTATCCTCGAGAGTCTGACTAGTTTCTTATGGGCTGGACTGTATGGGCCACTTATCGAACATTGGATCGATCGAAGGCCTTGTCTCCAGGAAGGAAGCTACGGGAATCATGGCTTGTCCTCCACATTTGATGTAGCGCATCGGCATGTTTATCCTTTTGGCATGTAACCAACCATGTGTAAACCCTAGGAACCCTCGGCTTCTATATAAGCCGGAGGGTTTTAGGTTGTAGAAAGAAGACAACTCATCTAGGGTTTAACTATTCGATCTCGAGGCAGATCAACTCTGTAACCCACATATCATCAATACAATCAAGTAGGACATAGGTTATTACCTCCATAGGAGGGCCCGAACCTGGGTAAACATCGTCTCCTTCATCTCCTGTTACCATCGATCCTAGTCTCACAGCTCGGACATCCCTACCTGAGATCCGTCAGTTTTGACACTGACATTGGTGCTTTCACTGAGAGTTCCCCTGTGATCGCCCAAAGGAATCGATGGCTTGCCTTATCATCAACGAAGAGGTTCGCAATACGGACACTTTCTTCCCTAGACAGATCTTTGCCTTCGGTAGGGTCGTGCTGCAAGCCGACCTAGCCGACCATCTAGGCCGTGCTGGGAGTTTCGCCCCTGGTTAAGAGGTCATATTCGGGAACCTAGAGTTCTTCGTGGACTCTTGGGGGGATCTTTCGCTAACCGGGCTCACAGTCTCTCCTACCATGCCTGAAGACTCCGAGGCTTTAACCTCGGATCCATCTTTCAGACAGATCCCCGAGATTTTCCCTGGCAATGACCTGACTCTTAGTCCGGATAAGGCCATAGCGCCCGACGTCCGGACATGTGTTCTTGCTAAACACTCCACTCACCTCTTCTCATCGGAGGTCGACTCTGAAGGCTCTGGGCAGGTTGACCCGATCGAGCTCTCGACACTCGATGAGGCCCTAGATCAGATCTCGTCGATGAAGATTATCGATGATCCATCTCCGATCCATGCTCAGATCGGTTACAGGGCGGGTTAGGACGAATTTTTTGTCCCACCCACCACCCACTTGGTAGCCACAGTCGAGGATTTAATCGACATGCTGGACTATGCCTCCGAGGAGGCAAGAATACATGGATGAGGAGGATTGCACTCCCACCTCTTTTAACACCGGGCGATGGGCTGCCACCTCCACACACGACATCTACATGGTGGACACTCCCACCGCTAATGGCGAGAACACACCTAATAATGACGTCGACAAGTCGGGCAAAGCATTGTCAAGGTGTCGGAAGCCGCATAAAAGGTCAAAATGCAAAAAGGGGAGGAAAGCCATCATTGGCACCAGGGACAGAGATACCCCAGAAAACCTCAGCGGTCCCGATATCCTTGAAAACCCGCTAGAGGATCAAGAGAGGCCTAAAGACCAGCGCAATCCCGATGACCTCAATGATTCCGAGGATGACAACTACCTCCCCCTTGTCGAGGAGGAGGACATGTCAGAAGCCGATGACTTAGGAATACCTGATAATCTTGAAGATCAGGAACTGTTCAGGCAACAGCACATCGCCACGGCCCGTAGCCTAAAAGCAAAAGAATGACAACTTAAAGCCAAACAAGATGAACTCAATGATCGATGGACGAGAGTCCTCTGAGCTGAGGAAGGATACGGTACCGGTCTGTCGGACCAACCTAAGAGCTATCCACACAGAAGGATGCTGCCGCAATTCGATGATGAGCTCACTGATACTCCATATCCCAAACATACCCCATACGATAAGCCAAACCGACCTCCTCGAGGACAAGACAGGATGGCTACCGATGCCGGTTAAACGCCGGCGATGCCCCGAAGACGGGTAAAGGAGCCACTAGAGCCGGATGATAGATTCAACCTATGGCACGACCTGGACTATAGAGCAGGTCATACGAGATCCATCTATAGATCCAGAGGGTACTCACCCGATAGACAGGACAGGTACAAGCCCTGGCTCAACCGTAACAATAGAGGCCGATAACGCAACTAGGCTAGAATAGACGCCGAATACCGACACGACATAGCTCAGGTTCGAGGCGCTGCCCACCCACTGTGTTTCATGGACGAGGTGATGCTGCATCAGTTCCCAAAGCGGTTTAAACCCATGAATATAGAGCAGTACGATGTGACAACTGACCCAACCGTATGGATTGAGGACTTCCTCCTCCACATCCACATGGCACGCGGAGACGATCTCCATGCCATCAAATACCCCCACCCCCACCCCATAAACTCAAGGGGTCGGCTCGACACTGGTTAAACAGCCTCCCCAAAAACTCCATTGGATGCTGGGAAGACCTAGAGGATGCATTCTGATCTAACTTCCAGGGCACCTATGTTCGACCGTCGGATTCCTCCAACCTAAGCAACGTCGTCCAGAAGCCCAGAGAGTATGCGTGACAATTCTGGAATCGGTTCTTGACCAAGAAACGCCAGATTGTCGACTACTCGGACGTCGAGGCGATAGCCTCCTTCCGGCACAATATTCGGGATGAATGGTTGGCCCGCCATCTCGGCCAGGATAAACCTCGTACCATGTCCGCCCTTAATTCACTCATGACCCGCTGTTGGGCGGGTGAGGATTACTAGTGTCAGCGTTCTGGGAATGGGGGTACCCAGCCCTGCCTGCTTGCGACCCAGGGCATGGCCCACTTTGTCAGCCAGGCATGGCCTGACACGGCACTACTCAATACAAGGCCCTCGCAAGGACCCTGGGTTCACGAGGAAGAACGACATCAAGACCAGCAAAGAGGGGCCTCCTCAGGCCCCCTCTTGAGCGGTGGAGATCTCTATGCAGGGCCCGAACTCAGGAGTCAAGGGTGACACAAGGAAGGACAGGCGGGAGCCAGTGCGCTAGGCGGTGTAGTTACCTCTTTGGTCCAAAGGGAGCAAGGACGTACGCGGGTTCCCAAAGTGCCGCCCAAAGGTTTCCATTCCGATGCAACAAGACCACGACCACGAGCCCCACAGGATAGATGTCATCACCGAGCCCACCACTACATCACCATGAGCTACTTTACAGGTGAAGACCGCATTTGGACAGGGCGCGAATGTACTCCTGCCCCCTTCAAAATTGGCCATTGTGGGATTCCTTCCTGCCATTGAGATAAGGGAAGAGGACCCGTGCTACCGCTAAATATATAGAAGCTAGGTCACACCGTGGAGGGGGACGGATCTAGCACTTAGCCACTCAACACACCACCACAAGGCAAAGAGCCAAGAACGCACCTTGATCCCCCTCACGAGGCTCAAGCTCACTATACTAGTTCATCCACGAAAACCTCCATGAGAGGCAATCCACCAAAGCAGGAGTAGGGTATCACGCTTTGCAGCGGCCCGAACTTGGGTAAACTGTTGTGTCCGCCTTCTTCCTCGCCATCGAACGACTTCACCGTTGTGACCATCAAGTAGCGAGCTAGGTTGGGGGAGGCCGCAAGGAACCTTCGCACATGTCCCTGTGTTCGAACCTTGAGGGTTTTGCGGAGCCCGAAATCCGAAATTTGGCATGCAAGGTAGGCGCGTGTCGGAGTCTCCTTCGAGCCTCGCTCTTCCTTGCTCCACCACTCCGATGGACGACACCCAACGAGCTTCTCTCGGCCATAGCGGACCAGCTTCCATCGACTCCACAGCCGCCGCCGGAGGCTCGTGCCTTAGCGGCATGGTCCTGGGCGGGCAATATCAGGCCACCAACATCTCCACCGCCATAGCCGCCCCTCGCGCCACCCAAGCGCACGACAAGAGGGCAGCGCTTTCATCATCCGCGTCGCATCGCTCCCACGCGCACGAGCACTGCTACTGGCAAGCGAGGTGCTCCGCCGCCGCCCGACGCACGGGGGCTTCGACGCGTGGGCCGACAACATCACGGAGCTGATCATCATTGCGGATGGAGCCGCGGTCCCTCACTCCTCATCAAGCGTTGGGGGCTCGTTCTTTGTGCGTGTCCCCCGGCCCATCAACGGCACGCCCCGTTCAGCCTCGGGCGAGCTCGGGCGGGGCCTGCCACACTCCGTGCTCCTCCTCCTCCTGCGGATTCCGGTAACTGATCTTGGGCCATAGCCAAGCCACGTCGATCGGGCTCTCAAAGGATATGATGGGGCATCCCACGCGCGTTCTAACACATGTCCTCATGACCGAGTGGATCTTCAGCAACCCAGGTTAACCAGACGAGAGTGCGCCATCCTGCGCAGGGAGCAGATGGTGCGGGCATCTAGGCAAACAAGTAATAACGGTGAAGGCGCGCCGGATCGTCAAGGAAGCAACCCACCTCATGAGGCGCGCACCCCACCCGGCGACGGTAGAAGTAGGCAACTTCGCTCTGAGGCTCAACGAAGGAGAGTCTATGGGATGCGCACACAAGGCAACGCCCCACCGCCGCCTGGGGGGACCTTCCCCCGCGTCCCGCAGGATGGCTCAGGAGGAGAACCGGTCCCTTATGTGGAGCCTTACATACCATGCTACATCGTGCCCACGGAAGATGGCACAGACCGGGCGCCTGCCGCAGGCGCCAGCGCTCCCAGGGGTAGGGGAAGCCCCGGGCGTTCTCCTTGAGCCAGGCTTGGGGGCTTCCCCCGAAGAAGCGCCAAGTGCGGACAACGCGAGGTAGAGAAGGAGGGCGGATGCCACCGGACCCCTAGGGACACGACGTGAGCTGCCGCCCCCGCAAGCAAGCATCACCAAGCAGGACCCTGGGGTGTCAGGGATAACACCCTGGGCGAAAAGGCATCAAGACACAGGTAACATGGGTCACCCGCGGCAACTGAAACATCAGCGCAACCTCAGGAGGCCATGCCTCACGAGGTTCCCGAGGCAGTACACGATCGTCACTCAAGCGCCTCACGAGGTGGCTTCATTGACAAAAAAACCTTACGGTCGCGCCAGATGCATTGTACTCATGTTTGGGCCGTGTGTCACGCCCAAGATGCGCGCCTATCCATTTAAGGCATGAGGGCCTCGCAAGGGATATATGCGCATCTTGCCGTTAGCAAGAATAATATCATCAGAACATACAATACTGAATGAGAAGAGTATACAAGTTGGCTTACACTCGCCACATGCTAACTTACAATGTCACTCAAATCATGACATCAAGATGAACACAGGGCCCGACTACGGACGAAATGAAACGATAAAAGAAGTTGCAATGATACTATCAAGCTATCCCAAGGATCACGACCAGGTCCTCTACTCATCTGGATATGTCACATACATCATGCCTCTCTCCTCATCATACTCCCACAGGAGCTGAGTAAGATCATCCTGCACGAACTCATCTGAACCTGCACCTGGATTATTGTAATAAACTGTAAGCCACAGAGGCTCAGCTATCATGTGCCCGGGTACCAAGACTATTTAAGCTTTAGGAAGGAAGGGTGATGTTTAGTTTGCAGCCGCACTAAGCATTATATGGTGGCTAGCTTACGCAACATGAAATAAATATGAGTGGCCTACGAAGAACGATCGAATCTGGTATGATCTCTAAGAGATCCTGAACACTTACTTACGTCAATCATAACCCCACCGTGTTCTCCCTCAGTTCATGTTCACGTGCAGAGACGATCACGGTTACTCACACAGTTGATGTGTTTTAATTAGAGTTTACTTCAAGTTTTCTATAATCGGGTGTTAAACAAATATCCAAGTTGCCAAATAACCGCGGGCATGGCTTTCCGAAAGATTTAACCCTGCAGGGGTGCTCCAACTAGTCCATCACAAATATCCACACTTCACGGGAATTCCAACACCTCGAGTAAACCCGAAGAAAGTCAGAGTCCACACGTAAGACATTCGATAAGGTAAAACAAATATCCAGCAAGACCACCCGACGTGTCGACGAACCCGATAAGAGCCGCGTATCTCAGTCTCGGGACACGACGGATAAGCTACGCGTACGGAGGCCTGATAGAAATCTCCCAAGTTGCCCTGGGTTGGCCCCGGACAGTGCTCTAGTTTGGACCAACACTCATGAGGAGCACTGGCCCGGGGGTTGATTAAATTATCCACGGGGTTGCAAAGCCCCATGCAAGTTCATTAGTTATTAGCAAATGTAGTTCCAAAGTTGAGTCTTGCCAGACAAGTTTTAATCTCAACCGAATATTCAAGGGGGTCCCCATAACAACCCCAAGCGTGTTAGGAGCGCAAAATATGGAAAACATAACACCGGTAACAAGGAACTAATGACAGCACGAGAGGAACAAATCACTTAGCAAAAGGCCAAGGCTTCCACCAACAGATATATATGTGCATTAAATTAAATAACAGAATTTATTGTGATATCTAATCCATGTTAACACATGGAACAACCTACACCTGCAACTAAAAATGCTATAAGAGGGGCTAAGCAGCGGTAACTTAGCCAATCAACGGTTTGGTGGGATGTGGAGGTTAGAGGCTTCATGGCAACATGGGGGCTGATATCATGTGGTAGGTAGTGCAATTGCAACGATAGAACGAGAAACTAGAAAGCAAAGATAGTATTGGGACCCGGGTACGATCATCTTGCCTGTTGGATCTTCAGTGGAACAAGTAGCGGGATCCTCGTAGTGGTACTCTCCAGGGTCCTCGAACTCAGTTTCGACACTCACGTCTACCCAAGAGAAACAGCAAATAAATAACCAACCAAGGTGCAATTCACAACCAAGATGATGCATGATCCATTTAATGAAGTTTTAAACATGGCAACCCAGTTCTATTCAAGTTTCATATGCAAAGTTGGTATATTAATGAACCTGGATAGAACCTTATGTTAAGTTGTTTATACATGCATGAACATGTCAAATATGTATGCATCATGCAAAATCGAGGGAAATGCATATAAAGATCGCGAGAAACGGAGCTACGGTTCTCGAGATAGCTCACGACTAGGTACGAAGGCAAAACACAAGATCACCAAATACCTGGGCTAATTTCTTGGCATTCCAAGGTAGCTACTGGACAGGTGATCAAAAATCAATCACATTAGACTCAAGAATCACTCAATTCCATTTAGTATAGCTCCCACAACTCACAAAACAAAATAGCACCCAATCTGCCCAAAACAGCAACATCGCATCTTGAAAAGCTCACAACTATTGCTACAGGAACTCTACGGCCACAAACAAGACATGAACAAAAACTACACCACACACACACCAATTCATCCAACTATGAAATCAGTAAAAGAGCTACACATCACTTTGCATGGAGCTGACAAGTAGGCATGATGAAACAGGTTTTTAGGGACTTAGTGAAAATTCCAGTTTTTTGGAATCTGGGTTAATAAAGTAGCCAGTTAACAGCATTGGTTAAATATGCTAGAGAGCTCCAAATGGCATGAAACTTAACAGGATGGTATATGGCAACATACACTACAATTAACTAACACTGAGAATGATCAAATAACAACCACAACACTAGCTACACCCTACTCCACCTGGCAAAACAATAACAGCAGGGTCTCCAGACTTGGCCATTTATAACCAGGATGAACAGTAACAGAAAGTAGCCAACTAAACAGCATGGTTCCCACTGATATGGGGACTTATCATAAATAACAAAAATACTGGGACATTACCAGAAACTTAACCTAGCAATCTCATGTTGACCAGTGCTTAAAAGCATGCATGGATTAATTCATACGAAAAAGACAAAAGGGCATCACAGCTTAAAAATGCAGTTTTGTCAAGTTGCCCCAAAGTCAAATCTGACTTCACAGGTGCATACATGGGTTGATTCTACCCCAAATGCATTACTCATACCCCTATACTTGTGTGGAGCAAAAGGGGAAACTCTGGGTCAAAAATGATCCTATAAAACATGAGTGACTTACGGCACCTAAGTGAAATGATGGGAAAAGCTTCAAATTGCATGAGACCTATGCATACAAGTTAGAAATGGATAAATATCACCCTAGGGACATGTTAACATGGCATAGCATCAAAAACAAGTATGAAACTAACTAGAGAGAGACTATGATCAAATGCACCTAAGAGAGAATCCTACACATGGAACTACTCAACACATGGGGCAGGTATGAAGTTCATACACACACCTCTCACATCAACACACACACACATGGCATCACCTATATATGACAAGCACACACATACATAGGTATGGATGTGGGCATAGTGCACCACACACCTACACACCCACATACTCACTAGCATACTCACACATGGATGTGTGTGAGAAACACACACACAAACATACATACAAGAGCACTCACACACACACATGTGTATATATTCACACCACACATATGTATATATGCACACCACACATACACACACTACACCACAAGTGTGTATGCATCACAAGCATACACACACATGCATACACATGTGTGTATATGCAAGGAGCACATACACACACATGTACCTACTAACTCACACCCCTACAAACAATTCCTATGCATAGCATGTATGCATACATATGCATATGCACCCCTAGGTGCATACACACACATACATGCTACAACACACACACACACACACTCTAAGGCACCCCACACATACACACAAGAGACAGGAAAATAAAATAAAGCAAAAGAACCTGATCCTACACATACACACATACACAAAGAAAATAAAAGGGAAGAAAACAAGCAAAATGAAGAAAAAACAAAAACAAAAAAGGGGGGAAGAAGGGGATTCGAACCTCAAATCCCCTGGTCACACACAACGCAACACACCATTGGGCTACGGGCTCTACTCTTAACAGAAGGGGGGACGCGGCGCTCTAATACACACACGCGCACACTCCATCTGACGAAACTGAAGAACGACAGCGCAGGCAACAACGGCAGCGACAGAGCAATGGCGGCGACAATTCCGACGGCTACACGGGGTCTTCGGCGACGCGGATGGGCGGAATCGAAGTGGGGCACTATGGGTTTCCCATCGCTCGCCTCTTCTCGCGAAGAGGGGCACGGAGGCGAGCAGTAGGTGCTCACTAGAGGACGCCGGCTACAGACGTGACGGCGGACATGCTACAGAGCAGGAGAGGGGAGGAGGAGCTCCGGTTGCTCACCTCGAGGGGCTCGGGGAGAGGCGGAGTGCGACGACGAAGGGGAAGGAGAGGCGGGGACGCGACGACGACGAAGTGGAAGAAGACGGCAGAGCAGGACGTCTGGCGATGACGTGCTCCTCGCTGCAGGGCTCCTCCGAGGCCCCTAGCAGCAGAAATGGAACGGCAGGAGATCCCGCGCACCCCTTGCCATCCTGGACGCGGCGAGGAGCCACCGGAGACGCGCTACGACGGCGACGAAGACCCGGCGGAGCTCACTAACTAACTCTGAACCTTACCTTGACAGGGAGGAAGAAGAGAGGAGGGAGAGCGGAGGAGAGCTCGATGGGGGCTGCGGCAGCGATGGGGGCTGCGGCAGCGATGGGGACAAACGCACGCCGAGGGGGGACTAAATACCACGGGGCTGACGGCGACAGCGACGGAAAAGGGCGACGCGACGACGCTCTCTCTCTCTGAACCAACTGACGGAGGAGGATGACGGGGCAGGTGGCCGTCATCGCTCACGTGGGCCGGGCTCGGCCCACCTGCTCCCTCTCTCACATGCAGGAAGCAGAAAAATAACAGGGTTTCCCTTTTTAAAATAAACAGCCACACCAAAATTAAACCCCATAGCAATAAAAGGATTTTTAAAGTAAAACAAAAATAGTTTTGAGAAGGGAAAATTAAGCCCTTGTTTATAAAAATGCCAGCTGGAATTATTTAACAAGTTAATTTTAATATATTAATGAAACAGCCCCTGTTTTGAATAGGTTTCAAAAACCAAACATATCCAAATAACCAAAGTTTCACTCCCAATATTAATAGCAACATTAGGGCCACCTCATGGACATTTTTAAAAGATTTTTAAAACAACTTAATTCTGCCAAGTATTCACATTGGGAATAAAAGCAATGGGAGGGGTTTTAGAGAAGGAAGGGAGAGAGGTGGAAGAGAGGGAGAGATGCACACAAGCAATCCACCACTCTCAAACCAAAACAACACAAGGCACATGCACATGCACATGATCCAATACAAGACACACAAACACAAGCATCACATGAAAGGCATGATGAATGGCAAGATGATGAAATGATGGATGCCATGATGCATGAATGCAATTCAATCACATGGGACAAGGTGCAAGACATCACATAGCTCATGACACAAGGTTCATACATATGGTTACATGCCAAATAGGGTAGGGACAACACTTGGGCTGTCACAACTCTCCCACACTACAAGAGGATCTTGACTCGAGATCTAGGAACCGAAGAAGTCTGGAAATTCGGAATGGAGCAGGTCCTCATGTTCCCAAGTAGCTTCTTTGTCGGAATGATGAGACCACTTCACCTTGAGGAACTTGATAGACTTGTTGCGAGTCTTACGCTCAGTTTCTTCAAGAATTGCAACTGGGTGCTCACGATAAGAAAGATCATCTTGAAGATCGATGTCTTGGAGGTCAATGGTTCGCTCGGGAGTCTTGAAGCATTTCCGGAGCTGAGAAACATGGAAGACATCGGGCACGTTCGCGATGTTTGGAGGAAGCTCAAGTTGATATGCAAGACCACCTCTCTTGTCAACAACTTTGAAAGGACCAACAAAACGAGGAGCCACCTTCCCTTTGATTCCAAATCGCTGCGTGCCTCTCATGGGAGAAACCTTGAGATAGACAAAATCATCCACCTGGAAAGAAACATCCCGGTGCTTGCTATCATAATAGCTCTTTTGACGGGACTGAGCTGCTTTGAGGTTCTCGCGAATGACATGGCACATTTCTTCAGCTTCTGTGATCATGTCATTTCCCAATATCTGACGCTCACCGGTTTCGGACCAGTTAAGCGGGGTACGACACTTTCTGCCATAGAGAATCTCGAAAGGGGCCTTGCCTGAACTAGCTTGAAAGCTGTTGTTGTATGAGAATTCAGCATATGGAAGACAGTCTTCCCACTTCATGCCGAATGATATCACACAGGCTCTGAGCATATCTTCAAGGATCTGATTGACTCTCTCGACTTGACCACTTGTCTGCGGATGGAACGCCGTGCTGAAACGGATCTTAGTACCCATAGCAGTCTGGAAGGACTCCCAAAACTTGGAAGTGAAGAGACTTCCACGGTCGGAAGAGATGAGTTGAGGAATGCCATGCAGAGATACTATTCTTGACGTATACAACTCTGCAAGCTGAGCTGCCGAAATAGACTCCTTGACTTGTAGGAAATGAGCAACTTTTGACAGCTTGTCGATAACCACAAAGATGGCATCGTTGCCCCTCTTGGACTTAGGAAACCCAGTTACGAAATCCATCTCCACTTGATCGAATTTCCATTCTGGGATAGGCAAAGGCTGAAGAAGACCTGCTGGATGTTGATGCTCCGCCTTCACTCTGCGACAAACATCACACTCGTTCACGAACTGAGCAATTTCACGTTTCATGCGAGTCCACCAGAAGGTTTGCTTGAGGTCCTGATACATCTTGGAACTGCCTGGATGAATGGAAAGAAGAGAATTGTGTGCTTCGTCCATGATAACCTTTCTGAGATCACCTTTTGGAACCACAAGACGGTCCTCAAAGAACAAGGTATCTTTGTCATCGACACGAAAGCACTTATATTTCGGAATGCTCTTGGCCACACCTTTCTTCACTTTCTGCACCATAGCATCTAGCAGCTGCACTTGGCGAACCTGATCTTCCAGAGTCGGAGAGACTTGAAGATTGGCAAGAAATCCTTGCAGAATCATCGGAAGGTTGAGCTTGCGGAAGGCTTCACAAAGCTTGGGTTGAAGAGGCTTCAAGATCAGACTATTGCAGTACGCCTTACGGCTGAGCGCATCTGCAATGACATTTGCTTTCCCAGGAGTATACTCAATGCTTGGGTTGAAGTCTTCAAGCATTTCCACCCAACGAGATTGCCGAAGATTGAGATTGGGTTGAGTGAAAATGTACTTCAGGCTCTTGTGATCAGTGTACACCTCAACTGGTCTACCCAACAACAAATGCCTCCAAGTCATTAGAGCATGCACAACTGCCGCCGACTCAAGATCATGAGTGGGGTAGTTCTTCTCGGCAGGCTTCAACTGACACGAGGTATAAGCAACAATCTTCTTGTCTTGCATAAGAACACCACCAAGGCCTTGGAGAGAAGCATCACAGAAAACTTGGAAAGGCTTGGACTGCTCAGAAGGAACGAGAACTGGAGCTGAAGTCAGTCTCTGCTTGAGCGTATTGAATGCCACATCACACTCAGGAGACCAAACATACTTGACGCTCTTCTGGAGGAGATTGGACAGAGGCTTAGCAATTTGAGAGAAGTTCTCCACGAATCTTCTGCAATAACTAGCAAGCCCGAGGAAACTCCGAAGCTGCTTGATGTTCTGAGGAGGTTCCCACTTCAAGATTGCCTCGACTTTCTCAGGGTGCACTTTAATTCCCTCGGCAGAGATGACTTGCCCGAGGTACACCACTTCATTGAGCCAGAACTCACACTTGGAAAACTTGGCATAGAACCGATGTTCCCTTAACTTGTCAAGCACAAGGCGGAGATGCTCTGCATGATCTTCTTCTGTCTCTGAGAACACAAGGATATCATCCAGATAGACCAAGACGAACTCATTCTTGAAAGGAGAGAAGATAAAATTCATCATTCTTAGAAGGTTGGAGGAGCATTCGCAAGACCAAACGACATAACGGTGTACTCATAAGAGCCAAAACTCGTCCTGATAGCAGTCTTGGGAATGTCTTCTTCGCGAATGCGAATTTGATGATATCCCATGCGAAGATCAAGCTTCGAGAAAACCTTGGCACCTTTCAGTTGCTCAAACAACTCATTGATGTTGGGAAGTGGGTACTTTTTTCTGATTGTCTTCTTGTTCAATGGCCGGTAGTCCACACAAAGACGATCCGTGCCATCCTTCTTCTTGAGAAACAAAACTCCACAGCCCCGCGGAGAAGAGCTTGGTCTGATCAGACCCAGACGTTCTTGCTCGTCTAGCTGCTTCTTCAACTCTTTCAGCTCTTCGGGGCCAAGTTTATACAGGCGCTTGCATATCGGTTCAGTACCGGGCTCAAGATCAATCACGAACTCGACTGGCCGGTGCGGAGGCATTCCTGGCAACTCTTCTGGAAAGACATCTTCATACTCACAAACCACCGGAATTTGAGAAATCGCCGAGATTTCACCCTTCTCATTAAGAGCAAAGAGACGGATTGTGTCATCGCGAGCTGCGAAAATAATCACGTCTTCTGAAGGATCAGTCAGCTTGACTTCTTTTGCTTTGCAATCAATATGAGCCTTATTCATAGCTAGGAAGTCCATGCCCAGAATGATATCAATATCACAATTCCCGAGAACAATTGGAGAAGCCAGAAAAGAATAATTGCCCATCTTGATAGAAACATCTGGAACCACTACATTGGAACTCATCAACTGGCCTGGGGACACCACCCGAAAAGGACTAGGAAGAACTACTGAATAGAAATCATGCTTCCAAGCAAAAGGTTTAGAAATGAATGAATGCGATGCACCACAATCAAACAATACTTTAGCAGGAAAATCATTAACTGAGAGATTACCCATAATCACATCATTGGTCGTCTCTGCTTCAGCTCCACTCACCATATTCCCTCTGACTGACTTGGGATTATGCTTCACCATAGCATTTCCTGGAGGCTTGACAGGAGGAGGAGGCGGAAGACGTCGCTGGTTGCACTTGTTAGCATAGTGACCCTTCTGGCCACACTTGTGACAAGTCACCTCAGAGAGCGGACGAACATTGCCTGGAGGAGGAACAAGAACAGCCTTGGACGCCTGGTTCTTCTGCTGGAAACTTGGGTTGGGTGGGTGGGAAGAACCATGACCACCAAACTGCTTCTGCTGCTAAGGAGGACGAAATGAAAGAGGATTTGGCGCCCAATACTTCTGTTGCTTAGGAACCATCTGAGAGCTGGAAGAAGAATATGAATC
This sequence comes from Hordeum marinum, assembly GCA_022496015.1. Classification (NCBI taxonomy): domain Eukaryota; kingdom Viridiplantae; phylum Streptophyta; class Magnoliopsida; order Poales; family Poaceae; genus Hordeum; species Hordeum marinum. Next base: position 304,837,921 of record CM039673.1, read on the forward strand.
CCTTAAACGCTTCTTGGAGTTCTCCAACTTGAGCTAAGCTGCTTCAATCTTCAAAGCCATGTTGTAGAACTGATCAAACTCTCGAGGCTCCTGAAGAACTAAGCCTGGGAGAAGCTCATCCTTGAGACCACCTCTGAACTGATAGATCATAGCCTTATCATCTGGAACATCTTGCTTGGCATAACGAGCTAGATTCTGGAACTCGGTGTTGTACTGGTAGACTGACTTGGTTCCCTGCTTCAGGTGCCTGAACTTCTCACGCATCTCCTCGACAAAGCTTGTCGGAATGTAATGAGCCCTGAAGTCACGACAGAAGTCGTCCCAAGTAACAACACGATCGCCCCTGGAATCCTTGTACTGTTGCCACCAATCAGCTGCCTGCCCCTTCAGCTGGAACGATGCAAACCTGACAAAGTCCTCTGGCCTAACATTGTTGCACTCAAAATGTTTGCTCATATCACGAAGCCAATCATCAGCATCTAGAGGCTGCTCACAACAGGTGAAAGTCTTGGGCTGGTTGGCAAGGAACTGATTGAGTGTCGCAAACTGAAGTTGATTCTGAAAATTGCCTTGAAAGCCCTGCTAACCTTCCTCCCTTTCTTGCAAAAGCCTGAGCAACATCTGGGTGTTTGCATTGGTCGTGGCCATCACAGCTTGCCAAGCTTCTGGAGGAGGAGGCGGAGGAGGCGGTGGCGGGGGTGGTGGTGGAACATCAGTCTGCTCCTCACCACGACCTGGATTGCTGCGAATTGGTGGAGCCATCCTAAAGATGGACAAAACGCATCAGCACCTTATTGAAAAGATGAAACATAAGCTGAATCAAATGCTTGAAATAAATTGAACAATTAACAACATAGCCTTCCTACTGAAAAATTAGTAAGAATACTTCTTCGGTTATGATAACATCATCAGAAATTAGAAGTCACTTGCAATAACACAAAAGTATTGAGCTACGCGCTCGAAACAAATGTACATGCCCATATACATCTGAACAAGATGATCCTAGATGACTACAAGATTTCCCACCTATGAACTTCCAAAAACTTTCTTGTTTATGCGATTCGGGTTGCGGAATCAGGAACCTGCCCTAGGCAATTAGCTGCAACTGCATCCGCAACCTTCCACACCATAACTCAAGAAATTTCTGCAAACTCGCCTAATCTCGAATCCTCGACCTCACAACGATACTAAACCATGGTGATACCCCTGACGCCTCCCCAGTACTGGGTGACTCCAACCTTATCTCACCACGACAAGTATTGAAGTAATTTCGAACATTCTCCATCCTGAGATATCAAGGAAGCTGAACGATAACGATGTGCCAACATTTCCTGGAGCTCGACTCCCCGGAAGAAATCAAGTCAGACAGGAGGCACCAAGACAGAACCCTGTCACGTCGGTATCATATAGACTCCAAAATACCCGCGTGATCCTAAAAAAATTCGAGCGAGAAGAGGAGTAGAATCAAAATTTCCTAAGTCGTATACCTCACCAGAGCATAGAAGAGGAGTAAAAAGAATCCTACTCTCCGATATAACTAGACTCAAAATAGTTTTTACTAGACTCGACTCGGCCAAGTTCGAACAAGCAAAGGCTCCTATGGTCGTATGGCTCTGATACCAACTTGTCACGCCCAAGATGCGCGCCTATCCATTTAAGGCACGAGGGCCTCGCAAGGGATAGATGCGCATCTTGCTGTTAGCAAGAATAATATCATCACAACATACAATACTGAATGAGAAGAGTATACAAGTTGTCTTACACTCGCCACATGCTAACTTACAATGTCACTCAAATCATGACATCAAGATGAACACAGGGCCCGACTACGGATGAAATCAAATGATGAAAGAAGTTGCAATGATACTATCAAGCTATCCAAGGATCACGACCAGGTCCTCTACTCATCCAGATATGTCACATACATCATGCCTCTCTCCTCATCATACTCCCACAGGAGCTGAGTAAGATCATCCTGCACGAACTCATCTGAGCCTGCACCTGGATTATTGTAGTAAACTGTGAGCCACAGAGGACTCAGCTATCATGTGCCCGGGTACCAAGACTATTTAAGCTTTAGGAAGGAAGGGTGATGTTTAGTTTGCAGCCGCACTAAGCATTATATGGTGGCTAGCTTACGCAACATGAAATAAATATGAGTGGCCTACGAAGAACGATCGAATCTGGTATGATCTCTAAGAGATCCTAAACACTTACTTACGTCAATCATAACCCCACCGTGTTCTCCCTCAGTTCATGTTCACGTGCAGAGACGATCACGGTTACTCACACAGTTGATGTGTTTTAATTAGAGTTTACTTCAAGTTTTCTATAATCGGGTGTTAAACAAATATCCAAGTTGCCAAATAACCGCGGGCATGTCTTTCCGAAAGATTTAACCCTGCAGGGGTGCTCCAACTAGTCCATCACAAATATCCACACTTCACGGGAATTCCAACACCTCGAGTAAACCCGAAGAAAGTCAGAGTCCACACGTAAGACATTCGATAAGGTAAAACAAATATCCAGCAAGACCACCCGACGTGTCGACGAACCCGATAAGAGCCGCGTATCTCAGTCTCGGGACATGACGGATAAGCTACGCGTACGGAGGCCTGATAGAAATCTCCCAAGTTGCCCTGGGTTGGCCCCGGACAGTGCTCTAGTTTGGACCAACACTCATGAGGAGCACTGGCCCGGGGGTTGATTAAATTATCCACGGGGTTGCAAAGCCCCATGCAAGTTCATTAGTTATTAGCAAATGTAGTACCAAAGTTGAGTCTTGCCAGACAAGTTTTAATCTCAACCGAATATTCAAGGGGGTCCCCATAACAACCCCAAGCGTGTTAGGAGCGCAAAATATGGAAAACATAACACCGGTAACAAGGAACTAATGACGGCACGAGAGGAACAAATCACTTAGCAAAAGGCCAAGGCTTCCACCAATACCAGATATATATATATGTGCATTAAATTAAATAACAGAATTTATTGTGATATCTAATCCATGTTAACACATGAACAACCTGCACCTGCAACTAAAAACGCTATAAGAGGGGCTGAGCAGCGGTAACTTAGCCAATCAACGGTTTGCTGGGATGTGGAGGTTAGAGGCTTCATGGCAACATGGGGGCTGATATCATGGCAACATGTCAAATATGTATGCATCATGCAAAATCGAGGGAAATGCATATAAAGATCGCGAGAAACGGAGCTACGGTTCTCGAGATAGCTCACGACTAGGTACGAAGGCAAAACACAAGATCACCAAATACCTGGGCTAATTTATTGGCATTCCAAGGTAGCTACTGGACAGGTAATCAAAAATCAATCACATTAGACTCAAGAATCACTCAATTCCATGTAGTATAGCTCCCACAACTCACAAAACAAAATAGCACCCAATCTGTCCAAAACAGCAACATGGCATCTTGAAAAGCTCACAACTATTGCTACAGGAACTCTACAGCTGCAAAAAGGACATGAACATAAACTACACCACACACACACCAATTCATCCAACTATGAAATCATTAAAATAGCTACACATCACTATGCATGGAGCTGACAAGTAGGCATGATGAAACAGGTTTTTAGGGACTTAGTGAAAATTCCAGTTTTCTGGAATCTGGGTTAATAAAGTAGCCAGTTAACAGCACTGGTTAAATATGCTAGAAAGGTCCAAAGTGCATGAAACCTAACAGGATTGCATATGGAAACATACACTACAATTAACTAACACTGAGCATGATCAAATAACAACCACAACACTAGATACACCCTACTCCACCTGGCAAAACAATAACAGCAGGGTCTCCAGACTTAAGCCATTTATAAGCAGGATGAACAGTAACAGAAAGTAGCCAACTAAACAGCATGGTTCCAACTGATATGGGGACTTATCATAAATAACAAAAATACTGGGACATTACCAGCAACTTCACCTAGCAATCTCATGTTGACCAGTACTTAAAAGCATGCATGGATTAATTCATACGAAAAAGACAAAAGGGCATCACAGCTTAAAAATGCAGTTTTGTCAAGTTGCCCCAAAGTCAAATCTGACTTCACAGGTGTATACATGGGTTGATTATATCCCAAATGCATTACTCATACCCCTATACTTGTGTGGAGCAAAAGGGGAAAACCCTGGGTCGAAAATGATCCTATAAAACATGAGTGACTTACGGCACCTAAGTGAAATGATGGGAAAAGCTCCAAATTGCATGAGACCTATGCATACAAGTTGGAAATGGATAAATAGAACCCTAGGGACATGTTAACATGGCATAGCATCAAAAACAAGTATGAAACTAACTAGAGAGAGACAATGATCAAATGCACCTAAGAGAGAATCCTACACATGGAACTACTCAACACATGGGGTAGGTATGAAGATCATACACACACCTCTCACATCAACACACACACACACATGGCATCACCTATATATGACAAGCACACACATACATAGGTATGGATGTGGGCATAGTGCACCACACACCTACACACCCACATACTCACTAGCATACTCACACATGGATGTGTGTGAGAAACACACACACAAGCATGCATACAAGAGCAGTCACACACACATGTGTATATATGCATACAACACATATGTATATATGCACACCACACATACACACACTACACCACAAGTGTGTATGCATCAGAAGCATACACACACACATGCATATACATGAGTGTATATGCAAGGAGCACATACACACACATGCACCTACTAACTCACACCCCTACAAACAATTCATATGCATAGCATGTATGCATACATATGCATATGCACCCCTAGGTGCATACACACACATACATGCTACAACACACACACACACTCTAAGGCACCCACACATACACACAAGAGACAGCAAAATAAAATAAAACAAAAGAACCTAATCCTACACATACACACATACACAAAGAAAATAAAAGGAAAGAAAACAAGCAAAAGAAAGAAAAAACAAAAACAAAAAAGGGGGGAGAAGGGGGATTAGAACCCCGAATCCCCTGGTCACACACAACACACCACACCACTAGGCTACGGGCTCAACTCTTAACAGAAGAGGGGACGTGGCACTCTAATACACACACACGCACACTCCACCTGATGAAACTGAAGAACGACAGCACAGGCAACAACGGCGGCGACAGAGCAACGGCGGCGATGATTCTGACGGCTACACGGGGTCTCCGGCGACGCGGATGGGCGGAATCAAAGCGGGGCACTACGAGTTTCCCATCCCTCGCCTCTTCTTGCGAAAAGGGGGACGGAGGCGAGCAGCAGGTGCTCACTAGCAGACGCCGGCGATAGACGCGATGGCGGACATGCTACAGAGCAGGAGAGGGGAGGAGGAGCTCTAGTTGCTCACCTCGAGGGGCTCGGGGAGAGGCGGAGTGCGATGACGAAGGGGAAGGAGAGGTGGGGACGCGACGACGACGAAGAGGAAGAAGATGGCGGAGCAGGACGTCCGGCGACGACGTGCTCCTCGCTGCAGGGCTCCTCCGAGGCCCCTAGCGGCGGAAATGGAATGGCGGGAGATCCCGCGCACCCCATGCCATCCCGGACGCGGCGAGGAGCCACCGGAGACGCGCTGCGACAACGACGAAGACCCGACGGAGCTCACTGACTAACTCTGAACCTTACCTTGACAGGGAGGAAGAAGAGAGGAGGGAGAGCGGAGGAGAGCTCGATGGGGGCTGCGGCGGCGGCGGAGGGAAGAGGAACCCTAGGAGGGGATGCACGCATGCCGAGGGGGGACTAAATACCACGGGGCTGACGGCGACGGCGACGGAAAAGGGCGACGCGGCAACGCTCTCTCTCTCTAAACCAACTGACTGAGGAGGAGGACGGGGCAGGTGGCCGTCACTGCTCACGTGGGCCGGGCTCGGCCCACCTGCTCCCTCTCTCACATGCAGGAAGCAGAAAACTAACAGGGTTTCCCTTTTTAAAATAAACAGCCACAACAAAATTAAACCCTAGAGCAATAAAAGGATTTTTAAAGTAAACAAAAATAGTTTTGAGAAGGGAAAATTAAGCCCTTGTTTATAAAAATGCCAACTGGAATTATTTAACAAGTTAATTTTAATATATTAATGAAACAGCCCCTGTTTTGGATAGGTTTCAAAAACCAAACATATCCAAATAACCAAAGTTTCTCTCCCAATATTAATAGCAACATTAGGGCCACCTCATGGACATTTTTAAAAGATTTTTAAAACAACTTAATTCTGCCAAGTATTCACATTGGAAATAAAAGCAATGGGAGGGGTTTTAGAGAAGGAAGAGAGAGAGGTGGAAGAGAGGGAGAGATGCACACAAGCAATCCACCACTCTCAAGCCAAAACAACACAAGGCACGTGCACATGCACATGATCCAATACAAGACACACAAACACAAGCATCACATGAAAGGCATGATGAATGGCAAGATGATGAAATGATGGATGCCATGATGCATGAATGCAATTCAATCACATGGGACAAGGTGCAAGACATCACATAGCTCATGACACAAGGTTCATACATATGGTTACATGCCAAATAGGGTAGGGACATCACTTGGGCTGTCACACCGTGGGAGCGCAGTCCTGCGGCTACCCGGGGAACAGTACGCTTGGTTTGGGTTGTAGGGGCACGCAACCGAGCAGAAATGCACAGGATGGCTCTTGACGGAGTTGGGAGCTACCAGGCTCGACGCCCAGGGGCTTGCCAAGCTATCTACGGTCGTGACACTCTCACGTAATAATGAGCGGGTTGTATACGCCGGAGCCCCCCGAGGATGCGGAGGGGTTCCCACCCACGCAATGTGGCAACCACAACTCCGTTCTGGCGGAGAAGTCAACACTGCCCAGCAATGGCTATGCCCATGCAACGTCGATGCCCTATGCTCAGCGTTGGGGGAAGACGAAGACTAGCCTAGGCACCGGACGTGGCATTTGCTTGCTTTCTTTTTGGTGTTCGAATTGCCGACTTTTGAACTGAAGTTTGAAGAGCTCAGAGCTCTAAATTTAAAAGAAAATGGGAGGGGACTTTCTCTTGTTGCTTTCTCTTTTACCAATCTTGAGTTCTCTTTCTTTTGGAAAGGTGTTTTACAAGAGGACGCACGTTGCGGCCATCTCCGGGGCATCCCAGGCCTGGATAGCGAGGCCCTGTTGCCTCGGGGACTCGCTGCTTTTGACGACTGACCCGCGCTTGGGGCTCCGACCATAGCACACCCCACAAAATGGAGTCTCAGGGGGGCCCAGTGCTTGGTCCTCTTGAGGAAGAACCCAATAGAGAGGAATGGGGGCCACTCGAGCGTCAAAGGGGGCTCCTGAGTAGTGCTCCTCAGGAGCCTTACCAGTCATAAAGCCACTTGGCAGCCTCGATGCCGTCCTTGGTGATCCGTCCAGCATCGAGGGTGTTGGGGCCTCACCTCGTGGTTGCCTCCTTGGTGTTCTAGTCATATACCATGGCGGTAGGTAAGTGTACGGGACTGGGACTCGTCGACGTAGAGCTGCTTGAGTGTCAAAGGGGGCTCCTGAGCAGTACGCCTCGAGAGCCTTACCGATTACATAGCCAATCGGCACCCTCGATGTCGTCCTTGGTGATCTCGTCGGTGTCGAGGGTATTGATGTCTAACCTCATGATTGTGACCTTGGCTAGTCATAAACTACGGCGGTAGGGAAATGCGTGGCACTGGGGCCTGCAGACACAGAGCGCAGAAAAGGCCCCCAACACACCTTGTCCGTAAGCAAGGAAGAAGCACCCCATGCGGAGTAGCGGAGTACCTGGACAACCCGGCCATACCGTGAGGTCATCCACAACCCATAAGCTAAATACACTTCTGAATCAAACATGAGTTTCCTTATCTAACGACGCCCCAAGGGTGAGGCGAAGTGTTGGGGAACGTCGCATGGGAAACAAATTTTTTCCTACGCACATGCAAACCTATCCATGGTGATGAGCATCTACGAGAGGGAGAGTGGATCTACGTACCCTTGTAGATTGCTAAGCAGGAAGCGTTAAGAAACGCACTTGGTGTAGTCGAACATCTTCACGATCCAAATCGCCGAGCGTCCCGCGATCTCATCACGATCCGTCCCGCGATCCAATCACGATCCATCCCGTGAACTCATCACGATCCATCCCGTGATCTCATCACGATCCATCTCACGATCTTGATCACGATCTGTCCCGTGAACTCATCACGATCCGTTCCGCAATCTCATCATGAACCGTCTCGCGATCTTGATCACGGTCCTTCCGATCTAGCGCCGAACGGACGGCACCTCCGCGTTCAGCACACGTGCAGCTTGATGACGATCTCCACCTTCTTGATCCAGCAAGAGGAGGTGGAGAGGGGAGAGAGTTCACCGGCAGCGTGACAACGCAACGGTGATGGTGGTGTAGCAATTTTGGCAGGGCTTCGCCTAAGCGCTGCAGAAATCAGATCTAGAGGAGAAATTATGCACCGGTGGAACGGGTAGCACGTGGCCGTATTTTTAGTGCAAAAACCCTCTATTCCACTAGTATATATAGGAGGAGAGGAGAGTAAGAGGGGCTGGCGCACCAAGTCCCCTTAGGGGATTCGGCCGGCCAAGGAGGAGCAATACTACTCCTACTCCAATCCTAGTTGGAGTAGGATTGCTTCCTATTGGCTGATTTTCACTTTTTCCCTTTAGGACTTCCTCTCCCTGCGCCATGGGCCTTTGTGGCTGTTTCCCCAGCCCACTAAGGGCTGGTTATTATTATCCCACAGCCCATGGACCTCTTGGAGTCGAAATACCCCTCCTGGAGGTCCCCCGGTACACTACCGGCACTCCCGGTACACTACCGATTAGCCCGAAACTTTTCCGGCGACCAAACTGGGACTTTCTATATATGAATCTTTACCTCCGGACCATTCCGGAGCTCCTCATGACGTCCGGGATCTCATCCGGGACTCCGAACAACCTTCGGTCACCACCATACATAACTCTACACTACCGAAACGTCACCAAACCTTAAGTGTGCAGACCCTGTGGGTTCGAGAACTATGTAGACATGACCGAGACACCTCTACCGTCAATAACCAATGGCGGGACCTGGACGTCCACATTGGTTCCTACATATTCTACGAAGATCTTTATCGGTCAAACCTCTATGTCAAGGATTCAGTTAATCCCGTATAACGTTCCCTTGTTCTTCGGTATGTTACTTGCCCGAGATTCGATCGTCGGTATCTACATACCTAGTTCAAACTCATTACCGGCAAGTCTCTTTACTCGTTACGTAATACAAGATCCCATGGCTAACATTTAGTCACATTGCTTGCAAGGCTTGTTGTGATGTTGTATTACCGAGTGGGCCCTGAGATACCTCTCCGTCAAACGGAGTAACAAATTCCAGTCTTGATCCATGCCAACCCAACAGACACCCTTGGAGATACCTGTAGAGCACCTTTATAGTCACCCAGTTACGTTGCGACGTTTGATACACACAAGGCACTCCTCCGATGTCCATGAGTTGCATGATCTCATGGTCATAGGAACATATACTTGACATGCAGAAAACAGTAGCAATAAACTGACACGATCATATGCTACGTTTGTAGTTTGGGTCTTGTCCATCACATCATTCTCCTAATGATGTGATCCCGTTATCAAATGACATCTCATGTCCATGTCTAGGAAACCTTAACCATCTTTGATCAACGAGCTAGTCCATTAGAGGCATACTAGGGACATGGTTTTGTCTATGTATCCACACATGCATCTAAGTCTCCGATCAATACAATTATAGCATGGATAATAAACGATTATCATGAACAAGGAAATATGATAATAACTAATTTATTATTGCCTCTAGGGCATACTTCCAACAGTCTCCCACTTGCACTAGAGTCAATAATCTAGTTCACATCACCATGTGATTCCCATTGTTATGAATCTGACACCCAATGAGTTTTGGGGTTCTATCATGCTTTGCATGTGAGAGAGGTCTTATAGTCAATGGGTCTATAACATTCAGATCCGTGTGTACTTTGCAAATCCCTATGTCAAACTGTAAACACTGCTACCACACTCCACTTGGTACTATTCCAAATGGCTGCTCCACCATACGTATCCAGATTGCTACTACGAGTCACCCGGATTGGTGTTAAAGATTGCATCGACGTAACTCTTTACGACGAACTCTTTATCACCTCCATAATCGAGAAACATCTCCTTAGTCTTTTAGTCACTAAGGATAATCTTGGCCGCTATCCAGTGCTCCATTCTAGGATCACTTTGAAACCTTCTGGCCATACTTATGGCAAGGCTGACATCGGGTCTTGTGCATAGCATTGCATACATGATAGAGCCTATGGCTGAAGCATAGGGGATGACACTCATCTTTTCTCTATCTTCTGCAGTCACTGGGCATTGAGTCTTACTCAACTTTATACCTTACAAATCAGGCGAGAACTCTTTCTCTGACTGATCTATTTTGAACTCTTTCAAAATCTTGTCAAGGTATGTGCTCATTGAAAGTCTCATCAAGTATCTTGATCTATCTCTATAGATCTTGATGCTCAACAATTAGGTAGCTTTATCCAGGTCTTCCTTTGAAAAACTCTTTTCAAACACCCATTTATGCTCTCCAGAATTTCTACATCATTTCCGAATAGCAATATGTCATCCACATATACTTATCAGAAACTATATAGTGCTCCCACTCACCTTTTTGCAAATACAAGTTTCTCGTAAACTTTGTATAGACTCAAAAACTTTGATCACCTCATCAAAGTGTATATTCCAACTCCGAGATGCTTGCTTCAGTCCATAGAAGGATCACTGAAGCTTGTACACCTTTTAGCATCCTTAGGACTGACAAAACCTTCTGGTTGTATCACATACAACCTTTCCTCAAGTAAAACCGTTAAGGAAACGATGTTTTGACATCCATCTACCAGATTTCATAATTGAAAAATGTAGCAACTGCTAACATATTTCCAACAGACTCTAGCATCGCTACGAGTGAGAAAGTCTCATCGCAGTCAACTCCTTGAACTTGTCGTAAACTACTTTGCAACAAGTCAAGCTTTACAAATGGTAACATTTACCATCAGCGTGTGTCTTCATTTTAAAGATCCATTTGTACTTAACGACATGCCATCCAATGAGCAAGTCCACCAAAGTCTATACTTGGTTTTCATACATGGATCCTTTCTCGGATTTCATGGCCTCTAACCATTTGTTGGTTTCCGGGCCCATCATCGCTTCTCCATAGTTCGTAGGTTCATCGTTGTCCAACAACATGACCTTCAAGACAGGGTTGTCGTACCGCTCAGTAGCAGTACACGTCCTTGTCGACCTACGAAGTTTGATAGTAACTTGATCCGAAGCTTCATGATCATCATCATTAACTTCCTCTTCAACTGACGTAAGCTTCACAGAAACATCTTTCTGTGCTGCGCCACTTTCTAGTTTAAGTAAAGGTTCAATAACCTCATCAAGTTCTATTTTCCTTGTCGGTCGATAGTAACTTGATCCAAAGCTTCATGATCATCATCATTAACTTCCTCTTCAACTGACGTAGGTTTCACATAAATATCTTTCTGCCCTGCGCTACTTTCTGGTTGAAGCAGAGGTTCAAATAACCTCATCAAGTTCTATCCTCCTCCCACTCAATTCTTTCAAGAGAAACCCTTTCTCGAGAAAGGACCCGGTTTTAGCAACAAACATTTTATGCTTGGATCTGAGATAGAAGGTTCACCCAACTGTTCTTAGGGTATTCTATGAAGATGCATTTGTCCGCTTTGGGTACGAGCTCATTAGGCGAAAAAAATTCCACACAAGCGTCGCAGACCCAAACATTAAGAAATGACAGCTTAGGATTCTATCAAACCATAGTTCACATGGTGTCATCTCAACGGATTTAGATGGTGCCCTATTTAAAGTGAATATTGTTGTCTCTAATGCATAACCCCAAATTATAGTAGTAAAACGATAAGAGACATCATAGCACGCACCATATCCAATAGAGCATGACTATGATGTTCGGACACACCATCACACTATGGTGTTCCAGGTGGCGTGAGTTGTGAAACAACTTTCACATTGTCTAAAGTTGTATGCCAAACTCGTAACTTAGATATTCACCTCCACGATCATATCGCAAACATATTTATCTTCTTGTCACGATGATCTTAAACTTCACTCTGAATTTGCTTGAACCTTTCAAACGATTCAGACTTGTGTTTCATTAAGTAAATATACACTATATCTACTCAAATCATCAGTGAAGGTAAGAAAGTAACGATATCCACCGCATGCTACAAGACTCATTGGATTGCACACATCAACATGTATCATTTCCAATAAATCACTTGCCCGCTTCATCAAAACAGAAAACGGGGTCCTTAGTCATCTTGACCAAGAGGCATGGTTCGCATGTCTCAACCGATTCGAAATCGAATGAGTCCAAAGATCCATCAGCATGGAGTTTCTTCATGCATTTTATACCAATATGACATTTAGCGGCAGTGCCACAAGTATGTGGTACTATTATTATTAACTTTGTATCTTTTTGGCATCAATGTTATGAACATGTGTATTACTACGATAAAGTTTCAACAAACCATTCTTACTGGGTGCATGACCATTGAAGGTATTATTCATGTAAATAGAATAACCATTATTCTCTAACTTAAATGAATAACTGTGTTGCAATGAACATGATCTAATCACGTTCATGCTCAACGCAAAAAACACCAAATAACATTTATTTTAGGTTCGTCACTAATCTCGAATGTAGAGAGAGCGTGCGATGTTGATCACATCAACCTTGGAAACATTTCCAACACATATCGTCACCTCACCCTTAGCTAGTTCTCTGTTTATTCCGTAGCTTTTATTTCGAGTTACTAACATTTAGCAACCGAACCGGTATCCAATACCCAGGTGCTACTAGGAGTACTAGCAAGGTACACATCAATAACTCGTATATCAAATATACTTCTGTCGATGTTGCCAGCCTTCTTATCTACCAAGTATCTAGGGTTGTTCTACTTCAGCGACCGCTCGCCTCATAACAGAAGCACTTAGTCTCGGGTTCGAGTTCAACTTTGGGTTGCTTCACTGGAGCAGCAACTGACTTGCTATCCATGAAGTTTCCCTCCTAGCTCTTGCCCTTCTCGAAACTAGTGGTTTGATTAACCATCAACACTTGACGCTCCTTCTTGATTTCTACCTTCGCGGTGTCAAACATCGCGAACAGCTCAGGGATCAATACTTCTATCCCTGGTGTTTTATAGTTCATCACTAAGTTCTAGTAGCTTTAGTGACAGTGACTTGGAGAACTATATCAATCACTATCTTATCTGGAAGATCAACTCCCACTTGATTCAAGCGATTGTAGTACCCAGGCAAAGAATCTTGTTGGAGATCTCATATCTCGCAACACAGGCACGAGCCTGAGATCACAATCTCTGCTCCTAGAACATCTCATATGTTCCGTGACGTTCAAAATGTTTCGGAGCCTCAATTCTAAGCTGTAATGCATGACGCACTAAACTATCAAGTAGTCATCGAAACGTGCCTGTCAGATGTTCACAACATCTAAGACAACGCTAGAGGGGGTGGCGCACCGAGCGGTGCATTAAGGACATAAGCCTTCTGTGCAGCAATGAGGACAATCCTCAGATCACGGACCCAGTCCGCAATATTGCTACCAACATCTTTCGACTCTATTTCTCTAGGAACATATAAAAATTTAAGGGAGCTACAGCGCGAGCTAGTAATCTACAACATAATTTGCAAAGTCACTACTGACTATGTTTATGATAATAAGTTCAATTAATCATATACTTAAGAAATCCCACTCAAATTGACATCCCTCTGGTCATTCGAGTGAAACATGATCCAAATTCACCAACTCAATTCCGATCATCACGTGAGTTGATGTGGTTACAATGGTGAACATCATCATGTTGATCATATCTACTATATGACTCATGTTCGACCTTTCGGTCTCTTGTGTTCCGAGGCCATGTCTATACATGCTAGGCTCGTCAAGTTTAACCCGAGTGTTCTGCATGTGCAACACTGGCTTGCACCCGTTGTATGTGAACGTAGAGTCTATCACACCCGATCATCACGTGGTGTCTCAACACGACGAACTTTCGCAACGGTGCACACTCGGGGAGAACACAATTTATCTTGAAATTAAGTGAGGGATCACCTTATAATGCTACCGTCGTACTAAGCATAACAAGGTGCATAAAAGGATTAACATCACATGCAATTCATAAGTGACATGATATGGCCATGAACTCGTGCTTTAGATCTCCAACTTAAAAGCACCGGCATGATCTTCATCGTCACCGGCACGACACCATGATCTCCATCATCTTGATCTCCATCAACGTGTCTCCATTGAGGTTGTCACGCCCTGCATGCTTCTACTACTATTGCTACCGTTTAGCGATAAAGTAAAGCATTACATAGCGCTTAATGATTGACACGCAGGTCATACAATAATTAAAGACAACCCTATGGCTCCTGCCGGTTGCCGTACTCATCGACATGCAAGTCATGAAATTCTATACATCACATGATCATCTCATACATCACATATATCACATCATGTAATTGGCCATATCACATCACAACATACCCTGCAAAAACAAGTTAGACGTCCTCTAATTGTTGTTGCATGTTTTACGTGGCTGCTACGGGTATCTAGCAAGAACAATTCTCATCTACGCATAAACCACAACGGTGATACACTAGTTGCTTTTCAACCTTCTCAAGGACCGCCTTTGTCGGATCCGATCCAACTAAAGTGAGAGAAACTGTCACCCGCAAGCCATCTAGGCAACAAGTTGCGTCGAGGGAACCGGTCTCTCATAAGAGTACGAGTAATGTTGGTCCGGGCCGCTTCATCTCACAATCCCGCTGAACCAAAATACGACCAAGGGAGGAAGCAATCTAAGCATCAACGCCCACAAACCTTTTGTGTTCTACTCGAGATCTCATCGAACCATCAACCTAGCTCATGATTCCACTGTTGGGGAACGTCGCATGGGAAACAAAAAATTTCCTATGCACACGCAAACCTATCTATGGTGATGAGCATCTACGAGAGGGAGAGTGCATCTATGTACCCTTGTAGATCGCTAAGCGGGAAGCGTTAAGAAATGCGGTTGGTGTAGTCGAACATCTTCGCGATCCAAATCGCCGAGCGTCCCGCGATCTCATCACGATCCGTCCCGTGATCTCATCACGATCCGTCCCGTGATCCAATCACGATCCGTCCCATCACGATCCGTTTCGCAATCTCATCACGAACCGTCTCGTGATCTCGATCACGGTCCTTCCGATCTAGCGCCGAACGGACGGCACCTCCGCGTTCAGCACACGTGCACCTTGATGACGATCTCCGCCTTCTTGATCCAGCAAGAGGAGGTGGAGAGGGGAGATAGTTCACCGGCAGCGTGACGGCGCTCCGGTGATGGTGGTGTAGCAATTCTGGCAGGGCTTCGCCTAAGCGCTGCAGAAATCAGATCTAGAGGAGAAATTATGCACCGGTGGAACGGGTAGCACGTGGCCGTATTTTTAGTGCAAAAACCCTCTATTACACTAGTATATATAGGAGGAGAGGAGAGTAAGAGGGGCTGGCGCACCAAGTCCCCTTAGGGGATTCGGCCGGCCAAGGAGGAGCAATCCTACTCCTACTCCAATCCTAGTTGGAGTAGGATTGCTTCCTATTGGCTGATTTTCCCTTTTTCCCTTTAGGACTTCCTCTCCCTGCGCCATGGGCCTTTGTGGATGTTTCCCCAGCCCACAAAGGGCTGGTTATTATTCTCCCACAGCCCATGGACCTCTTGGGATCGAAATACCCCTCCCGGAGGTCCCCCGGTACACTATCGGCACTCCCGGTACACTACCGATGAGCCCGAAACTTTTCCGGCGACCAAACTGGGACTTCCTATATATGAATCTTACCTCCGGACCATTCTGGAGCTCCTCGTGACATCCGGGATCTCATCCGGGACTCCGAACAACCTTCGGTCACCACCATACATAACTCTACACTACCAAAACGTCACCAAACCTTAAGTGTGCAGACCCTGTGGGTTCGAGAACTATGTAGACATGACCGAGACACCTCTACGGTCAATAACCAATGGCGGGACCTGGACGTCCACATTGGTTCCTACATATTCTACGAAGATCTTTATCGGTCAAACCTCTATGTCAAGGATTCAGTTAATCCCGTATAACGTTCCCTTGTTCTTCGGTATGTTACTTGCCCGAGATTCGATCGTCAGTATCTACATACCTAGTTCAACCTCATTACCGGCAAGTCTCTTTACTCATTACGTAATACAAGATCCCATGGCTAACATTTAGTCACATTGCTTGCAAGGCTTGTTGTGATGTTGTATTACCGAGTGGGCCCTGAGATACCTCTCCATCAAACGGAGTAACAAATTCCAGTCTTGATCCATGCCAACCCAACAGACACCCTCGGAGATACCTGTAGAGCACCTTTATAGTCACCCAGTTACGTTGCGACGTTTGATACACACAAGGCACTCCTCCGATGTCCGTGAGTTGCATGATCTCATGGTCATAGGAACATATACTTGACATGCAGAAAACAGTAGCAATAAACTGACACGATCATATGCTACGTTTGTAGTTTGGGTCTTGTCCATCACATCATTCTCCTAATGATGTGATCCCATTATCAAATGACATCTCATGTCCATGGCTAGGAAACCTTAACCATCTTTGATCAACGAGCTAGTCCATTAGAGGCATACTAGGGACATGGTTTTGTCTATGTATCCACACATGCATCTAAGTCTCCGATCAATACAATTATAGCATGGATAATGAACGATTATCATGAACAAGGAAATATGATAATAACTAATTTATTATTGCCTCTAGAGCATATTTCCAACACGAAGTTTGTACGCGCTAATGTGAGGACGCAGGTATTACGGGCCAACTACGAGCGGTTGCTGACACCGCAGGGGCCTGGAGCGGCAGGGAAGGCAACATGAGGATGGAGGCCCGACGGCGACAGGCTGCTAGGCCATAAGCCCAGGGCTGGCGGCCGCGGTCTACCCCTTAGGAGGGGGACTCCATGGAGACTCGACTAGCCACCGTCATCAGGCCGTATCAACGAAGGCGCCAAGCTGGCACGAGGAAGCTAAATCGCACGACTACGAGCGACCGACGGTGAATCAAGGGTGAGAAGCAAGAACATAGGTAATGCGCAAAAGGTTAACGCCCACGGGGCCAAGTTTGCCTTAAGCTATTACAGGTACCAGGAGGAAGAAGCAGCGGGGATCTAGGCGGAGGAGTAATTGTCGCTGTCCGAGTCGACGGCCACCATGGCACCGGGTCCGCCTTCTCCCCCGGGAGGGGGCGCCCAGATGAACTGCATGACCAGGGCATCAATGTGCGGGCACACCCCGTCTCGGAGAGGCCTCAGGAGCCCCTCGGGCACCTGCTCAACCACGTGTGTCGGCCTCGCTGTCCGCGTTCACGCGGGAGATGCCCGTCTCCAGCGCCTCCACCACCCGACAAAAGAAGTCGAGGTAGCCCCCATCGCCCTGCATGTTGGGGAGGGCGGGGGCATCCCCAACGAACTGTTCCACCGTGTCGGCCACACAGCGAGCGATGTCGAGGTACTGCTTGGTCCGTTGGGACTCCAACATCTTGGCATAGGCTGCCTCGTCTCACGTGGCCTGCACGGTGTTCGCCACTTCTTGGACCTGGACTTGGAGAGCCGCCAGTTCCGCCATCGCCTCTGCCTCGCCCCTGAGGGCGGCCTGGAAGGCGGCGTCGGTGGTCGCCAACTGGGCCCGCAGCACGTCCGCCTCTTCCTGGAGCTCGGTGCGCTTGCGTTTCTTGACCGCCGGCACCCTGGAAGAAGGAGACAGTCAAGCCCAGTACATTGGATGTGTCAAGCACAGGAAGAGGGAGGCAACGGAACACTCAGTCCCCAACCATAGTCCAGCACTGGAGGATCCGCGCCAACTCCGATGGCCCCCCACCGCTGCCTCCGAAGGAAAGCAAGGGGGTTGACGGCCCCACGCCCCCTGCACCGGCGGTGTTTCCACCAGACGCCTTGAAGGAAGGGAGAACCTGAGAAGAGGAAGAGGGCTTTCTCTGGGGTTGTGATAGTAGGCAGATGCTTCGAGATGGCTAGGCTCCGTTGCGAGGAGGCGGATTTATAGGCGGGATCAAGGCCACGAAGCATCGTGGGAGAGCAGGCGACGTGTGCCCCTCAGGCCCCGAGAGGGCCGACTCGATCGACCCGCGACTCTGCCGTAGGTTGCCTCGCCTGACGCTGTTGGGTCACGTCTGCATGGACCGAGAGCTGGAAGCCCAAGGAATTGACAAAAATCAAGGAAAGGTAATGATGGCCGACACTGACGCAGGCATCACGTCCAAGTAATAGTCACCAAAAACATCCACAAGCTCTCACACCAAAGTCTATCTATAGCCAAACATTCAAAATCGGTGCAACCAACATTCCTATCCCGGTGCCACCGATTCCAAAACCTAGACAGACTTAGCCAAACCCTAGCCACTCCGGTGCAACCGATTCCAAACCGCTGCCACCGTGTTCAGGTTGCCAACTTTCTGTTACGCAAATTCACATTTTTGGTACCACCGAGAATGTTGGGTCGGCGTCACCGAGATTGGAAATCTGACCGTTGGTCACCTTATCGGTGCAACCGAGATTCGTATATCGGTCCCTCCGAGATTCAAAAGTTGCCACCTTTTGATCACTTCGGTACCACCGAGATTAACACATCGATGTCACCGAGTTGGTCATTTTGTGTGTAACGGTTGGATTTTTGGGGATGCCTATATATGCCCCTTCACCACCACCTACTCGAAAGAGAAGCACTCAGAACTATTCCATACCTACCCTATCAGATTTTCTGAGAGAAACCACCTACCCTTGTGTTGAGATCAAGATCTTCCACTCCAACCATATGGATCTTGATTTCTAGCCTCCCCAGGTTGCTTTCCACCAATCCCATCTCTTCTACCAAGTCAAATCTATGAGAGAGTGATTGTGTGTTGAGGAGTCTATCATCTTGAAGCACAAGAGCAAGGAGTTCATCGTCATTACCGAGCCTATTACCTTTTGGAGGGTGGTGCCTCCTCGATTGGTTAGGTGTCGCTTGGGAGCCTCCTACTTCATGTTGTGGAGTGAACCAAGAAGTTTGTAAGGACAAGGAGATCGCCTACTTCGTGAAGATCTACCCATAGTGAGGCTAGTCCTTCATGGACGGAAGCCATATGGAATAGTCAAGGTTTCTACTTCGTGGACCCTTATGGGTAGAGCCCTCCGTGAACTCTCATGACCGGTACCCTTCGTGGGTTGAAGACTCCATGAACGTGGACATACGATGCCACCACCTACCGGAACCACGGGAAAAATCTTCGTGTCATCACTTGTGTTTGCTTTCCTTCCCCTCTCTTTACTTACATGTGCAATGTCTGTACTTTCCGCTGCTATACTCTTAGACATGCATGTGTAGGGTGTACTTGACATGCTATAAAACTTGCCAAGAACTAAAATTTGGGAAAATGCAAAACTTTTATTTGGTCAAGTAGTCTGATCGCCCCCCCTCTAGACCTACTTTTGATCCTACATATACTTGATGACTTGCATGTGTAGGGTGTGCTAGACTTGCTATATATGCTAAAATCTGCCAACACTTAACTTTGCACCTTGTGTATATTTTAAATTCCTGCTAGTAGTCTACTCACCCCCTCTAGACGTACTCTTCCAGTGACGTCGCATCCCAACAACACCACGAAGCTTCACCACAATGGAATGTGGCTTCGAGGTGACCTCCTCTGTCTAGGGTGCTCAAACATCCAAGAGTAACAAAATCCACACAAAAAGGTGTGAGGGAATCAAGTTTCCTTTTGTGGAAGTGTAGATCTAGATATCCTCCTTCAATCCCTAGAAAATCAACAAGTTTGAGTGGCTAGAGAGAGAGATCGGGCATGGAAGCTTGATGGGCATTAATGGTGGAGAGAGAGAAGCAAGAGGTGAGGTGGTAGGTGGAAGAACCACCCTTTATATAGTGCCCCTCAATTTCAAACCGTTACAGCGGTTTTTACACTGCAGTGATACAACCGCCAAATGCACCCATACAACCGGTACACACGGGTATGATGCAGGAACCCTAGTGGGCGGTACAACCGGGCTCAAGAACGGTAATACCGGTTGAAGAAAACAACCGGTACAACCGCACCACCACCGCTCAACTACTGCTTGACAACAGAGAGGTGTCACCCTCGAGTGCTAGAAGAGAAGGTGGTTGCACCGGTGCAACCGCCAGGACCAGGCATAGGTGATGGCTAAGTCCCGAGTGGTACAACGCTCCGGACACCAGTAGTACGGGTAAACTTCAGTCAACCAGAATAACCGGTCCACCACCGCCCAAGTACCACACCGGAACAGAACCTTGACCGGTTCTAGGGCGGTACTGGGCAGATACAACTACCTGAAGGCACACTCCCAGTGAAGGCCAGACTATCGGCGGTACAACCGCCCGAAGGTAGCGATACAACCGCTGGCCAACCTAGAGAGAGACGCAACCCTGGGGTTTTCACCCCTGAGAGAAAGTTACACCGGATGTACCGATATAGTGGTACAACCGCTAGGACCAGCTCCATAACCGCCAGGAGAGAAAAATCACTGCTTGGTTAGAGAAAGAGGACATCTTTCTCAATCGTATGGAAGGGTATGTGGTGGGTGACAAGTAGTGTGTACATGCATTGATTCACCCAATACCTTCCGATGTGAATTCCCTCTTGATAGTATGGGTTCCCTATGACAAAAGAAATAAACACGTAGGGAACACCGTGTTCGTTCTTTTCTGTTTGTAGGGATTGCCTAATTGTCTTGTGACACACACAGAGTAGCTGGAAAACTTGGCACGTGATTAGATCACATAGTGAGTTGTCATCATCGCCAAAACAGTAAGGTAGGAAAATGCTCTCTCTCTCTCTCTCACTCACTCTCTCTCTCTCTCCCTCGTGATCTTGGTAGGACTAATATACCACAAGCTTTGTTAATGTAGTAGAATCATATGGTATTTTTCCCTTTGTTGTGATGAATTGAGTCACGCCCTTTGTAGTTTCATTGATATCAGATTGCATATATTAGGATTTGAGATCACTTGATGTATGTCTTTCTTGATGGATGTTATGGTAATTAACTTGCGGATTTCCCTTAGTAACATTGGGGTAATCTAAGAACATAAGGTGATACGCGTTTTCATCCCACCATTGTAATATGCGGATTCCCGTAGTGATGGCTCGGTTCTGCCATAAGTTGTAATAAATCGGTTCTTGGCCCATTCAGCTTACTGTTGTGTCCATGTGGCAGAGCCTTCGCAAATAAGCTAAAGGAGTCTTCGGGCCCATTAAAAATAAAGTTGTGTTGAGAAGAACCTTGTTAAAAGATGTCCCTTATTGCCTGGAGTAAATCGTCATATGAACACATGACAACAATCAAAGAGAAAGCCAAAAAGACCTCGTATCCGAGTATATCATTGGGTTCAGAAGCCGACGTGAAAGATAGAACTTGCCTACAAAGCCGAAGACCGAGACAATGAAGTTGTCCCGAGGAAGGAGTCAAATGTCTTCGGCTTGAAGGCTAGTTCACGGGCTACTAACGGTGTCCTGGTTTAGGGGGTGCACACCATGTCGGTCTACCATTTATGGGCCTGGCCGAGGACACGCCGACAACTGAAGAATGGGTCATGCATGGCCCTCGGTGTACTCAAGTTGGAATTCTCCAAAGACTTGGCAGACACTTCAAGGCGTGTTCAAATGCTCGGCATGTTATCTCCAGTTGTAGCTGACATACTTATAAGTTATAACTCCGGATATCCCCGATGTCAATATAAGCCGAGGGGTTTAGTGTGTAGAGTCAGCATTTTTTTAGATTATAACACATTCATATGATCTTGAGGTAGATCATCATGTACTTTGTACCCCATCCACAATCAAAAATACAAGCAGGACATGGGATTTTACCTCTTAGAGAGGGTCTGGACCTGGGTAAATATTGTGTCTCCTTTACTTTTGTTACCATCATGCTAAGATCACCAACTCAGGACCCCTATCCGAGATCCGCGGGTTTTAGTACTGGCATTCCCTTCCGCATAAGCCTATTCACTTTCCTCTCGCTGTAATACGAGGGGCAGGGATCTCCCCTCTGTGCAAAATGATGACGGGGAATAGGGACCATTCATTTCTTCTCCACTTTACCTGATGTTTTATAGATCTTAGACGTGGTTTTCTCCCCCTAGGTTATTGAATTACCAAAAAATCTCACCCGTGCTTGGTTTGCCCTGGGTGTTAATTCCCTAACAACCAAATGAGGCATTGGTGCAAGGTAGATGGGCTTTGCGGTGTGGCGGCTTCCTGTTGTATACTCCCTCCGTCCGAAATTACTTGTCCATAGATATATAAAAATGGATGTATCTAGAACTAAAATACATCTAGATACATCGATTCCTATGACAAGTATTTCCGGACGGAGGGAGTACTAGTTTGTTAGGCAATCTCTTCAACCGACGATGTGTATATTCAGTTGTTAGAATTGATATTGTGCTACTTTTGATAACATAATTTTGGGACTTTTGGGTCCTTTCCCATGATAACAAGATGAAACGCTAAAAATCTGATGTCGGATTTTTAGGCATGATCAATCTGACGTTTTTTATGACAATTTATATTGGAGCGATGATGACATGTTTAGTTTGCAGGCACGGCAATTTTCTAGTAAAAACTAAATTGGGACAGATTTTCTAGTAAAAACCAATGAACATAATTTGCCATGAGAAATGTTTGATTTATCATGCTTAAAAATTTGACTTTACCTAGATATCTGGGTCCTAAAAAGAAAGTACTTAGAAAGCCTAATTGTGAAGTCTGAGTCATGGATGTCACGCAGCCAGGTGGAAACAGAACACACGATTCTACCACGGTTAGTATATGACGAGCTAGAGCCCTAACAAAAAGCGCAGGACAAGGCGTCGGTGCATCCTCATGGCTGCAAGAGGCAGTGTTAACGGCGGTGCTACTGCTTCATTTTGAAAAATGAGGCAAAATATTTTCCATTTCCATTGAATAAGATAGAAGTTTACAAGGCCCAAGGCGGGGATTGCAGCAATCAATTTGGGGTTACATCGTGAAGACAGGGGCCAAAGAGAACAATTTGGTTACTCCCAGACGCACAATCGTAACACATCATTTCCCACAACTTCCCAGACATGAGGGATACGACATATTACATACAAGGTGCTGACTTAAGAGTCAAACCACAAACAGGACTCAAACCACAAACATGACTCAACAAAATTTGAAGTGTTGACCGAAGACAGCTGAATAGCAATACAACTACAAAATAGGGTGATTTCCTTGTGATTCAATCCTGAGGTGAAGATCTAAGCTCACCAATGTCAGAGAACTGCTTCTGTACATGGCATATAACCAGTCCCCACTTTATGATGAGGAGGTAATCTGCTCCCGTCACACCGTATTCCTGACCATTCTGGAGTCTGTAGTCTGAGACTGCCTTTTGCGCCTCCAACCGATGATCTATTGCGAAGATAGAAGAAAAGCATCTCAAAATCATACAGGACCTCATAATGATATCCATCTGCTTGTGCCATGGCCAGATAAGTAGTTTCAGGTATCCCCAACCAGCGAGCTATTCTTGTGGGAGTAGCAGTTGAATGGCAATACAACTACAAATGGGTGCTCTTCACTTGGGATACAAACCTGAGGTGAAGTGAGATAGCTTTAAAGCTGTAAGTTCGCCCATGTCAGATAACTGCTTCTGTACGTGGCATATAACCAGTCCCCACTTTATGATGAGGAGGTAATCTGCTCCCGTCGCACTGTATTCCTGACCATTCTGGCGTCTGTAGTGTTTCTGTAACTCCATCCGATGGGCGATTCTATTGCGGAGGTACAAGAAAAGCATTTCACAATCATACAGGAGCTCATAATAATCTTGATCTGCTTGTGGCATGGCCAGATAATCAACTTCAGATATCCCCAACCAGCGAGCTACTCTTGCGGGAGTAACAGCATACCCCCCTCCCATTGGATGATTATATGTTGAGGATAACAATGGGTTGCTGTTAGCCATATTTCTCCAGTTCTGAAGAAAAGGGTGCAGACTCAGCAAAATAGCAGTCCTTTTGTGATCGTCGATTGCTGTATTAACATGATCAAACATCTTCTGAAATACTAAGCAACCAACTCCAATGGGAATGAGTGATGTGTGGGTATGGTACAAATCAATGTTAGCAAACCTTCATCTGCATCAATCATTGTAAACAGATCCTCAAGCTCTGGTGGAATACCAGCTGCAGCATTAAAAATAGCCCTTAAAATGCCAACTGCAGCCCTGTAATTCGCCCGGACCAACTGAGACCACTGGTCTATGTTGTTCTCGACTACAACAACCTGCACCCCTTTCAATCGAACACAACCATCAGCGCCAATATAGACATGCTCTCTCTGGATGCTTTGAAAATACCTTCCTATCTGAGTATTACACCAGATATCCTCAAAAAGTGTTCTTGTAAATTTTTTTCCAACTTCTGTAGCAACCAGATGCGGAACTGTTTCCCCAGGAAGTTCGATGTCATCATCGATGTCTCCTCTGATTCCAATGTAAGGGGCATTGACAGCTACCGGCCTTTCATGTACAAATTCATCCAAATGTTGACATCCATGGACACAATGAATACCATCGACCTCATAGTTGTCAAAACACAGGTATGGAAGAAAGTCATTGTCCTCAACATTAAACTCAGGATACATAATTCTGTTAACATAAAAGAAAAGGGGTAAGAAAGTGAATTTAAGATTTCAAATCTGGAAATACATTTGTAAGAAAGTAAATAACAAATGATTCGAAAAGGTATTGACGCATTTCAGAAGACATATCTGGATTTGGAAAAGAGTTAGTAATTGATAGCTGAACTACGTCATGGATGTATTGCACATTGCAACCACATGGTTGTCTGCATTCTTCAACATTTTGAATCACGGTAAAATAGAGGGGGGGGGGGGGGTGATACATATCGAGTTTCACTAATTAGCAACTTCTTCCCTAAAGGTATCTAGACTATGTAAACGATGCTCATCTAACATCTAGTCCACTGGTGTTAATTGCCAGTTTGGCCCTGTGGTTCTGTATTGCAGAGGCTAGTCAATTCACAGAATTAAACTTAGCAGTTCTTGCAAAAAAATGTGTAATGGCTGTATAGAAACGGTTATATTTATCAAAATGCTGAACTGAGGACTTGTTTGGTTAGTTGCCATGGACTGATTATTTGTTCTACTAACTTATAATGCCAGATGTGTGTCAAGCCACATCCCCATGTGGTGAGCAAACTAATCATCACAGGATGTGGCAAGCTTTCTACAGAAAATATATCTGAAATGTGGGGCGCAGTTTGGAAATGTGGCAGGCCAGAATTAGATAAAGAACGCATACAGGCTTAACACTCAACAGAAACTTGCCTAACTCTACCGTACTCCAGCTGGCTATGTAAATGTAGTAGTAAACTGTGGCAAGCAACAGGAAAACACCACCTAAGCTATGTTCTAGCAGTTGAAAATCTAATATAAGCAATAAGAACAGTTTTCGCCCATTGAATACGCTATCTGTGGACGATAATTTGATGAACGGCATCATGTATAACCACACAAACTAACTAGTGCTAATAAACAAAGTAAAACAAACGGACCCTGTCCACCAGGGCCGATGGAGCTGGGCCGAACAGAGTCAGATATTATGCAACGCTCATGCAAACAGCAAACTGGGCCAAACATAAGGGCTAACTGGGTCTAAACCCGGCGCACAGAATAACTAATGCGCACACGGCGAGGCGTAATGCGGACAAGCAACTGGACCGCAGCTCAACAGCAGAGAGAAGAGAGAGGTGGGACGGGATGCTCACCACTGGGCCGAACAGGCCGGTCGGTGACGATGCGGGAGCTGGACTGGCTGGCTGCGGCCCACGTGCGGAGCAGACGCGAGGCAGCCGGGGCGGGGTCTACGCGGGGCGCCTCGTTCCCGATCTGGCGATGGTGGCTGAAGACGAGAGCAGCGGCAGTCCTGGCGGCGCCGGCGATACGACGAAGGTCGGGGACCGCGGGTCCGGGCGGCAGGGGTGGCTGGGATCTCGCCGGATCCGTAGCTGCAGGGGCGACGGCGAGCGTCTCAGGCAGCTTGCAGCAGCGAGAAAGCTTCGGGCGACGACGGCTCGATCTGGTGGTGCGGCGGCTGCTCGTGCCGGCGACGCTGGAGGCTGATGGCGACGGCGCGGCGCTCGGGATGGCGATGGGGCTGGCCGGTGCTGCTGCTTCTGCTGCCGGCAGCGGCCGGGAAGCTCGGGAGGCAGGAGGATGCTGCAGAGAGGAGTCGAGGGCCGGGAGGGCCTCGCTCGGGCCAAGCGGGCTGCGCAGCTGCGGAGGGAACGCGGGCGTGGTGAGATCCGTCCGATCTGATCTGAGATCGGGGCGGCGGCTGGGTGGCAGTTGGCGGACGTGCGTTAGCCGGAGAAAAGTAGGAGGTGCTGGCCGCAGGACGTGGATTGGACGACGCGAGAGGGGAGTATGAGATGGCGGCGTAGGGAAGATACGTTTAGGGTTTTTGTGGATCGGTGTGTTTATTTTTTATAAATAAATTTTTTAAAGCTTGTTGCGTTAATATGTATTAGTTTTTTTTGCGGCTTAAAAAATTGAATGGTCATAACGGATATTGTGAGAGCAACATCCATACATACGCTTATAACACACATATTGCGTCACATTAACGCATGCATGTATTGCGGGAATCTTTTTTATTTCTAGTTTTTAAAATATTTTATCTCTTAAATGAAAAATCCGATCAAAGCTCCGTTTTCATCATTAAATCCATCGCGACGAGATCTTCAAAACTAGATCTCATATCAATATGTTTCGACGACTTTTTTGGGGGTAAAAGTTTCATGTCCATTGCACATGAATTGTCATGATGTTTACACTCAAGTTGCCATGATATGTTTCAGGTATTTTTTTTCTTCTATCTTTAAAAGTAAATTTTGATGGATTAGTAAAGAATTGTCATGATCCATGCATTAAATTTGTCGTGGTTATTTACTAAAAATTGCCATGGTCAATTAATAAAAATTGCCACAAAAAGTAGTTGAAAAATATACCGGTAGCTTTAAATCTAGAAGAAAAAATAGATAGAACATGGCATGGCAACTTTAGTGTAAACACTATGACAACTACAGTGTACCATAATAGCAACTGTTGCCTAAAAAAGTTCATCGAAACATATCAACATGGGATCTAGTTTTAAAGATTTTGTCGAGACAGATTTAATGGTGAAAACAGATTTTGAATTCAATTTTTTAATTAGAAGATAAAACATTTTTAAGCGAAAAACCAAAAAAGATTCCCACTGATGTCATCTGATTTGACATGGCAAAATGAATAGTAACGAAGGCGTGTGAACAAATTACAAACGCCCACACGTGTGGGCTTTAGCTTTTCCAAAAAAGTAAAGTGCCTTTTTTCAGTTTAAAAAATAAGCCGATGTTATTGAGATTTTTAAATTAGTTATCTCATAATTATTAGTTTGGAAGCCTCAATAAACAATAGAGGCCGCTTATGGGATAAGCTGAGAAGGTGGCGACTTATTTTTTAAGATGCCAAAAGAACTGGCCCTAGAAAGGTTTTACACATACTGACATCACTAGCTTTTAGGTTTATTTTCTAAGAAAAATCTGACTTGTAGGTTTTCTGTTTGGGAGATTGTAAGAGAGTCATGTTCCAAAGTCTTTGGATTTTCGTTGGCCTGCGACAAATGCGCACCATAATATATAAGTTTGTAAAGAGCGTCGGTTTGGGCACAAATTCATAAAATACTAGGCATATGCCGGCGGAAACATAATGCATCAGCTTGCAAGAAGAATCGACATAGTCCATAGTGTAGAGCTCAACCTAACTCGCTACTTTGAAGGATTATGTGTGTGGGCACGCAAGCATTGATGTTCCAAAGTCGTTAATAGGCTGGGCCCCTCTGAATCTTGTAGGAGAGAGAAATTCCCTTTAAGCCAAGCATAAGCATGAGGAAATTCGCTACTTTTGTGGAGTTTGTGGCCTCCTTGGTCATGACATGGAGGAATGTGGTGATGGAGTACACCCTCAGGAGAACATACAATGGGGGATGTGGCTACTGGCTAAGAGAAGAATGGCTCAAGGAAACCATGAGACTGGTTGTGGGTCTTCTTACCCTCGCGGTACATTTCAAGAGAGGGTGTACCTCAGAAGAGGAACTCAAATAGGGCATTTCTTGGCGATGGCAATGAAGAACCGGACACAACCGAGAGCCCGCTAAAGCCCGTTGCCCAAGAGTAGTCGAAAGTTGAACATCCTAGTTTAGTAGCTCATAAATTGGACATGGATGATCTTGGGAAGGGAACTACTGACGAACCTTCCAGCGATGACCCGCAACCCGTGGTAGGAGGACCGGTGGAGCCTGTCATACCCCCTCGCTCTCCACCTTATGTGATATTGATGATCCACAAGTATATAGGGGATCGTAACGGTCTTCGGGGATGTATTTCATCCAAATTCATTGATTTGACACAAGGAAAGCCAAAGAATATTTATAGGTCTTAGCAGTTGAGTTCAACCACACTCGAAAATCACTTCCTTGTAGCAATTTATTAGTAGTGCAGTAACAAGATAGTAGTGATAGTAAAGTAATGATAATTGTAGCAATAATAGTAGCAGTTTTGTAGCAACATTAGTAACTGTAACTTGAGTAACAACAATCTTTACCTACTATTAATAGCATTAATGTTTCTACCCGTACGTCGTTAATCTGTTTGTATGTAGTTTTATTTTCTATTTTCGAGGGAAGCTTGTACGTAGTTAATCAGCTTCTGTCCATATATGATCGCAATAAAACATATTGGTGATCTGATCCCAACCGAGCCGGCGTATGCAGCAACTCTAGCCCCAATGAAGGCGGACCACAAAAGGGGTAAAAGGTTGGGAGGAAATATTGCGAGTTTAGAAAATCGAATACAACCTCACTGTCGTGTAATTTTGTGCTACCAAAAGAAGATAGCTGGGTGTTTTGTATATTCCCACCTCCCACTTTGTATCCAATCCTTCTAATTTACACTCCCTCCGTCCGAAAATACTTGTCCTAAAAATGGATGTATCGAGACTTATTTTAGTTATAGATACATTTGTTTTATTTATTTTTAAGACAAGTATTTCCGGACTGGAGGAGTATTGGATTTCTTTCGAGGTTGCAACGTGTAGCCAGAGAAACAAGGAAGGTAAAGGATTCAAGAAGGAATTAAGACTGGGAATAATAAGGAAAGCATTGGTGCTACGAAAGAAATAAGGAAGGAAAAGAAATTGAGGGGGATAATAAGGAAATCAGTCCACGCGGAGGCAAAAAAGGATTTAAGAATGAAATTGAGACATAATAAGGAAAGCATTGCATGCATGCCTCAACGTCATGTAGGAAGTAAGGAAGCTCATTTGGAAAGAAATTGAGACGGCCAACAAAATAATAATAATAATAATAATAATAATAATAATAATAATAATAATAATAAGGAAAGAGCCTAATATTGGGAGAGATGTGTGAGGGAACAATGTGTAATGTGGACCAAAGTGTCTGGTCTGAACTAAAGTCCATCTTTTTTAGGGTTAAAGTGCATCTTTCTAGATGCTTAGAAAATGAGAATTCAAAACATGTTTGACCGTTTCATAGAGAAAACATGACCGACCATGATCTACAAATCATATCAAGCTCGACAAATTGGAATTGGAAAAATGATGCAAAATACTTGGCGGTGCAAACTGGGCCAACAATTGGTATTATATCTACAGCAAGTTCGATATTTCAAACTAATTGATCATATCCTTCATTTTTGTTTTATGTATTTTTGTGCTAGGGCATTTTTTCTCTTTGCAACGCATGATCATGTTTGCTAGTAGTATTAAAGCGTATGCAGGGAATAGCAATGGATATTTATATGACATTTAATATGCAACAATCATAACTTAGAGCGACACACAATAGCTCAAGTTCATCAATCATATGTGAGCATGTATTTCGTGTATAATTATACGTGCTTGCGATAAGAACTTGCCTAAAATATTTTATCCTATCCACGTGTGGCAGCATGGTCCTTATGAAAACTAAGGGTATTTAAGGTGCTTTTTTTGATGGAGAACCGAAACAAAGCATTAACACATAGCAAATACATGATCTCCTCGAGTCAAAGTCATTCCCGTTGATATCCCAACCATTGTCATCTTGGGGGTCTAGGGTTCACAACAATGACATGTGCATACAACTTGCAGGAAAGATCAACATTTCGCTAGTAGAGAAATGGCTAGCCACAACTCTTGTTGGTGGTGCCCCATTTCCCTTCAACGCCACCACTAATATTTCGAATAGTGTTGGCATTGGCTAAATTTGTACGTTATTGCTACACACATAGTGGTGGCATTTAAATTCTGTTGAATGTCACTTGTATGTGGACCCCAGCGCCCTCACCTTTCACATGTTATTGTTGGCATGGCCAAAGTTCCTACGCCAGGACTATGCACCGTAATTGTGTCGTGCAACTTGTATGGCACGTAATATGTATATTTTGTCGGGCTCGAAGTTGCGCATTCAGACCCATTAGGCCCACGCCAGCACTAGGAAGCAGTAAAAAACCTTATCGACTATTTCGTCCTCACTCTCCCTCGACTCGCAACTCCATCATCCTCCTCTCGATCCTCACCGCCGCCCGATGCCGCCTCGCCGCCGCCGCCGCCCGACGCGGCCCGTCTCCACCCAATGCCACCCCACCCGTCGTCCCACCCGCCGCCCGACGCGGCCCATCTCCGTCCGACGCCGCCCCGCTCGCCGCCCGATGCGGCCCGTCTCCGCCCGCCGCCGAACGCGACCAGTCTTCGGTCGATGCCACCCCGCCGACGCTCAAGCACAGGTACATCCCCCCGCCTGTAAATTTGGATTTTTTTTAAATGCAAATTTTGAACCAATTTTTGGATCTGTTAAGCAAAATAGCCATATCCTAATCCTACTATCCAAGTATCTAAATTTTCCTAAATCAATACGGGAAACATGTACTACTCCTCCATTCCAAAATGTAAGACCTTTCTTGGCAATAGGAGTAGTATTAACTGGAATGTTTCTTGATTTCTAAAAAAACAAAAAAATGGACTTGTCTAGCCAAATTGCCATAATCTCTCAATTATGTTATTCAGCCAAATTTTCTAGATTACAAGAGAATGTCCCTGGGCATATAGTTACAATTGTTTGATAAATACGGTTTTGACAATTTGATTAATACTGTAAGAAAAAAGGCTAGTGTTCAGTCTAAAAAATATCCAAATATTTTGGTGTAGTTTTGATAAATACCATACTAACAAAAGTAGATGTGTTTTTAATAATAATAACACACCTAGACCAACATAGAGAGACATAAACAAGCATGGCCTTTTCTTATATCTCCATCATATAGGCTGTATGCAAAGGATACATGTCTTGTGCTTACTGATGTAGTACTACTAGTATGGTAGTACCTTAATACACCATCATAGAGAGACATAATCTAGCCATCTAGCCAAATTTTAAACTGCATGTTATTTTTAAAATTCTTCATTCTAAGATGGCGAGCTTTCATTACAAGTTTGTAGTATTGAAAGTATGTCGAGAGGAAGGTGATTAGACTACTTGACCAAATAAAAATCAAGACTTTTCCCAATTTTAGTTGTAGGCAAGTTTTAGTAATTGGATCTTGTTAAGCACACCCTACACATGCATTTCTAAGAGTATAGCACCGAAAAGTAAAGACAAGCACATGAATGTAGAGGGAAGGGATAAGAAGATCATACGCAATTGGAGACACGAAGACTTTTCCTGTGGTTTCGATATGTGGTGCTATCGTACATCCATGCTGATGGTGACTTCAACCCAAGGAGGGTAACGGTTGCGAGAGTCCATGAAGGGCTCCACCCACAAGGGTCCACAAAGTAGCAACCTTGTCTATTCCATCACGACCTCCGTCCACAAATGACTAGCCTCACTATGGGTAGATCTTCATGAAGTAGGTGATCTCATTGCCCATACAAACTTCTTGGTTCAACTCCACACGCGAAGACGGAGGATCCCAAGCGACACTTAACCAATCTAGGAGACACCAAAAGGTAATATATGTGGTAGTATGATGAACTCCTTGCTCTTCTGCTTGAAAAGATAGTCTCCTCAACACTCAATCACTCTCTCACATGTTTGGCTTGGTAGAAGAGGATGATTGGGTGGAAAGCAACTTGGGGAGGCTAGAAATAAAGATTCATATGGTTGGAATGAAAGATCTTGATATCAACACATGAGTAGGTGGTTCTCTCTCAGAAAAGTGAATATGGCAAGTGTTGGTCTGTTTTGAGTGCTTCCCTTGCGAGTGAGAGATGGTGGAGGGGTATATATATGCATCTACAAAAATCCAACCGTTACAATATTATTGCCCAACTCGATGAAACCAAAGTGAAAACTCAGTTGCACCGACTAGTACAAAATGTGGCAACTTTTGGTGTTTCATTGAGACCGATATATAAATCTCGGCCGATCCGATTTTGCCCGACCTAAGCAGATAGCAAACTCGGTGACACCGATTTGCTAAAATCAGAAATTCCGATTTTAATCAAATCGACATCAGCATGTTTGCCACTGTTTTTGGTTGCACCGAAAATGGACTCGGTAGTACCGAGATGGTTAGGGTTTGGCTTGGAGTCTGTCTAGGGCAAAACTTGGGGGGCAAATGTGGAACTTGATGGCACCGAATTTTGGACATTTTAGGATTTGGACAAAATATTTGTGGGAGAATGGATGAGTATTTTTGGTGGCTAATATATAAGAACTTGAGCAACCGGATCATCATATTTCCCTCGTCCCCTTTTAATAGTATTGGCTTTCCTATGGACTCAAGAGTAATTTCTCACAAAATGTAAAATGTAGTCTTCAAAATTGTTGCCAATGGATGTTCCTTGCACCCAGGGAATATCCTCACAATCCTTTGCCAACCCATCATTGAACTTTTCCTGAGATATACTTGGTGGAAACATTAGTCCAATGAAATATATGTTGTTATAATTACCAAAAGCACAAAGGAAGAAGTTGTGCTTTCAGTCTCCCCTTTTTTGGTAACTAATGACAACATATAGATCAAATCTTCGACAAAAGATATAATCAATGAGTAGCATCGTTGCTTTGAGAAATATGTGATAATCAAGAGCCCCCCCTAAATTTGTGCATTATTTTAAAATTTGCGTTTGAATGCAAATACACGATCGATTAGGATCATGGGTCAATCTTCCATGTCACATACATCTTGGTGGTGCGCATATATGATATAAGTGGATAAAAATGCACATGACACCAATTGTGAGTGAGTGATCAGAGCATAAACATCACATGGATAGGAAATAGTAGCATCATCAATCAAAGCGTATGATCACATGCGACAAAGTTTAAGACAAACAAACGATAAACCAATTGTTTTTAAAGCGAGAAGAGCAAACAAAAGCCAAAACACACACACTCTCTCTCTCTCTCTCGAAGCCTTGTGATCTATACACTTCTCACCCTTTGGTAACAAGTTACCAAAAAATTCAAAATACATAGAGCTAAGTGTCGCTCTGAGCATGGCCTCCTCATATAGCTGATGAAGGAGTCGAGAGAACCGCACCAGCAAAGGCTTCAGTTGATATTAGGGAAGGTGGAGGTGTAAACACTGGAGGAACTAATGGTGTTGGTGTTGGTGCTGATGAAGAAGGTCTCTTCTCTGGAGCTGGCACGACAGATGATGTAGCATGCATCCTGAACTGAGTGTTAGGCTGTTGTGACAGCCCGGGACCGACACTTCAGAAGATTCCAGAAGACTCCCCTTTTGTTTCCGTTTTCGGCACGTGTTCATTTGCTTGTTGCATTCTTCATCACATCATCGGCATTGCATCGTCATCCCGTTTTCGAAAACTTGCATCCGTTCGTAGTCGCCGGTTCTCTCTGTTTCGCCGTTGCCCGTCTCGAGACAAACCACACGCCCGCGCCCGCGGCACCGGAAAAATAAAACCGTTTTAAGCGCATGCAAAAATATTCTTGGATCGAGTTGAAACTTGTCGTGCGGTCTTGTTATAGCTTAGGTAGACCGCCTGTCGAATTTTGTCGCGATCTGAGTTCGTTTGATGCCCTGTCGGTCATCCGTAGAAGTGAGGTTATCGGTATTTTATCGGACGGTCGTCGGTGTTTTGAAACCTCTGTGCCACGGGCCACCATTCTCTATCTCTTCCCTCCTAGCCCATCTACACTAGCCCACTTAGCCCCTCCTCCGTTCTTGGTCATCGGATCGGGATCGGACGGACAAGATCTGCCCCCCAGCCCCTAGTGCCTTCCCTATATAAAACCCCATGGAGAGAGCTCCCAGTCTCTCTAGGGTTTCCCCCATGGAAAATTGCAGCCACACCCCTAAAGAAACCCCACCTGTTAGCCCTCCTCCTCCAAATCCCGCAGCCCCATCCATCTGCCCATTTTCGGCCCTCGGATTTTGATCTAGAGGCCGAGAATCGCTCAGTTTCCCACCTACCGGACATGTCCGGCGCCCAAATCGGACATGTCCGGCCAACCACAGTGTAGCCACAGCTCCCGCAGCTTCTCCCATGGCTGCCCGCAGCTCTCGCCGGCCGCCGACCGCCGCCGTCGCCGGAGCCCTCTTCTCTCCTCTCCCTCCTTCCCTCTCCTCCTCTCTTCCTCCTCCCGGCCTTCCTCCTCGCCGGCCAGCCCAGCCGCCGCCACTACCGCTTCCTGCGGGAGGAGGACGAGGCCTCCTTGCTCCCCCGTTGACCCGCGCCCGAGTGGGCCGGCCAGATCCGGCCCAGGCGGCCAGCCTCTGCCTCCCCAGCCACCGATGGCCCAGGCCCAGGGTGAGCAAGCCCCACCCCTCCGTTTTTTTCTTTTTATTTGTTATTTAACGTTTATTTAAAAACCGCTAATAAATATTTTACCGTGCACCGTTCCAAAATATTTTCAACATGTAATATGTTCAGAAAAATACGTAGACTATTAACATGCCATTTGTACCCATGTCAAAAATATATTAACATGTCATTTGCATATTTGTCATAATTATTGCATTATCATCATTAAATACCGTGTATCGAAATTAATAAAATCTTAAATTAAAAATGTTCATCTCATTCGCACCACATTTTCATGCATGGGAAAAATGTTGGCATGATGATTGCAATTATTTTGCATTAATGGTTTGCTCTAACGTGAATAGGCCTAATAGCCGCATATTTAATTGTGCTTAATTTTCTACATGAACCCATGCAAATTATATATGTTTTCGGGGTAGAATAATCCATAGAAATTACCTGTGCATTTAGTCTTGCCATTTGAGCATATATGTGTGCATGTCATTTTCACCGAGATGCCCTTTTGTTATTTTCGTGGGATTTAATCCGTGCATGATATGAATTAATTTTCAACATGAAAGTTTCTCTCTGATATGTGTCCTAGCCCATGGACATTTTGTTTGTCATAGAAATGCATGTTTAGGTGTTGTTTTGGTGTTGTCAACTTGCTATAATAAATCTGCTATTTTGAGGGTCCAAAATATTTCTAAGTTAATCTGTTATATTTTGTTGCTGTTTTGCCATGTGATTTGCTAGTGATCTAGAACTCTTTTGTGATAGGTGCAATGGAGTTATTTGTTGATATAGTCCTTTAGTATGCTGTTAAGTTTCATGCCATTTGATGATTTGTAGCATATAGTTTTACTGCTGTCAATATGCCTTCGTGATATAACTGCACTGTCTAAAACTGCTATTTTCACTAAGTCTGAAACTGTTTTCAAGTAGCCTTCTTGTGAGCTTCCTACCAAGTGATTCATGCATGTTTTGATGATGCTATGTGAAGATGAAATAAAGTGGATGTTGTATGCTATTGCCCCATGCTTAGTTTGTGCATTTTAGATTATTATAACCTGTTGTTTTTTTGTGTTCAAAATGCTAAGTTGCTGTTTTTGGCAGATTTCATCTAAAACTTGTTTCGATGATTGTGGTTGAACCGTAGCTCCGTTTTGGACATTCCATATATGAAACTTGCTTAGAATCTCATTTAGTTTCCTAATAACTTTTTGCATTCATGATTTGAGATGTTTGGGAACGTTTTCCCATGCATTTGCATTCATGGCATGTGCATCTTGTGTTGCTCATATCTTTTAGACCGTAGCTCCGTTTGAGATGTTCTATATGTGTAAATCGACTAGAATGATGTGTAGAATAACATGGTATGCTTTATTTTGCTGTTTAACAAATATAAAATATGATTAGTTCAGATCTGGACCTATTTCGAAATTAACATATGAGGTCGTTTCGGAAATGCTATAAGTTGTTTCCGACCTCATTTAAGATGCCTAGATAGTTAGTTTACTTAAGCTTCACGTCTTGCCATGTTTAACAACATTTAATATTATCGTGTACCTAACGGGAGTGAACTAAATAATTCGAGTGTGGAGTTTCGTCAATATGCAACTCGTTGCATATTGAGCTTCACTTAATGTGTAGTATTTGATTGTTGTGAATTGTATTGCATTGCATATTTAACCGGACATGCATCATATCATTTGTGTATCGTGTTTTGCAAATGTGTGGTGAATCGTGTGTTGATTGTTGTTTCTTCGGCTTGTTTCTTCTCGATAGAGTTTTGGAACCGTTCGGAGTGTGAGGATTCGTTTGACTACGTTGGTTCTTCTTCTTCATGGATTCGTTCTTCTTCCGAGCGGGATGTCAGGCGAGATGACACATTTCCCTGGATACCATTACTATCATTGCCATGCTAGTTGTCTCGTCTTTTAACGTTATGTCTCGCTACCTACCACTTGTTTGATAAGCCTCCCAACACTGCCATGATAAGCCTCTAACCTCTCCACATCCCAGCAAACCTTTGTTTGGCTATGTTAAAGCTTGCTCGGCCCTTCTTATAGCGTTGCTAGTTGCAGGTGCAATTGCTTCCATGTGTCAACATGGGCTTTCCTTGTTATATCACAATATTGCTGCTATTTAATTTAATGCACATATACACTTGGTAAAGGGTGGAAGGCTTGGCCTTTTGCTCGGTGTTTTGTTCCACTCTTGCCACCCTTAGTTACTTGTGAACCGGTGTTATGTTCCAGAAATGAGCGCTCCTAACATGCTCGGGGTTGTTATGGGGACCCCCTTGATTTTCGGGTTAGAATAAAACTTGTCTGGCAAGGCCCAACATTGGTACTACATTCGCCTAATAACTAATGAACTTGCATAGGGGCTTTCCGGACCCCGTGGATAATTAATCAACAACCCGGGCCAGTGCTCCTCATGAGTGTTGGCCCAACCCAGAGCAGCTTATTAACGCTACCCGGGGCAACTCGGTGTTTGGCGTGGTAACCATCGCTCATCCGGTTGTGCCCTGAGAACGAGATACGCGGCTCCTATCGGGATTGTCGGCACGTCGGGCGACCTTGCTGGATTTGTTTTACCTTTCTCGAACGTCTCGAGTGAGGAACTCTGATTTTCTTCGGGTTACCTCGAGGTGTTGGATTTCCTTTGGAATTGCCTAGGAAGATCACGAGATCCGTGGTTGAGGTTATTCCCGCTAAGAGTGGTTAATTTGTGATGGACGAGTTGGAGCACCCCTGCAGGGTTAAATCTTTTCGAGAAGCCGTGCCCGCGGTTATGTGGCAAACTTGGATAATTTGTTTAACACCCGGTCATAGCAAACTTGAAGTAAACTCTAATAAAATACACCAACCGTGTGAGTAACCGTGACTGTCTCTTCTCGTGAGTCCTTAACCGGAAGAGAACACAGTGGGGTTATGATCGACGTAAGTAGGTGTTCAGGATCAATTAGTGATCATTACTAGTTCACGTCCGTTATGCGTAGACCACCATACTTTACTTTCTGTATTCGTAAGTTAGCCACCCAAACAAATGCTTAGTCGCTTGCTGCAGCCTCACCACTTAACCATACCTTACCCATTAAGCTTTAATAGTCTTGATACCCTTGGAAATGAGATTGCTGAGTCCCTGTGGCTCACAGATTACTACAACAACAGTTGCAGGTATAGGTAATGTGATGATTTGACGTGAGCGCGTTGCTTGATTTGATTTGGAGTTCTTCTTCTTCATCATCATCAATCTTGGATGGGTTCCAGGCGGCAGCCTGGGATAGCAAGGGTGGATGTCATTTTATCGTTTGATTTCGTCCGTAGTCAGACCCTGCTCTTATGTATGATGTTCGAGATGTTATTGTGTTGCTGTGACTCTGATGTAGCTTGTGGCGAGTGTAAGCCAATTCCATATACTCATCTCTTCTGTACATGTACTTGTAATGATATCCATTCTTGCGAACGCATCGAGATGCGCTTCTATCCCTGTTGAGGCCCTCGTGCCAAATAAGGATAGGATCGCATCTTGGGCGTGACAGCTGTAGAGGAGAATGATCATCATCATCACTCGAGTGGGGACGGGGCACTGCATCCACTTCCTACTTCAACTCCATGACAGTCTTTTGCAGCTCATCCACCTTGTTGTATCGAGCATGCAACTTTGTCTCCACAATCCTCTCAAGACTCTTCTGGTTCTTGAGGATCTCATACACATTCTTCTCTATGCCTTGGACAACATTGATAAGATAGGACATTTGATTTCTCTTCATCCTAGGATTTTGAGCACTAGTGGCTCGAGCTGCTTCTGCCTCTGCCTCTGCCTCTATAGTAGCTGAAGTGAGATGTGAAGGATCCATCACCACAACATTGTCCTCGAACTCTGGCTTTAGTGGTAGGTGTGGACGATGATACGTCTCCATCGTACCTATAATTTTTTATTGTTCCATGTTGTTATATTATTAATCTTGGATGTTATACAACCATTTTATAGCAACTTTATATCATTTTCTGGGACTAACCTATTGACATAGTGCCAAGTGTCAGTTGATGTTTCTTGCTTGTTTTTTTACTTCGTAGAATATTAGTACCAAATGGAGCCCAAACATCGTGAAACTTTTTGGAGATGTTTTGGCCAGAAGACAGCTGGAGGACCAAAGAAGTGCCAGAGAGGAGGTCCGAGAAGGCCATAACTCACCAGGGCGTGCCAGAGGCCCCTGGCATAACCTGATGGGTTGTGCCCTCCTCGAGAGGCCTCTCCATCACTTATCAGCTCTATAAATACCCAAATATTCCAAAAACCCTAGGGGAGTAGACGAAACATAATTCTAGCCTCCGCAAGTTCCAGAACAGCGAGATCCAATCTAACACCATCATGGAGGGTTGCATCGTCTTCATGATGCATGAGAAGTCCACCATAGACCTATGGGCCCGTAGGCAGTAGCTAGATGGCTTCCGCTCTCTCTTTTTATTCTCAATACAATGGACTCTTGAAGAACTATTTGATGTACTGACTTTTTGTGGTGTGTTTGTTGGGATACAATGAATTTTGAGTTCATGATCAATTTCTATCCATGAATATTATTTGTCTTCTTTGATCTCTTATATGCATGATTACTTATAGCCTCGTATTTATTCTTTGAATCTTTAGTTTAGTTAGGGCAACTAGATCGATTTTTCTTGCCATGGTAAGAGGTGCTTTGTGATGGGTTTAATCTTGAGGTGTCCTCTCCTAGTGACAGAAGGGGCAGCGAGGCACACATGTATCGTTGCTACTAAGGATAACAAGATGGTGTCTATTCCTACATGAATAGATCATGTCTACATTCATGTCATCATTCTTATTGCATTACTCCATTTCTCCATGAACTTAATACACTAGATGCATGTTGGATAGTGGTTGATGTGTGGACTAATAGTAGTAGATGCATAACCGTTTCGGTCTACTTATCTTGGACGTGATGCCTATATAATGATCATTGCCTTGGATATCGTCATGATTATTTGATATTATATAAATTGCCCAACAATAATTTGTTTACCCGCCATGTGCTATACTCATGAGAGAAGCCACTAGTGAAACCTATGGCCCCCGGGTCTACTTTTCCAACATATTGCTTTCCGATCTATCTTTTTGTTGCTTTTTTTCAGATCCATTATTCCAAAAACTCAAAAATACCTTGCTGGACTTTTTATTTGCCTATTTTATTTTGTGTTCTTGTGAGATCTATTTATCCAATCTACTACACCTAATCCATCTTTTTACCGTTGAGAGATTGACAACCTCTCTTACGTGTCGCGTTGCAAGTATTTGTTCTTTGTGTGCAGGTACCATTTACATAGCGTTGCGTGGTCTCCCTCTTAGGTTCGAGATCTTGGTTTCATAACTGTGGGAAATACTTACCATACCTGTGCTGCATCATCCCTTCCTCTTTGGTGAAATACCGACACAGTCTCAAGCCATGTCAGAGGAATTTCTGGAACCGTTGCCGGGGAGGAGGTGCGAAAGCAGTCTCTCTTCAACGTGCCAATCTCTGGCGCCAGGGAGACACCATCAATATATATTAGGTTTCTAATCAAAAATCTCATATCCTTGCAATTTACATTATTTGCCATTTGCCTCTCATTTTCCTCTCCCGTACTTCACAAATTTTTCTATTTTATTCGCCCTCTTTTTCGTTTGGCTTTTTTTGCTTGTTTGGTATCTTTGCTTGTGTTGCCATGTGCCTTCTATTTGGTTGCATGTTTGCTTACTAAAAATATATCGATATGGATCCTCATCCACTTGCTAATCTTTTCAAAAGACCAAATTATGATGAAGCGGTGGCTAGTGAGTTGAGTGCACTTGATTATCTCTATGAAGTATTGTTTGAAAATCATGAAACTGAAAATTTTGATGAAGTGTTGAAAGAAGAAATTTATAAGGTGTTTCATGATAGCTCCTTGATTGAAAAGCGTGATTGCAATGATGTTACTATAAACTCTATTAATGTCAATTATGTTAATGATATGCAAAACTTTAAGCTTGGAGATGATAATTTTGTCATGTCCACTTCTTATTGTAATGATCATGATTGGGGTGATAATGCTTCTTATGATCTTGAAATTTATTTAAGCCTCATGTTGAATATATTATTAATAATAATGTTTGCAATAGTATCGAAAGTGGGTTTGGGAGAGCATCAACTTTAGGTAAAAAGAATCCCACATATTTGGAGAGTGTTCAATCTTATGAATTTTATGATAAAAGTGGGTTTGTAGATGTCATAACTTTAGTTGATGATAATCCACTATTTTGGAATATGATAAAAACTTTATGCGTGCTGATCATAAAGAGAGTATTGTTTATGATAGCCATATTGTTAAATTTGATTATGATCCTACATGTAATTATTATGAGATAGGAAATTATGGTTGTAGAAATATTCATGATATTAAATTACCTCTTTTCACGTTGAGATTGCTATTGTCTCTTTCTTCTTCCTTTCATATGCTAGTTTTTGCTTGCCTTGATAATTTTTTTGCTTATACATTCCTATGCATAGGAAGTATGTTACACTTAAGTATGTTTTCCATATGCTACATGATGCTCTCTTTGTGTTTCTATTATTATCTTTCATGAGGGCGTCATTGAAATTTCAAGCCTATCTTAATGGCTATAAAGAAAGAGCCTATTGGGAGACTACCCAATGAATAAAATTTATTTTTACCTTTTTCTTCATGTTCTTGAGTTTTTACACAATTATGCTACTGTTATGATTGTGTTTTTATGTTTTAATTAGTGTTTGTGCCAAGTAAAGCATTTAGGATCATGTTCGGTGATAGTTGATTTAATCTTGTTGAAAAACTAAAACTTTTGCGTCTCGTAGAAGAATTATTTTAAAATCACAGAAGAGAGAAAAAAATCTGATTTTTTAGAAAAGATTGATATAAAAGTTTCTCACATTGTCCTAATTTTTCAGAATTGTTTGAGTTACAGAAGTATGGTTAAAGTATAGATTAGTACACACTGTTCTGTTTTTAACAGTTTCTGTTTTCATTGCATCGTGTGCTTATTTTGATGAATCTATGGCTTGTATTGGGGGGGGGTATAAGTCATGGTAAAGTTAAAATACAGTAGATGTAATGAAATGATAAAATATGAATGAGTTTGCGACAACACTTAGATTGATGATTTTCTTTATTATACTAACGGATCTCACGAAGATTTTATTGAGTTTTTAGTGATTGAAGTTTTCAAGTTTTGGGTGAGATCACAATGGATGAAGGAATAAGGAGTGAAAATAGCCTAAGATTGGAGATGCTACAACACCCCAACATAATATCCAAAGAGTAGCAACTAAGCTCGGGGATGCCCCCGAGTGGCATCCCCTCTTTCTTCTAACGACCATCGGTATTTTACTTAGAGCTATATTTTTATTTGTCACATATCATGAGTTTTTGCTTGGAGCATCCTGTATCATATGAGTCTTTGCTTGAATTGCTTTTTTATTTTGTTACAAGTATCCTTCCTGGACACACCTATTTTCTTAACTAGAAACTCTAGGGGAACCCCCCACAAAATTTTCATTTTATTACCAAAACATGGGGATACAAGTAACTAGTGGGGGCACGCTAAGTGCACCCACTGGGTGTAGTCCTCGAGGCTATTGCTAATCGCAGACGATAAGTTGTAGTCTTGAAAACTTGCAATCTGGATTTCCATTGTACGCGTAGTACTAGAGCCACTCGACATGTCGAGTGCATTTTTTTCCTGATGAGTTACTCAACATGTCGAGCGTTAACCATCTCAGTGGGGGCACTCTGAGTGCACCCACTGGGTGTAGTCCCCAAGACCGTCGTCGAGTGCTTGCACCGGTGCGGGTCTTAATAGAGACCGCTTTGAATTTATTTACGGCACGCGGAGTGCCAGAGCCACTCGACATGTCGAGTGGACTTTTACTTGAATTCTTCTTCCCCTGAACACGGGCTTCATTGACATTATAGGTCAACCATTATATGACACTGTTCCAGGCACTACTGGAATCAAACGATTTGCTGTCTACCATCTCTTTGCCGTCTGCTAGCTGACGGCATAGATCCTTTGCCGTTAGCGAGCGGACGACAAAGTGGTGGGTGGGGCCTAGTTGACAGCACTACTGTAATGGCCCACCACCCGACCTCTTTGCTGTCTGCTAGCGGACGGCAAAGAATCTTTGCCGTCTGCTAGCGGATGGCAAAGAGGTGGATACCTAACCGCGAACGGCGCACCCCCACGCCTCTCATCTCCCCCGACCCATCTCCCCCGACCCAACTGCATGCCCGCACGCCCGCCACCGATCAATGCCCAGCCCCCAGCCCCCACTGCGCCCCGCCGCCCCGACCTGCTGCCCCGCTGCCGTGCTCCCGGCCCCCGTCGCGCCCCCGTCGTGCCCCCGCCGCCCTTGCCCCCCGCCGCCCCGACCCGCCGCCCCGCCGCCGTGCTCCCGACCCCCACCACGCCCCCGCCGCCCCGGCCACAACGCCCCTCCCTTGAAGTGGGCGCCTGAGCACAGCCGCGAGGAAGTCCGCGGCGTCGCCCCTCCCCTGCGGCAGGCCTCCCCTCCTCCACTGGCAGCCCCCTACCTGCGGTAAGCTCCTCCTCCTCCTCTTTTTTTCTGTTTTTTTAGTTTTAGGCTTATGCTTAGTTTAGATTTAGTTTTAGTTTTAGTTTTAGGTTTACGTTTAGTTTAGTTTAGTTTTAGTTTTAGGTTTAGTTCTGAAAAAAATAAGAATAATTAGAAAATGAGGAAGAAGAAGAAGAAGAAGAGGAAGAAGAAGAGGAGGAAGAAGAGAGGAGCCCCCAACCCCCGACTCCACCAACCCCAACCTCCGACGCCACCGATCCTCAACCCCCGACGCCACCGACCCCAACCCCCGACACGACACCCCGACACCCCGACCCCGACACGGCACCCCCGACACCCTGACCCTGACACGGCAGCCCGACACCTGACCCCGACATGGCACCCCTACCACCCGCCCCCGACACGGCACCCCCGACACCCCGACACTGACACGACACCCCGACCCCGACACGACACCCTGACACAGCACCCCCGATGCCACTAACCCCCAACCTCCGTCGCCACCGATCCTCAACCCCCGAAGCCACCGACCCCAACCCCCGACACGACACCTCGACACCCCGACCCCGACACGGCACTCCCGACACCCGACCCCGACACGGCACCCCCGACACCCGACCCCGACATGGCACCCCCGACACCCCGACCCCAAAACGACACCTCTGACACCCCGACCCCGACACGACACCCCCGACACCCCGACCCCAACACGACACTCCAACACCCTGACACGGCACCCCCGACCACGACACAACACCCCTACCCCGACACGACACCCCCGACACCCCGACCCCGACACGACACCCCTAACACCCCGACCCCGACACGACACCCTAGACACCTCGACCCCGACACGACACCCCCGACACCCCGACCCATACACGACACGGGTCATATATTTGTGAATTATGAGTTAGGTCATATATTTTCAATTTTTTTATACAAAACATCATATTTATGTTGATCAGGTGGGTTTAAATGTGCAGTTGTTTCGTCGCTGTGAGGGTCTTGTGTTCGACGACCTCCCCGTCCGTTCGACGAGCTCCGCCCCTTCATTCGTGGGTGAGCAAAAATGAAATCTCCTCCTGCCCCCTTCATTTCCTCTGTTCCGGTCTTCGTGCCGATGAAACTTGCTAGCTATATGTGTCTTCAATCATTAGTATGTGTGACCACTATGCGTCTCCCTTTTGAAAGGGTTACATCTATAAATATGCATTCATTAGCATATTTATAACCGTGATTCTTTCGAATTGTCCAACGTTATCCATGGACAGCCCGA
Source organism: Hordeum marinum (assembly GCA_022496015.1). NCBI lineage: Eukaryota > Viridiplantae > Streptophyta > Magnoliopsida > Poales > Poaceae > Hordeum > Hordeum marinum. The sequence goes on from CM039673.1 coordinate 304,882,866, forward strand.
GTATGTTTAGATTGGGTTTGTTTTCCCATATGCTCTGCTCCGGATCCGATGCAGAATTTCGTCAATGCCTCCCTATTGTTCTCCGGGTACACATCCTCTCTGCTTATTGCCGAGACGTGTATCAGGAGAACAGCGGGGAGGTGCTGCCGAAATTGTGCGTCGAATTCGGAGCGAAGCATGGGAAAACGAACCCAATCTACACATACTCGGGTGGGATTAGGACCTATCTTTACCTACTAGCGTCTAGGTTGCATCGACGTAATGAAACTAACAAACTCTATTAACTGATGAATATGGTTTGCTCAATTATGTATATATTTTGTGTGTGTCTAGTAGCTAGGCAAGATGAGTGATCGTGGGTGGATGTACACCGGTCACACTAGTCAGAAAGACATGACCCGTGAATCGTTAACAAAAACCAAGGAGTTTGTGAGAGTCGCATTTGCAAATGGACAGAAAACAACCTGGTGCCCTGGTGTCGATCGCGACAACTGTAAGAAGAAGTCAGAGTTTAAAATGATCAAACACCTGTAGAAGTGGGGTTTTACGCCTAATTATACGGTCTGGACATTTCATGGTGAGTCTGCCCAACGTGCCAGAGCTGAGGTGGTTCGTCGTCGCACCGATGAGCATGGTACCGGGATCAAAGACATGGGGCAAGACTTTGATGATGCTTGGGATTCGGACGATGAGATGGAGGAATCTGCAAAGGCCTTTTATGAAATGTTGGAGTCTTCAAAACGTCCTCTCCACGAGCACACTAAGCTTTGTCAGCTGGATGCCATCGCGCAAGTAATGGCTCTAAAGGCTCAGTTCAACCTTGGCAGAGAATGCTACGACGCAATGATGATGATATTTGGACGCTTTCTACCCAAAGGCCATGTATTGACACAAAAGATGTACGAGTCGGACAAAATCCTACGTGCGTCTAAGATGCCCTATGAGAAGATAGATGCGTGTGAGAATGGATGTGCCTTATTTAGGCTTGAGTATGCAGGCTTGAACTATTGCCCCATTTGCAATGCTTCCAGGTATGTTCTGGTAGACAACGGTATGGGTGAGAAGAGTCAGACCAAAATCCCCATTAATGTTCTTCGGTATCTGCCAATCATACCAAGACTTCAACGTGTATGGTATGACGGTAGCACAATACAGTTGTTGGCCTGTATTTGTCATTCCACTCAATCTCCCCCCGAAGAGATTATGAAAAGAAAGAACATTTTCCTGACGTTGATAATTCCAGGGCCCAAATATCCGGGGAAGAATATGAATGTGTACATGCAACCGCTTAAGGATGAATTGCAAGAAGCCTGGGATAATGGGATCAAGACATACGACGCCGCTAAAAAAAGAACTTCAAAATGCATGTGTGGTACATGTACTCGATGCATGACTTGCCGGCGCATGCGCTATTCGTTGGCTGGTGTGTGCATGGAAGGTTTCCGTGCCCCACATGCAAGGCAGCTCTTCAGCTCCGTTGGCTGGAGGTGGGTCACAAGTTTTCTTGGTTCAACATGCATAGACAGTTCCTGGATCCTGACCATAAGTTTAGAGAAGACAAGAAGAATTTCATCAAAGGTAGAGTTGTCAAAAACACTGCACCACCTGCGTTGACAGGCCAATAGATCCTGGATCAGATAAACGCTGTCGAGCCAGATCCAGATCGTCCAGGGTATTTCAAAGGGTATAATACGGAACATGCCTGGACTCGCAAGATATGTTTGTGGGATCTGCCTTACTTTAAAGACCTCCTTTGCCCACACAACATCGACTTGATGCACACTGAAAAGAATATCGCGGAGGCCCTTTTTGGTACATTGTTCGGCATAGAGGGGAAGTTGAAGGATAATCCTAAGGCTAGAGTCGCCAGGAGGCTCTATGTGATAGACCGTTACAAAACATTCGACAACTGAAAGGAAAGAAGATCTGGAGGAAGCCAAAGGCATGGTCCAATCTTGGAAGGCCAGCTATGAGGGAAATGATCTTGTGGGTGAAAATGTAGTTGGTGTTCCCTGATGGGTATGCAACGAATCTAAAGAGGGAAGCTAGTCTTGACAAATTGAAAATATTTGGTCTCAAGAGTCATGATTGGCACATATGGCTTGAGCGGGTAATGTCGGTGATGCTGTGTGGCTTTATCCCTGAGGATGAATGGCTAGTATTGGCAGAGCTGAGCTATTTATTCCATGCTCTTTGTGCGAAAGAACTATCGCCTGACGTGCTAGACGAACTAGAAGAGTTGGCGCCATAGTTGATCTGCAAGTTAGAAAAGATCTTTCCGCCGGGCTTCTTTAATCCAATGCAGCATTTGATTTTGCATCTCCCGGCCGAGGCAAGATTGGGGGGGCCCGTGCAAAATCGTTGGTGCTTCTCAACTGAGAGGATGCAGAAGACGCTTCAAGCAAAATGTAAAAATAATCATAGAGTTGAAGCATCGATGGCCGAGGCATTCATTACTGAGAAGGCGACAAACTTTGTGACAACACACTACACAACCCAGAATCGTCATTTGCATAATCCGAAGCCTCAGTACAATGATGGTGACCGTGAAAAGGTCGATCCAACCTCATCCTATTCAAAGGGAAGCTCGCACCAGCCGGTGCTTCGAAATCAATAGGGTTGTATGTCGAAGAATGGAGGACCATTTCGTTGTATATCTTCAACAACCTAATAGAAGTGCAGCCGTACATCGAGTAAGTTCTCGGTACATTGTTTCGCAACTTCTAATTCCTTTGAAATGCTCTTATTTCTGGATATGTGATACCATCGATACGTCGCCAAATTCTCGGATGGAGCGGTGATCCAAAAGGATTCCATCAAAGAGTATGAGCTTCTGGCAAAGCATGGAGGTGGCTATCCAGGTTTGATCGCTTGGTTCAAGCAAACGGTAATTTCCATTAATTAGACGATTTCATTTCTTCGGCTAGTTTGCGGCTAATGCAACAATCCTTTGGTATTAAACTTGTAGGCTAATGCAGAGTCTATGGACTTCGAATTGAGACAAGTGGATAATGGTTTTGACTTTAAGGTCCGTTCATTTTACAAATACGACATCAATGGGTATCACTTTCGTACTTTTGGCAAAGAGCTATCTATGGCCGACCAAAAGTCTACAAATTGTTGTGTCTCCACTGTCAGCGAAGGAGGGGTCAAGTATTATGGAAGAGTTGAAGCAATTTATGAACTTACATTCTTTGGTGAAAACCCACCAAACGTCGTAGTCTTCAAATGTTATTGGTTCCAGCCGAAGGAGACTAGAAGGACTCATGAACATATAGGGCTAGTCGAAATCAAACAAAGCACCCATTTAGATGTTCCCGTTGTCTATATTATGGCTCAACAGGCGACCCAAGTTTTCTATCTACCGTGGGCCTGCCAACCGGATCCAAATTTGAAAGGTTGGGATGTCGTTTATGATGTGCCGCCACATTTTAGACCACCTCCCCTCAATGAAGATGATTATGAACCTCACATTAACCCAGACACATACGAAGGAGAATTCTTCCAAGAAACACGTGTTTCCAAAAAACATTTCAAGAACCGCTCTACTTCACCCTAGAACATTGAGGTCGACAGCGAAAGTGAACCCGACTTCACCCCTGAGTAGGAACAAGAAGAGACGGAAGAAGAAGAGGTTACTACTGCGGATGACCTGACAATGCTTGACCGATTACATAGAGGCCTTCCACACGTTGATGCATTTATTGATGATGCTCATGAGCACGTCATTAGTGATGGTGATGATGATTATGCATTTATTGATCCCGAAGCATATATAGACAATGAAGATTAATATTAGTAATGTGAGGTTCAATTATTGTTATGTACATATAAATTATTAATTAGTTCATGTTATTAGGTATTCAATTTTTTTATGTTGAACTAATTTCGTTCACTCTTTGTCATTGCAGGTGTTGACAGATGGTGGGCGGGGATCGAGAGCGCTCTGAGCCTCCTTCCTCGGCGCGTGCTGGGAGGGGTGCTACTATTCCACCCCAGCAACTCCGGAGAGCGCTGGTATACAGCATGTAGACACCGACGAGCGCTTCTTCTTCGACCGGGAGAGGTCGGGGGAAGACGAAGAGAGGTGCTATAGGTAGGAAGGCTTCTGCGCCTTCCTCGCCGCCGCCCCCAGCTGATTCTCCCGACCACAGGAGTGCTCCATCTCAGGTGGACCCGTCTCGGACTCCGGTCCATGAGCCTCGGGTCGACGAGCCTCGGGTCACTGAGCCTTCGTCCTAGGAGACTCCGGTCCTAGAGTCTTCGTCCCACATGACTCCGGAGGCTTGTGGCCATGATGATGGTGGCGAGGACAACTTGTCTGAGGACACCTATAGCGAGGGCGAGCTAGTTGAGGAGGGAAAGAAGGTCTACCAGCGTGGTTGTACAAAGCTGCCGCCCGTGCCGACGACCCGCGAGCAAAGGTGGTTGATTGCGCCTAATGCGGAGAAGTAAGTGCATTTACTCTTTTTTAACCTTTTGCCTTCATGTTTCTTCAAATTAATATCTAATGTGTTGGCCTTGTCCTACTGCAGGGGTTGGAAATACGAGTGTGGTGTCCGCAGGCCCAACCAGGTCCTTGGAGTGCTTCTCCGGCACCACTTCCCAAGGAAGGTCCAGTTGCCCGGTGAGGGTGACTCTCCAGAGGTAGCACTGACCTGGGAGCTGTACAAGGCTGCCCCCGCCCCGCCGGAGGAGATGGTCGACGGTGTCTTGTGCGAGACGGTGGCTGACATTATGATCCGTCGCAATTTGGGTAATTTCTCCTTTATAGAATTAAAAATCAATAACACCTAGTGATTGTACTAATCATTGTCTAATGTTTTGTCTTGTTTGATTGCAGACCTTCTACAGGTGTCTTGAGGAAGACGAGGCGAAAGCGGCTATTGTTCTTGAAGCCGAGTGCAAGCGCCTACTTCAGAACTTACGGCACGAGGCTCGGGTGCAGGCTATTCGAGACTACTACGCCTCGAGTAACATTAAGAGGGCCAAGAAGAAGTGCCGTAAAAATTATCTGAGTAAGGAGAAGTTAATGATGGTAATTATCTATTCTTAAGGCCTTGTACTTAGTTTCTTTGATTTGATTCGTAGGCGTAGCGCTGAAATTTCTCTTCTCTAACTTAGGTGCCCCCGAGATGGTGTGCGGATAGGATGGACTATTGGGAGGCATTGGTGGATGAGTGGTGCTCTCCCGAATGGCTAGCCGAACACAACAAGTCCAAGGATAAGCGTGCCCAAATGACTTGTGTGCCACACCATAAAGGGAGCTCCAACCTGTTTGAGTACGGGGATAACTGGGTATGTGGTTTGCTTCATGATTCATGCAATTTCATTCTTCATGCTAGCTTGAGCCCTTAACTAATATTTTGTTCCTCTCTTTTAGGCGCGAGAAAACAAGAAGGAGGTGCCACCTCTATTCGACCTCTATGCCATGGCCCATACTGCCTCGTACAAGAAGGCCGGGGCATTCTCTGAGGATGACCTCGATCATCCATAGAGCTTCAGCAACATCTCCTCCCACAACAAGCTCGTAAGGTACAGAGATGAGGGGAAGGAGAGGAAAGGGGAGGACTTCAACCCGAGCCAGAGTCCTTTTGATCCAGAGCTCGTGATGATATCTAGTGGTGGGAGGCCCCATGGCTCTATAGCCATTGGGGATGGACTGATACGTTGTCCTAGAACTCTCCCGGAGATCAAGAAGCGCCAGACGAGCTCTGATCCTGAGATAAGGCCTCGTCCACGGCCAATGGAGCTCGCCATTGAGGCTAGGGCCTAGGAGCTTCTGGCGGAGGCAAACAGGCAAGCGGTGCAGAGAGAGGGGGACATGGAGGAGAGGACGTTGTCGACTGCCAGTGACCATGATCACGCCCTTGGGGCCTGGCATCTTCAACTTGAGATACACGTAACATGGTCGGGCCATGAAACATGCATACGCGGGCCGACCCAAAATGGCATGGTAGGCACTCTGGAAATCCACGACTTCAAACGTCAGCTTTTCTTTTCGGAAATTTTTGTCATTCCCGAATGTCACATTCAATGCTATCTGGCCGAGTGACTTGGCCTTCTTCCTTGGGATGACCCCGTGAAATTGCATGTTGCTTTCACTTAGACAGGACATCGGAATGCCCATCCCTTTCAGGTTATCCTCATAGAGAATGTTCAGGCCGCTGCCACCGTCCATGAGGACCGTTCTAAGTCGAGTGCCCCCCACCACCGGATGAACTACCAAAGCCTGTCGACCAGGAGTGGCCACATGAGAAGGATGGTCTGTTTGGTCGAATGTGATAGCATATTGGGACCACTTGAGGTAGGTGGGGTAGCTAGTATAGCCATGTTGACTTCTCTGTTGATGACTTTCAGACGACTCTTTCTCTCGACATCAGGAAAGATCACAAGTGTAGCAGTGACATCTGGGAATGTTTCTTTATCTTCATCTTCATCACCCTTCTCAGGAGATTTCTCACTCGGCGGGTCCCCTTTGAATTGCTCGATAAGGGTCCGACACTGCCGATTGGTGTGCTTGGGCAAAATCACATTGCTTCCACATCTTTCCTCATGTGAATTACACACGGCTGATCCATGATATAAGTCACTGACTGATTTTTTTTCCCTTTCTTGGGGGCATACTGTGCTTTGGCTTTCCCCTTGTTTTTGACTCGGTTGTTAGTGCGGCTGCTTCTGCTTCAACCAGACCTTTAGCTTTCCGCTTCTGTTTCTGATTGTTATTTCCACCAGTCTCACTGGCAACTGCTTTGCCTTTGCCGCTACGGAGGTGGTCTTCTTCCTTGCCGTTGGCGTACCGAGTGGCGATATCCATCATCTTGCCGAGTGAAATATCACCCGTTCGCCCGAACTTCAGATATAACTCTCTGTATCTCACACCGGCCTTGAAAGCACACACGGCCTGGTGCTCCGACACATTCTCCACTGTATGATGCAGAGTGGATCATCACTGAATATAATCTCTCAAAGTTTCATTAGGCTTCTGGACATAGTGATGTAAGTTGACTAGACCCGTCGAACGCTTGCAAGTTCCCTCGTAGGTTCGGATAAACACTCGGGCGACATCCTCCCAGCAGTGTATACTGGAAGGAGCCAAACGATTCAGCCAAGCTCAAGCTGAACCATCTAACATCAAGGACAGGTGCTTCGGTGCGACATTGTCATTGCCACCACCAATTTGTATAGCCACTCGGTAGTCATCTAACCAAATCTTTGGCTTTGTTTCACCAGTAAACGTCCCGATCCCAGCCGTCAACCTGAAGTTGGGGGGAATCTCTAGAGAACGGATGGCTCTGCTGAAACACTCAGGACCAGAAACCATAGCCGAGCTACCACTCGAAAAATCTCTGTCATATCCTTCCCTGTGGGCTCTGCCCCTGCCAATCCGCTTCTAAGTGAGGATGTTGCGGGCATCAAAACCCGCATTCCGCTCATCACCAAAGGAGCGCCTATCGTCCTGGTGCCGGGGCACGTACGGACCACTCCGCGAGGAGTGGGCACTCGACGGTGGTCTTCGCGGTGAAACCGATCTCTAACTTGCTCTTCACGAAAACCTCTGCCACGATGACGCAAGGGCGATCCAGGGCTGTGTGCCGACTGAACGGTCTCCGCCCTGGGTGAGTTGTTGTGTATTCTGTTACGCGACTGAGACACAACAGAATTCTGATGCTGCGCTGCATCTAACAAAGCTCTGATCTATATCAATCCTCTACCAGCCTCTAACCATGACGGCTGAATAGAATCTGCTATCCTAGAAGCAGCTACACATTCAACACAAGAGTTTGATATACCTCAACGTTGTCGTGGGATCCAGTCGGAAACAGCTGTCACTGACATCGGCTGGGACGTGGCGGGCGCTAGCGAGCGTGCTCATCAAGTTCCGCCTGGAGCTCTTCCAGCCGAATGTGTGCGGCCTCCAAAGCTTGAGCCTCGGCGGTCCTGCCGACGATGGGAGTATGAAGAACTTCCCCCTCGCGGCGTGGCTGTTCATTCGATGGACCGCCAGCCACGCGCCTGCCATGGCCACAGCCAGGCGGCAAACTCTGATTAGAGTCCACCATCAAGACCTCCGCTGTGGGATTGCAGCTCTTGCACTCGGAAGGCACGTCGGACAGATCGGAATCTGACTCGAACACGTCGTGAAGGGACTCAGTGGGCTCGAGTGCTGCAATCTATGGAGAAGAAGTTTGCCGCGCCACTGCGTGTTTCACCCAGCGCTGAATTCGTGAGCGGCCAGATTGCTTGCGACCGCGAACAGCAAGGGGAGCCAACGCATAAGGAGTCGACGGCTGACGCAGCAAGACACCGTAGGAACTCGCACGGAAGTGCGCGGCCCCGTGGACTGGGAGCGCCTCGACATCGAGAGGCGCTTCCTGAAGCTATGCCAAATCATCGGCGATGAAGGTGAGCGCTTCGAAACGGATCTCGTGGCCCAGAGCAAAAAACACCGCCGAAAGACATGTCGAAGGATGGAAAACGCAACCTCGCCGGAAGTCACTTAGATGCCTGCCCCACGGTGGGCGCCAACTGTCGTGGGAACGAGCCTGACAGTAGAAGGTAGGGGTACGTAAGGAGAGGGCAGAGTCCTAGCTACGACGAGGGTGTACACACAAATGTATGAGTTCAGGCCCCTCTCGTGGAGGTAACAGCCCTACGTCTTAGTGCTAGGGAGCTTATGTCATGTGGAATAGTGAGATTACAAAGGTTGCAAACCCTTGTGCAGGAGGGGTGGGGCGACTTATATAGAGTTCGCTGCCCCTCATAATTACCCAGCATCTAAGGGTCCGATCATGGGGTTAAAGTCTACCGTTACTGGTAACGTATGTAATAAATGTCACTAATGACGAAGGACTAACGATCGCCCGTTGGCCTCCCGATGGTGACTCCTGGTCTTCTGGTGTCGACTGAGAATGAGGTCCACCGAGTGACAGGAGACTGTCGAGTGAAGGAAGAAGACTCCGAGTGGATTGAATGTCGAGTGACTTGAACGTCCCATGGAATCCAGTCGAAAGCTTATGGTTGATCTTCATGTCCTCCAATGTAGTGTCCTTAGGTAGGGTATGTACGTCTTGCCTAGGACCCTACCCTAGGTACATATCCTCATCAGCGACAAAACATTTCGGTGCCGTTATCGGATGAGCCAAAAGCTTTTTCTCAGGATTGTGAATTCCATCCGGGAGTTGGACAGCTACTTCAAGTGCAAGAAGGATTGCACCGGCAAACTTGGATTCACCTCAATCCAGAAGTGCACGACAACAATGAGGATGCTTGCATACGGAGCTCCCGGTGATTCACTCGACGACTATGCTTGTCCGGTACCCTGCTCAGACCTGGTCGAAAGATCAAATGTGGGAGATCATGACTTGCTGTGTCATCTTGCACAACATGATCATCGAGAGCGAGCAGGAAGAGCCAGTGTTTGACACTGAACCATACTACAGGCAGGGTCCTCTAGCCGATGTTGATCACCAGCTACCGGCAACCTGGACTGCCTACCTCGGTATGCGGTAGGAGATCCGAGACCCACAGGTGCATCATGAACTGCAGCAGGATCTAGTGGGGCACCTATGAAGAATCAAGGGCGACACCTAGCTCGACATGTGACGACATATGAGTTTTTATTTGGTGAACTATATATAATTTGTAATAGACGATTTGTTGTTGCACTGTTTTATTAAAAATTTTGATTTTCTGTAATGAACTATGTAATTAAAAACTTATTTATGTTGAGAATTCAACGCCGAACCATGTCGAATATGGGCCGTTTCTTGTCGATATTGGGCTGAAAAGTGGCCGTAAATGTGCCAATATCGATGCCTAGGGACGACCTGGGGGCGACGACTGGATGCCTAACCGCCCCAACGTCGATTCTACCACCGGCTCATCCCGAGACGACGATTTTTATGCCTCCTGAGGAGGCCAACGGGCTGAAGATGCTCTAATAACGGCGGCGTCCGCCGTTGCTAACCATATTCCCAGCGAGTTTGTTGTTTAACAGGGGCGCAAGATTGGTTCTAGCCAGCCCCATGACAAGCAGCGAATGGGCCGTGTAAGAAGAAAACGCCCATGCATAGCCTGTTTTAATTATTACTTGATTAGCACTAATGTTTCTTGCATGGAGATTCTGCGGGCTGGTCCAGAACGTGGGCAACTTCTTCAGTGCATTGGACGTGGGGAAGCTTCTTCAATGCCTTTGACGTGGACAACTCCTTCGATGCGTTGGTTAACCATACAATTACATCTAATTAGTAAGTATTTGCTGTTAATTCTAACGGAACATCACGGTGGAGCGATCATGACAGCAGCAGTTGCGATGTGCCATCGCTGAGTTGTACACATGGCCATCGCCGCTCGGTCGCCCCACGCGCCATCGCTTAGCGGTACACGCTATCATCATCACTTGGTCGCTCCGCGTGCCATCGCTAAGCGGTCTTCACCATTCGGTCGCCTCATGCACCACCACTCAGCGAGACAGTTCTTCGTCACTCGGTAGCTTCACGCATCGCCACTCGGCAAGATGCTCCTTCATCACTCGGCGAGACGTTTCTTTGCGCCGTCACTCAGAGGAACGCTTCTTCGTCACTCGGCCGCTCCGCGCATCGTCACTCAGCTGGACGCGTCGTCATCACTCAGCAGCTCCGTGCATCGTCACTCGGCGAGACGCTCCTTCATCACTCGTGTCACATCCCTAGCCTTAGCATGCACTAGGATCTATGCTTGTGATTGCATCATGTTAAATTCTTTTAAACTTGAAATGGGGATGATCAAAACCCTAGCACAATTTGAATTCAAATAGGCTCAACCAAAATGTTTTTTAATGATCCAAAGTGGCTATGAAAAATGTTCAACTTCTCTGGAATAATGTGGCAACATAAACCAGGGAAGGTGCATATTTTAAAATGTCATTTTGGGTATTGAAATAAATCAATAACTATTCAGATTGGAGTTTTAAAATACTATAAATATTTTAAAGCTCCAATAATTCTGAAAAGTCTATGAGTGCCTTTGGTTATAATATAACAGGCCACATATTAATTTTCAGAATATTACAAAATGGTTTGGTTTTGAAATCAAATCAAAACAAAACTAAAAAAATAGAAAACAGAAAGTAAAAAAAGAAAAGAAAGAGGAGGCCCAGGAGGAGCTAGCCCAGCTGACCCAGCCGGCCCAGCTGCCAGTCACCCCCAACCTCCTGCCAGGAGGATTGGGCGTGTGGCAAGGGCACGCCGGCACGCGACATGGCCAGCTCCTGCCTGGCTGGCTGTCGTGGCGGCCTCCGGGGCCGCCAGCACTCTCCCCCTCCTCGCCGTGTCGCTATTCCCCCCTCTCTCTCTCGCCGCCGCTCTTTCTCTCGCTCTTTCCCCTCCCTACGCTCTCTCTCCCAAGCCGAACTGAAGCTGTCGCCGCCGTCGATTCGCCGCCCCGGTGCCTCCCCGAGCCCGCGAGCTCCATCCTCCGATGCACCGTGAGCCTCCCTCTCGATCCCCCTTCTTCTCCCTGCTGCCTAGTCACCGTAGCCGCCGCTTTCTCCGTCGTGCCTGAGCTCCGGCTGCCGCCTCCGGCATCGTAGCCGTGACCCTAGCTAGCTCCCCCGGGTGCGGGAGAGCGAGGGCTTCGCCCCAGTGCCCCCGGCCGCCGCTCCCGTGGTTGGTAGCGCGGACGCTGCCACGACCTGAGGTCGCCGGCGACGAGCCGTTGTCCGAACCACCTATAGGTGGGACCCCCCCTCCCGTCAGGTGATTAGCTTAAGGCTAATCACCGGGTTAATTAACCCCTGAGTAGCTGACGTGTGGGCCCGGCCTTGTTAAGTTAATAGTTAGCTTAATTAAAAAAAGAAATTGTTAGAGTAAGTCAATGACAGGTGGGGCCCAGCCGCCAGCTTTGACCTGGGCTGGTGCCTTTGACCTCCTAACGTCACCATGACGTCAGGTTGACATAATAAATACAATTTTGGTTTTAAATATATTCCAGAAACAAATAAAAACTTCAAAAATTCATAGAAAATAATCTGTAAATCAGATGAAAATAATTTATATATGAAAATTGATCAGAAAAATTCAATGAATCCATCTGTAGCATTTTCATGCATGGTAGAGCAACCTAAATAGGTAAACTTGGACATTTTAGTTCAATGCATTATGGAATCCATATATGAAGTTGAATTTGAACCTTGAGTTCAAACCTACTTCATTTAAACTTGTTGCTAGATGCATTAGCTCAAACACCTCGTATTGCCATGTCATATTCATGCATCATATTGTTGCATTTGATGTGTATTGATTTGTTTCCCCTTCGATGGTTGTCCTTCGTGTTAGGCATTGTTTCGGAGGATACGTTCGAGTATCCATCTGAGGGCAGTATCATGGGATTGTCTTATCAGGCAAGCAACCCCCCTTGAACATATTCGATACAATCCCACTCTCTCGCTCTTGCTCTCACTTATTGCATTAGGACAAAACGTTTCAACTTTTGCATGTTTCGGTAGTTGAACCCATTCCCCTGCATGACCTGTCATTGTCACAGTAAATAGCTAAACCATGCAACCTAGCATACCTGGTAGATGCTTGAGCTATGTTGTGCCTTTAACCTGCTATGCTTGCTATGCTTAGAGTTGTGTCTAGTCTGATTCATCTGGGTGATGAACCGGAGTGAACTGAACTTGTTCTGATGATGAGAGTTAAGTTGTGAACACGATTTGGTAAAGGTAGCGATGAGAGGCCGTGTAGGAGTACATGGCGGGTTGTCTCATTGGAATCGTCCTTAAGAACTGAGTCTTGTGTATGTTGTCCAAGACTAGCTACTACCACACATTGGGATCCTTAATTGACTCTCTCGACTTATTAACCGACTTGGTCTCTATCCAGGAGTTGCAAGTAGTTTCTGGTGTTTGTAAGATATGCTAGTAGTCTACCGAGTGGCACCCCGTACAGGTGGGCTTGGGACATACGAGGCATTGTGGCTCGGTGTACCAAGCGTAGTACCATCGATCGAGGTGGCTTGGGAACCCTGTACACATCGTTTGGGGCCGTTGGGGAAACCTTGGCCGGACTTCCTTGCGGGTTCAGTCTCAAATAGGCAATAAACCTGGACTAGAGTCATGTGTGGTTAGTCAGGTCGTGGCCGACTCCCTCGTTGGGCTTCCGCTTGAAGGTTGTCGAGGTGCCTTTTTACGAGCACATGGCGGTAAGTGGCGAGAGCATGTGTGACGAAGTACACCCCTACAAGGTAATCAATCTATTCGAATAGCCGCGTCCACGGATATGGACTACTTGGATACTTATATGGTTCATAGACAATTTAAAAGGATACTCATAAAAGCTTCAAGACAAGTGTGAGTACCGTGGATGGCACTCTCGCAGGAAGACGGGAGCGTATCCCTGGTGTGGTGTATTGTTGTGGTGTTAGTAGACTCGGGTACGCTTCACAAAACTTTTCATAGTTATGAAAGTCGTAGTATAGGATAGCCACCGAGTGAAAGCTGGCTTGCTGCATTAAACCCCACAACTTCCTTGTGGATACCCATGCATATGTAGTTAGTTCTGATGTAAGTCTTGTTGAGAACTCAGTACTCACGGTTGCTTAATTATGTTTTTGCAGAGGAGACTCCAATCTCGTAGTGGTTTCTATGATAAGATCGATGTTGTCCACTTAGCTTGGGAATCCCAGCCAGAGGTCTGGTTCTTGTGGAGGGCCTTGTAGATAGTCAGGCTTCCTCAATCTTCTTCTTTTCTAGATGTCTATACCCAGACATGTTAAGCTTCCAATTGTTGTTTGCATGTTTTGTGTGTTGGGTCATGTGACCCCTGCTTGTAATAGCACACTATGTTGGCTCTTATGAGCCTCCTTAATAAATGTTGTGTTGTTGTATGGTTATGTTGTGATGCCATAGTTGTATCTATACATATCGGACATGTCGTGCGTACGTGTGACGTGCAACGATATGTATGGGATCCGACACCTAGTCATATGCCTCTGGTAGTACTCTTTACGGGAAACTGCCTCTTTGTGCTTCCACCGAGCCTTGGTAGCTTGCTACTGCTCTAGACACATTGATTGACCAACATGTATCCTTCTTTGCTGTTGTGTCTGTCCCTTCGGGGAAATGTCTCGAAGTGTAATGGAGTCCTTGTAGCTTGCTACAACTCGTCTACACACGCTAGAGGCCGACACCTGCATTGCTGGGTTACGTATGCCTGTTTCCGTACGGATGTGCCACTTGGGTTCTATGACTAGTCATGTCGGCCCGGGTTCTCTGTCGTTTGATTGCCAACGACATGTTCACATACGTGAGCCAAAAGACGCAAACGGTCCCGGCTAAGGTAAGGCTGCAGCCATGGAGTTTACCGTGTGTGAGGCCGCAAAGTTATGTGATATGTTACAGTCTAGATTCATATGACTTAGGATCAGGGTCCCGACAGTGCTGGTATCAGAGCCGACTAACTATAGGATTACCAAGCCAAACTGGTCGATGTTGAGTCTAGTAACTCTTTAGTTATATAAGGGAATTGATTGTGGAAGGGAACATAAGGCTCTTTTTACTTCTTTCCCCATGTTATTCTGATTCTGAGTCACCCTCTCATTTTCCACGGGGATTAAGAACTAGGCTTCTTATCTATCTATCAGGATCTCGTGTTACTATTCCATAGACTTATAGGAATGGTTGGTCTGAGTTGCTTCCAGTCCTCGAGTGTTAGCTGTGTAGTTTGTTAGCTCAATCAGAATCTTGAGATGGTCATGTTAAGGTGTCGTGGCACCTAACTCTTTTGCAGGATGTCTCATTTCTGAGCATTCGCAGTTGTTATGCTGCCCAATTTTCCCTAGGATTTCTTTGAAGATCAATGCTATTATATTCCCTCTTATCTTTTGTTATGCCGCCATGTTCAATCCTAGTTTCTCATCATCAGGATGTTCTGCAGTACCTAAGCTGCCATTGGTCGCAAGAAGGACCAGAGACGTGGAACCAGAGATGCTAAAGTTCTGTCGGATTCACCTTCGTTGGCACAGTTCATGTTAGACATTGAGAAAGACAAGCATGAGTCAAATCGCTTGCTGGCACGTATTCAGGAAAACACCGCACATCAATGTGCTGGAAGAGTGACCATCCGTGATTTCATCAAGCTGTACCCACCCACCTTCCATCGCTCCATTGAGCCACTCGATGCAGATGACTGGCTCTGTAGCATCTCAAACAAGCTGCGTTCCGCAAACTAGGCCAAGGCAGACAAGGTCACCTATGCTACATATTTCTTGGAGGGTCCTGCTAGTATATGGTGGGAGAACTATGAGACTATAACTCCAGATGGCCAGATTCCTACGTGGAAAGAATTCACAGAGGTTTTCCGTGAGTATCATATCCCTCAGGGTCTCATGGACAGAAAGAGAGAAGATTTTTGTAACCTTACTCATGGTAAGATGGTTGTAGATGTTTACAGTTGAGAGTTTGAGAACCTTGCACGTTATGCAACAGAAGAAGTGTCCACGGATGCTAAGAAGCAAGCTAGATTTAGGAAGGGTCTCAACCCAAAGTTGTGTCGTGATCTTCACCTGCATCATTGTGACACCTTTCAAGCTCTTGTGAACAAGGCCATCAATGTAGAGACAACTCAGTTCACCTATGAGGAATCTCGCAAGCACAATCGTGATTTGGCTTCAACCTCCGGTTTTGGATCTTAGAAGCGCCGGATTTGGGTTCCGAACTCATTGCTTCCTCCTGGATATGCATCGAGGCCATCCTGTGTGGCGCCTCGTCCAACTCAGCCAAATGCTCCACCCAGGCTTGTTGGTGGACCACCTGTCAATGCGACTCCACGTCATATTTCTATGATTTGCTACAAGTGCGGAGAACCAGGCCACATCGCTCGAAATTGCACTCAGGCCAACGGGGTATCACCTCAGTCTGGAAAGTCTGTTGACCGTAGTAAGTCACCAGTCAAGGTGATCCTTGCCAAGCCAACCATCATTGAACAGGGATGTGTGAATCACGTCTCAGCCAAAGAAGCTAATGATGATCCAGAAGTTCTCCTTGGAATGCTCTTTGTCAATTGCCATCCAGCATCAGTTCTATTTGATACTGGAGCATCTTCCTTCATCTCGAAAGGCTATGCCCGGTTGCATGACATGTCATTTTGTGATATGCCAACTGCTCTTGAAATTGAGACCCCAGGGTCTAGATGGCAGACCACAAGAATAAGCCATGGAAATGAAATCTGTGTTGATAGACTTGTATTCCTTGCTTCGTTGATAGCTCTCAAGTATTCAAATATTAATATCATCTTGGGTATGGACTGGATGATAGCTCACCATGCCAAGATCGATTGCTCCACCAGGTCTGTTCAGCTTACGCATCCATCTGGCAAGATAGTCCATGTTTCAACACGAGTTGCAAAGCGTCAGCTCTATTCACTCAATGCCAACCCTCTTCCCGAGATTGAAGATATACCGGTAGTAAGAGATTTTCCAGATGTATTTCCAAAAGAATTGCCAGGCATTCAGCCTGACAGGGATGTAGAGTTTGTGATAGACCTCATTCCAGGAACTGTTCCAATTTCCAGAAGACCTTATAAGATGGCACCCTTGGAATTAGCTGAGCTCAAGAAGCAACTTGATGAGTCCTTGCAAAAGGGTTTCATTCGACATAGCTCCTCTCCTTGGGCTTGTCCCGTCCTGTTTGTGAAGAAGAAGGATGGAACGGATCGTATGGTTGTGGGTTACCGACCTGGTCACAACAAAGAATAAGTATCCGCTCCCCAGGAACAATGATTTGTATGATCAACTTGTTGGATCTTCAGTGTTCTCCAAGATGGATTTGAGGTTAGGCTACCATCAAATTAATATTAAGAATGGAGACATTCCCAAGATGGCGTTCGTCACTCGTTATGGCCAGTACGAGTACACAGTCATGTCCTTTGGACTAACCAATGCTCCAGCAACATTTTCCCGTTTGATGAACTCAATCTTCACGGAATACCTAGATAAGTTCGCCGTGGTTTACCTCGATGATATTTTGATTTATTCGCAGAATGAAGAAGAACATGCTGAGCACCTCAGACTTGTGCTAGAAAAACTCAGAGAGCGCCGTCTTTATGCCAAGTTCTCCAAGTGTGAATTTTGGTTACCTGAAGTGACCTATCTAGGTCATGTGATCTCCGGAAAGGGCATCGCAGTCAATCCTGAAAGAGTTCAGGCCATTCTCAACTAGACTCCACCTGAAACAGTTAAGCAAGTTAGAAGTTTCCTTGGTTTAGCAAGCTATTGTTGCCGCTTCGTTGAGAACTTCTCCAAAGTTGCCAAGCCTCTGACGAAACAACTTAAGAAAGATAAGAAGTTTGAGTGGACCCCACAATGTGAGCACAATTTTCAGGAACTAAAGAGACGTTTGACCTCTACTCATGTGCTTGTGCCACCCGATTTCTCCAAGGACTTCGTCATCTATTGTGACGCTTCCAGACAAGGACTTGGATGTGTTCTTATGCAAGACCAACAGGTGATTGCCTATGCATCCCGACTGTTGCACCCACATGAGGAAAATTATCCAACACATGATTTGGAGCTTGCAGCAGTAGTCCATGCACTTAAGGTGTGGTGACATTACCTTCTTGGTAATCGTTGTGAGATTTACATGGATCACCAAAGCCTGAAGTATATATTCACTCAACCAGATCTGAATCTTAGACAAAGACGATGGTTGGAGCTGATTACAGATTATGACTTAGGAATTACTTACACCCCAGGCAAGGCAAATGTCATGGTGGATGCGTTAAGTCGTAAATCCTATTGCAACAATCTTGTGCTGCAACAAGGTCAACCCCTTCTTCATGAAGAATTTTGCAAGCTTAACCTCCAAATTGTTCCTCGCGGATCCCTTTCAACCTTGGTTGCAAAACCTACTCTGGAGGATCAGATTATAACAAGCCAACAGTATGATGCGGGTATTACCCGAAACAGGGATAATGTTGAAAAGGGAATTGCTGGTAGTTTCACCATTGATGATAGAGGTGCCGTATATTTTGGGAATCGGTTGGTAGTTCCTAAAAAGCAACAACTTAGAGAGTTGATCCTTAAGGAGGCTCATGAATCTCCTCTCACCATTCACCTTGGCAGCACCAAGATGTATCAGGACCTATGCCAAAGGTTTTGGTGGACCAGAATGAAGAGGGAAATCGCTCAATTCATTGCTAATTGCGATGTTTGTTGTCGCATGAAGGCAGAGCATCAGAGACCTGCTGGCACCCTTCAGCCTTTAGCTATTCCTGAATGGAAATGGGATAAAGTTGAAATGAATTTTATCACCGGATTTCCCAAGACCAAGAAAGGAAATAATGCAATCTTCGTGGTGATTGATCACCTTTCCAAAGTGGCTCATTTCCTTCCTGTCCGAGAGAGTATCACTGCTAGCCAGTTGGCGGACTTGTATATCTCTCGAATAGTGTCCCTACATGGTGTTCCATTGGAAATCAATTCAGGCCGTGGAAGTCTTTTCACCTCTCGATTTTGGGAAAGTTTCCAGAATGCTATGGGAACCCATCTTTCCTTTAGCACTACTTTTCACCCTCAGTCAAGTGGTTAGGTTGAAGAGTCAATCAGATTCTCGAAGACATGCTCAGAGCTTGTTTCATCTCATTCAGAATGAATTGGGAGAAGTGTCTTCCATTTGCCGAGTTTGCATATAACAACAGCTACCAATCCAGCCTGGGTAAAGCTCCTTTTGAAGTTCTTTATGGACGAAGATGTTGAACACCTTTGAACTGGTCAGAGATTGGGGAAAGACAATTCTTTGGGCCAGATATGACCCAGGAAGCAGAAGGGCAAGTTCGCGTTATTCGCGAAAATGTCAAGACAGCTCAGTCTCATCAGAAGAGTCAGTATGATCGCCATCATAAGGAAGAAACTTATGAGGTGGACGAAAAGGCTTACCTTCGGGTTACTCCTCTAAAGGGTACCCATCACTTTGGTATCAAGGACAAATTGGCTCCTCGTTACATTGGTCCTTTTCGCATTCTTGCTAAATGAGGAGAGGTTGCCTACCAATTGGAACTGCCCCCACATTTTTCCCGAGTTCATGATGTCTTCCACGTTTCTCAACTCAGGCGTTGCTTCAAGGATCCTATCCGTGAAGTAGACCACAAAACACTTGATCTTCAAGATGATCTTTCATATCGAGAATATCATGTTCGTATTCTCGATCAAGCTGAGTGTGTAACCCGGCGTTGGAATATCAAGTTTCTGAAGGTTCAGTGGTCGCATCATTTTGAGAATGAAGCTACCTGGGAGCGTGAAGATCGTCTTCGATTTGAGGATCCGGCTCTTCTCCTGTCGACTCCAGAATCTCGGGACATGTTTCTTTTAAGTGGGGGTGAGTTGTCAGATCCCTAGCCTTAGCATGCACTAGGATCTATGCTTGTGATTGCATCATGTTAAATTCTTTTAAACTTGAAATGGGGATGATCAAAACCCTAGCACAATTTGAATTCAAATAGGCTCAAGCAAAATGTTTTTTTAATGATCCAAAGTGGCTATGAAAAATGTTCATCTTCTGTGGAATAATGTGGCAACATAAACCAGGGATGGTGCATATTTTAAAATGTCATTTTGGGTATTGAAATAAATCAATAACTATTCAGATTGGAGTTTTAAAATACTATAAATATTTTTACAGCTCCAATAATTCTGGAAAGTCTGTGACTGCCTTTGGTTATAATATAACAGGCCACATATTAATTTTCAGAATATTACAAAATGGTTTGGTTTTGAAATCAAATCAAAACAAAACTAAAAAATAGAAAATAGAAAGTAAAAAAGAAAAGAAAGAGGAGGCCCGGGAGGAGCTGGCCCAGCCGGCCCAGCTGCCAGTCACCCCAACCTTCCGCCAGGAGGATTGGGCATGTGGCAGGGCGCGTTAGCACGCGCCATGGCCAGCTCCTGCCTGGCTGCCTGCCGTGGCAGCCTCCGGGTCGCCAGCGCTCTCCCTCTCCTTGCCATGTCGTTCTTCCCCTCTCTCTCTCTCGCCGCCGCTCTCTCTCTTGCTCTTTCCCTCTCCCTGCTCTCTCTCTCTCCCGCGCCGGACCGAAGCTGTTGCCGCCATCGATTCGCCTCCCCGGTGCCTCCCCGAGCCCGCGAGCTCTGTCCTCCGATGCACCGTGAGCCTCCCCGTCGATCCCCCTTCTTCTCCCTGATGCTTAGCCACCGTAGCCGCCGCTTTCCTCGTCGTGCCCGAGCTACGACCGCCGCCTCTGACGTCGCAGCTGCGAGCTCTGGTGTCCCCCTTGCGACCCTAGCTAGCTCCCCCGGGTGCGGGCGAGCGAGGGCTTCGCCCTAGTGCTCTCGTAGCCGGTAGCACGGACGCCGCCGCGACCTGAGGTCACCGGCGACGAGCCATCGTCCGAGCTACCTGCAGGTGGGAACCCCCCCCCCCCCCGTCAGGTGATTAGCTAAAGGCAATAGTTAGCTTAATGTGTGGGCCCGACCCTGTTAAGTTAATAGTTAGCTTAATTAAAAAAGAAACTGTTAGAGTAAGGCAATGACAGGTGGGGCCCAGCCGCCAGGTTTGACCTGGGCTGGCGCCTTTGACGTGCTGACGTCACCATGATGTTAGGCTGACATAATAAATACAATTTTGGTTTTAAATAAATTCCAGAAACTAATAAAAACTTCAAAAATTCATAGAAAATAA
This sequence comes from Hordeum marinum, assembly GCA_022496015.1. NCBI lineage: Eukaryota > Viridiplantae > Streptophyta > Magnoliopsida > Poales > Poaceae > Hordeum > Hordeum marinum. Next base: position 304,903,537 of record CM039673.1, read on the forward strand.
TCTATAAATCAGATGAAAATAATTTATATATGAAAATTCTTCAGAAAAATTCAATGAATTCATATGTACCATTTTCATGCATGGTAGAGCAACCTACATAGGTAAACTTGGACATTTTAGTTCAAATGCATTATAGAATCCATATATGACATTGAATTTGAACCTTGAGTTCAAACCTACTTCATTTAAACTTGTTGCTTGATGCATTAGCTCAAACACCTCGTATTGCCATCTCATATTCATGCATCATATTGTTGCATTTGATGTGTATTGATTTGTTTCCCCTTCGATGGTTGTCCTTCGTGTTAGGCATTGTTCCGGAGGATACGTTCGAGTATCGATCTGAGGGCAGTATCGTGTGATCGTCTTATCAGGCAAGCAACCCCCTTGAACATATTCGATACAATCCCACTCTCTTGCTCTTGCTCTCACTTATTGCATTTGGACAAAACGTTTCAACTTTTGCATGTTCCGGTAGTTGAACCCATTCCTCTGCATGACTTGTCATTGTCACAGTAAATAGCTCACTACTAGAAAAAGGACTGTTAGTGGCGCACCTATTTTTGCCATTAATGGCGCACTATAGGTGCACCACTATTACCATGCCACTAGTAACAAATACTAATGGCGCACCTCTGGTGCGCCATTAGTATTGTAGGTAATAGTGGCGCACCTTGTAGTGCGCCATTACTATTGCTACAGGTGCGCCACTGGTATCTTTTTTTGAATTTTTTTGATTTTTTTGAATTTTGAAGGCGGGAAAATAGTAGTGGCGCACCGTCTAACCCCCACTGTGCGCCATTGCTATTTTTGAATTTTGAATTTGGATCTGGATCTGGCTCATTTTTTTGGCTTGTTTTTTTGCTCGTTTTTTTTGCTTGAATTTTTTTCAAATTTCGTTCTCGACCTGGATCTGGTACGTTCTTTGTGCCGAGGGAGCTCCACATGTGGCCGGAAGTAGAGGAGGAGGGAGGAGTGACCGTGAGGAGGAGAGGAGGGAGGAGAGACCGTGAGGATCAGGAGAGGAGGGAGGAGGAGGTCGCCGGAGAGGAGGAGGAGGACCATGAGCAGGAGAGGAAGGAGGAGCACCATGAGGAGGAGAGGAGGGAGGAGGAGGTCGCCGGAGGAGGAGCACCGTGAGGAGGAGAGGAGGGAGGAGGAGGAGGACCGTTAGCACGAGAGGAAGAAGGAGCATCGTGAGGAGGAGAGGAGGGAGGAGGAGGTCGCCGGAGGAGGAGCACCGTGAGGAGGAGGTCACTGGAGGAGGAGCACCGTGAGGAGGAGGAGGTCGCCGGATAGTTGGAGATGGAGTGGAGGAGAGGAGGAGATGGAGTGGAGGAGAGAAGGAGAAGAATGAAGGGGTAAGTGGCTGGCCGGCCCTTTTAAACTTCTGTCCCAACTTAGCAGTGGCGCACCATGCACTGGTGCGCCATTGCTATTTTTTTGAATTGTGAAGGCGGGAAAATAGTAGTGGCGCATTATTCATAAGGTGCGCCATTGCTAACTTGATTTTTATTTTTGTATTTTTTTGAATTTTGAAGGCGGGAAAATAGCAGTGGCGCACCATGCACTAGTGCGCCATTGCTAATTTATTTATTTTTTGCATTTTTTCGATTTTTTTTGCCTCTGGATCTTAAAAGCATCATAACTTTTTTCTGTTAGGTTTTTGAGGATTCTAGAAAATTGAAAATGGGCGTAGTCGGTTGAATTCGGATGTAACTTTTTGAGTAGATGATTTTTCATATAAAAATCTTTTTCATCGGAGGTCGTATGCAAAAGTTACGACCATTTTACCGAAACACTGTGGCCTTTTGCAAAAAAATTCAAAATTCATGTTTGTTAATTTTCCTAACAACTAGAACACATAACACATGGGCATCTATTTTTAGAATTATTTTTGAATCTTTTATCATTTTTTTTATTTTTAAAAAACCTAAAAGGCGATCTACGCGGGGGGGGGGGGTGTTGTGTGTGTTTGTGTGTGTGAGACGTTAGTAATAGCGCACCCTCCCTGGTGCGCCATTGCTAACCCTAGCAATGGCGCACCAGGGAGGGTGCGCCATTACTAACCTCACACACACACGCAGGCACACCCCCACCAAACATAGCAATGGCGCACCACACCTAGGTGCGCCACTACTATGTCTGGTGGGGGGGATGGACCAAAAAAATAGCAATGGCGCACTGCTCATGTGGTGCGCCATTAGTAAAAAAATAGCAATGGCGCACCTGATTCTGGTGCACCACTGCTATATAGTTGTGGCGCACCACCATCATGGTGCGCCACTGGTAGAGATATTGGGGATAAGCCTTTTTCTAGTAGTGGTTGAACCATGCAACCTAGGTAGATGCTTGATCTATGTTGTGCCTTTAACCTGCTATGCTTAGAGTTGTGTCAGATCTGATTCATCTGGGTGATGAAACGGAGTGAACTGAACTTGTTTTGATGATGAAACTTAAGTTGTGAACACGATTTGGTAAAGGTAGCAATGAGAGGCCGTGTAGGAGTACATGGCGGGTTGTCTCATTGGGACCGTCCTTAAGAACTGAGTCCTGTGTATGTTGTCCAAGACTAGCTACTACCGCACATTGGGATCCTTAATTGACTCTCTCGACTTATTAACCGACTTGGTCTCTGTCTAGGAGTTGCAACTAGTTTCTGGTGTTTGTAAGATATGCTAGTAGTCTACCGAGTGGCACCCCGTACAGGTGGGCTTGGGACAGACTAGGCATTGTGGCTCGGTGTACCAAGTGTAGGACCATCCGTCGAGGTGGGCTTGGGAACCCTGTACACATCGTTTGGGGTCATTGGGGAAACCTTGGTCAGACTTCCTTGCGGGTTCAGTCTCAAATAGGCGATAAACCTGAACTAGAGTCTTGTGAGGTTAGTCAGGTCGTGGCCGACTCCCTCTTCGGGCTTCCGCTTGAAGGTTGTCGAGGTGCCTTTTTACGAGCACATGGCGGTAAGTGGCGAGAGCATGTGTGACGAAGTACATCCCTGCAGCGTAATCAATCTATTCGAATAGCCGCGTCCACGGATATGGACTACTTGGATACTTATATGGTTCATAGACAATTTAAAAGGATACTCATAAAAGCTTCAAGACAAGTGTGAGTACCGTGGATGGCACTCTCGTAGGAAGACGGGAGCGGATCCATGGTGTCTGGTTCTTGTGGAGGGCCTTGTAGATAGTCAGGCTTCCTCAGCCTTCTTCTTTTCTATATGTCTATACCCAGACATGTTAATCTTCCGCTTGTTGTTTGTATGTTTTGTGTGTTGGGTCATGTGACCCCTTCTTGTAATAGCACACTATGTTGGCTCTTATGAGCCTCCTTAATAAATGTTGTGTTGTTGTATGGTTATGTTGTGATGCCATAGTTGTATCTATACATATCGAGCATGTCGTGCGTACGTGTGACGTGCAACGATATGTATGGGATCCGACACCTAGTCATGTGCCTTTGGTAGTACTCTTTACGGGAAACTGCCTCTTTGTGCTTCCACCGAGCCTTGGTAGCTTGCTACTGCTCCGGACACATTGATTGACCGGCATGTATCCTTCTTTATTGCTGTGTCTGTCCCTTCGGAGAAATGTCTCGCAGTGTAATGGAGTCCCTGTAGCTTGCTACGACTCGTCTACACACGCTAGAGGCCGACACCTGCATTGCTGGGTTACGTATGCTTGTTTCCGTACGGATGTGCCACTTGGGTTCTATGACTAGTCATGTCGGCCCCGGTTCTCTGTCGTTTGATTGCCAGTGACATGTTCACATACGTGAGCCAAAAGACGCAAATGATCCCGACTAAGGTAAGGCTGTAGCCGTGGAGTTTACCGTGCGTGAGGCCACATAGTTATGTGATATGTTACAGTCTGGATTCATATGACTTAGGATCGGGGTCCGGACAACTCGGCCACTCCGCGTGTCGTCACTTAGCTGGACGCTCCTTCGTCACTCGGCTGCTCCGCGCACCGTCACTCAGTTGGACGCTTCTTCGTCACTCGGCCGCTCCACGCGCCGTCACTCGGCAAGACGCTCCTTTGTCACTTGGCCGCTCCGCATGACGTCACTCAGCTGGACGCTTCTTCGTCACTCGGCCGCTCCATGCACCATCACTCAGCTGGACGCTTCTTCGTCAGTCGATCGCTATGTGCGCCGTCACTCAGCTGGACGCTCCTTCATCACTCGGCGAGATGCTCCTTCGTCACTCGACAGCTCCGCGCGCCGTCACTCCGTGTGGCACGTCTTCATCACTCAGTAGCTCGCGTGCCGTCAGACAGCTAAGTCATTTTTCACACGTTGCATTTAATTAAATAATTATTTATGCATTACCGAGTGTCAAGTAAGTCGCATATGACGTTTACTCGGAGGCCATGCCACCGAGTGTACCTCTACGCTCGGTTCTTTACCTTCAAGTCGGATCCTTCACCCTTACACTCTTGTTGGTTTTGGACCAACAAGCAACTAGCACACCCAACGGGTCTATGGGTGTAATTTACACGAATCATTTCAACAAACATTAAATTACTTCAAGAATTTTGTATGTTAGCTTGTGTTATTTTTCATACACAGGTTACTTGGACGCCTTCGTGCGCCATTCTTGACGACATGATGGATTCGGCCGCCCCGCACGCAGTCACTTGGCCAGACACTTCCGCGACAACATTCTTGACTCGGCTACCCCACGCGCCGTTACTTGAACGCCCCGTGCATCGCCACTCAGTGAGACATATCTACCTCACTCCGATGCCCCGCGCCTCGCCACTGTGCTGGATTAGTTTACATCGCTTGGCTGCCCCGCGCCTCACCACTCAGCCAAACACATCTACTTCACTCGGATGCCCCGCGCATTGCCACTCCGTGCGACACATGTTCATCACCCGTCCGCCCCGCGCGTCACCAGTCGGTAAGACAGACCATCATCACTTGATCGCTCCATGCACCGTCACTCAACTGGACGTACCATCATCACTCTGTTGCTCCGCACACCATCACTCAACTAGACGCTCTTTCGTCACTCGGTCGCTCCGCACGCCATCACTCAACCGGACGCTCCTTCATCACTTGGCCGCTCCTGCGCCATCAAACAGCTAAGTCATTCTTCATGCGCTGCATTCAATTAAATAGTTGTTTCCGCATCACCGAGTGTCGAGGAAGTCGCACATGAAGTTCACTCGGAGGCCATGCCACCGAGTATGCCTCTACGCTTGGTTGTTTATTTTTATGTGGGAACACTTCACTTCCGCTTCATTTGGGTCCAGTACTCAAACGAGTTCAGTCGGATCCTTCACTTGCACAAGTACAGTCAGATCCTGCACTCTGTTAGACCCTTGCTGGTCCCGAACCAACAAGCACCTGGCACACCCAGCGGATGTCTATGGGTGTTATTTACACAAATTATTTCAGCAAAAGATCAAATTACTTTAATAAATTTTTATGTTGGCTTGGGCTATTTTTCATACACAGGTTACGAGATCACTCGACACATCTGTGCGCCATCTTCGTCGCTACTCAGGCTCAGTCGCCACAACGGTCGTTCATGTGTTTCCACTTGTTCGGACACCTCCTCGAAGACATGCTGGTCTCACCGTCTCGCACGTCGTCACTTGTTCGGATGCCTCCGCGACGACATGCTCGACTCGATCGCCCCGCGCGTCGTCAAGTGTTTGAACGCCCCCTCGATGATGTACTGGACACGGCGGCCCGCGTACCGTCACTGTGTCAGACGCCTCCTCAATATACAACACTTGGCCGCCCCACGCGTCGCCACTCGGCCGGACTCGTCTACATCACTTGGATGCCCCGCGCGTCGCCACTCGGCCGGACTTGTCTACATCACTTGGATGCCCCGCGCATCGCCACTCCGTGTGGCACGTCTACATCACTTGGATGCCCTGCGCATCGCCACTCCGTGGGCACGTCTTCATCACTCGATCGCCCCGTGCGCCATCGCTTGTCTTAGTGAACCTGACTTTGCCTAATTCCAAAACTATTCCAAGTGCGGACATCCTCCACACTCGGGGGCTTAGCTGCGATTCCGTATCGCCTAAGCCAAAAATTACTCCGAGTGCGGACATCCCCCACTCCCGGGGGCTTAGCTACGATTCCGTATAGCCTAAGTCAAAAACTACTCCGAGTGCAAACATCATTCACACTCGAGGGCTTAGCTGCAATTCCATATCGCCTAAGTCAAAAATTACTCCGAGTGCGGACATCCTCCACACTCGGGGGGCTTAGCTGCGTTTCCATATCGCCTAAGTCAAAAACTACTCCGAGTGCGGACATCCTCCACACTCGAGGTCTTAGTTGCAATTTTGTATCGCCTAAGTCAAAACTACTCCGAGTGCGGACATCCTCAACACTCGGGGGTTACCTGCGATTCCGTATCACCTAAGTCAAAAACTCCTCCGAGCGCGGACATCCTCCACACTCGGGGGCTTAGCTGCGATTCCGTATCGCCTAAGTCAAAAACTACTCTGAGTGCGGACATCCTCCACTCTCATGGGCTTATCTGTGATTCCGTATCGCCTAAGTCAAAAACTACTCTGAGTGCGGACATCCTCCACTCTCGTGGGCTTATCTGTGATTCCGTATCGCCTAAGTCTAAAACTACTCCGAGTGCGGACATCCTCCACACTCGGGGTCTTAGATGTGATTCCGTATCGCCTAAATCAATAACTACTACGAGTGAGGACATGATCCACACTCGAAGGCTTAGCTGCGAACCTAATTCGCCTAAGTTAGAAACTACTCCGAGTGAGGACAAAATCCACACTTGGGGACTTAGCCTTGATCCAGAAATCATATAAGGCAGACTCAATAAGCATTCAGCATGCCAACCACACGAAGATTTACCCGACTGTCCCAGTTCCAGGTTATATCTATTTACTATGCCCAACGCACAAGAGTCAGTCCGACTGATTAAGCTCTAGATTGCAACAATTTACTACGCCAAGCACATCAGAGTTCACCTGTTTAGTTCAGTTCCGCACTGGAAGACATAAACCCTCTACCCGACTCATCTAGTCTGACAGAGGCTCGGGGACTACACCAAGTGGGTGCACTCAACGTGCCCCCACTAGAAGAGAAATAAAAGAAAGATTCTGCTCAGTCAGGTTCGACAACAACATTCAAGTTTAACAAACTCTGTAGACTCCAACCGACCGCCACCAATCAGTTAAAGTCTCAGGGGCTACTGCCAGAGATACACAAAATAGGTAGGCACATGAAGGGTCGAAGTTTCGTAAAGCATGGGGTCCCCACATCATGTGGGTCCAGATAAATCTCATACAGACAAATTATCCACTCAGACATATCATCGTACCGTCCACTCGGAAGACAATCAATCACTCGGTCGTATGGCTCAGTCAGATATGTGAAGACCGACAGTCGACAAGGCAGTCAAAGCATCATCTGCCGTCACGGCATAAATGCCCCACTTTGTAACATAGGAGGTGAAGGGATGGCGCACTCTATATAAGCCACCCGCACCACTAGACTAAGGGGGTCCCTTCTTTTATCTCTCTCTACTAGTATTAGCATTTAGCTCAGGCATGGAGATCTATTCTCCCTTCTCTCATACATTGTAATCTTCGGATTCATACTCAGATAAAACAAAGCCTCTACGGAACACGAGACATAGGGTTGTTATCTCCACCGTGAGAGGCCCGGACTCGCTAAAACTACCGTGTCACCCATTTGCATATCGATGGATCATGCTCCGTTATCCTACCCCTTTCTAATGTCAGAATCGTTCCCACGACAGACATCCTCCACAGCCTCAGCATTCTGCGAAGTTCGAAGTCCGGCCTGGAGGTTCCCCTTTCTCTTTTCTTGACTCGTATTTTTCCCTTTTATTAACATTTTGATGTGTTTTTTCAATTCAACCAATATAATCTAATCTAATTAAGAAAACGCCTGATGTTTCATCATTTTCCTTCAAATTTTGGAAAACATATGATTCTTTTTTAAGTGTTCTTTAAGTTTTGAATGAGGTAAATACCGATAAGTTGGTGAAACTGTAAAAATGTAAGTATATGTCTCAGCAGACATACCAATGCAAATTAGTACATTCGATTGACCTATGGTGAAGGTAGTAAATGATGATAGAGTTTTTTTTTATTGTGAAATATTCCCTCTATATACTTTTTGTGCCCCCTCCACTTTTTTCCAGGCTTTTGACTGGCATTGGCAGTGTTAGGCCTTAATATTCAACAAACTTAAGAAATGATTACTACATTTGTGATTAGCTATAGTTTAATATTTCCCAAAGAATAATTAAGACAAATAACTATTTTTTAGCAGGATAAATAACTAAATATGAAGACAGGGCTGATCGCATTATACATATGAAATATAGCAATCTCCTGATGCTCGCACTTTTGGTTTGCACTAAATAATAAGCTTGGGTAATAAAATATCACACAATATATATATCGATGTTTGGTCATAATGAACTATTTTCACGAGATGATGATGCATGTTTGCAATACTTCGGCATGGTAGTAGACCATATTCATCCTACCATATCATGTTAGCATAGTTAAGTCCGTTTATATTTTGAGGATAGTTTGCAATGTAAGTATGTAACATTTTTTTACTTCATTATATGACTTCCTTGTAACAAAAAATGAAGAATGCTGTGCTCCTTTGATTCCAGTATACTTTGTAAAGAACATACTCGCATTTTACTTTTGGTGAACTATTTGAAAATAATAGAAGTACATGAGCATACCTCTTCAATTCTTTCGTTTACGTATTTCATCTGAAGCTTACCGACGGGCTAAAAATCTAGCTCGATTTAAAATTCTCCTTGTACTCTTGCAAAGACCTGAAGTTTACTTTCAGTAGTTAAGGTCTTGAATAACAGTTGGGATTGTGTTCGTGAATCCATCATGTTGTTCTAGCAAGGTAGATGCAAATATGCTGCCTAAACGTCTTTGTGCTACCTCATTAAAAATCATAAACGTTGTGTTGACATCTCATCACTTACCTTGAGTTTAAGTATGTAGCTAATATGATGGAGAGTATGCTCACCGTAGATCCACATTTTTTAGCCACTTCGTTACATGAAATATGGATCCGCATGGAACACTCTTTTACCAAAATTTACTCTACTCTCTAAGGTATCTCCATCAATAACTTTCAAGTAGTAGCCCGAAAAAATCTAAAATTCTTTCCTCAACTTTCTTATATGATATTTAGCTTTCGTCTATGGTCAAAAAATTCACACTAATTTTTGGCTAACTTGTTGAATAGTTTGTTCCCAATAGAAGCATGGATCGTATTGACCAACACACAAAGGGAATATTAGCAAACCTTGAATGGTCAAAAGCAATAAAAAAGTAAACTATGTTTTTATGTAATAATTGTACATACTTATCTGTTAAAATCATATCAGTGCTAATAAGTTCATTGGTTGATAGGTTGACTATGTCCCCAGAGCCCTAAACTCAGAGCTTATTTTTTCTTGTTCCAATGCTTATAGCCAATGAACAATAGTGTAGGTGCCAAATTGTTTGAGGCCCTAAAAAAGGAGCTTGACATGTTAATCATTAAAGTAACTACTATAATAGGTAAACAAATTATAAGCATATTTAGTTTTTGTTTTCCAAGGTAACCATGAAAACGGAAGTATTAGCTCGAGGGAAATATAAGTTTGTCAAGGATACAGACATATTATAGTTTTATTATTTTAGCATTCACATATAGCGATTGTTTAGGCTATCTTTGTTCAATCTCTCTAGATGAGCACTTTCTCAAATATAATTAAAGTATCATTGATCAATGGTCAATGGCCAGTTCATCAATGTGATATAAAATGAAATAGAAACTTCAATATCTAAAGTAAGTAATGTAGCAAAGAACCTACATGTATGTATGTACTAAGCATGGTGATAGTTTCATGGCTATGTTAGTTAATCTGCAATGTACATATTGGAGTTTTTCTATTTTAGAAAAAATTATTGATCAAGTATTATTTATAAATTAAGTCACTCATCAATCTGGCATACTGTGAATCATGCAAAGGGCTTGATTTCGTGCATAAGATGATACTTGTTGGAGGTGTTGTTGTCGCTGGACAGAGTTAATACTGTAGGTTGTGACGTATCTGGCTGGAGTTGTCGGACAATCCTCAATATTACGTACAATGTTCTACAAGCACAATATTGGTAAGTGGAAGTAAAAGTAAGTGGCTTGCCTCTTGCTAACATGTAAATTCTTCTCTGGTTACTTTCACAACTTTAAATCATGTATCCATTTTGGTATGGCTTATTCACTAGGATAAAATATTAGGTGTAACATCTCGCTGTAAAGAACTTCACAAGTGTACAAAGAACTATGCAATGGTAGGTAGTTGGCGTATATAGCAAGTTGGCTGAGAGTAACCACAATTATTTTTTAAGCAGTGCAGCCAACTAAACAATGCTTAGCTTTGGGAGTTATCTTGAGCATTCTCCATTGTCTTTGTCATCACCATGCTATCCCTTTCGCTTAACTTGGTCTGATGCAAAATCAAGCAAGAAAATAAATTAAGGTTATTTGGTGCAGCTTAAAATTTTCTTTCTTTCTATGTAATAGAGAATACCAAATAGCACAAATTTAGGTTTAGGACCTAGGAAACAGACAACAATGAAGTAGTAACTGGCTATATTTTCATATCAGCACAAAAAGTTAAGTACAGTTTGAACAACACTGTTCTAGAATTCATTTGGTTCTGCATTTTATTGTATAAATGGACAAAGCAGTCGTATAACTTGGAAGATATAGGGAAACTGTGGATTGCACAAAGAACCGAAACCAAGCAAGTGATGCAGAGGAAAATCTGAAGTAACCAAGATTGATTTGAGTAAATTTAGACTACTGGTGTCTTGGACGGGGATAAATTAATAAGGTACATTGGTGTAGAGCTATTAATATTTATGGTATGTGCTTTAATAGTTGGATGTTTTGTTTTTTGTTGGATTTTCTGGTATGTCTATTTTACTCAGTTAGCTTGGCATGTACTTCTAATATACATTGCCCGTAGTTACAAAAACTCTATGGCTTTGTCATCGCGGAGCAGGCGCAGAATCTAGCTAGACTCACGACCAGCCATCGACTTGTGCAGGTCACAGACATCAATGAATTCCCGTTTAACGTTTTTTGTAAATTTTGTTCTTATAGGTTATTCTTGTAAGCTTGTAGTTGGTTAATACCTAATATATAACTTATGGGATATGTGAGTATGAATGTTGACTAAAAAATAACTATTTGAAAGTCTGATTAATAAATACTCACATGATCAGTTGAAATGAACTTTTCGGGCATAAAACTATACGAACTATTTGTGAGTCTGACTAATAAATACGTACATTAGTCAATTAAACTTTTTGGGCACAAAATAATATGGACTGAGATGTCTATTGATACTCTAATATAGTAACAAATCAATAGTTTCATGTCTGATGAATATGCATATTCAGCTTTCATGTACCATCGTGATAGAAAAGAAGCATGATTCTCCATTGTCGATACAACTTTTTACTGTGAAGTGAAAAATGAGCTTAGACTTGTTAGTTGGACATATTTTGGCAATGCACATATTAACTTATATAGAGAACAAAGCAATTTCAAGAAGCAAATAAACAAAGGGGGGTGGCTGTAACCAGTAGTATAAGTACTAGTTTTTGATGCATGGGATGGTAAGAGCATGAGGAAGACCCCCTCTAGCCACCGCCGCCCCTAGTCACCGCCGCCGGCCACTCCGGCCGCGGTGGCCATCCCTCAGCTGCGCCGTGGTCCACTTCGGACACGGCAGCCACCGGCCATCCCCCCGCAGTGCCGTGGTCCACTCCGGACACGGCGGCCACCAAAATTTATTCTCTCCGTCTGCTGAAGATCGCAGTTTCATGGCTCTCTTAGATCTGAACTTTGCCAGGGGACGTGCTTTTGAGCGATACATCAAGAATCAGTGTGGTGTTTCAATCAACCCCTCTGCTGTTCTTGGAGCGGATAAGTTCTTCTTGGTGGTAAAGTTCTCTCGATCTAAACTCACTCTGAATCAGGACTCGGTTGGCCTCATCTTGCAAGCTTTTTTCGGTGGTACAGCGTCTGATTTCAAGGTCTCCCATATTGAAGGTTGGCATTTTAAATTCTGTGTTTCCTCATGTGTTGTGTGTTTTGAGATCATCCGTGGTGGTAACATCTCGGTTCATTTGCTTTCCATGGAATTCCTTCTTTGGGGTGCGGGAGACCCCGATCTTCGGAATGCTTATTTGGATTATCATCGTTCTGCCAATCAAGAGTGGACAGTGGTTAATCGCTCCATCAATCGTCGATCATATGCTCAAGCTGTCCAAGAACCCCGTTTTTTTGTTTCACGAATTAAACGGCTTAATTCCGGTCGAAATTCAATTCCTGCAGCCTTAACTTCGCCGAATAATGTCCCTTTAAGGAGGGCGGGATCGACGCCTATTCAAAATTCCAGACCCGTTCAAACTTCTGAGCCAACCCAACTCACCATGCGTCAGTCCCAGGCCCATGACTTCTGCGTCCGCTGCCTGGCCTTTGGACATCTCAGGCCCGCTTGCACTAATCGCATCCTATGTCGAGCCTACAATAGGCTAGGCCACATTGCGTCGTCCTGTTTCTTCTCTAATTCGGGGATTAACGCTCCGGCTTGTAGTGTTAGAAACCCCCCCAGACAAATTTGGCAGCAAACCTCAATCAGCGCGCCTTCCCAAGGTTGGAGACAACAAATGTTACCAGGACCCCACCCATCAGTGTCCAAGCCTCTGTCCCTCCGCCGAGAGTGATTCAGCCCCTTACCTATGTTGCAACCACTCCCCTACTTGCCCTCGTCTCCAACAACGCAAACTCCATTGCAGACCCCATGGCCTCCTTCCCCTTTCATCCTGCGCCCTTCATTCCGGAGGTTTCTCAGTGATAGACGCGGCTGATCGGTCGGCTCGCGTACGTGTGGTTTGCGGAGACTTTTCTGTGGCAAATGAAGACCTGGTGATCGTCTCTATCCTTCCGATGCCTGTTGGTGAGGTCCCTTTTGCTAATTTTAGAGAAGTTTTGGGGGATTTTCTCACTCAGATTAAGCGGGTTGATTTCAAATCAATCACCCCCTGTCCCTTTGGGCAAGCTTTTTGTTCGCTTCAATAGTGTGGCCGAGAGAGATCTGCTGGTTGACAGAGGTCCACACAGGCATGATGATATTCATTATGTCCTCCAAAAGCACAATCAAGGCCTTAACTGGAAAAAGTTTCACCTAGACAGAGAAGTGTGGATACAGTTAGTAGGATTTCCAACAGATCTTAGATGTATTCACGAGTTAGCCAATTCAGTGAGAAGCTTTGGGAAGATGTCTTTGTGGGACAGAGTTAAATCTTCTGATGCAGCAGTTTTAATTAAGGTTTATGTTGATGCTCTTAAAGATATTCCTGCCAGCATTGTGGTTTCTTCAGATAAAAAAGCAGGGGAGTCATGGACTTGTCCTGTTGTTATTATTCATGAAAACCCTATTGGTGAAGGCCCACCAGAGGAGGATCCTATTCCAGTAGATGGAAATCCGCACCCCAGACCAGATGAAGAGCATTATCATCCTAATCAGAATTTGATTATTGGTCCTTTTCTAGATGTCCATAATGCTAACCAAGATGAAGGGGATCAACACCATAATCACAATCACAATGTAGCTCAGAATGACATGGAAGAAGATGAACCTGGTTGGGGTCATTGGGCGATGCCTGTTGAAGAATAGATGATTGATCAAGAACTACATGAAGGGAATTTCTTGAGCTTAATGATCTTCTTGCTCCAGTCCTCGAGGAGAATGTTTTGCAGGAACCTGGGCAGTTGAATGATGAGAGTGGATTGACTTTATCATTGGCCATTCCTGCACTATCTGCGAGCACTACTGAATCTATCAATAATGGACCGCATTTTATTGACCGTGCGCATATTTTGGCCCCTTTGGACCTGAATTTCCCACCACGTGATCTTAATTTGGCACTAGAAATACCTCCAGCTCAGGAAGCTAATAATATTGCATTTGCTGCTGAATTGGTGGCCCCTGAAGCTGTTATTGTCCAGCCAATGATGGATACCCATGCTTCTGCTGAACAACATATTGATACTTCAATGGCTGCAACAGAGCATGTTGCAATCTTAGCAGACTTTGATGCACCTGTCAACTCTTCTATTCCAGTCCCACTTGCCTTTCAGACTGATACAATGCCTGTTCAGATGGATTTCTCCCCAGTTAATGCTGGTACCCAGATTGCAGCCGTTATTTCTGCTCCCCCGAAATCAGATGCTTTACATTCTGGTTTGATGAATCATGGTATTTCACATTCTAATGCGCCAGAAGGACCTACTGATATTTAGACTGACAATCCAATGGAACAGTAGGCGGTACTCTCCTTAAATAATCCCAATACGATGCATGAGCTCACAATTCCTATGACTTCTTCTGATGTGATACCTGAGGAGCAAGGTACCACTCCTCTTGCACCTCCAGGTTTCCCTCTTCCTATATACCATGAGAAGTAGCACAATATCACCGTGGGAGCTATGCATTTTTTGTCTGATATTGCAGACCCTGTTTTCCAAAGAATGTTGCCTGAGATGTCTGACGCACAAATTTTAGGTAAAGAGGGAGCATCTCTATGGAACAAGCATTTTGCGCCTTCCTCTGAAGTAGACAAAGTGGTACAGATACCTATTGAATGGACAATTTTTTTATCACTTGCTCTACTCTCACCTGATAGATTTGAATGGGCAAAATCTCTCCTCTCTTCCCAAATTTGGACATACATTCTGGAAGGTTCTGAAAGCAACCTCTTTAAACCCTTTGTCATTCCTGATAAATGTACATCTATTCAGGCACCTGCATGCAAGTTGCAGACTTTGGAAGCTGCAGAAGATGCCCCAAAGATGAGCTTCTCCACTCCTCAAGGAAAAGGGTCCTCATTGCCAGTTGATGTACAGCCCTCAAGTACATCAGCAGTGCATGCAAATAAGAAGAGGAAGGACCAATTACCCTTGGTAGAATCTGAGGTAAGGAGGAGTGAAAGATTACAGTTGATAAATAAAGGATATAAGAGGAATCTTTGCTTGGATAGAAATTGTATGCCCTATAATGTTGATCCACCTATTATTGCTAGCAAAGTGGTCAGGAATCTAAGCACCTCCTTTTGCAAGGTTCAAGAATTTAATGACCCTTCTGCAGTTGTGCAGAAGAAGACAAAGAAGCATAAGCCAATTCTAGAGCCCACCAGAAGGTCTTAGAGGAAAGGGACAGGATCAAAGCTGCATGAAGAGTAGATCTTGCTCAGCATCTTTCTTCTAGTTACAGTGATACTTTTGTCTGGATTGTAATAATGATGCACTTAGCAGTTCTGAACTTCCAGTATCAGTCTGATATGTCTGTAAGAATCTTAAAGTGCCTGGTTTGGTAGATGGTGCTAGACTCTTTATGCAGCTATTCTGGTTCCCATGAAGTTTTAAGGCAATATTTCTCATTATGCATAATAGAAATTGGAATATCCTAAATTGGAATGTGAGAGGGATTAATGATCAAGCTAAGTGGTTAGCTATTGCTAATAAGATTGCAGAAACCAATTGTGATATTATTTGCTTGCAAGAAACCAAGAAAGAATCTTTTGATAGCCAGTACATCAGAAATTTCTGTCCCAGGAGACTGAACAAATTTGTTTTCCTCCCTTCAGTGGGCGCTTCAGGGGGGCTTTATATTGGTTGGAACATCCATCTTTTTGTGGGAAACAATCTATTCCAAAATGATTATTCCATTTCAGTGCAGTTTTCATCCTCCCTATCCGGTGATACTTGGGTACTCACTAACATCTACGCTCCTTGCCAAGGAGAGGCCAAAGATGATTTCATTCAATGGTTCAAAAACATAGGTATGACAGATAGCACAAATTGGTTGGTGGTTGGTGATTTTAATTTCATGAGATACCCGGACAATAGGAATAGGGCAGGTGGTAATGTGCAAGACATGCTCTCCTTCAACGATGCCATCAATGCCCAGGCCCTAGTAGAAATTCCTCTCAAAGGGAGAAGCTTCACTTGGAGTAACATGCAGCAGGCTCCTTTATTGGAAAACCTGGATTGGACCTTCTCTTCTGAATCTTGGACTCTCCAATACCCAAACACTTTGGCCATCCCCTTGCAAAACCTATATCAGATCACTACCCGTATGTCATTAAAGTGGGAACTGTTATTCCAAAATCAACCATCTTCAGATTTGAAAATTATTGGCTCAATCATCATGATTTCAAAGATGCAGTCAGGCAGATTTGGAACCAGGAGGTTCAAGGCAAGGATAGTTCTCAAAGGCTCACTGCAAAATTTAAGAGGCTCAGAAAAGGGCTTAAAATTTGGCCTAAAAACAAATCCAATCTAGCCTCAGTCATCCAAAATACAAATGTTATGATTTTATTCCTTGATTCTTTGGAGGAGTTTAGGGATCTGGTGCCCCAGGAATGGGAATTTAGACAATTGCTCAAAGAACATCTGCTACATGTCCTCTCTGCTCAGCAAGCTTCCTGGAAACAAAGGGCTACTATTAGATGGATTACCAAGGGAGAAACCAACTCAAAGTTTCTCAAAGTTAAGGCCACCGTCAAATTCAGGAACAATCATATTGCTACACTAAAGTATGAACATGGGGTTGAACATTCTGAGCATCAAGCCAAAGCTGCTATTCTTTGGAGAGCTTTTAAGTAAAGGCTAGGGAATTATATGCCTACTTTTAACTTGCTAAACCTGGAATCCCTTATTGCAAAAACAGATGATCTTTTGTGGCTTGAAGACCCCTTTACTAAAGCTGAGATTGATGCAGTGGTAAAAGATCTTCCCCCAGATAAAGCTCATGGGCCAGATGGTTTCAATACCAACTTTGTAAAATCCTGCTGGGACATCATTGTTGCTGATTTTTATCAACTGATAGAGGACTTCTTTAAGGGTGAAGTGAATCTTCAATGCATAAATTCCTCTTTTATCACCCTGATTCCCAAGAAGGATGCTCCAGTGGAGGCTAGTGATTTCAGACCTATTTCACTCCTTAATTGCTCCATCAAGATCATTACAAAATTGCTGGCTAACAGGTTACACAAAGTTATTTTGAACCTTGTTCACAAGAATCAATATGGATTTCTCAAAGATAGATCTATCCAAGATTGTTTGGCTTGGGCATATGAATACTTGCACCAATGTAATCAATCAAAAAGAGAAGTCATTATCCTCAAATTAGATTTTGAAAAGGCCTTTGACATGATAGAGCATCAAACACTGAAAGATATTATGGTGGCAAGAGGTTTTGGTCCTAGATGGATGAAATGGATGGATATGATCTTTTGTTCTGGTACATCTTGTGTACTCCTTAATGGCATATCAGGAAAGCAATTTTGGTGCAAGAAAGGAGTGAGGCAGGGAGACCCACTCTTTCCTTTGATCTTTGTTCTAGCTGTGGATATATTGCAATCAATCTTCAATGAGGCTACGAAACACCATTTGATCTCCCCTCCTTTGGACAACAGCAAAGATTTCCCTATGATACAATATGCTGATGATACAGTTGTTATAATGCCAGCTTGCCCAGCCCAACTACATCAAGTTCAAAACCTGCTGTTACACTTCTCTGCTTTCACTGGCCTCGGGATAAATTTTGCTAAATCTTCTATCATCCCTATTAATGTGGAGCAATCAAAATTGGGTCAGCTGGCTGCAATTCTGGGCTGCAATATTGGAACTTTTCCTTTCACATATCTGGGTCTGCCTCTAGGCATTAATAAGCCTAAAGTTGAAGATTTTTTCCCTATGATGAAGAGAATTGAAAGGAGGTTAACAGGTTGCTACACCTTACTGTCAACAGGAGAAAAATTGACTCTAGTTAAAAGTGTGTTCTCCAGTCTGCCCACTTTCTTCATGTGCTCTCTTGAACTACCCATCACTGTTGTGGATCAAGTTAATTCTTACATTAGGCAATGCTTCTGGAGAAAGTATGGTCAAGAGGGTACAGGTCCTACTCTCATTGCTTGGAATTCTGTTTGCAAACCCAAGGAGCAGGGTGGATTAGGAGTGTTGAATGTCTCTACTCATAATAAAGCCCTTCTTCTGAAACACCTTCATAAGTTCATGAATAAGCGAGACCTTCCTTGGGTTAACTTGATTTGGGATTCTTATTATGGCAACAATGCACCCACTGACAGACCTGTGGGATCTTTCTGGTGGAAATCCATCATCAAACTGCTTCCTACCTTCAAAGATATGGCAATTTGCACAGTAGGTCAAGGATCATCAACTTTGTTCTGGCTTGATAGATGGGCTCAGATTGCACTCAAACAACAGTTTCCACATCTATTCTCCTTTGTTGTCAATAAATTGCTCTCTGTAAAAGAAGCTGCAGACTGTGTTTCATTCCAAGAATTATTTCACAGACCATTGTCAAACCAAGCCTTTGCACAGTTTCTACAAGCTGGAACTTGCCTGGAACAAATAAACCTCAACAACAATGTCGATCAATGGAAATATATCTGGAATTCTTCCTCCTTTTCGCCATCCAGAGCGTACAACATACTTATGCAAGGGGAAAAGGCTCACCCTATTTTTAAGAAGATCTGGTCTGCCGCTGTTATGTTGAGATATAAAATATTTTCCTGGCTCTTGCTTCATGATAGGGTCAACACAAGAGGTCTGCTGTGCAGGAAATCATTCCATCTCCCTTCCTATGCTTGTGAACTTTGCAATGATCAGGTGGAGGAAACTGCATTGCACTTATTCTGGGACTGCCCGTTTGCGCTGAGATGCTGGGACATGATTATTCCACACAAACAGAGAGACACAAGTGTACTTTATGAAATTTTGATGGCTCTGGATGTATTACCAAAGGAAATAGGCCTAAACTTTATCATTATGGCATGCCGACAGATCTGGATGCAAAGAAATGACAAGATCTTTAGACATATTACTCCAAGTATCATGTCATGAAAAGTACTCCTCAAGAAAGACCTTGTTCTGCTGTAGCATAAGATCAAGTTCAAACACAAGCAAGCTTATATAGAATGGATTGAATCCCACTTCTAGAACTATGATGCTTCCCATGATGTACCCCAAAAGAGGCATTGGTTAGCTTAGAGCTTGTTCTTTCCCTTTTTTCTTTCTTGTTGTACATATATACTGATTAATGAAAATTTACCGTAGAACAATTGTTCTACGGTTGCTGCCTCAAAAAAAACAAAGGGGTACATGCAAAGGACGGGTTTTATATCTCGACATTGCATATCAACTTCCAGGTATATTATGAGACAGATATAGTATTTAATAAAGAACAAAACAATTCCTGAAAAAAAACTTGATGTGCTAGTGAACAGTCACCTGGGAGGTGCTAGCACAACATCAATTCCAACGGAGATGATGAACGCGCTAGGGCACGCCAGTTCTTGTTTATTGATCCGTCCAGTATGACACCTATGTCGAGTAGCCATCTGTGCTCGTGACGGGAGAGAGATCGGCGTTCAGCCCCTGGTGGAGGTTGTGTAGTTCATGGTGTACATCTGCATCCTTGTCGTTGATATGTGGATGGAACTTCAAAATCCAAGACATCATGGAGCGGTGGAGGATAACGACGCTAGGGTTCTCTCGAGGAGTTTTGATGCATTGGTGGAGAAGGAAAGCCCGAGAGAATATTTAAGGAGATATTTCTGTTTTCTTGAGGGAATCAAGGAGATATTTTTGGAAGAGAATTTCCTATCTTGTTTTAGTTGGGATATAAAAATCTTTTTGGATCTTCATAGGTACGGACGTGGGCAGGCAAGAGTCGTTTTTAAAGATGGACGGGACGTGAGCGGGTTTGCTTTGTTTTAAAATCTTCATATCCACAGGACGTGAGCGAGCATGGAAGACATTAATGAAATTCATTGGCTGAGATCTAATTAATGATAATGGCCTATTAGATTGAACGGTTAGATAATTCTAATTATTGTGGAATTTCTAATTTATTTCTCTTTTTCATGGTTGTCAGGATCGGTTTTGTAGGATATTAATTTCCCAGTAATCGGTCCTTGTGCTCACTAGCCCCAGGATTACTCTTAACTGATGAGACACAATCTTGATACAGAAATTTCAAGCAAAATTACAGAATCTAAAGTACAAGGCCATCATGGTCTATGAGTACAACAAAAGGTTTTTAGTGGTTGGTGGCGAAAGCGGTTTAGGGTCATCAGCGTCTATGGGACTCCATTTCCCACATGAACAGCTGACATGGATAACTCCTATCTTCGCGTGGGTGCGATCTTCGATGCCTAGGTTCTGGGGGTTGCCGCCATTGCGCTCCTCTCCAAGCAAGAATCTGGCCAAGACAATAGCCAGGGAAAGCCAGTGAGTACGTTTGAATGTACTCGCAAACATAATGAAACAGGTATAACATAACAGTGGTATTCATGCATTGAAATAATCCACGATCACTTAACCAGTCACAAAATAAAATTCATGATGCACGCAAGCAGGTCATTCATATTAAACATGAATAAGTAATCAGAGAATAGAAATAAAATAGACCGATCGGGTGTCTCAAGCGACGCCTCGAAAGGATAATAATACAAAGCATGCCTCAGTCGGGCGTCTATGCGACACCACGTAAAGGGCTTATAAGAAAAAATAAATAATGTGCATGCCACAGTCGGGCGTCTGAGCGACGCCACATAAAGGGCTTATAAAGAAAATAATTAACAAGCATGCCACACTCGGGCATCTGAGCGACGCCAGATAAAGGGCTTATAAAGAAAATAAATACAATCATGCCACAATCAGGCGTCTAAGCTACGCCATATAAAGGGCTTATATGGAAAATAATAACATGAGTATCCAGGACGTAGAACCATCCTAGGGATACCCAATAATCCAACAATATAATTGGTTAGTCCACAATAATAACAATCATGATCATCATTCCTCACACATCATGATCAATATTCTGGTTTATAATTTTTCCTTCGAAGACCGACACTTGACCCATCCCAGACTGTAGTCCTTAACCGCGGACACGGCTATTCGAATAAATATTAGTTCTGCGGAGGGTGTACTCTTTACCCACGAGTAACACATTCCTTTAGTCCGTCGGGACTAATTCCGCTTACGGTCTTTGAAATGAAAACACACCTGACCTGCACACAACAGCTTAACTTACCGATGCCTGAAATCACCCACAACACTTGTTAAGCAAAATTATAAGTGTGGAGGCCATATCGACCTCGATAAGCATGGGATCACAAAATTTATAACGCATGCAAACTAGGGGAGCTACCCTCTCTGTCCCAACCAGAAACACTCATGCCCCTGGACCAAGTGACATGCTACTAGGGGCCACTGGTATCTTTCACTATGGCCTCTCTGTACGGTGTGTGCTAAGAAAGGGGTTGACAACTTACTGAACCATACCCTACTTCCAGCAGGGACAAGTGGTAGTACAAAACAAGTATGGGGGTTACTGGCGCAAGACTCGATCTATGGTCGACTCAGGAGGTTATGTATTCTCTGCATGATTAGCACAACAAACATATTTCACGACATTAGATAGAATCACCACTCATCATACCCCTTCATGCCTTGTTGACCATTCTCGCTCCAACGAGATGTCAGCACCAAGCTCGTGTCTACCCGAGATAGAGACTTCTACGGATTTCCTTCCGGTAGGCATGAAAGGCATATGAGGGTGAATACTGTCACAAGTATATCAATTCCAATAACAAGGAATTTTCATCATACATTTGTAAACATGATCACATCATTGCATGAATTAATGCACACTACAAGTCAACTCGATGTTGTAGTCACATCAAGCAACACACAACAAATATTATACCAGGGTTCAGAATGCTTGCCTTTAATGTGTAGGTAGTTAAGGTGCACTCCAAAACTTTTATCTTCACTCCAAATTCCTATTTAAAAATATTCTAATTAACACACAATTCAAAAACAGTACAAAATGTTGCCTTGGAAAATTTTCAAATAAATATGAAAATAAACTAGGTGAAATTTGAGAGTGGTGAGAAAAAGAATCAGTTCCATTGGCTTCTTATTTTAAAAGTTAAAGCCACTCAAAGTCTGGTCAAATCATGTTTTTAAATAAAACAGATAAAAGAAAATGATTAGGACGAAATACGCTTTCGGGGGAAAGAAGAAGTACTTCGGGGTTTACGCTTTCACTTAAGACATCTCCTACTCGTCTCTGTTGCTGACGAGTGGGGCCCCTCAGACAGGTTTGACTGTGGTCAAACCGGTCAGCTCCCTCCTTCAACCGAGGGGAGGAGAGGTCTCCGGTGACCATTACCGACGAACGGTAGCTTCTTGCGGGGTCCTAGGCATGGGAATGGGTCCACGGGATCCTTACGGTTCTCCCGGTGGTCGACAGAGGCACGAGGGTGGACAGGGCCGTCGATGGCATCGTCTCCGACGGACAGCGGCGTCGGGAAACGGAGGGAAATCACGCTCGATGGTCCCGGAACAAATTGGATGTGGGAAGAGCATCGCGGGAGCATGGTTAACTAACGGCGAAGCTACTGGCTTGGGGGTGGTGCTGGCTTGCTCGTATTTGACCGATCTGAGGTGACGGGTGGCTTGGCCGAAGACGGGGAAGATGGGCTCCTCCGGTCATCTGGCTGCCTAGGGGTTCGAATGGAGGTGTCTTGGGGCGGCTTGAGTGTCCTAGAGCTCGCGAGGGATCCTTTTTATAGTGCTGGAAGGTCGATTCTGCAGCCTCCGAAGATAAGAAAGGCGGCGACTATGGATAAGGGCGACGGCGAGCCGCCACTATGGTTGCAGGCGACGTGGCACTGGTCGACGCTATCCGACAAGCTCGTGGACGAGCTCGAGCTGTTCCAGAGGGCAGCTGGCGCATTGCTGTGGCTTGGGCGGCGCCGGCCATGGCAGAGGCCTGCTGTGGGGAATGGCTAGCCGCCAAGGGGGCTCTACGGCAACGTTGTGAGGAGGCAGGGATGACCGCAGTGTCTCTGCAACATTGGAGGGGTCAGGGGCGTGTCCTTCGAGCGGGCAGAGGCCAGGGTAGGTGGACGCGGCGACCCGGTTGCGTGGCTGCAATACGCTCGCTCTGGGCGCGCCCAGAGCACACACGACAAGTGTTTGACACAATGCCAGGGGCATATAGGAGGCTTAGATGGACCTGCAACTTAATAGTGTAGCTAGGTTTACCTCTATGGATCTATTGGACACGCTTGTTTGGTCTGGGGAGCTAGTCCACAATGCAAACATGGTTTCATGCCAATTCCGTGCATGCACACAAGGTACTCGACAGAATGTCATGGGAACCTAGGGGGTTACTCTGGCCACCAAAATTTCCAGGTTGAGGTCTCCTTGGATGCAGGAGATGATGGAAAGGTTAGTTTGGCAAAATCATAAACTTCCTAGTGCAATTATTTCAAAACTACCATTCTGGACAGAAACTACATGGGTCTAAATCATGAGCTTCCAGTATGGCAAATAAGTTGAGCTTCTGGACTTAAAGGTTTGGTAGGTGAGGGAGTCCTGGATTCGGGGCTCCTCAGATAGTTGACCTATTGCTTATGGGCCAGACTATATGGGCCACAAGGTGAGCACTGGATGACCAAGATCACCTACGCCGGGATGGAAGCTTCGAGGAGCTATGACGTACTCTCCAACCTATCAATCGTAGATAGGCATGTTTATCTCTTCGACATGTAACCGACCATATATAAACCCTAGGTACTCTCGGCATCTATATAAGCCAGAGGGGTTTAGGGTGTAGACACAGAACAACTCATCTAGGGTTAGCTATTCGATCTCGAGGTAGATCAACTCTGTAACCCCCCATATCATCAATACAACCAAGCAGGACGTAGGGTTTTACCTCCATAGGAGGGCCCGAACCTGGGTAAATTTGTCTCCCCTTCGTCTCCTGTTCCAATTGATTCTAGTCTCATAGTTCGGGACCCCCTACCCAAGATCCGCCAGTTTTGACACCGACATTGGTGCTTTCATTGAGAGTTCCTCTGTGAGCGCCAAAGGAATCGATGACTCACCTCGTCACGAGCAACGAGATCTGCATCCAGGGGACTCTTACCCCCGATCAGAATCTCACCGGCGATAACATCTTGTCACACGCCAACCCGACCATCCGTCATGGCCAGATCGGAAACTCCCCCCCCCCCATCAGAGGATCAAGTTCGGAACCTTAGAGTTTGTGGCTGATTCACAGGGAATGCTTGTTCTAATGGAACCTTCGACCCTTGAAGAGAAACCTGTAAATCCGGACGCCTTGACGCCGAAGATATCAGGTCCCATGGCTGGACGGAACACAGATCCGCTCTGGCGCGGCTCCGAAACCATCACGTCGCTCGATGAATCCACTCATCTTAGCGACACGCATCCTACCATCGCCTCGTTCTTAATGAGTTGTTCGATCGGATTGAAGCTATGCGTATATCGGATGACTAGGTTCCGGTCTATGATCGGCTCGGGATCAGACCTGATGACAGGGAGATTCATGTCCCTCCGGTCACCCACCTTGTCACCACTATCGAGTGTCCGACTGCGGATTCGACCCGACGGTCGGAGTTGAAAACAATCTATACCCCGGTCTCAGGTAACCGAGACTCCATCAACGAGCTAGAGGCCGGGAATCACTCTAAAGCCGGACCGTCACCGGCCCGGGATCTACCACACGATTCGGAATCTGTAATTCCGAACACTCAATGCGGCGTGGAGTCAAATTTTTCCCACCCACCGCCCAAGATGATCATCCCAGTATCGCACCAAAGCCCGTGTCTTCGAACTTTCGGGATATTAAGCACCTACAAGGAGAATCAGTCCATCACTTTTGGGCCAGACTCCTACTCGCTAGAAGCAGAGAAAAAGGTCTTTGTGACCAAGAGATGATGGCAACTTTCATTCGCAATTGCCATGATGAAGGGTTTCTCAATGCCCTGGCCCGTAGACACATTCGTGAATTTTTGGAGTTACCAATTTGGTACAAAAATACTATGCCATGGAAAGCGTTGGGCAATCTGAACAACAGTTCTCGGAACCAATTTTCCCCAAACACCCTAGTGGAGGTCAAAAAAATAGGATACCTCCAAAGCGGCCAGCCAGGTATGAACATGTGGAAAAAAGAAACAAGCCCCTTTCTTGGGCCAGCACTGTCCTTGACGGACTATTGGATAAACCTTGTCCTATACATTCCATGTTGTTAAACACAAGCCCGACTCATAGCCTTAGAGCTTGTTGGGTCATCAGGCAAGTCACAAAAAGCAGTGAGGCCATCCTTGGAACACCTCCGTCGAGTAGGCGCTCCCCATCGCCGTCTGGATACAATGCCGAAGTCTTGGTGGTCTATGAGACGTTCCCCTCAAGGAACAGACGGAAAAGGGCTCTTAGAGATCTCAAACAGGTCTACCATGTGGTAGCCACTAGTCCATGGGTAGACATACCGATCACTTTCGGGGACAGTGACCAGCCGACCATTCTTCCCGGTCACTCATCGGCCGCACTAGTATTGAACCCCATCATTGATGGATACAGGCTACATAAAGTGCTAATGGATGGCGGCAGTGGTCTAAACCTCATATACGAAGGCACCCTGGAAAAATACAGTTCGACCGATCTCGCATCGAACATAGCAATACAACTTTCTAGGAAATTATTCCAGGGAAAGAGGCACGTTGCTTCGGACGTGTCGGCCTGTACGTAGTGTTCGGCACGCCCGAGAACTATCGATCCAAAGAACTTCTATTCCACATCGTACCCTTCCCAAGCGGCTATCACGCCCTATTGGGACGTGACGCCTTCACAAAGTTCCAGGCTATACCCCATTACGGGTACATGAAACTTAAAATTCCAGGACCAAATGGAGTGATCACGACTGCTAGTGATCCGAACATAGCCCTTCGGGTCGAAAACAAAACGGCAGCACTCGCCCTCGAGGCATTAGCGGAGACTTTTGCTACTAAAGAACTAACCACACTACGGTCGACAATTAATAAGGACGACATGATCCTTAGCAAAAGGGCCAAGTCCACGTCCTTCAAACCCGTAGAGGAAATCATCAAATTACATGTACACCCGACGGACCCCAATAAGACAGCGTCCATCGGAGCCCATCTCGACCCCCTTGTGGATGAGGCACTATGCAATTTTCTTCACGAATATTGGGACATTTTTGCCTGGCATCCTTCCAATATGCCCGGAATCCCACGACGGCTTGCCGAACACAATCTGAACATTATCTCAGGCTTTAAGCCCGTTAAAGAGACTCTACGCCGCATCTCCGAGCCCAAATGGCAAGCTATGGGTGAAGAATTAACTAAACTGCTCGAGGTGGATTCATTCGGGATATTAAACACCTCGAATGGTTGGCAAACCTGGTGATGGTACCAAAGAAAGACAAGTCATGGCGGTTGTGTGTCAATTTTAAAGACCTCAACAAAGCCTGCCCTAAGGACCCTTTCCCCTTACCACGCATAGACAAGATCACTGACGCCACAACCGTACACGATTCGTTGTGTTTCCTCGACACTTACTCCGAATACAATCAAATTAAAATGAAGGAATCCGATCAAGTGGCTACCGCATTCATCACCCCCCACGGGCCATTCTGCTTCAACACGATGCCTTTCGTGCTAAAAACGTTGGCGCCAAATACCAACGCATGATCGAGACCTGCCTCGCGACACAGATCGGCAAGACTGTCGATGCATACATGGATGACGTGGTAATCAAAACCAAACACGTCAGCCAGCTGATCGACGACCTATGGCAAACCTTTGCCAGTCTACGCGAATATGATATATGACTGAATCCGGAAAAATGTGTATTCAGAGTTCCTTTTGGTAAGCTGCTTGGATTCATCATCTCCCATAGAGGAACAGAAGCAAATCCAGCTAAGATCCGTGCTCTATCGGAACTTGCAATTCACACAAAGTTGAAGCATGTCCATAGGCTAGCGGGGTGTGTAGCGGCGTTAAGCCGCTTTATCTCCCGCCTCGAAGAGAAAGGTTTACTGATCTATAAGCTGCTGAAATAGACCAACAAATTCGAGTGGATGAGGCAGCGACCGTGTTAGAAGAAATAAAAACACTATTAGCAACCAATCCCATACTCATGGCACTAGGCGCCGGTGAGCCCATGTTGTTATACATATCGACCACCAATAAAGTTGTCAGCATGGTGCTCGTTGTTGAACGAGACGAGGAGGGACACAAATTACGGATTCAGAAACCAGTCTATTACGTGTCAGATGTACTAACGCAATGCAAACCAGTCTATTACATGTCAGATGGCGTCAAGGAAGCTCAGACACTACTTCCAAGAGTGTGTGGTAATGGTGGCATCTAAGGTCCCCCTGAATGATATAAGCAAAAACAGGGACGCCACCGGTCCCATTGAGATCCTTCCTTTTGAAATAACCTATAAGCCACGTCGTGCCATAAAATCTTAGGTATTGGCAGACTTCCTGGTTGAATGGACAAAGGTCGAGCTCCCCAAGGAATACAGTGCATACTCCCATTGGACAATGTACTTTGATGGATCCAAGACCTTGGCCAGACTAGGGGCTGGAGTTATCCTCACATCCCCCACAGGTGACAATGTACGATACGTGTTGCAAATCATGTATGCCAACTCCAACAATGCAGCCGAATACGAAGCTCTCCTCCATGGTCTTCAGATGGCAGTATCAATGGGCATACGACGGTTGGAGGTACGGGGAGACTGAAACTTGGCCATCTCCCAAATTAATGGCGAATTTGATGCCAAAAACCCGAAGATGGCGGCATATAGAAACGTCATTCTCAAGATATCTGCTCGGTTCGAGGGGTTGGAATTTCACCACGTCGCTCGTGACAACAACAAAGCCGCTGACATACTGGCCTGTATGGGAGCCAAGCGCGATCCCGTCCTGAGAAACACTTTTCTGGAGCAGCTCTTTAAGCCATCCGTAGTGTGGCAGGACGAGGACAATGTCGCCGGTCCGAATACTACGGACGAGATTGTTCCCCCTATAAACGAACGAGATGATGGCATTATCAGCGGCTCCGTAATGAATGAAACGCCTTCGGCTCATGAGGTAATGGCAGTAATAGAGCCATGGACAGAGCCCTTCCTCGCCTACCTTCTTCGCAAGGAACTCCCCAACGATCAGACAGAGGCACGGCGCATAGTTCGGCGATCCAAGTCCTACAAAGTACACGAGGGCGAGTTATACAAGAAAAGCACAGCCGGAATCTTAGAGCGATGCATATCCGAGGAAGAAGGGCGGGAGCTCGTCGCCAAAATCCATGCAAGTATGGGCGGTCATCACGTCGTGGCAAGAGCCCTTGTCAGCAAGGCCTTCCGAGCTGGCTTCTTTTGGCCTACAGCTCGGAGGGACGCCCAGTCGCTTGTCAAACATTGCGTGGGGTGTCAACTCTTCGCAAATCAAAGTCACATGCCCCCAACAACTCTTCGGATTATTCCGATCACTTGGCCTTTCGCGGTCTGGGTGCTGGACATGGTCGGACCCCTCAAAGGAGGGACCAAGAAAAATAAATACCTACTGGTCATGGTTGACAAGTTCACCAAATGGATAGAAGCAAAGCCCGTCAAATCAGCTAAGTCCATACCAGTGATCGAATTCGTCTCCAGCGTGGTACACCGTTACGGTGTCCCGCATAGTATAATAACGGATAGTGGATCCAATTTCATGGCCCAAGAGGTCAAGGACTGGTGTGCAAAAATTGGCATAAAGCTTGATGCGTCAGTCTATCATCCGCAAACCAACGGACAAGTCGAACGAGCAAATGGTCTCATTATGAGCGGCATCAAGCCACATTTGGTCTGATCTCTTCACGAGTCCGACTATCATTGGTTGGAGGAACTCCGTTTTATGGGGCCTGCACACCACCTCGGATAGATCAACGGGATACACACCGTTCTTCATGGTCTATGAGGCAGAGGCAGTCCTCCCCTTCGACATTATTCACGACGCACCAAGGGTGCGCATGTACGAGGAAAAGGAGGCCGAGTTGGATCGGCAGAACGACCTAGACGCCTTAGAGGGAGAGCGTGACATAGCTCGGGCTCACTTCACTTTTTACCAATAGCAAACTTGACGTTACCAAAGTAGGGAGGTCAAGGCAAAAGCATACAACGTAGGTGAACTCGTCCTACGGCTCCCAGAGAAGCAGAAGCATAAACTCAACCCCAAATGGGAGGGTCCCTTCATCATCGACGAAGTACTCGCGGGAGGTGCATATCGTCTTCGGAGTCCATCCGACAACCGCCTTGAACCAAACCGATGGAATGCAACTCGTCTTCGGCGCTTCTACGGATAAACCGGTGTCATCTAACTCTCCAATATTTTTTCTTTTTCCTCTTGTACTTTTTGCTTTTTTCTTCCCTACCCACTTTGCTGTTTGATAGGATCAATCTTTTTTTCCTATGTTCGGTTAAACCGATCTTGTACTAAGGGTTATCGGCATACACCATAAAGTATTAAATCCGAACACAGCACGTGGGGGCTTCTTCTAAAAGCCAACGTTTTTTACATTACAAGTATTTGCTCACACTTATCTTGTGCACATGTTTCCTTTGTCACATTCAAGCCATCATATGCATCAATTCGAACTAAGAATTTCCCAATCTGGGTTGCCTCGCTCCTTTGATTACCCTCTACGTTGCCGATTGTTTGGCTAGAGGGTAAAGGGAGAACCTCTACGATTGTTATGACCGGGTCATCCGGACACATACCTCATACGGGTGAATCCAAAAGCTATCTATCTTACATAGACAATTGGTCGGCTGTGACGGAAGCACCTTATACGGCTCTGGTCGTTATCACCATTGGTTGGGTCTTTCCTTCCCAAAGCACACTTAGCCGCATGCTAAAAGTATGCGGACTTCTATCTATGATCTTCGTAGAGCCCCGATGAAAGGTATCAATAGAGGTACTATTTTCCACAGAAGATGTTTCTTACGCTAAGCAGTAATATAACATATCTTTCTGTGTGCTTTCTGTCTGTTCGCGCCACATGGCTAGATTGTCTGGTTCCTCGAATACAGTTCGCTCTTTTGGAGTGTCAAATAAGGAGGAACACTCCCAAGCTCTTCGCACGGGAGGGAGAAGCCGATGGCCGGTTAAGACAAAGTTTATAACACAAATTGTTCATACACAAATACAAATACATATAAATTACATGTTCGGCTGTTGATCGAGATTATCGATTATAGTGTCAAGGGGGCAGTCCTCTTGTGAAAGATGGGCGGCAGGCATCACCTAGTCATACACCAGGTGGAGTGGCACTTCTTTTCCATCCGATCCCACGGGACCAACCCACGCCATGCGCTCAGGATTAGTCCAGTGTAACGTGTCTTGATCATTGCCCATGCTTCCCGTGCTCCCTCCCGGCAAGCCGTAGTCTTCCACAGCTCGAACCTACTTCGAGCCCCCTTGAATCGATCTACGAGTTTGGCTAGCCCTTCAGGTGGCTGTTCGGCAGGCCATAGTGCCTTCACCATGCTTTTCATTGCTTTTCGCGCATGCCCATGGAGGGCAGTCAGCTCTTTTAGCAGGTTCCCCCGGTACGATCCGATCTCCTCTTCAGGACGCCCGGACAGGAGGCATGTACATGAGGCAAAAGCATACTTACTTTCACTTCCTCTATAGGAAATGTTTATTGATTATAGAATCACACTTACCGTGCCCTTTTGAAGTTTTTGGATTTCTTCTTGGGCCTGGGCCAATTGAATTTTCAAATTCTTGATTTCTTCGGCCTGCTTTTGCACAACAAGACAGCCGGCCTCGTGCTGGGACTCAGCGTACCGCTGAGAATCTCGGGCCTCCTCCAACTGTCTTTGCATATTCCCTATTGATTCAGCTACTACATGGAATCCTAGCATCAGGCATGGGAATATATTAAGATTAGCAGTAAAGGTACACTCACCATGGGCCTCTCGGGTGAAGCTCTTTACTTGCGCCAGTTCGGCCTTCAAAGATTGCACTTCTGTGCGGCTATCCTCCAGCTCCTTGGCTAGTTGCTCGGCCTATTATTTCGAAGCCTGCGTCAGCAGTCAAATAGCGTGGAGATCCTTAATTCGGTTGTTCCAAACCAAATTAAGGCTTGGGGGCTACTGGGTTTACATGAGTGTTCGGACTCTATAAAACCGATCACTTACCTGCATGTTGGTTGATATCAACTTCATAGCTTCGCCGAACCCGGCTCGGGCAGGACCAATGTGCGTGTCCGCTGAGCGTAGGGCACCGAACTCTTGTTCGGAAAATATTGGATGCCGCATGGCCTCCCATCGTTGCCGGTGATTCATGGCGCTCCCCCACTTCCGAGTTGGTGAGGGACACACCATCACCAGAATCGGCAGGTGTTGGATTGGCCATGTGGGCTTCTATAGCAGGAGTAGCATGAGCTGTAGCTCGGGAATTTCGGGCGTCTCCGGACACCCTGGTAACCTCTTCGGCAGGAGAGGACTGGGCATTTCTCCTAAGTATTTCGATAAACAAACTTCCATAAGGCTCTATTGATTGTGACAATGAGCGGATAACCGAATGATGTACCTTCGGGATGAGCGTGCAGGCGAATTCATCCCTATGGCCGGCTCTTTGGTAGGATCCTTGTTGGCCTCCGGCTCGACCGCAGCTTCGGTTGCCGGTATATGGCACACGGATTGACGGCGCTTGGGAGTTGGGGCCGGCGCGTTTGGGGCGTTGTTGTCAGCTTGCCTCTTGCGGGATGAGCTCTTTTTCTTCTTGCTCGTGGCAGGGATGGAGAATGACCCAGGGTAATCAACTATGATAGCCACCGGGGATTGGTCGAGGCTATCCTGGTAATAAACTCTGTCTTTGAAGTCAATTAGAAGATCCGGGTCCTTGTTGAAACCCGGATCGTTGTCGAGTGAATGGTTCTCGGGCTGAGGAGCGGGATAGTTGACTGTCTCGATGAAACTCCTCCATTCCTATTCACGCAAGGCTTCGGTCAAATAAAGTACGGAATGGAAACCCCGAACTATGTTCATGATAGAGAGAAAAAGGCTTACCCATTTGATGGGAGTGTGGGTTGAATAACCCTCCTTGGTCGCCCGCCGAACAAAGTCATCTTGCTCTTCTTTGTACAGGTCGGCAAGTGCGGCAACCAATGCTGTTTGATTGGTGGGCCCTTGCCTTCGGGAGCACGTGGTGTCGCTTGTCCCGTTGTATTGCCACAAGGGGTGTACCCTCTGTTGGAGGGGCCGCACACACCGGGAGACGGCAGTGGCCATGACATTGATCATGGTCAGTTGGTGGTGGACGAGCATCCGCACCTGAGCTGCTAGGCGTCGCACTTCGACGCTTTCCTCCTAGGACGAACTCCTCGGCCGCCATTTGTATCTTTCCTTCAGGGGGCGTGGAGTATTTGGGAAGACCTGTCCAAGCTATCTCGAACGGGGGTGCGTCTTCAATACAAAACCATTTCGATGTCCACTCTTCGGCTTTCTTTGGTGTGCCCACTGGATACCCCGTCCCCGCTATGCGGCACACTTCGGCGCCGCCGACCTCCAAAATTGCCTTGTCCCGAGTTCAGGGGACGATGCAGAAGTACTTTATCCACAATTCAAAGTGCGCCTTGCACCCTAGGAACATCTCGCAGAGAGCGACGATGCCCGAAATGTGCAAGATGGACCCTGGAGTAAGGTGGTGGAGTTGGATCCCATAGAATTCCAGCAACCCCCTCAGGAACGGGTGGATGGGAAATCCAAGGCCTCAAAGGAGAAAAGGGATGAAGCATACGCGTTCCCCCTTGTGAGGATTGGGGAAACGCTCGACAAGAACTTCGTCGTTGTAAGAAAGTAGACCTGCGCGGGTCACCGCCAGATCTGAAGAAGGAAGGTACCCATGGGTCTCTAGATTGCGGAGCCGCATGAGTGAAACGGAGCAGCTTGTCCAGTCCCCTGGGCGTGAGCCATAGGGGTGCGCGGAGGAGCTGGGGGCGTTAGCCATGTTTTTCGTGCAGCTTCCGTTGGGAGTTTCTTTCGATGTGGAGGAAGAGGATGTGGTTTGAACCACGATTTTGTTTAATTAAATGGGCGGTGCCTCCAAAATGGAGGGGTAAGATTGTAAAAATCACTAACCACTCGCCTCCCCACGATGCGCGAAAATCGAGGAACACAAGTGGTTATTATAATGGACCTGCGTCCGCGACGCTTGGGATCTTACCGAAGACTGGTAGGTTGCCGAACAAGGAGGAGTGAGGGACTCGCCTCGCAAGCCGAAGATGACGACACGAGGAGATTGAACGGATATGCATCGGCGTTGAAGGCTAGTCCGGGGGCTACTGAGGGAGTCCTGGATTAGGGGGTCCTCAGATAGTCGACCTATTGCTTATGGGCCGGACTGTACGGGCCACAAGGTGAGCATTGGATGATCAAGATCACCTACGCCAGGATGGAAGCTTCGAGGAGCCATGACATACTCTCCAAGTTATCAATCGCAGATAGGCATGTTTATCTCTTCGCCATGTAACCGACCATATGTAAACCCTAGGTACTCTCGACATCTATATAAGCCGGGGGGGTTTAGGGTGTAGACAGAGAAAACTCATCTAGGGTTAGCTATTCGATCTCGTGGAAGATCAACTCTGTAACCCCTCCCCCGTATCATCAATACAACCAAGCAGGACGTAGGATATTACCTCCATAGGAGGGTCCGAACCCGGGTAAATCTGTGTCCCCTTCGTCTCTGGTTACCATTGATTCTAGTCTCACAGTTCGGGGGCCCCTATCTGAGATCCGCTGGTTTTGACACCGACAGTAGGGTGTACTATATGTAGGGAAAATCCCAAGAGCATTAGGGCAAACTACAAAGGGGCTGCAGTACAAACCTCAAACTGGACCAGAATAGAAAAATAGGATGCTTTGCTCAAATTTTACAAAACACAAAGTTGTGTTTTTGCATAAAAGTTGTCCAGGGACATCACATGACCTCTACAATCTTTTGTGGAATTTATAAATGAATTTATCATATGGTTGCAGTGCAACAGGAGCTTTTAAAAGGGTTAAAATGCTATTAAATGAATTAAAACTTGGCAAATTTTATTATCAAGATTATTCCACTGGTTTTACTAAATGAAATAAAATTATTTAATGAAACATTCAAGCCACATAACATTATTAAAAAGTTTCAGATAGGAGAGGAGAATTTATGAAATTCAGACAGAAGTAGTGGCTCTGAAATCACTAGAAAATCCAGAAAAATAGAAAATAATTATTTGTGGCAACATTTTATTTAATAAAACATTATTAAATTTTTGGGATGTTACAATGGTTAACCCATCAATCATTTTTTATATATAATAATAGATAGATTGCCCAAAAATACTTTGTTTACCCACCGTATGCTTACTACATGAGATATGCCACTAGGGAAAACTATGGCCCTCGGGTATATTCACATATATATTTAGAAAAACCTTTAATACCTTGCTACCATTTATTTAATTTTTTATTTTTTATTTATAATTATCAACTACCATCTACACACTTCATTTGCTTGCAAATAACGAGTCCAAGGGGATTGGCAACCCTTTTGCCTGTGTTGGGTGCAAGTGTTTGCTTTTTTATGTGCAGTCGCTGAAGGAGAGGGGTTGCATGCTACTCCTATTTGTTCAATAACCTTGGTTCTCACTGAGGAAAATACTTATCTATATCTTATTGCATCACTCGTTCCTTTTCATGGAAAACCCAACGCATATCACAAGTATCATCCTAATGCATTGAACACAGAGCAAGAGTAGAAGAGTGGGATTATATTGGAATGCTCACGAGGTTTGCTTGCTTGAAGATCAGAAGAACATCCTTGCTCTTTGGGAAGATACCCGGTCACGCTCTCGGAAATAGTTCCTATTTTGCAAGAACCAAAACAATGAAAGAAGACAATTCAATACATTGCAAATGCCACAAAGAAGATGAATGACATGACACGTTAACATGTTGTTGATTTGAGCAAATGCAACTAGTCACAAGTTAAATGGAGTTAATTTGATCACTATAGATCAAATTCAAACACCACTTATTAAGCAGTTAAATGCCTTTAATTAAATTGTCCTATCTAGTAACTTTAATAATTCAAACATGCATGAAAATGTCACCAACCAGTTCTTTGGATTTGGTTGGTAATTTTTCATATTGAAATCGTTTCAATTGGAGTTATAGATTATTTTCTATGAATTTTAGAAGTTTAGGTTATTTTCTAAATTAAATAAATCCTTTTAGATATATTCAAAATCCAGAATTCATTTATGACGTCGGTTGTGCATGAGGGTGACGACAACATTCAACTCAGCCGCCCACGTCAAACCTGACATAGGGGACTCGTACGTCAGTGCCTCAGTTAGCTACTAATGTTAATGTAATCACGGTCCTAAGATGAACCAGGGCCAACCACACATGACAATGACACAAGGGAGGACATTAGTGGTTAAACCCGTGGGTTTTGACCGGCAGCTCATCGCTGACGCCGACAGGGACGTAGGAGGGATTCAGATTTCTTGCGCCGGTGACCAACAGACGCTAGGGAGTACTTACTCAAAGCTGGGACTCGCAAGCATGTGATGGAGCAAGCGGCAACAACTGAGATGGCTGAAGTTATTAGCCGCGTTGAAGCTTGCGGCGGCCGGAGCTACAGTCAGGACGAAATCGACGTTGCGGCATGCAACGTCTGGCTGTTAGCATCTACAGCACCTACCATTACTCACAAAGCGGATGGACACGCGTACGGGACCGGAGGTCACCAGAGCTATGTCGGTGACGAGCTCGAGCGGCGGTGCTCCTCGTCTCAAGTGGAAACGGTTGACAGAGGAAGAAACTGGTGACTGGGTTAGGGTGTTAGCAACCTAACGATATCTTTCTCGACCTATCAACAGTAGCTCACGAATTCGAGTAGTAATTCAGGATACAATCTCTGGATCGCGAATTGGAAGAAGGAGGAAGGAAAAGAGAGCCGCCGCCGGGTCTGAGCCGTGATCCACTGGATGACCCGAATGATGCTTGCTCACTAGTACTTGTAGTCTGCAGCTTCAGTTGTTCCCAATGGGCCAGGCCCATGTGCCGGTCCAGGGGCAAGCCCACAACCCAGTCCGGAGAGGCTCCTGACATCCCTCCCTTCTTGACATTCGGCTTGACCCCAAGCCAACACGACCCAGAACCGTCCGGATCCCATTGCAGTCGATGTTGCTTGACTTGATCGTAGTCATGATGGTTGCTGAAGCCAGAGTGAACTTCAACGACATAGGAGCAGTAGTTGTGGCTGATGGAAGCCCCCTCAAAGAAGGCGTCGAGGAAGTAGCCCTTGTTAACACAGTCGTGGTCGAAGCCGAGGTAGTACTCATGGTCGATGGAGACTTGTGCGAAGACGGCGGCAATGGTGATGTCACCCCTCCCTTCTTGAAAATGCCCTTGGTTGTAGCACGTCGAGGACAGTCGAGTCGATTGGAGTCCAGGCAGTCGATGAAGTGAAATGTCGCCGGTTGCGAGCATGGCGACTGATGTTTGTAAATGGGGCTGGAGCTTGACGAAGACGTGGTCGCCCACAGCAAAAGTGATGATTGACCACTTCTTGTCGGCAACAGAACATTTGTCGTGAGGGCCGCCAATCTGTGGATCCTGTGCACCTTTCAGAACATGATTTTCTTCGTCAGCTTCTGGATCGCCAATACATGTATCTTTTGCTTTGTGAATAAGACCAAGTGATTTGATAACTCCATCAGCACATTCCTTGGTGTACTTATGTTGTTTCATTGGGCGCCGAGTTGGAAAATCAGTCATCAAACTAAATCCTTGTTCCAGATCAGGCGTGCAATACACCCCATGGTTGATACACTGGGATTTGCTCCGCTTACTTAAAGCATAGGACTCCGGACAGGGCCATCTAATGGAATGTGAAATGAGCTGTATGTATCCCTTCTTCTCAAGTATCTAGGTTTTTTCCTTTAAAGCTCTTGACGAACTCAATGTGGCTATCACATTTTGGATGACATTCATCATTACTGTTAGCCCCTTCTGAAATTGATGTACATTGGAGTTTCCGATGGATGGTCTCTTGATTGATATCGACAAGTGACCATGGTCCTGGTCGGAGCTTGGTTCCATCATAAATCTGTAGCTCGGTTGAAACAGAGAACATAAGGGTGCCAGTAGCTTGCGGAACTTAAGCATGAAATTCATATGATGACTGCATAGACAATATGACTTCCTGTGGCTGCAGAACATAGCACGAATAGGGCTGCAACTCCTTGTAGTTGAATCGCAATGAAAAATCTAAAATGACCAGGAAGATTTGGCCCCAATGAAAGCTTAGGCCATTCATGCATTCGCAAGTACTGGCTGGATCAGGTGGACGCTCAAGGTAATAGGTTGGCTGTACATGCTGAATATCTGATGGTTGCAGCATTTTGGAATCAAATTCTCCATAAGCCATGTGATACTGGAGGCATCCCTTGTTCAGCACTATATTACAAGCCTTGGTTGATTTAAGATGCTGACAACTGCATTTTTCCCAAGCTTCAGTACTGGCCATCTTGTCCATAAAGTGCATAGTGACTAGAATCGTGTGTTGCAGCTCTACAAAACTAAGAACACACTTGTCATGATTGTCAGGAGGCTTAGTAGGTGGCAAGGAAAAATAGGAAAGTTTTGTGGGCTGCAGTTTCAGAGCTGTGACTGCTTGCTGCACACTGTAACTTCCACTGCATTTGGTAGCCATTCCCATGCGTGTACATGTACCAAACTCCCATTGGAATATTGAATAAATAATGTGAGTATGGGGGGTCCACAGGATAGCATGATTGAACTCCAAAATGCCCCAATCTACAAACTTTGACCACTGACTTATTGAACTCCTTTCAGAATCTGTTATCACCTTACAATGAACTTGAACCAAATGAAAGAAGTTGATCCAATACTGGTGATCGTCTGCGTTGCGCCATAAGAGACTGTGGTTCAGTAGCTCTCCTGGATCTGCTTCAGTTTCCCCACAATTTGTTACATTGATTCTCGAATCCAACCATACATGAACCCTTGTGCTTGCAAAGCTTGTAAACTCCCAATCATGCACTACATCATCGTTCCAAGAAGGCCAAGGCTGCAAATTCCCATTACTATCAAACAAAGTCCCCAACTGAGTGTGAAACATCCATTCATGCAGGTCAGATGGCCACCCGTTATTAGTGAAAGATCCGCAAGTGATGAAACTGAACAGATCAATGTCTTCATCTGCAATGTGCACTTGAATAGGGGGAGGCCATGGTTGCTGCTTGATTTTGTTCCGCAACGGTGGCAGAAGCAAGCCTTTGCTCTCGGCCACAATACGAACGACATGCCTCAGGGATAGCATAGGCTTCCTCATCGACTCATGGCCATAAAAGACTGTATCGGACACATGAATAGCAGCAGCAAATGACTTGAGGCGATTACCAATAGTTTCCTCTGATGTTCTCTTGAATAGTGGTCGTGGCTTTGGTTGGAGCTCATGATCGGCGCCAGGTATGTCATAGTCGTGTAGTTCAGCTGAAACAGACATCATCCATTCTGCTGCACTCCAGTCCACATTCCCCGTTAGTTGCATTATCCGCTGACTTGAAGATGTTGTCAGAGCATTCATATCACCCGAGAAATAATTCCCTTCATATGTAACCTGTGACAGCCTACCAGTGTGCTCCCGATGTCGTATATGAGAGCAAGCTAATGACGGCCATGGCATGGGCCGTGTTGTGTTTCCATCTGCCTGATCTCTCCCAAACGATGGCCACTGCTTTAGTTGTAGCACCAGCCACGGGGGTGTTGCAATTGGGTGGGGCAGATACCTCAGCAGGTTCATGGAGCGGTTTGTCAAACACATGACCAGCGTCGGTGCAGCAAAGTCACTGGCGTCGACGATGTGGAGCACCTGGCTGACGATGACGGTAGTGACGACTTGGTTCTGACCATCCGTCGAACAGGTGACGGGCGCCATTGCGACATAGGCAGGAGACCCATCACATATGACCTCCATGGCCTTGTGCATCCTTGTGGCGGATGAATGGGTGTCGGGGAGGACAGTAGGCGTGGTGATGGTCTTCGCATGGGTGGTGGTGCCTACAAACTTGTGGTCGCGACCAGAGAGGATTGCGTCGGTGGTCGACGATGAGGCGAGCGCCACAGCCGCGAGATGGCTGTGAGACACGACCGGGGCGTCCGGTGGGGTTGTGGTGGCGAAGGAAGTAGCTGGATCGCGTCTTCCCTCACCGAGCGGCGCCGAAGAGGGGGGCACGCTCCTGCTGCAGAGTGGTGACAAGCTTGGCGTTGTTGGACCTGATGGCGTCCGTGTTATTACGAAGCTCGACTCGGAATTCCTCTATGCGGGAGATGAGATTCTCAACATAATCCTTGATTGATAGATCCATGTCTCCTTGAACGATTGCCTGGTGATGGAAATTTTTGGGGAGGAAGGGTGGTGCCTGTCTCTGAATACCAGATGTTACCAACCTAACGATATCTCTCTCGACCTATCAGCAGTAGCTCACGAATTCGAGTAGTAATTCAAGATACAATCTCTGGATCATGAATTGGGAAGAAGGACGAAGGGAAAGAGATCCACCGTTGGGTCTGACCCGTGATCCACTGGAT
This sequence comes from Hordeum marinum, assembly GCA_022496015.1. Taxonomy (NCBI): domain Eukaryota; kingdom Viridiplantae; phylum Streptophyta; class Magnoliopsida; order Poales; family Poaceae; genus Hordeum; species Hordeum marinum. Next base: position 304,943,203 of record CM039673.1, read on the forward strand.
GACCCGAATGATGCTTGCTCACTAGTACTTGTAGTCTGCAGCTTCAGTTGTTCCAATGGTCCAGGCCCAAGTGCCGGTCCAGGGGCAAGCCAACAACCCAGTCCGAAGAGGCTCCTGACATAGGGGAAATGACCGGGGGCTCAGAACGCATCGAATGGAGGGCTCTATGGCTCGAGGGAGGCTTTGTAGTCTACGGGGTAGTGATCTCAATCTCCGGCGTCCGAGCTTGAAGACGCCGACAATGAGGGAGATACAGCGGTCCCGAGCTTGTGTGCATCAGTGTGTGTGTGTGGGGGGGGGGGGGGGGGGGATAGCTTTGCATTGTCACGCAGGTCGTGGACATGGCGGCTGGGCAAGGGGGGCTCGATGGCTAAGGGAACGACGAGCAGTGACGAGGCAGTGCACTCGGGTGTGCTGTGGATAGAGAGGGAGAGATCCAGAGGGAATGAAGAGCGAGGGAGATAAGGGAGAGGGTTCGAGGGGGTTGCGTGGCATCATCAGAGCATCGGGGAGGCAAGCGGGGAGGCAGGAGGTGGCCTTGCACGTGGTCGCTCTGTCCACACGCCCATGTCTTCCTCGTGAGAGGTTAGGGGTGACGGGCAGGTGGGCTTGGGCCACCCACTTGGGCTACAGGTATGGTGGACTTTCTCCTTTCTTTCTTATTCCTTTATTTTCTTTTTATTCTACAATGTGTTTGGTTTAAAAGAAATACCAAACAATTTTCGAAACTCCTGAAAATTAATATTTTGGTGAATGCATTTATCCAAACCCACATAGTAAGTTTCAAAATTATTGGACATATATTTAATATATAATAAATATAAAATCCAATGCAAAAAATTATTGGATTAACTCAAATGCCCACAATAAATATTTTCGAGATTCCAAAATTTTTTGTTTGAATATTACCTCTTACCAATAATTTCACAGAATAAGAGGAACATTTTCTCTGAATTATTTGAAGCAATTTTTAACTTGTTCATTTTTTAAATGATTTATGAGGCTTTCAACTATCCTCGTTTCATCTTTCCATTGAAACTAATAATGATGCATGCATGATTGGTCACTTAAACTAGGGATATGACAAGTCACCCCCACTAAACAAGAATCTTGGATCGAGATTCAAGACTCGTCGGGAAGAGGGCAGGGTACTCTAGTCAAAGATGATCCTCTCATTCCCAAGTTGCTTCATCCTTAGAATGGTGAGACCACCGAACCTTGAAAAACTTCATGTTGCAACATCGAGTGTTGTGCTCGGCTTCATCGAGAATGCGAACATGACATTCTCGATAAGAAAGGTCATCTTAGAGATCAAGCGTTTTGTGGTCTATTTCGCGGATAAGATCCTTGAAGTAACACCTAGGTTGAGAAACATGGAAGACATCATCAACTATGGAAAAATGCGGGGGTAGATCCAGTTCATAGGCAATATATCCTCATTTAGTGAGAATGTGAAAATGACCAATGTAACGAGCAACCAATTTGCCTCTGATAGCAAAACGATGGGCACCCTTCGTAGGTGTAACTCGAAGATAAGCCTTCTCGTTTACTTCATATTAACTTCCTTATGACAACAATAATATTGGCTCTTTTGAAGAGATTAGCCTATTTTCAAATTTTCATGAACAATGCGACTTGCTCTTCTGCCTCCTGAATCATATCCGGTCCAAATGATCAACCCTCGTACATGTTATTTCTTGGGAACCACCAACCAATTCTCAAAGAATACAACACCTTGATCATCTACAGGGAAACAACCAGCAACTCCCTTGGCAAGATTGTTCTTGATCTGAGAAATGCACGTATCCTGCTTCTGGGCGGCTATGATATGATCATCGAGAGTCGGTTTCACCACAAAGGTAGAAAGGAATCCTCGAGGAACAATGTGAAGTTTAAGCTTACAAAATTCCTCATGGAGAAGTGGTTGACCTTGTAGCAACATGAGTTTGTTACAATAGAAGTGGTTGACCTTTATGACTTAGTTCATCAGCCATGACCTTGGTTTTGCCTGGGGTGTAAGACATTCCTAAGTCGTAGTTTGAAATAAACTTGACCCAGCGTATTTTCCTGAGATTCAAATCCGGTTGGGTGAAGATGTACTTGAGATTCTAGTGATCATTGTAGATTTCGCAGTGATTACCCAGAAGGTAATGTCACCAAGTGATAAGCGCATGAACTACATCGGCAAGTTTCAGATCGTATGTTGGATAATTTTCCTCATGTGGATGCAACTATCGAGAAGTGTAGGCAATCACATGAAGATCTTACATAAGAATTCAACCTAGTCCTTGTCGCGAGGCATCACAGTAGATAATAAAGTCCTTGTGGAAATCTAGGGGTACAAGTACGGGGGCAGTCGTCAGCCATCTTTTCAGCTCCTAAAAACATTCCTCACACTTTGGGGTCCACTTAAACTTCTTATCATTCTTTAGGAGTTTAGTTAGAGGTCTGGCAACTTTGGAGAAATTCTCAATGAAGCGACGACAATAGCTCGCTGGACCAAGGAAACTCCTAACTTGCTTTACCAGTTCAGGTGGAGTCTAATCAAGAACAATGTGCAATATCTCGACATTGGCAGCAATACCTTTTGTAGAGATTACATGGCCTAGATAGGTCACTTTTGGCAACTAGAATTCACACTTAGAGAATTTGGCGTCAGGCGGTGCTCTCAAAGTTTCAGCAATACCAGCCTAAGATGCTCAACATGTTCTTCTTTGTTCTTCGAGTAGATGATGATATCATTGAGGTAAACCATGACAAAATTACCAAGATACTCCATGAAGATCGAATTCATTATGCGAGAGAAGGTGGATGGGGCATTGGTTAGACCGAAGGACATGACAATGTACTCATATTGGCCATAACGAGTAACAAAAGCCTTCTTAGGAATGTCCACTTTCCTGATTTTGCTTTGATGGTAACCTAATCTCAAATCCATCTTGGAAGAGACTGCAAATCCAGCAAGTTGATCTTACAGACCGTTGATCTTGTGGAGCAGATGTTTGTTCTTTTCATTACCAGATCAACCAATCGATAGTCGACAACCATCCGATCTGTACCATGCTTCTTCTTGTCAAAGAGGGCAAGACAATCCCATGGAGAAGAACTAGGATATATGAAACCTTTCTTCAAATAATTGTCGAGTTGGATCTTAAGCTGAGCTAACTCTTGAGGGGACGTCTTATAGGGTGTCCTAGCAATTGGAGCGGTTCCTAGAAGAAGGTCTATGACAAACTCTACATCTTTGTCAGGTGGAACACCTGACAGTTCTTCTAGAAAGACATCCAAAAATTCATAGGCTACCAATAGTTTTCAAGGTTTGGAAGAGGATTGGCATTGAGGGAATATATCTAGCCTTCTAGAATACGGGTATGGATCTGAACTATCTGACTAGAAGGATGGGTAAGCTGAGCAGGCCTAGTGAAACAATCAATAATGGCATGATGAACTGTCATCCAATCCATCCCAAAATGATGTTTATGTGAGAAAACTCGAGAGCTATCAGAGAAAAAGGTAATACCAAACCATCAACAAGCATTTAAGTTCCATGGTTTACTCTAGCAATTTGCCATCTAGAACCTGGAGTTTGAACTTCCAAAGGAGTAGGCATAATATCAAAGGACATATCATGCAACAAGGCATACCTTTCAGAAATGAAGGAGTGGGATGCTCCAAAGTCAAATAAAACTAAAGGTGGATGGGAATTGACATGAAGTGTCTTAAGCACGATGTCAGCATCATCTTGAGCTTCCTTTGTAGATACATGGTTCACACATCCACATGTCAAAGCAACTAACCCGACATTAGGATTCTTGGTTGGCGGCTTGCTACGACCAACACAATTTCTAGAAGAGAATGGAAGATTACCACACAGAGGATAATCTCTTGAATAATGACTAGGCTGACTACATTTCAAGCAAGCTCCATAAATGGGACACGGATCTGGATTGATTAGCTGACTGACAAGGTTCTTATGGGGAACACATGGCATCAGTAGACAATTCGCCACATAGGATGTCCATAGTACATATCCCGGAGGAAGAACTATGTTCGGAGCTCATATCCTATGCCTTTGAGATATAGAAACTGAAGCTGATCCAATATCATGGTTGTGCCTGCTGGATTCCTCACACGTTATCCTACCAGTTTCTGCTTGGATGGCTTTGTTCACAAGAACCTGGAAGATAGTGAACTCATGCAAATTGAGTTCATGACATAGCTCTGGGTAGAGACCTTTCATGAATCTAACTTGGTTCTTATAGTATGTGGATACTTCTTCTGGTGCATAACGTGCAAGGCGTCCAAACTCACAGCTATAGGCATCCACGTCCCTTAGGTCAGATTGCAAAACCCCTCTTGCTTACAATCTATCAAGGCCTACGGAATGTTATTCTCATGAAAGGCCTCACAAAACTCCTCTCATGAAGTAACTTGGCCTACGGGACGCATGGCCTCGAATTCTCCCACCACAGGCTGGCGGAACCCTCAAGGTGATATGTGTCATAGGTAACCTTGTCTCCTTCAGCTAAGTTTGCATAATACAACATGTGGTTGACACTACAAAGCCAACCATCTGCGTCTAGTGGCACAATTGAGTGGTGGAAAGTGGGTGGATTCAAATTGATGAAGTTATTGGTGGACACTAGCTCATCCAAGATGGCACTCATTAGCAAAAATGTGTCCCTGTGGTGAAGTATGGAGAGGATGTGTGTGGAGATAGCAATGGATGCATGTATCCCTTCCCTGTTAAGCGCTTACACCAAAGAGGCATGAAGATGGTCCAGCTCCTCAAAAAGGAAGATCATGAAGGAAATCAACTATGGGAGGCGTTGATCATTGAAATCAATGCGTTGCTCGAATTGGTTGAGGCCAATGGCGGGCATCACCATGCTGGCCCGACAATAAGCATCATGCAACCACTACTGCATGATGGTCTAAAGATGACATATCAATCAGAGACCCTTTGATGAAAGTGTGTGCGATCCATGAATCGCAAACGGTATAGTTCAAGCTCCACCTCCAATGACGAAAACCGTGTGTGATGAAGGAACGAGCAAATACGGTTCAAAAAATAGTTGCGTGTGTGATGTGTTGCATACAATTTGTTCTTATAAACTATTTGTGATTATGAAAGATAACAGAAACAGTTAACAAACTATATACGTGTGCATAGTGCGGCATACAGTTCACTCGGACAAATTGTTTGCGCTGATCCAGCAGAACACAAACGAGTTAGCCTAAGAAGGCATGTGTGATACCTAGCACATAGTTCATTCATTAAAATTGTGTGTGACACCAATAATAACCCAAACGATTCATCTTGACAACCCTGTGTCTTGTGGGTACCCGACAAACAGTTCATTCATCACACATGTGTGGGAAGACCAATAATAATCCAAACGATTCATCCTCACAACCTATGTGTGTATTGGGCACACGATTGCTGCTAATAATTGTACGAGATGTGATTTGCATTGTTTGCACAACATCTATATGCTTTGTCTACAGAACACCAACATTATTGTTGCATAACCAACTTGAACATACAGTTACATAAGTGACTACATGTGATAGCCCGAGACCGACGTTCCAGAAGATTCCAGAAGATTCCCCTTTAGTTTCCATTCTCGGCTGTGTTTCGTCTATGTGTTGCATTCGTCATCGCATCATTCGCATCATATGCATTGCATCGTCACCCGTTTTCGAAACTTGCATCCGTTTGTAGTTGCCGGTTCTCTCCGTTCTTGCCGTTGCCCGTTTCAAGATCAACCACACGCACACGTGCCCGCGTCACCGTTATAATAAAAACCGTTTTTAAACGCGCGCAAAAACATTCTCGGATTGGTTCGAAACTTGTCGTGCGGTCTTGTTATATTGTAGGTAGACCGCCCGTCGAATTTCGTCGCGATATGAGTTCGTTAGATACCCGTTCGGTAATCCGTAGGAGTGCGGTCATCGGTTATCGTCGGACGTTTCACGCTGTTTTAAATCGTCGTGCCGCACCGCACCGCTTCCCTCTCATCCCCTCCTAGCCCATTTGCACAGCCTTTTCGTAACCCCCTCTCCGCTTCCGGACCGTAGGACTGACAGCCGGCAGTCCGAAAACGGACGGCGCCAGCTAACCCTAGCCCCTAGCCTATATATAACCCCTAACCACCTCGTTCCACGTGCCAAACCTAACCCTAGCCTTCTCCCTCCTCCAGCCTCCAAGCCCGCCCGAGCCCATCTGGGACCATTCGAGCCCATCCGGGCCCGAATCGGCGTCCCGCAGCTCTCCCCGAGCTCCCATGGAGCCATGCCCGAGCTTCTCCCGCTGCTTCCCCGTGCTCCCTGCCGGTCGCCGGAGTTCTCCTCGCCGGAGCCGCTCCTGGTCGGAGCCGCCGCTGCCAGCCAGCGACCAGGAGCCGCCGCTGAACCGGATCTCCTCCCTCTCCTCCCTTCTTTCTCCTTCTTCTCCCTCCTCACCTCCGGCCTTCCTCTCCTGCCGCAGGATCGCCGCCGCTGGAGCTCCCCGCCGCCCCGCAAGCCGCCGCCGGCCTCCCTCCGCGCCGGATCCGGGCAGCCCCGACCAGATCCGCTAGGTCTCGGGCCCCTGCGCCCTCCCTTGCCTCGCCACCGCTGCCATCGGGCGAGTCGAGCGAGCCGCTCGGCTCCTGCGCGAGCGCCCAAGCGTTGACCCGCTCGTGGGCCGCTCCCTCGCCCGCATGGGCCGGCCCATCCCCTCCAGCCGGTTCCCTCCTTCTCCCAGCGCCGGCCCAATTGGCCCTAGGGTGAGCCAGCCTCCCCCCTTGCCCTTTTTTTATTTTTATTTTTATTTAGCGCATTTAGAAACGTTGTTAGATAATTAACCGAGCACCGGATTAAATATTTCGAACATGAAAAATACTTAGAATATTATGTAGATTAATAAAATGTTATTTTTATCCATGCGTAAATTGTTTAATATGTCATTTCCTGCATTATGGCATTTATGCCATATTTTGCATTTTTGCATATTTAATAAACGTGCATCGGAATTAATTAAATCTCATAATAAAAATGTTCATCCCATTCGCACCAAATGCATGAAAAAAATGTTGGCATGATGTTTGCATTTATTTTGCATTGTTGAATTGCTTTAAGATGATTAGGCCATATTCCCACATATTTAATTGTGACTAATTTTCCACATGAACATATGCATATTATATATGTTTCCGTGGTAGAAAAATCCATTGGTTTTATCGGTGCATTTAGTTTTGCCATTTGAGCATGTTTGTATGCATGTCATTTATGCCGTGATGCCCTTTTGTCTTTTTCGTAGGAATTAATCCGTGCATGATATGAATTAATTTTCAACATGAAAGTTGCTCTTGGAGATGTGTCCTAGCCCATGGACATTTTGCTTGTCACAGAAATGCATGTTTAGGTGTTGTTTTGTTGTTGTCAACTTGCTATAAAAATCTGCCATTTTGAGAGTCCAAAGAGTCCAAAATATTTATAAGTTTGAAATCTGTTATATTTTGTTGCTGCCTTGCCATGTAATTTGCTAGTGATCTAGAACTCTTTTGTGGTAGGTGTAGTGGAGTTATTTGTTGTTGATATTGTCCTCTAGCATGCTGTTAAGTTTCATGCCATAATATGACTTGTAGCATATAGTTTTACTGCTGTCAATATGCCTTCGTGATAAAAATTGCACTGTCAAAAACTGCTATTTCACTAAGTCTGAAACGGTTTTCAAGTAGCCATCTTGTGAGCTTCCTACCTAGTGTTCCATGCATGTTTTGAATGTGATTTGTGAAGATGAATGAATTATGTGTTTTTTATGCTATTGCCCCATGCTTAGTTTGTGCATTGTGGAATATTGCAACTTGTTGTTTTCATATGTTCAAAATGATATCTTGCTGTTTTTGGCAGATTTCAACTAAAACTTGTTTTGTTGATTGTGGTTGAACCGGAGCTCCGTTTTGGGCATTCCATATATGAAACTTGCTTAGAATCTCATGTAGTTTCATAATAACTTGTTACATTCATGATTTGATATGTTTGAGATTGCTTTTCCCATACATTTGCATTCATGACATGTGCATCTTGTATTGCTCATATCTTTTAGACCGTAGCTCCGTTTGAGATGTTCTATATATGTCAATCGACTAGAATGATGTGTAGAATAACATGATATGCTTTATTCCTCTGTTTAATAAATATAAAATATGATTAGTTCAGATCTGGACCAATTTCATATTTAACATATGGGGTCATTTCGGAAATACTATAAGTTGTTTCCGGCCTCATTTAAGATGCCTAGATAGATAGTTTACTTATGATTCACCTCTTGCCATGTTTAACAACATTTAATATTGGTGTGTACCTAACGGGAGTGAACTAAATAATTCGAATGTGGAGTTTCGTCAATATGCAACTCGTTGCATATTGAGCTTCACTTAATGTGTAGTATCGGATTGTTGTGAATTGTCATGCCCTGCATATTAAACCGGACATGCATCATATTTGTTGTGCATCGTGTTTTGCATATGTTGTGGTGTATCTTGTGTTGATTGTTTGTTTCGGATTGCTTCTTCTCGATAGAGTTCCGAAAGCGTTCAGAGTGTGAGGATTCGTTCGACTACGTTGGTTCGTCTTCTTCATGGATTTGTTCTTCTTTCGAGCGGGATCTCACGCAAGATGACACATTTCCCTAGATACCATTACTATCATTGCCATGCTAGTTGTCTCGTCTTTTATCGTTATGTCTCGCTACCTACCACTTGTTTGATAAGCCTCCCAACATTGCCATGATAAGCCTCTAACCTCTCCACCTCCCAGCAAACATTGTTTGGCTATGTTACTGCTTGCTCAACCCTTCTTATAGCGTTGCTAGCTGCAGGTGCAATTGCCTCCATGTGCCAACATGGACATTCTTTTGTCATATCACAATATTGCTGCTATTTAATTTAATGCACATTGCCATGCTAGATGTCTCGTTTTCTATCGCTATGTCACGCTACCTACCACTTGTTTGACAAGCCTCCCAACATTGCCATGAAAGCCTCTAACCCCGCCACATCCCAACAAACCTTTGTTTGGCTATGTTACCGCTTGCTCAGCCCTTCTTATAGTGTTTCTAGCTGCATGTGCAATTGCTTCCCTGTGACAACATGGACAATCTTTTGTTATCATAATATTATTGCTTTTTAATTAATGCACATATATACTTGGTAAAGGGTGGAAGGCTTGGCCTTTTGCTTGGTGTTTTGTTCCACTCTTGCCGCCCCTAGTTACTTGTGAACCGGTGTTATGTTCCAGAAAGGAGCGCTCCTAACATGCTCGGGGTTGTTATGGGGACCCCCTTGATTTTCGGGTTAGAATAAAAATTGTCTGGCAAGGCCCAACATTGGTACTATATTTTCCTAAAACTAATGAACTTGCATAGGGCATGATCACCCCGTGGATAATTTAATCAACCCTCGGGCCAATGCTCCACATGAGTGTTGGTCCAAACCAGAGCGGCTTATTAACGCTACCCGGGGCAACTCGGTGTTTGGCGTGGTAACCATCGCTCATCCGGTTGTGCCCTGAGAACGAGATACGCGGCTCCTATCGGGATTGTCGGCACGTCGGGCGGCCTTGCTGGATTTGTTTTACCTTTCTCGAACGTCTTGAGTGAGGAACTTTGATTTTCTTTGGGCTATCTCGAGGTGTCGGATTTCCATTGGAATTGCCTAGGAAGATCACGAGATCCGTGGTTGAGGTTATTCCTGCTGAGTGTGGCTACTTTGTGATGGACGAGTTGGAGCACCCCTGCAGGGTTAAATCTTTTTGAGAAGCCGTGCCCGCGGTTATGTGGCAGACTTGGATACTTTGTTTAACACCCGGTCATAGCAAACTTGAAGTAAACTCTAATAAAATACACCAACTGTGTGCGTAACCGTGACTGTGTCTTCTCGTGAGACCTTATCCGAGAGAGAACACGGTGGGGTTATGTTTGACGTAAGTAGGTGTTCAGGATCAGTTAGTGATCATTACTAGTTCACGTCCGTTATGCGTAGACCACCATACTTTACTTTCCGTGCTCGTAAGTTAGCCAATCAAATATATGCTTAGTCGCTTGCTGCAGCCTCACCACTTAACTATGCCTTACCTATTAAGCTTTAATAGTCTTGATACCCTTGGAAATGAGATTGCTGAGTCCCTGTGGCTCACAGATTACTACAACAACAGTTGCAGGTACAGGTAATGTGATGATTTGACGTGAGCATGTTGCTTGATTTGACTTGGAGTTCTTCTTCTTCTTCTTCTTCTTCTTCAATCTTGGATGGGTTCTAGGCAGCAACCTGAGATAGCAAGGGTGGATGTCATTTTATCGTTTGATTTCGTCCGTAGCCGGACCCTGCTCTTCTGTATGATGTTTGAGATGTTAATGTATTGATGTGACTCTGATGTAGCTTGTGGCGAGTGTAAGCCAATTCCATATACTCATCTCTTCTGTACATGTACTTGTAATGATATCCATTCTTGCGAATGCATCGAGATGCGCTTTTATCCCTGTCGAGGCCCTCGTGCCCAAATAAGGATAGGACCGCTTCTTGGGCATGACACTACACAACACATGTACATTCCTCAATATAAATTTACAAGAAGTAGACGATCACCAAATCATACTGTTCTTCTGACGACGGTTGTTGACACTGATCTCCTTGTGGCTATCCCTTGCCGTTTGCAAGAAGGAGGCACTTCCTCATGTCAATGATCCTCATGTACATCTCGTAGCTGGTATACGTGTCCTTGGCCACGTACTTGATGTGTTCTTCATCCAGTTCGTTCACCCAGGCCGTGTGCCAGGCAGTCTTGTCCTTGTAGCACTCAACCTTCATGTCTCTATAGTAGGGGTCGATGATGTCCACAGCGAGGTCAACTAGGGAGTCCTTCTGCTTCTTATTCTTGCTGCCCCGGACCCTGTACTGACCTTAGATGTTGACAAGCTTCTGGCAGGACAAGCCTGAAGTCTTGAGCACCTTTAGATCGTTGGTGGCATCCACTGTTGCGAAACTGTAGTCGGGGATGTTGACAAACCTAGTGAAACGCTCGCAAGGCCTTGTGGGCACGCAATAGTGGTAGACGAGCACGTGATGGCGCACACACAACTGGGCAACGACAACCTTCTGATCATGCTCGGCACGACCGCCGGTGTACTCGAGGTTGAAGCCGGCCACTTTGTACTTGTCATCCTCAGCAACCAGCTGCTCCAACACGTTGATGGAGTTCACCACCACGACCGGGTCATTGGTATACACCACCGAGAGGTTCGTCTTCCTAATGTGTGTTTCCACTTTGACAATAGTGGCGAACTGCCGCTCAGCATCGACAACCGCCATTGGATCCGCACGGCAAGGTTGAAGCAATGAAGATATGTGCATCCTCTCTCTATTATTTGCCATCATGGGTGTGCTTCTTGAGTTGTGTGGCGTGATCAAAAGGTGGAAGAGACGAAGGTAAATGGTCGCATCAACCGCATGGCAGTTTTTGCAGCGTTTAACTGCATGGTGGCACTGGCAGCGGCGCAACCGCTTGCATATGACTCCCCAAATGTGCCTGATCGTTCATGTGTGGACGATGGCAGAGCGGGGGCGCATGGACGCGAGCACAGCATGCCGAGGCCGCATCAACCGCCTCATGCATACATTCATTCATGTCGGTGTGTACAGAATGACCGTTTGATTTGTAACAAAATGCAAATGGTTTTTTTATTATTACCTGTGTGCGTACTTGTCATTTCTCCCACCTCCGTCCCATCTTGTCACCGTGTTGCCGCATGAGGATTCCAGTGCATGCTTCGGGAGCGCGCAAGTTTCCCAGCCGGCGCACCAAAATGCCCCAAGCACCCAATGCTTCGGGAGCGCACAACATTTCTTTTTGGCTTCCCATTCCCGTGCAACCGCGCAGGAACGCGCGCAAGCTTCCTGTTGGCGCGCAACCGCGCAGGAACGCACGCAAGCTTCCTGCCCAGCTCGCCTTGGCCGCTTGCTTTATAAACCCTCACGGTCAACCTCTCCACATCGCATTCATCCCCTCCCTGCCTGTAGCTTCCCAAGTTTGCTTCTCCCCTAATCGCCAATGGCACCTGCCCGTCGTCGTCGCTCCGCCACTCCGCTAGAGGGCAGCTACAGCTCGAAGGTTGCACCATGTCGACAGCGCAGTACCAGGAAGCGTGTAGTGCGTGTGGCGTCCTAGTTGGCTGTGCGCATGGCACCCACCACACGCTCCTCCACATTTGCCCCAAGGAAGCTGCTGCCGGCGAATGCCGTCGCCCCCACCCCATCGTCTGTCGCCGTTTTCGCCACCACACCAGCTACCTCCTTGGCCGCCACCACACCTGCGTCCGCCTTGGCAGCCACCCCATGGTCACCCTTCGGGGCCATCACCCGCTCCGCCATCACGACCCAAAAGGGGAGGAGGAGGCCGCCGTCGAAGCGCAGCCGCTCGGCTTTTGCATCAGCAGCCTAGCGCGCTACATCAACTTCTTACATGAGGAGGAGGAGTGCTAGGTCGAGCACGCACAGAGGCTCACCGCCACCGTGGGTGCAGCAGAAGTCGCAGCTATGGCCCAAAATGAGGAGATCTATGCCGAGTCTCGCCGCTTCGAGGAGGCGCATCAGGAGCAGCGGAGGGCAAAAGCGGGAGCTAGCAAATTTGACTCGTACAACTCGTTGGTAGGCTTATCCTCCTCTGCCTCTTACTGAACACGCTCGGTAGAGGAGAAGCTTGCTGGCAGTAGCATGAAGCCCCTCCGGAGTAGTATTTAGGGTCTATTTTATTCAGTTCATCTAACTATATATATGGTTGAACTATACCACGTACTTTAAATTGGCTAGTATATATAGTTGAACTAGCTATTTCAATAGGTGGTTGGCAACAAATGGGGAAAAGTTTGTTCGATTCAGCTGTCGAGTTGAACTATTTTGTACAAATACCAATGCTTGATCTATTAATGAAATCTATGTTACTGAACTTCAGTTGCGAAATTGCATCGTAATAGTGATTTTGTTCCTACAAAATTGGAAAAATCTCACTGTTTCCAATTTGACAAATGAAAATTTACCCAATATGACATATTTGAATCTTACCTGACTCCTGCTGCCAATGCATTGATCAGTGCTTACATGGGGTGCTTATTCTATTAAATGTCTTAGCAACTCAAGTCCACAATGCATTGTTGCTAAGGTCCCTTCATTTAATGATTTAGTAACTAAACTCTTGCAAGCACTGGTCAGTTTCCTTCATTTAAGTGTTTTGCCAAGGTTCACGCGCTTGGCATTATTTCTTCATGTGGTCACCAAACTCATATCTCTCCTTAATAACCTTCCCACATCAGATTTTTTTGCATACATGGCAACCTCAGCAGTTAGCACTAATAGAAGTTGTAGCATCGCGAAGGGCACATGGGTCATCATTAACAACCATTTGCGATGACGGAATGAAAAATTTCTTTCGCGCCAGATTTTCGCTTGGCTTAGTAGGTAAGGAACAATTTCCCTTGGTTTGCATACAGCTATTCAGTGTGAAACATCTTTGATGACGGGCAAATGCATGCCACCCCGATGAGAATGCGTGGGACACTACTCGCATGCCACCCGTTTGCTCAAACGCATGTCCACACGCTACCTCCTTGCCAATACACATAGCGACATGTGGCCCACACATAAATGGTTTGTAGAACATCCATGAATTATAAATAATACACCTGTTTGCAATGGTAACATGACAGATTTTTGTTCCAAAATGCCTTTATTGACTATTAATAATGCTTGCTCTTTCTGTCAAAGTGGACACTAGAAATACCGCAACATATTTGTGCTTTATATGATGAGGCCCTGCCCAACATAGACCTTGTGACACAGTTCATATTTGAATCATGTACATAAAATGCGCATAAAATTCAATTAATGTATAAAAAATCCATACAAACCGTTAATAGTTTCATATGTTTGCAGTACACACCTATTGCTTTATGTTGTTTCTAGGAAAAAATCCAGGAGGGAAGAGGCATCAGATGTCGTCTTTGATGCGCAGATGTGGCATGCATATGTTTCCTAGCGGAACCACTGGACGTAGCTTATTGTAAGAGAACCTCATGTTTGTAACAGGCTTGTGACAAAACATGTCCAACGTGGTATTTTTTACCACGGCATATGTGTGCCATGACATGACACCATTCGAAGTTTCATGAATTTCTGACAGAGTTATGGATTTAAGGGAATATGGAAACCAAGTTTCTCGATATTCGTGGTTGATCCAACATGCTTAGATGTTTGAAATTCGTTCTCATTTCTTGCATGTGACCTAACACATGCATCCAAGGATGCATGTATGATTTTTCAACCCCTTTTGATGCCTTCGACCTTGTGATTGTAGATCAAATTTACATTATGCACATTAAATAATGCACCGAAAACTTAATTAATATATTTAAACGCCAGATGATCCCTTAATTTATTCATATTTTTGCACTTCGCACCTACATGTCTATGTTGTTTATATAAAGAAAATCAAGTAGAGAAGAGGCATCAGATGTCTTTTTGCCCACATATGTGACATGCATATATAATGTTCCCTATCGAAACCACAAAGCTTCTTGTGAGGAGCTCTGATTTGTAAGGGGATTGTGCAAGAACATGTCCAATCTGGACAATTTTTTACCATGACATGTCTGTGCCCTTGTCACGACACCATGCCAAGTTCCATAAATTTCTGACGAGTTTTGGATTTACAAGAATTTGAAAACCAAGCCTATCAATGTTTGCGGCCGAGCCAACAGTCAATGAGATATTAGAAATCCATTCCCATTTCTTACGTGGGACCTAAACATGCATCTAGGGAAAGGCATCTTTTTTTCAACCAATTTTTCATGTGTTGGACCTTGTGATTTTAGCTCAAACAGTACCGCAGGATGTTCAAACATGACACATCAATAAGAGACCCTTCGACAGAACTGTGTGTGATCCATCAATTGAAAACGGTATAGTTCAAGCTCCCCCTCCAATGACGAAAACCGTGCGTGATGAAGGAACGAGCAAATATGGTTCAAAAAAAGTTGCGTGTGTGATGCGTTGCATACAGTTTGTTATGAACTATTTGTGATTATGGAAGATAATAGAAACGGTTAACAAACTATATACATGTGCATAGTGTGGCATATAGTTCACTCAGACAAACTGTTTGCGCTGATCTAGCAGAACACAAACGAGTGAGCCTAAGAAGGCGTGTGTGATACCCGGCAAACAATTCATTCATTAGACTTGTGTGTGAAGATCAATAATAACACAAATGATTTATCGTGACAACCGTTTGTCTTGTGGGTACCCGGCAAACAGTTCATTCATCATACATGTGTGGGAAGACCAATAATAACCCAAACGGTTCATCCTGACAACCTATGTGTGTATTGGGAACACGATTGCTGCTAATAATTGTACGAGATGTGATTTTCTCTGTTTGCACAACATCTATATGCTCTGTCTATAGAACACCAACATTATTGTTGCGTAACCAACTTGAACATACAGTTACATAAGTGACTACGCAACACATGTACATTCCTCAATATAAATTTACAAGAAGTAGACGATCACCAAATCATACTGGAGTCTTGAGCACCTTTAGATCGTTGGTGGTGTCCACCATTGTGAATCTGTAGTCAAGGTTGTTGACAAACCTAGCGAAACGCTCGCAAGGCCTTGCGGCCAGACAGTAGTGGTAGACGAGCACGTGATGGCGCACACACAACTGGGCGAGCGCTAGTATACTCGAGTTTGAAGCCAACCACTTTGTACTTGTCATCCTTAGCAAGCAGCTACTCCAACGTGTTGGTGTACAATACCGAGAGGTCCGTCTTCCTGTTGTGTTTGTCCACTTTGACAATAGTGGCGAACTGTCACTCGACGCCGGCAGCCGCCATTGGATCCGCACAGGAAGGTTGAAGCGATGAAGAGATGTGCATCCTCTCTATATTATTTGCCGTCATGGGTGTGCTTCTTGGGTTGTGTGGCGCGATCGGAAGGTGCAAGAGACGAAGATAATTGGCCGCATCAACCACATGGCAGTTTTTGCAGTGCTTAATGCCATGGTGGCACCGGGAGCAGCGCAATCGCTTGCATATGGCTCCCTGAACGTGCCTAATCGGTCGCAAGTGGATGCCAGTAGAGCGGCCGGGCATGCACGAACGCGAGCATAGCACGCCGAGACCGCATCAACCGCCTCATGCATACATTCATTCGTGACGGTGCATACAGAATGACCATTTCCTTTGTAATAAAATAGAAACAGTTGTTTATTATTAACCATCAGCGTACTTGTCATTTCTCCCACCTTCGTCCTGTCTTGCCACCGTGTTGCCGCACGAGGATTCCAGTGCACTCTTTGGGACCGCACAAGTTTCCCACCCGGTGCACCGAAATGCCCCAAACACCCAATGCTTCGGGAGTGCATGTCATTTATTTTGGGCTTCCCGTTCCAGCAAAACCGCGCAATAACGCATGTAAGCTTCCCGTTCCCGCGCATGAACGTGCGCAACCTTCCCGCCCGGCTCGCCTTGGCCGCTTGTTTTATAAACCCTCACGTCCAACCTCTCCACATCGCATTCATCCCCTCCCTGCCCATAGCTTCCCAAGTTTGCTTCTCCCCCAATTGCCAATGGCACCTGTCCATCGTCGTCGCTCTGCCATCCTGCCAGAGGGCAGCTCTAGCTAGGAGGCTGCACCACGTTGGTGGCGCAATATCCAGAAGCATGTAGTGTGTGTGGTATCCTTGTTTGCTGTGCGCACGACATCCACCACACGTTCCTCCACATTTTCCCGAAAGCAACTGCTACCGGCGACCGTTGTCGCCCCCACCCAATCGTCGGTCGCCGTTTTTGCCACCCCACCAACTGCCTCCTTGGCCTCCACCACACAAGCGTCCACCATGGCAGCGACCCCATGGTCAGTCGTCGGGGCCATTACCCGCTATGCCACTACGGACCGAAGGCAGGAGGAGGAGGCCACCACCGAAGCATGTCCGCTCGGCTTTTGCGTCAGTGGCTCACATGCTACATCAACTTCCTACATGAGGTGGAGGAGCGCTAGGTCGAGCATGCATAGAGGCTCACCGCCTCCATGGTCGCAGCAGACGCTGCAGCTATGGCGCGGAATGAGGAGATCTACGCCAAGTCCCGCTGCTTCGAGGAGGCACGTCAAGAGTGGCGGAGGGCAACAACGGGAGCCGACAAATTCAACTCCCCTAGCTTGTCACTAGGATTCTCCTCCTTTGTCTCTTACTAAACGTGCTCGACACAGGAGAAGGTTGTTGGATGTAGCATGAAGCCCCTCCGGAGTAGTATTTAGGGGATATTTTGTTCAGTTCATCTAACTATAGATATGGTTGAACTGTACCACGTACTTTAAATTAGCTAGTATATATAGTTGAACTAGCTATTTCAGTACGTGGTTGGCAACAAATGGGGAAAAGTTTGTTCGATTCGGCTGTCGAGTTGAACTATTTTGTACGAAGACCAATGCTTGATCTATGAATTGAATCTATTTTTATGAATTTTAGTTGCAAAATTGTGTCATAATAGTGATTTTGTTCCCGCAAAATTGAAAAAATCTCAGTGTTTCCAATTTGACAAATGAAAATCTACCCAATATGATAGATTTGAATCTTACCTGACTCCTGCTGCCAATGCAACGATCGGTGCTTACATGGGGTGCTTAGTGTATTAAATGTCTTAGCAACTCAAGTCCACAATGCATTGTTGCTAAGGTCCCTTCATTTAATGATTTAGCAACTAAACTCTTGCATGGAATGGTGAGTTTCTTTCATTTAAGTGTTTTTCCAAGGTTCTCGCGCCTGGCATTGTTTCTTCACGTGGTCACCAAACTCATATATCTCCTTAATTTCCTCCCACATAAGTTTTTTTGCATACATGGGAACCTCAGCAGTTAGCAACATTAGAAGTTATAGCATCGGGAAGGGCCCCTGTGTCATCATTCGCAACTGTTTGCGATGACGCAATGAAAAAATTCCTTCGCGCTAGATTTTCGCTTGGCTTAGTAGGGAAGGAATAATTGCCCTGGTTTGCATACGGGTATTCAGTCTGAAACGACTTTGACGACTGGCAAAGGACACGCCACCCGATGAGCGTGCGCAGGACACTACTCGCACGCCACCCTTCTGCTCAAACACATGCCCGCATGCTACCTCCTTGCCAATACAGATAGTGACACGTGGCCTGCACGTAAGGTCTATAGAACGTCCATGAATTATAAATAATATGCTCGTTTGCGATGGTAACATGACAGATTTTTGTTCCAAAATGCCTTTATTGGCTATTAATAATGCTTGCTCTTTCTCTCAAAGTGGACACTAAAAATAGCACAACATATGCTTTATATGATGAGGCCGTGCCCAACATAGACCTTGTGATTGTAGTTCATATTTGAATTGTGTACATTAAATGCACATAAAAATCAAGTAATGTATAAAAATCTAGACAAACTGTTCATAATTTAATATGTTTGCAGTAAGCACCTATTGCTTTATGTCGTTTGTAGGAAAAAATCAAGGAGAGAAGAGGCATCAGATGTCGTTTTTCACCGGCAGATGTGGCATGCATATATATGTTTCTTAACGGAACCACTAGACGTATCTTATTATTGTATGAGAACCTCATGTTTGTAAGAGGCTTCTTACTAAACATGGCCAACTTGGTATTTTTTACCATGGCATATGTGTGCCTTCACATGACACCATTCCAAGTTTCATGAACTTCTGATAGAGTTTTGGATTTACGAGAATTTGGAAACCAAGTTTCTCGATATTTGTGGCCAAGCCAACATGCAAAGATGTTTGAAATTTGTACTTATTTCTTGCATGTGACCTAACACATACATACATGGATGCATATATGATTTTTCAACCCATTTTCCCGCCCCGGACCTTGTTATTGTAGATCAAATTTGAATTGTGCACATTAGATAATGCACCGAAAACTCAATTAATGTATTTAAAAGCCAGATGATCCCTTATTTAATCATATTTTTGCACTTCACACGTACATATGTCTATGTTGTTTATATAAAGAAAATCAAGGAGAGAAGAGGCATGAGATGTATTTTCGCCCGCATATGTGGCATGCACATATAATGTTCCCTATTGAAACCACAAAGCTTCTTCTGAGGAGCTCCGATTTGTAAGGGGGTTGCGCAAGAACATGTCCAATTTGGACACTTGTTTTACCACGGCATGTGTGTGCCCTTGTCACGACACCATGCCAAGTTTCATGAATTTCTAATGAGTTTTGGATTTACGGGAATTTGAAAACCAAGCATATCAATGGTTGCGGCTGAGCAAACTGTTAATGAGATGTTTGAAATTCATTCCTATTTCTTGCGTGGGACCTAATTAAACATGCATCCATGGAGAGGCATATTTTTTCCAACCAATTTTTCATGTGTTGGACCTTGTGATTGTAGTTCAAATTTGAATTATGCACATTAAATGACTAGAAAACTCAATTAATGTGTTAAACAGGTCTCACGAACCGCGGAAAAATCCATAGTTTAGCATGGCTATCAGAAAGTTGCTCTGTGGGTGACTCCAGAAATAAATGCAGGCCACAAGAGACAACGGATGTTGTTTTGCACATAAAATGTGAACTTTAACTATCGGAACACACAACTTTCTTGTGAGAACCTTTGGTTTGTATGAGGTTTTGTGCGAAAACTTGTCCAAAATTGGGCAATTTTTTTACCACAACACACACAACAGGGCAATTGATGGCAACATGCCCAAATTTCATGAATTTCTATCGGGGTTTGCATTTACATGAATTTCAAAATTAAGTTTCCATATGTTTGCGGTCAAGCCAAGATGATGATATATATGTTCGAAATTCATTCCCATTTATTGTGTGGGGCCTAAGCATGTAGCAAGTTGTAACAGCCCGGGACCGACACTCCAGGAGATTCCCCTTTTATTCCGTTGTCGTCTTGTGTTTCGTCTGGTTGTCGCATTCATCATAGCATCATTCAAATCATCTGCATAGCATCATCACTCATTTTCGAAAATTTGCATCCGTTCGTAGTCGCCGGTTCTCTCCGTTCTTGCTGTTGCCTGTTTCGAGTCCAACCACACACGCCCGCGCCCGCGACATCATTCAAAAAACCGTTTTTGAAGCGCGTGAAAATTATTGTTGGATTGGGTTGAAACTTGATGTGCGGTCTTATTATAGTGTAGGTAGGCCGCCTGCCAAATTTCATCGCATTCCGAGCTCGTTTGGTACCCCAATGGTCGATCGTAGCATCACCGTCTTCAGTTTATTTGTTGGACGTTTTTCGGTGTTTAAAACCTCGTGTAACGGGCCACAACTTCCCCTCTCATCTCAGCCCAAAAACTCTCCACAGCCCACTAACCCACCAAACATCTACCCTCCAACCCGACCGTCCGATCGCGATCGGAGGATCAAAAATTGGCCTCAAATCCCTAACCTAGTTCATTTTCCCTATATATAAACCAACTACTAGTCTAACCCTAAAATTTAGGAACCCTGTCCCGTCCATCCCATGTATGCGCTACCACCCTCGTCTCCCTCGGGATCCATCCCCAACCAGCAGCCTCCGACCATCTTCCTTGATTTCAGCACCACCCAATCCATCCATCGATCGAGCCAACCTCCCGTGGATCCTTGCGCCTGTGCGCCCGAAGCCAGTCCCGAACCGTGCAGCCCCGAGAGATTGGAGATCATCCCTGAGCACCACCCCTCCTAGGCTTGTGCACGAGGAGACCCTCGTCGGAGCAAGCGGCCAGCATGTTGCCTCATCTCGTCCAGCCCGGAGTTCCCTGCCTCTAGCGCCGCCGCACCATGGAGCATCATCCTCCTCCGACCCCATCCGGAATCGGCATCCCCAAGCTTCGCGAGGCCCTGCTGTCGCCTCCGGCTGCTGCCGGAAAGCAGAGCCGCCGAGGCGGCTTGCCGCTCCCCATCGCTGGAGCCTTGCAAGTTCACGGCCATGCCCCTGCCACCTCCTACTTCCTCCATTTTCCTCCCCCTCTTAGAACTCTCCCTCTCTCTCCGTTTTTCGCAACAACATGAGACCTCCATGGATGAAGGTCAGAGCTCCCTCCTCGCTGTTCCCCTCGTCTTCGCCCGATCTACCGCGAGCCCCCCCCCCCCACAAACGGAGCTCCACCGCCGCCCTGGCCTCAAATCCGGTCGTTTCCTGCACGCCCTCGCCTGCCAGAGTCCCCACGTCGTTGCCGGCGACCAAGGTATGCTCATGGAGAAGGAGGTCTCTGCTGTGATGGTAGTTGTAAAGAACACCTATTCTTGTATCGTAAACACAACCATAGGCGGAGTGGCTAGCACCGCTCATTTAGAACTGAGGGGTTTGGGGTTCGAATCCCACGAGCCCCTATTTTGTTTTGTCCATTGTTATGTTCGGTTCAGGTTCGCTCATTGTCCAAATTCATCTAGCGCAAAATCTGTGGTTTTGCACAGTTTCATGGTAGCCCAACTAGTCAGCGTGTTGTGTTGAAATTTGGATGTTTTGGGATCAAAACCAGGTTGCCCCATTTTGGCTCTGTTTTATTTCTTTTGCATATATATATAAAAACTAAATTTTAGTAAAAGATGTTGCATTTTGCAAATTCATATAAACTTAACCGTGCATCATATGAGGACATGCTATATATGAATATTGCTCAGTTTTATGTCTACTTTCAAAATATGCAACTTTCATCAATGTTTAAAAGGTTTAACTTGTTTGCATTAATTTTCCTAAATAGCATGCTAAAATGACTTATTTCATAACTCTTAAACCGTAGCTCCGATGCAAATGTTTTATATATGTAACTTGACTAGAAAAATGTGTAGAATCTCATGACACACTTTATTTTGCTGTTTAATAAATATAAAACATGTGTATTTCAGACCTGTACCAAACTTAAAAATATGCATCTGAGGTCGTTCCGGAATTGTTATTCGTTGCTTCTGGCCTCATTTAAAGTGCCTAGGTGGTGTAGTTGTTTGTTCTTCACCTCTTGCCATGTCTAACAACATTTAATATTGATGAGTACCTAAACGGGAGTGAACTAAATAATTTGAACATGGAGTTTCGTCAATATGCAACTCGTTGCATATTGAACTTCACTTAATATGTAGTAGTTGTTTGTTGTGCTTGCCATGCCATGCCCTGCATTGCATATTAAACCGGACATGCATCATATTTGTTTGCACATCATGTCATGCATATGTTGTGGTGTATCTTGTGTTGATTGTTTGTTTTGGATTGCTTCTTCTAAATAGAGTTCCGAAAGCGTTCGGAGTGTGAGGATTCGTTCGACTATGTTGGCCTGTCTTCTTCATGGACTCGTTCTTCTTCCAAGCGGGATCTCAAGCAACATGACACATTTCCCTGGATACCACTACTATCATTGCCATGCTAGATGTCTCGTTTTCTATCGCTATGTCACGCTACCTACCACTTGTTTGACAAGCCTCCCAACATTGCCATGAAACCCTCTAACCCCGCCACATCCCAACAAACCATTGTTTGGCTATGTTACCGCTTGCTCAGCCCTTCTTATAGTGTTTCTAGCTGCATGTGCAATTGCTTCCCTGTGACAACATGGACAATCTTTTGTTATCATAATATTATTGCTTTTTAATTAATGCACATATATACTTGGTAAAGGGTGGAAGGCTTGGCCTTTTTCTCGGTGTTTTGTTCCACTCTTGTCGCCCCTAGTTACTTGTGAACCAGTGTTATGTTCCATAATTGAGCGCTCCGAACATGCTCGGGGTTGTTATGGGGACCCCCTTGATTTTCGTTTTAGGATAAAGCTTGTCTAGCAAGGCCCAACATTGGTACTATATTTGCCTAATAACTAATAAACTTGCATAGGGACTTTCCAGACCCCGTGGATAATTTAATCAACCCCCGGGCCAGTGCTCCACATGAGTGTTGGTCCAAACTAGAGCCATGTGCAGGGCCAACCCGGGGCAACTAGGGAGATTTCTATCAGGCCACTGTGCGTTGTGCTTATCCGGTTGTGTTCTGAGAACGAGATACGCGGCTCCTATCGGGTTCGTCGACATGTCGGGCGGTCTTGCTGGACTTGTTTTACCTTTCTCAAAGGTCTTGCGTGAGGAATTCCGATCTTCTTCCGGCTATCTTGAGGTGTCGAATTTCCTTTGGAATTGCCTAGGATGATCACGAGATCCATGGTCGAGGTTATTCCCGTGGCATGTGGTTAATTTGTGATGGATGAGTTGGAGCACCCCTGTAGGGTTAAATATTTTGGAAAGCCGTGCCCGTGGTTATGTGGCAGACTTGGATACTTTGTTTAACACCCGGTCATAGCAAACTTTAAGTAAACTCTAATAAAATACACCAGCTGTGTGCGTAACCGTGACTATCTCTTCTCGTGAGTCCTTGTCCGAGAGAGAACACGGTGGGGTTATGTTTGACATAAGTAGGTGATCAGGATCAGTTAGTGATCATTACTAGTTCACGTCCGGTATGCGTAGACCACCATACTTTATTTTCTATATTCGTAAGTTAGCCAGTCAAATAAATGCTTAGTCGCTTGCTGTAGCCTCACCACTTAACATTACCTCACCCATTAAGCTTTAATAGTCTTGATACCCTTGGAAATGAGATTGCTGAGTCCTTGTGGCTCGCAGATTACTACAACAACAGTTGCAGGTATAGGTAATGCGATGATTTGATGTGAGCGCGATGCTTGTTCCATTTGGAGTTATTCTTATTCTTCTTATTCTTCTTCTTCAATCTAGGATGGGTTCCAGGCGACAGCCTGGGATAGCAAGGATGTATGTCATTTTGTCGTTTGTTTTTGTCTGTAGTCGGACCCTGCTCTTCTTTATGATGTTTGAGTATGTTGTTGTATTGATGTGATCTTGATGTAGCTTGTGGCGAGTGTAAGCCAATTCCATATACTCATCTCTTCTGTACATGTACTTGTAATGATATCCATTCTTGCAACACGATGAGATGTGCTTCTATCCTTGTCAAGGCCCTCGTGCCGAAATAAGGATAGGATCACATCTTTGGCGTGACAGGTTGGTATCAGAGCCTGTACCGACCTAGGATCCCCCTTGATTGATCGAACTTGGCCGAGTCGAGTCTAGTGAAAAACTGTTTTGAGTCTAGTTAGATCGGAGAGCAGGATTCTTTTTACTCCTCTTCGATGCTCTGGTGAGGTAATTGACTTAGGAATTTTGATTCTACCCTCTTCTCACTCAAATTTTTTAGGATCACGCGGGTATTTTGGAAAATATATGATGCCGATGTGATGGAGTTCTGTCTTGGTGCCTCCTGTCTGACTTGATTTCTTCCAGGGAGTTGAGTTCCAGGGGATTCTTGACACATCGTTATCGTTCAGTTTCCTTAGTATCTTAGGACGAAGGATGTTCGAAATTACTTCAATACTTTTTGTGGCGAGATAAGGTCAGAGTCACCTAGTACCGGGGAGGCATCCGGGGTACTGCCATGTTTTGTATCATTGTGTTTTCGAGTGTCCGAGATAGATGGAGTTCTGAAGCCTCTGGTTATGTGTTGAAGGATGGATAAAGTTGGGGTGTAGTGCTTGTTAGTTGTGTGAGATATTTTCCTCCTTATATCCCCAACACCCGATTGCATAACCAAGAAAGTTTTGGGAGTTCTTGTTGGAAATATGCCCTAGAGGCAATAATAAATTAGTTATTATCATATTTCCTTGTTCATGATAATCGTTTATTATCCATGCTATAATTGTATTGATCGGAGACTTAGATGCATGTGTGGATACATAGACAAAAACCATGT
Source organism: Hordeum marinum (assembly GCA_022496015.1). Taxonomy (NCBI): domain Eukaryota; kingdom Viridiplantae; phylum Streptophyta; class Magnoliopsida; order Poales; family Poaceae; genus Hordeum; species Hordeum marinum. The sequence continues at coordinate 304,968,042 of CM039673.1, forward strand.
CCCTAGTATGCCTCTAATAGACTAGCTCGTTGATCAAAGATGGTTAAGGTTTCCTAGCCATGGACATGCAATGTCATTTGATAACGGGATCAAATCGTTAGGAGAATGGTGTGATGGACAAGACCCAAACTACAAACGTAGCATATGATCGTGTCAGTTTATTGCTACTGTTTTCTACATGTCAAGTATATGTTTCTATGACCATGAGATCATGGAACTCATGGACACCGGAAGAGTTCCTTGTGTGTATCAAACATCGCAACATAACTGGGTGACTATAAAGGTGCTCTACAGGTATCTCCAAGGGTGTCTGTTGGGTTGGCATGGATCAAGACTGGGATTTGTTACTCCGTGAGAGGTATCTCAGGGCCCACTCGGTAATACAACATCACAATAAGCCTTGCAAGCAATGTGACCAAGTGTTAGTCACGTGATCTTGTATTACATAACGAGTAAAGAGACTTGCCGATAACGAGGTTGAACTAGGTATGGAGATACCGACGATGGAATCTCGAGCAAGTGACATACCGAAGAACAAAGGGAACATCATACGGGATTAACTGAATCCTTGACATAGAGGTTCGACCGATAAAGATCTTCGTAGAATATGTAGGAACCAATATGGGCATCCAGGTCCCGCTATTGGTTATTGACCGTAGAGGTGTCTCGGTCATGTCTACATAGTTCTCAAACCCGCAGGGTTTGCACACTTAAGGTTTGGTGACGTTTCGGTAGTATAGAGTTATGCATGGTGGTGACCGAAGGTTGCTCGGAGTCCCGGATGAGATACCGGATGTCACAAGGAGCTCCTAAATGGTCCGTAGGTAAAGATTGATATATAGGAAGTCCTATTTTGGTCACCGGAAAAGTTTCGGGCTCATCGGTAGTGTACCGGGAGTGCCGGTAGTGTACCAGGAAACTATCGGGAGGGGTATTTCGACCCAAGAGGCTACATGGGCTGTGGGAGAGTGAATACCAGCCCTTAGTGGGATTCTGGAAGTCCCACACAAGGCCCATGCGGCTAGGGGAGAAAACCCAATGAGAAAAAGGTGGAAAAGGCAAAATAGGGAGGAATCCTAGTCCTACTAGGATTGGAGGAGGAGTCCTCCTCTCCTCGTTGATTCGGCCGAACCAAGGGCTGGCCCCTTGAGGGATAAGACTCCTCCTCTCTTCGTCTTATATATACTAGAGTTTTTAGGGTTTTTGCACTAGATTTTCAGCCATGTGCTACCCGTTCCTCTAGTGCATAATTTCTCCTCTAGATCGGTTTTCTGCAGTCCTTAGGCGAAGCCCTGCCAGAATTGCTCCACCACCATCACCGTGGTGCCGTCATGCTGCCGGAGAACTCGTCTACCTCTCCGCTCCCTCTTGCTTGATCAAGAAGGTGGAGATCATCATCAAGCTGTACGTGTGTTGAATGCGGAGTTGTCGTCTGTTCGGCGCTAGATCGGAAGGACCGTGATCAAGATCACGAGACGGATCGTGATGATATCACGGGACAGATCGTGATAAGTTCATGGGACGGATTGTGATTGGATCGTGGGACGGATCGTGATGAGATCGTGGGACGCTCGACAATTTGGATCGCGAAGACGTTCGGCTACACCAACCACGTTTCTTAACGCTTCCCGCTTAGCGATCTACAAGGGCATGTAGATCCACTATCCCTCTCGTAGATGCTCATCACCATGGATAGGTCTTGCGTGAATGTAGGAAAATTAATGTTTCCCATGCGACGTTCCCCAACAGTGGCATCATGAGCTAGGTCTATGTGTAGATGAGATCTCGAGTAGAACACAAAGAGTTTGTGGGCGTTGATGCTTAGATTGCTTCCTCCCTTGGTCATGTTTTGGTTCAGCGGTATTGTGGGATGAAGCGTCCCGGACCAACATTACTCGTACGCTTATGAGAGACCGGTTCCCTGAACTGCAACTTGTTGCAAAATATGGCTGGCCGGTGGCAGTTTCTCCTACTTTAGTTGGATCGGATTCGACAAAGGCGGTCCTTGAGAAGGTTGAAAAGAAACTTATGTATTACCGTTGTGGTTTATGCTTAGGTGAGAATTGTTCTTGCTAGATACCCATAGCAGCCACGTAGAACATGCAACAACAATTAGAGGACGTCTAACTTGTTTTTGAAGGGTATGTTGTGATGTGATATGGCCAATTACATGATGAGATATATGTGATGTATGAGATGATCATGTTTTGTATAGAATATCACGACTTGCATGTCGATGAGTACGGCAACCGGCAGGAGCCATAGGGTTGTCTTTAATTATTGTATGACCTGTGTGTCAATCATTAAGCGCTATGTAATGCTTTACTTTATCGCTAAACGGTAGCAATAGTAGTAGAAGCATGGTGGGCACAACAACCCCGATGGCAACACGTTGATGGAGATCAAGATGATGGAGATCATGGTGTCATGCCGGTGAAGATGGAGATCATGGCGGTGCTTTCAATATGGAGATCAAAAGCACAAGTTCATGGCCATATCATGTCACTTATGATTTACATGTGATGTTAATCCTTTTATGCACCTTGTTTTGATTAGGACAACGGTAGCATTATAAGGTGATCCCTCACTTAATTTCAAGATAAATTATGTTCTCCCCGAGTGTGCACCATTGTGAAAGTTCATCGTGTTGAGATACCATGTGATGATCGGGTGTGATAGACTCTACGTTCACATACAACGGGTGCAAGCCAGTGTTGCACATGTAGAACACTCGGGTTACACCTGACGAGCCTAGCATGTACAGACATGGCCTCGGAACACAAGAGACCGAAAGGTCGAATATGAGTCATATAGTAGATATGATCAACATGATGATGTTCACCATTGAAACCACCTCAACTCACGTGATGATTGGACTTGAGTTGGTGAATTTGGATCATGTATCACTCGAATGACTGGAGGGATGTCAATTTGAGTGGGAGTTCTTAAGTAATATGATTAATTGAACTCATAATCATGAACATAGTCAGTAGTGTCTTTGCAAAATTATGTTGTAGATTACTAGATCACGCCGTAGCTCCCTTGATTTTTTATATGTTCCTAGAGAAATAGAGTTGAAAGATGATGGTAGCAATATTGCGGACTGGCTCCATGATCTGAGGATTGTCCTCATTGCTGCACAGAAGGCTTATGTCCTTAATGCACCGCTCCGTGCGCCAACCCCTCTAGCATCGTCTGTAGATGTTGTGAACATCTGACAGGCATGTTCTGATGACTCCTTGATAGTTTAGTGCGTCATGCATTATGGCTTAGAATTGAGGCTCCGAAATGTTTTGAACGTCACGGAACATATGAGATGCTCTAAGAGCTGAAATTAGGATCTCAGGCTCGTGCCCGTGTTGCGAGATATGAGATCTCCAACGAGATTCTTTGTCTGCAAGATGAAGGAGAATAGCTCAATCGTTGAGCATGTGCTCAAATTGTCTGGGTGCTACAATCGCTTGAATCGAGTGGGAGTTAATCTTCCAGATAAGATAGTGATTTATATAGTTCTCCAAGTCATTGTCACTAAGCTACTAGAACTTGGTGATGAACTATAAAATGCCAGGGATAGAAATAATGATCCCTGAGCTATTCGTGATGTTTGACACCGCGAAGGTAGAAATCAAGAAGGAGCGTCAAGTGTTGATGGTTAGTAAAACCACTAGTTTTGAGAAGGGCAAGGGTAAGGAGGGAAACTTCATGGATGGCAAGTCAGTTGCTGCTCAAGTGAAGCAACCCAAAGTTGAACCCAAACCCGAGACTAAGTGCTTCGATTATGAGGAGAGCGGTCGCTGAAGCGGAACAACCCTAGATACTTGGTAGATAAGAAGGTTGGCAATGTCAACAGAAGTATATTTGATATATGTGTTATTGATGTGTACCTTGCTAGTACTCCTAGTAGCACCTGGGTATTGGATACCAGTTCAGTTGTTAAATGCTAGTAACTCGAAATAAAAGCTACAGAATGAACAGGGAACTAACTAAGGGTGAGGTGATGATGTGTGTTGGAAATGTTTCCAAGGTTGATGTGATCAACATCGCACGCTCTCTCTACCTTCGGGATTAGTGACGAACCTAAATAAATGTTATTTGGTGTTTTGCGTTGAGCATGAACGTGATTAGATCGTGTTTATTACAACACGATTATTCATTTAAGTTAGAGAATAATGGTTATTCTGTTTACATGAATAATACCTTCAATGGTCATGCACCCAGTGAGAATGGTTTGTTGAATCTTGATCGTAGTAATACACATGTTCATAACATTGATGCCAAAAGATACAAAGTTAATAATGATAGTACCACATACTTGTGGCACTGCCGCTAAATGTCATATTGGTATAAAACGCATGAAGAAACCTCATGCTGATGGATCTTTGGACTCATTCGATTTCGAATCAGTTGAGACATGCGAACCATGCCTCTAGGTCAAGATGACTAAGGACCCCGTTTTTCTGGTTTGATGGAGCGGGCAAGTGATTTATTGGAAATGATACATGTTGATGTATGCAATCCAATGAGTCATGTAGCGTGCGGTGGATATCATTGTTTTTCTTACCTTCACTGATGATTTGAGTAGATATAGTGTATATTTACTTAATGAAACACAAGTCTGAATCGTTTGAAAGGTTCAAGAAAATTCAGAGTGAAGTTTAAAGATCATCATGACAAGAAGATGTCTGCGATATGATCGTGGAGGTGAATATCTAAGTTACGAGTTTGGCATACAACTTTAGACAATGTGAAAGCTGTTTCACAACTCACGCCACCTAGAACACCATAGTGTGATGGTGATTCTGAATATCATAGTCGTGCTCTATTGGATATGGTGCGTGCTATGATGTCTCTTATCATTTTGCTATTATAATTTTGGGGTTATGCATTAGAGATAACTACATTCACTTTAAATATGGCACCATCTAAATCCATTGAGATGACACTGCGTGAATTAGGGTTTGATAGAAACCCAAGCTGTCATTTCTTAATGTTTGGGGCTGAGACGCTTGTGTGGAAAAATGTTTTCACCTAATGAGCTCGAACCCAAAGCGGACAAATGCATCTTCATAGATTACCCTAAGAACAGTTGGGTGAATCTTCTATCTCAAATCCAAGCATAAAGTGTTTGTTGCTAAAACGGGTCCTTTCCCGAGAAAAAGTTTCTCTCGAAAGAATTGAGTGGGAGGAAGATAGAACTTGATGAGGTTGTTGAACCTTTGTTCAACCAGAGGGTAGTGCAGCGTAGGAAGATATTTTTGTGAATCCTACGTTAGTTGAAGAGGAAGTTAATGATGATGATCATGAAGCTTTGGATCAAGTTACTATCGAACCTCGTAGGTTGACAAGGATGTGTACTGCTCTTGAGCGGTACGACAACCCTGTCTTGGAGGTCATGTTGTTGGACAAAGATGAACCTACGAGCTGTGGAGAAGCGATGATGGGTCTGGATTCTGACAAATGGTTAGAGGCCATGAAATCCGAGAAAGGATCCATGTATGAAAACCAAGTATAGACTTTGGTAGACTTGCTCGTTGGACGGCAGGTCATCGAGTACAAATGGACCTTTAAGATGAAGACAGACGCTGATGGTAAATGTCACCATTTATAAAGCTCGACTTGTTGCAAAGAAGTTTACGACAAGTTTAAGGAGTTGAATACGATGAGACTTTCTCACTCGTAGCGATGCTAAAGTCTATTGGAATTATGTTAGCAGTTGCTGCATTTTTCAATTATGAAATTTGGCAGATGGATGTCAAAACATCGTTTCCTTAACGGTTTACTTGAGGAAAGGTTGTATGTGATACAACCAGAAGGTTTTGTCAGTCCTAAGGATGCTAAAAGGTGTGCAAGCTTCGATGATCCTTCTATGAACTGAAGCAAGCATCTCGGAGTTGGAATATACACTTTGATGAGGTGATCAAAGTTTTTGAGTCTATACAAAGTTTATGAGAAACTTGTATTTACAATAAAGTGAGTGGGAGCACTATAGAGTTTCTGCTAAGCATATGTGGTTGACATGTTGTTGATCGGAAATGATGTAGAATTCTAGAAAGCATAAACGGTTGTTTGAAAAGAGTTTTTTCAAAGGAAGACCTGGATTAAGCTACCTAATTGTTGAGCATCAAGATCTATAGAGATAGATCAAGATGCTTGATGAGACTTTCAAGGAGTACATACCTTGACAAGATTTTGAAATAGTTCAAAATGGATCAGTCAGAGAAAGAGTTCTCGCCTGATTTGTAAGGTGTCAAGTTGAGTGAGACTCAAAGCTCGACAACGACAAAAGAAAGAGAAAGGACGAACGTCGTCGCCTATGCCTTAGCCATAGGCTCTATATTATGCCATGCTGTGTACCGCACCTATGTGTGCCTTGCCATGAGTCTGTCAAGGGGTACAAGAGCGGTCCAGGAATGGATCACTGGACAACGGTCAAACTTATCCTTAGTAACAAGAGGACTAAGGAAATGTTTCTCGATTATGGAGGTGATAAAGGGTTCGTCGTAAAGAGTTATGTCGATGCAAGCTTTAACACTAATCTGGATGACTCTTAGTAGCAATCTGGATACGTATAGTGGAGCAGGCATTTGGAATAGTACCAAGTGGAGTGTGGTAGCAGTGTTTACGGTTTGACACAAAGATTTGCAAAGTACACACGGATCTGAATGTCGCATACCCGTTGACTATAAGACCTCTCTCAAATGCAAAGCATGATCAAGCCCGAGAACTCATTGGGTGTTAGATTCATAACAATGCGAATCACATGGTGATGTGAACTAGATTATTGACTCTAGTGCAAGTGGGAGACTTTTGGAAATATGCCCTAGAGGCAATAATAAATTAGTTATTATCATATTTCCTTGTTCATGACAATCTTTTATTATCCATGCTATAATTATATTGATGGGAGACTTAGATGCATGTGTGGATACATAGATAAAAACCATGTCCCTAGTATGCCTCTAATAGACTAGCTCGTTGATCAAAGATGGTTAAGGTTTCCTAGCCATGGACATGAGATGTCATTTGATAACAGGATCACATCATTAGAGGAATGATGTGATGGGCAAGACCAAAACTATAAATGTAGCATATGATTGTGTTAGTTTATTGCTACTGTTTTCTGCATGTCAAGTATCTGTTCCTATGACCATGAGATCATGCAACTCACTGACACCAAAGGAGTACCTTGTGTGTATCAAACGTCACAACGTAACTGGGTGACTATAAATGTGCTCTACAGGTATCTCCGAGGGTGTCTGTTGGGTTGGCATGGATCAAGACTGAGATTTGTTACTCCATGTGATGGAGAGGTATCTTAGGGCCAACTCGGTAATACAACATCACAATAGGCCTTACAAGCAATGTGACTAAGTGTTAGTCACGGGATCATGTATTACGGAACGAGTAAAGATACTTTCCGGTAACGAGGTTGAACTAGGTATGGAGATACCGACGATCGAATCTCGGGCAAGTGGCATACCGAAGAACAAAGGGAACATCATACGGGATTAACTGAATCCTTGACATAGAGGTTCGACCGATAAAGATCTTCGTAGAATATCTAGGAACCAATATGGGCATCCAGGTCCCGCTATTGGTTATTGACCGTAGAGGTGTCTCGGTCATGTCTACATAGTTCTCGAACCCGTAGGGTTTGCACACTTAAGGTTTGGTGACGTTTCGGTAGTATAGAGTTATGCATGGTGGTGACCGAAGGTTGTTCGTAGTCCCAGATGAGATCCTGGACATCACGAGGAGCTCCAGAATGGTCCAAAGGTAAAGATTGATATATAGGAAGTCCTATTTTGGTCGCCGGAAAAGTTTCGGGCTCATCGGTAGTGTATCGGGAGTGCCGGTAGTGTACCGGGAAACCATCGGGAGGGGTATTTCGACCCAAGAGGCTACATGGTCTGTGGGAGAGTGAATACCAGACCGTAGTGGGCTGGTGGAAGTCCCACACAAGGCCTATGCGGCTAGAGGATAAAACCCAAAGAGAAAAAGGTGGAAAAAGGCAAAATAGGGAGGAATCCTAGTCCTACTAGGATTGGAGGAGGAGTCCTCCTCTCCTCCTTGATTCGGCCGAACCAAGGGCTGGCCCCATGAGTGACAAACCTCCTCCTCTCTTCCTCTTATATTTACTAGAGGTTTTAGTGTTTTTGCACTAGATTTTCAGCCACGTGCTACTCGTTCCTCTAGTGCATAGTTTCTCCTCTAGATCGGTTTTCTGCAGTGCTTAGGCGAAGCCCTGTCGGAATTGCTCCGCCACCATCACCGCGGCGCCGTCACACTGCCGGATAAATCGTCTACCTCTCCACTCCCTCTTGTTGGATCAAGAAGGTGGAGATTGTCATCAAGCTATACGTGTGCTGAACGCGGAGGTGTCGTCCGTTCGGCGCCAGATCAGAAGGACCGCGATCAAGATCGCGAGACGGATCGTGATGAGATCACGGGACGGATCGTAATGAGTTTGCAGGACGGATAGTGATTGGATCGCGGGATGGATCGTGATGAGATCGCGGGACGCTCGGCGATTTGGATCGTGAAGATGTTCGACTACACAAACCGTGTTTCTTAACGCTTCCCGCTTAGCGATCTACAAGGGTATGTAGATCCACTCTCCCTCTCATAGATGCTCATCACCATGGATAGGTCTTGCAAGAATGTAGGAAATTTTTTGTTTCCCATGCGACGTTCCCCAACAGTTCTTAGGTGGGAATTCAAGTAGTTACCTAGGCTATCTTTCAACAAATGTGTGATGTTAGATTGGGGTTCGACATCTAGTGGATTCGTTTGTTCATGGTGTTTCTTACAGAGGACAGACTCAATATATGTCATCAGATATGCTTCTTCAAGCCTTGTAGTTCGTATGCCTAGGGAGCATATTCGAGCATCATTTCAATATGACAATCCAATGTACAATTGAGCCTGTGCGAACCTTACCACGAAAATATCGAGTGGAATCTCTGTCATGTATTTGTTCTGGCTTGTTTCATAAGCCTCATCCTTTGTTTTTTGTATATGGTAATCCGAGTTGCTTCGATGTCAAGTGGTGATTTCATATATTTCCTAAGTATTCTCATATGTCTGTGGGATTGATAATTCTTTTGCTCAATCAAGTTGTCATATCAATTCTTTTCCTACCGGTGTGCTTCTCTTCAAGATAATTCTATCCTCTTCAATATTGTAAGATCAATCCTCTTATTCTTTCCTGGAGTTCATTCCATCTGTTCCAAGTTTTCTTTGTTTTCCCCACCCTCCCGCCCTTTTTCTTCAATGATTAAATTCTCATCCAAATGCCTTCCTTTTCATCGATGCTTCCGCCATCTTTCCTTTTGTTTCGTATACGGTGATTCATTGCGAAAGTCCTCAAGTGCTTCAAGTTCAGCATTCCTTGTTCTTGTTTTCTTTCCCTATGGACTCAATTCAGACTTTATGTGTTCATCATATCTTTTTCATTCATTAAATGCTTCCCGTGTTCGAATTCTCATCAAGCCTCTCTTATTAATTCATCCCTCTATGTTCTTTCCGGAGTGCTGAAGATATCTCAGAAGATTCATGTTTTCTATCAATCCTTCCAAATTATTTCGAGGGTATCACCTCATCAAGTCTTAATTTGTACTGGTGCAATCTCTATTTCTAAGCAATTGTTTCAAAGGTGTTTCTTTGAGTGGGCCCATAACCCACATGTGTTTTTCCCAGGATCTTACCTGGCTCTTCTAATCTTTCCGGAGATGTTCTCAAGTTCTCTTCTAATATGATGTAAGAATGAATTTCATCAATCATATGTCTTCTCGAAGAGCACTTCTAAATCATTTTCATCATTGGATCAACTGTTCTTTATTCATTATTCCTAAGTATCTAAGAAATTCTTGGTGGTGTTCTCGTCTTCATTCTCATCATTGAAGTCCAAAGGAGAGTTTCTCTTAAATCTTTGTCCATTCTTTTCAAGAGTGTGGTTTCAGCTTCTTGCTATCCTCTCAAATTGTTCTGGTCATGAGTAATTCCTCCCATATCTATCCGAAGCATTTCATAGTGGTATTCATTTCTCGATCCTCCGAAGGCCATCATTTTAGAAGATTTCTTCGTCCTCAATTTATAGCTTTCGTTCTCAAATTCTTTTCAATTGTTGTCTCTTCGTTCGTCTCTCAAGTATTCTGGTGCTTCATTCAAGTTTTCTACCAAGTGGATCTTGATCTCTTTGTTATCAGGTATCTCCATTCATTCATGGGATCCTCATTCATTTGTGAATTCTTACCGGTGTTCTCGTTCATGACTTCTTCAAGTTTGTGTCATTTCTCATCAATCTTTTTCAAGAAGAATAAGTGGTGTGCAAAATCCGTTGCTTGTCATCAATTTAACTTGATGAAGGATAAGCATAACACAATTCTTATTCTAGTTTCATCAATGTGATTTCAATCCTTCTTCCGGAGTGTTCTTGGCATCAAATTCTTGGTGATAAGTTTTTCATCTTTTCTTTCCGGAGTTCCAAGTTTTCAGAAGTATCTCTTCGCGAAGCTTCACCTAAATCCTTGCAACATCATAATATATTATTTTCAACCTCATTCTTTTGATCGTCCTTTCCTCCCAATGCTTCTTCATGGTGGTTTGTTCAAGATGTAATTCTTCCTGAATTGTTCTTCAAGATTCTGTTGGAGGTGCCCAAGTGTTCTTTATCTTGGATTTCTATGTTCTATTCCTTCTCCAGTTTCTTTTGAGATGGTGTTATTAAATTCTTGTTTATGAGGAGTCTCGAAGGAAAATTGTCAAGAATGAGATATGTAAACCCATCATGTCTTCTTGGAGTTATGTTGGGTTGGATTTCACCTAAAGCATTTCCTAAGGATTGTTGCTATCATGGTGTCATAAATGATCCAAGTTTTCTCCTCCTCTTCTTCGTGAAAGAAGTTTTGCATATCTTGTTGCTCTCAAGTAATCAATTGTTCCTGTTGTGGCAGGTTGTCATCTCACAATTTTGAGATGTTTTTCATAAGCCCATAACAAGCTATTCTTTTCGTTGTTGATTCTCCATCAACTCCGTTCAACCAAGATTTTCAAATTCTATGGTGGTAGACATTGTCAGTTCTTCTCCGTTGTGTTCTCTTCAAAGATCTAGCTTCTATTCTTTTGTTCTGGAGGCATTCTGGTGTTGTTATTTTCAACTCACATATAGTCTGATTAAGGTCATGTTCTTTTTTTTCTTATTCATTTTACCGGACTGTTGTGTTCTATGTTCAAGTTCTTTCCCTTCTTATCAAGTTTTGCCCTTCTATCCTAGCGAAGTGCTGCCGGAATTTCTTGTGAATTCTTGCTTGTTCCTCATGTCATTCTTCATCTCGTTGTAACCTTCAATGATCATTGGTTTCACTTGTTTGTCGCAGAAGCAACGAAGTTTTACCTGTCGCTTTTTCTCTTCCCCTTCTCATTCTAGATCTCGGGACGAGATCCTCGTGTAGTGGAGGAGAGTTGTAACAGCCCGGGACCGACGCTCCAGGAGATTCCCCTTTTATTCCATTGTCGTCTTATGTTTCGTCTAGTTGTCGTATTCATCATAGCATCATTCGCACCATCTGCATAGCATTGTCACTCGTTTTCGAAAACTTGCATATGTTCATAGTCGCCGGTTCTCTCCGTTCTTGTTGTTGCCCGTTTCGAGTCCAACCACACATGCCCGTACCCCCGGCATCGTTTAAAAAATCGTTTTTAAAGTGCGCGAAAAATATTCTCGGATTTGGTTGAAACTTTATATGCGGTCTTATTATAGTGTAGGTAGGCCGCCTGCCAAAATTCATTGCATTCCGAGCTCGTTTGGTACCCCAATGGTCGACCGTAGCGTCACCGTCATCGGTTTATTTGTTGGACGTTTTTCGATGTTTAAAACCTTGTGTCACGGGCCGCAACTTCCCCTCTCATCTCGCACCAAAACCTCTCCACAGCCAACTAACCCACCAAACATCTACCCTCCAACCTGACCGTCCGATTGCGATTGGAGGATCGAAAATTGGCCTCAAATCCCTAACCTAGTTCATTTTCCCTATATATAAACCAACTACTAGTCTAACCCTAAAATTTAGGAACCCTGCCGTCGCCTCCGGCTGCTGCCGACAAGAAGAGATGCCGGGGCGCCTTGCCATTCCCCGCCACTAGAGCCCTGCAGGTCCACAACCATGCCCCTGCCACCTCCTCCTTCCTCCATTTTCCTCCCCCTCTTAGAACTCTCCCTCTCTCTCCGTTTTTCGCAACAATAGGAGACCTCCATGGATGAAGGTCAGAGCTCCCTCGTCGTCGTTCACCTTGTCTTAGCCCCATCTACCGCGAGCCACCCCAAAATGGAGCTCCACCGCTGCCCAGGCCTCGAATCCGGTCGTTTCCCGTGTGCCCTCACCTGCCAGAGTCGCCACGTCGTTGCCGGTGACCAAGGTATGCTCATGGAGAAGGAGGTCGCTGATGTGTTGGTAGTTGTAGAGAACACCTATTCTTGTATCGTAAACACAGCCACAGGCGGAGTGGCTAGCACCGCTCGTTTAGAACCGAGGGGTCTGGGGTTCGAATCCCAGGAGCCCCTATTTTGTTTTGTCCATTGTTATGGTCGGTTCAGGTTCGCTCATTGTCCACATTCATCTAGCGCAAAATCTATGGTTTTGCACAGTTTCATGGTAGCCCAACTGGTCAGCGTGTTGTGTTGAAATCGGGATGTTCTGGGATCAAAACCAGGTCGCCCCATTTTGGCTCTATTTTATTTCTTTTGCATATATTTAAAAACTACTTAATTTTAGTAAAAGATGTTGCATTTTGCAAATTCATATAAACTTAACTGTGCATCATATGAGGACATGCTATATACGAATATTGCTTAGTTTTATGTCTACTTTCAAAATATGCAACATTCATCAATGTTTAAAAGGTTAACTTGTTTGCATTAATTTTCCTAAATGGCGTGCTAAAATGACTTATTTCATAACTGTTAAACCGTAGCTCCGATGCAAATGTTTTATATATGTAACTTGACTAGAAAAATGGGTAGAATATCATGATACACTTTATTTTGCTGTTTAATAAATATAAAACATGTGTATTTCAGACCTGTACCAAACTTAAAAATATGCATCTGAGGTCGTTCCGGAATTGTTATTCGTTGCTTCTGGCCTCATTTGAAGTGCCTAGGTGATGTAGTTGTTTGTTCTTCACCTCTTGCCATGTCTAACAACATTTAATATTGATGAGTACCTAAAAGGGAGTGAAATAAATAATTTGAACATGGAGTTTCGTCAATATGCAACTCGTTGCATATTGAACTTCACTTAATATGTAGTAGTTGTTTGTTGTGCTTGCCATGCCATGCCCTGCGTTGCATATTAAACCGGACATGCATCATATTTGTTTGCGCATCATGTCATGCATATGTTGTGGTGTATCTTGTGTTAATTGTTTGTTTTGGACTGCTTCTTCTCGATAGAGTTCCGAAAGCGTTCGGAGTGTGAGGATTTGTTCAACTACGTTGTTCGTCTTCTTCATGGATTCGTTCTTCTTCCAAGCGGGATCTTAGGCAACATGACACATTTCCCTGGATACCACTACTATCATTGCCATGCTAGATGTCTCGTTTTCTATCGCTATGTCACGCTACCTACCACTTATTTGACAAGCCTCCCAACATTGCCATGAAAGCCTCTAACCCCTCCACATCCCAGGAAACCTTTGTTTGGCTATGTTACCGCTTGCTCAGCCCTTCTTATATCGTTTCTAGCTGCATGTGCAATTGATTCCCTGTGACAACATGGACAATCTTTTGTTATCACAATATTATTTCTTTTTAATTAATGCACATATATACTTGGTAAAGGGTGGAAGGCTTGGCCTTTTGCTCGGTGTTTTGTTCCACTCTTGCCGCCCCTAGTTACTTGTGAACCGGTGTTATGTTCCATAATTGAGCGCTCCTAACATGCTCGGGGTTGTTATGGGGACCCCCTTGATTTTCATTTTAGGATAAAGCTTGTCTAGCAAGGCCCAACATTGGTACTACATTTGCCTAATAACTAATAAACTTGCATAGGGACTTTCCGGACCACGTGGATAATTTAATCAACCCCCGGGCCAGTGCTCCACATGAGTGTTGATCCAAACTAGAGCCGTGTGCGGGGCCAACCCAGGGCAACTTAGAAGATTTCTATCAGACCACTGTGCGTTGTGCTTATCCGGTCGTGTCCTAAGAACGAGATACGCGGCTCCTATCGGGTTCGTCGACACATCGGGCGGTCTTGCTGGACTTGTTTTACCTTTCTCAAAGGTCTTGCGTGAGGAATTCCGATCTTCTTCGGGCTATCTCAAGGTGTCGAATTTCCTTTGGAATTGCCTAGGATGATCACGAGATCCGTGTTCGAGGTTATTCCTGCGGCGTGTGGCTAATTTGTGATGGATGAGTTGGAGCATCCTTGTAGGGTTAAATCTTTTGGAAGTCGTTCCCGTGGTTATGTGGCAAACTTGGATACTTTGTTTGACACCTGGTCATAGCAAACTCGAAGTCAACTCTAATAAAATACACCAACTGTGTGCGTAACTGTGACTATCTCTTCCCGTGAGTCCTTATCCGAGAGAGAACATGGTGGGGTTATGTTTAACGTAAGTAGGTGATTAGGATCAGTTAGTGATCATTACTAGTTCACGTCCATTATGCGGAGACCACCATACTTTATTTTCTGTATTCGTAAGTTAGCCACTCAAATAAATGCTTAGTCGCTTACTGCAGCCTCACCACTTAACCTTACCTCACCCATTAAGCTTTAATAGTCTTGATACCCTTGGAAATGATATTGTTGAGTCCCTATGGCTCACAGATTACTACAACAATAGTTGCAGGTATAGTTAATGCGATGATTTGACGTGAGCGCGATGCTTGTTCCATTTGGAGTTATTCTTCTTCTTCTTCTTCAATCTAGGATGAGTTCCAGGCGGCAACCTGGGATAGCTAGGATGGATGTCATTTTGTCGTTTGTTTTCGTCCGTAGTCAGACCCTGATCTTCTGTATGATGTCTGGATATGTTGTTGTATTGATGTGATCTTGATGTAGCTTGTGGCGAGTGTAAGCCAATTCCATATACTCATCTCTTCTGTACATGTACTTGTAATGATATCCATTCTTGCAACATGACGAGATGCGCTTCTATCCATGTCAAGGCCCGCGTGCCGAAATAAGGATAGGATCGCATCTTGGGTGTGACACTAGTGAAACGTATATGGTTTTTCGACATATTTTCATGAGCTGCACCGTGTAGTGATTGTAGTTCAAATTTGAATTAGATATGCACATTAATTGAATGCCTACAAAACTCAGTTAATCTACTTAAAAGGCGAACAAACTCTGTAAGACTCCATTGTTTCGCGTGACACATTCATGTTACTCTATGGAGAATATAGAAATAAATTCAAGGCAATAAGCGACATCAGATGTTGTTTTGCACATAAAGTGCGAACTGTCCCTACTGGAACCACATGACTTCTTTTGAGAATCTTCGGTTTGTAAGAGGTTTGTGTTGATACTTGTCCCGAACTAGGCATTGTTTTTACCACAACACACATGCGCCATGACATCACACCATGGCAAGTTTCATGAATTTCTCACAATTTTGGATTTATTGGAATTGAAAACACGACTTCTCAAAGTCTATGACCAAGCCAAAATACCATGAGATTTGGAATTTGGTTAATTTCCATTTCTTGGCATGGGACCAAAACATGTATCTAGTGTCAAATAGTTGTTTTTTAACCCATGCAAGTGCCCTCTAGTATGTGCTTAATAAAGTGCAGTTCAAATTTGAACTATGCACACAAAATTCCAAAAAACTCTTTAAATGTTTTAAAGGGCCTAAACATCCTTGAATTATTCCATATTTAACACATAGTCCGGTAGTTGCAAGTTCACTAGAGATAAATGTTATTGCCATCCAAACACCTTAAATTGCTAATGTAACTTCATTTTTACTCTCAAAACGGTTCGAAAATCAAATACATCACAAACAGTTCTTGATCATGAAACGTGTGTGATGTGGTATCAAAATATCTTGGACCAATCCTCATATATTGCTTCGGACGGAAGCTTTAGTCCACCATCGGCGCATCAACCACACGGTTAGACTTGTTCTCCAAGTCAACTGTATTGTCCAAGAGTCGCTGCTGAAAGATGGGGACGTGGATCCGTGTCATGAGGGCAACTTTTGTGACCCACTCTGGCACGAGCGCAGCCGCACTCTCCGATAGGGTGGCTGCGGACGCCGACAGGGCAGCTGCTGCATCTGAGATGGCGTCGGCAACATCAGCGACCGGGATTGCAAATGGCAAGAATGGCACAACAACTGTCTGTTCCTCGGCAGTCGTTGTAGCCCAGATGGCGGCTTCCCATGCCTATGTCGACGCCGCCCACACCCATCTCATGGAGGTTACCACACAAATAGCAGCGGCCTTCTCCGACAACGGTCGGTAACTTACGTCCAAAGTGTTGGAAATCGCCGAGAGCGCCCGGGCAGCCGTCCGTTCATCGGCAGCCTCCCTTGCCAAGATGGAGACCTTCAATACCCGGACCACGGCCGACCATACCAAACTCGTGGTGGCCTTGTCCAAAGAGATGGCGGAAGCAGACGGTGAGCTGCTTGCACGGTATGTGGCGATGGATGCCATTGATCCCCTTCCACTAGAGGTCGTTGAATGCGAGCTAGTCATGGAGGATGCGGTAGAGATCGGCGAGCGTCAGGTGGAACATTAGTCGTTGTTTAGAGCGTTGGTCTTTTGTTAGAGCAATGTTTAGGTCAACCAGCTCTATTTAATTTCTCGATTAAGTAAGTGCGGGATGTGGTGTAGGCTTTTTTGTGCAGTACCCAAATTACCAATTGATGTTAAATTACGCGACAACGTGGATGGCCACTGTAACCAAGGAAATTTGGACCAAAAATTTGCCACCATGTCCCCATTCCATCTTCCAATTGAAAATGAAATCTAAGTCCATCACACAATTTTTTGGAATGAACCGTGTGCAATGTAGTACCCAATCTTACGTCCGACACTTGGAGACAAACATTTGCACGTCAAAGTTCATCACACATGGGGTATATTACGGGCTTCGCTTGTGATGTGTTGATATTGAGAACTATTCTGAAAATTTTGCATGTTCAAGTTCATCACACATGGTGTATAAACCAGGCTTCTTTTGTGATGTTTTGATATCGCGCATGGTTCTGAATAAGGGACTATGTTCGATGGTGCTTTCCGCGCCAGTTTCTCGCTGAACCGAATAAAATTTTTGGGCTGCCGCAAAAATATCTACCTCCCTTGCCCCCTGGTACCAATGAAAAGCCACATTTCCCCCTTTTCCTCTGGATTTCCTAGTTTAAACCTTCATTGCTTGCTTGCAGCACTGCCTCCTCGCCAGCGATTCTCCTTCCTGCTGCTTGGCCTTGTCCATCTAGTCAAGTAATCCACACCTCCCCAATACCCCCTCACCCCCTCCTCCTCCATCCCACATGGCCCGATTTCCGGCGCGACACCTTCCACCCTATTCCCCACCCCATCTTCCAAATAATCGCCACCGAAAGCCATGGTGCACACAGTATAGCCAGGATCTCAAAGAGCATTTGGCTATGGAGAAGCAAATCATGGATGCACGAGCAGATGAGGCAGCTATGGCTTCCATGCGTGCCAACCCCCGGATCTTGGAGGAGAACCTCACCATCGAGGCCACCATCAATGCCTCACGCACTGACGCCTCCACGCGGTTGGCTACTATAAACGATAGCTGATGGTCTTTTCTCGAGGGCACCGCCGGTGCATTCGACGAAGACTTCATTTTGTTTTCTCAGCATGCCCGTGCCTACCTCAACTCCAAAGCCGGCATGTCGGTGCCGGGGCAGGATCAGGCCACTCAGCACTACGAGGTGTGGATTCCTTGCCCTCTTCCAAGTTGACGAAGCTCATCATCATTGATATCTCCGACGATGAGGAATAGCTTGTTTTTCTTACCTTTATCACTTAGGACCTATGTTCACCTAGCTATGCTGGTTAAGCATGTTTCGTTTAGCTGTTGCCTATGCCACTACTGCCTTTCATTTAGACATTCTAGTGAAATGTCCAATGTAATGCTATTGCAACCTGACCTTCTAGTTTGTTCTTTTGTGCAATGTGGTGCTTAGTTAACTGTTTCATTCATTTGTTGTGGTGATCATTTAACTATTTAATTCAATTCTCAAATGTGATGTACGATTGTTGTTGGTACAATTTTCTATTGTTATGCATGTGATGAATAAATTGAATTTAGATGTACTAAATACATGTGCAACATATAGAACTGCTACATTTCCTAGTTCTTAGCACGCTTGGTTTAGATAACTAGATTTTCAATGTGGCTCAAACTAATCTGTTGGATTGGCAATGTATTTATTTTCCATTAACCTATTTCAGTGATAGTATGCCAAATATCACTTGTAACCTGATCAATACTTGTCTTAAATATGTTACAGGGGAAACTATGGGGGACACTGAAGTTTACCATCGAGGTTTGCATATCCATGGTCGTTTGGCTAATAGCACATTATTGTGCAATTGCAGAAACCATTGTAATATGAATGTTTTTATTAATAATTTGTTCTTGCACATTGTAATATGAATGTTTTTATTAATAATTTGTTCTTGCACATGTAGGTCCTGCTATAAGAGGTTCGACCCTTTTGCATGTGGGGAAATGAGGTGTCCTTGAATATGTGTCAAATCAAGAAACTCATAAAGATTGTTAAGATAAAGAAACTAGCTATGAAAAACAGCAAGATGTTTGTTTGCACAATGAAAAAGAGATCATTCAACTATAGCATGGTACCATCTCTTTCACCTTGTCCTTTTCCCTTCGCGCCATTTCAAAGTTTACAAAAGATATTTATGCGTATGTTTATTTTCAGTCCTTGTCAAGGCAGTTCATCGATGATTACATCTCAAACCACCTATATGATCAAGAGGCAATGAAGGTATTCATGCGGGACCCATGGAAAATCTTGAATTCTTCTTTAAGAGGACGAAGGATGGGTGGGCAATCATCCACAAGCACTGGCCTAAAGTTGCCAGGACCTTCAACATCATTCAAGGCTCAGTATTCGCCTCCCGCTTTGACAATTTTCTAGATGAGATTCATCTCTCTATTTACCATCTATGATGATACATAATTTCCAAAGGTTTGAGATGTTGCTTTTGAAACTTTGTCTTGTTGTGCAATTGGGTAGCTAGGCAATATATGGCTATATGAGGTTGTACCCTGATGTAATTCAATTATGAAATCCTGGTTGTCATACTACGAATAAGAAATATATTATGCGGTTGATATGAAATGTTAATTTTGATTACTAAATGGATTATAAATAATTGATCAATCAGGCTAATTATTGTGGTTCCCATTGCAGATGGTTTTTAAGACAAAACCGTGGGCGATGACATGAACAAACCCACACGGTTTCTAGAAAGTTAGCATGTTGGATCGTTGAGCAATCACACACGAATTCTGGTCGACAACTGTGTGCATTAGGACATGAAATCACAAAAAATTCACATAGCTAGTATGGGTGATGGGTAGCCCAATGCCAAATAGTTTCTTCTAGACACCATGAATGATGTTTTGAGTAACGCAAATGGCAGAATTATAATTGGCATGTGTGATGAACACACCTATCATAAACGATGTTATGCAGAAAATTGTGTGTGATCTGCAATAAAAACGGAAACGTTCCCTTGGGATTCCCTATGTGGGATGCTAAGTCATCTCACATGTCTTCCCCAATATGTCTGTTTGTGATGGTCCTTCCAATCGCAAACGATATATTTTTGCCCATCGTGTGCAACCAGGTGCAGGCATCGTCGACAGGTTTTGCATGTCGTGTGGGATACCCCCCCTATCGCCCACACATGCAAGGCGACGATTTAAGACTACGTCACAGAAAGGGGTTAAAAACCGTTTGTATAGCACGCGAATGCACTAGTGAAATTTGAATTATGCACATTAAACGACTAGAAAACTCAACTAATGCCTTAAGCAAGTTGCACGAACCCTAGAATAAATTCACAGTTTAGCATGACTGTCAAAAAGTTGCTCTATGGTGACTCCGGAAATAAATTCAAGTCCAGAAGAGATAACAATTTTTATTTCGCACATAAAATGTGAACTTTCCCTATCGGAACACACAACTTTCATGAGAACCTTTGGTTTGTTAGAGGCTTTGTGCCAAAACTTGTCCAAAATTGGGCATTTTTTTACCACAACACACACAATGGGGCAATTGATGGCACCATGCCCAAATTTCATGAATTTCTGTCAAGCTTTGCATTTACATGAATTTAAAAACTAAGTTTCCCAATGTTGGTGGTCGAGCCGAGATGATGATATGTTTGAAATTCATTCCCATTTATTGTGTGGGGCCTACACATGTAGCCAGGGAAACATATGTGGTTTTTCGACATATTTTCATGAGCTGGACCATGCAATGACTGTAGTTCAAATTTGAATTATGCACATTGAATACCTAGAAAACTTAATTAGTGTACTTAAACGGCCAAACGAACTCTGTAAGATTCCATTGTTTCGCGTGACACATTCATGTTACTCTATGGAGAATCTAGAAATAAATTCAAGGCGAGAAGAGACATCGGATGCTATTTCACATATAAAATGTGAATTGTCCCTACTGGGACCACATGGCTTCTTGTGCGAATCTTTGGTTTGTAAGAGGTTTGTGCAAAAAACTTGTCCTGAACTAGGCATTGTTTTTACCACAACACACATGCGCTATGACATGAAACCATGCCAAGTTTCATGAATTTATCATGATATTTGGACTTCCTAGAATTTGAAAACATGTCTTCTCAAAGTATACGGCCGAGCCAAAATACCATGAGGTTTGGAATTCATTTAATTTCCATTTCTTGCATGGGACCAAAACTTGTATCCAGTGACAAATGGTTGATTTTCAACCCATTCATGTGCACTCTAGTATGTGCTTAATTAACTGCAGTTCAAATTTTAACTACGCACATCATATGTCTAAAAAACTCTTTAAATGTTTAAAAGGGCCTAAACAACCCTGAATATTCCATATTTAACACATAGTCCTATAGTTGCAAGTTCACTGCAGATAAATGTTATTGCCATCCAAACACCTTCAATTGCCAATGTAACTTCATGTTTTGTATCAAAGCAATTTGAAAATCAAATACATCACAAACAGTTCTTGATCATGAAATGTGTGTGATGTGCTATCAAAATATCTTGGGCCAATCCTCATATAAGGCTTAGGATGAAAGATGCAGTTCACTACCGGTGCCTCAACCACAAAGTCACACTTGTTCTCGAAGACCACTGTATTGTTCAAGCGTTGCCGGTGAAAGGTGAGGACATGGATCCACGCCATGAGGGCAACTTCGGCGACCCACTCCGACCCGAGCACAGCTACATCAGCCATGAACGCGCTCACAACATCCTGGAGCGCGGCCGCACTCTCCGACAGGGCGGCTACGGTCGCCGAAAGGGAGGTTGCTGCATCTGAGATGGCGGAAGCAACATTCGCGACCGAGGTAGCAAATGGCAAGAATGGCATATCAGCTCTCCATTCCTGAGCGGCTGTTGTAGCCCTGATGGCGGCTACACACGCCTATGCTGATGCTGCCCATGCCCAACTCGTGTTGGTCACTGCACAAATAGCAGCAACCTTCTCCGACAACGATCAGTAACCTACGTCCGAAGAGTTGGCAATCGCCGAGAGCGCTCAGGCAGCCTTCCATTCGTCGGCGGCCTCCCTTGCCAAGATGGAGGTTGTCAATGCCCGGACCACGACCGCCCATGCCAAACTCGTGACGGCCTTTTCCAATGATATGGCGGACGCGGACGACGAGATGCTTGTAGAGTATGTGGCGATGGATGCCATGGATCCCCTTCCTTTGGAGGTCGTCAAACACGAGCTAGTCATGGAGGATGCAGCGGAGATCGGCGAGCATCAGGTAGAGCATTAGTTTATGTTTAGAATGCTGGTCTTTTGTTAGAGTAATATTTAGGTCAACCAGCTCTGTTTAATTGCTCGATTAAGTAAGTGCGGGCTGTGGTGTAGGCTCTTTTGTGTAGTACCCAAATTAGCATTTGATGTTAAATTATGCGACGATGTGGATGACCACTGTAACCAGGCAAATTCGGACCAATATTTTTCCGCCATATCCCCATTCCATCTTCCAATTGAAAATGAAATTGAATTTCATCACACACAATATTTTGGAATGAACCGTGTGCAATGTAGTACCGAAGCTTGGAGACAAACATTTGCACGTCCAAGTTCATCACACACAGGGTATATCACAGGCTTCATTTGTGATGTGTTGATATCGAGAACTATTATGCATCAAATGAAAATTTTGGGCTGTCATGGAAATATCTACCTCCCTCGTGCTCGGTACCAATCAAAAGCCACATTTCCCCCCTTTCCTCTACCTTTCCTAGTTCAAACCTTCACTACTTTCTTGTAGCGTCGCCTCCTCGCCGACGACGTTCCTTCCTGCTGCTCGGCCTCCTCCATCTAGTCAGGTAATCCACATCTCCCCAATACCCCCTAACCCCCTCCTCCTCCATCCCACATGGCCCGACCGGCATGACATCTTCCACCCAAATCATCGCCCCATCCTCCAAATAATTGCCACCGAAAGCCATGGTGCATGCACTATAGCCAGGATCTCGAAGAGCATTTGGCTACGGAGAAGCAAATCGCAGCTGCACTTGTAGATGAGGAAGCAATGGCTTCCATGCGTGTCGACTCCAAAATCTTGCAGGACCACCTCGCCATCAAGGTCACCGTCGCCGCCGCCATGTAGCTGGCTGCTATAAACGATAGCTCGTGGTCTTTTCTCGAGGGCACCACCGGTGCGTTCGACGAAGACTTCGATGTGATTTCTCAGAGTTAATGTGCTTACCTCAACTCCAGAGCAGGCATGTTGGTGTCAGGGCAGGATCAGGCCGCTCACCACTACGAGGGGTGCACCCACGGTGTGGAGGCCTCGCCCTCTTCCAAGTTGAAGGAGCCCATCATCATCGATATCTTCAACGATGAGGACTAGCTTGTTTTTCTTAGCTTTTCACTAAGGACCTATGTTCACCTAGCTATGCCGGTTAAGCATGTTTCATTTACCTATTGTGTGTGCGACTACTGCCTTTCATTTAGAAATTCTAGTGAAATGTCCAATGTAATGATACTGCAACCTAACCTTTTGTATGTTCTATTGTGCAATGTGGTGCTTAGTTAACCGTTTCGTTCATTTGTTGTGGTGATCATTTAACTATTTAATTCAATTATGAACTGTGATGTACGATTGTTTTTGGTAAAAAAATTTATTGTTATGAATGTGATGCATAAATTGAATTTAGATGTACTAAATTTATGTGAAACATATAGAATTGCTACATTTCCTAGGTCTTAGCACGCTTGGTTTAGATAACTGGATTTTCCATGTTGCTCAAACTAATCTGTTGGATCTGCAATGTGTTTATTTTCCATTAACATATTTTAGTGGTAGTATGCCAAATTCCATTTTGTAACCTGATCAATATTTATCTTAAATATGTTGCAGGGGGGACAATGGAGGACACTGAACTTTACCATCGAGGTTTGCGCATTCATGGTCATTTGGATAATAGCACATTATTGTGCAATTGCAGAAACAATTGTAATATTAATGTTTTTACTAATAATTTGTTCTTGCACATGTAGGTTTGCTACCTCTTGAGCTTGTGTTGGTTTTCCCTTGAAGAGGAAAGGGTGATGTAGCAAAGTAGATAAGTATTTCCGTCAGTTGTTGAGAACCAAGGTATCAATCCAGTAGGAGGAACAAGCAAGTCACCAATGGATGCACCTACACAAACAATCAAACTCTTGCACCCAACGCTATAAAGGGGTTGTCAATCCCTTCACGGTTATTTGCAAGGATTAGATCTGATAGAGATAAATGTAAAAGATTGCGAAAAGTAAAAAGTAAATAAATTGCAACAAGGTATTTTTGGTATTTTTTGTTTATAGATCTGAAGATATATTATGGAAAGTAGACCCGGGGGGCATAGGTTTCACTAGAGGCTTCTCTCTTGAAGGAAAATATCATGGTGGGTGAACAAATTACTATCGAGCAATTGATAGAAAAGCAAATAATTATGAATATATCCAACACAATGATTATGCATATAGGCATCACATCCGTGTCAAGTAGACCAAAACGATTGTGCATCTACTACTATTACTCCACACATCGACCGACTCCTGCCTGCATCTAGAGTATTAAGTTCATGAAGAACAGAGTAACTCATTAGGTAAGATGACATGATGTAGAGGGATAAACTCAAGCAATATGATGAAAACCCCATCTTTTTACCCTTGATGGCAAAAATACAAAACGTGCCTCGCTACCTCTACTTTGTCACTGGGTGAGGACACCGCAAGATTGAACTCAAAACTAAGCATTTCTCCCATTGAAAGAATTACCAATCTAGTTAGCCAAACCAAACCAATAACTCGAAGAGACTTGCAAAGATATGAAATCATGCATATAAGAATTCAGAAAAGACTCAAATTATATTCATGGATAATCTAAACATAAACCCACAATTCATCGGATCTCGACAAAGACACCGCAAAAGTGTATGACATCGGATAGATCTCCGTGAAGATCATGAAGAACATGGTATTCAAGCACAAAGAGATAGAATAAGCTATCTAGCTACTAGCTATGGACCCGTAGGTCTGTGGTGGACTACTCACGCATCATCGGAGGGGCAATGGAGTTGATGTAGATGCCCTCCGTGATCGAATCCCCCTCCGGCAGATTACCGGAAAAGGCTCCAAGATTGGATCTCTTGGGAACGTAGGCTTCTGTCGGCGGAAAAGTATTTTCGTGGATCCCTTGGGTATTGGGGGTATATTTGGGTATTAATAGGACGAATAATAGGGATAGGAGACCTGCCAGGAGGTGGCAAGCCTGCGAGGCTCGGCCACCCCTGGCTTGTGACCTCCTGGCAGAGTCCCTTCCTTGCACTCCAAGCCTGGTAGATATCTTTCGTTCCAGAAAAAATAATTCCGCAGATTTTATTCCATTTGGACTCTGTTTAATATTCGATATTTGCAATACTCAAAAACAAGGAAAAAAGAGAAACTGGCACTAGGCTCTAGATTAGTAGGTTAGTCCAAAAAATAATATAAAATAGAATATTAATGCATATAAAACATCCAAAACAGATAATATAATAGCATGACATCATCAAAAATTATAGATACGTTGCAGACGTATCAGCATCCCCAAGCTTAATTCCTACTCGTCCTTGAGTAGGTAAATGATAAAAACAGAATTTTTGATGTGGAGTGCTACCTAACATATTTATCCATGTAATATTATTTATTGTGGCATGAATATTCAGATCCGTAAGATTCAAAAGAAAAGTTTAATCTTGACATAAAAACAATAATACTTCAAGCATACTAATAAGGCAATCGTGTCCTTTTGGAATAACATGGCCTAAGAAAGTTATCCCTACAAAATCAAATGGTCTGGCTATGCCCCATCTTCCCCACACAAAGTATTTAAATCATGCACAACCCTAATGAAAAGCCAAGCAATTGTTTCACACTTATTATGTTCTCAAACCTTTTCAACTCTCACGCAATACATGAGCGTGAGCCATGGATATAGCACTATCGATGGAATAGAAATATGGTGGAGGTTAGGAAGAAAAGGAGAAGATAGTCTCACATCAACTAGGCGTATCAACGGGCTATGGAGATGCCCATCAATAGATATCAATGTGAGTGTGTAGGGATTGCCATGCAAACGGATGCACTAAAGCTATAAGTGTATGAGAGCTCAAAAAGAAACTAAGTGGGTGTGCACTATAATGAAAAATGACACTAGTTATATGAAAGTGACAAAATAGAAGACTCTTTATCATGAAGACCAAGGTGCTACTTTGAAGCACAAGTGTGGAAAAGGATAGTAGCATTGTCCCTTCTCTCTTTCTCATTTTTATTATTTATATTTTGGTGGGCATCCAAGGCCTCCCTTTTTTTGTTTGGGCTTTGCTGGCCTCTTTTATTTTTCATAAAGTCCGGAGTCCCATCCCAATTTGTGAGGGAATCATAGCTTCCATCATCCTTTTCTCTCACGGGACAATGCTCTAATAATGATGATCATCAAAAATTTATTTACTTACAACTTGAAACCTAGAACAAAATATGACTCAATGTGAAAAAGCAATATGAAAATGATGGCGCATGTCATAAAAAACGGAGCGGTGGAAGTTGCATGGAAATATATCTCGAAATGGCTATGGAAATGCCATAATAGGTAGGTATGGTGGCTGTTTTGAGGAATGGAATATGGTGGCTGTTTTGAGGAAGGTGGGTTTAATGCGCTAGCGAAAGTTGCGCGATACTAGAGAGGCTAGCAAAGGTGGAAGGGTGAGAGTGCGTATAATTCATGGACTCACATTAGTCATAAATAACTCACATACTTATTGCAAAAGTCTATTAGTTATCGAAGCAAAGTATTAGACGCATGCTCCTAGGGAAGAGGTTGGTAGGAGTTAACCGTCGCGCGCTCCCGACCCTCACACAAAGGATGACAATCAATAAACAAATCATGCTCCGACTTCGTTACATAACGGGTCACCATACGTGCATGCTACGGGAATCACAAACTTCAACACAAGTATTTCTACCATTTCACAATTACTCACTAGCATGACTCTAATATCACAATCGTTATATCTCAAAACTATATTCAAGGAATCAAACTTCTCATAGTATTCAACGCACTTCATATGAAACGTTTTTATTATATCCCTCTTGGATGGTCATTATATTAGGACTAAATTCATAACCTAAACCAATTACCATGATGTTTAAAGTCACTCAAATTAATATAAGTGAGGTTCGAGATTTCAATAATTTCGATAAAACCAAACACCGCCGTGTTCTAAAAAGATATAAGTGAAGCACTAGAGCAATATTGCCCATCTCAAAAGATATAAGTGAAGCACATAGAGTATTCCAATAAATTCACGATTCAGCGTGTCTCTATCAAATTATGTGTGCAGCAAGGATGATTGTGGCAAACTAAAAAGCAAAGACCCATATCATACAAGACGCTACAAGCAAAACACATATCATGTGGTGAATAAAAATATGGCCTCAAGTAAATTTACCGATGGATTGAAGATGAAAGAGGGGATGCCTTCAAGGGCATCCCCAAGATTAGGCTCTTTGTCATCCTTTAATATGACTTGGGGTGCCTTGGGCATCCCCAATCTTAGGCTCTCCACTCCTTATTGCATAGTCCATCAAATCTTTACCCAAAACATGGAAACTTCACAACACAAAGCTTAACAGAAAACTCATGAGATCCATAAGTATAAGAAAATAAATCACCACTTTGGGTACTCTTGTGAACTCATTATTTATTTATATTGGTGTAATACCTACTGTATTATAACTTCTCCATGGTTCATACCTGTGACATCCCAAGTGATGTCCCTACCTTTTTGGCTTGTAACCATATGTATGAACCTTGTGTCAGGAGCTATGAGATGATTGCACCTTTGTCTTCATGGTGTTTTTGCATTCATGCATCATGTCATCCATCATTTCATCATCATGCCATTCATCATGCTTGCTTGTGTTGTGTGTCTTGTATTGGATCATGTATGTGATGTGCCTTGTGTGGTTTTGGCCTTGAGAGTGGTGGTCTCCATGTGTGCAACCTCTCCCTCTTCTACCTCTCTTTTTCTTCATTCTCAAAAACCCCTCTCATTGCCTTTTATTCCAATATGATTCCTTGGCAGAATTAAGTTTTTTAAAAATCTTTTGAAAATGTCCATGAGGTGGCCCTAATGTTGCTATTAATATTGGGAGTGAAACTTTGGTTATTTGTATATGTTTGGTTTTTGAAACCTATTCAAAACAGAGGTTGTTCATTATTATATGAAATTTAACTTGCTAAATAATTTCACTTGACATTTTTATAAAAACAGGGCTTAATTTTCCCTTCTCAAACTATTTTTGTTTTACTTTTAAAATCCTTTTATTGCCCTGGGTTTTTCATATTGGTGTGGCTGTTTTATTAAAAAAGGAAGATCCCCTTCTGCTTGGTGAGAGAGAGAGCCAGCGAGTGGGCCTTTTCCTCCCTGCGCAGCCCAAGTCTCCCCGATGGCCCATCTCCTCCTTTCCTCTCCTTTCTTCTCTGTCAGTACGGCAGCACATCGGTGCTGTCCACGTCAAAAGGTGTTGCGATTTGACGGCCTCCAGCGCGTCCCCATAGCCATAAGGAGCGCCTAGCCCTAGCCCCAGCATCCCTCTTCCCTTTCCTCCTCCTTCCTCCCTCGCGCCGCCGCTCCTCCCCCATCTTCTTCCTCCTTCTTCTTCCCTGCAGAGAACGGGTTCAGGTAAGGTGCAGTAGTCGCTGGGTGTGAGCAGAGCAGAGGGGCTCGTCGCTGGCGCCTCCTCGTCGTCGTCGGGGCCCCGTCGTCAAGTCCAAGGCCAAGCTGGGTGTGCCCGTGTCCCGTTCCCGGCGCTAGGGATGCGGAAGGCCCTCTGCATCGACGCCATCTTCGTCTTGTTCCTCCGATGCGGAAGCTTCGGCCCCGAGCTCGTCTTCTTCCTCTTCGCGGCGTCTTCTTCCTCCCCTTCGGCTCCGACTCCTTCCTCCGCGCCTCGTGTGCTGAGCCTTCGTCGTTTCCCCTAGGTGAGCTCAGCCGCCGCCCCCTCTCGTCCTGCCGTAGTTCCTCGCATCGCCGTCGGTGGCCTTTTCTTTTCAGTTGTGTCAGACAGTACGCGGGTGGTGTTTAGAAGAGGAGCGAGGTCCCTATACTGGTACGAACCAGTCATGTAGCGCAGTGGTGGTCGGCTCAGGGGAAGACCGCAAGGTCACGAGTTCGATCCCGCTTCCCCCCTTTTTTGCTTTTCTTTTTGTGGTTGGCTCCTGTAGGTGTTGTGTGTGCGGATCCGGTGTGGGTGGACCGGATCCCGTGCGCGTGTGTGGGTGTTGGGCTGGATCTGGTGCGACTGTGGCTAGATCCAAGCAGCTGTGTGTGTGTAGATGTGTGTGTTTATGTGTGTGGTGCACTTAGGTGCATGTATGTATGTGTGTGTAGTATTATTCAGGTTGTTGTTTTTTTATTTTATTTTCAGCCATATATAGGTGTATGTGTGATACATATGTGTATGTATGACATATATATGTATGTATGTATGTATGTGTTGTGCATGTGTTTTGCACAAGTATGTGTGGGTGTGGTGTTATGAGCATGTGTGGGTGTGCATGTGTGTTGAGAAGAGAGTGACTTGGGTGTGTGTGTGTGTATGATATACATACACAAACTTGTGTGTGTGTGAGTGTGTTGTTGTTGTGAGTGTAGGTCATGTATGTATGTATGTATGTGTGTGAGTGTGTTTTGCATACACATGGGTGTAGATTTAGTGTGTGTGTATGTGGGTGACACATACACATGCTTGTGTGTGTATGCTTGTGGTTGTGAGTGTATGTCCTTGAGTAGTGGAGTGTGTGTGTGTTTGAACCATGCCCACATACATACTTGTGTATGGGTGTGATTGGCATTTGGATGTGATGCCATGTGTGGTATGTTTGTGTGAGATGTGTGTGTATGTTCTACATACACACGCACATGTGTATGAATAGCTTCATGTGTAGTTTTCCCTCTTATGGGCATATGACCATGGTTCTTCTTCTAGCTAGTTTCATGCTTTCATATTGATGCCATGCCATGTTAACATGTTCCGAGGTTGCTATTTATTCATTTCCAACTTGTAAGCAAAGAGCCCATGCCATTTTTGTGCATTTTCATCATGTCACTTAAGTGCCATAAGTCATCCATGGGAGATAGGGTCAAATTTTGACCTAGCCTTCCTCCCCCCTTGATCCACATAAGTATAGGGGTATGAGTAATGCATTCGGGGTAGAATCAACCCATGAATGCATTTGTGAAGTCAGATTTGACTTTGGGGCACTTTGGCAAAACTTCATTTTTAAGCTGTGATGCCCTTTTGTCTTTTTCATATGAATTAATCTATGCATGATTTTAAGTTCTTGCCAACATGAGTTTGTTAGTCAAAGTTGCTGGTAATTTCCCAGTATTTTTTTTATTTATGATAAGTTCTCAGATCAGTGGGTACCATGCTGTTTAGTTGGCTACTTTCTATTACTGTTCATCCTGCTTAGAAATGGCTGTCTGGAGATTCTTCTGTTATTGTTTTGCCATGAAGAGTGGATTGTAGCAAGTTCTGTGGTGGGATTTTGATCATGCTCAGTGCTAGGTATTTGTAGTATATATGGTCATCTACCATGCTCTTAATTTGCATGCCATTTGGAGCTTCCTAGCATGTTTAATCAGTGTTGTCAACTTGCTACTTTGTTAACCCAGATTCCAGAAAGCTGGAATTTTCACCAAGTCCCTAAAAACCTGATTCATCATGCCTACTTGATTGCTCCATGCATATTGATGTGTGCCTCTTTTGCTAATTGGATAGTTGGATAAATTGATGTGGGTGTTGAGTAGATTCTGTCCATATCTTGTTTGTGGCCGTAGGAGTCCTGTAGCTCTTGTTGTGATCTTTTCAAATTGCTATGTTGCTGTTTGTGACAGATTTGGTGTTATTTCATTTTGCGAGTTGTCGGAGTTATACTCCATGGAATGGATTGATTCTTGAGCCTAATATGAATGATTTTTCATCACCTAACCAGTGGCTACCTTGTAATGCCAAGAATTAGCCCAGGTATTTGGTGATCTTGTGTTTTGCCTACGTACCTTGTCGTGAGCGTATCTCGGGAATCGTAGCTCCGTTTCCCGCGATCATTATATGCATTTCCATCGATTTTGCATGATGCATCCATATTTGCCATGTTCATGCATGTATAAATAAGTTAACATGAGGTTCTGTCCAGATTCACTAATAAACAAACTTTGCATGTTAAACCTGAATAGATTGGGTTGCCATGTTAGAACCTTCATTAAATGGATCATGCATCCTCTTGGTTGTGCATTGCACCTTGGTTGGTTATTTATTTGCTGTTTCTCTTGGGTAGACGCGAGTGTTGATACTGAGATTGAGGACCCTGGAGAGTACCACTACGAGGATCCCGCTACTTGTTCCGCTGAAGAACTAACAGGCAAGATGATTGTACCCGGATCCCAATACTATCTTTGCTTGCTAGTTTCTCGTTCGTATCATTACAATTGCGTTACCTATCATATGATATCAGCCCCCCATGTTGCCATGACAGCCTCTAACCTCCACATGCCAGCAAAACATTGAATGGCTAAGTTACCGCTGCTCAGCCCCTCTTATAGCGTTCTTAGTTGCAGGTGCAGGTTGTTCCATGTGATAACATGGTTTGGATAACACAAATAAATTCTGATATTTATTTAATGCACATATATATCTAGTATTGGTGGCAGGCTTGGCCCTTTGCTAAGTGATTTGTTTCGCTCGTACCGCCATTAGTTCTTTGTTACCGGTGTTATGTTTTCCATATTTTGCGCTCCTAACACGCTTGGGGTTGTTATGGGGACCCCCTGGTTTATTTGGTGGAGATTAAAACTTGTCTGGCAAGACCCAACATTGGTACTACATTTGCTATAACAAATGAACCTGCATAGGGCTTTGCAACCCCGTGGATAATTTAATCAACCCCCGGGCCAGTGCTCCGCATGAGTGTTGGTCCAAAAATGTCAACCACCGGTGACCACCAGGGGCAACTCTGTGTTTGGCCTACCGGAAGTTTGGACAATCCGTCGTGTCCTGAGACTGAGATACGCGGCTTTTATCGGGTTCGTCGACACGTCGGGAGGTCTTGCTGGATTTGTTTTACCTTTATCGAATGTCTTGCGTGAGGAGTCTGACTTTCTTCGGGTTTACTTGAGGTGTTGGCCTCCTTTGGAATTGTCTATGATGATCGCAAGAACCGCGTTCGAGGCTATTCCCATGTAGTGTGGTTATTTGTGATGGACTAGTTGGAACACCCCTGCAGGGTCAAATCTTTTCTGAAAGCCGTGCCCGCGGTTATGTGGCAACTTGGATATTTGTTTAACATCCGGTTATAGAAAACTTGAAGTAAACTCTAATTAAAATACACCAACTATGTGAGTAACCGTGATCGTCTCTGCTCGTGAACATGAACCGAGAGAGAACACGGTGGGGTTATGATTGACGTAAGTAAGTGTTCAGGATCTCTTAGAGATCATACTAGATTCGATCGTTTTTCGTAGGCCACTCATATTTATTTCATGTTGCGTAAGCTAGCCACCATAAAATGCTTAGTGCTACCGCAGGCTAAACATCACCCTTCCTTCCTAAAGCTTAAATAGTCTTGGTACCCGGGCACATGATAGCTGAGTCCTTTGTGGTTCACAGTTTACTACAATATCTAGGTGTAGGTTCAGATGAGTTCATGTAGGATGATCTTACTCAGCTCAAGTGGGAGTATGATGAGGAGAGAGGCAGGATGTACGTGGCGTATCCGGATGAGTAGAGGACCTGGTTGTGATCTTTGGGATAGCTTGATAGTATCATTGGCAACTGCTTTTATCATTTGATTTCGTCCGTAGTCGGACCCTGTGTTCAACTTGATGTTATGATTTGAGTGTCATTGTAAGTTAGCATGTGGCGGGTGTAAGCCAACTAGTATACTCTTCTCATTCAGTATTGTATGTTGTGATGATACTATTCTTGCTAACGGCATGATGCGCCTCTATCCCTTGCGAGGCCCTCGTGCCTTAAACGGATAGGCACGCATCTTGGGCGTGACAAGTTGGTATCAGAGCCATACGACCATAGGAGCCTTTGCTTGTTCGAACTTGGCCGAGTCGAGTCTGGTAAAAACTATTTTGAGTCTAGTTATATCGGAGAGTAGGATTCTTTTTACTCCTCTTCTATGCTCTGGTGAGGTATACGACTTAGGAAATTTTGATTCTACTCCTCTTCTTGCTCAAAAAAAAATTTAGGATCACGCGGGTATTTTGGAGTCTATATGATGCCGATGTGATAGGGTTCTGTCTTGGTGCCTCCTGTCTTACTTGATTTCTTCCGGGGAGTCGAGCTCCAGGGAATGTTGGCATATCGTTATCATTCAGCTTCCTTGATACCTTAGGATGGAGAATGTTTGAAATTGCTTCAATACTTATCGTAGTGAGATAAGGTCGGAGTCACCCAGTACTGGGGAGGCGTCCGGGGTACCACCGTGGTGTAGTGTCATTGTGAGATCGAGGATTCGAGATTAGACAAGTAGCCGAAATGTCTTGAATTATGGTGTGGAAGGTTGCGGATGAGTCGCAGCTGATTGCCTAGGGCAGGTTCCTGATTCCGCAACCCGAATCACATAAACAAGAAAGTTTTCGGAAATTCATAGGTGGGAAATCTTGTAGTCACCTAGGATCATCTTCCCCTAGATGTATTGAGTATGTACATTGTCCAAGCGCTTAGCTCAATACTTGTTGTGATATTGCAAGTGGCTTCTAATTTCTGATGATGTTATCATAACCGAAGAAGCATTCTTACTAATTTTTTAGTAGGAAGGCCATGTTGTTTTTCTTCAATTCTTTCAAGCATTTGATTTGGCTTATGTTTCATCTTGTCAATGAGGTGCTGATGCGTTTTGTCCATCTTCAGGATGGCTCCACCAACTCGCAGCAATCCGGGTCGTGGTGAGGAGCAGACTGATGTTCCACCACCACCCCCGCCACCGCCTCCTCCCCCAGAAGCTTGGCAAGCTATGATGGTCGCGACCAATGCAAACACCCAGATGTTGCTCAGGCCATTTCAAGAAAGGGAGTAGGGTCAGCAAGGTTTTCAAGGCAATTTTTAGAATCAGCTTCAGTTTGCGACACTCAATCAGTTCCTTGCCAACCAGCCCAAGACTTTCACCTGTTGTGAGCAGCCTCTAGATGCTGACGATTAGCTTCGTGATATGAGCAAGCATTTTGAGTGCAGCAATGTCAGGCCAGCGGACTTTGTCAGGTTTGCATCGTTCCAGCTGAAGGGTCAGGCAACTGATTGGTGGCAACAGTACAAGGATTCCAGGGGCGATCATGTTGTTACTTGGGACAATTTCCATCGTGACTTCAGGGCTCATTACATTCCGACAAGCTTTGTTGAGGAGATGCGTGAGAAGTTCAGGCACCTGAAGCACGGAACCAAGTCTGACTACCGGTACAACATTGAGTTCCAGAATCTAGCTCGTTATGCCAAGCAAGATGTTCCAGATGATAAGGCTATGATCTATCAGTTCAGAGGTGGTCTCAAGGATGAGCTTCTGCCAGGCCTTGTTCTTAAAGAGCCTCGTGAGTTTGATCAGTTCTACAACATGTCTTTAAAGATTGAAGCAGCTCAGCTCAAGTTGGAGAACTCCAAGAAGTGTTCAAGGGATTCATATTCTTCTTCCAGCTCTCAGATGGTTCCTAAGCAGCAGAAGTATTGGGCGCCAAATCCTCTTCCGTTTCGTCCTCCTCAGCAGCAGAAGCAGTTCGGTGGTCGTGGTTCTTCCCACCCACCCAACCCAGGTTTCCAGCAGAAGAACCAGGTGTCCAAGGCTGTTCTTGTTCCTCCTCCAGGCAATGTTCGTCCGCTTTCTAAGGTGACTTGTCACAAGTGTGGTCAGAAGGGCCACTATGCAAACAAGTGCAACTAGCGGCGTCTTCCGCCTCCTCCTCCTGTCAAGCCTCCAAGCAATGCTATGCTGAAGCATAATCCCAAGTTTGCAAGGGTGAATATGGTGAATGCAGCTGAAGCAAAGCAGTCCAACGATGTGACTATGGGTAATCTCTTAGTTAATTCTATTCCTGCAAAAGTGTTATTTGATTCTGGAGCATCGCATTCATTCATATCAAAGCCATTTGTTTCTAAGCATGAATTGTGTTGTCACGAATTGACCAAATCCTTGACTGTGGTGTCTCCGGGTTTGCAAATGAATTCTTGGTATGTGGTCTGGGATGCTTCTATCAAGATGGGCAATTATTCTTTTTTGGCTTCTCCAATTGTTCTTGGGAATTCCGATATTGATCTCATTCTGGGCATGGACTTCCTGGCCATGAATAAGGCTCATATTTATTGCAAAGCAAAAGAAGTCAAGCTGACTCATCCTTCATAAGACGTGATTATTTTCGCGGCTCGCGATGACACAATCCGTCTCTTTGCTCTTAATGAGAAGGGTGAAATCTCGGTGATTTCTCAAATTCCGGTGGTTTGTGAGTATGAAGATATCTTTCCAGAAGAGTTGCCAGGAATGCCTCCGCATCGGCCAGTCGAGTTCGTGATTGATCTCGAGCCCGGTACCGAACCGGTATGCAAGTGCCCGTATAAACTTGGCCCTGAAGAGCTGAAAGAGTTGAAGAAGCAGCTAGATGAGCAAGAACGTCTGGGTCTGATCAAACCAAGCTCTTCTCCGTGGGGTTGTGGAGTTTTGTTTGTCAAGAAGAAGGATGGCACAGATCGTCTTTGTGTGGACTATCGGCCACTGAACAAGAAGACAATCAGAAACAAGTACCCGCTCCCCAACATCAATGAGTTGTTTGAGCAACTGAAAGGTGCCAAGGTTTTCTCGAAGCTTGATCTTCGCATGGGTTATCATCAAATTCGCATTCGCGAAGAAGACATTCCCAAGACCGCTTTCAGGACGAGTTTTGGCTCTTATGAGTACACCGTTATGTCGTTTGGCCTTGCGAATGCTCCTCCAACCTTCTCAAGAATGATGAATTTCATCTTCTCTCCTTTCAAGAATGAGTTCGTCTTGGTCTATCTGGATGATATCCTTGTGTTCTCAAAGGCAGAACAAGATCATGCAGAGCATCTCCGCCTCGTGCTTGACAAGTTAAGGGAACATCGGTTCTATGCCAAGTTCTCCAAGTGTGAGTTCTGGCTCAATGAAGTGGTGTACCTCGGGCATGTCATCTCTGCCGAGGGAATTAAAGTGCACCCTGAGAAAGTCGAGGCAATCTTGAAGTGGGAACCTCCACAGAATGTGAAGCAGCTTCGGAGCTTCCTTGGGCTTGCTAGTTATTGCAGAAGATTCGTGGAGGACTTCTCTCAAATTGCTAAGCCTCTGTCCAATCTCCTCCAGAAGAGCGTCAAGTATGTTTGGTCTCCTGAGTGTGATGTGGCATTCAATACGCTCAAGCAGAGACTGACTTCAGCCTCAGTTCTTGTTCCTCCTGAGCAGTCCGTGCCTTTCCAAGTTTTCTGTGATGCTTCTCTCCAAGGTCTTGGTGGTGTTCTCATCCAAGACAAGAAGATTGTTGCTTATACCTCGCGCCAGTTGAAGCCTGCCGAGAAGAACTACCCCACTCATGATCTTGAGTTGGCGGCAGTTGTGCATGCTCCAATGACTTGGAGGAATTTGTTGTTGGGTAGACCAATTGAGGTGTACACTGATCACAAGAGCCTGAAGTACATTTTCACTCAACCCAATCTCAATCTTTGGCAATCTTGTTGGGTGGAAATGCTTGAGGACTTCAACCCAAGCATTGAGTATACTCCTGGGAAAGCAAATGTCAGTGCAGACGCGCTCAGCCGTAAGGCGTACTGCAATAGTCTGATCTTGAAGCCTCTTCAGCCCGAGCTTTGTGAAGCCTTCCGCAAGCTCAACCTTCAGATGATTCCGCAAGGATTTCTTGCCAATCTTCAAGTCTCCCCGACTCTGGAAGATCAGGTTTGCCAAGTGCAGCTGCTAGACGCTATGGTGAAGAAAGTGAAGAAAGGTGTGGCCAAGAGCATTCCGAAGTTTAAGTGCTTTCGTGTCGATGACAAAGATACCTTGTTCTTTGAGGACCGTCTTGTGGTTCCAAAAGGTGATCTCAGAAAGGTTATCATGGACGAAGCACACAATTCTCTGCTATCCATTCATCCTGGCAGTTCCAAGATGTATCAGGATCTCAAGCAAACCTTCTGGTGGACTCACATGAAACGTGAAATTGCTTAGTTCATGAATGAGTGTGATGTTTGTCGTAGAGTGAAGGCAGAGCATCAACGTCCAGCAGGTCTTCTTCAGCCTTTGCCTATCCCAGAGTGGAAATTCGATCATGTTGAGATGGATTTCGTCACTGGGTTTCCCAAGTCCAAGAGAGGCAATGATGCCATCTTTGTGGTTATCGACAAGCTGTCAAAAGTTGCTCATTTCCTGCCAGTCAAAGAATCTATCTCGGCAGCTCAACTTGCAGAGTTGTATACGTCAAGGATAGTCTCTTTGCATGGCATTCCTCAACTCATCTCTTCTGACGGTGGAAGTCTCTTCACTTCCATGTTTTGGGAGTTCTTCCAGACTGCTATGGGTAATAAGATCCGTTTCAGCACGACGTTCCATCTGCAGACAAGTGGTCAAGTTGAGAGAGTCAATCAGATTCTTGAATATATGCTCAGAGCCTGTGTGATATCGTTCGGCATGAAGTGGGAAGACTG
Source organism: Hordeum marinum (assembly GCA_022496015.1). Lineage (NCBI taxonomy): Eukaryota > Viridiplantae > Streptophyta > Magnoliopsida > Poales > Poaceae > Hordeum > Hordeum marinum. Next base: position 305,005,533 of record CM039673.1, read on the forward strand.
TCTTCCATATGCTGAATTCTCATACAACAACAGCTTTCAAGCTAGTTCAGGCAAGGCCCCGTTCGAGATTCTCTACGGCAGAAAGTGTCGTACCCCGCTTAACTGGTTTGAAACCGGTGAGCGTCAAATTTTGGGCAATGACATGATCACTGAAACAGAAGAAATGTGCGATGTCATTCGTGAGAACCTCAAAGCAGCTCAGTCCCGTCAGAAGAGCTATTACGATAGCAAACATCGGGATGTTTCCTTCCAAGTGGATGATCTAGTCTATCTCAAAGTTTCTCCCATGAGAGACACGCAGCGATTTGGAATCAAAGGGAAGTTGGCTCCTCGATTTGTTGGTCCTTTCAAAGTTGTTGACAAGAGAGGTGGTCTTGCATATCAACTTGAGCTTCCTCCAAATTTCACTAACGTGCACGATGTCTTCCATGTTTCTCAGCTCCGGAAATGCTTCAAGACTCCCGAGCGAACCATTGACCTCCAAGACATCGATCTTCAAGCTGATCTTTCTTATCGTGAGCATCCAGTTGCAATTCTTGAAGAAACTGAGCGTAAGACTCACAACAAGTCTATCAAGTTCCTCAAGGTGAAGTGGTCTCATCATTCCGACAAAGAAGCTACTTGGGAACGTGAGGACCTGCTCCGTTCCGAATTTCCAGACTTCTTCCGTTCCTAGATCTCGGGTCGAGATCCTCTTGTAGTGTGGGAGAGTTGTGACATCCCAAGTGATGTCCCTACCTTTTTGGCATGTAACCATATGTATGAACCTTGTGTCAGGAGCTATGGGATAATCGCACCTTTGCCTTCATGGTGTTTTTGCATTCATGCATCATGTCATCCATCATTTCATCATCATGCCATTCATCATGCTTGCTTGTGTTGTGTGTCTTGTATTGGATCATGTATGTGATGTGCCTTGTGTGGTTTTGGCCTTGAGAGTGGTGGTCTCCATGTGTGCAACCTCTCCCTCTTCTACCTCTCTTTTTCTTCATTCTCAAAAACCCCTCTCATTGCCTTTTATTCCAATATGATTTCTTAGCAGAATTAAGTTTTTTTTAAATCTCTTAAAAATGTCCATGAGGTGGCCCTAATGTTGCTATTAATATTGGGAGTGAAACTTTGGTTATTTGGATATGTTTGATTTTGAAACCTATTCAAAACAGGGGTTGTTCATTATTATATGAAATTTAACTTGCTAAATAATTTCAGTTGGCATTTTTATAAAAACAGGGCTTAATTTTCCCTTCTCAAAACTATTTTTGTTTTACTTTTAAAATCCTTTTATTGCCCTGGGTTTTTCACATTGGTGTGGCTGTTTTATTAAAACAAGAAGATCCCCTTCTGCTTGGTGAGAGAGAGAGCCAGCGAGTGGGCCTTTTCCTCCCTGCGCAGCCCAAGTCTCCCCGATGGCCCATCTCCTCCTTTCCCCCTCCTTTCTTCTCTGTCAGTACGACAGCACATCGGTGTTGTCCACATCAAAAGATGCCACGATTTGACGGCCTCCAGCACATCCCCATGGCCATAAGGAGCGCCTAGCCCTAGCCCCAGCATCCCTCTTCCCGTTCCTCCTCCTTCCTCCCTCGCGCCGCCGCTCCTCCCCCATCTCCTTCCTCCTTCTTCTTCCCTGTAGAGAAGGGGTTCAGGTAAGGTGCAGTAGTCGCTGCGTGTGAGCAGAGCAGAGGGGCTCGTCGCCGGTGCCTCCTCTTCGTCATCGGGGCCCCGTCGTTATGTCCAAGGCCAAGCTGGGTGTGCCCGCGTCCTGTTCCCGGTGCTAGGGATGCGGAAGGCCCTCTGCATCGACGCCATCTTTGTCTTCTTCCTTCGGTGCGGAAGCTTCGGCCCCGAGCTCGTCTTCTTCCTCTTCGCGGCGTCTTCTTCCTCCCCTTCGGCTCCGACTCCTTCCTCCTCGCCTCGTGTGCTGAGCCTTCGTCGTTTCCCCTAGGTGAGCTCAGTCGCCGCCCCCTCTCGTCCTGCCGTAGTTCCTCGCGTCGCCGCCGGTGGCCTTTTGTTTTCAGTTGTGTCACACAGTACGCGGGTGGTGTGTGTAAGAGGAGCGAGGTCCCTATACTAGTACGAACCGATCGCGTAGCACAGTGGTGGCCGGCTCGGGGAAAGACCGCAAGGTCACGGGTTCGAGCCCGCTTCCCCCCTTTTTTTCTTTTCTTTTTGTGGTTGGGTCGTGTAGGTGTTGTGTGTGCGGATCCGGTGTGGGTGGACCGGATCCCGTGCGCGTGTGTGGGTGTTGGGCTGGATCTGGTGCGGCTATGGCCAGATCCAAGCGGCTATGTGTGTTCAGATGTGTGTGTTTGTGTGTGTGGTGCACTTAGGTGCATGTATGTATGTGTGTGTAGTATTATTCAGGTTGTTGTTTTTTTATTTTCTTTTTCAGCCATATATAGGTATATGTGTGATACATATGTGCATGTATGACATATATATGTATGTATGTATGTATGTGTTGTGCATGTGTTTTGCACAAGTATGTGTGGGTGTGGTGTTATGAGCATGTGTGGGTGTGCATGTGTGTTGAGAAGAGAGTGACTTGGGTGTGTGTGTGTGTGTGTATGATATACATACACACACTTGTGTGTGTGTGTGAGTGTGTTGTGGTTGTGAGTGTAGGTCATGTATGTATGTATGTGTGTGAATGTGTTTTGCATACACATGGGTGTAGGTTTAGTGTGTGTATGTGGGTGACACATACACATGCTTGTGTGTGCATGCTTGTGGTTGTGAGTGTATGTGCTTGAGTAGTGGAGTGTGTGTGTGTGTTTGAACCATGCCCACATACATACTTGTGTATGGGTGTGATTGGCATTTGGATGCGATGCCATGTGTGGTATGTTTGTGTGATGTGTGTGTATGTTCTATATACACACCCACATGTGTATGAATAGCTTTATGTGTAGTTTTCCCTCTTATGGGCATATGACCATGGTTCTTCTTCTAGCTAGTTTCATGCTTGCATATTGATGCCATGCCATGTTAACATGTTCCTAGGTTGCTATTTATTCATTTCCAACTTGTAAGCAAAGATCCCATGTCATTTTTGTGCATTTTCATCATGTCACTTAAGTGCCATAAGTCATCCATGGGAGATAGGGTCAAATTTTGACCTAGCCTTCCTCCCCCTTGATCCACACAAGTATAGGGGTATGAGTAATTCATTTGGGGTAGAATCAACCCATGAATGCATCTGTGAAGTCAGATTTGACTTTGGGGCACTTTGGCAAAACTACATTTTTAAGCTGTGATGCCATTTTGTCTTTTTCATATGAATTAATATATGCATGATTTTAAGTTCTTGCCAACATGAGTTTGTTAGTCAAAGTTGCTGGTAATGTCTCGGTATTTTTGTAATTTATGATAAGTTCCCAGACCAGTGGGTACCATGCTGTTTAGTTGGCTACTTTCTGTTACTGTTCATCCTGCTTAGAAATGGCTGTCTGGAGATTCTGCTGTTATTGTTTTGCCATGAAGAGTGCATTGTAGCAAGTTCTGTGGTGGGATTTTGATCATGCTCAGTGCTAGGTATTTGTATTAGATATTGTCATCTACCATCCTGTTAATTTGCATGCCATTTGGAGCTTCGTAGCATGTTTAATCAGTGCTGTCAACTTGTTACTGTGTTAACCCAGATTCCAGAAAGCTGGAATTTTCACTAAGTCCCTAAAAACCTGATTCATCATGCCTACTTGATTGCTCCATGCGTATTGATGTGTGCCTCTTTTGCTGATTGCATAGTTGGATAAATTGATGTGGGTGTTGAGTAGATTCTGTCCATATCTTGTTTGTGGTTGTAGGAGTCCTGTAGCTCTTGTTGTGATCTTTTCAAATTGCTATGTTGTTGTTTGTGACAGATTTGGTGTTATTTCGTTTTGCGAGTGTGGGAGTTATACTCCATGGAATGGATTGATTCTTGAGCCTAATATGAATTATTTTTCATCATCTAACCAGTATCTACCTTGTAATGCCAAGAATTAGCCCAGGTATTTGGTGATCTTGTGTTTTGCCTACGTACCTTGTCGTGAGCGTATCTCGAGAATCGTAGCTCCGTTTCCCGCGATCTTTATATGCATTTCCATCGATTTTGCATGACGCATCCATATTTGCCATGTTCATGCATGTATAAATAAGTTAACATGACGTTCTGTCCAGATTCACTAATAAACAAACTTTGCATGTTAAACCTGAATAGATTGGGTTGCCATGTTAGAACCTTCATTAAATGGATCATGCATCCTCTTGGTTGTGAATTGCACCTTGGTTGGTTATTTATTTGCTGTTTCTCTTGGGTAGACGCGAGTGTCAATACTGAGATTGAGGACCCTGCAGAGTACCACTTCGAGGATCCCGCTACTTGTTCCGCTGAAGAACTAACAGGCAAGATGATCGTACCCGGATCCCAATATTATCTTTGCTTGCTAGTTTCTCGTTTTTATCGTTACAATTGCCTTACCTACCACATGATATCACCCCCCCATGTTGCCATGACAACCTCTAACCTCCACATCCCAGCAAAACGTTGAATGGCTAAGTTACCGCTGCTCAGCCCCTCTTACAGCGTTCTTAGTTACAAGTGCAGGTTGTTCCATGTGATAACATGGTTTGGATAACAAAAATAAATTCTGTTATTTAATTTAATGCACATATATATCTGGTATTGGTGGAAGGCTTGCCCTTTGCAAAGTGATTTGTTCCGCTTGTACCACCATTAGTTCTTTGTTATCGGTGTTATGTTTTCCATATTTTGCGCTCCTAACACGCTTGGGGTTGTTATGGGGACCCCCTAGTTTATTCGGTGGAGATTAAAACTTGTCTGGCAAGATCCAACGTTGGTACTACATTTGCTATAACTAATGAACCTGCATAGGGCTTTGCAACCCCGTGGATAATTTAATCAACCCCCGGGCCAGTGCTCCGCATGAGTGTTGGTCCAAAAATGTCAACCGCCGGTGGCCACTAGGGGAAACTCTGTGCTTGGCCTACCGGAAGTTTGGACAATCCGTCGTGTCCTGAGACTGAGATACGCGGCTCTTATTAGGTTCGTCGACACGTCGGGAGGTCTTGCTGGATTTGTTTTACCTTTATCGAATGTCTTGCGTGAGGAGTCTGACTTTCTTCGGGTTTACTCGAGGTGTTGGCCTACTTTGGAATTGTCTATGATGATCGCGAGAACCACGTTCGAGGCCATTCCCACGGAGTGTGGTTATTTGTGATGGACTAGTTGGAGCACCCCTGCAGGGTCAAATCTTTTCACAAAGCCGTGCCCGCGGTTATGTGGCAACTTGGATATTTGTTTAACATCCGGTTATAGAAAACTTGAAGTAATCTCTAATTAAAATGGACCAACTGTGTGAGTAACCGTGATCGTCTCTGCTCGTGAACATGAACCGAGAGAGAACACGGTGGGGTTATGATTGACGTAAGAAAGTGTTCAGGATCTCTTAGAGATCATACTAGATTCGATCGTTCTTCGTAGGCCACTCATATTTATTTCATGTTGCGTAAGCTAGCCACCATAAAATGCTTAGTGCTGCCGCAAGCTAAACATCACCCTTCCTTCCTAAAGCTTAAATAGCCTTGGTACCCGGGCACATAATAGCTGAGTCCTCTGTGGCTCACATTTTACTACAATATCCAGGTGCAGGTTCAGATGAGTTCGTGCAGGATGATCTTACTCAGCTCAAGTGGGAGTATGATGAGGAGAGAGGCAGGATGTATGTGACGTATCCGAATGAGTAGAGGACCTGGTCGTGATCTTTGGGATAGCTTGATAGTATCATTGGCAACTGCTTTTATCGTTTGATTTCATCCGTAGTCGGACCCTGTGTTCAACTTGATGTTATAATTTGAGTGTCATTGTAAGTTAGCATGTGGCGAGTGTAAGCCAACTACTATACTCTTCTCATTCAGTATTTGTATGTTGTGATGATACTATTCTTGCTAACGGCAAGATGCGCCTCTATCCCTTGCGAGGCCCTTGTGCCTTAAACGGATAGGCGTGCATCTTGGGCATGACAATACCCCCAGATAGAACCCATAGATACATCAAAATAGGTAGACAACACAAAGTAAATCGGATGTGTCAAAAACAAAACAGTTTGTAGAAATCTGAAAACTTTGTACACTTCTGTAACTCAAAAAAATTTGAAAAATTAGGAAGACCTAGGAAATTTCTATATAAATCTTTTGTAAAAAATTCAGACTCATTTAACACTCTGAAAAAATTATTAAATTCCTGAACCAAGCGCAAAAGTTTCTGTTTTTCAGCAAGATCGAATCAACAACCACCATAGACCATCCCAAAGGTCTTACTTGTCTCAAGAACTAATTAAAACACCAAAACACAATTACTACAGAAGTAATAATGTGGGAAACTGTGGGGACCCCGACTCATAAGTCGTGATCACCGAATGCACGTGTACATTGATCCCAGAGATCAATGCTCACTGAACACACAGAAGCTGAATAACAAGAGTCTTACATCCACATTTAGCGTCTTACACAAATAAAGACCATGAAGGTCTAGTATTACATAGATAGGGCCACAAGGGCCTAACACTTAAATAGAACAAGCAGCAGAAATCTTGATCGAAAGTGTGAACCCATGCCATCTACCTCAACCTACAGGCATTCTGACTGGGAAGCATCCTAGTTCGCATGTTCGTCACCAACGAACTCTTCAACATACTCCTGTTCTTCCATGCCTGGCCAATTAAATAACCAGTGGCAAGCCAATGAGTACTTTGAATGTACTCACAAGCAACCCAAGTTGTGGAACAAGGTAATAATGATGCATGATATAGCACTAAGTAGGTAATTTGCGAAAAGCCAATTTTTTTGAATGCAATGACATGATCAAGTAACTAGTAAGCATGCATCAACAATTGGCGGATATCCAGATGAATAAGTTATAGATATCATCATAAGTAAGGGCTGAACACCTCAGGTTCATTTATCATGCTAAGTCATTGGACTTAGTTCAATTGCCATACTATGCCATCGAACTTAGCTCAAGTACCATCTTTGTCTCCCACACACTCACACACCAGTTTGTGAAAACATTTGGACGTAGCACAAGAGCGGTCATCCAACTATCCTTGACCATGGACACGGCTATTCGAATAGTTTTACACTCTGCAGAGGTTGCACACTTTACCCACAAGACTCAGGGAACTTTCGTGTCATCCACGACTCGCGGTATATAACATACTTGAGGTAAGCACCCGAACAATGCCTTTGCCATTGTGATACTCAACAAAGAGTCCACTTGTTGGTGCCATCTCTCATGATATACATCACTCATATCATCCATGAGGGCACGCAACGGTGTGCCCAGTGCCTGTAAAGACAGCGCATAGCCTTCCACTTCCAGGACGACCCCGTCTCAAGACTGACCACTTAACTCTTGCCACTAGTAATGCGGGCTCCTTGCTAGCACCAACCATAGTACTCAACAAAGCCCCGTCCCATAAGGGGTATCGTGGTCATACATGTAAGGTTAGAATAACGGTCGCAACATACACCAATCCATTTTCGGAAACCACAACACTCACTTGTCCCGGCACACCACTTCTTTCTCAAGTGGTCACCCATCTCATCAACATCTCCCTCGAGCATTAGTGGCACCCGACGGGTTTTTCGAAAAGTCTTTGAAATCTTTTCATTCTTTCCATCACTATGCATAGATCCCATCCCTCTTGCGTAGCACCTACAAGCATCCTATCTACACCCACCCGCATAACCCTCATAAGGTGGTAGGGTCATGCACAATGCAAGTGTCAATGGTAAAAGTTTCGGAAGTAACCCACCGGAGGGGTCACTACACCACATGATCAAATATGACAAAAATAAAGTGCTATATGTCATGCAATAAAACTGGTTTCTTGACATGGTCAAAGGACTGCTTGCCTGGCTCAACAAAGTCACCAGGGTGTTCGAAGTCTTTGGGTCCAACTTCCTCGTCAACAGCGCAATCCATCGTCGCGATAAAATAACGATAAAAATAAGCATCACAAAAACAGAGCACTCAAGCTACTAATAAAAATGCTACCCTACTCTGATAAATACTAAAGACTACAATAAAAATGTTTGTTTAATATTTTTCTATGAAAATAAATTTTGAAAACTATTAAACAGAGGCAGATAATGCCAAATAAGGGTTTTAAATTAAAACAGTAGAAAAAATGTTTTCAAACATTTTTACAAATGGCACTAATAAATTCTAGGGAATATTTCAAAATTTAAGGTGGAAGAATATTTGGATTTAGATAAATATTCTATTTTGTGCATTTTTTTGAAGTTTGGAGAAAAAAGAAAAGAAAAAGGAGCACTGTGCCTCGGGCCAGAAGCGCACAACAGAGCCGGCCCAAAAGGAAAGCAGGCCCAGGGAGAGGCGTCGTGTGTGGCAGGTTTAATTTTAAACCTGCCCGCGGGCCTTGCTTGCCAGCGAGAGAGGAGGGGAGTGAGGGGACGATAGATGGGCCCCACCTGTCATCTCTCTCCTCGCGATAGAAGCGGAGGGAGGCTCACCGGCGGCGTCTCCGGCGACGGCGGTCCAAGCAGAGAGCATCGGCGTGCTCAGGGGGCTCCCGCACGTCGGTGGGTGGTTGAGGGGGTCGCCGAGGGAGAGGGAAACGCCAGCGAGGGGAGGTGTTGGACGGCGGCAAGGGTTTGGTTTGGGTGCGGGCTCCTGACCACGGGGGCGAGCGGGTTGAGCGCGGAGGAGATGCGGAGGGGAGGAGAGAGTGAGGAGAGAGGGGCAGAAGCTCGGGGGGTGCTTAAATAGGGGGCCGTCGGCTCACCGTGGACGCGGTGCGCCGGTGAGCACGGGGTGCTCACTACAAGCCGCGGGGAAGGGAACTAGCGTGTCCAGGGTGCTTGTGGGTGAGGTCTAGGCCAGGGGAAAGAGAAGAGAGAGGCGGGGGCGCTCGCGCGTGCGAGATCCCTGTTTGGCCGAGCTGCACGGCGCCGGGCACGCGCGCGGGAGTCAACGAAGAGAGAGGAAGGAGGGGGACGACCACACTGAGTATTGCGGACGTCGAGGGGGACATGGGGGACAAGATGGGGAGGCTTGAGGCCATCGGGAGCGCTCATTGGACAGCGGCTACAGTGCGGGTGCGCACTGTAGCATGCTCCAAAGCGCGAGCTTTGCATGCCAAGGCATGCATTTGGTATTTTGGGCGTGTCCACTGGTGTCCAAGGGATCTTGGTGGGTTTAACAATGGATAATAGGGCATTGGATGCTCTGGAGTGCCTTGGGAGAGAAGGAAAGTTGAGAGAGAGAGGGAAAACTCATGTCCAGGGGCAAAATGAGGATTTTACCCCACTTACCTAAGGAGTCTTGGCCAAGGATAGTAACTGGAGGTAGCTAGTAACTCAGAGGGGTTGTGGTAAAAAGTTGGGGGCAAGGGTAAAAGAGGAAGGGGTGGAAATGGTGCCTTTACTATTTTACCAGAAGGTGTTTGATAGGGTTTTATGCAAGAAGAATCTACCATCTTACTAAAATATTTACCAGGGTCAAATGTTAGGTAAAATGAGATGGATCACCAAGTTTGAGCTCAAGTGAGAAAAGTTGACAATGGAGACTTGGTAAACCCTAGAAACTAACAGAATCAGGTTTCTGTAGATCTAGTGGTGCTAGGCTTTTACCCTTGATGCACCACTTAGTGTACCATCACTATTTGGTGATTAGAGCATGCCCACAAAGTTTGAGGTCAAGGGGGGAAACTTCACAATGTAAAGTTGCTCAAATTTGATTCTGGACAGGAAGGGTTTTGGCATGGTTTGATGAACCAAATCAATTTGCATTGGGTGAAACTTTGCAAGATCATCACCTATGATAGTGTTGACTTTCTGGAATTTTCCTGGACTTTATTGAGAATATTTCTTATGGAAATATTTCAAAAGCTTGGTTTGAACAGAAACGGTTTTAAGGGGTGTTGCCCATGATTTGAACATGCCCATGTGTTGAAACTCATATATATGGAACATATATGTCCACTGAGTTTCCCTAAATTTTCTCAGATATTATCAAAGCACTTAAATAATTTTTCCCTATGAAAAACCATTTCTAGTCTTAAGAAAAAGCCTTTAAATAAAATATAAAGATAATCTTTACAATTATTATTTGGTGGTTTGGGGAATTCATAAATATAGTAGGTTTGAAGTAAAGCCTTTGGGGAAGAAGGATCCACCAAATTTGAGGACTTGTAGTGCAAACCTCATTTCAGGGTTTTTTGAAAACCTAGTTTGAATAAATCAATTTTGGTCAAAATAAAATTTGATAAAAATATTTCTGGACACTAATCACCTGGCATGATCATTGGGCAAGAAGTTTGGGTCAAGGAAGATGAATATGGAGAGGGATAGAATCTAAGAGTGCCATACACAACAATCATCAAGCAAACAAACATCCATTCAATCAAGCCCAAGCATTGAAAAAAAGTTTTAGTTGGCTCCAAATTTTATAAATTCAAAGTTAACAAGGTGATACAAACACATGGTGTGACAGACCTACCCCCCTTATAAGAATCTCGTCGCCAAGATTCCTAGGCTAAGCACTAAAAAGATAAGGGAATTCAGATCTAAGATAGTCGTCGTGCTCCTAGGTTGCTTCAGTTTCGATGTGGTTGCTCCACTGGACCTTGAAGTACTTGATGGTGCGGCTTCGGGTGCAGCGCTTGGCTTCATCCAAAATGCGAATCGGCCTCTCACGATAAGTGAGGTCTGGTTGAAGATCGATGGCTTGGTGGTCGATGTCCTTGTAGAGGTTGGGGCGGTTGGGAACTTGCAGACACTTCTGGAGTTGTGACACATGAAAGATGTTGTGCACATCTGACAGCTCGGAAGGTAGCTCTAGCTGGTAGGCAACTCCTCCTCGCATTGCGGTGATCTTGAAGGGGCCGATGTATCTTGGTGCAAGCTTTCCCTTGACGTGGAAACGCTTGGTTCCTTTGAGAGGCGTGACTCGGCGGTAGACATCGTCACCGACACAGAAGTTCACTTCTCGGCGGTGAGAGTTGGCGTGGCTCTTCTGTCTTGATTTGGCGGCCTCCAAACGCTCTTGGCAGAGTTGAACTTGCTCTTCCGCCTTGCGGAGGACATCTAGTCAAAAAATTAATCCTTCTTCGGTCTCTGGCTAGTTGAGGGGAGTACGACACTTGCGTCCTTACAACACCTCAAATGGTGCCATCTGAAGACTCGACTAATAGTTGTTGTTGTAGGAGAACTTGGCGAACGGTAGGCAGTCTTCCCACTTGGCTCCATATGCCAAAACACAAGCGTGGAGCATATCTTCGAGTATCTGATTTACTCGTTCTGTTTGCCCACCGGTCTGGGAATGAAAAGCAGTGCTGAAGGAGAGCTTAGTCCCCATGGCTTCTTGAAACTTCCTCCAAAATTTTGAGGTGAACTGGGTTCCTCGATCTGACATGATTTCCTTTGGAACCTCGTGAAGACTCACGATGCGGTTGATGTAGAGGTTCGCGAGCTGGCTTCCATCATAGGTGGTTCTCACGGGAACGAAGCGGGCTACCTTGATCAGATGATCGACGATTACCCAAATGGAATCATGTCCCTTACTCGACCTTGGTAAACTGGTGATGAAATCCATCCCGACTTTGTCCCACTTCCATTCAGGCACTTTGAGAGGCTGCAATATCCCAGTGGGTCGTTGGTGCTCAGCCTTGACTCTCTGGCATATGTCACACTTGGCAATGAACGTGCCTATCTCCCGTTTCATGACATGCCACCAGAATCTTGCCTTGAGGTCTTGATACATCTTGGTTCCTCCAGGATGGATGGAGTATGGAGTGTCATTAGCTTCTTGCAAGATCAGGTTCTTGAGCTCCTCTTTGTTGGGTACGTAGATGCGATTCCCGAACGATACAACTCCTTGTTCATCCATCGAGAATCCTGGGGCCTTGCCTGCCTTGATATTCCTCTTGATGCCTTCAATCCTCTCATGTCCCTTTTGGGCTTCCTTGATATCATCCATCAAGGTAGGCTTTGCTTCGAGGTTGTCTAGGAATCCCGCTGCAACCAGTTCCAAGCCAAAGCTCTCAAGTTCTTCATACAGGGCAGGTAGCCTTTCCTTAATCATATCATTCAAGGAACAAGCCTTTCTGCTTAAGGCGTCTGCTACCACGTTGGCCTTTCCAGGGTGGTATTGAACACTAAGGTCATAATCCTTGATCAACTCCAACCATCTTCCCTGCCTCATGTTCAATTCCCTTTGAGTGAAGATGTACTTCAAACTCTTGCGCTCTGTGAATATCTCACATCGCTTCCCCAGAAGGTAATGTCGCCATGTCTTCAAGGCATGAACTACGGCTGCCAACTCAAGATCATGAGTTGCGTAGTTCTCTTTATGAGGTTGTAGTTGTCTGGATAGATATGCTACAACTCTGCCTTCTTGCATCAGAACACCTCCAAGCCTAGTTCTTGATGCATCACAATAAATCACAAACTCCTTCTGAATATCAGGGGTGGCCAAAACTGGGGTTGTGGTCAATCTCTTCTTGAGCTCCTGGAAGCTTTCCTCGCACTTAGTTGTCCATTCAAACTTCTTGTCCTTCTTCGAAAGCTGGGTCATGGGTCGGGAAATGCTTGAGTATCCTTCCATGAACTTGCGGTAATAGCCCACGAGTCCGAGGAAGCTCCTTACTTACTTCATGGTGGTTGGGGTTTTCCACTCAGTCACGGCTTCAATCTTGGCAGGATCCACTGATAATCCTTCTGCAGTCAACACATGACCCAAGAATCCAACTTCATGCAGCCATAATTCACACTTGCTGAACTTGGCATAAAGCTGGCGCTCTCGAAGCTTCTCTAGGACCAATCTCAAGTGTTCCTCATGTTCTTCTTCAGACTTGGAGAAGATGAGTATGTCATCAATGAAGACAACAACGAACTTGTCCAAGTACTCCATGAAGACTTTATTCATGAGGTACATGAAGTAGGCAGGGGCATTAGTTAACCCAAATGACATGATTGTGTACTCATGCAGGCCATACCAGGTTACAAATGTCATCTTCGGAATGTCCTGGGGTCTGATCTTCAGTTGATAGTACCCAGACCTGAGGTCGATCTTGGAGAACACCTTGGCTCTGTTCAACTGATCAAATAGGTCTTCGATCTTGGGGAGTGGGTACTTGTTGTTTATCGTGACCTCATTGAGAGAACAGTAATTGACACAAAGTATGATAGTCCCGTCCCTCTTTGACACAAACAGAACAGGCGATCCCCAAGGAGAGGCACTAGGGCGAATAAATCCTTTCCTGAGCTGGTCTGCCAGTTCCTTCTTCAATTCAGCCAACTCTTCGGATCCCATCCTATAGGCCTTCTTATAGATGGGCCTTGATCCGGGCATAAGCTCAATGATGAACTCAATGTCGCGGTCAGGAGGCATTCTGGGCAGCTCATCAGGAAACACATCCGGGTATTCACATACCACTGGCACTTGATCCAACTCAACTCCTGACAGACAGTTAGCCTGAGGGGCTTGAGTTGAGGCAGGGTTGGGAACATACTTGACTTCCACTCCTTGGCTATTGGTCATGGTGACAATCCTTTTGGCACAGTCTAGCATGCCTTGGTGCTTGGTCAACCAATTCATGCCAAGGATGACATCCAAGCCTGGTGAATCCAGAACTATAAAGTCTGCTAGGAAGTCTACCCCGTTGATGTTGATCCCCACTCCTTTACAACCTATCCCAGAATTCATAACTGATCTCGGGGTTTGTATCAACATACGACTACCCAGGGGTGTAGGCTTCATGCCACTCTCTAGTGCAAACTTTTGGGTGACAAAAGAATGCGAAGCTCCACAATCAAACAATACTGTGGCTGGGGTTGAGTTGACGAGGAACATACCCAGTATGACGTCCGGGTCTTCCTGGGCTTCCTCTGCGGCTACGTGATTCACATGACCCTTGCCATTATTGGGCTGGTTGCGGGGACTGGGTTCCTTGGGGGTGCTCCACGGGCTTCACCTTGAGCTAGCGCATTGGGGCGCAGTGCATCTTGCTTCTTGTTGGGACACAACCTAGAGATGTGTCCTGGCTGACGACATCCAAAGCAAGCGACCTGTCCAGGGTTGTTGTTGAAGTTTCTGCCACCGTTGTTGTTATTGGGGTTGTTGTTGTAAGCTGACCTGGGATTTTCATACTGCTGAGGCTAGTAGCTCGGACCAGGCGCAGGAGGTTTGGCCTGCTGCGGCTGATAGGTTGGCTTGGCTGGGGCTAGCTTCCAGGGGCGAGGTTTCTGGTTGCTAGAACTACCCTTGTCGATCATCTTGCGCTTGCGAGTGTCGTCTATGGCACGACGCTGGTCTTCCAGCATGAGGGACTTGTTCACCAGGTCGAAGAAGGTGCGACAGTCGCAGACAATGAGCTGATATTGCAGGGTCTGTTGAAGTCCTTCCATGAAACGTTCCTTCTTGGCAGCCTCTATGCTGATGTCTTCAGGTGCATACCTGGACAGCAGGTTGAACTTTTGCAGGTAATCCTTGACAGAGCCACTTCCTTGCTTCAATGCTCAGAATTCTCTCTTCTTGATAGCCATGATCCCAGAAGGAATGTGGGCGGTACGGAATCCTTCCTTGAAGTCGTTCCAAGTGATCACACGCTCACCTTGCATGACCTTGAATCCATCCAACCAAGCTCGGACGGTGCCTCCAAGGCAGTGAGAGGCATACAACACCTTCTCACGGTCCTCATTGCAGTGACCAGTGCAAGGACGTCCTCGATGGTGTGGATCCAGGCATCAGCATCCAATGGTTCGGCAGTCTCGGTAAAGGTTGGGGGCGAAATCCTCATCAACTTAGACAGGGTGGAGCGGCCATTGCCGTTCCTGCCTTGTTGCTGGTTGTTCACAAGGGCCTGAGCCATCTGCTGGATAGCAGCATTGTTGGCTTGGCGCTCCTCCCGGAGAACTTGGAGAAACTGAGCTATGATCATGTTCTCCGGTGGAGGTGGTGGCGGGGGAATGTCGCCTTGTGGCTGCTCCTGGTGTCCTCTGGCGTGAGAGCCCCAACAGCTCCTGTTGCTGGCTTGAGTTGCCAGCCTCAGGGTTGGTGAAGGAGTTGTTGTGGGTAGCAGTCACCATCCTGTTTGGATCAGCCAAGTCAAACAACTGGGATAGACGATAGGAAAAGCAACAATGGAAAAGCGCACCTAAGGGGGTTGGTCGAGTGCAAGTGTGTTAAAACAAAGGTTGAAAGACCAACATATATTAAGATAGACGATGGAGTCGCTTACATCTTGCCTAAGGCAAAAGCGTGACTTGTATCGAAACACAAACAACAAAACAAACAACAAGCACACATGGTTTCATATGAACAATTACACGGGCTCGACTTCGCATGAGGGGTACATGACTGATCCTACCCTAGGGGTTCTCGGACTCAGGTGGTGGAGTGCTCGATCTCCTAGTCACGCTCCTCTGGGTCTTCCTCCTGTTCATCGTCTGAATGGGCATCATTCCCGGTCGAAGGGGTCGGGGAACGAGGAGGTCCATCCCGATGATGATTTCCAGGCGGGTCGGTGAAGAGCTCACGGTACTCCTTCGCACTCATGCGATGACGACGTGTAGGTGCATCACTAGCTGGGGGTACTCCTCCTCTATAAGCGACAGTTGGTCGTCCCTCGGGGGTCCATCCTTCTTGATCTTGTCTGGCTTCGTCTTAGCTTGCCGAAGTAGCTCGCGGGTGTGGTGAAGTTCCTCGCGGAGCTTCACAGACTCCTTCATCAGGTTATGAACCAGACTATCGGTGGATAGGCTGAGGTAGGCCTGGAACCTGAGTGGTGTGCCATCCTCCTTGGTTGGAATCAGCGTCCAACTCTCGCCAAAATCATCCTTCCTGAAGGGAAGGTAGCGAGTGGCCGGCTCATCAGCCATTTCTGGAATGATGTCTCGAAGGTGTAGGAGTTCCTTGCATGCAGCTGTCTTGACTGCAAGTATCATGGTCTCCATTTGTGGTCCTTCAAAGAACCAACTGATCGGGGAGTCATTTTCCTTCACGACCACATCTATGTGGTACTCCTTCATGACGGCATCGACCCAGTGCTCGTGGTAGAGGAAAATGGATGGTTGGCGAAACTAGCACTTCTCCAGGCTATCCCCAAGGAGTAAGGGAAAGCCAAATGTCAGGAAGGCTTTGGGTATGACGGCCATCTACAAAGGTTTGAAAGGAGGAGAGTCAGCAGAGTCTTGTGTGAAGAATAGAAGAGGTAAATAGTGCAGAATTTCTAAGTATAGATGCTAGGTGTAGTTTTGAAAACAGTTTTATCCTGACTAACATCCATGCTAACTAAGGGCTTCCTACAGTCAGGATGGCTCTGATACCAGCTTTGTGGGGACCCCGACTCATAAGTCGTGATCACCAAATGCACGTGTACAGTGATCCCAGAGATCAATGCTCACTTAACACACAAAAGCTGAATAACAAGAGTCTTCCATCCACATTTAGCGTCTTACACAAATAAAGACCATGAAGGTCTAGTCTTACATAGATAGGGCCACAAGGGTCTAACACTTAAATAGAACAAGCAGCAGAAATCTTGATCGAAAGCGTTAACCCATGCCATCTGCCTCAACCTACAGGCATTCTGACTAGGAAGCATCCTAGTTCGCATGTTCGTCATCAACGAACTCTTCAAGGTACTCCTGTTCTTCCATGCCTAGCCAATTAAATAACTAGTGACAAACCAATGAGTACATTGAATGTACTCACAAGCAACCCAAGTTGTGGAACAAGATAATAATGATGCATGATATAGCACTAAGTAGGTAATTTGCGAAAAGCCAATTGTTTTTGAATGCACGGACACGATCAAGTAACTAGTAAGTATGCAACTACAATTGGCAAATATCCAGATGAACAAGTTATAGATATCATCATAAGTAAGGGTTGAACACCTCAGGTTCATTTATCATGCTAAGTCATTGGACTTAGTTCAATTTCCATACTATGCCATCGGACTTAACTCAAGTACCATCTTTGTCTCCCACACCAGTTTGTGAAAACATTTGCACGTAGCACAAGAGCGATCATCCAATTGTCCTTGACCGTGGACACGGCTATTCGAATAGTTTTACACTCTGCAGAGGTTGCACACTTTACCCACAAGACTCGGGGAATTTCTGTGTCATCCACGACTCGCGGTATATAACATACCTGAGGTAAGCACCCGAACAATGCCTTTCCCGTGGTGATACTCAACAAAGAGTCCACTCGTTGGTGCCATCGCTCATGATATACATCACTCGTATCATCCATCAGGGCACGCAACGGTCTGCCCAGTGCCTGTAAAGACAGCGCATGGCCTTCCACTTCCAGGATGACCCCGTCTCAAGAGTGACCACTTCACTCTTGCCACTAGTAATGCAGGCTCCTTGCTAGCACCAACTATAGTACTCAACAAATCCCCGTCCCATAAGGGGTATCGCGGTCGTACATGTAAGATTGGAATAATGGTCGCAACTTACACCAATCCGTTTTTGAAAACCACAACACTCACTTGTCCCGGCACACCACTTCTTTCTCAAGTGGTCACCCATCTCATCAACATCTCCCTTGGGCATTAGTGGCACCCGGCGGAGTTTTCAAAAAGTCTTTGAAATCTTTTCATTCTTTACATCACTATGCATAGATCCCATCCCTCTTGTGTAGCATCTACTAGCATCCTATCTACACCCACCCTCATAACCCTCATAAGGTGGTAGGGTCATGCACGATGCAAGTGTCAATGGTAAAAGTTTCGAAAGTAACCCACCGGAGGGGTCACTACTCCACATGATCAAATATGACAAAAGTAAAGTGCTATATGTCATGCAATAAAAATGGTTTCTTGACATCGTCAAAGGGCTGCTTGCCTGGCTCAACAAAGTCTCCCGGGTCTTCGAAGTCTTCGTGTCCAACTTCCTCGTCAACAGCGCAATCTATCGTCACGATAAAAGTAAAAATAAGCATCACAAAAACAGAGCACTCAAGCTACTAATAAAAATGCTACCCTACTCTGATAAATACTAAAGACTACAATAAAAATGTTTTTTTAATATTTTGCTATGAAAATCATTTTTAAAAACTATTAAACAGAGGCAGATAATGCCAAATAGGGTTTTTTTTAAATTAAACAGTACATAAAATGTTTTCAAACATTTTTACAAATGGCACTATTAAATTCTAGGGGATATTTCAAGATTTAAGGTGGAAGAATATTTGGAATTAGACAAATATTTTATTCCGTGGAATTTATTGAAGTTTGCAGAAAAAAGAATAGAAAAAGGAGCAATGTGCCTCTCGGTCCAAAAGCGCACAGCAGAGCCGGCCCAAAAGGAAAGTCGGCCCGGGAAGAGGCGTCGTGCGCGGCAGGTTTAATTTTAATCCTGCCCGCGGGCCCTGCTTGCCAGCGAGAGAGGATGGGAGTGAGGGGATGACAGGTGGCCCCCACCTTTCATCCCTCTCCTCCCGACAGGAGCGGAGGGAGGCTCACCGGCGGCGTCTCCGGCCACGGCGGTCCAAGCAAAGAGCACTGGCACACTCAGGGGGCTCCCGCGCATCAGTGGGTGGTCGAGGGGGTTGTCGGGGGAGAGGGAAACACCGGCGAGGGGAGGTGCCGGACGGCTGCGCGGGTTTGGTTCAGGAGCGGGCTCCCGACCACGGGGGCGAGCGGGCTGAACGCGGGGGAGAAGCGGAGGGGAGGAGAGAGCGAGGAGAGAGGGGCAGAAGCTCGGGGGGGCGCTTAAATAGGGGGTCGCCGGCTCACCGTGGATGCGGTGTGCCGGTGAGCATGGGGTGCTTGCTACAGGCCACGGGGAAGGGAACTAGCATGTCCAGTGTGCTTGTGATTGAGGTCTAGGCCACAGGGAAGAGAAGAGAGAGGCGGGGGCGCTCGCGCGTGCAATCTCCCTTGTTAGCCGAGCTGCACGGCGCCAGACACGCACACGGGACTCGCCGGAGAGAGAGGAAGGAGGGGGCGGACCACGCGGAGTATTGCGAACGTCGAGGGGGACAGGGGGGACAAGATGGGAGGCCCGAGGCTGTCGGCAGCGCTCGTTGGGCAGCAGCTACAGTGCGGGTGCACACTGTAGAGCGCTCCAAAGCACGAGCTTTGCATGCCAGAGCATGCATTTGGCATTTCGAGCGCGTCCACTGGTGTCCAGGGGATCTAGGGGGGTTTAACAATGGAGAATAGGGCATTGGATGCTCTGGAGTGCCTTAGGAGAGAAGGAAAGTTGAGAGAGAGAGAGAGGGAAAACTCCTATCCAGGGGGTAAAATGAGGATTTTACCCCACTTACCTAAGGAGTCTTAGCCAGGGAGAGTTACTGGAGGTAGCTAGTAACTCAGAGGGGTTGTGGTAAAAACTTGGGGGCAATGGTAAAAGAGGAAGGGGTGGAAATGGTGCCTTTACTATTTTACCGAAAGGTGTTTGATAGGGTTTTGGGCAAGAACAATCTACCATCTTACTCAGATATTTACTGGGGTCAAATTTTAGGTAAAAATGAGATGGATCATCGAGTTTGAGCTCAAATGAGAAAAGTTGACAATGGAGACTTGGTAAACCCTAGAAACTAACAGAATCAGGTTTCCGTAGATCTAGTGGTGCTAGGCTTTTACCCTTGATGCACCACTTAGTGTAGCATCACTATTTGGTGATTAGAGCATGCCCACAAAGTTTGAGGTCAAGGGGAGAAACTTCACAATGTAAAGTTGCTCAAATTTGATTCTGGACAGGGAGGGTTTTGGGATGTTTTGATGAACCAAATCAACTTGGATTGGGGTGAAACTTTCCAAGATCATCATCTATTATAGTGTTGACTTTCTGGAATTTTCCTGGATTCTATTGTGAATATTTCTTATAGAAATATTTCAAAATCTTGGTTTGAATAGAAAGGGTTTTAAGGGGTTTTTCCCATGATTTGAACATGCCCATGTGTTGAAACTCATATATATGGAAAACATATGTCCACTGAGTTTCCCTAAATTTTCTCAAAATTTTCAAAGCATTTAAATAATTTTTCCCTATGAAAAACCATTTCTGGTCTTAATAAAAATCCTTTAAATAAAATATAAAGATAATATTTAAAATTAATATTTGGTTGTTTTGGGAATTCATAAATATAGTAGGTTTGAATTAAGGCCTTTGGGGAAGAAGGGTCCACCAAATTTGAGGACTTGTAGTGCAAACCTCATTTCAGGGGTTTTTGAAAACCTAGTTTGAATAAATCAATTTTGGTCAAAATAAAATTTGATAAAAATATTTTTGGACACTAATCACCTGGCATGATCATTGGGCAAGAAGTTTGGGTCAAGGAAAATGAATATGGAGAGGGATAGAATCTAAGAGTGCCATACTCAACAATCAAGCAAACAAACATCCTTTCAATCAAGCACTGAAAAAAAAGATTTAGTTGGCTCCAAATTTTATAAATCCAAACTTAAAAATGTGAGACAAACACTGGGTGTGACAGAAACACTCAAAAACTGAAGCAAAAAATAGAACAAAAAAATAAAATTGGGTTGCCTCCCAACAAGCGCTATTATTTAACGCCCCTAGCTAGGCAAGACGCAATAGATCTAGGTATTATCATCTTTGGTATGCAATCCAAGAGTAACTCTCATAATAGATTCATAAGGACCTTTTTTCTTTCTAGTAAAGTGTTCCATGCCTTTCCTTAATAGAAATTGGAATCTAATATTTCCGTCTTTCATGTCAATAATTGCACCAATCATTCTAAGGAAAGGTCTGTCAATAATAATAGGACCTGTAGGATTGCAATATATATCAAGAACAATGAAATCTATGGGCACATAATTCGTATTGGAAACAATAACAACATAATTAATCCTTTCCATAGGTTTCTTGATAGTGGAATCCGCAAGATGCAAATTTAAAGAGCAATCATCAAGAGCATGGTAACCTATCACATCACATAAAGTTTTCGGAATCGTGCAAACACTAGCACCTAAATCACACAAAGCATGTCACTCATAATCTTTAATTTTAATCTTAATAGTAGGTTACCACTCATCATGAATCTTTCTAGGGATAGAAACTTCTAACTCAAGTTTTTTTCAAAAGATTTCATCATAGCATCAACGATATGCTTAGTAAAAGCTTTATTTCGATTATAAGCATGCGGAGAATTACTCATGGATTGAAACAAGGAAATACAATCAACAAAAGAGCAGCTATAATAATTAAATTCCTTGAAATCCAAAAGATTGGGTTCACTTCTATTTAAAGTTTTGACCTCTTCAATCCCACTTTTATCAATCTTAGCATTAATATCTATAAACTCCGAATCATCGGGATGACTTTTAACTAAATTTGACTTATCTCCAGTCCCAACTTTATCAAGATTTATATTGGAAAACAAAGATTCAATAGGATTCACATCAATCTGTCACATCCCTAGCTAGATGACATAGGTCAGCATGGGTGTTACATCATGTTTCAATTTTGCATCAACATGAAATGGGGACTAAAAGAAACCCCAAGCTCATATTTGAATCAAACCAATCCAAAGTTGGTGAAAATTCAACAAATCCAAAATGCCCATCTAAAATGTCCCCTATGTCTGATAATTATGGACATGATTATACAAGGGGTCATTTAAAATATTTGAACAACTGAAGCAATTTATAAATAAATGATAAAACTTCTAAAAATATCAAATAACGCATTATTAATATCTTAGTTTTCAAAATATCCTGAAACTTTTTGGATAAGTTTGAAATATTGAAACTTCAATATATAAAATATTTAGGATATTTTAAAATAGCATATGTGCCTGAAATTAAAATAAAACAAATGTCAGAAGTTAGAAAAGAATTAGAATAAAAAAGGGGAAGAAATCCCACCTGGGCTTACCTGAAGAAGAGGCCCAGCCCAAAGGGGAAGCAATGTCTTCTTCCTCCTGCCAGGAGGAGAAGCAGCTGCGTGTTGCCCCCGCAGTCGGCGGTGGCCACGCACTGGCCACCTCCTCCTTGCCTGCCTGGCCGCCTCCTCGTCGCCCTGGCGAGAGGATAGGCTCGGCCGCCGCCCGAGCCCGTTTCCCCCTCGCCATTCCTCTCTTCCTCCTCTCCTCTGTTCTTCCTCGCCAGACTGACGACGCCGTCGATTCGTCGTCTCCCGTGTGTCCCCGACCACGCCTCGGTGCCAGAAGCTCCTCTGGTGAGGCCCCAGACCGTTTCCCCTAGTCCCGACGTCGTTCCCCTTCTCTAGCCCCGTCTGTAGCCAGAGCCGAGCGAAGCTCCCCGCCGACCATGGCGTAGCCATGGCCATAGCGGCCACAGCTCGCTCCTGGCCACGGGCTCGTGCTCGTAGCGCTTCCAGGAGCTCATTGCCGCCCTCAGCTCCTCCTCCCGTAGCCCGTAGCGCCATAGTCGTTCCTGCCCGAGCCTTCGCCACCGCTCAGCTCGACATGGTCGTCATCTCCGGCGGCCCCGAGCCCTCTCCGCTACCCTACAGGATGCGCGCGTGCATAGGCTTCCTCCGGGTGCCCTCCGCGCACCAAATGGTCGCCGGAGGCGCAACTCCGGCGGATCGCTGCCATGCGAATGGTCGCCGCCGGCCCCGCTCCGGTGGGTGCCGACGTGGCCATCATCCAGGGGCTAATCCCCCCTGATTAGTTAGCCTCCTGCCACTGACCAGTGGGCCCCAGGGTGGGTCAAACCCCTGGTCAGCGCGGAGTTTAGGCCCCTGTCACTGACGTGCGGGTCCTGCACGTTAGGTTTGACCTGGCCTTGTCAGCCGACCAGCTGACGTCGTGGTGATGTCAGGCTGACGTCATATTTAATCTTTTCTAGTTTTAAAATAATTCTAGAAATTGTTTATAACTTCAAAAATTCATATAAATTAATCTGTAAATCAAATGAAAATAATTTATATATGAAAATTTATCAAAAAAATCCAATGAATCCAATGGTGCTATTATCATGCATGTTAGAGCAACCTATGTAGAAGAACATTGACATTTGCTAATAGGTTAAAATATGGATTTTGAAATGAAGAACGATTTTGAACCTATATTCAAACTCATTTCAAATTAACTTGAACATTAATTGCATTAGCTCATCCATACATGCTACCATGCCATGATCATGCATCATATTGCTGCACTTGCATGTATTGATTGCTTCTTATCTGTATTGCGGTAGGCCCTGCTTCTGAGGATACCCCCGAGTATTCCAACAAAGGAGAGAACCTTACCGCTACCCAGCAAGGCAAGCAACCCCCTTTGATCATTCCGATAACATCCCACTCTCTCTCTCCTGCTCTTGTTTATTGCATTAGGACCAACGTTCACTTGTCAGTCTTACACGGTAGATGAACCTATTCTTTTGCATGACCTGTCATTGTCACAGTAAATAGCTAAACCTTGCAACCTAGCATACCTGGTAGATGCTTGTGCCATGATGTGCTTAGTTTACTATGCCTTCTATGCTTGCTATGCTTAGAGTTGTGTTAGGTCTGATTCATCTAGGTGATGAACTGGAGTGAAACAATGTTCTTATGATGTGATAAGCTTATGATGAACCCGATTTGGTAAAGGTAGCGATGAGGGGCTATGTAGGAGTACATAGTGGGTTGTCTCATTGGGACCGTTCTTAGGAACTGAGTTGCATGTTTGTGATCCAAGATTAGTTACTACCATGCATTAGGTTCTGGTAACTCGACCCCTCTCGACTTATCAGTCGCTCAGTCCTTAATCTAGGAGTTGCAAGTAGTTTCTGGTGTTTATAGCATGCTGGAGGCCGTGCGTAGCGCTGACCCTAGGGGTGGGTTACGACGTTGTAGGCAGTGGCACGGTGTACCAAGGGTCACCCGAATGGTGGGCTTGGGAACCCTGCGCACATTGTTTGGGGCCATAGCAAAAACTTCGGCCGGACTTCCGTGCGGGTTCTGTCGCAAATAGGCGATAGCCTGGACTAGAGGTCTTATGTGGTTGACGGTCCTGCCCGACTCCCTCGCTGGACTTCCGCTTGAAGGTTGCCGAGGTGCATGGGTTTATAAGCACACAACGATAAGTGGCAAGAGCATGTGTGAAGAAGTACACCCCTGCAGGGTATGAAACTATTCGAATAGCCGCGTCCTCGGATATGGACTACTTGGAAAACTTATGTTGTTCATAGATAATCAAATGGATACTCATGAAAATATCAAGACAAGTGTGAGTACCGTGGATGGCACTCTCCCAGGAGAGGGAAGTGAATCCATGGTGGTGTATTGTCATGGAGTTAGTGGACTCATGTGCGATATCTAAAATGGAAACGAAGAGTTAACATTGTGTAGTGTAGGTTAGCCATGAGTCAAAGCTGGCATTGCTGCATAAACTCCACCACCCCACCCCACCCCCTTTTGTTGATACATGAGCATGAATAGACTAGGTATGCTTTAAAGACTTGCTGACTACGTTTGTACTCATGTTTGCTTAATAAATGTTGCAGATGAGACCCAGGACCCATCGGGTGGGTTCTTTCTAGATGTCGACGATGCCGAATAGCTGGTGTCCCAGCTACAACCTTATGCCCTGTGGCGGGTTGTAGATAGTCAGGCCATGTGCCTTTTTTCCCTTTCATTTGTCTGTACTCAGACAGCTTATGCTTCTGCTTGGTTTGTATAAACTTGTTTGTATGACTTGAGTGTCGGGTCATGTGACCCCTATCTGTAAGAACATATTATGCAAGGCTCGTCTGAGCCTCTTAAATAAAAGTTGTGTTGTTGTATGGTTATGTTGTGATGCCATAGTTGTATCTATGCATATCGGTCATGTCGTGCATATGTGTGACGTGCAATGGTATGTATGGGATCCGACACCTAGTTGTGTGTCTTTAGTAGTACTCTTTACGGGAAACTGCCTCTTTGTGCTTCCACCGAGCCATGGTAGCTTGCTACTGCTCCGTACACATTGATTGACCGGCATTTATCATTCTTTGCTGCTGTGTCTGTTCCTTCGGGGAAATGCCTCGTAGTGTAATGGAGTCCCTGTAGCCTGCTACAACTCTTCTACGTGCAGTGATGACATTTATGTCCCACGACGTAATGGAGTCCTTGTAGCTTGCTATGACTCGTCTACACACGCTTGAGGCCGACACCTGCATTGCTGCATTACGTATGCCTGTTTCTGTATGGATGTGTCACTTGGGTTCTATGACTAGTCATGTCGGCCTGGGTTCTTCGTCATTTGATTGCCAGCGACATGTTCACATACGTGAGCCAAAAGACGCAAACGGTACCGGCTAAGGTAAGGCTGCAGCCATGGAACTTACCGTGCGTGAGGCCGCAAAGTGATGTGATATGTTATAGTCTGGATTCATATGGCTTAGGATCGGGGTCCCGACACAATCACCTTGAGATCTTCATCGTTATTATCACAAGAACACACTTTTTCAAGCCATTCACGATTAGCACGTATTCTAGCGGTTCTTTCCCTAATTTCATCAATAGAAATTATCATATCTTTTAAAGACTCATTAATATGATGTTTGGGTGGAGTAGATCTAACTTTCAAAGAATCAATCTCAAGCAAAATTCTATCAACGTTCCTAGCCAAATCATCAATCTTGAGCAAGTTTTCTTCAATCATAGCATTGAAAACCTTTTGTGAACCAATAAATTCTTTAACAATATTCTTAAGATCAGTGGGCATCTTATTATCATTTCCATAAGAATTGTTGTAGAAATTACCATAATTATTAGAGGAATTACTAGGAAACGCCCTAGGGTTGAAATTACCTCTATACGCGTTATTACCAAAATTGTTCCTACCAACAAAATTCACATCCATAGATTCATTATTATTTCCAATCAAACAAGAAAAAGGCATATCATTAGGATCAATAGGAGCATTCTTACTAGCAAACAATTTCATCAATTCATCCATCTTTTCACTCAAAGTATTTATTTCTTCAATAGCATGCACCTTTTTACTAGTAGGAGATCTTTCGGTATGCCATTGAGAGTAATTTGTCATAATATTATCTAGGATTTTAGTAGCTTATCCTAATGTGATTTTCATAAAAGTACCACCCGTGGCTGAATCTAAAAGATTTCTAGATGCAAAATTCAATCCCGCATAAAAAAATTGTATAATCATCCATAAACTCAAACCATGCGCGGAGCAATTTCTAATCATTAATTTCATCCTTTCCCAACATTGTGCAATATGTTGATGATAAAGTTGCTTAGAATTCAATATATCGTTCCTAAGGGAGATTATCTTAGCAAGCGGAAAGTACTTGGATAATAAAGCATCTTTACACTTATTCCATGAATCAATACTATTTTTAGGCAAAGATGAAAACCAAGTTTTAGCACGATCTCGTAGTGAGAACGGAAATAGCTTCAATTTGACAATATCATTATCCACATCTTTCTTCTTTTTCATGTCACACAACTCAATGAAAGTAGTTCGATGGGATGCAGCGTCTTCACTAGGAATGCCAAAAAATTGTTCTTTCATAACAAGATTAAGCAAAGCAGCATTAATTTCATAAGATTCTGCACTAGTGGTGGGAGCAATTGGAGTACTAATAAAATCATTATTATTAGTATTGTAAAAGTCACACAACTTGGTATTCTCAAACATCGTGACAAAGCAAGCAATCAAGCACACAAGCAAGCAAAAGGCAAACGAAAAGGTGAACAGAAGAAGGGCGAATAAAAAGGCAAATCTTTTTGGTATTTTCTGAGAATTGTTTTAGAAGTGGGGGGAGAGTAAAATGAGAGGCAAATGGAAAATAACGTAAATGCAAGAGATGAGTTTGTGATGGGTACTTGGTAGGCTTGATGTGTATCCTCCCCGGCAATGACGCCAGAAATTGGCAAGTTGACGGGAGAGTTCTTGTCTTGACATGTTATGTATCCTCCCCGGCAACGGTGCCAGAAATCCTTCTTGCTACCTCTTGAGCTTGCGATGGTTTTCCCTTGAAGAGGAAAGGGTGATGCAGCTAAGTAGATAAGTATTTCCCTTAGTTGATGAGAACCAAGGTATCAATCTAGTAGGAGGAACAGGCAAGTCACCAATGGATGCACCTACACAAACAATCAAACTCTTGCACCCAACGCTACAAAGGGGTTGTCAATTCCTTCACGGTTATATGCAAGGATTAGATCTGGTAGAGATAGATGTAAATGATTGTGGAAAGTAAAAAGTAAATAAATTGCAGCAAGGAATTTTTGGTATTTTTGGTTTATAGAGTTGAAAATATATTATGGAAAGTAGACCCGGGGGCTATAGGTTTCACTATGTTGAAGGTAGATTACAGCTTCCAAATGATCGATCTAGTGAGTATCCTATTATGTAGTACATGGATGATACTATCTTAATTATGCCAGCTTGCCTAATTCAGCTTGCAAATCTTAAAGTTGTTTTGAATAATTTTACCATCCCCACCGGGCTAAAGATCAATTTCCAAAAGTCAAACCTAATTCCTATCAATATTTCTGGTGAGAAGGTGTTAGATCTAGCTAATGTCTTTGGCTGTATAGTAGGCTCTCTCCCGTTTACTTATCTTGGGTTACCTCTCGGTACTACTAAACCCACCATGAATGAGTTGATGCCCTTAATTGATCGGGTGGAGTGCCGCATCTCTAGTACCACCTCTCTTATGTGTCACGGCCAGAAAATCACATTGATAAATTCGTTGGTATCCTCCATGATCACATTTGCGTCCTGTACTTTGGAGCTGCCCGTAAAATTTCAAGATACTTTTGACAAGATATGGGAAGGTGTTTATGGCAAAAAAATCTGAACATGGTGAATCTTGTAACTCTTTGGTTGCTTGGAAAAGAGTATGCTGCCCGAAAGATAAAGGAGGTCTCGGAGTAATAAATATTAAAGTTCATAATCAAGCTCTCCTTTTGAAGTTCTTGGATAAATTTTATAACCATGCATATCTCCAATGGTCAAATTATTATGGGAGTCTTATTATACTGCCACTGGCCCTCATGCACTTCCTAAGTGCGGTTCATTTTGGTGGCGGTTTATGGTTAAACTTATGTCTATCTACAGAGGACTTGCCATATGTGAGGTTCGGAATGGATTACATGTCTCCATGTGGCATGATAATTGGAATGATCAAGTTCTCTCTAAAAACTCTGCCTGTCTATACTCATATACAAAGACCGAAGATATCTCAGTTTGCACGTACTATGAGACAAACGATTTGAGCATGCTATTCCACTTGCCGCTGTCTCCCGAGGCCCTCAGTGAGTTGCATTCTATAGACAGTCTAAAACCGCCAAAAATTCTTGAGTCGGACAGTGTTGATCAATGGTCATATCCGTGGGGTCCTATTTATTCAGCCAAAAAATTCTACAACCACTGTCATAGACATATCATTTGCTCGGAGCCATTTAAATGGATATGGAAATCAAAACTCCAAATGAAACTAAAGGTGTTCATGTGGTTCCTTTTAGCTGACAGACTTGACACAAGGAACATGCTGAAAAGAAGACATTTTCATATTGGAGATATTGAATCATGTGTCCTATGCACTGCTCAAGAAGAAGAGACCATTAATCACTTGATCTTTAATTGCCCTTTTAGCCAAACTTGCTGGTCTAAGATTGGTATCTCATACAACTCCACCATCTCAAGGATTGAGGCCACAATCAGGGCAAAAGAAATCTATTCTAGCAGGATTTTCTTTGAATTCTTCACCGTCACTGCCTGGAATATTTGGAAGGAGAGAGATAATTTCATCTTAAATCAGATTAGTCCTTCACATAGAGCTTGGCTTAGATATAGAGTGTCCCCTGATCTCAGTGATTATATCACTTCTTTTGTAAACTCTCTTTAGGATCTGCTTGTTAGTTTGTTTAGTTTGTTTTATTTTGGGACATTCTTCCCAGTCATGTAAATATACTCTTATATATTAATATAGCATAGTAGGAGCCTCTCCTACTATTTTCTAGTCAAAAAAAGAGGCTTCTCTCTTGAAGGAAAGTATCACGGTGGGTGAATAAATTACTATCAAGCAATTGATAGAAAAGAAAATGATTATCATGGTATCCAAGGCAATGATTATGCATATAGGCATCACGTCCGTGTCAAGTAGACCGAAACGACTCTGCATCTACTACTATTACTCCACACATCGACTGACTCCTGCCAGCATCTAGAGTATTAAGTTCATGAAGAACAGAGTAACGCATTAGGTAAGATGACATGATGTAGAGGGATAAACTCAAGCATTATGATGAAAACCCCATCTTGTCACCCTTGATGGCAACAATATAGTACGTGCCTCACTACCCCTAGTTTGTCACTGGGTGAGGACACCGCAAGATTGAACCCAAAACTAAGCACTTCTCCCATTGCAAGAATTACCAATCTAGTTGGCCAAACCAAACCAATAACTCGAAGAGACTTGCAAAGATATGAAATCATGCATATAAGAATTCAAAAAAGACTCAAATAATATTCATGGATAATCTGAACATAAATCCACAATTCATCGGATCTCGACAAAGACACCGCAAAAGGGTATTACATCGGATCTTGACAAAGACACCGCAAAAGAGTATTACATCGGATAGATCTCCATGAAGTCATGAAGAACATGGTATTAAAGCACAAAGAGAGATAAGAAGCCATCTAGATACTAGCTGTGTACCCGTAGGTCTATGGTCGACTACTCACGCATCATCGGAGGGGCGATGGAGTTGATGTAGATGTCCTTCGTGATCGAATCCCTCTCCGGCGGATTGCCGGAAAGGCTCCAAGGTTGGATCTCTCGCGAACGGAGGCTTCTGTCGGCGGAAAAGTATTTTCGTGGCTCCCTTTGCTATTGGGGGAATATTTGGGTATTTATAGGACGAAGATTAGGGCTAGGAGACCTACCAGGAGGTGGCAAGCCTACCAGGCACGGCTAGGGGGGTGGCCGCGCCCCCTAGCTTGTGACCTCCTGGCAGAGTCCCTGCCTTGCACTCCAAGATTGATAGATCTCTTTCATGCCAGAAAAAATCATTCCGAAGATTTTATTCCGTTTGGACACCGTTTAATATTCCATATCTGCAATACTCAAAAACAAAGAAAAAACAGAAACTGGCACTAGGCTCTAGATTAATAGGTTAGTCCCAAACATAATATAAACTAGCATATTAATGCATATAAAACATTCAAAACAGATAATATAATAGCATGACATCATCAAAAATTATAGATACGTTGGCAACGTATCAATCGTCCCTTCATTCTTTGCTTGTTGCTGCCCTCGACGTGGGTCGCCGTCGATGCCCTCGTCGCCGATCGCCGCCATTGTTGTCGGTCGCCATCGCTGGCTTTGTGCATCTAGGGCCTGCTCGCGCGGTTACAGCTTCACATGGCAAGGGCCACAGCTCCGATGGCAGCCGGCCATCCCTCGTCGCCGGTTGGAGCATCAAAATGGCACAGCCGTGTTGCAGCATCAAAGAAGCGGTGGTAGCAAAAAATCGCTGGATGACCATGGCTACAACTGTAGCAAACCCGGGTTGCAACTCTGATGAACGTGGATGCAGCTTTTTTAGTGAACGGTTGTAGAAAAAATCGACACCGGTTGTAGCAAAAAAATTGTGGATGACCATGGCTACAACTCCAGCGAACTCGGGTTACAACTCTGACGAACGCTGGATGCAGCTTTTTTAGTGGACGGTTGTAGCAAAAATCGACAACAGTTATAGAAAAATTCGCTCGATGACCATGGCTACACCTCCGGCGTACTCGGGTTGCAACTCTGACGAACGTGGATGCAAATTTTTTAGTGGACAGTTGTAGCAAAATAAAATGCCAATTGTAGCAATATTCGATGCCATTCATAGCGTTTTTGGTAATAGTTGTGGTTGGGATGACGTGTGGTTAGCAGAGAAAATGGGGAGAGGTTAGCGATTCGTTGAGTCGTGCATGAAACGCGTCACGGGTGGGGTTAGGCCCTCGCACCCCATATGTAGCAACTTTAATCGTTGGAGCCGTTCGCTCGTGGGACATGACTGGTCGAAGCGTACGGTCGGCGTGTTGTAGGCAAAAATTTACCTTTACTTTATATGGAGAAAACTCGGTCGTGGGTTTGAGTCCTGCCGCGATAAATCCACATGTTTCCTAGGCACCGTGATGTACGTGCACACACGGATAGAGAATGGATATTGAGGATGTATCTAAAAGTAGAATGCGGGACCCACTACAACTCTAATTGATTGTACATAATAAGGGTGGGACCCTGGGGAGCGGTGTATCCAATAATGGTCAAAAAAGACCTGTAATTCGTCCTTAGAAAAGCTTACTAAACTCATAAGGCATCTACATCGGAATAGAAGACCTTGAATCCAATGTCCTCGAGCTAGGAATTAATCTAGAAGATTGAAACATCAAGATCTTCAAACTCGCTTACAAGGCCGAGGACTTAAGATGAAGCCACAACTTCGACGAATCAACTAATATCCTCGGTTTGAAGACCAGTTCAGGGGCTACTAACGATGTCCTAAAATAGGGAGTGCTAACCATGTTGGCCACTCGGCCTGCCAGTCATGGGGCGGGCCGAGGACTCATATACAACTGAAGAATGGGCCATGTTCACCATGATCCCTGGCGTACTTAAGATGGAAACCTCCAAAGACTTTATGTGCACTCGAAGACATGTTCAAATCATCGACAAGCATATACCTAGATGTAACCGGCCTCATGTAACCCTAGGTACCCCCGGTGTCTATATAAGTTGAAGGGTTTAGCTATACATTCATATGATCTCAAGGTAGATCATCATGTACTTTGTACTCCATCACAATCAATATAACAAAACAAGATGTAGGGTTTTACCTCTTCGAGAGGGGTTGAACCTGGGTTAATATTGTGTCTCTTGTTCGTCATGTTATCATCCGGCCAAGATCAAAAGATCGAGATCGATCTACGGGATCTAACCCCGACACCGGCCACCCCCGCTCCCGTCGCCAGCATCGACCTCAACATCAGGCATGGGTCCAACACGGCCAGGCGGCCATCGAGATGCAAAAGAAGCGGCCTCAGGCTATTCCTACGACCAACCTCCCCGACGCCCAAAGTTGTTCAACAGAACACCCAACCCAACGCAGGCGTCAGATGAGTTAGCCTACTTCAAAGAATATTGAGAACATCATCTCCGAGAGCCATGGCCAAGCCTTCGATCCCGACGAGAGCCAAAACCAAGACAACCACGACCAAGATGGAGATGCCGAAAACTTAGGCGGCCATGACAACCAAGAAGCTATTGATGGCCAAGGCGAATAATGGCATAAAGACATGTATAATGGAGATGAAGAAGATGGCATAAACGTTGATGAGAAGCCATTGTATGTCGATGAGCTCACTACACAAGTCAATGCAAAAAAAAAAAGACACGTCATTCATATGAGATCATATAATAAAGATGAGGATAAGTTGATTTGCAAAGAATGGAAGGCAATAGGGCAAGATCCTATGGTCGTGGGCTATTTCAATTTTCATTATTTTTCTTGCAAAAGAAATATGGTGCCGAGACGAAATGCGTTAGTCGGTTGGGCGCATCTGCCATATTGGGTATGGCGCGGCCGGACAACATCCCTTTGTCCGACTCAAACGGATAGAATCCAGACAAAATGAACGTCTACTTAGGATCGTGTGTTAGAGGTGTCCTTACTCCTATAAAGGATGCTAGCGTACCGCTTTCCTGAGTTGGGTAGGGTAACATAGTTGCTATATACCTGATACATATTTTTAATACATGTTTCATTTTTTCAAAAACAAGAATAACCCTTTTTGAATACAAGGTAAAAAAAATCAATACACGATGATGACCTTTTTTAATGGTCATACGTATATTTTCACACACAATGTACATTTTTTGTATACACCAGAAACATTTTTATACATGTTTAATATTTTTTATACAACAAGACGCATCCACAAGCCCAGAATATAGGCCGACTCCATGAATACACATTGGTCGATTTCGAGTTGGTTCATGGTCCATAGATGTCAAGCCCTCGACTACTCTACTGCCCCCGAAAAAGAAGGTGTTTTGTATATATCTAACACATTTTTCTAATGCATGATTAACATTTTTCAAATGCATGATTAATATTTTTCTAATACCATGTTAACATTTGTTGAATACATGGTCAACACTTTTTCTACACACGTTTAACATTTTTTCAAATGCTTGGTTAGCATCTTTCAAATAAACTTTTAATTTTTTTTTTATATTTTCCAAATACAAATTTAACATTTTTTTCATATATGGTCAACATTTTCCTATACACATTTACATTTTTTCAAATACAGTTTCAGTATTGTATAATACATATTCAAAATTTCTTCTCTATACATTTAACATTTTTATACAGGTTTAACTTTTTTCATAAACGATCAACATTTTTCTATACCCATTTAACAATTTTGAAATACAAGTTCAACATTTTTTACATGGTCAACCTTTTTTCTATACATATGTATCAACTTTCAAATACAAGTTTAATATTTTTATGAATACATGGTCAAAACAAATTCAAAATCTTGGTACACACATTGTATAATTTTTTTATACATGGTCAACATTTTTCTATATTCATTTAAAAATATTCAAATGCATTATTAACAATTTTCGAAACAAAGGTTCAAAAAATATTTTTCAAAACATTATGTAAGTATATATATGTTTAGAATTTTTTAATGTGTAAAAAAAGTAATAAATAAATAACAAAAACGTGAAGAAGAAAACTAAAAACGAGGATGTGGCCTTTGGTGCACCTGGGCTGGCCCATCACGAGCTGCCTTTACGCGAGGTTCCCTCTACCTTGCGGGAAGGGAGACACAGGGGAGCAACTAGTTAGTGAGCACTTCTTCGGAAGCCTCCGAGCGATCACTCTCACGTGTCGCCTCTTGATGTGTTCTTAGCCACCGTCATGTGTCGCGCTCTGAGCGTTTCCTTCGGATTTCGTATTTTTATTTTTCCGCACGCGTTTTCGGCCTTTTAGATTGTTTTTCCGATTTTTTTTTCAATTTTCCAGTTTTTCACCGGTCTTTCTTAGCTTTTGGACGATTTTTTTTCTTCAAAAAAACTTTTTTTTGCACGAAAAAGCACGCTTTTTTGCGAGAGGCATGGTTTTGCTTTCACGAGAGACATGTTCGTGCCTCTCGGAAAAGAAAATATGCGGCTTTTTTGCAAGAGGCACGGTTTTGCTTTCGTGAGAGGCACAGTTTTGCCTTCGCAAGAGGCAAGTCCGTGCCTCTCGGAAAAGGAAAAACACGTTTTTTTCGCGAGAGACACGGTTTTGCTTCTGCGAGAGGCATGATTTTTTTATTCGCAAGAGGCATGGACGTGCCTCTCGCAAAGGAAAAAACGAAGTTTTTTTCTCGCAAGAGGCACGATATTGCTTCCGTGAGAGGCACGGTTTTGCTTTCGCGAGAGTCACGGTCGTGCATCTCGGAAAGGGAAAAAACGTGCTTTCTGTTTTCTTTCTATCACAATAGGCACAGTTTTTGTCGGCCGTTTTTTGAAGAAGAAAAGTTTATCAAAACCTATCAACATGGGATCTAGTTTTGATGATCTCGACGCGACTCGCGAGAAATCCAATGATGAAAATGGATCGAGATTTGAACGCACGGTTTAAGACATAAAACGTTTTGAAAATAAGAATCTACGAAAAGGGAAAAACTCTCAGGTTGCGACAAGTGGCACACATGTAGTGTGTTAATTTTTACAACCTGGGGGATGAGAGTGAACATTGAGAGATGTACTCGTCAATTAGTGATTTTGGAGACATAGGGTCCCTATGTCTCGCCTTCATCGAGAGGGGAGGAACCTCTCACTGAAAGGCGGGGGCACATAGACCAGCCCACGAGCACTGGAAACCACTACCTCTTTTTTCGTTTTTTACGTTCTTGTTTCAATCTTTTTATTTTTCTATTTTCGTTTATACTTTTAAATATGCTAAATGTATATATTATAAAAAATACTCTATTAAGACATTCGAAAAAAGATAAACAAATATTTGATTTTTTGAACAGGTAATTAAAAACTGTTGAATAGATATTTGAAAAATATTGAACAAGTATTTAAAAAATATTTATCAAGTATTTGAATAATGTTGAACGAATATTTACAAAAATGTAGATGATGTATATAAAAATGTTGAACAAGTAATTTAATAATGTTGAAGAAGTATTTGAAAATGTTAATAAGTACTAAAAACTATTAGAAAATATTTTAAAATGTTGAATAAGTATTTAAAGTTGTTGAAAAAATATTTGAATTTTTTTAATAAGTATTAAAAAATGTCTGACATTGAACATGTATTTGGAAAATGTTGAATAAGTAAATATTAAGAAAGTATATAAAAGATATTGAATAAGCGTTGGGACAAATGTATAAATGTTGATTAAGAAAGTATATAAAAGTATATAAAATGTTGAACGTGTATAAATGTTATTCGCGTATTAAATTAATATTTTTAATGTATATTAAATGTAGTGGGAAAACGAAAACAAACATAAAACAAAAAACAAATAAAAAGGAGAAGAAACAATGGGTATTGAAAAAAATTAGATGTGTATTAGAAAAATATTGTTGACATATAAAAAATATTAAATAATAACTAAAAGAACATAGAAGCCCAGAAAACAAAATAAAAAGGAAATGTAAGAAATGAGGAAACAAAGTGTACAAAACAATGAAAATGAAAAAAAAGGAAAACGAAAAGAAAGAGACAAAAGCTCAAAGAAAGCTGACTTGATTCGCCTCAAGTACTACGCGCTCCTATAACATTTCACGAGAAGTAGTGCGGTAGAGTTCGATTGTACGGCCAAAAACGTTGAAAATTATAGATCCAACGGCTATGGACGCTAATGCCCTGGGATGGATGGATTAGTGCTCAATTTTAATATATCTTAATTAGCATGGCATGGCTGGAGTGGTAGCAGCATCCGCGGCCGCGCAAGAAGACCATGGATCGGGGCAAATCCTATTTAGCGTTGTCGGCGCCGGTTCTTTCATTTTTATTCAAATCGGCTGAAAGCATATTTGCTCCCTTGGTGATTTTGGTAATTAATAACAACATATATTTCATTGAACTAATGTTTCCACTAAACATATTTCAGAAAAAGTTCAATGATGGGTTGGCAAAAAGATTGTGGAGAAACCCCTAGATGCAAGGAATTGGATTGGCAAAGCTTCAAGCAAGAGGACTCTATATTTTGCTTTGTGAGAAACCACTTTGATTCCATAGGAAAGCCAATACTATTAAAAGGGGGTAAAGTATTGTTGGTAAACAAAGATATTCCACGTACACAAGTGATAGTCATCAAAAACATTCACAAACTCTTCCACAAAACTGTCCAAACCTTTCATGAAAATCGGTGCAACCAACTTCTTCCACTCGGTCCCACCAATTTCCAACCTCAAAACAGAACCGTGCCAAACCCTAGATCATCGATGCAACCGATTCTGCTTTGGTGCCACTGACTTCATCTTGTCAACTTTCTGTTACCTCGATTCACAAAATCGGAAATTTCAAGTTTTTGGATCGGCGTCACCGAGTTGCGGATTCTGACCGTTGGACACCTTATCAGTACCGTCCAGATCTTTGTATCGGTCTCACCGAGATTCAAAAGTTGCTACCTTTGGAGCAACTCGGTACCACCGATATTCACACATCGGTGTCACCAAGTGGGTCACTTTAGGTGTAACGGTTGTATTTTTGGAGATGCTTATATATACCCCTCCACCATCACTTACTCATAAGAGAAGCACTCAGAACAGATTTTCTGAGAGAGAGCCACCTACTCATGTGTTGAGATCAAGCCATTTCATTCCAACCATATGCATCTTGATCTCTAGCCTCCCCAAATTGCTTTCCACCCAATCAATCTCTTCCACCAAAGCCAAATATGTGAGAGAGTGATTGAGTGTTGAGGAGTCTATCATATTGAAGCACAAGAGCAAGGAGTTCATCGACATTATCGAGCCTATTACCTTTTGGAGGGTGGTGCCTCCTAGATTGGTTAGGTGTCTCTTGGGAGCCTCCTACTTCGTGTTGTGTAGTGAACCAAGAAGTTTGTAAGGGCAAGGAGATCACCTACTTCATGAAGATCTACCTTGAGTTAGGCTAGTCCTCCGTGGACGTAGGCCATCATGGTATAGACAAGGTTGCTTCTTCGTGGAACCCTCTGGGGGTAGAGCCCTCCATGGACTCCTGCGACCGTTACCCTCCATGGGTTGAAGTCTCCATAAACGTGGACGTACGATAGCACCAACTATCAGATCCACGGGAAAAATCTGCGTGTCTCCAAATTGTGTTTGATCTTCCTACCCTTCCTTTACTACATATGCTTGTCCTTACTTTTCGCTGCTATTGGTAGGATCTAGGGCCCTACTAGGCCTCGACCGCAGGTTGTAAGGGTGGGAGGATGGATGGCGAGTCCTTGCGCGCGGCTGGCGGTGTGACAGCGTCGTGATTGCGCGAGGGAGAGACGGCGGCAGCAGTGAGAGAGCGACTAGGGTTTAGGGTTTCGGCTCCTAAGGGGAGCTGAACAATAGTTATGACTTATTGCTTAATTCCAAAAGGTGGCCTTATGTGACAGCCCAAGTGCTGCCCCTGCCTTTTATGGTCATGTAACCTATGTGGACCCATGTGTCATGTGTTGTATGATATGAGTTTGCTCCTTCCCATGTCATTGTCTCATGCATCATGCATCATGTCATTCATCATCATGTCATGCATAATATAAATGTGGTGTGCTTCCATGTGACCTTGTTGTGATGTTGTGAGTAGTCTTGTGTATGTTTCTGCATGTGTGGGCTTTAGCTCCTGCCCTCTCCCTTTGTTTTCAAACAAAAACCTAAACCTTTATTCCCTTTTATTTTTTCTTAACAGAATTAACTTGCTCTATAAATCTGTTAAAAATGTTCAAGATGTAGGGAATATTATTTTAAGTTTATGAGTGTTGCTCTCTGTGATGTTTGGGCTTGGGCTCATGGGGTTTTGTTAATAACACATGTTGTTCATATTTAAAAGTATTTAAAATCACTGTACCAAAAATCATCTCTTCATTTTATTTAAATGGGGCATATTATTTGCTCAGGCAAGGTATTTTTGTTTTATACCAAACCCTTTTCTTTTTCTCTGAGGGCTTTTTCTTGTTTTTATCTTTTTATTAATAGGAACTCCCTATGTTTTATTTTTCTGCGAGAGAGAGTGGGCATTGGGCCTTTCCCGGCCCAGGTAGCCTTCCCGCGAGCGGCCCAGTCGCAGCGTAGCGGAGACCTGTTCCCGTCTGTTTCTTTCCGTCAGGTTCAGAGTGAGCTGAGAGAGAGAGCGCTCCGTTGTGTCCTTGCGCCGTTTGTCGTCGTCTGCTCCGGGGCTTTTAACCCCCCCCCCCCCTCGACGTGCGTGCGGCTCCGCCTAGGGTTCCTCTTTCCCCTCCTGCCGTCGCCGCTCCTATCTTCTTCTCCTTCCTCCTCTTCCATCTCCTTTCTTCCCCTGTCAGGTAAGGTTTCAGAGAGGTAAGGTTCAAAGAGCATAGTCCTGTCGTCTCCGGGTCATCGTCGTCGCCTCCGATGGCCCTCGTCGCTGGTGGAGATTGCGTGGAGCATGCGGGTGTCTTCCGCATTCCGTTCCCGATGCTAGGAGGTGAGGAGCACCCCCGCAGCACCGCCTCGCTGTCGCATCGTCCGCAAGTGGAGAAGTTGTCGCCGGCCGTCTTCTTCGTCTTCTTCCTCGTGTCGTCGCGTTCTCGCGTCCCCGAGCAACCCTCGGTGAGCGCCTTCTCCCCGCAGCCCTCTCGTTTCGCCATAGCCCCCTTCTGGCTTTGTCGCGTAGAGCTCGCCGTCGCAGCCGTGTAGTGCAAGGCGCGGCCTTGAGGGTCGTCGCCTCCGTCCTCCTCATCGTGAGACGAGCAGGGGATTTGATACCCGTAGGTCCCTGCTCTCCCCGCGGGTGCTCCACGTCTTCGGAGAGGCCCAGTAGTCGCCGGGATCGTTGCCGCCGTTCTCTGTCGCTAGTGGTCTTTTTTATTCAGTTTCGCCAGGTTCGTTTCGAGCTGTTGGTGCAAGTAGCGTTAGATCCCCCCTTATGTTGAGATTCGTTGAGTGGCGCAGTGGCAGCCAGATATGGTGCGGCCACATCCAGATATGGTGTACCTGCGTGTATGCGCGCGTGTGTGCCTGTGTGTGGTGTGTGTGTGTGGATCTGGTGTGGATGGCTGATCCAGTGTGGTTGTGTGTGTGTGTGTGTATTGTTGTGTGTGTGTGTGTGGTGGTGTTGTGTGTGTGTGTGACAAGTGGGCTTGGCCCCACTTGTCACCCACTAGGGGGGCCTGGTGTCTATGCCAGGTGGGCCCCCCTACATATTGTTCTCTTCATTTGTTTTAATGTTTTAATGTGAATTAAATGGGGTTTTCCAATTCTAGTAATATTTCAAAATCTGGTTATGTACATAATTGAACATGGGCATTTCTAGTAAGTTTTCACTTATAGGAATGATGGGCATTTTGCTATCTATTGTTTTGCCATGTTGTTCCATACAAACATAGGGGTGTGATATATGATTTTGGGGTAGAATCACCCAAGGAATTCATTGGTGTAACTTGTTTGGTCATTTGAGAAAGTTTGATAAAATGTCATTTTGTCTCAAAGTGTCATTTTGTCATTTTAGTTATATTTAATCCATGCATGCTACAATAATTGTGCCAACATGTAAATGGTAGCCTTTGATGAGTAGAATGCCATGGTATTTATTTTTATCATGTTAAACTTGCATATAAGTGGGAACCATGCTCTAAAGTAGCTACTAAAATGTTGTTGTGTTCAACATGCTAAATATTTCTAAGTCTGAGAATCTATTAATATTTTTATGCCATGAAGAGTGGATGCTACCAAGTGATATGTTGAGAATTAGCTCATGCTCAGTGCTAGTGTTTTGAAGTACATATTGTCCTCTATCACCCTATTAATTTTCATGCCATGAGGTGGTCTCTACCACCATTAGTTTCTGCTATCAACTTGTTATTAGCTTAACTCAGATTCCAGAAAACTGTTATTTTCTCTAAGTCCCTAAAATCTGTTTCATCATGCCAACTTGTGAGCTTCATGCTTATTGATGTGTGCCTTCATTCCAGATTGTGTAGTTGGATAATTTGATAAGAATGCTATGTAGTTTCGGTCAATGCCTTGCTTGTGGTTTGAGACTTCCTGTAGCTCTAGTTATTGGCTGTGAAAGTTGACATGTTGCTGTTTTGTGGCAGATTGTTTGTTTTAATGTTTTGTGACTTGTGGGAGCTATGCTTCATGGAATTGCTTAATCTTTGACTCTATTGTGGTTGGTTTTTCATTGCCTAACCTGTGGCTACCTTGGAATGCCAAGGAATACCCATGGCCTTCATTGTCTTGTGTTTTGCCTTCGTAACTTGCCGTGAGCGTAGCGTGAGAACTGTAACTCCGTTTCCTACGTTCTACATATGCATTTGTATTGATTTTGCATGAAGCATTCATATTTTCCATGATCATGCATGTTTAAATAACTTAACATGAGGTTTTGTCCAGAATCATTAATAACTAATCTATTGCATGTGAAACATGACTAGTTAGGATTGCCATGCTAAATTCTTCAAATAAACCATGCATCATCTTGTTTGTGCATTGCACCTTGGTTGCTTGTTTATTCTTGCTGTTTCTTTTGGGCAGACATGAGTGTTGAACCTGAGTACGAAGATCCAAGAGAGTACCACTACGAGGACCCCGCTCTTTGTCCCTCTCAAGAACCAACACGCAAGATGATCGTACTCAGATCCCGACACTATTTGTGCTTTGATAGATGTCTCGTTCTTATCGTTACATATGTGTTACCTACAAATTGAATTTCAAGCCTCCTACATTCCCATGATAGCCTCTAACCCCTCCACATCCTAGCAAACCTTGTTTGGCTAAGTTACCGCTGCTCAGCCCCTCTTATAGCGTTCTTAGTTGCAGGTGCAGGTTGTATCCATGTGATAGCATGGATTTTGGCATATCACAATATTATCTTCTATTTCATTTAACGCACATATATATATATTGGTATGGTGGAAGGCTTGTCCTTTTGCTCGGTGTTTTGTTCCACTTTTACCTCCATAGTTTCTTGTTACCGGTGTTATGTTTCCATACTTTGCGCTCCTAACATGCTCGGGGTTGTT
The DNA here is from genome assembly GCA_022496015.1 of Hordeum marinum. Taxonomy (NCBI): domain Eukaryota; kingdom Viridiplantae; phylum Streptophyta; class Magnoliopsida; order Poales; family Poaceae; genus Hordeum; species Hordeum marinum. The sequence continues at coordinate 305,046,703 of CM039673.1, forward strand.
ATGTGGACCCCCTTGATTATTCGGTTGAGATTAAAACTTGTCTGGTAAGACCCAACATTGGTACTATTTGCTTAAACAACTTAATAAAAATGCATAGGGATTAGCTACCCCATGGATAATTAATCAACAACCCAGGCTAGTGCTCCTCATGAGTGTTGGTCTAAAACGGGCTGCCTGCGGGGCCGCCTCGAGGAAACTTGAGGATTGGTTTTCCCTGTAGCTAGTCCCATATGGTAGTGCCCTAAGACAGAGATACGCGTGGCTCCTATTGGGATCTGGCCTGTCGGGTTGTCTTGCTGGACTTGTTTTACCTTTCTCGAGTGGCTTGCGTGAGGGATTCTGATTTTCTTCAGGCTATCTCGAGGTGTCGGATTTCCTTTGAATTTGCCTAGGATGATCATGAGATCCGTGGTCGAGGCTATTCCCATGGAGTATGGTTAATTTGTGATGGACTAGTTGGAGCACCCCTGCAGGGTTAAAACTTTCGAAAAGCCGTGCCCGCGGTTATGTGGCAACTTGGATATTTTTTAACACCTGGTTATAGTTAAATTGAAGTAAACTCTAATAAAATGCACCAACTGTGTGAGTAACCGTGATCATCTCTGCTCGTGAACATGAACCGAGAGAGAACACGGTGGGGTTATGATTGATGTAAGTAGGTGTTCAGGATCTCTTAGAGGTCACTCTAGTTCTCGATCGTATATCGTAGACCACATATTTACCTTCATGTTCTCGTAAGATTAGCCACCATAAATGCTTAGTGCTGCTGCAAACTAAAAACATACCCCCCTTCCAACCTAAAAGCTTGAATAGTCTCGGTACCCGGGCGCGAGATTGCTGAGTCCCCGTGGCTCACAGATTACTAAAACAATCCAGGTGCAGTTACAGATGAGATCGTGTCAGATGATGTGACGCAGCTCCAGTTCAATATGACGAGGAGCGTGGCAGGATGTACGTCACTTATCCAGACGAGTAGAGTGGTCATGGTCAAGATCTTTGGGCTAGCAAGCCAGTGTCATTGCATCATTTTATCGTTTGATTTCGTCCATAGCCAGACCCTGCCTTTGTATTGATGTTTGAATGAATTTTGTGGAATTGTAATTTAGCATGTGGCGAGTGTAAGCCAACTCATATACTCTTCTTTTCCTAAATGTATGTAATGATACCGTACTTGTGAACGGCAAGATGCGCCTCTATCCCTGTCGAGGCCCTCGTGTCTTAATATGGATAGGCGCACATCTTGGGCATGAGAAGTTGGTATTCAGAGCCATACGACCATAGGAGCCCTTTGCATGATCGAACTTGGCCGAGTCGAGTCTAGTAAAACTATTTTGAGTCTAGTTATATCAGAGAGTAGGTTTCTTTTTACTCCTCTTCTATGGTCTGGTGAGGTATTCGACTTAGGAATTTTTATTCTACTCTTCTCGCTCAAAAAAAAATTAGGATCACGCGGGTATTGTGGAATCTATATAATACCGATGTGACGGAGTTCGGTCTTGGTGCCTCGTGTCTGACTTGATTTCTTTCGAGGAGTCGAGCTCCAGGGAATTCTTGGCACATCGTTATCATTCAGCTTCCTTAGTATCTCAGGACGGAGAGTGTTCGAAATTACTTCAATACTTGTCGTGGTGAGATAAGGTCGGAGTCACCCAGTACTGTGGAGGCATCCGGGGTACCACCATGGTTAGTATCATTGTGCTTTCGAGGATTCAAGTTAGATGGATTTGTGAAAGCCTCTGGTTATGTGTTGAAGGATGGATACATTTGGGGTGTAGGTTTGCTAGTTGTGTGAGATATTTCCTCCTTGTATCCCCCACACCGGATTGCATAACCACAAAGTTTTCGGAGTTTCTTAGGTGGGAAATCTTGTAGTTGTCTAGGATCATCTTCTCCAGATGTATGAGGGCATATAAATTTGTTCCGAGCATCATTATATCAATACTTTGTGTTATTGCAAGTGGCTTCTAATATCTGTTGATGTTATCGCAAACCGAAGAAGGCATTCTTACTAATTTTTCAGTAGGAAGGTTGTTTGTGTTATTCATTCAATTTCTTTCAAGCATTTGATTCCGCTTTGAATTCATCTTATCAATGAGGTGTTGATGTTTTTGTCCATCTCCAGGATGGCTCCAACAACTCGCATGATTGCGGGTTGTGGTGAGGAGCAATCTGATGTTCCACCACCCCTGCCACCGCCTCCTCCTCCAGAAGCTTGGCAAGCTGTGATGGCCTTAACCAATGCGAATACTTAGAAGTTGCTCAGGCTGTTGCAAGAAAGAGATCAGGGTCCACAAGGCTTTCAAGGGAATTTTCAGAATCAACCTCAGTTTGCGACGCTCAACCAGTTCCTTGCCAACCAGCCCAAGTCTTTCACCTGTTGTGAGCAGCCTTTTGATGCTGATGACTGGCTCTGTGATATGAGTAAGCATTTTGAGTGCAGGAATGTCAGACCAGAGGACTTTGTTAGATTCGCGTCGTTCCAGCTCAAGGATCAGGCAGCAGACTGGTGGCAGCAGTACAAGGATTCAAGGGGTGATCGTGTTGTGACTTGGGACGATTTCTATCATGACTTCAGGGCCCATTACATTCTGACAAGCTTTGTCAAGGAGATGCGTGAGAAGTTCAGGCAACCGAAGCAGGGGAGCAAGTCTGTCTATCAGTACAACATCGAGTTCCAGAATCTAGCCCGCTATGCTAAGCAAGATGTTCCAGATAACAAGGCCATGATCTATCAGTTCAGAGGTGGTCTCAAGGATGAGCTTCTGCCGGATCTAGTCCTTCAAGAGCCTCGCGAGTTTGATCAATTCTACAATATGGCTTTGAAGGTCGAGGCAACTCAGCTCAAGTTGGAGAACTCAATGAAGCGTTCAAGGGATTCATATTCTTCTTCTTCCAGCTCTTAGATGGTTCCTAAGTAGCAGAAATATGTTGGAAATATGCCCTAGAGGCAATAAACAAATTGTTTATTATTATATTTCCTTGTTCATGATAATCGTTTATTATCCATGCTATAATTGTATTGATTGGAAACACATTACATGTGTGGTTACATAGACGACACTTTGTCCCTAGTATGCCTCTAGTGAACTAGCTCGTTGATCAAAGATGGTCAAGGTTTCCTAGCCATTGACATGTGATGTCATTTGATAACGGGATCACATCATTAGGAGAATGATGTGATGGACAAGACCCAACCTACAAACATAGCATATGATTGTGTTAGTTTATTGCTATTGTTTTCTGCATGTCAAGTATATGTTCCTATGACCATGAGATCATGCAACTCACGGACACCGGAGGAGTGCCTTGTGTGTACCAAACGTTGCAACGTAACTGGGTTACTATAAAGGTGCTCTACAGGTATCTCCGAGGGTGTCTGTTGTGTTGGCATGGCTCAAGTATGGGATTTGTTACTCCGTGTGACGGAGAGGTATCTCAGGGCCCACTCGGTAAGGCAACATCACAATGAGCCTTGCAAGCAATGTGACTAAGTGTTAGTCATGGGATCTTGTATTACGGAACGAGTAAACAGACTTGCCGGTAACGAGGTTGAACTAGGTATGAAGATACTGACGATCGAATCTCGGGCAAGTAACATACCGAAGAACAAAGGGAACATCATACGGGATTAACTAAATCCTTGACATAGAGGTTCGGCTGATAAAGATCTTCGTAGAATATGTAGGAACCAATATGGGCATCCAGGTCCCGCTATTGTTTATTGACCGTAGAGGTGTCTCGGTCATGTCTACATAGTTCTTGAACCCGCAGGGTCTGCACACTTAAGGTTTGGTGACGTTTCGGTAGTATAGAGTTATGTATGGTGGTGACCTAAGGTTGTTCGGAGTCCTGGATGAGATCCCGGACGTCACAAGGAGCTCCGAAATGGTCCGTAGGTAAAGATTGATCTATAGGAAGTCCTATTTTGGTCATCGGAAAAGTTTCGGGCTCATCGATAGTGTACCGAGAGTGCCGGTAGTGTATCGGGAGACCATCGGGAGGGGTATTTCGACCCAAGAGGCTACATGGGCTGTGGGAGAGTGAATACCAGCCCTTAGTGGGCTGGTGGAAGTCCCGCACAAGGCCCATGCGGCTGGGAAAGAAAAGCCCAAAGAGAAAAGGTGGAAAAAAGGCAAAAAGGCAAAATAGGGAGGAATCCTAGTCCTACTAGGATTGGAGGAGGAGTCCTCCTCTCCTCCTTGGTTAGGCCGAAGCCTACATGGCTTGGACCTTGGGCCAAGCCTCCTCCTCTCTTCCTCCTATATATACAGGTTTTAGGGTTTTTGACACTTGATTTTCAGCCACGTGGTACCCTATTCTCTAGTGCATAGTTTCTCCTCTAGATTGGATTTCTGCAGTGCTTAGGCGAAGCCCTGCCGGAATAGCTCCACCACCATCGCCGGAGTGCCGGAGCGCTGCCGGAGAAATCTTCTACCTCTCCGCTCCCTCTTGCTGGATCAAGAAGGCGGAGATCGTCATCAAGCTGTACGTGTGCTGAACGTGGAGGTACCATCCGTTCGGTGCTTGATCGGGACGGATCGTGATTGGATCGCGGGACGCTCGGTGATTTGGATCGCGAAGACATTCAACTACACCAACCACGTTTCTTAACGCTTCCCGCTTAGTGATCTACAAGGGTACGTAGATCCACTCTCCTTCTCGTAGATGCTCATCACCATGGATAGGTCTTGCGTGTGCGTAGGAAATTTTTTGTTTCCCATGCAACGTTCCCCAACAGTGGCATCATGAGTTAGGTCTATGTGTAGATGAGATCTCGAGTAGAACACAAAGAGTTTATGGGCGTTGATGCTTAGATTGCTTCCTCCCTTGGTCGTGTTTTGGTTCAGCGGTATTGTGGAATGAAGCGGCCCGGACCAACATTACTCGTACGCTTACGAGAGACCGGTTCCCTCAACTGCAACCTGTTGCATAGATGGCTAGCGGGTGCCAGTTTCTCCTACTTTAGTTGGATCGGATTCGACAAAGGCGGTCCTTGAGAAGGTTGAAAAGCAACTAATGTATCACCGTTGTGGTTTATGCGTAGGTGAGAATTGTTCTTGCTAGATACCCGTAGCAGCCACGTAAAACATGCAACAACAGTTAGAGCACGTCTAACTTGTTTTTGCAGGGTATGTATGTGATGTGATATGGACAATTACATGATGTGATATATGTGATGTATGAGATGATCATGTGTTGTATAGAATATCACGACTTGCATGTCGATGAGTATGGCAACCGGAAGGAGCCATAGGGTTGTCTTTAATTATTGTATGACCTGTGTGTCAATCATTAAGCGTTGTGTAATGCTTTACTTTATCGCTAAACGGTAGCAATAGTAGTAGAAGCATGATGGGCACGACAACCCAGATGGCGACACGTTGATGGAGATCATGGTGTCGTGCCGATGACGATGGAGATCATGCTGGTGCTTTCTAGATGGAGATCAAAAGCACAAGTTCATGGCCATATCATTCACTTATGATTTGCATGTATGTTAATCCTTTTATGCACCTTGTTTTTCTTAGGACAAAGGTAGCATTATAAGGTGATCCCTCACTTAAATTTCAAGATGAATTGTGTTCTCCCCGAGTGTGCATCGTTGTGAAAGTTCGTCGTGTCGAGACACCATGTGATGATCGGGTGTGATAGACTCTACGTTCACATACAACGGGTGCAAGCCAGTGTTGCACATGCAGAACACTCGGGTTAAACTTGATGAGCCTATAATGTACAGACATGGCCTTAGAACACAAGAGACCGAAAGGTCAAACATGAGTCATATAGTAGATATGATCAACATGATGATGTTGACCATTGAAACCACCTCAACTCACGTGATGATCGGACTTGACTTAGTGAATTTGGATCGTGTGACACTTAGATGACCTGAGGGATGTCAATTTGAGTGGGAGCTTTAGTAATTTGATTAACTAAACTCATTATATTGAACAATAGTCTAAGTAACCTTTGCATATTTATGTTGTAGATCAATGGCTCGCGTAGTAGCACCCCTGAATTTTAATGCGTTCCTAGAGAAAGCTAAGTTGAAAGATGATGGAAGTAACTTTTTTGACTGGGCCCGTAATCTGAGGATTATCCTCACGGCTTCCCAGAAATCATATGTCCTTGATGCACCGCTTGGTGACCAACCAGAAGACATGTCATCCGAAGACGTTAAGAACGCTTGGGAGGCACAATCTGGAGATTACTCAATAGTTCAGTGTGCAATATTGTATGGCTTATAACCGGGACTTCAAAGACGTTTTGAACATCATGGAGCATATGAGATGTTCCAGGAGTTGAAGTTCATCTTTCATAAGAATGCCCGGATCGAGAGGTATGAGACCTCCGATAAGTTCTATGCTTGCAAAATGGAGGAGAACGGGTCTATCAGTGAACATATACTCAGAATGTGTGGGTATTCAACTCGTCTAGCGGAGTTGGGAATTGCCCTTCCGCCAGAGGAGATCACTAACAGAGTTCTTCAATCACTGCCACCTAGTTACAAGAGCTTTGTGATGAACTATAACATGCACGGGATGAACAAGTCAGTCGCCGAGCTGTTTGTGATGCTAAAAGTCGCTGAGTCTGAAATCCAGAAAGAACATCAAGTGTTGATGGTCAATAAAACCACTAGTTTCAAGAATAATGGCAAGGGCAAGGGCAAGGGCAAGAAGGGTTAAACCAAGAAGGATGGCAAAGCAGTTGCTACTCCTGTAAAGAAGCCCAAGCATGGACCCAAGCTAGAAACTGAGTGCTTTCATTGCAAGGGAACTGGTCACTAGAAGCGGAACTGCCCCAAGTACCTGGCTGACAAGAAGGCGGCCAACGACAAACAAGGTATATATGATATACATGTTATTGATGTGTACCTTACTAGCTCTCATTGTAGTGCCTGGGTATTTGATACTGGTTCGGTTGCTCACATTTGCAACTCAAAGCGGGAACTACGGAATAGACGAAGGCTGGCAAAGGACGAAGTGACGATGCGCGCGGGAAATGGTTCCAAGGTTGATGTGATCGCCGTCGGCACGCTCTCTCTTCAATTACCATCGGGATTAGTGATGAACCTGAATAATTGTTATTTAGTGCATGCGTTAAGCATGAACATTATATCTGGATCTTGTTCATTGCGAGACGGTTACTCATTTAAATCAGAGAATAATGGTTGTTCTATTTATATGAGTAATATCTTTTATGGTCATGCACCCAATGTGAGGGGTTTATTCATATTGAATCTTGATAGTGATGATACACATGTTCATAACATTGATGCCAAAATATGTAGAGTTGATAATGATAGTACCACTTTCTCGTGGCACTGCCGTTTAGGTCATATTGGTGTAAAATGCATGAGGCACTTGATTTTGAATCACTTGACACATGCGAACCATGCCTCATGGGTAAGATGACTAAAACGCCGTTCTCTGGAACAATGGAACGGGCAAGTGACTTATTGGAAATCATACATACTGATGTGTGCGGTCCAATGAATGTTACAGCACGTGGTGGATATCGTTATTTTCTCACCTTCACTGATGACTTAAGTAGATATGGGTATATTTACTTAATGAAACACAAGTCTGAAACGTTTGAAAAGTTTAAGCAATTTCAGAGTGAAGTTGAGAATCATCGTAACAAGAAGATTAAATTCCTGCGATCTGATCGAGGAGGTGAATATCTGAGTTATGAGTTTGGTGGTCACTTAAGACAGTGTGGAATTGTTTCACAGTTGACACCGCCTGGAACACCACAGCGTAATGGTGTGTTCGAACATCGTAATCGAACCTTATTAGATATGGTGTGTTCTATGATGTCTCTTGCTGATTTGCCACTATTGTTTTGGGGTTATGCATTAGACACAGCTGCATTCACTTTAAATAGGGCACCATCGAAATTCGTTGAGACGACGCCAAATGAACTATGGTTTGGCTAGAGGCCAAAGTTGTCGTTTCTTAAAGTTTGGGGATGTGATGCTTATGTCAAAAGGCTCCAGCCTGAAAAGCTGGAACCCAAAGCGGAGAAATGCATCTTCATAGGATACCCAAAAGAGATAGTCGGGTATACCTTCTATCTTAGATCCAAAGGCAAAGTGTTTGTCGCTGAGAACGTAACATTTCTTGAGAAAGAGTTTCTCTCGAAAGAATTGAGTGGGAGGAAAATAGAGCTTGATGAGGTTATTGAACCTTTACTTCAACCAGAAAGTAGTGCAACAAGAAAAGATGTTTCTGTGGAACCTACGACGGTTGAAGAGGAAGTTAACGATGATGATCATGAAGCTTCGGATCAAGCTACTATTGAACCTGTAGGTCCACAAGGGCGCGTACTGCTCCTGAGTGGTATGGTAACCCTGTCTTGGAGGTCATGTTGTTGGACAACAATGAACCTACGAGCTATGGAGGAGTGGTGATGGGCCCGGATTCCGAGAAATGGTTAGAGGCCATGAAATCCGAGATGGGATCCATGTATGAAAACAAAGTATGGACTTTGGAAGTATTACCTGAAGGGCGAAGGGCCATTCAGAACAAATGGATCTTTAAGAAGAAGACGGACGCGGAAGGTAATGTCACCGTCTATAAAGCTCGACTTGTGGCAAAGGGCTTTTCACAAGTTCAAGGAGTTGACAACGATGATACCTTCTCACCCGTAGCGATGCTTAAGTCTGTCAGAATCATGTTGGCAATAGCTGCTTATTTCGACTATGAAATTTGGCAGATGGATGTCAAAACAGCGTTCCTCAACGATTTCCTTGAGGAAGAGTTGTATATGATGCAACCAGAAGGTTTTGTCGATCCAGAGAATGCTGACAAAGTTTGCAAACTCCAGCGATGCATTTATGGGCTGGTGCAAGCATCTCGGAGCTGGAATAAGCGCTTTGATGAGGTGATCAAAGCGTTTGGGTTTATACAATTTTATGGAGAAGCTTGTATTTAGAAGAAAGTGAGTGGGAGCTCTATAGCATTTCTAATATTATATGTGGATGACATATTGCTGATTGGAAACAATATAGAAATGTTGGAAAGCGTGAAGGAATATTTGAACAACAGTTTTTCAATGAAGGACCTAGGAGAAGCTACTTTCATATTAGGCATTAAGATCTATAGAGATAGATCGAGACGCTTAATAGCACTTTCATAGAGCACATACCTTGATAAAGTTTTGAAGAAGTTCAAAATGGATCAGTCCAGGAAGGGGTTCCTGCCTGTGTTACAAGGCGTGAAGTTGAGTAAGACTCAATGCCCAGTGAGTGCAGAAGATAGAGAAAAGATGAGTGTCATTCCCTATGCTTCAGCCATAGGCTCTATCATGTATGCAATGATGTGCACAAGACCCGATGTCAGCCTTGCCATAAGTATGGCCAGAAGGTTTCAAAGTGATCCTGAAATGGAGCACTGGGCGGCGGTCAAGAATATCCTTAAGTACCTGAAAAGGACTAAGGAAATGTTTCTCGTTTATGGAGGTGATGAAGAGCTCGTCGTAAAGGGTTACGTCGATGCAAGATTAACACTGATCCGGATGACTCTAAGTCACAAACCGGATACGTATTTATTCTCAACGGGGGAGCGGTAAGCTGGTGCAGTTCTAAGCAAAGCGTGGTAGCCGATTCTGCGTGCGAAGCGGAGTACATCGCAGCCTTGGAGGTGGCAAAGGAAGGTGTCTGGATGAAGCAGTTCATGACAGATCTCGAAGTAGTGCCCAGTGCATTGAATCCAATGAATCTGTTCTATGACAACACTCGTGCCATTGCTCCGGCCAAGGAACCAAGGTTTCACAAGAGGACCAGACACATAAAGCGACGCTTCAACTCCATCCGCGATTACATCGAGGAGAAGGACATAAATATTTGCAAAGTGCACACGGATCTGAATGTTCCAGAACCGTTGACTAAACCTCTTCCAAGGGCTAAACATGATCAACACCAGAACTGTATGGGTGTTCGATTCATTACAATGTAAATCACATAGTGATGTGAACTAGATTATTGACTCTAGTGCAAGTGGGAGACTGTTGGAAATATGCCCTAGAGGCAATAAATAAATTGTTTATTATTATATTTCATTGTTCATGATAATCGTTTATTATCCATGCTATAATTGTATTGATTGTAAACACATTACATGTGTGGGTAAATAGACGACACTTTGTCCCTAGTATGCCTCTAGTGAACTAGCTCATTGATCAAAATGGTCAAGGTTTCCTAGCCTTTGACATGTGATGTCATTTGATAGCAGGATCACATCATTAGGAGAATGATGTGATGGACAAGACCCAACCTACAAACATAGCATATGATCGTGTTAGTTTATTGCTATTGTTTTCTGCATGTCAAGTATATGTTCCTATGACCATGAGATCATGCAACTCACGACACCGGAGGAGTGCCTTGTGTGTATCAAACATCGCAACGTAACTGGGTGACTATAAAGGTGCTCTACAGGTATCTCTGAGGGTGTCTGTTGTGTTGGCACGGATCAAGACTGGGATTTGTTACTCTGTGTGACGGAGAGGTATCTCAGGCCCACTCGGTAATGCAACATCACAATAAGCCTTGCAAGCAATATGACTAAGTGTTAGTCATGGGATCTTGTATTACAGAACGAGTAAAGAGACTTGCCGGTAATGAGGTTGAACTAGGTATGAAGATACCGACGATCGAATCTCGGGCAAGTAACATACCGAAGAACAAAGGGAACATCATACGGGATTAACTGAATCCTTGACATAGAGGTTCGGCCGATAAAGATCTTCATAGAATATGTAGGAACCAATATGGGCATCCAGGTCCCGCTATTGGTTATTGACCATAGAGGTGTCTCGATCATGTCTACATAGTTCTTGAACCCGCAGGGTCTGCACACTTAAGGTTTGGTGACATTTCGGTAGTATAGAGTTATGTATGGTGGTGACCTAAGGTTGTTTGGAGTCCCGAATGAGATCCCGGACGTCACGAGGAGCTCCGAAATGGTCCGGAGGTAAATATTGATATATAGGAAGTCCTATTTTGGTTGCCAGAAAAGTTCCGGGCTCATCGGTAGTGTACCCGGAGTGCCGGGAGTGTACCGGGAGACCATCGGGAGGGATATTTCGACCCAAGAGGCTACATGGGCTGTGGGAGAGTGAATATCAGCCCTTAGTGGGCTGGTGGAAGTCTCACACAAGGCCCATGCAGCTGGGAAATAAAAGCCCAAAGAGAAAAGGTGGAAAAAAGGCAAAAAGGCAAAATAGGGAGGAATCCTAGTCCTACTAGGATTGGAGGAGGAGTCCTCCTCTCCTCCTTGGTTCGGCCGAAGCCTACATGGCTTGGCCCTTGGGCCAAGCCTCCTCCTCTCTTCCTCCTATATATACTAGAGGTTTTAGGGGTTTTGGCACTTGATTTTCAGCCATGTGCTACCCTATTCTCTAGTGCATAGTTTCTCCTCTAGATCGGATTTCTACAGTGCTTAGGCGAAGCTCTGCCGGAATAGCCCCACCACCATCACCGGAGCGCCGTCACGCTGCCGGAGAACTCTTTTACCTCTCTGCTCCCTCTTGCTGGATCAAAAAGGTGGAGATCGTCATCAAGCTGTATGTGTGCTGAACGCGGAGGTGTCGTCTGTTCGGTGCTTGATCGGGACGGATCGTGATTGGATTGCGGGACGCTCGGCGATTTGGATCGCGAAGATGTTTGACTACACCAACCGCGTTTCTTAACGCTTCCCACTTAGCGATCTACAAGGGTACGTAGATCCACTCTCCTTCTCGTAGATGCTCATCATCATGGATAGATCTTGCGTGTGCGTAGGAAATTTTTTGTTTCCCATGCAATGTTCCCCAAAAAAATATTGGGTGCCTAATCCTCCTCCGTTTCGTCCTCCGCAACAGCAAAAGTAGTTCGGTGGCCGTGATTCTTCCCATCCACCCGACCCAGGATATCAACAGAGACCCCAGGCGCCAAAGTCAGCTTTTGTTCCTCCTCCAGGCAACTTTCGTCCGCTATGTGAGGTTACTTGTCACAAGTGCGGTCAGAAGGGTCACTACTCAAACAAGTGCAACCGGCGGCGTCTTCCGCCTCCTCCTCTAGTCAGGCCTCTAGGCAATGCAATGGTGAAGCATAATCCCAAGTCAGCAAGGGTGAACATGGTGAATGCAGCTGAAGCAGAGCAGTCTCATGATGTGATTATGGGTAATCTCTCAGTTAATACTTTTCCTACTAAAGTTTTGTTTGATACCGGTGCATCGCATTGTTTCATGTCATATCCTTTTGCGGCAAAACATGGTTTTACCACGGAGTTTTTGCCAAATGCATTGCAAGTTGTGTCCCCCGGGAAGCGTCTCAGCTCAAAAATGGTGGTTCGGGATGCCTCCATCAAGATGGGCAATTATTCTTTTCTGGCTTCTCCAATTGTTCTCGGTAATTCCTATATTGATCTCATTCTGGGCATGGACTTCCTGGCTATGAATAAGGCATATGTTGATTGTCAATCAAAAGAAGTCAAGCTGACTCATCCTTCAGAAGATGTGATTATTTTCACAGCTCGCGATGACACAATCCGTCTCTTTGCTCTTAATGAGAAGGGTGAAATCTCGGCTATTTCTCAAATTCTGGTGGTTTGCGAGTATGAAGATGTCTTTCCAGAAGAATTGCCAGGAATGCCTTCGCACCGGCTAGTCGAGTTCGTGATTGACCTCGAGCCCGGAACTGAATCGGTTTGCAAGCGCCCTTATAAACTTGGCCCCGAAGAGCTGAAAGAGTTGAAGAAGGAGCTAGATGAACAAGAACGTCTGGGTCTGATCAGGCCAAGTTCTTCTCCATGGGGTTGTGGTGTTTTGTTTGTCAAGAAGAAGGATGGCACGGACCGTCTTTGTGTCAATTACCGTCCATTGAACAAGAAGACAATCAGAAACAAGTACCCACTTCCCAACATCAGTGAGTTGTTTGAACAACTGAAAGGTGCCAAGGTTTTCTCGAAGCTTGATCTTCTTATGGGCTATCATCAGTTTCGCATTCGCGAATAATATATTCCAAAGACTGCTTTCAGGACGAGTTTTGGCTCTTATGAGTACACTGTCATGTCGTTTTGTCTTGCAAATGCTCCTCCAACCTTCTCAAGGATGATGAACTTCATATTCTCTCCTTTCAAGAATGAGTTCGTCTTGGTATATTTGGATGATATCCTTGTGTTCTCGGAGGCAGAAGAAGAGCATGCAGAGCATCTTCGGCTTGTGCTTGATAAGCTAAGAGAGCATCAATTCTATGCAAAGTTTTCCAAGTGTGAGTCTTGGCTCAATGAGGTGGTGTACCTTGGGCATGTGATCTCTGTCGAGGGAACTAAAGTGCACCCTGAGAAAGTTGAGGCAATCTTGAAGTGGGAGCCTCCTCAGAATGTGAAGCAGCTTTGTAGCTTCCTCGGGCTTGCTAGTTATTGTAGAAGATTCGTGGAGAACTTCTCTCGGATAGCTAAGCCTCTGTCTAATCTCCTCCAGAAGAATGTCAAGTATGTTTGGTCTCCTGAGTGTGATGTGGCATTCAATATGCTCAAGCAGAGACTGACTTCAGCTCCAGTTCTTGTTCCTCCCAAGCAATCAAAGCCTTTCCATGTATCCTGTGATGCTTCTCTCCAAGGCCTTGGTGGTGTTCTCATGCAAGATAAGAAGATAGTTTCGTATACCTCATGTCAGTTGAAGCCTGCCGAGAAGAACTACCCCACTCATGATCTCGAGTTGGCGGCAGGTGTGCATGCTCTAATGACTTGGAGGCATTTGTTGTCGGGTAGACCAGTTGAGGTGTACACTGATCACAAGAGCTTGAAGTACATTTTCACTCAACCCAATCTTAATCTTCGGTAGTCTCGTTGGGTGGAAATGCTTGAGGACTTCAATCTAAGCATTGAGTATACTCCTGGGAAAGCAAATGTCATTGCAGACACGCTCAGTCGAAAGGTGTACTGCAATAGTATCATCCTGAAGCCTCTTCAACCCAAGCTTTGTGAAGCCTTCCGCAAGCTCAACCTTCAAATGATTCCGCAAGGATTTCTTGCCAATACTCAAGTCTCTCCGACTCTGGAAGATCAGGTTCACCAAGCTCAACTTCTTGACGCAATGGTGAAGAAAGTGAAGAAAGGTGTGGCCAAAGGGCATTCCGAAGGATAAGTGCTTTCGCGTTGATGACAAAGATACCTTGTTCTTTAAGGACCGTCTGGTGGTTCCAAAAGGTGATCTCAGGAAGGTTATCATGGACGAAGCACACAATTCTCTTCTATCCATTCATCCAGGCAGTTCCAAGATGTATCAGGATCTCAAGCAAACCTTCTGGTGGACTCGCATGAAACGTGAAATTGCTCAGTTCGTGAACGAGTGTGATGTTTGTTGCAGAGTGAAGGTGGAACATCAACGTCCAGCAGGTCTTCTTAAGACTTTGCCTGTTCTAGAGTGGAAATTTGATCATGTGGAGATGGATTTCATCACTGGGTTTCCCAAGTCCAAGAGAGGCAACAATGCCATCTTTGTGGTTATCGACAATGCCATCATTTCCTTCCGGTCAAAGAGTCTATCTCGACAGCTCAGCTAGCAGAGTTGTATACATCAAGGATAGTTTCTTTGCGTGGTATTCCTCAGCTCATCTCATCTGACCGTGGAAGGCTCTTTCCTTCCAAGTTTTGGGAGTCCTTCCCGACTACTATGGGTACCAAGATCCGTTTCAGCACTGCATTCCATCCGTAGACAAGTGGTCAAGTTGAGAGAGTCAATCAGATCCTTGAAGACATGCTCAGAGCCTGTGTGATTTCGTTCGGCATGAAATCAGCACTGCATTCCATCCGCAGACAAGTGGTCAAGTTGAGAGAGTCAATCAGATCCTTGAAGACATGCTCAGAGCCTGTGTGATTTCGTTCGGCATGAAATGGGAAGATTGCCTTCCATACGCTGAATTCTCATACAACAATAGCTTTCAGGCTAGCTTAGGCAAAGCCCCTTTCGAGATTCTCTACGGCAGGAAGTGTCGTACCCCGCTTAACTGGTCTGAAATTGGTGAGCGTCAAATTTTGGGCAATGACATGATCACCGAAGCAGAAGAGATGTGTCGTGTCATTCATGAGAACCTCAAAGCAGCTCAATCCCGACAGAAGAGTTATTACGATAACAAACATCGGGATGTCTCCTTTCAAGTTGATGATCTAGTCTATCTCAGAGTCTCTCCCATGAAGGGCACTCAGTGGTTTGGAATTAAAGGGAAGCTAGATCCTCGCTTTGTTGGTCCTTTCAGAGTTGTTGGCAAGAGAGGTGAACTTGCATATGAACTGGAGCTTCCTCCAAACTTTGCAAATGTGCACAATGTCTTCCATGTCTCTCAGCTCCGGAGGTGCTTCAAGACTCCCGAGCATACCATTGACCTCCAAGACATTGATCTCCAACAAGACCTCTCTTATCGTGAGCATCCAGTGGCTATTCTCGAAGAAACTGAGCGTAAGACTCGCAACAAGTCAATCAAGTTTCTCAAGGTGAAGAGGTCTCATCATTCTGACAAAGAAGCTACTTGGGAACATGAGGATCTTCTCTGTTCGGAATTTCTAGAGCCCTTTCGTTCCTAGATCTCGGGTCAAGATCCTCTTGTAGTGTGGGAGAGTTGTGACAGCCCAAGTGCTGCCCCTGCCTTTTATGGCCATGTAACCTATGTGGACCCATGTGTCATGTGTTGTATGATATGAGTTTGCTCCTTGCCATGTCATTGTCTCATGCATCATGCATCATGTCATTCATCATCATGTCATGCATAATATAAATGTGGTGTGCTTCCATGTGACCTTGTTGTGATGTTGTGCATAGTCTTGTCTATGTTTGTGCATGTGTGGCTTTAGCTCCTCCCCTCTCCCTTTGTTTTCAAACAAAAATCTAAACCTTTATTCCCTTTTATTTTTTCTTAACAGAATTAACTTGCTCTATAAATGTGTTAAAAATGTTCAAGATGTAGGGAATATTATTTTAAGTTTATGAGTATTGCTCTCTATGATGTTTGGGCTTGGGCTCATGGGTTTTTGTTAATAACAGAGGTTGTTCATATTTAAAAATATTTAAAATCTTTGTACCAAAAATCATCTCTTCATTTTATTTAAATGGGGCATATTATTTGCTCGGGCAAGGTATTTTTGTTTTATACCAAACCCTTTTCTTTTTCTCTGAAGGCTTTTGCTTGTTTTTATCTTTTTATTAATAGGAACTCCCTCTGTTTTATTTTTCTACAAGAGAGAGTGGGCATTGGGCCTTTCCCGGCCCAGGTAGCCTTCCCGCGCGCGGCCCAGCCGCAGCGTAGCGGAGATCAGCTCCCATCTGTTTCTTTCCGTCAGGTTCAGAGTGAGATGAGAGAGAGAGAGCGCTCCGCCGTGTCCTTGCATAGTTTGTCACCGTCTGCTCCGGGGCTTTTAACCCCCCTCGACATGTGTGCAGCTCCGCCTAGGGTTCCTCTTTCCCCTCCTGCCACCGCCGCTCCTATCTTCTTCTCCTTCCTCCTCTCCCATCTCCTTTCTTCCCCTGTCAGGTAAGGTTTCACAGAGGTAAGATTCAGAGAGCATAGTCCCGTCGTCTCCGGGTCGTCGTGGTCGCCTCCAGTGGCCCTCGTCGCTGGTGGAGATGGCGTGGAGCACGCGGGTGTCTTCTGTGTTCTGTTCCTAGTACTAGGAGGTGAGGAGCACCCCTATAGTGCCGCCTCGTCGTCGCGTCATCCGCAAGTGGAGAAGCTGTCGCCGACCGTCTTCTTCGTCTTCTTCCTCACGTCGCCACGTTCCCGCGTCTTCGAGTAGCCCTCGGTGAGCGCCTCCTCCCCGCAACCCTCTCGTTTCGTTGTAGCCCCCTTATGGCTTCATCGCGTAGAGCTCGCTATCGCCGCCGCGTAGTGCAAGGCGCGGTCTTGAGGGTTGTCGCCTCCGTCCTCCTCGTTACGAGACGAGCAAGGGATTGGATACCCGTAGGTCCCCACTCTCCCCGCGGGTGCTCCGCGTCGCCGGAGAGGCCCAGTAGTCGCCGGGATCATCGCCTCTGTTCTCTATCGCCAGTGGTCTTTTTTATTCAGTTTCGTCAAGTTCGTTTTGACCTGTTGGTGCAAGTAGTATTAGATCCCTCCTTCTGTTGAGATCCATTGAGTGTCGCAGTGGCAGCCGACTCGGGGAACGACCGCGAGGTCGTGGGTTCGATCCCAGCTCCCCCCTTTTGGTTTTCTTTTATTTGATAGGCTAGATCTGGTGTTTGCTATGCTGGGATCAAGTGCGGCCATAGTCAGATCTGGTGTACCTACGTGTATGCGCGTGTGTGTGCCGATGTGTGTTGTGTGTGTGGATCTGGTGTGGATGGCTGATCCAGTGTGGTTGTGTGTGTGTGGTGGTGTTGTGTGTGTGACAAGTGGGCCTGGCCCCACTTGTCACCCACTAGGGGGCCCAGGTGTCTATGCTAGGTGGGCCCCCTGCATATTCTTCTCTTCATTTATTTTAATGTTTTAATGTGAATTAAATGGGTTTTTCCAATTATAGTAATATTTCCAAATCTGGTTATATACATAATTGAACATGGGCATTTCTAGTAAGTTTTCACTTATAGGAATGATGGGCATTTTGCTATCTATTGTTTTGCCATGTTGTTTCATACAAACATAGGGGTGTGATATATGATTTTGGGGTAGAATCACCCAAGGAATTCATTGGTGCAACTTGTTTGGTCATTTGAGAAAGTTTGAAAAAATGTCATTTTGTCTCAAAGTGTCATTTTGTCATTTTAGTTATATTTAATCCATGCATGCTATAATAATTGTGCCAACATGTAAATGATAGCCTTTGATGAGTAGAATGCCATGCTATTTATTTTTGTCATGTTAAACTTGCATCTAAGTGGGAACCATGCTCTAAAGTAGCTAGTAAAATGTTGTTGTTTTCAACATGCTAAATATTTCTGTCTGAGAATCTGTTAATATTTTTATGCCATGAAGAGTGGATGCTACCAAGTGATATGTTGAGAATTAGCTCAAGCTCAGTGCTAGTGTTTTGAAGTAGATGTTGTCCTCTATCATCCTGTTAATTTTCATGCCATGAGGTGGTCTCTATCACCATTAGTTTCTGCTGTCAACTTGCTATCAGCTTAACTTAGATTCCAGAAAACTGTTATTTTCTCTAAGTCCCTAAAATCTATTTCATCATGCCAACTTGTGAGCTTCATGCTTATTGATGTGTGCCTCCATTCCAGATTGTGTAGTTGGATAATTTGATAAGCATGCTATTTAGTTTATGTCAATGCCTTGCTTGTGGTTTGAGACTTCCTGTAGCTCTAGTTATTGGCTGTGAAAGTTGACATGTTGTTTTGTGGCACATTGTTTGTTTTACTGTTTTGTGACTTGTGGGAGCCATGCTTCATGGAATTACTTGATCTTTGACTCTAATGTGGTTGGTTTTTCATTGACTAACCAGTGGCTACTTTGGAATGCCAAGGAATAGCCCATGGCCTTCATTGTCTTGTGTTTTGCCTTCATAACTTGCCGTGAGTGTAGCGTGAGAACCGTAACTCCGTTTCCTACGTTCTACATATGCATTTGTATCGATTTTGCATGAAGCATTCATATTTGCCATGATCATGCATGAAACATGACTAGTTAGGATTGCTATGCTAAATTCTTCAAATGTACCATGCATCATCTTGTTTGTGCATTGCACCTTGGTTTCTAGTTTATTCTTGTTGTTTCTTTTGGGTAGACACGAGTGTTGAACCAGAGTACGAAGATCCAGGAGAGTACCACAACGAGGACCCCGCTCTTTGTCCCTCTGAAGAACCAACAGGCAAGATGATCGTACCCGGATCCCGACACTATTTTTGCTTTGCTAGATGTCTCGTTCTTATCGTTATATATGTGTTACCTACCACTTGAATGTCAAGCCTCCTACATTGCCATGATAGTCTCTAACCCCTTCACATCCTAGCAAACCTTGTTTGGCTAAGTTACCGCTGCTCAGCCCCTCTTATAGCATTCTTAGTTGCAGGTGCAGGTTGTATCCATGTGATAACATGGATTTTGGCATATCACAATATTATCTGCTATTTAATTTAACGCACATATATATCTTTGTATCGTGGAAGGCTTGGCCTTTTGCTCGGTGTTTTGTTCCACTTTTACCACCATAGTTTCTTGTTACCGGTGTTATGTTTCCATACTTTGCGCTCCTAACATGCTCGGGGTTGTTATGGGGACCTCCTTGATTATTCGGTTGAGATTAAAACTTGTCTGGAAAGACCCAACATTGGTACTATTTGCTTAAACAACTTAATAAAAATGCATAGGGATTAGCTACCCCGTGGATAATTAATCAACAACATGGGCCAGTGCTCCTCATGAGTGTTGGTCCAAAATGGGCTGCCTGCGGAGACGCCTCGAGGAAACTTGAGGATTGGTTTTCCCTGTAGCTAGTCCCATCATGGTAGTGCCCTGAGATAGAGATACGCGTGGCTCCTATTGGGATTTGGCCTGCCGGGTGGTCTTGCTGGACTAGTTTTACCTTTCTCGAGTGGCTTGCGTGAGGGACTCTAATTTTCTTCGGGCTATCTCGAGGTGTCGGATTTCCTTTGGAGTTGCCTAGGATGATCACGAGATCCGTGGTCGAGGCTATTCCCGCGGAGTGTGGTTAATTTGTGATGGACTAGTTGGAGCACCCCTGCAGGGTTAAAACTTTCGAAAAGCCGTGCCCGCGGTTATGTGGCAACTTGGATATTTTTTAACACCTGGTTATAGTTAACTTGAAGTAAACTCTAATAAAATGCACCAATTGTGTGAGTAACCGTGATCGTCTCTGCTCGTGAACATGAACCAAGAGAGAACACGGTGGGGTTATGATTGACGTAAGTAGGTGTTCGGGATCTTTTATAGGTCACTCTAGTTCTCGATCGTATATCGTAGACCACATATTTACCTTCATGTTCTCGTAAGATTAGCCACCATAGATGCTTAGTGCTACTGCGAACTAAACACATACCCCCTTCCAACCTAAAAGCTTGAATAGTCTCGGTACCCGGGCGCGAGATTGCTGAGTCCCCATGGCTCACAGATTACTACAACAATCCAGGTGCAGGTACAGATGAGATCGTGCCAGATGATGTGAGCAGATCTAGTGGGAGTATGACGAGGAGCGTGGCGGGATGTATGTCACTTATCCAGACGAGTAGAGTGGTCGTGGTCGAGATCTTTGGGCTAGCAAGCCAGTGTCATTGCATCATTTTATCGTTTGATTTCGTCTGTAGCCAGACCCTGCCTTTGTATTGATATTTGAATGAATTGTGTGGAATTGTAATTTAGCATGTGGCGAGTGTAAGCCAACTCATATACTCTTCTCTTCCTAAATGTATGTAATGATATTGTACTTGCAAATGGCAAGATGCACCCCTATCCCTGTCAAGACCCTCATGTCTTAATATGGATAGGCGCGCATCTTGGGTGTGACACCTTACAATTGTCTATATAATCCTGGCTGCTAATAAAAATAAGATAAGTTGGGCTAAGCCCCTAATTAGACGCGCCCATTAGGCCTTCTCTGGCTATAAGTGACCCCAGTCATAACATCTCTCCTCGCATGCGCAAACAGCTCGTCCTCGAGCTGGAAGTCTAGAAAATGTTGACGGAACTCCTGAAGCTGCTCCCAAGTGGTATCCTCCTCCAGAAGGCCTTGCCACTAGATCAACAAATGCCACACCCCATGACGCTGCTGGACCTGCAACACCTTTGCCGGTACTGGAAGAAGGCGTTCGTCGAAGGTTGGAGGAAGCTATTGGGGAACGTTGCATGGGAAACAAAAAATTTCCTACACACACGCAAGATCTATCCATGGTGATGAGCATCTACGAGAGGGAGAGTGGATCTACATACCCTTGTAGATCGCTAAGCGGGAAGCGTTAAGAAACGTAGTTGGTGTAGTCGAACATCTTCGCGATCCAAATCGCCGAGCGTCCCGCGATCACATCACGATCCGTCCCGCGATCCAATCCTGATCCATCTCGCGAACTCATCACGATCCGTCCCGTGATCTCATCACGATCCATCCCGCGATCTCATCACGATCCGTCCCGTGAACTCATCATGAACCGTCTCGTGATCTTGTTCACGGTCCTTCCGATCTAGCGCCGAACAGACGGCACCTCCGCGTTCAGCACACGTGCAGCTTGATGACGATCTCCACCATATTGATCCAGCAAGAGGAAGTGGAGAGGGAGAAGAGTTCACCGGCAGCGTGAAGGCGCTCCGGTGATGGTGGTGGAGCAATTCCGGCAGGGCTTCGCCTAAGCGCTGCAGAAATCCGATCTAGAGGAGAAACTATGCACTAGAGGAACGGGCAGCACGTGGCTAAAATCTGGTGCCAAAAAACCCTAAAACCTCTAGTATATATAAGAGGAAGAGAGGAGGAGGCTTGGCCCTCAAAGGACCAGCAATTTGGTCGGCCAAATCAAGTGGGAGAGGTGGAATCGACCTCCAATCCTAGTAGGACTAGGATTCACCCTATTTTTTGCCTTTTCCCACCTTTTTCTCTTTGGGATTTTCTTCCCAGCCTCATGGGCCTTGTGTGGGATTTCCACCAGCCCACTAAGGGCTGGTATTTACTCTCCCACAGCCCATGTAGCCTCTTGGGTCGAAATACCCCTCCCGATGATCTCCCGGTACACTACCGGCACTCTCGGTACACTACCGATGAGCCCGAAACTTTTCCGGCGACCAAAATAGGACTTCCTATATATGAATCTTTACCTCCAGACCATTCCGGAGCTCCTCGTGACGTCCGGGATCTCATCCGAGACTCCGAACAACCTTCGGTCACCACCATACATAACTCTATACTACCGAAACGTCACCAAACCTTAAGTGTGCAGACCCTGCGGGTTCGAGAACTATGTAGACATGACCGAGACACCTCTACGGTCAATAACCAATAGCGGGACCTGGATGCCCATATTGGTTCCTACATATTCTATGAAGATCTTTATCGGTCGAACCTCTATGTCAAGGATTCAGTTAATCCCGTATGATGTTCCCTTTGTTCTTCGGTATGTTACTTGCCCGAGATTCGATCGTCGGTATCTCCATACCTAGTTCAACCTCATTACCGGCAAGTCTCTTTACTCGTTCTGTAATACAAGATCCCGCAACTAACAATTAGTCACATTGCTTGCAAGGCTCATTGTGATGTTGTATTACCGAGTGGGCCCCGAGATACTCTCCGTCACACGGAGTAACAAATCCCAATCTTGATCCATGCCAACTCAACAGACACCCTCGGAGATACCTGTAGAGCACCTTTATAGTCACCCAATTACGTTGTGATGTTTGATACACACAAGGCACTCCTCCGATGTCCGTGAGTTGCATGATCTCATGGTCATAGGAACATATACTTGACATGCAGAAAACAGTAGCAATAAACTGACACGATCATATTCTACGTTTGTAGTTTGGGTCTTGTCCATCACATCATTCTCCTAATGATATGATCCCGTTATCAAATGACATCTCATGTCCATGGCTAGGAAACCTTAACCGTCTTTGATCAACGAGCTAGTCCATTAGAGCCACACTAGGGACATGGTTTTGTCTATGTATCCACACATGCATCTAAGTCTTCGATCAATACAATTTATAGCATGGATAATAAACGATTATCATGAACAAGGAAATATGATAATAACTAATTTATTATTGCCTCTAGGGCATATTTCCAACAGTCTCCCACTTGCACTAGAGTCAATAATCTAGTTCACATCACCATGTGATTCGCATTGTTATGAATCTAACACCCAATGAGTTCTGGGGCTCGATCATGCTTTGCATGTGAGAGAGGTCTTATAGTCAACAGGTCTACGACATTCAGATCCATGTGTACTTTGCAAATTTCTATGTCAAACCGTAAACATTGCTACCACACTCCACTTGGTACTATTCCAAATGGCTGCTCCGCTATACGTATCCAGATTGCTACTACGAGTCATCCGGATTGGTGTTCAAAGCTTGCATCGACGTAACTCTTTACGACAAACTCTTTATCACCTCCATAATCGAGAAACATCTCCTTAATCTTTTAGTTACTAAGGAAAATCTTGACCGTTGTCCAGTGCTCCATTCCAGGATCACTTTGAAACCTTCTGGCCATACTTATGGCAAGGCTGACATCGGGTCTTGTGCACAGCATTGCATACATGATAGAGCCTATGGCTGAAGCATAGGTGATGACACTCATCTTTTCTCTATCTTCTGCAGTCACTGGGCATTGAGTCTTACTCAACTTTATACCTTACAAATCAAGCGAAAACTCTTTGTCTGACTGATCCATTTTGAACTCTTTCAAAATCTTGTCAAGGTATGTACTCATTGAAAATCTCATCAAGTATCTTGATCTATCTATATAGATCGTGATGCTCAACAATTAGGTAGCTTTATCCAGGTCTTCCTTTGAAAAACTCTTTTCAAACAACCGTTTGTGCTCTCTAGAAATTCTACATCATTTCCGAATAGCAATATGTCATCCACATATACTTATCAGAAACTCAATAATGCTCCCACTCACTTTATTGCAAATACAAGTTTCTCGTAAACTTTGTATAGACTCAAAAACTTTGATCACCTCATCAAAGTGTATATTCCAACTCCGAGATGCTTGCTTCAGTTCATAGAAGAATCACTGAAGCTCACACACCTTTTAGCATCCTTAGGACTGACAAAACCTTCTGGTTGCATCTCATACAACCTTTCCTTAAGGAAGGAAATGATGTTTTGGCATCCATCTGCCATATTTCATAATTGAAAAATGCAGCAACCGCTAACATAATTCCAACAGACTTTAGCATCGCTACGAGTGAGAAAGTCTCATCGCAGTCAACTCCTTGAACTTGTCATAAACTACTTTGCAACAAGTCGAGCTTTACAAATGGTAACATTTACCATCAGCGTCTGTCTTCATTTTAAAGATCCATTTGTACTTAACGACCTGCTGTCCAATCGAGCAAGTCCACCAAAGTCTATACTTGGTTTTCATACATGGATCCTTTCTCGGATTTCATGGCCTCTAACCATTTGTTGGTTTCCGGGCCCATCATCGCTTCTCCATAGTTTGTAGGTTCATCGTTGTCCAACAACATGACCTCCAAGACAGGGTTTGTCGTACCGCTCAGGAGCAGTATACATCCTTGTCGCCCTACGAGGTTTGATAGTAACTTGTTCCGAAGCTTCATGATCATCATCATTAACTTCCTCTTCAACTAACGTAGGCTTCACAGAAACAACTTCCTGCGCTGCGCTACTCTCTGGTTGAAGTAAAGGTTCAATAACCTCATCAAGATCTAATTTCCTCGTAGGTCGATAGTAACTTGATCCTAAGCTTTCATGATCATCATCATTAACTTCCTTTTCAACTGACGTAGGCTTCACAGAAACATCTTTCTGTGTTGTGCTACTTTCTGGTTGAAGCAGAGGTTTCAACGACCTCATCAAGTTCTATCCTCCTCCAACTCAACTCTTTCAAGAGAAACCCTTTCTCGAGAAAGGACCCAGTTTTAGCAACAAACATTTTATGCTTGGATCTGAGATAGAAGGTTCACCCAACTGTTCTTAGGGTATTCTATGAAGATGCATTTGTCCGCTTTGGGTTCGAGCTCATAAGGTGAAAACTTTTTTCACACAAGCGTCACAAGCCCAAACATTAAGAAATGACAGCTTAGGTTTCTATCAAACCATAGTTCACACAGTGTCATCTCAACGGCTTTAGATGGTGCCCTATTTAAAGTGAATGTAGTTGTCTCTAATGCACAACCCCAAAATTATAGTAACAAAATGATAATAGACATCATAGCACGCACCATATCCCATAAAGCACGACTATCACGTTCGTACACACCATCACACTATGGTGTTCCAGGTGGCGTGAGTTGTGAAACAACTTTCACATTGTCTAAAGTTGTATGCCAAACTCGTAACTCAGATATTCACCTCCACGATCATATCGCAAACATTTTTATCTTATTGTCATGATGATCTTAAACTTCACTCTGAATTTGCTTGAACCTTTCAAACGATTCAGACTTGTGTTTCATTAAGTAAATATACACTATATCTACTCAAATCATCAGTGAAGATAAGAAAATAATGATATCCACTACTCGCTACAAGACTCATTGGATTGCATACATCAACATGTATTATTTCCAATAAATCACTTCCCCACTTCATCAAAACAGAAAACGGGGTCCTTAGTCATCTTGACCAAGAGGCATGGTTCGCATGTCTCAACCGATTCGAAATCAAATGAGTCCAAAGATCCATCAGCATGGAGTTTCTTCATGTGCTTTATACCAATATGACATTTAGCGGCAGTGCCACAAGTATGTGGTACTATATTATTAACTTTGTATCTTTTGGCATCAATGTTATGAACATGTTTATTACTACGATCAAGATTTAACAAACCATTCTCACTGGGTGCATGACCATTGAAGGTATTATTCATGTAAACAGAATAACCATTATTCTTTAACTCAAATGAATAACTGTGTTGCAATAAACACAATCTAATCACATTCATGCTCAACACAAACACCAAATAACATTTATTTAGGTTCGTCACTAATCCCGAAGGTAGAGAGAGCGTGCGATGTTGATCACATCAACCTTGGAAACATTTCCAACACACTTCGTCACCTCACCCTTAGCTTAGTGCTCCGTTTATTCCGTAGCTTTTATTTCGAGTTACTAACATTTCGCAACCGAACCGGTATCCAATACCCAGGTGCTACTTGGAGTACTAGCAAGGTACACATAAATAACACATATATCAAATATACTTCTGTCGACGTTCCCAGCCTTCTTATCTACCAAGTATTTAGGGTTGTTCCGCTTCAGCGACCTCTCTCCTCATAATTGAAGCACTTAGTCTCGGGTTTGGGTTCAACTTTGGGTTGCATCACTGGAGCAGCAACTGACTTGCCATCCATGAAGTTTTCCACCTTACCCTTGCCCTTCTCGAAACTAGTGGTTATACTAACCATCAACACTTGATGCTCCTTCTTGATTTCTACCTTCGCGGTGTCAAACATCGCGAACAGCTCAGGGATTATTAATTCTATCCCTGGAATTTTATAGTTCATCACCAAGTTCTAGTAGCTTAGTGAAAGTGACTTGGAGAACTATATCAATCACTATCTTATCTAGAAGATCAACTCCCACTCGATTCAAGCGATTGTAGAACCCAGACAATCTGAGCACATGCTCAATGATTGAGCTATTCTCGTTCATCTTGCAGGCAAAGAATCTTGTTGGAGATCTCATATCTCGCAACACGGGCATGAGCCTGAGATCCTAATTTCAACTCTTAGAACATCTCATATGTTCCGTGACGTTCAAAACGTTTCGGAGGCTCAATTATAAGTCGTAATGCATGACGCACTAAACTATCAAGTAGTCATCAGAACGTGCCTGTCAGATGTTCACAACATCTACAAACGGCGCTAGAGGGTTTTGGCGCACCAAGCGGTGCATTAAGGACATAAGCCTTCTGTGCAGTAACGAGGACAATCCTCAGATCACGAAGCCAATCCGCAATATTGCTACCATCGTCTTTCAACTCTATTTCTCTAGGAACATATAAAAATTCAAGGGAGCTACAGCACGAGCAAGTGATCTACAACATCATTTGCAAACACACTACTGACTATGTTCATGATAATGAGTTCAATTAATCATATTACTTAAGAACTCCCACTCAAATTGACATCCCTCCGGTCATTCGAGTGATACATGATCCAAATTCACATAAAAGTCCGATCATCACGTGAGTTGAGGTGGTTACAATGGTGAACATCATTATGTTGATCATATCTACTATATGACTCATGTTCGACCTTTCGGTCTCTTGTGTTCCGAGGCCATGTCTGTACATGCTAGGCTCATCAAGTTTAACCCGAGTGTTCTGCGCGTGCAACACTGGCTTGCACCCGTTGTATGTGAACGTAGAGTCTATCACACCCGATCATCACGTGGTGTCTCAACACGACGAACTTTCGCAACGGTGCACACTCGGGGAGGACACAATTTATCTTGAAATTTAAGTGAGGGATCACCTTATAATGCTACCATCGTACTAAGCAAAACAAGGTGCATAAAAGGATTAACATCACATGCAATTCATAAGTGACATGATATGGCCATGAACTTGTGCTTTAGATCTCCATCTTGAAAGCACCGGCATGATGTCCATCGTCACCGGCACGACACCATGATCTCCATCATCTTGATCTCCATCAACGTGTTGCCATCGGGGTTGTCACCCCCTGCATGCTTCTACTACTATTGCTACCGTTTAGCGATAAAGTAAAGCATTACATAGCGCTTAATGATTGACACGCAGGTCATACAATAATTAAAGACAACCCTATGACTCCTGTCGGTTGTCGTACTCATCGACATGCAAGTCGTGAAATTCTATACATCACATGATCATCTCATACATCACATATATCACATCATGTAATTGGCCATATCACATCACAACATACCCTGCAAAAACAAGTTAGACGTCCTCTAATTGTTTTTGCATGTTTTACGTGGCTGCTACGGGTATCTAGCAAGAACAGTTCTCATCTACGCAAAAACCACAATGGTGATACACTAGTTGCTTTTCAACCTTCTCAAGGACCGCCTTTGTCGAATCCGATCCAACTAAAGTGAGAGAAACTTCCACCCGCAAGCCATCTAGGCAACAAGTTGCGTCGAGGGAACCGGTCTCTCGTAAGCGTACGACTAATGTTGGTTCGGGCCGCTTCATCTCACAATACCACTAAACAAAAATCCGACCAAGGGAGGAAGCAATCTAAGCATCAACGCCCACAAACCTTTTGTGTTCTACTCGAGATCTCATCTACACATAGACCTAGCTCATGATGCCACTGTTGGGGAATGTTGCATGGGAAACAAAAAATTTCCTACGCACACGCAAGATCTATCCACGGTGATGAGCATCTACGAGAGGGAGAGTGGATCTACATACCCTTGTAGATCGCTAAGCGGTAAGCGTTAACAAATGCGGTTGGTGTAGTCGAACATCTTCGCGATCCAAATCCCCGAGCGTCCCGCGATCAAATCACGATCCGTCCCGCGATCCAATCATGATCCGTCCCGCGAACTCATCACGATCCATCCCGCGATATCATCACGATCCGTC
This sequence comes from Hordeum marinum, assembly GCA_022496015.1. Lineage (NCBI taxonomy): Eukaryota > Viridiplantae > Streptophyta > Magnoliopsida > Poales > Poaceae > Hordeum > Hordeum marinum. Next base: position 305,074,896 of record CM039673.1, read on the forward strand.
CCGCGATCTCATCACGATTCGTCCCGTGAACTCATCACGAACCGTCTCGTGATCTTGTTCACGGCCCTTCCGATCTAGCGCCGAACAGACGGCACCTCCGCGTTCAGCACACGTGCAGCTTGATGACGATATCCACTGTCTTGATCCAGCAAGAGGAAGTGGAGAGGGAGAAGAGTTCACCGGCAGCGTGACGGCGCTCCGGTGATGGTGGTGGAGCAATTCCGGCAGGGCTTCGCCTAAGCGCTGCAGAAATCCGATCTAGAGGAGAAACTATACACTAGAGGAACGGGCAACACGTGGCTAAAATCTGGTGCCAAAAACCCCTAAAACCTCTAGTATATATAAGAGGAAGAGAGGAGGAGGCTTGGCCCTCAAAGGACCAGCAATTGGGTCGGCCAAATCAAGTGGGATAGGTGGAATCCACCTCCAATCCTAGTAGGACTAGGATTCACCCTATTTTTTGCCTTTTTCCACCTTTTTCTCTTTGGGCTTTTCTTTCCAGCCTCATGGGCCTTGTGTGGGATTTCCACCAGCCCACTAAGGGCTGGTATTTACTCTCCCACAGCCCATGTAGCCTCTTGGGTCGAAATACCCCTCCCGATGGTCTCCCGGTACACTACCGGCACTCCCGGTACACTACCGATGAGCCCGAAACTTTTCCGGCGACCAAAATAGGACTTCCTATATATGAATATTTACCTCCGGACCATTCCGGAGCTCCTGTGACGTCCGGGATCTCATCCGAGACTCCGAACAACCTTCGGTCACCACCATACATAACTCTATACTACCGAAACGTCACCAAACCTTAAGTGTGCAGACCCTGCGGGTTCGAGAACTATGTAGACATGACCGAGACACCTCTACGGTCAATAACCAATAGCGGGACCTGGATGCCCATATTGGTTCCTACATATTCTACGAAGATCTTTATCGGTCGAACCTCTATGTCAAGGATTCAGTTAATCCCGTATGATGTTCCCTTTGTTCTTCGGTATGTTACTTGCCCGAGATTCGATCGTCGGTATCTCCATACCTAGTTCAACCTTGTTACCGGCAAGTCTCTTTACTCGTTCCGTAATACAAGATCACACAACTAACAATTAGTCACATTGCTTTCAAGTCTCATTGTGATGTTGTATTACCGAGTGGGCCCCGAGATACCTCTCCGTCACACGGAGTAACAAATCCCAGTCTTGATCCATGCCAACTCAACAGACACCCTCGGAGATACCTGTAGAGCACCTTTATAGTCACCTAGTTACGCTGCGACGTTTGATACACACAAGGCACTCCTCCGATGTCCGTGAGTTGCATGATCTCATGGTCATAGGAACATATACTTGACATGCAGAAAATAGTAGCAATAAACTGACACGATCATATGCTAGTTTGTAGTTTGGGTCTTGTCCATCACATCATTCTCCTAATGATGTGATCCAGTTATCAAATGACATCGCATGTCCATGGCTAGGAAACCTTAACCGTCTTTGATCAACGAGCTAGTCCATTAGAGGCACACTAGGGACATGGTTTTGTCTATGTATCCACACATGCATCTAAGTCTTCGATCAATACAATTTATAGCATGGATAATAAACGATTATCATGAACAAGGAAATATGATAATAACTAATTTATTATTGCCTCTAGGGCATATTTCTATCAAATGACACCTCATGTCCATGGCTAGGAAACCTTAACCGTCTTTGATCAACGAGCTAGTCCATTAGAGGCACACTAGGGACATGGTTTTGTCTATGTATCCACACATGCATCTAAGTCTTCGATCAATACAATTTATAGCATGGATAATAAACGATTATCATGAACAAGGAAATATGATAATAACTAATTTATTATTGCCTCTAGGGCATATTTCCAACAGAAGCACCGGCGTGGTAACCGACGGTTCCCCACGGAAGGGCTTCAGCAACCCTACATGGAAGACGTCATGGACGCGGGGCCCGGTCGGAAGCTGAAGGCGGTAGGCCACCTTTCCGATGCGTGCCAGCACAGAAAATGGTCCGGCGTAGCGAGGGCCCAGCTTGCGCTTTGCGCGTGGGTCGAGTGACTACGAGGAACGGTGAAGGGGGCACAACCACACCCAGTCGCCTATCGCAAACTCCGCCTCGCGGTGGTGGCCGTCGTAGTATTTCTTGGATAGCTGTTGGGCCTGGAGAAGTCGTTGGCGCACCTCGACAAGGATCTCATCCCTGTTGCGAAGAAGGTCGCCCGCCGCCTTCGTCCTAGCCATCTTGGGGTCAATCGGCAGGATGGGCGGGGGCGGTCGGCCATAGACCACCTCAAAAGGCGTGGCACGCAGGGCGGAGTGGTATGAAGTGTTGTAGCAGTACTCCGCCCACGCGAGCCAGTCCACCCAAGCACGGGGACGATCACCTGTAACACAACGCAAATACATGGCAATCACCTTGTTGACCACCTAATATTGGCCTTCCGTCTAAGGTGGAAGGCCGTACTTAGGCGCAGCTTCACGCCCGCCATCCGGAAAAGACCGCGCCAGACATGCCCCGTGAACACCGGGTCTCGATCGCTGACGATTGAAGAGGGAAAGCCATGAAGGTGGACAATGTCGTCAAAGAAGGCACGCACCATGGAGGTGGCAGTGTAGGGGTGACCGAGCGCGATGAAGTGCGTGTACTTGGGGAAGCGGTCAACCACCGTAAGGATGGCGGACTTGTCGCCCAATTTGGGAAGGCCCTCGATGAAGTCCATGGAGATGTTGCCCCATACCTGAGAGGGAACCTCCAGGGGCTGGAGCAGCCTGGCTGGTCACGGCATCTCCGTCTTGTTGTGCCGGACGTTAGGCAAGACCGCACCCAATCTCATACCAGGGCCCGGTCACCGGGGATGTAGAAATCGGTGCGGACACGGTGAAGGGTCTTCTAGATGCCCTCGTGGCTGACTGAGTGTGCCAGTAGCAGGACCTGGTGACGAAGGTCACCGTGCTCCAGCATGAAGAGCCGGCGCCCATGCAGGAGCAAGCCATCCACCAAGCGCCACGACTCCTTGAGGTCGCCAGCGTCGAAGCGCTGTCGAAGGAGCTGAGCGTTGGGAGTGTTTGCGGTGGCCCTGCGGATGTTATCAATGAGGTCGAAGGATGGCCCCGAGCGGATGTAGAGGACCGCCCCCACAGAGTCGGCCACCTCCGAGTCGTGGTTGGCCTCACGGCGGGACAGTGCGTCGGCCACGATGTTGAGGCAGCCCGGACGATACTCGACGGTGAAGTCAAAACCGAAGAGCTTGCTAATCCACTGGTGCCGCGGCACTGTGGAGAGCCTCTGGTCCAATAAGAACTTGAGGCCGTAGTGATTCGTGCGGATACGGAACAACCTCCCCCAGAGATACGACCGCCAGTGGTGCACGGCCTGCACCAAGCCAATGAGCTCCTGCTCATAGGCTGCAAGCTTGTGATGGCGCACGGCAAAAGGCCTGCTGAAGAACGCAAATGGCCCGTCACCCTGATGAAGGACGGCGCCAAATCCCACGCCTGAGGCGTCGCAGTCCACCACGAGCGGCTTGTCGAAGTCGGGCATCTGGAGAACCGGGCCTGTAGTGAGGGCCCGCTTCAGGCCGTTGAATGCCTCGGTCGCCTCATCATCGCAGGCGAAGGCGTCGCGGCGCAACAGGCGCATGAGCGGGGATGCAATGAGGCTGAACTCCTGGATGAACTTCCGGTAGTACCCCGCGAGGCCCAAGAAGCCTCGTAGGGCCCGTAGCGAGTGCGGTCTCGGCCAGGCCGCGACAACGGCCACCTTGTCGGCATCCATAGCGACACCCTCGTCCGAGATGACGTGGCTGAGGTAGGCGACCGAAGACGTGCCGAACAAGCACTTCGAGCGCTTGAGGTGGAGCTGGTGCGCTCGAAGCTCGTTGAAGACGATGGCGACATGTTGAAGGTGCTCCGCCCACGAGGCACTGTAGATAAGAATGCCATCGAAGAAAACGAGCACAAACCAGCGCAAGTACAGACGAAGGCCATCATTCATCAAGGCCTGAAAGGTCACCGGGGCGTTGGAGAGCCCAAAGGGCATCACCAAGAACTCGAAATGGTCGTGATGAGTCCGAAATGCCGTATTTGTGACATCGTCAGGGTGCATCCGCACCTGGTGGTAGCCGGAATGGAGGTCGATCTTGGTGAAGAAGCATGCCCCATGTAGCTTGTCGAGGACCACCGGAATGGGAAATTTGTCCTTGAGCGTGTGGGCGTTAAGAGCACGATAGTCGATCCAGAAACGCCACGTGTTGTCTGTCTTGCAGACGAGGAGTGCCGGCGCCGAAAATGGCGAGGTAGAGATCCGGATGATGCCCAAGGAGAGCATGATCATGCACTGCCGCTCCAACTCGTCCTTCTGTAGCTAGGGGTAGCGGAAAGGGCGCACCGCAACCGGAGCTGTGCCCGGCAGTAGGTGAATGTGGTGGTCGTACGCCCGGGGTGGCGGAAGGCACTTGGGCTCGTCGAAGAGGACGCGGTGCTGCTGCAAGAGATGATCCAACAGGGGATGCTCGGACCCTACAACAGTCGCCGCTAGCTGCAGATGCGGTGCTGTAGGTGAGGCGCCACCCATGCCGTCCCATCGGACGCGGTGACCCAGGCGCCAGAAGGTCATCGTCATGGCGTCGAGGTCCTAGAGGATGGGACCTAGGGTCTACAAGAAGTCAACGCCGAGGATGAAGTCAAAGCAGCCCAAGTCGATGCTGGCGCATGTGATGGTGAAGTGCTCGTCGCCGATGGTGATGGGGACATTTTGCGCAATCCCATGACATAGGAGGTGGTCGCCGTTAGCCACGGTGACCCGGAGCTGCTCTCTATTCGTCGGTTGAAGCGCCAAGCGGCGCATGGTCGACTTGCGTAGAAAGTTATGGGTGGAGCCCGTATCCAGGAGGGCAACGAGGCGCTCTCCATAGTTCATCACTGGTAGGAGCATAGTCTGCTCCGCATGTATACCTGCGAGGGCATGGAGGGAGACCACGAGAGCCATTGCCGGAGCGGACCCCGGTGCGATCTCCGCAACAACATGGGCGGGTAAGTCGCCGAGCCCGTCGGCGGTTGTGTCCTCCTTGATGTTGTCAGCCACATCCAAGTAGAAGAGCCGCGGGCAGACGTGGCCGGGTACGTAGGGCTCGTCGCAGTTGTAGCATAGCCCCTGGTGACGGCAATCGAGCTGCTCGGTCGGGGTGAGCCGGCGGAAGGGTCGTGTCGCGACCACAACGGTTGCCGCTATTGGGGATCGTAGTAGTAAATCAAAAATTTCCTATGCATCACCAAGATCAATCTATGGAGAAACCAACAACAAGGGGGGAGTGCATCTTCATACCTTTGAAGATCGCAAAGCGGAAGCGTTACAAGAACGCGGTTAGTGGAGTCGTACTCGCAGCGATTCAGATCGCGGTCGATTCCGATCTAAGCGTCGAACAACAGCGCCTCCGCGTTCAACACACGTGCAGCCCGGTGACGTCTCCCGCACCTTGATACAGCAAGGAGGAGGGAGAGGTTGGGGAAGAAAACTCCAACAACAGCACGATGGCGTGGTGGTGGTGGAGCAGCGCGGTACTCCGACAAAGCTTCGTCAAGCACTACGGAGGACGAGGAGGTGGAGAGGTAGGGTTGCGCCGAGAGAGAGAGACTTGCGTGTCCACAGCCCCAAACCCTACACTATATATAGGAGGAGAGGGAGGAGGGTGCGCACCCCTAGGGTTCCCTCCCTAGGGGTTGCGGTAACCCTAGATGGCCAGGAGGGGCGGCGGCCAAGGTGGGGAGGAGGGGCGGCGCCCTAGGGTGGGCCTAGGGCCCCTCCACGCCTAGGGTTTGCCCCCTCCACCCTTTGATCCGCCTTGGGATGAGGTGGGAGGCACACTAGCCCACCTAGGGGCTGGTTCCTCCCACTCTTGGCCCATGTAGCCTTCTGGGGCCGGTGGCCCCTCCCGGTGGACCCCCGGAACCCTTCCGGTGGTCCCGATACATTGCCGGTGATGCTCGAAACACTTTCGGCGACCAAATCCTCACTTCCTATATATGAATCTTTACCTCCAGGCCATTCCGGAACTCCTTGTGATGTCCGGGATCTCATCCGGGACTCCGAACAACCTTAGGTAACCACGTACACTATTCCCATATAACCCTAGTGTCATCGAACCTCAAGTGTGTAGACCCTATGGGTTCGGGAGGCATGTAGACATGACCGAGACACCTCTCCGGTCAATAAACAACATCGGGATCTGGATACCCATGTTGTCTCCCACATGCTCCATGATGATATCATCGGATGAACCACGATGTCGGGGATTCAATTAATCCCGTATACAATTCCCTTTGTCCACTGGTATGTTACTTGCCCGAGATTCGATCGTTGGTATCCCTATACCTTGTTCAATCTCGTTATCGACAAGTCTCTTTACTCGTTCCGTAACACTTGATCTCTTGACTAACTCCTTAGTCACACTGAGCTCATTATGATGATGTATTACTGAGTGGGCCCACAGATACCTCTTTGTCACATGGAGTGACAAATCCCAGTCTCGATTCGTGCCAACCCAATAGACACTTTCGGAGATACCTATAGTGCACCTTTATAGTCACCTAGTTACGTTGTGATGTTTGATACACCCAAAGCATTCCTACGGTATCCGGGAGTTGCACAATCTCGTGGTCAAAGGAAACGATACTTGAAATTAGAAAAGCTCTAGCATACGAACTACACGATCTTGTGCCATGCTTAGGATTGGGTCTTGTCCATCACATCATTCTCCTAATGATGTGATCCCATTATCAACGACATCCAATGTCCATGGCCAGGAAACCATGACCATCTATTGATCAAAGAGCTAGTCAACTAGAGGCTTACTAGGGACATGGTGTGGTCTATGTATTCACACATGTCTTAGGGTTTCCGGTTAATACATTTTTAGCATGAAAAATAGACAATTATCATCAACAAGGAAATATAATAATAACCATTTTATCATTGCCTCTAGGGCATATTTCCAACAGCCTCCCACTTGCACTAGAGTCAATAATCTAGTTACATTGTGATGAATCGAACACCCATAGAGTTTTGGTGTTGATCATGTTTCGCTTGAGAGAGAGGTTTAGTCAACGGATCTGCGACATTCAAATCCATATGTACTTTACAAATGTCTATATCTCCATCCTGGACATATCCACGAATGGAGTTGAAGCGGCGCTTGATGTGTCTTGTCTTCTTGTGAAACCTGGGCACCTTGGCAAGGGCAATAGCTCCGGTGTTGTCACAGAATAGAGTCATCGGGCCCGACGCATTGGGAATCACTCCTATGTTGGTGATGAACTCCTTCATCTAGACTCCTTCCTATGTTGCTTCCGAAGCAGCTATGTACTTCGCTTCACATGTAGATGTCGCCACGACGCTTTGCTTGCTGCTGCACCAGCTGACTGCCCCTCTGTTCAAAATATACACGTATCCGGTTTGCGACTTGGAGTCATCTGGATCTGTGTCGAAGCTAGCATCAACGTAACCCTTTACGATGAGCTCTTCGACACCTCCATATACGAGAAACATGTCCTTGGTCCTTTTCAGGTACTTCAGGATATTCTTGACCGCTGTTCAGAGTTCCGCTCCGAGATCACTTTGGTACCTCCCTACCAAACTTATGGCAAGGTTCACATCAGGTCTGGTACACAACATGGCATACATAATAGAGCCTATGGTTGAAGCATAGGGGATGACACTCATCTTTTCTCTATCCTCTGTCGTGGTCGGGCATTGAGTCGTACTCAATCTCACACCCTATAACACATGCAAGAACCCCTTCTTGGACTGATCCATATTGAACTTCTTCAATATCTTGTCAAGGTATGTGCTTTGTGAAAGACCTATGAGGCGTCTCGATCTATCTCTATAGATCTTGATGCCTAATATGTAAGCAGCTTCTTCAAGGTCCTTCGTTGAAAAACACTTATTCAAGTAGGCCTTTATGCTTTCCAAAAGTTCTATATAATTTCCCATCAACAATATGTCATCCACATATAATATGAGAAATGCTACAGAGCTCCCACTCACTTTCTTGTAAATGCAGGGTTCTCCATAAACCTGTATAAACCCCAACGCTTTAATCACCTCATTAAAGCGAATGTTCCAACTCCGAGATGCTTGCACCATCCCATAGATGGAGCTATGAAGCTTGCATACTTTGTTAGCATCTTTAGGATCGACAAAACCTCCCGGGTGCATCATATACAGTTCTTCCTTAAGGAAACCATTAAGGAATGCCATTTTGACGTCCATTTGCCAGATCTCATAATCATAAAATGCGGCAATTGCTAACATGATTCGGACGGACTTAAGCATCGCTACGGGTGAGAAAGTCTCATCGTAGTCAACTCCTTGAACTTGTCGATAACCCTTAGCGACAAGCCGAGCCTTATAGATGGTCACATTACCATCCACGTCAGTCGTCTCCTTAAAGATCCATTTATTTTCTATGGCTCGCCGATCATCGGGCAAGTCCACCAAAGTCCATACTTTGTTCTCATACATGGATCCTATTGTAGATTTCATGGCTTCAAGCCATTTGTTGGAATCCAGGCCCACCATCTCTTCTTCATAGTTTGAAGGTTCACCGTTGTCCAACAACAGGATCTCCAGGATAGGGTTGTCGTACCACTCTGGTGCGGAACGTGTCCTTCTGGACCTTCAAGGTTCAATAGCAACTTGATCTGAAGCTTCATGATCATCATCATTACCTTCCTCTCCAGCCGGTGCAGGCTCCACAGAAACAACTTCCTGTGCTGCGCTACTCTCTGGCTCGAGTGGAGGTACAATTACCTCATCAAGTTCTATTTTCCTCCCACTTACTTCTTTCGAGAGAAACTCTTTCTCTAGAAAGGATCCATTCTTGGCAACAAAGACTTTGCCTTCGGATCTAAGGTAGAAGGTATACCCAACAGTTTCTTTGGGGTATCCTATGAAGACACACTTTTCTTCTTTGGGTTCGAGCTTCTCAGGTTGAAGTTTCTTCACATAAGCATCGCATCCCCAAACTTTTAGAAATGACAACTTAGGTTTCTTTCCAAACTATAATTCATACGGTGTCGTCTCAGCAGACTTAGACGGTGCCCTATTTAAAGTGAATGTGGCAGTCTCTAATGCATATCCCCAAAATAATAGCGGCAAGTCGGTAAGAGACATCATAGATCGCACCATATCCAATAGAGTGCAATTACGACGTTCAGACACACCATTTCACTGAGGTGTGCCAGGCAGTGTGAGTTGTGAAACAATTCCACATTTCCTTAGGTGCGTGCCAAACTCGTGACTCAAATATTCTCCGCCACGATCAGATCGTAGGCACTTTATTTTCCTGTCACGTTGATTATCTACCTCACTCTGAAATTCCTTGAACTTTTCAAAGGTTTCAGACTTGTGTTTCATTAAGTAGACATACCCATATCTTCTTAAGTCATCAGTGAGGGTGAGAACATAACGGTAGACACCACGAGCCTCAACGCTCATTGGACCGCATACATCGGTATGTATTATCTCCAACAAGTCAGTTGCTCACTCCACTGGTCCAGAGAACGGAGTCTTGATCATCTTGCCCATGAGGCATGCTTCGCACGTGTCAAATGAATCAAAATCAAGAGACTCCAAAAGTCCATTAGCATGGAGTTTCTTCATGCGTTTGACACCAATATAACCAAGGCGGTAGTGCCAATGTAAGTGGGACTATCATTATCAACCTTACATCTTTTGGTACTCACACTATGAACATGTGTAACATCACGTTCGAGATTCATCAAAAACAAACCATTGACCAGCGAGGCATGACCATAAAACATTTCTCTCATATAAATATAACAACCATTATTCTCAGATTTAAAGGAGTAGCCATCTCGCATCAAGCGAGATCCAGATACAATGTTCATGCTCAAAGCTGTTACTAAATAACAATTATTAAGGTTTAAAACTAATCCCGAAGGTAGATGTAGATGTAGCATGCCGACGGCGATCACATCGACCTTGGAACCAATCCCGACACGCATCATCACCTCGTCCTTCGCCAGTCTTCGCTTATTCCGCAGCTCCCGCTTGGAGTTACAAGTGTGAGCAACTGCACCAGTATCGAATACCCAGGAGCTACTACGAGCGCTGGTAAGGTACACATCAATAACAAGTATATCACATATACCTTTAATGTTCTCGGCCTTCTTATCCGCTAAGTACTTGGGGCAGTTTCGCTTCCAGTGATCGGTGCCCTTGCAATGAGCACTCAGTCTCAGGCTTGGGTCCATTCTTGTTCTTCTTCCCGACAACTTGCTTACCGGGCGCGGCAACTACTTTGCCGTCCTTCTTGAAGTTCTTCTTACCCTTACCTTTCTTGAAACTAGTGGTCTTATTGACCATCAACACTTGATGCTCCTTTTTGATCTTGACCTCCGCTGATTTCAGCATCGAGTACAACTCAGGAATGGTCTTCTCCATACCCTGCATGTTGTAGTTCATCACAAAGCTCTTGTAGCCAGGTGGGAGCGACCGGAGGATTTTGTCAATGACCGAGTCATCCGGAAGATTAACTCCCAGCTAAGACAAGCGGTTGTGCAACCCAGACATTTTGAGTATGTGCTTGCTGACAGAACTATTTTCCTCCATCTTACAACTGAAGAACTTGTCGGAGACTTCATATCTCTCGACCCAGGCATGAGCTTGGAAAACCATTCTCAGCTCTTGGAACATCTCATATGCTCTGTGTTGCTCAAAACTCTTTTGGAGCCCCAGTTCTAAGCTGTAAAGCATGCCGTATTGAACCAGGGAGTAATAATCACAACGCGACTGCCAGGCATTCTTAACGTCTTGAGTTGCTGGGAAAATGGGTGCGTCAGCTAGCGGTGCATCAAGGACATATAATCTATTGGAAGCTATGAGGATGATCCTCAAGCTACGGACCTAGTCTGTATAGTTGCTTCTATCGTCTTTCAGCTTGGTTTTCTCTAGGAACATGTTGAAGTTGAGGGCAACATTAGCGTAGGCCATTGGATCTACAAGATAGATTGTAAAGACAATTTTAGACTAAGTTCATGATAATTAAGTTCATCTAATCAAATTATTTAATGAACTCCCACTTAGATAGACATCTCTCTAGTTATCCAAGTGACACATGATCCACATCAACTAGCCCGTGTCCGATCATCACGTGAGACAGACTAGTCATCAATGGTGAACATCTCCATGTTGATCGTATCTTCTTTATGACTCATGTTTGACCTTTCGGTCTCCTGTGTTCCGAGGCCATGTATGTACATGCTAGGCTCGTCAAGTCAACCTAAGTGTATTGCGTGTGTAAATCTGGCTTACACCCGTTGTATGCGAACATTAGAACCTATCACACCCGATCATCACGTGGTGCTTCGGAACAACGAACCTTAGCAACGGTGCACAGTTAGGGGGAACACATTTCTTGAAATTTTAGTGAGATATCATCTTATTTAACCTACCGTCGTTCTAAGTAAATAAGATGTAAAACATGATAAACATCACATGCAATCATATAGTGACATGATATGGCCAATATCATCTTGCTCCTTTGATCTCCATCTTCGGGGCACCATGATCATCATTGTCACCGGCATGACACCATGATCTCCATCATCATGATCTCCATCATTGTGTCTCCGCGAAAGTCGTCTCGCCAACTATTACTTGTACTACTATAGCTAACGGTTTAGCAATAAAGTAAAGTAATCACATGGTGTTGCATCTCATACAATAAATTAAGACAACTCCTATGGCTCCTGCCGGTTGTCATACTCATCGACATGCAAGTCGTGAATCCTATTACAAGAACATGATCAATCTTATACATCACATATATCACATCACATCCTTTGGCCATATCACATCACACGGCATCTGCTGCAAAAACAAGTTAGACATCCTCTAATTGTTGTTGCAAGTTTTTACATGGCTGCTATAGGTTTCTAGCAAGAACGCTTCTTACCTACGTAAGAGCCATAACGGTGATATGCCAATTGCTATTTACCCTTCATAAGGACCCTCTTCATCGAATCCGATCCGACTAAAGTGGGAGAGACAGACACCCGCTAGCCACCTTATGCAACATGTGCATGTCAGGCGGTGGAACCAGTCTCATGTAAGCATACGTGTAAAGTAGGTCCGGGCCGCTTCATCCCACAATGCCACCGAATCAAGATAAGACTAGTAATGGCAAGCAAATTGACCAAATCATCGCCCACAACTACTTGTGTTCTACTCGTGCATAGAATCTACGCATAGACCTAGCTCCGATACCATTGTTGGGCATCGTAGTAGTAAATCAAAAATTTCCTACGCATCACCAAGATCAATCTATGGAGAAACCAGCAACAAGGGGGTGCATCTTCATACCTTTGAAGATTGCAAAGCGGAAGCGTTACAAGAACGCGGTTGGTGGAGTCATACTCACAGCGATTCAGATCGCGGTCGATTCCGATCTAAGCGCCGAACAACGGTGCCTCCGCGTTCAACACACATGCAGCCCAGTGACGTCTCCCGCGCCTTGATCCGGCAAGAAGGAGGGAGAGGTTGGGGAAGACAACTCCAACAGAAGCACAACGGCGTTGTGGTGGTGGAGCAGCGTGGTACTCCGACAGGGCTTCGCCAAGCACTATGAAGGACGAGGAGGTGGAGAGGTAGGGCTGCACCGAGAGAGAGAGAGAGAGAGAGAGAGAGACTTGCGTGTCCACAGCCCCAAAACCCTCCACTATATATAGGAGGAGAGGGAGGATGGTGTGCACCCCTAGGGTTCCCTCCCTAGGGGTGGCGGCAACCCTAGATGGCCAGGAGGGCCGGCGACCAAGGTGGGGAGGAGGGGCGATGCCCTAGGGTGGGCCTAGGGCCCCTCCATGCCTAGGGTTTGCCCCCCTCCACCCTTTGCTGCACCTTGGGCTGAGGTGGGAGGTGCACCAGGCCACCTAGGGGCTGGTTCCCTCCCACTCTTGGCCCATGTAGCCTTCCGAGGCCGGTGGCCCCTCTAGATGGACCCCCGGAACCCTTCCGGTGGTCCCAGTACATTACCAGTGATGCCCGAAACACTTTCGGCGACCAAATCCTCACTTCATATATATGAATCTTTACATTCGAACCATTCTAGAACTCCTCATGATGTCCGGGATCTCATCCGGAACTCCGAAAAACCTTCGGTAACCACATACACTATTCTCATATAACCCTAGCGTCATCGAACCTTAAGTGTGGACCCTACAGGTTCAGGAGGCATGTAGACATGACCGAGACACCTCTCCGGTCAATAACCAACAGCGGGATCTGGATACCCATGTTGGCTCCCACATGCTCCATGATGATCTCATCGGATGAACCACGATGTCGGGGATTCAATTAATTCCGTATACAATTCCCTTTGTCCACCGGTATGTTACTTGCCCGAGATTCGATCGTCGGTATCCCTATACCTTGTTCAATCTCGTTACCGGCAAGTCTCTTTACTCGTTTCGTAACACATGATCCCATGACTAACTAAGTCACATTAAGCTCATTATGATGATGTATTACCGAGTGGGCCCAGAGATACCTCTCCGTCACACGGAGTGACAAATCCGAGTCTCGATTTGTGCCAACCCAACAAACACTTTCGGAGATACCTGTAGTGCACCTTTATAGTCACCCAGTTACGTTGTGACGTTTGATACATCCAAAGCATTCCTATGGTATCCGGGAGTTGCACAATCTCATGGTCTAAGGAAACGATACTTGACATTAGAAAAGCTCTAGCATATGAACTACACGATCTTGTGCCATGCTTACGATTGGGTCTTGTCCATCACATCATTCTCCTAATGATGTGATCCCGTTATCAACGACATCCAATATCCATGGCCAGGAAACCATGACCATCTATTGATCAATGAGCTAGTCAACTAGAGGCTTACTAGGGACATGGTGTGGTCTATGTATTCACAAATGTATTACGGTTTCCGGTTAATACAATTTTAGCATGAAAAATAGACAATTATTATGAACAAGGAAATATAATAATAACCATTTTATCATTGCCTCTAGGGCATATTTCCAACAGTCGCAGCATAGGCCGGAGGTGGATGTCTCGACGCTCATGGTGTCGGGGGCGGTCTAGGGGGCTGACGGGCACCCCGAACCGGCGATGTCGGCTGCAAAGCCTGAGCGCCACGCTCGAAGGCACGGGCATATACATGGCCGTCTGGAGGTCCTAAGGTCCCTGCAGCTCCATGTCCACGCGGATATGATCCGGCATACCGCCCACGAAGAGCTTGGCCCGCTGGTGAGCCGTGACGCCGGGCACGTGGCACGCTAGGGCCTAGAAGCGGTTGGCGTAGCCCTGCACCATGGAGGTGAAGGGTAGGTGGCCAAGCTCGGCCAGCCGGCTCCCTCATATCGGGCTCTACCAGGCCTCGTTCGTAGATTGTAGGGGTGGGAGGATGGATGGCGAGGCCTTGCGCGCGGCCGACGGCGTGATGGCTCCGTGATCGCGTGAGGGAGAGACGGCAACGACGGTGAGAGAGAGACTAGGGTTTAGGGTTCAGGCTCCTAAGGGGAGTCGGGCAATAGTTATGACTTATTGCTTAATTCCAAAAGGTGGCCTTACAACTGTTTATATAATCCTGTCTGCTAATAAAAATAAGATAAGCTGGGCTAAGCCCCTAACTAGACGCGCTCATTGGGCCTTCTCCGGCTATAAGTGACGCCGACCATAACAGCTATACTCTTAGACATGCATGTGTAGGGTGTGCTTGACTTGCTATCATTGCTAAAATCTGCCAACACTTAAAATTGGGAAAAGGTAAAAATTTTATTTGGTCAAGTAGTCTAATCACCCCCTTTAGACGTACTTTCAATCCTACACCGGCACCTGCAACCGCTTTTACCGGGTCGTCCCATTTACTCCTTCGTTAGTTTCCCCGTTCCCCTCCTCGTTCGGCCACCAGAGAGGGCAACTGACGCGTCGTCTCTTTTCTTCTTCTTCCTCCCCCCCCGTTCCCATCCCCTCTTCCCCCCTCTTTGTCGCCGCTGCTCACCTAGGGTTCGGTTCCAGTGATTTGTTCCACGCTTCCCTGGCTCGCGGATCACCGGTTCGTGCATCCCCGGTCTCGTGCATCCGAGGCTCGTGCACGCCGGCGTTATGGCTTCGACTGGTTCGTTCCCCTTCGAACCCTAGTTTGTTTCCTAGAATTTTTCGTGCTGCTCGTTGTTATGTTCCTCTTTGTTGTGTCTGGATCTAGCATCTCCTGTTGTTGGGTTTGTGTCTAGTATTCTTAGGGTTTGTGGTAAAAAAAGTCGTCCCCTTTTTTAGTTCTTATGCTGCAAATCAATCTGGTGCCAACTAGTTCATTCGTTGATAGATTTGTTGTAGCTGCCTTGTGGCTGTGATTTGGGTGGAAAATTAAGAGTGCAATGGCCAACCCTAGCCGTAGTTCAGTTTGTAGTAGTTGGCTCTGATTAATTTTTGTTATTATTGTTTGTAGAGTTGGCTCTGATTAAGTATTGTTAGATCCCTAATGTTTATGTTGAGTTTGGTGTAAAACAGATGAAATAGTTCACGTTATGTTGAGTTGGCTGTTGTATTTCCAGCAAATTCCCCTTATTTTTTAGGGTTTGTGTTCATCTTGTGTAGTAGGTGGTGTTTATCTTGTGTAGTTTATATTGGTTAGGGTTTGTGTTCAACTTGTTCTTAGTTGTGTAGTAGTTGGTGTTCATCTGAGTTATTCATGGGTTGGTGTCCATCTTGTGTAGTAATTTTTGTGGTAGGGTTTGTGTTCATTTGTTCATCTTGTGTAGTAATTTTTTGGTAGGGTTTGTGTTCATTTGTTCATCTTGTGTAGTAGTTGGTGATTCATATGGTATTGTTTATAGTTGGTGTTCATCTATGTGTAGTAGTTGTTGGTTGCTAATTAGTTTTTATTGTTTTCAAGCACAATCTAAATTTAGAGCAATTTGTGCTTAGTGTTCTAATGCTTAGAGTAGTTTCAGTATTTTGAAATATTGTAGTAGTTGTTGTTCATCTTTTGTGTAGTAGTTGTTGGTAGCTAGTTGAAAGTTAGAGCAATTTATGCTTATTGGTTAGAAGATGGTTATTTATCTTTTTCAACTACAACCTGACTTTTGCAGCACAAGAAGGTAGTGATGTTGGGCAAGTATAAGACTCAGCAGGGGAGGAGCAATTTGAATATCACACTAGAGGTCTCCGGAATGACCAAGATGGTATGTTTTTATTTGTTTTTCACGTTTTTTTGTTACAGTATGATAGTTGAGTAAATTGATGTAAATAGCAAAATTTGTCTCAACTTTGTTCTTACTGGGGGTGGTGAATTCAATTAAAAATGCCAATCATGTAGGAAATACCACTTGTGTTTCTTATGTTTTAGATGTAGAATAATCCGAGGCATTTCTGTATATGATTTGGAAATCTTGTTTCTTTAAATATCTGTAGAGTAAAACCTTTTTCAGATATTTTTCTTTATCTTCTTGTTTAGCTAATCTTGTGACCTTTTTTAATATAACTTTTTTGATTGACTTTTCTTTCTGGTTGTATAGTGTAACTTTTCTTATTCTTTTTCCAGCCTCTTAATTGTTGTTCTTGGTCTTTTTTTACACAACAAGAGTCTTTCCTAGGAAGTTATGCAATCCTACCTATATTTCTCGACTGTCAACCATGCGTTCCAACAAAGCTATGAAGCAGTTTACTGGTGTTCAGTTAGGTCATATCAGAAAGTATAAAATGGAAGCGCTTCTTCATATGCCATACCACCTTATCATCCCAATGAATTACTTGAGTGGTTAGATCAGCACATTTTTGGTAATGTAGAGCCTTATTTCAAGCACAAGGACAAAGTTATCAAGATCACAAAAGATATGGTAGACAAAATCTTCGATTTCCCTAGTGGCAGTGTGCCTTTTGTTTTTAGCAGTGATGATCCCCAAGTGAAATCAGAGGTTGCAGAGTTAAGAAGCAAGCATGTTGGTCATCGAAACAAGATGCCAATATACAAGATTGAAGAGGTTATGCTTAGTGACGAAACTGAAGATGGTTTTATCAGAAGCTTCGCTTTTTATTTCATATCAACTATTTTGTGCCCTACATCATACTGCTTTGGTAACACCAAGTTCCTATATTCTCTAAGAGATGTTTCCGTGATTCCTTCACTCGACTTTGGGCAACTAGCACTTAATTTTATGCATGAGGAGTCAGAGGGTCACTTTGAAATGATAATGAGTAGACCAACTATTGAGGAAATGAACAAGCCTTCTCATATTGGGGAATGTCTTCCTATTTGGGGTGTAAGTTCTTTCTATTTTCCAATTAATAATTTTTTTTCATGGCTTTCAGCCTTTCTTTCTGTACAATTTTTTATTGTCTGACTTTTTATTTTTGGTTAACAGATCATTTATCTGGATTTTGTTGATTTTGATGTTATTGAGAATCACCAATCGACTGTGGATTATTCTCTTCCTCGGATATCTCTCATTAAGAATGATGATTTCTAGTATCTTGCGTTGGTCGGTAGGAATTATGAGTCTAGGAAAGCTTTTGGAGTTCTACCAGTAAGCATCCATTACTCTATTACATTTGTTTCCTTTATATTTTTAGTTCCGGATTTTTTTTCATTGTTCATTCATATTTCATTTGTAGATACGAGACATATCTCAAAGACCCTATGCCACTGTTGGGCCTGTCAACAATGCTCCCGTTAATCCTACCGAGTTTGTTTCAATTCCTCATGTGGAGGTATTTCTTTTTTGATTCATATAGTTTTTATTGAACAAATTCTTTTTAACTAGTTTCTTATTGTTATTTTTTTACGTATTATAGATAAACATTTATTCATACTGTCAATTGTAGGTCATTTATGTCACCAATGTTTCTGAAGACATCTTTGAGAACAAGACAATTGATTCAAAGAGTACATCAATCAATTCAGAAGGTCTGAAATGCACTGCAAAAATTGATTTAGATGACAAAGTGAAGCCAGATCCGCGTTTGAAGCAAGATGTAAATTTTCCTATTGTGCTAATTTTTAGTATATGTGTATTATTTTTTATTTAAAGAAAAGCGTTATTTACAAAGTACTATTAAATGCAGATTCGTGCCGAACAATTTAAATATCTCTGAGCAATTTTCTTTTAAACACTACTTACCTATTTTTCATTTTTAAAGAGAACTGTTCTGAACAACAATTCTTTCCATTGTTTCGCAGGTTCATTTGCCTTGCTTCGTTGATAAGCAATGGATGGTAATAACAACAAACTTAAAAAGCAGAATGTTTTTTGATATTATGAATCCCGGTGCATCTGGAAAAGACAAATTCACAAGTATCATAAGCACTGTTTGCTATAATTTCAAGTCGTTGTTTGCGCTCACATATCTGAACTGTACTGCTTTCTCCATCAAAGACTTTGATTACATGTTTCTTGCAGTACATAGAACTCATTTCAGGTTATGCACCTTCTCTTTCTTCAACAATTTATTCTGACTAACTCAATAAATATTGTAATTGTGACAACACATATGCTAGTCAGTCCACATTCATTCCTGTTTTTGAATTGGAAATGAAGTTTCTTCAAATATCTGTAGTGTAAAACAATTGTCAGATTTTATTCTTTATCTTTGGGCTGAGCTAATCAGGTAGCCTCTTTGGTATTATAACCTTTTTGATTGTTCTATAGGGAAACTTTTCTCATACTCCAACAATGTGTTCCACTTTTAAGAATTTTTTTGTTATGCTCCCCAAAACTAGCTATTCAAGAATTTGGAACTGGATTGGAAGTAACATGCTAGTCAACCTTTCTTTTACAACCAGGTATGACACATGTGTTTTCATACTGCAAATCCTAAAAACGTATCGCGGAATGGGAGTGCTAGGGTTCTCAACTGTAAGTCTCTCATATACCTTTAAGTAAACATAGGTTACTATTCTAATCTTATTTTTATAGAACAAAAAAATATATGCTCCAACTTTTTTTTTGCTATAGGTTGACTTGCAAGCTCTGCGTGAAATATTCTTGTATGAGATTGCAACATACAACAATACTGAGGTTCAGTTACCAGTAGCCAGGACTTTTCTTCAAAATCATGTGAGTTCGGAAAGTGTCTTTTTATTTACAATGCCCTTTCCAAATTTTGTTAACAAGGCAAGTCAAGTATCTCACATAAGTAGTCGTTATTCTATTCAACAGAGTTTTGGGTCATTCAAGTAAAAGGTACTTGCAAGGAAACTAGATCTACTGCTAGAAGGTAAATAAGTACTAAAAATCTGTGAATCAGTACAATTTTTTTATTTTACAATAATTTCTATGAATAAAAATATCAAGACAAAATTGTTGTATTCTATTTCTATTTTAGTAACAAGTAGATGACTTTCACTGTTTTTAATTGTCAGGGCCTCTCCAGGGAATAGAATGCTTTACTTCTTCATGGAACATATTGGTTCTTCACACAGAGCTTCACCAACTAAACTTTTGTTATTCGTTATGTTTAATTCTTAGAATAAAAGTTTTTACTCTTATTCATTCAGAAGTTTTTTACTTAGAATAAAAGTTTTGAATCACCAACTTAACCAGACATTTTGATCACCATGTTTTTTTCATTAAGAAGATTTTCCATTACAAAGTCCCTTTCTTTTTATATGTAGTTCAAAAAACTTAACAATAAATATTAGTTCTATTCGAAAAAAACAGTCTAGAAACAGTCGAAGAAAAATTTGTGTTCAAGAAACAGTCGAACGAAGAAACAGTCGAGAAACAGTCCAACGAAGAAATAGTCGAACGAAAAAAACAGTCGAACAAACAGTCGAAAAAATGAGTTCAAGTAAATGGGCCTGCTAGAAAGCAACCCAAATTGTTTTCTGCAGACGCCGGTTCCCCTAACTGCGCCGACTAGGAGTTCCCGTGGATCGGACTCTGGTTCTCCCCCTTATTCGTTTTTGTCTCTTCTTATTTTCTACGTGCGTAAATGGACCGGCCCAATACAAAGCGGGAAGAGGAAACCTGAAATGAGAGCATACCCAGATCCCCTCGTATGCGATAAATAGCCGCTGCGGTGCGTCGTGCGGACACAGGGACGGCAACATCGCGATACCCTTTGCTCGATACCACTTCCCTCAGGCAGCCACCACTCAAACCCTAAGTAGCATGGCCGCCGCCGACCCCAACTGGATGATGCTCGACCGCTTCGTCTTCCGCAGGGATCCCGCCGACTCCTCCATCGAAGATTGCATCTATTCCTTCTCGGCCAGCCACATCGCCGGGTCCGTCCCCTTCACCGTCGCTTTCCGCTTCCTCAGCCCCCCTCAGATCTCCCGCCTCTACCTGAAGTGGCCGCCTCTGCTAGATCCAATGAATGGCTCTTCCTGCGATCTCGTGGCGGCGCACGACAACCTCCTCCTGATCAGCCTCACCTCCAGCCCCCGGATTGTGAACACTTACGAGTCCTCAGTTTGCCCGCAGGAACACTTCATCTGTAGAGCGTCCACCTCGCCATCTCAGCCATCGCTGACGCTCCACAAGATCCCAATGTGTACAGAACCGTTGGTCGTGCGTGGGAACAAGGACAAGGTGATAACTACACAACGCTCATTTCATCCTCACACTGTCGGTATCTTGTGCCGTGGTGATGAAGAGTTCGCCGTGGCGCAGCTGAGCTTAAGTAGTCCCGATCGATTAGCCGATATGCAAGCTGAACTGTGTGTGCTTCGCTCCAGTGTACATAACGGTGATCACAAGTGGGAGGTTGAGCAGCAGCTACCGATCCAGTGCAAGTTCCCTGAATCATCTAACTTGATCTATTGGAAAACTGACATAGTCATCCCTTTCAAGACCGCTCTGTACTGGGTCGACTTCTGCAGCGGAGGTATGCTATTCTGTGATGTATTCCAGAAAAGGCCTGCTCTCTTACCTTGAATTGCCTGTTTGTAACCGAAATCCTGGTTATGAAGTACGCCCATTTCATGATATGCACCGTTCTGTGTGCATCACCAAAGGCGGCCAGGAGCTCAACTTCATTGATGTCGTCCGTGAGGATGGTAAGCATGTTGGCCCAATGAGCCTTGGTACTGGTTTCACTATCAAGTGCTATGCTTTGATGACAAGGAGCTGTGGCACCATGACTTGGAAAGATGTCTTCTCGGTCAAATCTTCTGAACTGGACTCTCTCAAGATCTCTCCATCTCAAGCTCTGACATTCCCTCTTGTGAGTATGGACGATCCAAACATGGTCCACTTTCTGCTTTCTAAGAAAGTGGGGGATGGAATCAACAATGTTTCTGTGGTTACTTTTGATATGACAGCCAAGAAAATGGTGTCGAGTCATCCTTATATTAAGGGTAACGAAGACCTCCTGGGCAAAGACGCAGATATGGTCAGGCGAAAGTCCCATCTTCTCCAACCATTTATTTCCACCAGGCTTCCAGAGTTCTTCAATCGCGCCAGGTATGTTGTTCTCACAACTTAAATGACTTATGTGGTGCACAGTGTGTAGCCCTGTGGTGGTTCTTGATGTTAACCTAGCTTAAGTTGACCCCTGTGGTGGTTCCTGATGTTAACACGGCGTGGCATAACTTGACCTTTTAAGTTGAAGTGAATTTTTCTATAACACTTAGCGGCTAACAACACTAGGTTGGCTAATAAATATATATTTCTTGGCTGTTACTTTTACAGTTGCTTCCACCTTGCATACCATGTTCCTCATTTGGATAGATTGAACTAGATTCCCTGTTCTGATGGTAGGGAGAAAGTGATCATGGAACTCTTGGACAACTGAATCCATTGAGTACATGTTTGCTTTCGTGTTTTAGTAGCAAAATCAACTGTCATATTAATCTGGAAGTTTAGAATGGTGGTTTTTTTAGGTCTCCACCGAACTTCAGCATTCATATGAGTCATTTTTTAGAAGTAAACAAATGATGATGCAACATCAAGTTTATGCTAACCTTGAATATTATTTTAAAAAATGAATGTAAAATTATCCATGTATGATATTAATTTGTAGAATTGAATCCTACTCCCTCCGCTCACAAATATAAGATGTTATAACCTTTTCTGAATTGGGTGTATATGGACACTTTTTAATGTGTTTGTTCACTCATTTTGGTCCGAATGCAGTTCATATTGAAATATCCAGAACATATTGTATTTGTGAACGGAGGGAGTATTAAATATAGCTTGAGTTTAGTGGCAGGCTAGAGCTAGGATTTACCGAAGCACTTGCTATTCTTGTCTTGCTAATGGATTCAACCGAATTTTAAGAAACCAAGTCTCGGATGAAACAACTCAAAAGCACTGGAGCACAGCATAATTCTTAGCCAAACGAGGTCACAAGCATATTCACTTGCATCATTATCTTCCGTTCATTTATATAGAATGCTGAATTATGGATTGTTAGGGTGGCTTTGGGGAAACTGCAATTATTTTGTATTTGTATTCCTTTGCTGCAACAAATTAGTTATATGTCATTTTTGTACCACATGCCTTCTGTATCTTCGGAAAAAACACAAAACCCAACAGGAATGGAAACAGACCAAATTTATGGCTTCATTTTTACCCTCTTAATTGTAGACTTGGTCCTTGTATCAGTTGTTCGCTGGAAATGATTGATACTCCCTCTGTCCCTGATTTAGTACAACTTTGTAGTGTACAAAGTTATACTAAATCAAATAAACTTATTTTGGGACAGAGGGAGTACACTATGCAATTCGCTTTATTTCAGTAATTATATTTCAGCTCTTTTTGTTTTTTGTTTTAATAGCTTCAAGCAAAAGGTGCAAACAAGACGCCAGGACTAAATGAGGCAGCCTATCTCAATATCTAGACATCCTGCACGTAATATTACGATCATGAAAAAAAACACTAGCTATGTGATGTACTAGTTTATTAATAGTATGATATCTCCAATGGACTTGTAATAGCATGTGATGTTGTATCTTTTTATGACTGCCAAAACTTACTGTGGGTGCAAAATGTGAAGCCTTCTGTAATGGTTTATCATGGTAGATCTTGTACCTGATGATTGTGATGTTACCGGTAATTTTAACAGTGACTTTCTGATTTCCTTCAAGCTTCCTGTGAAACTGTATGCGCTACGACAGTGGGGATGCTGAATTTCATGTTGTGATATTTTGGCTTTCTTGACCGTCTGGTTTTCCCAAAAATCCTTCACAAACTGGTTTTCTTAAGTCTCGTGTATAATTATTGATATCCAAACAACCGCTAAGAGTGATAGGATCAGTAGTTCCCATCAGATTGACTGACGAGGCTAACGGAAACAAACCAAACTCCTATTGTCACTCCATTGCAACCACAACAATATCAATAACTTGGAACAGCTCAAAAACCTCCAGCCGGGACAAGAAGGAAATAGATCGTTTGTATAGCAAGGAAGAACAATTTGGCATTTCATACCAGAAGTAGCTAGAAGAAAGGCACTACCAACAAATTAGCAAGGCAGGCCGCAACTAATAAAATCAAACACACTACTGATGAAAAGACAAGAGATACATAATCTCTGAAGCTATAAAAACTAAAACGGACTCCCAAAAAGATCAGATCCAAGTCATTAGGAAGCAAATTAAGCACATTATCTACTACCAGCATAAAAACAAATGCATATTGCCATCAACAGAGAATGGCACACACAAAGCAATGACGATTGTTGTTACTGCCTGTGTTCCATGCACGATATAATCAACTTAAGAAATCTAAACTACAAAACGCATTATCAACAAACAGAAGATGTAGGAAATTTGAAACTGCAATACCATGCATTCCGTATAAAATGCTTTATCCGTTCAGAAATAACTGACGTGGTTTTAGTTCAAATTTCGTCAGCCAAATTTTAACTAAAACCACGTCACTTATTTCCAAGAAGGTGAGTGACTTACCAGCACAACTAAACAGAGAGCTGACATGTTGTGATAAACAAAACAAAAACTGAAACGGAAGCAAAAAAATTATCTCATATATTAATTAAGAAGATGATAGGATTTTCGTTAGAAGCCCCAAACTATATAGGACTCACTCTCCTGGTACAATGGTGCCCAATTTTTTGGCTCCTGTTACAACCCAAAGTTTGATCTCCCATCTAATGTTGTTGACCAAGATTGTTGTTGGTGAAAAATTGCGTTGAAAGACGCGGGTGTTAGAGCATATTTCTCCATATGTGGTTTTGTTAATTATTGACAATCCCTATGGACTAATGGTTGCCTTGAGTTATATTTGAAGGATTTGTCCAGAGGCACTTTTTGAAGTGCATGTGTTGGTTTCAAGGAGTTTATATTGTGACCAAGGTGGTATTCAAGGGTTTATCCAAAGATTGGTTATGTGAGAGTTGAGCTCATTGCAAGTATGTATTGAACAAAAAGATTGTGTGAGCATTCATGTTTACCTTCAATACATCACTTTATGAAGAGAGAAGATAAGATACAAGGTTGATCAAGACTAAGTCAAAAAGTGAAGGCCTTGTTTGGTAGAGGGGTTTTTCCAGCCCTAGAGGGGGTGGGGATTTCAGGGGACTTGGTGAATCCCCCTCTCCCACCCAATCCCCTCAAATCCACTTGAAACCCTCAAACCCTCCAGCCACATTCCCCTTCGTGTAAAGTTTTTGTTTGATAGACAGGGTTTGCATATTGAGATAAGATGTGAAAAACAATTAAAAATGTAATCTTTACTAGTATATCACAAGCTATAGAATGTAAAGGTCTCCAAACAAAAATGTGACATGCTACAAGGGAATAATTTTGTAGCAACAACATAATTTTGCATGAATTGGAATCAGTATCTCATCAAATGCATGGAGTATATCACAACGACATAATTTCTTGTAACATTATGACTTGGAATCAACATGCCACATGTGATCTTTCACAACAACAGGTTCATACAACCACAAAATATTTTCCAATAAAGATAGCGGGGCTGAGAATGATATTGTAATAGACATGAATTTGCTCTTTTGATGTCATGATCATCCAGCTTTTGAGTGGCCAAAAAGTTTTATCTATCCAACTTGTTTAGTGTCGCTTCTTAGTCTGAACCTGATGAAACAAAAAGGGATTAATAAGCTCATTAGTCTGACAAAAATTAGGGATGGCTCACTAGTGGCCTAAGCAACCGATGAAAACAAATAAGAAACACAGAAAAATATGCTATATACGCATGCTGACACGCGTATGAAATTAGTTGTTACTCCTCTCAGAACATCCCTCTTAGTCTGCAAGTACTATTCTCAGCTAGTAGATCTAAGTCTTCAAGCACTCATTCCAAAGGTTTATAAGTTGTTACAACTAACATCCATATAATTAATTTAGCCAACATTTTCAACTAGAAAATGTATGCACGAGACTGCATTGTTAAGAGTCATATACAAGGAAGAACCTTTCCAGAATGTATGAACTACCAAGTAATCTAGCTACGGATAATATATGGCGAAGAAGATGATAACCCAATCCACGATTACTAGAATGCAGAAGCTACCTATAGGTGGAACTGACTCGTTTGGTTAAACTGGAAGTGAATCAGTCAAAAACATGTGGCAAAACTACAACGTCAGAGTGCACACTGAATGACATCCACAGCAAGTACAACAAGAATACACTAGTCAGTCTGCCAAATTATCAAAAGTTCCATACTTAAACATATCAAATTGTAGTTTACAAGCCAAATTATCAAACAAAGGGATAATACTGCAAGAATACACTCTTTTGCTTCTTTGTAGTAGCATAGCACCCACCGTTTGTCAAAAAACATAAGATGTTGCTGAGCGAAAGCTATTATGTACTCGTACTAATCGACGATGGAGATATTGACAGTGACAAAAAAGGAAAAGAAGGACTCACATCGGGATGAGCACACATCAGATGCGAGCCAAATTAATTGAGACATGAACTAGTAAACTAATTGTGAAATCATGAAGCCATGGATGGGGGAGTATTAGATAAGCAGCCACTTGCATCCGTAATAACAGAACCCATTCATTTCTTGAATCCTGAAATCGTGCACAACAACCGAATGCACAATAAATAGCAATCTTTTTTTTAACAAGACACAGTTCAGAATCCATTCATCCAATTCTACACACTTGTTTCAACATTTGGTACTGTTTCTATAAAAAGGAGCCGGGGAGCTCATCCCTGATGATCTTAAAAAAGAAGTAATCATACACAGCCTAGCTAGAAAGATATATATTGGCAACTGTCTTTTTCTTCTTTTCTGAAGAGCAACTGTAATAGATAATAGATAAAAATCAATGTGCACAATAACAGAGCAAATCATTTTCTGAATCCTGAATCTTCTGCAATTTTCTACCACGTTTTTTCAGCAAATAATGAGTAGTAGATTCATACATACATGCATAAGAATATGTGATTCAACAGTTTACAATATCGCCGGGTAGGGGTGGACGAGAGGCTAGAAGAGACGTTCCATGAGGAGCTGGGGGTAGGATATGGCGGTCTTGGCCAGTTCGCCGGGAGGATGAGGCAGGTGGAGGACACACGGGAGGTGGCAGCCATGGCCAGGACTTATCTCCGAGGAGAGGAGGGGGAGGAGGGGAGGACTGGCAAAGAGTTATCAGGGAGAAGGCCGCGGAGGACGTATACCGAAGGAGGTATGTCAGCATTGAGGAGTCTGGCGGCGGCATCTTGGGGAGGAGTCGGGCAGCGGCTTCTCCTGTTGGGGAGGAGTCGGGCAGCGGCTTCTCCCGCGATCCAATCACGATCCGTCCCGATCAAGCACCGAACGGACGGCACCTCCGCATTCAGCACACGTACAGCTTGAAGACAATCTCCGTCTTCTTGATCCAGCAAGAGGGAGCGAAGAGGTAGAAGAGTTCTCCGGCAGCATGACGGCGCTCCGGCGATGGTGGTGGAACTATTCCGGCAGGGCTTCGCCTAAGCACTGAAGAACTCCGATCTAGAGGAGAAACTATGCACTGGAGGAACGGGTAGCACGTGGCTGAAAATCTTGTGCAAAAACCCTAAAACCCTCTAGTATATATAGGAGGAGAGGAGGAGGAGGCTTGGCTCCCAAGGAGCCAGCCCTTGGGTCGGCCGAACCAAGAGGGAGGAGTCCTCCTCCTCCACTCCTAGTAGGATTAGACTCCTTCCTAATTTAGCCTTTTTGCCTTTTCCCACCTTTTTCCTTTTGGGCTTTTTCTTCCCAGCTGCATGGGCCCTTTGTGGGACTTCCTCCAGCCCACTAAGGGCTGGTATTTATCCTCCCACAGTCCATGTAGCCTCTTGTTGGGGAACGTCGCATGGGAAACAAAAATTTTCCTACGCACACGCAAACCTATCCATGGTGATGAGCATCTACGAGAGGGAGAGTGGATCTACATACCCTTGTAGATCGCTAAGCGGGAAGCGTTAAGAAACGCGGTTGGTGTAGTCGAACATCTTCGCGATCCAAATCGCCGAGCGTCCCGCGATCTCATCACGATCCGTCCCGCGATCCAATCACGATCCGTCCCGTGAACTCATCACGATCCGTCCCGCGATCTCATCACGATCCGTCTCACGATCTTGATCACGATCTGTCCCGTGAACTCATCACGATCCGTTCCGCGATCTCATCACGAACTGTCTCGCGATCTCGATCACGGTCCTTCCGATCTAGCGCCGAACGGACGACACCTCCGCGTTCAGCACACGTGCAGCTTGATGACGATCTCCACCGTCTTGATCCAGCAAGAGGAGGTGGAGAGGAGAGAGAGTTCACCGGCAGCGTGACGGCGCTCCGGTGATGGTGGTGGAGTGATTCCGGCAGGGCTTCGCCTAAGCGCTGCGGAAAACCGATCTAGAGGAGAAACTGTGCACCGGTGAAACGGGTAGCACGTGGCCGGAAATTCTGTCCAAAAACCACCCAATCCACTAGTATATATAGGAGGAGAGGAGAGGAGAGGCAGCCAAGGCCTTTGGGTCGGCCGAAATTGGAGGTGGGAGCAATCCTACTTCACCTCCAATCCTAGTTGGAGTAGGATTGCCTCCTATTGGCTGATTTTCCACTTTTTGCTTTAGGACTTTCTCTCCTGCGCCATGGGCCTTTGTGGCTGTTTTCCCAGCCCACTAAGGGCTGGTTATTATTCTCCCACAGCCCATGGACCTCTTGGGGTCGAAATACCCCTCCCGGAGGTCCTCCGGTACACTACCGGCACTCCCGGTACAATACCGATACTCCCGGTACACTACCGATGAGCCCGAAACTTTTCCGGAAACCAAACTGGGACTTCCTATATATGAATCTTTACCTCCGGACCATTCCGGAGCTCCTCGTGACGTCCGGGATCTCATCCGGGACTCCGAACAACCTTCGGTAACCACCATACATAACTCTACACTACCGAAACGTCACCGAACCTTAAGTGTGCAGACCCTGCGGGTTCGAGAACTATGTAGACATGACCGAGACACCTCTACGGTCAATAACCAATGGCGGGACCTGGACGTCCACATTGGTTCCTACATATTCTACGAAGATCTTTATCGGTCGAACCTCTATGTCAAGGATTCAGTTAATCCCGTATATCGTTCCCTTTGTTCTTCGGTATGTTACTTGCCCGAGATTCGATCGTCGGTATCTCCATACCTAGTTCAACCTCGTTACCGGCAAGTCTCTTTACTCGTTCCGTAATACAAGATCCCGCAACTAACAATTAGTCACATTGCTTGCAAGGCTTATTGTGATGTTGCATTACCGAGTGGGCCCCGAGATACCTCTCCGTTACACGGAGTAACAAATCCCAGTCTCGATCCATGCCAACTCAACAAACACCATCGGAGATACCTGTAGAGCACCTTTATAGTCACCCAGTTACGTTGCAATGTTTGATACACACAAGGCACTCCTCCGATATCCGTGAGTTGCATGATCTCATGGTCATAGGAACATATACTTGACATGCAGAAAACAGTAGCAATAAACTGACACGATCATATGCTATGTTTGTAGTTTGGGTCTTATCCATCACATCATTCTCCTAATGATGTGATCCCGTTATCAAATGACATCTCATGTCCATGGCTAGGAAACCTTAACCATCCTTTGATCAACGAGCTAGTCCATTAGAGGCATACTAGGGACATGGTTTTGTCTATGTATCCACACATGCATTTAAGTCTCCGATCAATACAATTATAGCATGGATAATAAACGATTATCATGAACAAGGAAATATGATAATAACTAATTTATTATTGCCTCTAGGGAATATTTCCAACACCTCTTGGGTCGAAATACCCCTCCCGATGGTCTCCCGGTACACTATCGACACTCGATGGTACACTACCGATGAGCCCGAAACTTTTCTGGCGACCAAAATAGGACTTCCTATATATCAATCTTTACCTCTGGACCATTCCAGAGCTCCTCGTGACGTCCAAGATCTCATCTGGGACTCCGAACAACCTTCGGTCACCATCATACATAACTCTATACTACCAAAACGTCACAAAACCTTAAGTGTGCAGACCCTGCGGGTTCGAGAAGTATGTAGACATGACCGAGACACCTCTACAGTCAATAACCAATAGCGGGACCTAGATGTCCATATTGGTTCCTACATATTCCACGAAGATCTTTATCGGTCGAACCTCTATGTCAAGGATTCAGTTAATCCCGTATGATGTTTCCTTTGTTCTTCGGTATGTTACTTGCCTGAGATTCGATCGTCCGTATCTCCATACCTAGTTCAACCTCGTTACCGACAAGTCTCTTTACTTGTTCCGTAATACAATATCCCATGACTCACACTTAGTCACATTGCTTGCAAGGCTTATTGTGATGTTGTATTACCGAGTGGGCCCTGAGATACCTCTCCGTCACACGGAGTAACAAATCCCAGTCTTGATCCATGCCAACCTAATAGACACCCTCGGAGATACCTGTAGAGCACCTTTACAGTCACCCAGTTATGTTGCGATGTTTGATGCACACAAGGCACTCTTCCGGTGTCCGTGAGTTGCATGATCTCATGGTCATAGAAACATATACTTGACATGCAGAAAACAGTAGCAATAAACTGACACGGTCATATGCTACGTTTGTAGTTTGGGTCTTGTCCATCACATCATTCTCCTAATGATGTGATCCCATTATCAAATGACATCACATGTCAATGGCTAGGAAACCTTGACCATCTTTGATCAACGAGCTAGTTCACTAGAGGCATACTAGGGACAAAGTGTTGTCTATTTACCCACACATGTAATGTGTTTCCAATCAATACAATTATAGCATGGATAATAAACGATTATCATGAACAAGGAAATATAATAATAAACACTTTATTTATTGCTTTTAGGGCATATTTCCAACAATCTCCCACTTGCACTAGAGTCAATAATCTAGTTCACATCACTATGTGATTTACATTGTAATGAATCAAACACCCATGCAGTTCTAGTGTTGATCATGTTTAGCCCTTGGAAGAGGTTTAGTCAACGGGTCTGCAACATTCAGATCCGTGTGCACTTTGCAAATATTTATGTCCTTCTCCTCGATGTAATCACGGATGGAGTTGAAGCGTCGCTTTATGTGTCTGGTCCTCTTGTGAACCCTTGGTTCCTTGGCCAGAGCAATGGCACCAGTGTTGTCACAGAACAGGTTCATTGGATTCAGTGCACTAGGCACTACTCCAAGATGTGTCATGAACTGCTTCATCCAGACACCTTCCTTCGCTGCCTCCGAGGCTGCGATGTACTCCGCTTTGCATGTAGAATCGGCTACCACGCTTTGCTTGGAACTGCACCAGATTACCGCCCCGTTAAGAATAAATACGTATCCGGTTTGCGACTTAGAGTCATCCGGATCAGTGTCAAAGCTTGTATCGACGTAACCCTTTAGAACGAGCTCTTCATCAACTCCATAAACGAGAAACATTTCCTTAGTCCTTTTCAGGTACTTAAGGATATTCTTGACCGCTGCCCAGTGTTCCATTCCAGGATCACTTTGAAACCTTCCAGCCATACTTATGGCAAGGCTGACATCGGGTCTTGTGCACAACATTGCATACATGATAGAGCCTATGGCTGAAGCATAGGGGATGACACTCATCTTTTCTCTATCCTCTGCAGTCATCGGGCATTGAGTCTTACTCAACTTCACACCTTGTAACACAGGCAAGAACCTCTTCTTGGACTGGTCCATTTTGAACTTCTTCAAAACTTTATCAAGGTATGTGCTCTATGAAAGTGCTATTAAGCGTCTCGATCTATCTCTATAGATCTTAATGCCTAATATGAAAGCAGCTTCTCCTAGATCCTTCATTGAAAAACTCTTGTTCAAATATTCCTTCGCGCTTTCCAGCATTTCTATATTGTTTCCAATCAGCAATATGTCATCCACATATAATATTAGAAATGCTATAGACCTCCCACTCACTTTCTTGTAAATACAAGCTTCTCCATAAACTTGTATAAACTCAAACGCTTTGATCACCTCATCAAAACGCTTATTCCAACTCCGAGATGCTTGCACCGACCCATAAATGGATCGCTGGAGTTTGCAAACTTTGTCAGCATTCTCTGGATCGACAAAACCTTCTGGTTGCATCATATACAACTCTTCCTCAAGGAAACCGTTGAGGAACACTGTTTTGACATCCATCTGCGAAATTTCATAGTCGAAATAAGCAGCTATTGCCAACATGATTCTGACAGACTTGAGTATCGCTACGGGTGAGAAGGTCTCATCGTAGTCAACTCCTTGAACTTGTGAAAACCCCTGTGCCACAAGTCGTGCTTTATAGACGGTGACGTTACCGTCCGCGTCTGTCTTCTTCTTAAAGATCCATTTGTTCTGAATGGCCTTTCGCCCTTCAGGTAATACTTCCAAAGTCCATACTTTGTTTATATACATGGATCCCATCTCGGATTTCATGGCCTATAACCATTTCTCGGAATCCGGGCCCATCACTGCTCCTCCATAGCTCGTAGGTTCATTGTTGTCCAACAACATGACCTCCAAGACAGGGTTGCCGTACCAATCAGGAGTAGTACGCGGCCTTGTTGACCTACGAGGTTCAATAGTAGCTTGATCCGAAGCTTCATGATCATCGTCATTAACTTCCTCTTCTACCGTCGTAGGTTCCACAGAAACATCTTTCTGCACTGCACTACTTTCTGGTTGAAGTAAAGGTTCAATAACCTCATCAAGCTCTATTTTCCTCCCACTCAATTCTTTCGAGAGAAACTCTTTCTCAAGAAATGTTCCGTTCTTAGAGACAAACACTTTGCCTTCGGATCTGAGATAGAAGGTATACCCGACTGTCTCTTTCGGGTATCCTATGAAGACGCATTTCTCCGCTTTGGGTTCCAGCTTTTCAGGCTGAAGCTTTTTGACATAAGCATCACATGCCCAAACTTTAAGAAACGACAACTTTGGCCTCTTGCCAAACCACAGTTCATATGGCGTCGTCTCAACGGATTTCG
This sequence comes from Hordeum marinum, assembly GCA_022496015.1. Taxonomy (NCBI): domain Eukaryota; kingdom Viridiplantae; phylum Streptophyta; class Magnoliopsida; order Poales; family Poaceae; genus Hordeum; species Hordeum marinum. Next base: position 305,107,354 of record CM039673.1, read on the forward strand.
ATGGTGCCCTATTTAAAGTGAATGTGGCTGTCTCTAATGCATAACCCCAAAACAACAATGGCAAATCAGCAAGAGACATCATAGAACGCACCATATCTAATAAGGTTCGATTACGACGTTCGGACACACCATTACGCTGTGGTGTTCCAGGCGGTGTTAACTGTGAAACAATTCCATACTATCTTAAGTAACTGCCAAACTCATAACTCAGATATTCACCAACGTGTCGCCATTGGGGTTGTCGCGCCCATCATGCTTGTACTACTATTGCTACCGTTTAATGATAAAGTAAATCATTACATAGCGCTTAATGATTGACACATAGGTCATACAACAATTAAAGACAACCCTATGGCTCCTGCTGGTTGCCGTACTCATCGACATGCAAGTCATGATATTCTATACAACAAATGATCATCTCATACATCACATATATCACATCATGTAATTGGCCATATCACATCACAACATACCCTACAAAAACAAGTTAGACGTCCTCTAATTGTTGTTGCATGTTTTACGTGGCTGCTACGGGTATCTAGCAAGAACAATTCTCACCTACGCATAAACCACAATGGTGATACATAAGTTGCTTTTCAACCTTCTCAAGGACCACCTTAGTCGAATCCGATCCAAATAAAGTAGGAGAAACAGACACCCGCTAGCCATCTTTGTGCAACGAAGTTACATGTGAGTCGATGGAACCGGTCTCTCGTAAGCGTACGAGTAAGGTTGGTCCCGGCCGCTTCATTTCACAATACCGTTGAACCAAAACATGACCAAGGGAGGAAGCAATGTAAGCATCAACGCCCACAAACGCTTTGTGTTCTACTCGAGATCTCATCTACACATAGACCTAGCTCTGATACCACTGTCAGGGAACGTCGCATGGGAAACAAAATTTTTCCTACGTTCATGCAAGACCTATCCATGGTGATGAGCATCTACGAGAGGGAGAGTGGATCTACATACCCTTGTAGATCACTAAGCGGGAAGCGTTAAGAAATGGGGTTGGTGTAGTCGAACGTCTTCGCGATCCAAATCGCCGAGCGTCCCGCGATCCAATAACGAACCGTCCCGATCAAGCACCGAACGGACGACACCTCGCGTTCAGCACACGTAAAGCTTGATAACGATCTCCGCCTTCTTGATCCAGCAAGAGGGAGCAGAGAGGTAGAAGAGTTCTCCAGCAGCGTGACGGTGCTCCGGCGATGGTGGTGGAACTATTCCGGCAGAGCTTCGCCTAAGCACTGCAGAAATCCGATCTAGAGGAGAAACTATGCACTGGAGGAACGGGTAGCACGTGGCTGAAAATCTTGTGTAAAAACCCTAAAACCCTCTAGTATATATAGGAGGAGAGGAGAAGGAGGCTTGGCTCCCAAGGAGCCAGCCCTTGGGTTGGCCGAACCAAGAGGGAGTCCTCCTCCTCCTCGACTCCTACTAGGATTAGGACTCCTTCCTAATTTAGCCTTTTTTGCCTTTTCCACCTTTTTCCTTTTGGGCTTTTTCTTCCCAGCTACATGGGCCCTTTGTCGGACTTCCTCCAGCCCACTAAGGGCTGGTATTCATTCTCCCACAGTCCATGTAGCCTCTTGGGTCGAAATACCCCTCCCGATGGTCTCCCGGTACACTACCGACACTCGATGGTACACTACCGATGAGCCCGAAACTTTTCCGGCGACCAAAATAGGACTTCCTATATATCAATATTTACATCCGGAACATTCCGGATATCCTCGTGACATCTGGGATCTCATCCGGGATTCTGAACAACCTTCGGTCACCACCATACATAACTCTATACTACCAAAATGTCACCAAACCTTAAGTGTGCAGACCCTGTGGGTTCGAGAATTATGTAGACATGACCAAGACACCTCTACGGTCAATAACCAATAGCGGGACCTGGATGTCCATATTGGTTCTTACATATTCTACGAAGATCTTTATCGGTCGAACCTCTATGTCAAGGATTCAGTTAATCCCATATGATGTTCCCTTTGTTCTTCGGTATGTTACTTGCCCGAGATTCGATCGTCGGTATCTCCATACCTACTTCAACCTCGTTACTGACAAGTCTCTTTACTCATTCCATAATATAAGATCCCGTGACTAACACTTAGTCACATTGCTTGCAAGTTTTATTGTGATGTTGTATTACCGAGTGGGCCCTGAGATACCTCTTCGTCACACGGAGTAACAAATCCCAGTCTTGATCCATGCCAACCCAACAGACACCCTCAGAGATACCTGTAGAGCACCTTTATAGTAACCCAGTTACGTTGCGATGTTTGATACACATAAGGCACTCTTCCGGTGTCCGTGAGTTGCATGATCTCATGGTCATAGAAACATATACTTAACATGTAGAAAACGGTAGCAATAAACTGACACGATCATATGCTACGTTTGTAGTTTGGGTCTTGTCCATCACATCATTCTCCTAATGATGTGATCCCGTTATCAAATGACATCACATGTCAATGGCTAGGAGACCTTGACCATCTTTGATCAACGATCTAGTTCACTATAGGCATACTACGGACAAAATGTTGTCTATTTACCCACACATGTAATGTGTTTCCAGTCAATACAATTATAGCATGGATAATAAATGATTATCATGAACACGGAAATATAATAATAAACATTTTATTTATTGCCTCTAGGGCATATTTCCAACATCTCCTCCAAATCCTTGCGTCCACCCTCGAGGGTTCTGAAGCGCGTGGAACGGAGTGGATCGAAGGGGTACAAGAGGGATTGGGCCGAGGAAACCCCGCATACCAAACGGAGCCTCATGGTTTTGCGAGGATTTTGGGCCACGCGAGGAATATCCGCTCAGATTCCCCTCGATCCACTTCTACGAAACGAGGCCTTAGGCTTTGTTTGGTAGAAGTGGATTGGGGAGGTGGGGATCTTAGGGGATTGGATGAATCCCTTCCTTTCACCTAATCCTCTCAGTTCCCCTCACATCCCCAAGTTTCCAATCCCCTTCCATAAGAACTTTGTTTAGTAGACAGGGTTTGCTATAATAAACTAAGATGGTACAAAAGTCAACGGTGTAATTAAAAATCCATTTTTTGCAAGTTTAACAACTTATATAAAGAAAAAAATGCTATAGAACTTCACTTGTACTTGCCCAGATTGTGCAAAGTAGCAAAACTAAGGGCGTCACATACAAAACAAAGGATCCTCACAATATTCGGTTACAACCAAGTTTAACATACGGTGGTAGCCATGTTTGTATTTCACTAGCAGGAGCTACATGCACCGGGCTGCCCTTTTGGTAGCCATGTTTGTATTTCGCTAGCTGCATTTCATATTGTTGTTGGCAATTGAGCTCTTTTCTTTGATACCATATAACTCCAGCCTGGAAAGCAGCAAATACTCGTAATAACTCTGCAAGGAAACATTGATCTGGAGTCTACATAAAAAAGCCAAAAATAGCAACATCATCAGCACACACATCTGGAAGTTGAAAAATGTACAGTTCACATACTAGCTAGTGGTTCATCTCCTAATCAGAACTAAAAACCCGAGTTCATCTGATAACTGAAAATATAGGACTAATTATTTAGTAAAATAGTAATTATAGTAATTCGGTACTAACATTTTTGACAAAGTTGCAAATGAAGCAAAGACTAATTCTTCAGCAAAAGCTAGAACTAATGCTAGAACTAATTATTCAGTAAAAGCTACAAGAATTCGATAATTTCAGTAGCAGGCAAAGCAAAGACTAAGTCAAATGAATTAGTCTAAAGAGGAAACTTGCTTATTATAGTTCAGTCCAAGAAAGTTGCATTCTAATTGGCGCTCTGGCAAGAAAGTAAATCATAGATTCATGGATTAGTTGAAACAGGAGTACAATTGAGGTTCTTGTCCACAATGACCATGAATCTAGGAGTATACAGGTGAAGGTTTTTAGATTTTTAATGACACAAACAAAACTAGATATGGTAAAACTATAATGATACATATTAGTCATCAGCTATATCAAGAAATGAATACATGACCTTCAGTGCACAGTCAATAGTTTTTGGTCTCACTACACATTAGAGAATATAATCTACTGTATGAATTAATCGGCCCCAGTACACATTAGAGAAAAATCAGGCGAGGCATGATTTATTCAGCAGCAATAGCAGGGGCCATGCGAGCCGCCGCAGATGCCGACATACCCTGGGTCCCCAACCACCACCATCCTCATCACCTGGCCTGGGTAGCGCCGGCGACTACGAAGAGGCATTTGTGCAGAGGCCCGTCGTACTGCGGAGGAGGGCGCGGCTTGTGCAGAGGCCCGTCGTACAAATATCTATGCACTAAATAACCTAATGCAGGCTGTAAATTCTACATATCGCAGCAGATTGATGTGTCCAAATTCTACTCTCTAGACATAAAGAAGGACAGAACAAGTCAAACTCACAAAGGATGCTATAAATCAAATTGAACTTCTAAAAAGTGCAACCCATCGTGCCAAAAAGTTATACTGTACGTGTTCTCTTCTCTTTCTTGGAATCACACAACTCCGATGCTCTGAAACAAGATTCTTCCAAACAGAAAACAGAGTTCTACATAAAAAATAAGAGAATTAAAATCTTGAGCATACAGAGAGGACATCGACAATAAACAAGTTATTCTAATATGCGCTTACAACTAGTTCATTCAGATAAGAACAATGATACTATCGTTATAGGTTTTGGTGGACTAGCTACCATCTTGGGGCTGTGCAAATTATTTCATCTGCACATGGTCATGGAATCCATTACAATGTAGGTACTAAAACTAATACAGGTTCAGGTCTGAAGCTAAATTCTAACTAAGAGCCAAAAAATTATGTAGAATGAGCACCTAACTAATGTTTCAAGTCATCAAAAGCTGATGCAACAATCAAGCAAGCAAGAACCTGCACATGAGGTCATTGTTTAGTTGATTCAGGGGTAGAGGTTGCTAGAAAATCTGGAGTATGGTAAACTACTTGGACTCCTACAATGGAAACAAGTTGAAACATAGCTGAGATAACAATCTGCATAGGGCAGTGTTCACGACCATTCACAGACACAAGTCGGAGGTGACACTCTCCGGTTGAACCTCTTAAGATAACAGCTTGCAGGCAACCAATCCAGTGCCTAAAATTGAGATCTACACCTGCCCTTGTTCTCACCCCAACTCCAGCAGTTCAATCTCTAGTAAGACAAAGTATGGACTATGCGTGGACATTTCTACTCGATTTGGTTGACTTAACAACAAAAAGAACAGATTGCCAGTGTCGGCAGATGGGAGACGGGCGAGTGTTCGTGGCAAGAAACCCCAAGAGAGCAATGGAGGGGGAGGGAAGAATTATGCTAGGGAGGGGGGGGGACTCAGGTGGAGGAGGACGCCGGCGTCGAGGTTCCGCTGGTGGCGTGTGGAGGAGGCGGCGAGCGGCTTTGTCTCCTTCGGTGTCGCCCTCTTGTTTCTTCTGGCCCCGTGATTCCGCGAGGCCCCCCTCGATGCTACAAAGCCACCTGGTTTGAGAGGGAGATATCAATGGATCGAAGGGGTTTGCAACCAAAAACCCTGTCCGCCAAATGGACAAGCGGGGAATTGTGGGGTTTTTGGCCCCCCTCGGGGATAATCCCCTAGAAACCTCCCCAATCCCTGTGCGCCAAACAAGGCCTCAGGCAGACACCACTCAAACCCTAGAGTAGCATGACCACCGCCGACCCCAACTGGATGATGCTCGACCGCTTCGTCTTCCGCAGGGATCTCGCCGACTCCTCCATCGAAGATTGCATCTATTCCTTCTCAGCCAGCCACATCACCGGTTCCGTCCCCTTCATCGTCGCTTTCCGCGTCCTTAGCCCCCCTCAGATCTCCCGCCTCTACCTGAAGTGGCCACCTCTACTAGATCCAATGAAGGGCTCTTCGTGCGATCACGTGATGGCGCATGACAACCTCCTCCTGATTAGCCTCCCCTCCAGCCCCCGGATTGTGAACACTTACGAGTCCTCGGTTTGCCCGCAGGAACACTTCATCTGCAGAGCGTCCACCTTGCCATCTCAGCCATCGCTGACGCTCCACAAGATCCCAATGTGTATAGAGCCATTGGTCGTGCATGGGAACAAGGACAAGGTGATAACCACACAACACTCATTTTATCCTCACACTATCGGTATCTTGTGCCGTGGTGATGAAGAGTTCGCCGTGGCGCAGCTGAGCTTAAGTAGTCCCAATCGATTAGCCGATATGCAAGCTGAACTGTGTGTGCTTTGCTCGAGTGTACATAACGATGATCACAAGTGGGAGGTTGAGCAGCAGCTACCGATCCAGTGCAAGTTCCCCCAATCATCTAACTTGATCTATTGGAAAACTGACACAATCATCGCTTTCAAGACCGCTCTGTACTGGGTCGACTTCTGTAGCGGAGGTATGCTATTCTGTGATGTATTCTAGAAAAGGCCTGCCATCTCTTACCTTGAATTGCCTGTTTGTAACCGAAATCCTGGTTATGAAGTACGCCCATTTCATGATATGCATCGTTCTGTGTGCATCACCAAAGGCGGCTAGGAGCTCAACTTCATTGATGTCGTCTGTGAGGATGGTTAGCATGTTGGCCCAATGAGCCTTGGTACTGGTTTCACTATCAAGTGCCATGCTTTTATGACAATGAGTTGTGGCACCATGACTTGGGAAGATGTCTTCTCGGTCAAATCTTCTGAACTGGACTCTCTCAAGATCTCTCCATCTCATGCTCTGACATTCCCTCTTGTGAGTATGGACAATCCAAACATGGTCCACTTTCTGCTTTCTAAGAAAGTGGGGGATGGAATCAACAATGTTTCTGTGGTTACTTTTGAAATGACAGCCAAGAAAACGGTGTCGAGTCATCCTTATATTAAGGGTAATAAAGACCTCCTGGGTAAAGATGTAGATATGGTCAGGCGAAAGTCCCATCTTCTCCAACCATTTATTTCCACCAGGCTTCCAGAGTTCTTCAATCGCGCCAGGTATGTTGTTCTCACAACTTAAATGACTTATGTGGTGCACAGTGTGTAGCCCTGTGGTAGTTCTTGATGTTAACCTAGCTTAAGTTGACCCCTGTGGTGGTTCCTGATGTTAACCCGGCATGGCATAACTTGACCTTTTAAGTTGAAGTGAATTTTTCTATAACACTTAGCGGCTAAAAACACTAGGTTGGCTAATAAATATATATTTCTTGGCTGTTACTTTTACAGTTGCTTCCACCTTGCATACCATGTTCCTCATTTGGATAGATTGAACTAGATTCCTTGTTCTGATGGTAGGGAGAAAGTGATCACGGAACTCTTGGACAACTGAATCCATTGAGTACATGTTTGCTTTCGTGTTTTAGTAGCAAAATCAACTGTCATATTAATTTGGAAGTTAGAATGGTGTTTTTTTAGGTCTCCACCGAACTTCAGCATTCATATGAGTGACTTACCAGCACAACTAAACAGAGAGCTGACATGTTATGATAAACAAAACAAAAACTGAAACGGAAGCAAAAAAATTACCAGCACAACTAAACAGAGAGCTGACATGTTATGATAAACAAAACAAAAACTGAAACGGAAGCAAAAAAATTACCTCATATATTAATTAAGAAGATGATAGAATTTTCGTTAGAAGCCCCAAACTATATAGGACTCACTCTCCTGGTACAATGGTGCCCAATTTTTTGGCTCCTGCTTCAACCCAAAGTTTGATCTCACATCTAATATTGTTGACCAAGATTGTTGTTGGTGTATTCTTGTGTTGAAAGACGCGGGTGTTAGAGGATATTTCTCCATATGTGGTTTTGGTAATTTTTGACAATCCCTATGGACTAATGGTTGCCTTGAGTTATATTTGAAGGATTTGTCTAGAGGCACTTTTTGAAGTGCATGTATTGGTTTCAAGGAGTTTATATTGTGACCAAGGTGGTATTCAAGGTTTATCCAAAGATTGGTTATGTGAGAGTTGAGCTCATTGCAAATATGTATTGAACAAAAAGATTGTGTGAGCATTCATGTTTACGTTCAATACATCACTTTATGAAGAGAGAAGATAAGATACAAGGTTGATCAAGACTAAGTCAAAAAGTGAATCAAGTTGATGAACACACAAAGTGTACAAAGATGAACCAAGAGGGATCAAGTGATCCCATTGTATGGTAAGCATTGTCCATTATACTTTGTGTACTAACCCATGGTCTACGTGAGAGTTCTTTGTGGGGTTAGGTATATTTCCATGGGCTTGCATCAAGAGGAAGATCCCATACATCCCATGGAAGATAACATCAAGTGGTGATCGTCATCAGCGTTGCGGTGTGCAAGCTCAAGTGAAGCATCACAGAGAGATCATGCTTGAAGCTTGCCATTCATTGTGGTGACAATGAACTTGTGAAGATGTGTCGAAGAGTGGCTCACCCATAGTTGAGTATGGGGAAGCAATCAAGAAAGGCGGTCCATCTTGAGGAAATCAAGATCGTCATCATCTAGATCAAGTGGACTATGCGCAAGGCAAAGGTTTGACCTTGATAGGGTTTTCTATTTTACCGGTCTCATGGTGGTAGTTGGGAGACCAGGTTATAGGATCGATAGCCGTACTATCAAGGGGGGCTCTTAACTGAGTAGCTTGATCGTATCGTTCGTTGAGAGCTCAAACCATTGCATTCTTGGCATCATCATATTTCTTGGTTCTTGGTTAGCTTTTATCTATGTGGATTCTTGAGATTATGGTCAGCTTCATGACAAGCTCAAGTTCACCAAAAACGTAATCCGTATGCATCTTCTATGATGTTTTCGATGTTGGAGTTTTTGTCGGTTCTTCATTCATAGAGGTTTCACATCTTTACATCATTGGCATTTTCATACCGCCTCTTCTTAAGATAACCAACAAGCTTGAGTTTGCTGTTGGTGGTGTCTTGGAGTTCCTTGGTGCCCTAGACGGTTGGTGGTGTCTCGGAGCTCAATAATTGTGGTGTAAAGCTCCGAGCAAGTGTCGGGGTCTCCAGTTAGGTTGTGGAGATTGCCCCGAGCAATTTGTATGGGTACCGGTGACCGCCCCAAGGGTTGCCAAAGTGTACGGGTACCGGTGACCGCCCCCAAGGGTTACCATTTGTATGGGTTCGGTGACCGCCCTCAAGGGTCCCTTAGTGGAATCACGTCATCTTGCATTGTGCGAGGGTGTGAGAAGATTACGGTGGCCCTAGTGGCTTGTTGGGGATCATTGTGCCTCCACACTGCTGCGAATGACGATTAGCATCCGCAAGGGTGTGAACTTCGGGATATATCGTCATCTCCGCGTGCCTTGGTTATCTCTTACCCGAGCCCTTACTTATGCAATTTACTTTGTGGTAGCCATATTGTTTCATGTTATATATCTTGCTATCACTTAGTTGTTTATCTTGCTTAGCATAAGTTGTTGGTGCACATAGGTGAGCCTAGTTGTTTTAGGTTTTGTGCTTGTCATATTAAACGTTAGTTTTATTCCGCATTTGTTCAAGCCTAAACAAGAATTATTTTAAAGCGCCTATTCATCCCCCCTCTAGGCGACATCCACGTCCTTTCAGCGGGCATTCCACTCATTCGAAATAGTCCACCCAACAAGCATTGTAAGAGACGACATGGCCTTCCTGTTGGGCATGTTGTGGTCGGATCTCTTGGACCACCAATCACTAGAAAAGTCCTCAAGATGCGAACCCGAAGTATCGAAATCAATCAAGTGGAGCCAGTCGCTGTTGGATAGCTCTTGTCGTCCTGAATCCAACAAGCTTGAGTTTGCTCAATTCGGAGCTCATATGCGAAGGTTATGGTAGTTCTGGTTTTAATGTTTCCATCTGGTTGCTCTGGCTCTTTGTTTCTCTCTCGAGGGCGGTAGTACCGCTGGCCGCAGCAATAGTACTGTTGGGGGGTTCCGGCTCCTCACGCGAGGGACCAGACACTGCCTTGTCCGCGTCTGGTGACCAACGCCACCCGAGCGGTAGTAGGGGTGGTAGTACTAAGCGGTGCTACCGCTGCCCCTTCTACTGCTGAGTTCTATGTGTGGGCAGTAGTACCACTCTCAGGGGTGGTACTACCGCTTGTGTGCGGGCTATGGGGGTAACGGTTGGATTCCCCCCACCTATTTAAGTGGGTCTTCTTCCCCAATGGATGTTATCCTTTTAGCTCGAGTTTGCCCCCCATTGTTGACTTTCTTCGAGCTTTCTAACTCTCAATCCCTCCAATGATTCTTGCTAGTTCTCGAGGGAAAAGAGAGAGGAGATCTAGATCCACATTTCCACCAATCATTTTCTCCTCTATGAGGGGAACCCCTTGGATCTAGATCTTGGAGTTCTTTGTGTTCTTCATTTTGTTGTGGTGGGATTTGGGAGAGAAGGACTTGGGCAATCCGTGTGCCCTTGCCATTGCATTTGGTGCATAGGTTTGAGTTCTCCGCGGTGATATGTTTAAGTGAGAAGTTGAGAAGCTTATTACTCTTGGGTGTTTGAGCAACGTAGAGCTTGTTCCTCTTGGGTGCCTTGGTGCCCTAGATGGTTGGTGGTGTATCGAAGCTCAATCATTGTGGTGTAAAGCTCCGGGAAAGCGTCGGGGTCTCCAATTAGGTTGTGGAGATTGCCCTGAGCAATTTGTACGAGTATCTATGACCGCCCCCAAGGGTTGCCAAAGTGTATGAGTACCGGTGACCGCCCCCAAGGGTTACCATTTGTATGGGCTCGGTGACCACCCGCAAGGGTCCCTTAGTGGAATCACGACATCTTGCATCGTGCGCGGGCGTGAGGAGATTATAGTGGCCCTAGTGGCTTCTTGGGGAGCATTGTGTCTCCTGTCGGTGTCAAAACCGGTGGATCTTGGGTAGGGTGTCCAGAGCTGTGAGTCTAGGATCGATGGTAAAAGGGAAGGAAGGAGACGATGTTTACCCAGGTTCGGGCCCTCCTATGGAGGTAAAACCCTACGTCCTGCTTGATTATATTGATGTGTATGAAGGTTAGAGAGTTTATCTACCATGAGATCAAATAGCTAAAACCCTAGATGAGTTTCTCTGCCCTACAATCTAAAACTCTCCCAGTTTATATAGACACCGGGGGTACCTAGGGTTTACACATGGTAGGTCTCCTGCCGGGGATGGAGATGTCGATTTCCTCATCTTGACTTGGAGTGCACGACGTGCCTTCGACACTTCCTTCTAGAACACGGGGTCTCAAGGTATCCAGCCCTTCCTGCGACGTTCAGAGAGTGGCCCACCAAGCCGGCCTATTGGGAGATAGGCCAACATCCCGATGACCCCTTAGTCCAGGACTCCCTCAGTAGCCCCCAACGACAAGGGTCTCAGCTCTGGCAGCTCCATGTGATCAGAGTCTTCGGCTTGTGGGGTGAGTTCTTCTTTCCATTAATAATCGGCCTGGACTTGTTCGGTTTCCGATGACGCGTAATTTGTTCCGATCATACGATCGTACGGACACCGTGAGAGGCTTAGTCCTAAAGGCCAAACGTCAAAGTGTAAACATTGTTTTCTGACGGTCTTTCTCACAAATGTCATGGCCTACCACGAACGCTGAACCAGTTATGAAAACTCGATTCATAGTTCGAGGCCGTTTTTACATTGGCACGACTCATCAATGCACAGATCGTGCTCCGCTCCATTTCACACGGGATATGATTAACATCTTAGTGTACTTTACGCATGTATAATGGCACGCACGTCTTGGGATGCGGGGAGATTTGTGACATAGTAAAGGGAGGCTAATCGGTGTCACGCCTCATAAAAAGGGAAAACCCCCAAGGCCTATTCATGCTTCCCATTCGCATCCTCTCCTTCCCCAGTATCCCCAAGATTCAAGAGCCCAGATCTAGTTCTTCCTCGACTTCTCCTCCGAGCTTAGACATTGCGGGTTCAGGCTCCATGGGCAAGTGGGAGGCCTCCACGGTTACCGACAAGGACATCCAAGACTTAAAGCTCGCCAGCTACTGATGTCTACTATACAAGCTTCTTCTTCTAGACTCGTGTTGGGCCTCCAAGCACAGAGTTTTGTAGGACAGTGGCAATTTTCCCTCAAGTGGATGACCTAAGGTTTATCAATCCGTGGGAGGCGTAGGATGAAGATGGTCTCTCTCGAACTACCCTAAAACCAAATAACAAAGAGTCTCTTGTGTCCCCAATACACCCAATACAATGGTAAATTGTATAGGTGCACTAGTTCGGCGAAGAGATGGTGATACAAGTGTATATAGGTTTCTGTAATATGAAAATATAAAAACAACAAGGTAACAAATAATAAACAATGAGCAAAACATTCTATAAATGCTTGGTGTAAGGACATATTTATACCCTAATGGTTTTGGTGATTGATCACAATGCGTTTGCAGACTAATCATGTGCATTAAGATTTCAGAGAATATCAGGTGGCACGAGATGATTATCACACCCCTCGGGAAGCTAAAAGGAAGACAATGTCTTTTCAATGATTTAGTGTCGGTGGACTTAAGTCGTAGGAAAAATCCATACTATCAAGAGGGGGTCCGCGGTGGGAAACATTGGGAGGAATCATCACGTACACACTCGCACCCCCATTCGTTTCCCAGCAACATGGACTATCCGTCTTTGCCCTACTCTCCCTGTATTTCTCTCAGCGGGAGTACTGCTCTGGGAAGCGGTAGTACCGCTTAGGGAAAGAAAGAAGGGCTGGGCAACTCGCGCATGGGGTCAGACGCGCCTCTGGGTGTGTTTGTTTCTCTGCACCAGCTCCCAGCCGCGGCGGTAGTAGGGGCGGTAGTACTAAGCGGTACTACGGCTGCCCCTACTACTGGCTTCTTTTGGGCAGTAGTACTGCCCTAACGAGCGGTACTACCACTGAAGTGCGGCTGGTAGGTGGGCAACGAGCAGATTCCTTTCCCTCCTATATAAAGGGTCTTCTTCCCCAAGAAGCCCTACCTCTCATCCTTCCAAAAGCTCCATTGTTGCCCAAAGCTCATTCTTGCCCGATCTCTCTCCCTAGCCAAAAAAACTTGTTGATACTCTAGGGTTTGGTTGAGAGGACCCCGATCTACACTTCCACCAAGAAAAATTTGATTCCCCCATGAATCCCTTACGGATCTTGTTACTTTTGGGTGTTTGAGCACCCTAGACGGAAGAGGTCACCTCGAAGCCATAGTCCATTGCGGTGAAGCTTCGTGGTGTCATTGGGAGCCTCCAATTCAGTTGTGGAGATTGCCCCAACCTTGTTTGTAAAGGTCCGTCTGCCGCCTTCAAGTGCACCACTAGTGGAATCACGACACCTCGCATTGTGTGAGGGCGCGAGGAGAATACAATGGCCCTAGTGGCTTCTTGGGGAGCATTGTGCCTCCACACCGCTTCAACGGAGACGTACTTCCCTTACCGGTAAGGAACTTCGGTAACACATCCTCGTCTTCATCGTTTCCCCTTGTGGTCTTTTCTTACCTTTGCTTCACGCAAGCTACTTACATTGTTTATCTTGCTTGCTTGAGTTGCTTGTTGTGTTTAGCATCATATATGTTGCTCACCTAGTTGCATATCTAGCCAACCTATTTGTTGCTAAGTATAAATTGTTAAAGAAATGTTAAAATTGGTAGTTGCCTATTCAACCCCCTCTAGTCAACCATATCGATCCTTTCAATTGGTATCAGAGCCACGTCTCTTTATTAAGAGTTTCACCACCCGAAGAGTATGGCTCGCGAAGAAGAGCGTGTGGGAGAACTTCCTGAGGCCGTGGGAGTGAACATGGTCTCTCGCAAGGATTTGAATGAGGCCATGTCCTCTCTCAAATCTTCCATGACGACCGAGGTCAAATCCATGTTCAAAGAATTCCTTGACACTCTTAAACTTTCCACCGATGCGGTGCAAGTGGTTAATCCCACTAAGTCAACATCGGATGTCAACTCCGGTAAGGAGGGGGCTAGTGCTGATAAGGATAATCATTCTCAAGGAATTAATGGGTCGGGGAGCTTTGCCTCAGTTCCCCCTCCCGTGGTCTATGGAGGATCGATGCACCCACCTCATATAGTTAATCACGGTCCTCCTCCTAAACTTGTTAAGAATGATTTAGCTGATTGGGTTTTCAGTATCAAGTCTCATTTAGATCACATCTCAATTCATCTCATGAGAGTCATTGAAGAAGTATACTATCCTCGTGATCCACGCACCCTCACTCCAAGAGAACAAGCGGATAAATAGCTAAATTCTTCCGCCTTGTTCATACTCCAAGCTACTGTTCCTACTGAAGACCTACCTCACCTGCGTCCCTTCACTGTTGCTAAAGAGTGTTGGGAACACATTGTTTAAAGCATTCAACGGTCAAACTATGAAGTTGTCCTTGATCAGTCAGATGCGTTTGTAATGGTAGAGGATGAGGAATCACGTGAGCTCTATAGAAGGGTGGTTGCTCTTGCCGTTGCCCTCAAAGATCATGGCATCAAGGATATGGATGATACTTGGAGCAAGCGTAAGTTTCTGAAGGCCATCATGCCCTACAACAATGTCGGGACCCCGATCCTAAGTCATATGAATCCAGACTGTGACATATCACATCGCTTTGCGGCCTCACGCACGGTAAACTCCACGACTACAGCCTTACCTTAGCCGGGACCGTTTGCGTCTTTTGGCTCACGTATGTGAACATGTCGCTGGAAATCAAACGACAGAGAACCCGAGCTGACATGACTAGTCATAGAACCCAAGTGACACATCCGTACGGAAACATGCATACGTAACCCAACAATGTAGGTGTTGGCCTCAAGCGTGTGTAGACGAGTCATAGTAAGCTACAAGGACTGCATTATGCCGTGGGACATAAATGTCATCACTGCATGTAGACTAGTCGTAGAAGGCTACAGGGACTCCATTACACTGCGAGTCATTTCCCCAAAGGGACAGACACAACAGCAACGAAGGATACATGCCGGTCAATCAATGTGTCCGGAGCAGTAGCAAGCTACAAGGCTCGATGGAAGCACAAAGAGGCAGTTTCCCATAAAAGAGTACTACTAAAGGCACATGACTAGGTATCGGATCACATACATACCGTGGCACGTCACACGTATGCATGACATGCCCGATATGCATAAATACAACTATGGCATCACAACATAACCATACAACAACACAACTTTTATTTAAGAGGCTTAGAAGAGCCTTGCATAATATGTTCTTACAGGTAGGGGTCACCTGACCCGACACTCAAGTCATACAAACAAGTTTATACAAACCAAGAGGAAGCATAAAGCTGTCTGGGTACAGACAGTTGAAAGGGTAAAAAGGCACATGGCCTGACTATCTACAGCCCGCCACAGGGCATAAGGTCGTAGCTGGGACACCAGCTATTCAGCGTCGTCGACATCTAGATAGAACCCACCTGATGGGTCCTGAGTCTCATCTGCAACATTTATTAAGCAAACATGAGTACAAACGTACTCAGCAAGTCTTTAAAGCAGACCTAGACTATTCATGCTCAATTATCAACAAGGGGAGTGGTGGAGTTTATGTTGGGGAACGTCGCATGGGAAACAAAAAATTTCCTACGCACACGCAAACCTATCCATGGTGATGAGTATCTATGAGAGGGAGAGTGGATCTACGTACCCTTGTAGATCGCTAAGCGGAAGCGTTAAGAAACGCGGTTGGTGTAGTCGAACTTCTTCGCGATTCAAATCGCCTAGTGTCCCGCGATCTAATCACGAACCGTCCCGCGAACCAATCACGAACCATCCCGCGATCACATCACGATCCGTCCCGCGATCCAATCACGAACGTCACGTGGCCTTGATCACGATCCTTCCGATCTAGTGCCGAACGGACGACACCTCCGCGTTCAGCACACGTGCAGCTTGATGACGATCTCCACCGTCTCGATCCAGCAAGAGGAGGCAAAGAGGAGGAAGAGTTCACCAGCAGCGTGACGGCGCTCCGGCGATGGTGGTGGAGTGATTCCGACAGGGCTTCGCCTAAGCACTGCAGAAAACCGATCTAGAGGAGAAACTATGCACTAGAGGAACGGGTAGCACGTGGCTATTATGGTTAGCTTTTCCCTCTAAATCCTCTAGTATATATAGGAGGGAGGGAGGGGAGGAGGCAGCCTCAAACCCTCAAGATCTGGCCGAAATTGGAGGTGAAGGAGTTCTACTCCAATCCTATTAGGATTAGGACCCCTTCCTTATTTAGACTTTTTGCCTTTTTCCACCTTTTTCCTTTTGGGCTTTTCTTCCCAGCCGCATGGGCTTTGTGTAGGACTTCCACCAGCCCACTAAGGGCTGGTATTCATACTCCCACAGCCCATGTAGCCTCTTGGGTCGAAATACCCCTCCCGGTGGTCTCCCGGTACACTACCGGCACTCCCGGTACACTACCGATGAGCCCGAAACTTTTCCGGCGACCAAAACAGGACTTCTTATATATAAATCTTTACCTACGGACCATTCCAGATCTCCTCGTGACGTCCAGGATCTCATCCGGGACTCCGAACAAACTTCGGTCACCACCATACATAACTCTATACTACCGAAACGTCACCAAACCTTAAGTGTGCAGACCCTGTGGGTTCGAGAACTATGTAGACATGACCGAGACACCTCTACGGTCAATAACCAATGGCGGGACCTAGACGTCCACATTGGTTCCTACATATTCTACGAAGATCTTTATCGGTCGAACCTCTATGTCAAGGATTCAGTTAATCCCGTATAACGTTCCCTTTGTTCTTGGGTATGTTACTTGCCCGAGATTCGATCGTCGGTATCTCCATACCTAGTTCAACCTCATTACTGGCAAGTCTCTTTACTCATTCCGTAATACAAGATCCCGCAACTAACAATTAGTCACATTGCTTGCAAGGCTCATTGTGATGTTGTATTACCGAGTGGGCCCTGAGATACCTCTCCGTCACACGGAGTAACAAATCCCAGTCTCGATCCATGCCAACTCAGCAGACACCATTGGAGATACCTGTAGAGCACCTTTATAGTCACCCAGTTACGTTGTGACGTTTGATACACACAAGGCACTCCTCCGATGTCCGTGAGTTGCATGATCTCAGGGTCATAGGAACACATACTTGACATGTAGAAAACAGTAGCAATAAACTGACACAATCATATGCTACGTTTGTAGTTTGGGTCTTGTCCATCACATCATTCTCCTAATGATGTGATCCCGTTATCAAATGACATCTCATGTCCATGGCTAGGAAACCTTAACCATCTTTTGATCAATAAGCTAGTCTATCAGAGGCATACTAGGGACATGGTTTTGTCTATATATCCACACATTCATTTAAGTCTCCGATCAATACAATTATAGCATGGATAATAAACGATTATCATGAAGAAGGAAATATGATAATAACCAATTTATTATTGCCTCTAGGGCATATTTCCAACAGTCTCCCACTTGCACTAGAGTCAATAATCTAGTTCACATCACCATGTGATTCGCATTGTTATGAATCTAACACCCAATGAGTTCTGGGGCTCGATCATGCTTTGCATGTGAGAGAGGTCTTATAGTCAACGGGTCTATGACAATCAGATCCGTGTGTACTTTGCAAATCTCTATGTCAAACTGTAAACACTGCTACCACACTCCACTTGGTACTATTCCAAATGGCTGCTCCACTATACGTATCCAGATTGCTACTACGAGTCATCCGGATTAGTGTTAAAGCTTGCATCGATGTAATTCCTTACGACGAACCCTTTATCACCTCCATAATCAAGAAACAATTCCTTTTTAGTCTTTTAGTCACTAAGGATAATGCTGACCGTTGTCCAGTGATCCACTCCTGGATCACTCTTGTACCCCTTGACGGACTCATAGCAAGGCACACACAAGTGCAGTACACAACATGGCATACTATATAGAGCCTATGGCTAACGCATAGGGGACGACGTTCGTCCTTTCTCTTTTTTCTGCCGTTGTCGAGCTTTGAGTCTTACTCAACTTCACACCTTACAAATCAGACGAGAACTATTTCTCTGACTGATCCATTTTGAACTCTTTCAAAAATATCGTCAAGGTATGTACTCATTGAAAGTCTCATCAAGCATCTTGATCTATCTCTATAGATGTTGACACTCAACAATTAGGTAGCTTTATTCAGGTCTTCCTTTGAAAATCACTTTTCAAACAACCATTTATGCTTTCCAGAAATCCTACATTATTTCCGATCAACAATATGTCATCCACATATACTTATCAGAAATTCTATAGTGCTCCCACTCACTTTATTGTAAATACAAGTTTCTCGTAAACTTTGTATAAACTTCAAAACTTTGATCACCTCATCAAAGCGTATATTCCAACTCCGAGATGCTTGCTTCAGTCCATAGAAGGATCACTGAAGCTTGCACACCTTTTAGCATCCTTAGGACTAACAAAACCTTCTGGTTGTATCACATACAACCTTCCCTCAAGTAAACCGTTAAGGAAACGATGTTTTGACATCCATCTGCCAGATTTCATAATTGAAAATGCAGCAAGTGCTAACA
This sequence comes from Hordeum marinum, assembly GCA_022496015.1. Classification (NCBI taxonomy): domain Eukaryota; kingdom Viridiplantae; phylum Streptophyta; class Magnoliopsida; order Poales; family Poaceae; genus Hordeum; species Hordeum marinum. Next base: position 305,125,833 of record CM039673.1, read on the forward strand.
TAATTCCAACAGACTTTAGCATCGCCACCAGTGAGAAAGTCTCATCGCAGTCAATTCCTTGAACTTGTCACAAACATCTTTGCAACAAGTCAAGCTTTACAAATGGTGACAATTACCATCAGCGTCTGTCTTCATTTTAAAGATCCATTTGTACTCAACAACCTGCCGTCCAACGAGCAAGTCTACCAAAGTCTATACTTGGGTTTCATACATGGATCCTTTTCTCGGATTTCATGGCCTCTAACCATTTGTTGGAATCCGGGCCCATCATCCCTTCTCCATAGCTCGTAGGTTCATCGTTGTCCAACAACATGATCTCCAAGACAGGGTTGTTGTACCACTTAGGAGCAGTACACATCCTTGTCGACCTACGAAGTTCGATAGTAACTTGATCCTGAAGCTTTATGATCATCATCATTAACTTCCTCTTCAAGTAACATAGGCTTTACAGAAACATCTTTCTGCGCTGCGCTACTCTCTGGTTGAACAAAGGTTTAACAACCTCATCAAGTTCTATCTTCCTCCCACTCAATTCTTTCGAGAGAAACATTTCCTCGAGAAAGGATCCGTTTAAGCAACAAACACTTTGCACTTGGATCTGAGATAGAAGGTTCACCCAACTGATCTTAGGGTATTCTATGAAGATGCATTTGTCCGCCTTGGGTTCGACCTCATTAGGTGAAAATATTTTCCACACAAGTGTCGCAACCTGAAACATTAAGAAATGACAGCTTAGGTTTCTATCAAACCATAATTCACACGGTGTCATCTCAACGGATTTAGATGGTGCCCTATTTAAAGTGAATGTAGTTGTCTCTAATGCATAACCCCAAAATTATAGTAGTAAAACGATAAGAGACATCATAGCACGCACCATATCCAATAGAGCATGACTATGATGTTCGGACACACCATCACACTATGGTGTTCCAGGTGGCGTTAGTTGTGAAACAAATTTCACATTGTCTTAAGTTGTATGCCAAACTCATAACTCAGGTATTCACCTCCACGATCATATCTCAGTCATTTTTATCTTCTTGTCACGATGATCTTAAAGTTCACTCTGAATTTGCTTGAACCTTTCAAATGATTCAGACTTGTGTTTCATTAAGTAAATATACACTATATCTACTCAAATCATCAGTGAAGGTAAGAAAATAATGATATCCACTGCATGCTACAAGACTCACTGGATTGCATACATCAACATGTATCATTTCCAATGAATCACTTGCCCGCTCTATCCAACGGGGTCCTTTAGTAATCTTGCCCAAGGGGCATGGTTCGCATGTCTCAACCGATTCGAAATCGAATGAGTCCAAAGATCCATCATCGTGGAGTTTCTTCATGCGCTTTATACCAATATGACATTTAGCGACAGTGCCACAAGTATGTGGTACTATCATTATTAACTTGTATCTTTTGATATCAATGTTATGAACATGTGTATTACTACAATCAAGATTTCAACAAACCATTCTGACTGGGTGCATGACCATTGAAGGTATTATTCATGTAAACAGGATAACCATTATTCTCTAACTTAAATGAATAACCGTATTGCAATAAACATGATCTAATCATGTTCATGCTCAACACAAAACACCAAATAACATTTATTTTGGTTCGTCACTAATCCTGAAGGTAGAGAGAGCGTGCGATATTGATCACATCAACCTTGGAAACACTTCCAACACATATCGTCACCTCACCCTTAGCTAGTTCTCTGTTTATTCTATAGCTTTTATTTCGAGTTACTAACATTTAGCAACCGAATCGGTATCCAATACCCAGGTGCTACTAGGAGTACTAGCAAGGTACACATCAATAACTCGTATATCAAATATACTTCTGTCGATGTTGCCAGCCTTCTTATCTACCAAGTATCTAGGGTTGTTCCGCTTCAGCGACTGCTCACCTCATAACAGAAGCACTTAGTCTCGGGTTTGAGTTCAACTTCGGGTTGCTTCACTGGAGCAACAACTGACTTGCTATCCATGAAGTTTCCCTCCTTGCTCTTGCCCTTTCTCGAAACTAGTAGTTTGATTAACCATCAACACTTGACGCGTATTCTTGATTTCTACCTTCGTGGTGTCAAACATTGTGAACAGCTCAGGGATCAATATTTCTATCCCTGGCATTTGATAGTTCATCACCAAGTTCTAGTAGCTCAGTGATAGTGACTTGGAGAACTATATCAATCACTATCTTATCTGGAAGATCAACTCCCACTCGATTCAAGCGATCGTAGCACCCAGACAATCTGAGCACATGCTCAACGATTGAGCTATTCTCTTTCATCTTGCAGACAAAGAATCTTGTTGGAGATCTCATATCTCGCAACACGGGCACGAGCCTGAGATCACAATCTCAGCTCTTTAGAACATCTCATATGTTCCGTGACGTTCAAAACGTTTCGGAGCCTCAGTTCTAAGCCGTAATGCATGACGCACTAAACTATCAAGTAGTCATCGGAACGTGCCTGTCAGATGTTCACAACATCTACAGACGACGCTAGAGGGGGTGGCGCACCGTGCGGTGCATTAAGGACATAAGCCTTATGTGCAGCAACGAGGACAATCCTCAGATCACGAACCCAGTCCGCAATATTGCTACCATCATCTTTCAATTCTATTTCTCTAGGAACATACAAAAATACAAGGGAGCTACAGCATGAGCTAGTAATCTACAACATAATTTGCAAAGACACTTTGAGTATGTTCATGATAACGAGTTCAATTAATCATATTACTTAAGAACTCCCACTCAAATTAATATCCCTCTGATCATTCGAGTGATACATGATCCAAATTCACCAACTCAAGTCCGATCATCACGTGAGTTGAGGTGACTGCAATGGTGAACATCATTATGTTGATCATATCTACTATATGACTCATGTCCGACCTTTCGGTCTCTTGTGTTCCGAGGCCATGTCTGCACATGCTAGGCTCGTCAAGTTTAACCCGAGTGTTCTGCATGTGCAACACTGGCTTGCACCCGTTGTATGTGAACGTAGAGTCTATCACACCCGATCATCACGTGGTGTCTCAACACGACGAACTTTCGCAACGGTGCACACTCGGGGAGAACACAATTTATCTTGAAATTAAGTGAGGGATCACCTTATAATGCTACCGTCGTCCTAAGCAAAACAAGGTGCATAAAAAGGATTAACATCACATGCAAATCATAAGTGACATGATATGGCCATGAACTTGTGCTTTTGATCTCCATCTAGAAAGTATCGGCATGATCTCCATCGTCACCGGCGTGACACCATGATCTCCATCATCTTAATCTCCATCAACGTGTCACCACCAGGGTTGTCACGCCCTGCATGCTTCTATTACTATTGCTACCGTTTAGTGATAAAGTAAAGCATTACATAGCGCTTAATGATTGACACGCAGGTCATACAATAATTAAAGACAACCCTATGGCTCCTGCCAGTTGCCGTATTTATCGACATGCAAGTCGTGATAATCTATACATCACATGATCATCTCATACATCACATATATCACATCATGTAATTGGCCATATCATATCACAACATACCCTGCAAAAACAAGTTAGACGTCCTCTAATTGTTGTTGCATGTTTTACGTGGCTGCTAAGGGTATCTAGCAAGAACAATTCTCACCTACGCAAAAACCACAATGGTGATACACTAGTTGCTTTTCAACCTTCTCAAGGACCGCCTTTGTCGAATCCGATCCAACTAAAGTAGGAGAAACTGATACCCGCTAGCCATCTTTTGCAACAAGTGCAGTTGAGGGAACCAGTCTCTCGTAAGCGTACGAGTAAGGTTGCTCTGGTCCGCTTCATCCCACAATACCGCTGAACCAAAACACGACCAAGGGAGGAAGCAATCTAAGCATCAACGCCCACAAACCTTTTGCGTTCTACTCGAGATCTCATCGAACCATCAACCTAGCTCATGATTCCACTATTGGGGAACGTCGCATGGGAAACAAAATTTTTCCTATGCACACACAAACCTATCCATGGTGATGAGTATCTACGAGAGGGAGAGTGGATCTACGTACCCTTATAGATCGCTAAGCGGAACCGTTAAAAAACGCGGTTGGTGTAGTCGAACTTCTTCGCGATTCAAATTGCCGAGCGTCCCGCGATCTAATCACGAACCGTCCCGCGAACCAATCACAAACCGTCCTGCTATCTCGTCACGATCCGTCCTGCGATCCAATCACGAACGTCACATGGCCTTGATCACGATCCTTCCGATCTAGTGCCGAACGGACGACACCTCTGCGTTCAGCACACGTGCAGCTTGATGACGATCTCCACCGTCTTGATCCAGCAAGAGGAGGCGGAGAGGAGGAAGAGTTCACCAGCAGCATAACGGTGCTCTGGCGATGGTCGTGGAGTGATTCCGACAGGGCTTCGCCTAAGCACTGCAGAAAACCGATCTAGAGGAGAAACTAGGCACTAGAGGAACGGGTAGCACGTGGCTATTATGGTTAGCTTTTCCCTCTAAATCCTCTAGTATATATAGGAGGGAGGGAGGGGAGGAGGCAGCCTCAAACCCTCAAGATCTGGCCGAAATTGGAGGTGAAGGAGTTCTACTCCAATCCTATTAGGATTAGGACTCCTTCCTTATTTAGACTTTTTGCCTTTTTCCACCTTTTTCCTTTTGGGCTTTTCTTCCCAGCCGCATGGGCTTTGTGTAGGACTTCCACCAGCCCACTAAGGGCTGGTATTCATCCTCCCACAGCCCATGTAGCCTCTTGGGTCGAAATACCCCTCCCGATGGTCTCCCGGTACACTACCGGCACTCCCGGTACACTACCGATGAGCCCGAAACTTTTCCGGCGACCAAAACAGGACTTCCTATATATAAATCTTTACCTCCGGACCATTCTGGAGCTCCTCGTGACGTCTAGGATCTCATCCGGGACTCTGAACAAACTTCGGTCACCACCATACATAACTCTATAGTACCGAAACGTCACCAAACCTTAAGTGTGCAGACCCTGCGGGTTCGAGAACTATGTAGACATGACCGAGACACCTCTACGGTCAATAACCAATGGTGGGACCTAGACGTCCACATTGGTTCCTACATATTCTACGAAGATATTTATCGGTCGAACCTCTATGTCAAGGATTCAGTTAATCCCGTATAACGTTCCCTTTGTTCTTCGGTATGTTACTTGCCCGAGATTCGATCGTCGGTATCTCCATACCTAGTTCAACCTCGTTACTGGCAAGTATCTTTACTCGTTCCGTAATACAAGATCCTGCAACTAACAATTAGTCACATTGCTTGCAAGGCTCATTGTGATGTTGTATTACCGAGTGTGCTCTGAGATACCTCTCCGTCACACGGAGTAACAAATCCCAGTCTCGATCCATGCCAACTCAACAGACACCATCGGAGATACCTGTAGAGCACCTTTATAGTCACCCAGTTACGTTGCGACGTTTGATACAAACAAGGCACTCCTCTTATGTCCGTGAGTTGCATGATCTCATGGTCATAGGAACACATACTTGACATGCAGAAAACAGTAGCAATAAACTGACACGATCATATGCTACGTTTGTAGTTTGGGTCTTGTCCATCACATCATTCTCCTAATGATGTGATCCCGTTATCAAATGACATCTCATGTCCATGGCTAGGAAACCTTAACCATCTTTTGATCAACGAGCTAGTCTATCAGAGGCATACTGGGGACATGGTTTTGTCTATATATCCACACATGCATTTAAGTCTCCAATCAGTACAATTATAGCATGGATAATAAACGATTATCATGAACAAGGAAATATGATAATAACCAATTTATTATTGCCTCTAGGGCATATTTCCAACAGTTTATGCAGCAATGCCAGCTTTGACTCATGGATAACCCATACTACACAATTCTAACTCTTTGTTTAGATTTTAGATATCGCACATGAGTCCACTAACTCCATATCAGTACACCACCATGGATTCACTTCCGTCTCCTATGAGAGTGCCATCCACGGTACTCACACTTGTCTTTATATTTTTATGAGTATCCATCAAATTATCTATGAACAGCATAAGTTCTCCAATTAGTCCATATCTGAGGACGTGGCTATTCGAATATTTTCAGACCCTGCAGGGGTGTACTTCTTCACACACGCTCTCGCCACTTATCGCTGTGTGCTCATAAAACCATGCACCTTGGCAACCTTCAAGCGGAAGCCCAGCGAGGTAGTCGACCACGACCGTCAATCACACAAGACCTCTAGTCCAGGATATCGCCTATTTGAGACTGAACCCGCACGGAAGTCCGGCCGAAGTTTCCGCTACGGCCCCAAACGATGTGCGCAGGGTTCCCAAGTCCACCATTCGGGTGACCCTTGGTACACCGTGACACTGCCTACCGCATCGTAACCCACCCCTAGGGACAGCGCTATGCATGGCCTCCAGCATACTATAAATACCAGAAACTACTTGCAACACCTGGACCAAGGACTAGGCGATTGATAAGTCGAGAGGGGTCGAGTTACCGGAACCCAATGTGTGGTAGTAACTAGTCTTGGATCACAAACACGAAACTTAGTTCCTCAGAATGGTCCCAATGAGACAACCTGCTATGTACTCCTACATAGCCTGTCATCGCTACATTTACCAAGTCGGGTTCATCATAAGCTTATCACATCAGAACATTATTGTTTCACTCTAGTTCATCACCCAGATGAATTAGACCTGACACAACTCTAAGCATAGCAAGCATAGCAGGCAAAGTAGGTAAAGCACAGCATGGCTCAAGCATCTACCAAGTATGCTAGGTTGTAAGGTTTAGCTATTTACTGTGGCAATGACAGGTCATGCAAAGGAATGGGTCCATCTATCGTGTATGACATACAAGTGAACATGTGTCCTAATACAATAATCAAGAGCAGGAGCGAGAGAATGGGATGTTATCGGAATGATCAAAGGGGTTGCTTGCCTTCTTGGGAAATGGGAAGGTTTTCTCCTTCGTTGGAATACTCGGAGGTATCCTGGGAAGCAGGGCCTACCGCAATGCAGATAAATAACAATCAATACACGGCAAGTGCAACAATATGATGCATGATCATGACATGGCAGCATGTATGGATGAGCTAATGCAACTACTCTCCAAGTTAAACGAAGTGATTTTGAATATAGGTTCAAAATCATTCTCCATTTCATATTTCATATGTTAACCTATTAGTAAATGTCAATGTTCATCTACATAGATTGCTCTAACATGCATGATAACAGCACCATTGGATTCATTGGATTTTTCTGATAAATTTTCATATATAAATTATTTCAATCCGACTTATAGATTAATTTCTATGAATTTTCTAAGTTTTAAATAGTTTCTGGAATTAATTTAATTCAGAAAATTCTTTATTGCATCAGCATGACATCATCATGACGTCAGCTGGTCAACAGACCGTTGAGAGGTCAAACTTGACTAGTGGGGTCCCCTGGTTAGTGACCCAGCTACTAACAGAGTTAATTAAATAACTAATTACTAATTAGATTAGGGTAGGGACCATTGTCACTGGGTCATTAACTTAATTAAATTGATTAATTAAATAATTAAACTAATCCTAATTAGCAGGGCCTGGTCCCACTTGCTAGTGACCCACGGGGTCAAACCCCCGTGGTCAACTCCAGCCAGTCCCACCGACGTTGAGCCGCCGATGGCTCTAGAGACGGCGGAGGGGTCGGGTTTCCTCCTCCGGTGACCAAATGGATGGCGGAGGGCACCAGGTGAGCCTGGGCTCACGCACGCGTCCACCCCGACACTTCTCAGAGGCTGAGACCGCCGGGATCAACATCGGCGACGAGCTCGGTGGGTGCCGGAGCTCGGGGGAGCACGAGATCAACGAACCAGGGCGCCACATGGCCGGGGCTCAGCACCTACGGGCTCTACGCGACCCCACGAGCTCGATGGTGGCCTTAGATGGACCAGCTAGTCACCGGAGCAACGCCGGCGACGAGCTTGTGTGGCGGGGCATTCGGGAGTCGACGCAACTAGGGCCTACAGAGGGGGAAAGGGTCAGGAGCTTACAGCGGGCTCGGAGCCGATGAGAGCTTGCTCGGGGAGGGCTTGGGGGCGACGAATCGACGGCGGCAGAGCTCGGGTCCAAGGAGGAAGATGAGCTTGAGGGCGACGCTCCAGGGCTCCTGGCGATGCGTGGCTTGGCACATAGGACGGGGACGACGAGGTGAAGCCTCTGGCGGGCTCAGGGAGGCGCGAGAGCAACTGCAACTACGGCGGCAAGCGAGCGGGGCTGTCGGCCATGGCAGAGCAGAGGAGAGGGAGAAAGCAGGGGGGAGAATGGGCGAGAGAGAGAGAGAGCGATGGGTACGGCAGTGTGTCCTCATCCGCTCGCCAGCGCGACGAAGGGGGGGATGCAGGCACGCAGGGAGCTGCGTGGCAGCTCCGGCACGCGCACGGCGGGCACGCGCTCGTCCTCCTGGCTGCCAGGAGGACAACGACGGTGCTGGGCCAGATGGGCCGGCCCAGGTGCTTCATCCTTTCTTTTTTTTAAAAATTCCAGTTTTTGTTTTATTTTTCTGACTTTTGTTTTATTTATTCTTTGGCACAAATGCTAGGCATAAAATATCCCAAATATTTTATAGAACTTAGTTTGAATATTTCAAACTTCTATAAAAAGTTTCAGAATATGTTGAAAACTAAAATAATTATAATGCTTTATTTGGCATTTTCAGAAGCTTTAATATTTATTTTTGAAATGCTATAAATATTCAAATATTTAGAATGACCCCTTGTATAACCATGTCCACATTTATCAGACATAGGGGACATTTTTGATGGGGATTTTGGATTTGTTGGTTTTCACAATCATGGAATTGATTTGATTCAAGTGAGGTGTTTGGGGTTTCTGCTAATGCCCATTTCTAGTTGATGCAAAAAGTGAAACATGATGCACACACATGCTGTCCTAAGTAAGCTAGCTAGGGATGTGACAAACAAGGCCATGTCCGCTACCATCCGTCAAAGACCGTACTTTCACACCTTGTCTTCTGGTGATGTGTTGGATGAATTTGTTGCAATGAACATCTTGAACATGATAGCCGACAATGCTCTTGCTCGCGTGCAACGGTCAAACAAATCATCCCCCAAGCTTGCTTTGAAGGACAGGGTCAGTCAACAGGAAGAAGAAGAAGAGGGTTGCCCCGAGGACACCAAAAATGCTTATCATCAGCATATGGATCTTGCATGCATGCAATTTTGGGGCAACAAGGGAAATACAAGGCCCAACTTATCCAATAACAACTCAAACGGATCAAAGGGCAAGCAACTTGTGAGAACCTGCTTCAACTGTGGTAATGTGAGTCACTTTGTGGTGGATTTCCCATATCAGAAGAGGGAAGACAATGGTGGCAAGCTCATTCGCAAAGATAAGGCCAAATCCTTCCCCAACAAGACCAAATTCACCAAGAAGTCTCCTCACAAAGTATTGGTGGCTCAAGAAGAGTAAGCCTTGGATGATGATGTTGATTATGAAGACACAAGCGGTGAAGGAATGGCAATGGCATCTGTGGCAATTGCTTCCTCTACCCCAACTAAGGTGTCACTCTTCGACACCCCTAATGAGAACCTCATCGCTAGGTGCCTCATGTCAAAAGGTATCACCAAGGTAACATCCAACGCCAAAACCTCAAACATTAAGACTTCTAGTTCTTCCACTCCGTCCTTGTTAGATTGTGTGGATGAACATGAGGAGGCGAAAGAGGATAAAAATGAGTTTGACAAGCTCTTGTGTAAACTCAAGGGAGAATCCAAGAAGGACTTCGTTGCTCTCTTGGAACAACTTGGTGAGGCCAATGGCACTATTGATTCTCAAGAAGAATATCTTGAGGAGTTGAGAGGCCATAGTCGTGATTATGCTGACGAGATAGAAGATCTATCTATTGCTCTTGAGGAGGAGCAAGGTCTTAGTATGACTCTTGAGGAGTCACAAAATGATGACCATGCTAAATTACGTAAAGATTATGATCATGCTATTGTTCTTAACCGTGTGCTCAAGTCTGAAAAGGTTGCACTTGGGGTTGGCCATGATCGACTCAAGGTTGAGGATGACACACTTGACAATGCTCACAAGGCATTGAAGTGTGCTCATGCCTCTCTTAAGGAGTTGAATGATCAACTCCAAGTAAAACTCACTAAGGAAATTGCCACGTGTCCTCCTTTTGTTCTAATTGATAATGCATCTGCTACTAACCGGTGTTGTGAGCATGCACATCTTGTGGAGGAAAATGCTAAGCTAAAAGAGCATCTTGAAAAGGGTTTGGTGATGTGTATCCAAGGTGAGAAGACTCTCAATGACCTTTTGAGTAATCAAAAGGAAGTTGTTGCAAAACAAGGGGTTGGGTTTGCACCCAACAACAACCAGACGAAGAAGGTGAAAACCAAGGAAGTTCCACCGCTCAAGGAAACTTTTGTAAGAGCAGGAGATGTTCCTCATGAGAAGAAGAAAGACAAAGTTGTGGTTGGTAATGCCAAGAAGGGCAAGACCACCCACCCCCACAAGACTGGCGACTTTGACCCCTCTTATGTTTTATGCCGTGCTAGTGATGGGCATGTTTATGCCAAATATGTTGGTTCTTCTTATGAGTACATTGAATGGTGTATTTGGGTTCCTAAGACTCTTGTTTCTAACATGAATGGACCCTTTAAAGAATGGGTAACTAAAACTAAACATTGATATCTTGTAGGGGTTTGCTTCCGGAGGAGTGTCATGGTTGCTCGATAGTGGAGCGACAAATCATATGACCGGAAGCAAGGACTTGGTGGTGGACGTACATCTTGACCCATCCGTGGCCACCCAAGTCTCATTTGGTGATGATGCAATTTCAAAGGTATTGGGTCTTGGCAAGGTGATAATCTCTCCAGAACTCTCCATAGAGAATGTTATGTGTGTTGAGACCCTTCCATACAATTTACTTTCTGTTCATCAACTCGCACTCATGGGTTTTAGTACCTTATTTGGTATTGACTCCGTGGCCCTTTTGTGGACCAAGACTCTTAAAGTAGCCTTTGTTGGGCATGTCGAGAATAGTCTCTATGTGGTTAACTTCTCGGAGCGACGCACTAAGACCGCGACTTGCCTAACGACTAAAGTTGATGTGGGATGGCTCTGTGTAACAGCCCGGGACCTACGCTCCAGAAGATTCCCCTTTTATTTCCATTCTCGTCATGTGTTTGGTCTGGTTGTCGCATTCATCATCGCATCATTCGCATCATCTGCATAGCATCGTCACTCGTTTTCAAAAACTTTCATCCGTTCGTAGTTGTTGGTTCTCTCCATTCTCGTCGCTAACCATTTTGAGACCAACCACACACGCACACGCTCGCGGCATCGTTAAAAAAACCCGTTTTTAAAGCACGCGAAAAATATTCTCGGATTGGGCCGAAACCTGGCGTGTGGTCTTATTATATTGTATGTAGACCACCTGTCAAATTTCATCGCATTCCGAGTTCGTTTGATACCCCGTCGGTCAACCATAGCAGTGGGGTCATCGATTATTCGTCGGACATTTTTCGGTGTTTTAAAACTTCGTGTCACGGGACGCAAAACTCCTCCAGCAGCCGCGGGCCCACCTAGGCCCATCTGGAGGCCCACCCCGGCCCGGATCGAGCCGCCGTTGCTGCCCGCAGACGCTCGCACCCCCTCGGCGTAGCGATGGCGCCCTGCACCAGTAACTCCCCGTTGCAGCCTCCACCTCGCTGCCGGAGCCCCGCGTCGCGCCGCCGGCTGGTGAGCTTGCCGGAGGTCCCGTGTCGCTAGCCATGCCCGCAGTCGTAGCCAAGCTCCGGTGCCGTCGCCGTGCCTCCATGGCCGCATTGCCAAGAACCGCAGTTGGCCTCCCTCCACCTCGCCCCAGATCCGGCCGGGATCGAGACCGCTGGCCTAGATCCGCCCTACCGCTGCCCCGCCTTCGTCGAAGGGCGTCGCCATGGCCGGTGGCCAGGCCCCGCCGTGCCCCGTCGGAATCGAGCAGGCGCTCGATCTGCCCGAGGCCTGCTCGCGTTGACCGACACCTTCGCCAGCGCGTGGGCCTGCGTGGCCCAGCTGCCCCAGCGGCCTAGCCAGCTCCACCGTCCGGCCCACACGGCCTAGGGTGAGCTTCCCTATTCCCCGCCCACGCACTCTATTGCTATCCGTCGCCCGTAGTTGCTGTTGGGCCAGCGAGATTCGGCCGTGCTATTTTTTTCCTTTCCTGTGATTTTGCTAATTAACCGGTGATTTTCAGAATTACAGAAAACCCCCTATTTTTAAAAAATGCTCATATATAATTAATCGTGCATCACATGTAAAAACTTCATATATGAAACTTGACTAGAATTTTGTGTAGATTCATAATATCCAGCTTTCACACATGTTTAAAATGTTTAAACTTGGTGTTTGCATTGATATGCGTAAATGCCATGTTAAAATGATTTGTTTCATAACTACTAAACCATAGCTCCGATAAAAATGTTCCACATATTTAAATTGGCTAGAAAATTGTGTAGAATCTCATGGTGACATTTATTTTTGCTGTTTAACAACTCTAAAAATGTGTTAGGACAGATCTGGACCAATTTCATAATATGCTTATGGGGATGTTTCGGAAATGCTATATGATGCTTCCGTCCTCATGTAAAATGCCTAGGAGATGTAGTTTTTCACGCTTCACCTCTTGCATGTTGATGAGTACCTAACTAGAGTGAACTAAATAATTCAAACGTGGAGTTTCGTCAATATGCAACTCGTTGCATATTGAACTTCACTTAATATGTAGTGGTTGTTTGTTGTGATTGCCATGCCATGCATATTTAAACCGGACATGCATCATATTTGTTTGCGCATCATGTCATGCAGATGTTGTGGTGTTTCTCTTGTGTTGATTGTTTGTTTCAGATTTATTCTTCTCGATAGAGTTCCGAAAGCGTTCGGAGTGTGAGGATTCGTTCGACTACGTTGGCACGTCTTCTTCATGGAGTCGTTCTTCTTCCGAGAAGGATCTCAGGCAAGATAACACATTTCCCTAGATACCATTACTATCATTGCCATGCTAGTTGTCCCGCTTTTATCGTTATGTCATGCTACCTACCACTTGTTTGACGAGCCTCCCAACATTGCCATGAAAGCCTCTAACCCTCCAGCTTCCTAGCAAACCTTTGTTTGGCTACGTTACCGCTTGCTCAGCCCTTCTTATAGCGTTTCTAGCTGCAGGTGCAATTGCTTCCATGAGATAACATGGACATTCTTTTGTTATCACAATATTATTGCTATTTAATTTAATGCACATATACACTTGGTAAAGGGTGGAAGGCTTGGCCTTTTGCTCGGTGTTTTGTTCCGCTCTTGTCGCCCTAGTTACTTGTGAACCGGTGTTATGTTCCATAATTGAGCGCTCCTAACATGCTCGGGGTTGTTATGGGGACCCCCTTGATTTTTGTTTTAGGATAAAACTTGTCTAGAAAGGCCCAACTTTGGTACTACATTTGCCTAATAACTAATGAACTTGCATAGGGACTTTCCGGACCCCGTGGATAATTAATCAACCCCTGGGCTAGTGCTCCTCATGAGTGTTGGTCCAACCTGTCAACCACCGATGGCTACCAGGGGCAACTCTGTGTTTGGCCTACCGGAAGTTTGGACAATCCGTTATGTCCTGAGAACGAGATATGCGGCTCCTATCGGGATCGTCGACACGCCAGGCGGCCTTGCTGGATTTGTTTTACCTTTCTCGAACGTCTTGAGTGAGGAATTCCGATTATTCTTCGGGCTACCTCGAGGTGGCGGATTTCCTTTGGAATTGCCTAGGAAGATCACGAGATCCGTGGTCGAGGTTATTCCCGCTGTGTGTGGTTAATTTATGATGGATGAGTTGGGGCACCCTTGCAGGGTTAAATCTTTTTGAGAAGCCATGCCCGCGGTTATGTGGCAAACTTGGATACTTTGTTTAACACCCGGTCATAGTAAACTTGAAGTAAACTCTAATAAAATACACCAATTGTGTGCATAATCGTGACTGTCTCTTCTCGTGAGTCCATATCCGAGAGAGAACTCGGTGGGGTTATGTTTGTCGTAAGTAGGTGTTCAGGATCAGTTAGTGATCATTACTAGTTCACGTCCGTTATGCGTAGGCCACCATACTTTACTCGTAAGTTAGCCACTCAAATAAATGCTTAGTCGCTTGCTGCAGCCTCACCACTTAATCATAACTCACCCTTTAAGCTTTAATAGTCTTGATACCCTTGGAAATGAGATTGCCGAGTCCCTGTGGCTCACAGATCACTACAACAACAGTTGCAGGTACAGGTAATGCGATGATTGAACGTGAGCGCGTTGCTTGTTTGATTTGGAGTTCTTCTTCTTCATCAATCTTGGATGGGTTCCAGGTGGCAATCTGGGATAGCAAGGGTGGATGTCATTTTGTCATTTGTTTTCGTCCGTAGTCGGACCCTGCTCTTCTGTATGATGTTGTTGTATTGATGTGACTCTGATGTAGCTTGTGGCGATGTAAGCCAATTCCATATACTCATCTCTTCTGTACATGTACTTGGACTGATATCCATTCTTGCAACACGACGAGAGGCGCTTCTATCCCTGTCGAGGCCCTCATGCCGAAATAAGGATAGGACCGCATCTTGGGCGTGACAAGTTGGTATCAGAGCCAGTACCGACCTAGGAGCCCCCTTGATTGATCGAACTTGGACGAGTCGAGTCTAGTGAAAAACTATTTTGAGTCTAGTTATATCAGAGAGTAGGATTATTTTACTCCTCTTCTATGCTCTGGTGAGGAATTACGACTTAGGAATTTTGATTCTACTCCCCTTCTCGCTCAATTTTTTTAGGATCTCGCGGGTATTTTGGAAACCATATGATGCCGATGTGACGGAGTTCTGTCTTGGTGCCTCCTTTCTGACTTGATTTCTTCCGGGGAGTTGAGCTCCAAAGAATTCTTGGCACATTGTTATCATTCAACTTCCTTAGTATCTCAGGACGGAGGGTGTTCAGAATTACTTCAATACTTGTCGTGGTGAGATAAGGTCAGAGTCACCCAGTACTGGGGAGGCATCCGGGGTACCACCATGGTTAGTTTCGTTGTGCTTTCGATGATCTAAGTTAGATGGACTTGCAGAAGCCTCTGGTTATGTGTTGAAGGATGGATACAGTTGGGGTGTAGGTTTGTTAGTTGTGTGAGATATTTCCTCCTTGTATCCCCCACACCGGATTGCATAACCAGAAAGTTTTCGGAAGTTCTTAGGTGGGAATTCAAGTAGTTACCTAGGCTATCTTCCAATAGATGATGATGTGAGGTTGGGGTTCGATATCTAGTGGATTCGTTTGTTCACGGTCTTTCTTACAGAGGATAGTCTCGATATATGTCATCAGATATGCTTCGTCAAGCCTTGTAGTTCGCTACGCCCAGGGAGCATATTCAAGCATCATTTCAATATGACAATCCAATGTACGATCGAGCCCGTGCAAACCTTACCACGAAAATATCGGACGAAATCTCTGTTATGCATTTGTTTCTGGCTTGTTTCGTAAGCCCCATCCTTTGTTTTGTTTTTATATGGTAATTCGAGTTGCTTCGATGTCAAGTGGTGATTTCATATCTTGCGAAGTAGTGTTCTCATATTTCTATGGGGTTGTTAATTATTTTGCTCAATCAAGTTGTCATATCAACTCTTTTTATCCGGTGTGCTTCTCTTCAAGATAATTCTATCATCTCCAATATTTGCAAGATCAACCCTCATATTTCGTTCCGGAGTTGTCTCATCTATTCCAAGTTTTCTTTGTTTTTCCCACCCTCCCGCCCTTTTCTTCAATAATCGAATTCTCATCCAAGTGTCTTTTCTATTCATGTAATGCTTCCGCTATCTTTTCTTCTATCTTGTTTCCGGTGATTCTTTGTGAATATTCTCAAGAGTTTCATTTCAAGATCTATCCTCATATTCCTTGTTCTCATTGTTATTCTTCTCCGGTGATTCTTTATGAAGATGGTTAGTGCTCAAGTTATCATTTATTAGTATTCATCTTTGTTTTTCTTTTTCGGTGGATTCAATTCAAGTTCTTGGTGGTCATCATATCATTTTCATTCTCTATTTGCTTTCTCGTGTTGGAATTTCTTTTCCAAGCCACTCTTGTTTATTCCTCTCTCTTTGTTCTATTCGGAGGCTGAAGATATCTCAGAAGACTTTCATTTCCATTCATATCCTTTCAAATTATTCTGAGGTTCTCACCTCATCAAGTTTTCATTGTAACGGTGCAATTTCTCTTTCTAAGCAATCTTTCAACGGTGGTTTCTTTTGAGTGGGTCCATAACCTACAAGTTTTTTCCTAGGATCCTACCTAACTCTTCTATTCTTTTTGGAGATGTTCTCAAGTTCTCTTCAAATATGGCGTCAGAATGAATTTCATCAGTCATATGCCTTCTTGAAGATCGCTTCTAAATCATTTTCATTGTTGGCTCAACCTTTTCTTTATTCATTATTCCGGAGTATTTCAGTAATTTGTGGTGTTGTTTCTCGTCATTATTCTCTGCATTGAAGACTGAAGGAGAGTTTCTCTTAAATCGTTGCTCGCGCTTCCAAAGATTCATGGTTTCAGCTTGTTGCTATCATATCAATTGTTTTTGATCAGGAGCAATTCCATTCTTATCTATCCGGTGCATTTCAGTGTTATTTTCATTCTCGGTCCTTGGAAAGGCCATCATTTCAGAAGTTTTCTTAATTCTTAGCTTTCAGCTTTTGTTCTCAAATTCTTATCAATTGTCTTTCCTTCGTTCGTATCTCAATTATTTCAGTGCCTTTTTTAGTTCCTATTAGGCAAATCTTGATCTCTTCATTCTCATGTGTCCTCTTTAGTTTCTAATTCTTTCCGATGCATCGTTCATGACCTCTTCAAGTTTGTGATCTCTCTCTCTCTCTTTCTCTTCAATCTTTTCAAGAATAATAAGTGGTGTGCGAAATCCGTTGTTTGTCATCAATTCAACTTGATGAAGGATAAGCATAACATAATTCTTATTCTTGTTCCTTGAGGTGATTTCAATCCTTCTTCCGGAGTGGTTCATGCCATCAAATTCTTGATTCTAAGTGGTTCTTCTTTTCTTTTCCGGAGTTCCAAGTTTCTCAAATATCTCTTTTCGAAGCTTCTTCTATATCGTAGCAAGGCCCCAATCTTGTTATTTTTCAACCTTCAATTCTTTTATCCTCTCATTTCCGGAGGTTCTTCATGGTGGTTCATCAAGATTTCTTTCATTTTCAAGTGTTCTTCAAGATTCTTGTTGGAGGTGCTCAAGTGTTCTTTCTCTTGGATTCTAAGTTCAATTCCTTCTCCATTGTCTTTTAAGATGGTGTGATTAAATTCTTAATTATGAGCAGTCTCGAAGGAAAACGGTCAAGAATAAGATAAGTAAACCCATCATGTCTCTCGGAGTATCTTGGGTTGTATTTCACCTAAAGCATTTCCTAAGGATTGTTGCTATCATGGTGTCATAAATGGTCCAATATTTCTCCTCCTCCTTGGTGAAAGAAGTTTTTCATATCTTGTTGCTCTCAAGTAATCAATTGTTTCTGTTGTGGCAAGTTGTCACCTCATAATTTTGAGATGTTTTCCATAAGCCCATAACAAGCTATTCTTTTCATTGTTGATTGTTCATCAACTCCATTCAACCTATGCTTTTCAAATTCATTTGTGCTGGAAGTTTTCATTTTCTTATCCGTTCTTTTCCTTCCATCAATCCAGTTTCTATTCTCTTGTTACGGAGGCCTTGTGATGTTGCTCTCTTCAATCTATCATCTTGCCTTGTCAAGATCATGTTCTTTCCTGCTTATTCAGTTTAACGGAGTGTTGTGTTCTATGTTCAAGTTCTTTCCTTCTTATCAATTTTGTCCATCTATCCTACCGAAGTGCTGCCAAAATTTCTTGTGAATTCTTGCTTGTTCGTCATGTCATCCTTCATCTCTTTCCAACCTTCATATTTCATTGGTTTCATTTGTTTGTCAGAGAAGCATAAAGTTTTACCTCTCCTCTTGCTCTTTCTCTTCCCCTTCTCATTCTAGATCTTGGGACAAGATCCTCGTGTAGTGGAGGAGAGTTGTAACAGCCCGGGACCGACGCTCCAGAAGATTCCCCTTTTATTTCCATTCTCTTCATGTGTTTCATCTGGTTGTCGCATTCATCATCGCATCATTCGCATCATCTGCATAGCATCGTCACTTGTTTTTGAAAACTTGCATCCGTTCGTAGTTGCCGGTTCTCTCTGTTCTCGTCGCTGACCATTTTGAGACCAACCACACACGCACGCACCCACGACATTGTTAAAAAACCCGTTTTTAAAGCACGCGAAAATATTCTCGGATTGGGTCAAAACCTGGCGTGCGGTCTTATTATATTGTAGGTAGACCGCGTGTCGAATTTCATCGCATTCCGAGTTCGTTTGATACCCCGTCGGTCAACCATAGCAGTGCTGTCATCGGTTATTCGTCGAACGTTTTTCAGTGTTTTAAAACTTCGTGTCACGGGCCGCAAACCTCCCTCTCGTCTCCTCTTAGCCCATATACACAGCCACGCAGCCCACTTAGCCCCCCCTTCCACTTCCGGGCCATCCAATCAAAATCGAACGGTCCGAAAACAGTGCAAAAGCCCCCTAACCTAGCCCCAAACTGCTATTTATATACCCTTAGACATCCATTTAGGAAAACCCTAGCGCCACCTCGATTTCCACACCACCCAAGCCCCAGCCGCCACCTCCATCACAACCTTCCTCCTCCAGCCACCGCGGGCCTGCCCAGGCCTATCTGGAGGCCCGCCCCGGTCTTGATCGAGCCACCGTCACTAGCCGCAGACACTCGCGCCCCCTCGCCGTAGCGATGGTGCCCTGCACCAGCAGCTCCCCGTCGTAGCCTCTAGCCTGCTGTCGGAGCCCTGTGTCGCGCCGCCGACTGGCGAGCTCATCGGAGGTCCCGTGTCGATAGCCATGCCCGCAGCCGCAGCCAAGCTTCGTTGCCGTTGCCGCGCCTCCATGGCCCCGTCGCCAAGAACCGCCGTTGGCCTCCCTCCACCTCGCCCCAGATCCGGCCAGGATCGAGACGGCCAGCCTGGATCCGCCCTGCCGCTGCCCCGCCTTCGTCGGAGGGTGCCGCCGTGGCCGTTGGCCAACCCCCGCCACGCCCCGTCGGGATCGAGCAGGCACTCGATCTGCCCGATGTCTGCTCGCATTGACCGACGCCTTCACTAGCGCGTGGGCCTGTGCGGCCCAGCCGCCCCAGCGGCCTAGCCAGCTCCACCGTCTGGCCCACAAGGCCCAGGGTGAGCTGCCCTATTCCCCGCCCGTGCGCTCTATTGCTATCCGTCGCCCGTAGTTGCTGTTTGGCCAGCGAGATTCAGCCGTGCTATTTTTTTCCTTTCCTGTGATTTTGCTAATTAACCGGTGATTTTTAGAATTACAGAAAACCCCCTATTTTTAAAAAATGCTCATATATAATTAATCATGCATCACATGTAAAAACTTTATATATGAAACTTGACTAGAATTTTGTGTAGATTCATAATATCCAGCTTTCACACATGTTTAAAATGTTTAAACTTGCTGGTTGCATTGATTTGCGTAAATGCCATGTTAAAATGATTTATTTCATAACTACTAAACCATAGCTCCGATAAAAATGTTCCACGTATGTAACTTGGCTAGAAAAATGTGTAGAATCTCATGGTGAAATTTATTTTGCTGTTTAACAACTCTAAATTTGTGTTAGAACAGATCTGGACCAATTTCATAATATGCTTATGGGGATGTTTCGCAAATGCTATATGATGCTTCCGTCCTCATTTAAAATGCCTAGGAGATATAGTTGTTCACGCTTCACCTCTTGCCATGTCTAACAACATTTAATGTTGATGAGTACCTAATGAGAGTGAACTAAATAATTCAAATGTGGAGTTTCGTCAATATGCAACTCGTTGCATATTGAACTTCACTTAATATGTAGTGGTTGTTTGTTGTGATTCCCATGCCTTGCATATTTAAACCGGACATGCATCATATTTGTTTGCACATCATGTCATGCATATGTTGTGGTTTTTCTCTGGTGTTGATTGTTTGTTTCGGATTGCTTTTTCTCGATAGAGTTCCGAAAGCGTTCGGAGTGTGAGGATTCGTTCGACTATGTTGGCACGTCTTCTTCATGGACTCGTTCTTCTTCCGAGCGGGGTCTTAGGCAAGATGACACATTTCCCTAGATACCATTACTATCATTGCCATGCTAGTTGTCCCGCTTTTATTGTGATGTCACGCTACCTACCACTTGTTTGACGAGCCTCCCAACATTGCCATGAAAGCCTCTAACCCTCCAGCTTCCTAGCAAACCTTTGTTTGGCTACGTTACCGCTTGCTCAACCCTTCTTATAGCGTTTCTAGCTGCAGGTGCAATTGCTTCCATGTGACAACATGGACATTCTTTTGTTATCACAATATTATTGTTATTTAATTTAATGCACATATGCACTTGTTAAAGGGTGGAAGGCTTGGCCTTTTGCTCGGTGTTTTGTTCCGCTCTTGCTGCCCTAGTTACTTGTGAACCAGTGTTATGTTCCATAATTGAGCGCTCCTAACATGCTCCGGGTTGTTATGGGGACCACCTTGACTTTCGTTTTAGGATAAAACTTGTCTGGCAAGGCCCAACTTTGGTACTACATTTGCCTAATAACTAATGAACTTGCATAGGGACTTTCCGGACCCCGTGGATAATTAATCAACCCCCGGGCCAGTGCTCCTCATGAGTGTTGGTCCAACCTGTCAATCGCCAATGGCTACCAGAGGCAACTCTGTGTTTGGCCTACCGGAAGTTTGGACAATCCGTCATGTCTTGAGAACGAGATACGTGGCTCCTATCGGGATCGTCGACACGCCGGGCGGGCTTGCTGGATTTATTTTACCTTTCTTGAACGTCTTGAGTGACGAATTCCGATTATTCTTCAGGCTATCTCGAGGTGGCAGATTTCCTTTGGAATTGCCTAGGAAGATCACGAGATCCGTGGTCGAGGTTATTCCTGCTACGTGTGGTTAATTTATGATGGATGAGTTGGAGCACCCCTGCAGGGTTAAATCTTTTCGAGAAGTCGTGCCCGCGGTTATGTGGCAAACTTGGATACTTTGTTTAACACCCGGTCATAGTAAAGTTGAAGTAAACTCTAATAAAATACACCAACTGTGTGCATAACCATGACTGTCACTTCTCATGAGTCCTTATTCGAGAGAGAACGCGGTGGGGTTATGTTTGACGTAAGTAGGTGTTCAGGATCAGTTAGTGATCGTTACCAGTTCACGTCCGTTATGCGTAGACCACCATACTTTACTCGTAAGTTAGCCACTCAAATAATTGCTTAGTCGCTTGCTGCAGCCTCACCACTTAAGCATACCTCACCCTTTAAGCTTTAATAGTCTTGATACCCTTGGAAATGAGATTGCTGAGTCCCTGTGGCTCACAGATTACTACAACAACAGTTGCAGGTACAGGTAATGTGATGATTGAACGTGAGCGCGTTGCTTGTTTGATTTGGATTTCTTCTCCTTCTTCATCAATATTGGATGGGTTCCATGCGACAGTCTAGGATAGCAAGGGTGGATGTCATTTTGTCGTTTGTTTTTGTCCGTAGTCGGACCCTGCTCTTCTGTATGATGTTTGCCTATGTTGTTGTATTGATGTGACTCTGATGTAGCTTGTGGCGAGTGTAAGCCAATTCCATATACTCATCTCTTCTGTACATGTACTTGTAATGATATCCATTCTTGCAACACGAGGAGATGCACTTCTATCCCTGTCGAGGCCCTCGTGCCGAAATAAGGATAGGACTGCATCTTGGGCGTGACACTCTGGCATCGCCGGCTAGCCCATGTCAATATGAGATCTTTGCAAAGTCTCCTCAAAGGGGATCACGTCCTTGGACTAACAAAAGGGAGTTTTGCCAAAGATCCTGCTTGTAGTACTTGTATTGAAGGAAAGCTACATGAGACTACTCACCACCCCACGACTACCATTTACTCGAAGAGGCCCTTGGAGCTCCTCCACATGGATCTCTTTGGTCCTCCATCTTTTGATAGCCTTGGGGGAATAAATTATTGTTTGGTGATCGTGGATGACTACTCGAGATACACTTGGGTATATTTCTTCAAGAGGAGGAGTGAAACACAACAATCAGTCATCGACTTTGCAAATGAATCTCATCGACAACATGAGGCAAAGATTCTGATGATAAGAAGTGACAATGGCACTGAGTTCAAGAACTACACCTTGAATGAGTTCTTAGTGATGAGGGGATCAAGCATCAATACTCCGCACCTTATCCCCCTCAACAAAATGGTGTTGCCAAGAGAAAGAACTGGAGATTGATGGACGCGACAAGGACCATGATGGCGGAATTCAAATCTTCATACAATTTCTGGGCCGAAGCCATCAACACAGCTTGCCATGCATCCAATCGTCTCTATCTCCGAAAAGGCTTGAAAAAGACTCCTTATGAAATTCTTACTGGTAACAAGCCCAATCTCAAGTACTTCAGGGTGTTCAGGTGTAAGTGTTGCATTCTCAAGAAAGGTGTTCGTTTGTCTAAATTCGAACCTAGAGCTCAAGAGGGCATATTTGTTGGTTATGCTACAAACTCTCGCACTTACCATGTCCTCAATAAGTCCACCGGACTCATTGAGGATACATGTAACATAGAGTTTGATGAAAATAATGGCTCCCAAGTGGAGCAAAGTGGTCTTTGTGATGTAGGTGATGAAATTCCCCCTAAGCCATAAGAAGAATGGGTGTGGGACACTTCCTACCCATTGAGGAACCCCTTATGGCCAAAGGAGAAGGAAAATGTTCCACTCAAGTGGAACCATCACAAACACAAGACCCACACGGTTCCGAAGAACAAAATGAAGGTCCTCTATCACATGGACAAGATCAAGGGCAAGATCAATCTATTGATGATGGTGTCTCACCAAGTGATGCCAAAGATCAAGTCCACATCCCCGAGCAAGCTCAAGCTCAAGATCTTCTTCAAGATCAAGAGCAAGCTCACGAAGGCGCTCAAGAACATCAAGAAGATGCTCCTCAGGATTTTGTCCCTCAACTTTCCATGGAGGAAATCTTAGAGAGACGAGCCGTCAAGAATGATGCCAAGCTTGAACATAATCAACATTTGATGGAGAACGTCTACGACAGCTAGAAAAGAGGGGTAACCACTCGTAGAAAATTAAAGAACTGTTATGCATATCACGCATTTGTTTCTTGCATTGAGCCCCTCAAGGTACAAGATGCACTCGAGGACATGGATTGGGTTGAAGCCATGCACGATGAACTCAACAACTTCGAGCACAACCAAGTATGGCGATTGGTTCCAAGACCTAAGGAGAACCACAATGTTATTGGAACTAAATGGATCTTCGAAAACAAGCAACATGTGAACGGTGTCTTCATTCGCAACAAGGCAAGATTGGTGTCACAGGGCTACTCCCAAGTCGAGGGTATCGACTACGGTGAAACCTTTGCTCCTGTTGCTCACCTTGAATCTATTCACACGTTGCTTGCATATGCTTCTCATCATAACTTTAAATCATATCAAATGGATGTTAAAAGAGCATTTCTTAATGGTCGTCTTAAGGAGTTGGTATATGTTAAGCAACCCCCGGGGTTCGAGGATCCCAAGTTCCCCAATCATGTATACATTCTCGATAAGGCTCTCTATGAACTTAAACAAAGCCCCACGTGCATGGTATGAGCACCTTACTGAGATGTTGCAACACCGTGGGTTTGAAATTGGAAAAATTGATCCCACTCTTTTCACAAAGAGGGTCAATGGGAACTTGTTCATATGTCAACTATATGTTGATGATATTATATTTGGTTCTCCTAACAAAGCTTTCAATGAAGAATTTGCCACTCTGCTGACAAATAAGTTTGAGATGTGTATGACGGGAGAGTTGAAGTTCTTCCTTGGTTTTGAAGTCAAGCAACAAAGTCAAGGTGCCTTCATCAATCAAGCTAAATACACTCAATACATGCTCAAGAGGTTGAAGATGGATGAACTAAATCCTCCCAAGGCCAACACTCCTATGCCACTCAAATGACAACTTGATAGTGATCCTAATGGTAAAGCTGTGGATCAAAAGGTATATCGCTCCATGATTGGATCCTTGCTTTACCTTTGTGCATCTAGACCGGATATCATGTTAAGTGTGGGAATTTGTGCACGATTTCAATCCGCACCTAAGGAGAGTCACCATGTGGCTGTCAAGCAAATCTTTCGATATTTGGCTCATACCCCAAACTTTGGCTTATGGTATCCCAAGGGTGCTTTATTTGATCACATTGGATATACTGATTCGGATTGGGTAGGAGACCATGTGGAAAGGAAGTCCAATTCTAGAGGCTGCCAATTTCTTGGTCGGTCTTTGGTAAGTTGGTCTTCAAAGAAACAAAACTGTGTTTCTCTCTCGTCCACTGAGGCCGAGTATGTAGCTACTACCAGTTGCTGTTCACAGATTCTTTGGATGCGGCAAACTTTCAAGGATTATGGTGTCAATTGTGACAAAGTGCCTCTTTACTGTGATAATAAAAGTGCCATTATGATCTCCAGCAACCTAGTTCAACATTGCAAGACGAAGCACATTGATATTCGTCATCACTTCCTCCGGGAATAGGTCAAGCAAGGAGATATCAATCTTATCCATCTCAACACTAATGAGCAACCTGCAGATATTTTTACGAAGCCATTAGATGAAGCAAGATTTCGCGAGTTAAGGCATGAGCTAAATATCATCGATTCGAGCAATGTGGCTTGACTTAGTGCACATCCCACCACACTCATCATTATGTCTTGTTTAGATGTAGGCATGGATTTCGGGGGAGTCTAGTTCTTTCAATGAACTATCCCTCCTCCTATTATGCATAAACTAATAAAAGTCTTTCACATTCGCCATCCGTCATTTTTGATGGTGTTTGTGCTTCAAAGACGAGTTTTGGTCATGGGCCCAAGGTTCAAATCTTTGCGGTGCCATACCATTTGACTCAAACATAGGCGGCCATGCCCCCCCTAGTGAGGCATTTGCTTTTTAGAAGCTCGTTTTTGTGTCTTCGGGGTCACTCCAACCTTTGGTTTGTTTTAGATCAGCATCATCGGAGTGTTTCCTGATTTTTGGATGTTTTGTTGTCTCCAACCTTTTTACCAAACAAATCTTGCATAAGCCACTCCTTTCCTTCCTTATTTTCTGCCTTGGTGGTGTCCAGAGTGGTACTACCGCTGGCTTGGGCGGTAGTACTAAGCGGTACTACCGCTATGCCTAGCGGTACTTCTGCCGGAGCGGTTCTACCAAGCCTCCTGCCGCTGTGTAGTTCCGGGGCGGTACTACCACCCTCCCGGGCGGTACTACCGCATGTGAGTTCCCACGAAGGGATTTGGGGTGGGGCAGGGGAAGTTTCTTCTTCCCCATACCCATTCACCCCTTCTCTCATGGATCTCTCCCTCCAGGCGCAACCAAGGCCGCAGAGGTCTTTGTGGGATCTCCGATTCTGGTCACCCTTTTGCAAAACCGACCCGGGGAGTTGATCTCCATCCCTTCCTCTCGCCATGGACGCCGGTATTGTCCCGTTTTATCTCCCTAGGTTCTTCTCTCCTTGAATCTAGGTCTTGGACAATTCGTGTTGTTTCCATCATTTTTGGGTCAAATCCGGGTGATTTTCTTCTTTATATGATTGCTAGGAAGTAGTTCTCCACATTTAGGAGTCAAATATATGAATTTGACATCCCCGGTAGTACAAGATGTCGCCGGCAGCTATAGGTCCGCTGTGGTTTTCGCCCGCGCGGTACTACCGCCTCCTGGAGCGGTAGTACCAAGTAGTAGTACTAAGCGGTACTATCGCTGGTGGCAGCAGTACTACCGCTGGTGGTGCCAACTGCCCATATTTTCCTATTAAATCTTCAGAATTGCTTCATTCTTTTTGGCTTATGCAATCTGGTTTACACTCTTTTGCTCTCGTTTGGTGTTCTCATTTTGGTTTCTAGGTGGTAGTAGGATGAACCCGAGCCATGAGACCGACTCCAAGCGACCGCACACCTCTGAAAAAGGCAACAACTCAGCCAACCCTCCCAAGAAGCAGTCAAAGAAGGTTGCCTTCAAGAGATCACAACCATCCCTAGACAAGATCCCTATCAAAGAGTACTGGGCCATCCGCCGTCACGATCCATATATCACTCCTCAGGAGAATGCTATCCGCAATCGTCCCTTCTGGACTAAGCAAGAGTTGCGTGTTTACAATGACGTGCTTCTGGGTAAGGAACACATCTATGTGCCAAATGTCAAGTCAATTGACATGGAGTGCTTGGAAAAGAATGCCCAGTACTTTGGCCAGGCTATTGAGCTCTGTCAGAAGCTTCAGCTCACCCATCTCATGGAATTCAACATGGACTTCAATGCTGAGATGATTGCCGTGTTCTATGCTACCGTGCACTTTAGGATTGATGATGCCATGACTATGATGTCACGCCCAAGATGCGCGCCTACCCATTTTAAGGCACGGGGGCCTCATCAAGGGATAGAGGCGCATCTCGACGTTCGCAAGTATAGCATCATTACATCATAAATTTAAGAAGAGAGGAGTATATGAGTTGGCTTACACTTGCCACAAGCTAAATTAGAATCCACAAAGTGTTCATTCATCAATCCGAAGACAGGGTCCATCTACGGATGAAAACGAACGATAAAAGCAGATGCAATGATACTATCTCGCTAGCCCGAAGATCACGACCATGGTTCTCTACTCATCCGGATAAGTCACGTACTTGCTGCCGCATTCCTCGTCATACTCCCACTGGAGTTGCGTCAGATCATCCTGCATGAACTCATCTGTACCTGCACCTGGATTGTTGTAGTAATCTGTGAGCCACAAGGACTCAACAATCATGCGCCCGGGTACCAAGACTATTCAAGCTTATAGGTTGGGATGGGGTATGTGTTTAGTTTGCAGCAACACTAAGCATTTATGGCGGCTATACTTACGTAGCAAGAAAATAAATATGTGGCCTACGATAAATGATTGAATCTAGAATGACCTCTATGAGATCCTGAACACTTACTTATGTCAATCATAATACCACCATGTTCTCTCTCGGATCATGTTCACGAGCAGAGACAATCACGGTTACTCACACATTTGGTGCATTTTATTAGAGTTTACTTCAAGTTAACTATAACCGGGTGTTAAACAAATATCCAAGTTTCCACATAACCGCATGCACGGCTTTCCGAAAGATTTGACCCTCTAGGGGTGCTCCAACTAGGCTATCATAAATTAACCACACTCCGCGGGAATGGTCTCGACCACGAATCTCGTGATCATCCTAGGAAACTCCAGAGGAATTCCAACACCTCAAGATAACCCGAAGAAAGTCAAAGCCCACACGCAAGATACTCGATAAAAGTAAAACAAATCCAGCAAGACCACCCGACATGTCGACGAACCCAATAAGCGCCGCGTATCTCGTTCTTAGGACACGACGGATAAGCTACGCGTACGGAGGCCCGATAGAAATGTCCTGAGTTGCCCCGGGTTGGCCCCACACAGCGCTCTAGTTTGGACCAACACTCATGAGGAGCACTGGCCCGGGTTGTTGATTAATTATCCACGGGGTTGCAAAGCCCTATGCAAATTTTATTAAGTTATTAAGCAAATGTGGCACCAAAGTTGGGTCTTGCCAGACAAGTTTTAATCTTCCCTGAATAAACAAGGGGGTCCCCATAACAACCCCGAGCATGTTAGGAGCGCAAAGTATGGAAACATAACACCGATAACAAGAAACTATGGTGGTAACAATGGAACAAAACACCTAGCAAAAGGCCAAGCCTTCCACCAATACCAAGATATATATGTGCAGTAAATTAAATAACAGGTAATATTGTGATATGCCAAATCCATGTTATCACATGAATACAACCTGCACCTCAACTAAGAACGCTATAAGAGGGGCTGAGCAGCGGTAACTTGGCCAATCAAAGGTTTGCTAGGATGTCGAGGGTTAGAGGCTATCATGGAAAATAGGAGGCTAACATTCAAGTGGTAGGTAGCGCAATTTTAACAATAAGAGCGAGGCAACTAGCAAGCGAAAATAGTATCGGGATCCGGGTACGGTCATCTAGCCTATTGGTTCTTCAGTGGAACAAGTAGCGGGATCCTCGTAGTTGTACTTGCATGGATCTTCATACTCAGGTTCAATGTTCACGTCTTCCCAAAAGAAACAACAAGAATAAACAAGCAACCAAGGTGCAATGCACAAGCAAGAATGATGCATGACTATGTGAATAGTTTTAGCATGGCAATTCTAACTGGTCATGTTTCACATGCAAAAGATTGGTAATTAATGAAACTGGATGAAACCTTATGTTAAGTTATTTAGACATGCATGAAAATGGCAAATATGGATGCATGATGCGAAAATGATACAAATGCATATGTAGAACGCAAGAAATGGAGTTACGGTTCTCACGTTATGCTCACGATAAGATACGAAGGCAAAACACAAGACAAGATGGCCCTGGGTTACTCCTTGGCATTCCAAGGTAGCCACTGGTTAGGCAATGAAAAACCAACCACAATAGAGCCAAAGATCAAGCAATTCCATGGAGTATAGCTCCCACAAATCACAAAAAAATCACACAAACAATCTGCCACAAAACAGCAACATAGCAACTTTCACAACCAATAACTTGAGCTATAGGAATCCTACAACCACAACCAAGGCATTGACAGAAACTACATAACATGCTTATCAACTTATCCAACTACACAATCTGGAAAGAGGGGCACACATTAATAAGCATGAAGCTCACAAGTTGGCATGATGAAACAGAATTCTGGGACTTAGTGAAAATAATAGTTTTCTGGAAACTGAGTTAATCTGATGGCAAGTTGACAGCAGAAACTAATGGTGTTAGAGACCACCTCATGGCATGAAAATTAACACGATGCTAGAAGACAAAATATACTTCAAAACACTAGCACTGAGCTTGAGCTAATTCACAACATATCACAAGATAGCAACCACTCTTCATGGCATAAAAATAACAGCAGATTCTCAGACTTAGAAATATTTGGCATGGTTGAAAACAACAACATTTTAGTGGCTACTTTAGAACATGGTTCCCACTTATTTGCAAGTTGATCATGACAAAGATAAATACCATGGCATTCTACACATCAAAGACTACCATGTTCATGTAGGCATAAACATCATAGCATGCATGGATTAAACATGGCAAAAATGACAAAATGGCACTATGAGATAAAATGACCTTTTGACAAACTTGCTCAAAAGACCAAACGAATAGCACCAATGAATTCCTGAGAATTTTCTACCCCAAATTCATGCATCATACTCATATATACACATGGAGCATCATGATGAAAACTACATAGCAAAATCATCATGCATTCCTATAAGTGAAAACATACCAAAAATGCACATGAGCATAAATGAACATGTCCAGATTTGGAATTAGACCTATAATTGGAAAAGAAATCTAATTATCACCATAAATCATAACACATGATCAAATAAATAGTGTATGATAAGTGGGGCATGGCCCACTTGTCATACACACACTAACGCGCACACTACACCAGCACACAACACACACAGCCACACTTCCGCACACACATGGATCTGGTTGCCACACCAGATCCACACATAGCTCACACACACATACTGCAGCCACACCAGATGCTGGCATAGCCACACTCGATCTACCGACACACACAACACGCACACCAGATCCGGCCCACACCACATCCTCAACACCGAACACCACACGCGGCCAATCAAAAAAAACAAAACCATCGGGGGGAGCGGCGTTCGAACCCCCGACCTGGCGGTCGATCCCCGAGCGCAACACCATTGCACCACTGCACCAGATCTGAACAGAGTAGGACAACGAGCCCACTAGTACTAACTGACGCGCCTTAACTGACGAAACTAAACGAGACCTGCACACTACGGTGACAGAAACAGCGGCGATGATTCCGACAAGCATACGGGCGCTCCGGCGATGCTAACGGGCACGAACGAAGAGGATATCTACGGGGTTGCATTCCTCTTCTCATATCGCGACGAGGAGGATGGAGGCGAGCTCAAGCCCTCACCTTTCAGACCGGCGGCGATGGCACTACGGCGACGACAAACGGGCCTATGCAGGGAAGAAGGGGCAACGGGGATGCGATAGCTCACCGAGGGGTCTCGGAGGCGCAGGGGATGCGGACGACGGCGAGACAGAGGGGAAGAAGACATCGGTGATGACCTTGCTCCTTGCGGACGACGGCGACATGAAGCGGCACTGCGGGGAGGTGCTCCTCACCTCTCTAGCAGCGGGAACAGCCCCGTGCTCCAGGCCATCTCAATCGGCAACTTGAGCCATCGGAGACGTGGCAACAATGGCGAAGACAACTGACATGACCTTCTCTGAACTTACCTGTCGCTTCTTTGAACCTCACCGAGGGGAAAGAAGAAGGGTAGGCGGAGAAGGCTAGAGAGGGAGATGGGAGCGGCGGTGGCTGGGAGGAGGAGAGGAACCCTAGGCCGAACGGGCACGCACGTCGAGGGGGGTTAAATACCCCGGAGCTGACGGCGATGGACGACGAAAAGGGACGGCAAGCGCGCACTCTCCTCTAAAGACCCGACAAAGACAACGGTAGGGCAGGTAGCCGTCCCGCGTGCGGCTGGGCCGCGCGGGAGCCTCCTAGGCCGCGAGGGAAGGGAGGCGGCCCACTCACTCACTCTCTCACACAGAACCAAACCAGTAGGGTTTTTTATCCATTTAAAAAATTAGGCAGAGCATAAAACAATTACCCCAGGAAAAATGAAGAGGAACATTTTAGAAACAAAACACTTTTGTGATGGGAAGAAAAACCTCCACTTATAAAAAATGAGAAGGGGATTTTTAGATCAAGTATTTTTCACACTTAAATAATTTAAAGGGGGCTGTTTCTTTTGAAACCAAATTTAAACCAGGCTCAAACCTCAAGGAGAGCAACACATATTCACTCAAGATAATACTGCCAAACACCAGAACATTTTTAACAGAACTAATTGCCAAGTTATTGAACATGTAGAATTATTAGAGGAAATAAAAGGGTTTTTTAGGCATGTTTGAAAATGAGGGGGATGAGAAGGAGTTATTGCATCACCCATACTCTAACCACATGACACATAACAAGATCACTCCCATACACAACAAGGTCACATCACAAAACAAAGGCATGGCATGATGATGAATGATATGATGCATGATGCATGAATGCATGAGACAAGGCAAGACATTAAGCAACTCATTTCATTAAACTCATGACAACAAGGTTCACATAAGATTACATGCCATCCAAGGTAGGGGCATCACTTGAGCTGTCACAACTCTCCCACACTATAAAAGGATCTCGACCCGAGATCTAGGAATGAAAGAACTCTGGAAATTTGGAACGGAGAAGGTCGTCACGTTCCCAAGTAGCTTCTTTGTCAGAATGATGAGACCACTTCACCTTGAGGAACTTGATAGACTTGTTGCGAGTCTTACGCTCAGTTTCTTCGAGAATGGCCACTGGATGCACATGATAAGAGAGGTCTTCTTGGAGATCAATGTCTTGGAGGTCAATGGTATGCTCGGGAGTCTTGAAGCACCTTCGGAGTTGAGAAACATAGAAGACATCATGCACATTTGCGAAATTTGGAGGAAGCTCTAGTTTATATGCAAGTTCACCTCTCTTGCCAACAACTTTGAAAGGACCAGCAAAGCAAGGAGCTAGCTTCCCTTTAATTCCAAACCGCTGAGTGCCCTTCATGGGAGAGACTCTGAGATAGACTAGATCATCCACTTGGAAGGAAACATCCTGATGTTTGTTATCGTAATAACTCTTCTGTCGGGATTGAGCTGCTTTGAGGTTCTCACGAATGACACGGCACATCCCTTCTGTTTTAGTGATCATGTCATTGCCCAATATTTGATGCTCACCGGTTTCAGACCAGTTAAGCAGGGTACGACACCTCCTGCCGTAGAGAATCTCGAAAGGGGCCTTGCCTGAGCCAGCCTGAAAGCTATTGTTGTATGGGAATTCAGCATCTGGAAGGCAGTCTTCCCATTTCATGCCGAATGAAATCACACAGGCTCTGAGCATATCTTCAAGGATTTGATTGACTCTCTCAACTTGACCACTTGTCTATGAATGGAATGCAGTGCTGAAACGGATCTTGGTACCCATAGCAGTCTGGAAGGACTCCCAAAACCTGGAAGTAAAGAGGCTTCCATGGTCAGATGAGATGAGCTGAGGAATACCATGCAAAGATACTATCCTTGAGGTATACAACTCTGCAAGCTAAGCTGCCAAGATAGATTCCTTGACTAGAAGGAAATGAGCAACTTTGGTCAGCTTGTCGATA
Organism: Hordeum marinum; assembly: GCA_022496015.1. NCBI lineage: Eukaryota > Viridiplantae > Streptophyta > Magnoliopsida > Poales > Poaceae > Hordeum > Hordeum marinum. Next base: position 305,158,314 of record CM039673.1, read on the forward strand.
ACCACAAAGATGGCATCGTTTCCTCTCTTGGACTTGGGAAACCCAGTGATGAAATCCATCTCCACATGATCGAATTTCCACTCTGGGATAGGCAAAGGCTGAAGAAGACCTGCTGGACCTTGATCCTCCGCCTTCACTCTGCGACAAACATCACACTCGTTCATGAACTAAGAAATTTCACGTTTCATGCGAGTCCACCAGAAGGTTTGCTTGAGATCCTGATACATCTTGGAACTGCCTGGATGAATGGATAGAAGAGAATTGTGTGCTTCGTCCATGATAACCTTCCTGAGATCACCTTTTGGAACCACCAGACGGCCCTCAAAGAACAACGTGTCTTTGTCATCAACTCGGAAGCACTTATACTTCGGAATGCCCTTGGCCACACCTTTCTTCACTTTCTTCACCATAGCGTCAAGAAGCTGCGCTTGGTGAACCTGATCTTCCAGAGTCGGAGCGACTTGAAGATTGGCAAGAAATCCTTGCGGAATCATTTGAAGGTTGAGCTTGTGGAAGGCTTCACAAAGCTCGGGTTGAAGAGGCTTCAGGATGAGACTGTTGCAGTACGCCTTATGGCTGAGCGCGTCTACAATGACATTTGCTTTTCCAGGAGTATACCCAATGCTTGGATTGAAGTTCTCAAGCATTTCCACCCAACGAGACTGCCGAAGATTAAGATTGGGTTGAGTGAAAATATACTTCAAACTCTTGTGATCGGTGTATACCTCAACTGGTCTACCCAACAACAAATGCCTCAAAGTCATTAGAGCATGCACAACTGCCGCCAACTCGAGATCATGAGTGGGGTAGTTCTTCTCGGCAGGCTTCCACTAACGTCAGGTATAAGAAACAATCTTCTTATCTTGCATGAGAACACCACCAAGACCTTGGAGAGAGGCATCACAGAATACTTGGAAAGGCTTTGACTGCTCAGGAGGAACAAGAACTGGAGCTGAAGTCAGTCTTTGCTTGAGCGTATTGAACGCCACATCACACTCAGGAGACCAAACATAGTTGACACTCTTCTGGAGGAGATTGAACGGAGGCTTAGAAATTTGAGAGAAGTTCTCCACGAATCTTCTGCAATAACTAGCAAGCCCGAGGAAGCTATGAAGCTGCTTCACATTCTAAGGAGGCTCCCACTTCAAGATTGCCTCAACTTTCTCAGGGTGCACTTTAATTCCCTCGGCAGAGATCACATGCCCAAGGTACACCACTTCATTGAGGCAAAACTCACACTTGGAAAACTTGGCATAGAATCGATGCTCTCTTAACTTGTCAAGCACAAGGCGGAGATGCTCTACATGCTCTTCTTCTGTCTCCGAGAACACAAGGATATCATCCAAATAGACCAAGACGAACTCATTCTTGAAAGGAGAGAAAATGAAGTTCATCATTCTAGAGAAGGTTGGAGGAGCATTTTCAAGACCAAACGACATGACGGTGTACTCATAAGAGCCAAAACTCGTCCTAAAAGCGGTCTTGGGAATACCTTCTTCGCGAATGCGAATCTGATGATAACCCATGCGAAGATCAAGCTTCGAGAAAACCTTGGCACCTTTCAGTTGCTCAAACAACTCATTGATGTTGGGAAGTGGGTACTTGTTTCTGATTGTCTTCTTGTTCAATGGAAGGTAATCAACACAAAGCCAGTCCGTGCCATCTTTCTTCTTAACAAACAGAACACCACAACCCCATGGATAGGAACTTGGTCTGATCATACCCAGACGTTCTTGTTCATCTAGCTGCTTCTTTAACTCTTTCAGATCTTCGGGGCCAAGTTTATAAGGGCGCTTGCAAACCGGTTCAGTTCCGGGCTCGAGATCAATCACGAACTTGACTGGCCGGTGCGGAGGTATTCCGGGAAATTATTCTAGAAAGACATCTTCATGCTCACAAACCACCCGAATTTGAGAAATCGCCGTGATTTCATCGTTCTCATTAAGAGCGAAGAGACGGATTGTGTCATCGCGAGCCGCAGAAATAATCACATCTTCTGAAGGATGAGTCAACTTGACTTCTTTTGCTTGACAATGAACATATGCCTTATTCATAGCCAGGAAGTCCATGCCAAGGATCAGATCAATATGAGAATTGCTGAGAACAATTGGAGAAGCCAGAAAAGAATCATTGCCCATCTTAATGGAAACATCCGAAACCACCACATTTGAACTCATCAATTTGCCTGGGGACACAACCCGAAAAGGACTAGGAAGGACTACCGAATTCAAGTCATGCTTCCAAGCAAAAGGTCTAGAAATGAATGAATGCGATGCACCAGTATCAAATAACACTTTTCCAGGAAAATCATTAACTGAGAGATTACCCATGATCACTTGAGAAGAATCCTCTGCCTCTACTGCGTTCACCATGTTCACCCAGACTGACTTGGGATTATGCTTGACCATTGCATTGCCTGGAGGTCTGACTGGAGGAGGAGGCGGAAGATGCTGCTGGTTGCACTTGTTTGCGTAGTGACCCTTCTGGCCACACTTGTGACAAGTAACCTTAGAAAGAGGATGAACGTTGCCTGGAGGAGGAACAAAAGCTGCCTTGGACGCCTGGGGTCTCTACTGATATCCTGAGTTGGGTGGGTGGGAAGAACCATGACCACCGAACTGCTTCTTCTGCCGAGGAGGACGAAACGGAGGAGGATTTGGCACCCAATACTTCTGCTGCTTAGGAACCATCTAAGAGCTGGAAGAAGACAAATATGAATCCCTTGAACGCTTCCTTGAGTTCTCCAACTTGAGCTGAGTTGCCTCGACCTTCAAAGCCATGTTGTAGAATTGATCAAACTCACGAGGCTCTTGAAGGACTAGACCTGGTAGAAGCTCATCCTTGAGACCACCTCTGAACTGATAGATCATCGCCTTGTCATCTGGAACATCTTGCTTAGCATAACGGGCCAAATTCTTGAACTCGATGTTGTACCGATAGACATACTTGCTTCCCTGCTTCAGGTGCCTAAACTTCTCATGCATCTCCTCGACAAAGCTTGTCGGAATGTAATGGGACCTGAAGTCACGACGGAAATCCTCCCAAGTAACAACACGATCGCCCCTGGAATCCTTGTACTACTGCCACTAATCAGCTGCCTGACCCTTGAGCTGGAACGATGCAAATCTGACAAAGTCCTCTCGCCTGACAATGCTGCACTGAAAATGCTTACTCATATCACGGAGCCAATCATCAGCATCAAAAGGCTGCTCACAACAGGTGAAAGACTTGGGCTGGTTGGCAAGGAACTGATTGAGCGTCGCAAACTGAGGTTGATTCTGAAAATTCCCTTGAAAGCCTTGCTGACCCTGATCTCTTTCTTGCAACAGCCTAAGCAACATCCGAATGCTCGCATTGGTTGCGGCCATCACCGCTTGCCAAGCTTCTAGAGGAGGAGGCGGTGGCGGGGATGGTGGAACATCAACCTGCTCCTCACCATGACCCAGATTCCCGTGAGTTGGTGGAGCCATCCTGAAGATGGACAAAAACATCAGCACCTGATTGATAAGATGAATTCAATAGCTGAATCAAATGCTTTGAAAGAAATTGAACAAATAACATCACAACCTTCCTACTGAAAAATTAGTAAGAATGCTTGTTTGGTTGACGATAACATCATCAGATATTAGAAGCCACTTGCAATAACACCGAAGTATTGAGCCAATGTTCCTCAAAACAAATGTATATGCCCACATACATCTGAAGAAGATGATCCTAGATAACTACAAGATTTCCCACCTAAGAACTTCTGAAAACTTTCTGGTTATGCAATCCGGTGTGGGGGATACAAGGAGGAAATATCTCACACAACTAGCAATCCTACACCCAAACTATATCCATCCTTCAACACATAACTAGAGGCTTTCACAAATTCATCTAACTCGAATCCTCGAAATCACAATGATACTAAACCATGGTGGTACCCCGAACGCCTCCCAGTACTGGGCCACTCCAACCTTATCTCACCATGACAAGTATTGAAGTAATTCCAAACACTCTCCGTCCTGAGATATCAAGGAAGCTGAATGATAACGATGTGCCAACATTCCCTGGAGCTCGACTCCCCGGAAGAAATCAAGTCAAAAAGGAGGCACCAAGACAGAACCCTGTCACATCGATATCATATAGACTTCAAAATACCCGCGTGATCCTATTTTTTTGACCGAGAAGAGGAGTAGAATCAGAATTCCTAAGTCGAATACCTCACTAGAGCATAGAAGAGGACTAAAAAGAACCCTACTCTCTGATATAACTAGACTCAAAATAGTTTTTACTAGCCTCGACCCGGCCAAGTTCGATCAAGCAAAGGGCTCCTATGGTCAACCTGGCTCTGATACCAACTTGTCACTCCCAAGATGCGCGACTATCCATTTTAAGGCTAGGGGGCCTCGTCAAGGGATAGAGGCGCATCTCAACGTTTGCAAGTATAGCATCATTACATCATAGATGTAAAAAGAGAGGAGTATATGAGTTGGCTTACACTCGCCACAAGCTAAATTACAATCCACAAAGAGTTCATTCATCAATCCGAAGACAGGGTCCGTCTATGGACGAAAACAAACGATAAAGCAGATGCAATGATACTATCTCGCTAGCCCGAAGATTACGACCATGGTCCTCTACTCATCCGGATAAGTCACGTACATCCTGTCGCGTTCCTCATCATACTCCCACTAGAGCTGCGTCAGATCATCCTGCACAAACTCATCTGTACCTGCACCTGGATTGTTGTAGTAATCTATGAGCCACAAGGACTCAACAATCATGCGCCCGGGTACCGAGACTATTCAAGCTTATAGGTTGGGATGGGGTATGTGTTTAGTTTGCAGCAACACTAAGCATTTATGGTGGCTATACTTACGTAACATGAAAATAAATATGTGGCCTATGATACACGATCGAATCTAGAATGACCTCTATGAGATCCTGAACACTTACTTATGTCAATCATAACACTACCATGTTCTCTCTCGGATCATGTTCACGAGCAGAGACGATCATAGTTACTCACACAGTTGGTGCATTTTATTAGAGTTTACTTCAAGTTAACTATAACCGGGTGTTAAACAAATATCCAAGTTGCCACATAACCGTGGGCACGGCTTTCCGAAAGATTTGACCCTGCAGGGGTGTTCCAAATAGTCCATCATAAATTAACCACACTCCGCGGGAATGGCCTCAACCACAGATCTCGTGATCATCCTAGGCAACTCCAAAGGAATCCCAACACCTCAATATAACCCAAAGAAAGTCAGAGCCCACATGCAAGACACTCAATAAATGTAAAGAAAATCCAGCAAGACCCCCCGACGTGTCGACGAACCTGATAAGAGCCGCGTATCTCGTTCTCAGGACACGTCAGATAAGCTACGCGTACGGAGGCCTGATAGAAATCTCCCGAGTTGCCGTGGGTTTGCCCCGCATAGTGCTCTAGTTTGGACCAACACTCATGAGGAGCACTGGCCCGGGTTGTTGATTAATTATCCACGGGGTTGCAAAGCCCTATGCAAATTTTATTAAGTTATTAAGCAAATGTAGCACCAAAGTTGGGTCTGGCCAGACAAGTTTTAATCTTCACCGAATAAACAAGGTGGTCCCCATAACAACCCCGAGCATGTTAGGAGTGCAAACTATGGAAACATAACACCGGTAACAAGAAACTATGGTGGTAACAATGGAACAAAACACCTAGCAAAAGGCCAAGCCTTCCACCAATACAAAGATATATATGTGCATTAAATGAAATAATAGATAATATTGTGATATGCCAAATCCATGTTATCACATGGATACAACCTGCACCTGCAACTAAGAACGCTATAAGAGGGGCTGAGCAGCGATAACTTAGCCAATCAAAGGTTTGCTAGGATGTGGAGGGTTAGAGGCTATCATGGCAAATAGGGGGCTGGCATTCAAGTGGTAGGTAGCGCAATTGTAACGATAAGAGCGAGGCAACTAGCAAGCGAAAATAGTATCGGGATCCGGGTACGATCATCTTGCCTGTTGGTTCTTCAGTGGAACAAGTAGCGGGATCCTTGTAGTTGTACTCACCTGGATCTTCGTGCTCAGGTTCAACGTTCGTGTCTATCCAAAATAAACAGCAAGAATAAACAAGCAACCAAGGTGCAATGCACAAGAAAGAATGATTGGCAATGACTATGTGAAGAGTTTTAGCATGGCAATTCTAACTAGTCATGTTTCACATGTAAAAGATTGGTTATTAATGAAACTGGACAGAACCTTATGTTAAGTTATTTAGACATGCATTAACATGGAAAATATTGATGCATCATGAAAAAACGATACAAATGCATATGTAGAACGCAAGAAACGGAGTTACGGTTCTCACGTTACGCTGACGACAAGATACGAAGGCAAAACACAAGACAAGAAGGCCCTGGGCTATTCCTTAGCATTCCAAGGTATCCACTGGTTATGCAATGAAAAACCAACCACAATAGAGCTAAATATCAAGCAATTCCATGGAGTATAGCTCCCACAAATCACAAAACACTCACACAAACAATCTGCCACAAAACAGCAACATAGCAACTTTCACAGCCAATAACTTGAGCTACAAGAATCCTACAACCACAACCAAGGCATTGACAGAAACTACATAACATGCTTATCAACTTATTGAACTACACAATCTGTAAAGGAGGCACACATCAATAAGCATGAAGCTCACAAGTTGGCATGATGAAACATAATTCTGGGACTTTGTGAAAATAACAGTTTTCTAGAATCTGAGTTAATCTGATGGCAAGTTGACAGCAGAAACTAATGGTGTTATAGACCACCTGATGGCATGAAATTTAACAGGATGCTAGAAGACAACATATACTTCAAAACACTAGCACTGAGCTTGAGCTAATTCACAACATATCACAAGATAGCAACCACTCTTCATGACATAAAAATAACAGCAGATTCTCAGACAGAAATATTTGGCATGGTTGAAAACAGAAACATTTAAGTGGCTACTTTATAGCATAGTTCCCACTTATTTGCAAGTTGATCATGACAAATATAAATACCATGGCATTCTACACATCAAAGACTACCATATTCATGTAGGCACAAACATCATAGCATGCATGGATTAAATATGGCAAAAAATGACAAAATGGCACTATGAGATAAAATGACCTTTTGACAAACTTGCTCAAAAGACCAAACAAATAGCACCAATGAATTCCTGAGAATTTTCTACCCCAAATTCATGTATCATACTCATATATACACATGGAGCATCATGACAAAAACTACATAGCAAAATCATCATCCACTCCTATAAGTGAAAACATACCAAAAATGCACATGAGCATAAATGAACATGTCCAGTTTGGAATTATAGCTATAATTGGAAAATATCTACTTATCACCATAAATCATAACACATGATCAAATAAATAGAAACACTTATCATAACTACTTATCACCAGTTTGGAAAATATCTAACACACACAGTACACCAGCACACAACACACATAGTCACACTTACACACACATGGATCTGGTTGCCACACCAGATCCACACACAGCTCACACACACATACTGCAGCCACACCAGATCCTGGCATAGCCACACTCGATCTGCCGACACGCACAACACGCACACCAGATCCGACCCACACCAGATCCTCAACACCGAACACCACATGCGGCCAATCGAAAAAAAGGAAACCATCGGGGGAAGCGGGGTTTGAACCCCTGACCTAGCGGTCGATCCCCGAGCGCAACACCACTTTGCCATTCACGACGAACGACGAAAAGGGACAGCGAGCGCACTCTCTCCTTTGTAGACCTGATGAAGACGACGACAGGGCAGGTAGCCATCCCGCGTGCGGCTGGGCCGCGCGGGAGCCTCCTGGGCCACGAGGGAAGGGAGGAGGCCCACTCACTCACTCTCTCTCTCACAGAACCAAACCAGCAGGGTTTTATCCATCCAAAAAATAGGAAGAGCATAAAACAATTACCCCAAAAAAAATGAAGAGGAACATTTTAGAAACAAAATACATTTGTGATGGGAAGAAAAACCTCCGCTTATAAAAAATGAGAAGGGGATTTTTAGATCAAGTATTTTCACACTTAAATAATTAAAACGGGGTTGTTTCATTTGAAACCAAATTTAAACCAGGCTCAAACCTCAAGGAGAGCAACACATATTCACTCAAGATAATACTGCCAAACACCAGAACATTTTTAACAGAACTAATTGCCAAGTTATTCAACAAGTAGAATTATTAGAGGAAATAAAAGGGTTTTTAGGCATGTTTGAAAATGAGGGGGATGAGAAGGAGTTGTTGCACCAGCCACACTCTAACGACATCACACATAACAAGATCACTCCCAAACACAACAAGGTCACATCACAAAACAAATGCATGGCATGATGATGAATGATATGATGCATGATGCATGAATGCATGAGACAAGGCAAGACATTGAGCAACTCATTCCATTAAACTCATGACAACAAGGTTCACATAAGATTACATGCCATCCAAGGTAGGGGCAGCACTTGGGCTGTCACAACTCTCCCACACTACAAGATGAGCTCGACCCAAGATCTAGGAACGAAAGAACTCTGGAAATTCAGAAGAGAGAAGGTCCTCACGTTCCCAAGTAGCTTCTTTGTCAGAATGATGAGACCACTTCACCTTGAGGAACTTGATAGACTTGTTGCGAGTCTTACGCTCAGTTTCTTCGAGAATGGCCACTGGATGCACATGATAAGAGAGGTCCTATTGGAGATCAATGTCTTGGAGGTGAATGGCATTCTCGGGAGTCTTGAAGCACCTTCGGAGCTGAGAAACATGGAAGACATCGTGCACATTTGTGAAATTTTGAGGAAGCTCTAGTTGATATGCAAGTTCACCTCTCTTGCCAACAACTTTGAAAGGACCAACAAAGCGAGGAGCTAGCTTCCCTTTAATTCCAAACCGCTGAGTACCCTTCATGGGAGAGACTCTCAGATAGACTAGATCATCACTTAAAAGGAAACATTCCGATGTTTTTTATTGTAATAAATCTTTTGTCGGGATTGAGCTGCTTTGAGGTTCTCACGAATGACACGACACATCTCTTCTGTTTCAGTGATCATGTCATTGCCCAATATTTAACGCTCACCGGTTTTAGACCAGTTAAGTGGGGTACGACACTTCCTGCCGTAGAGAATCTCGAAAGGGGCTTTGCCTGAGCCAGCCTGAAAGCTATTGTTGTATGGGAATTCAGCCTATGGAAGGTAGTTTTCCCATTTCATGCCGAACGAAATCACACAGGCTCTGAGCATGTGTTCAAGGATTTGATTGACTCTCTCAACTTGACCACTTGTCTGCGGATGGAATGCAGTGCTGAAATGGATCTTGGTACCCATAGCAGTCTGGAAGGACTCCAAAAACTTGGAAGCAAAGAGGCTTCCAAGGTCAGATGAGATGAGCTGAGGAATACCATGCAAAGATACTATCCTTGAGGTATACAACTCTACAAGCTAAGCTGCCAAGATAGATTCCTAGACTGGAAGGAAATGAGCAACTTTGGTCAGCTTGTCGATAACCACAAAGATGGCTTCGTCGCCTCTCTTGGACTTGGGAAACCCAGTGACAAAATCCATCTCCACATGATCGAATTTCCACTTTGGGATAGGCAAAGGCTAAAGAAGGCCTGCTGGACGTTGATGCTCCGCCTTCACTCTGCGACAAACATCACACTCGTTCACGAACTGAGCAATTTCACGTTTCATGCGAGTCCACCAGAAGGTTTGCTTGAGATCCCGATACATCTTGGAACTGCCTGGATGAATGGATATAAGAGAATTGTGTGCTTCATCCATGATAACCTTCCTGAGATCACCTTTTGGAACCACCAGACGGTCCTCAAAGAACAAGGTGTCTTTGTCATCAACTCGAAAGCACTTATACTTCGGAATGCCCTTGGCCACACCTTTCTTCACTTTCTTCACCATAGTGTCAAGAAGATGCACTTGGTGAACCTGATCTTCCAGAGTCGGAGAGACTTGAAGATTGGCAAGAAATCCTTGCAGAATCATTTGAAGGTTGAGCTTGCGGAAGGCTTCACAAAGCTCGGGTTGAAGAGGCTTCAGGATGAGACTGTTGCAGTACGCCATATAGCTGAGCACGTCTGCAATGACATTTGCTTTTCTAGGAGCATACTCAATGCTTGGATTGAAGTCCACAAGCATTTCCACCCAACGAGACTGCCAAAGATTAAGATTGGGTTAAGTGAAAATATGCTTCAAGCTCTTGTGATCGGTGTATACCTCAACTGGTCTACCCAACAACAAATGCCTCCAAGTCATTAGAGCATGCACAACTGCTGCGAACTCGAGATCATGAGTGGGGTAGTTCTTCTTGGCAGGCTTCAACTGACACGAGGTATAAGCAACAATCTTCTTATCTTGCATGAGAACACCACCAAGACCTTGGAGAGAGGCATCACAAAATACTTGGAAAGGCTTTGACTGCTCAGGAGGAACAAGAACTGGAGCTGAAGTCAGTCTCTGCTTGAGCGTATTGAACGCCACATCACACTCAGGAGACCAAACATAGTTGACACTCTTCTTGGGGAGATTGGTCAAAGGTTAGCAATTTGAGAGAAGTTCTCCACGAATCTTCTGCAATAACTAGCAAGCTCGAGGAAGCTACGAAGCTGCTTCACATTTTGAGGAGGCTCCCACTTCAAGATTGCCTCCACTTTCTCAGGGTGCACTTTAATTCCCTCGACAGAGATCACATCCCCAAGGTACACCACTTCATTGAGCCAAAACTCACACTTGGAAAACTTGGCATAAAATCGATGCTCTCTTAACTTGTCAAGCACAAGGCGGAGATGCTCTGCATGCTCTTCTTCTGTCTTCGAGAACACAAGGATATCATCCAAATAGACCAAGACGAACTCATTCTTGAAAGGAGAGAAAATGAAGTTCATCATTCTAGAGAAGGTTGGAGGAGCGTTTGCAAGACCAAACGACATGACAATGTACTCATAAGAGCCAAAACTCATCCTGAAAGCGATCTTTGGAATATCTTCTTCGCGAATGCGAATCTGATGATAACCCATGCAAAGATCAAGCTTCGAGAAAACCTTGGCACCTTTCAGTTGCTCAAACAAATCATTGATGTTGGGAAGTGGGTACTTGTTTCTGATTATCTTCTTGTTCAATGGATGGTAATCGACACAAACCCGGCCCATGCCATCTTTCTTCTTGACAAACAGAACACCACAACCCCATGGAGAGGAACTTGGTCTGATCAGACCCAGACATTCTTGTTCATCTAGCTGCTTCTTCATCTCTTTCAGCTCTTCAGGGCCAAGTTTATAAGGGTGCTTGAAAACCGGTTCAGTTCCAGGCTCGAGATCAATCACGAATTTGACTGGCCAGTGCGGAGGCATTCCTAGCAATTCTTCTGGAAAGACATCTTCATACTCACAGGCCACCGGAATTTGAGAAATCGCCGAGATTTCACCCTTCTCATTAAGACCAAAGAGACGGATTGTGTCATTGCGAGCTGCGAAAATAATCACATCTTCTGAAGGATGAGTCAGCTTGACTTCTTTTGCTTGACAATCAACATATGCCTTATTCATAGCCAGGAAGTCCATGCCAAGGATGAGATCAATATCAGAATTGCCAAGAACAATTGGAGAAGCCAGAAAAGAATAATTGCCCATCTTAATGGAAACATCCAGAACCACCACATTCGAACTCATCATTTTGCCTGGGGACACAACCCGAAAAGGATTAGGAAGGAGTACCGAATTCAAGTCATGCTTCCAAGCAAAAGGTTTAGATAATACTGCCAAACACCAGAACATTTTTAACATAACTAATTGCCAAGTTATTCAACAACTAGAATTATTAGAGGAAATAAAAGGGTTTTTTCGGCATGTTTGAAAATGAGGGGGATGAGAAGGAGTTGTTGCACCACCCACACTCTAACCACATCACACATAACAAGATCACTCCCAAACACAACAAGGTCACATCACAAAACAAAGGCATGGCATGATGATGAATGATATGATGCATGATGCATGAATGCATGAGACAAGGCAAGACATTGAGGAACTCATTTCATTAAACTCATGACAACAAGGTTCACATAAGTTTACATGCCATCCAAGGTAGGGGCAACACTTGGGCTGTCACATATGACCTGGATGACTAATGGGAGGAGATTGTCTGCTACATGGTAGGAGTGCATGGACCTTCTTCACGTTGAGGATAGGGGGCTCGATGACCCTATCGGTTTTTGCCCACACAAGGAACCTCTGCCAACTCACACGCGCCAACTTTGGCCCTACTCCAGTGAGAAGGTATCCAACACCACTGGCTAACCTACTTATGTTCTACAGCCGTTCCTCGATATCATGCACCGCATATTCTGGAACACCTTGTTTCCTCGTGTTAGAAACTTGGACCAGGTGCACTCCTACCTAGGGGATCTGTTGCTCTTCTGTTAGCATATGAAGGACTCACCTGAGGTGCCTGCTTTGGATATCTCTCACGTCATGTGGTCTGAACTGCACTCTGCTATGTTTGATTGTAAGGTTCCTATTTATGGCCCATACTTGATGCTTCTTCTTGAGAGCACGTGGGCTAAGACCCGTCCAGAAATCATCTTTGAGCATGGTGAGGTGGTTACTCATAAGGTTGTGCAGCTCCGTCAGAAGGACAAATGGGCAAACTATGTTGCTCCCGAGGCTGATCTAGCTGATGAGGTGGAGGATGAAGATGAGGATGACGAGGATGATGAGGACTTTGCGGTACAGGGTGGTGTGGCTCCTCGTTTTGTTCCTTATCTGGCTGAACCATCTTGGGATAAGAAGCTCAAGGAGAAGATGAAGAAGCCGTTCTGTTTATAGGCTAAGGGTCAGTACAGGGCTCATGTTGGTGAGAAGGAAGCTAGACGGTGTCACAAGGCTCTTGGCAGACACGTTGGGTTGGAGGTTCCTAGTGGTTCTGAGGAGGTCATTACTGATGAGGAGGTTTGGATCTTACGACACTACAAGGATTCTGACGATGATCTGCCTGGCTCCTCTGCTCCTGCTCCACCCGGCACCTTTTCCCACACTCCAGAGTCCGGAGAGTACTGATGATGGGTCCTCATGTTCTACCACCTATCTGTATTAGTCCTCCCTACCCTTTTGGTGTCTCGCTGCCAAAGGGGGAGAGAGTGTAGGGATTTGCTGAGTCACAAGCATGCGTTTGCTTTCCGAGTTGCTTTCTTTTATGTAATTGCTCGTGAACTCTTTCTAGTTGCTTTGCTTTGCTTGGCTTATGGTTGTGAGACTTCTTTCACTTCGTCGTATGGTGTAAGACATATGCTATCCTTAATTATCCTTATATGTCTCATTGTGAGTTAGTTTCCTTACACCATCCATGTTATACTCTCACATTGTGCTCCTTGCTTAGTTATCTATGTCATATTATATGTTGTTGCAAGGAGTATTCGTCTCTAAAATATAGGGGGAGTGTTGATCCTAGCATGTGTATTTTGGATTCCAAAAGCATATCAAATATAACACACACCTAGGGAGAGCCCGTATATATTTTTGTGCCTTTGGGTTTGCTTTCTTTCTCTTATTTATTCTCTATGTAAATCCAGTGTTGTCATCAATCCACCAAAAAGGGGGAGACTATAAGGAAATATTTATATCCTAATGGTTTTGGTGATTGGTGACAATGCGTTTGTGGACTAATCATTTGCATTAAGCTTTCAGAGAATATCAAGTGGCACGAGATGATTATCGTACCCCTCGAGAAGCTAAAAGGAAGACGATGCCTTTTTGATGATTTAGTGTTGGTGGACTTAAGTCGTAGGAAAAATCCATACTATTAAGAGGGGGTCTACGGTGGGTAAGATTGAGAGGAATCATCACGTACACACTCGCACCCCATTCGTTTCTCGACAACATGGAGTATCTGTCTTTGCCCTACTCTCCCTGTATTTCTCTCAGCGGTAGTACCACTCTGGGAAGCGGTAGTACCGCTTAGGGAAAGAAGGAAGGGCTGGGCAACTTGCGCATGGGGTCAGACGTGCCTCTGGGTGTGTCTGGTGCCGCGCGCCAGCTCCCAGCCGCGGCGATAGTAGGGGCGGTAGTACTAAGTGGTATTACCGTCGCCCCTACTACTGGCTTATGTTGGGAGGTAGTACTACCCCAACCAGCGGTACTACTACTGAAGCGCGGCTGGTAGGTGGGCAACGGGCAGATTCCTTTCCGTCCTATATAAAGGGTCTTCTTCCCCAAGAAGCCCTACCTCTCATCCTTCCAAAAGCTCCATTGTTTCCCAAAGCTCATTCTTGCCCGATCTCTCTCCCTAGCCAACAAAACTTGTTGATACTATAGGGTTTGGTTGAGAGGGCCCCGATCTACACTTCCACCAAGAGAAATTTGATTCCCCCCACTAATCCCTTGTGGATCTTGTTACTCTTGGGTGTTTGAGCAACCTAGATGGAAGAGGTCACCTCAAAGCCATAGTCCATTGTGGTGAAGCTTCGTGGTGTCGTTAGGAGCCTCCATTTCAGTTGTGGAGATTGCCCCAGCCTTGTTTGTAAAGGTCCGTCTGCCGCCTCCAAGTGCACCACTAGTGGAATCATGACACCTTTCATTGTGTGAGGGCATGAGGAGAATTCTGTGGCCCTAGTGGATTCTTGGTGAGCATTGTGCCTCCACTCCTTCCAATGGAGACATACTTCCCTTTACCAGGAAGGAACTTCAGTAACACATCGTCGTCTCCATCATTTCCCCTTGTGGTTATTTCTTACCTTTACTTCACGCGAGCTACTTACATTGTTTATCTTGCTTGCTTGAGTTGATTGTTCTGTTTAGCATCATATAGGTAGCTCACCTAGTTGAATATCTAGCCAACCGATTTGTTGCTAAGTATAAATTGTTAAAGAAAAGTTAAAAACTGGTAGTTGCCTATTCACCCCCTCTAGTCAACCATATCGATCCTTTCACTTGGATACAAGGCCTAGGGTTCATACTTTCGCTAGTGGAAGTTCTCTACAAAATACTGACATAGTTGAATCATATGTAAATACCTCTCGTGCGACAAAGAGTTTCACGCCCAAGATGCGCGCTTATCCATTTTAAGACACGAGGGCCTCGCAAGGGATATAGGCGCATCTTGCCGTTCGCAAGTATAGTAACATTGCATCATACATTATAGAAGAGATGAGTATACAAGTTGGCTTACACTCGCCACATGCTAAATTACAATCCACATAGAGTTCAAATCATCAAGATGAAGAAAGGGTCCGGCTAAGGACAAAATCAAACGATGAAACAGATGCAAATGAAACTATCTCGCTAACCCAAAGATCACGACCATGGTCCTCTACTCATTCGGGTAATTCACGTACATCCTGCCTCTTTCCTCATCATACTCCCACTGGAGCTGGGTAAGATCATCCTGCAGGTACTCATCTGTACCTATACCTGGAGGGTTGTAGTAATCTGTGAGCCACAAGGACTCAGCAATCAAGCGCCCGGGTACCGAGACAATTCAAGCTTAATGGTTGGGATGGGGTAAGTGTTTAGTTTGCAGCAGCACTAAGCATATATGGTGTCTAACTTACATAACATGAAAATAAATATGAGTGGCCTACGATGAATGATCGAATCTAGTATGATCTCTATGAGATCCTGAACACTTACATCAAACATAACCCCACCGTGTTCTCTCTCGGATCATGTTCACGAGCAGAGACGATCACGATTACTCACACAGTTGGTGTAGTATAATTAGAGTTTACTTCAAGTTTACTATAACCGGGTGTTAAACAAATATCCAAGTTGCCACATAACCGCGGGCATGGCTTCTCAAAAATATTTAACCCTGCAAGGTTGCTCCAACTAGTCCATCAGAAATTAACCACACTCCACGGGAATAGCCTCGAACACGGACCTCGTGGTCATCATAGGTAATTCCAAAGGAATTCCAACACCTCGAGGAAAACCCGAACAAAGTCAGACTCCACACGCAAGACACTCGATAAAGGTAAAACAAATCAGTCAAGACCACCCGACATGTTGACGAACCTGATAAGAGCCGCGTATCTCGTTCTCAGGACACGACGGATAAGCGACGCGTACGGAGGCCTAATAGAAATCTCCCAAGTTGTCCTGGGTTGGCCCCGCACAGTGCTCTAGTTTGGACCAACACTCATGAGGAGCACTGGCCCGGGGGTTGATTAATTATCCACAGGTTTGCATGACCCTATGCAAATTTTATTAAGTTGTTAAGCAAATGTAGTACCAATGTTGGGTCTTGCCAGACAAGTTTTAATCTCAACCGAATAAACAAGGGGGTCCCCATAACAACCCCGAGCATGTTAGGAGCGCAAAGTATGGAAACCATAACACCGGTAACAAGAACTATGGCGGTAACAGCGGAACAAAACACTTAGCAAAAGGCCAAGCCTTCCACCAATAGCAAGATATATATGTGCATTAAATTAAAAAACAGAAAATATTGTGATATCCAAATCCATGTTATCACATGGAACAACCTGCACCTACAACTAAGAACGCTATAAGCGGGGTTGAGCAGCGGTAACTTAGCCAATCAAAGGTTTGCTAGGATGTGGAGGGTTAGAGGCTTTGATGGCATTTAGGAGGCTGATATCAAGTGGTAGGGAGCGCAATTGTAACGAAAAGAGAGAGAAACTAGCAAGCGAAAATAGTATCGGGATCCAGGTACGATCATCTTGCCTGTTGGTTCTTTAGTGGAACAAGTAGCGGGATCCTCGTAGTAGTACTCTCTTGGGTCCCCGTACTCAGTTTCAACACTCGCGTCTACCCAAGAGAAACAACAATAATAAACATCCAACCAAGGTGCAATGCACAAACAATATGATGCATGATCCATTTAGAAGAGTTTAACATGGCAATCCAAAACTAGTCATGTTTCACATGCAAAGTTTGTTTATCAATCATTCTGGAAGAACATCGTGTTAAGTTATTTAAACATTCATGAACATGGCAAATATGGATGCATCATGCAAAATCGATGGAAATGCATATAAAGAACGCAAGAAACGGAGTTACGGTTCTCACGATACGCTCACGACAAGGTCCGAAGTCAAAACACAAGACAACCAATACCATGGGCTAATTCTTGGCATTCCAAGGTAGCCACTGGTTAGGCAATGAAAAACCAACCACAATAGACTCAAATATCAATCAATTCCATGGAGTATAGCTCCCACAAGTCACACCACAACAAAACAACAATCTGCCACAAAACAGCAACATAGCAACTTACACAGCCAACAACTTGAGCTGCAGGAACCCTACAGCCACAAATAAGATACTGACAGAATCTACATAACAAATTCATCAACTTATCCAACTACACAATCTGCATAGGATGCACACATCAATAAGCATGAAGCTATCAAGTTGACATGATGAAACAGGTTTTTGGGACTTGGTGAAAATAACAGTTTTCTGGAATCTGAGTTAATAAAGTTGCAAGTTGACAGCAGTAATTCAATATGTTAGACACCAACTCTTTGCATGAAAATTAACAGGATGATACTAGACAACATCTACTCCAAAACACTAGCACTCAGCATGCTCAAATTCACAACAAATCACAAGATATCATCCACTCTACATGGCATAAAAATAACAGCAGATTCTCAGACTTAGTAGGTTTTAGCATGCTGAAACAGAAACATTAAGTTGGCTAATTAACAGCATGGTTCCCACTTATATGGGTGATTCTCAGGTTAAACAAAAATACCATGGCATAATAGATATAAAACACTAGCACTTCCTAGTTGGCACATGCCCTAAAGCAAGCAAGGATTAAATCATGCAAAAAGGACAAAGTAGCATCACAGCTAAAATGAAAGTTTTATGAACTTGCACAAAAGTGAAATCTGAAAGCATCAATGGATTCATTGTCTCTTTCTATCCCAAAATCATGTGTCATACTCATATGTTCATGTGAAACAACAAGGCACAAGCAAGATAGCAAAACTACCACCTATTCACATAAGTGGATCATACTCTAATTTGAACATGAGCAAATATGATCAAAGCAGATTGGAATCTTAGCTAGAGATGGAAATGAGCTAACAAATACCATATGCATATAATCAACAAGTGGTGATGCAAGTGGGAAACCCACTAGTCACCCACACATACATACACTCTACACACACACACTCTACAAAGCACACACACATGATCCATATGCCTAAGGGCATATGAGCACAATCTCACTCATGACCATACCACCCAAGAGGGGGTGTTCATCCACACACTTACTCACATGGCCATATATGCATAAGCACATGGCACACACACACTCACTCTCACAAGCGCAGTAGGCACAAAACTCACACACACACACACACTAGCTCATGTGTGTGGGTGGTCATCCACACACATATGCATACATATATGCACAATGCATATATGCACATGTACATGTGTATGATAACACACACACACACTCACACATACAAACATGCATATAAACTCTCACCACACTAGGTCATGCATATATGCACACTCACCCACAAACACATACACACACATGCATATACACCTATGTGCATACACATATGCTCATGCACACACACACAAACTCACCTACTCACATGCATATTTATGCACCACACTATGTGGCACACACACACACACACAAACACATCCATACACACATATGCCTCCATATATATGCAATGCACTTACACACACCCACCCAAATAAAACAGAAAAGAAAACAACATGTTGGTGCATCTACACACACACATACACTTGCAATGGAGGAAAACAAAGAAAAAACAAAAAAAGGAAAAACAAATAAAAATGGGAGGGGTTCGGATTCAAACTGCAACCTGTTGGTTGCCTCCCCACACACCACACCACTGGGCTACGAGCACGACTGTTGACATAGGAGGGGAACTAGCGCTCTAGTACACACACGCACGCGCATATAACTGACGAAACTGAAACCGCACAGCTACGACGACAGAGCAACTCCGGCAGCGATTTCGACGAGCCCACGGCAAATCTGGCGACGACAACGGCTCTTACGCATGAGGGGACAACCAAGGTTCCATTCCCCTACTCACCTTGCGGTGAGGAGGAAGGAGGCGAGCGAAAAGCACGCGCCTTGCGGACAACAGCGACAGACGGCGGCGGCACTAAACGGCGGCCTACATGGGGAAGAAGGGGCTGCGGGGACTGGCTGCTCACCGAGGGGAAGGCGACGATGAGCCGGATGAGAAGGAGTCGACAGAGGGGAAGAAGATGTGCCGGAGTCGAAGCAGGGGAAGAAGATGTGCCGGAGTCGAAGCAAACTACAAACATCAAAACAACCATACTCATAATTCATAAAACATATGGGGCTACCTCTTGAACATTTTTAAATAATTTAAATAGCAACTTAAATCTGATTATACAGTAACATGGGAATTAAGGCATTATGATGGGGGTTTTGTTGAAAAGAAAGGAGAGGGGAAGAAAGAGGAGATTGCACCCATGAGCTCCACCCACACACAAACCAATTCACAACCTCACACACACCACATCATACAAGGGCACATGAAAACCAAACATGGCAAGATGAATGCTATGATGGATGAATGATGCATGATGCATGAATACAAAACCACACATGGATGACAAGTTGCAAAACATCATAATCTCATGGCACAAGGTTCATAAAATAGGTTACATGCCAAATAAGGTAGGGACAGCACTTGGGCTGTCACAACTCTCCCACACTAGAAGAGGATCTCGACCCAAGATATAGGAACGAAAGAAGTCTGGAAATTCGGAACGGAGAAGGTCCTCGCGTTCCCAAGTAGCTTCTTTGTCAGAATGATGAGACCACTTCACCTTGAGGAATTTGATAGACTTGTTGCGAGTCTTACGCTCAGTTTCTTCAAGAATTGCAACTGGATGCTCACGATACGAGAGATCTTCTTGGAGATCAAAGTCTTGGAGATTAATGGTCCGCTTAGGAGTCTTGAAGCATTTCCGGAGCTGAGAAAACTGGAGGACATCGTGCACATTTGCAAAATTTGGAGGAAGCTCTAGTTGATATGCAAGACCACCTCTCTTGCCAACAACTTTGAAAGGACCAACAAAACGAGGAGCTAGGTTCCCTTTAATTCCAAACCGCTGAGTGCCCTTCATGGGAGAGACTCTGAGATAGACTAGATCATCCACTTGGAAGGAAACATTCCTATGTTTGTTATCGTAATAGCTCTTCTATCGAGACTGAGCTGCTTTGAGGTTCTCGTGAATGACATGGCACATTTCTTCTGCTTTAGTGATCATGTCATTGCCCAATATCTGACGCTCACCGGTTTCAGACCAGTTAAGCGGGGTACGACACTTTCTGCCATAGAGAATCTCGAAAGGGGCCTTGCCTGAGCTAGCTTGAAAGCTATTGTTGTATGAGAATTCAGCATATGGAAGGAATTTTTCCCACTTCATGCCGAACGAAATCACACAGGCTCTGAGCATATCTTCAAGCATCTGATTGAGTCTCTCAACTTAACCACTTGTCTGCGGATGGAACGCTGTGCTGAAACAGAACTTGGTACCCATAGCAGTCTGTAAGGACTCCCAAAACATAGAAGTAAAGAGTCTTCCACGGTCGCAAGACATTAGCTGAGGAATACCATGCAAAGATACTATCCTTGATGTATACAACTCTGCAAGCTGAGCTGCCGAGATAGATTCTTTGACTGGCAGGAAATGAGTAACTTTTGACAGCTTGTCGATAACCACAAAGATGGCATCGTTGCCTTTCTTGGACTTGGGAAACCCAGTGAAAAAATCCATCTCCACATGATCGAATTTCCACTCTGGGATAGGCAAAGGCTGCAGAAGACCAGCTGGACGTTGATGCTCTGCCTTCACTCTGCGACGAAGATCACACTCGTTCACGAACTGAGCAATTTCATGTTTCATGCGAGTCCATGAGAAGGTTTGCTTGAGATCCTGATACATCTTTGAACTGCCTGGATGAATGGATAGAAGATAATTATGTGCTTCGTCCATGATAACCTTTCTGAGATCACCTTTAGGAACCACAAGACGGTCCTCAAAGAACAAGGTATCTTTGTCATCAACACGAAAGCACTTATACTTCGGAATGCTCTTGGCCACACCTTTCTTCACTTTCTTCACCGTAGCGTCAAGAAGCTACGCTTGGCGAACTTGATCTTCCAGAGTCGGAGAGACTAGAAGATGTGCAAGAAATCCTTGCGGAATCATCTGAAGGTTGAGCTTGTGGAAGGCTTCACAAAGCTCGGGCTGAAGAGGCTTCAAGATGAGACTATTGCAGTGCGCCTTACGGCTGAGCGCGTCTGCAATGACATTTGCTTTCCCAGGAGTATACTCAATGCTTGGATTGAAGTCCTCAAGCATTTCCACCCAACGAGACTGCTGCAGATTGAGATTGTGCTGAGTGAAAATGTACTTCAAGCTCTTGTGATCGGTGTGCACCTCAACTGGTATACCCAACAACAAATGCCTCCAAGTCATTAGAGTATGCACAACTGCCGCCAACTCAAGATCATGGGTGGGTTAGTTCTTCTCGGAAGGCTTCAACTAATGCGAGGTATAAGCAACAATCTTCTTATCTTGCATGAGAACATCACCAAGAGCTTGGAGAGAAGGATCACAGAAAACTTGGAAAGGCTTAGACTGCTCGGGAGGAACAAGAACTGGAGGTGAAGTCAGTGTTTGCTTGAGCATATTGAACGCTACATCACACTCAGGAGACCAAACATACTTGACACTCTTCTGGAGGAGATTGGACAGAGGCTTAGCAATTTGAGAGAAGTTCTCCACGAATCTTCTGCAATAGCTAGCAAGTTCAAGGAAACTCTGAAGCTGCTTCACATTCCGAGGAGGTTCCCACTTCAAGATTGACTCAAATTTCTCAGGGTGCACTTTAATTCCCTTGGCAGAGATGACATGCCCAAGGTACACCACTTCATTGAGCCAAAACTCACACTTGGAAAACTTGGCATAAAATCGATGCTCTCTTAACTTGTCAAGCACAAAGTGGAGATGCTCTGCATGCTCTTCATCTATCTCCGAGAACACAAGGATATCATCCAGATAGACCAAGATGAACTCATTCTTGAAAGGAGAAAAAATGAAATTCATCATTCTTGAAAAGGTTGGAGGAGCATTCGCAAGACCAAATGACATGACGGTGTACTCATAAGAGCCAAAACTCATCCTGAAAGCGGTCTTAGGAATGTCTTCTTTGCAAATGCGAATCTGATGATAACCCATGTGAAGATCAAGCTTCGAGAAAACCTTGGCACCTTTCAATTGCTCCAACAACTCATTGATGTTGGGAAGTGGGTACTTGTTTCTGATTGTCTTCTTGTTCAATGGACGGTAGTCAACACAAAGACGATCCGTGCCATCTTTCTTCTTGACAAACAAAACACCACAACCCCATGGAGAAGAACTTGGTCTGATCAGACCCAGACGTTCTTGCTCATCTAGCTGCTTCTTCAACTCTTTCAGCTCTTCGGGGCCAAGTTTATATGGGCGCTTGCAAACTGGTTCAGTTCCGGGCTCTAGATCAATCACGAACTCTACTGGCCGGTGCAGAGGCATTCTTGGCAATTCTTCTGGAAAGACATCTTCATATTCACAAACCACCAGAATTTGAGAAATCGCCAAGATTTCACCCTTCTCATTAAGAGCAAAGAGACGGATTGTGTCATCACGAGCCGCAAAAATAATCACGTCTTCTGAAGAATGAGTCAGCTTGACTTCTTTTGCTTTGAAATCAATATGAGCCTTATTCATAGCCAGGAAGTCCATGCCCAAAATGAGATCAATGTCGGAATTACCGAGAACAATTGGAGAAGACAGAAAAGAATAATTGCCCATCTTGATAGAAACATCCGGAACCACCTTGTTAGCGCTCATGAGAGTGCCGGGCAAAACAACACGCAAAGCCTTACTCAAATATTCAGAATCAAAATCATGCTTGACGAAGAATGCTTTAGAAATGAATGAATGCGATGCTCCCGAATCAAACAAAACTTTTGTAGGAAAATCATTAACTAAGAGATTACCCATGATCACTTGAGAAGAATCATTAGCCTCTGCTGCATTCACCATATTCACTCTTGCGGTCTTGGGGTTATGCTTCACCATAGCATTGCCTAGAGGCTTGACAGGAGGAGGAGGCGAAAGTCGCTGCTGGTTGCACTTGTTTGCATAGTGGCCCTTCTGACCACACTTGTGACAAGTCACCTCAGAAAGCAGACGAACATTGCCTGGAGGAGGAACAAGAACTCCCTGGGATGCCTAGGGTCTCTCCTGGAATCCTGGGTTGGGTGGGCGGGAAGAACCATGACCACCAAACTGCTTCTGCTGCTGAGGCGGACGAAACGGAGGAGGGTTTGGCACCCAATACTTCTGCTGCTTGGAACCATCTGAGAGATGAAAGAACAACAATATGAATCCCTTAAATGCTTCTTTGAGTTCTCCAACTTGAGCTGAGTTGCCTCGACCTTCAAAGCCATGTTATAGACCTGATCAAACTCACGAGGCTCTTGAAGAACTAGGCCTGGTAGAAGCTCATCCTTGAGGCCACCTCTGAACTGATAAATCATAGCCTTGTCATCTGGAACATCTTGCTTAGCATAATGGGCTAGATTTTGGAACTCGACGTTGTACTGATAGACAAACTTGCTTCCCTGCTTCAGGTGCCTGAACTTCTCACGCATCTCCTCGACAATGCTTGTCAGAATGTAATGAGCCCTGAAGTCACGACGAAAATCGTCCCGAGTAACAACATGATCGCCCCTGGAATCCTTGTACTGCTGCCACCAATCAGCTGCTTGACCCTTGAGCTGGAACGATGCAAATCTGACAAAGTCCTCTGGCCTGACATTGCTGCACTCGAAATGCTTACTCATATCACAAAGCCAATCATCAACATCAAGAGGCTGCTCACAACAGGTGAAAGACTTTGGCTGGTTGGCAAGGAACTGATTGAGCATCGCCAACTGAAGCTGATTCTGAAAATTCCCTCGAAAACCTTGCTAACTCTGCTCCCTTTCTTGCAATAGCCTGAGCAACATCTGAGTGTTCGCATTGGTTTCGTCCATCACAGCTTGCCAAGCTTCGGGAGGAGGAGGCGGAGGTGGCGGCGACGAGGGAGGTGGTGGTGGTGGAACATCAGTCTGCTCCTCACCACGACCCGGATTGTTGGGAGTTGGTGGAGCCATCCTGAAGATGGACAAAACGCATCAGCACCTCATTGATAAGATGAATTCAAAAGATGAATCAACAGTTCGAAATAAATTGAACAAATAACAACAAATCCTTCCTACTGAAAAATTAGTAAGAATGCTTCTTCGGTTAGCTGGTAACATCATAAAAAATTAGAAGCTACTTGCAATAACACAAAGTATTGAGCTAAGCACTCGAAACAAACGTATATACCCACATACATCTAAAGAAGATGATCCTAGGTAACTACAAGATTTCCCACCTAAGAACTTCCGAAAAGTTTCTAGTTATGCAATCCGGTGTGGGGGATACAAGGAGGAAAATATCTCACACAACTAGCAATCCTACACCCCAACTATATCCATCCTTCAACACATGACTAGAGGCTCTCGTAATTTCATCTAACTCGAATCCTCGAACTCACAACGATACTAAACCATGGTGATACCCTGGATGCCTCCCCAGTACTAGGTGACTCCGACCTTATCTCACCACGATAAGTATTGAAGCAATTCCGAACACTCCCCGTCCTGAGATATCAAGGAAGCTGAATGATAACGATGTGCCAACATTCCCTGGAGCTTGATTCCCTGAAAGAAATCAAGTCAGACAGGAGGCACCAAGACAGAACCCTGTCACATCGCTATCATATAGACTCCAAAATACCCGCGTGATCCTAATTTTTTTTTGAGCGAGAAGAAGAGTAGAATAAAAATTCCTAAGTCGAATACTTCAGCAGAGCATAGAAGAGGAGTAAAAAGAATCCTACTCTCCAATATAACTAGACTCAAAATAGTTTTAACTAGACTTGACTTGGCCAAGTTCGATCAAGCAATGGCTCCTATGGTCGTATGGCTCTGAATACCAACTTGTCACGCCCAAGATGCGCGACTATCCATTTTAAGACACGAGGGCCTCACAAGGGATAGATGCGCATCTTGCCATTCGCAAGTATAGTAACATTTCATCATACATTATAGAAGAGATGAGTATACAAGTTGGCTTACACTCGCCACATGCTAAATTACAATCCACACAGAGTTCAAATCATCAAGATGAAGACAAGGTCCGGCTACGGAAGAAATCAAACGATAAAACAGATGCAAATGAAACTATCTCGCTGTCCCAAAGATCAAGACCATGGTCCTCTACTCATTTGGGTAAGTCACGTACATCCTTCCTCTTTCCTCATCATACTCCCACTAGAGCTGGGTAAGATCATCCCGCACGTACTCATCTGTACCTGTACCTGGAGGGTTGTAGTAATCTGTGAGCCACAAGGACTCAGCAATCAAGCGCCCGTGTACCGAGACTATTCAAGCTTAAAGGTTGGGATGGGGTAAGTGTTTAGTTTGCAGCAGCACTAAGCATATATGGTGTCTAACTTATGTAACAAGAAAATAAATATGAGTGGCCTACGATGAACGATCGAATCTAGTATGATCTCTATGAGATCCTGAACACTTACTTACGTCAATCATAACCCCACCGTGTTCTCTCTCAGATCATGTTCACGAGCAGAGACGATCACGGTTACTCACACAGTTGGTGTAGTTTAATTAGAGTTTACTTCAAGTTTACTATAACCGGGTGTTAAACGAATATCCAAGTTGCCACATAACCGCGGGCATGGCTTCTCCAAAAGATTTCACCCTGCAGGGGTGCTCCAACTAGTCCATCACAAATTAACCACATTCCACGGGAATAGCCTCAACCACGGACCTCGTGGTTATCATAGGTAATTCCAAAGGAATTCTAACACCTCGAGGAAAACCCGAAGAAAGTCAGACTCCACACGCAAGACACTTGATAAAGGTAAAACAAATCCAGGAAGACCACCCGACGTGTCGACGAACCCAATAAGAGACGCGTATCTCGTTCTCAGGACACGACGGATAAGCCACGCGTACGGAGGCCTAATAGAAATATCCCAAGTTGCCCTGGGTTGGCCCCGCACAGTGCTCTAGTTTGGGACAACACTCATGAGGAGCGCTGGCCCGGGTGTTGATTAATTATCCACCGGTTTGCAAGACCCTATGCAAATTTTATTAAGTTGTTAAGCAAATGTAGTACCAATGTTGGGTCTTGCCAGAAAAGTTTTAACCTCCACCGAATAAACAAGGGGGTCCCCATAACAACCCCGAGCGTGTTAGGAGCGCAAAATATGGAAACCATAACACCGGTAACAAGAACTATGGTGGTAACGGCAGAACAAAACACTTAGCAAAAGGCCAAGCCTTCCACCAATACCAAGATATATATGTGCATTAAATTAAATAACAGATAATATTGTGATATCCAAATCCATGTTATCACATGGAACAACCTGCACCTGCAACTAAGAATGCTATAAGAGGGGCTGAGCAGCGACAACTTAGCCAATCAAAGGTTTACTAGGATGTGGAGGGTTAGAGGCTTTCATGGCATTTAGGAGGCTGATATCAAGTGGTAGGTAGCACAATTGTAATGATAAGAGTGAGAAACTAGCAAGCGAAAATAGTATCGGGATCCGAGTATGATCATCTTGCCTGTTGGTTCCAAAGTGGAACAAGTAGCGAGATCCTCGTAGTAGTACTCTCCTGGGTCCTCGTACTAAGTTTCAACATTCGCGTCTACCCAAGAGAAACAACAATAATAAACATCCAACCCAGGTGCAATGCACAAACAATATGATGCATGATCCATTTAGAAGAGTTTAACATGGCAATCCAAGACTAGTCATGTTTCACATGCAAAGTTTGTTTATCAATCATTCTGGAAGAACATCGTGTTAAGTTATTTAAACATTCATGAACATGGCAAATATGGATGCATCATGCAAAATCGATGGAAATGCATATAAAGAACGCAAGAAACGGAGTTACGGTTCTCACGATACGCTCACGACAAGGTCCGAAGTCAAAACACAAGACAACCAATACCATGGGCTAATTCTTGGCATTCCAAGGTAGCCACTGGTTAGGAAATGAAAAACCAACCACAATAGACTCAAATATCAATCAATTCCATGGAGTATAGCTCCCACAAGTCACACCACAACAAAACAACAATCTGCCACAAAACAGCAACATAGCAACTTACACAGCCAACAACTTGAGCTACAGGAACCCTACAACCACAAATAAGATATTGGCAGAATCTACATAACAAATTCATCAACTTATCCAACTACACAATCTGCATAGGATGCACACATCAATAAGCATGAAGCTATAAAGTTGACATGATGAAATAGTTTTCTGGGACTTGGTGAAAATAACAGTTTTCTGGAATCTGAGTTAATAAAGTAGCAAGTTGACAGCAGTAATTCAATATGTTAGAAACCAACTCTTTGCATGAAAATTAACAGGATGATACTAGACAACATATACTCCAAAACACTAGCATTCAACATGCTCAAATTCACAACACATCACAAGATACCATCCACTCTACATGGCATAAAAATAACAGCAGATTCTCAGACTTAGTAGTTTTTAGCATGCTGAAACGGAAACATTAAGTTGGCTACTTAACAGAATGGTTCCCACTTATATGTGTGATTCTCAGGTTAAACAAAAATACCATGGAATAATAGATATAAAACACTAGAACTTCCTAGTTGGCACATGCCCCAAAGCAAGCAAGGATTAAATCAAGCAAAAATGACAAAGTAGCATCACAGCTAAAATGACAGTTTTATGAACTTGCTCAAAAGTGAAATCTGAAAGCACCAATGGATTCATTGGCTCTTTCTATCCCAAAATCATGTGTCATACTCATATGTTCATGTGAAACAACTAGGCACAAGCAAGATAGCAAAACTACCACCTATTCACATAAGTGGATCATACTCTAATTTGAACATGAGCAAATATGATCAAAGCAGATTGGAATCTTAGATAGAGATGAAAATGAGCTAACAAATACCACATGCATATAATCAACAAGGGGTGAGTCAAGTGGGAAACCCACTAGTCACCCACACACACATACACTCTACACACACACACTCTACAAAGCACACACACACATGCTCCATATGCCTAAGGGCATATGAGCACAAGCTCACTCATGACCATACCACCCAAGAGGGGGTGTTCATCCACACACTTACTCACATGGCCATATATGCATAAGCACATGGCACACACACACTCACTCTCACAAGTGCACTAGGCACAAAACTCACACACACACACACACACACTAGCTCATGTGTGTGGGTGGTCATCCACACACATATGCATACATATATGCACAATGCATATATGCACATGTACATGTGTATGGCAACACACACATACACTCACACATACAAACATGCATATAAACTCTCACCACACTAGGTCATGCATATATGCACACTCACCCACAAACACATACACACACATGCATATACACCTATGTGCATACACATATGCTCATGCACACACACACAAACTCACATACTCACATGCATATGTATGCACCACACTATGTGGCACATACACACATACACACATCCATACATACATATGCCTCCATATATATGCAAGGCACTTACACACATACACCCAAATAAAATAGAAAAGAAAACAACTTGTTGGTGCATCTACACACACATACACTTGCAATGGAGGAAAACAAAGAAAAAACAAAAAAAGGAGAAACAAATAAAAAATGGGAGGGGTTCGGATTCAAACCCGCAACCTGCTGGTTGCCTTCCCACACACCACACCACTTGGCTATGAGCACGGCTGTTGACATAGGAGGGGAACTAGCGCTCTAGTACACACACGCATGCGCATATGACTGACGAAACTGAACCCGCACAGCTATGGCGACAGAGCAACTCCGGTAGTGATTCCGGCAAACCCACGATGAATCTAGCAATGACAACGGCTCTCACGCACGAGGGGACAACCAGGGTTCCATTCCCCTGCTCACCTTGCGGTGAGGAGGAAGGAGGCGAGCGACAAGCACGCGCCTTGCGGACGACGACAACAGATGGCGGCGGCACTAAACGGCGGCCTACACAGGAAAGAAGGGGCTTCGGGGACTGGCTGCTCACTGAGGGGAAGGCACCGACGAGCTGGACGAGAAGGAGTCTACGGAGGGGAAGAAGACGCGCCGGAGTCAAAGCAGGGGAAGAAGATGGCGGAGCGGAACCCTCCGGCAAAGACGACGATGGAGCCGTCGCTGCAGAGCCTCTCCGGGGCTCCTAGTGGCGGGGATCGAACGTGGGGACGAACCCTGAGCTCTGGATGCCAGGATCGACGATGCCACCCACAGAGACAACGAGTTGGTCACCGGCGACTACTCTCTGAACCTCATTGCACTCTGAAGCTTACCTGACAGGGGGAAAGAGGCGAGGAGGGAGAGAGATGGAGGAGATGGGAGCTACGGCGGTGGAGGAGAGGAGAGGAACCCTAGCCGAGGGGGCACACATGCCGAGGGGAGGCTAAATAGCCACAGGCTGATGGCGACGGCAACGAAAAAGGCGGACAACGGACGACCCTCTCTCTCTGCACTCACTAACGGAGAAGGAAGACGAGGCAGGTGCCCGTCTGTCCCGCTGGGCCCGCGGGAGCTGCTGGGCCGCGTTGGGCCAAGCCCACTCTGCTCTCTCTCTCTCTCAAACAGAAAACAGAGAAGGTTTTTTTCCATTTTAAAACAGCACAACACAAAGGAAAACCCAGAGAAAAATAAAAGGGTTCTGGTGCAAACAAAAATACTTTTGTTAAGAAAATAATATGCCCCGTTTAATAAAAATATTAAGTTGATTTTTGGGGCAAGTAATTTTTAACATTTAAAAATGGCAGCCCTCTGATATTTAAAACACCCAAGCATGCAAACTACAAACATCAAAACAACCATACTCATAATTCACAAAACATATGGGGCTACCTCTTGAACATTTTTAAATAATTTAAATGGCAACTTAAATGTGATTATACAGTAACATGGGAATTAAGGCATTATGATGGGGGTTTTTGTTGAGAAGAAAGGAGAGGGGAAGAAAGAGGAGGTTACACCCATGAGCTCCACCCACACACAAACCAATGCACAACCTCACACACACCACATCATACAAGGGCACATGAAAACCAAACATGGCAAGATGAATGCTATGATGGATGAATGATGCATGATGCATGAATGCAAAACCACACATGGATGACAAGTTGCAAAACATCATAATCTCATGGCACAAGGTTCATATAATAGGTTACATGCCAAATAAGGTAGGGACAACACTTGGGCCATCACAAAGAGTTCACTCGAAAGTCACAAATAGTGGATAACTAATGAAGAAATTATTGTAGGGTACGAAACCGCCTCAAAGTTATCTTTTTTGATCAATATTATGAGCTATCCCTGTAAGTGTCACGAACAGCCATAGAGTTCGTACTAAAATATCACCTTAATATAACACATCAACCAAAACCCTAATGTCACCTACATACTCTAATGTCACCACAAGTACCCATGGGCTTGATTATACGAAATGCATCAGACAATTTCAGACTCATCATGTTCAATCCAACACAAAGAACTTCAAAGAGTGCCCCAAAGTTTCTACCGGAGATTCAAGACTAAAACATGTGCCAACCCCTATGCATAGATTCCCAAGGTCACGGAACCCGCAAGTTGATCACCAAAACATACATCAAGTGGATCAATAGAACATCGTATTTTCACCATGGATATCCCATCACAAGACATACATCAAGTGTTCTCAAATCCTTAAAGACTCAATCCGATAAGAAAACTTCAAAGGGAAAACTCATTCCATCACAAGAAGATAGAGAGGGGAAAACTCCATATGATTCATCTATATCAATAAACCTCGCGGTACATCAAGATCGTGCCACCCCGAGAACACGAGAGAGATAGAGATAGAGAGAGAGATCCAACACATAGCTACTGGTACATACCCTCAGCCCCAAGGGTGAACTACTCCCTCCTCGTCATGGAGACCGCCGGGATGATGAAGATGGCCTCCGGTGATGGTTTCCCCTCGGAAAAGGTGCCTCAACGGGCTCCTGATTGGTTTTTCGTGGATCTAGAGGCTTGCGGCGGCGGAACTCCCGATCTAAATTTCTTTTCGGAGGTTTGGGTATTTATAGGAGTATTTGGCGTTGGTCCCACGTCTAGAAGGTCCCCAAGGAGGTCACAAGCCTGTCACGTGCTACGAGGGGGGTGGCCATGCCCTGGTGGCTTGTGGCTCCCTCGGGACTCTTCTCCGGTATCTTTTCTGTCGGGACCCTGATACTAAGCCATATGAATCCAGACTATACATATCACATCACTTTGCGGCCTCACGTACGGTAAGTTCCCCGGCTGCAGCCTTACCTTAGCCGGGACCATTTGCGTCTTTCGGCTCACTTATGTGAACATGTCGCTGGCAATCAAACAACAAAGAACCCAGGCCGACATGACTAGTCATAGAACCCAAGTGGCACATCCATACGGAAACAAGCATACGTAAACCAACAATGCAGGTCTCGGCCTCAAGCGTGTGTATACGAGTCATAGCAAGCTACAGGGACTCCATTACACTACGAGACATTTCCCCGAAGGAACAGACACAACAGCAAAGAAGGATACATGCCGGTCAATCAATGTGTCCGGAGCAGTAGCAAGCTACCATGGCTCGGTGGAAGCACAAAGAGTCAGTTTCCCGTAAAGAGTACTACTAAAGGCACACAACTAGGTGTTGGATCCCATACAAACCGTTGCATGTCACACGTACGCACGACCTGCCTGATATGCATAGATACAACTATGGCATCACAACATAACCACACAACAACACAAATTTTATTTAAGAGGCTCAGACGAGCCTTGCATAATATGTTCTTACAGATAGGGGTCACATGACCCGACACTCAAGTCATACAAACAAGTTTATACAAACCAAGCGGAAGCATAAGCTGTCCGAGTACAGACAGACGAAAGGGGAAAAAGGCACATGGCCTGACTATCTACAGCCTGCCACAGGTCATAAGGTCGTAGCTGGGACACCAGCTATTCGGCATCGTCGACATCTAGAAAGAACCCACCCGATGGGTCCTGCGTCTCATCTGCAGCATTTATTAAGCAAACATCAGTACAAACGTACTCAGCAAGTCTTTAAAGCAGACCTAGTCTATTCATGCTCATGTATCAACAAAGTGGGGGTGGTGGAGTTTATGCAGCAATGCCAGCTTTGACTCATGGCTAACCTACACTACACAATGTTAACTCTTTGTTTCCATTTTAGATATCGCACACGAGTTCACTAACTCCATGATAGTACACCACCATGGATTCACTTCCCTCTCCTAGGAGAGTGACATCCACGGTACTCAGACTTTTCTTGATATTTTTATGAGTATCCATTTTATTATCTATGAACAATATATGTTTTCCAAGTAGTCCATATCCGAGGACGCGGCTATTCAAATAGTTTCATACCCTGCAGGGGTGTACTTCTTCACACATGCTCTCGCCACTTATCGCTATGTGCTTATAAACCCATGCACCTCGGCAACCTTCAAGCGGAACCCCAGCGAGGGAGTCGGTCATGACCGTCAGACACATAAGACCTCTAGTCCAGGCTATCGCCTATTTGAGACTGAACCCGCATGAAAGTTCGGCCAAAGTTTCCGCTACGGCCCCGAACGATGTGCGTAGGGTTCCCAAGCCCACCATTCGGGTGACCCTTGGTACACCGTGCCACTGCCTACTGCGTCGTAACCCACCCCTAGGGTCAGTGCTACGCACGGTCTCCAGCATGCTATAAACACCAGAAACTACTTGCAACTCCTGGACTAAGGACTAAGCGACTGATAAGTCGAGAGGGGTCGAGTTACCGGAACCCAATGCGTGGTAGTAACTAATCTTGGATCACAAACACGGAACTCAGTTCCTAAGAACGGTCCCAATGAGACAACCCGCTATGTACTCCTACATAGCCCCTCATTGGTACCTTTACCAAATCGGGTTCATCATAAGCTTATCACATCATAAGAACATTGTTTCACTCCAGTTCATCACCCAGATGAACCAGACCTGACACAACTCTTTGCATAGCAAGCATAGCAGGCATAGTAAACTAAGCACATCATGGCACAAGCATCTACCAGGTATGCTAGGTTGCAAGGTTTTGCTATTTACTGTGACAATGACAGGTCATGCAAAAGAATAGGTTCATCTATCATGTAAGACCGGCAAGTGAATGTTGGTTCTAATGCAATAAACAAGAGTAGGAGCGAGAGAGTGGGATGTTATCGGAATGATCAAAGGGGGTTCCTTGCCTTGCTGGGTAGTGGGAAGGTTCTTTCCTTTGTTGGCATACTCGGGGTTATCCTTAGAAGCAGGGCCTACCGCAATACAGATAAGAAGCAATCAATACACGCAAGTGCAACAATATGATGTATTATCATGACATGGTAGCATGTATGGATGAGCTAATGCAATTAATATTCAAGTTAATTTGAAATGAGTTTGAATATAGGTTCAAAATCGTTCTTTATTTCAAATTCCATATTTTAACCTATTAGCAAATGTCAATGTTCTTCTACATAGGTTGCTCTAACATGCATGATAATATCACCATTGGATTCATTGGATTTTTCTGACAAATTTTCATATATAAATTATTTTCATCTAATTTACATATTAATTTATATGAATTTTTGAAGTTTTAAACAATTTCTAGAACTATTTTAAAACTAGAAAATATTAAATATGATGTCAGCCTTACGTCACCATGACGTCAGCTGGTCAGCTGACCAGGCCAGGTCAAACCTGACGTGCGGGGCCCGCACGTCAGTGACAGGGGCCTAAACTCAACGCTGACCAGGGGTTTGACCCACCCTGGGGCCCACTAGTCAGTGGCAGGAGGCTAACTAATCAGGGGGGATTAGCCCCTGATGATGGCCATGTTTGCGCCCATCGAAGCGAGGCCGGCGGCGACCATCCGCACGGTGGCGATCCGCCGGAGTTGCGCCTCCAGCGACCATTTTGCGCGCGGAGGGCACCCGGAGGAAGGCTGTGAACACGCGCATCCAGTAGAGCAACGGAGAGGGCTCGGTGCCGCCGGAGATGACGGCCACGTCGAGCTGAGCGGCGGCGACGGCTCGGGCAGGAATGACTACGGCGCTACGGGCGACAACAAGCTCCTGGAAGCGCTACGAGCATGAGCCCGTAGCCAGGAGCGAGCTTTGGCCGCTGTGTCCACGGCTACGCCATGGCCGGCGTCGAGCTCCGCTCGGCTCTGGATACAGACGGGGCTAGAGAAGGGGAACGACGACCGGACTATGGGAAAACGGTCCGGGGCCTCACCGGAGGAGCTTTTGGCATCGAGGCGTGGTCGGGGACGCACGAGAGACGGTGAATCGGCGACGTCTTTAGTCTGGCGAGGAAGAACAGAGGAGAGGAGGAAGAGAGGAATGGCGAGGGGAAACAGGCTCGGGCGGCGGCCGAGCCTATCCTCTCGCTAGCGCGACGAGGAGGCAGCCAGGCAGGAAAGGAGGAGGTGGCCAGCGCGTGGCCATCGTCGGCTGCGGGGGCAGCACATAGCTACTTCTCCTCCTGGCAGGAGGAAGAAGACGCGGCTGCCCCTATGGGCTGAGCCTCTTCTTCAGGTAAGCCTAGGTGGGTTTTCTTCCCCTTTTTTTATTTCAATTCTTTTCTAACTTCCGACATTTATTTTATTTTAATTTCAGGCACATATGATATTTTAAAATATCCCAAATATTTCATATATTGAAGTTTGAATATTTCAACTTATCCAAAAAGTTTCAGGATATTTTGAAAACTAAGATATTAATAATGCTTTATTTGATATTTTCAGAAGCATTATCATTTATTTATAAATTGCTTCAGTTGTTCAAATATTTTAAATGACCCCTTGTATAATCATGTCCATAATTATCAGACATAGGGGACATTTTAGATGGGAATTTTGGATTTGTTGAATTTTCACCAACTTTGGATTGGTTTGATTCAATTATGAGCTTGGGGTTTCTTTTAGTCCCCATTTCATGTTGATGAAAAATTGAAACATGATGCAACACCCATGCTAACCTATGACATCTAGCTAGGGATGTGACAACTCACCCCCACTCAAAAGAATCTCGTCCCGAGATTTTGAAGTCGCCAAGAAGAGCGCGGGGTACTCTAGTCGAAGACGATCTTCTCTTTCCCATGTGGCCTCCAGAATGGTGTGACCACTGAACCTTGAGAAACTTGATGTTCCGTTGCCGAGTGGTACGCTCGGCTTGATCAAGAATATGAACAGGGTATTCTTGATATGTAAGGTTATCTTGGAGATCAAGCCATTCGTGGTCTACTTCACGGACAGGGTCCGAGAAGCAACGCCTGAGTTGGGAGACGTGGAAGACATCATGAACCTTGGAAAGATGCGGCGGAAGTTCCAATTGGTAGGCAACCTCTCCTCATTTAGCAAGAATGCGAAAGGGTCCAATGTAATGAGGAGCCAACTTGCCCTTGATACCGAATCGATGGGTACCCTTCAAAGTTGTAACCCGAAGGTAAGCCTTCTCGTCAACTTCATAGGTCACAGCCTTATGATGGAGATCATATTGGCTCTTTTGATGAGATTGGGATGTTTTCAACTTTTCACAAATAATGCGAACTTGCTCCTCTGCATCCTGGATCATATCCGGGCCAAAGAGTTGTCTCTCTCCAGTTTCTGACCAGTTAAGAGGTGTTCGACACCTTCGTCCATAGAGAACTTCAAAAGGGGCTTTGCCCAAGCTTGATTGATAACTATTGTTATAAGCATATTCGGCAAATGGAACACATTTCTCCTAGTTCATACCGAAAGATATAACACAAGATCGGAGCATGTCTTCGAGGATTTGATTGATTCGCTCAACTTGACCACTTGATTGCGGGTGGAAAGCAGTGCTAAAGGATAGATGAGTCCCCATAGCGGTTTGAAAACTTTCCCAAAATCGAGAAGTAAATATACTTCCACGGTCTGAGTTAATCTCCAAAGGAACACCATGAAGAGAAACTATTTGAGAAACATATAACTTCGCTAGCTAGCTAGCGGTTATACTCTCCCGAACAGGAAGAAAATGAGCCACTTTGGAAAGGTGGTCGATGACCACAAAGATAGCATTATTCCCTCTCTTAGACCTGGGAAATCCGGTAATGAAATCCATACCGACCTTATCCCATTTCCATTCAGGAACATCTAAAGGTTGAAGGGTGCCAGCAGGCCTTTGATGTTCTGCTTTCACGCGACGACAAACGTCGCAATTAGCAACGAACTGAGCAATTTCTCTCTTCATCCTAGTCCACCAGAACCTCTGGCGTAGGTCCTGATACATCTTGGTACTACCCGGATGAATTGTGAGAGGAGAATCATGATCCTCCTTAAGGATCAGCTGTCGTAGATGTTGCTTCTTCGGGATCACCAAACGGTTCTCAAAGAAGACAACACCTCGATCATCTTCCGAGAAGCATCTAACATTACCCTTCTTAATGTTTTTCATGATCCGAGATATCCCGACATCATGCTTCTAGGCTTCTATAATTTGATCCGTAAGAGTAGGTTTCGCCATCAGGTTGGATAGGAATCCTTGAGGAACAATGTGGAGGTTTAACTTTCGAAATTCCTCATGGAGAAATGGTTGACCTTGTTGTAACATCAGGTTGTTACAATAAGACTTACGACTTAGAGCATCAGCCATGACATTGGCTTTCCCCGGGGTGTAAGTTATCCCTAAGTCGTAATCTGTAATCAACTAAACCCACTGTCTTTGCCTGAGATTCAAATCCGGCTGGGTGAATATATATATTAGACTTTGGTGATCGGTGTAAATTTCGCAACGATTACCCAGAAGGTAATGTCGCCAGGTTTTTAGTGCATGGACCACAGCTACAAGCTCAAGATCATGTGTTGGATAATTATCCTCGTGCGGACGCAACTATCGAGATGCGTATGCAATCACATGACGATCTTGCATGAGAATGCAACCTAATCCTTGTCGCGAGGCGTCGCAATAGATAACAAAGTCCTTAGAGAAATCTGGTGGCACCAGAACGGGAGCAGAGGTCAGTCGTCTTTTCAACTCCTGAAAACTGTGCTCGCATTGTGGAGTCCACTCGAACTTTTTATCTTTCTGGAGGAGTTCAGTCAGAGGTTTGGCAACCTTGGAGAAATTCTTGACAAAGCGGCGATAATAGCTCGCTAAGCCAAGGAAACTCCGAACTTGCTTAACCGATTCAGGTTGAGTCCAATCGAGGACGGCCTGAACTCTCTCGGGATTGACAGTATACCTTTACCAGATATCATGTGGCCCAGATAGGTCACGTCTGGCAACCAAAATTCACACTTGGAGAATTTGGCATACAGATGGTGCTCTCGAAGTTTCATCAATACCAGCCTTAGATGCTCGGCATGTTCTTGTTCGTTCTTCGAGTAGATGGGTATATCGTCGAGGTAAACCAAAACGAATTTATCCAAATACTCCATGAAGATCGAATTCATCAAGCGAGAGAAGGTGGCTGGGGCATTGGTTAAACTGAAGGACATGAAAGTGTACTCATATTGGCCATAACGAGGAACAAAAGCCGTTTTTGGAATGTCGCTGTTCCTAATTCTGATTTGATGGTATCCCAACCTCAAATCCATTTTGGAAAAGATAGAGGATCCAACGAGTTGATCATACAAATCATTGATCCTGGGGAGCGGATACTTGTTCTTTATGGTGACCAGATTCACTGGCCGATAATCCACAACCATCTGATCCGATCCATCCTTTTTCTTGACGAAGAGGACGGGACAAGCCCAAGGAGAAGAACTAGGACGGATGAAACATTTCTTCAAAGCCTAATCGAGTTGGATGTTAAGTTCGGCTAGTTCTAAGGGTGCCATCTTATAGGGTCTTCTGGCTATTGGGACAGTCCCTGGAATGAGCTCTATCACAAACTCAACATCTCTGACAGGAGGAATTCCTGGCAGTTCTTCTGGAAAGACATCCGGAAAGTCACGAACTACCGAAATATCTTCTAACTCCGGAAGAGGGCTAGCATTGAGCGAATAGAGTTGGCGCTTGGCTGCTCGAGTGGAGACATCAACTATCTCACCCGATGGACGTGTAAGTTGAACATTCCTAGTATGAGTATCAATCTTAGCATAGTGGGCCTTCATCTAATCCATGCTTAGAATGATATTGATGTCCGAAGATTTGAGGGCTATCAAAGATGCTAGAAAGACTAGCCTATCCACCAGAATCTCATTATCATGGCTCACTCTAGAAGTTTGCCACTTTGAACCAGGAGTCTGCACTACTAAAGGAGTAGGCATATCACAAAAAGACATGTTATGCAACTATGCATAACTTTCTGAGATGAAAGAATGAGATGCCCCAGTATCAAATAGAACAGATGCTGGATGACTATTGACAAGGAGCGTACCTAGGATAACATCAGGATCCTCAATAGCTTCCTCAGTAGAGACATAATTCACTCGTCCACGAGCAGGAGCAGGCTTCACATAGAAAGCTTTTCTCGGCTTCCCATGTCCAGCTGGCTTAGCATTAGCCCGAGGACAATCACGAGAGTAGTGTCCTGGTTCTCCATGCTAGTAGCAGACCACGGTGGCACGGGGAGCAACATTGGCAAGCGGTCCTCCAAATGGCCTGACTGGAGGGTTGGGCTAAGCTGGGCGAGGCACCTGGAAGGATGGCCTTGCGGTGTATCTTGGCGGCAGGGCTGCGTTGGGCACCCAGACCTGGCGTTTGTTGGGGCCCGAGCCAGATGCGGGGCTGAAGTCACGGTTGTGCTTTCTCGTGGCCTCATAGTCAGTCTGTCCAGACTCGGCATTGATAGCCTTGTTGACAAGAGCCTGGAAGGTTGTGCACTCATGCAGGCACAGGTCTCGACGGAGCTCAGGATTAAGTCCCTTGTGGAACCTAGCCCGCTTCTTGGCATTAGTTGAAACTTCCTCCGGAGCATAGCGAGCTAGATTTCCGAACTCACGGCTATAGGCATCCACTGTCAGTCTGCCCTGGGTGAAAACACATAATTCCTCTCTCTTGCGATCCATCAGCCCTTCCGGGATGTGATGGGTACGAAATGCTGCACTGAATTCTTCCCAAGTTGGTGTGGGGCCTGCGGGACGCATGGCTTCAAAATTTTCCCACCATAGATTGTTGGGTCCTTCTAGAAAGTAGGTTGCAAAGGTCACCTTGTTGGCCTCGGACACATTGGCAGCCTGGATCTTGCGGAACATGTTGGTCAGCCACTCATCCGCGTCGAGTGGGTCGACCAAATGATGATACTTTGGTGGGCATAGCCTGACAAAATCACCGAGTGACACGCCATCATTGAGATCATTGCGGGGAGCACGTGCTGTGTTCTGCTCATTTCGTTCCAATAGCCTGTTGGTCTCCCTCTTGTTCCTTTCGGCTTCAAGCATCACTTCTTCCACAGAAGGCACATGTGGCAGATCCTCTTGCCTTGGCTGGCTTCCCTCGCCCTGCTCGGGGGCAGGCACGAGGTTATTCCTAGTTGCCACCATCCTGGGAAAACAAACCCACAACTTAAACATAGAGGACATCAACTCTAAGACATGAGATAAGGAATGTACTGGACAACATGGCATGCAGGGTAATCACCCAAACAACATGGTAATAACAACTGCCATATGAACACCATGATTCATACACACCATGACATAGTTCAGTACAAGCCCAAACTGAAAGCAAACTAAAGAGAGATGACACAACTCATTGGAGGCATTACAAGCTTCCTATACATTATCTATATACACCTTCGAAACTCAACTGTCAACCCTAGTCATATCCCACAAGACACGCAGGACTGTGGCGATACGACTACTACCATACTAGTACTAACATCCACGTACTCAAGCATCGCCATAGAATGCCTCATACATGTTATCCCCTTGACCCGGGAGCTGAACCTGAGGATCCGAAAACACTCTAGCCTGTGATCCCTGGGAACCGTAAGGACACGGATGTGGCCTTGGTCCCCTCGTTGGTGGCAGCAGCGGTCCTCGAAGAGGGGTGATGCCTCCAACATCGGGCCAGTCTACGTGTGCTGGCAGATGAGTCCGCGATGGGGCCAGCATCTCCAAATCTCCATAGCCTTTCTGCACGATAGGTGCCAACTGCGTCAGGGCTGTCCAAAGACGTGCACGGGTGGCATAAAGCTCCATGTGAAGGGCACGTGCATCACAATCCCTGTTCTCCATCATCTGAGCGGTCACCTGCAGCCTAGGATCCTCATGGGAATGATCATAGTAGGCTGCGCTAAGATAACCATCCTCTCCTCCCATAGAAGCAAGAACATAACAGAACTCTGTGTTCTGAAGCAGACCATGGTGAAACCTCATGATAGTCAGCATGGTGTAGGTGGCCTCCTGAACTGCCATATCTATGGTGACACCTAATCCATAAGTCCAGTGAAGCGGCTCTGCAACTCCAGGATATGAAGGATATATCTTAACAGTACACAGATACTGACTCTGGTTAATCTCGATACTGTTCCTCCACTATGTACTCTAGGTACCAACAGTATCCAGCCTCCATCATAACTCTAACCAACATGTCTGTGTGACCTGGTACATCGATGCACCTGGTCAGACGGACCACCTGACGAGAAGGGCGACGGGGCATTTGAAACAGAGAATGATGCAAAGACATTAGAGACTCTAGCAGAAATTGGACAACATAACAACTGTAATTGCTCAAAAGGGATTTTGAGACAACTGCAAAGATTGGAAAAAACATAACCACTCGACTTTCTAGACTCAAATCTCTTCTCCGTTCTCTTGCAAACAAGCTAGCTAGTGGGCCATGGTTAGTAACTCGGCATCCTAAGAAATAGATGAGAAGCCTAGTTCTTATCCTCGTAGAAAAGATGAGAATGACTCAGAATAGAATAACTTGGGAAGAGGAGTAAAAAGATGTTGGAAATATGACCTAGAGGCAATAATAAATTAGTTATTATCATATATCCTTGTTCATGATAATCGTTTATTATCCATGCTATAATTGCATTGATCGGAGACTTAGATGCATGTGTGGATACATAGACAAAACCATGTCCCTAGTATGCCTCTAATAGACTAGCTCGTTGATCAAAAGATGGTTAAGGTTTCCTAGCCATGGACAAGAGATGTCATTTCATAACGGGGTCACATCATTAGGAGAATGATGTGATGGACAAGACCCAAACTACAAACGTAGCATATGATCGTGTCAGTTTATTGCTACTGTTTTCCGCATGTCAAGTATGTGTTCCTATGACCATGACATCATGCAACTCACAGATATCGGAGGAGTGCCTTGTGTGTATCAAACGTCGCAACGTAACTGGGTGACTATAAAGGTGCTCTATAGGTATCTCTGATGGTGTCTGTTGAGTTGTGGGATCTTGTGTTACGGAACGAGTAAAGAGACTTTCCAGTAACGAGATTGAACTAGGTATGGAGATACCGACGATCGAATCTCGGGCAAGTAACATACCGAAGAACAAAGGGAACGTTATACGGGATTGACTGAATCCTTGACATAGAGGTTCGACCGATAAAGATCTTCGTAGAATATCTAGGAACCAATGTGGACGTCCAGGTCCCGCCATTGGTTATTGACCGTAGAGGTGTCTCGGTCATGTCTACATAGTTCTCGACCCCGCAGGGTCTGCACACTTAAGGTTCGGTGACGTTTCGGTAGTGTAGGGTTATGTATGGTGGTGACCGAAAGTTGTTAGGAGTCCCGGATGAGATCCCGGACGTCACGAGGAGCTCCGGAATGGTCCGTAGGTAAAGATTGATATATAGGAAGGTACTATTTGGACTCCGGAAAGATTTCGGGCACTTTCGGTAGTGTACCGGGAGTGACGAATGGGTCCCGGGGGTCCACCAGTGGGGCCCACCCACCCCATGGGCCAAAGTGGCTACCCACCAGCCCCTAGTGGGCTGGTGGGGTCAGCCATGGTGGCCTGGGCACAGGGAGAGAGGCCCAAACCGAATTGGGGTGGAGTCCTCCCCAAGTTCCACCTCTCGTGTGAGAGGTGGACTCTCAGGTGGAGGAGGACTCTTCCTCCACTTGGTTCGGTTGAGCCAGCAGGCCTTGGAGGCCAAGGCTGCGCCCTCCTCTCCCTCCCTCCTATATATACTGGTGGAATAGAGGGTTTTTGCATAGAATTTATGGCCACGTGCTACCCGTTCCACCGGTGCTCCTCTAGATCGGTTTTCTGCAGTGCTTAGGCGAAGCCCTGCCAAAATCACTCCACCATAATCACCTGAGCGCCGTCACGCAGCCGGTGAACTCTCCCTCCTCTCCACCTTCTCTTGCTGGATCAAGACGATGGAGATCGTCATCAAGCTGCATGTGTGCTGAACGCGGAGGTGCTGTCCGTTCGGCACTAGATCGGAAGGACCGTGATTGAGTTCGCGGGACAGATCGTGATCAAGATCGTGAGACGGATCGTGATGAGATCGCGGGACGGATCGTGATGGGATCGCAGGACGAATCGTGATGAGATCGCGGGACGCTCGGCGATTTGGATCACGAAGATGTTCGACTACACCAAACGCGTTTCTTAACGCTTCCCGCTTAGCGATCTACAAGGGTACGTAGATCCACTGTCCCTCTCATAGATGCTCATAACCATGGATAGGTTTGCATGTGCGTAGGAATTTTTTTGTTTCCCATGTGACCTTCCCCAACAGCGGTATCAGAGCTAGTTTAATGGTTCGATGAGATCTCGAGTAGAACACAAAAGGTTTTTGGGCATTGATGCTTAGATTGCTTCCTCCCTTGGTCGTATTTTGGTTCAGCGGGATTGTGAGATGAAGCAGCCCAGACCAACATTACTCATAAGCTTACGAGAGACCGGTTCCCTCGACGCAACTTTTTGCCTA
This sequence comes from Hordeum marinum, assembly GCA_022496015.1. Lineage (NCBI taxonomy): Eukaryota > Viridiplantae > Streptophyta > Magnoliopsida > Poales > Poaceae > Hordeum > Hordeum marinum. The sequence continues at coordinate 305,201,473 of CM039673.1, forward strand.
GATGGATTGCGGGTGACAGTTTCTCTCACTTTAGTTGGATCGGATTCGACAAAGGCGGTCCTTGAGAAGGTTGAAAAGCAACTAGTGTATCACCGTTGTGGTTTTTGCGTAGGTGAGAATTGTTTTTGCTAGATACCCGTAGCAGCCACGTAAAACATGCAACAACAATTCGAGGACGTCTAACTTGTTTTTGCAGGGTATGTTGTGATATGATATGGCCAATTACATGATGTGATATATGTGATGTATGAGATGATCATGTGATGTATAGATTATCACGACTTGCATGTCGATGAGTACGGCAACCGGCAGGAGCCATAGGGTTGTCTTTAATTATTGTATGACCTGCGTGTCAATCATTAAGCGCTATGTAATGCTTTACTTTATCGCTACGGTAGCAATAGTAGTAGAAGCATGCAAGGCATGACAACCCCGATGGCGACACGTTGATGGAGATCAAGATGATGGAGATCATGGTGTCATGCCGGTGACGATGGAGATCATGCCGGTGCTTTCATGATGGAGATCAAAAGCACAAGATCATGGCCATATCATGTCACTTATGATTTGCATGTGATGTTAATCCTTTTATGCACCTTGTTTTGCTTAGGACGACGGTAGCATTATAAGGTGATCCCTCACTTAATTTCAAGATAAATTGTGTTCTCCCCGAGTGTGCACCGTTGCGAAAGTTAGTCATGTTGAGACACCACGTGATGATCGGGTGTGATAGACTCTACGTTCACATACAACGGGTGCAAGGCAGATTTGCATGAGCAGAACACTCGGGTTAAACTTGACGAGCCTAGCATGTACAGACATGGCCTCGGAACACAAGAGACCGAAAGGTCGAACATGAGTCATATAGTAGATATGATCAACATGATGATGTTCACCATTGCAGCCACCTCAACTCACGTGATGATCGGACTTGAGTTGGTGAATTTGGATCATGTATCACTCAAATGATCTGAGGGATGTCAATTTGAGTGGGAGTTCCTAATTTATATGATTAATTGAACTCATTATCATGAACATAGTCAAAGTGACTTTGCAAATTATGTTGTAGATTACTAGCTCACGCTGTAGCTCCCTTGTATTTTTATATGTTCCTAGAGAAATAGAATTGAAAGATGATGGTAGTAATATTGCAGACTGGGTCCGTGATCAGAGGATTGTCCTCATTGCTCCACAGAAGGCTTATGTCCTTAATGCACCGCTCGGTGCGCCAACCCCTCTAGCGTCGTCTGTAGATGTTGTGAACATCTGATAGGCACGTTCTGATGACTACTTGATAGTTTAGTGCGTCATGCGTTACGGCTTAGAATTGAGGCTCCAAAATGTTTTGAATGTCACGGAACATATGAGATGTTTCTAAGAGCTGAAATTAGGATCTCAGGCTCGTGCCCGTGTTACGAGATATGAGATCTCCAACAAGATTCTTTGCCTGGAAGATGAAAGAGAAGAGATCAATCGTTGAGCATGTACTCAGATTGTCTGGGTGCTACAATCTCTTGAATCAAGTTGGAGTTGATCTTCCAGATAAGATAGTGATTGACATAGTTCTCCAAGTCACTGTTACTAAGCTACTAGAACTTAGTGATGAACTATAAATTGCTAGGGATAGAAATAATGATTCCTGAGCTGTTCGCGATGTTTTGACACCGCGAAGGTAGAAATCAAGAAGGAGCGTCAAGTGTTGATGGTTAACCAAACCACTAGTTTCAAGAAGGGCAAGAGCAAGGAGGGAAACTTCATGGATAGCAAGTCAGTTGCTGCTCCAGTGAAGCAACCCAAAGTTGAACTCAAACCCGAGACTAAGTGCTTCTATTATGAGGTGAACGGTCGCTGAAGCGGAACAACCCTAGATACTTGGTAGATAAGAAGGCTGGCAACATCGACAGAAGTATATTTGATATACGAGTTATTGATGTGTACCTTGCTAGTACTCCTAGTAGCACCTGGGTATTGGATACCGATTCGGTTGCTAAATGTTAGTAACTCGAAATAAAAGCTATAGAATAAACGGAGAACTAGCTAAGGGTGAGGTGACGATATGTGTTGGAAGTGTTTCCAAGGTTGATGTGATCAACATCGCATGCTCTCTCTACCTTCAGGATTAGTGACGAACCTGAATAAATGTTATTTGGTGTTTTGCTTGAGTATGGACATGATTAGATCATGTTTGTTGCAATACGGTTATTCATTTGAATTAGAGAATAATGGTTATTCTGTCTGCATGAATAATACCTTCAATGGTCATGCACCCAGTGAGAATGGTTTGTTGAAATCTTTATTGTAGTAATACACATGTTCATGTCAAAAGATACAAAGTTAATAATGATAGTACCACATATTTGTGGCACTGCCGCAGAATGTCATATTGGTATAAAGCGCATGAAGAAACTCCATGCTGATGGATACTTGGACTCATTCGATTTCGAATCGGTTGAGACATGCGAACCATGCCTCTTGGGCAAGATGACTAAAGGACCCCGTTGGATGGAGCGGGCAAGTGATTCATTGGAAATGATACATGTTGATGTATGCAATCTAGTGAGTCTTGTAGCGTGTAGTGGATATTGTTATTTTCTTACCTTCACTGATGATTTGAGTAGATATAGTGTATATTTACTTAATGAAACACAAGTCTGAATCGTTTGAAAGGTTCAAGCAAATTCAGAGTGAAGTTTAAGATCATCGTGACAAGAAGATAAAAATGAATGCGATATGATCGTGGAGGTGAATATCTGAGTCACGAGTTTGGCATACAACTTAAGACAATGTGAAAGTTGTTTCACAACTAAACGCCACCTGGAACACCATAGTGTGATGGTGTGTTCTAACATCATAGTTATGCTCCATTGGACATGGTGCGTGCTATGATGTCTCTTATCGTTTTACTACTATAATTTTGGGGTTATGCATTAGAGGCAACTACATTCACTTTAAATAGGGCACCATCTAAATCCGTTGAGATGACACCGTGTGAATTATGGTTTGATAGAAACCTAAGCTGTCATTTCTTAATGTTTGGGGCTGCGACACTTGTGTGGAAAATGTTTTCACCTAATGAGGTCGAACCCAAGGCGGACAAATGCATCTTCATAGAATACCTAAGAACAGTTGGGTGAACCTTCTATCTCAGATCCGAGTGCAAAGTGTTTGTTGCTAAAACTGGGTCCTTTCTCGAGAAAAAGTTTCTCTCGAAAGAATTGAGTGGGAGGAAGATAGAACTTGATGAGGTTGTTAAACCTTTGTTCAACCAGAGAGTAGCGCAGCGCAGAAAGATGTTTCTGTGAAGCCTACGTTAGTTGAAGAGGAAGTTAATGATGATGATCATGAAGCTTCAGGATCAAGTTACTATCGAACTTTGTAGGTCGATAAGGATGTGTACTGCTCCTAAGCAATACGGCAACCCTGTCTTGGAGGTCATGTTGTTGGACAACGATGAACCTACGAGCTATGGAGAAGCGATGATCGGCCCAGATTCCGACAAATGGTTGGAGGCCATGAAATCCGAGATAGGATCCGTGTATGAGAACCAAGTATAGATTTTGGTAGACTTGCTCGTTGGACATCAGCTCGTTGAATACAAATGGATCTTTAAAATGAAGACAGACACTAATGGTAAATGTCACCATTTGTAAAGCTCGACTTGTTGCAAAGATGTTTCTGACAAGTTCAAAGGAGTTGACTACGATGAGACTCTCTCACTCGTAGCGGTGCTAAAGTCTGTTGGAATTATGTTAGCAGTTGCTGCATTTTTCAATTATGAAATCTGGCAGATGGATGTCAAAACATCGTTTCCTTAACGGTTTACTTGAGGAACGGTTGTATGTGATACAACCAGAAGGTTTTGTCAGTCCTAAGGATGCTAAAAGGTGAGCAAGCTTCAGTGATCCTTCTATGGACTAAAGCAAGCATCTTGGAGTTGGAATATATGCTTTGATGAGTTGATCAAAGGTTTTTGAGTTTATGCGAAGTTAACGAGAAACTTGTATTTACAACAAAGTGAGTGGGAGCACTATAGAATTTATGATAAGTATATGTAGATGACATATTGTTGATCGGAAATAATGTAGAATTTCTGGAAAGCATAAGCGGTTATTTGGAAAGTGATTTTCAAAGTAAAACCTGGATAAAACTACCTATTGAGCATCAAGGTCTATAGAGATAGATCAAAGATGACTTGATGAGACTTTCAATCAGTACATACCTTGACAAAGATTTTGAAAGAGTTCAAAATGGATCAGTCAGAGAAAGAGTTCTCACCTAATTTGTAGGGTATGAAGTTGAGTGAGACTCAAAGCTCGACCACGGCAGAAGAAAGAGAAAGGACAAACGTCGTCCCCTATGCTCTAGCCATAGGCTCTATATAGTATGCCATGTTGTGTACCGTACGTGTGTGTGCCTTGCCATGAGTCCGTCAAGGGGTACAAGAGTGATCCAGGAGTGGATCACTGGATAGCGGTCAACATTATCCTTAGTGACTAAAAGACTAAAGGAATTGTTTCTCGATTATGGGGGTGATAAAGGGTTCGTCGTAAGGAGTTACGTCGATGCAAGCTTTAACACTAATCCGGATGACTCGTAGTAGCAATCTGGATACGTATAGTGGAGCAGACATTTGGAATTAGTACCAAGTGGAGTGTGGTAGCAGTGTTTACGGTTTGACTTAGAGATTTGCAAAGTACACACGGATCTAAATATCATAGACCCGTTGACTATAAGACCTTTCTCACATCCAAAGCATGATCAAGCCCCAGAACTCGTTGGGTGTTAGATTCATAACAATGCGAATCACATGCTGATGTGAACTAGATTATTGACTCTAGTGCAAGTGGGAGACTATTGGAAATATGCCCTAGAGGCAATAATAAATTAGTTATTATCATATTTCCTTGTAAATGATAATCATTTATTATCCATGCTATAATTGCATTGATCGGAGACTTAGATGCATGTGTGGATACATATACAAAACCATGTCCCTAGTATGCCTCTAATAGACTAGCTCGTTGATCAAAAGATGGTTAAGGTTTCCTAGCCATGGACATGAGATGTCATTTGATAATGGGGTCACATCATTAGGAGAACGATGTGATGGACAAGACCCAAACTACAAACGTAGCATATGATCGTGTCAGTTTATTGCTACTGTTTTCCGCATGTCAAGTATGTGTTCCTATGACCATGAGATCACGCAACTCACAGATATCGGAGGAGTGCCTTGTGTGTATCAAACGTCACAATGTAACTGGGTGACTATAAAGGTGCTCTACAGGTATCTCCGATGGTGTCTGTTGAGTTGGCATGGATCGAGACTGTGATTTGTTACTCCGTGTGACAGAGAGGTATCTTAGGGCCCACTCAGTAATACAACATCACAATGAGCCTTGCAAGCAATGTGACTAATTGTTAGTTGTGGGATCTTGTGTTACGGAACGAGTAAAGAGACTTGCCAGTAACGAGATTGAACTAGGTATGGAGATACCGACGATCGAATCTCGGGCAAGTAACATACCGAAGAACAAAGGGAACGTTATACGGTATTGACTGAATCCTTGACATAGAGGTTCGACCGATAAGATCTTCGTAGAATATGTAGGAACCAATGTGGACGTCCAGGTCCCGCCATTGGTTATTGACCGTAGAGGTGTCTCGGTCATGTCTACATAGTTCTCGAACCCGCAGGGTCTGCACACTTAAGGTTCGGTGACGTTTCGGTAGTGTAGAGTTATGTATGGTGGTGACGGAAGGTTGTTCAGAGTCCCGGATGAGATCCCGGACATCACGAGGAGCTCCAGAATGGTCCGGAGGTAAATATTGATATATAGGAAGGTGGTGTTTGGACTCCGGAAAGATTTCGGGCACTTTCAGTCGTGTACCGGGAGTGACGAATGGGTCCTAGGGGTCCACCAGTGGGGCCCACCCACCCCATGGGCCAAAGTGGCTACCCACCAGCCCCTAGTGGGCTGGTGGGGTCATCCAAGGTGGCCTGGGTGCAGGGAGAGAGGCCCAAACCGAATTGGGGTGGAGTCCTCCCCAAGTTCCACCTCTCGTGTGAGAGGTGGACTCTCAGGTGGAGGAGGACTCTTCCTCCACTTGGTTCGGTTGAGCCAGCATGCCTTGGAGGCCAAGGATGCGCCCTCCTCTCCCTCCCTCCTATATATACTGGTGGAATAGAGGGTTTTTGCATAGAATTTACGGCCACGTGCTACCCGTTCCACCGGTGCTCCTCTAGATCGGTTTTCTGCAGTGCTTAGGCGAAGCCCTGCCAAAATCACTCCACCACCATCACCGGAGCGCCGTCATGCTGCCGGTGAACTCTCTCTCCTCTCCACCTCCTCTTGCTGGATCAAGATGGTGGAGATCGTCATCAAGCTGCACGTGTGCTGAACGCGGAGGTGCCGTCCGTTCGGCGCTAGATCGGAAGGACCGTGATTGAGTTCGCGGGACAGATGGTGATCAAGATCGTGAGACGGATCGTGATGAGATCGCGGGACAGATCGTGATGGGATCGTGGGACGGATCATGATGAGATCGCGGGACGCTCGGCTATTTGGATCGCGAAGATGTTCGACTACACCAACCGCGTTTCTTAACGCTTCCCACTTAGCGATCTACAAGGGTACGTAGATCCACTCTCCCTCTCGTAGATGCTCATCACCATGGATAGGTTTGCGTGTGCGTAGGAAATTTTTTGTTTCCCATGCGACGTTCCCCAACAAAAGAGCCTTATGTTCCCTTCCACAATCAATTCCCCTACTTTTCTATAGGGTTCCTAGACTCAACTTCGACCAGTTTGGCTTGGTAGTCCTATAGGCAGGAAGGCTCTGATACCAACATTATCGGGACCCCTATCCTCAGCCATATGAATCCAGACTGTAACATATCACATCACTTTGCGGCCTCACGCACGGTAAGTTCCATGGCAGCAGCCTAACCTTAGCCGGGATCGTTTGCGTCTTTTGGCTCACGTATGTGAACATGTCGCTGGCAATCAAACGACGAAGAACCCGGGCTGACATGACTAGTCATAGAACCTAAGTGGCACATCCGTACGGAAACAGGCATACGTAACACAGCAATGCAGGTGTCGGCCTCAAGCGTGTGTAGACGAGTCATAGCAAGCTACAAGGACTCCATTACGTCGTGGGACATAAATGTCATCACTGCACGTAGACGAGTCGTAGCAGGCTACAGGGACTCCATTACACTGCGAGACATTTCCCCGAAGGAATAGACACAACAGCAAAGAAGGATACATGCCGGTCAATCAATGTGTCCGGAGCAGTAGCAAGCTACCATGGCTCGATGGAAGCACAAAGAGGCAGTTTCCCGTAAAGAGTACTCCTAAAGGCACACAACTAGGTGTTGGATCCCATACATACCGTTGCACGTTAGACGTACGCACGACATGCCCGATATGCATAGATACAACTATATATGGCATCACAAAATAACCATACAACAGCACAACTTTTATTTAAGAGGCTCAGACGAGCCTTGCATAATATGTTCTTACAGATAGGGGTCACATGACCCGACACTCAAGTCATACAAACAAGTTTATACAAACCAAGCGGAAGCATAAGCTTTCCGAATACAGACAGACGAAAGGGGAAAAAGGCACATGGCCTGACTATCTACAGCCCACCACAGGGCATAAGGTCGTAGCTTGGACACTAGCTATTCGGCATCGTCGACATATAGAAAGAACCCACCCGAAGGGTCCTAGGTCTCATCTGCAACATTTATTAAGCAAACATGAGTACAAACGTACTCAGCAAGTCTTTAAAGTAGATCTAGTCTATTCATGCTCATGTATCAACAAAGGGGGTGGTGGAGTTTATGCAACAATGCCATCTTTGACTCATGGCTAACCTACACTACACAATGTTAACTCTTTGTTTCCATTTTAGATATCGCACATGAGTCCACTAACTCCATGACAATACACCACCATGGATTCACTTCCCTCTCCTAGGAGAGTGCCATCCACGGTACTCACACTTGTCTTGATATTTTTATGAGTATCCATTTGATTATCTATGAACAATATAAGTTTTCCAAGTACTCTATATCCGAGGACGCAGCTATTCGAATAGTTTCATACCCTGCAGGGGTGTACTTCTTCACACACACTCTCGCCACTTATCGCTGTGTGCTTATATACCCATGCACCTCGGCAACCTTCAAGCGGAAGCCCAGCGAGGGAGTCGTCCACGACCGTCAACAACATAAGACCTCTAGTCCAGGCTATAGCCTATTTGAGACTAAACCCGCTCGGAAGTCCGGCCAAAGTTTCTGCTACGGCCCCAAATGATGTGCGCAGGGTTCCTAAGCCCACCATTCGGGTGACCCTTGTTACACCATGCCACTGCCTACCGCATCATAACCCACCCCTAGGGTCAACTCTATGAACGGCCTCCAACATGCTATAAACACCAGAAACTACTTGCAACTCCTGGACTAAGGACTAAGCGCATGATAAGTCAAGAGGGGTCGAGTTACCGAAACCCAATGCATGGTAGTAACTAATCTTGGATCACAAACACAGAACTCAGTTCCTAAGAACGGTCTCCATGACAATACACCACCATGGATTCACTTCCCTCTCCTAGGAGAGTGCCATCCACGGTACTCACACTTGTCTTGATATTTTTATGAGTATCCATTTGATTATCTATGAACAATATAAGTTTTCCAAGTACTCTATATCCGAGGACGCAACTATTCGAATAGTTTCATACCCTGCAGGGGTGTACTTCTTCACACACACTCTCGCCACTTATCGCTGTGTGCTTATATACCCATGCACCTCGGCAACCTTCAAGCGGAAGCCCAGCGAGGGAGTCGTCCACGACCGTCAACAACATAAGACCTCTAGTCCAGGCTATAGCCTATTTGAGACTAAACCCGCACGGAAGTCCGGCCAAAGTTTCTGCTACGGCCCCAAATGATGTGCGCAGGGTTCCTAAGCCCACCATTCGGGTGACCCTTGTTACACCATGCCACTGCCTACCGCATCATAACCCACCCCTAGGGTCAACTCTATGAACGGCCTCCAACATGCTATAAACACCAGAAACTACTTGCAACTCCTGGACTAAGGACTAAGCGCATGATAAGTCAAGAGGGGTCGAGTTACCGAAACCCAGTGCGTGGTAGTAACTAATCTTGGATCACAAACACGGAACTCAGTTCCTAAGAACGGTCTCCATGACAATACACCACCATGGATTCACTTCCCTCTCCTAGGAGAGTGCCATCCACGGTACTCACACTTGTCTTGATATTTTTATGAGTATCCATTTGATTATCTATGAACAATATAAGTTTTCCAAGTACTCTATATCCGAGGACGCAGCTATTCGAATAGTTTCATACCCTGCAGGGGTGTACTTCTTCACACACACTCTCGCCACTTATCGCTGTGTGCTTATATACCCATGCACCTCGGCAACCTTCAAGCGGAAGCCCAGCGAGGGAGTCGTCCACGACCGTCAACAACATAAGACCTCTAGTCCAGGCTATAGCCTATTTGAGACTAAACCCGCACGGAAGTCCGGCCAAAGTTTCTGCTACGGCCCCAAATGATGTGCGCAGGGTTCCTAAGCCCACCATTCGGGTGACCCTTGTTACACCATGCCACTACCTACCGCATCATAACCCACCCCTAGGGTCAACTCTATGCACGGCCTCCAACATGCTATAAACACCAGAAACTACTTGCAACTCCTGGACTAAGGACTAAGCGCATGATAAGTCAAGAGGGGTCGAGTTACCGAAACCCAATGCGTGGTAGTAACTAATCTTGGATCACAAACACAGAAATCAGTTCCTAAGAACGGTCCCAATGACACAACCCGCTATGTACTCCTACATAGCCCCTCATCGCTACCTTTACCAAATCGGGTTCATCATAAGCTTATCAAATCCTAAGAACATTTTTCACTCCATTTCATCACCTAGATGAATCAGACCTGACACAACTCTAAGCATAGCAAGCATAGCAGGCATAGTAAACTAAGCACATCATGGCACAAGCATCTACCATGTATGCTAGGTTGCACGGTTTACCTATTTCTGTGACAATGACAGGTCATGCAAAAGAATAGGTTCATCTATCGTGTAAGACTGACAAGTGAATGTTGGTCCTAATGCAATAAACAAGAGCAGGAGCAAGAGAGTGGGATGTTATCGGAATGATCAAAGGGGGTTGCTTGCCTTGCTGGGTAGCGGGAAGGTTCTCTCCTTCATTGGAATACTCGGGGGTATCCTCAGAAGTAGGGCCTACCGCAATACAGATAAGAAGCAATCAATACATGCAAGTGCACCAGTATGATGTATGATCATGGCATGGTAGCATGTATGGATGAGCTAATTCAATTAATGTTCAAGTTAATTTGAAATGAGTTTGAATATAGGTTCAAAATCGTTCTTCATTTCAAATTCCATATTTTAACCTATTAGCAAATGTCAATGTTCTTCTACATAGGTTGCTCTAACATGCATGATAATAGCACCATTGGATTCATTGGATTTTTCTGATAAATTTTCAAATATAAATTATTTTCATCTGATTTACAGATTAATTTATATGAATTTTTGAAGTTTTAAACAATTAGAATTATTTTAAAACTGGAAAAGATTAAATATGATGTCAGCTTGACGTCACCACGACGTCAGCTGGTGGGCTGACCAGGCCAGGTCAAACCTGGCGTGCGGGGCCCGCATGTCAGTGACAGGGGCCTAAACTCCGCGCTGACCATGGGTTTGACCCACCTTGGGGCCCACTGGTCAGTGGCAGTAGGCTAACTAATCAGGGGGATTAGCCCCTGATGATGGCCATGTCGGTGCCTACCGAAGCGGGGCCGGCGGCGACCATCCGCACAGCGGCGATCCACTGGAGTTCCGCCTCCGGCGACCATTTGGCACGCGGAGGGCACCCGGAGGAAGCCTGTGCACGTGCGCATCGAGGGCTCGGGGCCGCCGGAGATGACGACCACGTTGAGCTGAGCGGCGGCGATGGCTCGGGTAGGATCGGCTCCGACGCTACGGGCTGCAGGAGGAGGAGCTAAGGGTCGCAACGAGCTCCTGGAAGCGCTATGAGCAAGAGCCCATCGCCACGAGCGAGCTTTGGCTGCTGTGGCAATGACTATGCCATGGTCAGCGGTGAGCTCCGCTCAGCTCTGGCTACAGATGGGTCTAGAGAAGGGGAACGGCATCGGGACTAGGGGGAAACGGTCCGAAGCCTCACCGGAGGAGCTTCTGGCACCAAGGCGTGGTCGGGGACGCACGGGAGACGGCGAATCGGCGGCGTCTTCAGTCCGGCGAGGAAGAACAAAGGAGAGGAGGAAGAGAGGAATGGTGAGGGGGAAATAGGCTTGGGCGGCGGCTGAGACTATCCTCTCGCCAACGCGACGAGGAGGCGACTAGGCAGGCAAGGAGGAGGTAGCCAGTGCGTGGCCACCGCTGGCTGCGGGGGCATCACACAGCTGCTTCTCCTCCTGGCAGGAGGAAGAAGACGCTGCTCCCCTGTGGGCTAGGCCTCTTCTTCAGGTAAGCCCAGGTGGCCTTTCTTCCCCTTTTTTTATTTCAATTCTTTTCTAACTTCTGACATTTGTTTTATTTTAATTTCAGGCACATATGCTATTTTATAATATCCCAAATATTTTATATATTGAAGCTTGAGTATTTCAAACTTATCCAAAAAGTTTTAGGATATTATGAAAACTAAGATATTCATAATGCTTTATTTGATATTTTGAGAAGCTTTATCATTTATTTATAAATTGCTTCAGTTGTTCAAATATTTTAAATGACCCCTTGTATAATCATGTCCATAATTATCAGACATAGGGGACATTTTAGATGGGCATTTTGGATTTGTTGAATTTTCACCAACTTTGGATTGGTTTGATTCAAATAGAGCTTGGGGTTTCTTTTAGTCCCCATTTCATGTTGATGCAAAATTGAAACATGATGCAACACCCATGCTGACCTATGACATGTAGCTAGGGATGTGACATTTTCACTCCTGTATTTTTTATATTTTCCAAAAATATTCTCCCTAAATTTTTAGCCCCTTTCCAAGAACTTTTATTTCTGCACAATAACGACACCATGGTAGTTCTGCTAAAAGCAACGTCAGTCTGGGTTAGTTCTAATAATATCATACCAAAATCATATATAACTATTGTAAACATGGCATGAATACTTCATAAATTATGGATACGTTGGAGATGGATCAGCATCCCCAAGCTTAATTCCTACTCGTCCTCGAGTAGGTAAATGATAAAAAATAATTTCTGAAGTGTGAATGCTAGCATAGTGCATAAATTTAATCAACGATGGTTCCAAACACTTTTTATAGCATCATTATATATCATAGACAATAGCTCATCTATTAAAACTTCTCATGATCAAGTAACAAGATATTCACAAGTTAAAGTATAGACCAAAAAGTTTCTTGAGAACTTACAAACTATGGTTTCAGTCACCAAACAATTGCAATTCATCTTATTTTCAGGAAGGGTCTATGTAAGAGCTTTGATTTAGCAAATTCCACATACTCAACTATCATTTAGTCTTCCATGATTGCTAACTCTCAAAGCATATTTTTAGAGCAAACGGCATCTGTCGAACACAGAGAAAGATAGGGCTTAAAGTTTCGCCTCCCAACTTATTTATCATATAGATAATTGTCAACAATAATAATTCATGATCAAATATATTTGAATGGACATATATGCTTGGATCATTACCCAACACATGACGCTTTCCAAGATAAAAAGGCAAAATATAGGAAGTGGTGAAGATCACCATGACTCTTGCATAAAGGTAAGTAGTAGAAAGTAAAAGATAGGTGCTTCACATAGGGAAGCATTGATTTGTAGGGCTGCCAGAGCTCGGGCTTTTTGAAATAGAGATGAATAATAATTTTGAGTTGTAAGCTTTCATTGTCACCATAACAACCGAGAGATCTCGGTATCTTCCATGCTAGATACATTATAGCCGGTTCCCAAATAGAATGGTAAAGTTTTTACCCCCATCCACAAATTAATCACACTCCACAGCAAGCCGAATCCACAGGTATTGTCCATGCCAACAACATTCCTGGGGGAGTTTTTTTTAATTATTTGCATGTTTCCTTTGATTTTGGACTGGGAATCCCTATTACGAGCCACTTTCTCGTGAATGATAGTGAATCAACACATATAGTGAGAATAACCCACCTAGCATGGAAGATACTGACAGCCCCTAGTTACTATATGAGTGATTCGGGCATACAAAACAGAATATTATTTGAAGGTTTAGAGTTTGGCACATGCAAATTTAGTTTGAACGGCAGGTAAATACCGCATATAGGAAGGTATGGTGGACTCATATGGAACAACTTTGGGTTTAAGGGTTTTTGGATGCACAAGTAGTATTTCTACTTGGTGCAGAAGTTTTGGCTAGTATGAGGTGGAAGTAAGCACCACATGTTGGAGGATCCATAACAATATAACTTGTATACAAATATACCCAAGCATGACTCATTACGCTGTCTTCCTTGTCCAACTTCAACTATTTTTCTCAAGTTTGAAAATAATTAATGGGTATTCACAATCATAGAAGATGTCCAAGATAGTATATGTATATGTGAAATCTCTCTTCCTTCAATATTCTTTCATGAATTGATCAAGTGACCTATGCGGTGTTTACTAACTTTCAATAAATTTTACCACATATACTTCTTATATGTGAAGTCATTAATCCCCATGGGATAAGCATATAAAACATATATAATTTCATATTTATTATATTCAATTCATTCAACCATTTACACATAGGATACAAGTGAAGCACGAGAGTAAATGAAAAAAACTACTCCAAAACATATAAGTGTAGATCATTGAGTAGTCAAGCAATTAAGAAGTTATGTGAGGACTTTGTATCTATCTATCTATCTCTAAATAAATATTTTCATATATTAGTATTTTATTTAAACATCAAGCAAAATAAAAATATCACTGTAGCACACATCAAGTGAACGAATAAAAATTTAGACTCAACATAGGCTAACCGATAGTTGTTGATAAAGAGAGGTGGAATGCGTAGCATCCCCAAGCTTAGATGCTTGAGACTTCTTGAAATATTTACTTGGGGTGCCTTGGGCATCCCCAATCTTGGGCTTTTGTATCTCGTTCAATCCTCTCATATCCCGGTTTCACCTATTCTCAAAAACTTCATCCACACAAAACTCGAAAAGAAATTGTGAGATAGGTTAGTACACATAATAATAAATCAAGTCTTTATGTACTGCCAAGACAAGTTGCACACTAATTTTCAAACATTAGGTACTATATACTATCATTTCCACAATTTATATCTACCAATATCGGCTATGGAAACTAGAGGATAAGTACATAACAAAACTATGATAGCAATGTGTCCAAACAGAATAGTCCGTAGCAATTTATGAAAGGAGTGTACTTATGTAACTCAAAAAATTATAAATTTAGTACATGCTATAAAATTTATATGGAAATACTTTGTAATTTTTTTATAAAGTTTCCATGTTCCAGTAAAATATGAAAATTCAGATACTACAAGAAAAGTTTCTGTTTTTACCCAGCACATATCAAAACAAGCAACGCAAGCATCCTAAGGCAATTCTTCGAACTTTTTATTAAAAAAACAAGATTATAAAAAGAAATATCATAGAACAACAAAATAAAATGATGCTCCAAGCAAAACTAATATTATGTGATGAATATAAATATAGCTCCAAGTGAGATATACCGATAATGTTGAAGACGAAAGAGGGGATGCCTTCCGGGGCATCCCCAAGCTTAGGCGCTTGAATATTCCTTGGATATTACCTTGGTTTGCCTTGGTAATCCCCAATATTAGGTTATTTTCACTCCTTATTCTCCTCATATCGGTGTCTCACCCAAAACTTGAAAACTTCAATCACACAAAATTTACCGAAACTTCGTGAGAACGGTTAGTGGATTAAAGATAAATCATTCACTTAGGTACTGTCAAGATAAGATTCATAATTATTCCAACATGATACCTACTGTATTACATCATTACCACAATTTATATTACTCAATATAAGATATATGAACACTTGAAACAAGCAAACAGTGCATGCAAAACAGAATCTGTCAAAAACAGAATAGTCTGTAAAACTCTGAATGATCACCTTACTTCCCTGACTCTAAAAATTCTGAAAATGTAAGAAAACTCAAGAATTTTCATATAAAAGTTATGTAAAAATTTCAGAATTGTTTGACACTCTAGTAAAATTATATAATTCATAACTAGACAAAAAACTTTTTGTTTTTGCATAGAATCAAACAAGCAAGTATCCACACTATCCAAAAGGCTTTACTTGGCACTTTATTGAAAGAAAAAACACAAAACATGATTACTACAGTACCTTAATCATGTGAACACATAAAAATAGAAGGTAAAAGTGTTGGGTTGTCTCCCAACAAGCGCTTTCTTTAATGCCTTTTACCTAGGCATGATGATTTCAATGATGCTCGTATAGGAATAATAATTGAAACATGCAAAAGGGCATCATGAATCTCATGACAAGCACATTTAATTCTAACCTAGTTCCTATGCATATGGATTTTGTGAGAAAACAATTTATGGGAGCAGGAATCAACCAACATAGGAAGGCAAAACAAGCATAACTTCAAAACCTTGAACACATAGAGAGGAAACTTGATATTATTGCAATTCCTACAAGCATATGTTCCTCCCTCATAATAATTTTCAGTAACATCATGAAGGAATTTCACAATATAACTATCACATACAACATTCTTTTCATGATCTACAAGCATAGAAAATTTATCACTCTCCACATAAGCAACTTCTTATCATTCATAGTAGTGGGAGCAAACTCAACAAAATAAGTATCATGTGACACCTGATTGACATAACCACATTGAATATTAAAATCATGATAATAGGTTTCATGGTTGTCATTAATCTTTATAGCATACATGTCATCACAATAATCATCATATATAGGAGGCATGCTATCATCATAATAGTTTTGATCATCAAAAGTTGGGGGGCAAAAATATCATCTTCATCAAACATAGCATCCCCAAGCTTGTGGCTTTGCATATCATTAGTACCATGAATATTCAGAGAATTCATACTAAAAATATTGAAATCATGATCATCATTCAAGGGCTTAGTGCCAAACATTTTAATAACTTCTACTTCTAACACTTGAGCACAATTTTCCTTTCCATCATTTTCACGAAAGACATTAAAAGGATGAAGCATATGAGGCAACCTCAATTCCATTTTTGTAGTTTTTATTTTATAAAACCAAACTAGTGGAAAACAAGAAACTAAAAGATTTGATTGCAAGATCTAAAGATATACCTTCAAGAACTCATCTCCCCGGCAACAGCGCCAGAAGAGAGCTTGACGTCTACTACACAACCTTCTTCTTGTAGACTCGTGTTGGGCTTCCAAGCGCAGACTTTTCTAGGACAGTGACATTTTTCCCTCAAGTGGATGACCAAAGGTTTACGAATCCGTGGGAGGCGTAGGATGAAGATGGTCTCTCTCTAACAACCCCGCAACCAAATAACAAAGAGTCTCTTGTGTCCCCAACACACGCAATACAATGGTAAATTGTATAGGTGCACTAGTTCAGCGAAGAGATGGTGATAAAAGTGTAATATGGATGGTAGATATAGGATTTTGTAATCTGAAAATATAAAAACAGCAAGGTAAGAAATAGAAAATAGCGAGAAAAACGTTGTATAAATGCTTGGAAACAAGGCCTAGGGTTCGTACTTTCACTAGTGCAAGTTCTCTCAACAATATTGACATAGTTGAATCATATGTAAATACCTCTCGTGCGACAAAGAGTTCACTCCAAAGTCACAAATAGTGGAGAACTAACAAAGAAATTATTGTAGGGTACGAAACCACCTCAAAGTTATATTTTCTGATCAATCTTATGAGCTATCCCTATAAGTGTCTCGAACAGTCCTAGTGTCCGTACTAAAATAAAACCTTAAGATACACATCAACCAAAACCCTAATGTCACCTAGATACTCCAATGTCACCACAAGTACCCATGGGTTTGATTATACGATATGGATCACAAAATTTCAGATTCATCATGTTCAATCCAACACAAAGAACTTCAAAGAGTACCCGACAGTTTCTACATTCAAGATGAAAACATGTGCCAACCCCTATGCATAGATTCCCAAGGTCACGGAACCCGCAAGTTTATCACCAAAACATACATTAAGTGAATCAATAGGACATCCCATTGTCACCACGGATATCCAATCGCAATACATACATAGAGTGTTCTCAAATCCTTAAAGACTCAATCCGATAAGAAAACTTCAAAGGAAAAACTCAATTCATCACAAGAAGATAGAGAGGGGAAAACTCCATATGATTCATCTATATCAATAAAGCTCGTGGTACATCAAGATCATGCCATCTCAAGAACACGAGAGAGAGAGAGAGAGAGATCAAACACATAGCTACTGGTACACACCCTCAGCCCCGAGGGTGAACTACTCCCTCCTCATCATGGAGACCACCGGGATGATGAAGATGGCCTCTGATGATGGTTTCCCAATCCGGCAAGGTGCCGGAATAGGCTCCCGATTGGTTTTTCGTGGCTCTGGAGGCTTGCGTTAGAGGAACTCCTGATCTAGGTCTCTTTTTGGAGGTTTGGGTATTTATAGGAGTATTGGACGTTGGTCCCACGTCCAGAAGGTTCCCTGGGAGGTCACAAGCCTGCCAGGCACGACTAGGGGGGTGGTCGTGCCCTAGTGGCTTGTGACTCCCTCGGGACTCTTCTCCGGTATCATTTTTCTCTAGTATTTTTTATATTTGCCAAAAATATTCTTCGTAAATTTTCAGCCCATTCCGAGAACTTTTATTTCTCCAGAAAAACGACACCATGGTAGTTCGAGTGAAAACAACGTCACTAGGGTTAGTTCTAATAAAATCATACCAAAATAATATACAATTATTGTGCACATGGCTGAAAGCACATTTGCTCCCTTGGTGGTTTTGGTAATTAATAACAACATATAAGTCATTGAACTAATGTTTCCACCAAGTATATTTCAGGAAAAGTTCAATGATAGGGATGGCAAAAAGAATTGTGGAGATTGTGGAATTACCCCATGATGCAAGGAAAGAGGTTAGCCAAGCTTCAATCAAGAGGACTCTACATTTTAAATATGTGAGAAATCACTTTGAGTCCATAGGAAAGACAATACTATTAAAACGGGGTAAGGTTTTGTTGGTGAACAAAATGCTCATATGTGCACAAGTGATAGTCACCAAAAACATCCACAAGCTCTCCCACCAAAGTATGTCTATAGACAAACATTCAAAATCGGTGCAACCAACATTCCTATCCCTCTGCCACCGATTCTAGAACCTAGTCAGACTCAGCCAAACCCTAGCCTCTTCGGTGCAACTGATTCCATACCGGTGCCATCGAGTTCAGGTTGCCAACTTTCTCTTACGCAAATTCACATTTTCGATACCACGGAGAATGTTGGGTCGACATCGCCGAGATTGGAAATATGACTGTTGGTCACCTTATCGGTGCAACCGAGATTCTTATATCGGTCCCTCCGAGATTCAAAAGTTGCCACCTTAATTTTGGTCACTTCGGTACCACCGAGATGAACACATCGGTGTCACCGAGTTGGTCATTTTGCGTGTAACGGTTGGATTTTTGGGTATGCCTATATATGCCCCTCCACCACCACCTACTCGAAAGATAAGCACTCAGAACTATTCCATACCTATCCTATCAGATTTTCTGAGAGAGAACCACCTACCCTTGTGTTGAGATCAAGATCTTCCACTCCAACCATATGGATCTTGATTTCTAGCCTCTCCAAGTTGCTTTCCACCAATCCCATCTCTTCTACCAAGCCAAATCTGTGAGAGAGTTATTGTGTGTTGAGGAGTCTATCATCTTGAAGCAGAAGAGCAAGGAGTTCATCGTCATTACCGAGCCTATTGCCTTTTGGAGGGTGGTGCCTCCTAGATTGGTTAGTTGTCGCTTGGGAGCCTCCTACTTCGTTTTGTGGAGTGAACCAAGAAGTTTGTAAGGGCAAGGAGATCACCTTATTCGTGAAGATCTACCCGTAGTGAGGCTAGTCCTTCGTGGATGGAAGCCAGATGTAATAGTCAAGGTTGCTACTTCGTGGACCCTTATGGGTGGAGCCCTCTGTGGACTCACGACTGTTACCCTCCATAGGTTGAAGACTCTATAAACATGGATGTACGATAGAGCCACCTATCGGAACCACGGGAAAAATCATCGTGTCTACATTGCGTTTGATCTTCCTACCCTCTCCCTTTTACTCATGCTTGTTGTTATTTTCCGCTGCTATACTCTTAGACATGCATGTGTAGGGTGTACTTGACATGCTATGAATGCTAAAACTTGCAAACACTAAAATTTGGGAAAAGGAAAAACTTTATTTGGCCAGGTTGTCTAATCACCCCCTCTAGACCCACTTTCGATTCTTCAATGGCATGAATACTTCATAAATGATAGATACGTTGGAGATGTATCAGCTACCTCCTGGCCAACGTCTTCCATCGTGCCGCAGAGGCTAACCAGGTGGTCCCCACCCCCAACCCAGGCAAGAGTGTGGTGTTCGCCCCCCATTTCATCCGGGGACTGAGCTTCTCGCTCCACCCCTTCGTCAGGGGCCTCATGTTCTTCTACGGGTTGGAATTCCGTGATCTTCCCCCAAACGCGTTCATTCATATTTCGGCATTCATTGTTGTTTTAGAAGCCTTCCTACGGGTCGAACTATACTTCGGCCTATGGATCAAGGTCTTCAACGTCAAGCCGAAGACCGTTGTGGGCGAGCATGCAGACTGCGGAGGGGCGGTAATCAGCAAGCTCCCCGAGTCGAGTGGCCGAGTGGCACCTTCATCGATACAATCAAGATCCGACAGAAAGAATGGTTCTACATCACCAAACCAAGGGACGAGGGCTGGTCGGCACCTGCTGAGTTCACATCTGGACCCCCTGCAAGACTAACTTCGTAGCTCAGGAAGGGCCTTGACTAGGGGTCAGATGCAGAGGTGGAATCGCTGCAAAAGCTAATTTCCTTGATGATCAAGGCCAAGATCGAGTTGGTTAATGTGGTCCAGATCATGCTCCACCATCGTCTCCTTCCTTGCCAGCGCCGAGCCTCCCCCATGTGGTCTTATCACCTTGAGGACAAGCCTGCCGTGCACCAACTTTTCCGCACTACTCCTGAGAAATTGTGGACGACATTATTCAAGCCCCGGAAGAGCTGGCCAACTGAGGAGGAGGACTCGGTCCTGAGTGCCGATTACCCTGCTACCCAGGTATAATATTGTTTTGACACTCCGGCCCCATTATTTAACAAAGAGCTGAACAAACTTCCACTTATCTTTACAGAAGTGGCTAAGCAAGGCCATCAAAATGGACTGCCCAGCCCCACGGCCCGAAGGCCCTAGGTCGGAGTTGCTGACGGAGATGCTTGTCGTGGCGCCGTATGCGGCACTAGAGAATTAGGATAGGAAGAAGAAGAAGGCCAGAGAAGGTCTCTATATAATGGACCTGCTGGACGCTATATCCGAGGAATCACATGCCTCCTCTACCCATGAGGAAGAGCATGCGTATGGAGGGAAGGTGTTTCCCCCCTTACAAGAAGGAGGGTGGCGTCGTCAGACACCGTGGAGGACGTACCTCCTCCTGCCCCGAAGAGGGCGGGTCGGCCGAGGTTAATCCTGGCCGATAATAGGTCGGACTCTAATGTCGAGTTCGAGGACTTTGAGAAGGTTCCCCCAAGGAACCTAAGGGTCAAGCCCCCAGCCCAAAGGTACGAATCCAAAGACTCCCCAGTTTACTTATGCCAAGTATTTACTATTTTAAATGCATGGACGTCTTTTAATCTGCTGCCCACCGTGCGTTCTCCCCACCGACCAAATATCGGATGGGGAGTCTACACCCGCTGAGCTGGAGGAGAGTGGGACTACATCACACCCCACACCTCCAGGGGTCGCAAAGTATGCCTCAGAGGTGTCATCCCGCCAGGCTCCTTTGGAGCCGAACACAGGCGACGGGGTGACAATGTTATGGCTGAGGTTAATGCCTCGACCGCTGAGCACAAGGGGAGGAAACCCCCTAGCCGCTAAGGGGGAAAGCTGAAGGGATGTCCAGTCCCCTCCGAGGACATCTTAGGAGGGTGTTGTGCCTCCAGAGCTACTGGTTCAATCCCCGATGAGAGATCGGGCTGACCAGTCACCACCAGTGCCATCGATGACTAGGTGGCCAGTCATGGAGGAGGCTCTATCAAGTGCCTCCATCTCAGAGGAACACCGCACTCTTATGGGTGCGGTTTTGCAAGGCATTCAGTCCGTTTATAGCGGACTGAAAGAGGCTTTCAATGGTCTCTTGACGGGCTTCAAGGTGAACCACATAATACCATTTTCCTAAAACTTTAATTTTATTAGGTTTGTGCTATTCCCTGGGTGAGTTTGGAGAAAACTCACCTAGGGGTCAAATACTCAGGAGTAACCAACGATGCACAAGACATTATTCCTCCCATAATGTTCTAACATCCCTTAAGAGGACCGAACCCAGGGTCATAATCTTGACAATTCAAGGGTTTGAACACACATAAACTGATATATATTTATTATTTGTCGGCCTTGTCATCAGCGGCGGCCGTTAATGCCATGGAGCTTACCAAGCTAAATCAGAAGCTCAAGAGCTCCGAAGAGGAGCTTGATGCCCTGAACAAGAGGTTCGATGAGGCGCAAGGTAAGACAAATTGTAATATCTGGGCTTTCTATCATTAGTGATCCACACTGGTGACCCAGTGTAATTATATGTTTATTGCTTACACAACCTCGGCTAAGGAGATCAAGAAACTCAAGGCCGAGCTGTGAAGGATGAAGCAAGAGGCCACCGACGTGAAGGCCGAGATGTGAACAAGTAGCAGCGGCGCTCTCCGCATTGAAAACCACGAGTGCTAAGCATGAAGGCCGGGTGGAGGAGGTTCAGCATGAGCTCAAGGATGTCAGCACGAAGTGCGAGGCCCTTGAGCCGAAAGGCAAGGAGCAAGCCACTGAGCTATCCACGCTGAAATCCGAGCTCCAGAAGGAGCAGGTGGATAGGCGGTTCTTTGAAGAACAGATCCGCCAACTCAAAGCTATCATAGATGGTAAGCCGTATTTACTATATTGTGCCTTTGGTGATAGCAGGTTCACTGTCAGCACCCCGATCCTACGCCATATGAATCGTGCCTGTAACATGTCACACCACTTTGCGGCCTCACACATGGTAACCCACGGCTAGTGCCTTACCTTGGCCGGGACCGTTTGCGCCTTTTGTCTCATGGATATGAACATGTCGCTAGCATTCACACATCAAAGAACCAAGGTCAACATGACTAGTCATAGACCCAAGTGGCACAACCGTACAGGGACAGGCATATGTAACCCAGCAACGCAGGTGTCGATCATCAGCATGTGTAGACAAGTCATAGCAAGCTACAAGGACTCCATTACACCGTGGTACATTAATGTCATCACTGCATGTAGACGAGTCGCAGCAGGCTCTATGGACTCCATTACACTACGAGACATTTCCCCGTGGGGACAGACACAACAGCAAAGAAGGATACACGCCGTTCAATCAATGTGTCCGGAGCAGTAGCAAGCTACCAAGGCTCATGGAAGCACAACGAGGCATTTCCCCATAAAGAAGGGTAGTAAAGGCACATAACTAGGTGTTGAATCCCACACATATCAATGCATTTCAATCATACACGCACTATGCACGATATGCGTAGATACAACATGGCATCACAACAAAACTTTACGACTCAAGTATTTATTCAAGACTCATAAGAGCCAACATAGTGTGGTATTACAAACATGGGCCATACGACCAAACACTCAACGCAGGCAAGCAATAAGCAGAAGCATCACAGGTCTGAGTAGAGACATCTAATAAAAGTGGCTAGAGGAGCCTGAAAACTACAACAACCCTCCCAAAGGAGCCAGACCTCTGTCTGGGATTCCCAAGGTAATCCGGTCAACATCGTACTTCACGTCGTAAGAATCACTAATGAGACTGAAGTCTCATCTACAAAAAACATAAATAAGCAAACGCGAGTACAAAGGTAGTTAGTAAGACTTACATCAGAACTATGTACATATGCACCATTTTCAATAAAGGGGGTTGTGGGGTTTATTGCAGCTAGCTAGCTTTGACTCTTGGCTAAACTGTACTACGATTATGAATAGTTTCCTTGAGGTGGCGTATCACACACGAGTCCACATATTCACCACATCAATACACCACTATGGATCCTCTTTCGTCTTCCTACAAGAAGCCATCCATAGCACTCACACTTATCTGGAGCATTTTAGAGTATCTAGTTAAAGTTATCTATGAACAATGCAAGTCTCCAACTAGTCCATATCCATGGACACGTCTATTTGAATGGATAGTTTACCATGTAGGTGTGTACTTTGTCACACATGCTCCCGCCACTTATCGCTATGTGCACGTAAAAAGGCACCTCGGCAACCTTCAAGCGGAAGCCTAGAGAGGGAGTCGGCCACGACCTGACTAACCAAATAAGACCCTAGTCTAGGTTTATCACCTGTTTGAGACTGAACCCGCAAGGAAGTCCGATTGAAGTTTCCTCTACGGCCCCAAACGATGTGTATAGGGTTCCCAAGCCCACCTTGACGGATGGTACTATGCTTGGTACACCGAGATACAATGCCTAGTCTGTCCCAAGCCCACCTGTATGGGGTGCCACTCAGTAGACTACTAGCATGACCTACAAACACCAGAAACTAGTTGCAACTCCTGGACAAAGATCAATTCGATTAATAAGTCGAGAGAGTCAATTAAGGATCCCAATGTGCGGTAGTAGATAGTCTTGGAACACCAATACGAAACTCAATTCTATGAGCGGCTTCAATGAGACAACCCACCATGTACTCCTACATGGCCTCTCATCGCTACCTTTACCAAAACAGGTTCAACACTTAACCCTCATAATTAGGACACATCCATTTCACTCCGATTCATCACCCATATAAATTAGACCTGACACAACTCTAACCATAGCAAGCATAATAGGGTGATAACACAACATGGCTCAAGCATCTACTAGGTATGCTAGGTTGCTTGGTTTAGCTATTTACTGTGACAATGACAGGTCATGCAAAGAGTGGGTTCTTATACCGCAACACAGGTAGCAATTGGATCACATAGTCCTAATGCATTGAAATGAGAGCAAGAGTGAGATATGGGATTTTATCGAATATGCTCAATGGGGTTTGGTTCCCTAGTAAGACGATCACACGTTACTGCTCCTCAGATGGATACTCGACCGTATCCTCCGGAACAGTGCCTATCACAAAGAACAACCATCCAAGGGGGAACAAATCAATACACATCAAATGCAACAATATGATGCTTGGATATGACATGGAAATATGATGATTTTTGGTCTAATTCATTTAGCAACAAATTTAAATGAAGTAGTTTTGAACCCAAGGTTGAAATTCAACTCCATAAGTGAGATCACATATTATATTTGAACAAAATTTTCAAGTTCTCCTATATAGGTCTCTCTATCATGCATGAAAATGGTACAGATCGATTCATTGGATTTTTCTGATCAATTTTCATATATAAAATATTTCATTTGGAGTCACGGTTGAATTTCTTTGAATTTTACATGTTTGAACTATTTTCTGAAATTAATAAACCATTTAAGATTTATTTTAATTCCAAAGACTATTTACTGCATCAACTTGACATCATAATGACATCATCAGGTCAAAGGCGCTAGCCCTGGTCAAACCTGGTGGTTGGGCCCCACCAGTCACTGACTCACTCGACTAACATCGCTTAATTTTAAACTAACCAAAGAATTAACAGTGCTAGGCCTATGTCAGCGGCTTGGGGGTTAACTAACAAAGTAATTAGGCCCTAATGGCCGGACACGTGACACCAAACTGACAGTTACCCGCCGGCGATCACAACAGATGGCAGAGGAGCACCGCCACGGCGCTACAGGCAGCGGCTGGACGAGCTGAGGGCACCGGCAAGAAGCCCTCGCTCGCCCGCACCGAAGGGAGGCCTTGCGTGCCGCGGGGGTGGCCAGAGCTGACGGCAGCGAGCTCGCTCGCGGCAGTCGGAGCTCGGCCGAGATGGCACACCGCGCTAGAAGTGGGGAACGACGATGGGATTAGGGCAAAAGGAGACGGGTATCACCGCAGAGCTTCTGGCGCTGGTGGCGAGGTCGGGGACGCGCGATGGCTGGCGAATCGATGGCGGGGACGTTCGGTGCCGGAGGTTGAAGACGACAATGCTGACGGCAAGACAGGGCGTCCGGGCTCCTATGCCTCGACAGAGAGGATGGCAAGGACACGACTGACAGATGGAGCACGTCGGCAGACTCGGAGGGGTCCGGGGCTACACTAGCGGTGGCGGTGCACGGTGGCGCTCTCGGACGCATACAAGAGAGAGGGAGAGCCAGAGGGGAAGCGAGCAGGGGAGGGGGAAGAGGAGAATAAAGGCATGACTAGGGGGGCCTCGTGGCGCTCTTAGCGGCTACCGACGACAGCGGCAGGGAGCAGGTGGCTGAGGAGCTCGGTGGCCTCTCCACGCCTCTCCTGTGCCTAGTGGCATGAGGAAGAACACGATCTAGCCCCTGGTGGGCTGGGCCTCTTCTGCCAGGTAAGCCACCTTTTCTATTTCGTCTCATTTTCTATTCAATGCCATATGTTTATGATATGTGAGAGCCTGGCTTAATAGGAATGATAGACTACTCATATTAAAAAGAAATTCCTTCTTTTTCGGGAGCCCACTCGAAAATAACTCCGAAGTTAAGCGTGCTTGGCTTGGAGCCATTCTAGGATGGGTGACTCACCGAGAAGTTGGTCCTGGGTGCTCACGAGTGAGGACAAAGTGCGTAGGAAAGACTAG
Organism: Hordeum marinum; assembly: GCA_022496015.1. Classification (NCBI taxonomy): domain Eukaryota; kingdom Viridiplantae; phylum Streptophyta; class Magnoliopsida; order Poales; family Poaceae; genus Hordeum; species Hordeum marinum. The sequence continues at coordinate 305,227,518 of CM039673.1, forward strand.
GGTTGGTCTGTGAGGCCAATCTAGATCCCGCCAGGCGTAACGGGGTGTTACAATTGGTATCAGAGCCGACCCTTGTGGTTACACGGGCATCCGCAGGTTAGGTGCACGGGCATGTGGCGCATGTGAAAGCACAACATGCTCCCTTGGTGGTTTTGATAATTCATGATAACATACATTGTCTCTTGGACTAACATCTGTATCTAGTGTATTTCAGATAATAGTCCATGAAGAGTCGGGTTGGCAAAAGGACTGTGGAGATTGTGGAATTACCCCCAAGATGCAAGGAAATAGGTTGTCCAAGCTTCAAGCAAGAGGACTCTACATTTTACATTTGTGTAAAATCACTTTGAGTCCATAGGAAAGCCAATACTATTAAAAGGGGGTACAATTTTGTTGGTGAAAAAATGCTCATCCATGCACAAGTGATAGTCACCAAAAACGTCCACAAGATCTCCCATCAAAGTTTGTCCATAGCCAAACATTTAAAATTGATGCAACCAACATCCCTATCCCGGTGGCACCGATTCAAAAACCTAGTCAGACTCAGCCAAACCCTAGCCACTTTGGTGCAACCGATTCCATACTGGTGCCATCGAGTTTAGGTTGCCAACTTTTTGTCACGCAAATTCACACTTTCGATCCCACGAAGAATGTTGGGTCAGCGTCACAAAGATTGGAAATCTGACCATTGGTCACCTTATCGGTGTAACCGTGATTCGTATATCGGCCCCTCCGAGATTCAAAAGTTGCCACCTTTTGGTCACTTCGGTACCACCGAGATTGAAACATCAGTGTCACCGAGTTGGTTATTTTGTGTGTAAAGGTTGGATTTTTGGGGATGCCTATATACCCCTTCACCACCACCTACTCAAAATAGAAGCACTCATAACTATTCCATACCTGTCCTATCAGATTTTTTGAGAGAGAACCACCTACCCTTGTGTTGAGATCAAGATCTTCCACTCCAACCATATGGATCTTGATTTCTAGCCTCCCCAAGTTGCTTTCCACCAATCCCATCTCTTCTACCAAGCCAAATCTGTGAGAGAGTGATTGTGTTTTGAGGATTCTATCATCTTGAAGCACAAGATCAAGAAGTTCATTGTCGTTACCGAGCCTATTACCTTTTGGAGGGTGGTGCCTCCAAGATTGGTTAGCTGTCACTTCTATAGTAAACCAAGAATTTTGTAAGGGCAAGGGGATCACCTACTTCGTGAAGATCTACCCATAATGAGGCTAGTCCTTCATGGACGGAAGCCATATGGAATAGTCAAGATTTCTACTTTGTGGACCCTTATGGGTGAAGCCCTCCATGGACTCTCGTGACCGTTACCCTCAGTGGGTTGAAGACTCCATCAACATTGACGTACGATAGCACCACCTATCGGAACCATGGGAAAAATCTTTGCATCTCTTATTGCATTTGATGTTCCTATCTCTTCTCTTTACTTCATATGCAATGTCTTTACTTTCCGCGGCCATATTTGTAGACAAGCATGTGTAGGGCTGTTAGACTTGCTCGACTTGCTAAAATGTTAAAATCTGCCAACAAATTAACTTGGGAAAAGGTTAGGTTTTAAATTCCTACTAGTAGTCTATGCACCCCCTCTAGACACTCTTCTAGCGATCCTACAAGTGGTATCAGAGCTTTGGTCTCCATTGCTTCGGTTTAATCACCGTGGAGGAAGATGGATGTGTCTAGAGTAGAGAGTTTGAATTGTAGAGTGCCTATGCTTGATGGAGAGTACTATAGTCAATGGAAGAATGCCGTGATTGCTCTATTTGATAAATTCCATTTGACAAATAATATTGAAAACCCCTATGTTCTCCCTATTGATGAATTGCATCCCACACACGAAGAGGAAATTAACATGCTTGGTAACCTAAGAAATGTCAATCTTATTATTAGAGGTTTACCCAGATTCGTGCTTTCTCAATTGAATATCTTTGCTTGTTCCTATACCTTGTGGACTGATTTGGATAAATGATATCCAAATCTTTCATTAGGAAATCTTGATGAAATTCTTCATAAAACCGTTGCTTTTCACAAAATGAAGCCTAGCGATCCAAACTTTGATAAATGCCTACTTGAGCTCCGTGATCTTATGCGTGCTAAAGGAGATGTCACCACTAGCAACAACATTATCTTTGAAGCCATTTGCATTCATAAACTTGAACATTGTCATGAGCATAATTCTAATGAATCTCTTGTTCTTTATGACGAGGATTTCCTGACTGATGATGACAATGTGGAACATGGCTACTTTGATGAAGATTAGTTGTTCGACAACGAATATGAGAAGATCATGAAGAATCTAAGTCTAATGGAAAACCTTAAGGATTACATGTCCAGAGGAAAAGAGTGTATTCTTGTTAGCGGATGTACCGATCATATGACCAAAGATAGAGACATTCGAAGAGATCACACCAAACCATGGACCGCGAAGGTACGTAACATTTGGAGATGATTCCAAAGGTAAGGTACTTGGTCTTGGTAAGGTTTCCATATCCCATGATAGCTCTATTCAAAATGTCATGTTTGTTGAATCTCTTGGCTACAATCTTGTTTCTGTATCTAGACTTGCCGACTTCGATTTCAATGTGTTATTCACGAAAGTAGATTGCCAAGTGTTTCGTCAAGATAATCATAAAATGGTCTTTACCGATTTCTGTAGAGGTGATCTATACATTGTTGATTTCACTAAGAGATTCGAACCTCGTACTTGTCTTATTGCAAAATCTTCTAAAGGGTGGCTTTGGCATAGAATACTAGGACACGTTGGCATGCATAATTTAGATAAGCTTATAAAGGTGCTCATATACTTGGTGTTAAAGATGTTATCTTTGACAAAGATATACTTGCTAGTGCTTGTCAAGCTGGAAAGCAAGTAGGTGGAAGTCATCCCGTTAAGAATATCATGACTACTAGGACACCACCTGAGTTACTTCACATGGATCTTTTTGGTCCAAATACTTACAAGAGTCTCGGTGAAAATTCCTATGGTCTAGTTATAGTTGATGATTTTTCCAGATTTATGTGGGTATTCTTTCTTGATGAAAAATCGCAGGTTCAAAAGATCTTCAAGAACTTCGCTCGCAAAGCGCAAAATCAGTTTGAAGTGAAGATCAAGAAGGTTCGGAGTGATAACGGATCAGAGTTCAAGAACACCCATGTGGATACCTTTCATGACAAAGAAGGTGTCTCACATCAGTTCTCGTCTATGTACACACCTCAACAAAATGGAGTTGTTGAGAGGAAGAACCGGTTTCTCATTGAGATGGCAAGAATGATGCTTGATAAATACAAGATGCCAACAAACTTTTGGGCAGAAGCCGTTGAAACGGCATTTCATGCCACAAATCGACTTTACTTTCACAAGCTTCTCGTTAAAACGACATACGAGCTACTCACCGGTAACAAACCCCAAGTCGGATACTTTCGGGTATTTGGCTCAAAGTTCTACATTCTTGACAATCATCGTCGTACTAAATTTGCCCCTAAATGTCATGAAGGATTCCTACTTGGTTACGGATCGAACTCTCACACTTAACGTGTCTACAAGACGCCAAAGCACTTGTGGGCAGAAGCCGTGGAAACAACATATCATGCCACAAACCGACTCTACTTGCACAAGCTTCTCGGTAAAATGGCGTACGAGCTACTCACCGGTAACAAACCCCAAGTTGGATACTTTCGGGTATTCGGCTCCAAGTGCTACATTCTTGATAAGCATCATCGTACTAAATTTTCTCCTAAATCTCATGAAGGATTCCTACTTGGTTATGGATCGAACTCTCACACTTACCGTGTCTACAAAATCTTCACTCGAAAAGTTGAAGAGACGGTAGATGTGAAGTTTGATGAATCTAATGTTCGCAAGTCGAACAATTGCCAAATGATGTAGGTGATAAGGACCCTTCGGAAGCTATTCTAAATCTACCCACCGGCAAGATTCGTCCCATGGAGCTGAAGGAAAGAACCTCATCAACTCAAGTGGAAGCCCCTACTTCACGTCAAGGTGAACCTCAACAAGATAAGGAGGCATCCACAAGTGGTACACGACAAGATGAGGAAAAGGAGGAAGTGCATCATGAAGATCCACCACAACCACCTTCACCACCACCTCAAGGGAACAACACCTTCACCAACAATGAAGATGAAGGTGATGATGAAGAAGAAGAAGAAACTCCACCATCCAACAATTGGAACCTGACCCGAGTTCGAGCTCAAATGACAAAGAACCATCCCCTAAACCAAATCTTTGGTGATATACAAACAGGGAGAATCACTCGCTCTAAAAACCTTCTAGCTAACTTTTGTGAGAATTATTATTTCATTCTAGCATTGAGCCTTTCAAGGTAGAACTATCTCTTGAAGACGCGGATTGGGTGAAATCTATGCATGAAGAACTTCACAACCTCGAAAGGAACGAAGTGTGGACACTCGTGGAGAAGCCCGAAGATGAGCACAACATCATAGGAACCAAGTGGGTGTTTTGGAACAAACAAGACGAAGACGGTCAAGTCGTGTGCAACAAGGCTCGTCTTGTAGCCCAAGGATATACGCAAGTCGAAGGTATAGACTACGGTGAGACTTATGCCCCTGTCGCTAGACTTGAATCTATTCGTATTCTTCTTGCTTATGCTAATCACCATGATATCACACTTTATCAAATGGATATCAAAAGTGCATTTTTAAATGGTGAAATTGAAGAAGAGGTTTATGTTAAACAACCACCTAGTTTTGTGAATCCTAAGAAACCTAATCATGTTTACAAGCTTTTTAAAGCTCTTTATGGTCTTAAGCAAGCCCTTCGTGCTTGCTATAAATGTTTAACGAAGTTTCTCATTGAAAAAGGTTTTGAAATCAGTAAAATTGATGCAACCTTGTTCACTAAGAGAGTTAATGGTGAATTATTTGTGTGCCAAATCTATGTGGATGATATTATCTTTGGTTCCACTAACCCTCAAGTTAGTGAAAGATTTGGAAGGTTGATGTCCGAGAAGTATGAGCTGTCTATGATATGTGAGCTGAAATTCTTTCTTGGTTTGCAAATCAAGCAATCAAGAGAAGGAACTTTCATCTCTCAAACTAAGTATACCAAGGACTTGATCAAGATGTTCAACATGCAAGAGTGCAAAGGTATGAAAACTCCCATGCCCACTAGTGGACACATTGACCTTACCAGGGAGGATGAACCGGTTGATCAAAAGGTTTATCGATCTATGATTGGTTCATTACTATATCTATGCGTATCTCGTCCCGATATTATGCTTAGTGTTTGCATGTGTGCTAGATATCAAGCTACACCTAAAGAGTGTCATCTTTTGGCTGTGAAACGAATTGTGAGATACTTGATACGAACACCAAACTTTGGCATTTGGTATACCAAGGGATCTTCTTTTAATCTTGTGGGTTATTCCGATTCGGACTATGCCGGTGACAAGGTTGATAGAAAGTCCACCTCGGGTACTTGTCAATTTTTGGGTAGATCTCTTGTGTCTTGGTCCTCCGATAAATAAAACTCAATATCTCTATCTACTGCCAAAGCTGAGTATATTGCTGCTGGATCTTGTTGTGAGCAATTACTATGGATGACACAAATTCTTAAGGATTATGGAATTTATGTTAAAAATGTTCCATTAATTTGTGACAATGAAAGTGCTATTATTATTGGTCATAATCCTGTGCAACATTCTCGAACTAAGCATCTTCAAGTTCGACATCATTTCATTCGTGATCATGTTGCCAAAGGAGATATTAATCTTAAGCATGTTCACACTAGCAAGCAATTAGCAGATATCTTTACCAAGCCACTTGATGGGAAAACATTTTTTCACTTGAGGAGTGAGTTGAACATCATTGATCCTTCAAACTTGAGCTAGACTCACTCGGTTGCAAGCAAGGGCATGAGCTTTCATGTAATTTCCATGTTCCCGTAACTCGTTATCATATGCCATGGAAATCTATGCTCCCTTGTATTGCATCTAACCTTTTGTAGGTACTTGGAAGAACTTCATACCACAAGATTGCCATCAACTCCAATAATAAACAATCTTGTCATTACCAAGTATCCACAACCCCTCTTCATGATGGAAGGAAGAAGACAACAAAAAAATACATATCCTTGACATATACTTGATCTTAGTTGCAAAATCTTAAGTGGTATCATGTCAATTGGATATATCCCTTGTTCTTCCTTGCATGACTAACCTTTGTAGGTGACTAGTGTACTAGAACGAGAAGGATTGCTCCCAATTCAAGATGATCTTCATCAACCTCGAGCATCCTCAACAAGTTCACCTACGAGCAACATCATCAACATCACTCAAAGGTATGTACTCATATCCTTGAAAAGGCTTTGCTCCAAGTCATGGGCTAAAGCAACTCAAGTGATATGAAGACATCAAAATGCTAAATCGAAAAATGGTAACCCCATTTCGAGCTTAACGTAGAGTACGACCTATGATCAAGTATTCTTGCTTGGCTCCTATGTCAATATACTCTAATATAGGTGACCTAGTCACCGCCCATTATCTACTTAAGAATCTTGTGTGGTTTGCTCCCTATTTGCACGATCTCTCGTAACCACTCAAATCTTATCTATTTGATGTCCTCTGTAAAAAAATCTCGCATTCCATTTTTGAAACTATTTGTTTTGTCGCTGTGAAAATAGAAACATGGTCACTCATTCGGAGCCATCGATATAAATAACTCGGTTCTACCGAAATTGCAGATGAGCTGCACTACACAATCTCGGTACCATTGATTTATTTATCCCGGAGTCACCGATTTTCTTTGTTTTCTAAATCTGTGTTTCTTTAATATTTTTATTGGTAACTCTTCTTGTGATATTCTTGTTCCTTCGATGACCCCTTTATTATAAAAAAGGGAGAGAATAACAAGTAGTCATAGGGGGAGAAATTCTTTATTCAAGGATCCCTAGCTCCAAGGAGAAGAAAACTAAAATTTGCCAAAGGGAGAGAAGTTAATTTCAATGATTCCCTCAGTTCTTTTCTATGAACCCTACTTTCAATGACACTTGTTCTCAAGGATCCCTTCCTTGTCAATGATCCATGTCACTACTCCTAAGTTTAAGATGTTTGGTAATTTATGCCAAAGGGGGAGAATATAAAAGCTTCATGCTAAAGGGAGAGTTACATGCTTATGCAAAGGGGGATATATGAGTTAGGGGGAGAGGAGAATATGAAAAGTTCACACTTATATAAACAAGGGGAGAATACCAAAGTAAGGGGGAGAAAATTCCATGTGAACAGTCAACAAGCTCTCAGTATTATTCTTGTTCACTTTAGACTTTTCTCACCCTATCCAATCCCAATATCTACATGCTGAGATTCTGGGGGAGAGGATGAACTACCACTTTCATATCTAAGGGGAGAAAAGCTATTAAAGATTAATGCTAAAGGAGGAGACATATCAATCTTAAGGATTATCATATTTTATATATTCTCCATATCTTGGTATCCTTTGAGTTCTATTGCTTTTGTTTATTAGAATACTCTTGTGTTTCCTAACATTGTTTTATTAAGTGTGTCTCTACTACTAGAATACTCAAGAACTCAAGGTAAGTATATGCATCATATCTTTGGTCAAATCTGGTGGCTGGGCCCCACCTGTCACTTACTCACTCGACTAACATCGTTTATTTTTAAACTAACCAAAGAATTAGGCCCATATGTCGGCGGCTCGGGGGTTAACTAATAGAGTAATTAGGCCCTAAAGGCCGGCCACATCAGCGCAAACCGGCAGTTAGCTGCCTGCGACCATAACCGATGGCGGAGGAGCACCGGAACAACGCTAGAGGCAGCGGGTGGACGAGCTAAGGGCACCAACGAGAAGCTCTCGCTTGCCCGCACCTAAGGGAGGCCCTGGGTGCCACAGGGGTGGCCAGAGCTGATCAGCGACGAGCTCACGGCGGCCGGAGCTCGATCAAGATGGCGCACCGCGCTAGAAGTGAGGAATGATGAAGGGACTAGGGGAAAAGGATCCGGGGCATCACCGTAGAGCTTCTGGCGCTGGTGGTGAGGTTGGGGACGCACGATGGCTGGCGAATCGACCGCGGGGACGTCCGGTGCCAGAGGTTGAAGACGACGAAGCTGGCGGCGAGAAAGGGCGTCCGGGCTCCTATGGCTCTATGGAGAGGATGGAGAGGACGCGGCCGACAGATGGAGCACGTCGGCAGGCTCGAAGGGGGCCGGGGCTACACTAGCGGCAGCGGTACATGGTGGCGCTCTCGGACGCATACAAGAGAGAGAGAGAGAGCAAGAGGGGAAGAGAGCAGAGGAGGGGGAAGAGGAGAAGAAAGGCACGGCGAGGGGGCCCTTGTGGCGCTCTTAGCGGCTTTCGATGACAACGACAATAAGGAGGTGGCTGAGGAGCTCGGTGGCCTCTCCACGCCTCTCCTGTGCTTACTGGCATGAGGAAGAAGACGATCCAGCCCCTGGTGGGTTGGGCCTCTTCTGCCGGGTAAGCCCAGGCTGGTTTTCTGCCCCTTTTTCGATTTTGTCTCATTTTCTATTTAATGCAATATGTTTATGATATGTGAGAGCCTGGCTTAATAGGAATGATAGACTACTCATATCAACAAGGAATTCCTTCTTTTCCGGGATCCCATTCGAAAATAACTCCAAAATTAAGCGTGCTTAGCTTGGAGCAGTTCTATGATGGGTGACCAACCGGGAAGTCGGTCCCGGGTGCTTACGAGTGAGGACAAAGTGCGTAGGAAAGACTAGTGTTGGTTTGTGAGGCCAGTAAAGATCCCGCCAGGCGTAATGTGGTGTTACAATTGGTATCAGAGCAGACCCTTGCGGTTACGCGGGCATCCACGGGTCAGGTGCACGGGCATGTGGCACATGTGAAAGCACAACATGCTCCCTTGGTGGTTTTGATAATTCATGACAACATACATTGGCTTGGACTAACATCTTTATCTAGTGTATTTCAGATAATAGTCCATGGAGAGTCGGGTTGGCAAAAGGACTGTGGAGATTGTGGAATTACCCCAAGATGCAAGGAAATAGGTTGTCCAAGCTTCAAGCAAGAGGACTCATTTTACATTTGTGAGAAATCACTTTGAGTCCATAGGAAAGCCAATACTATTACAAGGGGGTAAGGTTTTGTTGGTGAACAAAATGCTCATACGTGCACAAGCGATAGTCACCAAAAATATCCACAAGTTCTCCCACCAAAGTCTGTCCATAGCCAAACATTCAAAATCGGTGCAACCAACATTCCTATCCCGGTGCCACCGATTCCAAAACCTAGACAGACTCAGCCAAACCCTAGCCACTTCGGTGCAACCAATTCCATACCGGTGCCACTGAGTTTAGGTTGCCAAGTTTCTATTACGCAAATTCACATTTTCGGTCCCACCGAGAATATGGGGTCAGCATCACAAAGATCAGAAATCTGACCCTTGGTCACCTTATCGGTGCAACCGAGATTAACACATCGGTGTCACCGAGTTGGTCATTTTGTGTGCAATGGTTGGATTTTTGGGGATGCCTATATATACCCCTTCACCACCACCTACTCGAAAGAGAAGCGCTCAGAACAATTCCATACCTATCCTATTAGATTTTCTGAGAGAGAACCACCTACCCTTGTGTTGAGATCAAGATCTTCCACTCCAACCATACGAAGCTTTATTTATAGCCTCCCCAAGTTGCTTTCCACCAATCCCATCTCTTCTACCAAGCCAAATATGTGAGAGAGTGATTGTGTGTTGAGGATTCTATCATCTTGAAGCACAAGAGCAAGGATATCATCGTCATTACCGAGCCTATTACCTTTTGGAGGGTGGTGCCTCCTAGATTGGTTAGGTGTCACTTGGGAGCCTCCTACTTCATGTTGTCAAGTGAACCAAGAAGTGTGTAAGGTCAAGGGGATCGCCTACATCATGAAGATCTACCCATAGTGAGGCTAGTCCTTCATGGACGGAAGCCAGATGGAATAGTCAAGGTTGCTACTTCGTGGACCCTTATGGGTGGAGCCCTCTGCGGACTCTCGCGAGCGTTACCCTTTGTGGGTTCAAGACTCCATAAACGTGGACGTACGATAGGACCACCTATCGGAACCACGGGAAAATCTTTGCGTCTCCTATTGCGTTTGATCTTCCTATCTCATCTCTTTACTTCATATGCAATGTATTTACTTTCCGCTTCTATATTTGTAGACTTGCACGTGTAGGGCTGTTAGACTTGCTAGACTTGCGAAAAATGTTAAAATCTGCCAACCAATTAACTTGGGAAAAGGTTAGGTTTTAAATTCCCGCTAGTAGTCTATTCACCCCCCTCTAGACACTCTTCTAGCGATCCTACAAGTGGTATCAGAGCTTTGGTCTCCATTGCTTCGGTTTAATCATCATGGAGGAAGATGGATGTGTCTAGTGTAGAAAGTTTGAATTGTAGAGTGCCTATTCTTGATGGAGAGTACTATAGTCAACGGAAGAATGCCATGATTGATCTATTTGATAAATTCCATTTGACAAAATATATTGAAAACCCCTATGTTCTCCCTATTGACGAATTGCATCCCACACACGAAGTGGAAATTAACATGCTTGGTAATCTAAGAACTGTAATCTTATTATTTGAGGTTTACCAAGATTCGTGCTTTCTCAGTTGAAGAACTTTGCATGTGCCTATACCTTGTGGACTGATTTGGAGGAATGATATCCAAATCTTTGATTAGGAAATATTGATGAAATTCTTCATAAAACTATTGCTTTTCATAAAATGAAGCCTAGTGATCCAAACTTTAATAAATGCCTATTTTAGCTCCGCGATCTTATGCGTGCTAAAGGAGATGTCACCCTATCAACAACATTATCTTTGAAGCCATTCACATTCATAAACTTGAACATTGTCATGATCACAATTCTAACAAATCTCTTGTTCTTTATGACAAGGATTTCCCAACTGATGATGACAATGTGGAACATGGCTACTATGATGAAGATGAGTTATTCAACATTGAGTATGAGAAGATCATGATGAATCTAAGTATAATGGCAAACCTTAAGGATTACATGTCGGGAGGAAAAGAGTCGATTCTCGATAGCGGATGTACCGATCATATGACCGGAGATAGAGAGATGTTCGAAGAGATCACACCAAACCATGGACTGTGAAGGTACGTAACATTTGGAGATAATTCCAAAGGTAAGGTACTTGGTTTGGGTAAGGTGGCCATATCCCATGATAGCTCTATTCAAAATGTCATTCTTGTTGAATCTCTTGGCTACAATCTTCTTTGTGTATATAGACTTGCCGACTTCGGTTTCAATGTGTTATTCACGAAAGTACATTGCCAAGTGTTTCATCAAGATAATCATAAAATGGTCTTTACCGGTTTCCGTAGAGGTGATCTATATATTGTTGATTTCACTAAGATATCCAAACCTCGTACTTGTCTTATTACAAAATTTTCTAAAGGGTGGCTTTGGCATAGAAGACTAGGGAACGTTAGCATGCGTAATTTAGATAAGCTTATCAAAGGTGACCATATACTTGGTGTTAAAGCTGTTATCTTTGACAAAGATAGACTTTGTTGTGCTTGTCAAGCTGGAAAGCAAGTAGGTGGAAGTCATCCCATCAAGAATATCATGACTACTAGGAGACCACTCGAGTTACTTCACATGGATCTTTTTGGTCCAAATGCTTACATGAGTCTCGGTGGAAATTCCTATGGTCTAGTTATAGTTGATGATTTTTCCAGATTTAGGTGGGTATTCTTTCATGATGATAAGTCACAGGTTCAAAAGATCTTCAAGAACTTCGCTCGCAAAGCGCAAAATCAGTTTGAAGTGAAGATCAAGAAGGATCGGAGCGATAACGGATCGGAGTTCAAGAACACCCATGTGGATACGTTTCTTGACGAAGAAGGTGTTTCACATGAGTTCTCGGCTACGTACACACCTCAACAAAATGGAGTTGTTGAGAGGAAGAATCGGGCGCTTGTTGAAATGGCAAGAACGATGCTTGACGAATACAAGACGCCAAGACACTTTTGGGCAGAAGCCGTTGAAACAGCATGTCATGCCACAAACCGACTTTACTTGCACAAGCTTCTCGTTAAAATGGCATACGAGCTACTCATCGGTAACAAACCCCAAGTCGGATACTTTCGGGTATTTGGCTCAAAGTGCTACATTCTTGATAATCATCGTCGTACTAAATTTGCTCCTAAGTGTCATGAAGGATTCCTACTTGATTACGGATCGAACTCTCACACTTACCGTGTCTACAGAAACTTCACTCGAAAAGTTGAAGAGACGGTAGATGTTAAGTTTGATGAATCTAATGGTACACAAGTCGAACAATTGCCAAATTATGTAGGTGATAAGGACCCTCCTGAAGCTATTCTAAATCTACCCATCGGCAAGTTTCATCCCATGGAGGTGACGGAAAGTACTTCATCAACTCAAGTGGAAGCCCCTACCTCACGTCAAGGTGAACCTCAACACTACATGGAGGCATCCACAAGCGGTACACGACGAGATGAGGAAGAGGAGGAAGTGCATCATGAAGATCCACCACAACCACCTTCACCACCATCTCAAGGGAACGACACCTTCAGCAACAACGAATATGAAGGAGATTATGATGATGAAGAAGAAGCTCCACCACCCAACAATTGAATGGGAAAGAGAGCAGAGGTGGGGGAAGAGGAGAAGAAAGGCACGGCGAGGGGGCCCTCATGGCGCTCTTAGCGGCTTCCGACGACAGCGGCAAGCAGGAGGTGGATGAGGATCTCGGTGGCATATCCATGCCTCTCCTATGCTTACTCGCATGTGGAAGAAGACGGTCCGGCCCCTGGTGGGCTGGGCCTCTTCTGCCAGGTAAGCCCAGGTTGGTTTTCTGCCCCTTTTTCGATTTTGTCTCATTTTCTATTTAATGCAATATGTTTATGATATGTGAGAGCCTGCCTTAATAGGAATGATATACTACTCATATTAACAAGGAATTCCTTCTTTTCGGGGAGCCCACTCGAAAATAACTCCAAAGTTAAGCATGCTTGTCTTGGAGCGATTCTAGGATGAGTGACCGATCGGGAAGTTGGTCCCAGGTGGTCACGAGTGAGGACAAAGTGTGTAGGAAATACTAGTGTTGGTCTGTCAGGCTGTGGGGACCCCAACTCATAAGTCGTGATCACCGAATGTACGTGCACAGTGATCCCAGCGATCAATGCTCACTGAACACACGGAAATTGAATAACAAGAGTCTTACATCCATTACATACCGGTTTACTCAAATATGGCCTTCATGGCCAAGACTTCATATGATTGCAGCGGAAATCTTCAACGATAGCATGAACCCATGCCATTTGCCTTAACCCTATAGGCATTTTGACTAGGAAGTGTCCTAGTTCGCATGTTCGTCTCCAACAAACTCCTGTTCTTCCATGCCTGGCCAATTAAATAACCAATGGCAAGCCAATGAGTACTTTGAATGTACTCGCAAGCAACCCAAGTTGTGAAACAAGGTAATAATGATGCATGATATATCACTAAGTAGGTAATTTGCGGAAAGCTAGTTTTAAATGCCATGACATGGTCAAGTAACTAGAAGCATGCATCAACAATAGGCAGATATCCACATGAACAAGTTACAAATATCATCATAAGTAAGGGTTGAACACCTGATGTCCGTTCATCATGCTAAGTCCTTGGACTTAACTCATGTGACCTCTTTGTCACCATCACATCCCTATCCACACCAATTTTTACGAAAACAACTAGACGTGGCATAAGCAGCACCACCCAACTGTCCATGACTGTGGACACGGCTATTCGAATTGTTTTACACTCTATAGAGCTTGCACACTTTACCCACAAGACTCGAGGAACTTCCGTGTCATCCACGGCTCGCGGTATATAACATACCTGAGGTAAGCACCCGAACAATGCCTTACCCATGGTGATACTAAACAAGGAGTCCACTCATTGGTGCCATCCCTCATGATATACATCACTCGTATCATCCATGAGGGCACGCAACTGTGTGCCCGGTGCCGGTAAAGATAGCGCATGACCTTCCACTCTGGGATGACCCCGTCTAAAGAGTGACCACTTCACTCTTGCCACTAGTAATGCGGTCTCCTTGCTAGCACAACCATAGTAATCAACAAAGCCTCGTCCCATAAAGGGTATCTTGGTTGCGCATGTATGGTTGGGACGGTCGACAAATCCTAAACCTTCAGTTTTCGAAAACACATCCTCATCTTGTTCCGGCACACCACTTCTTTCTCAAGTTGTCACCCATCTCATCATCATCTCCCTCGGGCATTAGTGGCACCTGACGGTTTTTTTGAAAAGACTTTGAAATAATTTCCTTCTTTCCATCACTATGCATACAACCCAAACCCACTTGTGTAGCCTCTACTAGCATCCTAACTACACCCACCCGCATAACCCTCATATGGTGGTAGGGTCATGCACGATGCAAGTGTCATTGGTAAGGGTGTCGGAAACAACTCACCGAAGGGGTCACTACTCCACATGATCAAATATGATGAAAGTAAAGTGCTATATGACATGCAATAAAAATGGTTTCTTATCATGGTCAAAGGGTTGCTTGCCTGGCTTAGCAATGTCTTCGAGGCCTTCACCCGCTTCTCGTCCACTCCGAGCATTTCATCTACTTCATCAGCTGTCACCGGAAACAACCGCAATAAGCAGCACAACAATCAGAGAAATAAAAGTTCTCTATAAGTAGGAATTTTATTTTTCTTGGACACCTTGGGCCACAAGAAAAATAATCAGGAAGGTTTCATTGGATGTGGATCAAGGAGAAGTTTTTGAATGGTGGGAATGATCGAGATGATATTCCTTTAATATGTCAACAGAAAATATTTTTATAAAAATGAGTGGAGGGACCCAACAAATAGGGCATGATTTTAGAAACATGTGGAAAGTAGTTTCGCTGGATTTGGAGTTGTGAGGATTTACCTATGATTTTCCTAAGAGGGAATAATGGAAAAGGGAGCTATTTATTTGGTCAAGCATGATAGGTGCATGATAAAATGTTAAATTTGGCCAGATAAATAGGGCTTGATATTTGGAGCCTCTGGGAATTTGAATCACTCCATTTGGAGTTGATATGAGTGCTCTAGGATTTTACAAGGTGGCTCTCCAATAGTTCAAATTTAAATTTAAATTTGAACAGTAGAGATAAGTTTGTGGGGAAAATATGTAGGATATATTTTTGGATAGGGGAAGATTTTAGGAACTTCTGGGATTTTGAATCACCAGATTTGGAGTTAAAATGAATTTAATATCTATTTTACAAATTCTGGAAAAGACAGAAATTGAAAGGGGGGGGTATACCTAGTGCGCTATATAGCGCACGTGGCGCAGGGTTGATTTTGGGTTGGCCCAGCCGTCCGGCTCAGGATGCGCATGCCATGTCGGAAGCGTACTCTTGTGGAGTATGCCTTCCCGGTGGGGAGGCGGCCACCAGTGACCCGCCTCCACGTAAACCAGTGGGCTCGGTCATCTGGGTCGCCGACACACGGGCCCCACCCGTCAGGCCCTCCTTCCTCCTCCTGCTCGAGCAGAGGAGGAGCGGGGGAGGCAGGGCTGAGCAGCTCTGGTGCTCGCCCCTGGCGGCACCGGTCGTCTCCGGCGGTGCTGCGACCACCGGCGAGCTCGGGGCGGCGAGCCACTTCTGCCTGGGCCATCCTCAGGCCCTGGGGAGGTCGGGGTCGACCGCATCATTGGTCAAGGCGAAGGCAGTCGATGGCGGCAATGGGCGCGATGCCATAGCAACGGAGAAGAGGGAATGGAGTGCGAGGTAGCTTTGTGGTGACGCGGGGGAGGTGCAGGCGAAGCTCCAAGGAAAGGGGGAGCTCGGGGTAGCTCGAATCCGAGTGTAGCCATGGCAGAAGAGCCCTGGCTATAGAAGGATGAGAGGGCCTCGGGAGCAAGGGGCTCGGTCTGGGGGAGCACAAGGGAGAGGGGGAGAGCCAAGGGCGCGAGAGGGAGCTCAGGGAGGGGTCTGAAAGGCGGAGGCGACCAGGGGGAGCACGGGTGCCCTCGGACGCGCCTAGGGCACGGTGAGCATGCGCGCCAGAGGCGCCTTGGAGGCTTCTGAGTGTCGGGAAGGGGCGTGGGAGGTCGAGGGGAGGCTATTGGCGAGGGAAGATGCCCTGCCGGAGCTTGCTGCGAGCTATAGGACGAGGACAAGCGGCAAAGCGCCCGTTTTGCATGCTGGCTGTGTGGTCACCACGCCAACCCTTGTCCATGGCCTCTTTTTGGTCGGCCAAAGTTTTCTAGGTTGTGAGGCATGCATGTAGTAGAGTAGTGGTAACATCTCATGGAAAAGGGAGCTGGTTAGAGGGTTTTTTCACAGCTGGGAAGTTTGCAGTAGCAAACTTGGGGCTCACCCAAAGTGTTGTCACTGTTGTACTCTTGTGGTAAATCCTTGTCTACTAGTCAAAGGATAGGAAGGACTATGCACCCACCAATTTTCAGATCATGGAGATGAGGGGAAAGGTACTTGTAGTTCAAGGCTACAATTACTACCGTAAACTTAGCTCAGATGGTTTGCTCATATATTACACATGAGCATGCCATATTTGGGTATGCCAGGGTGCATTAGCATGCAAATGAGGTCATGGAAAAGTTTGGGGGTCATTAGCATGATCAGAAGGGAAGGAGAGGTGCCGCCATGGTAAAAGAGAGGGAATAAGAGAGAGTTACCCCCAAATATTTGACCAGAGGTGAAGGCAAAGTTACTGGAGGTAGAAGAGGGATATAATATGCTGTGGTAAAAATTTGGGAGCAAGGGAAATCTTTTTGGACCCACTTTGCTTGTCCACAAGTTTATGGCTGAAGGTGTTTGTGCTATGATTGGGCTAGGCAGGGGAATCCTATGACCTTAAGATTTACCAGGGGTAAGTGGTAAGTCCATTTGGTCCTAATCACAAGTTTTCAGCTCAATTGAAGAAAGTTGATTATGTAAACATGGTAAACCCTAGAAATGGACAGAAATGGATTTCTATTGATCTAGTCATGAAATTCTATTCCCCTTGATGCACCACTTTATGTAGCACCATCATTTGGGTAATAGAGAATTCCCACAAAGTTTGGGATCAATAGGAGATACTTCACAATGTATAGTTGATCAAATTTGGCTCTAGACATGAATGGTTTTAGGATATTTTGGTGAACCAAAACAATTGGATTTAGATGAAACTTTATGAGATGACCACATATATCATATTTGACATTCTATAATTTTCCTGGATTTATTTGAGAATACTTCTTATAGAAATATTTCAAATGCTTGGAATAGGCAGAAATTGTTTTGACGGTTTTGTCCAATATTTTGAACATGACCATGTGTTCAAACTCTTATATATGGACAATATATGTCCACTAAGTTTTCCTGAATTTTCTCAAATATTTCTAAATCATTTGAATAAATTTTCCCTATAAAACACCATTTCTAGACTTATGTAAAAGCCTTTAAATAAAATATGAAAATAGTCTTTTAAAAAAATATTTTGTGGTTTTGGGAAGTTATATAGATATATAGTAGGTTCCAAATAAAGCATTTGTGAAAAATGATCCACCCAGTTTGGGGACTTGCAGTGCAAATCCCAAACCAGGGGGTTTTGAAAAAACTAATTTGAATAAAACCTATTTGGCCAAAATAAATTTTGTAAAAATATAATCAAGTCCTATTCACATGGCATGATCATTGGACAAGAGTGGGGGATCAGGAAAAGAGTTTTGAGAGTAGGAGGGATTTTATGAGTATAGAGCACTAGCAAGCAATCAGGCAATCATCAATCAAGTCAACCACAACAAGCACACAATAGTTTTAATTGGCCCGGATTTTTGAGTCATGATAACTTAGTCATGAGGCAAACACTGGGTGTGACAGACCTACCCCCCTTACAAGAATCTCGTCCCTGAGATTCCTAGGCTAGGCGTAAGAAGGATGCGGAAATTTAGAGGTGAGGTAGTCTTCACGTTCCATGTTGCTTCCGCTCTGGCATGCTTGTCTTCTTGGGTCTTGAAGTGCTTCATGATATGCCTTCGAGTGCATTGTTGACTTCGTCTAAGGGTGAACAGGTTTTGGCAAGGGCTTGGCTTGCGTGTGTATTCCAAGGTCGGAATACGTGGCCAAGGGGGTGTGTTTGTGTGCTAGTCCTGGGACTGCGCACGTTGGTTAGTGACATCTAGATGTCTCACATTAGAATAGAAGGGTCAAGTCTTGGTGTAGCTTCTCATTATCGGGGAAGTCCTTATCTTCCTTATAGCAGGAGGTCTTCAGTCGAAGGTGGTCTCCATTCTTGAGAGTGCTGAGGTGCGTCATCGTGGGCTTCTCATCGAGATTTTCTGCTTGAGTAAGTTGCCTAGGTAGATTCTTCATTATTCTTTGGTCGTTTGTCTTCATCGTCGTGGACACATGTTTCTGGAGAGTCCTCGAGTGTTTGGTCTACCCATCTCTCCGTGGCAAGGTATGCACTGAGTCTCGTCCCTAAGACTGAGCTTAGAGACTTGGTGTCAAAACAGGTTCTACTATATGGGAAGGTTCTGAGGGGGGGGGGTCCTAGATGAGCTGGCTACCCAAAGTATAGACCAACCATCCAATCCCCAGGGTTTAGGTCTTGGCAAGAGGGGTGAACTATCTTTGACAGGTGGTATACCATGATCGAGTCAGGTTCACGCCCTAGATTGTCTAAAAAGGGCTGATAACGAAGTCATGAAAGCCGTCCCCTACATTCCAGGCATCTGAAGGGAGTAGGGACGTCATGCTCACCGTACACCTCCAAGGTGGTGGAGTGAGTGGTGTTATCAGCTCCTCGGTTCCTTCCTAGTCAGGAACTAATAGGTGACTATTTATGGCAAGGGGCTCTGTAATCCTCTTGATGTCCAAGGGCTTCATCGCGCTCGAGCGTAGATGCTTCTGGATATAGTCTAGTTGAGGTGTCCGACATAGGAGTGGAGGTTGACTTGCTTTGCTTCTTCTTTGTCATTATCGTGGCTTCACAATCACAGTGGTCCTTCATCTTGCTTGGGCAAGATGGTCTTCTTCTGCGGGGATGGTGTTTCGCGGAGTCTGACTCCTCCAAGGTGAGATGTTGATCTTGAGAGGTATGGTAGTTTAGGGTTCCTGGGGCTGGTCCAAACAGGACTAAGGTGTTCCTTCCTCTTCTTTGGTAAGTAAGTATGTCATCTCGGAGGACAACAATCTATTTCCCGAAGTATCACATAGACACATCGCTCATGGGATATGTGAGAGGAGCGGGCATTCATCCCAGATGGTCACTGGTCTCAAGGGTTTGTGATCCAACCTAGTAGAGGTCAGGATGGGGTATCGACCATGGTTCTTTGACTTAGAGCCAGAGCCTATGGTCTTAGCCTGACCATGTGATGGTCCGGTAAAGCTTCGGTTTTCAAGGAGATTAGGATGTGAGTGAACGTCTAACACCTTATCATGAGCACAACTATTAGACGCCAACAGTACTGCCTAGTACTGCTAACAAAATCACCCTATATCCTAGAAGGTATCATCTCATACAAATCAACTCAAATACTACACATGCTACTCATATGTCCAAGGTTTTGAGAGTAGGACTATGCTGAAAATCTCATATGCATACTATAGCTAACTCACATATGTCCCTATATAGAAATCCTCATGATAATTTACAAGCTGCTAAGCTTGATCAAGACATTATCAATCCAAGATCTTGTTTCCTTCCTACGAATCCAATTAACCAATCCTCGAATATCGTCCACTATGAAATGATTCATTACTGCTACAAATCCAACATCGATGGTGTCGAACATAATCTCCTCGAGTTCATATAATCCACATAACATTACAAGGACTGATGAACTTCCAATCTCGTGGCCAACTACACTCCAAGTTCGAGCTTATATAGATCCCTGAATTATCCCTAACATCATCTGATTTCTTCTACCATCATCCACCAAAAAACATGGTATCATTATCAAGATCATTGGACTAAATCCAAATTATTCCAAATCAAGTGGTTTGATTGATCTCGAGCACCTATTAGAATCACCTATTCACATCCAAGGTTTACATCTAGTAAGAATTCCCTACTAGTTACTCCAGTCGCTATCATATCACCATTAATCCAATATCAATATTATTGCCAAAGTCAAGTCATTACCCTTCAAGAGGTTCAGCCTACGATCACAATGGTCCTACAAGATCCAATTTGCTCAAGGTACAAGCCAGTCATGCTATTCTATCAATCTGGACCCACCAAGTTCGTCTACCAAAATTAAGCCTCGTAATCCACCAAAGGGTCTAAACTGCTTCCTCAAGACATCTATTATGGCTAAATCAAATCACTGTCAGCAAATAGTATATCCTCACAGTGAACCTTCTTGTGGCATCAAGGTTCTTGTGCTAGAGTAGGAATGAAGGATGTTTGTTCACTATGATCACTAGCTCCATAATGAACCCAGTGCTAGGTAGGGGTTATTGAAGCTCAATAAGTGCTCTGGCAAATCCGTGTATGAAACACGTGATTCAAAGACTTGTGCTGGGGAGCTTGTGAGGTATAGGTTGGGCAAGGGAGGGGTTCCCAATCTTCAGGAAAAGCATATCTCTATGGGTTTGTGTCTGGTTGAGTACGTTGTAGTCATAGTCTTCAACACTAGTTGTCCGTGGAGGTGGATCATTGGTGCATCTTGTCTTGCCGGTCTTCAGTTGTCGACAGGGAAAAGAGGGAAAGTAGCACAGAGGATAATGTCTATGGGGGTGGTATAGTGCAAGTGCAATCAAGCAAGTGCCGAAAAGGCCAAACACAAACATCATGGTAAGGTAGGTGATATAGTTGCGCACTTGTTTCCTAGGGAAAAAGTGTGACTCACACCAAAGCACAAATAGGAAAAACCAGCAACACATATCGTGGTTCCATTCGAACCATCATACAGACTCGACTTCGCATGGGGGACACACGATCTATCCTACCCTAGGGGTTCTTGGACTCAGTAGTCGTGCTTGCTTCATGTCTTGGAGAGGAGTCCGCTTAGCCTTCTAGGTCTTCCTCGGGTGTCGGTATGTCTTTTGTTGTTGTTCATCAAAACAATCCTGGTTGCACCTGATGGGCCCTTGATCACTTTAGGTTTGTTGGGTTGATAATGAAGGTGAATCTTCACAGCGGTTGTTGATGGGGTCTTCTGGTGTCCTTGTGTTCGGGACAATGCCTTCTTGTCTTCTGAGGCGTCGAGCATTCCAGGTAGGCAACCTTTTATGCAATATCGTTAACAAGGCATGGTAGAGTTGTATCCTGCTGTTCATGTTGACGATATCATCGACACCAAGAGCGGGGGAGGATAAGAACCATTTTCCTGCTCATTATGGTGAGGCGGACCAAATGGCGAGGTTCTCATCCATCGGTGGTTACTGATATAACAACGAAAATGACATGATTGCTTTATTAGCGATGCATATCCCAACATCACAGGCCTCATGCCCTGGTCTTCAAAGGCTAGGGTGGCATCATCCTGGGACTGTGTCGAGGGTGTCACCATCATCTAAGTCTTGACATCCTCATCCTTCAGGAAGGTATCCTTTGCTGGTAGCTCCTTGTCTAGTTTTGCCAAATTGGGTCCAAGATATGTCGGAAATAGTCTAGCAAGGTGGCTTCCTAGGTTACCCATGAGGATTACAAGGAATCCCATGGTCAGGGGCACGAGGGTAGTAGCGACCATTTGCAAAGTTTTGAAATGTAGATGAGGAGAGCAAAAAGGAGAAATAGTGGAAGTGCTAGGCACAATCCTTCATTTTATTTGAAAGCTTAGAAGAGCTAAGCAATATGGTAGCCTTTGCAAGTGTTTTGAAGGGTGTGGGAAAACAATTTTGTCCTAACTAACGTCCATGCTAACTAAGGGCTTGCTACAGTCAGGATGGCTCTGATACCAGCTTTGTGGGGACCCCCACTCATAAGTCGTGATCACCGAATGTACGTGCACATTGATCCCAAAGATCAATGCTCACTAAACACACAGAAACTGAATAACAAGAGTCTTACATCCATTACATACCGGTTTACTCAAATATGGCCTTCATGACCAAGCCTTCATATGATTGCAGTAGAAATCTTCAACAATAGCGTGAACCCATGCCATCTGCCTTAACCCTACATGCATTCTGACTGGGAAGCGTCCTAGTTCGCATGTTTGTCTCGAACGAACTCTTCAATGAACTCCTGTTCTTCCATGCCTGGTCAATTAAATAACCAGTGGCAAGCCAATAAGTACTTTGAATGTACTTGCAAGCAACCCAAGTTGTGGAACAAGATAATAATGATGCATGATATAACACTAAGTAGGTAATTTTACGGAAAGCTAATTTTGAATGCAAATGTCATGATCAAGTAACTAGTAAGCATGCATCCATAATAAGCAAGTATCCATATGATCAAGATACCGATATCATCATAAGTAGGGGTTGAACACATGATGTTCATTCATCATGCTAAGTCATCGGACTTAGTTTAATTCCCTTGCTAAGTCATCGGACTTAGCTCATTTGACCTCCTTGTCACCATCACATCCATACCCACACCAAGTTTCATGAAAACATCCGGACATAGTCTAAGAAGGACCTCCAACTGTCCATGACCGCGGACGCGGCTATTAGAATAGTTTTACACTCTACAGAGGTTGCACCCTTTACCCACAAGACTCGGGGAACTTCCGTGTCATCCACGACTCGCGGTATATAACATACCTGAGGTAAGCAACCGAACAATGCCTTTCCCCTAGCAATACTAGACAAAGAGTCCACTCGATTGGTACCCAGCCCTCACGATGTACATCACACGAGCCTCACTCTAATCGTACCATCCATGAGGGGACCAATGGTGTGCCCGATGCCTATGAAGACAGTGCATGATTGTACATACCGGTACGACCCCGTATCGAGAGTGACCACGCCACTCCCGCCACTAGTAATGTGGGCTCCTTGCCAGTACCCACCAAGGTAATCAACAAAGCCCCTCCCCATAAGGGGTATCGTGGTTGCGCATGTAAGGTTGGGATGGTCAGCAGACCTTAGAACTCTCCATTTTTGAAAACACACACTCACTTGCTCTGGTATACCGCTTCTTTCTCAAGTGGTTACCCAACTCATCATCATCTCCCTCGGGCATTAGTGGCACCCGACGGGGTTTTCGAAAAAGTCTTTGAAATCATATCTCTCCTTTCCATTAATATGCATAAATCCCATCCCACTTGTGTAGCATCTATTAGCATCCTAACTACACCCACCCTCATAACCCTCATAAGGTGGTAGGGTCATGCACGACGCAAGTCTCAATGGTAAGAATGTCAGAAACAACCCACCAAAGGGGTCACTACTCCACATGATCAAATATGATGAAATTAAAGTGCTATATGACATGCAATGGTTTCTTATCATGGTCAAAGGGCTGCTTGCCTAGCTCAACAAAGTCTCCGGGGTGTTCGAAGTCTTCGGGTCCAACTTCTTCGTCAACCGCGCAATCTATCGTCGCGAAATAAAGCAATAAAAATAAGCAACACACAAAAACAGAGCACACAAACTATTATCAAAAATGTCAACCTACTCTGATAAATAGTAAATGACAAAACATTTTTGAAAATAAATAATAGAGGCAAAAAGGTGCCTAAATATAGGTTTTAAAATAAAATGGTACTAAAAATATTTTCAAACATTTTTACCAGTGGCACTATTAAATTCTGTAGATTATTTCAGGATTTAAGGTGGAAGAAATATGGGCATTGAATAAATATTTAGATCTGTGGAATTTTTGGAAGTTGCAGAAGAAAAGAAAAAGGAAAAAGCTACTGTGTCCTCGGGCCAAAACACAGCAGCCAAACCGGCCCACAGAGGGAACCGGCCCAGGCGAGGTGCCACGCGCGACAGGTTTGATTTTAAACCTGCCCGCGGGCCCGACCTGCCAGCGAGAGATGAGGGGGCGAGCAGATGATAGGTGGGCCCCACTTGTCATCCCTCTCCTCGCGACAGCAACAGAGGGGCTCACCGGAGGGAGGGAAGCTCCAGGCCATGGCGGCGGGAACAGAGGGCACCCACATGCTCATGGGGCTCCCGCGCATCGGCGGGTGGTCGCACGGTCGTCGAGGGGAGAGGGGAACGCCAGCGAGGGGAGGTGCCTGATATCAGTGGCGAGAGTTTGGGTCGGGAGAGTGCTCTCGACCACGGGGGAGAGCAGGCTGAGGACGAGCAGGAAGCGGAGGAAAGGGGCGAGCGAGGAGAGAGGAGCAGGAGGAACGGGGAGGCCTTAAATAGGGGGGCCGCCGGTCCACCATGGTCGTGGTGTGCCGCCGAGGGCCAGGGCGTCGCCACGGGCCACGAGGGCGAGCCGGGGCGTGTCTGGGGGCTTCGTGGACGCGGTCTGCACCCAGGAGAAGGGAAGACAGCCAGGAAGGTGACTCGAAGGTGCACGCGTGCGAGCGCGGCCACTGGCCGGTTCGGGCGGTGCCATGCGCATGCGAGGGAGGGGAGGAGAGAGGGGAGAGAGGGGGCCGACCGTCTGCCACGTCGCGGACGTCAAGGCCGACTAGGGGGACACGCGGGGGAGGCCCAGGGCTATCGGGCGGTGCCAGGCAGGGGCGCCCGCACTGTAGCACGCTCCAGAGCGCCCAAATGGCATGCCCAGGATATTTCTATGCCCACCCACGTGTCTCCTAATGTCTTGGTCTATTGGAGATGCCTAAAGGCTAGGATAAGCTAGGGGAGGCCCCTTGAGAAGCCTTAGGGTAGAAGGAAAGGGAGGGAGGGGTAGAAAAAATATGTTGCCACGGAGGTAAATGGGGTTTTTCACCACATCACACTTGAGCTGAGGCCATGAGACTTTTACTGGAGGTGAAAGGTGACTACAAGAGGCTCTGGTAAAATTTTGGGGGCAAGGGTAAATGGTTAAGGGTTGGAAGTGGTGGTTTTACCATTTCACCAGAAGGTGTTTGATGGTGTTTTGGGCAAGAAAACTTTACCACCTTACTGAGATACATACCAAGGTCAAAGGCTAGGTAAAAATAAGAGGATTCACCAAGTTTGAGCTCAAGAGGAGAAAGTTGACAAAGAAGATTTGTTAAACCCTAGAAATTTGCAGAATCAGGTTTCTATAGATCTATTGATGCTAGGATTTTACCCTTGATGCACCACTTAGTGTATCATCACTATTTGGTCATTAGAGCATGCCCACAAATTTGAGGCCAAGGGGAGATACTTCACAATGCAAAGTTGCTCAAATTTGATTCTGAACAGGAAGGGTTTTGGGATGGTTTGATGAATCAAATCAACTTGGATTGAGGTGAGACTTTGCAAGATCATCACCTATGATAGTGTTGACTTGCTGGAATTTTCCTGGAATTTATGGAGAATATTACTTATGGAAATATTCCAAGAGTTTGGTTTGAACAGAAAGGGTTTTGAGGGGATTTGCCCATGATTTGACCATGCGCTTGTGTTGAGACTCATATATATGGATAATATATGTCCACTGTGTTTCTCTAAATTTTCTCAAATATTTTCAAAGCATTTAAATAATTTTTCCCTATGAAAAAACATTTCTGGCCTGAAGAAAAAGCCTTTAAATAAAATATGAAAATAATCTTTAAAAATAAAATTTTGTGGTTTTGGGAAGTCATATCTATAGTAGGTTTGAAATAAAGCCTTTGGGAAAGAAGGATCCACCTAATTTGAGGACTTGTAGTGCAAACCTCAATTCAGGGGGTTTTGAAAGCCTAATTTGAATAAACCATTTTTGGTTAAAACAAAATTTGATAAAAATAGTTTTGGGCACTATTCACATGGCATGATCATTGGGCAAGAGTTTTGGGATAAGGAAGGTGAATATGAAGTGGAATAGAATCTAGAAGTGCAATATAACACAATCATCAAGCAAGCAAAGAACATAGCAAACAAGCACAAGCACTTTGAAAAAGTTTTAGCTAGCTCCAAATTTTATAAACCCAAACATATCAATGTGCTTACAACCACAGGGTGTAACAGACCTTCCCCCCTTACAAGAATCTCGTCCCCGAGATTCCTAGGCTAAGCGCTAAAAAGACAAGGGAAGTCAGATCTAAGATATCTTCAGGCTCCCAGGTTGCTTCAGCTTTAGTATGCTTGCTCCATTAGACCTTGTAGTACTTGATGGTGCGGCTTTGGGTGCAGCGCTCAACTTGATCCAAAATGCAAACTGGCCTCTCACGATAAGTGAGGTCTGGGTGAAGATCGATGGCTTGATGGTCGATGTCCTTGTAGAGGTCAGGGCGGTTGGGAACTGGCAGACACTTCCAAAGTTGTGACACATGAAAGACGTTGTGCACATCCGATAGCTTGGAAGGTAGCTCTAGCTGGTAGGCAACTTCTCCGCGTGTAGCGGTGATCTTGAAGGTGCCGATGTACCTTGGTGCCAACTTAGCTTTGACTTGGAAACGCTTGGTCCCTTTGAGAGGCGTGACTCGGAGGTAGACATGATCTCCGACACAGAAGTTCACTTCTCGGCGATAAGAGTCGGCGTGGCTCTTCTGTCTTGACTTGGTGGTCTCAAGTCGCTCTCAGATAAGTTGAACCTGCTCTTCTGCGTCGTGGAGGATGTCTGGTCCAAAAACTAATCCTTCTCCGGTCTCTGACCAGTTGAGAGGAGTATAGCACTTGCGTCCATACAACATATCAAATGGTGCCATCTGAAGATTCGATCGATAGCTATTGTTATAGGAGAACTCGGCGAATGGTAGGCAACCTTCCCACTTGGCTCCATATGCCAAAACACAAGCGCGGAGCATATCTTCGAGTATCTGATTTACTCGCTCTATTTGTCCACCGATCTGTGGGTGAAAAGCAGTGCTGAAGGAGAAGTTGGTTCCCATAGCTTCTTGAAACATGTTCCAGAATCTTGAGGTGAACTGGGTGCCTCGATCCGACATGATCTCCTTTGGAACTCCGTGGAGGCTCACGATGCGCTCGATGTAGAGTCTGGCTAGCTTGTTATCGTGATAGGTGGTCTTGACGGGAATGAAATGGGCTACCTTGGTCAGGTGGTCGACACTGACCCAAATGGAATCATGTCCCTTGCTTGACCTTGGTAAACCGGTGATGAAATCCATTCCGACTTTATCCCACTTCCATTCAGGCACATTGAGAGGTTGCAATAGCCCAGCAGGTCGCTGATGCGCAGCTTTGACTCTCTAGCATATGTCACACTTAGCAACAAACGTGCCTATTTCCCTTTTCATGCCATGCCACCAGAATCTGGCCTTGAGGTCTTGATACATCTGGGTTCTTCTAGGATGAATGGAGTAGGGAGTGTCGTGGACTTCTTGCAAGATCAGGTTCTTGAGCTCCTCCTTGTTGGGTACGCAAATGCGATTCCCGAACAACACAACTCCTTGTTCATCCACCAAGAATGATGGAGCCTTGCCTGCCTTGATCTCCCTCTTGATGCCTTCAATGCTCTCGTGTCCCTTCTGGGCCTCCTTGATATCATACACCAAGGTAGGCTTTGCTTCGAGGTTGGCGAGGAATCCGGGTGCAACCAGTTCCAAGCCGAAGCTCTCAAGTTCTTCATACAAGTCGGGTAGCCTTTCCTTAATCATAGCATTCAAGGAACAAGCCTGCCTGCTTAAGGCATCTGCTACCACATTGGCCTTTCCGGGGTGGTACTGAACATTGAGGTCGTAATCCTTGATCAATTCCAACCATCTACGCTGCCTCATGTTCAATTCCCTTTGAGTGAAGATATACTTCAAACTGTTGTGGTCTATGAATATCTCACATCGCTTCCCCAGAACGTAATGTCGCCATGTCTTCAAGGCATGAACCATGGCTTCCAACTCAAGATCATGAGTTGTGTAGTTCTCTTCATGAGGACGTAGCCGTCTAGAAAGATATGCTACAACTCTGCCTTCTTGCATCAAAACACCTCCAAGCCCGGTTCTTGATGCAGCACAATATATCACAAACTCCTTGTGAATATCAGGGGTGGCCAAAACAGGGGCTGTGGTCAATCTCTTCTTGAGCTCTTGGAAGCTTTCTTCGCACTTCGCAGTCCATTCAAACTTCTTGTCCTTCTTCAAAAGCTGGGTCATGGGTCGGGCAATGCTTGAGAACCCCTCCAAGAACTTGCGGTAATATCCCACGAGTCCGAGGAACCTCCTGACTTCCTTCACTGTGGTTGGGGTTTGCCATTCTGTCATGACTTCAATCTTGGCAGGGTCCACTGATAATCTTCGGCGGTCAACACATGACCCAAGAATCCAAGTTCATGCAGCCAAAATTCACACTTGCTGAACTTGGCATAAAGCTAGTGCTCTCGAAGCTTCTCTAGGACCAATCTCAAGTGTCCCTCATGTTCTTCTTCAGACTTGGAGAAGACGAGTATGTCATCAATAAAGATGACAACGAACTTGTCCAAGTACTCCATGAAGACCCTTTTCATGAGGTACATGAAGTAGGCAGGGGCATTAGTTAACCCAAATGACATGATCGTGTATTCATACAGGCCATACCGGGTTACAAATGCCATCTTTGGAATGTCTTGGGGTCTGATCTTCAGCTGGTAGTACCCAGACCTGAGGTCGATCTTGGAAAACACCTTGGCTCCATTCAACTGATCAAACATGTCTTCAATCTTCGGGAGTGGGTACTTGTTCTTTATCATGACTTCATTGAGAGAATGGTAATAGACACAGAGTCTGATAGTTCTGTCTCTCTTTGACACAAATAGAACAGATGATCCCCAAGGAGAGGCACTAGGGCGAATAAATCCCTTTCTGAGCTGCTCTGCCAGCTGCTTCTTCAATTCAGCCAACTCTTTGGATCCCATCCTGTAGGACTTCTTATAGATGGGCCTTGATCCGGGCATAAGCTCAATGATGAACTCGATGTCACGGTCAGGAGGCATTCTGGGAAGCTCATCAGGAAACACATCCGGGTACTCACATACCACTGACACTTGATCCAACTCAACTCCCGATAGGCAGTTAGCCTAAGGGGCTTGAGTGGAGGCAGGGTTGGGAACATACTTGACTTCCACTCCCTGGCTATTGGTCATGGTAACGATCCTCTTGGCACAGTCTAACAAGCATTGGTGCTTGGTTAACCAGTCCATGCCTAGGATCACATCCAAGCCTTCTGACTTCAGGATGATGAGATCTGCTAGCCAATCTACCCCGTTGATGTTAATCTCAACTCCCTTACAACCTATCCTAGACTTCATAACCGATCCCAGGGTTTGTATCAACATACGACTACCTAGGGGTGTAGGCTTCATGCCACTCTCTAGAGCAAACTTTTGGGTGACAAAAGAATGTGAGGCTCCACAATCAAACAAGACTGTTGCTAGGGTTGACTTGACAAGGAACGTACCCTGCATGACGTCCGGGTCTTCCTGGGATTCCTTTGCGGTGATGTGATTCACACGACCCTTGCCATTGTTGGGCTGGTTGCGGGGAGCGTGGTTCCTTGGTGGTGCTCCACAGGCTTGATCTTGAGCTGGTGCATTGGGGCGCGGTGCATCTGGCTCCTTGTTGGACACAACCTAGAGATGTGTCCTGGCTGACCACATCCAAAGCAAGTGACTTGTCCAGGGTTGTTGTTGAAGTTTCTGCCACCCTTGTTGTTATTGGGGTTGTTGTTGTAAGCTGGTCTGGGATTGGCATACTGCTGAGGCTGGTAGCTCGGACGAGGTGCAGGAGGTCTAGCCTGCTGTGGCTGATAGGTCGGCTTGACTGGGGCTGGCTGCTAGGGGCGAGGCTTCTGGTTGCTGGGGCTACCCTTGCTGATCATCTTGGGCTTGCGAGTGTCGTTGATGGCATGACGCTTGTCTTCCAGCATGAGGGCCTTGTTCACCAAGTTGAAGAAGGTACGACAGTCGCAGACGACGAGCTAGTACTGCAGGACCTGTTGAAGTCCTTCCATGAAGCGTTCCTTCTTGGCAGCCTCCGTGCTGACATATTCAGGTGCATACCTTGACATCAAGTTGAACTTCTACAGGTACTCCTTGATAGAGCCACTTCCTTGCTTCAGCACTCGAAATTCTCTCTTTTGATAGCCATGATCCCAGAAGGAATATGGGTAGTGCAGAATCCTTCCTTGAAGTTGTTCCACGTGATCACACGTTCTCCTTGCATGACCTTAAATCCATCCCACCAAGCTCGAGCGGTTTCTTTGAGGCGGTGAGAGGCATAAAGCACCTTCTCACGATCCTGATTGCAATTGACCAGTCCATGGAGGTCCTCAATGGTGTGGATCCAGTCATCAGCATCCAAAGGTTCAGCAGTCTCGGTGAAGGTTGGGGGCAAATTCCTCATGAACTCGGACAACGTGGAGTGGCCATTGTCGTTCCTACCTTGCTGCTGGTTGTTCACAAGGGCCTAAGCCATCTGCTGGATAGTAGCATTGTTGGCTTGGCGTTCCTCCCGAAGGACTTGGAGAAACTGAGCTATGGTCATGTTCTCCAGTGGAGGTGGTGGCGGGGGAATGTCGCCTTGTGGCTGCTCCTGGTGTCCTCCAGCGTGAGCAGCCCCACAAGTTCCCTGCTACTGGCTTGAGTTGCTGGCTTGAGGGTTGGTGAAGGAGCTGTTGCGGGTAGCAGTCACCATCCTATTTGGAGCAGCCAGGTCAAACAACTAGGATAGATGAGAGGAAGAACACAAATGAAAAAGCACGCCTAAGGGCGTTGGTCGAGTGCAAGTGGGTTAAAATAAAGGTCGAAAGACCAACATATATTAAGATAGACAATGGAGTTGCTTACATGTGGCCTAAGGCAAAAGCGCGACTCGCATCGGGACACAAACAACAACAAACAACAAGCACACATGGTTTCATATGAACCATTACACGGACTCGACTTCACATGAGGGATATATGACTGATCCTACCCTAGGGGTTCTCGGACTCAGGTGGTGGAGTGCTCGGTGTAGTAGTCACGCTCCTCTGGGTCTTCCTCCTGTTCATCATCTGAACGGGCATCGTTCCCAGTCGAAGGGGTCGGGGAACGAGGAGGTCCATCCCGACGACGCTTTGCAGGCGGGTCGATGAAGAGCTCACGGTACTCCTTCGCACTCATGCGACGATGACGTGTAGGTGCATCACTAGCTGGGGTACTCCTCCTCGATAAGCGACAACTGGTCGTCCTTCGGGGGCTCCATCCTTCTTGATCTTGTCTAACTTCGTCTTGGCTTGCCGAAGTAGCTCTCGGGTGTGGTGAAGTTCCTCATGGAGCTTCACAGACTCCTTCATCAGGTTATGAACCAGACTATCGGCAGAGAGGCTGAAGTAGGTCTGGAACCTGAGCGGTGTCCCATCTTCCTTGGTCGGAATCAGTGTCCAACTCTCGCCAAAATCATCCTTCATCAAGGGAAGGTAGCTAGTAGCTGGCTCATCAACCATCTCTAGAATGACGTCTCGAAGGTGAAGGAGTGCCTTGCATGCAGCTGTCTCGACTGCGAGTATCATGGTCTCCATCTGTGGTGCTTCAAAGAACCAACTGGTCGGGGAGTCGTTTGCCTTCATGACTACATCCACGTGGTACTCCTTTGTGATGGCATCGACCCAGTGCTCGTGGTAGAGGAAAATGGGTGGTTGGCAAAACTAGCACTTCTCTAGGCTTTCCCCAAGGAGTAAGGGAAAGCCGGATGTCAAGAAGGCTTCGGGTATGACGGCCATCTACAAAGGTTTGAAAGGAGGAGAGTCAGCAGAGTGTTGTGTGAAGATGAGAAGAGGTAAATAGTGCAGAATTCCTAAGTACAAATGCTAGGTGTAGTTTTGAAAGTCGGTTTTATCCTGACTAATGTCCATGCTAACGAAGGGCTTCCTACAGTCAGGATGGCTCTAATACCAGCTCTGTGGGGACCCTGGCTCATAAGTCACGATCACCGAATGCACGTGTACGGTGATCCCAGAGATCAATGCTCACTGAACACACAGAAGATGAATAACAAGAGTCTTACATCCACATCTAGCGTCTTACACAAATAAAGACCATGATGGTCAAGTCTTACATAGATAGGGCCACACGGGCCAAACACTTAAATAGAACAAGCAGCGGAAATCTTGGTCGAAAGCATGAACCCATGCCATCTACCTCAACCTACATGCATTTTGATTAGAAAGCATCCTAGTTCGAATGTTCGTCACCAACGAACTCTTCGACATACTCCTGTTCTTCCATGCCTGGCCAACTAAATAACCAGTGACAAGCCAATGAGTACTTTGAATGTACTCGCAAGCAACCCAAGTTGTGGAACAAGGTGATAATGATTCATGATATAGCACTAAGTAGGTAATTTTGCGGAAAGTTAATTTTGAATGCAAATGCCGTGATCAAGTAATTAGTAAGCATGCATCCACAATAAGCAATTATCCATATGATCAAGATATTGATATCATCATAAGTAGGGGTTGAAGACCTCATGTTCATTCATCATGCTAAGTCATCGGACTTAGTTTAATTCCCTTGCTAAGTCATCGGACTTGGCTCGTGTGACCTCCTTGTCACCATCACATCCATACCCACACCAAGTTTCATGAAAACATCTGGACGTAGTCTAAGAAGGACCTCCAACTGTCCATGACCGCGGACACGGCTATTCGAATAGTTTTACACTCTCCAGAGGTTGCACACTTTACCCACAATACTCGGGGAACTTGAGAGTCATCCACGACTCGCGGTATATAACATACCCGAGGTAAGCACCCAAACAATGCCTTCCCCTAGCGATACTAGACAAAGAGTCCACTCGATTGGTACCTAGACCTCATGATGTACATCACACGAGCCTCGCTCTAATCGTACCATCCATGAGGGGACCAACAGTGTGCCCGGTGCCTATGAAGACATCACAGGATCGTACATACCGGTACGACCCCGTATCGAGAGTGACCACGCCACTCACGCCACTAGTAATACGGGCTCCTTGCCAGTACCCACCAAGGTTATCAACAAAGCCCCATCCCATAAGGGGTATCGTGGTTGCGCATGTAAGGTTGGGATGGTCAGCAGACCTTAGAACTCTCCGTTTTCGAAAACACACACTCACTTGCTCTGGTATACCGCTTCTTTCTCAAGTGGTTACCCAACTCATCATCATCTCCCTCGAGCATTAGTGGCACCCGACGGGGTTTTGCAAAAAGTCTTTGAAATCATTTCTCTCCTTTCCATCAATATGCATAAATCCCTTCCCACTTGCATAACCCTCATAAGGTGGTAGGGTCATGCACGACGCAAGTGTCAATGGTAAGAATGTCGGAAACAACCCACCGAAGGGGTCACTACTCCACATGATCAAATATGATGAAAGTAAAGTGATATATAACATGCAATAAAAATGGTTTCTTATCATGGTCAAAGGGCTGCTTGCCTGGCTCCACAAAGTCTCCGGGGTCTTCGAAGTCTTTGGGTCCAACTTCTTCATCAACCGCGCAATCTATCGTTGCGAAATAAAGCGATAAGACTAAGCAACACACAAAAACAGAGCACACAAACTATTATCAAAAATGTCAACCTACTCTGATAAATACTAAATGTCATACGAAAAATATCATCCAAGGGTTTTGTTGTGAAAAACATTTTGGAAAATAAATAACAGAGGCAAAAAGGTGCCTAAATATAGGTTTTAAAATAAAATAGTACTAAATATATTTTCAAACATTTTTACAAGTGGCACTATTAAATTCTGTAAATTATTTCAAGATTTAAGGTGGAAGAAATATGGGCATTGGATAAATATTTAGATCTGTGGAATTTTTGGAAGTTGCAGAAGAAAAGAAAAAGGAAAAATCTATTGTGTCCTCGGGCCAAAACACAGCAGCCGAACCGGCCCACAGGGGGAAACCGGCCCAGGCGAGGCATCGCGTGCGGCAGCTTTGATTTTAAACCTGCTTGCGGGCCCGGCCTTCCAGCGAGAGAGGAGGGGGCGAGGGGATGACAGGTGGGCCCCACCTATAATCCCTCTCCTCGCGACAACAGCAGAGGGGCTCACCGGAGGGGGGCTCTTCAGGCCATGGCGGCGAGAACGGAGCGCACCGGCGTGCTCATGGGGCTCCCGCGCATCGGTGGGTGGTCGCGAGGTCATCGAGGGGAGAGCGGAACGCCGACGAGGGGAGGTGCCCAACGGCAGCGGTGAGGGTTTGGGTCGGAAGAGCGCTCCCGACCATGGGGGAGAGCAGGCTAAGCACGGGGAGGAAGCGGAGGAAAGGGGCGAGCGAGAATAGAGGAGTAGGAGGAGCGGGGAGGCCTTACCTAGGGGGCCGCTGGTCCACCGTGGTCGTCGTGCGCCAGCGAGGACCAGGGTGTCACCACGGAACACAGGGGCGAGGCGGGGCATGTCTAGGGGCTTCGTGGACGCGGTCCCTGCCCAGGAGAAGGGAAGACAACCAGGAGGGGGACCCGGAGGTACGTGCATGCGAGCGCGGCCACTGGCTGGTTCGGCTGGTGACATGCATGTGCGAAGGAGGGGAGGAGAGAGAGGGGAGAGAGGGGGGCGACCATCTGCCACGTCGCGGACGTCGAGGCCGACCAGGGGGACACGCGGGGAGGCCCAAGGCTATCAGCCAGCGCCGGGCAGGGGCGGCTACAGTGTGGGAGCGCACTGTAGTGCGCTCCTGAGCGCCCAAATGGCATGCCCAGGCATATTCTATGCGCAGCCATGTGTATCCTAGTGT
This sequence comes from Hordeum marinum, assembly GCA_022496015.1. Taxonomy (NCBI): domain Eukaryota; kingdom Viridiplantae; phylum Streptophyta; class Magnoliopsida; order Poales; family Poaceae; genus Hordeum; species Hordeum marinum. The sequence goes on from CM039673.1 coordinate 305,262,213, forward strand.
CTTGGGCTATTGGAGATGCCCAAAGGCTAGGATAAGCTAGGAGAGGGCCCTGGAGAAGCCTTAGGGTAGTAGGAAAGGGAGGGAGGGGTAGAAAAAAGATGATGTCAGGGAGGTAAATGTGGTTTTTCACCACATCACACTTGAGCTGAGGCCATGAGACTTTTACTGGAGGTGAAAGGTGACTACAAGAGGCTCTGGTAAAATTTTGGGGGCAAGGGTAAAAGGTTTAGGGTTGAAAATGGTGGTTTTACCATTGCACCAGAAGGTGTTTGATGGTGTTTTGGGCAAGAAAACTTTACCACCTTACTGATATACTTACCAGGGTCAAAGGCTAGGTAAACATGAGATGATTCACCAAGTTTGATCTCAAGAGGAGGAAGTTGACAATGAAGATTTGTTAAACCCTAGAAATTTACGGAATCAGGTTTCTGTATATCTATTGATGCTAGGCTTTTACCCTTGATGCACCACTTAGTGTATCATCACTATTTGGTCATTAGAGCATGCCCACAAAGTTTGAGGCCAAGGGGAGATACTTGACAATGCAAAGTTGCTCAAATTTGATTCTGAATAGGAAGGCCTTTGGGATGGTTTGATGAATCAAATCAACTTGGATTGAGGTGAGACTTTGCAAGATCATCACCTATGATAGTCTTGACTTGCTGGAAATTTCCTGGACTTTATTGAGAATATTTCTTGTGGAAACATTCCAAAAGTTTGGTTTGAATAGAAAGGGTTTTGAGGGGATTTCCCAATGATTTTACCATGCCCTTGTGTTGAGACTCATATATATGGAAAATATATGTCCATCGAGTTTCTCTAAATTTTCTCAAATATTTTCAAAGCATTTAAATATTTTTTCCCTATGAAACCATTTCTGGCCTTCAGAAAAAGCCTATAAATAAAATATGAAATAATCTTTATAAATAATATTTTGTGGTTTTCGGAAGTCATATATATAGTAGATTTTAAATAAAGCCTTTGGGAAAGAAGGATCCACCTAATTTGAGGACTTGCATTGCAAACCTCAATTCAGGGGGTTTTGAAAACCTAATTTGAATAAATCATTTTTGGTTGAAACAAAATTTGACAAAAGTACTTTTGGGCACTATTCACATGGCATGATCATTGGGCAAGAGGTTTGGAATAATGAAGGTGAATATGAAGTGGAATAGAATCTAGGAATGCCATATAACACAATCATCAAGCAAGAAAACAACATAGCAAACAAGCACAAGCACTTTGAAAAAGTTTTAGCTGGCTCCAAATTTTATAAACCCAAACATATCAATGTGATTACAACTACAGGGTGTGACATAGAGAATGCCCACAAAGTTTGGGATCAATAGGAGATACTCCACAATGTAAGGTTGATTTAATTTGGCTTTGGATAGGAATGGTTTTAGGATATTTTGGTGAACCAAAACAATTGGAATTGAGATGAAACTTTGTAAGATGACCACATATATCATATGTGACATGCTATAATTTTCCTGGATTTATTTGAGAATATTTCTTATAGAAATATTTCAAATGCTTGGAATAGGCAGAAATGGTTTTGAGGAGTTTTGTCCAATATTTTGAACATGACCATGTGTTCAAACTCTTATATATGGACAATATATGCCCACTGAGCTTTTCTGAATTTTCTCAAATATTTTTAAATCATTTGAATAAATTTTCCCTATAAAACACCATTTCTAGTTGATTATGTAAACATGGTAAACCCTAGAAATGGACAGAAATGGATTTCTATTGATCTAGTCATGCAATTCTATTCCCCTTGATGCACCACTTTATGTAGCACCATCTTTTGGGTAATAGAGAATTCCCACAAAGTTTGAGATTAATAGGAGATACTTCACAATGTATAGTTGATCAAATTTGGCTCTGGACATGAATGGTTTTAGGATATTTTGGTGAACCAAAACAATTGGATTTAGATGAAACTTTGTAAGATGACCACATATATCATATTTGACATTCTATAATTTTCCTGGATTTATTTGAGAATACTTCTTAAATAAATATTTCAAATGCTTGTTATAGGCAGAAATTGTTTTGACGGTTTTGTCCAATATTTTGATCATGACCATGTGTTCAAACTCTTATATATGGACAATATATGTCCACTAAGTTTTCCTGAATTTTCTCAAATATCTTTAAATCATTTGAATAAATTTTCCCTATAAAACACCATTTCTAGCCTTATGTAAAAGCCTTTAAATAAAATATGAAAATAGTCTTTTAAAATAATATTTTGTGGTTTTGGGAAGTTATATATATATAGTAGGTTCCAAATAAAGCATTTGTGAAAAATGATCCACCTAGTTTGGGGACTTGCAGTGCAAATCCCAAACCAGGGGGTTTTGAAAAACCTAATTTGAATAAAACGGCCAAAATAAAATTTTGTAAAAATATAATTAAGTCCTATTCACATGGCATGATCATTGGACAAGAGTGGGGATCCAGGAAAAGAGTTTTGAGAGTAGAAGGGATTTTATGAATATAGAGCACTAGCAAGCAATCAGACAATCATCAATCGAGTCAAGCACAACAAGCACACACAAGTTTTAATAGTCCCTGATTTTTGAGTCATGATACCTTAGTCATGAGGCAAATCACAGGGTGTTACAGAGGCCAGTCTAGATCCCGCCAGGTATAACAGGGTGTTACATTCACATTGCTCACTCAGGTGTGCCATTCGTCAGGCGCCAGTTCGGACCTCCAAAAGAGTGTAGCAGACGCGAACCAGTTCTATGCTTCGCAAGAAGAAGACAATGATGCTCGACTCTTTTGGGCACAATTTGAAGCCCCCGAGTGCTCTTGTCTTCTTTTGAGCAGATGCAGCAACTGATGGAGCTGGATAGGATGACAGAGCCTGCCATGAAGGATCTTTGCATCCGGCTATGGCCTGAAGAGCCATTGCCGAGCAGCTACTTTGTCCTGGTGAGGAGGCTGAACAACGCCGCACATTAGATTGATGCGCTAATGCATTCTACATGCATCGAGGGAGCTCAGATGGCCTTTACAAGGACCATGATGCACTAGCCGAGGCTTGATCCGACCAAGATGGCAACCACACCTCCGCCCCCTCGAAAGGAGTATAGGTGCCCCGAGCGATACTTCTCTGCAGTGATGGAGGGTGCTTGGGCAATATAGGCTCAATGCTCGAAGGATGATTTTTATGAATGAGCACGTTGTAATATGTCCGAAGACAATTAATGCTTTATGATGAGGCTGCATGGTTTATCATGTCTTTTTAGCTGTTAGTATTTATTTTGACTCGCATGTGGCTATTTTATCTGAAAGTTGCGAGTCGTCGGCTTCAGCCCCCACATAGATACTATGCGGGGGTCAGCCTCCACACCGCGACCCTTAGCCGAGGTATCGGTACTCGAAGGCGGTAGTGCGAGGGGAACAAGGCAATCGAACTATAGTGCTTTATCGCTTTCACTTAGTCGTAGTAGCTTAAAAAATGCGGGGGCTAATGATTAACCCCTAGTGTTTTGTGACGCTTGGATATACCGGGGCTGAAGCAAGCATCACATGGTTTGTACAAGTATGAAACCCATCGTATGACACGAAATAACCTCTATCGATTTTTTAGTATGACACTTATGCTCAGATTTGCAGACCGATTCTCGCTTACTATGGCAGTCAGTTTTCGGCTTTCTTCCCTGAGGTGCTTGACCAGGCGAGATGGAAACACAATCACAGTGGTTCTCCCTTTGCCCTTTTAGCCGAATGAGCGGACCGTAAGAGGGCAAGGGCAACCCAACTATTGACCCAAGACATAGTTCGGATCCGATGCATATAAAGCAAAATCGAAGATGCCAAACACGCAATGAGTTGTGTTGGAGTGATGCTTAGTGTGACATTTTAAATTCAATCCCCATCATAATGTGTACCGAACAGTTTCGTAAGAAGCGTTGATGAGGCAATAAGCAGAGTATGTATCATAAATACAGCAAAGTGGCCATGTATAATGGTCTTGTATTTTCTCAATAACTCTTATAACTCAAATTGCTGAAGCAATTGTTTACAGGTACTTGAAGATGAAATATAAAGTTTACATGAGAGGTTGTACCAGGGGTCTTCGATGGGTGGCCTGACGTCCTCGATGTGCCCTGTCGCCTGTCCGCTCCTGTGCCTCCTAGGGAGTTGCATTCCTTTAAGGGTATTGGGTGTCGGCGAGGGGGCCTTGGAAAGAATGTCTTGAGAAGTCACCGAAGTATCGATGAGCTTTATGCTTTAGCAGGTCCTTGATGGTACCTAAGGTTTGTTTGAGGACATGTACATGCAGTAGTTCGGTCCAACCAAACACTTTCCTTCTGATAGTTGTTCCCCATTGCTACCCATGGAAACTTGAGTGCAAAGTTGTGCCTTCTCGCCACGTGTTTGACGGGCATTAGGGCTGTGCAATGGGGAGCATGTCCCTATTTCTAGGGAGAAGAAGGTTCTGGGAGTCCGGACTGAAACCGAGCTCATTTGTATACCTTACGTGCCTTTGCGGCAGATTTCGGCGTTTGCCAATCGTCATTGTAATGGAATTCGGCCGCCAGGACCAATGCATGTTCCTTAGTTCGGAGGGAACACTCTGTGTTGCCGTTGACAGTAATGACCCCCTTGGGCCCAGGCATCTTGAGCTTGAGGTATGCGAGTGTGGGACGACGTTAAAGCGAGCGAACGCTATATGGCCTAGCAGGGCATTATAACCGCTGCGGAAAGGTACAATGTCGAAGATCAAGTCCCTGCTATGGAAGTTATCGGGCAAACCAAACACTACTTCCAGGCTCTCAAAGCCCGTGCACCGGGCTTCAACGCCTGGGATCACTCCTTTAAAGGTAGTGTTACTAGGTTTGATCCTTGATGGATCTATAGCCATCTTTTTCGCCATGTGTAAGTAAATTAGGGATACTTCCTCGTCCATTAGGACTTTAGTGAGGTGATACCCATCGATAATAGGGTCTAGGACTAGGGCAGCTGAACCCCCGTGATGGATACTGGTCGGATGGTCTCATCAATTGAAGGTGACCGGGTACGCCGACCATGGGTTGTACTTCGGGGCTACAGGCTCTATGGCCTGGACCTCTCGAAGGGCGCGCTTCCTCTCCTTTTTGGGTATGTGAGTGGCGTATATTATATTCACAGTCTTTACCTCTGGAGGGAACTGCTTTTGTCCACCATTGATCGGTCCGCGAGGCTCATCATCATCCTCGTTGTGTTGGCCCTTGCCTTGCTCCTCGGCTGCGAGTTTGCCGGCCTGTTTGAACACCCAACCATTATAGTTGGTGTGGGTGGCGAGATTGTCTTGAGTGCCATGGATCTGGCAAGGCCTCTCCATGACTTTTTCCAGCGAGGTAGGTCCGTCACGATTGCCTTTAGGAGGCTTCTTTCGCTACCCGGATCGAGGGTTGCGGAAACCGGCGTTAATGACCGTGTCGTCGGCATCACTATTGCTATGCTGGCGTTTATTTTTTTGCATCTTGGTTTCCCATTTCCGTCCCGAACTTCAGAGTTTCCGGGGTCTTCAGGGTTGTGGCTTAGTCTAGCTAGCCAGTTATCCTCGCCCGTGCAAAAGCGAGTCATGAGTGATGTGAGGGCGGACATGGTTCTAGGATTGTCCTGACTAAGCTGGCGAGCCAATCATTCATCCTGAATATTGTGCTTGAAAGAGGCTATTGCCTCAGCATATGGGAAATCAACGATTTGGTTTTTTGGTCAAGAACCGATTCCAGAATTGTCAAGCAGACTCTCCAACATTCTGGATGACGTTGCTTAGGTAGGACGAGTCCAGCAGCCATACATAGGTGCCTTGGAAGTTAGATAGGAATGCATCCTCTAGATCCTCCCAGCTCCCGATAGAATTTTCGGGGAGGCTGTTTAACCAGTGCCAAGCCGACCCCTTAAGTTTTATTGGTAGGTACTTGATGGCATGGAGATCGTCTCCTCGTGCCTTGTGAATGTGGAGGAGGAAATCCTCAATCCATATTGTTGGGTTAGTTGTTCCATTGTATGGCTCTATGTTCACGGGTTTAAATCCTTTCGGGAATTGATGCTACAGCACCTCGGCGGTGAAGCACAGTGGGTGGGCAACACCTATGACCCGGGCTATATCACGCGGGTAGTCGGCGTCTATTTTGGCCCGGTTTCGTTCCTGACCTCTAGTGTTGCGGTCGAGCCAAGGCCGGTACCCATCCCGTCTATCGGGGGAGTACCCTCTAGATCCGTAGATGGATCTTGTGTGACCTGTTCTGTAATCCAGGTCATGTCACATGTCATACCTGTCCTCATGCTCATCTTTTCCCCTTCTGCGTGGTATCGCCGGTCTATAACTGGCGTTGCCAGCCGGCCTATCTTGTCCTCGGGGAGGGTGGTCTGGCTGGTCGTATGGAGTGTGCATGGGAGAAGGTGTGTTACACTACTAGGGAAAAGCCTACTAGTAGCGCGGGTTTAGAGCCTACTAGTAGCACGGGTTACCGTGCTACTAGTAAGGCGCTATAGCTATTACTTACCAACAACGCGTGTAAGACGCACTATTGCTAAGACATATAGCTGTAGCGTGTATCATACAAGCGCTACTGATAAGACAACTATTTGTAGTGTTCTTGCAAACCCATGCTACTAGTAATCTGTTTTTCATTATTTTTAATTTTTAGTGTATTTATACGCTGTTATACAAATTTTGATATAGTACCAACTAAGAGGTTGTTATATCATTATGTTTATGATGAATTATTATATCATTGTGAGGAAGAAACATGTATTTTATTCATCCAAATAAATCAAAAGTGATCAAAAGTTGAATTAGTAGGACGACGATCCTACTAATTCAACTTTTGGTCACTTTTGATCCATCCACATGAATGTAATCCGCTTTCCTTCCCCCAATGATATAACAAATCATCATGATAATCATGATCAGCATCATCATCATATTAATATAAAAACTCTTACATCATATCATCAACATTGTAGCTAATAATCATCATAGTCATTACCACCAACACTGTTTAATCATCATTTTCGTCAATGAGACATCATATAAGAAGTTGGTCACTAGTCGTAATCACAACTCCTCCTCCTCCTCCTCATCAACTCTAATACATTGTAGCACATAATAGCACATTGTACCTAGGACCTACTCCTCTATCATAGGACCTACTCTACCCTCTCTTAGGTACAATATCATAAAACAAGATAGGCCCTGACTCTCCATTACGGAGAATCCTGTCTCCAATTCTTGGCCTACGCACAATGTTGCTTCCAAGTAGCTCTCTACGATTGACCATATGTTTTTTCCAATCTTTGATTGTCATGTCTTCATCGGTTTTAGAAATCTGGTATGGACAGGAGTGATGCATAGGCTAACCTAGCTGTGCTGGCCGTAAGCTCATAACATCAATGCGACCTCTCGGAAACATCAGATAAGGCACACAATCCTTCAAGATTTTCTGTTGAAAAACATAGTAATAACTTTGTAGTTAGCAATGTAGTTTAGTTTTAGAATAATTTATGCAAAATATGCATGGATGTCATAATAGTAGAAAATCTTACCATGCAATCTCCATGGATGTTACCGTAGTTCACCATGTGCACTAGTGGAACGTATTGACCATAATAGCTATTGTAATTCTCATGATCATTAAGAAATGCGATAAGATGATCTTTCTCCTTATAAGTTAATTCTGCTTCATCATTGTAGTAGTAGGTTCTGTCTACCATCTTTCATACATTTTTTTAAGAATGAAAATAAGTTGTCAATGGAAATAAGTTGTCAACTATTTTTAAATAAAAAATATAAATTACTTAATAAATATTGTTGAGAAACTCACATAATGATAGAACTGGAGGCGTCTGCACATCGACCCAGATGTCAATATTACCTTCAATTTCATCTTCCAGACGAATATCAAAGGTGATAAGCATATTAGGCTCAAATGCATAAGCCCTTCATAGTCATCTCCAACTTTTGCATTCAAAATAGGAGTAGGTGTCTGCATTGTACAATTTTACGACAAAAGTATAACCATGCTCTGTCCTCAAGTGAACTCTCTTTACCTCCATACTATTTTTAGTGTTCAAACCAATCTTATCCAAGAGATAAATTCTTGCATGGCAGGGGATATGCTAGTAGAATAGTAAAAAATTAAAATTATAAGTTGAAGCAAAAGAAGCTGAAGTCATGCTTAATCATGAAAAAAGACTTGTCGTCGTTACTTACTATATCCACTTTGAAGGTCTCATCCAGCATGATGCTGAAGCGCCTACCATCAACTAGGTAAGGCTGGTCACACATGCCGCACTTCTCTTCGCAGTATTCGCACATAGCGAATTCCTTGTTGTCGTCAGATATTTCCTATCTTAATAGTTGAAACATTTAAAACCGATCGAAGGAAACTACCAGGAAACTGTAGGTCTGTCGAGTCTTCCTTCCTAAACTCTTATCTCAAGTATATGGTGGACACTCCCTCGCCGATTTTTAGACCGTCGATGATGGTCACTACTCCTCCTTCCCCTAGTGCATAACAAATATCTAGCACAAGGAGAAGAAGGAGAAGCGACCCCCACGACAACAGTCATTATTCTTCTTCTCTCATATATGGTCGCTACTAGTTCTATTAAACACTTCCTACGATAACTATTTCTATTAAACACTTACTAAAAAACAGTAAAAAACTAAATTATCTCTTGCGTCTGTACATCGTCGAGTATTATCACTAATACATCTCCAATAGTATGATACATATAACATCACTAATACAGTTAGAAACATAGAGAACGACGAGTATCGGCACGGGCGGTGGACACCCAAAGAGATGGGACCATCACAAGATCATAGATCGGATGAGATCCTGAAGAACCTGCCAGGTATTGGAGAACCTGGCGTCCAACGAAGCCATATATCGTCAGGCGTGCTCGTCCTCCTCCCTAACACGGCGACTTATCACCTCCGCGGGGGCCGGATCCCTCTACACGGACAGTGGACCACGCGACCGCCACCAAACAACCTCAGGTCGACGACGGGCTGCCTCCTCACCAAGCTGCGCCCCCGGGAAGGTAGCACCTTCTAGTACCAGCCCGGCGGAGCCCAGTCCCGGACATGACCCCTATGAGCAAGCAGGCTTCCTCCACAAAGTTGGCGACGAGGATGCGGACCAGGCATCATCGACGTCGATAACAAATGCTTAATTATGAAAACAAAATCAATAAACACTTAGCAGACCTAAAGTCAATCCGTTCCACATATCGAGCAATGACATAGAAAAATGCCCTATGTTTTGCTGGAATATCATTGAACTCCCATTGTGGGAAATCACAACCACTCAATATGTCCTACATTGTAGCACAAGTCATGCTAAAATTCAGGGGAAAAAATCGGCATGACCTTTGCTTAAAACAGGACGTATTGAGTGCCTGAAAATCACCGGAACAGAAATGAATCAACATTCTGGCGAAACATAGGCCACTCAGATCATTTGCGTATCACAATAAGAGAAATATAGAACTTGAAGAAAATGCAATAAATCCTTTTTATTCACAATACTTAAAACTACATTCAGCCTACCTAAATTTATGTACTAATATGAAACATAGCTAAATTTCTGTCCTAATTTAAAAACATAGTTAATTTCATACTAATTAACTAGGTTCATATTGTCTAATCTATCCTAGGGTTCATCCTAATTCATCCTAATCTATCCTAATCTGTCCTAGAGAGACAAAGAGAGAGAGAAGGAGGGACAAAGGACTTAAAGGGGCTAGGGAGACGTCGGCGGCGAGGTGGAGCTCGGGCGAGATGTCGGCGGTGAGGTGGATCTCAGGGGAGATGTCAGCGGCGAGGTGGATCTCAAGGGAGACGGAGGGCGCGCGGGCAGCGACGGACGGGTGCAGGTGGAGGAGCAGGAGACGATGAACGGCGGCGATGGAGGGCGCAAGGAACGGCGGCGTGGGCAGGCGACGGAGGGTGACATCGGCGTCGGAGGAGAGGGATCGGTCGAATGGGGAATGGATGGAGGAAAGAAGTGGAGGAGGAATACCCAGCGGGGGTTATGTCAAGATAGCAATAGCGCATTTTAGTAAAGAGCGCTACTACTACCTGACGTAGCTATAGTTCATTCCTAGGGGAGGCGCTACTTCTAAGTGGGGCCTGCCATGTGGCTAGATTCAAACTTTGTCGTAGCGCCCAACCCAAAAACCGTGCTAATACTAAGTAGTTAGTAGTAGCACCATTTTTTGACGCGCGCTACTGCTATGTAGCAGTAGCGCCTCTTTTTATCCAGTCTACTGATAAGGTTCTGTGTATAAGGTTTTCCCTAGTAGTGTTAGGCACCTCCTCGTCGAATTACGGCAGTATCCGTCGGCGTGGGAAGCTCTTGGGTTGGTCCAATAGACCGGTACCGTACCATTCCTCGACTGATAGGACCCTAGTCCATCTATCGTTGAGGTTATCCTGTTCGACTTTAAGCTTCCATTCTTTTGCCTTCAGGCTTCGGGCAGTGGCTATAAGCTATTGCCTAAACCGTTCCAGATCCTCAAGGTTTTCGGGGACGGAAAAGTCTTTAGCTTTTGGGCTATCCTCCTCCTCTACAGGGGGAGGTAGTTGTCATCCTTGGATTCGTTTGGATCCTCAAGGTTGCGTAGGTCCTCTGGCCTCTCCTAGTCCTCTAGCGGCTGCTCGGGGATATCGGGATCACCTAGGTCTTCCAGGGTATCGCTTTTGTAGCGACCCGACCTAAAAGGTCAAGTCTCCGGTGTTTCCGTACCATCCCAAGATCATGCTGGTACACACACGGTACATCAATGTATATATCAAAGGGAAATCACACAGCATTTTATTAACAAAATCTCATATCGAGTCCTTTATTACAAAATCATTACAATAAAGTGGCCGAAGGCCAACTCATGAGAATAACTAAGTCTTGCGGAAGCGTCATGGTAGATGAGTCCATCTGACTCCAAAGGGCATCTCGCCAAGCGTAGAGCGTGTCCTCACTCCTGGTCGGAAAAGTACTCTGCAACATGATACATTGCAGCCGTGTAGGTCAACATATGGAATATGCCGGCAAAGTCACAAGAGAGGGGGTGAAAAAATAATCAGCTAGTCTACATGCATATATGGCAAGTGGTGTGGTAAGTTTTTGCGTAAAGCCAAGTTTTTCCTACATCAAAAGAGGGGCTAAGCAAAAATATTACTAAGTTGGTTGATTATTGAGATGGTTCCGCCAACCATTTCTCATACCCAAATTATTAATACCCACATCATCATATTAATTTGTGTTGAGAATTCCGGAGGTTTTAGTTCCTTTGGCTCAAGTCGTCCATGACCGTGGACACGGCTAATCGATTAGGTTTGATTACTCTGCAGAGCTTTGCACACGTTCCCCACAAGATTTGATCGCCTCCGTTGGATTTCCTCGCACTTCAGAGTGTTTGAGGAATGGATGACCAACATCATCCACCCAGAGGTGAGTTGAAAACTTGAAGTCTTGAAGTCTTGATCATCATAGGTCTTGAAGTTATTACCTCACAACCCTCATGATTCACACAACCCACCCCGTCTACTAATAGCATAGCAAAACAAATTTAACGTTTTCCCGGGGCCAAAGTTGTCAAAGGGGGTTGAGGGAGGGGGGTACCTACCACATGATACTACTTCAATGTAACCAAGTTTCCAACTAACCTATCTTGCATGTAATGGGGAGATGGTAGAACTAATGCATATGAAACATGGGTAAAACATGATCAAGGTGACTTGCCTGATTGATGATCTTCGTACGTGAGTGACTCTAGGTAACAAGCTTCGCACTCCGGATAATCTAACGAAGAAAACAAGCACTCAATAAGCATACAACAAATATGTAATTCCCAAACATCAACAATGAACAAGTAAACAATCAAGACAAAAAACAATGCACACATCACAAGCAAGAAAACACACAAGGTTTTGTTTACTAGAAGAGGATGGGAAAATCACTACTAACATAACCAACTATTTGTATTAACAAAACAATGGTTGAGAGCAAGTAAACAATAAATATTTTTACTACTAAACAGAATAAAATCAATTTAAAGTTTTGTAAGAAAAAAAAGATTAGTAAAGTTTATAAAAGTTTGGTTAAACACCATAAGATGAGGTAGCTATAGTTTTACTAACAAAAGAATGAAACTAAACTTATTATTTTATTAATAAAACATTATCTTAACAGAAAAGAAAACTACTAAAACTTGTCTTAGAAAACAGAGTTAAATTATATAAAACTTGTTGAAAATAAAACTATTACTAACTAGTGGTTTTAATCAAATTAATCCTATTTGAAAATGGGTTGAGATTCCTATAACAATAAAGAATTAACTAAGCAAAATTTATCTTTTATTATCAGTAAGTAAAACACTAAATGTTTAACTAACATAACCAATTAAACAAAACTAAGTTAAATTAAACTATACTAACTAATAGGCAGAATCTGTTTTAGCAAAAACACTAATCAAATTCATCCTAAAAATTCTGAAACTAAGCATAAGGGTATTCCTAACTAATAACAATCAGTAGCAAAAAGATTCATGTCAAAATCTATTTTCAAACCCTAGTTATTCAGATTTGAATGTTTTGAGCAAATTTGATTCAATTCAAATTTATACTTCAAATTTGAAATTTAAAAGTACAGGATGAAACTACATGAAAAATGTGAGCTATTGCACAAAGAATCAACTCAAAACATTAAATAGATTAAAAGTTATTCACAAAACAAAATTTGAACAGGTTCTGTTTTCTAAATAAAAATCAGGAAAAGGTGAAATATCTAACGGACGGCCAGGGGTGACGTGGCACGATCCTATTGGCTAGCTAGCACGTGTGTTAGGTGGTTGCGGGCGGACGACCGGACCGAAGAGGAAAACGGTTCGGTTTAAGTGGCTTCTAATCTGGGCCGTTAGATTTGAATCGGAGGGAGGGGGAGTGTCGACGACTTACCGGAGGGGAGGGGGTAATGTTCCGGCGATGGAGGCAGCGGCCGGTGGTCGAGTAAGTCACCGGAGGTGGCTCCGATGGTCGAGGGACGCAGCGAAGAGACTCGGGCGACAACAGAGGTCCTCCGGCGTCGAACGGAGGTGTCGGGGAGGGGCGAGGACGACCAAGGCGATGGCTACGGCATAAGGGAGCTCCGATGGTGGAGGGAACTCCGGCGAGGGATTGGCGGCAGTCTGGTGACGTAGAGAGAGGGGAAGGGGTGGGAAATGGAGGCGGGGTTCCGGGGCTCTTATATAGTCCGGAGAGGGAGGCTCGGGATGGAAGGAACGAGAGATCCGACGAGGAGGGATCTCGCCGGCGTTGGCGCGCGCGCGAGGGAGACGACCGACGCGGGGATTTCGAGCGGTCGGGGTGGGGCCCGGTGGTCAGCGAGAGCAGGGGCGCGGAGGAGCTGTCGGTCGGCCGAAATTAGAGGGATTCGGCAATAAATGCAGTGGGCCGGCCCGAATCAACATAATTCCTTTCCTTTTTTAATAAAACAGCGTAGTAAAAGCTTTTATTGCAAATATTATATTTCCAAACATAGAAGTATTATATATCAAAATGATCATAATAAAATATTCCATTTAATGAACATTTTTAGTCTGACATTTGAATAATTTGGAAAAAATATTATTTTCAGAATTGACCTATTTGTTTTAAATCTCTTTTTGCAAATATTTTCAAAATAACCCCTGGTTTTTATTGTTCAAATAAATCACCAATTTGGTCCTGGTGTGGAGTGTCATCTTGCTCCTCTCTTATTTGAATTTTTTACCAAGATTTCAAATAGGTGAAAGCAACAATGGGGAAAATAGAAAGGGGATTTTCAGAATTTGAAAAGAGAGACATTTCAACATTTGCATACATTCAATCAAAGATGATGATAGATGCATAGATATATTCATAACATTCCAAAATGAAATTTTGGGATGTTACAGCTTTCCTCGGTGCTAGCAATAACTTCCCTTCCCTTTTTGCCTTTGATCGTTTGCGCGGTTTCCGGCGCCTTGATGATGCTTCACCTGATTTATCGGCATTGTTTGCGGGGGTGTGCTCGCCGTTATTGGCTGGAGTATCCACCATGTAGACATCATAGGTGGAGGTGGTAGTCCATCGCCCGGTGTTGACGGGGGTGGGACCGCTGTCCTCTTCATCCATGTGTGCTGACTCCTCGGAGGCGTAGTCTAACATATTGGTTAAGTCTTCGACAGTGGTTGCAAAGTGGGTGGTGGGTGGGATAAAACATTCCTCTTGAGCTGTGTCAAGACCGATCTGAACACGGATCGGGGTTGGGACGTCAGTAATTTTTAATGATAAGATCCGATCTAGAGCCTCATTGAGTGTCAAGAGCTCGATCGGGTCAGTTTGCTCAAAGCTTTCGGATTTAACCTCCGATGCGTCCGCACAAGAAGTGTGTTCAGCAAGAGTTGGTCCCTAACCATATGGTGCTATGGCCAAATCCGAACTAAAAGCCAGCTGATCGCCGAGGTTGGTCCCGCGGGCGGGATCGAAAACGAAGTCCACGGTTAAGGCCTCGAAGTCCTCGGGCGCATTAGATGAGATTGCGAGCCCGGTGAGCAAAAGATTGCCCTGAGAGTCTACAGAGAACTCTAGGTTCCCGAATCTGACCTCTTGATTTGGGTATAAACTCTCGACCCGGCCAAGATGGCAGGTTGGGTCAGCGTGCAGCACAATCTTGTCGAAAGCGAAGATCTATCCAGCGACAAAGGAGTCCATGTTACAGACTTCTTCGTTAATGAAAACGCGAGCCATTGATTCCATTGGCCATCACAAGGGAACTCTCACTGAAAGCACCAATGTCGGTGTCAAAACTAGCGGATCTCGGGTAGGGGCTCCTGAGCTGTGAGTCTAGGATCGATGGTAACAAGGGGACGAAGGAGACGGTGTTTACCCAGGTTCGGGCACTCCTATGGAGGTAAAACACTATGCCCTGCTTGATTATATTGATGTGTGTGAAGGTTACAAAGTTGATATACCACAAGATCGAACATCTAAAACCCTAGATGAGTTTCTCTGCCCTACAATCTAAAACTCTCCGGGTTTCTATAGACACCGGGGAGGGGGTACCTAGGGTTTACACATGGTAGGTCTACAGCCGAGGATGGAGATGTCGATTTCCTCATATTGACTTAGAGTGCACGACACGCCTTCGGGACTTCCTTCTAGAACACGGGGTCTCGAGGTATCGGCCCTTCCTGTGATGGTTAGAGAGCGGCCCACCAAGCCGGACTATTGGGAGATAGGCTGACGGCCCGAGGACCCCTTAGTCCAGGACTCCTTCACCTACACACCGCTCTAAATGGAGATTAGGATCCGCAAGGCTGTGAACTTCGGGATATATCATTGTCTCCACGTGCCTTGGTTATATCTTACCTGAGCCCTTTACTTATGCACTTTACTTTCTGGTAGGCATATTGTTTGATGTTATATATCTTGCTATAACTTAGTTGTTTATCTTGCTTAGCATAAGTTGTTGGTGCACATAGGTGAGCCTAGTTGTTTTAGGTTATGTGCTTGTCATATTAAACTTTAGTTTTATTCCGCATTTGTTCAAGCCTAAACCATAGTTATTTTCAAGCGCCTATTCACCTCTCTCTAGGCGACATCCACGTCCTTTCAGCGGGCGTTTCGTTCATTCGAAATAGTCCACCCAACAAGCATCGTAAGAGATGACATGGCCTTCTTGTTGGGCATGCTGTCGTCGGATCTCTTGGCCCACCAATCACTAATGAAGTCCTCAAGATGCCAACTCGAAGTATTGGATAGCTCTTGTTGTCCTGAATCCAACAAGCTTGAGTTTGCTCAATTCGGAGCTCATATGCGAAGGTTATGGCTTCTAGTTTTACTGTTTCTATCTGGTTGCTCTGGCTCTTTGTTTCTCTCCCGAGGGCGGTAGTACCACTGGAAACAACGATAGTACCTCCGGGGGTTCCGGCTCCTCACGCGAGGCACCAGACACTGCCTTGTTTGTGTCTAGTGACCAGTGCCACCTGAGCTGTAGCAGGGGTGGTAGTACTAAGTGGTACTACCGGTTGTGTGCGGGCTATGGGGGTAATGGTTGGATTCACCCCCCAACTATTTAAGGGGGTCTTCTTCCCTAATGGATGTTATCCTTTTAGCTTGAGTATGCCCCACATTGTTGACTTTCTTCGAGCTTGCTAACTCTCAATCCCTCCAATGATTCTTGCTAGTTCTTGAGTGAAAAGAGAGAGGAGATCTAGATCCACATTTCCACCAATCACTATCTCCTCTATGTGAGGGGAACCGTTTGGATCTAGATCTTGGAGTTCTTTGTGTTCTTCTTCGTTCTTCCTCTCATTCCCTCCATAACATTTGTTGTTGTGGTGGGATTTGAGAGAGAAGGACTCGGGCACTCCGTGTGCCCTTGCCATTGCATTTGGTGCATAGGTTTGAGTTCTCCATGGTGATACGTGGTGAGAAGTTGAGAAGCTTATTACTCTTGGGTGTTTGATCACTCTAGAGATTGTTCCTATTGGGTTCCTTGGCGCCCTAGGTGGTTGGTGGTGCCTTAGAGCTCAATCATTATGGTGTAAAGCTCCGGGCAAGCATTGGGGTCTCCAATTAGGTTGTGGAGATTGCCCCAAGAAATTTGTACGGGCATCGGTGACCTCCCCCAAGGGTTGCGAAAGATTACAGGTACCGGTGACCACCACAAGGTTTGCCGGCGTTCTGGGAACGGGGGTACCCAGACCTGCCTGCATGCGGCCTAGGACATGGCCCACCTCGTCAGCTAGACACGGCCTGACATGGCGCCACTCAAGACAAGGCTCTCACGAGGACCCCAGGCTCGCGACGAAGAACGATGCCAGGACCAGCAAGGATGGTCCTCCTCAGGACCCCTCCAGAGCAGCGGAGATACCTATGCAGAACCCGGCCTCAAGTGTCAAAGATGACGCAGGGAAGGATAGGAGGGCGCCAGCACACCAGGTGGTGCAGTTTCCCCTTTGGGTTCCCAATGTGCCTCCCAAAGGTTTCCATTCCAGTTCAACAAGACCATGACCACAAGCCCCGCAGGGTGAATGTCATCGTCGAGCCCACCTCTGCATCATCGACAACTACTTTGCAGGCGAAGACCACCTTTAAATAGGGCGGGGATGTACTCCTATCCCCCTTCGAATTTGGCCATTGTGGGATCCCTTCCCGACATTGTGATAAGGGAAGAGGACCCGTGCCACTGCTATATAGAGAGGCTAGGCCGCACCATAGAGGGGGGACAAGAGAACCACTTGACGAACCACAAGGCAAGTCACAGAGCCAAGAACACCACTAGAGAACCCTCGCAAGGCTTGAAACCACAGTACTAGTTCATCTACCACACCTGCCCTGGAGGCAATCCACCAAAGCAGGAGTAGGGTGTTACGCTTCCCAGTGGCCCAAACCTAGGTAAACCATCGTGTTCATCTTCTTCCTCATCATCATGCGAGTTTGCCGTACTAACCATCGAGTAACAAGCTAAGTAGGGAGAAGCTGTAGGGGATTTTCGTACACACCCCTATGTTAGAACCTTGAGGGTTTTGCGGACTCCGAAATCTGACATTTGGTGCACCAGGTAGGGGCGTGTCAAAGTTTTCCTCGAGCCAAGATCTTCTCCCACCTTGCCGCTCCAATATCTGATGCTCGCCAAGCCCGTGTCGAGCGCCGCACTGCCCGTGTTGCGCAAACGACACCTGGGGCCGCGCCGGCGCGCGCTGTTCACCCTCGCCTATGGCCAATGCCGCCACGGGCCCGGATGCCCATTAACAGCAAGAGTCCCCCCAGCCTGTCACCGAGGGGCACAATGGACACACTGCCACTCCATCGATCGTCCTAGCTACCGGGTGGTCGTCCCACATTTGGCCCGGGCCGGTGCGCGGTTCGGGCGCACTCACCATGGCGAACGAGCTGCTCCTCTACCGCCCCACCCCCGTTCACTATGACTGGCTTCGACACATTGCGGATCTTGTCAATACTGCTGGCGATGCTTCAGTGCTCTGCTACTCGTTTCAACCCCGGACTTCCCTGGCGGACGATGTGGCCCACGATGTGCCGCCACCTCCTCTGCAACGAGACATCGACCCTTAGCCCAGGCATGAAGCGTGCTCGCGCAACCAGCCCCGCGAGCCTCAGGCAAGGGCAAGAGATGAAGTAAGCTGCCAGGTGGTGCCTCGACCACGCATCGATGTGCGTGCGCTCCCCGCGCTACCGAACCAGCATCGCGACCGGGCACCACTGTTGGGGAACGTCGCATGGGAAACAAAAAATTTCCTACGCACACGCAAACCTATCCATGGTGATGAGCATCTACGAGAGGGAGAGTGGATCTACATAACCCTTGTAGATCGCTAAGCAGGAAGCGTTAAGAAACGCGGTTGGTGTAGTCGAACATCTTTGCGATCCAAATCGCCGAGCGTCCCGCGATCTCATCACGATCCGTCCCGCGATCCAATCACGATCCGTCCCGCGATCCAATCACGATCCGTCCCGTGAACTCATCACGATCCGTCCCGCGATCTCATCACGATCCGTCTCACGATCTTGATCACGATCTGTCCCGCGAACTCATCACGATCCATGCCGCGATCTCATCACGAACCGTCTCGCGATCTCGATAACGGTCCTTCCGATCTAGTGCCGAACGGACGACACCTCCGCGTTCAGCACACGTGCAGCTTGATGACGATCTCCACCGTCTTGATCCAGCAAGAGGAGGTGGAGAGGAGAGAGAGTTCACCGGCAGCATCACGGCACTCCAGTGATGGTGGTGGAGTGATTCCGACAGGGCTTCGCCTAAGCGCTGCGGAAAACCGATCTAGAGGAGAAACTGTGCACCGGTGAAACGGGTAGCACGTGGCCGGAAATTCTATCCAAAAACCACCCAATCCACTAGTATATATAGGAGGAGAGGAGAGGAGAGGCAGCCAAGGCCTTTGGGTCGGCCGAAATAGGAGGTGGGAGCAATCCTACTTCACCTCCAATCCTAGTTGGAGTAGGATTGCCTCCTATTGGCTGATTTTCCACTTTTTGCTTTAGGACTTTCTCTCCTGCGCCATGGGCCTTTGTGGATGTTTTCCCAGCCCACTAAGGGCTGGTTATTATTCTCCCACAGCCCATGGACCTCTTGGGGTCGAAATACCCCTCCCGGAGGCCTCCCGGTACACTATCGGCACTCCCGGTACACTACCGATACTCCCGGTACACTACCGATGAGCCCGAAACTTTTCCGGAAACCAAACTGGGACTTCCTATATATGAATCTTTACCTCTGGACCATTCCGGAGCTCCTCATGACGTCCAGGATCTCATCCGGGACTCCGAACAACCTTCGGTCACCACCATACATAACTCTACACTACCGAAACGTCACCGAACCTTAAGTGTGCAGACCCTGCGGGTTCGAGAACTATGTAGACATGACCGAGACACCTCTACGGTCAATAACCAATGGTGGGACCTGGAAGTCCACATTGGTTCCTACATATTCTATGAAGATCTTTATCGGTCGAACCTCTATGTCAAGGATTCAGTTAATCCCGTATAACGTTCCCTTTGTTCTTCGGTATGTTACTTGCCCGAGATTCGATCGTCGGTATCTCCATACCTAGTTCAACCTCATTACCGGCAAGTCTCTTTACTCGGTCCATAATACAATATCTCGCAACTAACAATTAGTCACATTGCTTGCAAGGCTCATTGTGATGTTGTATTACCGAGTGGGCCCCGAGATACCTCTCCGTTACACGGAGTAACAAATCCCAGTCTCGATCCATGCCAACTCAACAGACACCATCGGAGATACCTGTAGAGCACCTTTATAGTCACCAAGTTACGTTGCGACGTTTGATACACACAAGGCACTCCTCCGATATCCGTGAGTTTTATGATCTCATGGTCATAGGAACATATACTTGACATGCAGAAAACAGTAGCAATAAACTGACACGATCATATGCTATGTTTTTAGTTTGGGTCTTAGCCATCACATCATTCTCCTAATGATGTGATCCCATTATCAAATGACATCTCATGTCCATGGCTAGGAAACCTTAACCATCCTTTGATCAACGAGCTAGTCCATTAGAGGCATACTAGGGACATGGTTTTGTCTATGTATCCACACATGCATTTAAGTCTCCGATCAATACAATTATAGCATGGATAATAAACGATTATCATGAACAAGGAAATATGATAATAACTAATTTATTATTGCCTCTAGGGCATATTTCCAACAGTCTCCCACTTGCACTAGAGTCAATAATCTAGTTCACATCACCATGTGATTCGCATTGTTATGAATCTAACACCCAATGAGTTCTGGGGCTCGATCATGCTTTGCATGTGATAGAGGTCTTATAGTCAACGGGTCTGTGATATTAAGATCCGTGTGTACTTTGCAAATCTCTATGTCAAACCGTAAACACTGCTACCACACTCCACTTGGTACTATTTCCAAATGGCTGCTCCACTATACGTATCCAGATTGCTACTACTAGTCATCCGGATAGGTGTTAAAGCTTGCATCGACGTAACTCTTTACGACGAACTATTTATCACCTCCATAATCAAGAAACATTTCCTTAGTCCTCTGGTTACTAAGGATAATTCCGACCGCTGTCTAGTGATCCACTCCTGGACCACACTTGTACCCCTTGACAGACTCATGGCAAGGCACACATAGGTGCGGTACACAGCATGGCATAATATAGAGCCTATGGCTACGGCATAGGGGACGACATTCGTCCTTTCTCTTTCTTCTGCCGTTGTCAAGCTTTGAGTCTCACTCAACTTCACACCTTACAAATCAGACGAGAACTATTTCTCTGGCTGATCCATTTTGAACTCTTTCAAAATCTTGTCAAGGTATGCACTCATTGAAAGTCTCATCAAGCATCTTGATCTATCTCTATAGATTTTGATGCTCAACAATTAGGTAGCTTTATCTCGGTCTTCCTTTGAAAAACACTTTTCAAACAACCTTTTATGCCTTCCAGAAATTCTACATTATTTCCGATCAACAATATGTCAACCACATATACTTATCAGAAACTCTACAGTGCTCCCACTCACTTTATTGCAAATACAAGTTTCTCGTAAACTTTGTATAAACTACAGAAACTTTGATCACCTCATCAAAGTGTATATTCCAACTCCGAGATGCTTGCTTCAGTCCATAGAAGGATCACTGAAGCTTGCTCATCTTTTAGCATCCTTAGGACTGACAAAACCTTCTGGTTGTATCACATACAACCTTTCCTTAAGTAAACCGTTAAGGAAACGATGTTTTGACATCCATCTGCCAGATTTGATAATTGAAAATGCAGCAACTGCTAACATAATTCCAACAGACTTTTAGCATCGCTACGAGTGAGAAAGCCTCATCACAGTCAACTCCTTGAACTTGTCACAAACAACTTTGCAACAAGTCGAGCTTTACAAATGGTGACATTCACCATCAGTGTCTGTCTTCATTCTAAAGATCCATTTGTACTCAACGACCTGCCGTCCAATGAGCAAGTCTACCAAAGTCTACACTTGGTTTTCAAACATGGATCCTATCTCGGATTTCATGGCCTCTAACCATTTGTCGGAATCCGGGCCCATCATCGCTTCTCCATAGCTCGTAGGTTCATCGTTGTCCAACAACATGATCTCCAAGACAGAGTTGTCATACCACTTAGGAGCAGTACACATCCTTGTCGACCTACGAAGTTCGATAGTAACTTGATCCTGAAGCTTCATGATCATCATCATTAACTTCCTCTTCAACTAACGTAGGCTTCACAGAAACATCTTTCTGCGCTGTGCTGCTCTCTGGTTGAACAAAGGTTCAACAACCTCATCAAGTTCTATCTTCCTCCCACTCAATTCTTTCGAGAGAAACATTTCCTCGAGAAAGGATCCGTTTAAGCAACAAACATTTTGCACTAGGATCTGAGATTGAAGGTTCACCCAACTGATCTTAGGGTATTCTATGAAGATGCAATTTGTCCGCCTTGGGTTCGACCTCATTAGGTGAAAACATTTTCCACACAAGTGTCACATCCCAAAATATTAAGACATGACAGCTTAGGTTTCTATCAAACCATAATTCACATGGTGTCATCTCAACGGATTTAGATGGTGCCCTATTTAAAGTGAATGTAGTTGTCTCTAATGCATAACCCCAAAATTATAGTAGTAAAACGACAAGAGACATCATATTACGCACCATGTCCAATAGAGCATAACTATGATGTTCGGACACACCATCACACTATGGTGTTCCAGGTGGCGTTTAGTTGTGAAACAACTTTCACATTGTCTTAAGTTGTATGCCAAACTCGTGACTCAGATATTCACCTCCACGATCATATCGCAGTCATTTTTATCTTCTTGTCACGATGATCTTTAAACTTCACTCTGAATTTGCTTGAACCTTTCAAACGATTCAGACTTGTGTTTCATTAAGTAAATATACACTATATCTACTCAAATCATCAGTGAAGGTAAGAAAATAACGATATCCACTGCACGCTACAAGACTCACTAGATTGCATACATCAACATGTATCATTTCCAATGAATCACTTGCCCGCTCCATCCAACGGGGTCCTTTAGTCATCTTGCCCAAGAGGCATGGTTCGCATGTCTCAACCGATTCGAAATCGAATGAGTCCAAATATCCATCACCATGGAGTTTCTTCATGCGCTTTATACAAATATGACATTTTGCGGCAGTGCCACAAGTATGTGGTACTATCATTATTTAACTTTGTATCTTTTGACATCAATGTTATGAACATGTGTATTACTACGATCAAGATTTCAACAAACCATTCTCACTGGGTGCATGACCATTGAAGGTATTATTCATGTAACCAGAATAACTATTATTCTCTGACTTAAATGAATAACCGTATTGCAACAAACATGATCTAATCATGTTCATGCTCAACGAAAAACACCAAATAACATTTATTTAGGTTCGTCACTAATCCTGAAGGTAGAGAGAGCGTGCGATGTTGATCACATCAACCTTGGAAACATTTCCAACACACATCGTCACCTCACCCTTAGCTAGTTCTCCGTTTATTCCGTAGCTTTTATTTCGAGTTACTAACATTTGGCAACCGAACCGGTATCCAATACCCAGGTGCTAATAGGAGTACTAGCAAGGTACACATCAATAACTCGTATATCAAATATACTTCTGTCAATGTTGCCAGCCTTCTTATCTACCAAGTATCTAGGGTTGTTTCGCTTCAGCGACCGCTCACCTCATAACAGAAGCACTTAGTCTCGGGTTTGAGTTCAACTTTGGGTTGCTTCACTGGAGCAGCAACTGACTTGCTATCCACGAAGTTTCCCTCCTTGCTCTTGCCCTTCTCGAAACTAGTGGTTTGATTAACCATCAACACTTGACGCTCCTTCTTGATTTCTACCTTCGCGGTGTCAAACATCGCGAACAGCTCAGGGATCAGCATTTCTTTCCCTGGCATTTTATAGTTAATCACCAAGTTCTAGTAGCTCAGTGACAGTGACTTGGAGAACTATATCAATCACTATCTTATCTGGAAGATCAACTCCCACTTGATTCAAGCAATTATAGTACCCAGACAATCTGAGTACATGCTCAACGGTTGAGCTATTCTCCTTCATCTTACAGGCAAAGAATCTTGTTGGAGATCTCATATCTCGCAACACGGGCACGAGCCTGAGATCACAATCTCAGCTCCTAGAACATCTCATATGTTCCGTGACGTTCAAAACGTTTCGGAGCCTCAATTCTAAGCCCTAATGCATGACGTACTAAACTATCAAGTAGTCATCGAAACGTGCCTGTCAGATGTTCACAACATCTACAGACGACGCTAGATGGGGTGGCTCACCGAGCGGTGCATTAAGGACATAAGCCTTCTGTGCAGCAATGAGGACAATCCACAGATCACGGACCCAGTCCGCAATTTTGCTACCAACATCTTTCAATTCTATTTCTCTAGGAACATATAAAAATACAAGGGAGCTACAATGCGATCTAGTAATCTACAACATAATTTGCAAAGACACTTTGACTATGTTCATGATAATGAGTTCAATTAATCATATTACTTAAGAACTCCCACTCAAATTGACATCCCTCCGATCATTCGAGTGATACATGATCCAAATTCACCAACTCAAGTCCGATCATCACGTGAGTTGAGGTGGCTGCAATGGTGAACATCATCATGTTGATCATATCTACTATATGACTCATGTTCGACCTTTCGGTCTCTTGTGTTCCGAGGCCATGTCTGTACATGCTAGGCTCGTCAAGTTTAACCCGAGTGTTCTGCGCGTGCAAATCTGGCTTGCACCCGTTGTATGTGAACGTAGAGTCTATCACACCCGATCATCACGTGGTGTCTCAACACGACGAACTTTCGCAACGGTGCACACTCGGGGAGAACATAGTTCATCTTGAAATTCAAGTGAGGGATCACCTTATAATGCTACCGCCGTACTAAGCAAAACAAGGTGCATAAAAGGATTAACATCTCATGCAATTCGTAAGTGACATGATATGGCCATGAACTTGTGTTTAAGATCTCCATCTTCGAAACACCGGCATGATCTCCATCGTCACCGGCACAACACCATGATCTCCGTTATCTTGATCTCCATCAATGTGTTGCCATTGGGGTTGTCACGCCCTGCATGCTTCTACTACTATTGCTACCGTAGCGATAAAGTAAAGCATTACATAGCGCTTAATGATTGACACGCAGGTCATACAATAATTAAAGACAACCCTATGGCTCCTGCCGGTTGCCGTACTCATCGGCATGCAAGTCATGATAATCTATACATCACATGATCATCTCATACATCACATATATCTCATCATGTAATTGGCCATATCACATCACAACATACCCTGCAAAAACAAGTTAGACGTCCTCTAATTGTTGTTGCATGTTTTACGTGGCTGCTACGGGTATCTAGCAAGAACGATTCTCACCTACGCATAAACCACAACGGTGATACATAGATTGCTTTTCAACCTTCTCAAGGACCGCCTTTGTCGAATCCGATCCAACTAAAGTGAGAGAAACTGTCACCCGCAAGCCATCTAGGCAACAAGTTGCGTCGAGGGAACCGGTCTCTCGTAAGCGTACGAGTAATGTTGGTCTGGGCCGCTTCATCTCACAATCCCGCTGAACCAAAATACGACCAAGGGAGGAAGCAATCTAAGCATCAACGCCCACAAACCTTTTGTGTTCTACTCGAGATCTCATCGAACCATCAACCTAGCTCATGATGCCACTGTTGGGGAACGTCGCATGGGAAACAAAAAATTTCCTATGCACACGCAAACCTATCCATGGTGATGAGCATCTACGAGAGGGAGAGTGGATCTACATACCCTTGTAGATCGCTAAGCGGGAAGCGTTAAGAAACGCGGTTGGTGTAGTCGAACATCTTTGCGATCCAAATCGCCGAGCGTCCCGCGATCTCATCACGATCCGTCTCATGATCTTGATCACGATCTGTCCCGCGAACTCATCACGATCCGTTCCGTGATCTCATCACGAACCGTCTCGCGATCTCGATCACGGTCCTTCCGATCTAGCGCCGAACGGACGGCACCTCCGCGTTCAGCACACGTGCAGCTTGATGACGATCTCCACCGTCTTGATACAGCAAGAGGAGGTGGAGAGGAGAGAGAGTGCACCGGCAGCGTGACGGCGCTCCAGTGATGGTGGTGGAGTGATTCCGACAGGGCTTCGCCTAAGCGCTGCGGAAAACCGATCTAGAGGAGAAACTGTGCACCGGTGAAACGGGTAGCACGTGGCCGGAAATTCTATCCAAAAACCACCCAATCCACTAGTATATATAGGAGGAGAGGAGAGGAGAGGCAGCCAAGGCCTTTGCGTCGGCCGAAATAGGAGGTGGGAGCAATCCTACTTCACCTCCAATCCTAGTTGGAGTAGGATTGCCTCCTATTGGCTGATTTTCCACTTTTTGCTTTAGGACTTTCTCTCCTGCGCCATGGGCCTTTGTGTCTGTTTTCCCAGCCCACTAAGGGCTGGTTATTATTATCCCACAGCCCATGGACCTCTTGGGGTCGAAATACCCCTCCCGGAGGCCTCCCGGTACACTACCGGCACTCCCGGTACACTACCGATACTCCCAGTACACTACCAATGAGCCCGAAACTTTTCCGGAAACCAAACTGGGACTTCCTATATATGAATCTTTACCTCCGGACCATTCCGGAGCTCCTCGTGACGTCCGGGATCTCATCCGGGACTCCGAACAACCTTCGGTCACCACCATACATAACTCTACACTACCGAAACGTCACCGAACCTTAAGTGTGCAGACCCTGCGGGTTCGAGAACTATGTAGACATGACCGAGACACCTCTACGGTCAATAACCAATGGCGGGACCTGGACGTCCACATTGGTTCCTACATATTCTACGAGGATCTTTATCGGTCGAACCTCTATGTTAAGGATTCAGTTAATCCCGTATAACGTTCCCTTTGTTCTTCGGTATGTTACTTGCCCGAGATTCGATCGTCGGTATCTCCATACCTAGTTCAACCTCGTTACCGGCAAGTCTCTTTACTCGTTCCATAATACAAGATCCCGCAACTAACAATTAGTCACATTGCTTGCAAGGCTCATTGTGATGTTGTATTACCGAGTGGGCCCCGAGATACCTCTCCGTTACACGGAGTAACAAATCCCAGTCTCGATCCATGCCAACTCAACAGACACCATCGGAGATACCTGTAGAGCACCTTTATAGTCACCCAGTTACGTTGCGACGTTTGATACACACAAGGCACTCCTCCGATATCCGTGAGTTGCATGATCTCATGGTCATAGGAACATATACTTGACATGTAGAAAACAGTAGCAATAAACTAACACGATCATATGCTATGTTTGTAGTTTGGGTCTTATCCATCACATCATTCTCCTAATGATGTGATCCCGTTATCAAATGACATCTCATGTCCATGGCTAGGAAACCTTAACCATCCTTTGATCAACGAGCTAGTCCATTAGAGGCATACTAGGGACATGGTTTTGTCTATGTATCCACACATGCATTTAAGTCTCCCATCAATACAATTATCTCATGGATAATAAACGATTATCATGAACAAGGAAATATGATAATAACTAATTTATTATTGCCTCTAGGGCATATTTCCAACAACCACACGGGGCGGCCACTCCATATCGTCAAGACCGGGCCCTGCCCGCACATGCAACAGCCCCCGTCGAGCCGGTGGGCTGTCTCGCAATTGTGCCGGAGCTCCCTGATACATATCCAACATATCTATAATTTATGAAGTATTCATGCCATCTTTATAATAATTCTATATCATTTTGGTATGATTTTATTAGAACTAACCAAGACTGACGCTGTTTTAAGCAGAATTACCATGGTGTCGTTTTTTGTGCACAAATAAAAGTTCTCGGAATGGGCTGAAAATTTAGTATGATTTTTTGTGGACCAAAAGAGACCCCCAAAGCATTGGCTATGGGCTAGAAGAGCCACGAGGAGGTCACAAGCCTGCCAGGCATGGCCACCCTTGGCCACGCCTAGCGAGCTTGCCAACTCCTTGGGAACCTTCTGGATGTGAGACTGACGCCAAAAATTCCTATAAATATCCAAACCTCCTAAAATAAACCTAGATTGGGAGTTCCACCACCGCAAACCTCCAGAGCCACGAAAAATCAATCTTGGCCCTCTCCGGCACCCTACCGGAGGGGGTCACCATCACCAGAGGGCATCTACATCTTCTTGGAGGGGCCATCAACACCATGGAGGCCAAGGACCATAGGGGGAACCTCTCCCCGTCGAGGGGGAGTCCATGGAGGAGCAAGCACAAGGGGGAGACCCTCTCCCCCTCTCTCCCAGTGTTGCGGGACTGCCACCGAGGGAACCATCGCCGCAGTGATCGTCTTCATCAACATCACCTTATTCATCACCATCCAATCTCCTTTTAGCGGTACACTCTCCCGCACCCCGTTGTAATACCCTACTTGAACATGGTACTTTATGCTGCATAATATGATCCAATGATGTGTTGCCATCCTATGATGTTTTGTGTGGATTTCTTTTGTCCTTTGGGTTGATTAATGATCTAGATTGGTTTGAGTTGTATGTTTATTTTGGTGTTGTCCTATGGTGCCTTCCGTGCCATGCACACAAGAAGTATTCCTGCTGTAGGGTGTTGCAATACGTTCATTATTCACTTATAGTGGGTTGCTTGAGTGATAGAAGCATAAACCAGAGTAAGGGGGTTGTTGCGTATGGGATAAAGGGGACTAGATGCTTTAATGATCTTTAGTAGTTGCGGATGCTTGATCGAGTTCCAATCATAAGTGCATATGATCCAAGTAGAGAAAGTGTGTTAGCTTATGACTCTCCCTCATATAAAATTGCAATAATGATTTCCGATCTTGTTAACAATTGCCTAGGATAATTTCACACACCGACCCATCATTATTCCACACTCACTATTTGTAATATATTGTAATATTATGATAACATCAACTATTTTTATATTCTATTTCTCCGTTATAATGCAAAGCTATCCTCTTCATACCCACGATGTAGTTTCCTTTCTCGTTTCTAGATGGAAGCAAACATTTGGTGTACGTAGAGTCGTATCGGTGGCAGATAGGACTTGAGAGAATATTGATCTTACATTTAGCTCCATGTGGGTTCGACACTTCATACTTATCACTCCATCCAACTACATGGCCCTGCAAGTTCTAACCCGATCTACCCCCTCCATACGACGGCACCCCGGATCCCGCCGAGTTCCTACAGCTCTACTCGCTGAGCATCCGGGCGGCCGGTGGAGATGACAAGGTCATGGCCTGCTGGTTCCCCATGGTGCTCAAGGGAGGCGCGCTCTCTTGGCTCCTTAACCTCCCAAAGGGTCCATCACCTCCTGGGATGACCTGCGCAAGTGCTTCATCCCCAACTTCCAAGGTACCCGCGATCGCGTGCTCACCGTGAATGACCTGCGGCGTGTGAAGCCGCAGGATGGAGAGACCCTGCGCAAGTTCATACAACGCTTCATCACTATGCGCCTCAAGATCCCGAAGGCGTCGAATGAGGCTATCATCTTCGCTTTCATCGCCAGCATCACGGATCTCAAGATGAAAGAAGAGCTCTGCATGAATGACGAACAGTTCTCCGCCCTGGAGATGTTAAACCTAGCGAAAAGGTGCGCCAAGGCCATAGAGGGCCTCTTGTCACTCTGTGAGCCTACAATGGCAGAGCCACAGGAAAAGAAGACCGAAGCAAGGGAGGCAAAGCGCAAGGCCCTAGCGGTACTCGTGACCGAGCCTGAGGCAAAGTGTAGGCTAGGCGAGGAGCATCCCGTAGGTGGGACACCGACCTGCATCTTCCATGCCACCAACAACAACGACACCGCCGACTGCGAGGAACTCAGGCTGGTCCATGCCGAACAATTCGTCCGGCGCCCCGGATGCACTGACCGTGGCTTCGGGCGCGGCGGAGGTCATGGTGGAGGCCGTTGGGACAACCAGGAACCACGCCAGTGGTGGCAAGACCAGCCTCAGGAGGACCATTGGTGCGATCAGGCTCGGGAGGATCGTTTGCGTGATGACCCTCTAGAGGGGTCACGTCGTGGCCAGCCTAGTGAGGTTCGCCCTCGTGAGGCCGGCTGTGGGGACCCCGACTCATAAGTTGTGGTCACCGAATGCACGTGTACAGTGATCCCAGAGATCAATGCTCACTGAACACACAGAAGCTGAATAATGAGAGTCTTACATCCATATTTATCGTCTTACACAAATAAAGACCATGGAGGTCAAGTCTTACATAGATAGGGCCGCAAGGGCCACACACTTAAACATATCAAGAAGCAGAAATCTTGGTCGAAAGCGTGAACCCATGCCATCTGCCTTATACCTATAGGCATTCCGACCGGGAAGCGTCCTAGTTCGCATGTTCGTCATGCAATGACATGATCAAATAACTATGTAAGCATGCATCAAAAGTTGGTGCATCAACAGTTGGCAAATATCCAAATGAACAAGTTACAGATATCATCATAAACATGGGGTTGAACATCTCATGTTCAGTCATCACGTCAAGTCATCTGACTTATCTCAGTACCATTCCTGTGTCACCCCCCCACACACACCATGTTTTGCGAAAACAACCGGACGTAGTTAAACAACACCACTCAACTGTCCTTGACCGTGGACATGGCTATTCGAATAGTTTTAGACTCTGCAGAGGTTGCACACTTTACCCACAAGACTCGGGAAACTTCCGTGTCATCCACGTGTCACGGTATATTACATACTAGAGGTAAGCACCCAAACAATGCCTTTCCCATGGTGATACTAAACAAATAGTCCACGCGTTGCTTCCATCCCTCATGATATACATCACATGTATCATCCAGGAGGGCACGCAACGGTGTGCCCGGTGCCTGTAAAGACAACGCATGGCCTTTCACTTCGGGACGACCCCGTCTCGAGAGTGACCACTTCACTCTCACCATTGGTAATGCGAGTTCCCTGCTAGCACCAACCATAGTAATGAGGGCTCTCAATAAGTGCTATCGTGGTCGCGCATGTAACGTTGGAACGGTCGACAAATCTTAAATCTCTCCATTACCGAAAACACACACACATAACCTGCTCCGGTACACCACATCTCTCTTAGGTGGTTATCTAGCACAACATGATCTCCCTCCGGCATTAGTGGCACCCGACGGGTTTTTTGAAAAGTCTTTGAAAATTCCTTTTGTCGGTCTTCTAAGAATAGGGGTACCCAGACCTGCCTGCCTGCGGCCCAGGGCGTGGCCCACTTCATCAACCAAATAAGATCAGGTGCGGCCTCCACACGAGACAAGGCTCTTGCGAGGGCCCTGGCCTCGCGGGGAAGAACAACGACAAGACTCGTGAAGGATGGGCCTATGTAGGACCCCTCCGGAGCGGCGGAGATCTCTATGCAAGGCCCGGCCTCAGGAGTCAAGGGTGACACAACGAAGGACAGTCGGGTGCAAGTGCGCGAGGCGACACAGTTTCCCCTTTGTGCAAAGGGAGCAAGGACATACGCGGGTTCCCGAAGCATCCCCCAAAGGTTTCAGTTCTGGTGCAAGAAGATCACAACCACCCGTCCTGGAGGACGGATGTCATCACTGAGGCCGTCCCTGCGCTGCTGACAGCCACTTTGCAGACGAAGACCGCCTTTAGGCAGGGCAAGCACGAACCCCTGTCCCCCTTCAAAATTGGCCGTTGTGCGATCCCTTCCCACCATTGCGATAAGGGAAGAGGACCTGAGCCACTACTATATATTGTGGGTAGTCTGCTTCATAGAGAAGGACCGACGATCCGATCCCCAACCCAGACTAGATCAACCAACTTCGCCACGCACCATCAAACCGCAAGGAGCCTTGAACACCACTGAGAGCCCTCAAGAGGACCTGTAACACTATACTTGTTCATCTACCTCACCTCCCCGACACGCAATCCACGAAAGTAGGAGTAGGGTATTACGCTTCGCAGCGGCCCGAACCTGGGTAAACTGTTGTGTCCATCTTCTTCCTCATCATCGTGCGAGTTTGCCATTGTATCCATTGAGTAGCGAATTAGGGTGAAGAGGCTACATGGATCTTCACACACGACCCTGTGTTCGAACCTTAAGGGTTTTGCCGAGCCCGAAATCCGACATTTGGCATGGCAGGTAGGGGGCATGTCGGAGTCTCCCACAAGCCAAAATCTCCTCCCACCTCGCCGCTCCAATGTTCGATGCTTTCCGGGCCCGTGCCGAGCGCCGGGCCACCCGTGTTGCCCAGACGGTGCCGGTGGGCCGTGTCGCCGCGTTGTCACGCCCAAGATGCGCGCCTATCCATTTAAGGCACGAGGGCCTCGCAAGGGATGGATGCGCATCTTGCCGTTAGCAAGAATAGTATCATCATGACATACAATACTAAATGAGAAGAGTATACAAGTTAGCTTACACTCGCCATATGCTAAGTTACAAAGTCACTCAATTCATAACATCAAGTTGAACACAGTGTCCGACTACGGAAGAAATCAAACGATAAAAGAAGTTGCAAATGATGCTATCAAGCTATCCCAAAGATCACGACTAGGTCCTCTACTCATCCGGATATGTCACATACATCCTACCTCTTTCCTCGTCATACTCCCACTGGAGCTGGGTAAGTTCATCCTATACGAACTCATCTGAGCCTGTACCTGGATTGTTGTAGTAAACTGTGAGCCACAGAGGACTCAACTATCATGTGCCTAGGTACCGAGACTATTCAAGCTTAAAGGTTGGGATGGGG
This sequence comes from Hordeum marinum, assembly GCA_022496015.1. Classification (NCBI taxonomy): domain Eukaryota; kingdom Viridiplantae; phylum Streptophyta; class Magnoliopsida; order Poales; family Poaceae; genus Hordeum; species Hordeum marinum. Next base: position 305,294,581 of record CM039673.1, read on the forward strand.
TAAGTGTTTAGTTTGTAGCAGCACTAAGCATATATGGTGGCTAGCTTACGCAACATGAAATAAATATGAGTGGCCTACAAAGAACGATCGAATCTAGTATGATATTTATGAGATCCTAAACACTTACTTACGTCAATCATAACCCCACCATGTTCTCTCTCGGTTCATGATCACGAGCAGAGGTGATCATGGTTAATCACACATTTGGTGTATTTTAGTTAGATTTTATTTCAAGTTTGCTATAACCGGGTGTTAAACAAAGATCCAAGTTGCCACATAACCATGGGCACGGCTTTCCGGAAGATTTAACCCTACAGGGGTGCTCGAACTAATCCATTACAAAATTAACCACACTCCGTTGGAATGCCTCGATCGCGCATCTCGCAATCATCATAGGTAATTCCAAAGGAATTCCAACACATCGAGTAAACCCGAAGAAAGTCAGACTCCACACGCCAGACACTCGATAAAGGTAAAACACATCCAGCAAGACCACCCGACGTGTCGACGAACCTGATAAGAGCTGCATATCTCGTTCTTAGGACACTACATATGGGACTAGCAACGGGGAAAAGCCAATCCTCAAGTTGCCTCGAGGCGGCCCCGCAGGTAGCCCATTTTGGACCAACACTCATGAGGAGCACTGGCCCAGGGGTTGATTAAATTATCCATGGGTTTGGAAGACCCTATGCAATTTTATTAAGTTGTTAAGCAAATGTAGTGCCAATGTTGGGTCTTGCCAGACAAGTTTTAATCTCAACCGAATGAACAAGGGGGTCCCCATAACAACCCCGAGCATGTTAGGAGCGCAAAGTATGGAAACATAACATCGGTAACAAGGAACTAATGGCGGTAATAGCGGAACAAATCACTTAGCAAAAGGCCAAGCCTCCCACCAATAAAAAGATATATATGTGCATTAGATTAAATAACAGAATTATTATAATATCCAAATCCATGTTATCAGATGGAACAACCTACACCTACAACTAAGAACGCTATAAGCGGGGCTGAGCAGCGATAACTTAGCCAAACAAGGGTTTGCTAGGATGGGGAAGTTAGAGGCTGTCATGGAAACATGGGGTCTGATATCAAGTGGTAGGTAGCGCAATGGTAACGATAAGAGCCAGAAGCTACCAAGCAAAAATAGTATCGGGATCCGGGTACGATCATCTTGCATGTTGGTTCTTTAGTGAAAAAAGTAGCGGAATCCTCGCAGTGGTACTCTCCTGGGTCCTCGTACTCAGTATCAATGCTCCCGTCTACCCAAGAGAAACAGCAAAAATAAACATCCAACCAAGGTGCAATGTACAATCAAAATGATGCATGACCACTAATGAAGATTTCTAACATGATAATCCAAAACTAGTCATGTTTCACATGCAAAGTTGTTTATTAATGAATCTGGACAGAACCTCGTGTTAAGTTATTTAGGCATGCATGAACATGGCAAATATTGATGTATCATGCAAAATCAATGGAATTGCATATAAGGATCGCAAGAAACGGAGCTACGGTTCTCGAGATACGCTCACGACAAGGTACAGAGGCAAAACACAAGACCACAAATACCTGGGCTAATTCTTGGCATTCCAAGGTAGCCATTGGATAGGTAATGAGAAATCAATCACAATAGACTCAAGAATCAATCCATTCCATGGAGTATAGCTCCCACAAGTCACAAAACAAAATAACATCCAATCTGCCACAAAACAGCAACATAGCAATTTGAAAAGCCCACAACTTGAGCCACACGAACCCTTCATCCACAAACAAGACATGGACAGAATCTACTCAACACCCACATCAACTTGTCCAACTATGCAATCAAAAGAATTGGCACACATCAATATGCAAGAAGCAAACAAGTTGGCATGATGAAACCGTTTTCTGGGACTTGGTGAAAATTACAGTTTTCTGGAATCTGGGATTATAAAGTAACAAGTTGACAGCAGTTGTTAAACATGTTAAACAGCTCCTGTTGGCATGAAAATTAACAGGATAGTGGATGGAAATGAATACTCCAAATAACTAGCACTGAGCATGCCCAAATTCCAAACACATCACTCGCTACAACAAACTCTATATGGCAAAACAATAACAACAGTTCTCCCAAACATTGACATTTTTAAGCAGCTGGACAGAAACATAAAGTTGCTCCCTAAATAGCATGGTTCCCACTTATCTGGTGACTTAGCACAAATAACAAAAATACTAGGACATTCCCAACAACTTTAACTAGCAATCTAGTGTTGGCAAGAGCTTAAACCCATGCATAGATTAATTCACAAGTAAAAGACAAAAGGGCATCACAGCATAAAAATGCAGTTTTGTCAAGTTGCCTCAAAGTCAAATCTGACTTCACAGATGCATTAATGGGTTGAATATACCCCAAATGCATTACTCATACCCCTATACTTTCTTGTAGCAAGAGGGGGAAAAGCTAGGTCGAAATAATCACCACAATGGCATGGATGCCTTATGTCACTTGCCCACACTTATGTAAGAGGCCAAAAATGGCATGCCCTCTATTGGACACTTGATAGAAAAGGTAAAGAGGCATGAATAAGGTACTTAGGCATAGCATAGCATCAAGAACAAGAAAAGAAGACAAGCTAGGAGAGATATACATGCACATATACACATGAGAGCTCTCACATACACATAGATCTACACATGCACAAGGTCTAGCATCCACCCCTTACTCATCTACGCTAAACATGGCAGCAACATGCAAGAAGAAGAACCCCACACACTTATACATGCACAACTACACATGGCCATCTACTCACAAGCACATGTGTGTGTGTATGTATAACGTACACACACCTCTCACTACACCTACACACACAAGCACACCACACTCAAGCATGTGTGTATATAGGCACACATGCACTTTCATACATGTATGCCCACATACACATATACACACCTACACACTACACTCACTCACACACACATATGTGTGTATGCAAGAAGCACACACACATAACCTACACTACACATACACCCACAAGAACACACACATGTATGGGTGTGCAAGGAGCACACACACATGTGCCGTGCATGGTGCACCACACACCCACATGCACACACATACACTCACATGGCAAAACCACACACACATACTCGCACATATATATGCATACATGTGTGTATGTACCATTTGGTACAAACACACACCACCATACACAAATGCATATGCACTCACTCACATGACAAGAAAACAACACACACACATGTTGGAAATGCACACACACATACAAATGTAAACACATGCATATGTGCATACACACATATGCACTACACCACCTACACACAACTGAGAATAAAAGCTATACCACACACACTCATACATGTGCACACACATACAAATAAGCAAGAGAGAAAGAAAAACAAAAGAAAGAAAAAGAAAACAAAAAAAAGAAAGAGGAGGGTTCGGGGTCGAACCCCGGACCTCCTGGTCACCGAACGATCCGGCCACCACTGCGCTACGACGTTGACACTTAACAGAGGAAGGGGTCTACTGCACTAATACACACACAGGAGCACGGATCTGACGAAACTGAAAAACTAAACAGAGCAACGTGACCACGGTTCTCCGGCGAGCAAACGACGGCTACAGGGCGCCTCCGGCCGTGGGAAGATGCTGCGGGGGTTGCGCGATGCAAGGGGAACCCATTCCCCGGTTTGTCTCGCGACGAGGGGGGCTACGGCGAGCTCAATCGAGAGCTTTTCCTGCCGGCGGCGAGGAGCATCACGACGTGACTTACACTATACGGCGAGGAGAGGCGGACAACGGCGACGGGCGGCTCACTGAGGGCTTCTCGTAGATGCTGGGGCTCGAGCGACAAAGGGGAAGGAGCGGCTCGGGGACGCGGTGGCGACGGAGGGGAAGAAGACCGACTACGCCCCGACGGCGAGGAGGAAGAAGAAGGCCTCCTGGGTGCTCCTAGCACCGGGAACGGGACGCGGACGACTCCTGCTCTCCGCGGACCATCTTGAAGGCGGCGGGGCTACACCGGAGGGACACCGGCGACGAGCCCGTCGACCCCTACCTCACTCTGAACCTACCTCTTTCTCTGAACCCGAAAAGAAGAAGAAGAACAGAGGAAGAAGGAGGAGGAGGGAGAAGGGGAAAGCGGCAGCGGCGGAGGGAGAAGAGAGGAGGGATGGAACCCTAGGGATCCGTGCTCTATTTGAAGGGGGATTCAACGTCTGAGCTGCTAACGGCAACGGCGACGACGCTCGCGCTCACGCACTCTGCTCGCTCACCCTCTCTGCTAGCTGACGGAGGAAAGGGAACATGGTAGGTGGCCGTTGTGCTAGCTGGGCTGGGCTGCAGCCCACTATCCTCTCACACACACACTCTAAAAACCAGAGAAATAAAAGGGGGTTTTACATTTAATAAAACCAGCCACAACAAAATAATACCCAGAGCAAATTAAAAGGGTTTTGAGCAAAACAAAATAACTTTGAGTAGGAAATAGTGTGCACATTTTATTAAAATTATTATGTTGAACTATAAAACAAGTAATTTATTTAATATTTAAATTGACAGCTCCTGTTAATTTAAAACACATTTCCAAGAAACCCCAAATAGTAATTCCCACATACTCACATTTCATAAAACACTTGGGGCCACCTCATGAACATTTTTAAACTATTTTAACACAACTTAAAAAAGCTGATGATAATAATAATAGAGAGAAAAAAGGGTTTTTGAGGGGATGTTGCAAAGGGAGAAGAGAGGGAAAAGAATAGGTTGCACCCATGGATCCATCCACTCACAAACATTTCACACCTCACAATACAACCATACACCACCACCACATCACAGCAAGGCAATGAAGCACACATGCACATAGAAATGAAATGAGAATGATGCATGATGATGCATGAATGCAAACACATGAATGGAAAGGAGCAAACATACATCTCATAGCTTGTGACACAAGGTTCATACATGGGGTTACATGGCAAATAAGGTAGGGACATCACTTGGGATGTCACAACTCTCCCACACTACAAGAGGATCTCGACCCGAGATCTAGGAACGAAAGAAGTCCGGAAATTCAGAACGGAGAAGGTCCTCGCATTCCCAAGTAGCTTCTTTGTCGGAATGATGAGACCACTTCACCTTGAGGAACTTGATAGACTTGTTGCGAGTCTTACGCTCAGTTTCTTCAAGAATAGCATCTGGATGCTCACGATAAGAGAGATCTTCTTGAAGATCGATGTCTTGGAGGTCAATGGTCCGCTCAGGAGTCTGGAAACATTTCCGGAGGTGAGAACCCTGGAAGACATCGTGCACATTTGCGAATTTTGGAGGAAGCTCTAGTTGATATGCAAGACTACCTCGCTTGCCAACAACTTTGAAAGGACCAACAAAACAAGGAGCTAGCTTCCCTTTTATTCCAAACCACTGGGTGCCCTTCATGGGAGAGACTCTGAGATAGACTAGATCACCTACTTGGAAAGAAACATCCCGATGTTTGTTATCGTAATAACTCTTATGTCGGGACTAAGCTGCTTTGAGGTTCTCACGAATGACATGGCACATTTCTTCTGCTTCAGTGATCATGTCATTGCCCAATATCTGACGCTCACCGGTTTCAGACCAGTTAAGCGGGGTATGACAGTTTTTGCCATATAGAATCTCGAAAGGGGCCTTGCCTGAGCTTGCTTGAAAGCTATTGTTGTATGAGAATTCAGCATCAGGAAGGCAGTCTTCCCACTTCATGCCGAACGAAATCACATAGGCTCTAAGCATATCTCCAAGGATCTGATTGACTCTCTCAACTTGACCACTTGTCTGCGGATGGAACGCAGTGCTGAAACGGATCTTTGTACCCATAGCAGTTTGGAATGACTCCCAAAACTTGGAAGTAAAGAGACTTCCACGGTCAGAAGAGATGAGCTAAGGAATACCATACAAAGACTCTATCCTTGACGTATACAACTCTGCAAGCTGAGCTGCCAAGATAGATTCTTTGACTGGTAGGAAATGAGCAACTTTCGATAGCTTGTCGATAAACACAAAGATGGCATCATTGCCTCTCTTGGATTTGGGGAACCCAGTTACGAAATCCATCTCCACATGATCGAATTTCCACTCTGGGATAGGCAAAGGCTGAAGAAGACCTGCTGGATGTTGATGTTCCACCTTCACTCTGCGACAAACATCACACTCGTTCACGAACTGAGCAATTTCACGTTTCATGCGAGTCCACTAGAAGGTTTGCTTGAGATGCTGATACATCTTTGAACTGCCTGGATGAATGGATAGCAGAGAATTATGTGCTTCGTCCATGATAACCTTTCTGAGATCACCTTTTGGAACCACAAGATGGTCCTCAAAGAACAAGGTACCCTTGTCATCAACACGAAAGCACATATACTTCGGAATGCTCTTGGCCACACCTTTCTTCACTTTCTTCACCATAGCGTCAAGAAGCTACGCTTGGCGAACCTGATCTTCCTGAGTCGGAGAGACTTGGAGATTGGCAAGAAATCCTTGCGGAATCATCTGAAGGTTGAGATTACGGAATGCTTCGCAATGCTCGGGTTGAAGAGGCTTCAAAATGAGACTATTGCAGTATGCCTTATGGCTGAGCGCGTCTGCAATGAAATTTGCTTTCCCCGGAGTATACTCAATGCTTGGATTGAAGTCTTCAAGCATTTCCACCTAACAAGATTGCCGAAGATTGAGATTGGGTTGAGTGAAAATGTACTTCAAGCTCTTGTGATCAGTGTACACCTCAACTGGTCTACCTAACAACAAATGCCTCCAAGTCATTAGAGCATGCACAACTGCCGCCAACTCAAGATCATGAGTGGGATAGTTCTTCTCGGTAGGCTTCAACTGATGCGAGGTATAAGAAATAATCTTCTTGTCTTGCATGAGAACACCACAAAGACCTTGGAGAGAAGCATCACAAAAAACTTGGAAAGGCTTGGACTGCGCAGGAGGAACAAGAACTCGAGCTGAAGTCAGTCTCTGTTTGAGCGTATTAAACGCTGCATCACACTCAGGAGACCAAACATACTTGACACTCTTCTGGAGGAGATTGGACAGAGGCTTGGCAATTTGAGAGAAGTTCTCCACGAATCTTCTGCAATAACTAGCAAGCCCGAGGAAGCTCCAAAGCTGCTTCACATTCTTAGGAGGCTCCCACTTCAAGATTGCCTCAACTTTCTTAGGGTGCACTTTAATTCCCTCGGCAGAGATGACATGCCCGAGGTACACCACTTCATTGAGCCAAAACTCACACTTGGATAACTTGGCATAGAACCGATGTTCCCTTAACTTGTCAAGCACAAGGCGGAGATGCACTGCATGCTCTTCTTCTGTCTCCAAGAACACAAGGATATCATCCAGATAGACCAAGACGAACTCATTCTTGAAAGGACAGAAGATGAAATTCATCATCCTTGAGAAAGTTGGAGGAGCATTAGCAAGACCAAACGACATAACAGTGTACTACTCATAAGAGCCAAAACTCGTCCTAAAAGCGGTCTTGGGAATGTCTTCTTCGCGAATGCGAATCTGATGATAACTCATTCGAAGATCCAACTTGGAGAAAACCTTGGCACCTTTCAGTTGTTCAAACAACTCATTGATGTTAGGGGTGGGTATTTGTTTCTGATTGTCTTCTTGTTCAATGGCCGGTAGTCCACACAAAGACGATCCGTGCCATCTTTCTTATTGACAAACAAAACACCACAACCCCATGGAGATGAACTTGGTCTGATCAGACCCATCTATTCTTGCTCATCTAGCTGCTTCTTCAACTCTTTCAGCTCTTCGGGGCCAAGTTTATATGGGCGCTTGCAGACCGGTTCAATTCCGAGCTCGAGATCAATCACGAACTCGACTAGCCGGTGCGGAGGCATTCCTGCTAACTCTTCTGGAAAGACATCTTCATACTCACGAACCACCGGAATTTGATAAATCGCCAAGATTTCACCCTTCTCGTTAAGAGCAAAGAGACGGATTGTGTCACCGCGAGCTGTGAAAATAATCACATCTTCTGAAGGATGAGTCAGCTTGACTTCTTTTGCTTTGCAATCAATATGAGCCTTATTCATAGCCAGGAAGTCCATGCCCAGAATGAGATCAATATCGAAATTACCGAGAACAATTGGGAAATCTAGAAAAATAATAATTGCCCATCTTGATAGAAGCATCCTGAACCACCATCTTTCAACTGAGACGCTTCCCGGGAGACACAACATGCAATGCATTTGGCAAAAACTCCGTGGAAAACCATGTTTTGCCGCAAAAGGATATGACATGAAACAATGCGATGCACCAGAATCAAATAACACTTTTGTAGGAATAGAATTAACTGAGAGATTACCCATGATCACATCATTGGCCTGCTCTACTTCAGGTGTATTCACCATATTCACTCTTGCGGTCTTGGGATTATGCTTCACCATAGCATTGCATGGAGGCTTGACAGGAGGAGGAGGCGGAAGACGCCGCTGGTTGCACTTGTTTGCACAGTGGCCCTTCTGACCACACTTGTGACAAGTCACCTCAGAAAGCGGACAAGCATTGCCTGGAGGAGGAATAAGAACAGCCTTGGACGCCTGGTTCTTCTACTGGAAACCTGGATTGGGTGGATGGGAAGAACCATGACCACCAAACTGCTTCTGCTGCTGAGGAGGACGAAACGGAAGAGGATTTGGTGCCGAATACTTCTGCTACTTGGGAACCATCTGAGAGCTGGAAGAAGAATATGAATCCCTTGAACGCTTCTTAGAGTTCTCCAACTTGAGCTGAGCTGCTTCAATCTTCAAAGCCATGTTATAGAACTGATCAAACTCACGAGGCTCTTGAAGAACTAAGCCTAGTAGAAGCTCATCCTTGAGACCACCTCTGAACTGATAGATCGTAGCTTTGTCATCTGGAATATCTTGCTTGGCATAACGAGCTAGATTCTGGAACTCGATGTTGTACTGGTAGACTGACTTACTTGCCCGCTTCAGGTGCCTGAACTTCACATGCATCTCCTCGACAAAGCTTGTCAGAATGTAATGAGCCCTCAAGTCACGACGGGAATCGTCCCAAGTAACAACACAATGGCCACTGGAATCTTTGTAGTGTTGCCACCAATTAGCTGCTTGACCCTTTAGCTGGAACGATGCAAACCTAACAAAGTCCTCTGGCCTGACATTGCAGCACTCAAAATGCTTACTCATATCACGAAGCCAATCATCAGCATCTAGAGGCTGCTCACAACAGGTGAAAGTCTTGGGCTGGTTGGCAAGGAACTGATTGAGAGTCGCAAACTGCAGTTGATTCTAAAAATTGCCTTGAAAACCTTGCTGACCCTGCTCCCTTTCTTGCAACAGCCTAAGCAACATCAGGGTGTTTGCATTGGTCACGACCATCACAGCTTGCCAAGCTTCTGGAGGAGGAGGCGGAGGAGGCAGTGGCGGGGGTGGCGGTGGAACATCAGTCTACTCCTCACCATGACCCGGATTATTGCGAGTTGGTGGAGCCATCCTGAAGATGGACAAAACGCATCAGCACCTCATTGATAAGATGAATCATAAGCTGAATCAAATGCTTGAAGAAATTGCACAATTAACAACATGGCTTTCCTACTGAAAAATTAGTAAGAATGCTTCTTCGGAACATGATAACATCATCGATATGATAAGCCACTTGCAATTAACACAAAAAGTATTGAGCTAAGCGCTCGGAACAAATGTACATGCCCAATACACCTGGAGAAGATGATCCTAGATGACTACAAGATTTCCCACCTTTGAACTTTCGAAATTTTCTTGTTTATGTGATTCGGGTTGTGGAATCAGGAACCTGCCCTAGGCAATCAGCTGCAACTACATCCGCAACCTTCCACACCATAACTCAAGAAACTTCCGCAAACTTGTCTAATCTCGAATCCTCGAACTCACAACGATACTAAACCATGGTGGTACCCCGGATGCCTCCCCAGTACTGGGTGACTCCGATCTTATCTCACCACGATAAGTATTGAAGTAATTTCGAACATTCTCTGTCCTGAGATATCAAGGAAGCTGAATGATAACGATGTGCCAACATTCCCTGGAGCTCGACTCCCCGGAAGAAATCGAGTCAGATAGGAGGCACCAAGACAGAACCCTATCACATGAGCATCATATAGACTCCAAAATACCCACGTGATCCTAAAAAAAATTTGAGCGAGAAGAGGAGTAGAATCAAAATTTCCTAAGTTGAATACCTCACCAGAGCATAGAAGAGGAGTAAAAAGAATCCTACTCTCTGATATAACTAGACTCAAAATAGTTTTTGCTAGACATGACTCGGCCAAGTTCGAACAAGCAAAGGCTCCTATGGTCGTATGGCTCTTAATACCAACTTGTCATGCCCAAGATGCGCGCCTATACATTTAAGGCACGAGGGCCTCGCAAGGGATAGATGCGCAACTTGTTGTTAGCAAGAATAGTATCATCACAACATACAATACTGAATGACAAGAGTATAAAAGTTGGCTTACACTCGCCACATGCTAACTTACAAAGTCACTCAATTCATAACATCAAGTTGAACACAGGGTCCGACTACGGACGAAATCAAACGATAAAATAAGTTGCAAATGATGCTATCAAGCTATCCCAAAGATCAGGACCAGGTCCTCTACTCATCCGGATATGTCACATACATCCTACGTCTTTCCTCGTCATACTCCCACTGGAGCTGGGTAAGATCATCCTGTACGAACTTATCTGAACCTGGACCTGGATTGTTGTAGTAATCTGTGAGCCATAGAGGACTCTGCTATCATGTACCCAGGTACCAAGACTATTCAAGTTTAAAGGTTGGGATGGGGTAAGTGTTTAGTTTGCAACAGCACTAAGCATATATGGTGGCTAGCTTATGCAACATGAAATAAATATGAGTGGCCTACGAAGAACGATCGAATCTAGTATGATCTCTCTGAGATCCGGAACACTTACTTACGTCAATCATAACCCCACCGTGTTCTCTCTCGGTTCATGATCACGAGCAGAGGCGATCACGGTTACTCATACAGTTGGTGTATTTTAGTTAGAGTTTACTTCAAGTTTGCTATAACCAGGTGTTAAACAAAGATCCAAGTTGCCACATAACCGCGGGCACGGCTTTCCGAAAGATTTGACCCTACAGGGGTGCTCCAACTAATCCATTAAAAAATTAACCACACTCCATGGGGATGCCACGATCGCGGATCTCGCGATCATCATAGGTAATTCCAAAGGAATTCCAACACCTCGAGTAAACCCGAAGAAATTCAGACTCCACACGCCAGACACTCGATAAAGGTAAAACACATCCAGCAAGACCACCCGACGTGTCGACGAACCCGATAAGAGACATGTATCTCGTTCTTAGGACACTACATATGGGACTAGCTACGGGGAAAAACAAATCCTCAAGTTGCCTCGAGGCGGCCCCGCAGGCATCCCATTTTGGACCAACACTGATGAGGAGCACTGGCCCGGGGGTTGATTAAATTATCCACGGGTTTGCAAGACCCTATGCAATTTTATTAAGTTGTTAAGCAAATGTAGTACCAATGTTGGTTCTTGCAAGACAAGTTTTAATCTCAACCGAATGAACAAGGGGGTCCCCGTAACAACCCCGAGCATGTTAGGAGTGCAAAGTATGGAAAACATAACACCGGTAACAAGGAACTAATGGCGGTAATAGCGGAACAAATCACTTAGCAAAAGGCCAAGCCTCCCACCAATACAAAGATATATATGTGCATTATATTAAATAACAGAATTATTATGATATCCAAATCCATGTTATCACATGGAACAACCTGCGCCTGCAACGAAGAACGCTATAAGCGGGGCTGAGCAGCGGTAACTTAGCCAAACAAGGGTTTGCTAGGATGGGCAAGTTAGAGGTTGTGATGGCAACATGGGGTCTGAAATCAAGTGGTAGGTAGCGCAATGGTAACGATAAGATCTAGAAACTAGCAAGCAAAAATAGTATCGGGATCCGAGTAGGTTCATCTTGCCTGTTGGTTTTTCAGTGAAACAAGTAGAGGAATCCTCGTAGTGGTACTTTCGTGGGTCCTCATACTCAGTATCAATGCTCCCGTCTACCCAAGAGAAACAGCAACAATAAACATCCAACCAAGGTGCAATGCACAATCAAAATGATGCATGACCACTTATGAAGATTTCTAACATGGCAATCCAAAACTAGTCATGTTTCACACGCAAAGTTGTTTATTAATGAATTTGGACAGAACCTCATGTTAAGTTATTTAGACATGCATGAACATGGAAAATATGTATGCATCATGCAAAATCGTTGGAAATGCATATAAGAATCGCACGAAACGGAGCTACGGTTCTCAAGATACGCACACGACAAGGTACGGAGTCAAAACACAAGACCACCAATACCTGGGCTAATTCTTGGCATTCCAAGGTAGCCACTGGATAGGTGATGAGAAATCAATCACAATAGACTCAAAAATCAATCCATTCCATGGAGTATAGCTCCCACAAGTCACAAAACAAAATAACACCCAATCTGCCACAAAATAGCAACATAGCAATTTGAAAAGCCCACAACTTGAGCTACAGGAACCCTACAGCCGCAAACTAGACATCAACAGGATCTACTCAACACCCACATCAACTTGTCCAACAATGCAATCAGCAGAAGAGGCACACATCAATATGCAAGAAGCAAACAAGTTGGCATGATGAAACAGTTTTCTGGGACTTAGTGAAAATTACAGATTTCTGGAATCTGAGATTATAAAGTAGCAAGTTGACAGCAGTTGTTAAACATGATAATCAGATCCTATTGGCATGAAAATTAACAGGATGGTAGATGGGAATGACTACTCCAAATAACTAGCAGTGAGCATGCCAAATTCCAAACACATCACTAGCTACAACCAACTGTACATGGCAAAACAATAACATCAGTTCTCCCAGACATTGACATTTTTAAGTAGCTGGACAGAAACATAAAGTTGCTCCCTAAACAGCATGGTTCCCACTTATCTGGTGACTTAGCACAAATAAAAAAAATACTGGGACATTCCCGACAACTTTAAATAGCAATCTCATGTTGGCAAGAACATAAACCCATGCATAGATTTATTCACAAGTAAAAGACAAAAGGGCATCATAGCATAAAAATGCAGTTTTGTCAAGTTGCCCCAAAGTCAAATCTGACTTCATAGATGCGTTAATGGGTTGAATCTACCCCAAATGCATTACTCATACCCCTATACTTGCTTGGAACAAGAGAGGTAAAAGCTAAGTCGAAATAATCACCACAATGGCATGGATGACTTATGTCACTTGCCCACACTTATGTAAGAGGCCAAAAATGCCATGCCCTCTATTGGACACTTGATAGAAAAGGTAAAGAGGCATGAATAAGGTACTTAGGCATAGCATAGCGTCAATAACAAGAAAAGAAAACAAGCTAGGAGAGATATACATGCACATATACACATGAGAGCTCTCACATACACATAGATCTACACATGCACAAGGTCTAGCATCCACTCCTTACTCATCTACACTAAACATGGCAGCAACATGCAAGAAGAAGAACCCCACACACCTATACATGCATAACTACACATGGCCATCTACTCACAAGCACATGTGTGTGTATGTATAACATACACACACCTCTCACTACACCTACACACACAAGCACACCACACTCAAGTAGTGTGTATATAGGCACTTTCATACATGTATGCCCACATACACATATAGACACCTACACACTACACTCACTCACACACACATATGTGTGTATGCAAGAAGCACACACACATAACCTACACTACACATACACCCACAAGAACACACACATGTATGGGTGTGCAAGGAGCACACACACATGTGCCATGCATGGTGCACCACACACCCACATGCACACACATACACTCACATGGCAAAACCACACACACACACTCACACACACATATGCATACATGTTTGTATGTACCATTTGTACAAACACACACCACCATACACAAATGCATATGCACTCACTCACATGACAAGAAAACAACACACACACATGTTGGAAATGCACACACACATACAAATGCCAACACATGCATATGTGCATACACACATATGCACTACGCCCCCTACACACAGAACAGAGAATAAAAGCTATACCACACACACACTCATACATGTGCACACACATACAAATAAGCAAGAGAGAAAGAAGAACAAAAGAAAGAAAAAGAAAACGCACAAAAAAAGAAAGAGGAGGGTTCAAGGGTCTAACCACGGACCTCCTGGTCACCGGACGAGCCGGCCACCACTGCGCTATGGCGCCGAGACTTAACAGAGGAAGGGGCCTACTGCACTAATACACACACAGGAGCACGGATCTCACGAAACTGAAAAACTAAACAGAGCAATGCGACCACGGTTCTCCGACAAGCACACGACGGCTACTGGGCGTCTCCGACGGCGGGATGATGCTACGGGGGCTACACGATGCAAGGGGAACCCATTCCCCGGTTCGTCTCGCGACGAGGGGGACTGCGGTGAGCTCAAGCGAGAGCTTTTCCGGCCGGCGGCGAGGAGCATCACGACGCGACCTACACTATATGGCGAGGAGAGGGGGGACAACGGCGACGGGCGGCTCACCGAGGGCTTCTCGGAGACGCGGGGGCTCGAGCGACGGCGACGAAGGGTAAGGAGCGGCTCGGGGATGCGGCGACGACGGAGGGGAAGAAGACCGACTATGCCTCGGCGGCGAGGAGGAAGAAGAAGGCCTCCTGGTTGCTCCTAGCACCGGGAACGGGACGCGGACGGCTCCGGCTCTCCGCGGACCATCTTGAAGGCGGCGGGGCTACACTGGAGGGACACCGGCGACGAGCCCGTCGACCCCTGCCTCACTCTGAACCTACCTCTTTCTCTGAACCCGAAAAGAAGAAGAAGAACAGAGGAAGAAGGAGGAGAAGGGAGAAGGGGAAAGCGGCGGCGGCAGCAGAGGGAGAAGAGAGGAGGGATGGAACCCTAGGGATCCACGCTCTATTTGAAGGGCCCCTCGACGTGTGAGCTGCTAACAGCGACGGCGACGGCGCTCGCGCTCACGCACTCTGCTCCCTCACCCTCTCTGCTAGCTGACGGAGGAAAGGGAACGGGGCAGGTGGCCGTCGTGCCAGCTGGGCTGGCCCGGGGCCCACTGTCCTCTCACACACTCTTTAAAAACTAGAGAAATAAAAGGGGGTTTTACATTTAATAAAACCAGCCACAACAAAATAATACCCAGAGCAAATTAAAAGGGTTTTGAGCAAAACAAAATAACTTTGAGTAGGAAATAGTGTGCACCTTTTATTAAAATTATTAAGTTGAATTATAAAACAAGTAATTTATTAATATTTAAAATGACAGCTCCTGTTAAGTTAAAACACATTTCCAACAAACCCCAAACAGTAATTCCCACATACTCACATTTCATAAAACACTTGGGGCCACCTCATGAACATTTTTAAACAATTTTAACACAACTTAAGAAATCTAATGATAATAATAATAGAGAGAAAAAAAGGGTTTTGGAGGGGATGTTGCAAAGGGAGAAGACAGGGAAAAGAATAGGTTGCACCCATGGATCCAACCACTCACAAACATTTCACACCTCACAATACAACCATACACCACCACCACATCATAGCAAGGCAATGAAGCACACATGCACATAGAAATGAAATGAGAATGATGCATTATGATGCATGAATGCAAACACATGAATGGCAAGGAGCAAACATACATCTCATAGCTCATGACACAAGGTTCATACATGGGGTTACATGCCAAATAATGTAGGGAGATCACTTGGGATGTCACACGCGTGCAAGTCACCCTTGCCTGTGGCAAACACCGTAGGCCCCGACGCCCACGAGCAACAAGACTCCTGCCAACCGGTCACCGCGTAGCACAACGGACACACTACCACTTCGTCGATCATCCCGGCCTCCGGTTCAGTTTCTCATGCATGGCCAGGCCCGGTGCATGGTCAAGGCGCGCTCGCCATGGCTAACGAACTGCTCTGCTACCGCCCCACTCCCGACCACTATGACGACTGGCTTTGGTGCATCGCAGAGCTTGTCGGCGCTGCCGGTGACGCCTCGGTGCTCTCCTACGCGCTTCAACCCGAACCACCCCTAGCAAACAACGTGGTACAAGACGCGAAACCTCCGCCTCCGTGACACGACGCTGACACCGAGCCTAGGCGAGAAGCGCCCCCCCTGTGACGAGCATCGCGAACCGAGGGTGGGGCCGAGGGATGAAGTAAGCTGCCAAGTGGTCTCCTGGCCGCACGCCGATGTGCGTGCATTGCCTACACTGCAGACCCAATGCCGTAGTCAGATACCCCCTGAGGCAGCCCCACGGGAGCATCAAGGCCAGGTCGTCCTCGCGCACGCGGCACCCGTCGAGCCGGTGGGGTGCCTCGCCATTGCCCCGGAGCTCTACCCAACTGCGTGTCCCTACAAGTTCAAGCCTGACTTGCCCCCGCATTACGACGGCACCGCAAACCCAGCCGAGTTCCGACAGCTCTACTCGCTGAGTATCCGGGCGGCAGGAGGAGACGACAAGGTCATGGCGTGCTGGTTCCCCATGACGCTCAAGGGCGGCACACTCTTCTGGCTCTTCAACCTCCTGGAGGCATGCATCACCTCCTAGGATGGTCTGCGGAAACGCTTCATCTCCAACTTCCAAGGCACCCATGACCTCGCCCACCGTGAATGACCTACGACGTATCAAGCAGCACGATGGGGAGACCCTGCACTAGTTCATACAATGTTTCACGACCACACGCCTCAAGTTCCCCAGGGCGTCGGACGAGGCCATCATTTCGGCCTTCACCGACGGAGTCACTGACCACAAGATGAAGGAATAGCTCGACATGGACGACGACTTGTGCTCTGCCTTGGAGATGTTCAACCTGGCGAACAAGTGCACCAAGGCCAAGGAGGGCCTCCTATCGCTCCGCGAGCCTCTGGCGGCGGAGCCAGAAGAGAAGAAGACCAAGGCCAAGGAAGCAAAGCGCAAGGCCCTGGTGGTGCTTGCGGCCGAATCTGAGGCAAAGCACAGCCGGGGAGAAGAGCACCCCACAGGAGGAAGGCCGACCTGCATCTTCCAAGGCACCAACAACCACGACACCCCCGACTGCCAAGAGCTCCGACTGATCCGTGCCGAGCACTTCGGTAGGCACCCCGGCCGAGGCGACCGAGGGTTCGGGCATGGTGGAGGCCTCTAGGACAATCATGAGCCGCGTCAGGGGTGGCGCGATCAGCCTGAGGAGGACCGCTGGTGCCATCAAACTCAGGATGACCGCTGGCCCGACCCGCCTCATGAGGACCGGTGGAACGACGACCCTATGAAGGGGTCGCGACGCGGTAAGCCTCGCAAGGCTCGCCCGCGAGACACTGGACTACCCCCGCTGCCTCTGCCACCCAAAAGGAAATCAGGGCGGTGGCCTGTATCATGGGCGGCGCCCAGGCTCCAGCATTGAACCGTGCCTTTAAGCAATTCGCACGGGAGGTGAATGCGACTCTACTATAGCCTGAAGCGATGTGCCCCTCAATTGGTCCCATACCGCCACCACCTTCGACTCGAGCGATCAGCTCAGGTGTTCGTTTATGGCCGGCAAGCTCCCCATGTTGTGAACCCCAACCATCATGTCACGCCCAAGATGCGACCCTATCCTTACTTTGTCTCGAGGGACTCGACAGGGATAGGAGCACATCTTGTCGTGTTGCAATAATGGATACCATTACAAGTACATGTAAAGAAGAGATGAGTATAAGGAATTGGCTTACACTCGCCACAAGCTACATCAAGAACACATCAATACAACAAAAAATTCAAACATCATACAAAAGAGCAGGGTCAGACTACGGACGAAACTAAACGATAAAATGACATCCATCCTTGCTATCCCAGGCTGCCACCTGGAACCCACCCTAGATCGAAGAACGGGAAGAAGAATAACTCCAAATCAAACAAGCATCATGCTCACGTCAAATCATCGCATTACCTGTATCTGCACCTATTGTTGTAGTAATCTCTAAGCCACAGGGACTCAGCAATCTCATTTCCAAGGGTATCAAGACTATTAAAGCTTAATGGGTGAGGTATGGTTAAGTGTTGAGGCTGCAGCAAGCAACTAAGCATTTATTTGAGTGGCTAACTGACAAATAAAAAAAGTAAAGTATGGTGGTCTACGCATCATGGACGTGAACTAGTAATGATACCTAACTAATCCTGAACACCTACTTACGTCAAACATAACCCCATCATGTTCTGTCTCGGATAAGGACTCAAGAGAAGAGAAAGTCACGGTTATGCACACAGTTGGTGAGTTTTATTTGAGTTTACTTGAAGTTTACTATTACCGGCTATTAAACAAAGTTTCCAACTTGTCACATAACCGTGGGCACGGCTTTCCGAAAGATTTAACCCTACAGGGGTGCTCCAACTAGGCCATCATAAATTAACCACACTCCGCGTTGGAATTCCTCAACCGCGGAATCACCCGTAGTATTTGCGGAATCCTGATGGAAAATCTCAACTTCGAGATAGCCTGGAGTGTCGTCATAATCCCATGCGCAAGACGTTTGAGAAAGGTAAAACAAGTCCAGCAAGGCCGCCCGACAAGCCGACAATCCCGATAGGAGCCTTGTATCTCGTTCTCAGGCCACGGCGGATAAGCTAGTGTGCAGTGGCTTGATAGAAATCCCCAGAGTTGCCCTGGGGTGGCCCCGCACAGGGCTCTATTTTGACAAACACTCATGAGGAGCACTGGCCCGAGGGGTTGAGTAAATTATCCGTGGGTGCCGGCGGGTCCCTATGCATTTTATGAGTTATTAGGCAAAGGTAGTACCAATGTTGGGTCTTGCTAGACAAGCTTTATCCTAAAACGAAAATCAAGGGGGTCCCCAAAACAACCCCGAGCATGTTAGGAGCGCTCAGTATGGAACATAAAACCGGTTCACAAGTAACTAGGGGCGGCAAAAGTGGAACAAAACACCGAGCAAAAGGCCAAGCCTTCCACCTTTCGCCAAATATATATGTCCATTGAATTAAATAGAAATAATATTTGATAACAAAAGAATATCCATGTTGTCACATGGAAGCAATTGCACCTGCAGCTAGAAATGCTATAAGAAGGGCTGAGCGAGCTGTAACATAGCCAAACAAAGGTTTGTTGGGACGTGGAGGGGTTAGTGGCTTTTCATGGCAATGTTGAGAGTCTTGACAAACAAGTGGTAGGTAGCGAGACATAACGATAAAAGCGGGACAACTAGCATAGCAAAGATAGTAGTGGTATCCAGGAAAATGTGTCATCTTGCCTGAGATCCCGCTTGGAAGAAGAACGAATCCACGAAGAAGACGAGCCAACATAGTCGAACGAATCCTCACACTCTGAACGCTTTTGGAACTCTATTGATATGGAACAATCCGGACAAATAATCAACACACAATACACCACAACATATGCATGATATGATGCGCAAACAAATATGATGCATGTCCAGTTTAATATGCAACGCATGGCAACGCATGGCAAGAACAACAAACAACTACTACATATTAAGTGAAGTTCAATATGCAACGAGTTGCATATTGACGAAAATCCATGTTCAAATTATTTATTTCACTCCCGTTTTGGTACTCATCAACACTAAATGTTGTTATACATGGCAAGAGGTGAAGCACAAACAACTACATCACCTAGGCACTTCAAATGAGGTCGGAAGCAACGAGTAAAAATTCCGGATCGACCTCATCTGCATATTTTTAAGTTTGGTCCCGATCTGAACTAGTCATATTTTTGAGTTGTTAGACAGCAAAATAAATGTCACCATGTGATTCTACACATTTTTCTAGTCAAGTTACATATGTGGAACATTTTTATCGGAACTACGGTTTGGTAGTTATGAAATAAATCATTTTACATGGCATTAATGCAAATTCATGCAAATAGCAATGTTAAACATTTTAAAAACATGTGAGAGATGGAAATTGCGAATCTACACGAAATTCTAGTTAGTCTACATATGTATATATATATATATATATTATTTTCATCCGATGCGCGGTTTGTGCGATATGATATGCATGGTGTTTAGGGGCTTTCTGCAAATCTGTTAATCAGGATAATGGATAAATTCTTAGCGCAGAAAAAAACACATTGGGTCGAATCTATCTGGCCCAGTAGTTTAACAAGGGTGCCACCTGTTGGGAGACGTAGTAGTAAATCAAAATTTTCCTACGTGTCACCAAGATCTATCTATGGAGAAACCAGCAACGAGAGGGGAGATATTGCATCTTCATACCTATGAAGATCGCTAAGCGGAAGCGTTGCTAGAACGCGGTTGATGGAGTCGTACTCGCAGCGATTCAGATCGCGGTAGATCCGATCAAGTGCCGAACGGACGGCACCTCCGCGTTCAACACACGTGCAGCCCGGTGACGTCTCCTACGCCTTGATCCAGCAAGGAGGGAGGAGAGGTTGAGGGAGAGCTCCGGCAGCACGACGGCGTGGTGGCGGTGGAGCTGCATGGTACTCCGACAGAGCTTCGCTAAGCGCTACGGAGAACGAGGGGAGGAGGAGGTGGGGCTGCACCAGAGAGAGAGGGAGAACCGTGTATTGTGCAGCCCCAAATACCTCCACTATATATAGGGGAGAGGGAGGAGGGGTGGCTGCGCCCTAGGGTTCCACCCTAGGGGTGGCGGCAGCCACCAGATGCCATCTGGCCGGCGGCTAGGGCAAGGGAGAGGTGGGGCGCCCTAGGGTGGGCCTTAAGGCCCATCTAAGCCTAGGGTTTGCCCCCTTCCACCTTTGCCACGCCTTGGGCTGGGGTGGGAGGCGCACCAGCCCACCTAGGGGCTGGCTCCCTCCCACTCTTAGCCCACGGAACCTTCCGGGGCAGGTGGGCCCACTTGGTGGACCCCCGGAACCCTTCCGGTGGTCCCGGTACACTACCGGTGACACCCGGAACACTTCCGGTAACCAAATCCTCACTTCCTATATATCAATCTTCGTCTCCGGACCATTCCGGGACTCCTCGTGATGTCCGGGATCTCATCCGGGACTCCGAACAACCTTCGGTAACCACGTACACTATTTCCCTATAACCCTAGCGTCATCGAACCTTAAGTGTGTAGACCCTACGGGTTCGGGAGACA
This sequence comes from Hordeum marinum, assembly GCA_022496015.1. Taxonomy (NCBI): domain Eukaryota; kingdom Viridiplantae; phylum Streptophyta; class Magnoliopsida; order Poales; family Poaceae; genus Hordeum; species Hordeum marinum. Next base: position 305,315,797 of record CM039673.1, read on the forward strand.
CGTAGACATGACCGAGACACCTCTCCGGCCAATAACCAACAGCGGGATCTGGATACCCATGTTGGCTCCCACGTACTCCACGATGATCTCATCGGATGAACCACGATGTCAGGGATTCAATCAATCCCGTATACAATTCCCTTTGTCTATCGGTATGGTACTTGCCCGAGATTCGATCGTCGGTATCCCCATACCTTGTTCAATCTCGTTACCGGCAAGTCTCTTTACTCGTTCCGTAATACATCATCCCGTGACTAACTCCTTAGTCACATTGAGCTCATAATGATGATGTCTTACCGAGTGGGCCCAGAGATACCTCTCCGTCACACGGAGTGACAAATCCCAGTCTCGATTCGTGTCAACCCAACAGACACTTTCGGAGATACCCGTAGCGTACCTTTATAGCCACCCAGTTACGTTGTGACGTTTGGCACACCCAAAGTATTCCTACGGTATCCGGGAGTTACACAATCTCATGGTCTAAGGAAATGACACTTGACAATGAAAAGCTTTAGCAAACGAACTACACGATCTTTGTGCTATGCTTAGGATTGGGTCTTGTCCATCACATCATTCTCCTAATGATGTGATCCCGTTATCAACGACATCCAATGTCCATGGTCATGAAACCGAGACCATCTATTGATCAACGAGCTAGCCAACTAGAGGCTCACTAGGGACACGTTGTGGTCTATGTATTCACACATGTATTACGGTTTCCGGTTAACACAATTATAGCATGAACAATAGACAATTATCATGAACTAGGAAATACAATAATAACCATTTTATTATTGCCTCTAGGGCATATTTCCAACAGTCTCCCACTTGCACTAGAGTCAATAATCTAGTTACATTGTGATGAATCGAACACCCATAGCATTCTGGTGCTGATCATGTTTTGCTCGTGAGAGAGGTTTAGTCAACGGATCTGCGACATTCAGATCCGTATGCACTTTACAAATATCTATGTCTCCCTCCTGAATGTAATCACGGATGGAGTTGAAGCGGCGCTTGATGTGTCTTGTCTTCTTGTGAAACCTGGGCTCCTTCGCAAGGGCAATAGCTCCAGTGTTGTCACAGAGTAGAGTCATCGGGCCCGACGCATTCGGAATCACTCCTAGGTCGGTGATGAACTCATTCATCCAGACTCCCTCCTTTGCTGCTTCCGAAGCAGCTATGTACTCCGCTTCACATGTAGATGCTGCCACGACGCTTTGCTTGCTGCTGCTCCAGCTCACCACCCCTCCATTCAAAATATACACGTATCCGGTTTGCGACTTGGAGTCGTCCGGATCTGTGTCGAAGCTAGCATCGACGTAACCCTTTACGACGAGCTCTTCGGCACCTCCATAAACGAGAAACATGTCCTTTGTCCTTTTCAGGTACTTCAGGATATTCTTGACCGCTGTCCAGTGTTCCGCTCCGGGATCACTTTGGTACCTCCCTACCAAACTTATGGCAAGGTTCACATCAGGCCTGGTACACAGCATGGCATACATGATAGAGGCTATGGCTGAAGCATAGGGGATGACACTCATCTCTTCTCTATCCTTTGCCGTGGTCGGGCATTGAGTCGTACTCAATCTCACACCTTGCAACACAGGCAAGAACCCCTTCTTGGACTGATCCATATTGAACTTCTTCAATATCTTTTCAAGGTATGTGCTTTGTGAAAGACCAATGAGGCGTTTCGATCTATCTCTATAGATCTTAATACCTAATATGTAAGCAGCTTCTCCAAGGTCCTTCATTGAAAAACACTTATTCAAGTAGGCCTTTATACTTTCCAAGAGTTCTATATTATTTCCCATTATCAGCATGTCATCCACATACAGTATAAGGAACGCTATAGAGCTCCCACTCACTTTCTTGTAAATACAGGGTTCTCCATAAACCTGTACAAACCCAAACGCTTTAATCACCTCATTAAAGCGAATGTTCCAACTCCGAGATGCTTGCACCAGCCCATAGATGGAGCGCTGGAGCTTGCATACCTTGTTAGCATCTTTAGGATCGATAAAACCTTCCGGCTGCATCATATACAGTTCTTCCTTGAGGAAGCCATTAAGGAATGCCGTTTTGACGTCCATTTGCCAGATCTCATAATCATAAAATGCGGCAACTGCTAACATGATTCGGACAGACTTTAGCATCGCTACGGGTGAGAAAGTCTCATCGTAGTCAACTCCTTGAACTTGTCGATAACCCTTAGCGACAAGCCGAGCTTTATAGGCGGTGACATTACCGTCCGCGTCAGTCTTCTTCTTAAAGATCCATTTGTTTTCAATGGCTCGCTTATCATTAGGCAAGTCCACCAAAGTCCATACTTTGTTCTCATACATGGATCCTATCTCGGATTTCATGGCATCAAGCCATTTGTTGGAATCCGGGCCCGCCATCGCTTCTTCATAGTTCGAAGGTTCACCGTTGTCCAACAACATGATCTCTAGGACAGGATTGCCGTACCACTCTGGTGCGGAACGTGTCCTAGTGGACCTTCGAATAGCAACTTGATCTGAAGTTTCATGATCATCATCATTAACTTCCTCTCTAGCCGGTGTAGGCTCCACAGAAACAACTTCCTGTGCTGCGCTACTCTCCGGTTCGAGTGGAGGTACAATTACCTCATCAAGCTCTATTTTCCTCCCACTTACTTCTTTCGAGAGAAACTCTTTCTCGAGAAAGGATCCATTCTTGGCAACAAAGACTTTGCCTTCGGATCGTAGGTAGAAGGTATACCCAATAGTCTCCTTGGGATATCCTATGAAGACGCACTTTTCCGTTTTGGGTTCGAGCTTCTCAGGTTGAAGTTTCTTCACATAAGCATCGCATCCCCAAACTTTTAGAAACGACAGCTTAGGTTTCTTTCCAAACCATAATTCATACGGTGTCGTCTCTACGGATTTAGACGGTGCCCTATTTAAAGTGAATGCGGCAGTCTCTAATGCATATCCCCAAAATGATAGCGGTAAGTCGGTAAGAGACATCATAGATCGCACCATATCCAATAGAGTGCGATTACGACGTTCAGACACACCATTTCGCTGAGGTGTGCCGGGCGACGTGAGTTGTGAAACAATTCCACATTTCCTAAGGTGCGTGCCAAACTCGTGACTTAAATATTCTCCGCCACGATCAGATCGTAGGCATTTTATTTTCCTGTCACGTTGATTCTCGACCTCACTCTGAAATTCCTTGAACCTTTCAAAGGTTTCAGACTTGTGTTTCATTAAGTAGACATACCCATATCTGCTCAAGTCATCAGTGAGGGTGAGAACATAACGGTAGCCACCGCGAGCCTCGACACTCATTGGACCGCATACATCGGTATGTATTATCTCCAACAAGTCAGTTGCTCGCTCCATTGTTCCGGAGAATGGAGTCTTGGTCATCTTTCCCAAGAGGCATGGTTCGCATGTGTCAAATGATTCGAAATCAAGTGACTCCAAAAGTCCATCAGCATGGAGCTTCTTCATGCGTTTGACACCAATATGGCCAAGACGGCAATGCCACATGTAAGTGGGACTATCGTTATCAACTTTACACTTTTTGGTACTCACACTATGGATATGTGTAACATCACGTTCGAGATTCATCAAAAATAAACCATTGACCAGCGGGGCATGAGCATAAAACATTTCTCTCATATAAACAGAACAACCATTATTCTCGGATTTAAATGAGTAGCCATCTCGCATCAAGCGAGATCTAGATACAATGTTCATGCTCAAAGCTGGTACTAAATAACAATTATTAAGGTTTAAAACTAATCCCGAAGGTAGATGTAGAGGTAGCGTGCCGACGGCGATCACATCGACCTTGGAACCATTCCCGACGCGCATCGTCACCTCATCCTTGGCCAGCCTCCGCTTATTCCGCAGCTCCTGCTTGGAGTTACAAATGTGAGCAACTGCACCGGTATCAAATACCCAGGAGCTACTACGAGCGCTGGTCAAGTACACATCAATAACAAGTATATCACATATACCTTTAACGTTGCCGTCCTTCTTATCCGCTAAATACTTGGGGCAGTTCCGCTTCCAGTGACCGGTACCCTTGCAATAAAAGCACTCAGTCTCAGGCTTGGGTCCATTCTTGCTCTTCTTCTTCCCGGCAACTTGCTTACCGGGCGCGGCAACAGCTTTTCCGTCTTTCTTGAAGTTCTTCTTACCCTTGCCTTTCTTGAAACTAGTGGTCTTGTTTACCATCAACACTTGATGCTCCTTTCTGATCTCGACCTCTGCTGATTTCAGCATCGAGTACAACTCAGGAATGGACTTCTCCATCCCCTGCATGTTGTAGTTCATCACAAAGCTTTTGTAGCTAGGTGGAAGCGACCGGAGGATTCTGTCAATGACTGAGTCATCCGGGAGATTAACTCCCAGCTGAGTCAAGCGGTTGTGAAGCCCCGACATCTTGAGGATGTGCTCACTGACAGAACTATTCTCCTCCATTTTATAGCTAAAGAACTTATCGGAGATGTCATATCTCTCGACCCGGGCATGAGCTTGGAAAACCAGTTTCAGCTCTTGGAACATCTCATATGCTTCGTGTTGCTCAAAACGCTTTTGGAGCCCCGGTTCTAAACTGTAAAGCATGCCGCACTGAACAAGGGAGTAATCATCGCAGCGAGAATGCCAAGCGTTCGCAACGTCTTGTTCTGCTGGGAGAAGGGGTGGGTCACCTAGCGGTGCATCAAGGACATATAGTTTCTTGGAAGCTATGAGGATGATCCTCAAGCCACGGACCCAGTCCGCATAGTTGCTTCCATCATCTTTCAGCTTGGTTTTCTCTAGGAACGCGTTGAAATTGAGGTTGACATTTGCGTTGGCCATTGGATCTACAATATAGATATTTAAGGCAATTTTAGACTAAGTTCATGATAATTGAGTTCACATAATCATATTATTCAATGAACTCCCACTTAGATAGACATCTCTCTAGTCATCCAAGTGATACATGATCCATGTCAACTAGCCCGTGTCCGATCATCACGTGAGACGGACTAGTCATCCATGGTGAACATCTTCATGTTGATCGTATCTTCTATACGACTCATGTTCGACCTTTCGGTCTTCCGTGTTCCGAGGCCATGTCTGTACATGCTAGGCTCGTCAAGTCAACCTAAGTGTTTCGCGTGTGTAAATCTGGCTTACACCCGTTGTATGCGAACGTTAGAACCTATCACACCCGATCATCACGTGGTGCTTCGGAACAACGATCCTTAGCAACGGTGCACAGTTAGGGTGAACACTTCTCTTGAAATTTTATTGAGAGATCATCTTATTTACTACCGTCGTTCTAAGCAAATAAGATGTAAACATGATAAACATCACATGCAATCAATATAGTGACATGATATGGCCAATATCATCTTGCTCCTATGATCTCCATCTTCGGGGCACGATGATCATCATTGTCACCGGCACGACACCATGATCTCCATCATCATGATCTCCATCATTGTGTCTTCATGAAGTTGTCTCGCCAACTATTACTTCTACTACTATGGCTAACGCTTAGCAATAAAGTAAAGTAATTACATGGCGTTTATGATTGACACGCAGGTCATACAATAATGTAAGACAACTCCTATGGCTCCTGCCGGTTGTCATAGTCATCGGCATGCAAGTCGTGAACCCTATTACAAGAACATGATCAATCTCATACATCACAATGCATCACATCACATCCTTCTGGCCATATCACATCACAAGGCATATGCTGCAAAAACAAGTTAGACGTCCTCTAATTTGTAGTTGCAAGTTTTTACGTGGTTGCTATAGGTTTCTAGCAAGAACGTTTCTTACCTACGCCAAAACCACAACGTGATATGCCAATTGCTATTTACCCTTCATAAGGACCCTTTTCATCGAATCCAATCCGACTAAGGTGGGAGAGACAGACACCCGCTAGCCACCTTATGCAACTGGTGCATGTCAGGCAGTGGAACCGGTCTCACGTAAGCGTACGTGTAAGGTTGGTCCGGGCCGCTTCATCCCACAATACCGTCGAATCAAGATAAGACTAGTAACGGCAAGCATATTAACAAAATCGACGCCCACAACTGGTTTGTGTTCTACTCGTGCATAGATTCTACGCATAGACCTAGCTCTGATACCACTGTTGGGAGACGTAGTAGTAAATCAAAATTTTCCTACGTGTCACCAAGATCTATCTATGGAGAAACCAGCAACGAGAGGGGAGATATTGCATCTTCATACCTTTGAAGATCGCTAAGCGGAAGCGTTGCTAGAACGCGGTTGATGGAGTCGTACTCGCAGCGATTCAGATCGCGGTAGATCCGATCAAGTGCCGAACGGACGGCACCTCCGCGTTCAACACACGTGCAGCCCGGTGATGTCTCCTACGCCTTGATCCAGCAAGGAGGGAGGAGAGGTTGAGGGAGAGCTCCGGCAGCACGACGGCGTGGTGGCGGTGGAGCTGCGTGGTACTCCGACAGAGCTTCGCTAAGCGCTACGGAGAACGAGGGGAGGAGGAGGTGGGGCTGCACCAGAGAGAGAGGGAGAACCGTGTATTGTGCAGCCCCAAATACCTCCACTATATATAGGGGAGAGGGAGGAGGGGTGGCTGCGCCCTAGGGTTCCACCCTAGGGGTGGCGGCAGCCACCAGATGCCATCTGGCCGGCGGCTAGGGCAAGGGAGAGGTGGGGCGCCCTAGGGTGGGCCTTAAGGCCCATCTAAGCCTAGGGTTTGCCCCCTTCCACCTTTGCCACGCCTTGGGCTGGGGTGGGAGGCGCACCAGCCCACCTAGGGGGTGGCTCCCTCCCACTCTTAGCCCACGGAACCTTCCGGGGCAGGTGGGCCCACTTGGTGGACCCCCGGAACCCTTCCGGTGGTCCCGGTACACTACCGGTGACACCCGGAACACTTCCGGTAACCAAATCCTCACTTCCTATATATCAATCTTCGTCTCCGGACCATTCCGGGACTCCTCGTGATGTCCGGGATCTCATCCGGGACTCCGAACAACCTTCGGTAACCACGTACACTATTTCCCTATAACCCTAGCGTCATCGAACCTTAAGTGTGTAGACCCTACGGGTTCGGGAGACACGTAGACATGACCGAGACACCTCTCCGGCCAATAACCAACAGCGGGATCTGGATACCCATGTTGGCTCCCACGTACTCCACGATGATCTCATCGGATGAACCACGATGTCAGGGATTCAATCAATCCCGTATACAATTCCCTTTGTCTATCGGTATGGTACTTGCCCGAGATTCGATCGTCGGTATCCCCATACCTTGTTCAATCTCGTTACCGGCAAGTCTCTTTACTCGTTCCGTAATACATCATCCCGTGACTAACTCCTTAGTCACATTGAGCTCATAATGATGATGTCTTACCGAGTGGGCCCAGAGATACCTCTCCGTCACACGGAGTGACAAATCCCAGTCTCGATTCGTGTCAACCCAACAGACACTTTCGGAGATACCCGTAGCGTACCTTTATAGCCACCCAGTTACGTTGTGACGTTTGGCACACCCAAAGTATTCCTACGGTATCCGGGAGTTACACAATCTCATGGTCTAAGGAAATGACACTTGACAATGAAAAGCTTTAGCAAACGAACTACACGATCTTTGTGCTATGCTTAGGATTGGGTCTTGTCCATCACATCATTCTCCTAATGATGTGATCCCGTTATCAACGACATCCAATGTCCATGGTCATGAAACCGAGACCATCTATTGATCAACGAGCTAGCCAACTAGAGGCTCACTAGGGACACGTTGTGGTCTATGTATTCACACATGTATTACGGTTTCCGGTTAACACAATTATAGCATGAACAATAGACAATTATCATGAACTAGGAAATACAATAATAACCATTTTATTATTGCCTCTAGGGCATATTTCCAACACCACCTACTATTCTATGCACATGACACAATATAGGGACACATGAGGCAGGCTATTGGGCTCACCCAAGGGGCAACATGGGCCGGCAGTGAGGAGGCGATGTTGGGCTTCGTGGCCGGTCGGCTTGAGGAGCTGGCAATGCCTTGCCCCACATAGATAGACATGCGAGCATCCAGGCTTGGTCAATGGGAGCCGGATCAAGGACAACCTCCATGGCGGCGCTCGCCTGGAGCTGCAGAAGACGATGGCGAGGAGGTCGCGCAGGAAGCGGTCGGGGCCAGCGGGAACAGATTGATCCGGGCCCAATGGGTCCATTGCTGATGCTCGAGGGACCTTGGGGTGGTGTGGACGGCGACTCCAAGGTGGTTGCTGCTCCTACGAGGGTGGGAGAGAATGGGAGATGAGAGAGAGAGTGAGAGGAAGCAGGAGAGGATCTTGAGGATGGCAAGGCACATGCCTGGATCGGGTCCTCGTGGCGCGGGGTCGGCGAGGTCGCCGTCGGGTGCCATGGGCTGCGGGGCGATGGAGCTCGAGAGGCAGAGGAGATCGGGGGCGGTCTCGGCGGGATTAGGCTAGGGACTAATCTGGACCATTCGATTTCGATCGGACGACGCTGAATGAAGGTGGGGGTTAGCTGGGCTAGGTTTATGTGGGCTGTCCAGAGTGACCATGGATGAGATGAGAGGGGGAGTTGTGAGCCCGTGACACGAGTTTTTAAACACCAAAAAATTCTGATAATAAACGATGACCGCACTGCTACGGTTGACCGCTGGGGTATGAAAAAAGCTCGGTATGCGACGAAATTTGGCAGGCTGTCTACCGACAATATAACAAGACCGCACCCCAAGTTCCAACCCAATGCGAGAATATTTTTTGCACACTTTTCAATAGAATATTTTATTGGTGTGGCAGATGCGTGCATGTGTGGTTGGTCTCGAAACTGTCAACGACACGAACGGAGAGAGTCATGAACTATGAAGGGATGCAAGTTTTCAAAAACGAGTGACGATGCTATGCATATGATGTGAATGATGCGATGATGAATGCAACAACCAAACGAAACACGCGACAACAACAAAATAAAAGCGGAATCTTCTGGAGCGTCAGTCTCGGGCTGTTACAACTCTCCTTCACTACACAAGGATCTCGTCCCGAGATCTAGGAATGAGAAGGGGAATAGAAAGGGCAAGAGGTAAACTTAGTTGCTTCTCTGACAACCGAGTGAAACCAATGATCATTGAAGGTTTCAACGAGATGAAGAATGACATGAGGAACAAGAAAGAATTCACAAGAAATTTTGGTAGCACTTCGGTAGGATAGAGGAGGAAAATTTGATATGATGGAAAGAAATTGAAAGAGAGACACCAAACTTTGGTTGGATTAGAATCAAAACCTCACAAGATGGAAGGATCATGAAAATATTTCACAACACTCCGGTTATGACAAGCAACAGAAAAGCATGATGTTGACAAACGAGATGATGAGTCAAAGAGAGCAACAATGCAATGCCTCCGGAACAAAAGAATAGAAGTTAGACCTTTGCAGAGAAGAGAACGGAGAAGAAAACGACAACTTCTACCAGCATTGAACTTGAGAAGCATAGGTGAACGGAGTTGATGGAGAATCAACAACGAAAAGAATAGCTTGTTCTGGGCTTATGGAAAACTTCTAAAAATTATGAGGTGACAACCTGCCACAACAGAAACAATTGACTGCTTGAGAGCAACAAGATATGCAAAACTTGTTTCACCAAGAAGAGGAAGAGAAAACTTGTATCATTTATGACACCATGATAGCAACAATCCTTAGGAAATGCTTTAGGTGAACTCCAACCCAACATAACTCCGAGAAAACAAGATGGGTTTACTTATCTTATTCTTGAAAATATTCTTTCGAGACTCCTCATAATCAATAATTTAATAACACCATCTCAAAAGACAAGGGAGAACTAATTGAACTTAGTAATCCAAGATAAAGAACACTTGAGCACCTCCAACAGAATCTTGAAGAACACTTCGAGAAGAATTACATCCTTAACAAACCATAATAAAAACCATCGGGATGAACTTCGGAATGAAAGGATGGTAGAAGAGAATTGAAGGATTGCAAATGAACAAGATTGAGGCCTTGGAAAGATTTAGATGAAGCTTCACAAAGAGATACTTGAGAAAACTTGGAACTCCAAAAAAGAACTTGTCATGCCCAAGATGCGACCCTATCCTTATTTTGGCTTGAGGGCCTCAACAGGGATAGGAGCGCATCTCGTCTTGTTGCAAGAATGGATATCATTACAAGTACATGTAAAGAAATGATGAGTATATGGAATTGGCTTACACTCGCCACAAGCTAAGACCACATCAGTACAACAACAAATTCAAACATCATACAAAAGAGCAGGGGCCGACTACGGATGAAACCAAACGATAAAATGACATCCATCCTTGCTATCCCAGGCTACCACCTGGAACCCATCCTAGATCGAAGAAGAAGAAGAAGAATAACTCCAAATCAAACAAGCATCGTGCTCACGTCAAATCATCGCATTACCTGTACCTGGAACAGTTGTTGTAGTAATCTGTGAGCCACAGGGACTCAGCAATCTCATTTCCAAGGGTATCAAGACTATTAAAGCTTAATGGGAGAGGTATGGTTAAGTGGTGAGGCTGCAGCAAGCAACTAAGCATTTATTTGACTGGCTAACTTACGAATACAGAAAGTAAAGTATGGTGGTCTACACATCACGGATGTGAAGTAGTAATGATCACTAACTGATCATGAACAACTACTTACGTCAAACATAACCCCACCGTGTTCTATCCCAGATAAGGACCCACGAGAAGAGACAATCATGGTTATGCACACGGTTGGTGTATTTTATTTGGGTTTACTTCAAGTTTACTATTACCGGGTGTTAAACAAAGTTTCCATGTTGCCACATAACCGCAGGCACGGCTTTCTGAAAGATTTAACCCTGCAGGAATTAACCACACGCCCCGTTGGAATTCCTCAACCGCAGAATCACCCGTAGTATTTGTGGAATCCTGATGAAAAATCTCAACTTCAAGATTTCCCGAAGTGCCATCAAAATCCCACGCGCAAGACATTTGAGAAAGGTAAAACAGGTCCAGCAAGGCCGCCCGACGTGCCGACAATCCCAATAGGATACGCATATCTCGTTCTTAGGGCACGGCGGATAAGCTAGTGTACGGTGCCCTGATAGAAATCCCTCGAGTTGCCCCGCGGTGGCCCTGCACAGTGCTCTGTTTGGACCAACACTCATGAGGAGCACTGGCCCATGGGGTTGATTAAATTATCCGCGGGTGTCGACGGGTCCTTATGCATTTTATTAGTTATTAGGCAAATGTAGTACCAATATTGGGCCTTGTGTGGGGACCCTGACTCGTAAGTCGGGATCACCGAATGCACGTGTAGAGTGATCCTAGAGATCAAGGCGCACTAAAAACAGAAGCTGAATAACAAGAGTCTTACATCCTCATTTAGAGTCTTACACAAATAAAGAACATGAAGGTCTAGTCTTACATCGGTAGGGCCACTAGGGCTAAACACTAAAATAGAACAAGCAGTGGAAATCTTGGTCGAAAGCGTGAACCCATGCCATCTTCCTTAACCTACAGGCATTCTGACCGGGAAGCATCCTAGTTCGCATGTTCGTCACAAACGAACCCTTTAGCATACTCCTGTTCTTCCATTCGTGGCCAATTAAATAACCAGTGGCAAGCCAATGAGTACTTTTAATGTACTCGCAAGCAACCCAAGTTGTGGAACAAGGTAACAATGATGCATGATATAGCACTAGGTAGGTAATTTGTGGAAAGCTAGCTTTAAATGCAATCACATGATCAAGTAACTAGTAATCTTGCATTAACAATAGGCAGTTATCCATATGAACAAGTTACAGGTATCATCATAAGTAGAGGTTGAACACCTTATGTTCATTCATCATGCTAAGTCATTGGACTTAGTTCAATTCCCATGCTATCGAACTTAGCTCATGTGACTCTTTGTCACCATCACATCCATACTCACACCAAGTTTCACGAAAAAATCCGGACGTAGTTTAAGAAGGACTTCCAACTGTCCATGACCGCGGACGCGGCTATTCGAATAGTTTTACACTCTGTAGAGGTTGCACACTTTACCCACAATACTTAGGGAATTTTCGTGTCATCCACGACTCGCGGTATATAACATACCCGAGGTAAGCACCCGAATAATGCCTTTCCCATGGTGATACTAAACATATATTCCACTCGTTGGTGCCATCCCTCATGATATACATCACTCGTATCATCCATGAGGGCACGCAACAATGTGCTCGGTGCCTGTAAAGACAGCGGATGACCTTCCACTCTGGGATGACCCCATCTCAAGAGTGACCACTTCACTCTTGACACTAGTAATGCGGGCTCCTTGCTAGCACCAACCATAGTAATCAACAAAGCCCCGTCCCATGAGGTATCGTGGTTGAGCATGTAAGGTTGGGACGGTCAGCAGACCTTAAATCTAATCCGTTTTCGAAAACACACACACTCACTTTCTCTGGTGCACCACTTCTTTCTCAAGTGGCCACCCATCTCACCATCATCTCCCTCGGGCATTAGTGGCACCCGACGAGGTTTTCAAAAAGTTTTTGAAATCATTTCTTTCCTTCCACCACTATGCATAGATCCCGATCCCACTTGCGTAGCATTTACTAGCATTCTAGCTACATCCACCCGCATAACCCTCATAAGGTGGTAGGGTCATGCACGATGCAAGTGCCAATGGTAAGACTGTCAGAAACAACCCACCGAAGGGGTCACTAGTCCACATGATCAAATATGACGAAAGTAAGATGCTATATGACATGCAATAAAAATGGTTTCTTATCATGGTCAAAGGGTTGCTTGCCTTGCTCAACAAAGTCTCCGGGATCTTTGAAGTCTTCGAGTCCCACTTCTTCGTCAACCGTGTAATCTATCTCGCGAAAATAAACGATAAAAATAATCAACACACAAAAACAGAGCACTCAAGCTACTAATCAAAATGCTACCCTATTGTCATAATTACTAGAGACCATAGTAAAAATGTTTGTTTAATTTTTTGTTTTGAATTTTTTTTAAAAGCTATTAAAAAGAGGCAGATAATGCCAAATAGGGGTCGAGCGATGCTTGAGAACCCTTCCACGAACTTGCAGTAATAACCCGCGAGTCCAAGGAAGATCCTGACTTCCTTCGCGGTGGTTGGGGTTTGCCATTCAGTCATGGCTTCAATCTTGGCAGGATCCACTGACAATCCTTCGGCGGTCAACACATGACCCAAGAATCCAACTTCATGTAGCCAGAATTCACACATGTTGAACTTGGCATAAAGCTGGTGCTCTCGAAGCTTCTCTAGGACCAATCTCAAGTGTTCCTCGTGTTCTTCTTGAGACTTGGAGAAGACGAGTATGTCATCAATGAAGACAACAATGAACTTGTCCAAGTACTCCATAAAGACATTATTCATGAGATACATGAAGTAGGCAGGGGAATTGGTTATCCCAAATGACACGACCATGTATTCATATGGGTCATAATGGGTTACAAACACCGTCTTCAGAATGTCTTGGGGTTTGATCTTCAGCTGGTAGTACCCAGACCTGAGGTCGATCTTGGAGAACACCTTGGCTCCATTCAACTGATCAAACATGTCTTCAATCTTAGGGAGTGGGTACTTGTTCTTTATCGTGACTTCATTGAGAGAACGGTAATGGACACAGAGTCTGACAGTTCAGTCCCTCTTTGACACAAATAGAACAGGCGACCCCCAAGGAGAGGCACTAGGGCGAATAAATCCTTTTTTCAGCTGCTCTGCCAGTTTCTTCTTCAATTCAGCCAACTCTTCGGATCCCATCCTGTAGGGCTTCTTATAGATGGGCCTTGATCCGGGCATGAGCTTAATGATGAACTCAATGTCGCGGTCAGGAGGCATTCCGGGTAGCTCGTCAGCAAACACATCCGCGTACTCACATCCCACTGGCACTTGATCCAACTCAACTCCCGATAGGCAGTTAGCCTAAGGCGCTTGAGTGGAGGCAGGGTTGGGAACATACTTGACTTCCATTCCTTGGCTATTGGTCATGGTGACAATCCTCTTGGCACAGTCTTAAATGCCTTGGTGCTTAGTCAACCAATTCATGCCAAGGATGACATCCAAGCCGGGTGAATCCAGAACTATAAGGTCTGCTAGGAAGTCTACCCCATTGATATCAATCTTCACACCTTTACACCCCATCCCGGACTTCGTAACCGAACCCGGGGTTTGTATCAACATACGAGTACCCAGGGGTGTAGGCCTCGTGCCACTCTCTAATGCAAACTTTTGGGTGACAAAAGAATGCGAAGCTCCACAATCAAACAGTACTATTGCCAGGGTTGAGTTGATGAGGAACGTACCCAGTAAGACGTCCGGGTCTTCCTGGGCTTCTTTGCGGTGACATGATTCACACGACCCTTTCCATTGTTGGGCTGGTTGCGGGTAGTTGGGTTCCTTGGTGGTGCTCCACGGGCTTGACCTTGGTTTGGCGCATTGGGGCATGGTGTATCTGGCTTCCTGTTAGGGCAAAGCTTAGAGATGTGTCCAGAATGACCACACCCAAAGCAAGTGACTTGCCCAGGGTTGTCTTTGAAGTTTCTGCCACCGTTGTTGTTACTGGGGTAGTTGTTGTAAGCTGGCCTGGGATTGCCATACTGCTGAGGCTGGTAGGTCGGACAAGGTGCAGGAGGTCTAGCTTGCTGTGGGTCATAGGTTGGCCTGGCTAGGGCTGGCTACCAGGGGTGAGGCTTCTGGTTTCTTGAGCTACCCTTGTTGATCATCTTGCACTTGCGAGTGTCATCTATGGCACGACACTTGTCTTCCAGCATGAGGGCCTTGTTCACTAGGTTAAAGTAGGTACGACAGTCGCAGATGATGAGCTGATACTACAGGACCTATTGAAGTCCTTCCATGAAGCGTTCTTTCTTGGTAGCCTTTGTGCTAACATCTTCAGGTGCATACCTTGACAATAGGTTGAAATTCTATAGGTACTCCTTGACAGAGCCACTTCCTTGCTTCAGTGCTCGGAATTCTCTCTTCTTGATAGCCCTGATCCCAGAAGGAATATGGGCAGTGCGGAATCCTTTCTTGAAGTCGTTCCACGTGATCACACGTTCTCCTTGCATGACCTTGAATCCGTCCCACCAAGCTCGGGTGGTACCTCTGAGGCAGTGAGAGGCATACAACACCTTCTCATGGTCCTCATTGCAATTTACCAGTGCAAGGAGGTCCTTGATGGTGCGGATCCAGTCATCATCATACAAAGGTTTAGCAGTTCAACAGTCTCGGTGAAGGTTGGGGGCGAATTCCTCATGAACTCAAACAGGGTGGAGCGGCCATTGCCGTTCCTGCGTTGTTGTTGGTTGTTCACAGGGGCCTGAGCCATCTGCTGGATAGCAGCATTGTTGGCTTGGCACTCCTCCCAGAGAACTTGGAGAAACTGAGCTATCGTCATGTTCTCCAGTGGAGGTGGTGGCGGGGGAATGTCGCCTTGTGGCTGCTCCAGGTGTCCTCCAGCATGAGTAGCCCCACAAGCTTCCTGTTGCTAGCTTGAGTTGCCGGTTTCAGGGTTGGTGAAGGAGTTGTTGCGGGTAGTAGTCACCATCCTGTTTGGAGCAGCCAAGTTAAACAAGTGGGTTAGACGAGAGGAAAAGCAACAACGAAAAGCGCACCTAAGGGGGTTGGGCAAGTGCAAGTGTGGTAAAAAAAAGGTCGAAAGACCAACATATATTAAGATAGACGATGGAGTCGCTTACATGTTTTCTAAGGCAAAAGTGTGAATTGCATCAGAACACAAACAAAATAAAGAACAAGCACACATGGTTTCATATTACATAGACTCAACTTATCATGACGGGTACATGACTGATCCTACCCTAGGGGTTCTTATACTCCTCTGGGTCTTCCTCCTCTTCATCATCTGAACGGGAATCATTCCCGATGCTGGGGGTACTCCTCCTCGATAAGCGATAGCTGGTCATCCTTCAGGGGCACCATCCTTCTTGATCTTGTCTGGCTTTTTCTTGGCTTGCTGAAGTAGCTCTCGGGTGTGGTGAAGTTCCTCGCGGAGATTCACAGACTCCTTCATCAGGTTATGAACCAGGCTATCGGTGGAGAGGCTGAAGTAGGTCTAGAACCTGAGTGGCGTGCCATCATCCTTGGTCAGAATCAGCGTCAAACTCTATCCAAGGTCATCCTTCCTGAAGGGAAGGTAGCGAGTAGCCAGCTCGTCGGCCATCTCTGGAATGACGTCTCAAAGGTGTAGGAGTGCCTTGCATGCAGCTGTCTCAACGACGAGTATCATGGTCTCCATCCGCGGCCCTTCAAAGAACCAACTAGTCGGGGAGTCGTTTGCCTTCATGACCACATCCACGTGGTACTCCTTCGTGGCAGCATCGACCCAGTGCTCGTGGTAGAGGAAAATGGGTGGTTGGCCAAATTGGCACTTCTTCAGGCAATCCCCAAGGAGTAAAGGAAAGCCGGATGTCAGGAAGGCTTTGGGTACGACGGCCATCTACAAAGGTACGAAAGGAGGAGAGTCAGGAGAGTGTTTTGTGAAAAATAGAAGATGTAAATAGTGCAGAATTCATAAGTACAAATGCTAGGTGTAGTTTTGAACATGGTTTTATCTTGACTAACGCCCATGCTAACTAAGGGCTTCCTACAGTCAAGATGGCTCTGATACGAGCTCTATGGGGACCCCAACTCATAAGTCGGGATCACCGAATGCACGTGTAAAGTGATCCCAGAGATCAATGCTCACTGAACACACAGAAGCTAAGTAACAAGAGTCTTACATCCACATTTAGCGTCTTACACAAATAAAGACCATGAAGGTCTAGTCTTATATAGGTAGGGCCCCAAGGGCCAAACAGTTAACTAGAACAAGCAGCGGAAATCTTGGTCAAAAGCGTGAACCCATGCCATTTGCCTACATGCATTCTGATCAGGAAGCATCCTAGTTCGCATGTTCGTCCATACTCCTGTTCTTCCATGCCTAGCCAATTAAATAACCAGTAGCAAGTCAATGAGTACTTTGAATGTACTTGCAAGGAACCCATGTTGTGGAACAAGGTAACAATGATGTAGCACTTGGTAGGTAATTTGCGGAAAGCTAGCTTTAAATGCAATGACATGATCAAGTAACTAGTAAGCATGCATTTACAATAGGCAGATATCCATATGAACAAGTTACATGTATCATCATAAGTAGAGGTTGACCACCTTAAGTTCATTCATCATGCTAAGTCATCAGACTTAGTTCAATTCCCATGCTAGGTCATCGGACTAAGCTCATGTGACCTCTTTGTCACCATCACATCCATACTCACACCAAGTTCCACGAAAACATCCGGACGTAGTTTAAGATGAACCTCCAACAGTCCATGACCATGGACGCGGCTATTCGAATAGTTTTACACTCTGTAGAGGTTGCACACTTTACCCACAAGACTCGGGGAACTTCCATGTCATCCATGACTCGCGGTATATAACATACCCGAGGTAAGCACCCGAACAATGCCTTTCCTATGGTGATACTAAACAAAGAGTCCACTCATTGGTGCCATCCCTCATGATATACATCACTCGTATCATCCATGAGGGCACACAACAATGTGCCCGGTGCCTGTAAAGACAGCGCATGACCTTCCACTCTGGGACGACCCCGTCTCAAGAGTGGCCACTTCACTCTTGCCACTAGTAATGTGGGCTCCTTTCTAGCACCAACCATAGTAATCAACAAAGGCCCGTCCCATAAGGGGTATCGTGGTTGCGCATGTAAGGTTGGGACAGTCACCATACCTTAAATCTAATCCGTTTTTAAAGACACACACACTCACTTGCTATGGTGCACCACTTCTTTCTCAAGTGGCCAACCATCTCACCATCATCTCCCTCGGGCATTAGTGGCACCCGACGTTGTTTTCAAAAAGTTTTGAAATCATTTCTTTCCTTCCACCACTATGCATAGATCCTTATCCCACTTGCATAGAATTTCCTAGTATCCTAACTACACCCACCCACATAACCCTCATAAGGTGGTAGGGTCATGCACGATGCAAGTGTCAATGGTAAGAGTGTCGGAAACAACCCACCGAAGGCGTCACTACTCCGCATGATCAAATATGATGAAAGTAAGATGCTATATGACATGCAATAAAAATGGTTTCTTATCATGGTCAAAGGGCTGCTTGCCTGGCTCAACAAAGTCTTCGGGGTCTTCGGGTCCAACTTCTTCGTCAACTGTGCAATCTATCTCGCACAAATAAACGATAAAAAATAATCAACACACAAAAACAGAGCACTCAAGCTACTAATCAAAATGCTACCCTATTGTCATAATTATTAGAGACCATAGTAAAATGTTTGTTTAATTTTTTGTTATAAAAAACATTTTTAAAAGCTATTAAAAAGAGGGAGATAATGCCAAATAGGGGTTTTAAAATTAAAATAGTATATCAAATATTTTCAAACATTTTTACAAATGGTACAAATAAATCCTATGGAGTATTTCAAGATGTTTGGAGGAAGAAATATTGTCATTGGAATTATTTTGGGTTCTGTGGGATTTTTGCAAAGTCCCACACAAAAAAGGCCATGGGGGACCCAGGCCAGAAGCGGCCAATGGCTGGGCCGGCCCAACTGGCCAGCCAGCGGGCCTCGCACGCGGCCAGGTTTAAACCTGACGCACGGGGCCCGGCCGTCAGTGACCGCGAGGGGGGGAGAGTGCGTGAGAGGGGAAGAGAGGCCAAGAGGTGGGGCCCACCTGTCAGATCCTTCTCCCACCTCGGGGCAGAGAGGAGAGAGGCTCACCGGCAGCGGTGCGGGGCACGACGATGGCAGGCGATGGAGGGAACGGGCCCGGGGAGGTGTCACCATTCCAGGGGAGGTAGAAGGGCGGCCTGAGGTGACCGGAGTCACCAGCGGCGAGCACCCACGGCGGAGGGGTCTTCGGGAGGTGGTCGCCGGGGCTGTTTGGGGTTGCAAAGAAGATGGGGAGAAGGGGGTCGCGTTAGAATGTTGAGGGAGGAACAATCGAAGAGAGATGAGGGTTGGAGGGCTCTGTACCCGGAGATCGACGGTAAGATGGCCACGGCGAGCATGCGCGTTGGCCGGCTCAGGCCGTGTCGGGCACCCACGAGAGGGGCTCGGAGGAGGGAGAGAGAGGAGGGGGCCCGACCGCGTAGCATGTCACGGATGTCGAGGGCGCCTCGGGGGACACGCGGGGGAGGCCCAAGGCGGTCGACCCATGTAGTGGCCAACGGCTATAGTGCCTGTCGGCACTGTAGCATGCTCCAGAGCGCGCATTTGGCATGCCACGGCATGCCAACAGTGCCTTCTGCGTGGCCTGCTATGTCTAGGGGATCTGGGGGGTTTAACAAGGGAGAATATGGCATTGGATGCTCTAGAGTGCCTTAGGAGAGAAGGAAAGCTGAGAGAGAGGGAGAAAACTACTGTCCAGAGGGTAAATGGGGGGTTTTACCCCACTTACCCATGGAGCCTTTGCCAGGAAGAGTTACTAGAGGTAACTAGTAACTCAGAGGGGTTGTGGTAAAAAGTTGGGGGCAAGGGTAAAAGAGTAAGGGGTGAAAATGGTGGTTTTAAGAATGGACCAGAAGGTGTTTGATAGGGTTTTGGGTAAGAATAAATTACCAACTTGCTAAGATATTTACCAGGATCAAATGCTAGGTAAAAATGAGAGGATTCACCAAGTTTGAGCCAAAGGGTAAAAAGTTGACAATGGAGACCTCTTAAACCCTAGAAGTGAACAGAATCAGGTTTGTCTGGATCTATTGATGCTAGGCTTTTACCCTTGATGCACCAGTCAGTGTATGATCACCATTTGGCCATTAGAGCATGCCCACAATGTTTGGGGTCAAGGGGAGACACTTCAGAATGTAAAGTTGCTCAAATTTGATTCTGGACAAGGATGGTTTTGGTATGGTTTGATGAACCAAACCAACTTGGATTGAGATGAAACTTTGCATGATCATCACTTATGATATTGTTGACATGCTGGAATTTGACTCGAATTTATTGAGAATATTTCTTATAGAAATATTCCAAAACTTTTATTTGAACAAAAAGGGTTTTGAGGGTTTTTTCCCATGATTTGATCATGTCCTTGTGTTCAAACTCATATATATGAAAAATATATGTCCGCTGAGTTTCTCTAAATTTTCTCAAATATTTTCAAAGAATTTAAATAATTTTTCCCTATGAAGAACCATTTCTGGCATGAGGAAAAAGCCTTTAAATAAAATATAAAAATAATCTGTGAAATTAGTATCTTGTGTTTTGGGGAAGTCATATATATAGTAGGTTTGAAATAAAGCCTTTGGGGAAGAAGGATCCACCTAATTTGAGGACTTGCTGCGAAATCCTCACTTCAGGGTTTTTTGAAAACCTAATTGGGATAAATCCCATTTGGTCAAAATAAAATTTGATAAAAATAATTTTGGGCACTATTCTCATGGCATGATCATTGGACAAGAGGTTTGGGACAAGTAAGATGGATATAAAGTGGAATAGAATTTAGGAGTGCCACAACCACAATCATCAAGCAAGCAAACATCATTTCAACCAAGCATAAACTCTTGAAAAAGTTTTAGTTGGCTCTAAATTTTATAAATCCAAACATATCAAGGTGATACAAGCATAGGGTGTGACACCTTGCCAGACAAGCTATATCCTAAAACGAAAATCAGGGGGTCCCCATAAAAACCCCGAGCATGTTAGGAGCACTCAATATGTGACATGACACTGGTTCACATGTAACTAGGGGCGGCAAAGTGGAACAAAACACCGAGCAAAAGGCCAAGCCTTCCACCTTTTACCAAGTATATATGTTCATTGAATTAAATATCAATAATATTGTGATAACAAAAGAATGTCCATGTTGTCACATGGAAGCAATTGCACCTGCAGCTAGAAACGCTATAAGAAGGGCCGAGCGAGCGGTAACATAGCCAAACAAAGGTTTGCTGGGATATGGAGGGGTTAGAGGCTTTTCATGGCAATGTTTGGAGGCTTGACAATCAAGTGGTAGGTAGCGAGACATAATGATAAAAGCGGGACAACTAGCATATCCATGATAGTAGTGGTATCTAGGTAAATGTGTCATCTTTTCTGAGATCCCGCTTGGAAGAAGAACGTATCCACGAAGAAGATGAGCCAACATAGTCGAACGAATCCTCACACTCCGAACACTTCCGGTACTCTATCGAGCAGGAACAATCCGGACAATCAATCAAGACAAGACACACCAAAACATGTGCATGATATGATGCGCAAACAAATATGATGCATGTCCAGTTAAATGTGCAATGCATGGCATGGCATGGTAAGAACAACAAACAACTACTACATATTAAGTGAAAGCGTTCAAATTATTTAGTTGCATATTGACGAAACTCCACGTTCAAATTATTTAGTTCACTCCCATGTTGGTACTCATCAACATTAAATGTTGTTCGACATGGCAAAGATGTGAAGCACAAACAACTACATCACCTAGGCACTTTAAATGAGGTCAGAAGCAATGAATAACAATTCTCGATCGACCTCATATGCATATTTTTATGTTTGGTCCAGATCTGAACTAGCCATATTTTTGAGTTGTTAAACAGCAAAATAAATGCCACCATGTGATTCTACACATTTTCTAGTCAAGTTACATATGTGGAACATTTTTATCGAAACTATAGTTTGGTAGTTACGAAATAAATCATTTTACATGGCATTTATGAAAATTCATGCAAACAGCAATCTTAAACATTTTAAACACATGTGAGAGTTGGAAATTGTGAGTCAACATGAAATTCTAGTCAATTTACATATATATTTTATTTTCATTCGACAGGCGGTTTGTGAGATATGATATGCATGGTGTTTAGGGGCTTTTTGCAAATGTGTTAATCAGGATAATGGATAAATTCTTAGCGCAGAAAAAATACATTGGGTCGAATCTGTCTAGCCTAGCAGCTTAACAAGGGCGCCACCTACTATTCTACGCACATGGCACAGTATTGGGACACATGGGTCTGGCTATTGGGCTCACCCAAGGGGCAACATGGGCTGGCCGTGAGGAGGCGATGCTAGGCTTCGTGGCCGGTCAGCTAGAGGAGCTGGCGATGCCTTGGCCCATACGGACGGACATGCGAGCATCCAGGCTCGGTCAACGGGAACCGGATCAAGGGCAACCTCCATGGCGGCGCTTGCCTGGAGCTACAGAAGACTATGGCAAGAAGGTCATGCGGTCGGGGCCAGTGGGAACGGATTGATCCGGGCCCAAGGGATCCATTCCTGACGCTCGAGGGACCTTGGGGTGGTGCGGACGGTGACTCCAAGGTGGCTGTTGGTCCAACGAGGGAGGGAGAGAATGGGAGATGAGAGAGAGAGTGAGAGGAAGGAGGAGAGGAGCTTGAGGATGGCGAGGCACAGGCCTGGATCGGCTCCTGGCGGCGCGGGGTCGGCGAGGTCACCGTCGAGCACCATGGGCTGCGGGGCGACGGAGTTCGGGAGGCAGAGGAGATCGGGAGCGGTCCTGGTGGGATTAGGCTAGGGACTAATCTGGACCCTCCAATTGCGATCGAACGACGTTGACTGAAGGAGGGGGTTAGCTAGGCGAGGTTTATGTGGGCTATGCTGAGTGACCATGGGCCGAGATGAGAGTGGGAGTTGTGAGCCCGTGACACGAGTTTTTAAACACCGAAAAACGTGTGATAATAAACCGATGACCGCACTGCTACTGTTGACCGTTCGTGTGTCAAACAAACATGGAATGCGACGAAATTTGGCAGGCGGTCTACCAACAATATAACAAGACCGCACCCCAGGTTCCAACCCAATCCGAGAATATTTTATTCCTACTTTTAAAAACAATATTTTATTGGTGCCATGGACACGTGCAAGTGTGGTTGGTCTCAAAACGGTCGTTGACACGAATGGAGAGAGCCGGCAACTACGAACGCATGCAAGTTTTCAAGAACGAGTGATGATCCTATGCAGATGATGCGAATGATGCGATGATGAATACAACAACCATACGAACCACGTGACAACAACAGAATAAAAGGGGAATCTTGTAGAGCGTCGGTCCCGAGCTATTACAACTCTCCTCCACTACACAAGGATCTCGTGCCAAGATCTAAGAATGAGAAGGGGAAGAGAAAGAGCAAGAGGTAAACTTAGTTGCTTCTTTAACAACCGAGTGAAACCAATGATCATTGAAGGTTTCAACGAAATGAAGAATGACATGAGGAACAAGCAAGAATTCACAAGAAATTTTGGCAGCACTTTGGTGGGATAGAAGTGGAAAATTTGATACGATGGAAAGAAATTGAAAGAGAGACAGCAAACTTCGGTTGGATTAGAATCAAAACCTCACAATATGGAAGGATCATGAAAAGATTTCACAGCACTGCGATTAATGGACAAGCAATGGAAGAGCATGATCTTGACAAACAAGATGATGAGTCGAACAGAGCAACAATACAATGCCTCCGGAACAAAAGAATAGAAGTTAGATCTTTGGAGATAAGAGAACGGAGAAGAAAATGACAACTTCTACCACCATTGAACTTGGGAAGCATAGGTGAACGGAGTTGATGGAGAATCAACAACAAAAAGAATAGCTTGTTCTAGGATTATGGAAAACATCTCAAAATTACGAGTTGACAACCTGCCACAACAGAAACAATTGATTGCTTTAGAGCAACAAGATATGCAAAACTTCTTTCACCAAGAAGAGGAGGAGAAAACTTGGATAATTTATGACACCATGATAGCAACAATCCTTAGGAAATGCTTTAGGTGAACTCCAACTCAAGATAACTCCGAGAAAACAAGATGGGTTTACCTATCTTATTCTTGACAATATTCCTTCGAGACTCCTCATAATCAAGAATTTAATGACACCATCTCAAAAGACAATGGAGAAGTAATTGAACTTAGAAATCCAAGAAAAAGAACACTTGAGCACCTCGAACAGAATTTTGAAGAACACTTCGAGAAGAATTACATTGTTAACAAACCACCATAAAATGGACAAGATTGAGGCCTTGGAAATATTTAGATGAAGCTTCACTTGGAACTCCGAAAAAGAACTTGTCACGCCCAAGATGCGACCCCATCCTTATTTTGGCTAGAGGGCCTCGACAGGGATAGGAGCGCATCTCATCATGTTGCAAGAATGGATACCATTACAAGTACATGTAAAGAAGATATGAGTATATGGAATTGGCTTACACTTGCTACAAGCTACATCAAGACCACATCAATATAACAACAAATTCAAACATCATAGAAAAGAGCAGGGTCCGACTACGGACGAAACCAAACGATAAAATGACATCCATCCTTGCTATCCCAGGCTGCCACCTGGAACGCATCCTAGATCGAAGAATAAGAAGAAGAATAACTCCAAATCCAACAAGCATCGCGCTCACGTCAAACCATCGCATTACCTATACCTGCAACTATTGTTGTAGTAATCTGTGAGCCACAGGGACTCAGCAATCTCATTTCCAAGGGTACCAAGACTATTAAAGCTTAATGGGCGAGGTATGGTTAAGTGGTGAGGCTTCAGCAAGCAACTAAGCATTTATTTGAGTGGATAACTTACGAATACAGAAAGTAAAGTGTGGTGGTCTACGCATCACAAACATGAACTAGTAATGATCACCAGCTGATCCTGAACACCTACTTACGTCAAGCATAACCCCACCGTGTTCTCTCTCGGATAAGGACTCACGAGAAGAGACAATCATGGTTATGCACACGGTTGGTGTATTTTATTTGAGTTTACTTCAAGTTTACTATTACCGGGTGTTAAACAAAGTTACCAAGTTGCCACATAACCGTGGGCATGGCTTTCCGACAGATTTAACCCTGTAGTGGTGCTCGAACTAGGCCATCACAAATTAACCACACGCCGCATTGGAATTCCTGAACCGCGGAATCACCCGTAGTATTTGCGGAATCCCGATGGAAAATCTCAACTTCGAGATAGCCTGAAGTGTCGTCAAAATCCCACGTTTAAGACGTTCGAGAAAGGTAAAACAAGTCCAGCAAGGCCGCCCGACGTGTCGACAATCCTGATAGGAGCCGTGTATCACGTTCTCAGGCCACAGCGGATAAGCTAGTGTACAGTCGCCTGATAGAATTCCCCCGAGTTGCCCCAAGGTTGCGCCGCACAGTGCTCTGTTTGGACCAACACTCATGAGGAGCACTGGCCCGAGGGGTTGATTAAATTATTCGCGGGTGCCGGCAGGTCCCTATGCATTTTGTTAGTTATTAGGCAAATGTAGTACCAATGTTGGGCCTTGACAGACAAGCTTTATCCTAAAAAGAAAATCAAGGGGGTCCCCATAACAACCCCAATCATGTTAGGAGTGCTCAATATGGAACATAACACTGGTTCACAAGTAACTAAGGGCGGCAAAAGTGGAACAAAACACCGAGCAAAAGGCCAATCTTTCCACCTTTTACCAAGTGTATATGTGCATTGAATTAAATAGCAATAATATTGTGATAAGAAAATAATGTCCATGTTGTCACATGGAAGCAATTGCACCTGCAGCTCGAAACGCTATAACAAGGGCTGAGCGAGCGGTAACATAGCCATTAAAGGTTTGCTGGGACGTGGAGGGGTTAGTAGATTTTCATGGCAATGTTGGGAGGCTTGACAAAAAAGTGATAGGTAGCGAGACATAACGATAAAAGTAGGACAACTAGCATAGCAATGATAGTAGTGGTATCTAGGGAAATGTGTCATCTTGCCTAAGATCACGCTTGGAAGATGAACGTATCCACGAAGAAGACGAGCCAACATAGTCGAACGAATCCTCACACTGCGAAAACTTTCAGAACTCTATCGGGAAGGAACAATCCGGATAAACAATCAACACACGATACACCATAACATATGCATGATATGATGCGCAAACAAATATGATGCATGTCCGGTTTAATGTGCAACACATGGCATGGCAAGAACAACAAACAACTACTACATATTAAGTGATGTTCAATATGCAATGAGTTGCATATTGATGAAACTCCACGTTCAAATTATTTAGTTCACTCCTGTTTTGGTACTCATCAACATTAAATGTTGTTAGATATGGCAAGAGGTGAAGCACAAACAACTACATCACCTAGGCACTTTAAATGAGGTTGGAAGCAACGAATAACAATTACGGATCGACCTCATATGCATATTTTGAAGTTTGGTCCAGATCTGAACTAGCCATGTTTTTGAGTTGTTAAACATCAAAATAAATGTCACCATGTGATTCTACACTTTTTTCTAGTCAAGTTACATAAGTGTAACATTTTTATCGGAACTACGGTTTGGTAGTTATGAAATAAATCATTTTACATGGCATTTCTACAAATTAATGCAAACAGCAATGTTAAACATTTTAAACACATGTGAGAGTTGGAAATTGTGAATCTACACGAAATTCTAGTTGGTTTACATATGTATTTTATTTTCATCCGATGTGCGGTTTGTGAGATATGATATGCATGGTGTTAGCGCCTTTCTGCAAATCTGTTAATCGGAATAATGGATAAATTCTTAGCGCAAAAAAACACATTGAGCCGAATCTGTCTGGCCCAACAGTTTAATAAGGGCGCCATCCATAGTATAGGGACACATGTTGCTGGCTATTGGGCTCACCCAAGGGGCAACATGGGCCGGCGGTGAGGAGGCGATGCTGGGCTTCATGGCCGGTCGGCTGGAGGAGCTGGCGATGCCTTGGCCTACACAGACGAATACGCAAGCGTGCAGGCTCGGTCAACGGGAGCCGGATCAAGGACACACTCCATGGCGGCGCTCACCTGGAGCTCCAGAAGACGATGGCGAGGAGGTCGCACAGGGAGCGGTCGGGGCCGGTGGGAACGGATGGATCCGGGCCCAAGGGAGCCATTGCCAACGCTGAGAGATAGAGTGAGAGGAAGGAGGAGAGGAGCTTGAGGATGGCAAGGCACATGCCTAGATTGGCTCCTGGTGGCGCGGGGTCGGCGAGGTCGCCGTCGGGCGCCATGGGCTGCGAGGCGATGGAGCTCGGGTGGCAGAGGAGCTTGGGAGCGGTCTCGGCGGCAGCAGGCACAACGAGCTAGCTGCACGCAGCCCTGCAAGGTCGCGAGCTTCAGTCTCTGGCAGGGAGCAGGCGACAACGTAGCAAGGGCCAACAAGGCATGACAGCGACAGGAGATCGGGCGGGGCTCGCGGGAAGAGGAGGTCGGCTCCTGGGTGCAGTGGATTGCGGATGAGGCCATGGGGATTTCGGATCGAGGGCGTCGGTTGGCATGGCACTGAAATCAGATTGGCGGCGCAAGGATGGGATGGACGGACAACTCCCTAGAAGTTAGGGTTGGCATCTATTTAGAGGAAGTGGGATTAGGCTAGGGACTAATCTGGACCCTTCGATTGGGATTGAAGGACGCCGAATGAAGGAGGGGGTTAGCTGGGCTAGGTTTATGTGGGCTATAAAGAGTGGCCACGGGCTGAGATGAAAGGCGGAGTTTTGATCCCGTGAAACGAGTTTTTAAACACCGAAAAACGTCCATTAATAAACCGATGACCCCACTGCTACAGTTAACCGTTCGGGTATCAAACAAACTCGGAATGCGACAAAATTTGGCAGGCGGTCTACCGACGATATAACAAGACCGCACCCCAAGTTCTGACCCAATCCGAGAATATTTTATGCGGACTTTTAAAAACAATATTTTATTGGTGCCAAGGACGCGTGCATGTGTGGTTGCTATCGAAACGGTCGACGACATGAACGGAGAGAACCGACAACTATGAACGGATGCAAGTTTTCAAAAACGAGTCACGATGCTATGCAGATGATGCGAATGATGAGATGAGGAATGCAACAACAAATGAACCACACGACAACAACGGAATAAAATGGGAATCTTCTGGAGCGTCGGTACCGGGCTGTTACACATCAGCAACGTCCTCGTCACCAAGACCCTCATCGGCAGTGGGGCAGGGCTCAACGTCCTCTCCATCGAGACCTTCGAGACTCTCCAGGCGTGGTATGAACAGCTCATGCTAACTAAGCACTTCTCGGGGGTCATAGATGGGTCTACCATACCCATCGGGCAGGTGCGTCTGCCTGTCACCTTTGGCGGGCGCAAGAACTACCACACCGTGATCATCGTCTTCGACGTCGCGCACATCCACCTTCCGTACAACGCGATCCTTGGGTACCCGGCTCTCGCCAAGTTCATGGCAGTAACCCACCACGGCTACAACGTCCTCAAGATGCCAGGGAGTGGCGGCGTCATCACCATTGCTTGCGATGAGAAGGACGCCGTCTATACCCTTGAGCGTGCTTACCGTGCTGCTGCGACTGAGCACTCGGACGACGAGGAAGACACACTGCCTCATGAGGACCCACACAAGAAGAAGAAGCAACTCCTCCCCGTAGGGTGTCCTGGATCATCAGGCTCTGCGCTCACGGATGGGGCCCCACCCCTATCTCATAGGAAAGCGCGCTCGGCGCCCATCTAGGGCTGGGCCTGGGGGCTCCCACCGGGGAAGCTCCTGGCTTGGTCAGTGAGGCAAGAGAGGTGCTAGAGCACAACCTGAAGGCGTGCTCCGACGCGCGCCAGCTCGAGCCGGGATCACATTGCGTGGGTCCCGGTTCGCAAGAGTCCATCCTCAGAGCGATTGAAGAGCTTCGAGAAACCCAGGCCATGCGAGGCGGGGACTGCCCTACACCACCAATCGCAGTCGCCGTCATCGGCACGGTCGATTAGTCGTGCATCTGCGTCAACGCACTCGTGATCAACAGGGCCGCTTCTCAAGGCCCCTTCTGGCCAGCGCGTGCCGATCATGGATGGGTCTACCCGAACACCTATGTCCGCATGCCCTTCGGGATAGCGAATGCAAGCATCACCTTCCAGCGCCTTCATCGAGCGATGCTCATGCCTTGCCTGGCAGGGCGCAGTGAGGAGCTGGAGGAGATGCTTGGACCAAGTGAAGGTTCCGAGCCTCGGGAGATGACGAACCCGTGAAGGTCACGCTCATGGAAGCGGGATATCGGGCAATGACGGTGGCCTCGGCTCTTGAGCGGCATGGCCGCTGGGTGACTTTTTGTAGGCTGTTGCCAGGTAATTTTTTGGTTTACTTTGTCCATGGGTGCCCTCTGGGTAACAGGATCTTCATGTGATCAGGGCACTCCCCTCCCGTCGCTTCGTTTATGCATATTTCAGTAGTTTCTCGTGCATCTATCGTATGTCCTGACGTTCTACCATACCTGCATCGTTGGGCGGACGACCCCCCGCTTGGGGGCTCCAGCCGTAGTGCGTTGCATGGAGTCTCGGGAGGCCCCGCGGCTCCCAAGGCAGTAGCCAACAGGGTGGAATCGGGGCCTCTCGAGCGTCAAAGGGGGCTCCTGAGCATTGAGACTCACGAGCCTTACTGGTCATAATGCCACTCGGCCTCCTGATGTCATCCTGGTTTCCGGTCGGCGTCAGGTGCGTCGGGGCCTCACCCCGTGAAGTGCGTCCTTGGCTTCCGGTCATGCCTAACGGTGGTGGGGAAATGTGTGGGACCCGGACCTGTAGACGTAGAGCCGCTTGAACATCAAAGGGGGCTCCTCACGAGCCTTACTAGTCATAATGCCACTCGGCCTCCTAATGTCGTCCTGGTTTCCGGTCGGCGTCAGGAGCGCTGGGGCCTCGCCCCGTGAGGTGCGTCCTTGGTTTCCGGTCGTATCTAACGGTGGTGGGGACATGTGCGGACTGGGACCTGAGGACGTAGAGTGCCAAGAGGGCTCCCAAACTACCTCACTCAAGAAGAAGAAGAAGCAAGTGGGGTTTCAAATGGCCCCATCTACAAGAAGATTCAGGCGCAAACCGCCTTAGAGGTAGGGACACTCGTGAGGCTAAAGCATCCTCGCGACCTCCTAGATACACCTCCCAGTTCTACCGTGCCAGCCACGCATACGAAATCTATGGGCTGTACACACCCGGGGCCCCCGAGAACGCGGAGGGGTCCCTTCCCACACAATGTGGCAGCCACAGCCCAGCGCTGGCAGAGAAGTCAACACAGTCCACCAATGACTATGCCCACGAAATGTGGAAGACACAACTCCGTGCTGGCGGTCAACACGGTCCACCAATGACTATGCCCACGTAATGTGGAAGACACAACTCCGTGCTGGCGTTCAACACGGTTCACCAATGACTATACCCATGCAAGGTGGAAGCCCCACGCCCGGTGCAGGGGGATAAACTACTGAGGGTGCCCCAACGGCTGCATCAAACCTCAGGGAGGCCCCTGGTGGGCCCTTTCTCACCGTGTTCCCCGGGGATGCACACGTGAGGGGGCTGCACGGGGCTACTACCCGGCCAGGCCAGGTACATGCCGCCTTCCCAGGTCTGCCAAACCTGGTCTTCACGCGCCCATCTCCGGAAAAGCTGGCGCGGAAAGGTATGGGAGCTGCTCGTATGTCAAGGGGGACTTCTGAGCATCACAACTCAGGAGCCTTACTAGACCCGTAGCCCCTCACCCTTGGACCGTCCTTGGTTTCCGGTCGGCTCAATGGCGGTTGAGGTATGCGCGGGCCAGACCCTGCAGACGCAGATCCTGGAGAACTCAAAAACTGCTCAAAAATCCATAGGGAGGACGCTGGAGCTCGCACGTCAAGGGGGACTCCTGATCATTGTGACTCATAAGCCTAACATGACCCGTAGCCCCTCACCCCTTGGACCGTTCTTGGTTTCTGGTCAACCCAACGGTAGTGGAGGTATGCGCGGGCCGGGCCTTGCCGACACAGAGCGCTAAAGATGTTCGGAAGTTTCAAGTTATCTCAATCCTCACCATCTTTCCTTCATGAGGGTTGCTTGCACGTCAAGGGGGACTCCTTAGCATCGCGACCCAGGAGCCTAACTGGACCCATAGACCCTCTCCCCTTGGACCATCCTTGGTTTCTGGTCGGCCCAACGGCATTTGAGGTATGAGCGGGCCGGGCCCTGCCGATGCAGAGCATCACAACAAGAAAGAAGGAAACAAGGCAAAGAAAGCAATCATGCAGCCCAATAGTTATTACAAGCATTAGAAGTTTTCAAAAACACAAATAAGTTTAACGCCTCCACGAGGCATGGTGTGTATTACAGGAAAGGAGGAGGAGGAAGGAATTAGGAGCAACCGTCGCCACCATTCGTCCCACCCTGGGGGGACTCGTTGTTGATGTCGCTGGCGTCGTCTTCCCTGCCGCCAGCCTCAACAACATCCAGAGGAGGAGGAAATGTGACGCGGTTGAACATCTTCACCAGTGCCTCCACAACTCCCTTCACCGCTATCGTGGCTCTAGCGCGGACCTCAAGGGTGACTGGGAGGATCACAAAGTCAAAATTGAACCCCGGCTCACGAAGCTGAAGATGGGTGAAGACGAGCGTCGCGGCTTCAAAAAAGATGTCGCAACACTCACTGTCCACGATCCCATCCACCTTTATGATGGAACCCTCAAGCGCCTCGACAAGCTTCAAAGCAAGCGCCATGAAGCCGGTCTCCGGAGTGGCCAGAGGCTCCACGAATCCATCATGATAGAGGGTGTGGAGCGCCTTGCGAAGTTTGAGATCGACGGTAGGGAAGGAGCTCAACTCTACGGCCTTTTTCTCCTCGGCCACAGTGATAGCTTCCCCCTTGGTGTCAAGAAGGATCTTCCTCGAAGCAATCTCCTTCTCTTGCGCGTCCAGGTGCGCCCGCTCTTCGTCCTGGCGGGTATCCACTTGAGAGAACTCTGTTTACCGAGCGGCGAGCTTGGCCTCGCGGGCCTTGAGGTGCGTCGTAAGCTTGGCCTGTTCCTCAAGGATGGTCTTCAAACGGGCCTCCACCTCTTCGCATGTGACGTGAGCGGCCGCGGTTTCCTCCTCGCTCTTCGCCACGGCAGATGCGGTCTGACCCCACATCACAACCGCGGCGGCGGCGGCCTGGAGCCACCTTGAGAGGAGCTCTAGGCGTCCTCCCGTGAGGCAATTGCTGGCACTACCAAAGGCATCACGTACCTGACCCAGAGCAGTGAGGGCCCCATCCAGGCCATCGCAGAAATGCACCGGAGGCATCAAGGTCTCCTCCTGAGGAGTCCCCAGCGTGGCCTCGTGGGGTGCCCTCCGGGAAGCGGTGCCACGAAGGACAGGGGGCTCTAGAGGCTGCTCGGTGATTGCGGACACAGACGAATCGGCGGGTAGCCGGCCCTCGGTGGTTGGTCCTCCACACATTGGCGTCAGCACACCCCCAAGGTCATGGGTGATCACCTCAACAAGCATCAGGGGCTTAGGGGGCTCGGTGATGGTGGCCTATGGGGTCGCCTCGCGAGCCCTCTCTTCTTCATCAGCAGGCGGCGGCGTGTCAACAAGGGCAGGCGGCGCACTGGGAGTCACCTTTGGCTTAATGCCCGCCTTCTTCTTCCTCATGTTCAACATAGCGACATCCCTGGTTACCAAGCAAGGGGAGGTCAGCAATACACAAGCCATAGACATGTGAGTCAAGCCAAGTCATGTCGCTTACTCCTCGATGTCGACCCGCTTCCTCTTCCTTTCCGTCCCGACAACGACGGGAGCGCCCGAGCTCCCCATGGAGAGGGGGCCACCACACGGAGGAGCAGAGTCGCCGACAGCTGAGGCGGTCGCGGAAGAGATCGCCATGGCCCTGTCCTCGCCCACCTTGTCGAAGAGTTGCGATTCGAGCGGGGGCGACGCCGGCGCCTCGATTGCCCTGCCAGTGGAGGCAGGGCACGCCGGAGGAGAATTAGCGCCGCGCTTCTGGGGAGTCGACACGCACGCGGACCGCGTTGCATGAGGAGCTGGCCCTAGTCCCATGCAGGCCTTAGCGGCACGTGAGGAGCCCGTAGCAAAAACTTCACCAACGTCGTCGTCGCCTTCAAGCTTGCACAGAAGGGTACCCTGTGATGGGGGGACGCCCCCGTTGGGCCGTCGGCGGCGGTCCTCTCGGAGTCCTCCCCGCACGAGGTATCACCGAAAGACACCACCGGACTTGGGCCCTTAGCTGGGAAAAGCCCCAGCTCGTTGAAGACACGCATCGTGACAACTAGGTCGACCCCGTTGTCATGGAAATACAATAGATCATGAGCCTCGGGAAGGTCGCCAAGGTCAGTGCCGAGCAAGGTTACCATAGCCCTGCTCAGTTCCCCGGGAGATAAGCATGCGGACCGAAGCTTGAGGATGTCGCCATTGCCCTGATAGTCCCACAAGGGCCTAGAATGGGCCTGAAGGGGTGCCAGGCGCTGCACCAAGAACTCCTTCACTATCATTCCATCAGTCAGCTTCTTGGTGCCGATATCGCGAGTGAGGCGCTCTAGAACAGGCTCGGCCCAAGGGTCGGAAAGCTTTGCGGATCTCCATGCAGAAGTCTTCTCTGGCAACCCCTTCGGCAGATCCAACCGAGGATTGGTGTCCTTGAGATCCATGAGGACCCAGCGGTGCCTAAAGTTCTCCACCTTCTTACCGTCCTTCAAGAGCATGTTGCCACTCTGAACCATGACAAAAGAGACACACGCCGACCGCTGGGCGCCGTCATGCAAGCACAAGCTGAAGAAATGACGGAAGAGGGCTACAGAAGGCTGCACGCCAACAAAGGCCTCATAGTAGAAGGCGAAGACGGACAAGAGCAAGATGGAGTTGTCCTGGAGGTGAAGGGCCTGGATCCCATAGTGGTCAAGGATGGCAGTGAACAACGTAGAGAAGGGCGGAACAAGCTCGGCGTAGATGCCTTGGAGAAAGAAGGGGTTGACCGCTTTAGACGAGGGACGCTTCGCCGAGGAGCCACCCCAAATCAGGGTCCACCCTTTCTCGTTGAACCCATCCACCGTCCATGGGAGCATGGGGAGGAGGTCCTCGTCCTTGGCGATGGTAGACCCCAAGAGCACTCGTGAGACGGGGGCGGAGGCGGAGCTCTGCACCTCTGGCTTCTGCTTACCGGCGGGAGCCATCACAGAGCTAGCTGGACCGAAGCAACAAGGAAGAGGATGGAGCGATGCTCGATCTGGGGAGGTGCCTGCTAGAGTGGGAGACCAGGGAAGCCAGAGCAGGTGCATCGGAAGGGAAAGCAATAATGGGCCAACACTAGAAGACAGGCTCCTGCCAATTCGAGCGGAGGCAAAAAGCGCGAGGGGCACACGATGTTAGCCGAGCAACACGCGACGGACCTGGCCCGTAGGCATATGGGCCCCTCAGTGCTCCTGGACGCCCTTAGGGCTCCGCCCCAAGGACAGCTCGAGCATGCCTTGGGCCCGGGGGTTACTGTCAGCATTCTGGGAATGGGGGTACCCAGACCTGCCTACCTACGGCCCAGGGCGTGGCCCACTTCATTAACCAAATAGGATCAAGCGTGGCCTCCGCATGATACAAGGCCCTCGCGAGGGATCTGGCCTCGCGGGGAAGAACAATGACAAGACCCGGGAAGGATGGGCCTCCTCAGGACCCCTTTGGAGCGGCGGAGATCTCTATGCAAGGCCCGACCTCGAGAGTCAAGGGTGACACAAGGAAGGAGAGGCGAGCGCCAGTGCGCCAGGCGTCGCAGTTTCCCATTTTGTCCAAAGGAAACAAGGACGTACGCGGGTTCCCAAAGCACCCCAATGGTTTCTGTTCTGGTGCAAGAAGACCACAACCACCCGTCCTGTAGGGCGGATGTCATCGCTGAGCCCGTCCCTGCGCTACCGATAGCCACTTTGCAGACAAAGACCGCCTTTGGGCAGGGGAAGCATGAACCCCTACCTCCTTCAAAATTGGTTGTTATTGTATACCTTCCCACCATTGTGATAAGGGAAGAGGACACGGGCCACCGCTATATATAGAGGGTAGGCTGCTTCGTAGAGAAGGACTGACGATCCAATCCCCAACCCAAATTAGTTCGACCAACTTCACCACGCACCATCAAACCGCAAGGAGCCTCGAACACCACTGAGAGCCGTCCAGAGGCCTTGTAACACTGTACTTGTTCATCCACCTGACCTCCCTAAGAGGCAATCCACCAAAGTAGGTGTAGGGTATTATGCTTCGCCGTGGCCCAAACCTGGGTAAACTGTCATGTCCATCTTCTTCCTCTTCATCATGCGAGTTCGCCGTTGTGTCCATCGAGTAGCGAGACAGCGTGATGAGGCTATAGGGATCTTCGCACATGCCCTTGTGTTCAAACCTGAAGGGTTTTGTAGATCCAGAAATCCAACACTTTTGTTTCCATTACCATGCATATTCCCGTCCCACTTTGCGTAGCATCTACTAAGCATCCTATCTACTCCCACCTGCACAACCCTCATAGGGAGGTAGGGTCATGCACGATGCAAGTATTAACGATAAAGTATTGGCGGCATCCCACCGAAGGGGGGCACCACATCACATGATCTATAACACGGAATAAGGTGCTATATGACATGCATGAAAATGGTTTCTTAACATGGTCAAAGGGCTGCTTGCCTGGCTCAACAAAGCCTTCAGGGTCTTCAAAGTCTTCGGGTCCAACTCCTTCATCAATAGCACAATCTATCATCGCGATAAATAACAATAATAATAAGCATCACATAAAATCAAAGCACAAACATATACTACTAATATGTTACCCTACTCTGATAAATACTAAAAACTATGCTAAGAATATTTGTCTAAGGTTTTGGGGTGAAAAAGGTTTTTTAAACTAATTATAACAGAAGCTAAAAATGCCTAAAAGAGGTTTTAAAATAAAACAGTAGATAAATGGTTTTTAACAAAATATAGAAATGACATTATTAAATTTTACAGAATATTCTAAAATTTATGGTGGAAAAATATTTGGAATAGGATTTTTATTTAATCCTCTGGGATTTTTGGAAAATCTACTAAGAAAGATAAAGAAAAAGAAAAAGACCTCGGTGCCTTGGGCCAAATGCCCAGCCGTATCGGGCCCAACCGGCTAGGCCAACCCAACTGAGTTGTCGGCGCGCATGCCGCCAGGCTTGGACCTAACGCGTGGGCCCTAGTGTAGCGAGAGCGAGGGAGAGGGAGAGAGGTGTGGGGATGACAGGGGGTCCCACCTGTCATTTCCCACCATTGAACAGGGGCGGCGATGCTCACCGGCGATGGTGTGGGGCACGGAGATGGCAGGCGAGTGCGGGAATGGGATCGGGGTTGAGTCGCCGATCTCTTGGAGGTGGAGGGAAGCGTCGAAGAGCAAGGGGTCGCCGGCGACGAAGAAGCTGTGGCGGAGGAGCTTCGGGAGTGATTGTCGGGGTCTTCTCAAGGTGCAAGAAGAGTGGAGAGGAGGGGGGACCACATTAGGGAACTTCTATGGCCCTGAATCGAGACAGAGGAACGAGAGGGAATGCTCACCGTGGACAGACGATGGAGGACCCGAAGCGAGGAAGCTCCGCTTGATCCCGAGCACGGGGGCTCAGAAACGAGGGGGAAAGAGGTCGGGGGGTTGATTGGGGGTGCATATAGGAAGATCAGAGGAGGGAGGGACCTCAGGGGAGGCTCTTTTATAGGGGAGGAGCGGTCCACCGAGCTTGGGTCCGTCGGCAAGCTTGGGGCCGAGGCCAGGGGTCGCAGGAATTGGCGAGGGCGTGGTTGTGGCATTGCTGGGGCACCTCCATGACCAGAGGGAGAGAGAGAAGGGGCGGGGTGTTGGAAATATGCCCTAGAGGCAATAATAAATTAGTTATTATCATATTTCCTTGTTCATGATAATCGTTTATTATCCATGCTATAATTGTATTGAATGGAAACACATTACATGTGTGGGTAAATAGACAACACTCTGTCCCTAGTATGCCTCTAGTGAACTAGCTCGTTGATCAAAGATGGTCAAGGTTTCCTAGCCATTGACATGTGATGTCATTTGATAACGGGATCACATCATTAGGAGAATGATGTGATGGACAAGACCCAAACTACAAACGTAGCATATGATCGTATCAATTTATTGCTACTGTTTTCTGCATGTCAAAGTATGTGTTCCTATGACCATGAGATCATGCAACTCACTGACATCGGAGGAGGACCTTGTGTGTATCAAATGCCGCAACGTAACTGGGTGACTATAAAGGTGCTCTACAGGTATCTCCGAGGGTGTCTGTTAAGTTGGCATGGATCAAATCTGGGATTTGTTACTCAGTGTGACTGAGAGGTATCTTAGGGACCACTCGGTAATACAACATCACAATAAGCCTTGCAAGCAATGTGACTAAGTTTTAGTTGCGAGATCTTGTATTACGTAACGAGTAAAGAGACTTGCCCGTAACGAGGTTGAACTAGGTATGGAGATACCGACGATCGAATCTCGGGCAAGTAACATACCGAAGAACAAAGGGAACATCATACGGGATTAACTGAATCCTTGACATAGAGGTTCGACCGATAAAGATCTTTGTAGAATATGTAGGAACCAATGTGGACATCCAGGTCCCTCCATTGGTTATTGACCGTAGAGGTGTCTCGGTCACGTCTACATAATTCTCGAACCCGTAGGGTCTGCACACTTAAGGTTTGGTAACGTTTCGGTAGTATAGATTTATGTATGGTGCTGACCGAAGGTTGTTCAGAGTCCCGGATGATATCCCGGACGTCATGAGGAGCTCCGAAATGGTCCGTAGGTAAATATTCATATATAGGAAGTCCCATTTTGGTCGCCGGAAAAGTTCCGGGCTTATCGGTAGTGTGTCGGGAGTGCCGGTAGTGTACTGGGACACCTCCGGGAGGGGTATTTCGACCCAAGAGGCTTCATGGGCTGTGGGAAAGTAATAACCAGGCCTTAGCGGGCTGGTGGAACAACCACAATAGGCCCATGAGGCTGGAAGAAAGAAACCCAAAGGAAAAAAAGTGGAAAAAGGCAAAAAGGAGGAATCCTAGTCCTACTAGGAGTGGAGGAGGAGAGTCCTCCTCCACCTCCCACTTCGGCCGAAGCCTCCAAGGCTTGGAGGCAAGGCTGCCTCACCTCCTCCCTCCCTCCTATATATACTAGTGTATTTCTAGGGTTTTGCACTAGTTTTTCCAGCCACGTGCAACCCTAATCTCTAGTGCATAGTTTCTCCTCTAGATCGGATTTCCGCAGTGCTTAGGCGAAGCCCTGCCGGAATTACTCCACCACCATCGCCGGAGCGCCGTCAGGCTGCCGGAGAACTCTTATTCCTCTCCATCCCTTCTTGCTGGATCAAGACGGTGGAGACCGTCATCAAGCTGTACATGTGGTGAACACGGAGGTGCCGTCCGTTCGGTGCTAGATCGGAAGGACCGTGATCAAGATCGCGAGATGGTTCGTGACGAGTTCACAGGACGTATCGTGATGAGTTCATGGGACGGATCGTGATGAGATCGCGGGATGGATCGTGATGAGATCGCGGGACGCTTGGCGATTTGGATCGCGAAGATGTTCTACTACACCAACCGCGTTTCTTAACGCTTCCCGCTTAGCGATCTACAAGGCTACGTAGATCCACTCTCCCTCTCGTAGATGCTCATCACCATGAATAGATCTGCGTGTGCGTAGGAAATTTTTTGTTTCCCATGCAACGTTCCCCAACAGTGGTATCAGAGCTAGGTCTATGTGTAGATGAGATCTCGAGTAGAACACAAAAGGTTTGTGGGCGTTGATGCTTAGATTGCTTCCTCCCTTGGTCGGATTTTGGTTCAGCGGTATTGTGAGATGAAGCAGCCCGGGCCAACATTACTCGTACGCTTACGAGAGACCGGTTCCCTCGATGCAGCATGTTGCCTAGATGGCTTGTGGGTGGCAGTTTCTCTCACTTTAGTTGGATCGGATTCGACAAAGGCAGTCCTTGAGAAGGTTGAAAAGCAAATTATGTATCACCGTTGTGGTTGATGCGTAGGTGAGAATTGTTCTTGCTAGAAACCTGTAGCAGCCACGTAAAACATGCAACAACAATTAGAGGATGTCTAACTTGTTTTTGCAGGGCATGTTGTGATGTGATATGGCCAATTACATGATGTGATATATGTGATGTATGAGATGATCATGTGATGTATAGAATTTCACGACTTGCGTGTCGATGAGTATGTAATGTGATGGCAGCCGGCAGGAGCCATAGGGTTGTCTTTAATTATTGTATGACCTGCGTGTCAATCATTAAGCGCTATGTAATGCTTTACTTTATCGCTAAACGGTAGCAATAGTAGTAGAAGCATGCAGGGCGTGACAACCCCGATGGCGACATGTTGATGGAGATCAAGATAATGGAGATCATGGTGTCGTGCCGGTGATGATGCAGATCATGCCGGTGCTTTCAAGATGGAGATCTAAAGCACAAGTTCATGGCCATATCATGTCACTTATGAATTGCATGTGATGTTAATCCTTTTATGCACCTTGTTATGCTTAGTACGACGGTAGCATTATAAGGTTATCCCTCATTTAAATTTCAAGATAAAATTGTGTTCTCCCCGAGTGTGCACCATTGCGAAAGTTCGTCGTGTTGAGACACCACGTGATGATCGGGTGTGATAGACTCTACGTTCACATACAATGGGTGCAAGCCAGTGTTGCACATGCAGAACACTCGAGTTAAACTTGAAGAGCCTAGCATGTACAGACATGGCCTCGGAACACAAGAGACCGAAAGGTCGAACATGATTCATATAGTAGATATGATCAACATGATGATGTTCACCATTGTAACCACCTCAGCTCACGTGATGATCGGACTTGAGTTGGTGAATTTGGATCATGTATCACTCGGATGACCGGAGGGATGTCAATTTGAGTGGGAGTTCTTAAGTAATATGATTAATTGAACTCATTATCATGAACATAGTCAGTAGTGTCTTTGCAAAATTATGTTGTAGATTACTAGCTCATGCTGTAGCTCCCTTAAATTTTATATGTTCCTAGAGAAATAGAGTTGAAAGATGATGGTAGCAATATTGTGGACTGGCATCGTGATCTGAGGATTGTCCTCATTGCTGCACAGAAGGCTTATGTCCTTAATGCACCGCTCGGTGCACCAACCCCTCTAGCATTGTTTGTAGATGTTGTGAACATCTGACAGGCACGTTTTGATAACTACTTGATAGTTTAGTGCGTCATGCATTACAACTTAGAATTGAGGCTCCAAAACATTTTGAACGTCATGGAACATATGAGATGTTCTAAGAGCTGAAATTAGGATCTCAGGCTCGTGCCCGTGTTACGAGATATGAGATCTCCAACAAGATTCTTTGCCTGTAAGATCAAACAGAATAGCTCAATCGTTGAGCACGTGCTCAGATTGTCTGGGTGCTACAATCGCTTGAATCAAGTGGGAGTTAATCTTCCAGATAAGATAGTGATTAATATAGTTCTCCAAGTCACTCTCACTAAAGCTACTAGAACTTGGTGATGAACTATAAAACGCCAGGGATAGAAATAATGATCCCTTAGCTATTCGTGATGTTTGACACCGCGAAGGTAGAAATCGAGAAGGAGCGTCAAGTGTTGATGGTTAGTCAAAACCACTAGTTTCGAGCAGGACAAGAGCAAGGAGGGAAACTTCATGGATAGCAAGTCAGTTGCATCTCTAGTGAAGCAACCCAAAGTCTAACCCAAACCCGAGACTAAGTGCTTCGATTATGAGGAGAGAGGTCGCTGAAGCGGAACAATCCTAGATACTTGGTAGATAAGAAGGCTGGCAACGTCGACAAAAGTATATTTGATATATGTGTTAGTGATGTGTACCTTGCTTGTACTCCTAGTAGCACCTGGATATTGGATACCGGTTCGGTTGCTAAATGTTAGTAACTCGAAATAAAAGCGACGAAATAAAGAGAGAACTAGCTAAGTGTGAGGTGACGATGTGTGTTGGAAATGTTTCCAAGGTTGATGCGATCAACATCGCACGCTCTCTCTACCTTCGAGATTAGTGACGAACCTAAAATAAATGTTATTTGTTGTTTTTTGCGTTGAGCATGAATGTGATTAGATCATGTTCATTGCAATACAGTTATTCATTTAAGTTAGAGAATAATGGTTATTCTATTTACATGAATAATACCTTCAATGGTCATGCACCCAGTAAGAATGGTTTGTTGAAACTTGATCGTAGTAGTACACATGTTCATAACATTGATGCCAAAAAGATACAAAGTTAATAATAATAGTACCACATACTTGTGGCACTGCCGCTAAATGTCATATTGGTATAAAAGCATGAAGAATCTCCAAGCTGATGGATCTTTGGACTCATTCGATTTTGAATCGGTTGAGACATGCGAACCATGCCTCTTGGTCAAGATGACTAAGGACCCCGTTTTCTATTTTGATGAAGTGGGTAAGTGATTTATTGGAAATGATACATGTTGATGTATGCAATCCAATGAGTCTTGTAGCGTTCGGTGGATATCGTTATTTGCTTACCTTCACTGATGATTTGGGTAGATATAGTGAATGTTTACTTAATGAATCACAAGTCTGAATCGTTTGAAAAGTTCAAGCAAATTCAGAGTGAAGTTTAAGATCATCGTGACAAGAAGATAAAAGTATCTGCGATATGATCGTGGAGGTGAATATCTGAGTTACGAGTTTGGCATACAACTTTAGACAATGTGAAAGTTGTTTCACAAGACACGCCACATGGAACACCATAGTTTGATGGTATGTCCGAATGTCATAGTCATGCTCTATTGGATATGGTGCATGTTATGATGTCTCTTATCATTTTGCTACTATAATTTTGGGGTTGTGCATTAGAGACAACTGCATTCACTTTAAATAGGGCACCATCTAAATCCGTTGAGATGACACCGTGTGAACTACGGTTTGATAGAAACCTAAGCTGTCATTTCTTAATGTTTGGGGTTGTGACGCTTGTGGGGAAAATGTTTTCACCTAATGAGCTCGAACCCAAAGCGAACAAATGCATGTTTATAGAATAACCTAAGAACAGTTGGGTGAACCTTCTATCTTAGATCCAAGCATAAATGGTTTGTTGCTAAAACTAGGTCCTTTCTCGAGAAAAAGTTTCTCTTGAAAGAATTGAGTGGGAGGATGATAGGACTTGATGAGGTTGTTGAAACCTCTGCTTCAACCAGAAAGTAGCGCAACACAGAAAGATGTTTCTGTGAAGCCTACGTCAGTTGAATAGGAAGTTAATGATGATGATCATGAAAGCTTCGGATCAAGTTACCATCGACCTATGAGGAAATTAGAGCTTGATGAGGTTATTAAACCTTTACTTCAACCAGAGAGTAGCGCAGCGTAGGAAGTTGTTTCTGTGAAGCCTACGTTAGTTGAAGAGGAAGTTAATGATGATGATCATGAAGCTTCGGATCAAGTTACTATCAAACCTCATAGGGCGATAAGGATGTATACTACTCCTGAGCGGTACGATAACCCTATCTTGGAGGTCATGTTGTTGGACAATGATGAACCTACGAACTATGGAGAAGCAATGATGGCCCCGGAAACCAACAAATGGTTAGAGGCCATGAAATCCGAGAAAGGATTCATGTATGAAAACCAACTATAGACTTTGGTGGACTTGCTCGTTGGATGGTAGGTCGTTAAGTACAAATGTATCTTTAAAATGAAGACAGACACTGATGGTAAATGTTACCATTTGTAAAGCTCGACTTGTTGCAAAGTAGTTTACGACAAGTTCAAAAGAGTTGACTGCGATGAGACTTTCTCACTCGTAGCGATGCTAAAGTCTATTGGAATTATGTTGGCAGTAGCTGCATTTTTCAATTATGAAATTGTTGGGGAACATTGCAAGGGAAACAAAAAATTTCCTACGCACACGCAAATCTATCCATGGTGATGAGCATCTACGAGAGGGGGAGTGGATCTACATACCCTTGTAGATCGCTAAGCGGGAAGCGTTAAGAAAGGCGGTTGGTGTAGTTGAACGTCTTCGCGACTCAAATCACCAAGCGTCCCGCGATCCAATCACGATCCGTCCCGCGATCTCGTCACGATCCGTCCCATGATCCAATCACGAACCGTCCCGTGCCCTTGATCACGGTCCTTATGATCTAGTACCGAACGGACGACACCTCCGCGTTCAGCACACGTGCAGCTTGATGACGATCTCCACCGTCTTGATCCAGCGAGAAGAAGTGGAGAGGAGGAAGAGTTTGCCGGCAGCGTGACGGAGCTCCGGCGATGGTGGTTGAGCAATTCCGGCAGGGCTTCGCCTGAGCACTACGGAAATACGATCTAGAGGAGAAACTATGCACTAGAGGAACGGGTAGCACATGGCTAAAATTTGGTGCCAAAAAACCCTAAAACCTCTAGTATATATAAGAGGAAGAGAGGAGGAGGCTTGTCCCTCAAAGGACCAGCAATTGGGTCGGCCAAATCAAGTGGGAGAGGTGGAATCCACCTCCAATCCTAGTAGGACTAGGATTCACCCAATTTTTTGCCTTTTTCCACCTTTTTCTCTTTGGGCTTTTCTTCCCAGCCTCATGGGCCTTGTGTGGGATTTCCACTAGCCCACTAAGGGCTGGTATTTACTCTCCCACAGCCCATGTAGCCTCTTGGGTAGAAATACCCCTCCCGATGGTCTCCCGGTACACTACCGGCACTCCCGATACACTACCGATGAGCCCGAAACATTTCCGGCGACCAAAATAGGACTTTCTATATATCAATCTTTACCTCCAAACCATGCCGGAGCTCCTCGTGACGTCTGGGATCTCATCCGGGATTCCGAACAACCCTCGGTCACCACCATACATAACTCTACACTACCAAAACGTCACCAAACCTTAAGTGTGCAGACCCTGCGGATTCGAGAACTATGTAGACATGACCGAGACACCTCTATGGTCAATAACCAATGGCGGGACCTGGACGTCCTCATTGGTTCCTACATATTCTACGAAGATCTTTATCATTCGAACCTCTATGTCAAGGATTCAGTTAATCCCGTATAACGTTCCCTGTGTTCTTCGGTATGTTACTTGCCCGAGATCCGATCGTCGGTATCTCCATACCTAGTTCAACCTCGTTACTGGAAAGTCTCTTTACTCGTTCCATAATACAAGATCCCGCAACTAAAAATTAGTCACATTGCTTGCAAGGCTCATTGTGATGTTGTATTACCGAGTGGGCCTTGAGATACCTC
This sequence comes from Hordeum marinum, assembly GCA_022496015.1. Classification (NCBI taxonomy): domain Eukaryota; kingdom Viridiplantae; phylum Streptophyta; class Magnoliopsida; order Poales; family Poaceae; genus Hordeum; species Hordeum marinum. The sequence goes on from CM039673.1 coordinate 305,359,849, forward strand.
TCCGTCACACGGAGTAACAAATCCCAGTCTCGATCCATGCCAACTCAACAGACACCATCGGAGATACCTGTAGAGCACCTTTATAGTCACCCAGTTACGTTGCTACGTTTGATACGGACAAGGCACTCCTCCGATATCCGTGAGTTGCATGATCTCATGGTCATAGGAACATATACTTGACATGTAGAAAATAGTAGCAATAAACTGACACGACCATATGCTACGTTTGTAGTTTGGGTCTTGTCCATCACATCATTCTCCGAATGATGTGATCCCGTTATCAAATGACATCACATGTCAATGGCTAGGAAACCCTGACCATCTTTGATCAACGAGCTAGTTCACTAGAGGCATACTAGGGACACAGTGTTGTCTATTTACCCACACATGCAATGTGTTTCCAATCAATACAATTGTAGCATGGATAATAAACGATTATCATGAACAAGGAAATATAATAATAAACACTTTATTTATTGCCTCTAGGGCATATTTCCGACAGTCTCCCACTTGCACTAGAGACAATAATCTAGTTCACATCACTATGTGATTTAGATGGTAATGAATTGAACACCCATACAGTTCTGGTGTTGATCATGTTTAGCCCTTGGAAGAGGTTTAGTCAACGGGTTTGCAACATTCAGATCCGTGTGCACTTTGCAAATATTTTTGTCCTTCTCCTCGATGTAGAACCGGATGGAGTTGAAGCGTCGCTTTATGTGTCTGGTCCTCTTGTGAAACCTTGGTTCCTTGGCTAGAGCAATGGCACCAGTGTTGTCACAGAACAGGTTTATTGGATTTAGTGCACTAGGCACTACTCCAAGATTTGTCATGAACTGCTTCATCCAGACACCTTCCTTCGCGGCCTCCGAGGCTGCGATGTACTCCGCTTCGCACGTAGAATCAACTACCACGCTTTGCTTGGAACTGCACCAGCTTACCGCTCCCACGTTAAGAATAAATACGTATCCGGTTTGCGACTTAGAGTCCTCCGGATCAGTGTCAAAGCTTGCATCGACGTAACCCTTTACGACGAGCTCTTCATCACCTCCATAAATGAGAAACATTTCCTTAGTCCTTTTCAGGTACTTAAGGATATTCTTGATCGCTTGCCAGTGCTCCACTCCAGGATCACTTTGAAACCTTCCGGCCATACTCATGGCAAGGCTGACATCGGGTCTCGTGCACAACATTGCATACATGATAGAGCCTATGGCTGAAGCATAGGGGATGACGCTCATCTTTTCTTTATCTTCTGCAGTCACTGGGCATTGAGTCTTACTAGCCTTCACACCTTGTAACACAGGCAAGAACCCTTTCTTGGACTGCTCCATTTTGAACTTCTTCAAAACTTTATCAAGGTATGTGCTCTGTGAAAATGCTATTAAGCATCTCGATCTATCTCTATAGATCTTAATGCCTAATATGAAAGAAGCTTCTCCTAGGTCCTTCATTGAAAAACTTTTATTCAAATATTCCTTCACACTTTCCAGCATTTCTATACTGTTTCCAATCAGTAATATGTCATCCACATATAATACTAGAAACGCTATAGTGCTCCCACTCACTTTCTTGTAAATACAAGCTTCTCCATAAACTTGTATAAACTCAAACGCTTTGATCACCTCATCAAAGCGCTTATTCCAACTCCGAAATGCTTGCACTAGTCCATAAATGGATCGCTGGAGTTTGCAAACTTTGTCAGCATTCTCTGGATCGACAAAACCTTCGGGTTGCATCATATACAAATCTTCCTCAAGGAAACCGTTGAGGAATGCTGTTTTTACATCCATCTGCCAAATTTCATAGTTGAAATAGGCAGCTATTGATAACATGATTCTGACAGACTTAAGCATCGCTACGGGTGAGAAAGTCTCATCGTAGTCAACTCCTTGAACTTGTGAAAAACCCTTTGCCATAAGTCGAGCTTTATAGATGGTGACATTACCATCCGCGTCTGTCTTCTTCTTAAAGATCCATTTGTTCTGAATGGCCTTTCGCCCTTCAGGTAATACTTCCAAAGTCCATACTTTGTTTTCATACATGGATCCCATCTCGGATTTCATGGCCTCTAACCATTTCTCGGAATCCGGGCCCATCACTGCTCCTCCATAGCTCGTAGGTTCATTGTTGTTCAACAACATGACCTCCAAGACAGGGTTGTCGTACCACTCAGGGGTAGTATGCGGCCTTGTCGACCTACGAGGTTCAATAACTGCTTGATCCGAAGCTTCATGATTATCATCATTAACTTCCTCTTCTACCATCGTAGGTTCCACAGAAACATCTTTCTGCGCTGCGCTACTTTCTGGTAGAAGTAAACGTTCAATAACCTCATCAAGCTCTATTTTCCTCCCACTCAATTCTTTCGAGAGAAACTCTTTCTCAAGAAATGTTCCATTTTTAGCGACAAACACTTTGCCTTTGGATCTGAGATAGAAGGTATACCCAACTATCTCTTTTGGGTATCCTATGAAGACGCATTTCTCCGCTTTGGGTTCCAGCTTTTCAGGCTTAAGCTTTTTGACATAAGCATCACATCCCCAAACTTTAAGAAACGACAACGTTGGCTTCTTGACAAACCACAGTTCATATGGCGTCGTCTCAACGGATTTTGATGGTGCCCTATTTAAAGTGAATGCAACTGTCTCTAACGCATAACCCCAAAACGATAGTGGCAAATCAGCAAGAGACATCATAGAACACACCATATCTAATAAGGTTCGATTACGACGTTCGGACACACCATTACGCTGTGGTGTTCCAGGCGGTGTCAACTGTGAAACAATTCAACATTGTCTTAAGTGACTGCCAAACTCATAACTCAGATATTCACCTGTTCGATCAGATCGTAGGAACTTAATCTTCTTGTTACGATGATTCTCAACTTCACTCTGAAATTGCTTGAAATTTTCAAACGTTTCAGACTTGTGTTTCATTAAGTAAATATACCCATATCTACTTAAGTCATCAGTGAAGGTGAGAAAATAACGATATCCACCATGCGCTGTAACATTCATTGGACCGCACACATCAGTGTGTATGATTTCCAATAAGTCACTCGCCCGTTCCATTGTTCCAGAGAACGACATTTTAGTCATCTTGCCCTTGAGGCATGGTTCACATGTGTCAAGTGATTCAAAATCAAGTGACTCCAAAAGTCCATCAGCATGGAGCTTCCTCATGCGTTTTACACCAATATGACCTAAACGGCAGTGCCATAAGAAAGTGGTACTATCATTATCAATTCTACATCTTTTGGAATCCATGTTATGAACATGTGTGTCATTACTATCAAGATTCAATATGAATAAACCCCTAACATTGGGTGCTTGACCATAAAAGATATTACTCATATAAATAGAACAACCTTTATTCTCTGATTTAAATGAGTAACCGTCTCGCAATAAACAAGATCCAGATATAATGTTCATGCTTAACGCAGGCACTAAATAACAATTATTCAGTTTCATCACTAATCCCGATCGTAATCGAAGAGCAAGCGTGCCGACGGCGATCACATCAACCTTGGAACCATTTCCCACGCGCATCGTCACTTCGTCCTTTGCCAGCCTTCGTTTATTCCGTAGTTCCTGCTTTGAGTTGCAAATGTGAGCAACCGAACCGGTATCAAATCCCAGGCACTACTACGAGAGCTAGTAAGGTACACATCAATAACATGTATATCATATATACCTTGTTTGTCGTTGGCCGCCTTCTTGTCAGCCAGGTACTTGGGACAATTCCGCTTCCAATGGCCAGTTCCTTTGAAATGAAAGCACTCAGTTTCTGGCTTGGGTCCATGCTTGGGCTTCTTTGCAGGAGTAGCAACTGCTTTGCCATCCTTCTTGGTTTTACCCTTTTTGCCCTTGCCTTTGACTTTGCCATTTTTCTTGAAACTAGTGGTTTTATTGACCATCAACACTTGATGTTCTTTCTGTATTTCAGACTCAGCGACTTTTAACATCGCAAATAGCTCAGCGACTGACTTGTTCATCCCGTGCATGTTATAGTTCATCACAAAGCTCTTGTAACTAGGTGGCAGTGATTGAAGAACTCTGTCAGTGATCGCCTCTGGCAGAAGGGCAATTCCCAACTCCGCTAGACGAGTTGAATACCCAGACATTCTGAGTATATGTTCACTAATAGACCCGTTCTCCTCCATCTTGCAAGCATAGAACTTATCGGAGGTTTCATACCTCTCGATCCGGGCGTTCTTTTGAAAGATAAACTTCAACTCTTGGAACATCTCATATGCTCCATGACGTTCAAAACGTCTTCGAAGTCCCAGTTCTAAGCCATACAATATTGCACACTTAACTATTGAGTAATCTCCAGTACGTGCCTCCCAAGCGTTCTTAACGTCTTGGGAGGTCATGTCTTCTGGTTGGTCACCAAGCGGTGCATCAAGGACATATGATTTATGGGAAGTCGTGAGGATAATCCTCAGATTACGGGCCCAGTCAACAAAGTTACTTCCATCATCTTTCAGTTTAGCTTTCTCTAGGAACGCATTAAAATTCAGGGGTGCTACTGCGCGATCCATTGATCTATAACATAAATATGCAAAGTTCATTTAGACTATTGTTCAAGATAATGAGTTTAGTTAATCGAATTACTAAAGCACACACTCAAATTGACATCCCTCAGGTCATCTGAGTGTCACATGATCCAAATCCACCAACTCAAGTCCGATCATCACGTGAGTTGAGGTGGCTTCAATGGTGAATATCATTATGTTGATCATATCTACTATATGACTCATGTTCGACCTTTCGGACTCTTGTGTTCCGAGGCCATGTCTGTACATGCTAGGCTCGTCAAGTTTAACCCAAGTGTTCTACGCGTGCAACACTGGCTTGCACCCATTGTATGTGAACGTAGAGTCTATCACACCCGATCATCACGTGGTGTCTCAACACGACGAACTTTCGCAACGGTGCACACTCGAGGAGAACACAATTTTATCTTGAAATTTAAGTGAGGGATCACCTTGTAATGCTACCGCCGTACTAAGCATAACAAGCTGCATAAAAGGATTAACATCACATGCAATTCATAAGTGACATGATATGGCCATGAACTTGTGCTTTATATCTCCATCTTGAAAGCACCGGCATGATCTTCATCGTCACCGGCACGACACCATGATCTCCATCATCTTGATGTCCATCAACGTGACGCCATCGAGGTTGTCACGCCCTGCATGCTTCTACTACTATTGCTACCGTTCAGCGATAAAGTAAAGCATTACATAGCTCTTAATGATTGACACGCAGGTCATACAATAATTAAAGACAACCCTATGGCTCCTGCCGGTTGCCGTACTCATCGACATGCAAGTCGTGAAGTTCTATACATCACATGATCATCTCATACATCACATATATCACATCATGTAATTGGCCATATCACATCACAACATACCCTACAAAAACAAGTTAGACGTCCTCTAATTGTTGTTGCATGTTTTACATGGCTGCTACGGGTTTCTAGCAAGAATGATTCTCACCTACGCATAAACCACAACGGTGATACTTAATTTGTTTTTCAACCTTCTCAAGGACAGCCTTTGTAGAATCCGATCCAACTAAAGTAAGAGAAACTGCCACCCGCAAGCCATCTAGGCAACAAGTTGCGTCGAGGGAACCGGTCTCTCGTAAGCGTACGAGTAATGTTGGTCCGGGCCGCTTCATCTCACAATACTGCTGAACCAAAATCCGACCAAAGAAGGAAGCAATCTAAGCATCAACGCCCACAAACCTTTTTTGTTCTACTGGAGATCTCATCGAACCATCAACCTAGCTCTGATACCACTATTGGGGAACGTTTCATGGGAAACAATAAATTTCCTACGCACACGCAAATCTATCCATGGTGATGAGCATCTACGAGAGGGGGAGTGGATGTACATACCCTTGTAGATTGCTAAGCTGGAAGCGTTAAGAAATGCGGTTGGTGTAGTCGAACGTCTTTGCGATTCAAATCACCGAGCGTCCCGCGATCCAATCATGATCCGTCCCGCAATATCGCCATGATCCGTCCCGCGATCCAATCACAAACCGTCCTGTGGCCTTGATCACGGTCCTTCCGATCTAGTACCGAACGGACGGCACCTCCGCGTTCAGCACACGTGCAGCTTGATGACGATCTCCACTATCTTGATCCAGCAAGAAGAAGTGGAGAGGAGGAAGAGTTCGCCGGCAGCGTGATGGCGCTCCAGCGATGGTGGTGGAGCAATTCCGGTAGGGCTTCGCCTGAGCACTTTGGACATACGATCTAGAGGAGAAACTATGCAATAGAGGAACGGGTAGCACGTGGCTAAAATCTGGTGCCAAAAACCCCCAAAACCTCTAGTATATATAATAGGAAGAGAGGAGGAGGCTTGTCCCTCAAAGGACCAGCAATTGGGTAGGCCAAATCAAGTGGGAGAGGTGGAACCCACCTCCAATCCTAGTAGGACTAGGATTCACCCTATTTTTTGCCTTTTCGCACCTTTTTCTCTTTGGGCGTTTCTTCCCAGCCTCATGGGCCTTATGTGGGATTCCCACTAGCCCACTAAGGGCTGGTATTTACTCTCCCACAGCCCATGTAGCCTCTTGGGTCGAAATACCCCTCCCGATGGTCTCCCGGTACACTACCGGCACTCCCGGTACACTACCGATGAGCCCGAAACTTTTCCGGCGACCAAAATAGGACTTCCTATATATCAATCTTTACCTCCGGACCATTCTGGAGCTCCTCGTGACGTCCAGGATCTCATTCAGGAATCCGAACAACCTTCGGTCACCACGATACATAACTCTACACTACCAAAACGTCACCAAACCTTAAGTGTGCAGACCCTGCGGGTTCGAGAACTATGTAGACATGACCGAGACACCTCTACGGTCAATAACCAATGGCGGGACCTGGACTTTCTCATTGGTTCCTACATATTCTACGAAGATCTTTATCGGTCGAACCTCTATGTCAAGGATTCAATTAATCCCGTATAACGTTCCCTTTTCTTCGGTATGTTACTTGCCCGAGATCCGATCGTCGGTATCTCCATACCTAGTTCAACCTTGTTACTGGCAAGTCTCTTTACTCGTTACATAATACAAGATCCCGCAACTAACAATTAGTCACATTGCTTGCAAGGCTCATTGTGATGTTGTATTACTGAGTGGTCCGTGAGATACCTCTTTGTCACATGGAGTAACAAATCCCAGTCTCGATCCACGCCAACTCTACAGGTATCTCTAAGGATTTCTGTTGAGTTGGCATGGATCAAGACTGGGATTTGTTACTCCGTGTGACGGAGAGGTATCTCAGGGCCTACTCGATAATACAACATCACAATAAGCCTTGCAAGCAATGTGACTAAGTGTTAGTTGCGAGATCTTGTATAACGGAAGGAGTAAATAGACTTGCCAGTAACGAGGTTGAACTAGGTATGGAGATACCAACGATCGAATCTCGGGCAAGTAACATACCGAAGAACAAAGGGAACATCATACGAGATTAACTGAATCCTTGACATAGAGGTTCTATCGATAAAGATCTTCGTACAATATGTAGGAACCAATGTGGACATCCAGGTCCCTCCATTGGTTATTGACCGTAGAGGTGTCTCGGTCATGTCTACATAATTCTCGAACCCGCAGGGTCTGCACACTTAAGGTTTGGTGACGTTTTGGTAGTATAGAGTTATGTATGGTGGTGACCGAAGGTTGTTCGGAGTCCCAGATGAGATCCCGGACATCACGAGGAGCTCCGGAATGGTCCGGAGGTAAAGATTCATATATAGGAAGTCCCATTTTGGTCGCCGGAAAAGTTCCGGGCTTATCGGTAGTGTACCGGGAGTGCCGGTAGTGTACCGGGAGACCTCCGGGAGGGGTATTTCGACCCAAGAGGCTTCATGGGCTGTGGGAAAGTAATAACCAGCCCTTAGTGGGCTGGTGGAACAACCACAATAGGCCCATGAGGCGGGAAGAAAGAAACCCAAAGGAAAAAAGGTGGAAAAAAGGCAAAAAGGAGGAATCCTAGTCCTACTAGGAGTGGAGGAGGAGAGTCCTCCTCCACCTCCCACTTCGGCCGAAGCCTCCAAGGCTTGGAGGCAAGGCTGCCTCTCCTCCTCCCTCCCTCCTATATATACTAGTTGATTTCTAGGGTTTTGCACTAGTTTTTCCAGCCACGTGCAACCCTAATCTCTAGTGCATAGTTTCTCCTCTAAATCGGATTTCCGTAGTGCTTAGGCGAAGCCCTGCCGGAATTACTGCACCACCATCGCCGGAGCGCCGTCAGGCTTCCGGAGAACTCTTCTTCCTCTGCACCCCTTCTTGCTGGATCAAGACGGTTGAGATCATCATCAAGCTGTACGTGTGCTGAACGCGGAGGTGCCGTCCGTTCGGTGCTAGATCGGAAGGACCGTGATCAAGATCACGAGATGGTTCGTGACGAGTTCGCGAGAAGGATTGTGATGAGTTCATGGGATGGATCGTGATGAGATCGCGGGACGTATCGTGATGAGATTGCAGGACGAATCGTGATGAGATCGCGGGACGCTCGGTGATTTGGATCACGAAGATGTTTGACTACACCAACCGCGTTTCTTAACGCTTCCCGCTTAGCGATCTACAAGGGTATGTAGATCCACTCTCCCTCTCATAGATGCTCATCACCATGGATAGATCTGCATGTGCGTAGGAATTTTTTTGTTTCACATGCAACGTTCCCCAACATGGGGGTGCGCCCGCGTGCTAGCCCCGTGGTTGACCGAGCTCGACGGCGCCGGGTGCGCGTGCGGGAGGTAGCTGGGGAGAGAAGGAGGAGGGGGATGGCCCCTTGGCATGACGCGCATGTCAAGGGCATCTCCAGGGACAGCTCCCCGCATCCCTAGGCTGTCGGGAGGCTTGGGATGGGTGCGGCTATGGTGCGGGAGCACACTATAGTGCGCTTGAGAGCATGCGTTCTGCATGCCATGGCGTGCTGCTCGCGCTCTGGCATGTCCCACCTTGTCCTCTAGCTCCTAGGGTAAGCTGGGATGCTCCCTGGATGCTCTGAGAGGTGAGGAGAGGAGTAGAAGTAAAAGGAGCGGGTAAAACTGATGCTGCCATCACTGTCCAGAGGTGAAAAAGGCGGTTTTTCCCTACTTTATGATTGAGTCTTGGCCAGGGAGAGTTACTGGGGATAGGAGGGGCATGTAAGTGACTGTGGTAAAAATCTGAAGTGAAGGAGAAAAGCAGAAGGGGGTCAAACATGGTTTTTACCTCCTGGGCAAAAAGTGTTTGATGATGGTTTGGCTAAGAAAATGGAGTTTTCTTTCCATGAGTTTTAACAAAGTCAAGTGGTGGTTACAAATAGGGTTGACCACCAAGTTTGAGCTTGATTGAAGAAAGTTCACAATGCGGAAATCAACAGAATCAGATACTTGTAGATCTAGCTATGCATTTCCATCCCCCTTAATGCACCACTTGGTGTGGAATCTTCAGTTGGGTAATGGAACATGCCCACAAAGTTTGGGGTCAAGAGAAGAAACTTCACAATGTAAAGTTGATCAAGTTTGAAGCTCGACGGGAATGGTTTTAGAATATTTTTATGAAGAAAATCAATTGGGATTGAGATGAAACTTTGCAACTCATCACCTATGACAATTGTCACTTGCTAGAATTTTCTTGGAATTTATTGAGAATATTTCTTATAGAAATATTTCAAAAGCTTGATTTGGACAGAAAGGGCTTTGAGGGGTTTTAACCATGATTTTGAACATCACCATGTGTTGAAACTCATATATATGGAAAATATATGTCCACCAAGTTTCCCTAAAGTTTCTCAAATATTTTCAAAGCATTAAAATAGTTTTTCCCTATGTAAAACCATTTTTTTCCTTAGGAAAAAGCCTTTAAATAAAATAGAAAAATAATATTTAAAATAAATATTAGGTGGTTTTGGGAAGTCATATATATATTAGGTTTCAAACAAGGCCTTTGGGGAAAAAGGATCCACCCAATTTGAGGACTTGTAGTGCAAACCTCAACTGAGGGGTCTTTGAAAACCTAATTTGAATAAAATCCTTTTGGTCAAAATAAATTTTGATAAAGTAGTTTTGGGTACTATTCACATGGCATGATCATTGGGAGAGAAATTTGGGCCACGGAAGATGAATATGGAGAGGAGTAGAACAAAAGAGTGCCAACATGATCAACCAAACAATCAAACAAACAACAATTCAAACAAGCATGCACACAAAAAGTTTTAATTGGTTCCAAATTTTGTAAATCCATCATAGCAAAGTGGTACAAACATAGGGTGTGACATCGGCCTACCACCATTACCACCTCCACCCAACAGGAAGGAAGAGGACAGGTAGGACGATGGGGCAGGGGGCTTCCAGGAGGCAAGGGCGGTAGCATGTATCAGGGCAGCGCCTAGGCCCCCTCATCGAACCGCGTCTTCAAGCAGTTCACGCGGGAGGTGAACGTGGCTCTCCAAAATCCCGAGGCCATGTGTACCCTCAAGTGGTCCCAGACTGCCATCACCTTTGACTTAAGGGATTAGCTCACGTGCTCGGCCATGGCGGGCATGCTCCCCATGTTGTGCACTCCGACCATCAGCAACGTCCTCATCACCAAGATCCTTATCGACAGTGGAGCGGGGCTCAATGTCCTCTCCATTGAGACCTTTGAGACGCTCCAAATACCATACGACTAACTCATGCTGACCAAGCCCTTCTCGGGAGTCACTAATGGGTCCACCGTTCCCATTGTGCAAGTACGCCTGCCCGTCACCTTCGGAGGATGCAAGAACTACTGCACCAAGATCATCGTATTTCACGTCGCCCACATCCACCCCCCGTACAATGATATCCCGGGGTACCCGGCCCTCGCCAAGTTTATGGTGGTGACTCATCACGACTACAACATCCTCAAGATGCCAGGGAGCGGCAGCGTCATCACCGTCACCTGCGATGAGAAGGATGCCATCTGCTCCCTCGAGCATGCTTACTGCGCTGCTATGGCCAAGTGCTCAGATGATGAGAAGGATGCCCTACCTGCTGACGATGCATGCAAGAAGAAGAAGCAGCTCACCCCCGCAGAGCGCAAGGGGGGCTGGAACCTCCAAGGGCGAATCCTCGATCTCTGCATCCCGGGACGGGGCCACACCTTCCATCGCATCAGAAAGTGCGCTCGGTGCCCCCCTTCGGTCGGTCTCGAGGGATCCCACCAGGAGGCCCCCAGCTTGGCCAGTGAGACAAGGGAGGCGTTCGGGCACAATCCGAAGGCACGTCCTAATGTGCGACTACCAGGGCCAGGGACACGGCACGAGACACCAAGCTCGCAAGGGTCAGTCATCAAAGCGATCGAGGAACTTCAGGAGGCACATGCCGAGCGAGGAAGGGACTGCCCTACACCAGCAATCGCACCCCCTATCGTCGACCCGGTTGACCAGCCATGCATCTGTGTTAACACGCTTGCGATCAACAGGGCCTCGTTCCAGGTCCACTTTTGGCCGACACATGCCGACCATAGGTGGGTCTACCCGCACAACTACGTCTGCATGCCCTCTGGCCTGGCAAACGTCGGCGTCACGTTCCAGTGCCTTGCCCGTGCCATGCTCACACCTTGCCCAGTGAGACGCGATGAGGATTTGAAGGAGATGCCCGGACCGAGCATGTGCTCCGAGCCTTGGGAGACAACGGGACCGTGAGGGTCGCGCTCGTGGGGGTACATGATCAAACTACACCGACATCTTCGACTCTTCAGCGGCATGGCCGCCAGATGACATTTTGTTGTTCTTTGTCAGGTAACTTTTTGCCTTGTTCCATTTAATGGCGCCCGTCGGGCCGCATTATCCTAAGGTGATCAGGGTGTACCCCTCCAATCGCCATATTTCCCACATTTCAGCAGTTTTTCATGCATGTGATATGTTTCCTAATGTTTCCCCTTGCCTGCACGGCTCTTTGTCGGCGTGAATGTCGTCACTCCCGAGTGATCCCACCTTCGACTGCCTTGTGAGAGGACTAGGCATGGCGTCTGTGCTCGGGTGTGTCCCTACAACGTTGATAAATCAAGTAGCCGAGCTCTGTTTGGCGGGCTAGCCCCGTTCACGTCATCTCCTAGGGTCACAAGTGCTTGGCCCTCTCGTGCGATGGCCCTAGGGTGGACGTTCGATGGAGGCTTCTATAAAATTTAGAAGAAGACCTAGGTGCAAGCCGCCTTTAAGGTAGGGACCTCGCGAGGTCAAAGCGCCCTCGTGAGCTCCCAGATACACTTCCCAGTTCTACCGTGTCAGCCACGCGTGCAAACTCAATGGGCTCTACATGCCTAGAGCCCCCGAGGACGCGGTGGGGTTCCTACAAGAAGACCCAGGCCCAAACCGCTTTTGAGGTAGGGACCTCGCAAGGCCAAAGCACCCTCGCGAGATCCCAGATACACCTCCCAATTCTACCGTGCCATCCACGTGTACGAACTCAATGGGTTGTACATGCCCGGAGCCCCCCGAGGACGCGGAGGGGTTCCTTCCCATGCAATGTTTAAGCCGCAGCTCCATGCTGGCGGACAACATGGTCCACCAATGACTATGCCCACGCAATGTGGAAGCCCTACGCCTTGTGTTAGGGATAAACAACTGAGGGCGCCCCAGCGGCTGCATCCAACCTCAGGAAAGCTCCTTGTGGCCCCCTTTTGCTGCATTCCCTGGGATGTCCTCGTGAAGGGGATGCATGGGGGATACTACCAGGACGGGCCTGGTACACGCCACCTTCCTAGGTCTACCAAACCCGGTCTTCACGCGCACCTGTCAGGAAAAGCTGACGAGGAAAGGTATGAGAGCCACTCGTACGTCAAGGGGTACTCCTGAGCATCGCGACTCGAGCCTCACTGGCGACATAGCCCCTCACCCCTTGGAACCGTCCTTGGTTATCCGGACGGCCCAAAGGTGGCTGAGGTATGCGGGGGCCGGGCCCTGCCGACGCAGAGCTCAATGCGCTCAAAACCCTTAAGGAGGAGGTTGGAGCTCGTATGTCAAGGGGGACTCCTGAGCATCACGACTCAGGAGCCTCACTAGCCACATAGCCCCTCACTCCTTGGAACCATCCTTGGTGATCCGGACGGACCAACGACGGCTGACGTATGCGCGGGGCCGTGCCCTGCCGCCGCAGAGCGCAAGGTGTTAAAAAATTTTAAGTTAGGAGGACGCTAGAGCTCGTACGTCAAGGGGGACTCCTGAGCATTGCGACTCAGGAGCCTCACTGGACACATATCCCCTCACCCCTTGGAACCATCCTTGGTGATCCGTACGGCCCAACAGCGGCTGAGATATGCGCGGGGCCAGGCCCTACCGATGCAGAGCGCAAGGTGTTCCAAATTTCCAAGTCAAAAGTATCTTCACCATGTTCCCTTCACGAGGGAAGCTCGTATGTCAAGGGGGAGTCCTGAGCATCACCACTTAGGAGCCTCATTGGACACGTAGCCCCTCACCCCTTGGAACCATCCTTGGTGATCCGAACGGGCCAACCACAACTGAGGTATGCGCGTGGTCGGGCCTTGCCGACACAGAGCATCACAACAAGCGGAAAGGAAACAAGGTGAAGAGGGAAATCAAGCAGTTCAATAGTTATTACAAGCATTAAAAGTTTTTCACGAATACAAACAAGTTTAACGCCTCCACGAGGCATAATGAAGATTGCAGGAAGGAAACCCGGAAGAGGAATCAGGAGGAGCCTCCGCCTCCACTCGTCCCGTCCGTAGGTAACTCGTCGTCAACATCGCCGGCGTCGTCTTCTTCTGTCACACCCTATGTTTTGCCTCATGACTAAGTTAACATGACTCAAAATTAGGGCCAATTAAAACTTTTTGAGTGCATATGAATGCTTGACTTGTGTGCTATTTGCTTGCTTGTTTGTTTGCTTGCTGGTGCTCTATATTCATAAAATTCCCTCCTACTCTAAAAACTCTTTTCTTGATATAAACACTTGTCCAATGATCATACCATGTGTATAGGACCTTATCAAAATTTATTTTGACCAAAGAGGGATTATTCAAAGTAGGTTTTCCAAAACCCCTCAGTTGAGGTTTGCACCGCAAGTCCCAAAATTGGGTGGATCCATTTTGCCCAAATGCTTTATTTGGAACCTATTATATATATATATGAATTCCCAAAAAAACAAAATATTATTTTTAAAGATTATTTTCCCATTTTATTTAAATGCTTTTTCTGAAAGCCAGAAATGGTCTTTTATTAGGAAAATTTTATTTTTATGCTTTCAAAATATTTGATAAAATTTTGGAAAACTCAGTGGACATATATTCTCTATATATAAGAGTTTAAACACATGGTCTTGTTCAAAATATTGGACAAAATCCTTCAAACCAATTTCTGCCTATTTCAAGCATTTGAAATATTTGTATAGGAAATATTCTCAACTAAATCCAGGAAAATTCTAGAATGTCACATATGATATATTTGATCATCTTGCCAAGTTTCATAACAATCCCAATTGATTTTGTTCACCAAAATATCTGAAAACCCTCTCTGTCCATATCCAAATTTGAGCAACTCCACATTGTTAGCTAATCCCTGTTGCTCCCAAACTTTGTGGACATGTTCTAATCCTCCAATAATGCATCCACACCAAGTAGTGCATCAAATCATGTTAAGTTTCATGGCAAGGAGAACCACTTTCCTATCTAATACTTGCATCAAACACCTTCTGGCACAATCTGGAAGTTACTATTTTGACCTCCTATGCTATTCTCCTTAACCTGAGATTTTTAACACATCTTTCCCTCATTCCCCTCTACCCCCAGTAAAAATTTGATGAGCATATCTCAATTATTTGGGGGGTAAAACCCCAAGATTCCCCCCTGGACAGCCCTTTTTCTCTTTCCGTCAACCTCCCTCCTCTTCCCTTGGATTTCCAGAGCTTCCAAGGACTCCTACAATTTTTTTATACCCTCCTAGATTCCCTAGACACAAATGGACACGCCCCATATGAAAAGGACATGCCATGGCATGCAAGATTCGCGTTCTTGAGCATGCTACAGTGCATCCACCCATCGTAGCTTGCCCAATCAGAGGCTCCCCATAGCCTTAGGCCTTGTGGTCATGTCCTATGAGACCGCCTCGACATCCATGACACGGCAGCGTGTTGGGCCCCTCCTCCCTTGCCATCCTCTTTCCTTTGTCGCGCGTGCTCGCTGCCGCTCCGCTCAGCCAACGCTTGGCCTCACACGCACGAGGCCCTGGCGGACGCCCGCTATCTATCTCACTCCCCTGTGTCGTGGACGATTTCCACGAACACCCCGGACACGCTCCCGTGCCCCCCGAGCGATCCAGCAGCGTCAGGATCCGAGGGGGCGCATGAGCTCGCGGTGCAACGTCGCCCCGCCCATATAATGCAGCCCTGAGCTCGCCTCGGCTATCCCTTGGCTCTCTGCCCCTCTCAGACACCTTCCTTACCTTCCCAATTTCTCCTAGTCTCTTGCCCCTACGTCCATTGTCGGCATTGCAATCTCGGGCCTTTCCCAAATTGGAGCTCCTCCGAGCCTCTCGTCTCCTCTGAGTCCCTCCATAGCTCCCACACACTGCCGTAGGCCCCCCTTTGCACCCTCTCTTCCCCTCTCCGCGGCCATGGCGATGTTGCACCCTCATGACTGATGCTCACCTCCGCAAAAGAGGATGATGCGCTCAGCCACGACTATCCCAGGGCCCGGGGACATCCTAGGCGGGTGCGGCTAGCCGCCCTGAGCGCACTGGTGGCCGGAGCGCCTATAGGGATTGCCTGTGCCGTCGGGGGAAAGCGCCAGAGCATCTCAGGTCCGCCTCGCCTGCTCCCCCTCTACCCGAGTGGGAGGAGGAAGAAGACCCTGCGGGCAGGGCCTACCTGTCGGCGAGCTAAGGGCCGCCCCCCATTTAGGTGGAGACACCCTTCCTGGGTACCGCCTCCACGCAAAGGAGGTGTACTCCTATGAGTGCTCCGTCGATGTCACCCGACCCCACCTGCGTGGGGGTTCTGATGGAAAGGCTTAGCGGCCATTCTCTACCCTGGGCTCTGTTTTGGTCCTTTTGCTAATATTTCTTTGCCCTTTGCTTTTTCAGATAAGTTCATAAAATTCGTAATGAATTCATTTGAGCTCCAAAATTGGTGATTCAAATTTCTAAAAGTTCCTCAAATCATGTCTGAACCAAATATGTGATGTGCACATTTTTGCATAGAACACATTCTTCCATCAATGTTTACTCATTTCTTTCATTGTAAAACCCCTCCTTGCAAAATCCCTAGGGCATACAAATCAACTCCAAATGGAGTATTTTTCCTTGCGCCCCTTGTGCAATCTAGATTAATGAGCCATTTCTTCATTTAGGGACGAGTTATTGAATCTCTAGAATATTCATACCAAATCCAAATCCATTGAAACCACTTACCAAATGTTCCTAAAATCATGCCCTATTTAATGATTACATCCACTCCTTTTTATAAAAAACATTTCCTATAGGCTTCTAATAGGGTCATCATTTATTCATTTCCCACCATTAAAAAATCTCCCTTGACCCTCATCCACCAAAAACTTCTTGGTTATTTTGCTCATGACCAAACGTGTCCTCGAAAAATAGAAATCCTATTTATAGAGTACTTTCGTTATCTGCTTGTTGTGTTTCTTATTGCGGTTGTTTCTGGCGATAGTTGACGAGGTGGACGAAGTGCTCGGTGTGGACGTGAAGTGTGTGAAGACCTCAAAGATGTTGCTAATCCAGGCAAGGAGCCCTCCGACCATGTTAAGAAACCATTTTTATTGCATGTCATGTAGCACTTTGATTTGATATGTCGATATGATGTTGTGGTAACCACTTCGGTGGGTTGCCTCCAATAAATTTGTCATTGATACTTGCATCGTGCATGACCCTACCTCCTTATGAGGGTTGTGATGGTGGGAGCAGATAGGATGCTTAGTAAATGATATGCAAAGTGGGACGGGAATATGCATGGTGACGGAAACAAAGTGTTTTCAAAGACTTTTTTAAAACCCGTTGGGTGCCACTAATGCACGAGGGAGATGATGATGATCTATGTAGCCACTTGATAAAGAAGTGGTCTACCGGAGCAAGTGAGTGTGTGAGGTTTTTGAAAACATATTGGTGTAAGTTGAGACTGTTACTCCAACTTTACATGTAAAACCACATTACCCCTTATGGGACGAGGCCGGCATTACTAGTGGTGGGAGTGACGTGGTCACTCTCGATACGGGGTCGTGCTGGTAAGGACGATCATGCGCTTTCTTCACAGGCACCGGGCACACCGTTGATCCCTTCATGGATGGTACGATCTGGAGTGAGGCTCGTATGATGTACATCATGAGGGATGGGTACCAATCGAGTGGAATCTTTGTTTAGTATCGTCAGGGGAAAGACATTGTTCGGGTGCTTACATCGAGTATGTAGTCTACCGCGAGTCGTGGATGACATGGAAGTTCCCCGATTCTTGTGGGTAAAGTGTGCAACCTCTGCAGAGTGTAAAACTATTTGAATAGCCGTGTCCATGGTCAAGGACAGTTGGATGACCGCTCTTGTGCTACATCCAGATGTTTTCACAAACTCGTGTGTGTGTTGGTTACAGAGGTGATAGTTGAGCTAAGTGAGATGACTTGGCATGATCCTGAACATGAGATGTTCAACCCCTGCTTATGATGATAACTATGACTTGTTCACATGAATACCTATAGACTATTGATGCATGCTTACTTAAGTTACTTGATCATGTCATTGCACTTAAAAATGAGCTTTCTACGAAACTTACTTAGTTAGCACTATACCATGCATTGCTATTCCTTGTTCCAAAACATGGGTTTCTTGCGAGTACATTCAAAGTACTCATTGTCTTGCCACTGGTTATTTCATTGGCCATGCATGAAAGAACAGGGTACGACGAAGAGTACCTTGGTGACGAACGTGCGAGCTGGGACGCTTCCCAGTCAGAATGCCTGTAGGATTAAGGCACATGGCATGGGTTCATGCTATCATTGAAGATTTCCGCTGCGATATTATGAAGACTTGGCCATAAAGGCCATATTTGAGTAGAAATGGTATGTGATAGATGTAATACTCTTGTTATTCAGTTTCTATGTGCTCAGTTAGCATTGATCTCTGTGATCATTGTGCACGTACATTCGATGATCATGACTTATGAGTTGGGATCCCCACAGAGCTTGTATCAGAGCCATCATAACTGTAGGAAGCCCTTAGTTAGCATGGACGTTAGTTATGACAAAACTATTTTTCCAGACCCTTCAATATTATTTACAAAACTGCTATAATTCTCACCTCTCCTAAAATTTCAAAGGAAGCAATGGTTTTTGCCTTAGCACTTCGACCATTTTTCTGTTAGCTCTCCTCATCTGCTTTTCAAAACTTTGCAAACGGTCGTTACTACCCTTGTGCCCCTGACCACTGTATTCCTTGAGATCCTCATGGGTAACCTGGAAAGAAGTGTTGGGGAACGTCGCATGGGAAACAAAAAATTTCCTACGTTCATGCAAGACCTATCCATGGTGATGAGCATCTACGGGAGGGAGAGTGGATCTACGTAACCTTATAGATCGCTAAGCAGGAAGCGTTTAGAAATGCGGTTGGTGTAGTCGAACGTCTTCGCGATCCAAATCGCCGAGCGTCCCGAGAAACAATCATGATCCGTCCCACGATCCAATCATGATCCGTCCCGTGATCCAATCACGATCCGTCCTGCGAACTTGATCATGATCCATCCCGCGAACTTGATCATGGTCTTTTCGATCTAGCACCGAACGGACGACACCTCCGCGTTCAGCACACGTACAGCTTGATGACGATCTCCACTGTCTTGATCCAACAAGAGGGAGCGCAGAGGTAGAAGAGTTCTCCGGCAACATGACAGTGCTCCGGCGATGGTGGTGGAGCTATTCCGGGAGGCCTTCGCCTAAGCACTGGAGAAATCCGATCTAGAGGAGAAACTGTGCACTAGAGGAACGGGTAGCACATGGCTGAAATTTCTGTGCCAAAACCCTAAAATCTCTAGTATATATAAGAGGGAGGGAGGAGAGTCCTTGGCGCAAGGGCCAAGGCCTCCTTGGTTCGGCCGAAGGGGGAGGAGAGGAGGATTCCTCCTCCAATCCTAGTAGGACTAGGATTCCTCCCCTTTTTGCATTTTTTCCACTTTTCCTTTTGGGTTTTTCTTTCCCTAGCCGCATGGGCCTTGTGGGGAAGTCCCACCAGCCCACCAAGGGCTGGTATTTATCCTCTTACAGCCCATGTAGCCTCTTGGGTCGAAATACCCCTCCCGATGGTCTCCCGGTACACTACCGGCACTCCCGGTACACTACCGATGAGCCCGAAACTTTTCCGGCGACCAAAATAGGACTTCTTATATATCAATATTTACCTCCAGACCATTCCGGAGCTCCTCATGATGTCAGGGATCACATCTGGGACTCCGAACAACCTTCGGTCACCACCATACATAACTCTATACTATCGAAATGTCACCGAACCTTAAGTGTGCAGACCCTGCGGGTTCGAGAACTATGTAGACATGACCGAGACACCTCTACGGTTAATAACCAATAGCGGGACCTGGATCCATATTGATTCCTACATATTCTACGAACATCTTTATTGGTCGAACATCTATGTCAAGGATTCAGTCAATCCCGTATGATGTTTCCTTCGTTCTTCGGTATGTTACTTGCCCGAGATTCGATCGTCGGTAGCTCCATACCTAGTTCAACCTCGTTACCGGCAAGTCTCTTTACTCATTCCATAATATAAGATCTCGCAACTAACACTTAGTTGCATTGCTTGCAAGGATTATTGTGATGTTGTATTACCGTGTGGGCCCTGAGATACCTCTCCGTCACACGGAGTAACAAATCCCAGTCTTGATCCATGCCAACTCAACAGACATCCTCGGAGATACCTGTAGAGCACCTTTATAGTCACCCAGTTACATTGCGACGTTTGATACACACAAGGCACTCCTCCGATGTTCGTAAGTTGCATGATATCATGGTCATAGTAACATATACTTGACATGTAGAAAACAGTAGCAATAAACTGACACGATCATATGCTACGTTTGTAGTTTGGATCTTGTCCATCACATCATTATCCTAATGATGTGATCCCATTTATCAAATGACATCACAAGTCAATGGCTAGGAAACCTTGACCATCTTTGATTAATGAGCTAGTTCACTAGAGGCATACTAGGGACAAATTGTTGTCTATTTACCCACACATGTAATGTGTTTCCAATCAATACAATTTATAGCATGGATAATAAACGATTATCATGAACAAGGAAATATAATAATAAACACTTTATTTATTGCCTCTAGGACATATTTCCAACAGTCTCCCACTTGCACTAGACTCAATAATCTAGCTCATATCACTATGTGATTTACATTGTAATGAATCGAACACCCATGCAGTTCTGGTGTTGATCATGTTTAGCCCTTGGAAGAGGTTTAGTCAACGGGTCTTCAACATTCAGCTCCGTGTGCACTTTGCAAATATTTATGTCCTTTTCCTTGATGTAATCGCGGATGGAGTTGAAGCGTCGCTTTATGTGTCTGGTCCTCTTGTGAAACCTTGGTTCCTTGGCCAGAGCAATGGCACCAGTGTTGTCACAGAACATATTCATTGGATTCAGTGCACTGGGCACTACTCCAAGATCTGTCATGAACTGCTTCATCCGGACTCCTTCCTTGGCTGCCTCCGAGGCTGCGATGTACTCTTCTTCACACGTAGAATCGGCTACCACGCTTTGCTTGGAACTGCACCAGCTTACCGCTCCCCCGTTGAGAATAAACACATATCCGTTTTGTGACTTAGAGTCATTCAGATCAGTGTCAAAGCTTGCATCGACATAACCCTTTACGACGAGCTCTTCATCACCTCCATAAACGAGAGACATTTCCTTAGTCCTTTTCACGTACTTAAGGATATTCTTGACCGCTGCCCAGTGTTCCATTCCAGGATCACTTTGAAACCTTCTGGCCATACTTATGGCAAGGCTGACATCGGGTCTTGTCCAAATCATTGCATACATGATAGAGCCTATGGCTGAAGCATAGGGGATGACACTCATCTTTTTTCTATCCTCTGTAGTCACTGGGCATTGAGTCTTACTCAACTTCACACCTTGTACCACAAGCAAGAACCCCTTCTTGGACTGATCCATTTTGAACTTCTTTAAAACTTTATCAAGGTATGTGCTCTGTGAAAGTGCTATCAAGCATTTTGATCTATCTCTATAGATCTTAATGCCTAATGTGCAAGCAGCTTCTCCTAGGTCCTTCATTGAAAAACTCTTGTTCAAATATTCCTTCACGCTTTCCAGCATTTCTATATTGTTTCCAATCAGCAATATGTCATCCACATATAATATTCGAAATGCTATAGAGCTCCCACTCACTTTCTTGTAAATACAAGCTTCTCCATAAACTTGTATAAACTCAAACGCTTTGATCACCTCATCAAAATGTTCATTCCAGCTCCGAGATGCTTGCACCATCCCATAAATGGATCGCTAGAGTTTGCAAACTTTGTTAGCATTCTCTGCATTGACAGAACCTTTTGGTTGCGTCATATACAACTCTTCCTCAAGGAAACCGTTGAGGAATGATGTTTTGACATCCATCTGCCAAATTTCATAGTCAAAATAAGCAGCTATTGCCAACATGATTCTTACAGACTTAAGCATCGCTACGGGTGAGAAGGTCTCATCATAGTCAACTCCTTGAACTTGTGAAAAACCCTTTGCCACAAGTCGAGCTTTATGGACGGTGACATTACCGTCTGCGTCTGTCTTCTTCTTAAAGATCCATTTGTTCTTAATGGCCTTTCGCCCTTCAGGTAATACTTCCAAAGTCCATACTTATTTTTCATACATGGATCCCATCTTGGATTTAATGGCCTCTAACCATTTCTCGGAATCGGGCTCATCACTGCTCCTCCATAGCTCGTAGGTTTGTTGTCCAACAACATGACCTCCAAGACAGGGTTGTCGTACCACTCAGGAGTAGTACGTGGCCTTGTCGACCTACGAGGTTCAATAGTAGCTTGATCTGAAGCTTCATGATCATCATCATTAACTTCCTCTTCTACCGTTATAGGTTCCACAAAAACATCTTTCTACGCTGTGATACTTTCTGGTTGAAGTAAAGGTTCAATAACCTCATCAAGCTCTATTTTCCTCCCACTCAATTCTTTCGAGAGAAACTCTTTCTCAAGAAATGTTCCGTTCTTAGCGACAAACACTTTGCCTTCGGATCTGAGATAGAAGGTATGCCTGACTGTCTCTTTCGGGTATCCTATGAAGACACATTTCTCCGCTTTGGGTTCTAGCTCGTCAGGCCGAAGCTTTTTGACATAAGCATCACATCCCCAAACATCGAGAAATGACAACTTTGGCCTTTTGGCAAACCACAGTTCATATGGCATCGTCTCAACGGATTTCGATGGTGCCCTATTTAAATTGAATGCAACTGTCTCTAATCCATAACCCCAAAACGATAGTGGCAAATCAGCAAGATACATCATAGGACACACCATATCTAATAAGGTTCAATTACGACATTCGGAGACACCATTACGTTGTGGTGTTCCGGGCGGTGTCAACTGTGAAACAATTCCACACTGTCTTAACTGACTGCCAAACTCATAACTCAGATATTCACCTCCTCGATCAGATCATAGGAATTTAATCTTCTTGTTACGATGATTCTCAACTTCACTCTGAAATTGCTTGAACTTTTCAAACGTTTCAGACTTGTGTTTCATTAAGTAAATATACCCATATCTACATAAGTCATCAGTGAAGGTGAGAAAATAATGATATCCACCACGTGCGGTAACATTCATTGGACCGCACACATCAGTATGTATGATTTCCAATAAGTCACTTGCCTCTTCCATTGTTCCAGAGAATGGTGTTTTAGTCATCTTGCCCATGAGGCATGGTTCACATGTGTCAAGTGATTCAAAATCAAGTGACTCCAAAAGGCCATCAGCATGGAGCTTCCTCATGCGTTTTACACCAATATGACCAAAATGGCAGTGGCACAAGAAAGTGGTACTACCATTATCAACTCTACATCTTTTGGCATCAATGTTATGAACATGTGTGTCATCACTATCAAGATTCAATATGAATAAACCCCTCACATTGGGTGCATGACCATAAACGATATTACTCATAAAAATAGAACAACCTTTATTCTCTGATTTAAATGAATTACCGTCTCGCAATAAACAAGATCTAGATATAATGTTCATGCTTAACATAGGCACTAAATAACAATTATTCAGGTTCATCACTAATCTCGATGGAAATCGAAGAGAGAGCGTGCCGACGGCGATCACATCAACCTTGGAACCATTTCCCATGCGCATCGTCACTTCATCCTTTGCCAGCCTTTGTTTATTCCGTAGTTCCTATTTTGAGTTGCAAATGTGAGCAACCGAACCGGTATCAAATACCCAGGCACTACTACGAGAGCTAGCAAGGTACACATCAATAACATGTATATCATATATACCTTGTTTGTCGTTGGCCGCCTTCTTTTCAGCCAGGTACTTGGGGCAGTTCCGCTTCTAGTGACCAGTTCCCTTGCAATGAAAGCACTCAGTTTCTGGCTTGGTTCCATGCTTGGGCTTCTTTACAGGAGTAGCAACTGCTTTGCCATCCTTCTTGATTTTACCCTTCTTGCCCTTGCCCTTAACCTTGCCATTTTTCTTGAAACTAGTGGTTTTATTGAACATCAACACTTGATGTTCTTTCTGAATTTCAGACTCAACGACTATTAGCATCGCAAATAGCTCGGCGACTGACTGGTTCATCCCGTGCATGTTATACTTCATCACAAAGCTCTTGTAACTAGGTGGCAGTGATTGAAGAACTCTGTCAGTGATCGCCTCTGGCGGAAGGGCAATTCCCAACTCCGCTAGACGAGTCGAATACCCAGACATGCTGAGTATATGTTCACTGATAGACCCGTTCTCCTCCATCTTGCAAGCACAGAACTTAGCGGAGGTCTCATACCTCTCGATCCGGGCATTCTTCTAAAAGATAAACTTCAACTCCTGGAACATCTCATATGCTCCATGACGTTCAAAACTTCTTTGAAGTCCCAGTTCTAAGCCATACAATATTGCACACTGAACTATTGAGTAATCTCCAGTACGTGCCTCCCAAGTGTGCTTAACGTCTTTGGAGGTCATGTCTTCAGGTTGGTCACCAAGCGGTGCATCAAGGACATATGATTTTTGGGCAGCCATGAGGATAATCCTCAGATTACGGGCCCAGTCAACAAAGTTACTTCCATCATCTTTCAACTTAGTTTTCTCTAGGAACGCATTAAAATTCAGGGGTGCTACTGCGCGAGCCATTTATCTACAACATAAATATGCAAAGTTTACTTAGACTATTTGTTCAAGATAATGAGTTCAGTTAAACAAATTACTAAAGCTCCCACTCAACTTGACATCCCTCGGGTCATCTGAGTGTCACATGATCCAAATTCACTAACTCAAGTCCAATCACCACGTGAGTTGAGGTGGCTTCAATGATGAACATCATTATGTTGAACATATCTACTATATGACTCATGTTCGACCTTTTGGTCGCTTGTGTTCCGAGGCCATGTATGTACATGCTAGGCTCGTCAAGTTTAACCCGAGTGTTCTACACGTGCAACACTGGCTTGCACCCATTGTATGTGAACGTAGAGTCTATCACACCCGATCATCACATGGTGTCTCAACACGACAAACTTTCGCAACGGTGCACACTCGGGGAGAACACAATTTATCTTGAAATTAAGTGAGGATCACCTTATAATGCTACCGTCGTCCTAAGCAAAACAAGGTGCATAAAAAGGATTAACATCACATGCAAATCATAAGTGACATGGTATGGCCATGAACTTGTGCTTTTGATCTCCATCTTGAAAGCACCGGCATGATCTCCATCGTCACCGGCATGACAACATGATCTCCATCATCTTGATCTCCATTAACATGTCGCCATCGGGGTTATCACGCCCAACATGCTTCTACTACTATTACTACCATTTAGCGATAAAGTAAAGCATTACATAGCACTTAATGACTAACACGTAGGTCATACAATAATTAAAGACAATCCTATGGCTCCTGCCGGTTGCCATACTCATCGACATGCAAGTCGTGATAATCTATACATCACATGATCATCTCATACATCACATATATCACATCATGTAATTGGCCATATCACATCACAACATACCCTGCAAAAACTAGTTAGACGTCCTCTAATTGTTGTTGCATGTTTTACGTGGCTGCTACGGGTATCTTGCAAGAACAATTCTCACCTACTCATAAACCACAACGGTGATACACTAGTTTCTTTTTGGCATTCTCAAGGACCGTCTTTGTCGAATCCGATCCAACTAAAGTGAGAGAAACTAGCACCCGCAAGCCATATATGCAACAACTTGCAGTTAGGGAACTGGTCTCTCATAAGCGTACGAGTAATGTTGGTCCGGGCCGCTTCGTATCACAATACCGCTGAACCAAAACACGACCAAGGGAGGAAGCAATCTAAGCATCAACGCCCACAAACTCTTTGTGTTCTACTCGAGATCTCATCTACACATAGACCTAGCTCATGATGCCACTGTTGGGGAACGTCGCATGTGATTGTTTTCCTACATTCACACAATATCTATCCATGGTGATGAGCATCTACGAGAGGGAGAGTGGATCTACGTACCCTTGTAGATCTCTAAGCGGGAAGCGTTAGGAAACGCGGTTGGTGTACTCGAACGTCTTCGCGATCCAAATTGCCGAGCATCCCGCGATCCAATCATGATCCGTCCCATGATCCAATCATGATCCGTCCCATCATCCAATCACGATCCTCCCGTGAATTTGATCATGATCCGTCCCGCGAACTTGATCACGGTCCTTCCGATCTAGCACCGAACGGACGACACCTCCGCGTTCAGCACACGTACGGCTTGATGACGATCTCCGCTGTCTGGATCTAGCAAGAGGGACCGGAGAGGTAGAAGAGTTCTCCGGCAGCATGATGGTGCTCCAGCGATGGTGGTGGAGCTATTCCGGCAAGGCTTCGCCTAAGCACTGCAGAAATCCGATATAGAGGAGAAACTGTGCACTAGAGGAACGGGTAGCACGTGGCTGAAATTTCTGTGCCAAAACCCTAAAACCTCTAGTATATATAAGCCGGAGGGTGGAGAGGCCTAGGCGCAAGGGCCAAGGCCTCCTTGGTTAGGTCGAAGGGGGAGGAGAGGAGGATTTCTCCTCCAATCCTAGTAGGATTAGGATTCCTCCCCTTTTTGCCTTTTTTCCACTTTTCCTTTTGGGTTTTTCTTTCCCTAGCCGCATGGAACATGTGGGGAACTCCCACTAGACCACCAAGGGCTGGTATTCATCCTCTCACAGCCCATGTAGCCTGTTGGGTCGAAATACCCCTCCCGATGGTCTCCCGGTACACTACCGACACTCCTGGTACACTACCGATGAGCCCAAAACTTTTCCGACGACCAAAATAGGACTTCTTATATATCAATCTTCACCTCCGGACCATTTCGGAGCTCCTCGTGACATCCAGGATCTTATCTGGGACTCCGAACAACGTTCGGTCACCACCATACATAACTCTATACTACCGAAACGTCACCGAACCTTAAGTGTGCAGGCCCTGCGGGTTCGAGAACTATGTAGACATGACCGAGACACCTCTACGGTCAATAACCAATAGTGGGACCTGGATGCCCGTATTGGTTCCTACATATTCTATGAAGATCTTTATCAATCGAACCTCTATGTCAAGGATTCAGTTAATCCCGTATGATGTTCCCTTTGTTCTTCGGTATGTTACTTGCCCGAGATTCGATCGTTGGTATATCTATACCTAGTTCAACCTCGGTACTGGAAAGTCTCTTTAATTGTTCCGTAATACAAGATCCCGCAGATAACACTTAGTCACATTGCTTGCAAGGCTTATTGTGATGTTGTATTACCGAGTGGACCCTGAGATACCTCTCCGTCACACGGAGTAACAAATCCCAGTCTTGATCCATGCCAACTCAACAGACATCCTCGGAGATACCTGTAGAGCACCTTTATAGTCACCCGGTTACGTTGCCACGTTTGATACACACAAGGCACTCCTCCGATGTCCGTGAGTTGCATGATCTCATGGTCATAGGAACATATACTTGACATGTAGAAAACAGTAGCAATAAACTGACACGATCATATGCTACGTTTGTAGTTTGGGTCTTGTCCATCACATCATTCTTCTAATTATGTGATCCTGTTTATCAAATGACATCACATGTCAATGGCTAGGAAACCTTGACCATCTTTGATTAACGAGCTAGTTCACTAGAGGCATACTAGGGACAAAGTGTTGTCTATTTACCCACACATGTAATGTGTTTCCAATCAATACAATTTATAGCATGCATAATAAACGATTATCATGAAGGAAATATAATAATAAACACTTTATTTATTACGTCTAGGGCATATTTCCAACAAGAAGCCACCTTGCCAGATTTTTACACAAGTTTGACGACACCACGACAAGACGATACCAACAGAGGAAACCTTCTCGGGGGATGGATGCATCAAGACTAGGAAGATGCTGTCACCCTCGATACTGCCCCAGGGTGATGCAACCTTGGCCAATGATGACCAGGGAAAAATGCAAAATCATTTTATGCATCACTAATAGAGCAATGCTATCATTACCAATGACATGTCGGCAACCACCGGTGGATGAGAACCTCGCCATTTTGTCCACCTTACTATAATGAGTAGGAAAACAGTCCTCGTCGTCCCCTACTCTTGGTGTCGATGATATCGTTAACGTGACCAGCATGATACAACTCTACCATGCCTTGTTAATGTCATTGCATAAAAGATTGCCTACCTGGAACCCTCGACATCTCAGAAGACAAGAAAGGATTGTCACGATTACGAAGACACCAGAAGACCATGTTAGCAACAACTGTGAAGAATCGCCTTCATTGTCAACTCACCAGATGCGAAGTTTTCAAGGACTCCTTAGGCACAACCAGGATCATTTTGATGAACAACAACAAGAGACATAGTGATACCTGAAGAAGACCCAGAAGACTAAGCGGACTCCTCTCCAAGACACGAAGCAAGCACGACTATTGAGTCCGAGAACCCCTAGGGTAGGGTAGGTCACGTGTCCCCTATGCGAAGTCGAGTTCGTATGATGGTTCAAATAGAACCATGATTGTGTATTGCTCGTTTTTTCTTGTTTGTGCTTTGGTGTAAGTCACACTTTTGCTTTGGGTGACAAGTGCGCGACTATATCACCTATCTTACCTTGGTGTTTGTGTTTGTCCTTTTCGGCACTTGCTTGATTGCACTTGCACTATACCACCCCCTTAAGCACTTCCCTATATGCTACTTTACCTGTTCCCCCATCTCGTCAACTGAAGACCAGCAAGACAAGGTGCACAAAGGACCTGCCTCGACGGACAGCTAGCCTTGAAGACTATGACTACATCGTAGTCAACCGGATGCAACCCCGTAGAGCTGTACTTTTCCCTCAAGATTGGAAACCCCTCCCTAGCCTCGCCTAGACCTCACAAGCTCCCCTAGCACAAGCCTATAATCACGTGTTTAATATACGAATTCGCCAGAGCACTTATTGAGCTTCAATAACCCCTGCTTAGTACTAGTTTCATTATGGGACTAGTGATCATAGTGAATAGACACATTACCTCCCCAAGCTAGGACTTGAACTGATGATGCCATTGGGAATATTGTTGTGAGTATACATAATTAGTAAGATAATGATTTGACAAGGTTGTAATAGGTATCTTGAGGAAGTGGTTGAGACCCCCTTTTGTCGATTACGAGACTCTATGTTGGTAGACAAGCTTGGTGGATCAAGATTGATAGAGTAGCATAGCGTACTTGTCCCTTGAGAAAATTTGATCAGTAGGAAAATATGATCACAAGCTGAAATTCTTGGTGGATTAATGACTTGACTTTGGCTAGTAATGTTGATAGTGGATTGATGGTGATATGATTGTGACTGGAGTAACTAGTAGGAAATTCTTACTATATGTAAACCTTGAACCTACATAGGTGATTCTAAGAGGTGCTCAGGATTAATTAAACTACATGGTTTGGAGTAATCTGGACTTAGTCCGATGATCTTGATCTTGATACCATGTTTATCGGTGGATGATAAGTAGAAGGAATCAGGAGATGTTAGGGATAATTTTGGGATCTATATAAGATCGACCTTGGAGTTTAGTTGGCCATGAGATTGGAAGTTCATGGACATATTGTTATAATAGTCCTTGCAATTATATGTGGATTATATGAACTCGAGGAGATGATATGGGACACCGCCGAAGCTGGAATTGTGGCAGTAATGGGTCATGTAATGGTGGATGATATTCGTGGATCGATTAAGTTAGATTCGTAGGAAGGAAACCAGATCTTGGATTTGTATACTACATGTTTCCTTAGCATAGAGATGCAACACCTTAGACCTTCGATATATTAGTTGAAATTTGGATTCACAGTGTCATGATCAATCTTAGCGGCTTGTAATCCCGAGGATTTTTACATAGGGATATAGATGAGTAGCATGTGTAATATTGGAGTTGACTTACATTAGATGATACCTTCGATTACATACGGTGATTTTGTTTGGAGTAATACGCTGTACGATTGGCATCTAATAGCTGTGCTCAGGATAAGATGGTAGACGTTCACTCGCATCCTAATCTCCTTGAAACTCCGAAGCTTTATTGAACCATAATATGGTCGGACTATGACCATAGGTCTTGGCTCTAAGTCACTAGACTCTGGCTAGTACTCCACCTCGACCACCACCAATCCTGTTCAAAAGGATGGTGGACACGAAGGACTAGATTACGTTAGATCACGAACCCCTGAACTAGTGACCCTCTGGACCGCTTCTATCACATATCCCATGAGCTATGTGTTTATGTGATTCTTGGAGAAATAGTTTGTTGTCCTCTGGGATGACATACTCATTTACCCAATGAGAGAAGGAACACCTTAGTCCTATTTGGATCAGCCCTAGGAACACCAATTACCATGCCTCTTGAGTATAAGGTCTCACCTTGTAGGAGTTGGACTCCTCAAAGCAACCTCCCGATAGAAGAAGACTTTCTTTCCCAAGCAAGATGAAGAACCGCTACCATTGCGAGGCCACGACAACAACAAAGAAGAAGCAAAAGAAGTCAACCAACACTCCTCTACTGGCTACATAAACAAGACTATATCCAGAAGCACCGACGATCAATCCGAATGAATCCCTTGGACATCAAGAGGATTAAGGAGCCCCTTGCTATAAGTAGTCACCTAACAGTTCCTGACTAGGATAGAACTGAGAAGTTGATGGCACCCTCACTCCCCCACGTTGACGGTGTATGTTGAGCATGAAGTCCCTACTCCCTTTAGATGCCTAGAACGGAGTGGAACGACTGTCATGACGTCATTGGTAGCCCCTTTTTGGTCAAAACAAGGGTGTAAGTCCTGACTGGATCATGGTGAAACACCATCAAAGGTAGTTCACCCCGCTTGCCAAGCCTCAGACCTTGGGGGTTAGATGGTTTATCTATACTCCGAATAGTCAGCTTATCTAGGACCCTGCTGGAACCTTCCTAGATTGTAGGACCCGTTTTGGCAGCAAGTCTCTAAGCTTAGTCTTAGGGATGATACTCGGCCCATACCTTCCATAATGGCTACGGAGAGACCAGTAGACCAAACACTCAAAGACCCTCCAGAAATGTGCGTCCATGACCATGAAGACAAACGACCCAAGAAGAATGAAGAATCTACCGGGGCATCCTTATCAAGCAGAAGATCTCGACTAGAAGCCTACAATGACGCGCTTCAACACTCTCAAGGATGAAGACCACCTACGACTGAAGA
This sequence comes from Hordeum marinum, assembly GCA_022496015.1. Taxonomy (NCBI): domain Eukaryota; kingdom Viridiplantae; phylum Streptophyta; class Magnoliopsida; order Poales; family Poaceae; genus Hordeum; species Hordeum marinum. The sequence continues at coordinate 305,390,836 of CM039673.1, forward strand.
TCCCCTGCCTTAAGGAATACAAGGGCTTCCCCGTCAACGGGAAGCTACAACCTTGACCCCTTCTATTCTAACGTGAGGCATCTATATGTCACTAACCAACGTGAGCAGTCCTAGGACCAGCACACTGACACACTACTTTGCCATGTATTCTGACTTTGGAATACACACGCGAGCCAGGCCCATGCGAGGACCTCATTCTAGCCTTGACCTTTAGGCAAGCCTAGCATATTGCAAGAACCCCGTTCACCCTTAGGCCAAGTCAACGGTGTGCTGGAAGACATGTCATCAGGCACTTCAAGATCTAGAAGGACAACCACGCCGGAGCAGAAGCAACGTGGAATGTGAAGACTACCTCACATCTGAATTTCCGCATCTTTCCCATGCCTAGCCTAGGAATGTTGGGGACGAGATTCTTGTAAGGGGGATAGTTCTGTCACACCCTGTGTTTTGCCTCATGACTAAGTTAACATGACTCAAAATTAGGGCCACTTAAAACTTTTTGAGTGCATATGAATGCTTGACTTGTGTGATATTTGCTTGCTTGTTTGTTTACTTGCTGGTGCTCTATATTCATAAAACTCCCTCCTACTCTAAAAACTCTTTTCTTGATCTAAGAACTTGTCCAATGATCATACTATGTGTACAGGACCTAAAATAATTTTTATCAAAATTTATTTTGACCGAAGAGGGATTATTCAAAGTAGGTTTTCCAAAACCCCCGAGTTGAGGTTTGCACTGCAAGTCCCAAAATTGGGTGGATCCATTTTGCCCAAATGCTATATTTATGACCTATTATATTTATGAATCCCCAAAACAACAAAATATTATTTTTCCATTTTATTTAAATGCTTTTTCTACCTCAAGTTTGAACCCATTTTATTTAAATGCTTTTTCTTCCTCAAGCTTTTTCGTCCTCAAGTTCACATTCCCGATAGCCTTGGGCCTCGTGGTGATGTCCCCTCAGACCGCATCGACGTCCATGACACGGCAGCGTGTTGGCCCCGTCCTCCCTTGCCCTCCTATCTCCTTTGTAACGCGTGCCCAGTGCTGCTCCGACCTAACACACGCGAGGCCCTGTCGGATGCCCCGCTCTCTATCTCACTCCCTTGTGTCGTGGACGAGTTCCACGAATACCCTGGACACTCTCCCGTGCCCCCGAGCGCTCCAACAACGGTAGGGTCTGAGCCGGCGCATGAGCTTGTGGTGCACCGTCGCCCCGCCCATATAATGCAGCCCCGAGCTCCCCTTGGTTCTCACTTGGCTCTCTCTCCCTCTCACACACCTCCCTTACCTTCCCCAACTCTCCTAGTGCCCCCCCCTTTGTCCATGGTCGGCATTACCGTCTCGGGCCTTTCCCAAATTGGAGATCCTCTGAGCCTCTCGTCTCCTCTGAGCCCCTCTGTAGCTCCCCTACACTATTGTAGGCCCCTCTTCGCACCCTCTCCTCCCCTCTCTGCGCCCATGGCGACGTCACACCCCCATGACTGATGCTCACCTCCTCCAAAGAGGACGATGCGCTTAGCGCTGACCACCCCAGGGCCCAGGGATAACCCAGGCCGGTGCGGCTCTCTGCCCTGAGCGCACTGGTGGTCAGAGCGCCGCCGGGGATGTCATGTGCTGCCGAGGGAAGCGTTAGAGAAGCTCAGGTCCGCCTCCCCTACTCCTCCTCTGCCCAAGCGGGAGGAGGAAGAAGACCTTGTAGGCAGGGCCCACCTATCGGCGAGGTAAGGGCCGGTTCCCCCGTTTAAGTGGAGGCGCCCTTCCTGGGTACTACCTCCAGGCGAAGGAGGCGTACTCCTATGAGTGCGCCGTCGACGTCACCTGACCCTGCCTACACGAGGGTTTTGATGGGCCGGCCCAGTGGCCATTTTCTTCCCTGGGCTCCGTTACGGTCCTTTGGTAATATTTATTTTCCCTTTTGTTTTTCAGATAAGTTCAGAAAATTCATAATAAATTCATTTGACGTCTAAAATTGGTGATTCAAATTTCTAAAAATTCCTCAAATCATCTCCTAACCAAATATGTGCTTTGCACATTTTTCCATAGAACACATTCTACACCATCAATATTTTATAATTTATTTCACTGTAAGACGCCTACTTGCAAAATCCCTAGGGCATTCAAATCTACTCCAAATGGAGTGATTCAAATTCCTAGGTGAGTGTAAATTCATGCTCTAAGCGATGAGCATTTTTCCTTGCGCCCCTTGTGCAATCTAGATTAATGAGCCATTTCTTCATTTAGGACCAGTTATTAAATCTCTAAAATATTCATAACAAATCCAAATCCATTGAAACCACTTCCTAGATGTTTCTAAAATCATGCCCTATTTAATGATTACATCCACTCATTTTTATAAAAAACATTTCCTGTAGGCTTCTAATAGGGTCATCATTCATTCATTTCCCACCATTCAAAAATCTCCCTTGACCCTCATCCACCAAAAACTCCTTGGTTATTTTTCTCATGACCAAAGGTGTACAAGAAAAATAAAACTCATATTTATAGAGCACTTTCATTGTCTGCTTGTTGTGTTACTTATTGCGGTTGTTTCCGGCGATAGTTGATGAGGTAGACGAAGTACTCGAAGTGGACGAGAAGCGTGTGAAGACCTCGAAGAAGTTGGTAATCCATTCAAGCAGCCGTTTGACCATGTTAAGCAGCCAGTTTTATAGCACTTTGGTTAATATGTTGATCATGATGTTGTGGTAACCACTTTGGTAGGTTGCCTCTGATAACTTTGCCATTGATACTTGCATCATGCATGACCCTACTCCTTATGAGGGTTGTGAGGGTGGGAGCAGGTAGGATGCTTAGTAAATGCTACGCAAAGTGGGCACAGGAATATGCATGGTGACGTAAACAAAGTGTTTTCAAAGACTTTTTGAAAACCCGTCGGGTGCCACTAATGCCCGAGGGAGATGATGATGAGCTAGGTAGCCACTTGATAAAGAAGTGGTGTACTAGAGCAGGTGAGTGTGTGAGGTTTTCGAAAACAGATTGGTGTAAGTTGCGACCGATACGACAACCTTACATGTACAACCACGATACCCCTTATGGGGCGGGACTTTGTTGATTACTTTGATGGGTACTAGCATAGAGCCTGCATTACTAGTGGCGGGAGTTACGTGGTCACTCTCTATACGGGGTCATATCAGTAAGGACGATCAGGCACTGTTTTCACAAGCACCGGGCACACCATTGGTCCCTTCATGTATGGTACGATCTGGAGCGAGGCTCGTATGATGTACATCATGAGTGCTAGGTACCAGTCGAGTGGACTCTTTGGACACCAAGACCCTCTATTTATATGTTGAGCGCTGGGGCTGAAACATGGAGAAAGAGCCTCCTCAAAGTCAGTTTGGGACGCAAGGCAAGGGTCCTCCTCGGACTCCAAGACCAGACGCCAGGGTCCGTGGCATTTGGCCCCAGACGCCAGGGTCCTTAGCGTCTGGCCCCTGGTCTCCGCAAAACTCCTTTTGCACCTTCCTAAAGCCTCGTGGGCTTTGACCCCTTGGCCCAAATAAAGTGTTCTCGTACCCGAACATTTCGGGAAACATTCGAAGCCCCTTCCGGTGAATTCCGGAACCCTTCCGGAGACCAAACACTATTATCACACATATTAATCTTTACCTCTAGACTATTCTAGATCTCATCGTCATGTCCGGGATGTCATCCGGGACTTCGAACTACCTTCGGTCACCAACATAACAACTCAACTATACTTATATCATCACCAAACGTTAAGTTTGTAGACCCTATGGGTTCGAGAAATAGGTGGACATGATCGAGAAACCTCTACGGTCAATAACCAATAGAGGGACCTGGATGCCCATATTGGTTCCTACATATTCGACGAAGATCTTTATTGGTTGAACCTCTATGTCCAGGATTCAGTTAATCCCGTATGTTGTTCCCTTTGTTCTTTGGTATGTTACTTGCCCGAGATTCGATCGTCGGTATCTCTATACCTAGTTCAATCTCGTTACCGGCAAATCTCTTTACTCGTTCCGTAATACAAGAACCCGTGGCTAACACTTTAGTCACCTTGCTTGCAAGGCTCGTTATGATGTTGTATTATCGAGTGGGCCCTCAGATACCTCTCTGTCACATGGAGTAACAAATCCCTGTCTTGATCCATGCCAACCCAACAGACACCCTCGAACATACCTGTAGAGCATGTTTACAGTCACACAGTTACATTGTGACATTGGAAACACACAAGGTACTCCTCCGGTGTTAGTGAGTTGCATGATCTCATGGTCATAGGAACGCATACTTGACATGCAGTAAACTATAGCAATAAACTCACACGATCATATGCTATGTTTATAGTTTGGGTCTTGTCCGTCACATCATTCTCCTAATGATGTGATACCGTTATCAAATGACATCTCCTGTCCATGGCTATTAAACCTTGACCATATTTGATCAACGAGCTAGTCTATTAGAGGCATACTAGGGACATGGTGTTGTCTATGTATCCACACATGTATGTAAGTGTCACACCCTGAGTTTGTATCACAGTGATATGTTTGGGTTTATAAAATTTGGAGCCAACTAAAACTTTTTCAAAGTGCTATGCTTGGTTGCTATGTTGTTTGCTTGCTTAATGATTATGGTATGGTATTCCTAGGTTCTATTCCACCTCATATTTCATCTTCCTTGATCCAAACCTCTTGCCCAATGATCATGCCATGTGAATAATGCCCAAAACTATTTATTTAACAAAAAATGATTTATTCAAATTAGGTTTCCAAAACACCTTGAATTGATGTTTGCACTGCAAGTCCTCAAATTAGGTGGATCCTTCTTTCCCAAAAGCTTTATTTCAAACCCACGATACATAATACTTCCCCAAACTACAAAATATTATTTTCAAAGATTATTTTCATATTTTATTTAAAGGCTTTTTATTAAGGCAAGAAATGGTTTTTCATAGGGAAAAATGATTTAAATACTTTGTAAATATTTGAGACAATTTAGAGAAACTCAGTGGACATATATTTTCCATATCTATGAGTTTCAACACTACGACATGATCAGATCATAGGCAAAACCCTCAAAACCCTTTCTGTTCAACTCAATCTTTTGAAATACTTCCATAAGGAATATTCTCAATAAATTCTAGGAAAATTCCAGCAAGTCAACACTATCATAAGTGATGATCTTGCAAAGTTGCATCTCAATCCAAGTTGGTTTGGTTCATCAAACCATCCCAAAACCATCCCTGTCCAGAATCAAAGTTGAGCAACTTTTCATTGTGAAGTGTCTACCCTTTGCCTCAAACTTTGTGGGCATGCTATAATGACCAAATAGTGATGATACACTAAGTGGTGCATCAAGGGTAAAAGCCTAGCATCAATGGATCTAGAAAAACCTGATTCTGCAAATTTCTAGGGTTTAACAAATTTCCATTGTCAACTTTTACCCCTTGGGATCAAACTTGGTCAATACCCTCATTTCTTACTAGCATTTGACCCTCGTGAATATATCAGTGAGTTGATGAAATCTTCTTGCCCAAAATTCTATCAAACACCTTCAGGTGATTTGGTAAAACCAACATTTTCAACCCTTACCCTTTTACGCTTGCCCGCAAAATTTTACCACAGCCTCATGTGGATGCATTTCACCTCCAGTAAAAGTCCCATGGTCAAAGCCCAAGTGTAAGATGGTGAAAACCCCATTTAACCCTCCTAGACAACATCTTTTCCCTCTCTCCCCCCTTTCCTTCTACCCCAAGGCTTCGCCAGAAGCCTCCCGTAGCTCATCCTAGACTTTGGGCATCTCCTAATGCACCAGACAGAAGAATACATGCGGGGGGGGGGGGGGGGGGCTTAAAAATATGCCCTGGCATGCAAAGCTCACGCTCTAGAGCGCGCTACAGTTCGCACCCGCGTTGTAGCCGCTGGCCAACGGGCAACCCCGACAACCTCGGGCCGCCCCACCTTGTCCCCTTTGTCCCTGTCGGCGTCCGCAACATGCCGCATGGTTGGCCCCCCTGCTCCCTCTGTCTTCGGTGGCCCCTGCATGCGCGCCCGATGCCACGCGGCTCGGCCAACCAGGGGGCACGCATGAGTGGGTGCCCCCGCCTTCCTTTTCCTTCCCCCAGACCTGGACCGCCCCCATGAATGCCCTGGGCGCGTTACTTCCCTTCCCCGTGGTCTGTCGCGAGCACCCCGAGCTCACCGGCACACCGCGTCCACGGTTAGCTGGCGCCCGCCTATAAATAGCCCCCGCTCCTCCTGCTTCTCTCTCTTCGACCCCTCTCTTCCCCCGCTTCTCCCCCGTGCCCAGCGTGCTCTTCACCATGGTTGGGAGCCCTCTGCCGACCCAAACCCTCACCACTGCCATTGGGCTCTCCCCTCGCCGGTGTTCCTCTCTCCCCCCGGCGAACCTGCGACCTCCCACCGACGTGCGGGAGCCCCGCGAGCACGCCGGAGCCCTCCGTTCCCACCGCCATGGCCTGGAGCCCCCCTTCGGTGAGCCCCTCCACTCCTGTCGCAAGGAGAAGGATGATAGGTGGGGCCCACCTGTCATCCCCTTGCCCCTCCTCTCTCGTCGGCAGGTCGGGCCCGTGGGCAGGTTTAAAACTCAACCTGCCGTGCGCGGCTCCTCGTCTAGGCCGGCTGTCCTCTAAGGGCCGGTTCCGGCCGGGCATTCTGGCCCGAAAGGGCATAGTAGCATCTCCCTTTTCCTTTTTCTATTTATATTCCAAAAATTCCACAGATTTGCATATTTATCCTATGCCCATAATTCTTTCACTTAAATTCCTAGAATAATCCCTAGAATTTAATAGTGCCATTTGTAAAAATGTTTGAAATTATTTTTAGTACTATTTTATTTTAAAACCTATATTTAAGCACCTTTTTACCTCTATTAATTTATTTCCAAAATGTTTTTCACAACAAAACCCTAGGGGGATATTTTTAGTATGACATTGAGTATTTATCAGGATAGGTTAGCATTTTTGATAATAGGTTGTGTGCTCTATTTTTGTGTGTTACTTATTTTTATCGCTTTATTTCACGACGATAGATTGCGCGGTTGACGAAGAAGTTGGACCTGAAGACTTCGAAGACCCCAGAGACTTTGTTGAGCCAGGCAAGCAGCCCTTTGACCGTGATAAGAGATCATTTTTATTACATGTCATATAACACTTTAGTTTCATCATATTTGATCATGTGAAATAGTGACCCCCCTTCGGTGGGTTGTTTCCCACATTCTTACCTTTAACACTTGAATCATGCATGACCCTACCACCTTATGAGGATTGTGTGGGTGGGTGTAGTTAGGATGCTGGTAGATGCTACGCAAGCGGGATGGGATTGATAAATAGAGATGGAAAGGAGAGGAATGATTTCAATGACTTTTTCGAAAACACCGTCGGGTGCCACTGATGCCCGAGGGAGATGATGATGAGTTGGGTAACCACTTGAGAAAGAAGTATTATGCCGGAGCAAGTGAGCGTGTGTTTTCAAAAACGAAGAGTTCTAAGGTCTGCTGACCATCCCAACCTTACATGCGCAAACACGATACCCCTTATGGGACGGGGCTTTATTGATTACTATGGTTGGTACTAGCAAGGAGCCTGCATTACTAGTGGCAAGAGTGAAGTGGTCACTCTTGAGACGGGGCCATCTCAGAGTGGAAGGTCATGTGCTGTCTTAATAGGCACTGGGCACATCATTGCGTGCCCTCATGGATGATACGAGTGATGTACATCATGAGGGATGGTACCAATGAGTGGACTCTTTGTTTAGTATCACAATGGGAAAGGCATTGTTCGGGTGCTTACCTCGGGTATGTTATATACCACGAGTCGTGGATGACACGGAAGTTCCCCCGAGTCTTGTGGGTAAAGTGTGGAATCTCTACAGAGTGTAAAAACATTCGAATAGCCACATCCACGGTCATGGACAGTTGGAGGTCCTTCTTAGACTACGTCCGGATGTTTTCATGAAACTCGGTGTGAGTATGGATGTGTTGGTGACAAGGAGATCACATGAGCTAAGTCCGATGACTTAGCAAGGGAATTAACCTAAGTTCGATGACTTAGAATGATGAATGAACACGAGGTGTTCAACCCCAACTTGTGATGATATCTGTAACTTGTTCATATGGAAATCTGCCTATTGTTGTTGCATGCTTACTAGTTACTCGATCATGTCATTGCATTTAAAAATTAGCTTTCCACAAAATAACTATCTAGTGTTATATCATGCATCATTGTTACCTTGTTGCACAACTTGGGTTGCTTGCGAGTACATTCAAAGTACTCATTGGCTTGCCATTGGTTATTTAATTGGCCAGGCATGGAAGAGGAGGAGTATGCTGAAGAGTTCATTGGTGACGAACATGCGAGCTAGGACGCTTCCCAGCCAGAATGTCTGTAGGTTAAGGCGGATGGCATGGGTGCACGTTTTTGACCAAGATTTCCGCTGCTTGTTCTTTTTAAGTGTTTGGCCCAAGAGGCCCTATCTATGTAAGACTATAAATGTGGATGTAAGACTCTTGTTATTCAGCTTCTGTGTGTTCAGTGAGCACTGATCTCTAGGATCACTATACACGTGCATTCGGTGATCTCGACTTATGAGTCGGGGTCCCCATTGAGCTGGTATCAGAGCCATCATGACTGTAGGAAGCCCTTAGTTAGCATGGACGTTAGTTAAGATCAAACCGTCTACAAAACTACACCTAGCATTTGTACTTAGTAATTCTACACTATTTACCTCTTCTCATCTTCAGACAACACTCTACTGACTCTCCACCTTTCAAACCTTGTAGATGGCCGTCGTACCCGAAGCCTTCCTGAAAACCGGCTTTCCCTTACTCCTTGGGGATAGCCTGGAGAAGTGCTAGTTTTGCCAACCACCCATTTTCCTCTACCACGAGCACTGGGTCGATGCTGTCACGAAGGAGTACCACGTGGATGTGGTTGTGAAGGCAAACGACTCCCCAACTAGTTGGTTCTTTGAGGGACCATGGATGGAGACCATGATACTCGCAGTTGAGGCAGCTGCATGCAAGGCACTCCTACACCTTCGAGACATCATTCTGGAGATGGATGATCAGCCGGCTACTCGCTACCTTCCCTTCAGGAAGGATGATCTCGGCGAGAGTTGGACACTGATTCCAACCAAGGAGGATGGCACACCACTCAGGTTCCAGACCTACTTCACCCTCTCCACCGATAGCCTAGTTCATAACCTGATGAAGAAGTCCATGAAGCTCCGCGAGGAACTTCACCACACCCGAGAGCTACTTTGACAAGGCAAGAAGAAGCTAGACAAGATCAAGAAGGATGGACCCCCTGATGGGCGACCGTTTGTCCCTTACCGAGGAGGAGTAACCCCAACTAGCGATGCATCTACACGTCGTCATCGCATGAGCATGAAGGAGTACCGTGAGCTCTTCACCGATCCGCCTGCAAAGCATCATCGAGATGGACCTCCTCGTTCCTCGACCCCTTCGACTGGGAATGATGCCCGTTCATATGTTGAACAGGAGGAAGACCGAGAGGAGCGTGACTACGAGACCGAGCACTCCACCACCTGATGTTCGAGAACCCCTAGGGTAGGATCAGTCATGTATCCCTCATGCGAAGTCGAGTTCGTGTAATGGTTTATGTGAAACCATGTGTGCTTATTATTTGTTTTGTTGTTTGTGTCCTGATGCCAGTCGTGCTTCTGCCTTTGGCAACATCTAAGCGACTCCATCGTCTATCTTAATATATGTTTTTGGTCTTTTGACCTTTGTTTTAACACACTTGCACTTGACCAACCCCCTTAGGCACGCTTTTCCATTATTGCTTATCCTCTCGTCTATCCCAGTTGTTTGACTTGGCTGCTCCAAAAAGGATGGTGACTGCTACCCGCAACAACTCCTTCACCAACCCTGAAGCCGGGAACTCAAGCCAGCAACAGGGAGCTAGTGGGGCTGCTCACGCTGGATGACACCAGGAGCAGCCACAAGGAGACATTCCCCCGCCACCATCTCCACCGAAGAACATGACCATATCTTAGTTTCTCCAAGTTCTACAGGAGGAGCGCCAAGCCAATAATACTGTTATCCAACAGATGGCTTAGGCCCTTGTGAACAACAAACAACAAGGCAGGAACGGAAATGGCCGTTCCATGCTGTCTGAGTTCATGAGGAATTTGCCCCCATCATTCACCGAGACTGCTAAACCATTGGATGTTGATGACTGGATCAACACCATCGAGGACCTCCTTGCACTGGTCAATTGCAATGAGGATCGTGAGAAGGTGCTTTATGCCTCTCACTGCCTCGGAGGTACCGCCCGACCTTGGTGGGATGGATTCAATGTCATGCAAGGAGAATGTGTGATCACTTGGAATGACTTCAAGGAAGGATTCTGCACTGCCCATATTCCTTCTGGGATCACGGCTATCAAGAAGAGGGAATTCCGAGCGCTGAAGCAAGGAAGTGGCTCTGTCAAGGAGTACCTGCAGAAGTTCAACCTGTTGTCAAGGTATGCACCTGAAGATGTCAGCATGGAGGCTGCCAAGAAGGAACGCTTCATGGAAGGACTTTAGCAGGTCTTGCAGTACCAACTCGTCGTCTGCGACTCTCGTACCTTCTTTGACTTGGTGAACAAGGCCCTCATGCTGGAAGACAAGCGTCGTGCCATAGACGACACTCGCAAGCGCAAGATGAAAACCAAGGGTGGCCTAAGCAACGAAAAGCCTCACCCCTGGCAGCCAGCCCCAGCAAAGCCCAACTATCAGCTGCAGTAGGCCAGACCTCCTGCACCTTGTCTGAGCTACCAGCCTCAGCAGTATGCCAATCCTAGGCTAGCTTATAATATCAACAACCCCAATAACAACAACGGTGGCAGGAACTTCAACAACAACCCAGGGCAACTCACTTAATTTGGATTTGGTCAGTTTGGACACATCTCTAAGCTTTGCCCCAACAGGAAGCCAGATGCAACACGCCCCAATGCGCCAAACCAAGGTCAAGCATGTGGAGCACCACCAAGGAACCCCGCTCCCCGTTACTAGCGCAACAATGGCAAGGTTCGTGTGAATCACGTCACCGCAAAGGAAGCCTAGGAGGACTCGGACATCATAATGGGTACGTTCCTCGTCAACTCGACCCCAGCAACAGTACTGTTTGATTGTGGAGCTTCGCATTCTTTTGTCACCCAAAAGTTTGCACTAGAGAGTGGCATGAAACCTACACCCCTGGGTAGTCGTATGTTGATACAAACCCCGGGATCGGTTATGAAGTCTGGGATAAGTTGTAAAGGAGTGGAGATTAACATCAACGGGGTAGACTTCCTAGCGGACCTTATAGTCCTAGATTCACTAGGCTTGGATGTCATCCTTGGCATGAACTGGTTGACCAAGCACCAAGGCATGTTGGACTATGCCAAGAGGATTGTCAGCATGGCCAATAGCCAAGGAGTGGAAGTCAAGTATGTTACCAACCACGCCTCCACTCAAGCCCCTCAAGCTAATTGCCTATCGGGAGTTGAGTTGGATCAAGTGCCAGTGGTGTGTGAGTACCCGGATGTGTTTCCTGATGAGCTACCCGGAACGCCCCTGGCCGCGACATCGAGTTCATCATTGAGCTTATGCCCGGGTCGAGGCCCAACTATAAGAAGGCCTACAGGATGGGATCCGAAGAGTTGGTTGAGTTGAAGAAGCAACTATCAGAGCAGCTCAGAATAGTATTTATTCGCCCTAGTGCCTCTCCTTGGGAACGCCTGTTGTATTTGTGTCAAAAAGGGACAGAACTATTAGACTCTGTGTGGATTAGCGTTCTCTCAATGAAGTCACAACAAAGAACAAGTACCCACTCCCCAAGATTGAAGACCTGTTTCATCAGTTGAATGAAGCCAAGGTGTTTTCCAAGATCGACCTCAGGTCTGGGTATTATTAGCTGAAGATCAGACCCCAAGACATTCTGAAGACGACATTTGTAACCCGGTATGGCCTATATGAATACATGGTCATGTCATTCGGGTTAACTAATGTCCCTGCCTACTTCATGTACCTCATGAATAAGGTCTTCATGGAGTACTTGGACAAGTTCGTTGTTGTCTTCATAAATGACATACTCGTCTTCTCCAAGTCTGAGGAAGAACATGAGGAACACTTGAGATTGGTCCTAGAAAAGCTTCAAGAGCACCAACTTTATGCCAAGTTCAGCAAGTGTTAATTCTGGCTGCATGAAGTTGGATTCTTGGGTCATGTGTTGACTGTGGAAGGACTATTAGTGGATCCTACCAAGATTGAGGCCGTGACTAAATGGCAAACCCCAACCAGCGTGAAGGAAGTCAGGAGCTTCCTCGGACTCACGAGTTATTACCGCAAGTTTGTGGAAGGGTTCTCGAGCATTGCCTGACCCATGACCCAGCTTTTCAAGAAGGACAAGAAGTTCAAATGACAGCTAAGTGCGAGGAGAGCTTCCAGGAGTTGAAGAAGAGATTGACCACAGCCCCAGTTTTGGCCACCCTTGATATTCACAAGGAGTTTGTGATTTATTGTGATGCATCAAGAACCGAGCTTGGAGGTGTTCTGATGGAACAAGGCTGAGTCGTAGCATATCTATCCAGACAGCTACATCCTCATGAAGAGAACTACAAAATTCATGATCTCGAGTTGGCAGCCGTGGTTCATGCCTTGAAGACATGGAGTCATTATATTCTGGGGAAGCGATGTGAGATATTCACAGACCACAAGAGTTTGAAGTATATCTTCACTCAAAGGGAATTGAATATGAGGCAGCAAAGATGGTAGGAATTTATCAAGGATTACGACCTCTGTGTTCAGTACCACCCAGGAAAGACCAATGTGGTAGCAGACGCCTTAAGCAAAAAGGCTTGTTCCTTAAATGCTATGATTAAGGAAAGGCTACCCTCCCGGTATGAAGAGCTTGAGAGCTTCGGCTTGGAACTGGTTGCACCAGGATTCCTCGCCAACCTTGAAGCAAAGCCTACCTTGATGGATGATATCAAGGATGCCCAGAAGGGGCACGAGAGCATTGAAGGTATCAAGAGGAAGATCAAGGAAGGCAAGGCCCCAGGATTCTCGGTGGATGAACAAGGCGTTGTATGTTTCAGGAATCGCATCTGCATACCCAACAAAGAGGAGCTCAAGAACCTGATCTTGCAGGAAGCTCATGACAGTCCGTACTCCATCCATCCTGGAGGAACCAAGATGTATCAAGACCTCAAGGCAAGATTGGTGGCATGGCATGAAACGGGAGATAGGCATGTTCCGGGCTAAGTGTGACATATGCCAAAGAGTTAAAGCTGAGCATCAGTGACCCGCTGGGCTATTGCAACCTCTTAAAGTGCCTGAATGGAAGTGGGACAAAGTCGGGATGGATTTCATCACCGGTTTACCAAGGTCAAGCAAAGGACAAGATTCCATTTGGGTCATTGTCGACCACCTGACCAAGGTAGCCCATTTTATTCCTGTCAAGACAACCTATGACGGTAATAAGCTAGCCAGTCTCTACATTGAGTGTATCGTGAGCCTTTACGGAGTTCCTAAGGAGATTGTATCGAATTGCGGCACCCAATTCACCTCAAGATTCTGGACGATGTTTCAAGAAGCGATGGGGACCAAGCTCTCCTTCTGCACTGCTTTTCACCCTCAGACCGGTGGACAAACGGAACGAGTAAATCAGACATTCGAAGATATGCTCCGTGCTTGTGTTTTGGCATATGGAGCCAAGTGGGAAGATTTCCTACCATTCATCGAGTTCTCCTACAACAATAGCTATCAGTCGAGTCTTCAGATGGCACCATTTGAGGAGTTGTATGGACGCAAGTGTCGTACTCCCCTCAACTGGTCAGAGAACGAAGAAGGATTAGTTTTTGGACCAGACATCCTCCGCGAAGCAGAAGAGCAAGTTCAACATGTCCGAGAACGTCTGGAGGCCGCCAAATCAAGGCAGAAGAGCCACACTGACTCTCACTGCCGAGAAGTGAACTCTTGTGTTGGTGACCATGTCTACCTCCTTGTCACGGCTCTCAAAGGAACCAAGCATTTCCACGTCAAAGGAAAGCTCACACAAGCCTACCAGTTAGAGATACCACCCGAAATATCGGATGTGCACAACGTCTTTCAGGTGTCTCAACTTCGGAAGTGTCTGCAAGTTCCCAACTGCCCCGACCTCTACAAGGACATCGACCATCAAGCCATCGATCCTCAGCCAGATCTCACTTATCGTGAGAGGCCAGTTTGCATTTTGGACGAAGCCGAGCGCTGCACCCAGAGCCTCACCATCAAGTACTTCAAGGTCCAGTGGAGCAACCATACTGAAGCTGAAGCAACCTAGGAGCATGAAGATTATCTCAGATCTGAGTTCCCTTATCTTTTTAGCGCTTAGCCTAGGAATCTCGGGGACGAGATTCTTGTAAGGGGGAAGGTCTGTCACACCCTGAGTTTGTATCTCATTGACATGTTTGGGTTTATAAAATTTGGAGCCAACTAAAACTTTTCCAAAGTGCTATGCTTGGTTGCTATGTTGTTTGCTTGCTTAATGATTGTGGTAAGGCACTCCTAGATTCTATTCCACCTCATATTTCATCTTCCTTGACCCAAACCTCTTGCCTAATGATCATGCCATGTGAATATTGTCGGGACCCCGATCCTAAGCCATGAGAGGCCAACATGTAACACATCACATCACTTTGCGGTCACACGCACGATTATCTCCACAACTGCCACCTTACCTGGGCCAGGACCATTTGCATCTTTTGACTCACGTATGTGAATGTATCGCTAGCATTCAAATGTCAAAGAACCCGGGCCGACATGACTAGTCGTAGAACCCAAGTGGCACATCCGTACAGGGACAGGCATACGTAACCCACCAATGCAGGTGTCGATCTCTAGCATGTGTAGACGAGTCATAGCAAGCTACAAGGACTCCATTACGCTGTGGGACATAAATGTCATCACTGCATGTAGATGATTCGTAGAAGGCTACAAGGACTCCATTACACTGTGAGACATTTCCCCAAAGGGACAGACACAGCAGAAAAGAAGGATACATGCCGATCAACCAATGGGTCCGGAGGAGTAGCAAGCTGCCAAGGCTCGGTGGAAGCACAAAGAGGCTTTACCCCGTAAAGAGTACTACTAAAGGCACACAACTAGGTGTCGGATCCCATACATACCGTTGCACGTCACACGTACGCACGACATGCCCGATATGCATAGATACATATATGACATCACAACATAACTATACATCATTACAACATTTACTTAGAAGGCTCGGAAGAGTCAATACAATAAGATATTACAAACAGGGGTCACAAGACCCAACATTCAGAGCATTCAATCAAACAAGCGGAAGTTTAAATATGTCTCGGTACAGACATCTACAAAAGTGGCTGGAGGAGCCTGAAAAGCTATAACGACCCTACCAAAGGAACCAAACCTCTGTCTGGGATTCCCAAGCTAATCCGGTCAACATTGAACTTCACGTTGTAACGATCACTAATAAGACTGACGTCTCCTCTACAAAACATAAATTAAGAAAATGTGAGCACAAAGGAACTCAACAAGACTTACATCAGAACTATCTACATATGCATCAGTATCAATGAAGGGGATTGTGGAGTTTATTGCAGCAAGCTAGCTTTGACTCTTGGCTAACCTATACTACGACTACAAGTAGTATCTTTGCGGTGGGATAGCACACACGAGACCACATATTCTCCAATCAATACACCACTATGGATACACTTCCATCTACCTACGAGAAGGCCATCCATAGCACTCACACTTATCTTGCGTATCCACTTCAACTTATCTATGAACCACATAAGTTCTCTAGGTAGTCCATATCCGAGGACGCGGCTATTCGAATAGATTCATAACCCTGTAGGGGTGTACTTCTTCACACACGCTCTTGCCACTTATCACTATATGCACGTCATGCATCTCGGCAACCTTCAAGCGGAAGCACTGGCGTGGGCTTCGGCCACGACCGTCAATCACACAAGACCCTAGTCCCGGTTTATCGCCTATTTGAGACTGAACCCGCACGGAAGTCCGCACGAAGTTTCCACTACGACCTCAAATGATGTGCGCAGGGTTCCAAGTCCACCGTTCGGGGGCCATTGGGTACACCGTGCCACTGTGCCTATACCACATCATAGTCCACCCCGTCGGGCAGCGCTATGCACGGTCGCCAACACTTTTCCTACAAACACCAGAAACTAGTTGCAACTCCTGGACAGAGGTCTAGGCGATTAACAATTCGAGCGGGGTCATATTTCAGGGCCCAATTTGTGGTAGTAACTATCTTGGATCACAAACACAGAACTCAGTTCTTAAGGACGGTCCCAATGAGACAACCCGCCATGTACTCCTACATGACCTCTCATCGCTACCTTTACCAAATCGTGTTCACACACTTAACTCGCACACAATAGGACATGAACACTGCCATTCCGATTCATCACCCAGATGGATTAGACCCGACACAACATGACTCTAAGCATAGCAGGCACAGTAAGTAAGCACGGATGAGTAAGCACAACAAGGCTCAAGAAGTTGCTACTCATGCTAAGTGGTTTCAACTATTTAGTGTGGCAAACACAGGTCATGCAAAGGAATGGGTTCAACTACCAAGGACATGTAATAGTTGAATTGTTGTTGTCCTAATGCAGTAAAAGAGAGCAGGAGCAAGAGAGTGGGTTCATGTCAGTATGCTCAAGGGGGTTTGCTTGCCTGACAGTCCTGAAGATATTACTTCTCTTCATTAGTGTCAACGATCACATCGTTAGTACCATCGTCTACCGAGAGGGAACAACACCGGCAAACAGAGAAATGAACACATTCAATGTGATGCAACAAACATGATGCATGAAATGGCATGTTAAGGTACTGAATTGACCTAGTGCTATAGGTAGTCATATTAAGTGAAGTGGAATTCAAAATATACTAAATTCCAACTCCAACACTATTTATTAAATTATCCTAATCATGAAATGTCCTACTTGGTGATCTTAACTTTGTCAAACATGCATGACCATGGCATAAACAGATTCATTGGATTTTTCTGATCATTTTCCTATATAAGTTATTTTCATCTGACTTACAGATTATTTTCCATGATTTCTAGAAGTTTTAATTTTTTTCTAGAATTTCCTTATTAATTTAAATACCAAAAACGGTTTAATGCATTAGCGTTGCGTCATGGTGATGTCAGCAGGTTAACAGGGTCGATCCATGTCAATGACTCATTGGGTTAACAGGGTTATTGAAACTAACTAAAACATTTCAATCTAATTAATCATGCGGGGCCCACTAGTCTGCGTCTGGGGGGTGTTAATTAGAGATAGGGGGTATTAATTAGAGACTGCTAATTAGGCCACGTCGGCCAGCTGGGATTTGGTTGACGGCGACCTCTGGCCACAACGGAGGGCCACGGGAGCGGCCACGAAGGGCACTGGGCGAATCCCACGGCCCCTGGGGTCACCGGAGCTCGTCGGAGGAGAGCCCATGGCGGCGGTCGGAGCATCGACTTGTGGGGACGGCGGCTAGAGGGCACAGGAGAGCAGGGAAGCAAGGGGAAAATGGGTGGCGGCTCACCGGGAGGCTACAAAGGGGATCAACAGCTCGAGGGTGCTCGGGTTGCTGAGGATCGACGGCCGGCGGCCTTCGGTGCCGGCGGTGGAAGGACGACGGGGACGATGCCGTGGGGCCTCTCCCCTTGATTCTTTCGGCGGGGAGGAGCTGCTCGAGGGGACTGAGCTAAGGGGGGCGACAGGGGGCTTGACGAGGCCGGTGGCCGTAGGGCAACGAATGGCGGCGATGGCGGCTCTCGGGTCCAGGGAGAGAGGAGGTAGAGGAGAGAGGAGAGCGCAAACAGGGAGGAAGGGCAAGGGGACCTTGCCCACGTCTTTGGGGAGCACAGATAGGCCTGGGGAGGCCTCGAAGCTGGCAAGCGGGAGGTGGAGGCCGGCGTTCGAGCGTGCTGCCACGCCTCTACCTACTGGCGAGGGGTGGATGAAGACCAACGTGACCCTGGTGGGCTGGGCCAGGAGTACTGGGCTTCAGGTGGCCTAGGTAAGCACTCTCTCTCTCTTTTATATATTTTTATGTTTTCTATTTTGTTTAATTCTGTTTTGATTTGATTTCAAAATATAATAATTTTACAAGCCCTTCTAAAAATATTTATGTGGTCCATTAGAATATATTCGGAACCACTTACCAACTTTCAGAATTTTTGAATGACTAAAATAATTGATATGCTTTATTAGTGATTTTTAGAAACTTTTTCTATTTTATTTAATTTACCAAAATAGTTGTTAAAATATAATTTACCCTTGGTATGTTGTTGCCAACATTTATCAAAGAGGTGGAACATTTTTGAAGAGCATTTTGGATTCCTTCAAATAACTTAATGGTTTAACCTATTTGAATTGTATCTGTGCTAGGGTTTGATCACCCACATTTCAAGCTAAACATGATGCAATGAATTCTCAATGATGCAACTAACACAAGCAATTTCTATGGCTGTGACAAATAGTGCCACAAACTATTTTTTTGAACAAATTTTGTTTAACTAGAAATTATTTATTAAAATTAGGTTTTCAAAAACCCCTGTTTTGAGGTTTGCACTGCAAGTCCTCAAATTAGGTGGATCCTTATTTCCGAAAAGATTTGTTTTGAACCCACTATACATAATACTTCCCAAAACCACAAAATATTATTTTCAAAGATTATTTTCATATTTTATTTAAAGGCTTTTTCTTAAGGCGAGAAATGGTTTTTAATAGGGAAAAATTATTTAAATACTTCGAAAATATTTGAGAAAATTTAGAGAAACTCACTGGACATATATTTTCCATATATGAGTTTCAACACTAGGGCATGATCAGATCATAGGCAAAACCCCTCAAAACCCTTTCTGTTCAAATCAAACTTTTGAATTAGTTCTATAAGGAATATTGTCAATAAATTCCAAGAAAATTCCATCAAGTCAACACTATCATTAGTGATGATATGGCAAAGTTCCATCTCACTCCAAGTTGATTTTGTTCATCAAACCATCCCAAAACCATCCTTATCCTGTATCGAATTTGAGCTACTTTTCATTGTGAAGTGTCTCCCCTTTGCCTCAAACTTTGTGGGCATGCTCTAATGACCAAATAGTGATGATACACTAAGTGGTGCATCAAGGGTAAAAGCCTAGCATCAATGGATCTACAGAAACCTGATTCTGCAAATTTCTAGGGTTTAACAAATTTCCATTGTCAACTTTTTCCCCTTGGGATCAAACTTGGTAAATCCCCTCATTTTTACCTAGCATTTGACCCTGGTAAATATCTTAGTGATTTGGTGAAATCTTCTTGCCAAAAACTTTATCAAACACCTTATGGTGATTTGGTAAAACCAGCATTTTCAACCCTTACCCTTTTACCCTTGCCCCCAAAATTTTACCACGGTCTCCTATGGATGCATTTCACCTCCAGTAAAAGTCCCATGGCCAAAGCCCAAGTGTAAGATGGTGAAAACCCCATTTACCCCTCCTAGACAACATCTTTTCCCTCTATCTCCCCCTTTCCTTCTACCCTAAGGCTTCTCTAGAACCCTCCCCTAGCTCATCCTAGCCTTTGGGCATCTCCTAATGCCCCAGACAGAAGAAGAAATGCGGTGGGGCTTAAAAATATGCCCTGGCATGCAGAGCTCGCGCTCTAGAGCATGCTACAGTGTGCACCCGCACTATAGCCGCTGGCCAACGGGCAGCCCCTACAACCTCGGGCAGCCCCACCTTGTCCCCTTTGTCCCTCTCGGCGTCTGCAACACGCCGCATGGGTGCCCCCCTCCTCCCTCTCTCTCCGACAGCCCCTGCGCGCGCCCAGCGCTGCACGGCTCGGCCAACCAGAGGCTCGCACGTGCAGGTGCCCCCGCCTTCCTTTTCCCTCCCCTTGACCTGGACCGCCCCCACAAATGCCCTTTGCACGTTATTTACCTTCCCCGCGGTCTGTGAGGAGCACCTCGAGCTCACCGGCACACCGCGTCCACGGTGAGCCGGCGCTCGCCTATAAATAGCCCCCTCACTTCTCCTGCTCCTCTCTCCTCGACCCCTCTCTTCCCCTTGCTTCTCCCCCGTGCCCAGCACGCTCTTCTCCATGGCCGGGAGCCCTCTCTCGACCCAAACCCTCGCCGCTGCTGTCGGGCTCTCCCCTCGCCGACGTTCCTCTCTCCCCCTGCGAACCCGCGACCTCCCACCGACGTGCGGGAGGCCCGCGAGCACGTGGGAGCCCTCTGTTCCTGCCGCCGTGGCCTGGAGCCCGCCCTCCGGTGAGCCCCTCCGCTCCTATCGCAAGGAGAGGGATGATAGGTGGGGCCCACCTGTCATCCCCTCGCCCATCCTCTCTCGTTGGGAGGTCGCGTGTGACAGCTCGGGACCGACGTTCCAGAAGATTCCAGAAGATTCCCCTTTTATTTCCGTTCTGGTCATGTGTTCGTTTGGTTGTGGCATTCATCATTGCATCATTTGAATCATCTGCATTGCATCGTCAACCGTTTTCGAAAACTTGCATCCGTTCGTAGTCACCGGTTCTCTCCGTTTCGCCGTTGCCCATTTCGAGACCAGCCACACACGCACGCGCCCGCGGCACCGTTAAATAAAACCGTTTTTAAGTGCCCGCAAAAATATTCTCGGATCGAGTTGAAACTTGTCATGCGGTCTTGTTATAGCTTTGGTAGGACGCCCGTCGATTTTCGTCGCGATCCGAGATCGTTAGGTACCCCATCGGTAATCCATAGGAGTGTGGACATCTGTTATCGTCGGTCGTTTCACGTTGTTTTAAATCTTCGTGCCACGGGTCACCGTCTCTCTCACTTCCCCTTGTAGCCCCTCCACACAGCCAACGTAACCCCCCCTCTCCGCTTACGGACCGTCGGACCGACACCCGACAGTCCAAAAAACGTACAGTGTCGTAACCCCAGCACCGAAACCCTATATATAGCCCTACCCCCTCATTCCGCGTGAAAACCCTAGCCAGCCCCCACCTTCTCCCTCCTCCAGCCACCAAGCCTGCCCGAGCCCATCGGGGCCCATTCGAGCCATTCCGGGCCCGAATCGCCGTCCCGAGCTCCTCCCGAGCTCATCCATGGAGCTCCCGAGCAAGATCCTCCCGCTCCTCCCGAGCTCCTCATCGCCGGAGGGCCCCGTGCCGCCGCAGCCCTCGCCGGAGGCCAGGACCTCACCGGAGCCGTCGCCGGACCTAGCCGGACCCCGCTTCTCCCTCTCCTTCCTCCCTTCTCCTCTCTCATCCCCTGTCTGATCTCCTCGTGCAGTTCGCCATGGCCAGCCCGAGCTCGAAGCTCCGCCGGCCGCCGCCTTCCCCGGACCCCGTCGATCGCCGCCACCGGATCCGCCGTCCTCGTCGCCCTCCGGCCCTCCTCCGCTCGCCGCCGGTCAGCCTCGCCGCAGCTGCCCTGCCCCGCGCTGCCGCTTCTTCCTGATCGGGAGGAGGAGACGAGCGCGCCGTGCCCGAGCGTTGACCGCAGAGCGCTCGTGGGCCGGCCCCTCCCTCGGCCCACCTGCCTCGCCCGGCTCCCTCCCCTGCCTGCCTGCTCCGATTGGGCCCAGATCTGGCCCATGGTGAGCCCAGCTTCCCCCTGCTGTTTTTTTTCCTTTTTTTATTTGCAGATTTATTAATTACATTATATAATTAACCATGTACCATTTTGAAATACTTCCAACATGTAAAATGTTTAGAATTAATCGTAGAATATTAATATGCCATTTGCACCCATGCCTAATATGATTAACATGTCATTTCCGGCATTATTGCATATTTGTCATATTATTGCATTTTCATACTTAATTACCGTGCATCGAAATTAATCATATTACAAATTAAAAATGTTCATCTCATTCGCATCGCATTTTCATGCATGAGAAAAATGTTGGTCATGATGTTTGCATTTAATTTGCATTGATGGATTGCTTTACCGTGAATAGGCCTAATCCCGCATATTTAATTGTGAATAATTTTCCACATGAACATATCCATATTATATATGTTTTCGGGGTAGAAAAACCCATAGGAGTTATCGGTGCATTTAGTTTTGTCATTTGAGCATGTTTGTGTGAATGTGATTTATATCGTGATGCCCTTTTGTCATTTTTGTAGGAATTAATCCGTGCATGATATGAATTAATTTTCAACATGAAAGTTGCTCTTTAATATGTGTCCTAGCCCATGGTCATTTTGCTTGTCATAGATATGCATGTTTAGGTGTTGTTTTGTTGTTGCCAACTTGCTATATAAATCTGTTATTTTGAGGGTCCAAAATATTTGTAAGTCTGGAATCTGTTATATTTTGTTGTTGTCTTGCCATGTGATTTGATAGTGATCTAGAACTCTTTTGTGGTAGGTGCAATGGAGTTATTTGTTGTTGATATTGTCCTCTAGCCTGATGTTAAGTTTCATGCCATAATATGATTGGTAGCATATAGTTTAACCGTTGTCAATATGCCTTTGTGATAATAACTGCACTGTCAAAAACTGCTATTTTGACTAAGTCTGAAACTGTTTTCAAGTAGCCTTCTTGTGAGCTTCCTACCAAATGATCCATGCATGTTTTGTATATGATTTGTGAAGATGAAATGAAGTGGATGTTGTATGCTATTGTCCCATGCTTAGTTTGTGAATTTTAGATTATTGTAAGTTGTTGTTTTCATATGTTCAAAATGCTATCTTGCTGTTTTTGGCAGATTTCAAGAAAAACTTGTTTTGTTGATTGTGGTTGAACCGTAGCTCCGTTTTGGACATTCCATATATGAAACTTGCTTAGAATCTCATGTAGTTTCATAATAACTTGTTGCATTCATGATTCGAAATGTTTGTGGTGGTTTTTCCCATGCATTTGTATTCATGGCATGTGCATCTTGTGTTGCTCATATCTTTTAGACCGTAGCTCCGTTTGAGATGTTCTATATATGTAAATCAACTAGAATGACGTGTAGAATATCATGGTATGCTTTATTCGTGGTTTAACAAATATAAAATATGATTATTTCAGATCTGGACCAAATTCATAATTAACATATGGGGTCATTTCGGAAATGCTATAAGTTGTTTCCGGCCTCATTTAATATGCCTAGATAGATAGTTTACTTATGCCCCACCTCTTGCATGTTTAACAACATTTAATATTGTCGTGTACCTAACAAGAGTGAACTAAATAATTCGAACATGGAGTTTCGTCAATATGCAACTCATTGCATATTGAGCTTCACTTAATGTGTAGTATTTGGTTGTTGTAAATTGTCATGCATTGGATATTAAACCGGACATGCATCATATTTGTTTGTGCATCGTGTCACGCATATGTTGTGGTGTATCTTGCTTTGATTGTTGTTTCGGTTGCTTCTTCTCGATAGTGTTCCAAAAGCGTTCGGAGTGTGAGGATTCGTTCGACTACGTTGGTTCGTCTTCTTCATGGACTTGTTCTTCTTCCGAGCAGGATATCAAGCAAGATGACACATTTCCCTGGATACCATTATTATCATTGCCATGCTAGTTGTCTCGTCTTTTATCGTTATGTCTCGCTACCTACCACTTGTTTGATAAGCCTTCCAACATTGCCATGATAAGCCTCTAACCCTTCCACGTCCCAGCAAACCTTTGTTTGGCTATGTTACCGCTTGCTCAGCCCTTCTTATAGCATTGCTAGTTGTAGGTACAATTGCTTCCATGTGTCAACATGGACATCCTTTTGTTATATCACAATATTGCTGCTATTTAATTTAATGCACATATATACTTGGTAAAGGGTGGAAGGCTTGGCCTTTTGCTCGGTGTTTTGTTCCACTCTTGCCGCCCTTAGTAACTTGTGAACCGGTGTTATGTGCCATAAATGAGCGCTCCTAACATGCTCGCGGTTGTTATGGGGACCCCCTTGATTTTCGGGATAGAATAAAACTTGTCCGGCAAGGCCCAACATTGGTACTACATTTGCCTAACTAATTAAAATTTGCATAGGGAATGATCACCCCGTGGATAATTTAATCAACCCCCGGGCCAGTGCTCCTCATGAGTGTTGGTCCAAACTAGAGCACTGTGTGGGGCCAACCCAAGGCAACTTGGGAGATTTCTATCAGGCCACTGTATGCGTAGCTCATCTGCCGTGCCCTGAGAACGAGATACGCGGCTCCTATCGGGATTGTCGGCACGTCGGGTGGCCTTGCTGGATTTTTTTTACCTTTCTCGAACGTCTTGAGTGAGGAACTCTGATTTTCTTCGGGGCTACCTCGAGGTGTTGGATTTCCTTTGGAATTGCCTAGGAAGATCACGAGATCCGTGGTTGAGGTTATTCCTACTGAGTGTGGTTAATTTGTGATGGATGAGTTGGAGCACCCCTTCAGGGTTAAATCTTTTCGAGAAGCCGTGCCCGTGGTTATGTGGTAAACTTGGATACTTTGTTTAACACCCAGTCATAGCAAACTTGAAGTAAACTCCAAATAAAATACACCAACTGTGTGCATAAATTGTGACTGTCTCTTCTCGTGAGTTCTATCCGAAAGAGAACACGGTGGGGTTATGTTTGGCGTAAGTAGGTGTTCAGGATCAGTTAGTGATCATTACTAGTTCACGTCCGTTATGCGTATACCACCATACTTTACTTTTTGTACTTGTAAGTTAGCCACTCAAATAAATGCTTAGTCGCTTGCTATAGCCTCACCACTTAACCATACCTTACCTATTAAGCTTTAATAGTCTGGATACCCTTGGAAATGAGATTGCTGAGTCTGTGTGGCTCACAGATTACTACAACAACAGTTGCAGGTACAGATAATGCGATGATTTGACATGAGCGTGTTGCTTGATTTGATTTGGAGTTCTTCTTATTCTTCTTCATCAATCTTGGATGGGTTCTAGGCGGCAGCCTGGGATAACAAGGGTGGATATCATTTTGTTGTTTGATTTCGTCCGTAGCCGGGCCCTACTCTTATGTATGATGTTTGAGATGTTATTGTATTGCTGTGACTCTGATGTAGCTTGTGGCGAGTGTAAGCCAATTCCATATACTCATATCTTTTGTACATGTAATTGTAATGATATCCATCCTTGCGAAAGCATCGAGATGCACTTCTATCCCTATCGAGGCCCTTGTGCCCGATATAAGGATAGGACCGCATCTTGGGCGTGACATCGGGCCCGCGGGCAGGTTTAAAACTAAACCTATCGCGCGTGGCTCCTCGCCTGGGCCGGCATTCCTCTATGTGCCGAATCCGGCCGGGCATTCTGTCCCAAAAGGGCACAGTAGCCTCTCCCTTTCCCTTTTTCTATTTATCTTCCAAAAATTCCACAGATCTGTATATTTATCCTATGCCCATAATTCTTTCACCTAAGTTCTTAGAATAACCCCTCGAATTTAATAGTGCCATTTGTAAAAATGTTTGAAATTATTTTTAGTACTGTTTTATTTTAAAACCTATATTTAGGCACCTTTTTACCTCTGTTAATTTATTTCCAAAATGTTTTTCCCAACAAAACCCTAGGGGGATATTTTTAGTATGACATTGAGTATTTATCACGATAGGTTAGCATTTTTGATAATAGGTTGTGTGCTCTATTTTTGTGTGTTACTTATTTTTATCACTTTATTTTGCGACGACAGATTGCGTGGTTAATGAAGAAGTTGGACCCGAAGACTTCGAAGACCCCGGAGACTTTGTTGAGCCAGGCAAGCAGCCCTTTGACCGTGATAAGAGATTATTTTTATTGCATGTCATATAGCACTTTACTTTCATCATATTTGATCATGTGAAGTAGTGACCCCCCTTTGGTGGGTTGTTCCCGACATTATTACCTTTGACACTTGCTTCGTGCATGACCCTACCACCTTATGAGGATTGTGCGGGTGGGTGTAGTTAGGATGCTGGTAGATGCTACGCAAGCGGGATGGGATTTATGCATAGAGATGGAAAGGAGAGGAATGATTTCAAAGACTTTTTTGAAAACCCTGTCGGGTGCCACTGATGTGTGAGGGAGATGATGATGAGTTCGGTAACCTCTTGAGAAAGAAGTGGTATGCTGGAACAAGTGAGTGTGTGTTTTGGAAAACGGAGAGTTCTAAGGTCTGCTGACCAATCCAACCTTACATGCGCAACCATGATACCCCTTATGGGACGAGACTTTGTTGATTACTATGGTTGGTACTAGCAAGGAGCCCACATTTCTAGTGGCAAGAGTGAAGTGGTCACTCTTGATACGCGGTCCTCCCAGAGTGGAAGGTCATGCACTGTCATTACAGGCACTGGGCACACCGTTGCGTGCCCTCATGGATGAGTTGAGTGATGTCTATCATGAGGGATGGCACCAAAGAGTGGACTCTTTGTTTAGTATCACCATGGGAAATGCATTGTTCGGGTGCTTACCTCGAGTATGTTATATACCGCGAGTCGTGGATGACACGGAAGTTCCCCCGAGTCTTGTGGGTAAAGTGTGCAACCTCTGCAGAGTGTAAAACTATTCGAATATCTGCGTCCAAGGTCATGGACAGTTGGAGGTCCTTCTTAGACTATGTCCAGATGTTTTCATCAAACTTGGTGTGAGTATGGATGTGTTGGTGAAAAGTTTATCACATGAGCTAAGTTCGATGACTTAGCAAGGGAATTAAACTAAGTCCGATGATTTAGCATGATGAATGAACACGAGGTGTTCAAACCCTACTTATGATGATATGTGTAACTTGTTCATATGGAAATTTGCCTATTGTTGTTGCATGCTTACTAGTTACTCGATCATGTCATTGCATTTAAAAATTAGCTTTCCCCAAAATACCTATGTACTGTTATATCATGCATCATTGTTACCTTGTTCCAGAACTTGGGTTGCTTGCAAGTACATTCAAAGTACTCATTGGCTTGCCACTGTTTATTTAATTGGCCAGGCATGGAAGAATAGGAGTATGTTGAAGAGTTCGTTGGTGATGAACATGCGAGCTAGGACGCTTCCCAGTCAGAATGCATGTAGGTTAAGGCAAATGGCATGGGTTCACGTTTTCGACCAAGATTTCCGCTGCTTGTTCTTTTTAAGTGTTTGGCCCGAGAAGCCCTATCTATGTAAGACTTGACCTTCATGGTCTTTATTTGTGTAGGAGGATAAATGTGGATCTAAGACTCTTGTTATTCAGCTTCTGTGTGTTTAGTGAGCATTGATCTCTAGGATCACTGTACACGTGCATTTGGTAATCTCGACTTGTGAGTCGGGGTCCCCACACTAATTTTCCAATCAATACTATTCTAGCACGGATAATAGACGTTTATCACAAACAAGGAAATATGAAAATAACTAATTTATTATTGCCTCTAGGGCATATTTCCAATCGTCTCCCACTTGCACTTGAGTCAATAATGTAGCTCACATTTCTTTGTGATTTACATTGTTAAGAACCTCACACCCTATGAGTTCTAGGGTTCTATCATGTTTTGCATGTGAGAGAGGTTTTAGTCAATGGCTTGCATCATTCAGATCTGTGTGTACTTTTCAAATCTCTATGTCATACTGTAGATGCTGCTACCACGCTCCACTTGGAGCTATTCCAAATGGCTACTCCACTATATGTATCCGGATTGCTACTAACACTTCTCTGAATTGGTTTTAAAGCTTGCATCAACGTAACCCTTTATGACGAACTCATTATCACCTCCATAATCGAGAAGTATTCCTTAGTCCTCTAGTTACTAACAATAATTATGACCCCTGTCCAGTGATCCACTCCTGGATTACTCTTGTACCCCTTGACAAACTCATGGCAACACACACACAAGTGCGGTACACAGCATGGCATACTATATAGAGCCTATGGCTAAGGCATAGGGGATGACCGTCGTCCTTTCTCTTTCTTCTTCCGTTGTCGAGCTTTGAGTCTTACTCAACTTCACACCTTACAAATTATGCAAGAACTCCTTCTTTGACTGATCCATTTCGAACTCTTTCAAAATCTTGTCAAGGCATGTACTCGTTGAAAGTCTCAACAAGTGTCTTGATCTATCTCTAAAGATCTCAATGTCCAGCAATTAAGTAGCTTTATCCAGGTCTTCCTTTCAAAAATTCTTTTGAAACAACCATTTATGATTTCCAGAAATTCTACATTATTTCCGATCAATAATATGGCAGTCACATATACTTATCAGAAATTCTATAGTGCTCCCACTAACTTTCTTGTAAATACAAGTTTCTCAAAAACTTTGTATAAGCCCAAAAACTTTGATCACCTCATCAAAGCATATATTCCAACTCTGAGATGGTTGCTCCAGCCCCTAGAAGGATCGCTGGAGCTTGCACAACTTTTAGCATCCTTAGGACTAACAAAACCTTCTGGTTGTATCACATACAACCTTTCCTCAAGGAAACCGTTAAGGACGCGATGTTTTGACATCATCTGCTAGATTTCATAATTGAAAAATGCAGCATCCACTAACATAATTCCAGTAGACTTTAGCATCACTACGAGTGAGAAAGTCTCATCGTAGTCAGCTCGTTGAACTTGTCAGAAACTTCTTTCTGGCAAGTAGAGCTTGATAAATGGTGACATTTCCCATCATCGTATGTCTTCATCTTAAAGATCCATTTGTACTTAATGACCTACCATTCAACGGGCATGTCTACCAAAGTCCATACCTAGTTGTCATACATGAATGCAATCTCGGATTTCATGGCTCATAGCCATTTGTTGGAATCCAGGCCCACCATTGCTTGTTGGGAGTTTGAAGGCTCATTATTGTCTATCAACATGATTTCCAAGACAGGATGGACGTACCACTCAGAGGCAGTATGAGTCCTTGTCGACCTATGAGGTTCGGTAGTAACTTGATCTGAAGCTTGATGATCATCATGATTTTCTTCCTCTTTACTTGGTGTAGGCGTCATAGAAACATCTTTCTGCGTCGTGCTACTGTCCAACTGAAGTGACGGTTCAACAACCTCATCAAGTACTACTTTCCTCCTAGTCAATTCGTTCAAGAGAAACTCTTTCTCTAGAAAGGAACCACTTTTAGCAACAAACACTTTACCCTCGGATCTGAGATAGATGGTATACCCAACTGTTACCTTAGGGTATCCTATGAAGATGCACCTTTCCGCTTTGGGTTCAAGATCATCAGGCATAAGCGTCACATTCCCAAACTCTGAGAAATGACAGCTTAGGTTTCTGCCAAACCATAATTCATATAATGTCATCTCAGTAGATTTAGATGGTGCCCAATTTCAAGTGAATGCAGTTTTCTCTAATGCATAACCTCAAAACGATAGTGGCAAGACAATAAGAGACATCATAGTATGCAACATAACCAATAGAGCATGACTACGACGTTCGGACACACCATCACACTATGGTGTTCCAGTTGGCATGAGTTGTGAAACAACTTCTAGCTTGTCTTAACTGGTATACCAAACTCGTAACTCACTTTTCACCTCCACGATCATATCATAGACATTTTATCTTCTTGTCATGATGATCTCAAAACTTCACTCTGAATTTGCTTGAACTTTGTGCCTCCACAACGCTCCGAACAGAGATTAGCATCCGCAAGGGTGTGAACTTCAGGATACATCATCGTTGTTGCGTGCCTCAGTTATCTCTTACCCGAGCCCTTTTACTTATGCACTTTACTTTGTGATAGCCGTATTGTTTGATGCTTTATATCTTGCCATCACTTCGTTGTTTATCTTGCTTAGCCTAAGTTGTTGGTGCACATAGGTGAGCCTAGTTGTTTTAGGTTTTGTGCTTGACATATTAAACGTTAGTTTTATTCCACAATTGTTCAAGCCTAAACCGTGATTATTTTAAAGCACCTATTCACTCCCCCCTCTAGGAGACATCCACGTCCTTTCATCTATGCTGGGAGTTATCTTACAATCAAGGCTACGATGGGTGATAAGCAGCCTTTAAAGTTTATCAAAAATGTGTTGGATAGTCTTTCCACCATTCCTCATCATATTCCATAACTAAAAAGATCAGTAGCCCGGTCTGGCACGATATATGCATTGAGCTGGGATTTTGCCTATGAAGAGGAGCTCGACCCAGCTGAGCTTGCAAAGGGCTTTCTCGAATTCAAAAATGACAGGTCAGAATTTTGCCAGGAGGATTATGACACTTGTCTCAAGAATTCTTGGCTACTGTCTATCCAGCTAGTATGTGGGATGAAACTAAGGAGCTATCAAGCGGCTTATGATGCCGACCATACCCGGATTCCTCGACCTGTATTAATATCAAAGAATATGGCTCCTCAAAGGCATGCACACATATTTGCCTCTAAAGTTGACGTCACCTATCTTCCATAATGAGACTATGTTCCAAGCCTTATCCCACTACAATTGGTATGTGGATAACCTTCAGATACAAGAGCCTGAGGGCCAAACATTGGATAACCCAGAGGCATCTCACGCGTAGGATTAGCCATTGTTGATCCAGATGACATAGTTGGTGATCCATGTTTTACCAATCATTACTTAAGACCCCAAGTATGGGTGGAGAAACAATTTGTGGCTCCCTTTGAGTTTTGTAATAGGTATAGCCGAAAACTTTTTGTCGCGTCATCATGCATGTTTGCGCCTTTGTTGGCGCAAGGTATTTTTTTGGAATGATCCCCTTTCACTCATTTCATCACCCTGTTATCTATATATAACTCTTCCACGAATGAGTACCTTTGGTAAGATGCGACTGGGAAATATGAGACGATAGAAAGTCTTGATCTTCTAGATTTTATCAATCTATCTTTCTATCAGCAATACTGAAAATAAACCGCTCAATGAAGCCCGACAAACGTTAATATTCAAAATCCATGGTGTTTTTAGCCTTTTCTATCAATAGTATAACTTTATGCCGGTCATGTGACTGATAATCTGACTATTGTTTATTCGAACTAGTAAAAGGTGTGCCCAGAAACATTTTATGTGATGAGTTTAAACACATAGTACTCTTTCTAGGACTTTTTTCAAGCTTAGAAACATAAAGTAGTAGTTTTCGAAGGAAGTTTTGAGGGTCTTTGCCATGATGCATAGGATGTAATACCATCTGATCATAATATCATGATAATCTACCGACATTCGAGGCTCGATAGGAAAAATACCGGCTTTCGAATCTCTGGTCTTTCTTCAATGAAGCGGGTATGATAACTCATGGTTTATCCTAGCTTTGTGTATGCCGGATATCTCATGACTCAAGCTAGTGTTTTAATCTTAACAGATTCAAGGTCCAAAAAGTATTGACTTGTCAAGAGTTCACGGGGTCATCTGATTGGAGTCGCATCAAGCATACATACAAGTTTAACCATATGTGGTGTTTATTTTTTCCGGGTCAAGAGGGTGTGAAAGGTCAGCCCGGTGGGATGGAGGCCCCCAAATTCCCTTAATAATGCAACATTAATATGCTGGGTGACAAGGGTGAGAAAGCTAAGCCTGGTGATCTAGAAGCCCCCAAGTGCCCGTTGTTTCAAAAAATAAACACTCAAACTCAACTTGTAGGTTGAAACGAAAAAAATGTGTCGGCTTTATTTATACTCAAAACATAAAGAGGTATATACAAAAGTCTGCAGGGGGGTATTACAAAAAAGGAGTCGGCTGTGCTAAGTATAATAAGGCCTACTAGTGTTCTAGGGCCGACTTATTTCCCTCTTGGAGACAACAAATTTCTTCTTTAACACCCTCTAGAGCATGAATTTTATTAAGGGATTCAGGTGTTAGTGTTACTGACTGTTATTCAACTGCTTGGGATTACTTTAAAATCCTCCTTGGTTATTATGCTCGTTGCCCTAGCTAGGATGTTGCCCATTGTCCCTGATGTTGGAAACCAGCCCCTGGGCCACCTTGCGACCCGCCAGGTCCGTGCTGACCCATGTGTCGTACGCCATTACCTCCTGGGTTATTCTCGAAAGCCTGGCTACAGAACTCTTGCATGACATAACAAGTATTCCAAGAGTAGCTAGCTGACTTATCTAGAGTGCTGTGCTTAGGACAATATGCTTTAAGCGCCTCCTCATAATTGCGAGGCTTCTTCCCATTACAAGCTCCTCCGGGTCGACCGTTGTGGCGCTGATTCTTGAAACCAACGTTAGCATTGGCCACAATGTCTGATCCTCCATCAGGCTATTTCTGCTTATTATTTTAGGCCTCCTTGTTATCACTGTGACCATGCTGGCCCTTTCCTCCTTCAGCCTTTTTGCCCTTGGTGGTCTAGTCCTCGTCCGAGCCAGGGTCTTTCGTGCTACACGACTCAGCATATCTGGTAAGGATGTCCATCAAGTCGCCCATGTCTTGTACCTTTCACTTGAGCCGTTCGAGCATCTGGGCTGAAGGATGGAAATGATAGTTTTTTTCCAATATCAGGACTGCTTGAGCCATCGTGATGTCGTCCGATGGGTGGATGATTTCCGCAACCCGACGAGTCCAATGATGAGCCGACTCGTCTAATCTTTGAAAGCAATGCTATAGGTCTACTATTGTCATAGGCTTCTTGCAGATTCCATGGAAATTCTTGATGAATCACTCCTTCAGCTTGGCCCATGTGTTCATGGAGTTAGGCATCAAGTCTTTCAACCATGTCCGAGCCGGTCCTTCCATCATCATGGTTAACTACTTGGCGCGTATGTCGGTGTTCTAGGGACGGGGGTACCTAGACCTACCTGCCAGCAGCCCAGGGCATGGCCCACTTCATAAACAAAATGGGACCAGGCGAGGCCCCACTCGAGACAAGGCCCTCGCGAGGGCCCTAGCCTCGCGTGGAAGAACAGGAACAAGAACCACGAAGGATGGGCCTCCTCAGGACCCCTCCAGAGCGGCGGAGGTTCCTATGTAATGTTTGGCCTCAGGAGTCAAAGATGACGCAAGGAAGGACATGTGAGCACTAGTGTGCCAAGCGATGCAGTTTGCCCTTTGGTGCAAAGGGAGCAAGTACATACGTGGGTTCCCAAAGCACCCCCAAAGGTTTTCATTCCTGTGCAACAAGACCGTAACCACCAGCTCTGTAGGACGGACGTCATCGCTTAGCCCTCCCCTGTGGCATCGACATCTACTTTGCAGGCGAAGACCGCCTTTGGGCAGGATTAGCATGAACCCCTGTCCCCCTTCAAAATTGGCCTTTGTGGGATACCTTCCCACCATTGTGATAAGGGAAGAGGACCCGGGCCATCGCTATATATGGAGGGTAGGCTGCGTCATAGAGAGGGTCTCCCGACCGATCCGATCCAACACTTAGTTACCCCACGCACTACCACGAGTGTGCCAGCCAAGAACATGCCTTGAGTGCCCTCATGACGCTCAAGCATGTTGTACTAGTTCATCCACCCAAACCTCCATGAGAGGCAATCCACCAAAGTAGGAGTAGGGTATTACGCTTCGTAGCGATCCGAACCTAGGTAAACTGTTGTGTTCATCTTCTTCCTCATCATGGTGCCAGTTCATTATTGCATCCATCGAGTAGAGAGCTAGGGTGGACGAGGCCACAGGAGATACTCACACACACCCCTATGTTCGAATCTTAAGGGTTTTGCGGAGCCCGAAATCCGACATTTGGCGCGCCAGGTAGGTGGCGTGTCGAAATCTCCCCCAGGTCTCGACCGGCCGATGCTTGTAGCACTTGTGGCAGGTGGATGACGAGTCCGCGCGGAGCGGCGGGCTGCGCGCATGGCGCGCCCGGCGGAGGCTAGCCAGAAAGCCCAGCGGTGCTCCACCACCCCGTCAGCGGGCGTCAACACAGGCGGGTCCCCGACAGGCGCTGGGGGCTGCCTCCTTCACCAACCACATGGCACGCCTCTGTCGCCCCGGCCCTTCCTCATGTTCAAGCCGCGCCGCCGCCCCTCCGAGTTTGCCAAGACTCGACACACAGACATGCCACGCTCCTCGTGGCACACGAGCTTCGGCGCCAACGTGCCACCCACCAGCGCCGCACCGGCGAGCCCAGGCATGCTCCTAAGCGCGACACCGCAGCTAATGAAACCCAGGTGCACCACCGTGGGGTCCGCGCCCATGGACTTGCACAACCGCAAGCCACGGTGCCTGGACCACTCGGGCAAATTCAAGACATCTACGCCAGCTCACTCTTTCCGGGGACTTGGTTCGAGCCGCGTGGAGCACGAGCCTCGGCCACATGAAGGGGGCGTGGATTTGCGCTTCTTGGCATGCTTTCTAGAACCAAGGAGGAGGGCCGGAGGCTTGACTATGCTTGCGCCCGGGCCACGGAGAAAGCAGCCCCGGCTACCACGACAACATGATACATACATGCGACCTCACGAGGGGGCCCCACACAGACTAGTACATGCAACCTCGCAAGGGTGGCTCGCAGGGCTGGCTGCACGAGGATGCCTGACGCAGGGATCCTCGCGAGGCACGCTCGCTGGCAAGGAGCTCCTTCGGGCAGATGTCTGGGTCTGGGGACCGGGGGTCACTCGCCTGAGAACATAGGGTGGACCATGCACTCTCGTATCCGGACTGTGTAACACCCCGTTACGCCTGGCGGGATCTAGACTGGCACCACAAACCAACAGTAGTCTTTCCTACGCACTTTGTCGTCACTTGTGCACAACCGGGACCAACTTCTCGGTCGGTCACCCATCTTAGAATCGCTCCAAGCCAAGCACACTTAACTTTGGAATTCTTTTCAAATGGGCTCTCGAAAAAGAAGGAATTCCTTGTTGATATGACTAGTCTATCATTCCTATTAAGCCAGGCTCTCACATACACCCCCACTCAAAGGAACAGACGTCCTCGACGGCCCATCAGGAACGTTCCCTTTTGCCACACGTATGCGCTTCCAGTCCGGTACATGTGCCATGTTGTGTGCCATGACGGGCCACACACGCCATGCGCCACATGCCCATGCACCTGACCCATGCATGCCCATGTAACCGCAAGGATCGG
Source organism: Hordeum marinum (assembly GCA_022496015.1). Lineage (NCBI taxonomy): Eukaryota > Viridiplantae > Streptophyta > Magnoliopsida > Poales > Poaceae > Hordeum > Hordeum marinum. The sequence continues at coordinate 305,425,724 of CM039673.1, forward strand.
CTCTGATACCAATTGTAACACCCCGTTACGCCTGGCGGGATCTAGACTGGCCCCACAGGCCAACACTAGTCTTTCCTGCGCACTTTGTCCTCACTCGTGCGCACCCGGGACCAACTTCCCGATCAGTCACCCATCTTAGAATCGCTCCAAGCCAAGCACGCTTAACTTTGGAGTTCTTTTCAAATGGGCTCCTGGAAAAGAAGGAATTCCTTGTTGATATGAGTAGTCTATCATTCCTATTAAGCCACGCTCTCACAGACCGAGAGGCCCCAGCTTGGGGATGGAGGGGGAACACACACCCATGTCCCTAAGCCAAACGATCCCAACCTGAAGGCTAAGGGTGGAACATGCGCCCTTGTCTCCGGGGCATGCGACACTCGCTTGGGAATGGAGGGTGGAACTTACACCCATGTCGCGAGGACAGGTTTCGTTCGATCGACGGCGGGCGAACATGTACTTGCCCATGTCCCCAGGCCCGACTCGCCCGGCCTGGGCACAGGGCCCAGAGTACTGGGTTGGGAAACCCGGGCCCCCAGAAAGGCCTGTTGGGGCAATGACCGGGACACTCACGACCTTCTACTGAGGCGGGCTCTCCAGCCAGAGAGCGCAGGGGGCTTCCCCTATGCTCGGGGGCTTACCCAGGGCAGACCACACTTCACTGAGATGAGCCCGGGGGCTGCGAGTGTGCTCCTTGCCTGCGAGGCATGGGGCTCCCTATACACCCTCGGTACCTACATCAACTCGTGACACTCTCACGTAATAATGAGCGAGCTGTACACGCCCCCACCCCCCCGAGGGCACGGAGGGGTCCCTCCCACGCAATGTGGCAGCCATAGCCGGGAGCTGGCGGAGAAGACAACACTTCCCATCAATGGCTATGCCCATGCAACATGGAGGCCCTACGCTCATCGCTGGGGGAAGACGAAGGCGGTAACAAACCCAAAAAGTCGGACGTGGTCGTTTTCTCGCTCTTTTTGTCTTTCAAGTTGTAGCCTTCAATGGCCCTTTTTGTGCTTGAGCCTACCAGAAGCTCGAAGATTTTGTGATCCTATGTTTTAAAAGAAAAAAGGGACACGAACTTTTTCTCTTTATTCTCTTGTTTTACCGATCTTGAGTTCTCTCTCTCTTTTTGGATCGGCGTTTGCGAGGAGCTATGGGCTCCGATCACAGCACAACATCGTAGCACGGGGTCTCGGGGGGCCATAGGGCCTCCTGAGGTGGCACATGGAAGGAAGGAATGGGGGATCGATCGAGCGTCAAAGGGGGCTCCTGAGCAGCACGCCTCAGGAGCCTTACCGGTCATAAGGCCACTCGTCCCCTCTGATGTCGTCCTTGGTTTCCGGTCGGCATCAGGGGTGTCGGGGCCTCGCCCCTTTAAGTGCGTCCTTGGTATCTGGTCGTACCTAATAGTGGTGGGGAAATGAACGGGACTGGGACCTGACAACATAGAGCGGTTTGAGCGTCAAAAAAGGGGGCTCCTAGGTAACGCGCCTCGGGAGCCTTACCGATCATAATGCCACTCGACTTACTCGTGCCGTCCATGGTTTCTGGTCGGCATCAGGTGTACCGGGGCCTTGCCTTGTGACGTGCGTTCTCTCCGGTCGTACCTAATGTTGGTGGGGAAATGTGCGGGACTGGGACCTACAGACGCAGAGTGCCGAAAGGGCCCCCAAACCGTCCCACGAGCAAGGGAGAAGCGCCTCAGGTATAACCACGGGCGCGAGCTAAATCGTTGCCACCCCGCAGGTGTTACAACCTGACTGGCTATGACTCCGACCAAAAGGAGCACGACGTTACACACCTCGTCATCAGGGAACATATTTAAAGGTACTATTAGAATACATCAAAGTTGCCATTAGGCCGCGTGCATAACCCTGTCAGGAACACGAGAGAGCTACTCGAGGGAAGCAGTGTCCTTGCTGAAGCACAGACCTCCACTTTGTTAGAAGAAAACTCTGCCACCAGGACATCCACATGGTCCTGGACCAAATAAGCAAGGGCAGCGCGGGTCACCTCAAGCACGGGACCAAGCACCACCTTAAAATGAAAGTGCGGGTCGAGACAAAGGAGGTGGTAGAAGATGTTTGAGGTTGCCCGCTCGAGTAGGTCATGACACTTCTCCTCCACGAGCGAGCGGGTCTTCTTTGCGCCCCCTCAAGCCACTCCACGACCCTGGAAAAGAAGCCCAGATCCCCAGCGTCGTTCGAAACCAAGGGGCTTGAGACGCTCGCGCCGCAGATGTCGTCCAAGGCCGGCCTGGCCCTCTTCTCGAGGGATGGGAACATCTGGGAGCGCATGTGCTATAGGCCGCGATCATGGTTCGCCTCATTCGAAGTCTCCTTTGCTAGGGAAGCAACGCCATTCACTTGTTTATAAACAAAAACTAGCACGGCCTCAACAGCCGCCTGGGTGTCCATCGCGGCTCACCGGCACCCTTCCTCTTGGTCCCGCTTTTTCCTTACGTCGTCAACCTCGCCTTTCAGGAGGTCACGTTGCTTGCTGAAATGCGACTCCTAGAGCTCCATCTTCGAGCGATAATCATGGAGAAGGGAACACCAAACCTCTGCCACCCTGTTGTCGACCTCCTCTTATAACCTCGCCCCGCAGGAGGCAAGGGAGTCCTCGGCAAGCGACGCGTGGTGCTCCCCACCTCTGGCCTCTCTGGTTCCAGGATCTGATCCAACGCTTCCAACGCTAACGAATCGATAGGTGCCAGGGGGCTCGCGCTGATACGGAGAAGCTCAGCTGATGGACCCACGAGTGTGGCCTCGCAGCTGAATCTGCCTTTCAAGGTCGGTGTTGAGGGCCCAGAGCTCCTGGAGGCGATCCTCGGAGGCGCTATGCTGTCAATCAGCATCCTGAGCCTCGACAAGAGCGCACTCGCGGGCCTCCACCGCCGCGTCAAGGGACCCTTCTACCTCCACGTGGGCGAGCCCGCACTGCAGATGGCCGAGGTTCATGGCAACCTCAAGCTGGTGCCACCCCAGCGAAAGGCGCACACGCTCCTTCTCCAAGAGGGCATCATTGTTCGCGAGCCCCACTCCTAGGCGCTAAAACGCGTCTGCCGCAGTATGGAGCAAACCCCATGGCGCAATGCTCTGGTATTCAGCAAGCTCAAGCGGCCTGCCAAAACTCCCGCCTTCTCCTTAGCAAACGGGCGCGTGAGGGGCCTCCCAGCCTGGACCTATGCTCAGGGGTTGGGGCTCACGTACATGCGTCCCAGAAGAAGGAAGCGTCCCTTGGGGCCCTACGTCACCGAGCAAAGGGAGTTCAGGGGGGGACGCAGCATGGCCCTAGAAGGGGCCATGGTCAGGGGAAGTGGCCTCATTCTAGGAGCTGGATGCCGCGGGCAAAGTGGACCGTAGGGAACTCGTGCCTAGGGCAACCAAGTGTCAGAACAGGCTCTAGCGCGGGCACACTTGAGGATTGAACCTCACGACGTACAAGAGAAGAAATCACAAGAGGCTCGACGGTTGTACGGGTGGGCGACACCAACCCACCTCCCCCATCGTTAGTGGGGAGCCTGCAGAATAAATGCTCATAAGGAAGGTGCTGAAAAGAAGGACGGAGGAGGGTACATGCACTTACTCGTCTATGGCGACCCACTTCCCCTTCACCAGAGCCCACGATGCCGAGGAGCGACCACCCCTGGGCATCTTGCTTTTCTGACCGATTCAGGGGCCCGAGGGTGAAGGGCAAGCGACTAACAATTGACGATCAAGGGCAGGGATGATGTCTTCCCCTATGATAGGGCTCCGCCCCGACCTCGGCTTGACCCGGGGAAAGGGTCGGTGGCGCGGATAGCAAGACACGGCCCATCCCGGCCACAGGAGAGGCGGTGTGAGCCGAGTTCCCGGAGGCCAGAATCCCCGGGAGTGCGACACCCCGAGGGCACACCTTCCCCCGAGGAAGGAACCCCTACTCATCAAAGTGCGACATCTTCACGACAAGAGCTTCACGGGCCTTGAAGTTGTCCTATGGGAGCTCGTCAGGTTCACCAACAGTCAGGTAGCGAAGAAGCACACGCAACAATTCATGGGACAGAGGCAGGACATGGATCCTGACTGGTTCGCGGGGACCCACGAAGGCCCATATCGAACAGGAGTGGTGCTGAAGAGGAACAACTCGTCGGCAAGTGAATTCCCGCACCACCATCGCCATTGTCATGCCTGCCTATTTCAGCCTCGCCAGCTTGACCAGGACCGGTGCAAGCCCCGGGTCAGCAAGCTCCTCGTTCTCCCGCCCACGATCCGGCATTGTGGGGGTTGAAACAGAGCTTCAGCATCGACAGTCAATATACACCCATTGTCGTCAGAACCCTTCTGCTTTCGGGGAGAGTTCGACATCAAGGGCCCCTCGGGCCGATGCGTCCACCATTCTCAAGGATACGCACCCAGAACACTGTTCCTCAGAGGCAAACTCAAGGGGGGATAAATGGCATAACAGGGCCACGGAGGGGGAAACACCAACAAAGGCCTCGCACAGGAACGCGAAGGCCGACAGGAGAACGAGAGAACCAGGGTCAAGGTGGAGCACGCGGATCTAGTAATGCGAAAGCATAGCAGTGAGAAAGCTTGAAAATGGCGGGAGTACGCTGGAGAGGAGAGCATGCATATGAAGGAAAACTACGGAGGCCACCATCTCGCTCCGAGGCCGTGAACCTGGCCAAATCTTGGTGGACACCCACTCATTGGAGCCGGCCGCGACTACCAGTTGGACTTTCTCCAACCCCTCGAGGTTCACCACCGACGACTGGGCCAGCGTGGGCTGGGGCGTTGTTGCGGCGGATGGGCCCCTCATGCCTCCGCCTTTCACCCCCTTCGGAAACATGGCAAGGAACACGAAGGGGGAACAACGCGACGTACGGGGAATCAGCAGAAGGGGTTAGAGTCGCGTGAGAAGGGAGTGCAGACGGCGGAGCTGATGGGAGACAAACAGGTCTCGGAGGCAAGAGTCGGGTCGCTCGGCAAACCTCTCTATGGCCGGTCCAGTGCAAAGAAGAAGGGATGACAGGTCTTTGAGCTACCACATGTAAAGCCTGGCCCGCAGGCAATTTGGGCCCACGACACTTTGGGCCATCATCCAAGCTTCACCCGTTAGCCAGCCCGGGCACGCATTGGGCCCGGGGGCTACTGTTGGCATTTTGCGAACCGGGGTACCTAGACCTGCCTGCCCACAGCCCAGGGCATGGCCCTCTTCACCAACTAAATGGGACCAAGCGAGGCCCCACTCAGGACAAGGTCCTCGCAAGGGCCCTAGCCTCACGAGGAAGAATAGTGACAAGACCGGCGAAGGATGGGCCTCCTCACGAACCCTCCAGAGCGTTGGAGGTTCCTATGCAAGGCCCGACCTCAGGAGTCAATGATGACGCAAGGAAGGACAATTGAGCACCATGGCGCTAGGCAGCGTAGTTTCCCCTTTGGTGCAAATGGAGCGAGGACATACGTGGGCTCCCAAAGCACCCCCATAGGTTTCCATTCCGGTGCAACAAGACCGCAACCACCAGCTCCGTAGGATGGACGTCATCGCTGAGCCATCCACTGCGGCATCGCTACTTTGCGGGCGAAGACCGCCTTTGGGAAGGGCGAGCACGAACCCCTGTCCCACTTCAAGATTGGTCGTTGTGGGATCCCTTCCCACCATTGTGATAAGGGAAGAGGACCCAGGCCACCATTATATATAGAGGGTAGGCTGCTTCGTAGAGAGGGGCCACCGACCGATCCGATCCAATACTTAGTTACCCCACGCACTATCACGAGAGAGCCAGCATTGAACACACCTGGAGCGGCCTCACGAGGTGCAAGCACATTGTACTAGTTCATCCACCCATACCTCCATGAGAGGCAATCCACCAAAGGAGGAGTAGGGTATTACGCTTCGTAGCGGCCCGAACCTAGGTAAACTGTCATGTTCATCTTCTTCCTCGTCATCGCGCGAGTTCGTCGTTGCGTCCATCGAGTAGAGAGCTAGGGTGGACGAGGCCATGGGAGATATTTGCACATGCCCCTGTGTTTGAATCTTAAGGGTTTTGCGGATCTCGAAACCCGACAGCGTACAACGTCACTAACATCCAACATGTCCTTTGCCAACTCATAACTTTTGATCCAGGTTGTCGGCTCAAGATCTGCTGTGTAGTTTGGCACCTTACGAGGTCCCTTGAAATCTGTTGGCATACGCTCGGCACGGAGTGCCTTAGATAAGCATGGTATTCCACGTCCTATTGTTCGATCAAGCCGCCAAACTCTCCAGCTAAGGGTGAAGCTGTTGGATCGCCCATGCTACTGCTTCCACTTCTGCCTATTGCACGCATCTTGCAGCATCAACAACTGCCTCAGCGTCTAGTGGTAAGGGAGGGGTTGGGGAGACCTGAGGCTATTGCCTTCGTCCACTGCTAGAAACAGACGGGGATTCCACATGACGACCCTTACTAGCATAGAGAGTGGAATGCATCCGATCTCTGTTGTACGAGTACGGTGACTATTGCACCACAGCTGTTTTTAGCATCTCAATAGCGTTTCTAGCTTGAACCTCAACACGAGAGTTTTTGTTAATAGGTAGTGCTTCCAAATTCCAGGTTGCAGCCAACATGTTGTCAACAAGATTCGAAAAGTGGCCTTGCGGCGTCTGAAATGACTGAGGCTGGGATTGAGCCGTCGGGGCTTGAGCTAGTTCCTCTTGCCGATTCTCAGGTTACTGAACAGTTCCTGGTGTTTGTTGCCGGTGTTAAAAAGCTGTTGTGGCTCATGGTTTGGAGGGAGTCCATGGTGGCGTCTTCTCTGGTAAACCGCCTCTGATGCCTATCTCTAAACTCCTAATCACCAGGCCTCGTCTTTAACGCGCTCTGTCTCTTGATGTATGCGAGCCTACAGATCTTCCATTCGTGCATTTTCTCCATCAATCTCCTTCTGTACCTCGATTATTTGGCTATGAAACTTGGTTAGCTACATACCGCGCTCTTCCTGATTTTCTATTGTGACTAGTGTTTCCACGAGTTTTTCCATCTCAACCATAAGATTAACCATGGACTGAGCTACCGTTTTAGTTGACCTGCCGGAACCCCCAACTATGGCCGAGTCTGGAACCATTGTAGCCCCCACCATCTAGACGAAGACTTGTCGAGGCAACTCATTGTGTTCCTCAGGGGCTTCAGTCTCTGATGAGCCCCCAAGCCCGCCATTATAAAGAGGGCAGAGTGACTCTGTGTCTACTATGGATGATATGTTGTCGTAATCGGCGAGGGCATCGGCGTTGGAGGCTTGTTCATCTGGAAGGCTAATTCCTTGCATGAACCCGACGAATACATGACGAAGACCGCCCTAGCGCTGATTGGATCGGCCGCTACGAGCCGGCTCGTAGGTGTTGATGTAGATGTCTGACTCGGGGGTCTTTCTACCAATCTTTCCCGCAGGATCTCGAAACTGACATCTGATCGGATCAGCTTTGACGCTCGAAACTGGCTTGTGGATCTTCTCACGGTGGTTCCTGACCATCTGGTTCCCCGCAAGCTTCCCAAATCCTGGTTGGATTCTCTTTCAAAACTCAACTCCATCGGGCGAGGGGCCACGGTGGGCGCCAAGTGTCGTGGTTTTGTCAACCCGACAGATGTCCTTGTAACATGACTTAGGTGTGAGGCCATCACCGTTAGGTGGTGACTCGAAAGGGTTGAACGAGAGAGAGAGAGAGAGAGTTGGGTTTACCCAAGTTCGGCCCCTCCTACGGAGAAATAGCCTACGTCATGCTTTGTGTGTATTCGATGGGTAGATCTCGATTACAAGGGTGTGGATCGCTAACCTTATTATTGGCAGGTTGTAACTTTTCCCTCTTGGTCCTAGGGGTCTGCCTTTATATATTGTTCGAGCCCTTGGGCTTACAATAGAGTCTGGGTCATATCATATCCCGTAACCTACCATGCCTCTAACTTGTCTTGTGCTTCAAGGAAATCTAGCCGGAGTCTTTAGCTTCGTGGGCCTTGATCCACCATCTTTGAGTATTGGGCCATATGGCGACCCTAGTCAGCCACCGCCTTGCTTTCCTTGTCATAACGACTTAGCTATATGATATGTTAACCCAGCCTAGCGGGCGGGTTATATCGTGGAGTTATATCCCCGATAGGGTGGGAGAGGCAAAGCAAGGCAAAACAACGGCGACAGGTGGTGGGCGACTCGAGGTGAGGCGAGGCTGCGACAGCGAGTGGAAGGATGTGGAGGCAGGCGACTCGAGGCGAATCTGTGATGGTATGCACCCGTGGCCGCAATGGTGACTGGCAGGATGCGAAGGAAGGTGACTGGAGGCGAGGCTGTGGCGGGAGGCGACTCGAGGCGAGGCGAGGCTGCAACGGCTAGGACGGCTCGGGATGAGCCTGGCTCAGACACGACCATGGCGTCGGGTGGGATGGGAGGTGTCGCGAGGAGTGCGGAAACCAGGGTGGCTTAGACGGATGGAGGCGAGGCAAGATCGGAGCAAGGCGAGGCATGGCGTAGGCGGAGGCAGGGCGCACGGCGGGTGGAGGGCACATTGCAGCAATGTCGGAGAGAGCCGACTTGGTGCGAGCCATGGCGGAGGCTAGCGTGGATGAAGGAGAGGTGAGGAGGTACATGCTCGTACGCACGCTGGCTTGTATGTGTCAGCCCGCGGAATAGGTAGAGGCCGCGGCGGCGGCTCGACCACTGCGGCTTGGAGGCGCCAACCCGGGGAAGATGCGGAGGCCGCGACGACGGCTAGGCCAAGGTGGCTTGGAGGCGCTGGGCCACGGCAGAGGCGGAGGCCGTGGCAGCAGTTCGGCTATGGTGGCTTGGAGGCACCATCCCACAACAGAGGTGGGCAGGCGAGGTGTGGGAGAGCCGGCGGGCTCAGCACGGCAGAGACGAGGTGCGGCAATGGCTCTGAGGTGAAAGACCACAACAAAGACGAGGTCGCAGTGGCGGAGGTGATCTGACGCTGTGGAAGGCGGAGGCCAAGTCTGCATCTGTTGCTATACTGCGTCACCATTGCCCCTTTTTTGATCAACTTGGAGTTGATGAAGATTCTTTTGTGCTGGATAATGTGGATCTGGCGGGTCATAAGATTCTCGATCCCTAGCAGATCTGTTGGGGATATAAGCCCGTGGTGAGACCCGCCCAAGAGGCTCCGGGTCACAGATGGCGGCTCATAGGCCGGCCCAAGGATGAGCCTTGAAGAATCAAGCCCAAGATGTTGGGCGGCTTGCCAAAATGGGCTAAGATGAAGCCCAGACGGAGAAGGTATGAAGACCCGGGTGAATGAGCCGCCCGGAGACAACTTGCTCAGGAAGGCAAGACAACATAGAGATAGACTCGGACACGTTGTGAGAGTCGGTTACGACTTGTATGACCTGTGGTCTTGCCCTCCTATATAAAGGCGAGACCCGGGGCGACTTAGATAGAGACTAACCAATCGAGAACTAGGTCAAGCGATTCGCTCCCTTGTAATCGATACTTCAAGCAATACAAGCACAAGCAGGACGTAGGCTTTTACCTCTACATGAGGGGCTGAACCTAGGTAATTCGGGTCTTTCATCCCATTCAACCCCTTTGAGTCCATCACCTTAGCGATGGCCTCGAATCTAAGTCCTTGGACATCTGCCGTGACAAAACCACGACAGTTGGTGCCAACCGTGGGGCTGGCGCTCGGTGGTTTTTAGTTGTCAAAGGGCTCTCCTCTAGGGTTCGAGGGATACATGGTCGGAAGGATGAGCAAGAGTCGCCGCGGCCAGCTCTACATCGACGACGCCGGCTAGGGCCCTGGGGCCGACTCTGTCGGGTATGGATTCCGGGTTCCCTTTGGCGGAATCCACGTCTTTGTCGGCAATGTCGACGGATCTACACCCGGGCCGGACGTCTGCACCAACATCGTCGAGCCGGCTCGGCTCGCGCAACCCGCCCAACACGTGCGACCTGCCTGTGCTAATCCGGGCCGGAAGCATGTCTTCGTGGGCTTCACTCAAGCGATGGATCTTGAGTCTTCTATGTCGCAGGAGACTCTCGTCTATTCACAGGACGGATCTTTGAGCGGAGAGGCGAAATAAATCTACCAGCTTCACAACAGTGGGCTTGGGGGCTACAACGAGCTTTATCCTGAGTCGGAGCATTTTGAGTCAGATGATTACAGGCTGCCGATTCATGCGGCCGTGTTCATGGCAGGGTCAGCGCCGGGCACGAGTAGCACGGCAGCCGGAGCAGCGGACACGGGGGCTGACCCGCCATCGCCGGCTCAGGTTCTTCTGGATCTGATGAACGAGCTCACAACCCTGATGACCACCGAAGTCACACCAGATAATCAGGCCACCCGGAACTTGGAGATCGCAAGACTTAAGGACCAGATGGCGAAAGTCCAACAGAGGATTGCCAAGTTAAAACCTCAAATGGAGGCGGATGCAGAGCGCCTTAAGACAGATGCTTTCCGCCTTGAGCTAGAGCAGCAAACAGCAGCTGCGGTGCAGCGGATGAGGCATCAGTCCCGCTTACCAGAACTGTATGAGGCCAGGAATCTCTTTAACACGCCAGGAACAGGACGGACGGCGGGCGCACCTGGAAGTCGGTCGGCGGCTCGACAACAGCTTAACCTGCCCCGACGGAACCAGGGCTCACCAGTGGTTTTCCCAATGCCGGCAGGTCATTATTACAACCCGGCAGAGAACTTGGTGACGGCAGCAACCCGGCTTGAAATGATCCCTATTCCTGATGAGGCGCCCTTTGTGGAAGAGGTGCGGAACACCATCGGATACCTTCAAACAACGATGGACCAGCAGGAGAAATATGCCTACAGCCGGAGCCGCGTCCATTCAACCCCTTCCCTAGCAGCAGCTTTAGCTGGCGTGATGAGTCGCCAGCGATTTCTAGCAGTGATTGGCCCTGCCCCAGGTTGATGCAACCTTGGCCTACGATGACCAAGGAAAAAGATATGCCAATTCATTTTGTGCATCACTAATAGAGCAATCCTGTCATTACCAATGACATGTCGGCAATCACCGGTGGATGAGAACCTCGCCATTTGGTCCTCCTCACTATAGTGAGCAGGAAAATGGTCCTCGTCGTCCCCTGCACTTGGTGTCGATGATATTGTCAACGTGACCAGCATGATACAACTCTACCATGCCTTGTTAATGTCATTGCGTAAAAGATTGCCTACCTAGAACCCTCAACACCTCAAAAGACAAGAAGGCATTGTCACGATTACGAAGACACCAGAAGACCATGTCAACAACAACCATGAAGAATCGCCTTCATCGTCAACTCAGTAGATGCGCAGTTTTCAAGGACTCCTTAGGCACAACCAGGATCATTTCGACGAACAACAACAAGATACATAGCGATACCTGAAGAAGACCCAGAAGACTAAGCGGACTCCTCTCCAAGACACGAAGCAAGCACGACTATTGAGTCCGAGAACCCCTAGGGTAGGGTAAATCGCGTGTCCTCTATGCGAAGTCGAGTCCGTATGATGGTTCAGATAGAACCATGATTGTGTGTTGCTTGTTTTTTCTTGTTCGTGCTTTGGTGTAAGTCACACTTTTGCTTTGGGCAACAAGTGTGCGACTATATCACCTATCTTACCTTGGTGTTTGTGTTTGGCCTTTTTGGCACTTGCTTGATTGCACTTGCACTATACCACACCCTTAAGCACTTCCCTATATGCTACTTTCCCTCTTACCCCATCTCGTCAATTGAAGACTAGCAAGACAAGGTGCACGAAGGACCTGTCTCGACGGACAGCTAGCCTTGAAGACACTAACTACATCGTACTCAACCAGATGCAACCCCATAGAGCTATACTTTTCCCTCAAGATTGGAAACCCCTACCTAGCCTCTCCTAAACCTCACAAGCTCCCCTAGCACAAGCCTCTAATCACGTGTTTAATATACTAACTCGCCAGAGCACTTATTGAGCTTCAATAACCCCTGCTTAGCACTGGTTTCATTATGGGACTAGTGCTCATAGTGAATAGACACATTACCTTCCTAATCCATAACTTGAACTGCTGATGCCATAGGGAATATTGTTCTGAGTATACATAATTAGTAAGCTAATGATTTGACGAGGTTGTAATAGATATCTTGAGGAAGTGGTTGAGACCCCCTTTGGTGGATTACGAGACTCTATGTTGGTAGACGAGCTTGGTGGATCAAGATTGATAGAGTAGCATAGTGTACTTGTCCCTTGAGTAAATTTGATCAGTAGGAAAAATATGATCACAAGCTGAAATTCTTGGTGGATTAATGACTTGACTTTGGCTAGTAATGTTGATAGTGGATTGATGGTGATATGATTGTGACTGGAGTAACTAGTAGGAAATTCTTACTAGATGTAAACCTTGAATCTGAATAGGTGATTCTAAGAGGTGCTCAGGATTAATCAAACTACATGGTTCGGAGTAATTTGGACTTAGTCCAATGATCTTGATCTTGATACCATGTTTATCAGTGGATGATATGTACAAGGAATCAGGAGGTGTTAGGGATAATTTCGGCATTTATATAAGCTTGACCTTGGAGTTTAGTTGGCCATGAGATTGGAACTTCATGGATATATTGTTATAATAGTCCTTGCAATTATATGTGGATTATATGAACTCGAGGAGATGATATGGGACACCGTCGAAGCTGGAATTGTGGCAGTAATGGATCATGTAATGGTGGATGATATTCGTGGATCGATTAAGTTGGATTCGTAGGAAGGAAACAAGATCTTGGATTTGTATACTATATGTTTCCTTAGCATAGAGATGCAACACCTTAGACCTTGGATATATTAGTTGAAATTTGGATTCATAGTTTCATGATCAATATTAGCGGCTTGTAATCCCAAGGATTTTTACATAGGGATATAGGTGAGTAGCATGTGTAAATTGGAGTTGACTTATATGAGATGATACCTTTGACTACATAGGGTGATTTTGTTTGGAGTAATAGGCTGTACTATTGGCATCTAATAGCTGTGCTTAGGATAAGATGGTAGACGTTCACTCGCATCCTAAGCTCCTTGAAACTCCAAAGCTTTATCGAGCCATAATATGGTCGGATTATGACCATAGGTCTTGGCTTTAAGTCACTAGACTCTGGCTAGTACTCCACCTCGACCACCACCAAACCTGTTCAAAAGGAAGGTGGACACGAAGGACTAGATTACGTTAGATAAAGAACCCCTGAGCTAGTGACCCTCCGGAGAAAATGCCCGCTCCTATCAGATATCCCATCAGCTATGTGTTTCTGTGATTCTTGGAGAAATAGTTTGTTGTCCTCCGGGATGACATACTCATTTACCCAATAAGAGAAGGAACACCTTAGTCCTATTTGGATCAGCCCCAGGAACACCAATTACCATGCCTCTTGAGTATAAGGTCTCACCTTGGAGGAGTTGGACTCCTCAAAGCAACCTCCCTATAGAAGAAGACTTTCTTGCCCAAGCAAGATGAGGAACCGCTACCATTGTGAGGACATGAAAACAACAAAGAAGAAGAAAAAGAAGTCAACCACCACTCCTTTGCCGGCTACATCAAATAGACTATATCTAGAAGCACCGACGATAAAGCCTGATGAATCCCTTGGACATCAAGACGATTAAATAGCCCCTTGCTTTAAGTAGTCGCCTAACAGTTCCTGACTAGGATGGAACTGAGAAGTTGATGGCACCCTCACTCCCCCACCTTGATGGTGTACGTTGAGCATGACGTCCCTACTCCCTTCAGATGCCTAGAACGGAGTGGAACGACTGTCATGACGTCATTGGTAGCCCCTTTTTGGTCCAAAAAAGGGTGTAAGTCCTGGCTGGATCATGGTGAAACACCGTCAGAGGTAGTTTACCCCACTTGCCAAGCCTCAGACCTTGGGGATTAGATGGTTTATCTATACTACGAATAGTCAGCTTATCTAGGACCCCCTAGAACCTTCCCAGATGGTAGGACCCGTTTTGGCAGCAAGTCTCTAACCTTAGTCTTAGGGACGAGACTTAGCCCATACCTTCCATAATGGTTACAGAGAGACCAGTAGACCAAACACTCAAAGACCCTCCAGAAATGTGCGTCCATGACAAAGACAAATGACCAAAGAAGATTGAAGAATTTACCGGGGCAACCTTCTCAAGCAGAAGATCTTGACTGGAAGCCTACAACGACACGCTTCAACACTCTCAAGGATGAAGACCACCTCCGACTGAAGATCCCCTGCGTTAAGGAAGACAAGGGCTTCCCCATCAACGGGAAGCTACAACCTTGACCCCTTCTATTCTAACGTGAGGCATCTATGTGTCACTAAACAATGTGAGCAGTCCTAGGACCAGCACACCGACGCACTACTTTGCCACGTATTCTGACTTTGGAATGCACACGCGAGCCAGGCACATGCAATGACCTCGTTCTAGCCTTGACCTTTAGGCAATCCTAGCATATTGCAAGAACCCCATTCACCCTTAGGCCAAGTCAACGGTGTGCTGGAAGACATGTCATCAAGCACTTCAAGATCCAGAAGGACAACCACGCCGGAGCAGAAGCAACGTGGAATGTGAAGACTACCTCACATCTGAATTTCTGCATCTTTCCCATGCCTAGCCTAGGAATGTTGGGGACGAGATTCTTGTAAGGGGGATAGGTCTGTCACACCCTATGTTTTGCCTCATGAGTAAGTTAACATGACTCAAAATTAGGTCCACTTAAAACTTTTTGAGTGCATATGAATGCTTGACTTGTGTGCTATTTGCTTGCTTGTTTGTTTACTTGCTGGTGCTCTATTCATAAAACTCCCTCCTACTCTAAAAACTCTTTTATTGATCTAAGAACTTGTACAATGATCATACTATGTGTACAGGACCTAAAATAATTTTTATCAAAATTTATTTTGACCAAAGAGGGATTATTCAAAGTAGGTTTTCCAAAAAACCCGAGTTGAGGTTTGCACTACAAGTCCCAAAATTGGGTGGATCCATTTTTCCCAAATGCTTTATTTAGAAACTATTATATTTATGAATTCCAAAAATAACAAAATAGTATTTTCCCATTTTGTTTAAATGCTTTTTTAAGGCAAGAAATGGTCTTTTATTAGGAAAAAAATATTTTTATGCTTTCAAAATATTTGATAAAATTTTGGAATACTCAGTAGACATATTGTCCATATATAAGAGTTTGAACACATGGTCTTGTTCAAAATATTGGATCAAATCCTTCAAACCAATTTCTGCCTATTTCAAGCATTTGAAATATTTCTATAAGAAATATTCTCAATTAAATCTAGGAAAATTCTAGAATGTTACATATTATATATTTGATCATCTTGCCAAGTTTAATATCAATCCCAATTGATTTGGTTCACTAAAGTATCCGAAAACCCTCTGTCCAGATCCAAATTTGAGCAACTCTACATTGCCAGCTAATCCCTGTTGCTCCCAGACTTTGTGGACATGTTCTAATCCTCCAATAATGCATACACACGAAGTAGTGCATCAAGGAGAATAGATTCACTTGTCCAAATACCCTCAAACCCATTTCTTTTGATTTCAAGAATTGAGAATGTTTGCATTGCCAACTGTCCTCATTGGGCCCCAAACATTTTGTGCATGTTTTAATACCTAAATTAGGCCACCACATCAAGTGGTGCATCAAGTAGTATGTATTTGCATAGCTATATCTATGCAAATCATATTCTGTCCATTTCTTGAGTTTACTAAGTTCACATTGGCAACCTTCCTCAAATGAGTTCAATTTTTTTGATCAACATCAATTATACCTATTGTCAAATCCTGTTATATTTCATGGCAAGGAGAACCACTTTGCTATCTCAAACTTGCTTCAAACACCTTCTGCACAATATGGAAGTTAATGTTTTGACCTCCTATGCTATTCTCGTTAACCTAAGATTTTTACCACATCTTTCCCTCATTCCCCTCTACCCCCAGTCAAAATTTGATGAGCATATCTCAAGTATTTGGGGGGTAAAACCCCAAGATTCCCCATTGGATAGCCCCTTTTTCTCTTTCCCTCAACCTCCCTCCTCTTCCCTTTGCTTTCCAGAGCATCCAAGTACTCCTACAATTTTTTTATACCCTCCTACATGCCCTAGACACAAATGTACATGCCCCATATGCTAAAGACATGTCATGGCATGCAAGATTCATGCTTTGGAGCATGCTACACTGCATTTACTCACTGTAGCTTGCCCAATCAGAGGCTCCTGACAGCCTTGGGCCTCGTGGTGATGTCCCCTCACACCGCATCGACGTCCACGACATGGCAGTGTGTCGGCCCCTTCCTCCCTTGCCCTCCCTTCTCCTTTGTGATGCGTGCCCAACGCCGCTCCGACCTCACACATGCGAGGCCCTGGCAGACGCCCCGCTCTCTATCTCACTCCCTTGTGTCGTGGAGGAGTTCCACGAACACCCTGGACACGCTCCCGTGCCCCCGAGCGCTCCAACAACGGCAGGGTCCGAGCCGGCGCATGAGCTGGCGGTGCACCGTCGCCCTGCCCATATAGTGCAGCCCCGAGCTCTCCTCGGTTCTCACTTGGCTCCCTCTCCCTCTCTGACACCTCCTTACCTTCCCCAGCTCTCCTAGTGCTCCCCCCTTCGTCCATGGTCGGCATTGCCGTCTAGGGCCTTTCCCAAATTGGAGCTCCTCCGAGCCTCTCGTCTCCCCTACGCCCCTTTGTAGCTCCCCCACACTTTCGTAGGCCCCTCTCCGTGCCCTCTCTTCCCCTCTCCACGGCCATGGTGACATCACACCCCCATGATTGACACTCACCTCCTCCAAAGAAGGCGATGCGCTTAGCCCCGACCACCCAAGGGCCCGAGCATAGCCCAGGCGGGTGCGGCTCGCCACCCTAAGAGCACTGGTGGTCAGAGCGCCACCGGGGACGTCCTGTGCTACCGGGGGAAAGCGCCAGAGCAGCTCAGGTCCGCCTCCCCTACTCCTCCTCTGCCCGAGCAGGAGGAGGAAGAAGACCCTGTAGGCAAGGCCCACCTGTCAGCGAGCTAAGGGCAAGGCCCGCCGTTTAAGTGGAGGCGCCCTTCCTGGGTACTACCTCTAGGCGAAGGAGGTGTACTCCTATGAGTGCGCCGTCGATGTCACCCGACCCTGCCTGCGCGGGGTTTCTGATGGGCCGGCCCAACGGCCATTCTCTGCCCTGGGCTCCATTTCGGTCCTTTGGTAATATTTATTTTCCCTTTTATTTTTTAGATAAGTTCACAAAATTCGTAATAAATTCATTTGACGTCCAAAATTGGTGATTAAAATTTCTAAAAATTCCTTAAATCATCCCCTAACCAAATATGTGCTTTGCAGATTTTTCCATAGAACACATTCTACACCATCAATATTTTATCATTTATTTCATTGTAAAACCGCTACTTGCAAAATCACTAGGGCATCCAAATCTACTCCAAATGGAGTGATTCAAATTCCTAGGTGAGTATAAATTCATGCTCTTATCGATGAGCCTTTTTCCTTGCGCCCCTTGTGCAATCTAGATTAATGAGCCATTTCTTCATTTAGGGACCAGTTATTAAATCTCTAGAATATTCATACCAAATCCAAATCCAATGAAACCACTTCCCAAATGTTTCTAAAATCATGCCCTATTTAATGATTACATCCACTCATTTTTATAAAAAACATTTCCTGTAGGCTTCCAATAGGGTCATCATTCATTCATTTCCCACCATTCAAAAATCTCCCTTGACCCTCATCCACCAAAAACTCCTTGGTTATTTTTCTCATGACAAAAGGTGTCCAAGAAAAATAAAAATCATATTTATAGAGCACTTTCATTGTCTGCTTGTTGTGTTGCTTATTGCGGTTGTTTCCGGCGATAGTTGACGAGGTAGACGAAGTGCTCGAGGTGGACGAGAAGCGTGTGAAGACCTCGAAGAAGTTGGTAATCCATTCAAGCAGGCCTTTGACCATGTTAAGAAGCCAGTTTTATTGCATGTCATATAGCACTTTGATTAATATGTTGATAATGATGTTGTGGTAACCACGTCGGTGGGTTGCCTCTAATAACTTTGCCTCTGATACTTGCATCATGCATGACCCTACTCCTTATGAGGGTTGTGAGGGTGGGAGAAGGTAGGATGCTTACTAAATGCTATGCAAAGTGGGACAGGAATATGCATGGTGACGTAAACAAAGTGTTTTCAAAGACTTTTCGAAAACGCGTCAGATGCCACTAATGCCCGGGGGAGATGACGATGAGCTAGGTAGCCACTTGATAAAGAAGTGGTGTACTAGAGCAAGTGAGTGTGTGAGGTTTTCGAAAACAGATTGGTGTAAGTTGCGACCAGTACTCCAACCTTACATGTACAACCACGATACCCCTTATGGGACGGGGCTTTGTTGATTACTTTGATGGGTACTAGCATAGAGCCCGCATTACTAGTGGTGGGAGTTACGTGGTCACTCTCGATACCTGGTCATGTAGGTAAGGACGATCACGCGCTGTTTTCACACGCACCGGGCACACCGTTGGTCCCTTCATGGATGGTACGATCTGGAGCGAGGCTCTTATGATCTACATCATGAGGGCTAGGTACCAGTCGAGTGGACACTTCGGACTCCAAGACCCTCTATTTATAGGTTGAGACCTGGGGCCGAAACTTGGAGAAAGAGCCTCCTCAAGGTCGGTTTGGGCCGCAAGGCAAGAGTCCTCCTCGGACTCCAGGACCAGACGCCAGGGTCCGTGGCATTTGGCCCCAGACGGTAGGGTCCCTGGTGTCTGGCCCCTGGTCTCCGAAATAATCCTTTTGCACCTTCCTAAAGCCTAGTGGGCTTTTCCCCTTGGCCCAAATAATGTGTTCTCGTACCCAAACATTTTGGGAAACATTCGAAACCCCTTCTGGTGAATTCCGGAACCCTTCCGGAGACCAAACACTATTATCGCACATATTAATCTTTATCTCTAGACTATTCCGGAGCTCATCGTCACGTCCGGGATCTCATCCGGCACTCCGAACTACCTTCGTTCACCAACATAACAACTCAACTATACTTATATCGTCACCAAACGTTAAGTTTGTGGACCCCACGGGTTCAAGAACTAGGTAGACATGATCGAGACACCTCTACGGTCAATAACCAATAGTGGGACCTGGATGCCCATATTGGTTCCTACATATTCCACGAAGATCTTTATCGTTGAACCTCTATGTCCAGGATTCAGTTATTCCCGTATGTTGTTCCCTTTGTTCTTCGGTATGTTACTTGCTCGAGATTCGATCGTTAGTATCCCTATACGTAGTTCAAGCTCATTACCGGCAAATTTCTTTACTCATTTCGTAATACAAGAACCCATGGCTAACACTTTAGTCACTTTGCTTGCAAGTCTCATTATGATGTTGTATTACCGAGTGGGCCCTCATACCTCTCCGTCACACAGAGTAACAAATCCCAGTCTTGATCCATGCCAACCCAACAGACACCCTCCAAGATACCTGTAGAGCACCTTCGTAGTCACGCGGTTACGTTGCAACATTTGACACACACAAGGTACTCTTCCAGTGTCAGTGAGTTGCATGATCTCATGGTCATAGGAACAGATACTTGACATGCAGTCAACTATAGCAATAAACTCACACGATCATATGCTATGTTTATAGTTTGGGTCTTGTCCATCACATCATTCTCCTAATGATGTGATCCCATTATCAAATGACATCTCATGTCCATGGCTATTAAACCTTGACCATCTTTGATCAACGAGCTAGTCTATTAGAGGCATACTAGGAGAATGGTGTTGTCTATGTATCAGTGGTTTTTCAAAGATTATTTTCATATTTTATTTAAAGGATTTTTCTAAAGGCCAAAAATGGTTTTTCATAGGGATTTTTTTTAAATACTTTGAAAATATTTGAGACAAGTTAGAGAAACTCAGTGGACATATATTTTCCATATATATGAGTTTCAACACTAGGCCATGATCAGATCATAGGCAAAACCCCTCAAAACCCTTTCTGTTCAAATCAACCTTTTGAAGTACTTCTATAAGGAATATTCTCAATAAATTCCAGGACAATTCCAGCACGTCAACACTATCATAAGTGATGATCTTGCAAAGTTCCATCTCAATCCATGTTGGTTTGGTTCATCAAACCATCCCAAAACCATCCCTGTCCAGAATCAAATTTGAGCAACTTTTCATCGTGAAGTGTCTCCCCTTTGCCTCAAACTTTGTGGGCATGCTATAATGACCAAGTAATGATGATACACTAAGTGGTGCATCAGGGGTAATAGCCTAGCATCAATGGATCTACAGAAACCTGATTCTGCAAATTTCTAGGGTTTAACAAATTTCCTTTGTCAACTTTTTCCCTTGGGCTCAAACTTGGTGAATCCCCTCATTTCTACCTAGCATTTGACCCTTGTAAATATCTCAGTGAGTTGGTGAAATCTTCTTGCCCAAACCTCTATCAAACACCTTCTGGTGATTTAGTAAAACCAGCATTTTCAACCCTTACCCTTTTACCCTTGCCCCCAAAATTTTACCATGGCCTCGTGTGGATGCATTTGACCTCCAGTAAAAGTCCCATGGCCAAATCCCAAGAGTAAGATGGTGAAAACCCCGTTTACCCCTCCTGCACAACATCTTTTCCCTCTCTCTCCCCCTTTCCTTCTACCCCAAGGCTTCTCTAGAACCCTCCCCTACCTCATCCTAGCCTTTGGGCATCTCCTAATGCCCAGACAGAAGAAGACATGCGGGGGGGGGGGGGGCGGGCTTAAAAATATGCCCTGGCATGTAGAGCTCGCGCTCTAGAGCGCACTATAGTGCGCACCCGCACTGTAGCCGCTGGCCAACGGGTAGCCCCAACAAGCTCGGGCCGCCCCACCTTGTCCCCTTTGTCCCTCTCGGTGTCCGCAACATGTCGCATGGTCCACCCCCTCCCTCTCTCTCCGACGTCCCCTGCGCGCGTGCCCGGCGCTGCGCGGCTCGGCCAACTAGGGGGCTCGCACGAGCGGGCGCCCCCGCCATCCTTTTCTCTCCTCCTGACCTGGACCGCCCCCACGAACGCCCTGGGCGTGTTATTTCCCTTCCCTGCGGTCTGTGGCGAGCACCCCAAGCTCACCGTGCATTGCGTCCATGGTGAGTTGGCGCTCACCTACAAATAGCCCCCCCGCACCTCCTGCTCCTCTCTCCTCGACCCTCTCTTCCCCCGCTTCTCCCCGTGCCCAGCGTGCTTTTCACTATGGTCGGGAGCCCTGTCCCGACCCAAACCCTCGCCGCCGCCGTTGGGCTCTCCCCTCGCCGGTGTTCCTCCCTCCCCCCGGCGAACCCGCGACCTCCCACCGACGTGCGGGAGCACTGCGAGCACGCGGGAGCCCTCCGTTCCTACCGCCGTGGCTTCGAGCCCCCCCTCAGGTGAGCCCCTCTGCTCCTGTAGCGAGGAGAGGGATGACAAGTGGGGCCCACCTATCATCCCCTCGCCCCTCCTCTCTCGTTGGCAGGCTGGGCCTGCGGGTAGGTTTAAAACTAAACCTGTCGCGCACGGCTCCTCGCCTGGGCCGGCTGTCCTCTATGGTCCGGCTCCGGCCGGGCATTCTGGCCCGAAAGGGCACAATAGCCTCTCCCTTTTTATTTTTCTATTTATCTTCCAAAAATTCCACAGATCTGTATATTTATCCTATGCCCATAATTCTTTCACCTGAATTCTCAGAATAATCCCTAGAATTTAATAATGCCATTTGTAAAAATGTTTGAAATTATTTTTAGTATTGTTTTATTTTAAAACCTATGTTTAGGCACCTTTTTACCTCTGTTAATTTATTTCCAAAATGTTTTTCACAAGAAAACCCTAGGGGTATATTTTTAGTATGACATTGAGTATTTATCAAGATAGGTTAGCATTTTTGATAATAGGTTGTGTGCTCTGTTTTTGTGTGTTACTTATTTTTATCACTTTATTTCGTGACGATAGACTGCACGGTTGACGAAGAAGTTGGACGCGAAGACTCCCAAGACCCCGGAGACTTTGTTGAGCCAGGTAAGCATCCCTTTGACCATGATAAGAGATCATTTTGATTGCATGTCATATAACACTTTACTTTCATCATATTTGATCATGTGAAGTAGTGACCCACCTTTGGTGGGTTGTTTCCGACATTCTTACCTTTGACACTTGAATCGTGCATGACCCTACCACCTTATGAGGATTGTGCGGGTGGGTGTAGTTAGGATGCTGGTAGATGCTACCCTAGCGGGATGGGATTGATGCATAGAGATGGAAAGCAGAGGAATGATTTCAAAGACTTTTTTCGAAAACCCCGTCGGGTGCCACTAATGCCTGAGGTTGATGATGATGAGTTGGGTAATCACTTGAGAAAGAAGTGGTATGCCGGAGCAAGTGAGTGTGTGTTTTCAAAAACGGAGAGTTCTAAGGTCTGCTGACCATCCCAACCTTACATGCGCAACCACGATACCCCTTATGGGATGGGGCTTTGTTGATTACTATGGTTGGTACTAGAAAGCAGCCCGCATTACTAGTGGCAAGAATGAAGTGGTCACTCTTGAGACGGGGTCGTCCCAGAGTGGAAGGTCATGCGATGTCTTTACAGGCACCGGGCACACCATTGCGTGCCCTCATGGATGATTTGAGTGATGTACATCATGAGGAATGGCACCAATGAGTGGACTCTTTGTTTAGTATCAGCTTGGGAAAGGTATTGTTTGGGTGCTTACCTCGGGTATGTTATATACCAGGAGTCGTGGATGACATGGAAGTTCCCCCGAGTCTTGTGGGTAAAGTGTGCAACCTCTGTAGAGTGTAAAACTATTCGAATAGCCGTGTCCACGGTCATGGATAGTTGGAGGTCCTTCTTAGACTACGTCCGGATGTTTTCATGAAACTCGTTGTGAGTATGGATGTGTTGGTGACAAGGACATCACATGAGCTATTTTCGATGACTTAGCAAGGGAATTAAACTAAGTCCGATGACTTAGCATGAGGAATGAACACGAGGTGTT
Organism: Hordeum marinum; assembly: GCA_022496015.1. Taxonomy (NCBI): domain Eukaryota; kingdom Viridiplantae; phylum Streptophyta; class Magnoliopsida; order Poales; family Poaceae; genus Hordeum; species Hordeum marinum. The sequence continues at coordinate 305,448,673 of CM039673.1, forward strand.
CAACCCCTACTTATGATGATATCTATACCTTGTTCATATGGAAATCTGCCTATTGTTGTTGCATGCTTACTAGTTACTCGATCATGTCGTTGCATTTAAAAATTAACTTTCCGCAAAATACCTATCTAGTGTTATATCATGCATCATTGTTACCTTGTTCCACAACTTGGGTTGCTTGCGAGTACATTCAAAGTACTCATTGGCTTGCCACTGGTTATTTAATTGGCTAGGTATGGAATAACAAGTGTATGTTGAAGAGTTTGTTGGTGACGAACATGCGATCTAGGATCCTTCCCAGTCAGAATGCGTGTAGGTTAAGGCAGATGGCATGGGTTCACGTTTTCGACAAAGATTTCTGCTACTTGTTCTTTTTATGTGTTTGGCCCGAGAGGCCCTATCTATGTAAGACTTAACCTTCATGGTCTTTATTTGTGTAAGCCGATAAATGTGGATGTAAGACTCTTGTTATTCAGCTTATCTGTGTTCAGTGAGCATTGATCTCTGGGATCACTGTACACGTGCATTCGGTGATGTCGACTTATGAGTCGGGGTCCCCACAGAGTTGGTATCAGAGCCATCCTGACTATAGGTAGCCCTTACTTAGCATGGACGTTAGTTAAGATAAAACCGTCTTCAAAACTACACCTAACATTTGTACTTAGTAATTCTTCACTATTTACCTCTTCTCATCTTCACACAACACTCTGCGGACTCTCCTCCTTTCAAACCTTGTAGATGGCCGTCGTACCCAAAGCCTTCCTGAAAACCGGCTTTCCCTTACTCCTTGGGGATAGCTAGGAGAAGTGCCAGTTTTGCCAACCACCCATTTTCCTCTACCACGAGCACTGGGGCAATGCCGTCACGGAGAAGTACCATGTGGATGTGGTCATGAAGGAAAATGACTCCCCGGCTAGTTGGTTCTTTGAAGGACCACGGATGGAGACCATGATACTCGCAGTCGAGGCAGCTGCATGGAAGGCACTCCAACACCTTCGAGACATCATTCCAGAGATGGCTGATGAGCCGGCTACTCGCTACCTTCCCTTCAGGAAGGATGATCTTAGAAAGAGTTGGACACTGATTCCAACAAGGTAGGATGGCACACCACTCAGGTTCCAGACCAAATTCAGCCTCTCCACCGATAGCCTGGTTCATAACCTGATGAAGGAGTCCATGAAGCTCCACGAGGAACTTCACCACACCCGAGAGATACTTCGACAAGCCAAGACGAAGCCATACAAGATCAAGAAGGATGGACCACCTGATAGACGACCAGTTGTCGCTTACCGAGGAGGAGTACCCCCAGCTAGCGATGCACCTACACGTGATCATCGCATGAGCGCGAAGGAGTACCGTGAGCTCCTCACCGACCCGCCTGCAAAGCATCATTGGGATGGACCTTCTCGTTCCTCGACTCCTTCGACTGGGAACGATGCACGTTCAGATGATGAACAGGAGGAAGACCCAGAGGAGCATGACTATGAGAACGAGCACTCCACCACCTTAGTCCGAGAACCCCTAGGGTAGGATCAGTCATGTATCCCTCATGCGAAGTCGAGTCCGTGTAATGGTTTATATGAAACCATGTGTGCTTATTGTTTGTTTTGTTGTTTGTGTCCCGATGCCAGTCGCGCTTCTGCCTTAGGCAACATGTAAGAGACTCCATCGTCTATCTTAATATATGTTGTTGGTCTTTCGACCTTTGTTTTAACACACTTGCACTTGACCAACCCCCTTAGGCGCGCTTTTCCTTTATTGCTTATCCTCTCGTCTATCCTAGTTGTTTGACTTGGCTGTTCCAAACAGGATGGTGGCTGCTACCCACAACAGCTCCTTCACCAGCCCTGAAGCCGGCAACTCAAGCCATTAACAGGGACCTGGTGGGGCTACTCACGCTGGAGGACACCAGGAGCAGCCACAAGGCTACATTCCCCCGCCACCATCTCCACCGGAGAACATGACCATAGCTCAGTTTCTCCAAGTTCTCCGGGAGGAGCGCTAAGCCAACAATGCTGCTATCCAGCAGATGGCTCAGGCCCTTGTGAACAACCAGCAGCAAGGCAGGAACGGCAATGGCCGCTCCACGTTGTCTGAGTTCATGAGGAATTCGCCCCCAACCATCACCGAGACTGTTGAACCATTGGATGCTAATGACTGGATCCGCACCATCGAGGACCTCCTTGCACTGGTCAGTTGCAATGAGGATCGTGAGAAGGTGCTTTAGACCTCTCACTGGCTCAGAGGTACCGCCCGAGCTTGGTGGGATGGATTCAAGGTTATGCAAGGAGAACGTGTGATCACTTGGAATGACTTCAAGGAAGGATTCTGCACTGCCCATATTCCTTCTGGGATCATGGCTATCAAGAAGAGGGAACTCCGAGCGCTGAAGCAAGGAAGTGGCTCTGTCAAGGAGGACTTGCAGAAGTTCAACCTGCTGTCAAGGTATGCACCTGAAGATGTGAGAACGGAGGCTGCCAGGAAGGAACGCTTCATGGAAGGACTTCAACAGGTCCTGCAGTACCAACTCATCGTCTTTGACTGTCGTACCTTCTTCGACTTGGTGAACAAGGCTGTCATGTTGGGAGACAAGCGTCGTGCCATAGACGACACTCGCAAGCGCAAGATGATCACCAAGGGTGGCCCAAGCAACCAGAAGCCTCGCCCCTGGCAGCCAGCCCTAGCTAAGCCCAACTATCAGCCGCAGCAGGCCTAACCTCCCACACCTCGTCCGAGCTACCAGCCTCAGCAGTATGCCAATCCCACGTCAGCTTATAACATCAACAACCCCAACAAGAACAATGGTGTCAGGATCTTCAACAACAACCCAGGGCAAGTCACTTGCCTTGCATGAGGTCAGTCTGGACACATCTCTAAGCTTTGCCCCAACAGGAAGCCAGATGCACCGCGCACCAATGTGCCAAACCAAGGTCAAGTCTATGGAGCACCACCAAGGAACCCCGCTCCCCGCTCCCCGCTACGTTCCTCGTCAACTCGACCCTAGCAACAATACTTTTTGATTGTGGAGTTTCGCATTCTTTTGTCACCCAAAAGTTTGCAGAGAGAGTGGCATGAAACCTACACCCCTGGGTATTCGTATGTTGATACAAACCCCGGGATTGGTTATGAAGTCTTGGATAGGTTGTAATGGAGTGGAGATTAACATAACTGGGGTAGACTTCCTAGCGGACCTTATAGTCCTAGATTCACCAGGCTTGGATGTCATCCTTGGCATGAACTAGTTGACCAAGCACCAAGGCATGTTGGCATGAACTAGTTGACCAAGCACCAAGCACCCAGAGTGGAAGGTCATGCGATGTCTTTACAGGCACCGGGCACACCATTGCGTGCCCTCATGGATGATTTGAGTGATGTACATCATGAGGAATGGCACCAATGAGTGGACTCTTTGTTTAGTATCAGCTTGGGAAAGGTATTGTTTGGGTGCTTACCTCGGGTATGTTATATACCAGGAGTCGTGGATGACATGGAAGTTCCCCCGAGTCTTGTGGGTAAAGTGTGCAACCTCTGTAGAGTGTAAAACTATTCGAATAGCCGTGTCCACGGTCATGGATAGTTGGAGGTCCTTCTTAGACTACGTCCGGATGTTTTCATGAAACTCGTTGTGAGTATGGATGTGTTGGTGACAAGGACATCACATGAGCTATTTTCGATGACTTAGCAAGGGAATTAAACTAAGTCCGATGACTTAGCATGAGGAATGAACACGAGGTGTTCAACCCCTACTTATGATGATATCTATACCTTGTTCATATGGAAATCTGCCTATTGTTGTTGCATGCTTACTAGTTACTCGATCATGTCGTTGCATTTAAAAATTAACTTTCCGCAAAATACCTATCTAGTGTTATATCATGCATCATTGTTACCTTGTTCCACAACTTGGGTTGCTTGCGAGTACATTCAAAGTACTCATTGGCTTGCCACTGGTTATTTAATTGGCTAGGTATGGAATAACAAGTGTATGTTGAAGAGTTTGTTGGTGACGAACATGCGATCTAGGATCCTTCCCAGTCAGAATGCGTGTAGGTTAAGGCAGATGGCATGGGTTCACGTTTTCGACAAAGATTTCTGCTACTTGTTCTTTTTATGTGTTTGGCCCGAGAGGCCCTATCTATGTAAGACTTAACCTTCATGGTCTTTATTTGTGTAAGCCGATAAATGTGGATGTAAGACTCTTGTTATTCAGCTTATCTGTGTTCAGTGAGCATTGATCTCTGGGATCACTGTACACGTGCATTCGGTGATGTCGACTTATGAGTCGGGGTCCCCACAGAGTTGGTATCAGAGCCATCCTGACTATAGGTAGCCCTTACTTAGCATGGACGTTAGTTAAGATAAAACCGTCTTCAAAACTACACCTAACATTTGTACTTAGTAATTCTTCACTATTTACCTCTTCTCATCTTCACACAACACTCTGCGGACTCTCCTCCTTTCAAACCTTGTAGATGGCCGTCGTACCCAAAGCCTTCCTGAAAACCGGCTTTCCCTTACTCCTTGGGGATAGCTAGGAGAAGTGCCAGTTTTGCCAACCACCCATTTTCCTCTACCACGAGCACTGGGGCAATGCCGTCACGGAGAAGTACCATGTGGATGTGGTCATGAAGGAAAATGACTCCCCGGCTAGTTGGTTCTTTGAAGGACCACGGATGGAGACCATGATACTCGCAGTCGAGGCAGCTGCATGGAAGGCACTCCAACACCTTCGAGACATCATTCCAGAGATGGCTGATGAGCCGGCTACTCGCTACCTTCCCTTCAGGAAGGATGATCTTAGAAAGAGTTGGACACTGATTCCAACAAGGTAGGATGGCACACCACTCAGGTTCCAGACCAAATTCAGCCTCTCCACCGATAGCCTGGTTCATAACCTGATGAAGGAGTCCATGAAGCTCCACGAGGAACTTCACCACACCCGAGAGATACTTCGACAAGCCAAGACGAAGCCATACAAGATCAAGAAGGATGGACCACCTGATAGACGACCAGTTGTCGCTTACCGAGGAGGAGTACCCCCAGCTAGCGATGCACCTACACGTGATCATCGCATGAGCGCGAAGGAGTACCGTGAGCTCCTCACCGACCCGCCTGCAAAGCATCATTGGGATGGACCTTCTCGTTCCTCGACTCCTTCGACTGGGAACGATGCACGTTCAGATGATGAACAGGAGGAAGACCCAGAGGAGCATGACTATGAGAACGAGCACTCCACCACCTTAGTCCGAGAACCCCTAGGGTAGGATCAGTCATGTATCCCTCATGCGAAGTCGAGTCCGTGTAATGGTTTATATGAAACCATGTGTGCTTATTGTTTGTTTTGTTGTTTGTGTCCCGATGCCAGTCGCGCTTCTGCCTTAGGCAACATGTAAGAGACTCCATCGTCTATCTTAATATATGTTGTTGGTCTTTCGACCTTTGTTTTAACACACTTGCACTTGACCAACCCCCTTAGGCGCGCTTTTCCTTTATTGCTTATCCTCTCGTCTATCCTAGTTGTTTGACTTGGCTGTTCCAAACAGGATGGTGGCTGCTACCCACAACAGCTCCTTCACCAGCCCTGAAGCCGGCAACTCAAGCCATTAACAGGGACCTGGTGGGGCTACTCACGCTGGAGGACACCAGGAGCAGCCACAAGGCTACATTCCCCCGCCACCATCTCCACCGGAGAACATGACCATAGCTCAGTTTCTCCAAGTTCTCCGGGAGGAGCGCTAAGCCAACAATGCTGCTATCCAGCAGATGGCTCAGGCCCTTGTGAACAACCAGCAGCAAGGCAGGAACGGCAATGGCCGCTCCACGTTGTCTGAGTTCATGAGGAATTCGCCCCCAACCATCACCGAGACTGTTGAACCATTGGATGCTAATGACTGGATCCGCACCATCGAGGACCTCCTTGCACTGGTCAGTTGCAATGAGGATCGTGAGAAGGTGCTTTAGACCTCTCACTGGCTCAGAGGTACCGCCCGAGCTTGGTGGGATGGATTCAAGGTTATGCAAGGAGAACGTGTGATCACTTGGAATGACTTCAAGGAAGGATTCTGCACTGCCCATATTCCTTCTGGGATCATGGCTATCAAGAAGAGGGAACTCCGAGCGCTGAAGCAAGGAAGTGGCTCTGTCAAGGAGGACTTGCAGAAGTTCAACCTGCTGTCAAGGTATGCACCTGAAGATGTGAGAACGGAGGCTGCCAGGAAGGAACGCTTCATGGAAGGACTTCAACAGGTCCTGCAGTACCAACTCATCGTCTTTGACTGTCGTACCTTCTTCGACTTGGTGAACAAGGCTGTCATGTTGGGAGACAAGCGTCGTGCCATAGACGACACTCGCAAGCGCAAGATGATCACCAAGGGTGGCCCAAGCAACCAGAAGCCTCGCCCCTGGCAGCCAGCCCTAGCTAAGCCCAACTATCAGCCGCAGCAGGCCTAACCTCCCACACCTCGTCCGAGCTACCAGCCTCAGCAGTATGCCAATCCCACGTCAGCTTATAACATCAACAACCCCAACAAGAACAATGGTGTCAGGATCTTCAACAACAACCCAGGGCAAGTCACTTGCCTTGCATGAGGTCAGTCTGGACACATCTCTAAGCTTTGCCCCAACAGGAAGCCAGATGCACCGCGCACCAATGTGCCAAACCAAGGTCAAGTCTATGGAGCACCACCAAGGAACCCCGCTCCCCGCTCCCCGCTACGTTCCTCGTCAACTCGACCCTAGCAACAATACTTTTTGATTGTGGAGTTTCGCATTCTTTTGTCACCCAAAAGTTTGCAGAGAGAGTGGCATGAAACCTACACCCCTGGGTATTCGTATGTTGATACAAACCCCGGGATTGGTTATGAAGTCTTGGATAGGTTGTAATGGAGTGGAGATTAACATAACTGGGGTAGACTTCCTAGCGGACCTTATAGTCCTAGATTCACCAGGCTTGGATGTCATCCTTGGCATGAACTAGTTGACCAAGCACCAAGGCATGTTGGAATGTGCCAAGAGGATTGTCACCATGACCAATAGCCAAGGAGTGGAATTCAAGTATCTTCCCAACCCTGCCTCCACTCAAGCCCCTCAAGCTAACTGCCTATCGGGAGTTGAGTTGTATCAAGTGCCAGTGGTGTGTGAGTACCCAGATGTGCTTCCTGATGAGCTACCTGGAATGCCCCCTGGCTGCGACATCGAGTTCATCATTGAGCTTATGCCTGGGTCAAGGCCCATCTATAAGAAGGCCTACAGGATGGGATCCAAAGAGTTGGCTGAGTTGAAGAAGCAACTGGCAAACCAGCTCAGAAAAGTATTTATTCGCCCTAGTGCCTCTCCTTGGGGATCTCCTGTTCTATTTGTGTCAAAGAGGGACAGAACTATCAGACTCCATGTCGATTATCATTCTCTCAATGAAGTCATGAAAAAGAACAAGTACCCACTCCCCAAGATCGAAGACCTGTTTCATCAGTTGAATGGAGCCAAGGTGTTTTCCTAGATCGACCTCAGGTCTGGGTATTATTAGCTGAAGATCAGACCCCAAGTCATTCCGAAGACGGCATTTGTAAACCGATATGGCCTATATGAATACACCGTCATGTCATTCGGGTTTACTAATGCCCCTGCCTACTTCATGTACCTCATGAATAAGGTCTTCATGGAGTACTTGGACAAGTTCGTTGTTTTCCTCATTGATGACATACTCATCTTCTCCAAGCCTGAGGAAGAACATGAGGAATACTTGAGATTGGTCCTAGAAAAGCTTCCAGAGCACCAGCTTTATGCAAGGTTCAGCAAGTGTGAATTCTGGATGCACGAAGTTGGATTCTTGGGTCATGTGTTGACTGCGGAAGGACTATCAGTGGATCCTGCCAAGATTGAGGCCATGACTGAATGGCAAACCCCAACCACCGTGAACACGGGTTATTACCGCAAGTTCGTGGAAGGGTTCTCGAGCATTGCCCGACCCATGACCCAACTTTTGAAGAAGGACAAGAAGTTCGAATGGACAGCTAAGTGCGAGGAGAGCTTCCAGGAGCTCAAGAATAGATTGACCACAATCCCAGTTTTGGCCACCCCCGATATTCACAAGGAGTTTGTGATTTATTATGATGCTCCAAGAACCGGGCTTGGAGGTGTTTGATGCAAGAAGGTAGAGTCCTCGCATATCTATCCAGATAGCTACATCCTCATGAAGATATGGCGTCATTATATTCTGGGGAAGTGATGTGAGATATTCACAGACCACAAGAGTTTGAAGTATATCTTCACTCAAAGGGAATTGAACATGACGCAGCGAAGATGGTTGGAATTGATCAAGGATTATGACCTCAGTGTTTAGTACCACCCTGGAAAGGCCAATGTGGTAGCAGACGCCTTAAGAAGAAAGGCTTGTTACTTGAATGATATGATTAAGGAAAGACTACCCTCCCTGTATGAATAGCTTGAGAGCTTCGGCTTGGAACTGGTTGCACCAGGATTCCTCGCCAACCTTGAAGCAAAGGCTACCTTGATGGATGATATCAAGGAAGCCCAGAAGGGGCACGAGAGCATTGAAGGTATCAATAGGAAGATCAAGGAAGGCAAGGCCCGAGGATTCTCGGTGCATGAACAAGGCATTGTATGGTTCAGGAATCGCATCTGCGTACCCAACAAAGAGGAGCTCAAGAACCTGATCTTGCAGGAAGCTCATGACAGTCCATACTCCATCCATCCTAAAGGAAACACAATGTATCAAGACCTCAAGGCAAGATTCTGGTGGCATGGCATGAAACAGGAGATAGGCACGTTCATGGCCAAGTGTGACATATGCCAGAGAGTTAAAGCTGAGCATCAACGACCCGCTGGGCTATTGTGACCTCTGAAAGTGCCTGAATGGAAGTGGAATAAAGTTGGGATGGATTTCATCACCGGTTTACCAAGGTCAAGCAAAGGACGTGATTCCATTTGGGTCATTGTCGACCACCTGACGAAGGTATCCCATTGCATTCCTGGCAAGATCACCTACGATGGTAACAAGCTAGCCAGTCTCTACATTGAGCATATCGTGAGCCTTCACGGAGTTCCTAAGGAGATTGTATCGGATCGTGGGACCTAGTTCACCTCAAGATTCTAGAAGATGTTTCTAGAAGCTATGGGGACCAAGATCTCCTTCAACACTACTTTTCACCCTCGGACCAATGGACAAACGAAACGAGTAAATTAGATACTCGAAGATATGCTCCGCGCTTGTGTTTTGGCATATGGAGCCAACTGGGAAGATTGCCTACCGTTCGTCAAGTTCTCCTACAACAATAGCTATCAGTCGAGTCTTTAGATGGCACCATTCGAGGTGTTGTATGGATGCAAGTGTCGTACTCCCCTCAACTAGTCAGAGACCGGAGAAGGATTAGTTTTTGGACAAGACATCCTCCGCGAAGCAGAAGAGCAGGTTCAACTCGTCCGAGAACATCTGGAGGCTGCCAAATCAAGGCAGAAGAGCCACACCGACTCTCACCACCGAGAAGTGAACTTATGTGTTGGTGACCATGTCTACTTCCGTGTCACGCCTCTCAAAGAGACCAAGCGTTTCCACGTCAAAGGAAAGCTCGCACAAGGATACATCAGCCCCTTCAAGATCACCGCTACGCATGGGGAAGTCGCCTACTAGTTAGAGCTAGGACCCGAAATGTCGGATGTGCACAACGTCTTTCATGTGTCTCAACTCCGGAAGTGTCTGCAAGTTCCCAACCGCCCCGACCTCTACAAGGACATCGACCATCAAGCCATCGACATTCAGCCAGATCTCACTTATCATGAGAGGCCAGTTCACATTTTTGATGAAGTGGAGTGCTGCACCCGGAGTCACACCATCAAATACTTCAAGGTCCAGTGGAGCAACCATACTGAAGCTGAAGCAACCTGGGAGCGTGAAGATTATCTCAGATTTGAGTTCCCTTATATTTTTAGCGCTTAGCCTAGGAATCTCGGGGAGGAGATTCTTCTAAGGGGGGGAAGGTCTGTTACACCCTGACTTTGTATCACATTGATATATTTGTGTTTACAAAATTTGGAGCCAACTAAAACTTTTTCAAAGTTCTATGCTTGGTTGCTATGTTGTTTGTTTCCTTAATGATTCTGGTATGGCCCTCCTAGATTCTATTCCACCTCATATTTCATCTTCCTTGACCCAAACCTCTTGCCTAGTGATCATGCCATGTGAATAGTGCCCAAAACTATTTTTATCAACTTTTGTTTTAACTAAAAACTATTTATTCAAATTAGGTTTTCAAAACCCCTTGAATTGAGGTTTGCACTGCAAGTCCTCAAATTTGGTGGATCCTTCTTTCCCAAAAGCTTTATTTCAAACCCACTATACATAATACTTCCCAAAACCACAAAATATTAGTTTCAAAGGTTATTTTCATATTTTATTTAAAGGCTTTTTTGAAGGCCACAAATGGTTTTTCATATGGAAAAAATATTTAAATACTTTGAAAATATTTGGGAAAATTTAGAGAAATTCAGTGGACATATATTTTCCATATATATGAGTTTCAACTCTAGGGCATGATCTGATCATAGGCAAAACCCCTCAAAACCCTTTCTGTTCAAATCAAGTTTTTGAAATAATTCTATAAGGAATATTGTCAATCAATTCCAAGAAAATTCCAGCAAGTGAACACTATCATTAGTGATGATCTTGCAAAGTTCCATCTCAATCGAAGTTGACTTGGTTCATCAAACCATGCCAAAACCATCCTTATCCAGAATCAAATTTGAGCAACTTTTCATTGTGAAGTGTCTCCCCTCTGCCTCAAACTTTGTGGGCATGCTCTAATGCCAAATAGTGATGTTAATCTAAGTGTTGCATCAAGGGTAAAAGCCTAGCATCAATGGACCTACAGAAACCTGATTCTGCAAATTTCTAGGGTTTAACCAATTTCCATTGTCAAATTTTTCCCCTTGGGCTCAAACTTGGTGAATCCCCTCATTTCTACCTAGCATTTGACCCAGGTAAATGTCTCGGTGAGTTGGTGAAATCTTCTTGCCAAAAACTCTATCAAACACCTTTTGGTGATTTTGTAAAACCAGCATTTGCAACCCTTAGCCTTTTACCCTGGCCCCCAAAATTTTACCACAGCCTCCTGTGGATGCATTTCACCTCCAGTAAAAGTCCCATGGCCAAAGCCCAAGTGTAAGATGGTATAAACCCCATTTACCCCTCCTAGACAGCATATTTTCCCTCTTTTTCTCCCTTTCCTTCTACCCCAAGGCTTCTCCAGAACCCTCCCCTAGCTCATCCTATCCTTTGGGCATCTCCTGATTCCCCAGAAAGAAGAAGACATGTGGGGGGGGGCTTAAAAATATGCCCTGGCATGCAGAGCTCGCGCTCTGGAGCACGCTATAGTGCGCACTCGCATTGTAGCTGCTGGCCAACAGCCAACCCCGACAAGGCAGCCCCACCTTGTCCCCTTTGTCCCTGTCAGGGTCTGCAACACACCGCATGGTCGGCCCCCTCCTCCCTTTCTCTCCGATAGCCCCTCCTCGCGCGCCCGGCGCCGCGTGGCTTGGCCAACCAGGTCCCACGCGCGGGCGCCACGCGCGGGCGCCACGCGCGGGCGCCCCCGCCTTCCTTTTCTCTCCCCTGACCTGGACCGCCCCCACGAACGCCCTGGGCACATTATTTCCCTTCCCGCGGTCTGTGGCGAGCACCCCGAGCTCACCGGCACACCGCGTCCACAGTGAGTCGGCGCTCGCCTATAAATAGCCCCCCGCTACTCCTGCTCCTCTCTCCTCGACCCCTCTCTTCCCCCCGCTTCTCCCCCGTGCCTAGCGCGCTCTTCCCCGTCGTCGGGAGCCCTCTCCCGACCCAAACCCTTGCCACAGCCATCAGGTCTCCCCTTGCTGGTGTTCCTCTCTCCCCCTAGTGAACCCGCGACCTCCCACCGACGTGCGGGAGCCCCGCGAGCACGCGGGAGCCCTCCGTTCCCGCCGCCGTGGCCTGGAGCCCCGTCGAGTGAAACCCTCCACTCCTGTCACGAGGAGAGGGATGATAGGTAGGGCCCACCTGTCATCCCCTGCCCCTCCTCTCTCGCTGGCAGGCCGAGCCTGCGGGCAGGTTTAAAACTAATTCTTACACCTAAATTCTTATAATAATCCCTAGAACTTAATAGTGCCATTTGTAAAAATGTTTGAAATTCTTTTTAGTATTGTTTTATTTTAAAACCTATATTTAGGCACCTTTTTACCTCTATTTTTTTTCCAAAATGGTTTTCACAACAAAACCATAGGGGGATATTTTTAGTATGACATTGAGTACTTATTAGGATAGGTTAGCATTTTTGATAATAGGTTGTGTGCTCTGTTTTTGTGTGTTACTTATTTTTATTGCTTTATTTCATGATGATAGATTGTGTATTTGATGAAGAAGTTGGACCCGAAGACTTCATAGACCCCGGAGACTTTTTTGAGCCAGGCAAGGAGCCCTTTGACCGTGATAACGGATCATTTTTATTGCATGTCATATAGCAGTTTACTTTCATCATATTTGATCATGTGAAGTAGTGACCCCCCTTCGGTGGGTTGTTTCCGACATTCTTACCTTTGACACTTGCATCGTGCATGACCATACCACCTTATGAGGATTGTGCGGGTGAGTGTAGTTAGGATGCTGGTAGATGCTACGCAAGCGGGGTGGGATTTATGCATAGAGATGGAAAGGAGAGGAACGATTTCAAAGACATTTTCGAAAAATCCGTCAGGTGCCGCTGATACCCGAGGGAGATGATGATGAGTTGGGTAACCACTTGAGAAAGAACTGGTATGCCGGAGTAAGTGAGTGTGTGTTTTCGAAAACGGAGAGTTCTAAGGTCTGTAGACCATCCCAACCTTACATGCACAACCGCGATACCCCTTATGGGACGGGGCTTTGTTGATTACTATGGTTGGTACTAGCAAGGAGCCCATATTACTAGTGGCAAGAGTGAAATGGTCACTCTTGAGACGGGGTCCTCCCAGAGTGGAAGGTCACGCACTGTCGTTACAGGCACTGGGCACACCGTTGCATGGCCTCATGGATGATATGAGTGATGCACATCATGAGGGATGGCACCAACGAGTGGACAATTTGTTTAGTATCACCATGGGAAAGGCATTGCTCGGGTGCTTACCTCGGGTATGTTATATACCACGAGTCATGGGTGACACGAAAGTTCCCCCGAGTCTTGTGGATAAAGTGTGCAAGCTCTATGGGTAAAACTATTCGAATAGCCGCGTCTGCGGTCCTGGATAGTTGGAGGTCCTTCTTAGACTATGTCTGGATGTTTTCATGAAACTCGGTGTGAGTATGGATGTGTTGGTGACAAGGAGATCACATGAGCCAAGTCCGATGACTTAGCAAGGGAATTAAGCCAAGGCCGATGACTTAGCATGATGAGTGAACATGAGGTGTTCAACCCCTACTTATGATGATATGTGTAACTTGTTCATATGGAAATCTGCCTATTGTTGCTGCATGCTTACTAGTCACTCAATCATATCATTGCATCTAAAAATTGGCTTTCCGCGAAATACCTATATAGTGTTATATCATGCATCATTGTTACCTTGTTCCACAACTTGGGTTGCTTGCGAGTACATTCAAAGTACTCATTGGCTTGCCACTGGTTATTTAATTAGCCAGGCATGGAAGAACAGGAGTATGTTGAAGAGTTCGTTGGTGAGGAGCATGCGAGCTAGGATGCTTCCTGGTCAGAATGCGTGTTGGTTAAGGGAGATGGCATGGGTTCACGTTTTCGACCAAGATTTCCGCTGCTTGTTCTTTTTAAGTGTTTGGCCCGAGAGGCCCTATCTATGTAAGACTTGACCTTCATGGTCTTTATTTGTGTAAGACGGTAAATGTGGATGTAAGACTCTTGTTATTCAGCTTCTATGTGTTTAGTGACCATTGTTCTCTGGGATCACTGTACACGTGCATTCGGTGATCTCGACTTATGAGTCGGGGTTCCCACACTAAGTTTCCAACCAATACTATTCTAGCACGGATAATAGACGTTTATCATGCACAAGGAAATATGACCATAACTAATTTATTATTACCTCCAGGGCATATTTCCAATAGTCTCCCATGTGCACTAGAGTCAATAATCTAGCTCACATCTCTATATGATTTACATTGTGATGAATCTCACACCCAATGAGTTTTGGTGTTTGATCATGTTTTGCATGTGAGAGAGGTTTTAGTCAACGGCCTGCATCATTCAGATCCGTGTGTACTTTGCAAATCTCTATGTCATACTGTAGATACTGCTACCACGCTCTACTTGGAGCTATTCCAAATGGCTAATCCACTATGCGTATCCGTATTGCTACTAACACTCATCCAAATTGGTGTTAAAGCTTGAATCAACGTAACCCTTTATGACGAACTCATTATCACATCCATAATCGAGAAATATTCCTTAGTCCTCTAGTTACTAAGGATAATTTTGACCCATGTCCAGTGATCCATTCCTAGATCACTCTTGTACCCCTTGACAGACACATGGCAAGACACACACAAGTGCGGTACACAGCATGGCATACTATATAGAGACTATGGCTAAGGCATAGGGGATGACCGTCGTCCTTTCTCTTTCTTCTACCGTGGTCGAGCTTTGAGTCTTACTCAACTTCACACCTTACAAATAATGCAAGAACTCCTTCTTTGACTGAGCCATTTTGAACTCTTTCAAAATCTTGTCAAGGTATGTACTCATTGAAAGTATCAACAAGCATCTTGATCTATCTCTATAGATCTCAATGTCCAACAATTAAGTAGCTTTATCCAGGTCTTCCTTTCAAAAATTCTTTTCAAACAACCATTTATGCTTTCCAGAAATTCTACATTATTTCCGATCAACAATATTGCAACCACATATACTTATCAAAAATTCTATAGTGCTCCCGCTAAATTTCTTGTAAATACATGTTTCTCATAAACTTTGTATAAGCCCAAAAACTTTTATCACCTCATCAAAGCATATATTCCAACTCTGAGATGCTTGCTCCATCCCGTAGAAGGATCACTGGAGCTTGCACAACTTTTAGCATCCTTAGGACTAACAAAACGTTCTGGTTGTATCACATACAACCTTTCCTCAAGGAAATAGTTAAGGACACGATGTTTTGACATCATCTGCCAGATTTCATAGTTGAAAAATGTAGCAACCGCTAACATAATTCCAGCAGACTTTAGCATCGCTACGGGTGAGAAAGGGTCATCGTAGTCAACACCTTGAACTTGTCAGAAACTTCTTTCTGACAAGTCGAGCTTTATAAATGATGACATTTACCATCATCGTATGTCTTCCTGTTAAAGATCCATTTGTACTTAATGACCTGCCGTTCAACGGGCATGTCTACCAAAGTCCATACTTGGTTTTCATACATGAATGCAATCTCGGATTTCATGGCTCATTGACATTTGTTGGAATCTGGGCCCACCATCGCTTCTTCATAGTTCGAAGGCTCATTGGTGTACAACAACATGATTTCCAAGACAGGATGGACGTACCACTCAGAGGCAGTACGACTCCTTGTCGACCTATGAGGTTCGGTAGTAACTTGATCTGAAGCTTGATGATCATCATGATTTGCTTCCTCTTTACTTGGTGTAGGCATTGTAGAAACATCTTTCTACATCGTGCTAGTATCCAACTGAAGTGATGGTTCTACAACCTCATCAATGTTCTACTTTCCACCCACTCAATTCTTTCAAAAGAAACTCTTTCTCTAGAAAGGACCCACTGTTAGCAACAAACACTTTGCCCTCGTATCTGAGATAGATGGTATACCCAGTTGTTACCTTAGGGTATCCTATGAAGAAGCACCTTTCCGCTTTGGGCTAAAGCTCATCAGACATAAGCGTCGCATTCCCAAACTCTGAGAAATGACAGCTTAGGTTTCTGCCAAACCATCATTCATATTGTGTCATCTCAGTAGATTTATATGGTGCCCAATTTCAAGTGAATGATGTTGTCTCTAATGCATAACCTCAAAACGATAGTGGCATGACGATAAGAGACATAATAGTATGCACCATAACCAATAGAGCATGCTTGCGACATTTGGACACACCATCAAACTATGGTGTTCTAGGTGGCATGAGTTGTGAAACAACTTCTAGCTTGTGTTAAGTGGTATACCAAACACGTAACTCAATTCACCTCCACGATCATATCATAGACATTTTATCTTCTTGTCACGATGATCTCAAACTTCACTCTAAATTTTCTTGAACTTTGTGCCTCCACAATGCTCTGGACGGAGATTAGAATTTGGAAGGGTGTGAACTTCGGGATACATCATTGTGTTCGTGTGCCTCGGTTATCTCTTACCCGAGCCCTTTTACTTACGCCCTTTACTTTGTGATAGCCGTATTGTTTCATGCTTTATATCTTGCCATCACTTAGTTGTTTATCTTGCTTAGCATAAGTTGTTGGTGCACATAGGTGAGCCTAGTTGTTTTAGGTTTTGTGCTTGACATATTAAATGTTAGTTTTATT
Organism: Hordeum marinum; assembly: GCA_022496015.1. Classification (NCBI taxonomy): domain Eukaryota; kingdom Viridiplantae; phylum Streptophyta; class Magnoliopsida; order Poales; family Poaceae; genus Hordeum; species Hordeum marinum. Next base: position 305,465,193 of record CM039673.1, read on the forward strand.
CTGCAGTTGTTCAAGCCTAAACCGTGATTATTTTAAACCGCCTATTCACTCCCCCCTCTAAGAGACATCCACGTCCTTTCATCTATGCTGGGAGTTATCTCGCAATCAAGGATATGATGAGAGATAAGCAGCCTTTGAAGTTTATCAAGAATGTGTTGGATAGTCTTTCCACCATTCCTCATCATATTCCATAACTAAAAAAGATCATCAGCCCGGTCTCGCGCGATATATGCACTGAGCTGGGATTTTGCCTATGGAGAGGAGCTCGACCCAGCTCAACTTGCAAAGGGCTTTCCCGAATTCAAAAATGACGGGTCAGAATTTTGCCAGGAGGATTTTGACACTTGTCTCAAGAATACTCGGCTACTGTCTACCCAGCTGGTATGTGGGATGAAAATGAGGAGCTATCAAGCGGTTTATGATGCCGACCATACCCGGATTCCTCCACCTGCCTTAATATCAAAGAATATGTCTCCTCAAAGGCATGAGCTCATATTTGCCTCTAAAGTTGATCCGTCACCTATCTTCGATGATGAGACTGTGTTCCAAGCCTTATCCCACTACAATTGGGATGTGGATAACCTTCAGATACAGGAGTCTGAGGGCCAAACATTGGATAACCCAGAGGCATCTGATGCGCAGGATTAGCCATCGTTGATCCAGATGACGTAGTTGGTGATCCATGTTTTACCAATCATCACTTAAGCCCCCAAGTATGGGTGGAGAAACAATTTGTGGCTCCCTTTGAGTTCTGTAATAGGGAGAATCAAAAACTTTTTGTCACGCCATCATGCATGTTTGCGCCTTTGTTGGCGCAAGGTATTTTTTTGGCCTGATCCCCTTTCTGTTGTTTCATCACCCTGTTATCTATATATAACCCTTCCACAAATGAGTACTTCTGGTAAGATATGGCTAGGAAATATGAGCCGACAAAAAGTCTTGATCTTCGAGATTTTATTAATCTATCTTTCTATGAGCAATGTTGAAAATAAACCGCTCAATGAAGCCCAACAAACATTTATATTCAAAACCCATGGTGTTTGTAGCCTTTTCTACCAATAATATAAATTTATGCTAGTCATGCTACTGATAACCCGACTATTGTTTGTTCAAACTGGTAAAAGGTGTGCCCAGAAACATTTTATGTGATGAGTTTAAACACATAATACTCTTTCTAGGACTGTTTTTCAAGCTTAGAAACATAAAGTAGTAGTTTTTGAAGGAAGTTTTGAGGGTCTTTGACTAGATGCATAGGATGTAATAATATTTGATCATAATATCAAGATAATCTACTGGCTTTCGAGGCTTGACAGGGAAAAGTCCGGCTTTCGAATCTCTGGTCTTGCTTCAATGAAGCGGGTATGATAACACATGGTTTATCCTAGCTTTCTGTATGCTGGCTATCTCATGACTCAAGCTAGTGTTTTAATCTTAACAGGTTCAGGATCCAAAAAGTATTGACTTGTCAAGAGTTCACGGTGTCATATGATTGGAGTCGCATCAAGCATACATACAAGTTTAACCATATGTGGTGTTTATTTTTTCCGGGTCAAGAGGGTGTGAAAGGTCAGTCTGGTGGGATGCAACATTATTATGCTGGGTCACAAGGGTGAGAAAGCTAAGTTCGGTGATCTAGAAGCCCCCAGGTGCCCTTTGTTTCGAAAAATAAACACTCAAACTCAACTTGTAGGTTGAAATGACAAAAATGCGTCAGCTTTATTTATACTCAAAACATAAAGAAGTATATACAAAAGTCTGTAGGGGGGGGTATTAGAAAAAAGGAGTTAGCTGAGCTAAGTATAATAAGGCCTACTGGTGTTCTAGGGCCGACTTATTTCCCTCTTGGAGACATAAAATTTCTTCTTTAACACCCTCCAGAGTATGAATTTTATTCAGGGATTCAGATGCTAGTAGTACCGACTGTTATTCAACTGCTTGGGATTACTTTGAAATCCTCCTTGGTTATTATGCTCGTTGCCCTGGCTAGGATGTCGCCCATTGTCATTATTTCCTAGATGTTGGAAACCAGCCACTAGGCCACCTTGCGACCCGCCAGGTCCGTGCTGACCCATGTGTCCTCCGCCATTACCTCTTGGGATATTCTGGAAAGCCTGGCTACAGAACTCTTGCATGATATAACAATTATTCCAAGAGTAGCTTGCTGACTTATCTTGATTGCTATGCTTAGGACAAGCTGCTTTAAGTGCCTCCTCATAATTGTGAGGCTTATTCCCATTCTAAGCTCCTCCAGGTCGACCGTTGTGGTGCCAATTCTTGAAACCGATGTTAGCATTGGGCACAAAGTCTAATCCTCCATCACGCTATTTCCGCTTATTATTTTAGGCCTCCTGGTTACCACTGTGACCATGCTGGCCCATTCCTCCTTCAACCTCTTTGCCCTTGGTGGTCTTGTCCTCGTCTGAGCCAGTGTCTTTCGTGCTACACGACTCAGCATATCTGGTGAGGATGTCCATCAAGTCGCCCATGTCTTGAGCTGTCCGAGCTTCTGGGGGGAAGGTTGGAACTGATAGTTTTTTTCCAATATTAGGACTGCTTGAGCCATCCTGATGCCGTCCAATGAGTGGATGATTTCCGCAACCCAACGAGTCCAATGATGAGCCGACTCATCTAATATTTGAAAGCAATGCTATAGGTCTACTATTGTCATAGGCTTCTTGCAGATTCCTTGGAAATTCCTGATGAATTGCTCCTTCAGCTCGTCCCATGTGTTGATTGAGTTAGGCATCAAGTTTTTCACCCATGTCCGAGCCGGTCCTTCCATGATCATGTTTAAGTACTTAGCGCATATGTCGGCGTTCTGGGAATGGAGGTACCCAGACCTGCCTGCCAGCAGCCCAGGGCATGGCCCACTTCATCAACTAAATGGGACGAGGCGAGGCCCCACTCAAGACAAGGCCCTCGTGAGGGCCCTAGCCTGGCAAGGAAGAACTGTGACAAGACCCGCGAAGGATGGGCCTCCTCAGGACCCCTCTGGAGCAGCGGAGGTTCTTATGCAAGGCCTGGCGTCAGGAGTCAAAGATGATGCAAGGAAGGAAAGGTGTGCAAGAGTGCGCCAGGCGGCGCAGTTTCCCCTTTGGTGAAAAGGGATCAAGGACATACGCGGGTTCCCAAAGCACCCCCAAAGGTTTCCATTCCGGCGCAACAAGACCACAACCACCCACTCCGTAGGACGAACGTCATCGCTTAGCCCTCCCCTGCGACATCGACATCTACTTTGCAGGCCAAGACCGCCTTTGGGAAGGGCGAGCATGAACCCGTGTCCCCCTTTGAAATTGGCATTTGTGGGATACCTTCCCGCCATTGTGATAAGCTAAGAGGACTCGGCCCACCTCTATTTATAGAGGGTAGGATGCTTCGTACAGAGGGCCCCCCGACCGATCCGATCCAACACTTAGTTACCCCACGCACTACCACGAGAGTGCCAGCCAAGAACACGCCTTGAGTGCCCTCACGAGGCTCAAGCATATTGTACTAGTTCATCCACCCAAACCTCCATGAGAGGCAATCCACTAAACGAGAAGTAGGGTATTACGCTTCGCAGCGGCTTGAACCTAGGTAAACTATCGTGTTCATCTTCTTCCTCGTCATCGTGCGAGTTTGTTGTTGCATCCATTGAGTAGAGAGCTAGGGTGGACGAGGCCGCGGGAGATATTTGCACACACCCCTGTGTTTGAATCTTAAGGGTTTTGCGGAGCCCAAAATCCAACATTTGGCATGCCAGGTAGGGGGCGTGTCAAAATCTCCGCTAGGTCTCGACCGGTCAACGCTCGTAGCACTTGTGGTAGGAGGACGACGAGTCCGCACGGAGCGGCGGGCGGCACGCATGGCGTGGCCGGCGAAGGCGAGCCAGAATGCCCAGCGGCGCTCCGCCACCCCATCAGCGGGCGTCAACATAGGCGGGTCCCCGACAAGCACTGGGGGCTACCTCCTTCACCAACCACACGGCATGCCCCCGTCGCCCTGACCTGTCCTCGCGTTCAAGCCGCGCCATCGCCCCTCTAAGTTTGCCAAGACCCAACACACAGACATGTCACGCTCCTCGTGGCGCATGAACTTCAGCGCCAATGTGCCACCCACCACCGCCGCACCAGCAAGCCTAGGCGTGCTCCAAAGCGCAACACTGCCGCCAACGAAACTGGAGGTCACGGTGCCTGCACCACGCGGGCGAATTCAAGACATCTACGCCAGCCCGCCTTTTCTGAGGACTTGGTTCGAGCCGCGGGGAGGACGGGCCCCGGCCACGTGTAGGGGGCATGGATTTGCGCTTGTTACCACGCTTTCTAGAACCAAGGAGGAGGGCCGGAGGATCGACTACGCCTGTGCCCGGGGCCCCGCGCAACTCGACAATGACCATGTTATCACGCGCCCAGGCCACGGAGAAAGCCGCACCGGCTACCACGGCAACAGGAGACATACACATAACCTCGTGAGGGGGCCCCGCATGGACAGGTACGTGCAACCTCGTGGGGGAGGATCGCAGGGCTGGCTTCGCGAGGATGCCCGGCACAGGGATCCTCGCGAGGTGCGCCCGCTGGCAGGGAGCTGCTTTGGGCAGATGTCAAGGTCTGGGACTGGGGGTCACTCGCCTGAGGACGGAAGGTGGACCATGCACTCTCGTATCCAGACAGAGAGGCCCCAGCTTGTGGACGGAGGTTGTAACACACTCCCATGTCCCTGAGCCAGACGATCCCAACCTGGAGGTCAAGGGTGGAACATGCTCCCTTGTCTCCGGGGCGTGCGACACTCGCTTGGGAACGGAGGGTGGAACTTACGCCCATGTCGTGAGGACGGGTTTCGTTCGATCGACGGCGGGTGAACATGTACTCGCCCATGTCCCCAGGCCTGGCTCGCCCGACCTGGGGACAAGGCCGAGAGTACCGGCATGGGAAACCTGGGGGCCCCAGTGAGGCGTGTTGGGACAATGGCCAGGAAACTCACAACCTTCTGCTGAGGCGGGCTCTCCAGCCAGAGAGGGTAGGGGGCTTCCCCTGCACTCGGGGGCTTGCCCAGGGTAGACCACACTTCACCGTGACGAGCCTGGGGGCTGCGAGTGGGATCCTTGCCTGCGAGGCGTGGGGCTCCTTATACACCCTCGGGACCTACATCAATCCGTGACACTCTCACGTAATAATGAGCGGGCTGTACACGCCCCCCCCCCCCCCCGAGGGTGCGGAGGGGTCCCTCCCATGCAATGTGGCAGCAACAGCCCGGAGCTGGCGGATAAGACAACACTTCCCATCAATGGCTATGCCCATGCAACAAGGATGCCCTACGCTCAGCGCTAGGGGAATATGAAGGCGGGAACCACCCCAAAAAGCCAGACGTGGTCATTTTCTTGCTCTTTTTTGTATTTCAAGTTGCAGCCTTCAATGGCCCTTTTTGTGCTTGACCCTACCGGAAGCTCAAAGATTTCATGATCCTATGTTTTAAAAGAAAAAAAGGGGCAGGAACTTTTTCTCTTTGTTCTCTTGTTTTACCAATCTTGAGTTCTCTCTCTCTTTTTGGATCGGCGTTTGTGAGGAGCTATGGGCTCCGATCACAGCACAACATCATAGCATGGTGTCTTGGGGGGCCACAGGGCCTTCTGAGACGGCACATGGAAGGAAGGAATGGGGGATCGCTCGAGCGTCAAAGGGGGCTCCTGAGCAGCACGCCTTAGGATCCTTACTGTTCATAAGGCCACTCGTCCCCTCTGATGTCGTCCTTGGTTTCCGGTCAGCATCAGGGGTGTCGGGGCCTCGCCCCTGTAAGTGCGTCATTGGTTTCCGGTCGTACCTAATGGTGGTGGGGAAATGCGCGGGACTGGGACCTTATGACGTAGAGCGGTTTGAGCATCGAAAAAGGGGGCTCCTAGGCAGGGCGCCTCGGGAGCCTTACCATTCATAATGCCACTCAACTTCCTAGTGCCGTCCATGGTTTTCGGTCAGCATCAGGAGTACCGGGGCCTCGCCTCGTGAGGTGCGTTCTCTCCGGTCGTACCTAATGTTGGTGTGGTAATGTGTGGGACTGGGACCTACAGACACAGAGTACCGAAAGGGCCCCCAAACCGTCCAACGAGAAAGGGAGAAGCACCTCAGGCAGAAGCACGGGCGCGAGCTAAATCGTTGCCACCCCATAGGCATTACAACCGGACTCGCTGTCACTCCGGCCAAAATGAGCACGACGTTACACACCTCGTCAATAGGGAACATATTTAAAGGTACTGTCGGAATACATCAAAGTTGCCATTAGGCCACGTGCATGAGCCTGTCAGGAACACGAGAAGGCTACTCGAGGGAAGCACGTGTCCCTGTTGAAGCACGGACCTCCACTTCATGAGAAGAAAACTCCGCCACCAGGTCATCCACATGGTCCTGGACCCGATCAGCAAGGGAAGCGCGGGTCACCTCAGGCACGGGACCAAGCACCGCCTTAAAATGAAAGTACGGGTCGAGATGAAGGAGGTGGAAGAAGATGTTTGAGGCCACCCACTCGAGTAGGTCATGATGCTTCTCCTCCACGAGCGAGCGGGTCTTCTTCACACCCCCCTCGAGGCACTCCATGACCCTAGAAAAGAAGCTGAGATACATGGCATCGTTCGGAACCAAGGGACTCGAGATGCTCGCGCCGCAGATGTCCTCCAAGGCCTGCCTGGCCCTCTTCTCGAGGGATTGGAACATCTAGGAGCGCATGTGCTGGAGGCCGCGAGCATGGTTCGCCTCATCCGTTGTCTCCTTTGTCAGGAAAGCAACACCATTCACTTATTTATAAAGAAAATCTAGCATGGCCTCAGCAGCCGCCTGGGCATCCATCACGGCTCGCCGGCGCCCTTCCTCTTGGTCTAGATTTTTCCTGAGGTCGTCAACCTCGCCTTTCAGGAGGTCACATTGTTTGCTGAAACGGGACTCCTGGAGCTCCAACTTCGAGCGATAGTCCTAGAGAAGGGAACACCAAACCTCTGCCATCCTATTGTCAACCTCCTCTTATAACCTCGCCTCGCGGGAGGCAAGGGACTCCTCGGCAAGCAACGGGTGGCACTCCCCACCTCTAGCCTCTCCTGTTCCAAGCTCTGATCCAATGCTTCCAACGCCAATGAATCAATAGGCGCCAGGGGGCTCGCACCGATAGGGAGAATCTCGGCCGACGGACCCACGAGTGTGGCCCTTCGCAGCTGGATCTGCCTTTCAAGGTCGTCGTTGAGGGCCCAGAGCTCCTGGAGGTGATCCTCGGAAGCGCTACACTGGCAATCAGCCTCCTGAGCCTCGGCAAGGGTGCACTCGCGGGGCTCCACCATCATGACAAGGGACCCTTCTGCCTCCACGTGGGCGCGCTCGCGCTACAGACGGCCGAGGTTCATGGCAACCTCAAGCTGGTGCCACCCAGAGCAAGGTGTTGGCGCTCCTTCTCCAAGTGGGCATAGTTGTTGGCGAGCCCCACTCCTAGGCGCTGAAACGCGTCTGCTGCGGTATGGAGCGAACCCATGGCGCGATGCTCAGGTCTCAGCAAGCTCAAGCAGCCTCCCAAAACTCCCGCCTTCTCCATGGAAAACGGGCACGCGAGGGGCCTCCCAGCCCGGTCCTATGCTCGGGGGCTGGGGCCTCATATACAGGTGTTCCAAAAGAAGGAAGTGTCCCCCGGGGCCACACGTCGCCGAGCAAAGGGGGGTCGGGGGGGGGGGGGGGGACGCAGCATGACCCTCGAAGGGGCCGTGGTCACGGGAAGTGGACCCATTCTGGGAGCCGGAGGCCACGGGCGAAGGGGACCACAGGGAACTCGTGCCCAGGGCAACCAACCGACAGAACAGGCTCTAGCGTGGGCACCCTGGAGGATCGAACCTTGCGGTGTACAAGAGAAGAAACTGCAAGAGGCTCGGCGGCTGCAGGGGCGGGCGACGCCGACCTCCCCCGTCATTGGTGGGGAGCCTATAGAATTAATGCTCAGAAGGAAGGCGCTGAAAAGAAGGACGGAGGAGGGTACATGCACTTACTCGTCTATGGCGACCCACTTCCTCTTCACCGGAGCCCACGACGCCGAGGAGCGACCGCCCTTGGGCATCTTCCTTTTCCGGCCGATACAAGAGAATAAACCGCAAGAGGCTCGGCGGCTGCAGTGGCGGGCAACACCGACCCACCTCCCTCATCGTTGGTGGGGAGCCTGCAGAATAAATGCTCAGAAGGAAGGCACTGAAAAGAAGGACGGAGGAGGGTACATGCACTTACTCATCTATGGCGACCCACTTCCTCTTCACCGAAGCCCACGACGCCGAGGAGTGGCCGCCCCTGGGCGTCTTCCTTTTCCGACCAATGCAGGGGCTCGGGGGCGAAGGGCTAGCGACTGACAATTGATGATCAGGGGCAGGGATGACGTCTTCCACCGACGACAGGGAACCGCCCCTGACCTCAGCTCGACCCGGGGCAAGAGCCGGGGGAGCGGGTAGTGAGACACGGCCCATCCCGGCCATAGGAGAGGCGGTGTGAACTGAGTTCCCCGAGGATGGAACCCCCGGGAGCGTGGCACCCCAAGGGCGCGCCTTCCCCCGAGGAAGTAACCCCCACTCATCAAAGTGCGACATCTTCGCGACAAGAGCTTCACGGGCATTGAAGTTGTCCTGTGGGAGCTCGTTAGGTTCACCACCAGTCAGGCGGCGAAGAAGCACGCGCAAGACTTCAGGGGAGAGAGGCGGGACATGGATCCTCATTGGGTTGCAGGGACCCATGAAGGCCCACATCAAACGGGAGTGGCGCTGAAGAGGAACAATTCATAGGCCAGTGAATTCCTGCACCACCCTCGCCATTGTCATGCCCGCGCACTTCAGCCTCGCCAGCCTGGCCAGGACCGGTGCAAGCCCTGGGTCAGCAAGCTCGTCGTGCTCCCACCCATGATCCAGCGTTCCGGGGGTTGAAATATAGCTTTAGCCTCGGCAGTCTCAACATACACCCATTGCCGCCGGAACCCTTCTGCTTTTGGGGAGAGTTCGGCGTCAAGTGCCCCTCGGTCCGATGCGTCCACCATTCTCAAGGATACGCACCCGGAACACTATTTCTCACATGCCAACTCAAGGGAGAAGAAATGGCATAATAGGGCCACGGAGGGGGAAACACCAACAACGGCCTCGCACAGCAACGCGAAGGCCGAGAGGAGAACGAGAGAACTAGTTTCAAGGTGGAGCACGCGGATCTAGTAATGCGAAAGCATAGCGGTGAGAAAGCTTGAAAATGGCGGCAGTACGCCGGACAGGATAGCATGGATATGAAGGAAAACTGCGGAGGCCGCCATCTCGCCCCGAGGCCATGAACCTGACCAGATCTTGGTGGCCCCCCACTCATTGGAGTCGGCCGCGACTACCAGTTGGACTTTCTCCAATCCCTTGAGGTTCACCACCGACGACTGGCCCAACTTGGGCTGGGGCGTCGTTGCGGCGGTTGTCCCCCTACAGCCTCCGCCTTTCACCGCCTCCGGAAAAATGGCAAGGAAAACGAAGGGGGGAACAACGTGACGTACGGGGAACCGGCAGAAGGGGTTGAAGTCGCGCGGGAAGGGAGAGCAGACAGCGGAGCTGATAGGAGACAAACGCGGCTCGGAGGCAAGAGTCGGGTGGCTCAGCAAACCTCGCTATGGCTGGTCCGGTGCGGAGAAGAAGGGATGACAAGTCTTTGAGCTACCACATATAAAGCCTGGCCCGCAGGCAATTTGGGACGGAGACACTTCGGGCCTTCCTCCAAGCTTCACCCGTAAGCCAGCCCGGGCATGCCTTGGGCCTGGGTGCTACTATTGGCGTTTTGGGAATGGGGGTACCCAAACCTACCTGCCCGCAGCCCAGAGCATGGCCCACTTCATCAACTAAATGGGACCAGGCGAGGCCCCACTCAGGACAAGGCCATCGCGAGGGCCCTAGCCTCACAAGGGAGAATAGCGACAAGACCCACGAAGGATGGGCCTCCTCACAAACCCTCCAAAGTGGCAGAGGTTCCTATGCAAGGCCCGACCTCAGGAGTCAAAGATGACACAAGGAAGGAAAATTGAGCACCAGCATGCCAGGCGGCGCAGTTTCCCCTTTGGTGCAAAGGGAGCAAGGACATACGCGGGTTCCCAAAACACCCCACGAAGGTTTCCATTTTGGTGCAACAAGACCGCAACCACCAGCTCCGCGGGACAGACGTCATCGCTGAGCCCTCCCCTGCAGCATCGATAGCTACTTTGTGGGCGAAGACCACCTTTGGGCAGGGCGAGCACGAACCCCTGTCCCACTTCAAAATTAGCCGTTGTGGGATCCCTTCCCACCATTGTGATAAGGGAAGAGGACCCGGGCCACTGCTATATATAGAGGGTAGGCTGCTTCATAGAGAGGGGCCCCGACCGATCCGATCCAACGCTTAGTTACCCCACGCACTACCACGAGAGAGTCAACAAAAAACACGCCTTGAGCGCCCTCACGAGGCTCAAGCACATTGTATTAGTTCATCTACCCAAACCTCCACGAGAGGCAATCCACCAAACGAGGAGTAGGGTATTACGCTTCGCAGCGGCCCAAACCTAGGTAAACTGTCATGTTCATCTTCTTCCTCATCATCGCACGCCTCTCGCAGCATCAACAACTGCCTGGGCGTCTAGTGGTAAGGGAGGGTTAGGGAGACCTAAGGCTATTGCCTTCGTCCACTACTAGAATGTCACACCCTATGTTTATAGCACATTGTTATGTTTGGGTTTATAAAATTTGGAGCCAACTAAAACTTTTTCTATGTGTTTGTGCTTGCTTGCTTGCCATGTTGTTTTCTTGCTTGTTGATTGTGTTTTATGGCACTACTAGCTTCTATTCCACTTCTTAATCATCGTCCTTGTTCCAAACCCCTTGCCCAATGATCATGCCATGTGAATAGTGCATGGTCAGATCGTAGGCAAAACCCCTCAAAACCTTTTCTGTTCAAATCAATATTTTGGGATATTTCTATAAGAAATATTCTAAATAAATTCTAGGAACATTCTAGCAAGTCAACACTATCTTGGGTGATGATCTTGCAAAGTTTCACCTATATCCAAGCTGATTTGGTTCATCAAACCATCCCAAAACCATTCCTGTCCAAAATCAAATTTGACCAACTTTACATTTTGATGTGTTCCCCCTTGGCCTCAAACTTTTTGGGCATGCTCTAATAGCCAAATAGTTATGATACACTAAGTGGTGCATCAAGGGTTAAAGCCTAGCATCATTGGATCTACAGAAATCAGTTTCTGCCAATTTCTAAGCTTCACTAAATTTCCATTATCAACTTTTTCCCCTTGAGCTCAAATTTGGTGAAGAATCTCATTCTTACATAGCCTTTGACCTTGGTAAGTATCTCAGTAAGCTAGTAATACTTTCTTGCCCAAAACCTCATCAAACACCTTCTGGTGATTTTGTAAAACCAACATTTTCACCTATGATCCTTTTACCCTTGGCCCCAGCTTTTTACCATAGCCTCTCTAAGTTGCTAGCTACCTCCAATAACTCTTCCCAGCCAAAGCTCCATGGGTAAGTGGGTAAAACCCTCATTTTACACCTCTGGGCAACAGGTTTTTCCCTCTCTCTTAGCTTCCCTTCTCTCCTAAGGCATCACGAGAGCATCCCATGACCTTTTCTCCATTGTTAACTCCACCTAGATCCCCTAGGCATGAGTGGCCACGCAGAAGGCGCTGTTGGCATGCCGTGGCATGCCAAACGCGCGCTCTGGAGCATTCTACAGTGACGACAGGGACAGTAGCTGTTGGCCACTGCATGGCCCCGACCACCTTGATCCTCACCCTCGCGCCAGTCGATGTGCCTCGGCATCCGTGACACGCCAAGCTGCTGCCCCCCTCTCTCTCCTCTTTCCTCCACCCTCCCACACGTGTGCTCGGCGCCGCCCGGTTTGGCCAACCGGGGAGCTTGCACGCGCAGGCATCTCTCCCTCTCTCCTCCTTCCCTCAGGACTAGACCGACCCTAGGAGCACCCCAGACTCGCCCCCTCTCTCTCCCTGGGCATCTAGCCCCGACCTCGCCCTCGCTGGCGCTCCGAAGTGCGGTGGACTCGCATCCCTCCTACAAAAGGGCCTCCCGAGCCCAGCTCTCCCCTCTGGTCTCTCTCTCCTCTCCCATATAGCCCCCTCATGCTCCGAGGGCCGCCCATAGCTCCTGCGCTCGAAATCAAGCTGAGGACCGCCGCGGCGAACTTATCGCCGATCTCTGGGTACAGAGCCCCTCCAGCCCCCATTCCTCTCCCATTGGTCCTCCCTCGCCGCGCTGATGCTTTACCCTCTTCCTCCCGTCCTTTTTGCAGCACAGGACTGCTCCGATGACCTCTCCTGAAGTGCCCTTTGCAACAAGAGCTCATCACCGGCGACTCTGGCCACCTCAGTCTCCCTTCGACCTCCCCTGGAACGGCGACTCGATGCCGAGCCCATCCACGCTCTTGCCTACCTCCGCCGTGCCCTACACTGCCGCTTGTAAGCTCTCCCTCCTCCCTGTCAATAGGTGGGAGAAGGACCCGACAGGTGGGGCACACCTGTCGGCCTCTCTTCCTCTCTCCCACGCTCTCTCTCCTCCCCCTCGTGTCACTGGAGACCGGGCCCCGCATGTGAGGTTTGAAACTGACTGCGCGCGGGGCCGGTTGGTTGGCCAGCTGGGCCGGCCCAGCCTCTGGCCGCCCCTGGCCCAGCTCCCAGTGGCCTTTTTCCTTTTCTATTTTCTATGGCTTTTGCAAAAATCCCACAGACTAAAATATTTATCCAATGCCAAATTTTCTTCCACCTAAAATCATGAAATAATCCCTATAATTTAATAGTGCCATTTGTAAAAATGTTTGAAAATGTTTTTAGTACTGTATTATTTTAAATTGGCACCTTTTTGCCCCTGTTATTTTATTTACAAAATCTTTTTGACAACAAAACCCTAAGAGAATTTTTCTAGCATGACGTTTAGGATTTATCAGAGTAGGTCAACATTTTTGGCAATAGTTTGAGTGCTCTATTTTGTGTGATTGCTTATTTTTATTGTTATTTCTTCACGACGATAGATTGCACTCTTGACAAAGAAGTTGGACCCGAAGACTTCAAAGACCCCGGAGCCTTTGTTGAGCCAGGAAAGCAGCCCATTGACCATGATAAGAAACCATTTTATCGCATGTCATATAGCACTTTACTTTCATCATATTTGATCATGTGTTGTGGTGTTCCCCTTTCATTGGGATGCCTTTGATACTTTTCCTTTGACACTTGCATCATGCATGATCTTACCACCTTATGAGGGTTATGCGGGTGGGTATAGTTAGGTTGCTAATAGACGCTACGCAAATGGGATGGGACTTATGCATAGTGATGGCAAGAAAGTGATGATTTCAAAGACTTTTCGAAAACCCTGTCGGGTGACACTAATGCCCGAGGGAGATGATGATGAGATGGGTGACCACTTGAGAAAGAAGTGGTGTACCTTTCGAATTGGTCAAGACTCTCCAGTTTATGGCCCCTTCTATATGGTACCAGTTGTTGTTTCATTGAATTTGCTTCATTAATAGGTTCACGATTCGACTTTGAAAAAAAAGAGAGACATGTGGTTTATCTATCACCAAATAGAGATGAGTATTATATGATAGCAGCAGGAAATTCTTTGTCCTTGAATCAAGGTATTCAGGAAGAACAAGAGAAGGGGTTGGCATAGAGAGAACAAAATTTGTAAAGCAAACAAACCCACGCTTCGGGAAGGTGAGGCGAACTAACAATTCCTTCCGTCGTGTATCCTCGATTGATGCGGCTTCAGATACTTCAATTGTAGATTTGAGTATTGAGCGAAAGGTTAAGTGAGTGTTGTGGTTTTCGAACATGGATTGGTGTAAGTTGCGACCGTTATTCCAACCACGATACCCCTTATGGTACAGGGATTTGTTGATTAACATGGTTGGTGCTAGCAAGGAGCCCGCATTACTATTGGCAAGAGTGAAGTGGTCACTCTTGAGACGGGGTCGTCCCTGAGAGGAAGGTCATGCACTGTCTTTACATGCACTGGGCACACCGTTGTGTGCCCTCATGGATGATACAAGTGATGTATATCATGAGGGATTGCACCAACGAGTGGACTCTTTGTTTAGTATATCCATGGGAAAGGCATTGTTCAGATGCTTACCTCGGGTATGTTATATACCGCGAGTCATGGATGACACAGGAGTTCCCCGAGTCTTGTGGGTAAAGTGTGCAACCTCTACAGAGTGTAAACTATTCGAATAGTCTCGTCCGCGGTCATGGATAGTTGGAAGTCCTTGTTAGACTACGTCCGGAAGTTTTCGTAAACCTTGGTGTGAGTATGGGTGTGGTGGTGACAAGAGCTCAGATGATCTAAGTTCGATGACTTAGCGTGAGAATTGAACTAAGTCCGATGACTTGGCGTGAACTTGAGATGTTCAACCGATACTTATGTTGGTATCTGCAACTTGTTCACATGGATACCCACTAGTTATTGATGGATGCTTACTAGTTACTTGATCATGTCATTTGCATACAAAATTAGCTTTCCGCAAATTTACCTACTTAGTGCTATACCATGCAACATTGTTACCTTGTTCCACAACTTGGGTTTCTTGCGAGTACATTCAAAGTAATCATTGGCTTTCCATTGGTTATTTAATTGGCCAGGCATGGAAGAACAGGAGTATGTTGAAGAGTTTGTTGGAGACGAACATGCGAACTAGGATGCTTCCCAGTCAAAATGTTTGTAGGTTAAGGCAGATGGCATGGGTTCACGCTTTCGACCAAGATTTCTGCTGCTTGATCTATTTTAATTGTTTGGCCAGTATGGCCCTATCTATGTAAAACTAAGACCTTCATATGGCATGTGTAAGACGTTAAGTATGGATGTAAGACTCTTGTTATTCAGCTTCTGTGTGTTCAGCGAGCATTCATCTTTGGGATCACTATACACGTGCATTCGGTGATCTCACTTATGAGTCAGGGTCCCCAAAGAGCTGGTATTAGAGCCATCCTGACTGTAGGAAGCCCTTAGTTAGCATGGACGTTAGTTAGGATAAAAGTTGTTTTCAAAAGTGCACTTAGCATTGGAACTTAGGAATTCTGCACTATTTACCTCTCCTATGCTTCACACAGCACTTTACTGACTCTCCTCCTTTGAAACCTTTGTAGATGGCCGTCGTACCCGAAGCCTTCCTGACATCCGACTTTCTCTTACTCCTTGGGGATAGCCTGGAGAAGTGCCAGTTTCGCCAACCACCCATTTTCCTCTACCACGAGCACTATGTCGATGCCGTGACGAAGGAGTACCACGTAGATGTGGTCGTGAGGGAAAATGACTCCCCGACTAGTTGGTTCTTTGAAGGACCACAGATGGAGACCATGATGTTTGTCTTCAAGACAGCTGCATGCAAGGCACTCCTACACCTTCGAGACATCATTCCAGAGATTGCTGACGAGCCAGCTACTCGCTACCTTCCCTTCAAGAAGGATGACTTTGGCGAGAGTTGGACGCTGATTCCGACCAAGGAAGATGGCACACCACAGGTTCCAGACCTACTTCAGCCTCTCCGCCGATAGTCTGGTTCATAACTTGATGAAGGAGTTCATGAAGCTCAGCGAGGAACTTCACCACACCTGAGAGCTACTTCGACAAGCCAAGACGAAGCTAGACAATATCAAGAAGGATGGAGCCCCCGAGGGACGACCAGCTCTCTCTTATCGACGAGGAGTACCCCCAGCAAGAGTTGCACCTACGCGTAGTCGTCGCATGAGTGCGAAGGAGAACTGTGAGCTCTTCACCGACCTACCTGCAAAGCATCGTCTGGATGGGCCTCCTCAGTCCTCGACCCCTTCGACTGGGAATGACGCATGTTCATATAATGAATAGGAGGAAGACCAAGAGGAGCATGACTACAAGACCGAGCACTCCACCACCTTAGTCCGAGATCACCTAGGGTAGGATCAGTCATGTATCCCTCATGCGAAGTCGAGTCCGTGTTGGTTCATATGAAACCATGTGTGCTTGTTGTTTGTTTTTTTGTTTGTGCCCCGATGCAAGTCGCGCTTTTGCCTCAGGCAACATGTAAGCGACCCCATCATCTATCTTAATATATGTTGTTGGTATTTTAACCTTTGTCTCAACACACTTGCACTTGACCGATCCCCTTAGGCGTGCTTTGCCATTATGCTTATCCTATTGTCAATCCCAGTTGTTTGTCTTGGCTGCTCCAAACAGGATGGTGACTGCTACCCGCAACAGCTCCTTCACCAACCCTCAAGCCGACAACTCGAGCCAGCAACAGGGAGCTGCTGGGGCTAGTCACGCTGGAGGACACCAAGAGCAGCCACGAGGCAACAATCCCCCACCACCACCTCCACCGGAGAACATGACCATAGCTCAGTTTATCCAAGTTCTTCGGGAGGAGCGCCAAGCCAACAATGTTGCTATCCGGCATATGGCTCATTCTCTCGTGAACAACCAGCAGCAAGGCAGGAACGGCAATGGCCGCTCCACACTGTCTGAGTTCATGAGAAACACGCCCCCAACCTTCACCGAGACTGCTGAACCATTGGATGCCGATGACTGGATCCGCACCATCGAGGACCTCCTTGCATTAGTCAACTGCAATGAGGACCATGAGAAGGTGCTTTATGCCTCTCACTGCCTCGGAGGTACCGCCCGAGCTTGGTGGGATGGATTTAAGGTCATGCAAGGAGAACGTGTGATCACGTGGAATGACATCAAGGAAGGATTCCACACTGCCCATATTCTTTCTGGGATCATGGCTATCAAGAAGAGATAATGCCGAGCGCTGAAGCAAGGAAGTGGCTTTGTGAAGGAGTATCTGCAGAAGTTCAACCTCCTATCAAGGTATGCACCTGAAGATGTTAGCACTGAGGCTGCCAAGATGGAAAGCTTCATGGAAGGACTTCAACAGGTCCTGCGAACCAACTCATCATCTGCGACTACCGTACCTTCTTCGACCTAGTGAACAAGGCCCTTATGCTCGAGGACAAGCGTCGTGCCATAGATGACACCCGCAAGCGCAAGATGATTAGCAAGGGAAGCTCAAGCAACTAGAAGCCTCGCCCATGGTAGCCAGCCCCAGCCAAGCCAACCTATCAGCCGCCGGAGGCTAGACCTCCCGCACCTCGCCCGAGCTACCAGCCTTAGCAGTATGCCAATCCCAGGACAGCTTACAACAACAACCCCAATAACAACAACGGTGGAAGAAACTTCAACAACAACCCTGGACAAGACGCTGGCTTTCGATGTGGTCATCCAGGACACATCTCTTGGTTGTGTCCCAGCAAGAAGCCAGATGCCCCGCGCCCCAATGCGCGAGCTCAAGGTCAAGCCCATGGAGGAACACCAAGGAACCCCGCTCCCCGCAACCATCCCAACAATAGCAAGGGTCGTGTGAATCACGTCACCGCTGAGGAAGCCCAGGAAGACCTGGACGTAAAACTAGGTACGTTCCTCGTCCACTCAACCCTAGGAACCGTATTGTTTGATTGTGGAGCTTCGCATTATTTTGTCACCCAAAAGTTTGCACTAGAGAGTGGCATGAAACCTACACCCCTAGGTAGTCGTATGTTGATACAAACCCCCGCTTCAGTTATGAAGTCTGGAATAGGGTGTAAGGGAGTGAAGATTGACATCAACGGGGTAGACTTCCTAGTAGACCTTATAGTTCTGGATTCACCCTGCTTGGATGTTATCCTTGGCATGAATTGGTTGACTAAGCACCAAGGTTTGTTAGACTATGCCAAGAGGATTGTCACCATGACCAATAGCCAAGGAGTGGAAGTCAAGGATGCTCCCAACCCTGCATTCACTCAAGTCCCTCAGGCTAACTGCCTATCGGGAGTTGAGTTGGATCAAGTGCCAGTGGTATGCAAGTACCCGGATGTGTTTCCTGATAAGCTCCCCGGAATGCCTCGTTACCGTGACATTGAGTTGATCATTGATCTTATGTCCGGATCAAGGCCCATCTATAAGAAGGCCTATAGGATGGGGTGCGAAGAGTTGGCTGAGTTGAAGAAGCAACTGACAGAGCATCTTAGAAAAGGATTTATTCGCCCAAGTGCCTCTCCTTGGGGATCACCTGTTCTATTTGTGTCAAAGAGGGATGGAACTATCAGATTTTGTGTCGATTACCGTTCTCTCAATGAGGTCACAATAAAGAACAAGTACCCACTCCCTAAGATCGAAGACCTGTTTGATCAGCTGAATGGAGCAAAGGTGTTCTCCAAGATCGACCTCAGGTCTGGGTCCTATCAGCTGAAGATCCGACCCCAAGATATGCCAAAGACGACATTTGTAACACGGTATGGCCTGCATGAATACATGGTCATGTCCTTCGGGTTAACCAATGCCCCTGCCTACTTCATGTACCTCATGAATAAAGTCTTCATGGAGTACTTGGACAAGTTCGTTGTTGTCTTCATTGATGACATACTCGTCTTCTCCAAGTCTGAAGAAGAACGTGAGGAGCACTTGAGATTGGTCCTAGAAAAGCTTCGAGAGCACCAGCTTTATGCCAAGTATAGCAAGTGTGAATTCTAGCTGCATGAAATTGGATTCTTGGGTCATGTGCTAACGGCAGAAAGATTTTCAGTGGATCCTGCCAAGATTGAAGCCGTGACTGAGTGGCAAACCCCAACAACTGTGAAGGAAGTCAGGAGCTTCCTTGGACTCGCGGGATATTACCGCAAGTTCATGGAAGGGTTCTCAAGCATTGCCCAACCCATCACCCAGCTTTTGAAGAAGGACAAGAAGTTGGAATGGACAACTAAGTGCGAAGAAAGCTTCCACGAGGTCAAGAAGAGATTGATCACCGCCCTTGTTTTGGCCACCCCTGATATTCACAAGGAGTTTGTGATTTACTGTGATGCATCAAGAACCAGACTTGGAGGTGTTCTAATGCAAGAAGGCAGAGTCGTAGCATTTCTATCCAAACAGCTACGCCCTCGTGAAGAGAACTACGCAACTCATGATTTCGAGTTGGCAGCCGTGGTTCATGCCTTGAAGACATGGCGACATTACATTCTGGGGAAGCGATGTGAGATATTTACAGACCACAATAGTTTGAAGTATATCTTCACTCAAAGGGAGTTGAATATGAGGCAATGAAGATGGTCGGAGTTGATCAAGGATTACAACCTCAGTGTTCAATACCACCCCGGAAAGGCCAATGTGGTAGATGACGCCTTAAGAAGAAAGGCTTGTTCCTTGAATGATATGATTAAGGAAAGGCTACCTGCCCTGTATGAAGAGCTTGAAAGCTTCGGATTGGAACTGGTTGCACCAGGATTCCTCGCCAATCTGGAAGCGAAGCCTACCTTGATGGATGATATCAAGGAAGCCCAGAAGGGACACAAGAGCAATGAAGGAATTAAGAGGAAGATCAAGGCAAGCAAGGCCCCAGGATTCTCTGTGGATGAACACGGAGTTGTATGGTTCGGGAATCACATCTGCATACCCAACAAAGAGGAGCTCAAGAACTTGATGTTGCAAGAAGCTCACGACACCCCCTACTCCATCCATCCTGGAGGAACCAATATGTGTCAGGACCTCAAGGCAAGATTCTGGTGGCATGGCATGAAACGGGATATAGGCACTTTTGTTGCAAAGTGTGACATCTGCCAAAGAGTTAAAGCTGAACATCAGCAACCCGCTGGACTATTGCAACCTATCAAGATGCCCGAATGGAAGTGGGATAAAGTCGGGATGGATTTCATCACCGGTTTACCAAGGTCAAGCAAGGGACATGATTCCATTTGGGTCATTGTCGACCACCTGACCAAAGTAGCCCATTTCATTCCTGTCAAGACCACCTATGACGGTAACAAGTTAGCCAGCCTCTACGTCGAGCGGATCGTGAGCCTTCATGGAGTTCCAAAGGATATTGTGTCAGATCGGGGCACCGAGTTCACCTCAAGATTATGGAAGATGTTTCAAGAAGTTATGGGAACCATGCTCTCCTTCCGTACTGCTTTTCAACCCCAGACCGGTGGGCAAACAGAAAGAGTAAATCAGATACTCGAAGATATGATCCGTGCTTGTGTTTTGGTATATGGAGCCAAGTGGGAAGATTTCCTACCCTTCGTCGAGTTCTCATACAACAACAGCTATCAGTCGAGTCTTCAGATGGCACCATCTAAGGTGTTGTATGGACGCAAGTGTCGTACTCCCCTCAACTGGTCAGAGACCGGAGAAGGATTAATTTTTGGACCGGATATCCTCCATGAAGCCGAAGAGCAAGTTCAACTTGTCCGAGAGCGCCTTGAGACCACCTAGTCAAGAAAGAAGAGCCACGGTGACTCTCACCGCCGAGAAGTAAACTTCTGTGTCGGCAACCATGTCAACCTCCGGGTCACGCCTCTCAAGGGAACCAAGCACGTCCACGTCAAAGTAAAGCTCGTGCCAAGATATGTCGGCCCCTTCAAGATCGCCGCCTTGCGTGGAGAAGTTGCCTACCAGTTGGAGCTACCTGCCGAGCTGTCGTATGTGCACAGTATCTTTCATGTTTCACAACTTCGGAAGTGTGTGCAACTTCCCAACCGCCCCGACCTCTACAAGGACATCAACCATCAAGCCATCGATCTTCAGCCAGATCTCACTTATCGTGAGAGTCCAGTTCGCATTTTGGATGAAGTTGAGCGCTGCACTCGAAGCCGCACTATCAAGTACTTCAAGGTCTAGTGGAGTAACCACACTGAAGCTGAAGCAACCTGGGAGCGTGAAGATTATCTTAGACCAAAGTTAACATATCTTTTTAGTGCTTAGCCTAGGAATCTCGAGGACGAGATTCTTGTAAGGGGGGAAGGTCTGTCACACCCTATGTTTATAGCACATTGTTATGTTTGGGTTTATAAAATTTGGAGCCAACTAAAACTTTTTATATGTGTTTGTGCTTGCTTGCTTGCTATGTTGTTTGCTTGCTTGTTGATTGTGTTTTATGGCACTACTAGGTTCTATTCCACTTCTTAATCATCTTCCTTGATCCAAAACCCTTGCCCAATGATCATGCTATGTGAATAGTGCCCAAAACTATTTCTACCAAATTTTGTTGTAACCAAAAAATGATTTATTTAATTTAAGTTTCCAAACCCCCCTGAAATGAGGTTTGCACTCCACGTCCCCAAATCAGGTGGACACTTCTTTCCGAAAGGCTTTATTTCAAACCTACTATAAATATAACTTCTCAAAATCACCAAATATTATTTTCAAAGGTTATTTTCATATTTTATTTAAAGGCTTTTTCTTAAGGCTAGAAATGGTTTTTCCTAGGGAAAAATTATTTAAATACTTTGAAAATATTTAAGAAAATTTAGAGAAACTCAGTGGACATATATTTTCCATATATATGAGTTGCAACACAAGGGCATGGTCAGATCATAGTAAAAAACCCTCAAAACCCTTTCTGTTCAAATCACGCTTTTAGGATATTTCTATAAGAACTATTCTCAATAAATTCCAGGGAAATTATACCAAGTCAACACTATCTTGGGTGATGATCTTGCAAAGTTTCACTTGAATCCAAGCTTATTTGGTTCATCAAACCATCCCAAAACCATTCCTGTGCAATATCAAATTTGAACAGCTTTATATTGTGATTTGTTCCCCCTTGGCCTCAAACTTTGTGGGCCTGCTCTAATGGCCAAATAGGGATGATACACTAAGTAGTGCATCAAGGGTTAAAGCCTAGCATCATTGGATCTATAGAAATCAATTTCTGCCAATTTCTAGGGTTCACCAAATTTCCATTATCAACTTTTTCCCCTTGAGCTCAAATTTGGTGAAGAATCTCATTTTTACCTAGCCTTTGACCCTGGTAAGTATATCAGTAAGCTAGTATTTCTTTCTTGCCCAAAACCTCATCAAACACCTTCTGGTGATTTTGTAAAACCAACATTTTCACCTCTGATCCTTTTACCCTTGGCCCCAGCTTTTTACCACAGCCTCTCTAAGTTGCTAGCTACCTCCAGTAACTCTTCCTAGACAAAGCTCCATGGGTAAGTGGGTAAAATCCTCATTTTACACCTCTGGATAGTAGTTTTCTCCCTCTCTCTTAGCTTCCCATCTCTCCTAAGGCATCACCAGTGCATCCCATGCCCTTTTCTTCATTGTTAACTCCCCCTAGATCCCCTAGGAATGAGTGGCCAGGCAGAAGGCACCGTTGACATGCCGTGGCATGCCAAACGCGCCCTCTGGAGCGCATGACAGTGTCGACAGGCACTATACCCGTTGGCCACTGCATGGCCCCGACCACCTCGAGCCTTTCCCTCGCGCTAGTCGATGCGCCTCGGCGTCCGTGACATGCCAAGCTGCCAGCCCCCTCTCTCTCCTCTCTCTTCCTCCCTCCCACACGCGAACCCGGCGCCACCTGGTTCGGCCAACCAGGGAGCTCACACGCGCGGGCATCTCTCCCTCTCTCCTCCTTCCCTCTGGCCTAGACCGACCCCAGGAGCACCCCAGACTCGCCCCCTCTCTCTCCTAGGGCCACTAGCCCCGACCTCGCCCTCGCCGGCGCACCGTAGTGCGGTGGACTCGTGTCCCTCATAGAAAAGGGCCTCCCGAGCCCATCTCTTCGCTCTGGTCTCTCTCTCCTCTCCCTTATAGCTGTTGGGGAACGTCGCATGGGAAACAAATTTTTTCCTATGTTCACGCAAGACCTATCATTAGTGATGAGTATCTACGAGAGGGAGAGTGGATCTAGGTACCCTTGTAGATCGCTAAGCAGGAAGCGTTAAGAAACTCGGTTGGTGTAGTCAAACATCTTCGTGATCCAAATCGCCGAGCGTCCAGCGATCCAATCACGATCCGTCCCGATAAAGTACCGAACGGACGGCACCTCCGCGTTCAACACACGTATAGCTTGATGACGATCTCCGCCTTCTTGATCCAGCAAGAGGGAGCGGAGAGGTAGAAGAGTTCTCCGGCAGAGTGACGGTGCTCCGGCGCTGGTGGTGGAGCTATTCCGGCAGGGCTTCGCCTAAGCACTACAGAAATCCGATCTAGAGGAGAAACTATGCACTGGAGGAACGGGTAGCACGTGGCTGAAAATATTGTCCAAAACCCCTAAAACCTCCAGTATATATAAAAGGGAGGGAGGAGAGGCCTTGCCGCAAGGGCCAAGCCCTCCTTGGTTCAGCCGAAGGGGGAGGAGAGGAGGATTCCTCCTCCAATCCTAGTAGGACTAGGATTCCTCCCCTTTTTGCCTTTTTTCTACTTTTCCCTTTGGGCTTTTCTTTCCCTAGCCGCATGGGCCTTGTGTAGGACTTCCACTAGCCCACTAAGGGCTGATAATCATCCTCCCACAGCCCATGTATCCTCTTGGGTCGAAATACCCCTGCCAATGGTCTCCCGGTATACTATTGGCACTCCCGGTACACTACCGATGAGCCTGAAACTTTTCCGACG
This sequence comes from Hordeum marinum, assembly GCA_022496015.1. Taxonomy (NCBI): domain Eukaryota; kingdom Viridiplantae; phylum Streptophyta; class Magnoliopsida; order Poales; family Poaceae; genus Hordeum; species Hordeum marinum. The sequence continues at coordinate 305,488,594 of CM039673.1, forward strand.
ACCAAAATAGGACTTCCTATATATCAATCTTTACATCCGGACCATTCCGGAGCTCCTAATGACGTCCGGGATATCATCCAGGACTCTGAACAACCTTCAGTCACCACCATGCATAACTCTATACAACTGAAATGTCACCAAACCTTAAGTGTGCAGACCCTGCGGGTTCGCGAACTATGTAGACATGACCAAGACACCTCTACGGTCAACAACCAATAGCGGGCCTTGGATGCCCATATTGGTTCCTACATATTCTACGAAGATCTTTATTGGTCGAACCTCTATGTCAAGGATTCAATTAATCCCGTATGATGTTCCCTTTGTTCCTCGGTATGTTACTTGCCCGAGATTCGATCGTCGGTATCTCCATACCTAGTTCGACCTCGTTACCGGCAAGTTTCTTTACTCGTTCCGTAATACAAGATCCCATGACTAACATTTATTCACATTGCTTGCAAGGCTTAATGTGATGTTGTATTACCGAGTGGGCCCTGAGATACCGCTCCGTCATATGGAGTAACAAATCACAGTCTTGATCCATGTCAACTCAACAGACACCCTCGAAGATACCTGTAGAGCACCTTTATAGTCACCTAGTTATGTTGTGACGTTTTGGTACACACAAGGGACTCCTCCGGTGTCCGGGGGGGTTCATGATCTTATGGTCATAGGAACATATACTTGACATGCAGAAAGGAGTAGCAATAAACTGACACGATCATATGCTATGTTTGTAGTTTGGGTCTTGTCCATCACATCATTCTCCTAATGATGTGATCCCGTTATCAAATGACATCACATGTCAATGGCTAGGAAACCTTGACCATCTTTGATCAACAAGCTACTTCACTAGAGGCATACTAGGGACTAAGTGTTGTCTATTTATCCACACATGTAATGTGTTTGCAATCAATACAATTATAGCATGCATAATAAACGATTATCATGAACAAGGAAATATAATAATAAACATTTTATTTATTGCCTCTAGGGAATATTTCCAATAGCCCCCCTGCACGCTCCAAGGGCCTCCCATAGCTCCTGCGCTCGGAATCGGGCCGAGGACTCCCGCATCGACCTCATCGTCGATCTCCGGGTATAGGGCCCTCCAGCCCCCATTCCTCTCCCATTGGTCCTCCCTCGCTGCTCTGATGCTTTCCCCTCTTCCTCCCATCCTTTTTGTAGAAGGGGCCAACTCCGGTGACCTCTCCCGAAGCGCCCTCCGTTGCAAGAGCTCGTTGCTGACGACTCCGGCAACCTCCGGTCTCCCTTTGACCTCCCTTGGACCGGCGACTCGATCCCGAGCCCATCCCCGCTCTCGCCTGCCTCTGCCGTGCTCTGCGTTGCCACCAGTGAGCTCTCCCCCTCCTATCCCGAGGTGGGAGAAGGACCCGACAGGTGGGGCCCACCTGTCGGCCTCTCTTCCCTCTCCCGGCTCTCTGTCGCCCCGTCGTGTCGCTGGCGACCGGGCCCCGCGTGTCAGGTTTGAACCTAACCGCGCGTGAATCCTGCTGGCTGGCCAGTTGGGCCGGCCCAGCCTCTGGCCGCCCCTGGCCCAGGTCCTAGTGGCCTTTTTCCTTTTCTATTTTTTGTGGATTTTGCAAAAATCCCATAGACTAAAATATTTATCCAATGCCAAATTTTCTTCCACCTAAAATCATGAAATAATCCCTAGAATTTAATAGTGCCATTTGTAAAAATGTTTGAAAATGTTTTTAGTACTGTATTATTTTAAAACCTATATATTGGCATGTTTTTGCCCCTATTATTTTATTTCCAAAATCTTTTTCACAACAAAACCCTAAGAGAATATTTCTAGTATGACTTTTAGGATTTATCAGAGTAGGTCAATATTTTTGGTAATAGTTTGAGTGCTATGTTTTGTGTGATTGCTTAATTTTATCGTTATTTCTTCATGACGATAGATTGCGCTGTTGACGAAGAAGTTGGACCCGAAGACTTCGAGGACCCCAAAAAATTTGTTGAGCCAGGCAAGCAGCCCTTTGACCATGATAAGAAACCATTTTATTGCATGTCATATAGCACTTTACTTTCATCATATTGAATCATGTGTTGTGGTGTTCTCCTTTGGGTGGGATGCCTCCGATACTTTTCCTTTGACACTTGCATCATGCATGACCCTACCACCTTATGAGGGTTATGCGGGTGGGTATAGTTAGGTTGCTAATAGACTCTACACAAATGGGATGGGACTTATGCATAGTGATACCAAGAAAGTGATGATTTCAAAGACTTTTCGAAAACCCCGTCGGGTGACACTAATGCCCGAGGGAGATGTTGATGAGATGGTTAACCACTTTTGAAAGAAGTGGTATGCCGGAGCAAGTGAATGTGTGTTTTCCAAAATGGAGAGTTCTAACATCTGCTGACCACCCCAACCTTACATGCGCAACCACGATACCCCTTATGGGAAGGGGCTTTGTTGATTAGCATGGTTGGTGCTACAAAGGAACCCGCATTACTAGTGGCAAGAGTGAAGTGGTCACTCTTGAGACGGGATCGTCCCTGAGAGGAAGGTCATGCGCTGTCTTTACAATCACCGGGCACACCGTTGCGTGCCCTCATGGATGATACGAGTGATGTATATCATGAGGGATGGCACCAACGAGTGGACGCCTTTTTTTAGTTTCACCATGGGAAAGGCATTGTTCGGGTGCTTACCTTGGGTATGTTATATACCACGATCGTGGATGACACGAGAGTTCCCTAAGTCTTGTGGGTAAAGTGTGCAACCTCTGTAGAGTGTAAAACTATTTGAATAGCCGCGTCCGCGGTCATGGACAGTCGGAGGTCCTTCTTAGACTACGTCCGGAAGTTTTCATAAAACTTGGCGTGAGTATGGGTGTGGTGGTGACAAGAGGTCACAAGAGCTAAGTCTGATGACTTAGTGTGTGAATTGAACTAAGTCCGATGACTTAGCGTGAACCTGAGATGTTCAACCGATACTTATGTTGGTATCTACAACTTGTTCACATGGATACCTACTATTTATTGATGCATGCTCAATAGTTACTTGATCATGTCATTTGCATACAAAAATTAGCTTTCCACAAATTTACCTACTTAGTGTTATACCATGCATCATTGTTACCTTGTTCCACAACTTGGGTTGCTTGCAAGTACATTCAAAGTACTCATTGGCTTGCCGCTAGTTATTTAATTGGCCAGGGATGGAAGAACAGGAGTATGTTGAAGAGTTCATTAGAGACAAAGATGCGAACTAGGACGCTTCCCATACAGAATTCCTGTAGGTTAAGGCAGATGGCATGGGTTCAGGCTTTCGACCAAGATTTCCGCTGCTTGATCTATTTTAAGTGTTTGGTCCGTGTGGCCCTATTTATGTAAGACTAAGAACTTCGTGGTCATTATTTGTGTAAGACGTTAAGTATGGATGTAAGACTCTTGTTATTCAGCTTCTGTGTGTTTAGTGAACATTGATCTCTGGGATCACTTTACACGTGCATTCGGTGATCTCGACTTATGAGTCGGGGTCCCCACATGGAAATAGACGGGGACTCCACATGACGACCCTTACTAGCATAGAGAGTGGAATGCATCCAATCTCTATTGTACGAGTACTGTGCCTATTGCACGACGGCTGTTTTCAGCATCTCAATAGCGTTTCTAGCTTGAACCTCAACACGAGAGTTTCTGCTAATAGGCAGTGCTTCCAAATTCCGGGTTGTAGCCAACATGTTGTCAACAAGATTCGAAAAGTGGCCTCGCGGCGTCTGAAATTGCCGAGGGTGGGATTGAGCCATCGGGGGTTGAGCTAGTTCCTCTTGTCATTTCCTGTATTGCTAAACAGTTCTTGGTGTTTGTTACCGGTGTTAAAAAGCTGTTGCAACTCAAGATTTGGAGGGAGTCCATGGTGGCATCTTCTCTAGTAAACCGCCTCTGATGCCTATCACTAAACTCCTAATCACCAAGCCTCATCTTTAAGACGCTATGTCTCTTGATGTATGCGAGCCTACCGATCTGCCATTCGTGTGTTTTCTCCATCAATCTCCTTCTGTATCTCAATTATTTGGCTGCGAAACTTGATTAGCTACACACTGTGCTCTTCTTGATTTTCTGGTAGGACTGGAGTATCCACGAGTTTTGCCATCTCAACCATAAGATCAGCCATGGACTGAGCCACCGTATTAGTTGACCCGCCGGAACCCCCAACTGTGGCCGAGTCTGGAACCGTTGTAGCCCCCACCATGTAGATGATGATTTGTCGAGGCAACTCATTGTGTTCCTCAGGGGCTTCAGTCTCAAATGAGCCCCAAGCCCACCATCATAAAGAGGGCAGAGTGACTCTTTGTCTGCTATGGATGATGTGTTGTTGTAATCGGCGAGGGCATCAATGCTAGAGGTCGGTTCATCTGAAAGGCTAATTCCTTGCATGAACCTGACGAATACATGACGAAGACCGCCCTGGCGCTGATTGGATCGGCCGCTTTGAGCTGGCTCATAGGTGTTGATGTAGATGTATGACTCGGGGGTCTTTATAGCAATCTTTACCATAGGATCTCGAAACCCACATCTGACTGGATCAGCTTTGACGCTCGAAACCATCTCGTGGATCTTGTCACGGTGGTTCCTGACCATCTGGTTCACCGCAAGCTTCCCAAATCCTGGTTGATTCCCTTTGAAAACTCAACTCCATCGGGCGAGGGGCCCACGGTGGGCGCCAAATGTTGTCGTTTTGTCAACCCGACAGATGTCCTTGTAACATGACTTAGGTGTGTGGCCATCACCGTTAGGTGGTGACTCGAAAGGGTTAAACGAGAGAGAGAGAGAGAGAGAGTCCGGTTTACCCAAGTTCGGCCCCTCCTACGGAGAAATAGCCTACGTCATGCTTTGTGTGTATTCGATGGGTAGATCTCGATTACAAGGGTGTGGATCGCTAACCTTATTATTGGCAGGTTGTAACTTTTCCCTCTTGGTCCTAGGAGTCTGCCTTTATATACAGTCCAAGCCCTAGGGTTTACAATAGAGTTCGGGTCGTATCGTGTCCCGTAACCTACCATGCCTCTAACTTGTCTTGTGCTTGAAGGAAATCTAGCTAGAGTATAACATGGACATATGATATGTTAAACCAGCATAGCGTGCGGGTTATAACATGGAGTTATATCCCCGACATGGTGGGAGAGGCGAAGCAAGGCACAAAGGCGACGACAGGTGGCGGGCGACTCGAGGTGAGGCGAGGCTGCGATAGCGATTGGCAGGATGCGGAGGCAGGCGAATCTGCGATGGTATGCGACCCGTGGCCGCGACGGCGTGTCACACCCTATGTTTGTAGCACATTGTTATGTTTGGGTTTATAAAATTTGGAGCCAACTAAAACTTTTTCTATGTGTTTGTGCTTGCTTGCTATGTTGTTTGCTTGCTTGTGGATTATGATCATGGCAACTAGGTTCTATTCGACTTCATAATCATCTTCCTTGATCCAAAACCCTTGCCTAATGATCATGCCATGTGAATAGTGCCCAAAACTATTTTTATCAAATTTGGTTTTAACAAAAAATTATTTATTTAATTTAAGTTTCCAAAACCCCCTAAGATGAGGTTTGCACTGCAAATCCTCAAATCAGGTGGACCCTTCTTTCCCAAAGGCTTTATTTCCAACCTACTATATATATGACTTCTCAAAACCACAAAATATTATTATTTAAGATTATTTTCATATTTTATTTAAAGGCTTTTTCTTAAGGCCAGAAATGTTTTTTCCTAGGGAAAAATTATTTAAATGCTTTGAAAATATTTGAGAAAATTTAGAGGAACTCAGTGGACATATATTTTCCATATATTTGAGTTTAAACACAAGGGCATGATCATATCAGAGGCAAAAACCCTCAAAACCCTTTCTGTTCAAATCAAGCTGTTGGAATATATCGATAGGAAATATTCTCAATAAATTCCAGGAAAATTCTAGCAAGTCAACACTATCATAGGTGATGATTTTGCAAAGTTTCACCTCAATCCAAGCTGATTTGGTTCATCAAACCATCCCAAGAACATTCCTATCCAGAATCAAAACCTCCGAAGTGCAACTCGGTGGAACCAACACCAAAATCTCGGTCTCACCGATTGCCTAGGGTTGATTTGGTTTTTCAATCTTGGTACCACCGATTCCATTTTCTCGGTTACACCGAGTGTCCCTGTCAGCTGACAGTTGAGGCACTCGGTGACACCGGATACTTATAATTGCTGTCACCGACAGTGGTGGGTATATAACTCTTGACCCTGATGTTTTGAAATTTCATCCTCATACGTCATGCTCCAAAATCCTAAGCTGCCGCCCCAAAGACCCCTGGTCATCGCCCTTGACTTGCCAAGCTCCTCCGCCGCTGGGAATCGCCGCCGTCGACGTAATCTTCACAAACATCACCGCCGTAGAGGATCCGTGCCAAGCTAGGGTATAGAATCGATCTCTAGTGCGCTCCAAATCTGATTCTTGCGCATTGGACTTTGTTTTCTCTATAATGCACCTATTGCTCATACATCTATCCACTAGAAATTGCAAAATCTTGAGTTAGATGGATTTTCTAGGGTTTTGCTGTCCGCCAGACACATCTCGGTGGAACCGAAACGGAAATATCGGTGTTACCGATATGCGTTTCTGTGAGAGCGAGAACTAACTCGGTGGAACCGAGTAGCACTTTTCGGTCCTACCGAAAATTCTGCCAAGGTTTTGTTAATGAGTTGGTTGGTCTCGGTCTCACCAAAACATTCTTTTCGGCTGCACCGACATGTATTTGACAGATTGCAAAACTTTTTGAAAACTCATTGCTAAATTTGCAAAAACAGCCTCATTTTGTGATGACTCATCTCCTTCTGCTCATCTACACTCTATTCACAGGGTCAGCATGTCAGGTTCAGAAGACAGTCAGAACAGGTTAGTGCAGAGAGCAGACATGAGTTCAGGCACAAGCCTAGAGCCTAGTTCCTTCTCAGATCCAGGCATGCCCAACTCACATGGGTTTCCCAAGGCTGCCACCGGAACCAGAAAGAGGTTGAACTCAGAAGAAGCAGGTTCAGACTTTGTCCTTGAGGAGACTCTTGCCAAGAAGCAAGAGAAGGCTACCAAGAAAGCTGCAACTGAAGCTACTTCCTCTAGAAGGGTTGTCAGCAAGGTATATGCACCAACTTCAACCTTCAAGGCATATGAGACTGCAAGAGCAACTGTTTCTCTTGAGATCCCCAAGAAAGTTGTGCCTAAGAAGGCAGGGGAGAAAAAGGCCAGGAATAGGATCATTCATGTTACTGGCAGGCCTACCTTCATGTTTGAGGATCCAGAAGCTGCTGCGGCTGAGGAAGAGGAGGTTGAGCCAGCTGCAAAGGCTCCTCCCAAGAAGAAAGCAAAGAAGTTAATGTCTGAAGCTATGCCCAAAACCAGCACATCCAAGAAGGCTGCTGAGAGGCCCAAATGGACCACCAAGCAGATTCCATCCTCTGAGAAGAACAAAGTGACTGCCTCCAGAGCTGAAGCTGATGATGATCTGAAACCATTAATGAAGCTAAGACCACACCTCCCTGTTCATAATGCCAGCTATCTAGTAGCTGAGGACATGAAGAAGAGAAAGGACTCAGGACTAAGGGCATTTAGGGCTATTGATCCTTATGCTCATAGAAAGAAAACAGTTGTGGACTACAGGTTCTATACCAAGGAGCAACAGGACTTCTATGAGCTGTACTCTTTGACAAGAGTCCAGCTGTCAGCGATATGCGATATGCTGATTCGAAGTACATAAAGGAGAATGAGGACTACTTTCCTAGCATCTAGGACAACTTCCATTGCATTGGTCTTGATGAACTTATAGGAAGAGAATTCACAACATGGAATGACGAGATGATCATGCAGTTCTACTCCACTGCACACTTCTACGGAGATGGTAGGATTGTGTGGATGACTGAAGGTGCCTAATATGAATCAACTGTTGAGGAATGGGCAGAGATCTTAGGAGTTCCTAAAGCACGGGATGGTGACCTGGATGTCTACTCAGAATCCAAGGCTAGTCACAATGCTATGGCCAACATGTATATGGAGATCCATGCTGACAAAGTGAAGTCTCACCAACTAGGGTCCATTTACTTTATTTAGGATGGCCTACGCACTATCAACACCATTCTGAGGCATACCCTGATGCCCAAGTTTGGAGATGACAAGATAATCCATGGTCACTCCATTAACCTATTGATCCATCTTGACAGTCACACCAGGATCAGAGTCATGGACCTGATCATAGAAACAATCAAGAGGGTTGCTGCTGATCAGAAGCGGTCATGTTGTTATGCACCCTACATTCAAATTGTTATCAACTCAAGACTGGAGAAGCACATCTTTGCCCTAGATCAGCCACATTTGCCCCTATAGTCGGATCTAGAGGATAACGTTGTGGTGATGGAAGCGAATCATCCCACTTCTGCCGCAGCTCAGGAGGAAGCAAAGGCAGTGAGAGCCGCTAGTGCTCAATTCCCATGGTCTAGGAGTGATAAAATGGTCTTACTAATATCATCTATTCAGGGCATGCAAAAGGATATTAAGGGGATTCTTGTCGGGACCCCGATCCTAAGTCATATGAATCCAGACTGTAACATATCACATCAGTCTGCGACCTCACACACGATAAGTTCCACGGTTGTAGCCTTACCTTAGCCGGGACTGTTTGCATCTTTTGGCTCACGTATGTGAACATGTCGCTGGCAATCAAACGACAGAGAACCCGGGCCGACATATCTGGTCATAGAACCCGAGCGGCACATCCGTACGGAAACAGGCATACGTAACCTAGCAACGCAGGTGTCGGCCTCAAGCGTGTGTAGACGAGTCGTAGCAAGCTACAGGGACTCCATTACACTACGAGGCATTTCCCCGAAGGGACGGACACAACAAAAAAGAAGGATACATGTCGTTCAATCAATGTGTCCAGAGCAGTAGCAAGCTACCATGGCTCGGTGGAAGCACAAGGAGGCAGTTTCCCGTAAAGAGTACTACTAAAGGCACACGACTAGGTGTCGGATCCCATACATATCGTTGCACATCACACATACGCACGACATGCCCGATATACATAGATACAACCATGGCATCACAACATGACCATAATACAACATGACTTTTATTTAAGAGGCTCAAATGAGCCTTGCATAATATGTTCTTACAGATAGGGGTCACATGACCCGACACTCAAGTCATACAAAGATGTTCATACAAACCAAGCGGAAGCATAAGCTGTCTGAGTATAGAAAGATGAAAGGGGTAAAAAGGCACATGGCCTTACTATCTACAGCCCGCCACAGGGCATAGGTCATAGCTTGTACACCAGCTATTCGGCATCATCCACATCTAGAATGAACCCACCTGATGGGTCCTGGGTCTCATCTGCAACATTTATTAAGAAAACTTGAGTACAGATGTACTCAGCAAGTCTTTAAATCAGACCTAGTCTATTCATGCTCATGTATCAACAAAGGGAGTGGTGGAGTTTATGTAGCAATTCCAGCTTTGACTCATGGCTAATCTACACTACTCAATTTTAAATCTTTGTTTACATTTTACATATTGCACACGAGTCCACTAACTCCACGACAATACACCACCATGGATTCACTTCCCTCTCCTAGGAGAGTGCCATCCACGGTACTCACACTTGTCTTGATATTTTTATGAGTATCCATTTGTTTATCTATGAACATCATAAGTTCTCCAAGTAGTCCATCTCCGTGGACGCGGCTATTCGAATAGTTTCATACCCTGCAGGGGTGTATTTCTTCACACACGCTCTCACCACTTATCGTTGTGTGCTCATAAAACAAGGCACCTCAGCAACCTTCAAGCGGAAGCCTAGCGAGGAAGTCGACCACGACCGTCAATCACATAAGACCTCTAGTCCAGGCTATCGCCTATTTGAGACTGAACCTGCACGAAAGTCTGGCCAAAGTTTCCGCTACGGCCCCAAACGATGTGCGCAGGGTTCCCAAGCCCACCATTCGGGTGACCCTTGGTACACCGTGCCACTGCTGCATTGTAACCCACCCCAAGGGTCAGCGCTACGCACGGCCTCCAGCATGGTATAAACACCAAAAACTACTTGCAACTCCTAGACTAAGGACTAAGCGAATGATAAGTCGAGAGGGTCAATTAAGTATCCCAACGTGTGGTAGTATGTAGTCTTGGATCACAAACACGGAACTCAGTTCCTAAGAACGGTCCCAATGAGACAACCCGCTATGTACTCCTACATTGCCTCTCATCGCTACCTTTACCAAATCGGGTTCACCATAAGATCATCACATCAGAACAACATTGTTTCACTCAGTTCATCACCCAGATGAATCATACCTGACACAACTCTAAGCATAGCAAGCATAGCAGGCAAAGTAAGCTAAGCACATCATGGCACAAGCATCTACCAGGTATGCTAGGTTGCAAGGTTTAGCTATTTACTGTGACAATGACAGGTCGTGCAACAGATTAGGATGATCTACCGTGTATGACTAACATGTGATCGACTATCCTAATGTAATAATCAAGAGGAGGAGCGAGAGAGTGGGATATTATCGGAATGATCAAAGGGGTTGCTTTCCTTTCTTGGTAGCGAAAAGGTTCTCTCCTTCGGCGGGATACTCGGGGGTATCCACAGAAGCAGGGCCTACCACAATGCAGATAAGAAACAATCAACACACGCAAGTGCAACAATATGATGCATGATCATGGCATGATAGCATGTATGGATGAGCTAATGCAACTAGTGTTCATGTTGATTTGAAATGAATTTGAATATAGGTTCAAAATTGTTCTTTATTTCAGATTACATATACTAACCTATTAGTAAATGTCAATGTTCACCTATTTAGATTGCTCTAACATGCATGACAATAGCGCCATTGGATTCATTGGATTTTTTTTGATAGATTTTCATATATAAATTATTTTCATCTGATTTACAGATTAATTTATATGAATTTTTAAAGTTTTGAATAATTTTTGGAATCATTTTTAAACTAGAAAAGGGAAATATGACATCAGCCTCACGTCACTGTGACGTTAGCTGGTCAGCTAACCGGGCCAGAGTCAAACCTAACATGTGGGGACCACATGTCAGTGACTCAAACACTTAACTAAAATTTAAAACTAATACTAACTAATTAACAGAACTGGGCCCACTGGTTAGTGACTTATTAGGTTTAATTAATCTAATTAATTAATTTCCTAACTAATTTAATTAACAGGGCCTGGTCCCACCTGCCAGCGACCTAGGGTCAAAGCCCCGTGGTCAACTCCGGCAAGACCCACTGGCGTTGAGCCGCTGGTGGCTCCAGAGACGACGAAGGGGTTCGGGATCCCTCCTCCAGCCACAAAAAGTTCGGCGGAGGGCAGCAAACGGCTCTACACGCACGCGCGCGTCCATTTCGACCCCTCCCAAGTGCTGAGTTGGTCGGAATCGACGCCAGCGGCGAGCTTGGCGGCTAACGGAGTTCGGGCGAGCACGGGCTCGTCAAGCCGGAGCTCAAACGAGGCACCTAAGGCCTCCTAGGCTGCCTAGGACCATCCTGAGCACGACCGAGTGCTCAGACACGAGCTTGGGCCGCTATAACGGCGGCCACGACCTCGCCGGCGGCGAGGAGCTTTCGGGCTCGGAGGTACTCGGCGCTAGAGGGCTCATTCGAAGTGGGAAAGAAGGGGGAAAGGACCAGGGGCTCACGGCGGTTGCAGCGACGTCGAGAGAGGGCTCAGGGAGGGCCTGGAGACGGCGATCAACGGCGCGAAGCTTCGGGTCCGAGGAGGAAGACGAGCTCGGGGACGGCGCTTCAGGGCTCCTAGCGATGCGCAGCTCAGTGAGGAGGAAGAAGGCGACGAGGCGGAGCGATTGAGGGGCTCAGAAGCAAGGGGGCGGCTAGAACGATGGCGGCGAGCTCGAGTAGGGCTCGGCGAGGGCAGCTGGAACGACGGCGGCGAGCTCGAGCAGGGCTCGGCCAGGGCCGAGCAGTGAAGAGGGAGAGGGTAGGGGGCGAATGCGAGAGAGAGAGGGATGGAGATGGCAGCGGAGTCCCTGTCCTCTCGCCAATGTGGCAAGGGGTACGCAGGCAAGCAGGGAGCTACGTGGCAGCTCCGGTGAGCGCGCGGAGCGAGCACACGCCCGTCCTCCTGGCCGCCAGGAGGACGATGACCTCCCTGGGCCAGGTGGGCCGGCCTGGCCTGGGCTTCTTCTTCTTTTTTTCCTTTATATTTTTCTCTGTTTTCTATTTCTGACATTTGTTTATTTCTTTGGAGGTACAAATGACTTTATAAAATATCCCATATAGTTTCTATAATGCAGTTTGAATATTTCAAACTTATCTGAAAAGTTTCAGGATATTTTGAAAACTTAAATAATGATAATGTTTTATTTAATATTTTCAGAGGCTTTATCATTGATTTTTAAATTGCTTTAGATGTTCAAATAATTAAAATGATCCCTGTTATAATCATGTCCAAATTTACCAGACATAGGGAACATTTTTAGTGGGCATTTTGGATTTGTTGAATTTTCGCAAAATTTGAATTGTTTTGATTCAAAGTGAGGTTGGGGTTTCTTTAACTCCCCATTTCAAGTTGATGCCAAATTGAAACGTGATGCAAACACATGATGTTCCCATGACTTCTCGCTAGGGATGTGACAATTCTGGACAATCAGAATAGTCTTGTCAGGGTCTTTCAGACTAGAGTCAAGACCCTTTTAGATAAGGTTGATGTACTGACGAAGATAGTCACTAAACTTCATCATGAAGTTTACTCCATGAAGATCCCTCGAGTCTCTTCTAGTTCATAGGATGAGGAGGATGATGAGGAGGAGGAGGAATCACCTCTATGGCTAAGCACTCAGTTCACTACTCAGGCCAGATCAGCCACAGTGCCAGCTCCAACAGCTCCATCAGCTCCATCAACATCAGCTCCATCAGTGACCACTCCAGCTCCAGCTACAACATCTGCAGAGATCTTTGTCGATGCCGTCATCTCGACTCCTGCATCAACAACCGGAGGAGATGCGCCCAACATGCTTAGATATATGCCTTTGAACTTTTTGGTAACTTGTTGCCAAAGGGGGAGAAGTGTATATAGATCTATAGGCTTCGAGCGAGAGAGATATTTATCTTTTATTTGCTCTTCAAAAACATTTCTTTCTTTTGATGTGAGATACTTTTGTGTTTTTGTTATGCTACTATGTTATGGGTGATGCTACTATTTCCTATCATCTTAATGCTCATGAGATGATCATTCACCCTTACTTATGTGTGTTGTGCCTTGTTATTCACTGTAATTATTCTCTCACACCACCAAGTTGTATGTGATATGGAAGAAGTGCCCCATATACCAAATAGATTGTGCATTTGAATTCAAATGCAAATTCAAAATAATGCACAAATTTAGGTGGAGCTCTTGCATATCACATACCTCTCAAAGCGATGATTAATCTCATTGATTTTATCATATGTCGAAGCTTTGATCTATATGGTGTCATCAATTACCAAAAAGGGGGAGATTGAAAGCAAATTTTCTCCCTTGGTGGTTTTGGTAATTAATAAAACAATATAAGTCATTGAACTAATGTTTCCACCAAGTATATTTTAGGAAATGTTCAATGAGAGGATTGGCAAAAAGGAGATTGTGGAGAAACCCCAAGATGCAAGGAAATAGGTTGGCCAAGCTTCAAGCAAGAGGACTCTACATTTTATATTTGTGAGAAATCACTTTGAGTCATTGGAAAGCCAATACTATTAAAAGGGTATAAGGTTTTGTTGGTGAACAATATGCTCAAACGTGCACAAGTGATAGTCGCCAAAAACATCCACAAAATTCTCCCACAAAAGTTTGTTCCATACCCAACACTCAAAATCGGTGCAACTAACTATACCACTTCGGTGCCACCGATTCCAAAACCTAGACAAACTCTGCCAAACCCTAGCCACTTCGGTGCAACCGATTCTATACCGGTGCCACCGAGTTTAGGTTGCCAACTTTCTGTTACGCAAATTAACATTTTCGGTCCCACCGAGAATGTTGGATCGGCGTCACTGAGATTGGAAATCTGACCGTTGGTCCCCTTATCAGTGCAATTAAGAATTGTATATCGGTCCCTCGGAGATTCAAAAGTTGCCACCTTTTCGTCACTTTGGTACCACCGACATTCACACATCGGTGTCACCGAGTTGGTCATTTTGTGTGTAACGGTTGGATTTTGGGGGATGCCTATATATACCCCTTCACCACCATTCACTCGACAGAGAAGCACTCTAAACTATTACATACCTATCGTACTCAGTTTTCTGAGAGAGAGGCACCTACCCTTGTGTTGAGGTCAAGATATTCCACTCCAATCATATGGATCTTGATTTGTAGCCTCCCCAAGTTGCTTTCCACCAATCCTATCTCTTCTACCAAGCCAAACCTTTAATTGGTCAAGTAGTCTAATCACCCCCTCTAGACCTACTTTTGATCCTACAGTCTCCCCCCATGACCTTTGGCCTCGGCCACGATCCTGCCGGTGCACCGCAGTTCGGTGGACTCGCCCCTCCTATAAAAGGGCCTCCCGAGCCCCTCTCTCCCCTCTGCTCTCTCTACTCTCCTCAGTAGGCCCCCTGCGCTCTGAGGTCCTCCTGAAGCTCCTGCGCACGGAATCGAGCCGAGGACTGCCGCGGAGTCCTCATCATCGATCTCTGTGTACAGAGCTCCTCCGACCCTCCTTCTTCTCTAGCTGGTCCTCCCTCACCACACTGATGCATTGCCCTCTTCGTCTCCCGGTCGACCATCTCTGGCACCTCCCGAATGGCGGCCGCCTCCTGAGTCCATGCCCGCTCTCAGATCCCCTCGCCGTGCCCCCCTGTCATGTGGGAGGAGATGACAGGTGGCCCCCACCTGTCATCCCCACGCCCCTCTCCCTCTCCTTCTCTCGCTGACGCTGGGGCCTGCGCGTCATGTTCAAACCTGGCCGTGCGCGTGCCTGCAGCTCAGCTGGGCCGGCCTGGCCGGTTGGCGAGTGCGGCTAGGCACTTAGCCCGGGGCATAGGAGGCCCTTTTCTTTTCTTTTTCTGTTTCAATTCCAAAAATCCCACAGAATTGGATTATCCAATGCCAATAATTCTTCCACATAAATTCTTAAAATAATCCATAGAACTTAATAGTTCCTTTTGAAAAAATGTTTGAAGATGTTTTTAGTACTATTTTATTTGAAAATCTATATATAGGCTCATTTTTGCCTCTGTTACTTTATTTCCAAAATCTTTTTCACAACAAAACTCTAGGAAAATATTTTTAGTATGACTTTTAGGATTTATCAGAATAGGTCAACATTTTTGGTAATAGTTTGAGTGCTCTGTTTTGTGTGATTGCTTATTTTTATCGTCATTTCTTCATGACGATAGATTGCGCGGTTGACGAAGAAGTTGGACCTGAAGACTTTGAAGACCCCAGAGACTTTGTTGACCAAGGCAAGCAGCCCTTGACAATGATAAGAAACCACTTTTATTGCATGTCATGTAGCACTTCACTTTACTCATATGATATCATGTGTTGTGATGTTTCCCTTTCGGTGGGATGTCTCCGATATGTTTCCTTTGACAGTTGCATCGTGCATGACCCTACCACCTTATGAGGCTTGTGCAGGTGGGACTTGTTAGGTTGCTAGTTGATGCTATGCAAAATGGGATGGGACTTATGCATAGTGATGGCAAGAAAGTGATGACTTCAAAGACTTTTCGAAAAACCCTATCGGGTGACACTAATGCCCGAGGGAGATGTTGATGAGATGGGTGACCACTTGTGAAGGAAGTGGTGTGCCGGGACAAGTGAGTGTTGTTGTTTTCGAAAATGGATTTGTAAATTGCGACCGTTACTCCAACCTTATATGCGCAACCACGATACCCCTTATGGGACAGGGCTTTGTTGATTACCTTGGTGGGTACTGGCAAGGAGCCCACATTACTAGTGGCACGGGTGGCGTGGTCACTCTCGATACAGGGTCGTACAAGTATGTACGATCATGCGCTGTCTTCATAAGCACCGGGCACACCATTGGTCCCCTCATGGATGGTACGATTAGAGCGAGGCTCGTGTGATGTACATCGTGAGGGATGGGTACCAATCGAGTGGACTCTTTGTTTAGTATCGCTAGGGGAAAGGCATTGTTTGGGTGCTTCCCTCGGCTATGTTATATACCGCGAGTCGTGGATGACACGGAAGTTCCTCGAGTCTTGTGGGTAAAGTGTGCAACCTCTACAGAGTGTAAAACTATTCGAACAACCATGTCCATGGTCAAGGATAGTTGGATGACCGCTCTTGTGCTAGGTCCATATGTTTTTCTCAAACTGGTGTTTGTGTGTGTTGGAGGCAAAGATGGAATGAGAGCTAAGTCCGATGACTTAGCAAGACGAGTTGATCTAAGTCCGATGACTTAGCATGAGGAATGAACATGAGGTGTCCAACCTCTTCTTGTGTTTATATCTGTAACTTGATCATAAGGATATATGCTAATTGTTGATGCATGCTCACTAGTTACCTGATCATGTCATTTGCATTTAAAAATTAGCTTTCTGAAAACTTCCCTATTAGTGCTATATCATGCATCATTATTGCCTTGTTCCACAACTTGGGTTGCTTCCAAGTACATTCAAAGTACTCATTGGCTTGCCACTGGTTATTTAATTGGCCAGGCATGGAAGAACATGAGTATGTTGAAGAGTTCGTTGCAGATGAACATGCGAACTAGGACGCTTCCCGGTCAGAATGCCTGTAGGTTAAGGCAGATGGCATGGGTTCACGCTTTCGACCAACATTTCCGCTGCTTGTTCTAGTTTAAGTGTTTGGCCGTGTGGCCCTATATATGTAAGACTAAGACCTTCATGGTCATTATTTGTGTAAGACATTAAGTGTGGATGTAAGACTCTTGTTGTTCAGCTTATGTCTGTTCAGTGAGCATTGATCTCTGGGATCACTGTACACGTGCATTCGGTGATCACGACTTATGAGTCGGGGTCCCCACATGGTGAGTGGCAGGATGCAAAGGAAGGTGACTCGAGGCAAGGTTGTGGCGGTAGGTGACTCAAGGCGAGGCAAGGCTGTAATGGCTAGGACGGCTCGGGATGAGCCCGGCTCGGACACGGCCATGGCGTCGGGTGAGACGGGAGGTGTCGTGAGGAGTGCGGAAGCCAGGGTGGCTCAGACGCATGGAGGCGAGGCAAGCTTGGAGCAAGGCGAGGCATTGCGTAGGCGGAGGCAGGGTGTAGGGCGGGTGGAGGGCACATCGCAGCAATGTCGGAGAGAGCCGACTTGGTGCAAGCCACGGCGGAGCCTGGCGTGCGTGGGGGAGAGGTGAGGAGGTACACGCTCGTACGTGCGCTGGCTTGGAGGTGTCGGTCCGCGGAATAGGTGGAGGCAGCAACGGCGGCTCGACCAGGGCTCTTGGAGGCGCCGTCCCAGGGAAGATGCGGAGGCCGCGACGGCGGCTAGGCCAAGGGGGCTTGGAGGTGCTGGCCCATGACAAAGGCGGAGGCCATGGCGGGAGTTCGGCTATGCTGGCTTGGAGGCACCGGCCCACGACAGAGGTGGGCAGGCGAGGTGCGTGAGAGACAGCGGGCCCAGCACGACAGAGGCGAGGTGTGACAATGGCTGCGAGGCGACAGACCACAACAGCGACGCGGTCACAGTGGCGGAGGTGATCCGATGTTGTGGAAGGCACAGGCCAAGTATGCATCTATTGCTATACCCGCGCCACCATTGCCCCTTTTTTGATCAACTTGGAGTTGATGAAGATTCTTCTGTGCCGGCTCTTGCGGATTTGACGGGTCATAAGATTCTTGATCCCTAGCAGATCTCTTAGGGATATAACCCCGTGGTGAGACCCGCCCAGGAGTCTCTGAGTCACAGCACGCGGCTCATTGGCCGGCCCATGGATGGGCCTTGAAGACTCAAGCCCAAGACGTTGCGTGGCTTGCCAAGATGGGCTAAGATGATGCCCAGACGGAGAAGGTATAAAGACCCAGGCGGATGTGCCGCCCGGAGACAACTTGCTCAGGAAGGCAAGACAACATAGAGATAGACTCGGACACATTGTGAGAGTAGGTTATGACTTGTATGACCCATGGCCTTGACCTCCTATATAAAGGCGAGACCCGGGCCGACTTAGACACAGACTAACCAATCGACAACTAGGTCATGCGATTTGCTCCCTTGTAATTGATACTTCAAGCAATACAAGCACAAGCAGGACATAGGCTTTTACCTCTACTTGACGGGCCGAACCTGGATAAATCCGTGTCTTTCGTCTCGTTCAACCCCTTTGAGTCCATAACCTTAGCGATGGCCTCGAATCTAAGTCCTCAGACATCTGCCGTGACAAAACCACGACAGTTGGCGCCCACCGTGGGGCTGGCGCTCGCTGGTGTTGAGTTCTCAAAGGGCTCTCTCCTAGGGTTCGAGGGATACGTGGTCGGAAGGATGAGCAAGAGTCACCGCGGCCGGCTCTACATCGACGACGCCGGCTGGGGCCCCTGGGGCCGACTCTGTCGAGTATGGATTCCGGGTTCCCTTCGGCGGAATCCACGTCTTCATCGACAAGGTCGACGGATCTACACCCGGGACGGACGTCTGCACCAACATCGTCGAGTCGGCTCGACACACGCAACCTGTTCAATGCGTGGGACCCACCTGTGCTAATCCGGGCCGGAAGCATGTCTTCGTGGGCTTCACTCAAGGGATGTATCTTGAAGCTTCTATGTCGCAAGAGACTCTCGTCTATTCAAAGGACGGATCTTCAAGCGGAGAGGCAGAATCAATCTACCAGCTTCACAACGGCGGGCTCGGGGGCTACGACGAGCTTTACCCTGAGTTGGAGCATTTTGAGTCGGCCGATCACGGGCTGCAGATTCATGCGGCCGTGTTCATGGCGGGGTCAGTGCCGGGCACGAGCAGCACGACAGCCAAAGCAGCAGACACGGGGACTGACCCGCCACCGCCGACTCAGGTTCTTCGGGATCTGATGAATGAGCTCACAACCCTGATGACCACCAAAGTCACACCAGATAATCAGGCCACCCGGAACTGGGAGATCGCAAGACTTAAGGACCAGATGGAGGAAGTCCAATAGAGGATTGCCAAGTTAAAAGCTCAGATGGAGGCGGAGGCAGAGCGCCTTAATACAGATGCTTTCCGCCTTGAGCTAGAGCAGCAGTAAGCAGCTGTGGTGTAGCGGATGAGGCATCAGTCCTACTTACTAGAACAGTATGAGGCCAGGAATTTCTTTAATACGCCAGGAACAGGACAGACGGCGGGCGCACTTGGAAGTCGGTCGGCGGCTTGACAAGAGCATAACCCGCCCCAACGGAACCAAGCCTCACTAGTGGTTTTCCCAATGCCGGCGGGTCATTATTACAACCCGGCATAGAACTTGGTGGCGGCAGCAACCCGGCTTGAAACGATCCCTATTCCTGATGAGGCGCCCTTTCTGGAAGAGGTGTGGAACACCATCGGATACCTTCAGACGGCGATGGCCTAGCAGTAGAAATATGCCTACAGTCGGAGCCGTGTCCATTCAACGCCCTCCCCAGCCGCAGCTTTAGCCTGCGTTATGAGTCGCCGGCGGTTTCTAGCAGTGATCGGCACCGGGGGCCTCCGGGGGGTGATCAGGCGACTCTGGAAGCACATGCGCTCGTAGACCGGGCAAGAGACCAGCGAGAGGCGGCAGCGCTGGCAGCGGCAGCGCTGGCAGCGGCAGCTCACCAAGAGCTTGTGCCTTCCCTCTTACTTGGAGCAGGAGTCACCACCAGGGCCGTCGGAGTGCCATGTTTGGTGCGGCCCTGCGTAACGAGCGCCTGCCAAAGGATTTCAAAGGCCCTCGCAAGGTCCCGAATTACACCGCGGACTTACCTCCGGAGGCTTGGATCGAAAGCTATGAGCTGGCCATGGAGATGTTGGATGTCAATGACGTGGTATGTGCCAAATATTTTATCATGATGCTAGAAGGGCCGGCTCGCACGTGGTTGAAGGGTTTGCCACCCAACACCATCAATTCCTGGGTCGAGTTAAAGGCGAAGTTCATCAAAAAAAATCAAGGAACGTGCAAGCAGCCCATGATGATCGTGGATTTAGATCACTCTGTACAACAAGAAAATTGGTCGGCTGATCATTGGGTCCGACGGGTTTCAACTAACATCCACTCGTCTTAGCAGATCACGATGGCTCAAGCGGTTCTGATCCTGGAAAAGAATTGCCATTTTTCACCTTTGAAGCAAAAGCTTGGCCGGCTAAAGCGCACGTTCCAAGACATGGGGGAGCTCATAACAGCTCTCACCAAATACGCCTACTCTAATAACATGAAAGATCAAGGCTCTGGAGAGGATAAAACTGGCCAGGGTAAAAAGTGTAACCATGGCAAGGGGGCGACAGGCAATGGTAACCAAAGCAAGCGGAAGAACCCGGATGGTGGGTCCAAATTGGTGGCCAATGCCAGCACTGGCCACAATCGTCCTAAGGGCAATGGGAAGTTTGGACCACCTTTTAATAAGGGTAAGACTCCTTTCAACTTGGAGGAGATGCTCGACAAACCTTGTCCGGAGCACAGCCGGCCCGATCACTACTGGAATTGCAAGATTTGGCGTATGCCACCTCTTTGCCGTCTGCTAGCGGACGGCAAGGAGTGGCTTTGCCGTCAGCTAGCAGAAAGCAGACGGCAAAGATGTGGCAGATGGCAAAGGGTGGCTTTGCCATCAGCCACTTCTTTGCCATCTGCTAGAGGACGACAAAGAGGGAAGGGGCCCACCCTAAACCCAGCCCGCAACTTGACCTAACGGCCCCCCTCTTTGTCATCCGCTAGCGGACGGCAAAGAGGGGTGCTAACTAATGGGGGCCCTCCTCTCTCTCTCTCTTTCTCTCCCTCACTCCTCCCCGTCGGCCACCGCCCGCCTCTCTCTCTCTTTCTCTCCCTCTCTCTCTTTCTAGCCCACCGCCGGCCACTGCCCGTGCCCCCCACCCCCACCCCCATCGCCCCCACCCCCGCCGCCCGCGCCACCGCCGGCCGCCGCGCGTGCCCCCCGCTCCGCTGCACGCGCCCACCGTCGGCCGCCGCCCGCGCCCACCGCCCCACCACCCCTACCCTCTCTCCCTCCCCGGCGCCCCCGACACCCCACCGCCACCGCCCCCGCCGTGCCACCCGCCGCCCCCGATGCCCCACCGCCGGCGTCGGCCTCCTCCACCTCCACCAACGCCGGCCTCCACCTCCCCCTCTCCGGTGATCCCCCTCCCCCTCCCTATTTTTTCATTTTTTTAATATTTAGTTAATTAGTAATTTAGTTAGTTAGTTGTAGTTAACAGTTTAGTTTAGTTAGTAATTTAGTAATGTCGTTAGGTTAATTAGTTGTAGTTAATTAGAAGAAGAGAGAAGAAGAAGAGGAGGAGAAGGACATGAAGAAGAATAAGAAGAGGAAGGAGAAGAAGAAAAAGAAGAAGAAAAGGAGGAGGAGGAGGAGAAGAAAAGAAGAAAAAGAAGAAGGAGAATAAGCAGAAGAAGAGGAGGAGGAGGAGGAGGAGGAGGAGGGGTGCGTCGGTGCCGACATAAACAGGTCGAGGATCACTGAGACGACACCACCAACACCCCAACCACCGACACAACATCTCGACACCACGACACGGCACCCCGGACCCTGACACGACACCCCCGACACCCCAACCCCGACACGACACCCCGACACCCTGACCCCAACATGGCACCCCTGACACCCCGACGCCCCCGTGCAGTTGTTTATGTTGATCAGGTGGATTTAAATGTGCAGTTGTTTCGTCACTGTGGGCGTCTAGTCTTTGACGACCTCCTCGTGCGTTTGACAAGCTCCGCCCCTGCGTTCGTGGGTGAGCACAAATGACATCTCCTCTTGCCCCTCCATTTCCTTTGTATCGGTCTTCGTGCCGATGAAACTTGCTAGCTATAGGTGTCTTCAATCATCAGTATGCGTGACCACTATGTGTCTCCCGTTCGAAAGGGTTGTATCAATAAATATGCATTCATTATCATATTTATAACCATGATTCTTTCGAATTGTCCAACGTTATCCATGGACTGCCAGAGTATTTGTAGATTGGGTTCGTTTTCCCATATGCTCTGCTCCGGATCCGATGCAGAATTTCGTCAGTGCCTTCCTAGTTGTTCTCCGGGTACACATCCTCTATGCTTATTGCCGAGACGTGTATCAGGAGAACAGCGGGGAGGTGCCACCAAAATTGTGCATCGGATTCGGAGCAGAGCCTGGGAAAACGAACCCAATCTACACATACTCGTGTGGGATTAGGACCTATCTTTACCTACTAGCGTCTAGGTTGCATCGACATAATAAAACTGACAAATTCTATTAACTGATGAATATTGTCTGCTGAATTATGTATATGTTTTGTGTGTGTCCAGTAGCTAGGCAAGATGAGTGATCATGGGTGGATGTACACCTGTCACACTAGTCAGAAAGACATGACCCGTGAATGGATAACAAAAACCAAGGAGTTTGTTAGAGTCGCATTTGCAAATGACAGAAAAGAACCTGGTGCCCTTTTGTCAATTGCGACAAGTATAAGAAGAAGTCGGAGTTTAAAATGATCAAATAGCTGCAGAAGTGGGGTTTTACGCCTAATTATATGGTCTAGACATTTTCATGGTGAGTCTGCCCAATGTGCCAAAGCTGAGGTGGTTCATTGTTCGCACTGACGAGCATGGTACCTGGATCGAAGACATGGTGCAAGACTTTGATGATGCTCGGAATTCGAACGATGAGATGGAGGAATCTGCACAGGCCTTTTATAAAATGTTGGAGTCTTAAAAACGTCCTCTCCACGAGCACACTAAGCTTTGTCAGCTGGATGCCATCGCGCAAGTAATGGCTCTAAAGGCTCAGTTCAACCTAGGCAGAGAATGCTATGACGCGATGATGACGATATTTGGATGCTTTCTACCCAAAGGCCATGTATTAACACCAAACATGTAAAAGTCGGACAAAATCCTACGTGCGCTTAAGATGCCATATGAGAAGATAGATGCCTGTGAGAATGGATATGCCTTATTTAGGCTTGAGTATGCGGGCTTGAACTATTGCCCCATTTGCAATGCTTCCAGGTATGTTCTGGTAGACAATGGTATGTGTGAGAAGAGTCAGACCAAAATCGCCATTATTGTTCTTCGGTATCTGCCAATCATACCAAGACTTCAACGTCTTTTCATGGTCGAAGAGATAGCTAGACAGATGACGTGGCATAAATTGGGCAAAAGAACAGAACTGGATGCAGATGGGAATCCGATGTTGGGACACACTTCAGACGCTTTTGCATGGAAGCACTTCGATGCATTACATAAGGATAAAGCGGCAGATCCAAGGCATCCTCGAGTTGCCATCAGCACGGATGGGTTCAATGTGTATGGTATGATGGCAGCACAATACAGTTGTTGGCCTGTATTTGTCATTCCACTCAATCTCCCCCCGAAGAGATTATGAAAAGAAAGAACATTTTCCTAACGTTGATAATTCCAGGGCCCAAATATCCAGTGTAGAATATGAATGTGTACATGCAACCGCTTAAGGATGAATTCGAAGAAGCATGGGATAATGGGATCAAGACATACGACGCCGCTACAAAAAAGAACTTCAAAATGCATGTGTGGTACATGTACTAGATGCATGACATGCCGGCGTATGCGCTATTCGTTGGCTGGTGTGTGTGATAGACCGTTACAAAACATTCGACAACCGAAAGGAAATAAGAACTGGAGGAAGCCAAAGGCATGGTTCAATCTTGGAAGGCCAGCTATGAGGGAAATGATCTTGTGGGTGAAAATGCAGTTGATGTTCCCCGATGGGTATGCAGTGAATCTAAAGAGGGGAGCGAGTCTTGACAAATTGAAAATATTTGGTCTCAAGAGTCATGATTGGCACATATGGCTAAAGCAGGTAATGCTGGTGATGTTGCGTCGCTTTATCCTTGAGGATGAATGGCTAGTACTGGCAGAGCTGAGCTATTTCTTCCGTGTTCTTTGTGCGAAATAACTATCGCCTGACGTGCTAGATGAACTGGAAGAGTTGGCGCCGGAGTTGATCTACAAGTTAGAAAATATCTTTCCACCAGGCTTCTTTAATTCGATGCAGCATTTTATTTTGCATCTCCCGACCGAGGAAAGATTGGGGGGCCCATGCAAAATCGTTGGTGCTTCACAACTAAGAGGATGCAGAAGACACTTCAAGCAAAATGTAAAAATAACGTAGAGTTGAAGCATCGATGGCTGAGGCATTCATTACTAAGGAGGCGGCAAACTTCGTGACAGCACACTACAAAGCCAAGAATCGTCATTTGCATAATCCGAAGCCTCGATACAATGATGGCGACCGTGAAAAGGTCAATCCAACCTCAGCCTATTCAAGGGGAAGCTCGCACCAGTCGGTGCTTCAAAATCAATAGCGTTGGATGTCGAAGAATGGCGGACCATTTCATTGTATATCTTCAACAACCTAACAGAAGTGCGGCCATACATCGAGTAATTTCTCGGTACATTGTTTCGCAACTTCTGACTCCTTTGAAATGCTCTTATTTCTAGATATGTGATACAGTCGATACGTCACCAAATTCTCCGATGGAGCGGTGATCCAAAAGGATTCCATCGAAGAGTATGAGCTTCTGGCAAAGCATGCAGGCAGCTATCTCGGTTTCATCTCTTGGTTCAAGCAAACGGTAATTTCCATTAATTAGACGATTTCATTTCTTTGCCTACTTTGCGGCTAATACAACAATCCTTTCGTGTTAAACTTGTAGGCTAATGCAGAGTCTATGGACTCTGAAGTCAGACAAGTCGCTAATGGTTTTGACTATAAGGTCTGTTCATTTGACAAATACGACATCAACGGGTATCGTTTTCATACTTTTGGCAAAGAGCTATCTATGGCCGACCGAAAGTCTACAAATTGTTTTGTCTCCGTTGTCGGTGAAGGAGGTGTCGAGTATTATGGAAGAGTTGAAGCAATTTATGAACATACATTATTTGTAAAAAAAACACCAAACGTTGTAGTCTTCAAATGTTACTGGTTCCAGCCGAAGGAGACTAGAAGGACTCATGAACATATAGGGCTAGCCAAAATCAAAGAAAGCACCCATTTAGATGTTCCTGATGTCTATATTACGGCTCAACAGGCGACCCAAGTTTTCTATCTACCGTGGGCCTGCCAAATGGATCCAAATTTGAAAGGTTGGGTTGTCGTTTATGATGTGCCACCACATTTTAGATCACCTCCCCTCAATGAAGATGATTATGACCTCACATTAACCCATACACATATGAAGGAGAATTAAGGTCTTTGCCATCCACTAGCAGATGACAAAGAATTAAGGTCTTTGCTGTGTGCCAGCGGACGACAAAGCACGCCGTTAAGCCCTTAACGGAGCTAAGTTTCCACGTGTGCCGTCCAGGACCTTTGTCGTCCGCTGGCAAATGGCAAAGAAGACAAAGATGCAAAGGTCTTTGCCGTCTGCTAGCAGACGGCAAAGCGCCCTTTACCATGGCTTATTCAGTCGGATGGTTAGCTGTCTACTGGTGGACGACAAAGCCTTTGCCGTCCAGGATGCATGCCTTGGCTGTCTGGGATGACTGACAGCAAATTGCCTGATTCCTGTAGTGGATAAATTGGCGGGTCACACGTCGGGTAATTGCCACATCATGCAGAAGTTCAAGGACTATAGCATGCGACAGCATAAAAATGATGGCGGTGGCCTGTCCGGCGGTTCAGGACCAGGCGGGTCAGGTGCCGGGTGTGGGTCCGGCAGTCAGGATCCGATCATCATTGCCACGGCAACCAAGGAGGACATCATCAGCACTCTGGTGGCAACAATTAGCAGCAGCATAATCAGTCTAGGTATTAGAGTAACCCAAAGCAGCTCAGTTCGGGATAGTATCATTTTTTCACAACTAGCCTTAAAAAGCAGGATCAGAAATTGCGCAAGCGAGTGGTTAATGCAATCGCGTCAGCTCTACCTCAATACTTGAAGTGGTGTGAGTATGATATCACATGGAGCCGAGAGGATCACCCGCCACCTGTTGATGACCCGGGGCGGTTGCCCCTGGTAGTTGCCCCCAAGTGGAAGGATATATGCTAAATAAGGTACTTATGGATGGTGGGAGTGGCATCAATATCCTGTACTACGACAGCTTTCGGTGGATGAAGCTGCTTGATAAAGACCTTAGGCCTTCCTTGACAGTATTTCACGATGTGGTGCCTGGTAAGTCAGCTTACCCCATGGGTAGGATTTCTTTGGAAGTCGCCTTTGGTGACGAGCACAACGACAGGGTAGAGTCCTTGTGGTTTGAAGTAGTCAAAATCAAGAGCCCCTATCATGCGTTGTTTGGGCGGCTGGCTTACACCAAGTTTATGGATAGGCCTTGCTATGTCTATTTGTAGCTCAAGACACCCGGGTTAAAAGGGATGATTACTGTTCATGGTGATCAGAATACAGCTACTGAGTGCAAGAAAGGAGACGTGGCCTACGCGGAGTCAAGTTGTGCTGAGGCAGAGCTCAAGTTCTATAAGGAAAATGTTGACCCGGAGGATATGACTCCACTAATAAAGCCTACCAAGGAGGCTGAGCCACCCCTCAAATTTTTGGCGGATGATACCAAGTTGGTGGATTTCAGTCTAGGCGACTCATCCCAGCAGTTCACTATTGGGGCTAATATGGATCCCAAATAGGAAAGCACGCTCGTCGATTTCATCCATGAGAATCGGGACATCTTCGCATGGACACCTTCTAACATGTCGGGTGTATCGAGAGAGTTTGCTGAGCACCACCTTAATGTGGATCCTAAGTTTAAACCTATCAAGCAATTTCTGTGCCGGTTCAATGAGGAGAGATGCAAGGCCAATGGGGAAGAGGTCGCCCGGCTCTTGGCGGCGGATTTCATCGTCGAGATTTTTCACCCAAAGTGGCTTGCTAACCCAGTGCTCGTGCTAAAGAAGAACGACATGTGGCGTATGTGCGTAGATTACACGGATCTTAACAAGGTGTGGGGACCTCAACTCATAAGTCGTGATCACCGAATGTACGTGCACAGTGATCCCAAATATCTATGCTCACTGAACACACAAAAACTAAATAACAAGAGACTTACATCCACTACAAACCGGTTTACCCAAATATGGCCTTCATGGCATAGTCTTCATATGATTGCAGCGGAAATCTTCAACAATAGCGTGAACCCATGCCATCTGCCTTAACCCAGAGGCATTCTGACTGGGAAACGTCCTAGCTCGCACGTTCGTCGCCATGGTATTCTTCATCATAACCTGATCTTTAATGGATGGACAATAAAATAACCAGTGGCAAGCCAATGAGTACTTTGAATGTACTCGCAAGCAACCCATGTTTGCACAAGGCAATAACAATGCATGATATAGCACTAATAGGTAAGTTTTGCAGAAAGCTAGTTTTGAGTGCAATGACATGATCAAATAACTTAAGTAAACATGCATCAACCTTGGACAGGTGGTCATAAGAACACGTCACAGCCATCATCATAATTTAGAGGGTTGGACGTATCATGTTCGACCATCACACCAAGTCCTCAGACTTGTCTCATGTACCGTCTGAACATCTCAAGTTCAGTCATCATGCCAAGTCAACCGACTTGACTCAAGTATCATCCTTGTCACCACACACACACACCAAGTTTGCAAAAATATCTGGACGTAGTTTAAGCAGCACCACCCAACTGTCCTTGACCGTGGACACGGCTATTCAAATAGTTTTACACTCTGCAGAGGTTGCACACTTTACCCACAAGACTCGGGGAACTTCCCTGTCATCCACGACTCGTTGTATATAACATATCCGAGGTAAGCACCTGAACAATGCCTTTCCCATGGTGACACTAAACAAAGAGTCTACTCATTGGTGCCATCCCTCATGATATACATCACTCGTATCATTCATGAGGGCACGCAACGGTGTGCCCGGTGCCTATAAAGAAAGCGCATGACCTTCCACTCTGGGATGACCCCATCTCAAGAGTGACCACTTCACTCTTGCCACTAGTAATGCGGCCTCCTTGCTAGTACCAACCTTAGTAATCAACCAAGCCCCATCCCATAAGGGGCATCGTGGTCGTGCATGTAAGGTTGGGACGGTCGCCAAATCTTAAAGCTAATCCGTTTTTGAAAATACAATCTCAACTTGCTCCGGCCTACCCCTTCTTTCTCAAGTGGTCACCCATCGTCTCATCATCTCCCTCGGGCATTGGTGACACCCGATGGTTTTTTTAAAAAGTCTTTGAAATCACCTCTTTCTTGTCATCACTATGCATAAGCCCCGTCCCATTTGCGTAGCATCTTTTAGCAACCTATCTACTCCCACCCGCACAACCCTCATAAGGGATAGGGTCATGCATGATGCAAGTGTCAATGAAGAAGTACCTGAGGCATCTCACCAAACGGGGAACACCACAACACATGATCAAACACGATGAAAGTAAAGTGCTATATGACATGCAATCAAAATGGTTTCTTGTCACGGTCAAAGGGCTGCTTGCCTGGCTTATCCAAGTCTTCGAGGTCTTCACACGCTTGACGTCCCCACTGAGCACTTCATTAAGTATCGTCGGAAACAACCGCAATAAGCAACACAACAAGCAGAAAATTAAAGTGCTCTATAAATAGGAGTTTAGTTTTATTGGACATCTCTGGTCATAAGAAAAATAACCAAGGAGGTTTCATAGGATTTGGATCAAGGGGGAGTTTGGAATGGTGGAAATGATGGAAATGATGATCCTTCAAGATGTCAATAGAAGATATTTTCATAAAAATGAGTGGATGGACCCAACAAATAAGGCATGATTTTAGAAACATGAGGGAAGTGCTTTCACTGGATTTGGAGTTGACATGCTTTTCTTATGGATTTTCAAAGAGGGTCACATATGAATAAATGGCCCAATAATTGACATGGCAGAATAAGAGTAAGGAAAAATGCTCACCACATAGTGCCTGAATTTATATACACCTAGGATTTTGAATCACTCAAATTGGAGGTATAATGAATGCTCTAGGGATTTTTACAAGTGAGGCATTCAAAGTTCAAATTCAAATTTGAATTTGAATCCTACACAAAAGCTTGCAGGAAAAATGTGCAATGCACATATTTAGATGGTTCAAGATTTTAGGAATCTATAGAAATTTGAATCACTAAATTTGGAGCAAAAATGAATTTAATATGAATATCTCTTCCTCTCTGAAAAAAGAAAATGAAAAAAAAATGAATTTACCAAACGGGCCACGCACAGCCCACCAGTGTGGGACAGTGACTGGGCCAGCCCAGCTGCTCGCGCCCACCTGCGAGGAAGCCATGTCGAAGGCATGTTTCCCGTAATATGCCTCCCTTTTGGGAAAACAGACTCTGGTGGAGGCCTTCTCCTCTTAATATGATAGCAGGCTCGGCCGACACCCCAGAGGCTGACCAGTGGGGTCGCCGGTCCCACTGGCAGGGTCTTCTCCCTCCTCGCATCACCGCCGGCTGGGAACAGGGGAGGCAAGGGCCGAGCCCGCCGGCGCTCTCCCTGGCAGCACCGGCTAGCTCCGAAGATGCCCGACACACCGGCGGAATTGGGGGGCCGTGCTGCAACCATCCCCATGCTAAGGTCCGACAGGAGAGGGACACAACAGTGCCAACATATATGGCCGTGGAGAGGCCGTTGGCCTTCACCGGCTTCGGGCGCGTGGTGCCTCCTGAAGAAATAGAGCTGCTGGGGGGCTTTGTGGTGATGACGAGAGCAAGCTGGAGGGTCTAGGGGACAAGGGGGAGCCTAGGTCGCTCAAATTGAGAGGGGGCCGAGACGGCCACATTGGCAATGGGGGGAGAAGGAGGGCATGGGAGGATGAGGGACTTGGCCCAGAGGCTCTGCGGGAGAGATAGAGAGTGAATGGAGATGAGAGAGGGGCACGGGAAGGCCTGGTATAGACGCATTGTCGGGTTCCGTAGGCCATGTCCATGGCCATGATCCAAACAACACCAGGGGCAAACCGGGACGCTTCGGGGCGTGTCTATGGGATTCGTGGACGAGTTCCAAGCATAGGGAGAGAAAGAGGGAGAGCGGACGAAGACCAGGTCGTCATGCGTGTGAGCACGCTTACTGGCATGCTCGGGCGTCCATGGTGCGCGTGAGAGGAGGCCTTCAGAGGGGGAGAGAGGAGGGGGACCAGGGTGTTGCGTGTCCTAGACGTCGAGGCAAGGTTGCAAGCGAGAGAGGGGAGCACAAGGCCGTCGGGAGCTTCGGGATGGGGGCGGCTACAGTACAAGAGCATATTGTAGCACGCTCCAGAATGACTGACCCATGGCTTTAGATTTTTACTAGGGGTATAAGAGGTCAAATAGGGACTTTGGTAAAATTTTGGGATCAAGGAGAACAAGGGAAGGGGTGAAAACATCAGCTTTGGGTTTCTACCAGAAGGTGTTTGATGGAGTTTTGAGCCAACTAAGTTGTTGTGATTGACATGGGAGTTAACAGGATTGAGAAATAGGTATAAATGAGCTTGATCCCAAGTTTTGGGATGATTTGAAGAAAGTTGATAATGTAAACTTGGTAAACCCTAGAAATGGATAGGAATGGATTTCTATAGATCTGATCATGCAATTCTATTCCCCTTGATGTTGGAAATATGCCCTAGAGGCAATAATAAAATGGTTATTATTGTATTTCCTTGTTCATGATAATTGTCTACTGTTCATGCTATAATTGTGTTAACCGGAAACCATAATACATGTGTGAATACATAGACCACAACATGTCCCTAGTGAGCCTCTAGTTGACTAGCTCGTTGATCAATAGATGGTCACGGTTTCATGGCCATGGACATTGGATGTCGTTGATAACGGGATCACATCATTAGGAGAATGATGTGATGGACAAGACCCAATCCTAAGCATAGCACTAGATCGTGTAGTTCATTTGCTAAAGCTTTTCAATGTCAAGTATCGTTTCCTTAGACCATGAGATTGTGCAACTCCCGGATACCGTAGGAATGCTTTGGGTGTGCCAAACGTCACAACGTAACTGGGTGGCTATAAAGGTGCACTACGGGTATCTCCGAAGGTATCTGTTGGGTTGGCACGAATCGAGACTGGGATTTGTCACTCCGTGTGACGGAGAGGTATCTCTGGGCCCACTCGGTAAGACATCATCATAATGAGCTCAATGTGACTAAGGAGTTAGCCACGGTATGATGTATTACGGAACGAGTAAAGAGACTTGCCAGTAACGAGATTGAACAAGGTATGGGGATACCGACGATCGAATCTCGGGCAAGTATCATACCGATAGACAAAGGGAATTGAATACGGGATTGATTGAATCCCCGACATCGTGGTTCATCCGATGAGATCATCGTGGAGTACGTGGGAGCCAACATGGGTATCCAGATCCCGCTATTGGTTATTGGCCGGAGAAGTGTCTCGGTCATGTCTACGTGTCTCCCGAACCCGTAGGGTCTACACACTTAAGGTTCGATGACGCTAGGGTTATAGGGAAATGGTATACGTGATTTCCGAAGGTTGTTCGGAGTCCCGGATGAGATCCCGGACGTCACGAGGAGCTCCGGAATGGTCCGGAGGTAAAGATTGATATATAGGAAGTCCAGTTTTGGTCACCGGAAAGTTTTCGGGCTCATCGGTAGTGTACCGGGAGTGCCGGGAGGGTGCCGGAGGACCCCCGAGAGGGGTGTGACGACCAAAGGACCTCATGGGCCCTTAGAGGAGGTGTGCCAGCCCATATTGGGTCGGCCAAGACCATCTATGTGGGCCCATGTGGCTGGAGATAAGGAGATAAGGCAAAAGGGATTTAAAAGGAGGAGATCCACCTCCCTTGTGGGAGGTGGACTCTCCCTTTAATTCGGCCGGCCATCTCCTCTTTGGAGTAGAGGCCAAGCCAGCCCTCCACGTCCCTCCTCCTATATATACTTGAGGTTTTGGATGTTTTGAGAGAGGATTTGATCTCTCTCTCTCACGGCGAAGCCCTACCTCTCTTCTTCCTCCTCCGCAGCGCTTAGGCGAAGCCCTGTCGGAATACCTTGCTACTCCACCACCACCACGCCGTCGTGCTGCTGTTGGAGCCCTTCCCCAACCTCTCCTTCCTCCTTGCTGGATCAAGGTGTTGGAGACGTCACCGGGCTGCACGTGTGTTGAACGCGGAGGTTCCGTCCGTTCGGCACTTGATCGGATCTACCGCGATCTGAATCGCTGCGAGTACGACTCCATCAACCGCGTTCTTGTAACGCTTCCGCTTAGCGATCTTCAAAGGTATGAAGATCCACTCTCCCCTTGCTCGTTGCTGGTTTCTCCATAGATGGATCTTGGTGAACGCGTAGGAAAATTTTTAATTTACTACTACGTCTCCCAACAGTGGCATCATGAGCTAGGTCTATGCGTAGAATCTATGCACGAGTAGAACACAAAGTAGTTGTGGGCGTCGATTTTGTTAATATGCTTGCCGTTACTAGTCTTATCTTGATTCGACGGTATTGTGGGATGAAGCGGCCCGGACCAACCTTACACGTACGCTTACGTGAGACCGGTTCCACCGCCTGACATGCACTAGTTGCATAAGGTGGCTAGCGGGTGTCTGTCTCTCCCACCTTAGTCGGATTGGATTCGATGAAAAGGGTCCTTATGAAGGGTAAATAGCAATTGGCATATCACGTTGTGGTTTTGACGTAGGTAAGAAACGTTCTTGCTAGAAACCTATAGCAACCACGTAAAAACTTGCAACTACAAATTAGAGGACGTCTAACTTGTTTTTGCAGCATATGCCGTGTGATGTGATATGGCCAAAAGGATGTGATGTGATGCATTGTGATGTATGAGATTGATCATGTTCTTGTAATAGGGTTCACGACTTGCATGTCGATGACTATGACAACCGGCAGGAGCCATAGGAGTTGTCTTATATTATTGTATGACCTGCGTGTCAATCATAAACGCCATGTAATTACTTTACTTTATTGCTAAACGTTAGCTGTAGTAGTAGAAGTAATATTTGGCGAGACAACTTCATGAAGACACAATGATGGAGATCATGATGATGGAGATCATGGTGTCGTGCCGGTGACAGTGATGATCATGGTGCCCCGAAGATGGAGATCAAAGGAGCAAGATGATATTGGCCATATCATGTCACTATATTGATTGCATGTGATGTTTATCATGTTTACATCTTATTTGCATAGAACGGCGGTAGTAAATAAGATGATCTCTCAATAAAATTTCAAGAAAGGTGTTCACCCTAACTGTGCACCGTTGCTAAGGATCGTCGTTCCGAAGCACCACGTGATGATCGGGTGTGATAGGTTCTAACGTTCGCATACAACGGGTGTAAGCCAGATTTACACATGCGAAACACTTAGGTTGACTTGACGAGCCTAGCATGTACAGACATGGCCTCGGAACACGGAAGACCGAAAGGTCGAACATGAGTCGTATAGAAGACACGATCAACATAGAGATGTTCACCATGGATGACTAGTCCGTCTCACGTGATGATCGGACACAGGCTAGTTGACATGGATCATGTATCACTTGGAAGACTAGAGAGATGTCTATCTAAGTGGGAGTTCATTAATAATTTGATTAAATGAACTTAATTATCATGAACTTAGTCTAAAAATGTCCTTGCAAATTATGTCGTAGATAGCTCGCGCTGTAGCTCCACAGTTTTATTGATACAATCCTAGAGAAAAGCAAGTTGAAAGTTGATGGTAGCAATAATGCGGACTGGGTCCGTGATCTGAGGATTGTCCTCATTGCTGCACGGAAAGCTTATGTTTTTGATGTACCGCTAACTGCACCACTCCCTCAAGCGTTGTCTGCAGATGTTGTGAACATATGACAGGCACTTTTTGGTGACTACGTGATAGTTCAATGCGTCATGCATTACGGCTTAGAATTGAGGCTCCAAAACGTTTTGAACGTCACGGAACATATGAGATGTTCTAGGAGCTGAGATTGTGATCTCAGGCTCATGCCTATGTTGAGAGGTATGAGACCTCCAACAAGATTCTTTGTCTGCAAGATAAAGGAGAATAGCTCAATCGCTGAGCGTGTGCTCAGATTGTCTGGGTGCTACAATCACTTGAATCAAGTGGGAGTTAATCTTCCAGATGAGATAGTGATTAATGCAGTTCTCCAAGTCACTGCCACCAAGCTACTAGAGCTTCGTGTTGGACTATAACATGCCAGGGATGGATAAGATGATCCCTGAGTTGTTCGTGATGTTTGACACCACGAAGGTAGAAATCAAGAAGGAGCATCAAGTGTTGATGGTTAAGTGAAACCACTAGTTTCAAAAGGGGCAAGGGCAAGAACGGAAAACTTCAGGAATGACAAGCCAGTTGTTGCTCTAGTGAAGAAACCCAAGGTTGAGCCCGAACCCGAGACTAAGTGCTTCTGTTATGAGGAGAATGTTCGCTGAAGCGGAAAACCCCTAGATGCTTGGTAGATAAGAAGGCTGGTAATGTCAATGGAAGTATATTTGATATACGTGTTAGTGATATGTACCTTGCTGGTATTCCTAGTAGCACCTGGGTATTGGATACCGGTTCGGTTGCTAAGTGTTAGCAACTCGAAATAAAAGCTACGGAGTAAATGGAGACTAGCTAGGTGAAAGGTGACGATGTGTGTTGGAAGTATTTCCAAGATTGATGTGATCACCATCGCACGCTCTCTCTACCTTCAGGATTTGTGATAAACCTAAATAAATGTTATTTGGTGTTTGCGTTGAGCATGAACGTGATTAGATCATGATTAGTGCGATACGGTTATTCATATAAGTTAGAGAATAATGGTTATTCTGTTTACATGGATAATGCCTTCAATGGTCATGCACCCACTCGAAATGGTTTATCGAATCATGATCGTAGTAGTACACATATTCATAACATTGGTACCAAAAGATACAAAGTTAATAATGATAGTACCACATGCTTGTGGCACTGCCACGTAATGTCATATTGGTATAAATCGCATGAAAGAAACTCCATGCTGATGGATTTTTGACTCACTCGATTTCGAATTGGTTGAGACATGCGAGCCATGCCTCTTGGGCAAGATGACTGAGACCCCGTCATCCAATATGATGGAGCGGGCAAGTGGCTTATTGGAATTAATACATGTTGATGTATGTGGTCCAATGAGTGTTGAAACACACAGTGGATATCGTTGTTTTACCTTCACTGATGATTTCAGTAAATATGGGGATATTTACTTAATGAAACACGAATCTGAAATGTTTGAAAGGTTCAAGGAGTTTCAGAGTGAAGTTAAAGATCATCGTGACAAGAAGATAAATGTCTATGATATGATCATGGAGGTGATATCTAAGTTACGAGTTTGGTATGCAATTTTAGACAATGTGGAAATTGTTTCACAGCTCACGCCTCCTGGAACACCATAGTGTGATGGTGTGTTCGAACGTCATAGTCGTGCTCTATTGGATATAGTGAGTACTATGATGTCTCTTATCGTTTTACCACTATCATTATGGGGTTATGCATTAAAGACAAATCCATTCACTTTAATAGGGCACCATCTAAGTCTGTTGAGATGACACCGTGAGAATTATGGTTTGACAGAAGCCTAAGCTGTCATTTCTTAAATGTTTGGGGCTGCGACGCTTATGAGAAAATGGGTTTTTCACCTAGCGAGCTCGAACTCAAAGTAGACAAATGCATCTTCATAGAATACCCTAATGAGACATTGGGTATACCTTCTATCTCAGATCCAAGCGCAAAAGGTGTTTGTTGCTAAGAACGGGTCCTTTCTTGAGAAAGAGTTTCTCTCGAAAGAATTGAGTGGGAGGAAGATAGAACTTGATAAGGTTGTTGAACCTTTGTTTCAACCAGAGAATAGCGCAACACAGAAAGATGTTTCTGTAGAGCCTACTCAGTTGAAAAGGAAGTTAATGATGATGATCATGAAGCTTCGGATCAAGTCACTATCGAACCTCGTAGGTCGACAAGGACGCGTACTGCTCCTGAGTAGTACGACAACCCTGTCTTGGAAATCATGTTGTTGGACAACGATGAACCTACGAACTATGGAGAAGCGATGGTGGGCCCGGATTCCAACAAATGGCTAGGAGCCATGAAATCCGAGAAAGGATCCATGTATGAAAACCAAGTATGGACTTTGGTAGCCTTTCCTGTTGAATGGCGGGTCATTGAGTACAAATGGACCTTTGAGATAAACATAGACGCTAATGGTGAAATGTCACCGTTTATAAAGCTCGACTTGTCGCAAAGAAGTTTTCGCCAAGTTCAAGGAGTTGACTGCGATGAGATTGTCTCATCTGTAGCGATGCTAAAAGTCTATTAAAATTTTGTTAGCAGTTGCTGCATTTTTCGATTATGAAATCTGGCAGATGGATGACAAAACAAGGTTTCCGTAATGGTTTCTGTGAGGAAGAGTTGTATGTGATACAACCTGAAGGTTTTGTCAATCCTAAGGATGCTAATAATATGCAAACTCCAGCGATCCTTCTATGGACTGGAGCAAGAATCTCGGAGTTGGAATATATGCTTTGATGAGGTGATCAAAGTGTTTAAGTTTATACAAAGTTTATGAGAAACTTGTATTTGCAAGAAAGTGAGTGGGAGCACTATAGAATTTCTTATAAGAATATGTAGTTGACATATTATTGATCGGAAATGATGTAGAATTTCTGGAAGAGCATGAAGGGTTGTTTGAAAAGAGTTTTTTCAAAGGAAGACCCAGATAAAGCTACTATTTTATTGAGCATCAAGATCTATAGGGATAGATCAATTCGCTTGATAAGTTTTTTCGACGAAGACATACCTTGACAAGTTTTTGAAGGAGTTCAAAATAGATGGGTCAAAGAAGGAGTTCTTGACTGTATTGTAAGGTGTGAAATTGAGTAAGACTCAATACCCGACCACGGCAGAAGATAAAGAAGAGATGAGTGTCATCTCCTATGCTTTAGCCATAGGCTCTATATAGTATGCCGTGCTGTGTACCGCACCTGTGTGTGCCTTGCCATGAGTCTGTCAAGGGGTACAAGAGTAATCCAAGAGTGGATCACTAGACAGCGGTCAAAGTTAGCCTTAGTAACTTGAGAACTAAGGAAATATTTCTCGATTATGGAGGTGATAAAGAGTTCATCGTAAAGTGTTACGATGATGCAAGCTTTAAAGCCAATCCGGATGACTCTTAGTAGAAATCCAGCTACGTATAGTGGAGCAGCCATTTGGAATAGCTCCAAGTGGAGCATGGGAGTAGTATCTACAAATATGACATGGAAATTTTGTAAGGTACACACGGATCTGAATGTCGCAGACCCGTTGACTAAAACCTCTTTCACGAGCAGGACATGAACAAACCCCAGAACTTATTGGGTGTTAATCACATGATGATATGATCACATGGTGATGTAAGTGTTAATCACATGGTGATGTGAACTAGATTATTGACTCTAGTGCAAGTGGGAGACTGTTGGAAATATGCCCTAGAGGCAATAATAAAATGGTTATTATTGTATTTCCTTGTTCATGATAATTGTCTACTGTTCATGCTATAATTGTGTTAACCGGAAACCATAATACATGTGTGAATACATAGACCACAACATGTCCCTAGTGAGCCTCTAGTTGACTAGCTCGTTGATCAATAGATGGTCACGGTTTCATGGCCATGGACATTGGATGCCGTTGATAACGTGATCACATCATTAGGAGAATGATGTGATGGACAAGACCCAATCCTAAGCATAGCACTAGATCGTGTAGTTCATTTGCTAAAGCTTTTCAATGTCAAGTATCGTTTCCTTAGACCATGAGATTGTGCAACTCCCGGATACCGTAGGAATGCTTTGGGTGTGCCAAACGTCACAACGTAACTGGGTGGCTATAAAGGTGCACTACGGGTATCTCCGAAGGTATCTGTTGGGTTGGCACGAATCGAGACTGGGATTTGTCACTCCGTGTGACGGAGAGGTATCTCTGGGCCCACTCGGTAAGACATCATCATAATGAGCTCAATGTGACTAAGGAGTTAGCCACGGTATGATGTATTACGGAACGAGTAAAGAGACTTGCCAGTAATGAGATTGAACAAGGTATGGGGATACCGACGATCGAATCTCGGGCAAGTATCATACCGATAGACAAAGGGAATTGAATACGGGATTGATTGAATCCCCGACATCGTGGTTCATCCGATGAGATCATCGTGGAGTACGTGGGAGCCAACATGGGTATCCAGATCCCGCTGTTGGTTATTGGCCGGAGAAGTGTCTCGGTCATGTCTACGTGTCTCCCGAACCCGTAGGGTCTACACACTTAAGGTTCGATGACGCTAGGGTTATAGGGAAATGGTATACGTGATTACCGAAGGTTGTTCGGAGTCCCGGATGAGATCCCGGACGTCACGAGGAGCTCCGGAATGGTCCGGAGGTAAAGATTGATATATAGGAAGTCCAGTTTTGGTCACCGGAAAGTTTTCGGGCTCATCGGTAGTGTACCGGGAGTGCCGGGAGGGTGCCGGAGGACCCCCGAGAGGGGTGTGACGACCAAAGGACCTCATGGGCCCTTAGAGGAGGTGTGCCAGCCCATATTGGGTCGGCCAAGACCATCTATGTGGGCCCATGTGGCTGGAGATAAGGAGATAAGGCAAAAGGGATTTAAAAGGAGGAGATCCACCTCCCTTGTGGGAGGTGGACTCTCCCTTTAATTCGGCCGGCCATCTCCTCTTTGGAGTAGAGGCCAAGCCAGCCCTCCACGTCCCTCCTCCTATATATACTTGAGGTTTTGCATGTTTTGAGAGAGGATTTGATCTCTCTCTCTCACGGCGAAGCCCTACCTCTCTTCTTCCTCCTCCGCAGCGCTTAGGCGAAGCCCTGTCGGAATACCTTGCTACTCCACCACCACCACGCCGTCGTGCTGCTGTTGGAGCCCTTCCCCAACCTCTCCTTCCTCCTTGCTGGATCAAGGTGTTGGAGACGTCACCGGGCTGCACGTGTGTTGAACGCGGAGGTGCCGTCCGTTCGGCACTTGATCGGATCTACCGCGATCTGAATCGCTGCGAGTACGACTCCATCAACCGCGTTCTTGTAACGCTTCCGCTTAGCAATCTTCAAAGGTATGAAGATCCACTCTCCCCTTGCTCGTTGCTGGTTTCTCCATAGATGGATCTTGGTGAACGCGTAGGAAATTTTTTAATTTACTACTACGTCTCCCAACACTTGATGCACAACTTGATGTAGCATCATCATTTGGGTAATAGAGAATGCCCAAAAAGTTTCAGATCAAAAGGAGATACTTCACAATGTAAAGTTGACCAAATTGGGCTTTGGATAGGAATGGCTTTAGGATATTTTGGTGAACCAAAACAATTTTGATTGAGATGAAACTTGTCAACATGTACACATATATCATATGTGACATGCTAGAATTTTCTAGGATTTATTTGAGAATATTTGTTATAGAAATATTTCAAATGCTTGAAATAGGTAGAAATGGTTTTGAGGGGTTGTGTCCAATATTTTGAACATGACCATGTGTTTAACTCTTATATATGTACAATATATGTCGACTAAGTTTTCCTAAATTTTCTCAAATATTTTTAAAGCATTTAAATAATTTTTCCCTATAAAAGACCATTTCTGGCCTTAAGAAAAAGCCTTTAAAAATATGAAAATAATCTTTTAAAATAATATTTTGTGGTTTTGGGAAGTTATATATATAGTAGGTTCAAAATAAAATATTTGGGGGAAAAGGATCCTCCAAATTTGGGGACTTGCAGTGCACATCTCAAATCAGGGGGTTCTGAAAACCTAATTTAAATAAATGCTTTTTGGCCAAAATAATATTTTGTAAAAAAATATATAATTAGGTCCTATTCACATGGCATGATCATTGGACAAGAGTGAGGATCAAGTAAAACAGTTTTGGTAGTAGGAGGGATTTTATGAATATAGAGCATTAGCCAGAAATCAGACAATCAACAATCAAGTCAAGCATAACAAGCACACAAAAGTTTTAATTGGCCCTGATTTTTGGAGTCATGATATCTTATCCATGAGGCAAATCACAGGGTGTGATAGATCTACCCCCCTTACAAGAATCTCGTCCCCGAGATTCCTAGGCTAGGTGTAAGAAGGATCTGGAAATTCAGAGGCGAGGTAGTCTTCACGTTCGATGTTGCTTCTGCTCCGGCATGGTTGTCCTCCTAGGTCTTGAAGTGCTTGATGATATGCCTCCAAGTGCATTGTTGACTTCGTCTAAGGGTGAACAGGGTTTTGGCAAGAGCCTGGCTTGCGTGTGCATTCCAAGGTCGGAATACGTGGCCAAGTAGTGTGTCTATGTGCTGGTCATGGGACTGCTCTTGTTGGTTTGTGACATCTAGATGTCTTGCATTAGGATAGAAGGGCCGAGTCTTGGTGTAGCTTCTCATTGGTGGGGAAGTCCTTAGCTTCCTTAAGGCAAGAGGTCTTCAGTCGTAGGTGGTCTCCAACCTTGAGAGTGCTGAGGTGCGCCTTCGTGGGCTTCTTGTAGAGATCTTCTACTTGAGTATGCTTCCCAGGTAGATTCTTCATTCTTCGTTGGTCGCTTGTCTTCATTGACATGGACGCACATTTCTGGAGGGTCATTGAGTGTTTTGTCTACTCATCTCTCCGTGGCAAGGTCTGTGCTGGGTCCCGCCCCTAAGACTGAGCTTAGAGACTTGGTGTCAAATCAGGTTCTACTATATGGCAAGGTTCTGAGGGGGGGTCCTAGATGAGCTGTCTACCCAACAGTGTAGACCAGCCATCCAATCCCCAAGGTCTGAGGCTTGGAAAGTGGGGTGGACCCTTTTGATAGGTGGTTTACCATGATCGAGTCAGGTTCACGTCCTTGATTGAACCACAAAGGGGCTAGCAATGAGGTCATAATAGTCGTTCCACCCCATTCCAGGCATCTGAAGAGAGTAGGGACGTCATGCTCAACATACACCGTCGAGGTGGTGAAGGGAGGGGTGTTGTCAACTTCTCGGTTCCATCCTAGTCAGGAACTGATAGGTGAGTACTTAAAGCAAGGGGCTCCTTAATCCTCTTGATGCCCAATGGCTTCACCGGGCTTGATCGTCGGTGCTTCTTGATATAGTCTGTTTGATGTTGCCGGTAGAGGAGTTGAGGTTGACTTCTTCTTCATCGTTGTCGCGGCTCTGCAATTGTAGTGGTTCTTCATCTTGCTTGGGAAAGAAAGTCTTCTTCTCCAGGGAGGGTGCTACGCGGAGTCCACCTCCTTCAAGGTGACACCTTGATCTTGAGAGGCATGGTAGTTGGTGTTCCTAGGGCGGGTCCAAACTAGACTAAGTTGTTCCTCCTCTCATTGGGTAAATAAGTATGTCATCCTTGAGGACAACAACCTATTTCCCAAAGTATCACATAAACACATTGCTCGTGGGATACGTGAGAGGAGCAGGCATTCGTCCAGGATGATCACTAGTATCAAGGGTTTGCGGTCCATCCTAATAGGGGAGTTCGTGGCCACCTTCCTTATGGAAAGGGTGGGGGTGGTCACGATGGGGTATCGACCATGGTCTTTGACTTAGAGCCAGAGCCTATAGTCGTAACCTGACCACATTGTGGCTCAGTAAAACTTAGAGGTTTCAAGGAGCTTAGGATGTGAGTGAATGTCTATCATCTTATCCTCAAGCACAGTTCTTAGATGCCAATAGTACCACCTATTTCTCCGAACAAAATGGCCCTATATCCTCCAAGGTATCATCTCATATAAGTCAACTCCAATATTACACATGATATTCAACTCCAAGGTTCAAGGTAAGGACTAAACCAAAATCTCATATGTATACTATAGCTAACTCAGATATATCCCTATATAAAAATCCTCGGGATAACTTACAAGCTGCTAGGCTTGATCATGACATTACCACTTCAAGGTCGAGCTTATATAGATCCTTAAATTATCGCTTATCATCATTCGAGTCCCACTACTATCATCCACCGAGAAACATGGTATCATGATCAAGATCATTGGACTAAATCCAAATTACTCCAAACCATGTGGTTTAATTGATCTCGAGCGCATACTATAATCACCTCTCTAAATCGAAGGCTTACATCTAGTAAGAATTGTAGTTACTCCAGTTACTATCATATCACCATCAACCCACCATTAATCATTACTTGCCAAAGTCAAGTCATGTATCCACCAAGAATTTCAGCTTGTGACCACATTTGCCCTACTAATCCAATTTGCTCAAGGGACGAGTAAGTTATGCTACTCTATCCATCCTGATCCACACAGCTCATCTACCAACATTATGCCTCATAATCCACCCAAGGGTCTTAACTGCCTCCTCAAGACATCTATTATGGCTAAATCAAATCACCGTCAGCAAATAGTATATCCTCAGAATGATCCTTCCTATGGCATCATGGTTCTTGTGCTAGAGTAAGAATGAAGGATGTGTGTTCACTATGATCACTAGTTCCATAATGAACCCAGTGCGAAGCAGGGGATTATTGAAGATCAATATGTGCTCTGGCAAATCCGTGTATTAAACACGTGATCAGAGACTTGTATTGGGGAGCCTGTGAGGTATAAGTTGGCAAGGGAAGGTTTTCCAGTCTTGAGGGAAGGACCTAATCCCTACGGGGTTACGTTTAGTTGAGTCCGTTGTAGTCAAAGTCCTCGGCGTCAGTTGTTTCTCAAGGTGAATCCTTGGTGCATCTTGTCTTGCCGGTCTTCAGTTGATGAGAGGGGAAAGAGGGAAAGTAGCATCAAGAGGGGAGCCTAAGGGGAGGTGGTATAGTGCAAGTGCATTCAAGCAAGTGCCGAAAAGGCCAAACACAAATATCAAGGTAAGGTAGGTGATATAGTCGCGCACTTGTTGCCTAGGGAAAAAGTGTGACTTACACCGAAGCACAAACAGGAAAAACAAGCAACACACATCGTGGTTCCATTCGGACCATCATACGGACTCGTCTTCGCATAGGGGACACACGACCTATCCTACCCTAGGGGTTCTCGGACTCAGTAGTCATGCTTTCTTCGTGTCTTGGAGAGGAGTCCCCTTAGCTTTCCGGGTCTTCCTCGGGTGTCGCTATGTCTTTGGTTTTTGTTCTTCAAAATGATCCTGGTTGCTCCTGAAGAGTCCTTGAAGACTTTGGGTCTGTTGAGTTGACGAC
The DNA here is from genome assembly GCA_022496015.1 of Hordeum marinum. Lineage (NCBI taxonomy): Eukaryota > Viridiplantae > Streptophyta > Magnoliopsida > Poales > Poaceae > Hordeum > Hordeum marinum. Next base: position 305,531,832 of record CM039673.1, read on the forward strand.
GAAGGTGAATCTCCACGACTGTTGTTGACAGGGTCTTTTGGTGTCCTTGTGTTCGTGACAATGCCTTCTTGTCTTCTGAGGCATCGAGCATTCCTGGTAAGCAACCTGGTATGCAATGACATTAACAAGGCATGGTAGAGTTGTATCCTATCGGTCTCATTGACGATATCATCGGCACCAAGGGCGGGGGATGATGAGGACCGTTTTCCTACTCACTATAGTGAGGCGGACCAAATGCCAAGGTTCTCATTCACCGGTGGTTGCCGACACAACAACGAAAAGGACATGATTACTATATTAGCGATGCATATCTTGACATTGCAGATCTTTTGCCCTGGTCTTCGAAGGCTAGGGTGGCATCATCTTGGGGCTGTATCGAGGGTGTCACCATCATCTAAGACTTGACATCCTCATCCATCGGGAAGGTATCTTCTGCTGGTAGCTCCTTGTGTAGTGTTGCCAACTTGGTTCCACGATATGTCGGCAATCGTCTGGCAAGGTGGCTTCCTTCCAAGTCACCCACGAGGATTTACAAGGAATCTCGTGGTCAAGGGCACGAGGGTAGTAGCGACCATTTGCAAAGTTTTGAAAAGTAGATGAGGAGAGCCAAAATGAGAAATTGTGGAAGTGCTAGGCACAATCCTTTAGTTTATTTGAAATCTTAGAAGAGATAAGAAATATGGTAGCCTTTGCAAGTGTTTTGAAGGGTCTGGGCAAACAATTTTGTCCTAACTAACGTCCATGCTAACTAAGGGCTTCCTACTGTCACGATAGCTTTGACACCAGCTCTGTAGGGACCTCGACTCATAAGTCATGATCACCGAATGTACATGCACAGTGATGTCATAGATCAATGCTCACTGAACACAGAGAAACTGAATAACAAGAGTCTTACATCCAGTACGTACTGGTTTACTGAAATATGGCCTTCATGGCAAAGTCTTCATATGATTGCAGCGGAAATTTTCAACGATATCGTGAACCCATGCCATCTACCTTAACCGTACAGGCATTCTAACTGGGAAGCGTCCTAGCTCGCACGTCCGTCACCAAGGTATTCTTCATCATAACCTGATCTTTCATGCCTGGCCAACAAAATAACAAGTGGCAAGCCAATGAGTACTTTGAATGTACTCGCAAGCAACCAATGTTTGGAACAAGGCAAGAACAATGCATGATATAGCATTAATAGGTAAGTTTTGCAGAAAGCTAGTTTTGAGTGCAATGACATCATCAAATAACTTATGTAAGCATGCATCAACCTTGGACAGGTGTTCATAAGAACATGTCACAGCCATCATCATAAGTAGGGACTGGACGTCTCATGTTCAACCATCACACCAAGTCCTCAGACTTGTCTCATGTAGCATCTGAACATCTCAAGTTCAGTCATCATGCCAAGTCAACCGACTTGACTCAAGTATCATCCTTGTCACCATACACACACCAAGTTTGCGAAAACATCTGGACGTAGTTTTAGCAGCACTACCCAACTGTCCTTGACCGTGGACACGGCTATTCAAATAGTTTTACACTCTGCAGAGGTTGCACACTTTACCCACAAGACTCGAGGAACTTCCATGTCATCCACGACTCGTGGTATATAACATACCCGAGGTAAGCACCCGAACAATGCCTTTCCTATGGTGATACTAAACAAAGAGTCCACTCGTCGGTGCCATCCCTCATGATATACAACACTCGTATCATCCATGAGGGAACGCAGCGGTGTGCCCAGTGCCTGTAAAGACAGTGCATGACCTTCCACTCTGGGACGACCCCGTCTCAAGAGTGACCACTTCACTCTTGCCACTAGTAATGCGGGCTCCTTGATAGTACCAACCATAGTAATCAACAAAGCCCCGTCTCATATGGGGTATCACGGTCGTGAATGTCTGGTTGGGATGGTCGACAAATCTTAAATCTAATCCGTTTTTGAAAACACAATCTCAACTTGCTCCCGACACACCACTTCTTTCTCAAGTGGTCACCCATCATCTCATCATCTCCCTCAGGCATTAGTGACACCCGACGGGTTTTTTGAAAAGTCTTTGAAATCACCTGTTTCTTGTCATCACTATGCATAAGCCTCGTCCCATTTTCGTGGCATCTATTAGCAACCTATCTCCTCCCACCCGCACAACGCTCATAAGGGATAGGGTCATGCACGATGCAAGTGTCAATGAAGAAGTACCGGAGGCATCTCACCGAAAGGGGAACACTACAACACATGATCAAATACGATGAAAGTAAAGTTCTATATGACATGCAATAAAAATGGTTTCTTGTCAGGGTCAAAGGGCTGCTTGCCTGGCTTATCCAAGTCTTCGAGGTCTTCACGTGCTCGACGTTCCCTCCAAGCACTTCGTCTACTTCGTCAGCTATCGTCGGAAACAACCACAATAAGTAACACAACAAGCAGAAAATAAAAGTGCTCTATAAATAGGAGTTTTATTTTTATTGGACAACTCTGGTCATAAGAAAAATAACCAAGGAGGTTCCATAGGATGTGGGTCAAGGGGGAGTTTGGAATGGTGGAAATGATGGAAATGATGATCCTTCAAGATGTCAAGAGAAAATATTTTCATAAAAATGAGTGGATGGACCCAACAAATAAGGCATTATTTTAGAAACATGAGGGATGTGGTTTCACTGGATTTGGAGTTGGCATGATTTTCCTATGGATTTTCAAAGTGGGTCATTTATGAATAAATGGCCCAATAATTGACATGGCAGAATAAGAGTAAGGAAAAATGCTCACCACTTAGTGCATGAATTTAGATACACCTAGGATTTTGAATCACTCAAATTGGAGGTATAATGAATGCTCTAGGGATTTTTACAAGTGAGGCATTCAAAGTTCAAATTCAAATTTGAATTTGAGTCCTACACAAAAGCTTGCAGGAAAAATGTGCAATGCACATATTTAGATGGTTCAAGATTTTAGGAATCTATAGAAATTTGAATCACTAAATTTGGAGCAAAAATGAACTTAATATGAATATGTCTTCCTCTCTGAAAAAAGAAAATGAAAAAAAGGAATTTTCAAACGGGCCACGCACAGCCCACCAGCGTGGGACAGTGACAGGGTCGGCCCAGCTGCTCACGCCCGCGTGCGAGCAAGCCACGCCGAAGGCGTGTTTCTATAATATGCCTCCCTTTCGGGAAAACTGACTCTGGTGGAGGCCGTCTCCACTTAATATGACAGCGGGCCTGGCCGACACCCCAAAGGCTGACCAATGGGGTCGCCGGCCCCACTGGCAGGTCCTTCTCCCTCCTCGCATCACCAGCGGCTGGGGAACAAGGGAGGCAAGGGCCGAGCATGTCTGTGCTCTCCCCGGTGGCACCAGCCACCTCCGAAGATGCCTGACACACCGGTGGACTTGGGGGGCAGGCTACACCCATCCCCACGCTAAGGTCCAACAGGGGAGGGACGCAACAGTGCCAGCATATATGGCCGCGGAGAGGCCGTCGGCCTTCACCGGCTTCGGGTGCGTGGTGCCTCCTGAAGAAATAGAGCTACTAGGGGGGCTTTGTGGTGATGAAGAGAGCAAGCTGGTGGGTCCAGGGGGACAAGGGGGAGCCTGGGTCGCTCAAGTTGAGAGGGGGCCAAGACGGCTACATTGGCAATGGGGGAAGAAGGAGGGCATGGGAGGATGAGGGACTTGGCCCGGAGGCTCTGTAGGAGAGATAGAGAGTGAATGGAGATGACAGAGGGGCACGAGAAGGCCTGGTATATCCGCAATGTCGGGTTGCATAGGCCATGTCCATGGCCATGATCCAAGCCACACCAAGGGCAAACGGGGACACTTTGGGGCGTGTCTGCGGGATTCGTGGACGAGTTTCACGCCTAGGGAGAGAAAGAGGGAGAGCGGACGAAGACCAGGTTGTCGCGCGTGTGAGCACGCTTACTGGCGTGCTCGGGCGTCCATGGTGTGCGTGAGAGGAGGCCTCCAGAGGGGGCAAGAGGAGGGGTACTGGGGTGTTGCATGTCCCAGACGTCGAGGCAAGGCTGCAGGCGAGAGGGGGTAGCACGAGGCCGTCGGGAGCTTTGGGATGGGGGCGGCTACAGTATGAGAGCGTATTGTAGCGCGTTCTAGAGCACCCATATGGCCGACATGGCCTGCTGCCGCGTGCTCTGGCGTGTGCCCTAGCATCTGGAAGGCACCTAGGGGGATCCTGGAGTCCTTAGGTCCTAAGAGAGAAGCAGGGGAGGAAAATGGAGAGGGGGATAAGTGGAAATGGTGCTGCCATGGCTTGTTCAGTTAGGAATCTTGGACTTTTACCCCCTGAATGATTGACCCATGGCTTTGGATTTTTACTGGGGGTATAAGAGGTCAAATAGGGACTATGGTATAAATTTTGGGATCAAGGAGAACAAGGGAAGGGGTGAAAACATCAGCTTTGGTTTTCTACCAGAAGGTGTTTGATGGAGTTTTGATCCAGCTAAGTTGCTGTGATTGACATGGGAGTTAATAGCATTGAGAAATAGGTATAAATGTGCTTGATATTGTTAACATGGTAAACCCTAGAAATGGAGAGAAACGGATTTCTATAGATCTGATCATGCAATTCTATTCCCCTTGATGCACCGCTTGATGTAGCATCATTATTTGGGTAATAGAGAATGCCCAAAAAGTTTGGGATCAAAAGGAGATACTTCACAATGTGAAGTTGACCAAATTTGGGTCTAGACAGGAATAGCTTTACGATATTTTGGTGAACCAAAACAATTTGGATTGATATGAAACTTGGCAACGTGTCCACATATATCATATGTGAAATGCTAGAATTTTCCTGGATTTATTTGAGAATATTTCTTATAGAAATATTTCAAAATCTTGAAATAGGTAGAAATGGTTTTGAGGGGTTTTGCCCAATATTTTGAACATGACCATGTGTTTAAACTCTTATATATGTACAATATATGTCCACTGAGTTTTCCTAAATTTCCTCAAATATTTTTAAAGCATTTAAATAATTTTTCCCTATAAAAGACCATTTCTGGCCTTAAGAAAAAGCCTTTAAATAAATATGAAAATAATATTTTGTGGTTTTGGGAAGTTATGTATATAATAGGTTCCAAATAATAATTTGGGGGAAAAGGATCCACCCAACTTGGGGACTTGCAGTGCATATCTCAAATCAAGGGGTTTTGAAAACCTAATTTAAATAAATGCTTTTTGGACAAAATAATATTTTGTAAAAAAAATATAATTGAGTCCTATTCACATGGCATGATGATTGGACAAGAGTGGGGATCAAGTAAAAGAGTTTTGGTAGTAGGAGGGATTTTATGAATATAGAGCACTAGCAAGAAATCAGTCAATCAACAATCAAGTCAAGCAAAACAAGCACACAAACGTTTTAAATGGCCCTGATTTTTGGAGTCATGATATCTTAGTCGTGAGGGAAATCATAGGGTGTGACACAAGGCCTGTCCGGCTGATCTCTTTCCCCTCCCTCGTATTGATCAAATCTTCGATGCTATGGCGGGTTGTGAGAGTTTATGCTTCCTGGATGCTTACTCCGGATATCATCAGATCAAGATGACAGTCAAAGAGCAAGAGAAGATGGCTTTCATTACACCTTTTGGTGCCTTCTACTACGTGTCTATGCCTTTCGGGCTCAAGAGTGCCCATGCGACTTACCAGCGCTGTGTGCAGAATTGTCTTCATAGCCAAATTGGGCGCAATGTTCACGCCTATGTGGATGACATTGTGATCAAGTCAAGGAAGAAGGAGACTCTGCTCGACGACCTAAAGGAGACCTTCGACAATCTACGGGTCTATAAGATGATGCTTAACCGAGAAAAATGTGTTTTTGGTGTTCCGGCAGGGAAGCTCTAGGGATTTCTGGTCTCTGAGCGTGGCATTGAAGCTAACCCGGATAAGATCAAGGCTATCACCTCCTTGGATGAGCCGGCGTGCATCAATGATGTTCAACGCCTGGAAGGACGGATTGCCGCGTTGAGTCGGTTTATAAGCCACCTTGGTGAGAAAGCCTTCCCTTTATATCAAATGATGAAAAAGACAGAGAACTTTGTCTGGAGTACGGTGGCGGGTGAATCATATGAGGCGCTCAGGAAGCAGCTCACTGAGCCGCCGGTTTTAGCCACTCCGGCTGAGAAAGAGCCCTTGCTCTTCTATGTGGCAGCTAAGAATAGATCTATCAGCACTGCAATTGTGGTCGAGCGCAAGGAGGCAGGGAAGGAATATCCGGTTCAAAGGCCGGTTTATTATATCAATGAGGTCCTGACAGAGTCCAAGCAGAGACATCCACATTGGTAGAAGCTAGTATATGGGGTGTTCATAGCCAACCGCAAGCTGAAACACTACTTCTTAGGACACCTGATCACCGTGGTCATCTCTGCCCTGTTGGGAGACATAATTCAAAACAGAGAAGCCACTGCCAGGATTGCTAAGTGGGCATTGGAGCTTGGAACTCTCAATCTGAAATACGTACCTCGTATGGCTGTCAAGTTGCAAGCCCTAGTGAATTTCATAAACGACTGGACAGAGTGTCAAGTGCCCGAGGAAAAGCCGGATAACACATACTGGACAATACACTTTGATGAATCCAGGCAGCTAGAAGGATCCTTCAAGAACACAACACCACTATGTGCTAGCCCCATGGTGGGCGCCAACTGTCCTGGTTTTGTCACGAAAGATGTCCTCATAAGATAACTTAGGTGTGAGGCCATCGCAACTAGGTGGCGCCTTGAACGGGGTTGATCGGAATTGAGAGACGAGAGTTTTACAGAGGTTCAGCCCTCTGATGGAGGCAAAAGCCTATGTCCTACTTTGTGTGTATTTATGATGATGATGATGATGTTGATCTCGATTACAAGGGTGCTCTTTCTCTACCTCTAGTCTTGAGGGTTTCTAATTTGTCTATCTGTAATGACTTAACCTGGCCCTCTTGGGTGCCTTGCCCCTCCTTGTATAAGTTGAGGGGGTAGGTTTACATGTAGAGTCCTTCTAGGAGTAGGACTAGGACTAGTCCCTCTTGAATCTGGGTCTTGCTTCTCTTCTGAGGGAATTCTTCCACTTCTTGGGCCTTCTCTATGAGTCGACCCTCTTGGCCTCTCCACTTCCGCCTTCCATTGGGGGAGCACACTGGGCCTTAGGCCTTGTCATCCAGGTCGACCTGGTAAGCGAGGTGAACCAATGAGCCGTGAAGTGGTAGCCGGGTCATACCTCCTATTCGTGTCAAACCGTGTGGAATATCCCCAACAGGGAGGGTCCTGGGTCTCGACTGGGTGCATAGGTAGTCGAGTGAGGTGGCAAAGATGGCGGTAGGAGCTCGATGTCGAGGCCTTCTATAAGGGCGCTCTTCTCGTGCTCTAGATGGTTCCTGTAAGGTGTTCGACCAATTTCAAGGGGGGGCTAGGCTGATCCAAATGTATTGAAATTTCTTAGAGTGTCACTTGTTTGGATGGCAAGGATGATGGACAGGTTTTTTTGAAAGGAGGAGCTAGTGACAAATGTAATTTCAAATGTTAGCCATGTTTTTGCATGCTTACAAATTCTTCCACAGAAAGCCAGGGCCACCTTGAGAATCTTGTTGTCTTGGGAATTTGTAGGATGAGGTCTCCTTGGACACTAAATATGATGATAGGATTGGTTTTATAAGAGAGAAAACTTGTTAGTGCAAGTTTTGCAAAAATCAAGTTCTCACCTACAAATCCAAGGGGCTATATGGTGGACTTAGAACATGATAATGGACATGGTCTTCTAGACTTAAGGTTTTAGTTGGAAGGACTACCATATGGACACATTTATAATAGGGTTTTAGTTATAAGCTAAGGATGGGACAAAATTATAAAATGGATGAATTTCTCAAAAAATCCAAAAGCGATCGATGGGCTTTTGCATAAAAGTGATCTATTGGCATCAAATGACTTCTCAATTTTTTTGTGGCATTTTAAAAGAATTGTTTGAAATATTCTTCATGCAACACGAACATTCTAGAATTTATAAATAATAATAAAAGAATTATCTTGAGGCCAAATCATTTTGAAACTAATTCATACTGATATTTAAAAGAAAAATGAAAGGATTAGGAAGAACTTACAACACCCACAACACTTTCCAAAAATTACTATTGGAGCGCAGCAAAACTCTGATACATTTCCAACGTATGTACTTTTACTAACACTTTTGCGTTTGTTTTGGATTGTAATTGCATAATTTGAATGAAACTAATCCAGACTGATGTTGTTTTTAGTAGAACTACAATGGTGTTCCTTTTGTGTAGAAATAAAAGTTCCTAGAAATGGACAAAACTTTTTGATGATTTTGTCTGGAATATATAAAAAATATTGGTCTGAAGACCAACTAGAGGGGGGGCCACCTATTGGTCCCAAGCCAAGATGGCGCGACCACCCCCTTGGGCGTGCCATGTTGGCTCCGCAGGCCCTAATTCCATTTCTATAAATTCCTATTGTCGGAGAAAAAATAGGTGAGGAGTTTTCATCACATCTTACGAGGCGGAGCCGCCGCCACCTCCTGTTCTTCCTCGCGAGTGCCGATCTGGAGTCCGTTTGGATCTTCGGATCATCACCACCAACCCTTCTTCATCAACACCATCATGATGCTCACCATTGGGAGTGAGTAATTACTTTAGGCTTGCTGGACGGTGATGGATTCGCATGATATTTTTCATGTAATCTAGTTATTTTGATAGGGCTTGATCCCTAGTATCCACTATGTTTTGAGATTGATGTTACTATGACATCGCTATGCTTAATAATTGTCACTAGGGCCCAAGTGCCATGATTTCAGATCTGAGCCGTTTATGTTATCACCATTATATCTATGTTGTTGATCCGATCTTGCCTATTCATATGCACCTATTACGTGTCATGATCCGTAAACCCCAAGGTGACAATAGTTGGGATACTTTCCAGTGATGACCGTAGTTTGAGGAGTTCATGTATTCAGTCTGTGTTAATGCTTTGTCTCAGTTCTCTACTAAAAGGAGGCATTAATATACCTCAGTTTCCCTATGGATCCCACTGCCATGGGAGGGTAGGACAAAAGATGTCATGCAAGTTCTTTTCCATAAGCATGTTTGACTATTTACCGAATACATGCCTACATTACATTGATGAATTGGAGCTAGTTCTGTGTCGCTCTAGTGTGTAACTGTTACATGATAAATGTCATCTAAATCATTGTCCATCACCCATCCAAATGCCTATTCTTTTCATACTGAATCTTTCTAAGTTACTATTGCTGCTACTATTGTTACAGTCAGTACAATACCATTACCGTTACTATTATTATTTGGTTGTGCTACTAAAACTTCTGCTATAGAGAGATATCCTACGTGATTGAATGGACATCTCAACTACTAAGACCAATAAATATTGTTTGGCTCCCCTTGTGTTGAATCAATAAATTAGGGCGCAATACTACCCATCAACACAGTTGCGATCTCCTATACTTGTGTGTTATCAAGACTATTTTCTGGCGTCGTTGCCGGCGAGCATATCTCTATTTATTGTGTTCACTTGAGAATATCCAATTGTCACCATGAAGAATCTGAAAGATACTATAACCAAGATCATACCCTCTAAGACGAGGGGAGGTAAGGAACTATCATCTAGCTCTGCTTTTTATTCATCTCCTGTTTTGAATCAGCTTATGACACCACCACTTTTTAATCGTTCTGATATGTCACTAGTACTTGATGATCCTTTTTCTAAAACTTATGATGCTACTACTACTATGCTTGATAAAACTGAATTTTTTCCACTTAGTTAATTGCTTGATGCTCATATTGCTAGATCTAGAGAAATTTAAAATGCTCAAACTCATGAATATTATGATTCACCTATTATATCTAGCTCTCCTGATGTACCCGATGGTTATGTTATGGATTGGGAGATAGCTAGAGACTTTCTTACTTGTAATGATAGAGATGATTTGAGAAAATTGCTATGTAAACTGAAATAAAAATCTATGATGGAAAAAATGAAATGTGATCCTAAATTTGCTATTTCTCCCATATGTGTTACTAATAAGGATTATGAGTTCTCCATTGATCCTGAGTTAATTACCATAGAAGAATCTGATCCTTTTCATGGTTATGAAACTGAAACTGTTGTGTCACACTAATAACCCACAAGTATAGGTGATATATGATAGTCCTTTAGATAAGTAATAGTGTAGAACCCAATGAGGAGCAGAAGGAAATGACAATCGGTTTTCAGTAAGGTATTCTCTGCAATCACAGAAATTATCGGTGACACATAGTTTGGTGATAAGTTAATTCGTAACGGTAGCAAGTAATAAATGTATAAAAGGTGCAGCAAGGTGGCCAAATACTTTTTGTAGCAAAGGACAAGCTTGGAAAAACTCTTATATAAAGTAAAGCACTCTCGAGGACACATGGGAATTTCTATCAAGCTAGTTTCATCATGCTCATATCATTCGCGTTTGTTACTTTGATAATTTGATATGTGGGTGGAGCGGTGCTTGGGTGCTGCCCTTACTTGGACAAGCCTCCCACTTATGATTAACCTTATCGCAAGCATCTGCAACTACGAAATAAGAATTAACATAAATCTAACCATAGCATGAAACATATGGATCCAAATCAGCCCCTTACGAAGCAACACATAAACTAGGGTTTAAGCTTCTGTCACTCTAGCAACCCATCATATACTTATTACTTCCAAATACGTTCCCCTAGGCCCAAATATTGGTGAAGTTTCATGTAGTAGACGTTCACATAATACCACTAGAGGAGAGACAACATACATTTCATCAAAATATCGAACGAATAGCAAATTCACATGATTACTTATAACAAGACTTATCACATGTCCTCAGAAACAACCGTAACTGCTCACAAAGCATATTCATGTTCATAACCAGAGGAGTATTAATTATCATTAAGGATTTGAACATATGATCCTCCACCAAGTAAACCAGCTGGCATCAACTACAAGGAGTAATCAACCCTACTAGCAACCCACAGGTACCAATCTAATGTTTTGAGACAAAGATTGGATACAATAGATGAACTAGGGTTTGGATAGGAGATGGTGCTAGTGAACATGTTGATGGAGATTGCCCCCTCTCGATGAGAGGACTATTGGTGATGACGATGGCTTCGATTTCCGCCTCCAGGAAGGAAGTTTCCCAGGCCGAACAGCTCCGCTGAAGCCCTACATTGGTTTTGCCCAAGTTCCGCCTCGATACGGCGGCGCTTCATCCCGAAAGCTCTCTTATGATTTTTTTTCCAGGTCAAAACCCTTCATATAGCAGAATATGGGCACCGGAGGGCTGCTAGGGGTCCACAAGCCATAGGGGCGCGGCCAGGGGGTAGGGCGCACCCCCAGGCTTGTGACCTCCTACTAGGTCCCCTTTGGTATTTCTTTCGCCCAATATTTTTTATATATTACAAAATAATTCTCCACAAGTTTTCAGGACTTTTGGAGTTGTGTAGAATAGGTCTCTCATATTTTCTCCTTTTCCAGCCCAGAATTCCATCTGTAGGCATTCTCCCTCTTAATGTAAACCTTGTAAAATAAGAGAGAAAGGGTATAAGTATTGTACCATAATGTGTAATAACAACCCATAATGCAATAAATATCAATATAAAAGTGAAACCAAATGGACGTATCACACACCTTACTAAATTGCACTATATTTCCACCTTGTTTGCTCACGAGGAAAAGATGCACTATTACTATATACTTAAGCTTTTTTCCTTTTTCTCTCAAAGATGATGCTAATAAATGGTTCCTTACTCTTGCTCCTGGTTGTGTGTGTAGTCCCCGGGATATGATATACTACTTCACTGAAAAATATTTTACTGCTCATAAAAAACAGGTTGCTTTACAGGAAATATTTAACTTTGTGGAAATTGAAGAAGAGAATCTTCTTCAAGCTTGGGGGAGGCTTCTCCATCTGCTTAGAGGTGTTCCTAATCATCCACTTAAGAAAAACGAAATACTTGATATCTTTTATAATGGACTAACCGATGCTTCTACGTACTACCTAGATAGTTGTGTTGGTTGTGTTTTTCAGGGAACAAGCTATTGGACAATCTAAAGAACTATTGAATAATATATTGATAAATGATGATGATTGGACACTTCTTGAACCACCATTGGAACCTATTCAAAAGAATTGAGGTATTCTATCCTTAGTCCAGAGGATATGCAAGAAGCGAAGAGAACTATGAAAGAAAAAGGTATCTAATATGAAGATGTCAATAATTTACCACCTATTGAAGAAGTACATGGACTTGATATCCCTACATTGGTAGTAGATGTAAATTCTCTCTCTAAATTTAATGAAAGTGATATACCTTACACTAAAATTCCTACTCAATGCATGTATGAATTTGATAGCTACATTTTCAAGAAAGAACATTTTAACAATTGTGTTAAAGATCAATTACAACGAAATGCTATGATGATTGATTGTTTTAGTGACTTAGTGTTCAGAATTGCTAATGATGTCAAATGTCTAGGTAAACATGCTTCTATGGTTCATACTCGGCTAGACCAAGTTGCTTAGTCTCAGAATGGTTTGCTCACTGAAATGAATGATCATGTTGTTAGTGCAATGACTAGAGGTGGTAGAATGACTGAGGACCCTGTTTATCCGGAAGGTCACCCTAAAAGAATTGAACAAATTTTTTAGACAATTAATGATGATCACATGGTCCTTCTAAAAATAAAAATAAAAAAATAAAAAAATGATAGTGGACCGGTTATAGAAAAATTTATTGATAATCATAATGATGTTTCTATTTATGATGGTAGTGAACATTCACTTAGTGATAGTGATAATGATAATGTTAACAATGATGTTCACATTGATGCTCAGCCACATAATGATAAAGAAAATGATAATGATGTGGATACAGGATTTCTCAAGATCTTGATAACACACATCCTCAAAATAAAATGTTATGAGAAGTGAGACTTTGTTGCTAGCAAGCATGGTAAAGAAAAAGACTCATGGGTTCAGAAACCCATGCCATTCCCTCGTAAGCCTTCTAAGAGTAAGAACGAGGAGGATTTTGAGCACTTTGGTGAAATGATTGAACCTGTATTTTGCGCACTCGTTTGAATGATATTTTGAAGATGCCTCCTTATGCTAAATATATGAAAGATATTATTACCAGTAAAATAAAGATACCTGAAACCGAAATTGCCACCATGCTTACTAATTATTAATTTGATGGTGGAGTGCCTAAGAAGTTGGGAGACTGTCACACCCTATGTTTTGCCTCATGACTAAGTTAACAAGACTAAAAAATTAGGGCCAATTAAAACTTTTAGTGCATTTGAATGCTTGACTTTTGTGTTATTTGCTTGCTTGTTGATTGCTTGCTGATGCTCTATAATTCTTAAAACATCCTCCTACCCTAAAGAACTCTTTTCCTTGAACCCAACTCTCGTCCAATGATAATGTCATGTGAATGGGACTTAAAACTGGATTGTCAAAATAATATCTTGGCCAAAAAGCATTTATTGAAATTAGATTTTTAAACCCCCTGATCTTAGATTAGCACTGCAAGTCCCCATATTGAGTGGATCCTTTTTCCCCAAATGCTTTATTTCAAACCCAATATATATAAGACTTCCCGAAACCACCAAATATTCATTTTAAAGATTGTTTTACTATTTTACTTAAAGACTTTTTCTTAAGGCCAGAAATGGTCTTTGATAGGAAAAAAATATTTCAATGCTTTAAAAATATTTGAGAAAATTTAGGAAACCTTAATGGACATATATTGTCCATATATAAGAGTATCAACACATGGTCATGTTCAAAATATTGGACAAAACCCTTCAAAATCCTTTCTGCCTATTTCAAGCATTTGAAATATTTATATAAGAAATATTCTCTATAAATTCCTATAAAATTCCATCAAGGAACACATGTCATATCTGATGATCTGGCAAAGTTTCAGATCAATCCCAATTGTTATGGGTCACTAGAATATCCCAAAATCTTCTCTGTCCAGATCCAAATTTGAGCAACTCTACATTATGAACTGTCTCCCCTTAAGCTCAAATTTTGTGGACATGATCTAATACTCAATAATGCATCCACACCAAGTGGAGCATCATGGAGAACAGGTTCACTTGTCCAAATAAATCCAAACCCCTTCATACTGATTTCAAAAATTGGGAAGGTTTGCATTGCCAAGTTTCCCCATTGGGACCTAAACTCTTTTTGGTATGCTCTAATACCCAAATAATGCTACCACATAAAGTGGTGCATCAAGGAGAATGGATTTGCTTAGCTACATCTAAACAAATCCATTTCTACCCATTTCTAGGGTTTATAAAGTTTGCATTGGCAACCTTCTTCAAATGAGTTTCAATTTGGTGATCAAGCTCAATTATACCTTTTACCAAATCCTGTTAAGTCTCGTGGCAAGGAGAATCAGTTTGCTAGCTCAAACTTGATTAAGTGCGTGTTCTGCACTCCTCCCGCTCCAGGCCTCTCCAACTGCGTGAGCGAAGCTAGACCGAATATTTGAGCTCCGCGGAGTGGGCTTCGCGAAGCGCTGCGGGCCTCTAGTGCAAAATATTGAAGCAGCCTTTTGCCAGCTTCACGAACCGGAGAAGCGAGGAGTCCAGCGTATTTACAGCGAGGATGCCACCACCAAGTCGTGAAAAATTATTCGCACAGCTCGCGTGGTTTCTGTTCCCCGCAACAACCCGCCAGCATGCATCGGAATGGCTGGGAAAAGCTACCAAGCAAACCGAACGCATCGGAATAGCCAGGCAAAGTTAGAAGCTAACTCAAGAAGCTGGATTCGTGGAGTTTTAAGAAGCTAGAGAGGTTCAAAACATGCCCTAAACACCTTCTCCCGTATTCTAATGGTTAATGATTGGGAGGGAAAAATTATTCTCCTTGAGCCAAGGTTTTTACCACATGACGGGGATATGTACCTAGGGTAGGGTCCTAGGCATGACCTACATACCCTACCTAAGGACGCCACATTTGAGGACTTAAAGACCACAGGAAAGATTCCGACTGGATTCCTCATGAAGCTGAAGTCACTCGACAAGCAATCCACTCGGAGACTTCTTCCTCCACTTGACGGTCGCCTGTCACTCAGAGGACCTCCCTTCCTGTCGACACCGGACTTCCAATAGGTAGGCATTAGGCCAGTCATCATTAGTAGCAATTATGATGTACCTTACTAGTAACGCTAGTATTTAAACCCACGATCAGACCCTTGGATGCCTGATAATTATGAGGGGCAGCAAACTCTATATAAGCCGCCCCACCCCTCTGGCACAAGGGTTCGCAACCATTGTAATCTCTACTCTCCACATGACAAAGCTCTAGAGCATTGAAACATAGGGTTGTTACCTCCATGAGAGGGGCCTGAACTCATACATCTGTGTGTACATCCTCACCGTATCTAAGACTCTGCCCTCTCCCTTTGTAACCCCACCTTCTACTGTCGGGCTCGTTCCCACGACTGTTGGCACCCACCATGGGGCTGGCGTCTAAGCGACTTCCCGCGAGGTTGCGTTTTTTCTCCTTCGACAAGTCTTCGGGCGGTGCTTTCGCTCTAGGCCACGAGCTCCATTTCGGAGCGCTCACCTACATCGCCGACGATTCGGCATGGCTACAGGAAGCGCCTCTTGATGTCGAGGCACTCCCAGTCCATGGGGTTGCACACTTCCGCGCTAGTCCCTGTGGAGTGCCGTTGCATCAGCCGCCGACTCCGTATGTGTTGGCTCCCCTCGCTGATCGTCGTCGCAAGCGGTCCAGCCACTCACGACTCCAGCGGTGGGTGAAGCATGCAATGGCTCGCCAAATTGCTTCTCCGCAAATTGTAGCGATCAAGCCCGCCGAGTCCATTCACGGCATGTATGAGTTGGACTCCGATTAGTCCAATGTTCCTTTCGAGTGCGAGAGCTGCGATCCTGCAGTGGAGGTCCTTATGGTGGGCTCCCATCAAAGCCCGCAGCCGGACTTTGGCAATGGCAAGCGAGATACTAGCGGCCCGTCGAGTGAACAGCCGCGTCACGATGGTGAAGTCCTTCATACTCCCATCGTCGGTACGACCGCCAAAGCCCAAACCTTGGAGGCCACGCGTATTCGGATAGAAGATCCTGAAAGAGAACTCGACGAGTGTGCTCGCCAATGCCGACCAGCTTCCGGTCGACATCAGCGACAGCTGTTTCCGACTGGATCTCACAACAATGTTGAGGTATACCGTACTCCTCTTTTAAATGTTGCAGCTGCTGCTAGGATGGAAGATTCCATTCATCCGTCGCGGTCAGAGGATGGTAGAGGTTTGTTGCAGATCAGAGCTTTACTAGATGCAGTGCAGCGTTAGAACTCTGTGGTTTCACAGTCGCGTAACAAGATACACAACAACTCACCAAGGGTGAAGCCGTTCAGTCGGCACATAGCCGTGGATCGCGCTTGCATCAAAGGGGAGGAGGCTTTCATGAAGATCAAGTCAGAGATCATTTTCACTATGAAGACCACCGTCGATTGCCCACTCCTCTGCAGAGTGGTCCGCATGTGCCCCGGCACCAGGACGAAAGGCGCTCGTTCGGTGACGAACGAAATGCAGGGTTAGATGCTCGTGATCTTCTCACTCGGAGGCGGATCGACAGGGAAAGAGCCCACAATGATGCACAAGACAAAGATTTTCTGAGTGGCAGATCATCTGTGATTTCTCGTCCCGAGTGTTTTAGCAGGGCCATACATTCTGCAGTGATTCCCCCCAACTTTAGGTTGGCGGCTGGGATCGGGAAGTTCTCTGGCGAGTCAAAGCTAGAGACTTGGTTGGATGATTACCGAGTGGCTATTCAGATTGGTGGCGGCAATGATAACATTACAATGATACACCTGTCCTTGATGTTGGATGGATCAGCTCGTGCATGGCTGAATCGCTTGGCTCCATCCAATATAATATGTTGGGAAGATCTCGCTAGAGTGTTCATCCAAACTTTCGAGGGCACTTGCAAGCGTCCTGTCGGGCTGGTCGACTTACAGCATTGTGTTCAGAAGCCCAATGAGACCTTGAGGGATTACATTCAACATTGGTCCACTATGCATCATACAGTGGAGAATGTTTCCGAACATCAGGTTGTGTGTACCTTCAAGGCTGGTGTGAAATATAGAGAGCTTTACTTGAAGTTCGGTCGAACAGGTGACATATCGCTCAGCAAGATGATAGAAATCGCCACTCAGTATGCCAATGGCGAAGAAGAAGACCGCCACCACAGTGGGAAGGGAAAAGCAGTCGTCAGTGATGCCGGCGGTAATTCCAGCCAGAAGCAGAAGAGGAAGGCTCATGACCCTGTCCAGGCAGAGGCCACTGCGTTGGCGACCCAAGCAAAGAACAAGGGAAGTCCAAAGGATAGTTTGCCCCTAAGAAAGGAAAGAACTAGTCAGGAACTGATGTGTTAGATCTACTGTGTGCAATCCACACAAGGAAAGCTAAGGAAGGCAATGTGATTTTTCCCAAGCACACCACTCAGCTATGTCGATTGCTCATCCGGCAGTTCAAAGAGACACCGTTGAGTGAAAAGACTCCTGAGAAGGATGATGAAGATAAAGAAACATTCCCGAATGTCACCGCTACACTTATGATTTTTGATCAGTAGAAAGCAAGAGTCAATTGAAGGTCATCAATAGGGAGGTCAATATGGCCGTACCTACCAACCCCACCTACCTCAAGTGGTCCCAGTATGCCATCACATTCGACCAAATAGACCATCCTGCTCATGTGTCCAGTCCCGGTCTACACTCTCTAGTGGTTGATCCGGTGGTGGGGGGCACTCGACTCCGAAAGGTCCTCATGGACGGCGGCAGCGGCCTGAACATCCTCTATGTAGATACCCTTAAAGGGATGGCCATTCCGATGTCCCGACTGAGTGAGAGCAACATGAAGTTTCACGGAGTCATTCCGGGGAAGAAGGCCAAGTCACCCGGCTAGATTGCGTTGGATGTGACATTCGGGAATGATCGAAATTTTCGAAAGGAATAGTTGATGTTTGATGTCGTGGATTTCCAGATCGCTTATCATGCCATTCTGGGTCGACCCGCGTATGCTCGTTTCATGGCCTGCCCATGTTACATGTATCTCAAGTTGAAGATGCCAGGCCCTAAGGGTGTGATCACGGTCACTGGCAATCAACAGCGGGCCGAAGAGTGTCTCCAGCAAGGCTCCAAGATCGCCGATCACCAGATGGCCATGGTTGAGTTGGAAGAGTACAAGAAGAATGCTGAGCCTGCTGACCTGCCGCGTGCAAGGAAGCCCGCTTCTGAGTCAGCATTTCAGTCGGTAGGGGAAGTGAAGAAAGTGAACATCCACCCGATAGATCCAACTGCTGCCCCAACCAATATATCATCAACACTCAACAGTAAATAGAAAGCCAAACTCATCCAGTTCCTCCATGAGAACTAGGACATCTTCGCATGGAAGCCTGCTGACATGCCGGGGGTTCCCAGGGAGCTGGCTGAGAACCGACTGAGAGTTGATTCGAAGGCCAAGACCGTCAAGGAGCATTTGCGCTGATCGGCGACAGAGAAGCGTAAAGCAATCGGTGAAGAGGTGGCTCGTCTCTTGCAAGACAAGTTCATTCGGGAGATTTCCCACTCCGAGTGGCTTTCGAATGTTGTCATGGTTCCTAAGAATGATAAGTCTTTATGCATGTGCATTGACTTCAAGCATATCAATCGGGTCTGCCCGAAGGATCATTTTCCGCTCCCCAGCATAGATCAGATTGTTGGCTCGACTGCGGGATGCGAGCATTTATCATTTCTGGATGCCTACTCTGGGTACCATCAGATCCGTCTATATGGTCCAGACGAAATAAAAACAACCTTCGTCACCCCATTCGGGTGTTTCTGGTACATCACCATGCCATTCGGTTTGAAAAATACCGGCGCTACTTTCATGCGCATGATTCAGAAGTGTCTACTTGACCAAATCCCTTGGAATGCCGAGGCGTACATGGACGATGTAGTCGTCAAGTACTACAAAGGTTCTGACCTGCTGGCTGACTTGGCCGAAACATTCGCCAATCTGAGGAGATATGATATAAAGCTGAATCTGGCCTAGTGTACTTTCAGCATCCCTGGCGGCAAGTTACTCATTTTTCTCATTTCTGAACGAGGGATCGATGTCAACCCTGAGAAAATCAGTGCCATTACCCGAATGAAAACTCACATGCGAGTACACGATGTTCAGAAGCTCACAGGTTGCTTGCCAGCATTGAGTCGATGCACTTCCCGTCTCGGTGAGGAGGCACTGCCTTTGTACCGACTGATGAAGAAGTCCGACACGTTCGAGTGGACTCCAAAAGACGAAGCAGCATTGTTCGAGCTCAAAGACCTGCTCTCCACCTAGCCAGTGCATGCTGCTCCTCGCAGCAAAGAACCCTTGCTACTTTACATCGCGACTACTAATCAAGTCATTAGTACAGTGCTAGCGGTCGAGCGGGAAGAGGAAGGTAAAGCGTACAAAATCCAACGACCAGTCTATTACGTTTCCAAAGTTTTGTCTCCTTCGAAGTAAAGGAATTCGCACTACCAGAAGCTCGTTTATGGCTTTTACCTCTCAGCAAAGAAGGTAGCACATTATTTTCAAGACCACTTGATTTTAGTGGTCAGTGATGCTCCGTTATCTGAGATTCTTAATAATTGAGACGTGATTGGTTGAGTGGCTAAGTGGGCAATCAAACTCCTATATTTTGACATTAAGTTTGAATCCAAGAAAGCGATCAAGTCTCAGGCACTTGCAGATTTTATGGCCGAGTCGTTTGAACAGCAACAGCCAATCCAGATCCACTCGGCACACTGGACTATGTTCCTTGACGGTTCCAAAATGTTAAATGGGTCCGGTGCTGGTGTTGTCTTGGAATCTCCAAAGGCCGACAAACTCAGTTACATCCTGCAAATACACTTTGATTCCTCCAACAATGAGGCAGAGTATGAAGCACTTTTGTACGGGTTGCGCATGGCTATCTCACTCGGCGTCAAGCGCCTGATGGTCTATGGTGATTCAGATTTGGTCGTCAATCAAGTGATCAGAGTGTGGGATGTTCGAAACCCCTCTATGACTGGGTACTGAAGTGTTGTCAGAAAGCCAGAAAAGAAATTTGAAGGTTTGGAACTTCATCATGTCCCTAGAGTGAAGAATCGAGTAGCTGATGAGCTAACAAAGATTGGGTCCACTCGACGACCTGTCCCTAGTAATGTGTTTTTAGAACACCTCCATACTCCTTCGGTACAAGAAGATCCTTTCACCGAGGAGCCCACGCAAGCTATGAGATCCACTGATTCGACTAAAGTCGATGTCCCTGTAGTAATTGATTTGGTCATGGAGATTCTGGTCGTCATTCCCAATTGGACGGTGCCCTACATTGCCTATATCCTCAGACAAGAACTCCCTAAAGACAAGACAGAAGCTCGGAAGATTGTGCGCAGGTCAAAAGCTTTTGTTGTGATCGGTGATCAGTTGTTCAGAGAAAGCGCGACTGGCGTGAGGCAACATTACATCTCCTCCAAAGAAGGTCGAGTGATTCTGGATGAAATACACGCAGGAACTTGCGGTCATCATGTGTCCTCATGGACGATTGTCGCTAAGGCATACCAAGCTGGTTTCTTCTGGCCACGGGATAATTAGATGGCTAAAGATATTGTCGAACATTGTGATGGGTGCCAATTTTATGCGAACTTGTCTCACAAGCCGGCATCTGCTCTGAAGACGATCCCCCTTGCCTGGCGGTTTGCTGTTTGGGGACACGACATGGTTGGTCCCTTTCGGACTGGGAAAGGCGGGTTCACTCATTTGTTGGTTGTAGTCGACAAATTTAGAAAATGTATAGAGGCAAACCAATCAAGAAGTTGAACTCCCGCATAGCCGTCACATTCATGAGGGAAATAATTTTCCAATACGGTGTTCCTCATAGCATTATCACGGATTATGACACCAACTTTGACTCGGAAGAATTTAGAAACATCTGCACCTCTCAAGGCACTCGGGTGGATTATGCGTCTGTAGCACATCCTCAAATTAATGGAAAAGTTGAGTGAGCTAATAGCCTCATCCTGCAAGGTCTGAAGCCTCGTCTCATGCGCAACTTGGATCATGCCGCTGGAGCCTGGGTAACTGAACTGCCGTCTGTTTTATGGGGCCTGAGAACAACACCTAATCGGTCGACTGGACGGACTCCTTTTTTCCTTGTTTATGGAGCTGAAGCTGTCCTACCGAGTGACTTGTTTCACAACTCTCCCCGAGTGGAACTTTATTCCGAAGCTAAAGCTGACCAAGCCAGACACGATGGCGTCGACCTCCTAGAGGAAGAGCGAGAGATGGCCCTGATCCGGAAAACCACTTATCAGCAAGACCTGTGGCGCTTGCATGCTAAGAGTGTCAAGAGTCGGTCATTTCATGAGGGAGATTTGGTGCTCTGAGTGGATCAGCAACGACCTCATAAACTTGCTCCTGCGTGGGAGGGTCCTTTTGTCATCACAAAGTTGTTGAACAAGAGAGCTTACCAGTTGTACAATCTCAAGAAGCAGATGGACGAACCGTGAGCCTGGAACGGAGATCTGCTCCGGAGTTTCTATACTTAGGAACTGAGTGATTTTGATGAAATAAAGATACTTCAGAACATGTCATGTATGAAAATGTGGCCTCTGTAGCGTTTTGTTGGCTCCAGTCCAGTAATTTTCGTATGGAGTTACTCTGAGCGATGAGCAGTCCTCACACTCGGGGGCTTAGCTGTGAATATGCTTTCGCCTAAGTTAAAAATCTTTCCGAGTGGATAGTAATCCATTCACTCGACGGCGTATCCGCGAACCAGTCTTCACCTGAACCCTAGTTTTCCCAAGTGTTGAGCAATCCTCACACTCAGGGGCTCACCTGCGAACATGCTTTCGCCTAAGTTAAAACTCTTTCTGAGTGGATAGTAATCCATTCACTCGATGAGGTATCCGCGAACCAGTCTTCGCCTGAACCCTAGTTTTCTTCGAGTGTTGAGTAATCCTCACGCTCGGGGCCTTAGCTGCAAACATGCTTTCGCCTAACTTAAAACCTTTTCCGAGTGGATAATAATCCATTCACTCGACGACTTAGACGTGAATCCGACTTCGCCTGAACCTTATTTTTCTCCGAGTGTTGACAAATCCTCCCACTCGGAGGCTTAGCTGCGAACATGCTTTCGCCTAAGTTAAAAGTCCCGCCGAGTGGATAGAAGTCCACTCACTCGACGTCCTAGCTGTGAATTAGTCTTCACCTAGGTTCGAAAACTACCTCGAGTGTTGAGGAATCCTCGCATTCGGAGGCTTAGGTGCATACATGCTTTCACCTAAGTTAAAAACCCTGCTGAGTGGATAATAGTCCATCCACTCGGTGACCTATTTGTGAATGAATGTTCGCTTAGGTTCAAAGATACTCCGAGTGTTGAACAATCCTCACACCTGGGGTCTTAGCCGCGAATCAGCTTTCTCCTAAGTCAGAAAACAAGTTCAGTCGAACAAACGATTGAAAGCCAGATGTAGATAAATCCAAAGGTTTCCTTGCGAATAAATGTTTCGCGAGAAAACAAACATGCTCAGGCTTAAGGCCTGAATGAAGTTTTAAAGTTGATACAATTCCACTCGGCATACCGAGGCAAATAAAGTTTTTTTCCGAAAGATCAAGTTTCTCAAGCACCCGACGGGTTGGCTAGCTCGACGAACGTGTGCAAGTCGATTCCGTCTGCGATCCTAGTGGCTGTGTTGATGAAGGTCTCCATGAAATCTTCAAACTAAAGTTTCTTCGCGTTCACCACTCGGAGCTCCTTCAATTTTGCTTCCCTTGCCTCCTTGCAATGGATCCTAACAAGGGAGAGCGCCACGTCAGCTCCACAGCGAGCAACATATTTCTTCCAAGCTTGCACTCGGCTGGGAAGTTTGTTAAGGTGTGCCATCATGGATGTACGGTCAAGCTGAAGAGTGTCTTCAGGCCACAATTCTTTGTCAATCCTCTCCATCACAGTTTTCAGCCGAACGACATATGCGTGGACCCGTCAGATCCTGGCGTTGAATCTGAACATATTCATGATCACCGCATCTCCAACAGGCAACTTGGTGGGATCCAAGTTGGGCTCAATCTCTTCAGTTTCTTTTTTGAAGTCCTAGAAAAATTCTATTGGGAAGAAGGAATGGGAGGAGGATTAATGAAATACAGTCGACAAAGATTTTATAAAGTTCAGTTGATAGAGATACTCACCGTCGAGCATGATGTACATCTTTCTCGAGAACTCCCCCAAGTGCTTCTCCAAACCATTGCTCCTCTTGGTTAACTGCTCAGTTTTCTTGATGAGGTCGACACGCTCCTTCTTCAGCTTCGAGTTCTCCATCTCCATCTTCTTGGCAGCAACCAACTTCTGGTCGGCAGTTTTAGTCTTCTCCTTTGCTACCAGTTGGGCATCAGCAAACGCTTTGTCCTTGTCCTCCAGCGCCTTCTTCATGGTATCTAAAGAAATAGCATTGTTGAGTCTCGCTTGGAGTCGTCGATTTTCATCGCGTACGTCTGTTTGAGTGAAAGCACTCGGTTCAAAGCATGGAAAGTCAGGATAAGAATGCATTGGGTTGATGGAAATTACCTCCCAAATTTTTCAGCTTGACCCGCACTCGTTCCAAAGCATTGTTGGAGGTTTCCATGTCCATGCGCAACTGGTTCCTTTCATCTTCAAGGTCCTTGTACTGCGCGCCAAGCTCACAAGCCCCCTGAAACCAACAAAGAAAGAAATTCAATCGACAAAAAATATCATCACTCGGGAATGAAGAAGGTCAAAGACGGTCGACTGGGCGGCACTCACCGCCCCACCCCACTAACCTGAAGTAGCATCATATCTTGGTTGATTGAATGATATCCATGAAACCTACGTATGGGGGAGGAAAAATTTAATCAAAAGTCCACCTGACATGTCGAGTGGCTTGGGTACTCTAAGTACCATAAAAAATCCAGAGTTCAAGAAGGTTCCTATCAGACCCCCCCAGTGCAAGCACTAGACGGTGGTCTCGAGGAGTACACCTAGTGGGTGCACTCAGAGTGCCCCCACTGGAACTGTTATCACTCGATCCGTCGAGTGATCCGTCAACACCCCTCTACACCATTGAAGCAGTGTCATATAATGGCTGTCGAAATGATGTCCATAAAACCTACAAGGTTGCGTTGGTGTGCGGTGATTAAGTGAAATTAAGTACATTCGACATGTTGAGTGGTAATCGTACTCCGCGTGCGATAAAAGCCATGAGTTTAAGTTTTTAAGACTACTTCTCATCGTCTACGATCAACAGTAGCCTCCACTGGTTCCAAAAACATCTGACAAGGTCTGCCATGTCTGAGCATTCGATGGTGTCTATCATACCCCCGCTAATGCAATCGCTCAACGGTGGTCTCAGGGACTATACCCAGTGGGTGCACTCAAGGTGCCCCCATTGGATCTGCGTACTTTCAATCTGTTGAGTGGCAGAGAAACAATTAAAAACTTTTGCAAGCATATGAATATCTTCTCTTTTGAAGACCCCTGCCGGTGCAAGCACTCGACAGTGGTCTTGGGGACTACACCCAATGGGTGCACTCGGCGTGCCCCCACTAGAACATCCATCACTCGATCTGTCGAGTGACACGGCACCCCACCCAACCCTTGGAATAGCGTCTTCGGGGTGGTGCGATCAATGGCAAACGTATCCTGCATGCGACAAACTCTAAGAACTCTGCCGGTGCAAGCACTCGACGGCGGTCTCGGGGACTACACTGAGTGGGTGCACTTAGAGTGCCCCCATTGGTCCAAGAACCTACTCGATTAAGAACTGATCTATTCGAGTGGAGAACCTTCAAACATTCTGCAAGCGGAAAACAAACACCCAGTGGGTCTGCAACCAAAGAAGACAGGATTTCAATCAGAAATGCAGTTGCAATCGAACTTACTTGGACATTCGTGCGAAGTGCTGTGCTAGCATCATAAGCCAACTTGCTGGCCTCATACGCCTCCTTCGTGCGCAACATCATCTACTCCGCTTGGATCATGGCCTGCTTTGCGGCTCTGGTCTAGTCTTCCGGAACGCGGTGCAGAGGAAAAGCCGTCCTCAGCAGGATCGGCGTAATGCCTAGGGCAGTCGTGGTAGTCTGGGCAAGTTCGGTTGGTGCTGACGTCATGATAGTTGAAACCACTGGTGGGACACTTGACATATGCACTACAGGATCGTCTCTGACCCGTGTCAAGTCGCTTATCCCCTGGGAAGATCCGGCAGTCGACCGGTGAGGCGTCTGCGTAGACGAAATTCTTTGAGTACATACGCGCGGGGCGCCTAAGGTCTCGCCTTCGCCTCCCGTGCCCCGAGGGTGTTCGTCATCATCTTCCAACTGGATGATTTCTGCAAATATCAATCGGCAACATTAACTTTGGCAATCTACAAACCCTAGTAGAGAAGCAGAACTGAAGATTTGTTTACCTCTGTGGGAAGTGGCAGCGTTAGCAGTGTCTACGTCCATTACCTCCTCTCCGTCACGTTGAGGCGACATCATTGAAGTGGCAGCTCTGATAGATCAAACGACACTCGGTCAACAAGAATTTGAAGTCACAATTGATAGCGAGAGTTCGAAAGTAAAACACTTACGTGGAGACGAAAGGCACAACCATCCCCATGCGAGGCAGAGCTTTGCGAGGTTGGGCTACGTTGGGCTTGGGTTGCTTTGATGATCGCTCACTCGACTCCACGGTCGAGGGTCAGCTCTGTTTTGGATTCTTCTCACTCGGGATTAGGGCCTTGTCCGGGGCAGTCGCAGGGTCTTGACGAGACTGGGAGCAGCGTTTGACACGAGGAGGAGACTTGACTTCCTCCTCGTTCTCACCCGAGTCTTCAAATTCGTCTTCGGAGTCATAAGAGTCGTCGACGTCCACACTGCCACCCTCGCTCTCCCCACCATCTTCAGGTTGGTTCCCATTGGGCAGAGGCGAGTACATGTGCGTCCACTCCTGCATGGTTCGAACAATGAAGTAAGTCAACAAATCAATCAATCACTCGACAGTACAGTACCACAATCGACAAGGCATTATTTACCAGATTCTTCGGCGGATTCTCAGCCGAGTAAGGATGGATCCTCTTGGCTCTTAATGGATTATCGCAAGCCTCGGTGATGTTGCGAAGCCACTGCTCAACAGTCGCTTGTGAAACCTCTTTTGGATGCGTCCAGGTCGAGTCTCCGGGGCCTGAATAGTGCCACATGGTGTGGTCCCTGGCCTACATCGGCTGGATCCGTCAACTGAGGAATGTCTCTAGTAGTTCCATGGCGGTCACTCCGCCCCGAACAAGTTTCACTATGGCGTCCACCAAGATTCCCACTTGGAATTTTTCTCCTTTTGACACCTTTAGGGATTTGGGAATGGCTGGACGGTCAGATGTGAAAGGGGAAAGGCCAGTAGACATGTTGGGAGAAGCTATGTCTTTGCAATAAAACCATGTCGACTGCCAACCTCTAACGGATTTAGGGAAGGTCATGGATGGAAAATAACTATACGCTCTCTTTTGAATTCCTAGACCCCCACACAACAGCACTACATGAGTTTTTTTGTCCTTAGGGAGAGCCTTCTTTACAGTCTAAGATCTAACCGTGAAAATGTGCCTGAATAGCCCCCAGTGAGGAGGACAACCCAGAAAGCACTCGCCCAATGTGATGAAAGGAGACAAGTAGGAGATGGCATTCGGCAGGAAGTGGTGGAGCTAAGCTCCAAAGAAGTTCAGGAAACCTCTAATGAATGGATGGGGAGGCATAGAAAAACCTCTGTCGATGTGGGAGAGGAGGAGAACCCGCTCTCCTTTGCGTGCCTTTGGCTCGCGCTCCCCCTCCGGCAACCTCCAGGCGCCGTCTGCCACAAGTCCGTCGGCGACCAGGTTGTTGACGTCCGCACGGATGACCACCAAGGGAAGAAAGTCCCCCTGGATCCATCCTATCGGCGCGGTGAACCGGGCGGTCGAGGGCTTCTTGCCCTTGCCCTTCGCCGCATGTCCTATGCATGATGCAGACAATTAAGGCTACCAGCTTTCCAAAGAAATACCCTCGAGAGATACACCAAACGCTCGAACATCTAACCAACATTCAACAGAAATGGACAGTGTCGTAAAACAAGGCCTCCCAATGCCGCATTGAAAGCTCACTGATGCAGCTGAACGTGAGGGTGCACAGAAAAAGCTTGAGAAGCCAAGAGCAAATGGCGAGGTCACGGGTCGTCATGGACAAACTTGAACAAGAACTCGACGCCATGCATTCTGCTGAAAATGGAGGTTTCACGGACAATGAAGCCATTGAGTAGGATATTGCTACAACCTTATCTGAGATGAACCATCTGGGAGCTATTTACCCATTCGACAACAAGGAAGAGGAGCAACAACAACCAGAGCTTGCCCATGTACACACTCAAGAGTAGCAACAAGCTCACATGCAAGATCATGAGCTTGATGGTGTTGTAGGCGAACGACATGACAACAGGACATCCTACTAGTAGTAGTAGGAAAGGGTAATTAAACCACCCATATTCTCAAACACAAAGGGGAGGAAGAGTAAGACGCAAGCAGCAAAAGCAGCAGCGAAAAAGCCGCTATGCCCCATCAGGCGCGTGGAGTTTGGCCCGGATGGTAAACCTCTCGGGATAAGGGCATGCGGATTCTGCAACGTCATGACCAATCATAATTACCACACATGCCCACTCCGCACATATGCCATTGTCAACAAGCAAAAACTGCAGAAGCAGATTGGAGTCGCCTAGGTTTCTACCAATGGAGACGACACACGTAACTACTACACTTGCCGCAAGTGTGGGGGAACTGACAGACATAATGCCCGCACATGCAAAGTTGGCAAGGAGGTCAGTGGCGCATGAATAGAAACAGGGCAAGGTCTAGAGTTCCAAAAAAACAAAAGAAGAGGATGAAGAAGAAGAGTTTGACGAGAATGACAACTAAGCAGATGAAGACAATGAAGATGATAGTATTGGGGACGAGGAAACTAAAACTGACGATGAAGCTGCCAAGGCTCAACCAGGAAAGGGCGCCGAGAAGGGATAACATTTGGGGTCAGTTAGGAGGAGCTCAAGACCGAAGAATCCATAGTGGTTATACAGCTGCATCAACTAAAAAATAAGCTTGTACTCTCAGTTGCCTCGGTACACAATGACGAAACATACGAGAAACATTGTCGTTACAAAAACTTATTTAGCTTTATCATCAATTTCTCGATCAGTAGTATACTTAAGATATAATTCGTGATTTGTGCCTGCTAGACCAGTGACATTATTATGTAAACCATTTGATAATCCTTTTGAATGCAGTCACAAATATATTTGAAAAAACTTATCTGGATTTATGTAATGCCAACAGTATTGTCGACCAGTAACTCAGCAAAAATATGTTAAGGAAAATTTAAACTCTTATAATACATCAGTACTGATAATTCTCACTCGTCAGTACAAGGCAGAGTAACCAAACACACTCGTCAAAACAAGCTATGTCTGGCTTTGCCAGTCTTAGTACAGAAAGTCCATCAGTACAAAACAATAATTACCTCAAGCAAATGCAAATATAATACACTGTACTCATGAAAAACTAATTTATCTGTAAAAATACTTTCAAACATTATGTTGATATAAACAATCCTTTCAAAAAAACGAAAAATGTTTAAAAAAAGATTAGCATGACACACATAGTCTGACTGGTATTTGGTAGGTTCAATCACCAATCCAAGTACACACAGTAGAGGATTACAAACCTCCATCATCACCAACCCAGACACGTGCAGGTGGGATAAGCAGTTGATAAGTACAGCTTGACAAGATGGATCGGTGCGACAGTAAAATGCCATCATCACCGACCCTGAGATGAGCAAGTGGGATAAGCAACTGATAAGTACAACTTGACAAGACTACTCAGTGCGACCAGATTAATTCCCTGGCAAGGAAATTGGCTTGGACGGTTGGCTCTTCCAGGCCACCGCCCGCGCCACCCACTGGGTGGTTGCCACAAGGGACTGCAAACGGCGACCCCGGGACCACTACACCCACGTCCCCGACGTACTTCCTCCCACACATCCCGGTCCACGTGTTGGAAATAACCCATTGTCTTCCATCTCTTCCTCATTCCTAGAACCACCATTGTCGCTTCAATCTCCACTACAAACAAACCAATGGCGAAGGAACTGTTCGCCAAGCATCATCATGGCGATACGTCCGACCAAGGCAGCAACCTTGTCGACGTTCACGTCCCCGGCAAGAAGTGCGAGTACACCCGAACCCTCACAAGGGTTGAGCTCCATGAAAAGGAGATGCTGGAGATCGTCTGCACCAGTGAACCAGACAAGGACGATGAGATGATCTACAGGCTCTGCATGAAGGCTGGCGGCATGTATCGTAAGATCGTTGGTGTTGGTGTG
Organism: Hordeum marinum; assembly: GCA_022496015.1. Taxonomy (NCBI): domain Eukaryota; kingdom Viridiplantae; phylum Streptophyta; class Magnoliopsida; order Poales; family Poaceae; genus Hordeum; species Hordeum marinum. The sequence continues at coordinate 305,561,274 of CM039673.1, forward strand.
AAGTACACCAGGGAAGACGAACCTCCCCAGATGGCAGCAGTCCTACACTTGTGCATCGAGGAACTCTGCCTGCTCTACCACATCGCAGAGGCCACAAAATGGTAACACATCCTACTCATTTGTCATGTTTGGTTCATCTTTTTAATTAGTATTGTATCCTAAAAATTTCATCAAACTTGTTTCCCAAATAGATGTACTAGTGTGGTTTGTGAAAGTGGATGCACTATTGCATTTTCTCAAGTAGATACAATATAAAATGTATTTTTGAACCTGATGCACTAGATTACTATTTGAAAAATCATGCAAAAGAATAATTTCTGAAGTTGATGTACTAGTGTAGTTTCTGATCTTGATCTGATAGTGTAGTTTCTGTACTCGATATATTAAAAAGATGTTTCTGAACTTGATGGAGTGAAGTAGTTTCTGAATTTGGTCTAATGTTATTTTCATAAGCAAAAAAACTAAGAACTTGGTGAAGCACTGGTATGTGTTGTCCTATTCAACAAAGGTAAACTAAATTAGTACTAAAGAAACACATACAACATTGACTCAAACTATGTATAATCCAAAAAGAAAAATAACATGATGTGCTTGAATTTAATTTCAGAACTTTGTTTACTAGTTTCTGAAGTACATTCATCCATTAATTATGCTATATAAGCATCTACTACATGGATTCATCACTTGTAAAACAAAACCAAAATGAAGAATTCAAACATCAAAGTAATGCTAATCTTAAAAATGTCTCTCCCCTTGTAGGCCCAAGCGCCTCAACGAGATGCTGAAGCATGAGAAGTTGTTCACATTTGCTGGTTTCAGCATTGAAGGCGACAAAGAGAAGCTGAACATGTCTGGTTTGGAGATCAACCACAACAAGTACATTGACATTCAGCGCATCTGGAGAGTTCCATACACCGGAAAAGAGTACGACTCCTTGACTGCTATTGCAGCCAGCGTCATCCACCCATTCTACAAAGGCATGAATAAGAAGATTGACACATAGGAAGACCACAAACTATGGGGGAATAGCCCACCGCCAGACAACCTCATCGAGTACGTAGGAGTAGATGCGTATGCCACATACAAGTCATGCAAGATAATCGACATCATCACAAATGGTTGGGAAATTTCAAAAGTGCAGGAGCCTTACCCCTACTACCACTGCCACTTCGCAGGATGAAGATACATCAAAGCCTGCCTTTGTTTTGCTTCCACTTGTGCTTGCCTTTTATCTTGTTGTTTCAAAATCGTAGTTTTCTCTTGTTGGGTTGAACCAGTATGCTTATGCCATGCTTGTCATGGTTGAACAAGTTTACTTATGTCGTTAAGAACATTGTTTTGCTTATATCATTATATAAGTTTGGTATCTTCGTATTTTGTTAATCCATCATTTCAAATTCAAAGTAGCTTTTGAATGGAACTTTGTGGCAGCTCTTCACTACTAGTTATGAAGCAACTAATCACACGACAATGTTCCATGTGTAGTTTTGATTCAGTATTGTATAGAAAACATAATGTTTAAAACAATCAGTACAATTTGAGTTGCTTAACAATTCTTCAAAAGTTGAAGCAGAAATTCTTAGTACTTCATGTACTGTTCTCATTCATATGTAGTTGCTAGAAAATTAACAAGTACTACAACAGAAAAAGTTAAGAAGCATCATCACACACTTATATTTGTCACTTGCAGACTAAGAATGACAGTACTAGTACACTTGATCGGATAGTACATACTTAGTAAAATAAAAAGTACAAAGAAGCATCTATTCGTAATCCACCAAAAAAATGTCAGACTAAGAACATAAGTGCTACTATGAATGGACTATCAGTACAACTTAGTCTACACGCAAGTACCATAGTGCTGAAAATGATACCAGAAGAACCTTGAGAATAATCACAAAATCAAACACAAAAAGAAGGCAAAAAACTCAAATGAAAAGATAACACTTCCACAAAACTCACAAGAACTAGAACAAAAAGTATCAGTACAAGTTACTAGTGGAGTCAAGTACTAGATTCAAACCAAAAAAAAGTAAAAGTTGACCGCCCAAGGACAGACAGGCCCTGACACTGCTAGATACTTGAACTCGAGCCCACTACGGAACCATTGGCGACTCCCTAGTAATACACACAACGCAGGGCGAGCCGACCAGGGCCCACAGGTTATGAGAGAGAGAGAGTGTGTCGTGTATAAGCGCTTGGGTTAGTATTCAGAGGAGTTCGACCAGTAGGACTCGGCCGTGCTTATAAACAGGTCAAGAGCCTCCTCCCTTAGCGAGGTGGGACTAAACCTAGAGCACACGCGCATCCAGCAGTCCGCAAATCGCCCGTGCGGGCCATTTGGACCGGAAAACAGCCCGATAGCCTCCATCGCCTACAAACACCCCACCAATAAGGCCAGTTAAACAAAGCAGAGCACGGGGCAAAGAAATATAAACTACAAAAAGATGTTCGAAAACTGAAAATATAAAAGTTCAAATACTAGTTCGCAGGCAATAATTTTAAATACAAAAAATAACAATAAAAATAATTTTAGCTCTGCACCACGGATGATAAAAGAAGGAAAGAATATGATACACAAACAACAAAACTCTAAAAAGCAGAGAACTTAATAGCCTATCTGTTAAATGTACATAAATTAATTTACCAAATTAATATTACTTTCAAGTTCAATTACTAAAAATGCAAGAAGTTCAAATAGATAATGTTTGCCAATTCTGCTAAATTTCTTATTTATATAAAATCTAACAAGTTCAACTACTAAAATGCAAGAAGTTCAAATAGATAATGTTTGTCAATTCTCCAAAATTTCTTATTTATATAGAATCTAACAATTTCAACTACTAAAATGCAAGAAGTTCAAAAAGATATTGTTGACAACTCTGCTAAATTTCTTATTTATATAAAATCTGACTAGTTCAACTACTAAAATGCTAGAAGTTCAAATAGATTTTGTTTGTCATTTTTGCTAAATTTCTTATTTTTATCGTAAATAATCTCAATCCACCAAAAAAACTCAGTTCAAACATACATATGACATCAGTACTAAAAAAGCAGGAACAGTTAGGCTACTCACACCAGTGTGACACCAAATTTCAAAACCGTACGCTGTATGAAATTACAATTCAGTTCACACAGCACTAAACAATAAGTGCACCAAAAAGAGAATACAAAAACTATAAAGTCCTAACTTAGGTTGGGACTGATGAAAATAAAATAAGTCTCAGTTTTGAGCAACAACTCCCAGGGCACTGAAAAATGTTTTGAGATCAACTAGTGTATAAGACTATAGTGGAAAAATAAGACTTAACCTCCATATAGAAAAACATCACAAAGCATATGTCACTTAAACAGTGCAAAATGCCATCATCACCACCCCTGAGACATGCAAGTGGGATAAGAAGCTGATAAGTATAGCTTGAGAAGTCGCATCGGTGCGAAAGTGAAAACCATTGACTTGGACGGTTGGTTCTTCCAGGCAACCCCCCGCGCCACCCACTGGGTGGTTGCCACAAGGGACTGCAAATGGCGAGCCCATGACCACTACACCCACGTCCCCGACGAACCGCCTCCCACACATCCCCATCGACGCACTGGAAATAACCCATTGTCTTCTATCTCTGCCTCATTCCGAGAACCACCATTGCCGCTTCCATCTCCACTGCAGACAAACTAGAAACTTCTCTCTCCCAAGCCCACAGTCGCCAGAGGAGGGAAATGGCGGAGGAACCGTCCGCCAAGCATTATTGTGGCGAGACATCCAACAAGATCAGCAACCTCGATGACATTCACATCCCCGGCGAGAAGCACGAGTACACCAAAACCCTCACAAGGGTTGAGCTCCATGGCAAGGAGACGTTGGAGATCGTCTGCACCAGCAAACCATACAAGGACGACGAGATTATGAGCAGACTCAGGATGAAGTCCGATGGCTTATATCCTAGCTTCATCGGAGTTGATGTGGAGTTCACCAGAGAAGATGAACCTTCCTGGATGGTAGCTGTCCTGCAGTTGTGCATGGACGAACTCTGCTTGGTGTACCACATCGCAACGGCCACAAAATGTTAGCCCATACTACTATTCATTCATCTGTTCTACTAGTACTACTCCCTAAAAATTTCATGAAACTTGTTTCCCAACTAGATGAACTACTATAGTTTGTGAAGTGGATGCACGAGTACATTTTTCTCAAGTTACATGCATTTCTGAAATTGTGAAGTGGATTGTTTCACCAGATTTGCATCTGAAACTGATGCACTGGATTAGCATCTGAAAATTGTTTCACCAAATTAATTTCTAAACTTTATGTACTAGCATAGATTCTGATCTTGATGCACTAGTATAGTTTATAGAATTGATGTATTAAAAGATGTTTTTAAACTTGATGTACACAAGTAGTTTCTGAACCTGGTCTGATGTAATTTTCAGCAGCAAAAAATGAAGTAAGAACTTGGTGAAGCACTGGTATAGGTCTTTTATTCAACAAAAAGAAAACTAAACTTGAAGTAATCAACACATAGATCATTTACTCTAGTTATAGGTTCTTGAACTTGGTGAACCATTTGGTGAACCACTGAAGATACCAAAAAAGAAAAATGACATGGTGTTACTTGAATTTAATTTCATCCATGACTTATACTATATAAGCATCTACTTCATGGATTATTACTTGTAAACCAAAAAATAGAAGAATTAAATCTTCAAAAAAGAACACTAATCTTCAAAAAAGAGTTCCTGCAGGAGCAGAAATTGTACACATTTGCCGGTTTCAGTATTGAAGGTGACAAAGGGAAGCTGAAGATGTCTGGTTTGGAGATCAACCCCAACAAGTACATCAACATGCAGTGCAAGTGGAGAGTTCCATACACGAGGAAAAAGTATGACTCCTTGGCCGATGTTGCAGTCAACGTCATCCACCCATTCTACAAAGGCATGAAGAAGAAGATCGAGAGGGAGGAAGACCACAAACTACGGGGGATCAACCCGCCGCTAGACAAGCTCGTCGAGTATGCAGGAATGGATGCGTACGCCACGTACAAGTCATGGAAGATAATCGACAACATCACAACAGGTTGGGAAATTTCAAAAGAGCAGGAGGCTGACCCCTACTACCACTGCCACTTCACGGGATGAAGTGACATGAAAGTTTGCCTTCGTGTTGCTTGCGCTTGTGCTTGTCCTTTATCTTGTTGTTTCAAATTCATAGTTTGCTTTTGTTAGATTGAACAGCTTGCTTATGTCATGTGTGTCAGGGTTTGCACAAGTTTGCTTATGTCGTCAAGTACATCATTTGCTTATGTTGTTAAACAAGTTTGCTAGCTTCTTATTATGTTTATCCATTATTTGAAGTTGAAGTAGATTGTGAATGAAACTTGATGGCTGCCATGTAGCACTAGTCATGGAGCAACAAATCACACATGGATATTTTCACAAAACAATGGCAGACTAAGGACAACAACAAATAGTAGTCTTGGACGCTTAGTACAGCTTAGTCATGTACCTTAGTATTATCACACTAAAAATCCGTTTTTAGTTTCAGAAGAACACTAAAAATACTAAGTTACAGCCGAGCTCAACATTCAGTACTAACAACATGATGCGAAATAGTAGTTAGAAACTTACTAAGTACTGCAACAGGAAAAAGAAAGAACCATCAGTACGTATTTCCTAGTCACTATTATACTACGATTGAAAGTACTGGTACACTTGAACACACAGTACATCCATTCTACAAAAAAAGGAATGGGAAGCTTTAGTTCGCATTCCCTAAAACAGTCACACACTAAGAATAACAGTAATAGTACAATTGAAATCTCAGTAAAACTAAGTCTATATGGTAAGTACTATGATGATACCAAATATTGCCTTGAGAAGAACCACAACCTAGAAAAAAGAAATCCAAAACTCAATCAAAAAGATATATGACCAAGGAGTAAAATCACAATTAAGAGAACGGAGGCATCAGCCCACATTGACCAGTGAGGTACTAGTTTCAAACAACACAAAAAAATAAAATGATCAAAAGTACTAGCACAATTGAAATCTCAGTACAACTTAGTTTATTTGGTAAGTGCTATGATGATACCAATTAATGCCTTGAGAAAGAAGGCCAAGCCTCAACCAAATAGAATACAGTTCAACCAAGGAAAAACATTCTCAAAAACAAACATGCCCTCAGTGCATACCCTAGGATAGATAATGGGGGCAAATCCATACAACGAAGATGTGTCAGTACAACTATGCCTCTTGGTGCGGTGCTGGTTTTTCCACTAAAAAAAGATAAGATAATGTGGGAAAGTCCATATAAGGAAGATGTGTCAGTACAACTATGCCCCTCGGTGCGGTGCTAGTTTTCCTCTAAAAAAGATAATATAATGGGGGGCAAGTCCATACAAGCAAGATGTGTCAGTACAACTATGCCCCTCAGTGCGGTGCTGGTTTTTCCGCTAAAAAAAGATAAGATAATGGAGGACAAGTCCATATAAGGAAGACGTGTCAGTAAAACTATTCCCCTCGGTGCAGTGCAGGTTTTTCCCCTAAAAAGATAATATAATGGGGGGCAAGTCCATACAAGCAAGATGTGTCAGTACAACTATGTCCCTCGGTGCGGTGCTAGTTTTTCCCCTAAAAAAGATAAGATAATGAGGCAAGTCATGTTACGGAATCGCCTCCGCATGCGACACCGTGGCACGCCACGTCGTCGCCTACTACGGCTCGTTCCTGTCTCAGCCTTGTCGGGGTGGGGGAGGGGGGTCCCGACTCCTCCCCCCCCAGCTCGGCCTCAGGCTAACGCGGCAGTGCGCTCGTTTGACAGGCACAGTGCGGTTATTTTGTTCCCCCACACGCACCCACACATCCTAAGATGTGTCAATAAAACTATGCCCCTCAGTGCGGTGCTGATTTCCCCCCTAAAAAAACATACGATAATGCGGGCTAGTCATGTTACGGAATCGCCTCCGCATCCAACACCGCGGCACGTCGAGTCGTCGCTTGCTACGGCTCATTCTTGGCTCAGCCTCGTTGGGAGGGGGCAGGGGGGTCCTGAGCCCCCAACCCCTCGGCTCGGCCTCACACTAATGCGTTAGTGCGCTCGTTTACGAGCGGAGTGCAGTTATTCTGTTCCCCCCACCCGCACCCACATACCCTAAGATAGATAATGGGGGCAAGTCCATACAAGGAAGATGTGTCAGTACAACTATGCTCCTCGGTGCGGTGTTGGTTTTTCCGCTAAAAAAGATAAGATAATGCGGGCAAGTCCATATAAGGAAGATGTGCCAGTACAACTATGCCCCTCGATGCGGTGCTGGTTTTCCCCTAAACAGAGATAAGATAATGGGGGGCAAGTCCATACAAGCAAGATGTGTCAGTAAAACTACGCCCCTCGGTGCGGTGCTGGTTTTTCCGCTAAAAAAGATAAGATAATGGGGGGCAAGTCCATATAAGGAAGATGTGTCAGTAAAACTATGCCCCTCGGTGCGGTGCTGGTTTTCCCCCTAAAAAATATAAGATAATGGGGGGCAAGTCCATACAAGCAAGATGTGTCAGTACAACTATGCCCCTCGATGCGGCGCTGGTTTTTCCCCTAAAAAAATATAAGATAATGGAGGGCAAATCCATACAAGGAAGATGTGTCAGTACAACTATGCCCCTTGGTGCGGTGCTAGTTTTTCCCCTCAAAAAAAGATAAGATAATGGGGGGCAAGTCCATACAAGGAAGATGTGTCAGTCCAACTATGCCCCTCGGTGCGGTGCTAGTGTTCCCCTCAAAAAAAGACAAGATAATGGGGGGAATGTACATAGAAGGAAGATGTGTCATTACAACTATGCCCCTCGGTGCAGTGCTGGTTTTCCCCCTAAAAAATGATAAGATAATGGCGGTCAAGTCCATACAAGCAAGACGTGTTAGTGCAAATATGCCCCTAGGTGCGGTGCTGGTTTTCCCCTAAAAAAGATAAGTTAATGGGGGCAAGTCCATACAACGAAGATGTGTCAGTACGACTATGCCCCTCGGTGCGATGTTGGTTTTCCCCTAAAAATGATAAGATAACGGGGGTTAAGTCCATACAAGAAAGATGTGTCAGTACAAGTATGCCTATAGGTGCGGTGCTGGTTTTTCCCCTAAAAAAGATAAGATAATGGGGGCAAGTCCATAGAAGGAAGATGTGTCAGTACAACTATGCCCCTCGGTGCGGTGCTAGTTTTTCCCCTAAAAAAGATAAGATAATGGGGGCAAGTCATGTTACGGACTCGCCTCCGCATGCGACACTGTGGCACACCACGTCGTCGCCTCCTACGGCTCGTTCCTGTCTCGGCCTTGCCGGGGTGGGGGAGGGGGGGTCCCGACCCCCACCCCCCCGGCTCGGCCTCAGGCTAACGCGGCAGTGCGCTCGTTTGACAGGCACAGTGCGGTTATTCTGTTTCCCCCCACATGCACCCACACATCCTAAGATAGATAATTGGGGAAAAGTCCATACACTGAAGATGTGTCAGTACAACTATGCCCCTCAGTGCGGTGCTGACCTCCCCCTAAAAAAGATAAGATTATGGGGGCAAGGCATGTTACGGACTTGCATCCGCATTCGACACCGTGGCATGCCGCGTCGTCGCTTGCTATGGCTCGTTCTTGGCTCGGCCTCGTTGAGATGGGGGAGGGGGGGTCCTGACCCCCCCCATCCCCGGCTCGGCCTCGCACTAACGCGGCAGTGCTCTCTTATGACAGGCGCAGTGCGGTTATTCTGTTCCCCCCACCGGCACCCACATACCCTACGATAGATAATGGGGGCAAGTACATACAAGGAAGATGTGTCAGTACAACTATGCCCCTTGGTGCGGTGCTGGTTTTTCGGCTAAAAAGATAAGATAATGCGGGCAAGTCCATACAAGGAGGATGTGTCAGTACAACTATGCCCCTCGGTGCGGTGCTGGGTTTCCCCTAAAAAAGATAAGATAATGGGGGGCAAGTCCATACAAGCATGATGTGTCAGTACAACTATGCCCCTCGGTGTGGTGCTGGTTTTTCCGCTAAAAATATAAGATAATGGAGGGCAAGTCCATATAAGGAAGATGTTTCAGTATAACTATGCCCCTCGGTGCGGTGATAGTTTTTCCCCTAAAAAAGAGAAGATAATGGGGGCAAGTCATGTTACGGACTCGCCTCCGCATGCGACACCGTGGCACACCACGTCGTCGCCTGCTACGGCTCGTTCCTGTCTCGGCCTTGCCGGGGTGGGGGAGGGGGTCCCGACCCCCTCCCCCCTGGGTCGGCCTCAGGCTAATGCGGCAGTGCGCTTGTTTGACAGGCGCAGTGCGGTTATTCTGTTCCCCCCCCACACACGCACCCACACATCCTAAGATAGATAATCTGGGGAAAGTCCATACACGGAAGATGTGTCGGTACAACTATGCCCCTCAGTGCGGTACTGATTTTCCCCCTAAAAAGATAATATAATGGGGGCTAGTCATGTTACGGAATCGCCTCCGCATTCGACACCGCGACACGCCGAGTCGTCGCTTGCTACGGCTCGTTCTTGGCTCGGCCTCATTGGGATGGGGGAGGGGGTCCTGACCCCCCACAACCCGGCTTGGCCTCGCGCTAACGCGTTAGTGTGCTAGTTTGACAAGCGCGGTGCGGTTATTCTATTCCCCCACCCGCACACACATACCCTAAGATAGATAATGGGGGCAAGTCCATACAAGGAAGATGTGTCAGTACAACTATGCCCCTCGGTGTGGTGCTGGTTTTTCCGCTAAAAAATATAAGATAATAGAGCGCAAGTCCATACAAGCAAGATGTGTCAGTACAACTATGCCCCTCGGTGCGGTGCTAGTTTTTCTCCTAAAAAAAGATAAGATAATGGGGGCAAGTCATGTTACGGACTCGCCTCCGAATGCGACACCGTGGCACGCCACGTCGTCGCCTGCTACGGCTCGTTCCTGTCTCGGCCTTGCCGGGGTGGGGGAGGGGGGCCCTGACCCCCCACCACCTGCCTCGGCCTCGCGCTAATGCGTTAGTACACTCGTTTGACAAGCGCAGTGCGGTTATTCTGTTCCCCCCACCCGCACACACATACCCTAAGATAGATAATGGTGGCAAGTCCATACAAGGAAGATGTGTCAGTACAACTATGCCCATCGGTGCGGTGTTGGTTTTTCCGCTAAAAAAGATAAGATAATGCGGGCAAGTCCATATAAGGAAGATGTGTCAGTACAACTATGCCCCTCGGTGAAGTGCTGGTTTTCCCCTAACAAAAGATAAGATAGTGGGGGGAAAGTCCATACAAGCAAGATGTGTCAGTACAACTATGCCCCTCGGTGCGGTGCTGGTTTTTCCGCTAAAAAAGATAAGATAATGGGGGGCAAGTCCATATAAGGAAGATGTGTCAGTAAAACTATGCCCCTCGGTGCGGTACAGGATTTGCCCCTAAAAAAGATAATATAATGGGGGCAAGTCCATAGAAGCAAGATGTGTCAATATAACTATGCCCCTCGGTGCGGCGCTGGTTTTTCCCCTAAAAAATATAAGATAATGGAGGGCAAGTCCATACATGGAAGATGTGTCAGTACAACTATGCCCCTTGGTGCGGTGCTAGTTTTTCCCCTAAAAAAAGATAAGATAATGGGGGGCAAGTCCATACAAGGAAGATGTGTCAGTCCAACTATGCCTCTCATTGCGGTGCTAGTGTTTCCCTCAAGAAAAGACAAGATAATGGGGGAAAGTACATAGAAGGATGATGTATTAGTACAACTATGCCCCTCGGTGTAGTGCTGGTTTTTCCCCTAAAAATGATAAGATAATGGGGGTCAAGTCCATACAAGCAAGACGTGTCAGTACAAGTATGCCCATAGGTGCGGTGCTGGTATTTCCCCTAAAAAGATAATATAATGGGGCAAGTCCACACAAGGAGGATGTGTCAGTACAACTATGCCCCTCGGTGCGGTGCCAGTTTTTCCCCTAAAAAATATAAGATAATGAGGGCAAGTCATGTTACGGACTCGCCTCCGCATGCGACACCGTGGCACGCCACCATCATCGCCTGCTACGGCTCGTTCCTGTCTCAGCCTTGCCGGGGTGGGTAGGGGTGTCCCGACCCCCTCCCCCCCCTCGGCTCGGCCTCAGGCTAACGCGGCAGTGCACTCGTTTGACAGGCGCAATGCTGTTATTCTGTTTCCACCCCACACGCACCCACACATCCTAAGATAGATAATTTGGGGAAAGTCCATACACTTAAGATGTGTCAGTACAACTATGCCCCTGAGTGCGGTGCTGACCTTCCCCTAAAAAAGATAAGATTATGGGGGCAACTCATGTTACGGAGTCGCCTCCGCATTCGACACCGTGGCACGCCGCGTCGTCGCTTGCAACGACTCGTTCTTGGCTTGGCCTCGTTGAGATGGGGGAGGGGGGGTCCTGACCCCCCCATCCCCAGCTCGGCCTCGCGCTAACGTGGCAGTGCTCTCTTATGACAGGAGTAGTGCGGCTATTCTGTTCCCCACACCGGCACCCACATACCCTACGATAGATAATGGGGGCAAGTACATACAAGGAAGATTTGTCAGTACAACTATGCCCCTTGGTGCGGTGCTGGTTTTTCGGCTAAAAAGATAAGATAATGCGGGCAAGTCCATACAAGGAGGATGTGTCAGTACAACTATGCCCCTCGGTGCGGTGCTGGGTTTCCCCTAAAAAAGATAAGATAATGGGGGGCAAGTCCATACAAGCATGATGTGTCAGTACAACTATGCCCCTCGGTGTGGTGCTGGTTTTTCCGCTAAAAATATAAGATAATGGAGGGCAAGTCCATATAAGGAAGATGTTTCAGTATAACTATGCCCCTCGGTGCGGTGATAGTTTTTCCCCTAAAAAAGAGAAGATAATGGGGGCAAGTCATGTTACGGACTCGCCTCCGCATGCGACACCGTGGCACACCACGTCGTCGCCTGCTACGGCTCGTTCCTGTCTCGGCCTTGCCGTGGTGGGGGAGGGGGTCCCGACCCCCTCCCCCCCTGGCTCGGCCTCAGGCTAACGCGGCAGTGCGCTTGTTTGACAGGCGCAGTGCGGTTATTCTGTTCCCCCCACACACACGCACCCACACATCCTAAGATAGATAATCTGGGGAAAGTCCATACACGGAAGATGTGTCAGTACAACTATGCCCCTAAGTGCGGTACTGATTTTCCCCCTAAAAAGATAATATAATGGGGGCTAGTCATGTTACGGAATCGCCTCCGCATTCGACACCGCGACACGCCGAGTCGTCGCTTGCTACGGATCGTTCTTGTCTCGGCCTCATTGGGATGGGGGAGGGGTTCCTGACCCCCCACAACCCGGCTTGGCCTCGCGCTAACGCGTTAGTGTGCTCGTTTGACAAGCGCAGTGCGGTTATTCTATTCCCCCACCCGCACACACATACCCTAAGATAGATAATGGGGGCAAGTCCATACAAGGAAGATGTGTCAGTACAACTATGCCCCTCGGTGTGGTGCTGGTTTTTCCGCTAAAAAATATAAGATAATAGAGCGCAAGTCCATATAAGGAAGATGTGTCAGTAAAACTATGCCCCTCGGTGCGGCGCTCGTTTTCCCCCTAAAAAAGATAAGATAATGGGGGGCAAGTCCATACAAGCAAGATGTGTCAGTACAACTATGCCCCTCGGTGCGGTACTAGTTTTTCTCCTAAAAAAAGATAAGATAATGGGGGCAAGTCATGTTACGGACTCGCCTCCGAATGCGACACCGTGGCACGCCACGTCGTCGCCTGCTACGGCTCGTTCCTGTCTCGGCCTTGCCGGGGTGGGGGAGGGGGGCCCTGAGCCCCCACCACCTGGCTCGGCCTCGCGCTAATGCGTTAGTACACTTGTTTGACAAGCACAGTGCGGTTATTCTGTTCCCCCCACCCGCACACACATACCCTAAGATAGATTATGGGGGCAAGTCCATACAAGGAAGATGTGTCAGTACAACTATGCCCATCGGTGCGGTGTTGGTTTTTCCGCTAAAAAAGAGAAGATAATGCGGGCAAGTCCATATAAGGAAGATGTGTCAGTACAACTATGCCCCTCGGTGAAGTGCTGGTTTTCCCCTAACAAAAGATAAGATAGTGGGGGGCAAGTCCATACAAGCAAGATGTGTTAGTACAACTATGCCCCTCGGTGCGGTGCTGGTTTTTCCGCTAAAAAAGATAAGATAATGGGGGGCAAGTCCATATAAGGAAGATGTGTCAGTAAAACTATGCCCCTCGGTGCGGTACAGGATTTTCCCCTAAAAAAGATAATATAATGGGGAGCAAGTCCATAGAAGCAAGATGTGTCAATATAACTATGCCCCTCGGTGCGGCGCTGGTTTTCCCCCTAAAAATATAAGATAATGGAGGGCAAGTCCATACATGGAAGATGTGTCAGTACAACTATGCCCCTTGGTGCGGTGCTAGTTTTTCCCCTAAAAAAAGATAAGATAATGGGGGGCAAGTCCATACAAGGAAGATGTGTCAGTCCAACTATGCCTCTCATTGCGGTGCTAGTGTTTCCCTCAAGAAAAGACAAGATAATGGGGGAAAGTACATAGAAGGATGATGTATTAGTACAACTATGCCCTCGGTGTAGTGCTGGTTTTTCCCCTAAAAAATGATAAGATAATGGGGGTCAAGTCCATACAAGCAAGACGTGTCAGTACAAGTATGCCCATAGGTGCGGTGCTGGTATTTCCCCTAAAAAGATAATATAATGGGGCAAGTCCACACAAGGAGGATGTGTCAGTACAACTATGCCCCTCGGTGCGGTGCCAGTTTTTCCCCTAAAAAATATAAGATAATGAGGGCAAGTCATGTTACGGACTCGCCTCCGCATGCGACACCGTGGCACGCCACCATCATCGCCTGCTACGGCTCGTTCCTGTCTCAGCCTTGCCGGGGTGGGTAGGGGTGTCCCGACCCCCTCCCCCCCCTCGGCTCGGCCTCAGGCTAACGCGGCAGTGCACTCGTTTGACAGGCGCAGTGCTGTTATTCTGTTTCCACCCCACACGCACCCACACATCCTAAGATAGATAATTTGGGGAAAGTCCATACACTTAAGATGTGTCAGTACAACTATGCCCCTCAGTGCGGTGCCGACCTTCCCCTAAAAAAGATAAGATTATGGGGGCAACTCATGTTATGGAGTCGCCTCCGCATTCGACACCGTGGCACGCCGCGTCGTCGCTTGCAACGACTCGTTCTTGGCTTGGCCTCGTTGGGATGGGGGAGGGGGGTCCTGACCCCCCCAGCCCCCGGCTCGGCCTCGCGCTAACGCGGCAGTGCGCTCTTATGACAGGCGCAGTGCGGTTATTCTGTTCCCCCCACCTGCACCCACAGACCCTAAGATAGATAATGGGGGCAAGTCCATACAAGGAAGATGTGTCAGTACAACTATGCCCCTCGGTGTGGTGCTGGTTTTTCCGCTAAAAAAGATAATATAATGCGGGCAAGTCCATATCAGGAAGATGTGTCAGTACAACTATGCCCCTCGGTGCGGTGTTGGTTTTCCCCTAAAAAAAGATAAGATAATGGGGGGCAAGTCCATACAAGCAAGATGTGTCAGTACAACTATGCCCCTAGGTGCGGTGCTGGTTTTTCCGCTGAAAAAAGATAAGATAATGGGGGGCAAGTCCATATAAGGAAGATGTGTCAGGAAAACTATGCCCCTCGGTGCGGTCCTGATTTTTCCCCTAAAAAAGATAAGATAATGGGGGGCAAGTCCGTACAAGCAAGATGTGTCAGTACAACTATGCCCCTCGGTGTGGCGGTGGATTTTCCCCTAAAAAAATATAAGATAATGGAGGGCAAGTCCATACAAGGAAGATGTGTTAGTACATTTATGCCCCTCCGTGCGGTGCTAGTTTTTCCCCTCAAAAAAAGATAAGATAATGGGGGCAAGTCCATACAAATAAGATGTGTCAGTCCAACTATGCCCCTCGGTGTGGTGCTAGTTTTTCCCCTCAAAAAAAGACAAGATAATAGGGGGGCAAGTACATAGAAGGAAGATGTGTCAGTACAACTATGACCCTCAGTGCGGTGCTGGTTTTTCCCGTAAAAATGATAAGATAATGGGGGTCAAGTCCATAAAAGCAAGATGTGTCAGTACAAGTATGCCCATAGGTGCGGGTGCTGGTTTCCCCCCTAAGAAAAGATAAGATAATGGGGGCAAGTCCATACAAGGAAGATGTGTTAGTACAACTATGCCCCTCGGTGCGGTGCTGGTTTCTACCCTAAAGAAAGATAAGATAATGGGGGCTAGTTATGTTACGGACTTGCCTCCGCATGGGACGCCGGATCACGCCGCGTCGTCGCCTGCTACGGCTCGTTCCTGGCTCGGCCTCGCCGGGATACGGGAGGGGTGGTCCCTCCTCCCCTTCCCCTCGGCTCGGCCTCGCGCTAACGCGGCAATGCGCTCGTTTGATAGACGCAGTGCGGATATTCTGTTTCCCCCCACACGCGCCCACACACCCTAAGATAGATGTGTCAGTACAACTATGCCCCTAGGTGCGTTGTTGATTTTCCCCCTAAAAAGATAAGATGATGGGGGCAAGTCATGTTACGGACTCGCGCATTCAACGCCACAGCAAGCTGCGTCGTCACCTGCAACGGCTCGTTCCTGCCGCGGCCTTGATGGATGGGGGAGGGGGGTTCCCGACCCCCCGAACCCCCGGCTCGGCCTCGCACTAACGCGGCAGTGCGCTCGTTTGACAGGCGCAGTGCGGTTATTCTTTTCCCCCCACACACAGCCACACACCCTAAGATAGATAATGGGGTGCAAGTCCATACAAGGAAGATGTGTCAGTACAACTATGCCCCTAGGTGCGGTGTAGGTTTTTCCCCTAAAAAAGATAAGATAATGGGGGCAAGTCCATACAAGAAAGATGTGTCAGTACAACTATGCCCCTCGGTGCGGTGCTTGTTTTTCCCCTAAAATGATAAGATAATGGGGGGCAAGTTCTTACAAAGAAGATGTGTCAGTACAACTATGCTCCTCGACGCGGTGCTAGTTTTTCCTCTAAAAAAGATAAGATAATGGGGGCAAGTCATGTTATGGACTCGCCTCCCCATGCAATGGCACGGCACACCGTGTCGTCGCCTGCTACGGCTCATTCCTGGCTCGGCCTCGCCAGGATGGGGGAGGGACAGTCCTGACCCCCCCTTCCCCCGGCGCAGCCTCGCGCTAACGCGGCAGTGCGCTTGTTTGATAGGCGTGGTGCGGTTATTTTGTTTCCCCCCACACGCACCCACGCACCCGATGATAGATAATGGAGGGCAAGTCCGTACAAGGAAGATGTCTCAGTACAACTATGCCCCTTGATGCGGTGCTGGTTTTTCCCCTAAAAAAGATAAGATGATGGGGGGCAAGTCCATACAAGGAAGATGTGTCAGTACAACTATGCCCCTCGGTGAAGTTCTAGTTTTTCCCCTAAAAAGAGAAGATCATGGGGGGCAATTCCATACAAGGAAGATTTGTCAGTACACTTATGCCCCTTGGTGCGGTTCTAGTTTTCCCCCTAAAAAGATAAGATAATGGGGGGCATGTCCATAGAAGGAAGATGTGTCAGTACAACTATGCCCCTCAATGCGGTGCTGGTTTTTCCCCTAAAAAAGATAAGATAATGGGATCCTGACCCCCCTCCCCCCCGGCTCGGCCTCACGCTAACGTGGTAGTGCGCTCGTTTGACAAGCGCTATGCAGTTGTTCTGTCCCCCCCCACACACATGATGCACCCACACACCCTAAAAAGATAGATGTTCTTCGGTCCATACAAAAAAATGTGCCAGTACAACTATGCCACTCGGTGTGGTCCCTATATATCTCACCCAGATATTCATTAAAAAATCCAAAAAATGCCGAAAACGAATGAGAACTAAGAGAAAGCGAGGGAAACACACTATAAAAAAGATGTCATTTCAAGTAGAGGACAACATTCAGTACTAAAAAAATGCTTACATTAGGCAGAAAATCATAAAAACTGCCCAAGGGATAGGTTGGCCCAACGCAGATGGGTACTAGGACTCAAGCCAACCACGAAACAACCAACGAATCCTTTGTAAACCAGACTGCGGGGGCCAACCCTCCAGGGCCCACAGGTCATGACAGAGGGCGAGCGCCGTGTATAAGCGCTCAGGTAAGTATTCAGAAGAGTTCGACCAGTGAGCCTCGACAGCGCTTATAAATAGGTCAAGATCCCCCTTGACTAGCGAGGTGGGACTAAACGTATAGCGCACGCGCACGCCGCACTGCACAGCCGCGCGGACAAGCTATCTGGCGAATGGCCCAATACAATAGTTCGCCTCATTACACAATTCCAACCGATCACAAACAACCAAATAAAAGAAACAAATGTAGATAATTTATAAAAATCCTAATAAGAAATCAGTTAAAAACAAATATTGTAAAAAGTTCAAACACATGTTAATTGTAAGAACTAAAAAAATAAAAATAAAACTTTTTTGGAAAATTAAACGTAGAAGATTGTAATAAAAGTTTCAGAAACTAATTTACAAAAAGTTCAACTACTAAAATTCATAAGGTTCAAGTAAAATTACTATCGTGCAGCGAAGATTAAATTCTTTTTGTTTTAAAAAATACTATAACAGTCACTATTCAACTAAAAAAATAAAAATTGTGAGCTAAAATTCATGTAAAAAAGTAAGAAAAAATGCTCTACAACAAACGAATGTGATTGGCCATTGACATCCTAAAATAATTCAGCACTATCATTAACAGCATGTAAGTTCAGCAAACTCAAAACCCAAAAGGGGTCCTACAACCACCATCAGTGTATATTTTCTGCCTGCGAACTATGTGCATGAAAATATCCCAGTCGAAACAAAGGATGCCCATCACTTCAACTATAATTGTCCCAGTTCAAATATAAAGAATATATAAAAACAGTTATGCTTGAGCAAAAAAGTAGGAATGCATTACATAAATTTAAAAATAGCACATACAATAAAATACAAACAAATTGTTCCAAACCATTTGGTAATACCATAGAATTCAACCATCTCACGTGCATTGTTTTAAACAAAAAATACTTCAACATAATCAAACACACACAAATCTCACAACCAGTGTCATTTGCCACATTTAAACCTACAACACAAAAATTCTGAACGTAAGAGTCATCTTCCCTAGAGAACATAACCATAACCACATCACCATCCTCAAATCCAGACTCTGCCACAAACTCCTTCCACCCATTAGTTAGGTTGATGCAACCATCAAAGTCGATGTGGTAGGCAACTTCCATCAACTAATACCCGTTTTGTCTGAAGTCTCCATGTTCAGTATCCCAGAACTAGGAGCAACAATCCTAATTCTGGGTGACATTTTCTGCAAATAGGCATGGGAGTAGAAAACAAAGTGAACACTTGACATAACTGGATTTTGACACAGATCTAGGAACGATTGCATAACAAAGTGAAAAGAAAATATCCGAACCAAAACGAAAACACCAAACTAACTAGTCATATGACCTGACTAAACTGAAGAAATACACATATCAATACACCCACAGTAAAAACACCTGAAAAAAACAGAACAAGGATTATAAAAAAATGGATAAATATTGTTAAGTAAAGAACAAATACACACACAAACCCCTACTCTTAAATTCTGACAAAACCAAATAAAAATTATAGTCACACTATTGATAAAACTATACTACAGATTCAATCCATCGGATTCAAAATGACACCTACAAAAGGAAGAAAACAAAATGAATAGAAACACATACCCATGATTCCTTCAAGTCCCCATCCGTCAGGCGACAAACATAGGGTGCACGAAAGCCATGTTTGCTATACAGCAGACACGAAACTTGCCCACGGTCCTGAGTCTCAGTGAGCTCCAAACTAGATTCGTACACACAGCCGTCAGCTATGCGCGCCATCTTTGCCAGACATCCGCATGAATAATCCTCCATGGAAAACACAGGAATAGGGAGAAAACAACAGAGAGAATAGGGAGGAACCTAGATCTGATTCTAGAAGAAGGAAGAAAAAGGAGGTGGGACTGAGCCACACGCCACACATAGATGGATAGAATTTATAGCCAAGAAGACTCGCAGATTATAAAAATAATAAATAGGCAGGTGGGCAGCTAGCTGCTAGAAAATAGTTATTATACAAAGCATGCAACATTTGACCACAAATCAGTTCAACTTCAGATAAAACAGTAGTTCAAAAGTGCACATAACAAACATATGCAGATAAAACAACACATTCAGAGGTAGATAGTTGAATTCATTTAGTCATTCAACCATCTCCTCCCTCACAACACAAAAATCAGTACTTCAGTCATAACAATCAAGGAAACGATGCCATTTCGCCTGGTGGATTGATGCGGAGCCGTGGCTACTCCCGCCCTAGCCCAAGTGATGATCTGAATATGGTTCCTTCCCCTGCCCTTTGGGAAAAGTAGCTCCAGTTCATTGGAGTTGCAAGTATCCATCAACTCGCGAGCAAAGCGTCTGTTGAACTCTGCCTCCACACCCTCCTTGGCAGCACGTCGTGCCCTCTGCATGCGCCTGGGCCTCCTCCTCCTCCTCCTTTGCTCCGCTACTGCATCCCTCACATCGACGACATCCCCCTCCTCCTCTGAGACCTCTCCTAGCTCAGGATCCATCTGGCTTTTTTTTTGTTTGCAGCTGATGGAATGAAAGTGACAGAGGGCTCGGGCTTTATACTCAAAGTGCAGAGGTATGGGTAGGCAGCTAGTAGAAAATACTTACTCCGAAGGCAACGCATAGTAATACAACTTTAACACAAAGTAGTCCAACTACACATACGACGGCAATTCAAACAACACTGAGAAACACACAACTTAATTACATAGTTTGACCAGATTACAAGAAATTACATGCTACAGTCAGCCACCATACACCACCTCCGCCAACGACCAAATCACATGGGAATCCGGGGTAGAAACAACTCAAGAAGCAAAAATGACAACACAAATCTTTTCATACAATCCTCATCTCTCTCCCTGCAATGCCAATTCGAAAGTAAAACATCACAAAAAGAAGAACAAATTTGCATGGCGGACATGGCAAACGACCAAGAACACAAAAACTTGAAATCAGAAATTACAGTGAAAAAAATCTCCAAAAACTCTAACACACCGGTAATTCTCACATCCAAAACAACACATAAAACAACAAACCGACGTAAAATTAACGGCTACGAACACCATGGTAAACACCAACGCCCAAAACACGTCCACTGCCAAATGCCCACGTCGTCACCTCCGGTGACTTGAGATCGCAAAACACGACCAGGTAAGCGCACGCACATGCGGAACCCCGTACTTGTCTCCTCTAGCAACGAATGGCCCGCAGCACAACGCCAGATAACCCTTGGAAGCTCCCTGTTGCCTCCCTTGTTTCCGTTCGTCATAGACGCAGGAAGATCAGCTCAAGTAGAAAACCACGTAAGTCTAATATGTAAACTACGTTAGTTCAAGTAGGGTAACAGAATAATATTTTGTTACGCGAAACAGAATAGCCCAGATGTGTATATATATATATCTATGGGGGGGCAACCCGACTCATAAGTCGTGATCACCGAATGTACGTGCAAAGTGATCCTAGAGATCAATGCTCACTGAACACACAGAAACTGAATAAGAACAGTCTTACATCCATTACATACCGGTTTACTCAAATATGGCCTTAATGGCCAAGTCTTCATATGATTTCAATGGAAATCTTCAACGATAGCGTGAACCCATTGCCATCTTCCTTAACCCTACAGGTATTCTAACTGGGAAGCGTCTTAGCTCGCGCATCCATCACCAACGTAATCTTCATCATAACCCGATCTTTCATGCCTGGCAAAAAAATAACCAGTGGCGAGCCAATGAGTACTTTGAATGTACTCGCAAGCAACCCATGTTTGGAGCAAGGCAATAACAATGCATGATATAGCACTAATAGGTAAGTTTTGTAGAAAGCTAGTTTTGAGTGCAATGACATGATCAAGTAACTTAAGTGAGCATGCATCAACCATAGACAGGTGTTCATAAGAACACGCTATAGTCATCATCATAAGCAGGGGGTTGGACATCTCATGTTCAACAATCACACCAAGTCCTCAGACTTGTCTCATGTACCGTCTAGACATCTCATGTTCTATTATCATGCCAAGTCATCCGACTGGACTCAAGTATCATCCTTGTCACCACACACCCTCACCAAGTTTGGAGGAAACATCTGGACATAGCACAAGAGCGGTCATCCAACTGTCCTTGACCCTGGACACGGCTATTCGAATAATTTTACACTCTTTAGAGGTTGCACACTTTACCCACAAGACTCAGGGAACATCCGTGTCAGCCACGACTCGCAGTATATAACATACCCGAGGTAAGCGCCCGAACAATGCCTTTCCCCTAGCGATACTAAACAAAGAGTCCACTCGATTGGTACCTAGCCCTCACGATGGACATCACATGAGCCTCGCCTTAGATCATACCGTCCATGAGGGGACCAACAGTGTGCCCCGTGCCTGTAAAGACAGCGCATGATCGTCCATTCCGGTATGACCCTGTATCAAGAGTAACCCCGCCACCCCGCCACTAGTAATAAGGGCTCTATGCTAGTACCCACCAAGGTAATCAACAAATCTCCTTCCCATATAGGGGTAGAGTGGTTGTACATGTAACGTTGGAATAACGGTCGCAACTTACACCAATCCATTTTCGAAAACCACACACACTCACTTGCTCCGGTACACCACTTCTTTCTCAAGTGGTTACCTAGCTCACCATCATCTCCCTCAGGCCTTAGTGGCACCCGACGTGGTTTTTGAAAAGCCTTTGAAATCATTTCTTCCTTTCCATCACTATGCATAAATCCCAAACCCACATACGTAGCATCTACTAGCATCCTATCTACACCCACCTGCATAACCCTCATAAGGTGGTAGGGTCATGCACGATGCAAGTGTCAATGGCAAAAGTATCGGAAGCAATCCATCGGAGGGGTCACTACTTCACATGATCAAGTATAAAAAAAGTAGAGTGCTATATGTCATGCAATGAAAATGGTTTCTTAACATGGTCAAAGGGCTACTTGCCTGGCATAGCAACGTCTTCGAGGTCTTCACACGCTTCTCATCCACCTCCGAGCACTCCGTATATCTCGTCAACTACCGTCGATAAACCAGCACAATAAGCAACACAACAAGTAGAGAAATAATGTGCTCTATTAATGGAGTTTTATTTTTCTAGGACTCCTCTGGCCATGAGAAAAATAACCAAGGAGGTTTTGGTGGATGTGGGTCAAGGGGGAGTTTTGAATGGCGGGAATGATGGAGATGATGAACCTTCAAGATGTCAATAGAAAATATTTTCATAAAAATGAGTGGACGCATTCATAAAATAGGGCATGATTTTAGAAGCATGGGGGAAGTGGTTTCATTGGATTTGGAGTTGGTATGAATTTCCTAGGGATTTGCAAAGAAGAGATAAATGGAATAGTGGGTTATTTATTAGATCCAACAGAATGGGTGCATGGTAAAAATGTTCAACATGGTTAGAAAAATAGGGTATGACACTTAGACTACCTATAAATGGGAATTACTCCATTTGGAGATTATATGGATGCTCTGGGAATTTGCAGAGTGGGGCATTCCAAAGTTCAAATTCAAATTTGAATTTGAAACCTACATAAAAGTTGCGGAAAAAATGTGCAATGCACATATGTGGATAGTTCAAGATGTTAGGCATCTGTAGGAATTTGAATTAGCTAAAATGGTATGAATGATCTATGAATTATTGCTCTCTAAGAAAAATAATTAAAGGCAAGGAGATTACCTAAGGCTAATCCCCGCACTGGGCGTAGGATAGCCTCTATGCCGGCCCAGTGGCTCAGCCGGGCGGGAAGGAGGGCCACGTCAAAGGCGCACCTAGGGGAATACACCTTCCCCTGGCAAAGGCGTCACCCCGGAGTCCCTGCCTCCACTTAAGCCACGGGCCCGGCCGGTTGAGTCGCTTCCAGGAGGGCCCCGCCTGCCAGGTTCATCCCCTTCGTCCCGTACGAATAGGGAGATCAGGGGAGGCAAGGTCGAGCGGGCGCCGGCATCGTGCCGGCACCTCAGCCTGACTTTGGCGAGGCTCCGGCCACCTGTTCGTTCGGGGCGAAGAGCCGCACTCGCCCAGGTGGTCGCTGGCCCCTAGGGAGGTCGGGGTTGCCTACGGTGTCGGCCATGGCGGAGGTAGCCGACGGTGGCGCTGGGCCCAGCATCCTGGCCACAGGGAAAGGAGAATGAAGCTGTGGGAGGAGAGCGGAGGTTCTACGGGCACTCTGGCGATGCTAGGGAAAGAGAAGGTGGTCGGGAGACAAAGGAGGCATGGACGTGCTCGTGGTCGTGGGGACGGCCACGCCGGTCGTTGAGGTGGACAAAGAGCTCGGGAGGAGCCAAAGGCTTGCCTAGGATGCCTGCGGGATTGAGAGGGAGAGCAAAAGGGGCTCAGGGGAGTGCTAGGGAGAGGTAGACGTAGAGGGGCGACAAGGGGGATCGGGAGCGCCTCGGATGCGCTTTGGGCGCGGCGAGCACGCGAGCCAGAGGGGCTTTGGGGCTATCTCGTCCTCGGGGCGAGGTGTGGGAATCAACTAGGGATTCCCCCAGCACACTTTGGTTCTCCACCGGAGCTGCACAAGAGCTACATGACGAATCTTGTCGGTAGAGCATCGTTGTTGCATGCCAACAGCATGGTCACCATGCCATGGACTGTCTATGGTGAGTTTTTGTTTGGCCAAAGATGTCTGGCATACAAGGCATGCATTCTTGAGTACTCTTGTTAAGTATCAGAGAAAATAGAGCTGCTTGGGTTAGGTTTCAACTGAGGGTAACTTTGAAGCACCAAACTTGGAGCTGATCTACTAGGAGTTTACTATAGGGAACTATGGATAAAACCTTGTCTAGTAGCCCTAGGTATGGAGGGAGTACACGCACACAATTCTTCAGCTCAGGAAGATCAATGCACATGGTACTTTCAGTTGAAAGCCTCATTTGCTGTCAAAATGAAGGTTCAGATGAACTGCTCATATTTTCCATATGAGCATGCCACCTTTGGGCTTTGATAGATGCATAGTTATGCAACTGAGGTTGTGGAAAAGTTTGGGGTCATTAGCTTGATCAGAAGGGAAGGAGAGGTGATGTCATGGTAACAAGAGAGGGAATAAGAGAGAGTTACCCCCCAAATAATTAACCAGAGGCCATGGCAAAGTTACTGGAGGTAGAAGAGGGTTATAATATGTTGTGGTAAAAAGTTGGGGGCAAGGGGAATCTTTTTGGGCCCACTTTGCTTGTCCACAAGTTTATGGCAAGGTGTTTGATGCTATCCTTGGGCATCTAGGTGTATCCAATGGCCCTGAGATTTACCAGAAGTAAATGGTAAGTCCATTTAGTCCTGATCACAAGTTTTCAGCTCTAATGAAGAAAGCTGATAATGTAAACTTTGTAATCCCTAGAAATCAACAGAATCAGGTTTCTATAGATCTAGGTCTGCAAATCTATTCTCCTTGATGCACCACTTAGTGTAGCACCATTATTTGGGTAATATAGCATGCCCACAAAGTTTGGGATCAATAGGAGATACTTCACAATGTAAAGTTGATCAAATTTGGCTCTGGATAGGAATGGTTTTAGGATATTTTGGTGAACCAAAAACAATTGGGATTGAGATTAAACTTGACAAGAGGATCACATATATCATACTTGACATGCTAGAATTTTCCTGGATTCAATGGACAATATTTCTTATAGAAATATTTCAAATGTTGGGAATAGGCAGAAATGGTTTTGAAGGGTTTTATCCAATATTTTCAACATGACCATGTGTTGACACCCTCATATATGGAAAAATATATGTCCACTGAGTTTTCCTAAATTTTCTCTAATATTTTTAATGCACTTAAATAATTTTTCCCTATAAAAGACCATTTCTAGCCTTAAGAAAAAGCCTTTAAATAAAATATGAAAATAATATTTAAAATAATATTTTGTGGTTTTGGTAAGTTATATATGAAGTAGGTTCCAAATAAAGCATTTGGGGAAAAAGGATCCACCCAATTTGGGAACTTGTAGTGCAAATCTCAAATCAAGGGGTTTTGAAAACCTAATTTAAATAAATCCTTTTTGCCAAAATAATATTTGATAAAAATAGTTTTGGGTACTTTTCACATGGCATGATCATTGGGAAAGATTTTTGATCAAGGAAAAGACCTTTGAGAGTAGGATGGGGTTTTATGAGTATAGAGCACTAGCAAGCAATGAAACAATCAGCAATCAAGTCAAGCATAACAAGCACACAAAAGTTTTAATTGGCCAGGAGTTTTGAGTCATGATAACTTAGTCATGAGGCAAATCATAGGGTGTGACAATATATATATATATGTATATATATATATATATAGAAAGTCTAGTCATCACCCAGGTCTAAAATAAGTTATTCTTCACCCGAGGTAATATTACAATCGTTTCATAAATAAATTACATTTCAAATGCAAATAGTTACATTTATATTGATTCACTATGTAAAGTTTGACATAAAAAAATTAAAAATATAAGTCATAAGACCAGAAAATTCACATTTTATGTATATTTTACACTGTGTTTTCATGTTTGTAAATTAACATAACATAAATATTTTTTATGGTTACTATAGATTTTCTTACGGAACATAATATTACAGTGCATTGATACGAGAATAGGGGGGCAGGGTGAAAACCAGGGTGACGAATAGTCAATCCCTATATATATATATATATATTGGCCTCATGAATGAGAAATTATCACTCTAGTTGGGGGGGGATTAAGTCAATGTTATACTCATGCCCCAATCATGATATCCCGAGAGAAGTTATTATTCAAAAAAATTCTGCTCGACTTTCTCATAATGACCAAACCATGCTCGATACTTCTTGTACTGGTTCTTTTATGCAGAAGACTATTGAATTCAAGTGGTATATCTTGGAAAGAATTAAACGCAACTTTGAAGATTGGGATCTCGACGAAGGTAATAAGTTAGGTATTAAGCTTGAATTTGATTTTCTTAAATCTTTTGTGAATACTGATGTTTTCACAAGTTTAGCACTAAATATGGACTTGACTCTGAGATAGTAGCCTCATTTTATGAATCTTTTGCTGCTCATGTTGATCTCCCTAAAGAGAA
Organism: Hordeum marinum; assembly: GCA_022496015.1. Classification (NCBI taxonomy): domain Eukaryota; kingdom Viridiplantae; phylum Streptophyta; class Magnoliopsida; order Poales; family Poaceae; genus Hordeum; species Hordeum marinum. The sequence goes on from CM039673.1 coordinate 305,587,468, forward strand.
GTGGTTTAAATAGCATCCCCCTATTAAATAAGAAACTAAAGAACCGATTAGATCTAAAGAAGAAACAATCATTTACAATGTTGATCCAGTTGTGCCTACTGCTTATATTGAGAAACCACCTTTACCTGTTAGGATAAAGGAACATGCTAAGGTATCAATTGCGGTTTGCAAAAGTAACATTAGAACACCTAAGCCCTTTGAAAAAATTAAGGTAGAACCTAGTATTGCTATGGTTAAAGATCTCTTGGTAGAAAATATTGATGGGTATGTCATTTACTTTTGTGATGAAGCTGCTAGAATTGCTAAACACAATGAAAAAGAAAAACATAGACCCATAGTTGGCTTGCCTGTTGTCTCAGTTAAAATAGGAGATCATTGTTATCATGGCTTATGTGATTTGGGTGCTAGCGTGAGTGCTATTCCTTTTACCTTATATCAAGAAATTATGAATGACATAGCACCTGCTAAAATAGAAGATATTGATGTTACCATTAAACTTGCTAATAGAGACACCATCACACCACTTGGGATTGTTAGAGATGTTGAAGTCTTGTGTGGAAAAATAAAATATCCTACTGAATTTCTAGTTCTTGGTTCCCCACAAGATGACTTTTGTCCCATTATCAATGGTAGACCTTTCTTGAACACTGTTAATCCTAAGATAGATTGTAAAAAAGAAAATGTGAGTGTTGAGTTTTGTGATGTGTCTCATGAGTTTAATTTTTCCAAGTTTAGTAGACAACCTCGTGATAGAGAATTACCTAATAAGGATGAAATAATTGGTCTTGCTTCTGTTGCCGTTCTTCCTACCAATCCACCAGAACAATATTAGCTAGACCATGAAAATGATATGCACTTACGTGAAAGGAATCAAATAGACAAAATTTTCTTCGAACAACAACCTCTACTCAAACACACTTTGCCTATTGCAACTCTTGGAGGTCCTCCTCCACCTAAAGGTGATCCTATGTTTGAACTTAAACAATTTCCTGACACTTTGAAGTATGCTTATCTTGATGAGAAAAAGATATATCATGTTATTATTAGTGCTAACCTTTCAGAACATTAAGAAGAAAGATTATTCAAAATTCAGAGGAAGCACCGGGCTGATATTGGATATACTCTTGATGATTTTAGGGGCATTAGTCCCACTCTATGTTAGCACATGATTAATATGGAACCTGATACTAAATCCGTTGTTGATCACCAATGATGATTGAATCCTAAGATGAAAGAAGTGGTAAGAACTGAAATATTAATGCTTCTGGAATGGATGTATAATCTATTCGATAGCTGATAGTAGATGGTTGAGTCCCATTCATTGTGTTCCTAAGAAAGGAGGTATTACTGTTGTTCCTAATGATAAAAATGAGATTATTCCATAGAGAATTGTTACTGGCTATAGGATGGTAATTGATTTTAGAAAATTAAATAAAGCTACTAGAAAAGATCAGTACCACTTTCCTTTTATTGATCAAATGCTTGAAATATTATCTAAGCACACACACTTTTGTTTCTTGGATGGATATTCTGGTTTCTCTCAAATAGCTGTGTCACAATATGATCAAGAGAAAACTACCTTGACCTGTCCTTTTGGAACCTATGCTTATATATGTATGCCTTTACGTTTACGTAATGCACCTGCTACCTTTCAAAGATGTATGACTGTTATATTCTCTAAATTTTTTTGAAAAGATTGTGGTGGTTTTCTTGGATGATTTCTCCATTTACGGAACTTCTTTTGATGATTGCTTAAGCAACTTTGATCGAGTTTTGCAGAGATGTGAACAAAGTTGTGTTGAATTGGTATAAGTACCACTTTATGGTTGATGAAGATATTGTCTTGGGGCATAAGATCTTTGAACGAGGTATTGAGGTGGATCAAGGTAAAGTTGATGCAATTGAGAAAATGCCATGTACTAAAGATATCAAAGGTATTCGAAGTTTCCTTGGTCATGCTGGTTTCTATAGGAGGTTTATTAAAGACTTATAAAAGATTTCTAGGCATCTTACTAATCTTTTAAGAAAGGTTGTTCCCTTTGTTTTTGATGATGACTGCATAGAAGCCTTTGAAACACTAAAGAAAGCCTTAACTACTGCACCTATTGTTCAACCACCTGATTGGAACGTGCCTTTTGAAATTATGTGTGATGCTAGTGATTATCCTGTTGGTGTTGTTCTTGGACAAACAATTGATAAGAAATTAAATGTTATCCATTATGCTAGCAAAACTATAGACTGTGCCCAAAGAAATTATGCTACTACCGAAAAATAATTTTTAGTAGTCGTGTTTCTTGTGATAAATTCAGATCTTACATTGTTGATTCCAAAACTCACACTGATAATGGTGCTATAAAATATCTTATGGAAAATAAAGATGCTAAACCTATACTCATTAGGTGGGTTATTTTTCTTCAGGAATTTGATTTATATATCGTTGATAGGAAAGGAGCTGAGAACCCCGTAGCTGATAACTTTTCTAGGTTAGAAGATATTCTTGATGACCCACTACCTATTGATGATAGTTTTCCTCATGAACAACTAGTTGCAATAAATGTCTCTCAAAACACTTCATGGTATGCTGATTATGCTAATTACATTTCTGCTAAATATATTTCACCTAGTTTCACATACCAACAAAAGAAAAAAATGCTTCTATGATTTAAGACATTACTTTTGGGATGACCCACATCTTTATAAAGAAGGTGTAGATGGTATTATAAGATGTTGTGTACCTGAGCAAGAACATGAACTAATCCAAAGGAAACTTCATTCCGAAGTTTATGGAGGATATCATGCTAGAGATAGAACTGCTCATAAGGTATTACATTATGGTATTTATTGGCCTACTCTCTTCAAGGATGCCCGTTGTCGTTGTTCTGGGAATGGGAGTACCCATTCCTGCCTGCTTGCGGCCCAGGACCTGGCCCACTTCGTGAACTAGGCGTGGCCTGGCGTGGCTCTACACAAGACAAGGCCCTTGCGAGGACCCTAGGCTCGCGAGGGAGAACATCATCGAGGCCAACAAGGACAGGCCTCCTCAGGCCCCCTCCTGAGCAGCGGAGATCTCTATGCAAGGCCCAGCCTTAGGAGTCAAGGGTGACGCAAGGAAGGATAGGCAGGCGCCAGAGCGCTAGGCAGCATAGTTTCCCCTTTGGTGCAAAGGGAGCAAGGACGTACGCGGGTTCCCAAAGCACCGCCCAAAGGTTTCCCTTCTAGTGCCACAAGACCACGACCACGAGCCCTGCAGGATGGATGTCATCGCCGAGCCCACCACTACATCACCTACAACTACTTTGCAGATGAAGACCACCTTTGGACAGGGCGCGGATGTACTCCTGTCCCCCTTCAAATTTGGTTGTTGTGGGATACCTTCCCGCCATTGTGATAAGGGAGGAGGACCCGGGCCGCCGCTATATATATAGAAGCTAGGTCACACCATAGAGATGGATCCAACACTTAGCCACCCAACACACCACCGCAAGGCAGAGAGCCAAAAACACACTTTGACCCCCCTCGCGAGGCTCAAGAACACTATACTAGTTCATCCACCACAACCTCCGCGATAGGCAATCAACCAAAGCAGGAGTAGGGTATTACGCTTCACAGCGGCCCGAACCTGGGTAAACTGTTGCGTTCATCTTCTTCCTCGTCATCGTGCGAGTTCGCTGCAGTGTCCATTGAGTAGCGAGCTAGGTTGAGTGAGGCCGCAGGAAACCTTTGTTCATGCCCTTGTGTTTGAACCTTAAGTGTTTTGTGGAGCCCGAAATCTGACATTTGGTGCGCCAGGTAGGGGGCGTGTCAAAGTCTTCCACGAGCCAATATCTTCTTCCACCTCGCCACTTCGATGGCTGACGGCCGCCAAGCCTGCAACGAGCGTCGCGCCGCCTGCGTCGCCCAGACCACACCTATGGGCCACGCCGGCGTGCGTCGGTCCCCTTCGCCTATGGCCAACGGCGCCACCGGCCCGAACGTAGGACCACAAAGCAGCTCACCCTCACGGAGCACCAGGGGCCTGGAACCACCAAGGGAAAGGCCTCACGCTCTGCGTTCTGGGATGGGGCCAACCCGTCCATCGCAAAGGAAGGCACGCTCGACGCCACCCTTGGGACAGGCATGGGGGCTTTCGCTCGGGAGGCACACGGCTTGACCGATCAGACGAGGGAGGCGTTCAGGCACAACCTCAGGGCGTGTCCTAACGCGCGACTGCCAAAGCCAGGGACACAGCACGAGGCGCCAAGCTCACGAGAGTCAGTCATCAAGGCGATCAAGGAATTTCAGGAGGCACGGGCCAGATGAGTGAGTGACTGCCCTGCACCACCAATCACAGTCTCGATCATCGGCCCAGTCGATTGGCCGCATGCTTGTGTCAATGCGCTTGCCATCGATAGGGCCTCGCCCCGGAGCCGCTTTTGGCCAACGCGTGCCGACGAAGGGTGGGCTTACCCGAACAACTACGTCCACATGACCTTCGGCTTGGCAAACATCGAAGTCACGTCCAGCGTCTTGCCCGGGCCATGCTCCTCCTTGCCTCCCGAGACTTGATGAGAAGTTGGAGGAGATGCCCGGGCCAAAGGTGGGACTTGGACCCAAGGAGACGACAGGCCTGTGAGGGCTGCGCTCGTGGAGGCACAAGATCAGGCTACAACGGTAGCTTCGGCTCTTCAGCGGCATGGCCGCCAGGTGACTTTTTATTGATCTGCGCGAGGTAACTTTTTAGCTTGTTTCGTTTAGGGGCGCACGTCGGGTCGCGTCGCCCTCAGGCAGCCAGGGCGTACCCCTGAAGCCGCTGTGTTCACTCATATTCCAGTAGTTTTTCCATGCATGCAACATGTTCCCTAATGTTTCCTCTTGTTGGCACAGCATTTTTCCGGCATGAATGTCTTCACTCCAGAGCGGGCCCACCTTTGTCCGCCTCTAAAGAGGGCTAGCACGGAGGCTGTGCTCGAGTGCGTCCCTGCAGCGTTGAGAAATCCAGTGACTGGGCTATGTTAGGGTAGGCCAGTCCCGTTCACTTCATCTCTTGGGGTGACTGGTGCTTGACCTTCCCATGGCCTTAGGTCGGACGCTCGGTGTAGGCTGTAATGAAGACTCCAAGACCACAAACAACGCCACCTGCAAGAAGACCCAGGCACAACCCGCCTCGAGGTAGGGACCTCACGAGGCCAAAGCGCCCTCGTGAGCTCCCAGATACACCTCCCACTTCTACCGTGCCAGCCACGCATACGAACTCAATGGGTTGTACATGCCGGGAGCCCTCTCAGGACATGGAGGGGTTCCATCCCACGCAATGTGGCAGCCACAGCTCCGTGCTGGCGGAGAAGTCAACACTACCCACCAATGGCTATGCCCACGCAATGTGGAAGCCACAACCCTGTGCTGGCGGAGAAGTCAACACTGCCCACCAATGGCTATGCCCACGCAATGTGGAAGACCTACACCCAGTGCTGGGGATAAACAACTGAGGGCGCCCTAGCGGTTGCACCCAACCTCAGAAAGGCCCCTTGTGGCCCCGCCTTGCTGCATTCCTCGGGATGCACGTGTGAGGGGGTTGCATAGGGGTTACTGCCGACGCCCTTCACAAAGGTATGGGAGCCGCTCGTACGTCAAGGTGGACTCCTATACATCATGACTCAGGAGCCTTACTGGCTCCGTAACCCCTCGCTCCACCGGTCCATCCTTGGTGATCAGGTCGGCTCCGGCGGCGGTTCAGGTATGCGCAGGGCCGGGCCCCGCCGACGCAGAGCTCTATGCGCTCAAGCTCAAAACATTAGGGACGATGTTGGAGCTCTTATGTAAAGGGGGACTCTTGAGCATCACAACTCAGGAGCCTCACTGACTCCATAGCCCCTCACTCCACGGGGCCGTCCTTAGTGATCTAGTCGGCTCTGGCAGGGGTTGAGGTATGCGCGGGGCTGGACCATGCCGACGCAAAGCACAAGGTGTCGAAAGTTCCCAAATTAAACCTATCTTCACCATGTTCCCTTCATAAGGGTTGCTCGTACGTCAAGGGGGACCTTTGAGCATCGTGACTTAGGAGCCTCACTAGCCCCGTAGCCCCTCACCCCTTGGGACCGTCCTTGGTGATCTGGTCGGCCCCAACAACGGCTGAGGTATGCGCGGAGCTGGGCCCTGCCAATGCAGAGCGCCACATCAAGCAAGAAGAAAACAAGGTGAAGTGGGCAGTTATGCAAATTGATAATTATTAAAAAACATTAAGTGTCTTCACAAATACAACAAGTTCAATGCCTCCAAGAGGCATGTCTAATGATGCAGGAGAGGAAGAGGACAGAGGAATCTGGATGAGCCTTCGTCGCCGCTTGCCCCGTCCACAGAAAGCTCATCATCGACATCGCGGGTGTCATCCTCCTCACCGCTAGCTTCTGTAGTTTTAGGGGATGGTTGAACGGTGACGCGGGAGAACCTCTTCACAATCTTCTCCACGGTGACCTTCACTTCTTCCGCGGCTCTGCTGCGAACTGTGGAGGCAACCAGAAGGATTACGGAGTTGAAGTTGAACCCTGGCTCGCAGAGGTGAAGATGGCAAATGACGTGCGTTGCGGCCTCAGAAAAAAGGTCGTGGCACTCACTGTCCAAGATCCCTTCCACTTTGGGGATGGCGCCCTCAAGCGCCTCGGCAAATCTCAAAGCAAGCTCCACGAAGCTGCACTCCGGAGCCACCAAGTGTTCCTCAAACCCTTCCCGGCAGAGAGAATGGAGTGCATGACGAAGCCGGAGCTCGATCGGGGGAAGGGCACTAAGCTCGCAGCCTTCCTCCCCTCGACCTCGGCTAATACCTTCTTCGCGGCTTCAAGCTGGACCTTCTCCTAGGCGGCCTCAGCCTCCCATGTGTCCAAGTGCCCTTGCACCGCGGCACCCTCAGCCCTCGCCTGGGACAACTTGGAGTCCCGGTCAGAGAGTTGGGCCTTGCAGGTCTCGACCGTCTTCCGCTGCCCACGTTGTTCCTCCTCGAGCATGGATTTCTCCTCCTGAAGTACCTTTACGCGGGACTCTGCCGCGTCACTGTGTTCTTCGGTAAATGCCGCCCTGGCTAGCGGAACCTCGAGGACCGCATTCGCCGATGTGACCTCCTCCTCGCTCTTCACCAAGGAAGCCTTGGCTTGGTCAGAAGACGCCACGATGGAGGTGTTGGCCCAGAGCCACCCAGAGAGAAGCCCAGAAGCCCACTCGCGAGGCGGTCCTCAGCACCCATGAGGGCATCCCAAACCTCGTCCAGGACGTTAAGGCCGCGCGACGAAGGCACCAAGGCCCCTCCAGAGGGTTCGCCTACATGACCGCAAGCGGCACCTCCTGAGGCAGATCAGCACGAGGAGCATGTGGGACCTCGACTCATAAGTCATGATCACCGAATGCACGTGTATAGTGATTCTAGAGATCAATGCTCACTGAACACACAGAAAATGAATAACAAGAGTCTTACATCCACATTTAGCGTCTTACACAAATAGAGACCATGGAGGTCTAGTCTTATATAGATAGGACCATGAGGGCCAAACACTTAAATAGAACAAGCAGCGGAAATCTTCATCGTAAGCGTGAACCCATGCCATCTACCTTAAACCTACAGGCATTCTGACTGGGAAGCATCCTAGCTCGCATGTTCGTCACCAGTGAACTCTTCAATAAACTCTTGTTCTTCCATGCTTGGACAATTAAATAACCGGTGGCAAGCCAATGAGTACTTTGAATGTACTCGAAAGCAACCCAAGTTGTGTAACAAGATAATAATGCAGCATGATGTAGCACTAACTAGGTAATTTCTGGAAAGCTAATTTTGAATGTAATGACATGATCAACTAACTAGGTAAGCATGCGTCAACATTTGACAGATATCCATATGAACAAGTACCAGATATCATCATGGGAAGGGGTGAACATCTCATGTTCATTGATCACATTTAGTCTTGAGACTTGTCTCAAATACCATTCTTTCGTCATCCGCACACACTCACACCAAGTTTACGAAAACATCTGGACTTAGTTTAAGAAGGACCTCCAACTGTCCATGACCATGGACGTGGATATTTGAATAGTTTTACCGTCTACAGAGGTTGGACACTTTACCCACAAGGCTCGGGGAACTTACGTGTCATCCACGACTCGCGGTACATAACATACCCAAGGTAAGCACCCGAACAATGCATTTCCCCTAGCGATACTAAGAAAAAAGTTCACTCGATTGGTACCCAGCCCACATGATGTACATCACTCGTATCATCCATGCAAGGACCAACGGTGTGCCCGGTGCGTGTGAAGACAACGCAAGATCGTCCATACTGGCACGACCCCGTATCGAGAGTGACCCCGCCACTCTCGCCACTAGTAAGCGGGCTCCTTGCTAGTACCCACCAAGGTAATCAACAAAGCCCCGTACCATAAGGGGTATCGTGGTTGCGCATGTAAGGTTGAGACGGTCAGCAGACCTTAAAACTCTCCGTTTTCGAAAACACATTCTCTACTTATTCCGGTACACCACTTCTTTCTCAAGTGGTCACCCAACTCATCTTTATCTCCCTCGGGTATTAGTGGCACCCGACGGGGTTTTCGAAAAGTCTTTGAAATCATCTCTTCCATTCCACCAGGATGCATAAATCCCATCCCACTTGCGTAGCATCTATTAGCATTCTATCTACACCCACCCGCATAACCCTCATAAGGTGGTAGGGTCATCCATGATGCAAGTGTCAATGGTAAAAGTATCAGAGGCAACCCACCGAAGGGGGTGGGTGCGCCACATCATGATCAATCGTCGAATCAACAAGTGCTATATGTCCTGCATGAAAAAGTTTCATAACATGGTCAAAGGGTTACTCGCCTGGCTCAACAAAGTCTTTAGGGGTCTTGAAAGTCTTCGGGTCGAACTCCCTCGTCAATAGTGAAATCTATCGTTGCGATAAATAGCAATAAAAATGAGCATCACACAAAAACAGAGCACTCAAGCTTACATTAAAAATTATACTCTACTCTGATAAATACTAAAAGCTATATTAAATATATTTACCTAGGGTTTTGTTGTCAAAATTATTATTGAAATTATTAAAAAAAGGCAAAAAGATGCCTAAATATAGGTTTTAAAATAAAGCAGTGCATGAAAGATTTTAGAAATTACACAAAAGGCACTATTAAGTTCTAGGGAATATTCTAAGATTTTAGGTGCAAAAATCATGGTCATTGGATTTTTATTTAATTCTATGGAATTTTTGGAAAACAGGGAGGAAAAAGAAAAAGGAAAATAGAGGGAGAGGCCTCGGAGCCTGGGCCAGAGGCGGCCAGCAGCTAGGCCGACCCAGCTGGGTCGTCGCAGCTGGCCAGCCAGCCGGCCATGCGTGCGGTCAGGTTCGTACCTGACGTGCAGGGCCCGCCTATCGGCGAACGCGGGGGGAGAGAGAGCACGGGAGGGGCAGATGAGAGGCCGACAAGTGGGACCCACCTGTCGGATCCTTCTCCCACCTTGGGGTAGAGAGGGGAGGTGCTCACCGACGGTGATGCGTGGCACGACGACGGCAGGCGAAGGACGGAACGGGCTCGGGGCGGAGTCGCCGTTCCAAGTGAGGTCGAAGGGGCGCCGTGTTGGAAATATGCCCCAGAGGCAATAATAAAATGTTTATTATTGTATTTCCTTGTTCATGATAATTGTCTATTGTTCATGCTATAATTGTGTTAACCGGAAACCGTAATATATGTGTCAATACATAGACCATAACATGTCCCTAGTGAGCCTCTAGTTGACTAGCTCGTTGATTAATAGATGGTCACGGTTTCATGACCATGGACATTGGATGTCATTGATAATGGGATCACATCATTAGGAGAATGATGTGATGGACAAGACCCAATCCTAAGCCTAGCACAAGATCGTGTAGTTCGTTTGCTAAAGCTTTTCAATGTCAAGTATCGTTTCCTTAGACCATGAGATTGTGCAACTCCCAGATACCGTAGGAATGCTTTGGGTGTGCCAAACATCATAACATAACTAGGTGTCTATAAAGGTGCACTACGGGTATCTTCGAAGGTGTCTGTTGGGTTGGCACGAATCGAGACTGGGATTTGTCACTCCGTGTGACGGAGAGGTATCTCTGGGCCCACTCGGTAAGACATCATCATAATGAGCTCAATGTGACTAAGGAGTTAACCACAGGATGATGTATTACGGAACAAGTAAAGAGACTTGTCGGTAACGAGATTGAACAAGGTATAGAGATACCGACGATCGAATCTCGGGCAAGTATCATACCGATAGACAAAGGGAATTGTATACGGGATTGATTGAATCCCCGACATTGTAGTTCATCCGATGAGATTATCGTGGAGCATGTGGGAGCCAACATGGGTATCCAGATCCCGTTATTGGTTATTGACGGAAGAGGTGTCTCGGTCATGTCTACATGTCTCCCGAACCCGTAGGGTCTACACACTTAAGGTTCGATGAAGCTAGGGTTATAGGGAAATGGTATACGTGATTAGAGGAAGTTGTTCAGAGTCCCAGATGAGATCCCGGACGTCACGAGGATCTCCAGAATGGTCCGGAGGTAAAGATTGATATATAGGAAGTCCAGTTTTGGTCATCGGAAAGTTTTCGGTCTCATCGGTATTGTACTGGGAGTGTCGGGAGGGTGCCGGAGGACCCCCGGGAGGGGTGTGATGACCATAGGACTTTGTGGGCCCTTAGAGGAGGTGTGCCAGCCCTTATTGGGCTGGCCAAGACCTTCTAGAAAGGCCCATGCGGCTGGAGATCTGGAGATAAAGGGCAAAGGGTTCTAAAAGAGGAGATCCACCTCCCTTGTGGGAGGTGGACTCTATCCCCACTTCGACCGAAGCCCTCCTCTTTGGAGGAGGGGCCAAGGCAGCCCTCCCTCTCCCTCCTCCTATATATACTTGAGGTCTTGGCCTTTTGAGAACAGATCTTTACTCTCTCTCTCTCTCATGGCTAAGCCCGATCTCTCTTCTTCCTCCTCAACAGCGCTTAGGCGAAGCCCTACCGGAATACCTTACTACTCTACCACCACCATGCCGTCGTGCTGCTGTTGGAGACCTTCCCCAACCTCTCCTTCCTCCTTGCTGGATCAAGGCGTAGGAGACGTCACTGGGCTGCACGTGTGTTGAACGTGGAGGCGCCGTTGTTCGGCGCTTAGATCGGAATCCACCGCGATCTGAATCGCTGCGAGTACGACTCCATCAACCGCGTTCTTGTAACGCTTCCGCTTAGCGATATTCAAAGGTATGAAGATGCAATCTCTCTTACTCGTTGCTGGTTTCTCCATAGATAGATCTTGGTGACACGTAGGAAAATTTTGATTTACTACTACGTCTCCCAGCAGTGGCATCATGAGCTAGGTCTATGCGTAGAATCTATGCACGAGTAGAACACAAAGCAGTTGTGGGCGTCCATTTTGTTAATTGGCTTACCATTACTAATCTTATCTTGATTCGGTGGTATTGTGGGATGAAGCGGCCCGGACCAACTTTACACGTACGCTTACGTGAGACTGGTTCCACCGCCTGACATGCACTTGTTGCATAAGGTGGCTAGCGGGTGTCTGTCTCTCCCACCTTAGTCGGATTGGATTCGATGAAAAGGGTCCTTATGAAGGGTAAATAGCAATTGGCATATCATGTTGTGGTTTTGGCGTAGGTAAGAAACGTTCTTGCTAGTAACCTATAGCAGCCACATAAAAACTTGCAACTACAAATTAGAGGACATCTAACTTGTTTTTGCAGCATATGCCTTGTGATGTGATATGGCCAAAGGATGTGATGTGATGCATTGTGATGTATGAGATTGATCATGTTCTTGTAATAGGATTCACGACTTGCATGTCGATGAGTATGACAACCGGCAGGAGCCATAGGAGTTATCTTATTTTATTGTATGACCTGTGTGTCAATCATAAACGCCATGTAATTACTTTAATTTATTGCTAAACGTTAGCTATAGTAGTAGAAGTAATAGTTGGCGAGACAACTTCATGAAGACACGATGATGGAGATCATGGTGTCATGCCGGTGATAGTGATGATCATGGTGCCCCGAAGATGGAGATCAAAGGAGCAAGATGATATTGGCCATATCATGTCACTATATTGATTGCATGTGATGTTTATCATGTTTATATCCTATTTGCATAGAATGGAGGTAGTAAATAAGATGATCTCTCACTAAACTTTCAAGAAAAGTGTTCACCCTTACTGTGCACCACTGCTAAGGATCGATGTTCTGAAGCACCACGTGATGATCGGGTGTGATAGTTTCTAACGTTCGCATACAACGGGTGGAAGCCAGGTTTACACACGCGAAACACTTAGGTTGACTTGACGAGCCTAGCATGTACAGACATGGCCTCGAAACACGGAAGACCGAAAGGTCGAACATGAGTCGTATGGAAGATACGATCAACATGGAGATGTTCACCATGGATGACTAGTCCGTCTCACGTGATGATCGGACACGGGCTAGTTGACATGGATCATGTGTCACTTGGATAACTAGAGAGATGTCTATCTAAGTGGGAGTTCATTAAATAATTTGATTATCTGAACTTAATTATCATGAACTTAGTCTAAAATTATCTTTACAAGCTATATTGTAGATCCAATGGCCAACGCGAATGTCACCCCCAATTTCAACGCGTTCCTAGAGAAAACCAAGCTGAAAGATGATGGAAGCAATTATGCGTACTGGGTCCATGGCTTGAGGATCATCCTCATAGCTTCCAAGAAATTGTATGTCCTTGATGCACCACTAGGTGACCCACCCCTTCTCCCAGCAGAGCAAGATGTTGCGAACGCTTGGCATTCTCGCTGCGATGATTACTTCCTTGTTCAGTGCGGCATCCTTTACAGTTTAGAACCGGGGCTCCAAAAGCATTTTGAGCAACATGGAGCATATGAGGTGTTCCAAGAGCTGAATCTGGTTTTCCAAGCTCATGCCTGGGTCGAGAGATATGACGTCTCCGACAAGTTCTTCAGCTGTAAGATGGAGGAGAATAGTTCTGTTAGTGAGCACATCCTCAAGATGTCTGGGCTACACAACCGCTTGACTCAGCTGGGAGTTAATCTCCCGGATGACTCGGTCATTGACAGAATCCTCTAGTCGCTTCCACCTAGCTACAAGAGCTTTGTGATGAAATACAACATGCAAGGGATGGAGAAGTCCATTCCTAAGTTGTACTCGATGCTGAAATCAGCGGAGGTCGGATCAAAAAGGAGCATCAAGTATTGATGGTGAATAAGACCACTAGTTTAAAGAAAGGCAAGGGTAATAAGAACTTCAAGAAGGACGACAAAGATGTTGCCACGCCCATAAGAAAGTTGCTGGGAAGAAGAAGAACAAGAATGGACCAAAGCCTGAGACTGAGTGTTTTTATTGCAAGGGTACCGGTCACTGGAAGCGGAACTGCCCCAAGTACTTAGCGGATACGAAGGACGGCAACATTAAAGGTATATGTGATATACTTGTTATTGATGTGTACCTAACCAGCGCTCGTAGTAGCTCCTGGGTATTTGATACCGGTGCTGTTGCTCACATTTGTAACTCCAAGTAGGAGCTGCGGAATAAGCGGAGGCTGGCCAAGGACGAGTTGACGATGCGCGTCGGGAATGGTTCCAAGGTCGATGTGATCACCGTCGGCATGCTACCTCTACATCTATCTTCGGGATTGGTGTTAAACCTTAATAATTGTTATTTAGTACCAGCTTTGAGCATGAACATTGTATCTGGATCTCGCTTAATGCGAGATGGCTACTCATTTAAATCTGAGAATAATGGTTGTTCTATTTATATGAGAGAGATGCTTTATGGTCATGCCCTGCTGGTCAATGGTTTATTTTTGATGAATCTCGAACATGATGTTACACATGTCCACAGTGTGAGTACCAAAAAGTGTAAGGTTGATAACGATAGTCCCACTTACATGTGGCACTGCCGCCTTGGTCATATTGGTATCAAACGCATGAAGAAGCTCCATACTGATGGACTTTTGGAGTCTCTTGATTTCGAATCATTTGACACGTGCGAACCATGCCTCATGGGCAAGATGACCAAGACTCCGTTCTCTAGAACAATGGAGCGAGCAACTAACTTGTTGTAAATAATACATACCGATGTATGCGGTCCAATGAGTGTCGAGGCTCATGGTGGCTACCATTATGTTCTCACCCTCACTGATGACTTGAGTAGATATGGGTATGTCTACTTAATGAAACATAAGTCTGAAACTTTTGAAAGGTTCAAGGAATTTAAGAGTGAGGTAGAGAATCAACGTGACAGGAAAATAAAGTGCCTACGATATGATCGTGGCAGAGAATATTTAAGTCACGAGTTTGGCACGCACCTAAGGAAATGTGGAATTGTTTCACAACTCACGCCGCCTAGCACACCTCAGCGAAATGGTGTGTCTGAACATCGTAATCGCACTCTATTAGATATGGTAAGATCTATGATGTCTCTTACCGACTTACCGCTATCATTTTGGGGATATCCATTAGAGACTGCCGCATTCACTTTAAATAGGGCACCGTCAAAATCCGTTGAGATGACACCGTATGAATTATGGTTTGGAAAGAAACCTAAGCTGTCGTTTCTAAAAATTTGGGGATGCGAATCTTATGTGAAGAAACTTCTACCTGAGAATCTCGAACCCAAAGCGAAAAAGTGTGTCTTCATAGGATATCCCAAAGAGACTATTGGGTATACCTTCTACCTATGATCCGAGGGCAAAGTCTTTGTTGCCAAGAATGGATCCTTTCTTGAGAAAGATTTTCTCTCGAAAGAAGTAAGTGGGAGGAAAATAGAACTTGATGAGGTAATTGTACCTCCACTCGAACCGGAGAGTAGCGCAGCACAGGAAGTTGTTTCTATGGAACCTACACCGGCTGGAGAGGAAGTTAATGATGATGATCATGAAACTTCAGATCAAGTTACTATTGAACGTCGAAGGTCCACTAGGACACGTTTCGCACCAGAGTGGTATGGCAACCCTGTCCTAGAGATCATGTTGTTGGACAACGGTGAACCTTCGAACTATGAAGAAGCGATGGTGGGCCCAAATTCCAACAAATGGCTTGAAGCCATGAAATCCGAGATAGGATCCATGTATGAGAACAAAGTATGGACTTTGGTGGACTTGCCTGATGATAAGCGAGCCATTGAAAATAAATGGATCTGTAAGAAGAAGACTGACGCGGATGGTAACGTGACCGTCTATAAGGCTCGACTTGTTGCTAAGGGTTATCGACAAGTTCAAGGAGTTGACTATGCTGAGACTTTCTCACCCGTATCGATGCTGGAGTCTATCCAAATCATGTTAGCAATTGCCACATTTTATGATTATGAGATCTGGCAAATGGACGTCAAAACGGCATTCCTTAATGGCTTCCTCAAGGAAGAACTATATATGATGCAGCCGGAAGGTTTTGTCGATCCTAAAGATGCTAACAAGGTATGCAAGCTCCAGCGTTCCATCTATGGGCTGGTGCAAGCATCTCGGAGTTGGAACATTCGCTTTAATGAAGTGATTAAAGCGTTTGGATTTGTACAGGTTTATGGAGAACCCTGTATTTACAAGAAAGTGAGTGGGAGCTGTGTAGCATTTCTCGTATTATATGTGGATGACATACTGATAATGGGAAATGATATAGAACTCTTGGAAAGTATAAAGGCCTACTTGAATAAGTGTTTTTCAATGAAGGACCTTGGAGAAGCTGCTTACATATTAGGTATTAAGATCTATAGAGATAGATTGAGACGCCTCATAGGTCTTTCACAAAGCACATACCTTGACAAGATATTGAAGAAGTTCAATATGGATCAGTCCAAGAAGGGGTTCTTGCCTGTGTTACAAGGTGTGAGATTGAGTACGACTCAATGCCCGACCACGACAATGGATAGAGAAGAGATGAGTGTCATACCCTATGCTTCAGCCATAGGATCTATGATGTATGCCATGCTGTGTACCAGACCTGATGTGAACCTTGCCATAAATTTGGTAGGGAGATACCAAAGTGACCCCGGAGCGGAACATTGGACATCGGTCAAGAATATTCTGAAGTACCTGAAAAGGACAAAGGACATGTTTCTCATATATGGAGGTGCCGAAGAGCTCGTCCTAAAGGGTTATGTCGATGCAAGCTTCGACACAGATCCAGACGACTCCAAGTCGCAAACCGGATACGTGTATGTTTTGAACGGAGGGTTAGTTAGCTGGTGCAGCAGCAAGCAAAGCGTTGTGGCAGCATCTACATGTGAAGCGGAGTACATAGCTGCTTCGGAAGCAGCAAAGGAAGGAGTCTGGATGAAGGAGTTCATCACCGACCTAGGAGTAATTCCAAGTGCGTCGGGCCGGTTGACTCTATTCTGTGACAACACTGGAGCTATTGCCCTTGCTAAGGAGCCCAGGTTTCACAAGAAGACAAGACACATCAAGCGCCACTTCAACTCCATCTGTGATTACATTCGGGAGGGAGATATAGATATTTGTACAGTGCATACGGATCTGAATGTCGCGGATCTGTTGACTAAACCTCTGTCATGAGCAAAACATGATCAACATCAGAATGCTATGGGTGTTCGATTCATCACAATGTAACTAGATTATTGACTCTAGTGCAAGTGGGAGACTGTTGGAAATATGCCCTAGAGGCAATAATAAAATGGTTGTTATTGTATTTCCTAGTTCATGATAATTGTCTATTGTTCATGCTATAATTGTGTTAACCGGAAACCGTAATACATGTGTGAATACATAGACCATAACATGTCCCTAGTGAGCCTCTAGTTGACTAGCTCATTGATCAATAGATGGTCACGGTTTCATGACCATGGACATTGGATGTCATTGATAATGGGATCACATCATTAGGAGAATGATGTGATGGACAAGACCCAATCCTAAGCCTAGCACAAGATCGTGTAGTTCGTTTGCTAAAGCTTTTCAATGACAAGTATCATTTCCTTAGACCATGAGATTGTGCAACTCCCGGATACCGTAGGAATGCTTTGGGTGTGCCAAAAGTCACAACGTAATTGGGTGGCTATAAAGGTGCACTACGGGTATCTTCGAAGGTGTCTGTTGGGTTGGCACGAATCGAGACTGGGATTTGTCACTCCATGTGATGGAGAGGTATCTCTGTGCCCACTTGGTTAGACATCATCATAATGAGCTCAATGTGACTAAGGAGTGATCCATGGGATGATGTATTACGGAACAAGTAAAGAGACTTGCCGGTAATGAGATTGAACAAGGTATAGAGATACCGACGATCGAATCTCGGGCAAGTATCATATCGATAGACAAAGGGAATTGTATACGGGATAGCTTGAATCCCCGACATCGTGGTTCATCCGATGAGATCATCGTGGAGCATGTGGGAGCCAACATGGGTATCCAGATTCCGCTGTTGGTTATTGACCGGAGAGGTGTCTCTGTCATGTCTACATGTCTCCCGAACCCGTAGGGTCTACACACTTAACGTTTGATGACGCTAGGGTTATAGGGAAATGGTATACGTGATTACCGAAAGTTGTTTGGAGTCCCGTATGAGATCCCGAACGTCATGAGGAGCTCCGGAATGGTCCGGAGGAAAAGATTGATATATAGGATGTCCAGTTTTGGTCACCGGAAAGTTTTCGGGCTCATCGGTATTGTACCGGGAGTACCGGGAGGGTGCCGGAGGACCCCCGGGAGGGGTTCGACGACCATAGGACTTTGTGGGCCCTTAGAGGAGGTGTGCCAGCCCTTATTTTGCTGGCCAAGACCTTCTAGAAAGGCCCATGCGGCTGGAGATCTGGAGATAAAGGGCAAAGGGTTTTAAAAGAGGAGATCCACCTCCCTTGTGGGAGGTGGACTCTATCCCCACTTCGGCCGAAGCCCTCCTCTTTGGAGGAGGGGCCAAGGCAGCCCTCCCTCTCCCTCCTCCTATATATACTTGAGGTTTTGGCCTTTTGAGAACAGATCTGAACTCTCTCTCTCACGGCTAAGCCCTATCTCTCTTTTTCCTCTTCCGCAGCGCTTAGGCGAAGCCCTGCCGGAATACCTTACTACTCCACCACCACCACGCCGTCGTGCTATTGTTGGAGCCCTTCCCCAACCTCTCCTTCCTCCTTGCTGGATCAAGGCGTAGGAGACATCACCGGTCTACACGTGTGTTGAACGCGGAGGCGCCGTTGTTCGGCGCTTAGATCGAAATCCACCGCGATCTGAATCGCCGAGAGTACGACTCCATCAACCTCGTTTTTTTAACGCTTCCGCTTAGCAATCTTTGAAGGTATAAAGATAAAATCTCTCCCATTCGTTGCTCGTTTATCCATAGATAGATCTTGGTGACACATAGGAAAATTTTTATTTACTACTACGTCTCCCAACACGCCGGAGGCGGTCGGAGTCGCCGACGGCGAGCACTCACGGGGGAGGGGGCTTTGGGGGCGGTCACCGAGGCCATTTCGAGTGGCAAGGAGGACGGGGGTGAGGGGGAGTCGGGTCAGAGGAGGAAGAGAGGACCATCCGAAGAAGAAAGAAGGTCGGAGGGGCTCTATACCCGGAGATCGATTGCAGGGCTCCCGCGGTGGTCCTTGGTTCGATCCCGAGCGCAGAGGGAGGGAGAAGAGCTCAGGCTCTGCAGGCGGTCTATGGGGGTGGTGAGCGAGCCAGAGGAGGGGAGAGAGGCCCGGGAGGCTTAAATAGAGGGAGGGGGCAGAGCACCGTGGACCCGTGCACCGGCGAGGTCGTGGCCAAGGCCTGAGGGGAAGAGAGATCGCGAGGGCTGCTCGGGGGTGTTCCTGGGGTCGGTTTAGGCCGAGGGGGAGAGGAGAGAGAGGCGGGGGAGCACGCGCATGCGAGCCCCGCGGTTGGCTGACTCGGGCGGTCGCGGCGCGTGTAAGAGGGGCCCAGAGGAGGGAGAGAGAGGAGGGGCTGACAAGGTGGCGTGGTGCTGACGCCGAGGGGGACCAAGTGGCGCGCGGGGGAGGCCCGAGGCCGTCGGAGCCTTGGAGTGGGCAATGGATACAATGTTTGTCGGCACTGTTGCGTGCTCCAGAGCGCGCGTTTGGCATGCCATGGCATGCCAACGGTGTCTTGTGCGTGGCCAAGGGTGTCTAGGGGGATCTAGGAGGTGCCTAGGCTAGGGAAAAAGCATTGGATACCCTGGGAGAGAGATAGAATAAGAGGAAAGGGGAGAGAGAGCTCCCTCCAGGGCGGTCCAGGGGTGAAAATGGGGTATTTACCCCATCTTCCTATAGCATATGGTCTTAATATTTTTACTGGAGGGGCTTGGGCACTGCAAGAGGGTGTCGTAAAAGTTTGGAGGCAAGGGGGAGAGTGAAAGTGGTGAAAACAAATACTTTACCATTTCACGAAAAGGTGTTTGATGGGTGTTTGGGCAAGATAAGTTTGACAACTTACTAAGATATTCAACAGGGTCAAATGATAGGTAAAAGGGAGATGGATCACCAGATTTGAGCTAAAGTGAGCAAAGTTGACAATGGAAACTTTCTGAACCCTAGAAACTAGCAGAATCGGGGTTGTGTAGATCTAGTTATGCTACGCTTTTACCCTTGATGCACCACTTAGTGTAGCATCATCATTAGGTGATTAGAACATGTCCACAATGTTTGGGGTCAAGGGGAGAAACTTCACAATGTAAAGTTGTTCAAATTTGAATCTAGACACGAAGGGTTTTGGGATGGTTTGATGAATAAAATCAACTTGGATTGAGATGAAACTTTGCAAGATCATCACCTATGGTAGTGTTGACTTGCTGGAATTTTCCTGGAATTTATTGAGAATATTTCTTATAGAAATATTCCAGCTTGGTTTGGAAAGAAAGGCTTTTGAGGGGTATTGCCCATGATTTGAACATGCCCATGTGTTGGAACTCATATATATGGAAAATATATGTCCACTGAGTTTCCCTAAATTTTCTGAAATATTTGAAAGTATTTAAATAATTTTTCCCTATGAAAAACCATTTCTGGTCTTAAGAAAAAGCCTTTAAATAAAATATAAGAATAATCTTTAAAATTAATATTTGGTGGTTTTGGAAAGTCTCGTATATAGTAGGTTTGAAGTAAAGCTTTTGGGGAAGAAGGATCCACCCAATTTGAGGACTTGTAGTGCAAACCTCATTTCAGGGGGTTTTGAAAACCTAATTTGGATAAATCCTTTTTGGTCAAAATAAAATTTTATAAAATTAGTTTTGGGCACTATTCACATGGCATGATCATTGGGCAAGAGTTTTGGGTCAAGGAATATGAATATGAGGAGGGATAGAATCTAAGAGTGCCACATACCACAATCAACAAGCAAACAAGCAACAATTCAAACAAGCACAAGTATTGAATAAGTCTTAATTGGCTCTAAATTTTATAAATCCAAGCATAGCAAGTGATACAAACACAGGGTGTGATAGACCTACCGCCCTTACAAGAATCTCGTCCTCGAGATTTCTAGGCTAAGTGCTAAAAAGATAAGGGAACTCGGATCTAAGATGCTCTTCGCGCTCCCAGGTTGCTTCAGCTTCAGAGTGGTTGCTCCATTGAACCTTGAAGTACTTGATGGTGCGACTTCGGGTGCAATGCTCGGCTTCATCCAAAATGCAAATTGTCCTCTCACGATAAGTGAGGTCTGGCTGAAGATCGATGGCTTGATGGTCGATGTCCTTGTAGAGGTCGGGGCAGTTGCGAACTTGAAGAAACTTCCGGAGTTGTGACACGTGAAATGGATTGTGCACATCCAATAGCTTGGAAGGTAGATCTAGCTGATAGGCAACTTCTCCTCGCATTGCAGTGATCTTGAAGGGGCCAATGTATCTTGGTGTCAGCCTTCCTTTAACGTGGAAACACTTGGTTCCCTTGAGAGGCGTGACCCAAAGGTAGACATGGTCACCGACACAGAAGCTCACTTCTCGGCGGTGGGTGTCAGCGTAGCTCTTTTGTCTTGACTTGGCGGTCTCAAGGTGCTCTCGGATGAGTTGAACTTGCTCTTCTGCTTCGCGGAGGATCTCTTGTCCAAAAATTAATCCTTCTCTAGTCTGTTACCAGTTGAGGGGAGTACGGCACTTGCATCTAGACAACACCACAAATGGTGCCATCTGAAGACTCGACTGATAGTTGTTTTTGTAGGAGAACTCGGGGAATGGTAGGCAATATTCCCACTTGGCTCCATATGCCAAAACACAAGCATGGAGCATATCTTCGAGTATCTGATTTACTCATTTCGTCTGTCCACCGATCTGGGGTGAAAAGATGTGCTGAAGGAGAGCTTGGTGCCCATGGCTCCTTGGAACATCTTCCAGAATCTCGAGGTGAACTCAGTGCCTCGGTCCAATACAATCTTCTTAGGAAATCCATGAAGGCTCACAATATGCTAGATGTAGAGGCTGGCTAGCTTGTTACCATCATAGGTGCTCTTGATGGGAATGAAATGGGCTACCTTGGTCAGGTGGTCGACTATGACCCAAATAGAATCATGACCTTTACTTGATCTTGGTAAACCGGTGATGAAATCCATCCTGACTTTCTCCCACTTCCATTCAGGCACTTTGAGAGGTTGCAATAGCCTTGTGGGTCACTGGTGCTCAGCCTTGACTCTTTCGCATATGTCGCACTTAGCAACGAACATGCCTATCTCCCGTTTCATGCCATGCCACCAGAATCTTAACTTGAGGTCTTGGTACATCTTGGTTCCTCCAGGATGGATGGAGTATGGAGTGTCATGAGCTTCTTGCAAGATCAAGTTCTTGAGCTCCTTTGTGTTGGGCACACAGATGGACTTTCCAAACCATACAACTCCTTGCTCATCCACTAAGAATCCTGGGGTCTTGCCTGCCTTGATATTCCTCTTGATGCCTTCAATGCTCTCGTGTCCCTTCTGAGCTTCTTTGATTTCATCCATCAAGGTAAGCTTTGCTTCGAGGTTGGCGAGCAATCCGGGTGCAACCAGTTCCAAGCCGAAGCTTTTAAGCTCTTCATAGAGGGCGGGTAGCCTTGCCTTAATCATAGCATTCAAGGAACATGCCTTCTACTTAAAGCATCTACTACCACGTCAGCTTTTCCGGGGTGGTATTGAACACTGAGGTTATAATCCTTGATCAACTCTAACCATCTTCGCTGCCTCATATTCAATTCTCTTTGGGTGAAAATATACTTCAAACTCTTGTGTTCTGTGTATATCTCACATTGCTTCCCCAGAAGGTAATGTCTCCATGTCGTCAAGGCATGAACCACGGCTTCCAACTCGAGATCATGAGTTGCATAGTTCTTTTCATGCGGATGTAGCTGTCTGGATAGATATGCTATGACTCTGCCTTCTTGCATCAGAACACCTCCAAGCCCGGTTCTCGATGCATCACAATATATCACAAAATCCTTGTGAATATCGAAGGTGGCCAAAACTGGGGTTGTGGTCAATCTCTTCTTGAGCTCCTGGAAGCTTTCCTCACACTTAGTTGTCCATTCGAACTTCTTGTCCTTCTTCAAAAGCTGGGTCATGGGTCGGGCAATGCTTGAGAACCATTCCACAAACTTGCGGTAGTATCCCACGAGTCCGAGGAAGCTCCTGACTTCCTTCACGGTGGTAGGAGTTTTCCATTTATTCATGGCTTCAATCTTGGCAGGATCCACTGATAATCCTTCTGCAGTCAACGCATGACCCAAGAATCCACCTTCATGCAGCCAGAATTCACATTTGCTGAACTTGGCATAAAGCTAGTGCTCTCGAAGCTTCTCTAGGAACA
This sequence comes from Hordeum marinum, assembly GCA_022496015.1. NCBI lineage: Eukaryota > Viridiplantae > Streptophyta > Magnoliopsida > Poales > Poaceae > Hordeum > Hordeum marinum. Next base: position 305,610,213 of record CM039673.1, read on the forward strand.
ATCTCAAGTGCTCCTCGTGCTCTTCTTTAGACTTGGAGAAGACGAGTATGTCATCAATGAAGACAACAACAAAATTGTCCAAGTACTCCATGAAAACTTTACTCATGAGATACATTAAGTAGGCAGGGGCATTTGTTAACCCAAATGACATGACCGTGTATTCATACAGGCCATACCGGGTTACCAATGCCATCTTCGGAATGTCTTGGGGTCTGATCTTCAGTTGATAGTACCATGACCTGAGGTCGATCTTGGAAAACACCTTCTCTCCATTCAACTGATCAAATAGGCTTCAATCTTTGGGAGTGGGTACTTGTTATTTATTGTGACTTGATTGAGAGAACGGTAATTGACACAAAGTATGATAGATCCGTCCCTCCTTGACACAAATAGAACAGGTGTCCCTAGGGAGAGGCACTCGGGCGAATGAATCCTTTTTTGAGCTGCTCTGCTAGCTGCTTCTTCAATTCAGCCAACTCTTCGGATCCCATCCTGTAGGCCTTCTTATTGATGGGACTTGATCCGGGCATAAGCTCAATGATGAACTCAATGTCATGGTCAAGAGGCATTCCGGGCAGCTCATCTGGAAACACATCCGGGTATTCACATACCACTAGCACTTGATCCAACTCAACTCCTGATAGACAGTTAGTCTGAGGGGCTTGAGTGATGGAGGGGTTGGGAATATACTTGAATTCCACTCCTTGGCTATTAGTCATGGTGACAATCCTCTTGGCACATTCTAACAAGTCTTGGTGCTTTGTTAGCCAATCCATGCCTAGGATCACATCCAAGACTTCTGACTTCAGGATGATGAGGTCGGCTAGGATATCTACCCCGTTGATGTTAATCTCAATTCCCTTAAAACCTATCCCAGACTTCATCACTGAACCCAGGGTTTGTATCAACATACGACTACCTAGGGGTGTAGGCTTCATGCTACTCTGTAGTGCAAACATTTGGGTGACAAAAGAATGTGAAGCTCCACAATCAAACAATATTGTTGCCGGGGTTGAGTTGATGAGGAACGTACCCAGTATGATGTACGGGTCCTCCTTGGCTTCCTCTGGGGTGATGTGGTTCACATGTCCCTTGCCATTGTTGGGCTGGTTGCGGGGAGCGGGGTTCCCTAGGGGTGCTCCATGGCCTTGACCTTGGTTTGGCACATTGGGGCGTGGTGCATCTAGCTTCTTGTTGGGACACAGCCTAGAGATGTGCCATGGCTAACCACATCCAAAGGAAGCGACTTGCCCAGGGTTGTTGTTGTAGTTCTTTCCACCGTTGTTGTAATTGGGGTTGTTGTAAGCTAGCCTGGGATTGGCATAGTGCTGAGGCTAGTAGCTCGGACGAGGCACCGGAGGTCTAGCCTGTTTTGGCTGATAAGTTGGCTTGGCTGGGGCTGGCTGCCAGGGGTGAGGCTTCTGGTTACTGGAGCTACCCTTGATGATCATCTTGCACTTGAGAGTGTCGTCTATGGCATGACGCTTGTCTTTCAGCATGAGGGCCTAGTTCACTAGATCGAATAAGGTACGACAGTTGCAGACAATGAGCTGATACTGCAGGGTCTGCTGAAGTCCTTCCATGAAGCGTTCCTACTTGGTAGCCTTTGTGTTGATGTCTTCAGGTGCATACCTTGATAGCAGGTTGAACTTCTGCAGGTACACCTTAACAGAGCCACTTCCTTGCTTCAGCGCTCGGAATTCTCTCTTCTTGATATCCATGATCCCAGAAGGAATGTGGGCGGTGCGGAATCCTTCCTTGAAGTCATTCCAAGTGATCACACGCTCACCTTGCATGACCTTGAACCCATCCCACCAAGCTCGGGCGGTACCTTCAAGGCAGTGAGAGGCATAAAGCACCTTCTCACATTCCTCACTGCAATTGACCAATGCAAGGAGGTCCTCAATGGTGCGGATCAAGTTGTCAGCATCCAAGGGTTCAGCAGTCTTGGTGAAGGTTGGGGGAAAATTCCTCATGAACTCAGATAGAGTGGAGCGGCCATTGTCGTTCCTGCCTTGCTGCTGGTTGTTCACAAGGGTCTGAGCCATCTACTGAATAGCAGCATTGTTGGCTTGGCGTTCCTCCTAGAGAGCTTGGAGAAACTGGGCTATGGTCATGTTCTCTAGTGGAGGTGGTGGCGGGTGAATGTAGCCTTGTGGCTGCTCCTGGTATCCTCCAGCGTGAGCAGCCCCACCAGCTCCCTGTTGCTGGCTTGAGTTGCCGACTTCGGGGTTGGCGAAGGAGCTATTGCGGGTAGCATTCACCATCCTGTTTGGAGCAGCCAAGTCAAACAACTGGGATAGACGAGACGAAAAGCAACAATGGAAGAGCACGCCTAAGGGGGTCGGTCGAGTACAAGTGTGGTAAAACAAAGGTCGAAAGACCAACATATATTAAGATAGAAAATGGAGTCGCTTACATGTCGCCTAAGGCAAAAGCGCAACATACATCGAAGCACAAACAACAAAACAACCAACAAGCACACATGGTTTCATATGAACCATTACACGGACTCGACTTCGCATGAGGGATACATGACTCATCCTTCCCTAGGGTTTCTCGGACTCAGGTGGTGGAGTGATCGGTCTCGTAGTCTCGCTCCTCTGTGTCTTCATCATGTTCGTCATCCGAACAGGCATCATTCCCGGTCGAAGGGGTCAGGGAACGAGGAGGTCCATCCCGACGACGCTTTGCAGGCAGGTCGGTGAAGAGCTCATGGTACTCCTTTGCACTCTTGCGATAACGACGTGTGGGTGCATCTAGCTGGGGGTACTCCTCCTTTGTAAGCGATAGTTGGTCATCCCTCGGGGGCTCCATCCTTCTTGATCTTGTTAGGCTTTGTCTTGGCTTTCCGAAGTAGGTCTCAAGTGTGGTGAAGTTCCTCGCGGAGCTTCACAAACTCCTTAATCAAGTGGAGAACCAGACTATCGGTAGAGAAGCTGAAGTAGGTCTGGAACCTGAGTGGTGTGCCATCCTCCTAGGTCAGAATCAGTGTCCAACTCTCGCCAAGATCATCCTTTCTAAAAGGAATCTAGCGAGTAGCCGACTCAGCAGCCATCTCTGGAATGATGTCTCGCAGGTGCAGAAGTTCCTTGCGTGCAGCTGACTCGACTGCAAGTATCATGGTCTCCATCCGTGGTCCTTCAAAGAACAAACTAGTCGGGTAGTCCTTTGTCTTCACGACCACATCCACGTGTTACTCCCTCATGACGGCATTGACCCAGTGCTCGTGGTAGAGAAAAACAGGTGGTTGGCGGAGCTGACACTTCTCCAAGGTATCCCAAAGGAGTAAGGGAAAGCTGGATGTCAGGAATGCTTCGGGTACAATGGCCATCTACAAAGGTTTGAAAGGAGGAGAGTCAACAGAGTGTTGTGTGAAGAATAGAAGAGGTAAATAGTGTAGAATTCCTAAGCATAGGTGCTAGGTGTAGTTTTGAAAACGGTTTTATCCTAACTAACGTCCATGCTAACAGAGGGCTTCCTACAGTCAGGATGGCTCTGGTACCAGCTCTGTGGGTACCCCGACTTATAAGTCGTGATCACCGAATGCATGTGTGAAGTGATCCCAGAGATCAATGCTCACTTAACACACAAGCTGAATAACAAGAGTCTTACATCCACATTTAGCGTCTTACACAACTAGAGACCATGGAGGTCTAGTCTTACATAGATAGGGCCACGACGGCCAAACACTTAAATAGAACAAGCAGCCGAAATCTTCATCGTAAGCGTGAACCCATGCCATCTGCCTTAAACCTATATGCATTCTGACTGGGAAGCATCCTAGTTCGCATGTTCGTCACCAACGAACTCTTCAACAAACTCCTGTTCTTCCATGCCTGGCCAGTTAAATAACCAATGGCAAGCCAATGAGTACTTTGAATGTACTTGCAAGCAACCCAATTTGTGTAACAAGATAATAATGATGCATGATGTAGCACTAAGTAGGTAATTTGTGAAAAGGTAATTTTGAATGCAATGACATGATCAAATAACTAGGTAAGCATGCGTCAACAATTGGCAGATATCCATATGAACAAGTTACAGATATCATCATGGGCAGGGGTGAACATCTCGTGTTCATTCATGACATCAAGTCTTCAGACTTGTCTCAAGTGCCATCCTTTTGTCATCTGCACACACTCACACCAATTTTACGAAAACATCCAGACGTAGTTTAAGAAGGACCTCCAACTGTCCATGACCGTGGACGGGGCTATTTGATTAGTTTTACACTCTACAGAGGTTGCACACTTTACCCACAAGACTCGAGGAACTTCCGTGTCATCCACGACTCGCGCTATATAACATACCCGAGGTAAGCACCTTAACAATGCATTTTCCTTGGCGATACTAAGCAAAAAGTCCACTTGATTGGTACCCAGCCCACATGGTGTACATCACTCGTATCATCCTTGTAGGGACCAATAGTGTGCCCGGTGCCTGTGAAGATAGCGCATGATCGTCCATACCGGCACGACCCCGTATCGAGAGTGACCACGCCACTCTCGCCACTAGTAATGCGGGCTCCTTGCTAGTACCCACCAAGGTAATCAAAAAAGCCCCGTCCCATAAGGGGTATCGCGGTTCTGCATGTATGGTTGGGATGGTTAACAGACATTAAAACTCTCCGTTTTCGAAAACACATTCTCAACTTGTTTCGGTACACCACTTCTTTCTCAAGTGGTCACCCAACTCATCATTATCTCCCTCGGTCATTAGTGGCACCCGACGGGTTTTTTGAAAAGTCTTTGAAATCATCTCTTCTGTTCCACCACTATTCATAAATCCCATCCCACTTGCGTAGCATCTATAAGCATCCTATCTACACCCACTCGCATAAACCTCATAAAGTGGTAGGGTCATGCACGATGCAAGTGTCAACGGTAAAAGTATCTGAGGCAACCCACCGAAGGGGGGTGCACCACATCATGATCAATCGTCGAATCAACAAGTGTTATATCTCATGCATGAAAAAGTTTATTACCATGGTCAAAGGTTTGCTTGCCTGGCTCATCAAAGTCATCAGGGTCTTCAAAGTCTTCGATTCCAGCTCTCTCGTCAATAGCGCAATCTATCATCACGATAAATAGTGATAAAAATGAGCATAACACAGAAACAGAGCACTCAAGCTAACATTCAAAATGCTACTCTACTCTGATAAATACTACAAGCTATATTAAAAATATTTGCGTACGGTTTTGTTGTTAAAAGATTTTTTAAAATTATTAAACAGAGGCAAAAATATGCCTAAATATAGGTTTTAAAATAAAACAGGGCATGAAAGATTTTTCAAAATTACCAAAAAGGCACTATTAAATTCTAGGGAATATTCTAAGATTTTAGGTGGAAAAATCATGGTCATTGGATTTTTATTTAATTCTACGGAATTTTAGGAAAACATGGAGGAAAAGAAAAGGGAAAAGAGAGGGAGAGGCCTCAGAGCCTGGGCCAAAGGCGGCCAGCAGCTGGGCCGAACCAGCTGGCCAGCCAGCCGGCCACGTGCGCGGTCAGGTTCAAACCTGACGCGTGGGGCCTAGCTATCGGCGATCACGAGCGGAGAGAGAGCACGGGAGGGACAGATGGGAGGCCGACAGGCGGGACCCACCTGTCGGATCCTTCTCCCACCTCGGGGCAGAGAGTGGAGGCGCTCACCGACGGTGATGCGGGGCATGGTGACGACAGGCAAAGGCGAGAACGGGCTAGGGGTGGAGTCCCCGTTCCAGGGGAGGTCGAAGGGGCGCCGGACGAGGTCGGAGTCACCGAAGGCGAGCACCCACGACAGAGGGGGCTTCGGGAGTGCTCACCGGGGCCGTTTCAAGCTACAAGGAGGATGGGGGCGAGGGGGAATCGGATCAGAGGAGGAAGAGAGGACCAGCCGAAGAAGAAAGAAGGCCGGAGGGGCTCTGTACCCAGAAATCGACGGCAGGGCTGCCACGGCGGTCCTTGGTTCGATCCCTAGCGCAAAGGGAGGATGAGGAGCTGGGACTCTACAGGCGGTCTATGGGGGTGGAGAGCGAGCCAAAGGAGGGGAGAGAGAGGCTCGGGAGGCTTAAATAGAGGTAGGGGCAGAGCACTATGGACCCGTGCGCCAACGAGGTCGTGGCCGAGGCCAGAGGGGAAGAGAGCTCGCGGGGGCTACTCGGGGGTGTTCCTTGGGTCGGTGTAGGCCGAGGGGGAGTGGAGAGGCGGGGGAGCGCGCGCGTGCGAGCCACGCGGTTGGCTAACTCGGGCGGTCGCAGCGCTTGCAAGAGGGGGCCGGAAGAGGGAGAGAGAGGAGGGGGACGACAAGGTGGCGTGGTGTGGACACCGAGGGGGACCAAGTGGCGCGTGGGGGAGGCCCGAGGCCATTGGAGCCATGAAGTGGGCAACGGCTACAGAGCGCGCGTTTGGCATGCCACGGCATGCCAACGGTATCTTGTGCGTGGCCAAGTGTGTCTAGGGGGATCTAGGGGATGCCTAGGCTAGGGAAAAAGAATTGGATGCTCTGGGAGAGAGATAGAATAAGAGGAGAGGGGAGAGAGAGCTCCTGCCAGGGCTGTCCAAGGGTAAGAATGGGGAATTTACCCCATCTTCCTGTGGCCTATGGACTTGAGATTTTTACTAGAGAGTCTTGGGAAATGCAAGAGGGTGTGGTAAAAGTTTGGAGGCAAGGGGGAGAGTGAAACTGGTGAAAACAAATACTTTACCGTTTCACTAGAAGGTGTTTGATGGGTGTTTGGGCAAGATAAGTTTGCCAACTTAATGAGATATTCAATAGGGTCAAATGATAGGTAAAAGGGAGATGGATCACCAGATTTGAGCTACAGTGAGCAAAGTTGACAATGGAAACTTTGAGAACCATAGAAACTAGCAGAATCAGGTTTCTGTAGTTCTAGTTATGCTAACATTTTACCCTTGGTGCACCACTTAGTTTAGCATCGTCATTAGGTGATTAGAACATGTCCACATAGTTTGGTTTCAAGGGGAGAAACTTCACAATGTAAAGTTGTTCAAACTTGAATCTGGACAGGAAGGTTTTTGGGATGGTTTGATGAACCAAATGAACATGGATTGAGATGAAACTTTGCAAGATCATCACCTATGGTAGTGTTGACTTGCTGGAATTTTCCTGGAATTTATTGAGAATATTTCTTATAAAAAAGTCTGAAATCTTGATTTGGACAGAAAGGGTTTTGAGGGGTTTTTCCCATGATTTGAACATGCCCATGTGTTGAAACTCATATATATGGAAAATATATGTCCACTGAGTTTCCCTAAATTTTTTGAAATATTTTGAAAGCATTTAAATAATTTTTCCCGATGAAAAACCTTTTCTGGTCTTAAGAAAAGCCTTTAAGTAAAATATAAGAATAATCTTTAAAATTAATATTTGGTCGTTTTGGCAAGTCTTATATATAGTAGGTTTGAAGTAAAGCTTTTGGGGAAGAAGGATCCACCAAATTTGAGGACTTGCAGTGCAAACCTCATTTCAGGGGGTTTTGAAAACCTAATTTGGATAAATCCTTTTTGGTAAAAATAAAATTTGATAGAAATAGTTTTGGGCACTATTCACATGGCATGATCATTCGGAAAGAGGTTTTGGGCAAGGAAGATGAATATTAGGAGGGATAGAATCTAAGAGTGCCACATACCACAATCAACAAGCAAACAAGCAACAATTCAAACAAGCACAAGTACTGAAAAAGTTTTAATTGGCTCTAAATTGTATAAATCCAAGCATAGCAAGTGATACAAACACAGGGTGTGACAAAGCAGGAGGCTCCGGAGGATGCACCGCGACCAAGGACAAGACGACGCAGATGAGACCACGGGCGGCTGACGCTCGGGGGCTGCCCCCCACGCTGTGACACCACCGCACTCTCAAGAACAGTAGCAACCACACCAACAGGCATCTGGGCCTCTAGGGGCTTAGTAGCTGTAACACCCCGTTATGCCTAGCAGGATCTAGACTGGCCCCACAGACCAACACTAGTCTTTCCTGCGCACTTTGCCCTCACTCGTGCGCACCAGGGAGCAACTTTCCCAGTCGGTCACCCATCCTAGAATCGTTCAAAGCCAAGCATTCTTAACTTTGGAGTTCTTTTCGAATGGGCTCCCAGAAAAGAGGGAATTCCTTGTTGATATGAGTAGTCTATCATTGCTATTAAGCTAGGCTCTCACATACACCCCCACTCAAAGGAACCGACCTCCTTGTCGTCCCATCAGGAACGTTCCCTTTTGGCACACGTATGTGCGTCCAGTCCGACACATGTGCCATGATGTGTGCCAAGATGGGCCACACATGCCATGCTCCACATGCCCGCGCACCTGACCCGCGCATGCCCGTGTATCCACACGGGTTGGCTCTGATACCAATTGTAACACCCCGTTACGACTGGCAGGATCTAGACTGGCCCCACAGACCAACACTAGTCTTTCCTGCGCACTTTGTCCTCACTCGTGCGCACTTGGGAGCAACTTCCCAGTCGGTCACCCATCCTAGAATCGCTCCAAGCCAAGCACGCTTCACTTTGAAGTTCTTATCGAATGGGCTCCTAGAAAAGAAGGAATTCCTTGCTGATATAAGTAGTCTATCATTCCTATTAAGCCAGGCTCTCACAGCAGCGGTGGCCAGGAGGGTTGCTCTGCTAGACTTCGCCCCCTCACCCGCAGGCACCTCACCAGATGAAAACGGCATGACAGGAGCTGGCGGAGCATTGGAAGATGCCCTCGGCTTGATGCTTGCCTTCTTCTTCCTCATCTTCAGTGCGGGGACGACCCTAGTTACCAGGTAAAAGAAGGCTCATTAGCACACAAGCTGCGGAAGGGCAAGCCAGGTTGGACCGGGTGCTTACTCCTCGCTGTCGACCCACTTCCTCTTACCCTTCGCTTTAACAACGACGACGGCTTCACACCCTTGGAAAGGGCAACGGCACAGCTGGGGATAGAGGCATCGCGCGGCAGCACTACCGCCAGAAGGGCCGCCGCAGCCGCAGCCTTGTCCGCCTGGCTCGTGGGCTACAACTCGAACCAGGGCGAGGCTGGCGCCTCAGCAACTATGCCCGCAAAGGTAGGGCGCACCAAGGGAGACTCGGCCCCTCGCTTCTTGGGTGTCATTAGGCAGGCGGTCCTCGAGGCTAGGGGCGCCGGCGCAAGCCCTCGGAGAACTTCGGCGGGGCACGGGGAGCCCAGGCAGAAACTTCTCCAACATCGTCGTCAACCTCAAGGCCGCGCAGGAGCGCGTTCTATGATAGAGGGGACGCCCCAGCTGGGTCGCCGCTCGACGACTTCTCCGAATCCTCCCCACCTAAGGTAGCCCCAGAGGAAACCGTGACCATGGAGCCAAGGCCTTTAACTGGGGAGAGTCCCCGTTCGTCAAAGGCTGGCATCCCGGCAACCGAAGCGGCTATGTTGTCGTGGCGGTACAGTAGAGCGCAGCCCTCAGGGAGATCACCGGTCGCCATTGAGCAGGGTCACCATAGCCCTGTTCATCTCTTCAGGGGTTATGGGCGCGGACTTAAGCCTGAGGTTGTCGCCGCTGCCCGCATGGTCCCAAAAATGCCTGGATTGGGACTGAAGGGACACAAGGTGCTCCGTCCAGAACTCCTTCACTATGATCCCCCCAGTCATCTTTCGGGCGCTGATGTCGTAGGGTCCGCTCCAAGACAGGCTTAGTCCGTGGGTCAGAAAGCATCGCCAAACTCCACACAGGGGTCTTCTCTGGCAGCCCCTTCGGCAGCTTCATGCAGGAGTTAGGGCTCACGGGATCCATGAAGAACCAGCGGTGCCGAAAGTTCTCCACATTCTTCCTGGCCTTCTAGGGCATGTTGCCGCTCTGGACCGCGACGAATGAGATGCATGCCGACCGTTGATATGTCCATTTTGCATCATGATTTTATATTGATATTTATTGCATTATGGGCTATTAATACACATTTTGGTACAACACTTATGCCTTTTCTCTCTTATTTTACAAGGTCTACATGAAGAGGGCGAATGCCGGTAGCTGGAGTTCTGGACTAGAAAAGGAGCAAATCTGAGATACCTACCATGCACAACTCTAAAAGTCCTGAAAATCTACGAAGAATTATTTTGGAATATATAAAAAATATTGGGTTAAAGAAATATATCAGGGGGGCCACCAGGGAGTCACAAGCCTACTAGGCGCGGCCACCCCCTAGGTCGCGCCCCTAGGGATTGTGGCCCACCTAGCAGCCCTCCGGTGCCCATCTTCTCCTATATTGAGGGTTTTGTCTCGAAAAAAAATCATATCAGACCTTTCGGGTTGAAGCGCCGCTATCTCGAGGCAAAACTTGGGCAGAACCAATCTATAGCTTGGGCAGGGCGATCCTGCCGGTGAAACTTCCCTCCAGGAGGGGGAAATCGAAGCCATTGTCATCGCCAACGATCCTCTCATCGAGAGGGGTTCAATCTCCATCAACATCTTCATCAGCACCATCTCCTCTCCAAACCCTAGTTCATCTCTTGTATCCGATCTTTGTCTCAAAACCTTAGATTTGTACCTGTGGGTTGCTAGTAGTGTTGATTACTCCTTGTAGTTGATGCTAGTTGGTTTACTTGGTGGAAGATTATATGTTCAGATCCTTGATCATCACTTATACGCCTCTGATTATGAACATGAATATGCTTTGTGAGTAGTTACATTTGTTCCTGAGGACATGGGATAAGTCTTGTTATAGGTAATCATGTGAATTCGGTATTCGTTTGATATTTTGATGAGATGTATCTTGTCTCTCCTCTAGTGGTGTTATGTGAACATCGAGTACATAACACTTCACCATTGTTTGGGCCTAGAGGCAGGCATTGGGAAGTAATAAGTAGATGATGGGTTGCTAGAGTGACAGAAGCTTAAACCCTAGTTTATGCGTTGCTTCGTAAGGGGCTGATTTGGATCCACATGTTTCATGCTATGGTTAGATTTATCTTAATTCTTCTTTCATAGTTGCGGATGCTTGTAGGAGGGGTAAATCATAAGTGGGAGGCTTGTCCAAGTAAGGACAACACCCAAGCACCGGTCCACCCACATATCAAACTATCAAAGTAGCGAACGCGAATCAAATGAGCATGATGAAAACTAGCTTGACATAAATTCTCATGTGTCCTCGGGAGCGCTTTGCTTTATATAAGAGTTTGTCCAGGCTTATCCTTTTCTATAAAAAGGATTGGGCCACTTTGCTGCACCATTATTACAATTGTTACTTGCTACCTGTTACAAATTATCTTATCACAAAACTATCTGGTACCGATAATTTCAGTGCTTGCAGAGAATACCTTACTAAGAACTGCTTGTCATTTCCTTCTGCTCCTCGTTGGGTTCGACACTCTTACTTATCTAAAGGACTATGATATATCCCCTATACTTGTGGGTCATCAACCGTTGAGCACCGTCATGCACACGCAAACTGAAGAAATGCCAGAAGAGGGCCACTAAAGGATTTACGCCCACGAAGGCCTCATAGTAGAAGGCGAAGACGGACAAGAGCAGGATGGAGTTGGGATGAAGGTGAAGGGCCTAGATCATGTAGTGGTCGAGGATAGCAATGAAGAACGTGAAGAAAGACGGGACCAGCCCAGCAAAGACGCTATGGAGGAAGAAGGGGTAGGCTGACCTGGAAGAGGGCTGCCTCTTAGAGGAGCCACCCCATATCAAGGTTCGTCTGTGCTCGTTGGTCTTGGCTGCCATAGACGGGAGCACCGGGATGGTGGACATGCAGAGCGCCAGCGAGATGGGAGTAGAGGCCAAGCCCTGCGTCTCTAACTTCGCCTTGCCAGCAGGGGCCATTCAGAGGGAGAGCGGAGCGCCACTGTATGTAGGGAGGTCTCAGCTAAGGCCGGGATTTGGGAGCAAGAGCAAGCACATGGAAGAGGAAAGCAGTAATGGCTCAGTGCTGGAAGTCTGGGTTTTTTTGATTTGCGCAGTGTCCACGAGGACACCCCACGTCCGATGCATGACGTGCACCAGCCCGGGCCACGCAGGCATCGGGGGCCCACGGCGCTTCGGGATACCGTCAAGACTTCGGCTTGAAGCCAGCGCGGGCGCCCCTTGCGCCTGCGGGCTACTGTCGTCGTCCTAGGAACGGGGGTACCCAGTCGTGCATGCCTGCGGCCCAGGACCTGGCCCACTTCTTCAGCTAGGCGTGGTCTGGTGTGGCTCTACACAAGGCAATGCCCTCGCGAGGTCACTAGGATCGCGAGGAAGAATAGCATCAAGGCCAGCAAGGACGGGCCTCCTTAGGCCCCTCCTAACTGGCGGAGATCTCTATGCAAGGCCCGGCCTTAGGAGTCAAGGGTGAGACAAGGACGGATAGGCAGGCGCTAGAGCGCTAGCCGGCATAGCTTCCCCTTTGGTGCAAAGGGAGCAAGGACGTACATGGGTTCTCAAAGCACCAGCCAAAGGTTCCCCTTCTGGTGCAACAAGACCACGACCCCGAGTCCTATGGGACGGATGTCATCACTGATCCACCACTGCATCACCTACAGCTACTTTGCAGGCAAAGACCACCATTGGACAGGGCATGGATGTACTCCTGTCCCCCTTCAAATTTGGCCATTGTGGATCCCTTCCCGCCATTGTGATAAGGGAGGAGGACCCAGGCCACCGCTATATATATAGAAGCTAGGTCACACCATAGAGATGGATCCAACACTTAGCCACCCAACACACCACCACAAGGCAGAGAGCCAAAAACACACCTAGACCCCCCTCGCGAGGCTCAAGAATAATGTACTAGTTCATCCACCACAACCTCCACGAGAGGCAATCCACCAAAGCATGATTAGGGTATTACGCTTCACAGCGGCCCAAACCTGGGTAAACTGTTGTGTTCATCTTCTTCCTTGTCATCATGCGAGTCCGCTCCAGTTTCCATCGAGTAGCGATCTAGGTTGAGTGAGGTCACGAGGAACCTTTGCTCACGCCCCTGTGGTAGAACCTAAAGGGTTTTGCAGTGCCCGAAACCCGACACACGTAAGTTTGTCTCGTCTTGTGATGGATGTGAAAGAATTGGTAATACCGGTAAGCGTTAGGAAATGCCTATGAATTATTCACTTGTTGTTGAACCATTTGATGTTTGGGCTTTTGATTATATGGGACCTTTTCCTTCCTCTAATAGGTACACTCGCATTTTGGTTGTTGTTGATTATGACAGTAAGTGGGTAGAAGCAACTCCAACTAGTAGTGCTGATCATCACACTTCCATTAAAATGCTTAAACAAGTTATTTTCCCAAGGTTTGGAGTCCCTAGATATCTAATGACTGATGGTGGTTTACACTTTATTCATGGTGCTTTTCATAAAATCCTTTCTAAATATGATGTTAACTATAGAATTGCATCACCCTATCATCCTCAATCTAGTGGTCAAGTTGAACTTAGCAATATAGAAATAAAATTGATATTACAAAAGACTATTAATAGGTCTTGTTGGATTTTGGGCTCTGCAAAACCCAAGAGAGTTCGAACACAGGTGCGTGTGCGAATATCCCCAACAGCTTCACCCCTCCTAGCTCATGACCCGATGGCTTATGAGTAGTGGTGGGCTCAGTGATGGCATCCATCCTTCAAGGCTCATGGTCTTGGTCTTGTTGCACCAGAATGGAAACCTTTGGGGGTGTTTTGGGAACCTATGTACGTCCTTGCTCCCTTTGCACCAAAGGGGAAACTATCCCGTCTGGCCTGCCTTGTGTCATCCTTGGCCTCCCTAGGCCAAGCGTTGCATAGAGATCTCCGCCGCTACGGATGGGGCCTGGGGAGGCCTATTCTCCGCGTGTCTTGGCATTGCTTCCCTCGTGAGCTCGGGGCCCTCACGAGGGCCTTGTTTTGAGTAGGGCCACGCTGGGCGGTACCTTGCTGTCGAGGTGGGCCATGCCCTGGGCCACGGGCAGGCAAGTCTGGGTACCCCCATTCCCAAAACGCCAATAGTAGCCTCCGGGCACAAGGCACACTCGAGTTGGCTTCGAGATGAGGCCGAAGGAGATGGCCTGGAGCGTCGCAGGCTCTCATTGCTCGCGGCCCAGGTCTAGCGTGCGATGCGTGGTTGGTCATGGGTGTCCCCGCTCCAAAGTCTCTTCGGCAACTGCCCAAATCGACAAAAGCCTGACATCCAGCATTGACCCATTATTGCTTTCCTCTCCGGCGCTCCTGCTCCTTCCGCTAGATCTCCGACCTTTGTGAGGAGCTCTCCAGATCTCAGCACCGCACTCTCTTGCTTCTTGCTTTGTCGGACCCAAGGACTTCTTGATGGCTCCCGTCGGCAAGCCGAAACCTGAGGCCCATAGCTCGGCTTCCACTACTATCTCACTGGCGTTCTCGGAGTCCACCATAGCCAAGGATGGGGACCTCGCGCTAGTGCTCCCATCGACGGCGGATGAGACCAACGAGTGGGGGCGGACCTTGATATGGTGCGGCTCTAAGGAGAGGAATCGCCTAGCCAAGTCAGTGTACCCTTTCTTCCTCCATAGCGTTTTCTCTGGGCTCGTTCCGCCTTTCTCTGTGTTCTTCACCGCCATCCTTGAGCACTACGGGATCCAAGATCTTCATCTCCAACACAACTCTATCAAGCACTTGTCCATATTCACCTTTTACTGTGAAGCTTTCATAGGCGTGAAGCCTTCCGTGGCCCTCTTCTGTCATTTCATCAGCTTGCGGCTTCATGATGTCGCTCAGCGGTCGGCATGCGCCTCCTTCATCGCGGTCTGGAGTGGGAACATGCTCTTAAAGGCCGGGAAGAAGGTGGAGAACTTCAGGCACCGCTGGGTCTTCTTGGACCTCAAGAGCGTCAAGTCCCTCCTGGATCTTCTGAACGGGTTGTCGGAGAAGACTCTTTTGTGAAGCTCCGCGAAGCTCTCCAACCCCCGGGTCAGGCCCGTCGTGGAGCGAATCTCCCGCAATATTAATGCCAGGAAGTAGAATAGGGGAATGATAGTGAAGGATTTCTTGACTCAGCGTCTGGTGCCCCTCTAGTCTCACCCAAGGCCCATGTGGGACTACCAGGGCAGCGACGACGACATCAGGCTTCGATCCGCATGCCTGACCCCCGAAGAGTTAAACAAGGCTATGACGACCCTGCTCAATGGTGACCCCGGAGACCTTCCCGAGGCCTATGCCCCATTGTACTGCCGCGGTGACAAGGTTGATCTGGTCACCGCAATGCTCACCTTTGATGAGTTGGGGCTCTCCCCGGCCGAGGGTTCTGGTTCCTTGGTGGCGATGTCCTCCGGCGACACCATGAGCGGGGAGGACTCGGAGGAGATAGCGGATGCCGATATGGAGGAAGTGTCATCCGTCGCGGAGTGCACTCCTGTGTGACTTTGATGACGATGAAAATGCCGGTGAAGCCTCTGCTACAAGTCCTTGCGTTTTGCTAGGGTCCTCATGGGGGCGGGGCCAACCCCTTGTGTCGCTCGGTCCACCGACCAGCCAACCCTCAGAAAATGCTGGGCCGGTCCCCCTCCGGTATGCCCTGCTCGTACCAGCAAGGTGGCTGAAGCACCCGTCTCGCCTCCGCTCGAACTGCAGCCTGTGGGCGAGGCGGACGTGTTTGGGGCCAGAATGGCCTCTCCGACTGCATCGTGCCCTTACTCCCCCATGCGGCGGCACCCTCCTGGAGAACCGTGAGGGCATTCCTTCCGTCGTTGAGGTGGAGAAGAAGAGGAAGTGGGTCGACATCAAAGAGTAAGTAATCCTGCTTAACTGTGGCCGCTTGTCGGTAGCTTACGTGTTCAAGATATCTCCTTGGCTTGGCAACCAGGGTGTTGTTGTGCTGAAGATGAGGAAGAAGAAAATGAGTGCCATGCCGAAGATGCTTTCCGATGCGACGCCCACTCCTGGAGCTCCGCCGATGCCTGACAAGGTGCTAGATGTCGCGGGTGAGGGGGCTCGCGGGGCGACTCTCCCTGTCACTGCCGTGAGCCCCCCGATGCCTGTTGGGGAGGTTATTGATGCCCTTAGGGCGCATTGGCGCCGTTGTTTGAAGATCCATCCCCCGAGGGCTAGCTGGCCGCCGGACCGTCCGTATCTACCTTGCTTGTGGTGGTAGCACAACCCCCAGCGCCTTGTCCTCTCATGCTTCTGCCACCTTTGAGGCTACTCCTGAGGTCTCACAGGCGCCATCTCGGTACCAGGCCCTGATGTTTCCATCGTGTAGCCTTCGCGCCCTACCTGGGGCCTATGCCGCTCTGGGTCAGGTCCAGGACGCCCTTGGGGGTGCTGATGATCCCCTCGCAAAGGGACGCCTGGGGCTCCTCTCCGGGTGGCTCTAGGCCGACTCCTATGCCGTGGTGGTTTGGAGCCAAGCCGAGGCCGCCACGGATGAGAGCAAGAAGGAGGCTGCGTTAGTTAGGGAAGATCGTGATGCGATACTGATCGATGTAGTGTCTGCTACGAAGCGCTGCGATGAGGTGAAGGTCCTCCAGAAGGCTCTTTAGGAGGGGAAGACTACACTTGCGGAACAGCTTCTCCATCAGGAGGGAGACCTCAAGACCTACGAGGCCAAGCTTGCCGATCATGACTCCATGCTGTCCAAAGTGGTGGCCGACCAAGCCATGGAGCGCGAGAACCTGGACACAGTGAAGGAAGAAGTAGCTGCCGAGAAGGCTCGGCTCAACTCCTGGGAAAAGGGCGGCTGAGGAGAGAAATGATGCGGAGCTCAATGACCTCCCCTCCATCGAGCTCATGCTTCCCCGAGCAGTGCACTCCATCTATCGAGGTTGGTTCAGGGAACCCCTGGTGGCTCATGAGAGCGGTTTCGCAGCGCTCTCTTCAAACCTCGTTGAGGCGCTGGAGGGTGTCGTTGCCAGGGTGGAAGAAGTTTTGGGGAGTGAGTGTCACGACCTTTTCTCCAAGGCCGAGACGTGTGTCTTCAACAACCTCTTCATTCGTGAGCCAAATTTGACTTTAGCTCCATGATCCGCCCGGTTGATCCTGAGGTTGGTGCTGCCACGGCGATCGCCATGGAGGGTGCCGTGGAGGCGCTGATGAAGAAGTTTGCCTGCTTTGCCGTTCCCCCACCTCTTGCAGCTGCTAGGGTTAGTGACGATGAAGATGATGGCAGTGACATCGATGACGAGCTCCCCGTGGTGGGGACGAGTGGTGGCGTCAACTCCTCTTATACCATCTTCCTAGTTCCTTTCCTGCAACGTTCATCGTGCCTCGCGAAGGCGTCAGACTTGTTTGCATTTTTGGAGACATTTGATGCTTGTAATACTGCTAGACTATGTGGTTGCTTTCGTCGCCTTGTTTCCTTCCTGCATGCTAGAATGCTCTACGTCGGCAAGGCCCAGTCCCTCGCATACTGACAGCACATTTCCTCCCTTGGTGGTTTTGGTAATTAATAATAACATATATGTCACTAAACTAAGGTTTCCACTAAGTATGTTTTAGGAAAACTTCAATGATGGGTTGGCAAAAGGATTGTGGAATACCCCAAGATGCAAGGAAATAGTTTGGCAAAGCTTCAAGCACGAGGATTCTACATTTACTTTGCGAGAAATCACTTTGAGTCCATAGGAAAGACAATACTATCAAAAGGGGGTAAGGTATTGTTGCTGAACAAAATGCTCATACGTGCACAAGTGATAGGCACCACATACTCCCACAAGCTCTTCCACAAAAGTGTGTCCAAAGCCAAATATCCAAAATCGGTGCAACTAACACTCCACACTCGGTGCCACCGATTCTCTACCTCAGAAAGACTCAGCCAAACCCTAGCGCTTCGGTGCAACTGATTCTTATTCGATGCCACCGAGTTTGGGTTGCCAACTTTCTATTACGCAAATTCACAAAATCGGTCCAACCTAGTTTGTTGAATCGGCGTCACCAAGTCTAGCAATCTGACCATTGGTCACCTTATCGGTGCAATCGAGTTTTGTGTATCGGTCTCATTTAGGTTCAAAAGTTGCTACCTTTTAGGCAACTCGATACCACCGAGATTAACACATCGGTGTCAACGATTTGGACTTATTAGGTATAACGGTTGGATTTTTGGAGATGCCTATATATACCCCTCCACCACCACTCACTCGCAAGAGAAGCACTCATAACAGATACCCACTCATACCAACTGATTTTCTGAGAGAGAGACACCTACTCATGTGTTGAGATCATGCTATTCCATTCTAACCATATAAATATTGATCTCTAGCCTCCCCAAGTTGCTTTCCACCCAATCAATCTCTTCCACCAAGCCAAATCTATGAGAGAGTGATTTGTGTTGAGGAGTCTATCATCTTGAAGCACAAGAGCAAGGAGTTCATCGACATTGTTGAGCCTATTACCTTTTGGAGGGTGGTGCCTCCTAGATTGGTTAGTTGTTTCTTGGGAGCCTCCTACTTCGTGTTGTGGAGTGAGCCAAGAAGTTTGTAAAGGGCGAGGAGATCGCCTACTTAGTGAAGATCTACCCCGAGTTAGGCTAGTCCTCCGTGGACATAGGCCATCATGGTATAGTCGAGGTTGCTTCCTCGTGGAACCCTTCGTGGGTAGAGCCCTCCGTGGAGTCTCGCGACCGTTACCCTCCATGGGTTGAAGACTCCATAAACGTCGACGTACGATAAACCACCTATCAGAACCACGGGAAAAATCATCGTGTCTCCAAATTGCGTTTGATCTTCCTACCCTTCCTTTACTACTAATGTGTGTCTTTACTTTCCGCTGCTATACTCGTAGACATGCATGCGTACGGTGTTCTTGACTTGCTATGAATTCTAAAGTCTAACGACACTTAGAATTGGGAAAAAGTATATTTTTATTTGGTCAAGTAGTCTAATCACCCCCTCTAGACCTACTTTTGATCCTACAAGTGGTATAAGAGCATTGGTCTCCATTGCATTGGTTTCACAACCTAGGAGAATATGGCGACTAGTGAGGGAAATTATCACCATAGAGGTTCATACTTTGATGGCACTAATTTTTCTAGTTGGAAGCACAAAACGAAAATGCATCTTCTTGGTCATAACCCCGCCGTTTGGGTTGTTGTTCAGGTTGGATTGCAAGGTGAATTCTTTGCGGATGGAAGGGAACTGGATAGCTAAGCGACTGCTGATGAATTGAAGATGTTGCAATTAAATGCTCAAGCATGTGACATTCTATTCAAATGCCTATGCCCCGAAGGATTCAACAAAATCAGCCGTCTCGAGAACGCAAAAGAGATTTGGGATACTTTGGTTGATATGCATGAAGGTATCAAATCTGTAATAGAGTCCAATTTGGATGTTCTTCAGAGTAAGCTTGACAAGTTCAAGATTAAGGATGGTGAAGGAGTCCCTGAGATGTATTCTAGGCTAGCTCTCATCACCCATGAGATTGGTGGCTTAGGAAGCGAAGAAATGACCGACAAATTCATCATCAAGAAGATACTTTGAGCTTTGGATGATCGATATGACACCGTATGCACATTGATCCAAATGATGCCCAGCTACAAAGATCTCAAGCCAATGGAAGTGATTGGAAGGATTGTTGCTCATAAGATGACACTCAAGGACAAGGAAGAGCTTCACCACAAGTATAGCGGTGCTTACAAGGCCACAAGTGATGCTCCCGCAACCTCAAGTGACAAACTTGTCACAAATGAAGAGATAAGCCTCATGGTTAAAAAAATTCAACAAGTTCTGCAAGAATAGAGGCAAAGGTCGAAGCTCTAACTCAAGATATGAAGAGAAGCATTCATCAAGTAGTGATCGAAACTGCTACAATTGTGGGAAGCCCGGAGATTACTCCAATGAGTGCACGGCTCCTTACAAAAGGAAAGAAGAGTCACCAAGAATACGAAGCTCAAGAGAGGAGTCACCTCGAAGAGAGAGAAGGAGTAGGGATGATCGTTATGAATGAACACCCTCAAGGAGAAGTAGGGACTCAGAGAAGAAGGACAAGTACACCAAGAGCTACTCAAGAAGAAGACATCAAGCTCGTGTTGGTGAATGGGTTTCCGGCTCCGAATCCGACAACAATCCGAGAGAAGCTACCACTCCAACTCCGATTATAGTCAAGATGAAGGTGTTGCCGAACTTGCAGTAGTGACAACCGACTCCTATGACCTATTTGATTCACCAAATGAAGGGAGTGGATGTTGCTTCATGGCTAAAGGCCCCAAGGTATCACAACCCAAGTATCTTGATTTCAATAGTGATGAGGATGACTTGTTAATTGAAGATGTCTTGCTTTTTGACAAATCTAGTAATGTTAGTCAAGATGAACTTGCTAGTAATCACTCTAGTCTCGATAAGTCGTGTGATGATGATAAATTGGAAATAGAATGACTAACTCAAGAACTAAAAAATCTTAAGTTAGCTCATGAGTCTACTCTAGAATATCATAGAGAGCTTGAAAGGACATATGCAAAGCTCCGCTTCGAGAAGCTCAATTTAGAGCAAGAGCATGCGTTCCTTAAAGCTATCCATGAAGATCTTCGAAAGAATACTTCCTCTTATCTAGCCAAACGACTTCTCTTGTCTACGTTCATGCCACAAGTTAAGACTAAGAAAAGTAGTAACAAACGCAAGAAAGGTTCTTCAACTAGTAGCATTAAAATGATAAATCCAATGATATTGCTTCTAGTAGTTGTATTGATCCCACTAACTCTTCTCTTAGCCAAGTTACACTTGAGCAAGAAAATGAACTTTTGAAAGGGATTATAGAGAAAGGTATCTACAAGAGTCTTGCCGGGTGCAAACAATTTGAGGAGATTGTACGCAAGCACATAGGATACTAGAAGAACCGTGGCATTGGCTAATTCAACGTTAATGGAGTTGAATGGGAAGAAGGTCAGAACCCCAATCCCAAGTTTGTTCCTCAAAAGGAGAAGTATAAAAATACTCTCCCCAAGGGAACAAAAGCTCAAGATGACCTTCACCACAAGACCCCAAGATCAAGGGCAACAACAAGCTTCAAGAGGACATTGACTCATACGAAGATGAATCCCGAGCTATGGTGAAGTGGGTTCCCAAGGCTACTACAAGCACAACTATTACAAGTGCTACTTCAACACCAAGGATCCCCATCAACTTGATGTGCGTCCCCAAGAAGAAGAACTAGAGAAGTTCTTGAGGGGTGACTCTGCCAATGAAATGCACTCATGTTCATTATTGGCAAGAACTAGTTGCAATCAAAATCAACATCATGCAATACCTCAAGGGGTCACACATTCCCTCAAAGGTAAGCAAGGGACAAGGTAGCCAACAAATCAATGGATATCATCATGTATGCTTCGCAATCCATGTCCATAGATATCCTTGTATTTGTCGCTTGTATGTTGGGATTAACCCATGTAGGTGAGAAGTGTAATGAAACAACAAGGATGCTCCCAACTCATCGTGATCTTCATCAACTTTGAGCATCCACCACTACTTCACCTACATGAAGTCTTCATCAAGAAAACCCAAGGTTAGTTTATCCCCCCTATGGGGGGATGTCACATCAAGGGGGAGATTTACTCTAAGACTTGAGTCAAAGCATCTCATAGTATGTGACAACATTAAATGCTTTATGTAAAAGTGGTAACCCCACTTGTGCTTAAACGATCAGTACGACCTATGATCAAGTATTCTTACTTGGCTCCTAAGTCAATATACTCCTATATAGATGAACCCATCATTGCAAAAGTGCTAGTTAGATGCTAGTGTGTATGTGCATGTTCGCCATATTTTCATTTGACATCTTATTGTGTGAGCATGTTGGTCTGCATTTATTTACTCATTCTAGGGCATCCAATTGTTGCTATTTGGCTCCTGATTTTTAATTTGCCAATTGGATGTACAAGAATGCCTAGGCCCACTCCTCTAGATATCTATGCTTTCTCACCTCATGTTCTATTCATGCTGCATTACAAAAATTGAACAAGTACTTTTTGATCTCTCGGTGTGAGGAGCACTCAGAGTTCCGTATCGACAAAGAACTGACCATTAAAACCTCCCAAGTGCCTCTCGTTGGAACCAACTCAAAATCTCGGTCTCATAGAATCCCTAGGGTTGATCTCGTTTTCTATCTCGGTACTACTGATTCCATATTCTTGGTTACGCCGAGTTTCCCTGTCAGCTGAGAGTTGAGAAACTCGGTGACCCTGAAAAATTAGAATCGGTGTCACCGACAGCCGTAGATATATAAGGAGGCGGACCCAACCTTTGAAATTATTCTTCAACCGTCGCCCCCTCAAAACCCTATGCTACCGATTTGAGGCCCCTAGTCATCATCATTGTCTTCTCGAGCGCCTCCTCCGTTGGAAGTCCAGCCATCAATGGAATCTCCACCCTCGTTGCCACCGTAGCAAAGTCGTCACCAAGCTAGGGTACGATTTCGAACCCCTTATGTGCTCCCCTCTCCGAATCTTGCACATTAGGACTTTTCTATCCATGAGCCACCGTTTGAGATTGATCTATCCGCGAAAGAATTCCCGTAGTTAGTGAACATGAGATTTTCTAGGGTTTGTCATCCGCCCGATGAAACTTGGTGGAACCGAAGCAAAAAAATTGGTGTCACCTATTTGCCCTCTGTGCTGCTAAGAACGATCTCAGTGAAACCGAGTACTCTTTTCGGTCTCACCGAAAAGAGTGCCAAGATTATGTTAAAGAGATAGTCAGACTCGGTAGCACCAATTTTTTTGCTTCGGTGGTACCAATCTTCATGTGACAAAATGCAAACCTTGAGAATATTTTGTTCAAACTTTCAAAAAACAGCTGGATTTTTTGACGACTTATCCTATTCTAGTCCTCTATACTCTATTCATAGGGTCAGCTATGTCAGATGCCGAGGACAGCCAGAATTTGCAGGAGCAGAGCATTGACATGAGTTCAGGCACTAGCCCTGGTTCTAGTTCCTTCTCAGATCCAGGCACCCCCAGTTCTCATGGGTTGCCCAAGGCTACTACTAGGACCAAGAGGAAGCTGAATTCATATGAGGAGGACTCAGACTTTGTGCCAGAGAAATTTCATGCCAAGAAGCAAGATAATGCTACCAGGATGTCAGCAAATGAAGCCACCTCTTCCAGGAGGGTGGTCAGCAAGATATATGCCCCTCCAGAGTCTATGAGAGCACTTGAGTGTGCTAGGGAAACCATAACCATTGAGCCCCCAAGGAGGTCATTGCCTAAGAAGGTAGGAGAGAAGAAATCCAGGAAGAGGACTATCCGTGTTGTTGGCAGGCCTATCTCAATGTCTGATGACCCTGAGGAGGCTCCTGGTGCTACTGCTAAGGAGGAGGAGGAATAGCAAGTTGTCAAGGCCCCTCCAGAGAAGAAGTAGAAGAAGCTTTTGGCAGATGCTATGCCAAAGCAAGGTCCCTCTATAGGACCGAAAGTATGTCTAGAGGGGGGTGATTAGACTACTTGGCCAAATAAAAGTTTTGCCTATACCAAGTTTTAGGGTTGACAGATTTTAGCATTTCACGGCAACTCAAGTACACCCTACACATGCAAGTCTAAGTGTATATAGTAGCAGAAAGTAACAAAAACCAGGTATAGAAGGGATAGGGTAGGAAGATCAAACACAGTTATAGACACGATGATTTTTCCCGTAGTTCCGATAGGTGGTGCTATCGTACATCCACGTTTATGGAGTCTTCAACCCACGGAGGGTAACGGTCGCGAGAGTCCATGGAGGGCTCCACCCAAAAGGGTCCACGAAGTAGCAACCTTCACTATTCCATACCGGCTTCCGCCCACGAAGTACTAGCCTCACTATTGGTAGATCTTCACGAAGTAGGCAATCTCCTTGCCCTTACAAACTTCTTGGTTCACTCCACAACACGAAGTAGGAGGCTCAGAAGCGACACCTAACCAATCTAGGAGCCACCACCCTCCAAAAGGTAATAGGCTCGGTAATGACGATGAACTCCTTGCTCTTGTGCTTCAAGATGATAGACTCCTCAGCACCCAATCACTCTCTCACAGATTTGGCATGGTGGAAGAGATGGGATTGGTGGAGAGCTACTTGGGGAGGCTAGATATCAAGATCCATATGATTGGAGTGGAAGATCTTGACCTCAACACAAGGGTAGGTGGTTCTCTCTCAGAAAACTAGATGGGGAAAGTGTGGAATAGTTTTGAGTGCTTCTCTTTCGAGTAGGTGGTGGTGAAGGGGTATATATAGGCATCCCCAAAAATCCAACCATTACACACAAAATGACCAACTCGGTGACACCGATGTGTTAATCTCGGTGGTACCAAAGTGATCAAAAGGTGGCAACTTTTGAATCTCGGTGAGACCAATATAGGAAACTCGGTTGCACCAATAAGGTGACCAACGGTCAGATTTCCAATGTCGATGACGCCGATCCAATATTCTCGGTGGTACCGATAATGTGAATTTGCATAACAGAAAGTTGGCAACCTAAACTTGGTGGCATCGGTATGGAATCATTGCACCGAAGTGGCTAGGGTTTGGCTGAGACTGTCTAGGTTTTGGAATCGGTGGCACCGGTATGGGAAAGTTGGTTGCACCGATTTTGAGTGTTAGGTATAGAACAGAGTTTGTGGATGTTTTTGGCGAATATCACTTGTGCACATTTGAGCATATTGTTCACCAACACCTTACCCCCTTTTAGTAGTATTAGCTTTCCTATGGTCTCAAAGTGATTTCTCACAAATATAAAATGTAGAGACCTCTTGCTTGAAGCTTGGCCAACCTATTTCCTTGCATCTTGGGGTATGTCCACAATCTCCTTTTGCCAATCCTATCATTGAACATTTCCTAAAATATACTTGGTGGAAACATTAGTTCAATGACTTATATGTTTTTATTAATTACCAAAACCACCAAGGGAGCAAATGTGCTTTCACCCTCCAAGAGCACCAAGTCTGCCCCCAAGAAGGCTGCTGCTGAAAAGCCCAAGAGGACATCCAGGCACATTCCAGCTTCTCAGAATAACAAGGAATCTACCTTCAGAAAGCTGATGAGGATGCCATGTATGCATTGATGAAGCTCAAACATCATCTTCCAATGCACGATGCCAGTCATGCTTTAGCTGCAGATATGAAGAAGAAGAAAGATGCAGGTTTGAGAGAGTGGAGAGCCATTGATCTGTACTCTCAGAGAAGAAGACAGCTGTGGACTACAGGTTCTACACCAAGGAGCAACAGGATTTCTATGAGACTATGCTGCTTGACAAGAGTCGAGCAGTGAGTGACATGAGATATGTCGACTGGAAGTACATCATGGCGAATGAAGACTATTTACCCAATGTACAAGACAACTTCCAATGAGTTGGCATAGATCAGTTTGTTGGTAGAGAGATGGTCATGCTATTCTACTCCACTTCTCACTTCTATGGAGATGGTAGGATTGTGTGGATGACAGAAGGAGCAAGATATGAGTCAACTGTTGATGAATGGGCTGCCATCTTAGGAGTCCCATAGGCACAGGATGGAGATATCTACGTGTAATCAGAGTACAAGGCAAGCCACAATGCCATGAAGGACATGTACAATGCCATTTCTGCTGCACAAATTCAGTCCCACAAGCTAGGATCTATCTATCACCTCCAGGCAAGTCTCCGCACCATCAACACTATTTTTAGGCATACTTTGATGCCCAAGTCAGGTGATGACAAGATGATCCGAGGCTACTCCATCAACTTGCTGGTTCATATTGACCAACACCATAGATTCAGAGTGATGGATCTGATTGTGGAGACTGTGAAGAGGGTTGCTGCTGATCAAAAGCACTCATGCTGCTATGCACCCTACATTCAGATGCTCATCAAATCCAAGCTGGAGAAGCACATATTTTCTCTGGGCAAACCCCACTTGCCCCTACAACCAGACTTTGAGGACAAGGTTGTGGTGATGGACCCAAACCATCCCACATCAGCTACAACTCAGGCACATGCAGAGGCAGAGGCAGCTAGAGCCACTAGTGCTCCCATCCCTAGGTCCAGGAACAAACAGATGGATCTCTTGATCTCAAAAGTTCAGGTCATGCAGAAGGACATCAAGGACATACTAGAGAACCAGAATAGTCTTGTGAGGATCTTTGAGGATAGAGTGAAGACCCTCAATGACAAGGTGGATGGGCTGACCAAGACCGTAAACAAGCTCAAGAAGGAAGTAGATGAAGCTCCTATCCATCGCACCTCTTGAGAGTCCGATTCTGATGAGGAGGAGGATTGTGCACCTGTCAGGACGACTGCCCAGTTCAGGACTCAAGCTAGAACACCTTTAGTGCCAGCTTCGGAAATGAGACCTTCATCGTTTGCACTAGCTACTATCACTTCAGCTCTATCAGCTCCTCCAGTGCCACCACTATCTACTCCAACTCTGTCCAGGACATCTGAAGAGGTCTTCACTGATGCACTTCTCTCGACTCCAACATCGACCACCAGAGGAGATCAGCCCTAGAAGGATGATTAGCTATATCTCTTTGAACTTTTTGGTAACTTGTTGCCAAATGGGAGAAGTAGTATATAGATCTTTAGGCTTCGAGAGAGAGAGCGTTGGTTTTTATTGTTGTTTTAAAAACATTTGGTCTTTTGGTTGCTTGTGTTATACTTGCGTTCGTGTTTGATCATACGGTTTAATGTGTGTTGCTACTATTTCCTATCCTTTTGATGGTTATGAGATGATCATTCACTTTGCTTGATCTGTTGTGCTATGATATTAACTCTTATTTACTCTCGCACACCACCAAGTTGTATGTGACATGGAATAAGTGCCCCATGTACCAAACCAATTGTGCATTTGCATTCAAACACAAATTTAAAAATAATGCACAAATTTAGGGGGAGCTTGCCTATCACATACCTCTCAACGTGAAGATTATATTCTTTGATTAAATCATATGTCAAAGCTTTGATCTATATGTTGTCATCGATTACCAAAAAGGGGGAGATTGAAAACACATTTGCTCCCTTGGTGGTTTTGGTAATTAATAACAACATATATTTCATTGAACTAATGTTTCCACTAAGCATGTTTCAGGAAACATTCAATGATGGGTTGGCAAAAGGATTGTGGAATACCCCAAGATGCAAGGAAATAAATTGGCGAAGCTTCAAGCAAGAGGATTGTACATTTTACTTTGTGAGAAATCACTTTGAGTCCATGGGAAAGCCAATACTATCAAAAGGGGGTAAGGTGTTGTTGGTGAACAAAATGCTCATACGTGCACAAGTGATAGTCACCACATACACCCAGAAGATCTTCCACAAAAGTCTGTCCAAAGCCAACTATCCAAAATCGGTGCAACTAAAACTCCCTACTCGATGCCACCGATTCTCAGTCTCAGACAGACTCGGCCAAACCCTAGCCCTTCTGTGCAATGATTCTTATTCGGTGTGAAAGCACAATGTGCTGCCATGGTGGTTTTGATAACTCATGATAACATTCTTTGTCTCTTGGAGTAATACTTTCATCTAGTGTATTTCAGATAAAGTCCATAGAGAGAGTTGGGTTGGCAAAAGGAGTGTGGAGAGTATCTCCATGAAGAAGAAGGAGAAGGAATAGCATTGGCAAAGCTTCAAGCAAGGACTCTACATTTTACATTTGTGAGAAATCACTTTTGAGTCCATAGGAAAGCCAATACTACTAAAAGGGGGTAAGGTTTTGTTGGTGAACAAAATGCTCCTACGTGCACAAGTGATAGTCACCACATACACCCACAAGCTCTTCCACAAAAGTCTGTCCAAAGCCAACTACTCAAAATCGATGCAACGAACACATTCCACTAGGTGCCACCGATTCTAGAACCTAGGCACACTCATCCAAACCCTAGCCACTTCGATGCAACTGATTCTATTTCGATGCCTCCGAGTTTGGGTTGTCAACTTCCTGGTATGCAAGTTTACAAAATCGGTCCCTCCGAGTTTTGTGAATCGACGTCACCGAGATTGGGCAATCTGACCATTGGTCACCTTATTGGCGCAACCGAGATTCCTATATCGGTCTCACCAAGATTTGAAAGTTGCCACCTTTTGGTCACTTTGGTACCACCGACATTAACACATACACCGAGTTGGTCATTTTGTGTGTAACGGTTGGATTTTTGGAGATGCTTATATATACCCCTCCACAACCACTCACTCATAAGAGAAGCACTTAGAACTGCTCCCCACTCATACCTACTAATTTTCTGAGAGAGAACCACCTACTCATGTATTGATATCATGTCATTACATTCCTACCATATGAATATTGATCTCTAGCCTCCCCAAGTTGCTTTCCACCCAATCAATCTCTTCAACCAAGCCACATCTGTGAAAGAGTGATTGTGTCACACCCTGTGTTTGTATCACCTTGTTATGCTTGGATTTATAAAATTTGGAACCAAATATAACTTTTTCAGTGCTTGTGCTTGTTTGAATTGTTGTTTGTTTGCTTGTTTGGTTGTTGTGTATGACACCCTTAGATTATATCCCTCTCCATATTCATCTTCTTGACCCAAACTTGCCCAATGATCATGCCATGTGAATGGTGCCCAAAACTATTTTTTATCAAAATTTATTTTGACCAAAGAAGGATTTATCCAAATTAGGTTTTCAAAAACCCTCTGAAATAAGGTTTGCACTGCAAATCCTCAAATTGGGTGGACCCTTTCTCCCAAAAGGCTTTATTTGAAGCCTACGATATTTATGACTTCCCATAACCACCAAATATTATTTTTGAAGATTATTTCAATAATTTATTTAAAGACCTTTTCTCAAGGCTAGAAATGTTTTTTCATAGGGAAAAATTATTTGAATGCTTTCAAAATATTTGAGAAAATTTAGGGAAACGCAGTGGACATATATTTTCCATATATATGAGTTTCAACACATGGTCATGTTCAAATAATGGGCAAAACCCCTCAAAACCCTTTCTGTACAAATCAAGCTTTTGGAATATTTCTATAAGAAATATTCTCAATAAATTCCAAGAAAATTCCAACAACTCGACATCATCATAGGTGATGATCGTGCAAAGTCTCATCTCAATCCAAATTATGTTGGTTCATCTAACTACAAAACCCTCCCAGTCCAGATTCAAAGTTGAACAACTTTACATTGTGAAGTTTCTTCCCTTGACCCCAAACTTTTTGGGCATGTTCTAATCACCAAATAGTGATGCTACACTAAGTGGTGCATCAAGGGGATTAGCTTAGCATGACTAGATCTACAGAAACCAGATTCTGTTGATTTCTAGGGTTTCACAAAGTTACATTATGTACTTTCATCAATCAAGCTCAAACTTGGCGATCATTTCTAATTCTACCCACCATTTGATCCTGTCAATTCTTATGGCAAGCAAAGCCCATTTTCTTGCCCTAACCTCTATCAAGCACCTACTACGTGTTTGGTAAAATCATGCATTGACCACCTTTTACTATTTCCCTTGGCCTAAAACTTTTACCAATGTTTCCATGGTTCCCCCTCCATCCCCAGTAAGAATCTCAAGGATCATATATATGGGTAAGTGGGGTAAAACCCCATTTTTAGCCTCTGGACATTAGCAAACACCTCTATCTCCCCTCCTCTCTTATTCTACTAACCTCCCAGGGCATCCAATGCTGGAATGCCCTAGCCTAGGCCCCCCAAGAGTCCCTGGACGCAAGTGGCCATGCCCAAAATGCCAAAGGCATGTCATGGCATGCCATTTGCGCGCTCTGGAGCGTGCTACACTGCGCCGTCGCACTATAGCAGGAGCATCCTGAGGTTCCCTGCCGCTTTGGGATAAGGGAGCTTGTCACCCTACTCGGCCTCGACGTTCATAGCACGGCAGGCGGTCAGCCCCCTCTCCCTTCTCTCTCCTCCCCCCTCCTCTGTGCGTACCCGATGCCGCCCGCTTCGACCACTCCCCGTCGGAGCTGTAGGCCCCTCTGTGAGCTCGCCTCGCTCCCCCTCTTGCCTCCCAGCTCCCTGCTCCTCCCCCACTCACCGTCTGAGTTGCGGGCCCCTCTCTAAGTTCGCCTCGCTCGTCCTCTCGCTTCCTAGCTCCCTACTCCTCCCCCATGAGAACCGCACAAAGGCCCCGAGCCCCTCCCGTGGCCCATAGAGCCTCTCTGGCGGCCACCTGTGAGCTCGGTCCACGGCGAGCCCCGACCCCCTATAAAAGAGCCTCTCCGCATCCCGCTCGACTCTCCGGATCACCCCTCTTCCTTCCACTCGCCCTCCAGGAGCCCATCTTGACCTCCCATGCTCGAGCGCTCAGGATCGAGCCGAGGACCGCCGCGACAGCCCCGCCGTCGATCTCCTGGTGAGGCGCCCCTCCGGCCCCCATTTCTATCCCATTGGGTCCCCCTCAATGCCATGACCCATTCCCCTCCTTCTTCCCCTCTGTTTGATCCACAGGGTGACCGGCGCGTCCTCCACCCGAAGCTCCTCCGCCATGGGTGCTCACCATCGGCGACTCTGGCCACCTCCAGCGCCCATTCGACCTCGAGGGGATCGGCGGTTTGACCCCGAGCCCAACCCCACACTCACCCATCGTCGCCGTGCCCTACACCGTCATCGGTGAGCTCCTCTCCTTCCTATCCCGAGGTGGGAGAAGGACCCGACAAGGGGTCCCACCTGTCGGCCTCTCCCTCGCCTCTCCCCCCTCTCTGTCACTGGCCACCGGGCCCCACACGTCAGGTTTGAATCCTGACACGTGCGGGGGCACTGGCTCGTCTGGCCTGTTTTACTCTGGGCTGGCCCAGTTGCGGCCAGTTCTGGCCCAGGGCACAATGCCCTTTTTCTTTTTCTCTTTTTGTTATGATTTGCAAAAAATTCCTTACAACCCAATATTTCTCCAAATCCAATAATTCTTCCACCAATAATCTTGAAATATTATGTAGAATTTAATAGTTCCATTTGTAAATTATTTTGATGTACTGTTTTATTTTAAAACCCCTTTTTGGCATTTTTGGCCACTGTTAAAAAGAGTTTTGAAAACACTTTTCATACCAAAACCTTAGAAGAATATTTGTAGAATAGATTGTAGTATTTATCAGAGTAGGGCAACATTGTAGAAGTAGAGTTTGTGTTCTGTTTTTATTGAGATGCTTATTATTACCCGTTTATTCCACGACGATAGATTGCGTTGTTGACAAGAGACTTGGACTCGAAGACTTTGAAGACCCCGAAGACTTTGTTGAGCCATTTAATCTTGTCAATTCTTATGGCAAGCAAAGCCCATTTGCTTGCCCTAACCTCTATCAAACACCTTCTGCATGTTTGGTAAAATCATGTTTTGACCACCTTTTACTATTTCCCTTGGCCTAAAACTTTTACCTATGTCTTCAGGGTTCCCCCTTCACCCCCAGTAAGAATCTCAAGACTCATATCTATGGGTAAGTGGGGTAAAACCCCATTTTTACCCTCTGGACAGCAGCAAACACCTCTATCCACCCTCCTCTCTTATTCTACTAACCTCCCAGGGCATTCAATGCTGGAATGTCCTAGACTAGCGACCCCTAGAGTCACTCGACGCAAGTGGCCGTGCCCAAAACACCAATGGCATGCCATGCCATGCCATTTGGGCGCTCTAGAGCACGCTACAGCGCGCCGCCGCACAGTAGCAGGGGCATCCCGAGGCTCCCGACCGCTTTGGGATGAGGGAAGTTGTCCCCTTGGTCGGCCTTGACGTCCGCAGTATGGCAGGCGGTCAGCCCCCTCTCCCTTCTCTCTCCCCCTCCCTCCTCCGCACGTACCTGACGCCGCCGGCTTCGGCCACTCGCCGTCCGAGCTGTGGGCCCCTATCTAAGCTCGCCTTGCTCCTCCTCTCGCTTCCCAGCTCCCTGCTCCTCCCCCATGAGAACAGCACAAAGGCCCCGATCCCCTCGTGTGGCCCATAGAGCCTCTCCGACGGCTGCCCGTGAGCTCGGTCCACGGCGAGCCCCGACCTCCTATAAAAGGGCCTCCCCGCGTCCCACTCTCCTCTCTGGATCCCTCCTCTTCCTTCCACTCGCTCTCTAGGAGCCCAGCTCGACCTCCCCGTGCTCGAGTGCTCGGGATCGAGCCGAGGACCGCCGCGGCAGCCCTGTCGTCGATCCCCTAGTGAAGCGCCCCTTCGACCCGCATATTTGTCCCATTGGGTCCCCCTCGATGCCCTCACCTGCTCCCCTCCTTATTCCCCTCCATTTGATGCATAGGGTGACCGGCGCGTCCTACACCCTAAGCTCCTCCGCCGCGGGTGCTCGCCACCAGCGACTCCGGCCACCTCCAGCACCCATTCAACCTCTAGTGGATCGGCGATTCGACCCCGAGCCGCTTGCCCGTTGTCGCCGTACTCTACACCGCCGCCGGTGAGCTCCTCTCCTTCCTATCCCGAGGTGGGAGAAGGACCCAACAGTGGGGGGGCACCTGTCGGCCTCTCCCTCGCCTCTCCCCCCTCCCTGTCACTAGCCACCGGGCCCCACATGTCAGGTTTGAAACCTGATGCATGCGGGGGCACCGGCTCGTCTGGCCTGTTTTGCTCTTGGCCGGCCAAGTTGCGGCCAATTCTGGCCCAAGGCACAGTGCCCTTTTTCTTTTTCTGTTTTTTGTTATGATTTCCAAAAAATTTCTTAGAACCCAATATTTCTCCAAATCCAATAATTCTTCCACCAAAAATCTTGAAATATTGTGTAGAATTTAATAGTGCCATTTGTAAAATATTTTGAAAATATTTTATGTATTTTTTTATTTTAAAACCCCTTTTTGGCATTTTTGGCCACTGTTAAAAATAGTTTTGAAAACCTTTTTCACACCAAAACCTTAGAAGAACATATGTGTCGGGACCTTGATCCTAAGACATATGAATCCAGCCTGTAACATGTCACACCACTTTGCGGCCTCACGCATGGTAACCCATGGCTGCCACCTTACCTTGGCCAGGACCATTTTCGCCTTTTGGCTCATAGACATGAACATGTCGCTAGCATTCACATATCAAAGAACCTGGGTCGACATGACTAGTTATAAACCCAAGTGGCACAACCGTACAGGGACAGGCATACGTAACCCAGCAATGCAGGTGTCGATCATCAGCATGTGTAGACGAGTCATAGCAAGCTACAAGGACACCATTACGCCGTGGGACATAAATGTCATCACTGCACATAGACGAGTCGTAGCAGGCTACAGGGACATTTCCCCGAAGGGACAGACACGGCAGCAAAGAAGGATACATGCCAGTCAATCAACGTGTCCGGAGTAGTAGCAAGCTACCAAGTGTCACGCCCAAGATGCGCGCCAATCCATTTTAAGGCACGAGGGCCTCGCAAGGGATAGAGGAGCATCTTCTTATTTGCAAGTATAGAATAATTGCATCATACATTACAGAAGAGATGAGTATACAAGTTGGCTTACGCTCGCCAGATACTAAATTACAATTCCACAGAGAGTTCAAATCATCAAGATGAAGACAGGGTCCGACAATGGACGAAATCAAATGAGAAAACAGATGCAAATGATACTATCTCGCTATCCCAAAGATCACGACCATGGTCCTCTACTCATCTGGGTAAGTCATGTACATCCTGCCTCTTTCCTCATCATATTCCCCCTGGAGCTAGGTAAGACCATCCTGCATGTACTCATCTGTACATGTACCTGGAGGGTTGTAGTAATCTGTGAGCCACAAGGACTCAGCAATCAAGCACCCGGGTACCGAGACTATTCAATCTTAAAGGTTGGGATGGGGTATGTGTTTAGTTTGCAGCAGCACTAAGCATATATGGTGGCTAACTTACGTAACATGAAAATAAATAGAAGTGGCCTATGATGACTGATCGAATCTAGTATGACCTCTATGAGATCCTGAACACTTACTTACATCAATCATAAGCCCACTGTGTTCTCCCTCGGATCATGTTCATGAGCAGAGACGATCATGGTTACTCACACAATTGGTGTATTTTAATTAGAGTTTACTTCAAGTTTACTATAACCGGGTGTTAAACAAATATCCAAGTTGCCACATAACCACGGGCACGGCTTCTCGAAAAGATTTAACCCTGCAGGGGGGAAGAAGAGAGGTGGGAGAGGAATGGAGAGGCTGGCAGTAGCATGGGAGGATGCGCGGAACCCTAGATGGGGAGGCACAGATGCCGAGGGGCTTAAAAAGGAGGGGCCAGACGGCGAGACGACGGCGACAGCTCACGGCGACACGCTTACCTGCCTTGCTCCCTCTCTCTTAACCTAACGGGGGGAACGGGAGCAGGTGGCCATCTCCCTCGAGGGGGCTAGGCCACGGGAGAGGAAAAGCCCGCTCTACTCTCTCTCACAAAAGAAAAGAAAAACAGAGAAGTTTTCTCCTTTTTAAAACACCACATCTCAAGAAAAAAAAGATAAAATAAAGGATTTCTAGAGCAGAACAAAAATACTTTTGGAAAGAAAATAAATTGCACTATTTATTGAAAATATTAAGATGAATTTTAGGACAAGTAGTTTAAATATTTTTTAAATAGGCAGTCCCCTATTATTTAAATGCCACAAACAAATAAAGCCCAAACAAATAAAAGACCAACACTCACATGCTCAAAACATATTAGACTAGCACTTGAACATTTTTAAATAATTTAAATAGCAACTTAATTCTGATTATAAAGTAACATGGGAAATAAAGGCATTAGGTTGGGGTTTTGTTGAAAAGAAAAGGAGAGGGGAAGAAGAAGGAGATTGCACACATGAACTCCACCCACACTCAAACCACATCACAACACTCACATACAAGGTCACATGGAAATCAAGCATGCATGATGAATGCTATGATGCATGATGCATGAATGCAAAACAAGGCATGGATGACAAGGTGCAAATCATTCATAAAGCTCATGACACAAGGTTCATACAAGAGATTACGTGACAATAAAGGTAGGGGCAGCACTTGGGCTATCACAATTCTCCCACACTACAAGAGGATCTCGACCCGAGATCTAGGAACGAAAGAAGTTTGGAAATTCGGAACGGAGAAGGTCCTCGCATTCCGAAGTAGCTTCTTTGTCAGAATGATGAGACCACTTCACCTTGAGGAATTTGATAGACTTGTGGCGAGTCTTACACTCAGTTTCTTTGAGAATTGCAACTGGATGCTCATGATAAGAGAGATCTTCCTGGAGATCGATGTCTTGGAGGTCAATGGTTCGCTCAGGAGTCTTGAAGCATCTCCGGAGCTGAGAAACATATAAGACATCGTGCACGTTTGCGCGAAGGAAGCTCTAGTTGATATGCAAGACCACCTCTCTTGCCAACAACTTTGAAAGGACCGACAAAACGAGGAGCTAGCTTCCCTTTAATTCCAAACCGCTGAGTGCCCTTCATGGGAGAGACTCTGAGATAGACTAGATCATCCACTTGAAAAGAAACATCCCGATGTTTGCTGTCGTAATAGCTCTTCTCTCAGGAATGAGCTACTTTGAGGTTCTCACAAATGACATGGCACATTTCTTCTGCTTCAGTGATCATGTCATTGCCCAATATCTGACGCTCACCAGTTTGAGACGAATTAAGCGGGGTAGGACACTTTCTGCCATAGAGAATCTCGAAAGGGGCCTTGCCTGAGCTAGCTTGAAAGCTATTGTTGTATGAGAATTCAGCATATGGAAGGCAGTCTTCCCACTTCATGCCGAACGAAATCACACAGGCTCTGAGCATATCTTCAAGGATCTGATTGACTCTCTCAACTTGACCACTTGTCTGCGGATGAAACAAAGTGCTGAAACGGATCTTGGTACCCATAGCAGCCTGGAAGGACTCCCAAAACATGGAAATAAAGAGGCTTCCACGGTCAGAAGAGATGAGCTGAGGAATACCATGCAAAGACACTATCCTTGATTTATACAACTCTGCAAGCTGAGTTGTCGAGATAGATTCTTTGACTGGGAGGAAATGAGCAACTTTTGACAGCTTGTCGATAACCACAAAGATGGCATCATTGCCTTTCTTGGACTTGGGAAACCCAGTGACGAAATCCATCTCCACATGATCAAATTTCCACTCTGGGATAGGCAAAGGTTGAAGAAGACCTGCTGGATGTTGATGCTCCGCCTTCACTCTATGACAAACATCACACTCGTTCACGAACTGAGCAATTTCACGTTTCATGCGAGTCCACAAGAAGGTTTGCTTGAGATCCTGATACATCTTGGAACTGCCTAGATGAATGGATAGAAGAGAATTGTATGCTTCATCCATCATAACCTTTTTGAGATCACCTTTTGGAACCACAAGACGGTCCTCAAAGAACAAGATATCTTTGTCATCAACACGAAAGCACTTATACTTTGGAATGCTCTTGGCCACACCTTTCTTCACTTTCTTCACCAAAGCGTCAAGAAGTTGCGCTTGGTGAACTTGCTCTTCCAGAGTCAGAGAAACTTGAAGATTTGCAAGAAATCCTTGCGGAATCATCTGAAGGTTGAGCTTGCGGAAGGCTTCACAAAGCTCGGGTTGAAGAGGCTTCAAGATGAGACTATTGCAGTACGCCTTACAGCTGAGTGCGTCTGCAATGACATGTGCTTTCCCAGGAGTATACTCAATGCTTGGATTGAAGTCCTCAAGCATTTCCACCCAACGAGACTGCCGAAGATTGCGATTGGGTTGAGTGAAAATGTACTTCAAGATCTTGTGATCGGTGTACACCTCAACTAGTCTACCCAACAACAACTGCCTCCAAGTCATTGGAGCATGCACAACTACCGCCAACTCAAGATCATGAGTGGGGTAGTTCTTCTCGGTGGGCTTCAACTGATGCGAGGTATAAGCAACAAGCTTCTTGTCTTGCATGTGAACACCACCAAGACCTTGGAGAGAAACATCAAAGAAAACATGGAAAGGCTTTGACTACTCAGGAGGAACAAGAACTGGAGCTAAAGTCAGTCTCTTCTTGAGCGTATTGAACGCCACATCACACTCAGGAGACCAAACGTACTTGACACTCTTCTGGAGGAGATTGGACAGAGGCTTAGCAATTTGAGAGAAGTTCTCCACGAATCTTCTGCAATAACTAGCAAGCCCGAGGAAACTCCAAAGCTGCTTCACATTCTGAGGAGGTTCCCACTTCAAGATTGCCTCAAATTTCTCAGGGTGCACTTTAATTCCCTCGGCAGAGATCACATTCCCAAGGTACACCACTTCATTGAGCCAAAATTCACACTTGGAAAACTTGGCATACAACTAATGCTCTCTTAACATGTCAAGCACAATGCGGAGATGCTCTGCATGCTCTTCTTCTGTGTCCGAGAACACAAGGATATCATCCAGATAGACCAAGACGAACTCATTCTTGAAAGGAGAGAAAATGAAATTCATCATTCTTGATAAGGTTGGAGGAGCATTAGCAAGGCCAAATGACATGACAGTGTACTCATAAGAGCCAAAACTCGTCTTGAAAGCGGTCTTGGGAATGTCTTCTTCGCGAATGCGAATCTGATGATAACCCATGCAAAGATCAAGCTTCGAGAAAACCTTGGCACCTTTCAGTTGTTCAAACAACTCATTGATGTTAGGAAGTGGGTACTTGTTTCTGATTATCTTCTTGTTCAATGGACGATAGTCGACACAAAGACGATCCGTGCCATCTTTCTTCTTGACAAATAAAACACCACAACCCGATGGAGAAGAACTTCGTCTGATCAGACCCAGATGTTCTTGCTCATCTAGATGCTTCTTCAACTCTTTCATCTCTTCGGGCCAAGTTTATACAAGCGCTTGCATACCGGTTCAGTTCCGGGCTCGAGATCAATAACGAACTCGACTGGCCGGTGTGGAGGCATTCTTGGCAATTCTTTTGGAAATACATCTTCATACTCATTCACCACCGGAATTTGAGAAATCGCTGAGATTTCACCCTTCTCATTAAGAGCAAAAAGACAGATTGTGTCATCGCGAGCCACAAAAATAATCACGTCTTCTGAAGGATGAGTCAGCTTGACTTATTTTGCTTTACAATCAATATAAGCCTTATTCATAGCCAGGAAGTCCATGCCCAAAATGAGATCAATATCGGAATTACCGAGAACAATTGGAGAACCAAAAAAGAATAATTTCCCATCTTGACAGAAACATCCGGAACCACCTTGTTAGCGCTCATGAGAGTGCCGGGCGAAACAACACGCAAAGCCTTACTCAAATATTCAGAATCAAAATCATGCTTGATGAAGAATGCTTTGGACATGAATGAATGCAATGCTCGAGAATCAAACAAAACTTTTGCAGGAAAATCATTAACTGAGAGATTACCTATGATCACTTGAGAATAATCCTCAGCCTCTGCTGCATTCACCATATTCACTCTTGCGGTCTTGGGGTTGTGCTTCACCATAGCATTGCCTGGAGGCTTGACAGGAGGAGGATGTGGAAGACGCCGCTGGTTGCACTTGTTTGCATAGTGACCCTTCTGGCCACACTTGTGACAAGTCACCTCAGAAAGCGGACGAACTTTGTCTGGAGGAGGAACAAGAACTGCCTTGGACGCCTGTGCTCTCTGCTGAAATCCTGGATTGGGTGGGTGGGAAGAACCACGACCACCGAATTGCTTCTGCTGCTGAGGAGGAC
Source organism: Hordeum marinum (assembly GCA_022496015.1). Lineage (NCBI taxonomy): Eukaryota > Viridiplantae > Streptophyta > Magnoliopsida > Poales > Poaceae > Hordeum > Hordeum marinum. Next base: position 305,648,621 of record CM039673.1, read on the forward strand.
AAAATAGAGGAGGATTTGGCACCCAATACTTCTGCTTCTTGGGAACCATCTGAGAGCTAGAAGAAGAAGAATATGAATCCCTTGAACGCTTCTTAGAGTTCTCCAACTTGATCTGAGTTGCCTCGACCTTCAAAGCCATGTTGTACAACTGATCAAACTAACGAGGCTCTTGAAGAACTAGGCCTGGCAGAAGCTCATCCTTGAGACCACCTCTGAACTGATAGATCATAGCCTTGTCATCTGGAACATCTTGCTTAGCATAGCGGGCTAGATTCTGGAACTCGACATTGTACTGATAGACGGACTTGCTTCCCTGCTTCAGGTGCCTGAACTTCTCACGCATCTCCTCGACAAAGCTTGTCGGAATTTAATGAGCCCTGAAGTCACGATGGAAATTGTCCCAAGTAACAACACGATCGCCCCTGGAATCCTTGTACTACTGCCACCAATCAGCTGATTAACCCTTGAGCTGGAACATTGCAAATCTTACAAAGTCCTTTGGCCTGACATTGCTGCACTCGAAATGCTTACTCATATCACGAATCCAATCATCAGCATCAAAAGGCTGCTCACAACAGGTGAAAGACTTGGGCTGGTTGGCAAGGAACTGATTGAGTGTCGCAAACTGAGGCTGATTTTGAAAATTCCCTTGAAAACCTTGTTGACCCTGCTCCCTTTCTTGCAACAGCCTAAGCAACATCTGAGTGTTCGCATTCGTTGCGGCCATCACAGCTTGCCAAGCTTCTGGAGGAGGAGGCGGAGGTGGCGGCTGCGGGGGTGGTGGTGGAACATCAGTCTGCTCCTCACCACGACCAAGATTGTTGTGAGTTGGTGGAGCCATCCTGAAGACGGACAAAACGCATCAGCACCTCATTGATAAGATGAATTCAAAAGCTGAATCAAATGCTTGAAAGAAATTGAACAAATAACATCACAACCTTCCTACTGAAAAATTAGTAAGAATGCTTTCTTCGATTTATGATAGCATCATCAGATATTAGAAGCCACTTGCAATAACACAAAAGTATTGAGATAAGTGCTCAGAACAAATATATATGCCCACATACATCTGAAGAAAATGATCCTAGGTAACTACAAGATTTCCCACCTAAGAACTTCCGAAAACTTTTAGGTTATGCAATCCGGTGTGGGGGATACAAGGAGGAAATATCTCACACAACTAGCAATCCTACACCCCAACTGTATCCATCCTTCAACACATAACCAGAGGCTTTCGCAAACTCATCTAACTCGAATCCTCGAACTCACAACGATACTAAACCATGGTGGTACCCCGGACACCTCCCCAGTACTGGGTGACTCCGACCTTATCTCACCACGATAAGTATTGAAGTAATTCCGAACACTCTCCGTCCTGAGATATCAAGGAAGCTGAATGATAACGATGTGCCAACATTCCCTGGAGCTCGACTCCCCGGAAGAAATCAAGTCAAACAGGAGGCACCAAGACAGAACCCTATCACATCGGTATCATATAGACTCCAAAATACCCACGTGATCCTAAAAACAATTTGAGCAAGAAGAGGAGAAATTCCTAAGTTGGATAACTCACCAGAGCGTAGAAGAGGAGTAAAAAGAATCCTAATCTCCGATATAACTAGACTCAAAAGAATTTTTACTAGACTCGACTTGGCCAAATTCGATCAAGCAAAGGCTCATATGGTCATATGGCTCTGATACCAACTTATCACGCCCAAGATGTGCGCCTATCCATTTTCAAGCACGAGGGCCTCGCAAGGGATAGAGGCGCATCTTGCCATTCACAACTATAGAATCATTGCATCATACATTACAGAAGAGATGAGTATACAAGTTGGCTTACACTCGCCACATACTAAATTACAATTACACATAGAGTTCAAATCATGAAGATGAAGACAGGGTCCGACTACGGACGAAATCAAACAATAAAACAGATGCAAATGATACTATCTCGCTATCCCAAAGATCACGGCCATGGTCCTCTACTCATTCGGGTAAGTCACGTACATCCTGCCTCTTTCCTCATCATATTCCCACTGGAGCTGGGTAAGATCATCCTACACTTACTCATCTGTACCTGTACCTGGAGGATTGTAGTAATCTGTGAGCCACAAGGACTCAGCAATCAAGCGCCCGGGTATCGAGACTATTCAAGCTTAAAGGTTGGGATGGGGTATGTGTTTAGTTTGCAGCAGCACTAAGCATATATGGTGGCTAACTTACGTAATATGAAAATAAATAGAAGTGGCCTATGATGAACGATCGAATCTAGTATGACCTGTATGAGATCCTGAACACTTACTTACGTCAATCATAACCCCACCGTGTTCTCCCTCGGATCATGTTCATGAGCAGAGATGATCACAATGACTCACACAGTTGGTGTATTTTAATTAGAGTTTACTTCAAGTTTACTATAACCGGGTGTTAAACAAATATCCAAGTTGCCACATAACCGCGGGCACGGCTTCTCAAAAATATATAACCCTACAGGGGGAAAGAAGAGAGGAGGGAGAGGAATGGAGAGGCTGGCGGTGGCGCGGGAGGACGTGTGGAACCCTAGATGGGGAGCCACGGACACCGAGGGGCTTAAAAAGGAGCGGCCAGATGGCAAGACGATGGCGACAACTCATGATGATGCTCTTACATGCCCTGCTCCCTCTCTCTGAACCTGACGGAGGGGAATGGGAGCAGGTAGCCGTCTCCCTCGAGAGGGCTAGGCCACGAGAGAGGCAAAGCCCGCTCTGCTCTCTCTCACATAAGAAAAGAAAAACAGAGAAGTTTTCTCCTTTTTAAAACACCACATCACAAGAAAAAAACCCTAGATAAAATAAAGTATTTCTAGAGCAGAACAAAAATACTTTTGGAAAGAAAATAAATTGCACTATTTATTGAAAATATTAACGTGAATTTTAGGACAAGTACTTTAAATATTTTTAAAATAGGCAGCCCCTGTTATTTAAATGCCACAAACACATAAAGCTCAAACCAATAAAAGACCAACACTCACATGCTCAAAACATATTAGGCTAGCACTTGAACATTTTTAAATAATTTAAATAGAAACTTAATTCTGATTATAAAATAACATGGGAAATAAAGGCATTAGGTTGGGGTTTTGTTGAAAAGAAAAGGAGAGGGGAAGAAGAAGGAGATTGCACACATGAACTCCACCCACACTCAAACCACATCACAACACCCACATACAAGGTCACGTGGAAATCAAGCATGGCATGATGAATGCTATGTTGCATGATGCATGAATGCAAAACAAGGCATGGATGAAAAGGTGCATATCATTCATAAAGCTCATGACACAAGGTTCATACAAGAGATTACATGCCAATAAAGGTAGGGGCAGCACTTGGGCTGTCAGACCAAGGCTCAGTGGAAGCACAAAGAGGCATTTACCCATAAAGAAGGCTACTAAAGGCACACAACAAGATGTCGAATCCCACGCATACCAATGCATTTCAATCATACACGCACTATGAACGATATGCGTAGATACAACATGGCATCACAACAAAACACTACAACGTAACATTTATTTAGGAGGCTCCAAGGAGCCAACATAGTATAATGTTAAAACAAGAAGGGGTCACATGACCCAACGTTCAGGGCATACAAACAACAAGCGAAAGTTACATGTCTAAGTACACACATCTACAAAAGCGGCTAGAAGAGCCTGAAAGGCTACAACAACCCTACCATAGGAGCCAGACCTCTGTCTAGGTTACTAAGCTAATCCGTCGATGTCAACGTCAGGAGAACATAACCGAACACAAGTCCAACTCTGCAAAAATGTAAATAAGCAACAGTGAGTACGAAGGTACTCAGCAAGTCTTATATCAGAACTATCTACATATGCATCATGTATCGATGAACGGGATTGAGGGGTTTACTACAGAATGCCAGCTTTGACCTTTGGCTATCCTAGCCTATGTCAAAGTAACCAACGTATCACTGCTCTCTCTTCTCCCTACGAGAGAGCACACACGAGTCCACATGTTCACCATCTCAATACACCACTATGGAACCTCACTCATCTTCCTACGAGAAGCCATCCATAGCACTCAGACTTGTTTGGTGCCTTTTAGAGTTTCCACTTAAAGTTGACTATGAACAATGCAAGTATGCAAGTAGTCCATATCCTCGGACGTGGCTATTCGAATAGATAATTTACCCTGCAGGGTGTACTTCGTCACACATGCTCCCGCCACTTATCGCCATGTGCACATAAAAAGGCAACTCGGCAACCTTCAAGCGGAAGCCCAGCAAGGGAGTCGGCCACGGACGTTAACCTTCAACGACTCACATCCAAAGCAGTCGCCTATCTGAGTGGAACCCATAATGGAAGTCCGGCCGAGGTTTCCAACATGGCCTCAAACATTGCGAGCAGGGTCCCAAGCCGGTCCCGATTGGGCCGCTCATCCACTTCGTAGGCCATGCCACACCTATGAACGTTTCGAACTACTGCGACTCCTGGACTGAGAGCGGGGTAGGTTAATAGGCCGAGAGAGCTCGAGTTATTGGAGCCCAATGTGTAGTACTAGCTAGTCTTCGAACACGAACACGAAACTCAGCTCCTATGAGCAGTTTCAATGAGCAAACCCACCATGTACTACTACATGGCCTCTCATCTCTACCTTTACCAAAACAGATTCATCACTTAACTCTCATCATCAGGACACATTCATTTCACTCTGGTTCATTTCCCAGATGAATTAGACCTAACACAACTCTAAGCATAGCAAGCATAACTTGGTTATAGCAAAACATGGCTCAAGCATCTACCAGGTATGCTAGGTTGCTTGGTTTAGCTATTTACTGTGACAATGATAGGTCATGCAAAGGAGTGGGTTCATCTATCGCATCACAAGTAGCAGCTGAAAAGCGTTGTCCTAATACATTGAAATGAGAGAAAGAGCAAGAGATGGGATTGTATTGAATATGCTCAAGGGGGGGGGGGTTGCTTGCCTGTTTATGAGAAGAACTCAGTTGTTCTTCGACGTCATCAATAACTACGTCTCTCAAGTCTATCGACAAGATCAAACAAGGTACATTAAGCAAGGCAAATGTTGCACAATGATGCATGATAATAGCATGGCAATATGTTACTGGTTTGTGCTAATGCATCTTTAAACATGTTAAATGAAGATAGTTTGAACCCAAGGTTCAAATTCAACTCCATAAGTGAAGTGGCCTATTGTGTTTTGAACAAAATGTCCAAGTTTGGCTATTTAACTTGCTCTAACATTCATGAAAATGCTACCATTAGATTCATTGGATTTTTCTGGTAAATTTTCATATATAATTATTTTAATCTGACTTACAGATTATTTTCTATGAATTTTTGAAGTTTATAATATTTTCTGGAATTTCCTAAATTATTTTAAATCTAGAAATTAATTATTGCGTCAGCATGACGTCATCACGACATCAGCAAGTCAACAGTCCTGGTCCAGGTCGAACCTGATGACCTGGACCCACACGTCAGTGACAAGGGGCTAATCCCCGCGCTGACTGGGGGTTTGACCCGAAGTGAGGACCGCTGTCAGCGACTGGGGGCTGGCTAAGCATGGGGATTAGGCCCTAATCGGCCGGCCACGTCAGCGCCCGCCGGAGGTTGGCCGGCGGCGACCAAATCCTCGGCGGAAGCTCACCGGAGATGGCCAGAAACACGCTAGGGGGCTCGGTTTTGCGCACGGAAAGCACTAGGAGGGAGCCCATGCTTGCGCGCGTCCACTGGAGGGCGCAGGAGGGCACGGGGCTGCCGGACGGCTCGCCGACGAGCTCTCTCGTGGCGGCACCCGTACGGTCACGGCGAGGGGGACGACTAGAGGGCGAGAGATACCATGGGGAGAGGGGGAGAGAGACGGCGAGCTCACAGTGAGGGTGCAAGGGGGGCTCATCGGGCTCTGGGACGACGGAGCGGCGGCGAATCGACGGGGCGAGCTCCGGTGGCCGGCGGGGAAGACGACGATGGCTCGGCTTCGAGGAGCTCCCAACGGTTTCTGGCTTTACGAGGAGAACGAGGGGGTCATGAAGGAGCTCTGGGGGGCAACATGGGGGGATCTAGCTAGGCGGGGGGCGACGACGAGCTCGAGCAAAGCTCGGCCATGGCGAGGGGGAGGAGAGGGAGAAGGCGAGGGGAGGAATGGAGAGGGCATGGGGCCAGCACGTCCCTGGCAGGGTTATCCCGCTCGCCAGCGCGACGGGGGGGCAGGCAGGCAGGTAGCGTGGCGCCACCGCCACGAGCGTCGTCACCTGCTTCTCCTCTACCTTCTGGCAGGAGGTAGAAGACAGGGATGCCCCTGTGGGCTGGGCCTCCTGGTAGGCTGCATGCCAGGTAAGCCTTTCTCCTTTTCTTTCTTATTTCTAATTTTGTTTTTATTTCTGACATTTGTGCTGGCAAAATAAAATAGCTATCCATTTTTTTAAATCCTGAAAATTACTATATGACCTTGATATAAATAAGTAGTGCCACATAATTAATTTCAGAATTATTTGACGTATATTTCATATATAGAAAAATGTATATCCAATGCAAATAGAGCTAATTTAATTCAAAAGCCCAATATAAAATATTTCTGTGATCCCGAAATATTGGTTGACAATTTATCTCAACCCAATATTTTACTAGAGAACCAGGAATATTTTCTAGGAATTGTTTGAAGCAATTTTATAATGCTTATTTGAAAAAAATTTGAATTATGAGGCTTGATCATTCCTCATTTCATCTTCGTTTGAAAATAAAAATGCATGCATGAATGCACTTGCAATCATAAAGAAACTAGGGCTGTGACAACTCACCCCCACTAAACAAGAATCTCGTCCCGAGATTCAGGAGTAGTCGGGAAGAGTGTTGGGTACTCAAGACGAAGATGATCTTCGCGCTCCCAGGTTGCTTCATCCTCGGAATGATGCGACCACTGAACCTTCAAAAACCAGATGCTGCTACATCGAGTGTTGCGCTCGGTTCATCAAGAATACGAACATGATATTCTCGATATGAGAGATCATCTTGAAGATCAAGCGTTCCGTGGTCTACTTCGCGGATAGGATCCTTGAAGCAACGCCTGAGTTGAGAAACGTGGAACACATCATGAACTTTGGAAAGCTACGGGGGTAGTTCCAAAATGTAGGCAACCTCTCCTCGTTTAGCAAGAATGCGAACAGGACTAATGTAACAAGGAGCCAATTTGCCTTTGATACTGAAACGATGGGTGCCCTTCAAAGGTGACACACTACTGGAATCAGACAATTTGCCGTCTGCCAGCTCTTTGCCGTCCGCTGGCGTACGGCAAAGAGAGCCTTTGCCATCAGCTAGCTCAAAGCGGACAGCAAAGAGACAGTGGACGGCAAAGAGGTGTTTTGCCATCTGCCAGCTCTTTGCTGTCCGCTAGCGGACGGCAAAGAAACTTTGTCGTTAGCTAGCGGACGGCAAAGAGCTGGGGTGGGGTCCAGTTGACGGCACAACTGCAACGGCCCACCACCCCACCTCTTTGTCGTATGCTAGCGGACGGCAAAGAGTATACCTAACCTAACATTAACGACGCACCCCACGCCCGTCGCCCTCATTGTCTCCCCCCCCCCCCGGTGCCCGCACGCCCGCCCGCCCCTCCCCCCGCCGCGCTGCAGTGCCCCTGCTGCCGCCCTGCCGACCGCCCGCGCCCACCCCGCCCACCGGTCGCCCGTGCCCACCCTGCCCTGCCGGCCGCCCACACATAGCCCGCCCGCCGGCCGCCCGTAGGGCGCCCAGCCCCCGCCAGCGCCCCTTCCGCCGCCAGCCACCCCATACCCGCACCCGCCAGCGCCTCATCGCCCTCGGCCGCTCCGCCCCCACCCCCGCCCCTTCGAAAGGGTTACATCTATAAATATCCATTCATTAGAATATTTATAACAGTGATTCTTTCGAATTGTCCAACGTTATCCATGGACAGCCCGAGTATGTGTAGATTGGGTTCGTTTTCCCATATGCTCTGCTCTGGATCCGATGCAAAATTTCGTCAGTGCCTCCCTATTGTTCTCCGGGTACACATCCTCTCTGCTTATTGTTGAGACGTGTATCAGGAGAACAACGGGGAGGTGCTGCCGAAATTGTGCGTCGGATCCGGAGCGGAGCATGGGAAAACGAACCCAATGTACACATACTCGGTGGGATTAGGACCTATCTTTACCTACTAGCGTCTAGGGTTGCATCGACATAATGAAACAGACAAACTCTATTAACTGATGAATATGGTTTGATGAATTATTAATATATTTTGTGTGTGTCCAGTCGCTAGGTAGGATGAGTGATTGTGGGTGGATGTACACCGGTCACACTAGTCAGAAAGACATGGCCCGTGAATGGCTAACAAAAACCAAGGAGTTTGTGAAAGTCGCATTTGCAAATGGACAGAAAACAATCTGGTGCCCTTGTGTCGATTGCGACAACTATAAGAAGAAGTCAGAGTTTGAAATGATCAAACACCTGCAGAAGTGGGGTTTTATGCCTAATTATACGGTCTGGACATTTCATGGTGAGACTACCCAACGTGCCAAAGCTGAGGTGCTTCATCGTCGCACCGACGAGCATGGTACCGGGATCGAGGACATGGTGCAAGACTTTGATGATGCTCAGGATTTGGACGATGAGATGGAGGAATCTGCAAAGGCCTTTTATGAAATGTTGGAGTCTTCAAAACGTCCTCTCCACGAGCACACTGAGCTTTGTCCGCTGGATGCCATCGCGCAAGTAATGGCTCTAAAGGCTCAGTTCAACCTAGGCAGAGAATGCTATGACGCGATTATGAGGATATTTGGACGCTTTCTACCCAAAGGCCATGTATGGCCACCAAACTTGTACCAGACGGACAAAAAGCCTGTGTGCGCTTAAGATGCCCTATGAGAAGATAGATGCCTGTGAGAATGGATGTGTCTTATTTAGGCTTCAGTATGCAGGCTTGAACTATTGCTCCATTTGCAATGCTTCCAGGTATGTTCTGGTAGACAACGGTATGGGTGAGAAGAGTCAGACCAAAATCCCCATTAATGTTCTTCAGTATCTGCCAATCATATCAAGACTTCAATGGCTTTTCATGGTCGAAGAGATGGCTAGACAGATGACGTGGCATAAATTGGGCAAAAGAATAGAACTGGATGCAGATGGGAATCCGATGTTGGGACACACTTCGGACGCTTTTGCGTGGAAGCACTTCGATGCATTACATAAGGATAAAGCGGCAGAACCAAGGCATCCTCGAGTTGCCATCAGCACGGATGGGTTCAATGTGTATGGTATGACGGCAGCACAATACAACTGTTGGCCTGTATTTCTCATTCCATTCAATCTCCCCCCCCGGAGAGATTATGAAAAGAAAGAACATTTTCCTGACCCTGATAATTCCAGGGCCCAAATATCCGGGGAAGAATATGAATGTGTACGTGCAACCGCTTAAGGATGAATTGCAAGAAGCCTGGGATAATGGGATCAAGACATACGATGCCGCTACAAAAAAGAACTTCAAAATGCATGTGTGGTACATGCACTCGATGCATGACTTGCAGGTGTATGCGCTATTCGTTGGCTGGTGTGTGCATGGAAGGTTTCCGTGCCCCACATGCAAGGCAGCTCTTTAGTTCTGTTGGCTGGAGGCGGGTTGCAAGTTTTCTTGCTTTGACATCCATAGACAATTCCTGGATCCTAACCATAAGTTCAGAAAAGACAATAAGAATTTCATCAAAGGTAGAGTTATGAAAAACATTGCACCACCAGTGTTGACAGGCCCACAGATCCTGGATCAGATAAACGCTCTCGAGCCGGATCCAAATCGTCCAGGGTATTTCAAAGGGTATAATACGAAACACGCCTGAACTCACAAGATATGTTTATGGGATCTGCCATACTTCAAAGACCTCCTTTGCCCACACAACATCGACCTGATGCACACTAAAAAGAATGTCACAGAGGCCCTTTTTGGTACATTATTCGGCATAGAGATGAAGTCGAAGGATAATCCTAAGGCTAGAGTCGACCAGGAGGCTCTATGTGATAGACCATTACAAAATATTTGACAATCGAAAGGAAAGAAGAACTGGAGGAAGCCAAAGGCAAGGTTCAATCTTGAAAGGCCAGCTATGAGGGAAATGATCTTGTGGGTGAAAATGCAGTTGATGTTCCCCGATGGGTATGCAGCGAATCTAAAGAGGGGACCGAGTCTTGAAAAATTGAAAATATTTGGTCTCAAGAGTCATGATTGGCACATATGGCTTGAGCGGGTAATGCCGGTGCTATATGGCCACTTTGCCATCTGCTGGCGAATGGCAAAGGGCAAACTGGGGCTGGCCTAGGTGGGTTCTTTGCTGTCCGCTGGCAGTCGGCAAAGACCTAAGGTCTTTGCTGTCTGCTAGCGGACGGCAAAGCACGCCGTTAAGCCCCTAACGGAGGTAAGTGGCCACGTGTGCCGTCCAGGCCCTTTGCCGTCCGCTGGCGGATGGCAAAGATTCAAAGGTCTTTGCCGTCCGCCAGCAGACAACAAAGAGGCCTTTACTGTGGCTCATTCAGCCGGACGGTTTGCCGTCCGCTGGCGGACGACAAAGCCTTTGCCGTCCGGGATTCATGCCTTTGTCGTCCGAGATGGCGGACGGCAAAGTATATGTTTCCTGTAGTGACACCCGAAGGTAAGCCTTCTCGTCAACCTCATAACTTACATCCTTATGACGACGGGCATATTGGCTCTTCTGATGAGATTGAGTGGTTCTCGAATTCTCACGAATGATGCGAACTTGCTCTTCTGCATCCTGGATCATATCCGATCCAAAGAATTGTCTTTCACCGGTTTCTGACCAGTTTAATGGCGTTCAACATCTTCATCCATACAGAACTTCGAAAGGAGCTTTGCCCAGACTAGACTGAAAGCTGTTGTTATAAGAAAAATCGGCAAATGGAAGACATTTCTCCCAATTCATTCCGAATGAGATAACACAGGCTCTGAGCATATCCTCAAGAATTTGAGTGACTCTTTCTACTTGACCACTTGACTGAGGGTGATAAGCGGTGCTAAACGAGAGATGGGCTCCCATAGCATTCTGGAAACTTTCCCAAAATAGGGAAGTGAAAAGACTTCCATGATCAAAATTGATCTCTAGAGGAACACCATGAATAGAAACTATTCGAGAAATATACAAATCTACTAACTGACTAGAAGTTATACTTTCTCGAACAGGAAGGAAATGAGCAACTTTTGAAAGGCAATGGATAACCATGAAGATGGCATAATTCCCTTTCTTAGCCTTTGGAAAGCCGGTGATGAAATACATACCGACCTTGTCCCATTTCCACTCGGTAATAGCCAAGGGCTGAAGGGTACCAGCAGGCATTTGATGCTCTGCTTTAACGCGACGACAAACATCGCAGTTAGCAATGAATTGAGCAATTTCTCTATTCATCCGGGTCCACCAAAACCTCTGGCGTAGGTCCTGATACATCATAGTACTACTGGGATTAATCGTGAGAGGAGATTCATGAGCTTCCCTGAGAATCAGTTCTCGAAGTTGTTGCTTTTCTGGAACCACCAAGCGGTCCTCAAATAAAACAACACCTTGATCATTTATCGATAAGGAACGAGCAACTCCCTTGGAAATGTTTCTCTTGATACGAGAAATTCCCGTATCCTGCTTCTGGGCAGCTATGATCTGATCCTCAAGAGTTGGTTTCTCCACCAAGGTAGAAAGGAATCCTCGAGGAACAACGTGAAGATTTGACTTACGAAATTCCTCGTGGAGAAGTGGTTGACTTGTAGCAACAAAAGGTTGTTATAATAGGATTTACGACTTAGTGCATCAGCCATGACATTGGCTTTGCCTGGGGTGTAAGATATTCCTAAGTCGTAGTCTGTAATCAACTCAATCCACCATCTTCGCCTGAGATTCAAATCCGGTTGGGTGAATATATATTTAACGCTCTGGTGATCACTAAATATTTCACAACGATTACCCAGAAGGTATGTCGCCAAGTGACTAGTGCATGGACTACTGTGGCAGTTCCAGATCGTGTGTTGGATAATTTTCCTCATGTGTACACAACTATCGGGATGCGTAGGCAATCACATGACGATCTTGCATAAGAATGCAACCTAGACCTTATCGCGAAGAATCACAGTAGATAACAAAGTCCTTTGTGAAATCCGGGGGTACAAGTGCTGGGGCAGTAGTCAGTCGTCTTTTCAACTCCTGAAAACTTTCCTCACATTTTGGAGTCCACTCAAACTTCTTGTCTTTCTTGAGGAGTTCAGTTACAGGTTTGGCAACTTTGGAGAAGTTCTCAACGAAGCGGCGACAATAGCTCGCTAAGCCAAGGAAACTCCTAACTTGCTTCACCGATTCAGGTTGAGTCCAATCAAGGACAGCTTGAACTCTCTCGGGATTGACAGCAATACCTTTCACAGAGATTACGTGACCCAGATAGGTCACTTCTGGCAACCTGAACTCACACATGGAGAATTTGGCATAAAGGCAGTGCTCTCGGAGTTTCATCAATACCAGCCTAAGATGCTTAGCATTTTCTTCTTCGTCTTTGAGTATATGAGGATATCATCGAGGTAAACCACGACAAATTTGTCCAAATAATCCATGAAGATCGAATTCATTAAGCGGGAGAAAGTGGCTGGGGCATTGGTTAGACCGAGGGACATGACGGTGTACTCGTATTGGCCATAACGAGTGACAAAAGCCGTCTTTGGAATGTCCCCGTTCCTGATTTTGATTTGATGATAACCTAATCTCAAATCCATCTTGGAAAAGACTGCGGATCCGGCAAGCTGATCATACAGATCGTTGATACTGGGGACCGGATATTTGTTCTTTACCGTGACTAGATTAACCGGCCGATAATCGACAACCATCCGATCCGTACCATCCTTCTTCTTGACGAAGAGGACAGGACAAGCCCATGGAGGAGAACTAGGACAGATGAAACCTTTCTTCAAAGATTCATCGAGTTGGGTCTTAAGCTCAGCTAGCTCTTGGGGAGACATCTTATAGGGACTTCTAGCAATTGGAGCGGTTCCTGGAACAAGTTCTATGACAAACTCTACTTCTTTGTCAGATGGCACACCTGGCAATTCTTCTGGAAACACAGCGGAGAAGTCAAGGACTACCAGAATGTTTTCAAGGTCTGGAAGAGGATTGGCATCGAGGGAATAAATCATGCCCTCTGGAATGCAGTTTTGGATATTGACTATCTGGCCAGAATGATGGGTAAGCTGAACAGACCTAGAGAAACAATCAATTTTGTCATGATGAGCTATCATCGAGTCCATCCCCAAAACAATATTGATGTCTGAAGTTTTACGGGCTATCAGAGAGGCAAGAAACACTAAACCTTCAACAAGGATTTGGTCCCCATGGCTTACCGCATTGGTTTGCCATTTGGAACCTGGACTTTGAATTACTAGTGGAGAGGGCATAACCTCGAAAGCAATGTTATGCAAAGAGGCATAACGTTCAGAGATGAAGGAGTGGGATGCTCCTGAGTCAAACAAAACTAAGGCTGGATGCGAATTGACAAGAAGCGTCTTAAGCACGACATTAGCATCATCTTCAACTTCTTCTACAGTTACATGGTGCACACATCCACGAGTATAAACAACTGACCTGACATTAGGCTTCTTGGTTGTCAGCTTGCAACAAACAACACCACTTGTTGAAGAAGGTGGAACATTTGCTCGCAAAGGGCAATTCTTCGAATAATGTCCGGGCTGACTGCACTTGAAGCATGCCCCACGAATGGGACGTGGATCCGGGTTGAGCACTCGGTGGATGAGGTTCTTCTGGAGAGCACATGGCATCGACAGACAAGGCGCCACTTAGGATGTCCTTTGTGCATATCTCATAGGAAGAGCAGCATTCGGGATCCATATCCTACGCTTCTGGGATGTAGACGTTGAAGAAGATCCAACATCACGGCTGTTCTTGCGAGATTCCTCGTAGGTCATCCTGCTCGTCTCTGCTTGGATTGCTTTGTTCACAAGAACTCGGAAGCTAACGAACTCATGCAGACAGAGGTCATGACAGAGCTTCCGGTTAAGGCCTTTCCTGAACCTTGCTTGCTTCTTGGCATTTGTGGATACTTTTCCTGGGGCATAGCGTGCGAGGAGTTCAAATTCACGGCTATAGGCATCCACATCCATCTTGCCTTGGGTCAGATCACAAAACTCTTCTTGCTTATGATCTAGCAGGGCCTATAGAATATGATGCTCGCGAAAAGCCTTACAAAACTCCTTCCATGATGTAGCTTGGCCTGCAGGACGCCTGGCCTCGAAATTCTCCCACCATAAACTAGCAGAACCTTAAAGGTGATATGCGGCATAAGTGACTTGTCTCCTTTAGCCACGTTTGCATAATGCAGCTTGTTATTGATACTTCAGAGCCAATCATCTGTGTCTAGTGGCTCAATGGAACGATGGAAGGTGGGCGGTTGCAACTTGATGAAGTCTCTGATGGATACTAGCTCATTACGATGATGGGCTATATTCTGCTCGATGTGCTCCAGCAGACGGTTGGTGGCACGCTTGTTCCTCTCAACTTCTAGCATGACCTTCGTCAACAAAGGCGGGTTGGGAGGATCTTCTTCATCCCTACCATCTCCATGGTTCTGTCTGCGACCAACAGATCTCCGATTGACTGGCGACATCCTGAAGGAAACAACCAGGGTTTAGAATCAAGGAAGAATTCTAACACATAAAGAATCCTAGGTGAACTCGGACAACATAATGGTTGTACGACATGAAATATGAGGCAACATGCAGAATATTTGGCCAGCATAACATCTCCACATCATGGTTCAAGGCACAGAGAGAACAAAGGAATCACTTCTCATAACTCTGATGGGACAAAATTTGTCAAACAACCATTCTATGAGTCTGTGGTCTACTAACTCGTCATCCTAGCAGTTAGGTAGAGGAGCCTAGTTCTTAATCCCCTTAGAAAGGAGGAGAGTGACCTAGGACAGAGTAGCTGAAGGAAAGGAGTAAAATGGGCATTACGTTCCCTTCCACAATCAATTCCCTTATATATAACTAAAGCATTTCTAGACCCAACATCGACCAGTTTAGCTTCGTTAACCTATAGGCAGTTCAGCTCTGATACCAATGCTATCGGGGCCCCAATCCTAAGACATATGAATCCAGCCTGTAACACGTCACACCACTTTGCGGCCTCACGCACAATAACCCACGGCTGCCACCTTACCTTGGCCGGAACCGTTTGCACCTTTTTGCTCACAGACATGAACATGTCGCATTCACATATCAAAGAACCCGGGTCGACATGACTAGTTATAGACCTAAGTGGCAGAACCGTACAGGGATAGGCATACGTAACCCAGCAATGCAAGTGTTGGTCATCAGCGTGTGTAGACGAGTCATAGCGAGCTACAAGGACTCCATGACGTCATGGGACATAAATGTCATAACTACACGTAGACGAGTCGTAGCAGGCAACAGGGACTCCATTACACTGCGAGACATTTCCCCGAAGGGACAGACACAGCAGCAAAGAAGGATACATGCCGGTCAATCAATGTGTCCGGAGCAGTAGCAAGCTACCAAGGCTCGGTGGAAGAACAAAGAGGCATTTCCCCGTAAACAAGGCTACTAAAGGCACACAACTAGATGTTGAATCCCTCACATACCAATGCATTTCAATCATACACGCACTATGCATGATATGCGTAGATACAACATGGCATCACAACAAAACTCTACAACATAACATTTATTTAGGAGGCTCCAAGGAGCCAACATAGTATAATGTTACAAGCAGAAGGGGTCACATGACCCAACAATCAGAGCGTACAAATAACAAGCGGAAGTTACATGTCTGAGTACAGACATCTAGAAAAGCGGCTAGAAGAGCCTGAAAAGCTACAAAGACCCTACCATAGGAGCCAAACCTCTGTCTAGGTTACTAAGCTAATCCGTCAATGTCAATGTCAGGAGAGCATAACCGAACACAACGTCTAAATTTGCAAAAAATGTCAATAAGCAATACTGAGTACGAAGGTACTTAGCAAGTCTTACATCAGAACTATGTACATATGCATCATGTATCAATGAACGAGATTGTAGGGTTTACTGCAGAATGCCAGCTTTGACCTTTGGCTATCCTAGCCTACATCAAAGTAACCAACGTATCACTACTCTCTTGTCTCCCTACGAGAGAGCACACACGAGTCCACATGTTCACCATCTCAATACACCACTGTGGAACCTCTCTCATCTTCCTATGAGAAGCCATCCATAGTACTCACACTTGTTTGGTGCATTTTAGAGTTTCCACTTCAAGTTGTCTATGAACAATGCAAGTATCAAGTAGTCCATATCCGCGAATGCGGCTATTCGAATAGATAATTTACCCTACAGGGGTGTACTTCATCACACATGCTCCCGCCACTTATCACCGTGTGCATGTAAAAAGGCACCTCAGCAACCTTCAAGCGAAAGCCCAGCGAGGGAGTCGGCCACGGAAGTTAACCTTCAACGACTCACGTCCAAAGCAGTCGCCTATCTAAGTTGGAACCCATAATGGATGTCCAGTCGAGGTTTCCAACATGGCCTCAAACGTTGCGAGTAGGGCCCCAAGACGGTCCCGATTGGGCCGTTCATCCACTTCGCAGCCCGTGCCATAGCTATCAACATTCCAAACTGCTGCGACTCCTAGACTTAGAGCAGGGTAGGTTAATAGGACGAGAGAGCTCGAGTTACCGGAGCCCAATGTGTGGTACTAACTAGTCTTGGAACACAAACACGAAACTCAGCTCCTATGAGCGGTTTAAATGATACAACCCACCATGTACTCCTACATGGCCTCTCATTACTACCTTTACCAAAACAGGTTCATCACTTAACTCTCATCATTAGAAAACATTCATTTCACTCCGGTTCATCTCCCAGATGAATTAGACCTGACACAACTCTAAGCATAGCAAGCATTACAGGGTTATAGCAAAACATGGCTCAAGCATCTACCAGGTATGCTAGGTTGCTTGGTTTAGCTATTTACTATGACAATGACAGGTCATGCAAAGGAGTGGGTTCATCTATCGCAACACAAGTAGCAACTGAAAAGCGTTGTCCTAATGCATTGAAATGAGAGCAAGAGCGAGAGATGGGATTGTATTGAATATGCTCAAGGGGGGTTGCTTGCCTGTTTATTAGAAGAACTCAGCTGTTCTTCAATGTCGTCGATAACTACGTCTCGCAAGTCTATCGACAAGATCAAACAAGGTACAATTTAAGCAAGACAAATGCTACACAATTTATGCATGATAATACCATGGCAATATGTTACTGGTTTGAGCTAATGCACCTTTAAACATGTTAAATGAAGATGGTTTAAACCCAAGGTTCAAATTCAACTCCATAAGTGAAGTGGCCTATTGTGTTTTGAACACAATGTCCAAGTTTGGCTATTTAACTTGCCCTAACATGATGAAAATGCCACCATTAGATTCATTGGATTTTTCTGATAAATTTTCATATAGAAATTATTTTAATCTGACTTACACTTTATTTTCTATGAATTTTTGAAGTTTATAATATTCTCTGGAATTTCCTAAATTATTTTAAATCTAGAAATTAATTATTGCGTCAGCATGACGTCGGCATGACGTCAGCAAGTCAACAGTCCTTGTCCAGGTCAAACCTGACGACCCGGACCCACACGTTATTGACACGGGGCGAATCCCCGCGTTGACCGGGGGTTTGACCCGAAGTGGGGCCTGCTCTCAGCGGCTGGGGGCTGGCTAAGCAGGGGGATTAGGCCCTAATCGGCCGGCCACGTCGGCGCCCGCTGGAGGTTGGCCGGCGGCGACCAAATCCATGGCAGAAGCTCGTCGGAGATGGCTGGAAACGCGCTAGGGGGCTCGGTTTGATGCGCGGAAAGCACTGGGAGGGAGCCCGTGCACGCGCACATCCACTGGAGGGGGCAGGAGGGCACGAGGTTGCCGGATGGCTCGCCGGCGAGCTCTCTCTTGGTCGCGCCCATACGATCACGACGAGGGGGGCGGCTAGAGGGCGGGAGAGACCACGGGGAGTGGGGGAGAGGGACGGCGAGCTCACAGGGAGGCTGAAGGGGGGCTCAGCGAGCTCGGGGACGACAGAGCGGCGACGAATCGACGGGGCGAGCTCCGGTGGCCGGCGGGGAAGACGGCGATGGCTCGGCTTTGAGGAGCTCCCGATAGCTTCTAGCTCGCTGGGGAGGACGAGGGGGTCTCGGAGGAGCTCTGGGAGGCGACAGGGGGGGCTCTAGCTAGGCGGGCAGCAACTACGAGCTCGAGTAGAGCTCGGCCATGGCGAGGGGGAGGAGAGGGAGAAGGAGAGAGGAGGAATGGAGAGGGTATGGGGCCAGCACATCCCTAGTGGGGTCATCCCGCTCGCCAGCGCGACGGAGGGGCCAGGCAGGCCGGTGGCATGGTGCCACCGCCGCGAGCGCTGTCCCCTGCTTCTCCTCTACCTTCTGGCAAGAGGTAGAAGACAGGGATGCCCCTGTGGGCTGGCCCTCCTGGTGGGCTGCATGCCAGGTAAGACTTTCTCCTTTTCTTTCTTATTTCTAGTTTTTTTATTTCTGACATTTGTGCTGGCTAAATAAAATATCTAGCCATTTTTTAAATCCTGAAAATTATTATATGACCTTGATATAAATAAATAGTGCCACATAATTAATTTCAGAATTATTTGAAATATATTTCATATATAGAAAAAATATGCAATGGAAATAGAGTTAATTTAATTCAGAAGCCCAATATAAAATATTTCTGTGATCCCAAAATATTGGTTGACAATTTTATCTCAACCCAATATTTTACAAGAGAACCAGGAACATTTTCTTGGAATTATTTGAAGCAATTTTTATAATGCTTATTTGACAAAATTTTGAATTATGAGGCTTGATCATTCCTCATTTCATCTTCATTTGAAAATAAAAACGCATGCATGAATGCACTTGCAAACATAAAGAAACTAGGGCTGTGACAATATGTAGAATAGATTGTAGTATTTATCAGTGTAGGGCAACATTTCAGAAGTAGAGTTTGTGTTCTGTTTTTATTGAGATGCCTATTATTGCCCATTTATTCCGCGGCAATAGATTGCGTTGTTGATGAGAGAGTTGGACCCGAAGACTTTGAAGACCCCGAAGACTTTGCCGAGCCAGGCAAGTAGCCCTGTGACCATGTTAAGAAACCATTTTGTTTGCATGGCATATAGCACTTTACTTTTGTTATATTTGATCATATGTAGTAGTGACCACTTTGGTGGGTTGTTTCAAATTCTTTTGCCGTTGACACTTGCATCATGCATGACCCTACCACCTTATGAGGGTTATGCGGGTGGGTGTAGATAGGACGCTAGTAGATGCTACGCAAGTGGGATCGGGATTATGCATGGTGATGGAACGAAAGAGATGATTTCAAAAACTTTTCGAAAACCCCATCGGGTTCCACTAATGCCCGAGGGAGATGATGATGAGTTGGGTGACCACTTGAAAAAGAAGTGGTGCACCGGAACAAGTTGAGGGTGTGTTTTCGAAAATGGAGAGTTTTAAGGTCTGTTGACCATCCCAACCTTACATGCTCAACCACGATACCCCTTATGGGATGGGGCTTTATTGATTACTTTTGTGGGTACTGGCAAGGAGCCTGCATTACTAGTGGTGGGAGTGGCATGGTAACTCTCAATACGGGGTCATGCCGGTATGGAAGATCATGCGTTGTCTTCACACGCACCGGGCACACCGTTGGTCCCTGCATGGATGCTACGAGTTATGGACATCACGTGGGACGGGTATCAATCGAGTGGACTCTTTGTTTGGTATCGCTAGCGGAAAGGCATTGTTCGGGTGCTTACCTCAAGTATGCTATATACCGCGAGTCGTGGATGACATGGAAGTTCCCGAAGTCTTGTGGGTAAAGTGTGCAACCTCTGCAGAGTGTAAAATTATTCGAATAGCCGTGTCCGCGGTCATGGACAGTTGGAGGTCCTCTTAAACTACGTCCAGATGTTTTCGCAAACTTGGCGTGTGTGTGTGCGGAAGATAGAAGGATGATACTTGAGTCAAGTCTGACAACTTGATGTGGTGAAAGAACATGAGATGTTCAACCCCTGCTTATGATGATAGTTGTAACTTGCTCATATGGATATCTGCCAACTGTTGATGCATGCTTACACATAGTTACTTGATCATGACATTGCATTTAAAATTAGCTTTCTACAAAATACCTATTAGTTCTATATCATGCATTGTTATACCTTGTTCCACAACTTGGGTTGCTTGCGAGTACATTCAAAATACTCATTGGCTTGCCACTGGTTATTTAATTGGCCAGGCATGGAAGAACAGGAGTACGGAGAAGAGTTCGTTGCTGACAAACAAGCGAACTAGGATGCTTCCCAGTCAGAATGCCTGTAGGGTTAAGGCAGATGGCATGGGTTCATGCTTTCGATCAAGATTTCTGCTGCCTGTTGAGTTTAACTATTTGGACCTTGTCGCCCTATCTTTGTAAGACTAGACCTTCATGGTCTTTATTTGTGTAAGACGCTAAATGTGGATGTAAGAGTCTTGTTATTAAGCTTCTTTGTTTTCAGTGAGCATTGATCTCTGGGATCACTGTACACATGCATTTGGTGATCTTGACTTATGAGTCGGGGTCCCCACGGATTGTGTGCTGAGGCGTCTATCATCTTGAAGCACAAGAGAAAGGAGTTCATCGACACTATTGAGCCTATTATCTTTGGGAGGGTGGTGCCTCTTAGATTGGTTAGGTGTTGCTTGGGAGCCTCCTACTTCGTGTTGTGGAGTGAACCAAGAAGTTTGTACGGGCAAGGAGATCGCCTACTTCGTGAAGATATACCCCGAGTTAGTCTAGTCCTTCATGGACGTAGGCCATCATGGTATAGTCCAGGTTGCTTCTTGGTGGAACCCTCCGTGGGTAGAGCCCTCCGTGGACTCTCGCGACCATTACCCTCTGTGGGATGAAGACTCCATAAATTTGGATGTACGATAGCGCCACCTATCAGAACCACAAGAAAAATCTTGTGTCCCTCATGCGTTTGATCTCTCTATATCTACTCCTTACTTCCATGTGCAATGTATCTACTTTTGTTGGTGTTCTAGGAACGGGGGTACCCAGACTCGCCTGCCTACGGGTCAGGGTGTGGCCCACTTCATCAACCAAGCACAGCCGGGCATGGCTCCACTCAAGACAAGGCCCTCACGAGGGCTCTAGACTCGCGAGGAGGAACAACGTTAGGACCCATAGGGGATGGGCCTCCTCAGCCCCCTTCGAAGAGGCGGAGATCTCTATGCAAGGCCTGGCCTCGAGAGTCAAGGGAGAGACAAGGATGGCTAGGCGGGCGCCAGCGCGCCAAACGGCGCAGTTTTCCCTTTGGTTCAAAGGGAGCAGGGACGTACGCTTTCGGATTTCGGGCTCCACAAAATCCTTAAGGTTCGAACACAGGGGCATGTGTGAAGATCCCCTGCAGCCTCGCCCAATCTAGCTCGCTACTCGATGGACGCAATGAAGAACTCGCACGATGATGAGGAAGAAGATGAACACGACAGTTTACCAAGGTTCGGGCCGCTGCAAAGAGTAATACCCTACTCCTGCTTTGGTGGATTATCTCTTGAGGAGCTAAGGTGGATGAACATGTATAGTGTTTCGGGGTCTCCTGAGGGCTCTCGGTGGTGTTCGAGGCTCCTTGTGGTTTGGTTAGTGGCAGAGTTTGTTGACACGGTTCGGCCTGGATCCGATCCCCATCTACGGCGCAACCTATGCTCTATATATAGCGGCGGCCCGGGTCCTCTTCCCTTATCACAATGGCAGGAAGGGATCCCACAACGGCCAATTTCGAAGGGGGACAGGGTTTGGTGCTTGCCCTACCCAAATGCGGTCTTCGCCTGCAAAGTAGTTGTCGATAGCGCAGGGACGAGTCCAGCGATCACATCCACCCTGCAGGGCGGGTGGTTGTGGTCTTCTTGCACCGGAATGGAAACCTTTGGGGGTGCATTAGGAACCTGCGTCTGTCCTTGCTCCCTTTGCACCAAAGGGGAAACTACGCCGCTTGGCGCACTGGTGCTAGCCTGTCCTTCCTTGCATCATCTTTGACTCCTCAGGTCGGGCCTTGCATAGGAAACTCCGTTGCTCCGGAGGGGTCCTGAGGAGGCCCATCCTTCGTGGGTCTTGTCGTTGTTCTTCCTCGTGAGGCTAGGGCCCTTGCAAGGGCCTTTTTTGAATGGGGCCACATCTTGATACGTTTGGTCGATGAGGTGGACCATGCCCTGGGCCGTAGGCAGGCAGGTTTGGGTACCTTCATTCCCAGAATACCGACAGTAGCCCCTGGGCCCAATGCGTGCCCAGGCTGGCTTACGAGCAAAGCTTGGGGGCGGCCCGAAGCGCCATGGGCCCCAACTGCCTGCGGGCCAGGCTTTATATGCAGTAGTCTGAAGACTTGTTATCCCTTCTTCTCTGCACCAGACCAGCCATAGCGAGGTTTGCCGAGCCACCCGACTCTCGCCTGAGAGCCGCCTTCGCCTCCCGTCGATTCCGCCGTCTGTTCTCCCTTCTCGCGCGAATCCATCCCCTGCCGCTGAGTCCCCGTGCGCCATGTCGTTTCTCCCCTCCATCCTCCTCGCCGCGTTTCCAGAGGGGGTGAAAGGCAGAAGCTTGAGGGGGCCGCCTGCCACAGCGATGCCCCAGCCCGTGCTAGCCGGTCGTCGGTGGTGAACCTCGAGCGGTTGGAGAAGGTCCAACTGGTAGTCGCGGTCGGCTCCAATGAATGGGGGGCACCAAGGTCTGGCCAGGTTCGTGGACCCGGGGCGAGATGATGGCCTCCTCTGTTCCTCTTCATAACATGCTCTCCTCTCCGACGTACTACCACCATTTTCGGGCTTTCTCACAATTGTGCTTTCGCATTACCAGATCCACGTGCTCCACCTTGACCTTGGCTCTTTTGTTGTCCTCTCGGACTTCGCGTTCCTGTGTGAGGCCTTCGTTGGTGTTTCCCCCTCCGTGGCCTTTTTACGCCACTTCTTCTCCCTTGACTTGGCTTCTGAGGAACAATGTTCCGGGTGTGTGTCCTTGAGGATGGTGGATTCATCGGCCTGCAGGGCCCTTGACGCCAAACTCTCCCTTGAAGAAGAAGGATTTTGGCAGCAGTGGGTGTATGTTGAGACTGCTGAGGCCAAAGCTCTGTTCCAACACCCGTTGACCCCTCCAACGCTGAATCGCGGGTGGATGCGCGAGGAGCTTGTAGACCCTAAACTTGCACCGGTCTTGGCCAGGCTGGCAAGGCTGAGGCAGGCTTGCGTGATGATGGCGATGGTGGTGCGGGAATTCACTCGCCGACGAATTGCTCCTCTTCAGCGCCACTCCCGTATGATGTGGGCCTTTGCGGGTCCCCATGACCCAATACAGATCCAGGTCCCGCCTCTTTCCTCTAATGTCCAGCGTGAGCTTCTTCCCGGCCTGACTGGTGGTGAACCTGCCGAGCTCTCACGGGATAGCTTCCCCTTGTACAACCTCAAGGCACGGGAGGCCCTCGTCGCAAAGATGTCGTGCTGTGACGAGTGGGGCTTCTTCCTCAAGGGGGAGGCGTGCCGTCGGGGTGCCTCGCTCCCAGGGGTTCTAGCCCGTGAGAACTCGGGTCATGCCGCCTTCCCCATGACCAAGGTGGGCCATGTCTCGCTGCCTGTTCCCCCGGCTCTCGCCCCGGGTCGAGCCTAGGTCGGGGGCAGCACTCAGTTGTCGGTGGAAGTCGTCGTCTTTGCCACTGATCATCAACCGTCGATGGACAACCTTCCGCATTCAGGCCCCTGTGTTGGCCAGAAAAGGAAGATGCCCAGGGGCGGTCGCTCCTTGGCGCTGTGGGCTCCGGTGAAGAGGAAGTGGGTCACCACAGACGAGTAAGTGCCTGTACCCTCCTTCGTCCTTCTTTTCAGTGCCTTTCTTCTGAGCCTTTTATTTCGCGGGATCCCCATCGGCGACCGGGGAGGCGGGTCGACGTCGCCTGCTCCTATGGCTGCTGATCCTCTTGCGGTTTCTTCTCTCGTACACTGCAGGGTTCCATCCTCCGAGGCACCCATGCCCAAGCCCATTCTGATGCTGGTGGCCCTGGGCGCGAGTCCCCCGCGGTCCTCTTTGCACGTGGCCTCGGCTACCCCGAGTGGGGCCACTTCCCGTGACCGCGGCCCCTTCAAGGGTCATGCTACATCACCCTGCGGACCCCCTTTGCTCGGCGATGTGGGGCCCCAGGGGGCGCTTCCTTCTTCTGGGACACCTGTACATGAGCCCCCAGCCCCCAAGCATAGGTTCAGTCCGAGAGGCCCCTCGCGCACCTCTCCCGTTTGCCAGGGAGAAGGTGGGAGTTCTGGTTGGCCGCTTGAGCTTGCCAAAGACCTGAGCGGCTTGCCATGGGGTTTGCTCCATACCGCGGTGGATGCACTCCAGCGCCTAGGGGTGGGGATCGCAAACAATGATGCCTGCTTTGAGAAGGAACACCAGCACCTTGTGTTGGGGTGGCAAGCAGCTTGAGGTTGCCGTGAACCTCGGTCGTCTATAGCGCAAGCACACCCGCATGGAGGTAGAAGGGTCCCTTGCCGCGGCGGTGGAGGCCCACGAACGCACCCTTGCCAAGGCTCAGGAGGCCGATTGCCGGCGTAGGGCCTCCGAGACTTGCCTCAAGGAGCTCCAGGCCCTCAACACCGACCTTGAAGGACAGATCTAGTTGCAGAGGGCCACACTCATGGATTCATCGACCGAGCTTCTCCCTACCGGCACGAGCCCCCTGGCACCTATCGACTCATTGGTGTTGGAAGCGTTGGAGCAAACCCTAGAACAGTAGAGGCTGGAGGTGAGGGAGCGCCAGGCATCGCTTGACGAGGAGTCCCTTGCCTCCCGCGAGGCGAGGATACAAGAGGAGGTTGACAATAGGGTGGCAGAGGCCTGGCGGCCCCTTCTCTGGGATTATCGTGAGAAGCTGGAGCTCCAGGAGTCCTGTTTCTGTCAGCGACTTAACCTCCTGAAAGGCGAGGTCAATGACCTCAAGAGGAAGTTAGACCAAGAGGAAGGGCGTCGGCGAGCAGCGATGGACAACCAGGTGGAGGCCGAACTAGCTTTTCTTTATAGACAAGTGAAGGGTGTTGCTTCCCTGGCGAAGGAGACTTCGGACGAGGCGGTCTGTGCTCGCGGCCTCCAGCACATGCGCTCCTAGATATTCCAATCCCTTAAAGGAAGGGCTAGGCGTGCCTTGAACGACATATGTGGTGTGAGCGTCCCAAGCCCCTTGGTCCCGAGCGATGCCGGGTACCTGGACTTCTTCTCCAAGGTCGTGGAACACCTCGAAGGGAGCGCGAAGAAGACACACGCGCTGGTGAGGGAGAAGAGCCACGACCTCCTTGCTCAGGCAGCTTCGTGCATCGTCAGTCACCCACACTTCGATTTTAAGGCGGTGCTCGGTCCCGTGCCTGAGGTGACCCGCGCTGCCCTTGCCGATCGGGTCCAGGACCATGTGGATGACCTGGTGGCGGAGTTTTCTTCTGACGAAACGGAGGGCCGTGCTTGAGCGAGGATATGCGAGGCCGTCGTCGGGTGGTGGCGACGAGATTTTTGGCGATGGCGTGCTTCTCTCGAGTAGCCTTCTCATGTTCCTAACAGGGTTATGCACGTGACCTAATGGAAACTTTGATGTATTCCAACAGTACCTTTAAATATGTTCCCTGTTGACGAGGTGTGTAACGTCGTGCTCCTTTTCGCCGGAGTCGTAGCCAGTCCGGTTGTAAAGCCTGCGGGGTGGTGACTATTTAGCTTGTGCTCGTGGTTCCGCCTGGGGCGCTTCTCTCTTGCTCGTGGGATGGTTTGGGGGCCTTTCGGCACTCTGCATCTGTAGGTCCCAGTCCTACACATTTCCCCACCAACGTTAGGTACGACCGGAGAGGACGCACCTCATGTGGCGAGGCCCCGGTACTCCTGATGCAGACCGAAAACCATGGACGACACCAAGAAGTCAAGTGGCATTATGACTGATAAGGCTCCCAAGGTGCGCTGCCCAGGAGCCCCCTTTTTTGATGCTCAAACCGCTCTACGTCGTTAGGTCCCAGTCCTGCGCATTTCCCCACCACCATTAGGTACGATCGGAAACCAAGGACGCACTTCATGAGGCAAGGCCCCAACACCCCTGATCCTGACCGGAAACCAAGGATGACATCAGAGGGGATGAGGTGCCTTATGACCAGTAAGGCTCCTGAGGTGTGCTGCTTAGGAACCCCCTTTGACGCTCGAGCGATCCCCCATTCCATCCTTCCTTTTCCTGCCTCAGGAGGTCCTGGGGCCTCCCAAGACCCCATGCTGTGATGTGGTGCTATGGTCGGAGCCCATAGCTCCTCACAAAACGTCGATCCAAAAAGAGAGAGAACTCAAGATCGATAAAATGAGAAAACAAAGAGAATAAGTCCCTGTCCCTCTTTTCTTTCAAAACATAGGATCACAAAATCTTTGAGCTTCTATGGAGCTCAAGCACAAAAAGGGCCATTGAAGGCTGCATCTTGAAATACAAAAGAGCGAGAAAATGGCTGCATCTAGCTTTTTTTTCTTTGGGGTTGTCCCCACCTTCGTCTTCCCCCACCGCTGAGCGTAGGGCATCCACGTTGCATGGGCATCGCCATTGATAGGCAGTGTTGTCTTCTCCGCCAGCTCTGGGTTGTGGCTGCCACATTGCATGGAGGGACCCCTCTGTGTCCTCGGGGGGTCCCGAGCATGTACAACCCGCTCATTATTACGTGAGAGTGTCACTGGTTGATGTAGGTGCCGGGGGTGTAAAGGGAGCCCCACGCCTCACAGGCAAGGAGCCCACTCGCAGCCCCCGGGCTCGTCACGGCAAAGTGTTGTCTGCCCTAGGCAAGCCCCCGAGCGTAGGGGAAGCCCCCTGTGCTCTCTGGCTGGAGAGCCTGCCCCAGCAGAAGGTCCTAAGTCTCCCAGGCATTTCGCTAGCGCGCCTCGCTGGGGCCCCAGGGTTCCTCATGCCGGTACTCCGGGTCCTATCCCCAGGACGGCTGAACCGGGCCTCGGGACATGGGCAAGTACATGTTCGCCCACCAGCGATCGAGCGAAACCTGTCGTGGGGACATGGGCGTATGTTCCACTCTCCCTCCCCAAGCGAGCGTCGCACGCCCTCGAGACAAGGGTGCATGTTCCACCCATGGCCTCCAGATTGGGATCGTCTGGCCCATCGACATGGGCGTGTGTTCCACCCTCCGTCCCCAAGCTGGGGGCCTCTCGGTCCGGATACGAGGGCACATGTTCCACCCTCCGTTCCCAGGCGAGCGACCCCCGGTCCTCAGACCCAGATGTCTGCTCGAAGTAGGTCCCTGCCAGCGGGTGTGGCTCGCAAGGATCCCTGCGTCGGGCATCCTCGTGAGGCCAGCCCCGCGAGCTGCCCCCACGAGGTTGTACGTACCTATCCGCATGGGGGCACCTCGCGAGGTCGCGTGCGTGTATTCTACTGATGTGGTAGTTGATGCTGCTCTCTCCATGGCTCGGGCACGCGACAACATGGTTGTTGTCGAGTTGCGCGGGCCCTCGGGCACAGGCGTAGTCAAACTTTCGGTCCTCATCCTTGGTTCCAGAAAACGTTCGGGGAAACACGAAGCCACGCCCCCTTCGTGCGGCCGAGGCCCGCACTCCCGACGGCTCGAGCCAAGTCCCCGAAAGGAGTGGGCCGACGTGGATGTCTCGAATTTGCACGCATGATCCAGGCACCATGGCCTCCGGTTGTGCCGGTCCATGGGCGTGCGACTCACGGTAGTTCACCTGGGTTCTGTCAGCGATGGTGTCGCGCTTAGGAGCACGTCTGGGCTCGCCGGTGTGGCAGCAACGGGTGACACGTTGGCGCCGAAGCTTGTGCGCCACGAGGAGCACGAGTGTCTATGTGTTGGGTCTTGGCATACTTGGAGGGGCGGCGGCGTGGCCTGAGCGCGAGGAAGGGCTGGGGCGACGGGGGCATGCCGTGTGGTTGGTGAAGGCGGCAACCCCGAGCGCCTGTCGGTGACCAGACCGGTGTTAACACCCGCTGACAGGGTGGCAGAGCGCCACGGGGTGTTCTGGCCCACCTACGCCGACCGCGCCACGCGTGCGGCTCGCCGCTCCGCTCGGACTCGTAGTCCTCCTGCCATGAGTTTTATGAGCGTCGTCCGGTCGAGACCTGATGGAGATTTCGACATGCCCACTACCTGGCACGCAAAATGTCGGATTTCGGGCTCCGCAAAACCCTTAAGGTTCAAACACAGGGGTGTGTGCGAACACCCCCTGCAGCCTCGCTCGACCGATCTTACTACTCGATGGACACAGTAACGAACTCGCACGATGACGAGGAAGAAGATGAACACGACAGTTTACCCAGGTTCGGGCCGCTGCGAAGGTAATATCCTACTCCCGCTTTGGTGGATTATCTCTCGACGAGGTGAGGTGGATGAACAAGTACAGTGTTTCGGGGTCTCCTAAGGGCTCTTGGTGGTGTTCGAGGCTCCTTGTGGTTTCGTGAGTGGTCGAGTTTCTTCACAGGGTTTGGCCTGGATCTGATCCCCTTCTATAGCGCAACCTATGCTCTATATATAGAGGCGGCCTGGGTCCTCTTCCCTTATTGAAAGCACAACATTCTCCCTTGGTGGTTTTGATAATTCATGACAACATACATTGTCTCTTGGACTAACACCTCTATCTAGTGTATTTCAGATAATAGTACATGGAGAGTTGAGCTGGCAAAAGGATTAAGGAGATTGTGAATTATGCCAAGATTCAAGGAAATGGGTTTGCCAAGCTTCAAGCAAGAGGACTCTACATTTTACATTTGTAAGAAATCACTTTGAGTCCATAGGAAAGCCAATACTATTAAAAGGGGGTAAGGTTTATTTGGTGAACAATATGGTCATACGTGCACAAGTAATAGACACCAAAAACATCCACAAACTCTCCCATCAAAGTCTATCTCTAGCCAAACATGCAAAATCGGTGCAACCAACTTTCCTATCCCGGTGCCACCGATTCCAAACCCTAGACAGACTCAGCCAAACCCTAGCCACTTCGGTGTAGCCGGCACTGCTTTCGGTGCCACCGAGTTGGGTTGCCAACTTTCTGTTACACAAGTTCACACTTTCAGTCCGTCCAAGAATGTTGAATCGGCATCATTGAGTTTGGCAATTCTGTCCATTGGTCACCTTGTCAGTGCAACCAAGTTTCCTATATCGGTCTCATCGAGATTCAAAAGTTGTCACCTTTTGGTCACTTCGGTACAACCGAGATTAACACATCGGTTTCATCGAGTTGATCATTTTGTGTGTAACGGTTAGATTTTTGGGGATGCCTATATATACCCCTTCACCACCACCCACTCGAAAGAGAAGCACTCAGAACTATGCCATACCTATCCTACTCAGTTTTCTGTGAGATAACCACCTACCCTTGTGTTGAGGTCAAGATCTTCCACTCCAACCATATGGATCTTGATTTCTAGCCTCCCCAAGTTGCTTTCCACCAGTCCCATCTCTTCTACCAAGCCAAATCTGTGACAGAGTGATTGTGTGTTGAGGATTCTGTCATCTTGAAGCACAAGAGCAAGGAGTTCATCATCATTAGCGAGCCTATTACCTTTTGGAGGGTGGTGCCAGCTAGATTGGTTAGGTGTCGCTTGGGAGCTTCCTACTTCGTGTTGTGGAGTGAACCAAGAGATTTTTAAGGGCAAGGAGATCGCCTACTTCGTGAAGATCTACCCCGAGTAAGGCTCCACTATAGGAAACATATACTTTGCCGTCCGCCATCCCGGACGGCAAAGGCATGAATCCCAGACGGCAAAGGCTTTGCCGTCCGCCAGCGGACGGCAAACCGTCCGGCTAAATGAGCCACGGTAAAGGCCTCTTTGTCATCCGCTGGCGGACGACAAAGACCTTTGAATCTTTGCCGTCTGCCAGCGGACGGCAAAGAATCATATAGCCCTTGTTTTTTTGTGTTTTTCTTAAAATCGTTAAATTTGATAGAATATTCATATATAGCCAACATATACATATCCTACATACATATCATTCAACAAGTTGCAACAAGCATACCAAATAAGTTCCAACATATACAAGTTTCGAACAACATATCCAACATACATATCGAAAACAAGTGTCCAACATACATATCCAAAACAAGTTTCAAACATATCCAATAAACACAAAGGAAGCAGAAGTAGAAGAGTACACTCCATCAATGCAAGCTTCCTCATCTATAGCAAATCTGCAAAGTAGGAAAGATGAGAGTTAGAAGAAGAAGACTAGGTAGAAGAAAAGAAGAAAAAGAAGAAGAATTTATCTTCTCTTTCTTTTTCTCCTCTCCTCTCATCTTCTCCAAGGTACTAATGTCATTTTCTAGCTAACTAAGCATATCAAGTCATTTTGGAGGAAAAAATGCTAAGTATAGGTCACTTTATAGCTATCCTAGGTAGAATATATCATTTTGGAGCTAACTAAGGTTATTATGTATTTTTGAGGAAAATAAGCTAAGTATAGGTCATTTTGGAGCTAAACCAAGGTTATTTTGCCATTTTTTTTACCTAAGTGAGCATATTATGTCATAAATGAACTAGCTAAGATAATTATAGATCATTGAATATGTAGTAACAAAGAGTGAACGAAATTAGTTCAATATAAAAAAATTGAATACGTAATAACATATATATGTACATAATAATAATTGAATACCTCACATTACTAATATTAATCTTCATCGTCTATATATGCTCCGGGATCAATAAATGCATAATCATCATCACTATCAGTAATGGCATGCTCATCAGCATCATCAATAAATGCATCAACATGTGGAAGGCCTCTATGTAATTGGTCAAGCATTGTCAGGTCATCCGCAACAGTAACCTCTTCTTCTTATTCCGTCCCTGCTTGTTCCTGCTCAGGGGTGAAGTTGGGTTCACTGTCGCCGTCGACCTCAATGTTCTGCGGTGAAATAGAGCGGTTCTTGAAGCATTTTTTGGAAACACGTGTTTCTTGGAACAATTCTCCTTCATATGTGTCTGGGTTAATGTGAGGTTCATAATCATCATTATTGAGGGGAGGTGGTCTAAAATGTGGCAGCACATCATAAACGACATCCCAACATTTCAAATTTGGATCCGTTTGGCAGGCCCATGGTAGATAGAAAACTTGGGTCGCCTATTGAGCCGTAATATAGACATCGGGAACATCCAAATGGGTGCTTTGTTTGATTTTGACTAGCCCTATATGTTCATGAGTCCTTCTAGTCTCCTTCGGCTCAAACCAATAACATTTGAAGACTATGACGTTTGGTGGGTTTTCACCAAAGAATGTACGTTCAAAAATTGCTTCAACTCTTGCATAATACTCGACCCCTCCTTCGCCGACAGCGGAGACACAACAATTTGTAGTCTTTCGGTCGGCCATAGATAGCTCTTTGCCAAAAGTACGAAAGTGATACCCATTGATGTCGTATTTGTCAAATGAACGAACCTTAAAGTCAAAACCATTAGCGACTTGCCTCAATTCGGTGTCCATAGACTCTGCATTAGACTACAAGTTTAATACCAAAGGATAGTTGCATTAGCCGCAAACTAGGCGAAGAAATGAAATCGTCTAATTAATGGAAATTACCGTTTTATTGAACCAAGAGATGAAACTGGGATAGCCGCCTGCATGCTTTGCCAGAAGCTCATACTCTTTGATGAAATCCTTTTGGATCACCACTCCAGCCAAGAATTTAGTGACGTATTGACTGTACCACATATCCGGGAATAACAACATTTCAAAGGAATTAGAAGTTGCAAAACAATGTATCGAGAACTTACTCGATGTACGGCTACACTTCTGTTAGGTTGTTGAGGATATACAACGAAATGGTCCGCCATTATTCGACATCCAACCCTATTGATTTCGAAGCACCGGCTGGTGCGAGCTTCCCTTTGAATAGGCTGAGGTTGGATCGACCTTTTTCATGGTCGCCATCATTGTACCGAGGCTTCGGATTATGCAAATGACGATTCTGGGCTGTGTAGTGTGCTGTCACAAAGTGTGCCGCCTCCTTAGTAATGAATGCCTCGGCCATCGATGCTTCAACTCTACGTTTATTTTTACATTTTGCTCGAAGCGTCTTCTGCATCCTCTTAGTTGAGAAGCACCAACGATTTTACATGCCCCCCCCCCACCAATCTTGCCTTTGTTGGGAGATGCAAAATCAAATGCTGCATTGGATTAAAGAAGCCCAGCAGAAAGATCTTTTCTAACTTGCACATCAACTTCGGTGCCAACTCTTCCAGTTCGTCTAGCACGTCAGGCGATAGTTCTTTCACACAAAGAGCATGGAAGAAATAGCTCAGCTTTGCCAGTACTAGCCATTCATCCTCAGGGATAAAGCCACACAACATCACCTGCATTACCCGCTCAAGCCATATGTGCCAATCATGACTCTTGAGACCAAATATTTTCAATTTTTCAAGACTCGGTCCCCTCTTTAGATTCGCTGCATACCCATCGGGGAACATCAACTGCATTTTCACCCACAAGATTATTACCCTCATAGCTGGCCTTCCAAGATTTAACCATGCCTTTGGCTTCCTCCAGTTCTTCTTTCCTTTCGGTTGTCAAATGTTTTGTAACGGTCTATCACATAGAGCCTCCTAGTCGACTCTAGCCTTAGGATTATCCTTTGACTTCCCCTCTACGCCGAACAATGTACCAAAAAGGGCCTCCACGACATTCTTTTCAGTGAGCATCACGTCGATGTTGTGTGAGCAAAGGAGGCCTTTGAAGTAAGGCAGATCCCAAAAACATATCTTGTGAGTCCAGGCGTGTTTCGTATTATACCCTTTGAAATACCCTGGACGATTTGGATCCGGCTCCAGAGCGTTTATCTGATCCAGGATCTGTTGGTCTGTCAACGCAGGTGGTGCAATGTTTTTGACAACTCTACCTTTGATGAAATTCTTCTTGTCTTTTCCGAACTTATGGTCAGGATCCAGGAACTATCTATGCATGTCGAAGCAAGAAAACTTGTGACTCGCCTCCAGCCAATGGAACTGAAGAGCTGCCTTGCATGTGGGGCACGAAAACCTTCCATGCACACACCAGCCAACGAATAGCGCATACGCCGGCAAGTCATGCATCGAGTACATGTACCACATGTTGGAAATATGCCCTAGAGGCAATAATAAAATGGTTATTATTGTATTTCCTTGTTCATGATAATTGTCTATTGTTCATGCTATAATTGTGTTAACCGGAAACCATAATACATGTGTGAATACATAGACCACAACATGTCCCTAGTGAGCCTCTAGTTGACTAGCTCGTTGATCAATAGATGGTCACGGTTTCATGGCCATGGACATTGGATGTCGTTGATAACGGGATCACATCATTAGGAGAATGATGTGATGGACAAGACCCAATCCTAAGCATAGCACAAAGATCGTGTAGTTCGTTTGCTAAAGCTTTTCAATGTCAAGTGTCATTTCCTTAGACCATGAGATTGTGTAACTCCCAGATACCGTAGGAATACTTTGGGTGTGCCAAACGTCACAACGTAACTGGGTGGCTATAAAGGTACGCTACGGGTATCTCCGAAAGTATCTGTTGGGTTGGCACGAATCGAGACTGGGATTTGTCACTCCGTGTGACGGAGAGGTATCTCTGGGCCCACTCGGTAAGACATCATCATAATGAGCTCAATGTGACTAAGGAGTTAGCCACGGGATGATGTGTTACGGAACGAGTAAAGAGACTTGCCGGTAACGAGATTGAACAAGGTATGGCGATACCGACGATCGAATCTCGGGCAAGTACCATACCGATAGACAAAGGGAATTGTATACGGGATTGATTGAATCCCTGACATCGTGGTTCATCCGATGAGATCATCGTGGAGTACGTGGGAGCCAACATGGGTATCCAGATCCCGCTGTTGGTTATTGGCCGGAGAGGTGTCTCGGTCATGTCTACGTGTCTCCCGAACCCGTAGGGTCTACACACTTAAGGTTCGATGACGCTAGGGTTATAGGGAAAAGGTATACGTGATTACCGAAGGTTGTTCGGAGTCTCGGATGAGATCCCGGACGTCACGAGGAGCTTCGGAATGGTCCGGAGGTAAAGATTGATATATAGGAAGTCCAGTTTTGGTCACCGGAAAGTTTTCGGGCTCATCGGTAGTGTACCGGGAGTGCCGGGAGGGTGCCGGAGGACCCCCGGGAGGGGTGTGACGACCAGAGGACTTCATGGGCTGTTAGATAAAGTGTGTCAGCCCTTATTGGGCTGGGAAATACTTTTGCTAAAGGCCCATGTGGCTGGAGATAAGGAGATAAGGCAAAAAGGATTTAAAAGGAGGAGATCCACCTCCCTTGTGGGAGGTGGACTCTCCCTTTAATTCGGCCGGCCATCTCCTCTTTGGAGTAGAGGCCAAGCCAGCCCTCCACGTCCCTCCTCCTATATATACTTGAGGTTTTGGATGTTTTGAGATAGGATTTGATCTCTCTCTCTCACGGCGAAGCCCTACCTCTCTTCTTCCTCCTCCGCAGCGCTTAGGCGAAGCCCTGTCGGAATACCTTGCTACTCCACCACCACCACGCCGTCGTGCTGCTGTTGGAGCCCTTCCCCTAACCTCTCCTTCCTCCTTGCTGGATCAAGGTGTTGGAGACGTCACCGGGCTGCACGTGTGTTGAACGCGGAGGTGCCGTCCGTTCGGCACTTGATCGGATCTACCGCGATCTGAATCGCTGCGAGTACGACTCCATCAACCGCGTTCTTGTAACGCTTCCGCTTAGCGATCTTCAAAGGTATGAAGATGCAATCTCTCCCCTCTCGTTGCTGGTTTCTCCATAGATAGATCTTGGTGAACGTAGGAAAATTTTGATTTACTACTACGTCTCCCAACAGTGGCATCATGAGCTAGGTCTATGCGTAGAATCTATGCACGAGTAGAACACAAAGTAGTTGTGGGCGTCGATTTTGTTAATATGCTTGCCGTTACTAGTCTTATCTTGATTCGACGGTATTGTGGGATGAAGCGGCCCGGACCAACCTTACACGTACGCTTACGTGAGACCGGTTCCACCGCCTGACATGCACTAGTTGCATAAGGTGGCTAGCGGGTGTCTGTCTCTCCCACCTTAGTCGGATTGGATTCGATGAAAAGGGTCCTTATGAAGGGTAAATAGCAATTGGCATATCACGTTGTGGTTTTGACGTAGGTAAGAAACGTTCTTGCTAGAAACCTATAGCAACCACGTAAAAACTTGCAACTACAAATTAGAGGACGTCTAACTTGTTTTTGCAGCATATGCCGTGTGATGTGATATGGCCAAAAGGATGTGATGTGATGCATTGTGATGTATGAGATTGATCATGTTCTTGTAATAGGGTTCACGACTTGCATGTCGATGACTATGACAACCGGCAGGAGCCATAGGAGTTGTCTTATATTATTGTATGACCTGCGTGTCAATCATAAACGCCATGTAATTACTTTACTTTATTGCTAAACGTTAGCTGTAGTAGTAGAAGTAATAGTTGGCGAGACAACTTCATGAAGACACAATGATGGAGATCATGATGATGGAGATCATGGTGTCGTGCCGGTGACAGTGATGATCATGGTGCCCCGAAGATGGAGATCGAAGGAGCAAGATGATATTGGCCATATCATGTCACTATATTGATTGCATGTGATGTTTATCATGTTTACATCTTATTTTCATAGAACGACGGTAGTAAATAAGATGATCTCTCAATAAAATTTCAAGAAAGGTGTTCACCCTAACTGTGCACCGTTGCTAAGGATCGTCGTTCCGAAGCACCACGTGATGATCGGGTGTGATAGGTTCTAACGTTCGCATACAACGGGTGTAAGCCAGATTTACACATGCGAAACACTTAGGTTGACTTGACGAGCCTAGCATGTACAGACATGGCCTCGGAACACGGAAGACCGAAAGGTCAAACATGAGTCGTATAGAAGATACGATCAACATAGAGATGTTCACCATCGATGACTAGTCCGTCTCACGTGATGATCGGACACGGGCTAGTTGACATGGATCATGTATCACTTGGAAGACTAGAGAGATGTCTATCTAAGTGGGAGTTCATTAATAATTTGATTAAATGAACTTAATTATCATGAACTTAGTCTAAAATGTCCTTGCAAATTATGTCATAGATAGCTCGCGCTGTAGCTCCACAGTTTTATTGATACAATCCTAGAGAAAAGTAAGTTGAAAGTTGATGGTAGCAATAATGCGGACTGGGTCCGTGATCTGAGGATTGTCCTCATTGCGTCACAGAAAGCTTATGTTTTTTTTATGTACCGCTAACTGCATCACTCCCTCAAGCGTTGTCTGTAGATGTTGTGAACATATGACAGACACTTTTTGGTGACTACGTGATAGTTCAATGCGTCATGCATTACGGCTTAGAATTGAGGCTCCAAAACGTTTTGAACGTCACGGAACATATGAGATGTTCTAGGAGCTGAGATTGTGATCTCAGGCTCGTGCCTATGTTGAGAGGTATGAGACCTCCAACAAGATTCTTTGTCTGCAAGATAAAGGAGAATAGCTCAATCGCTGAGCGTGTGCTCAGATTGTCTGGGTGCTACAATCACTTGAATCAAGTGGGAGTTAATCTTCCAGATGAGATAGTGATTAATGCAGTTCTCCAAGTCACTGCCACCAAGCTACTAGAGCTTCGTGATGAACTATAACATGCCAGGGATGGATAAGATGATCCCTGAGTTGTTCGTGATGTTTGACACCACGAAGGTAGAAATCAAGAAGGAGCATCAAGTGTTGATGGTTAAGTGAAACCACTAGTTTCAAAAGAGGCAAGGGCAAGAACGGAAAACTTCAGGAATGGCAAGCCAGTTGTTGCTCTAGTGAAGAAACCCAAGGTTGAGCCCGAACCCGAGACTAAGTGCTTCTGTTATGAGGAGAATGTTCGCTGAAGCGGAAAACCCCTAGATGCTTGGTAGATAAGAAGGCTGGTAATGTCAATGGAAGTATATTTGATATACGTGTTAGTGATGTGTACCTTGCTGGTACTCCTAGTAGCACCTGGGTATTGGATACCGGTTCGGTTACTAAGTGTTAGCAACTTGAAATAAAAGCTACGGAGTAAATGGAGACTAGCTAGGTGAAAGGTGACGATGTGTGTTGGAAGTATTTCCAAGATTGATGTGATCACCATCGCACGCTCTCTCTACCTTCAGGATTTGTGATAAACCTAAATAAATGTTATTTGGTGTTTGCGTTGAGCATGAACGTGATTAGATCATGATTAGTGCGATACGGTTATTCATATAAGTTAGAGAATAATGGTTATTCTGTTTACATGGATAATGCCTTCAATGGTCATGCACCCACTCGAAATGGTTTATCAAATCATGATCGTAGTAGTACACATATTCATAACATTGGTACCAAAAGATACAAAGTTAATAATGATAGTACCACATGCTTGTGGCACTGCCACGTAATGTCATATTGGTATAAATCGCATGAAGAAACTCCATGATGATGGATTTTTTGACTCACTCGATTTCGAATCGGTTGAGACATGCGAGCCATGCCTCTTGGGCAAGATGACTGAGACCCCGTCATCCAATATGATGGAGCGGGCAAGTGGCTTATTGGAATTAATACATGTTGATGTATGTGGTCCAATGAGTGTTAAAACACACAGTGGATATCATTGTTTTTCTTTACCTTCACTGATGATTTGAGTAAATATGGGGATATTTACTTAATGAAACACGAATCTGAAATGTTTGAAAGGTTCAAGGAGTTTCAGAGTGAAGTTAAAGATCATCGTGACAAGAAGATAAATGTCTATGATACGATCATGGAGGTGAATATCTAAGTTACGAGTTTGGTATGCAATTTTAGACAATGTGGAAATTGTTTCACAGCTCACGCCTCCTGGAACACCATAGTGTGATGGTGTGTTCGAACGTCGTAGTCGTGCTCTATTGGATATAGTGAGTACTATGATGTCTCTTATCATTTTGCCACTATCGTTATGGGGTTATGCATTAAAGACAAATCCATTCACTTTAATAGGGCACCATCTAAGTCTGTTGAGATGACACCGTGAGAATTATGGTTTGACAGAAGCCTAAGCTGTCATTTCTTAATGTTTGGGGCTGCGACGCTTATGTGAAAATGGGTTTTTCACCTAGCGAGCTCGAACTCAAAGCAGACAAATGCATCTTCATAGAATACCCTAATGAGACATTGGGTATACCTTCTATCTCAGATCCAAGCGCAAAAGGTGTTTGTTGCTAAGAACGGGTCCTTTCTTGAGAAAGAGTTTCTCTCGAAAGAATTGAGTGGGAGGAAGATAGAACTTGATAAGGTTGTTGAACCTTTGTTTCATCCAGAGAATAGCGCAACACAGAAAGATGTTTCTGTAGAGCCTACTCAGTTGAAAAGGAAGTTAATGATGATGATCATGAAGCTTCGGATCAAGTCACTATCGAACCTCGTAGGTCGACAAGGACGCGTACTGCTCCTGAGTAGTATGACAACCCTGTCTTGGAAATCATGTTGTTGGACAGCGATGAACCTACGAACTATGGTGAAGCGATGGTGGGCCCGGATTCCAACAAATGGCTAGGAGCCATGAAATCCGAGAAAGGATCCATGTATGAAAACCAAGTATGGACTTTGGTAGACTTGCCTGTTGAATGGCGGGTCATTGAGTACAAATGGACCTTTGAGATAAACATAGACGCTAATGGTGAAATGTCACCGTTTATAAAGCTCGACTTGTCGCAAGGAAGTTTCCGCCAAGTTCAAGGAGTTGACTGCAATGAGATTGTCTCATCTGTAGCGATGCTAAAAGTCTATTAAAATTTTGTTAGCAGTTGCTGCATTTTTCGATTATGAAATCTGGCAGATGGATGACAAAACAAGGTTTCCGTAATGGTTTCTGTGAGGAAGAGTTGTATGTGATACAACCAGAAGGTTTTGTCAATCCTAAGGATGCTAATAATATGCAAACTCCAGCGATCCTTCTATGGACTGGAGCAAGCATCTCGGAGTTGGAATATATGCTTTGATGAGGTGATCAAAGTGTTTAAGTTTATACAATGTTTATGAGAAACTTGTATTTGCAAGAAAGTGAGTGGGAGCACTATGGAATTTCTTATAAGAATATGTAGTTGACATATTATTGATCGGAAATGATGTAGAATTTCTGGAAGAGCATGAAGGGTTGTTTGAAAAGTTTTTTTTCAAAGGAAGACCCAGATAAAGCTACTATTTTATTAAGCATCAAGATCTATAGGGATAGATCTATTCGCTTGATAAGTTTTTTCGACGAAGACATACCTTGACAAGTTTTTGAAGGAGTTCAAAATAGATGGGTCAAAGAAGGAGTTCTTGACTGTATTGTAAGGTGTGAAATTGAGTAAGACTCAATACCCGACCACGGCAGAAGATAAAGAAGAGATGAGTGTCATCTCCTATGCTTTAGCCATAGGCTCTATATAGTATGCCATGCTGTGTGCCGCACCTGTGTGTGCCTTGCCATGAGTCTGTCAAGGGGTACAAGAGTAATCCAAGAGTGGATCACTAGACAGCGGTCAAAGTTAGCCTTAGTAACTTGAGAACTAAGGAAATATTTCTCGATTATGGAGGTGATAAAGAGTTCATCGTAAAGTGTTACGATGATGCAAGCTTTAAAACCAATCCGGATGACTCTTAGTAGAAATCCAGCTACGTATAGTGGAGCAGCCATTTGGAATAGCTCCAAGTGGAGCGTGGGAGCAGTATCTACAAATATGAAATGGAAAGTTTGCAAAGGTACACACGGATCTGAATGTCGCAGACCCGCTGACTAAAAACCTCTTTCACGAGCAGAACATGAACAAACCCCAGAACTTATTGGGTGTTAATCACATGATGATATGATCACATGGTGATGTAAGTGTTAATCACATGGTGATGTGAACTAGATTATTGACTCTAGTGCAAGTGGGAGACTGTTGGAAATATGCCCTAGAGGCAATAATAAAATGGTTATTATTGTATTTCCTTGTTCATGATAATTGTCTATTGTTCATGCTATAATTGTGTTAACCGGAAACCATAATACATGTGTGAATACATAGACCACAACATGTCCCTAGTGAGCCTCTAGTTGACTAGCTCGTTGATCAATAGATGGTCACGGTTTCATGGCCATGGACATTGGATGTCGTTGATAACGGGATCACATCATTAGGAGAATGATGTGATGGACAAGACCCAATCCTAAGCATAGCACAAAGATCGTGTAGTTCGTTTGCTAAAGCTTTTCAATGTCAAGTGTCATTTCCTTAGACCATGAGATTGTGTAACTCCCAGATACCGTAGGAATACTTTGGGTGTGCCAAACGT
Source organism: Hordeum marinum (assembly GCA_022496015.1). Taxonomy (NCBI): domain Eukaryota; kingdom Viridiplantae; phylum Streptophyta; class Magnoliopsida; order Poales; family Poaceae; genus Hordeum; species Hordeum marinum. The sequence goes on from CM039673.1 coordinate 305,689,093, forward strand.
CACAACGTAACTGGGTGGCTATAAAGGTACGCTACGGGTATCTCCGAAAGTATCTGTTGGGTTGGCACGAATCGAGACTGGGATTTGTCACTCCGTGTGACGGAGAGGTATCTCTGGGCCCACTCGGTAAGACATCATCATAATGAGCTCAATGTGACTAAGGAGTTAGCCACGGGATGATGTGTTACGGAACGAGTAAAGAGACTTGCCGGTAACGAGATTGAACAAGGTATGGCGATACCGACGATCGAATCTCGGGCAAGTACCATACCGATAGACAAAGGGAATTGTATACGGGATTGATTGAATCCCTGACATCGTGGTTCATCCGATGAGATCATCGTGGAGTACGTGGGAGCCAACATGGGTATCCAGATCCCGCTGTTGGTTATTGGCCGGAGAGGTGTCTCGGTCATGTCTACGTGTCTCCCGAACCCGTAGGGTCTACACACTTAAGGTTCGATGACGCTAGGGTTATAGGGAAAAGGTATACGTGATTACCGAAGGTTGTTCGGAGTCCCGGATGAGATCCCGGACGTCACGAGGAGCTCCGGAATGGTCCGGAGGTAAAGATTGATATATAGGAAGTCCAGTTTTGGTCACCGGAAAGTTTTCGGGCTCATCGGTAGTGTACCGGGAGTGCCGGGAGGGTGCCGGAGGACCCCCGGGAGGGGTGTGACGACCAGAGGACTTCATGGGCTGTTAGATAAAGTGTGTCAGCCCTTATTGGGCTGGGAAATACTTTTGCTAAAGGCCCATGTGGCTGGAGATAAGGAGATAAGGCAAAAAGGATTTAAAAGGAGGAGATCCACCTCCCTTGTGGGAGGTGGACTCTCCCTTTAATTCGGCCGGCCATCTCCTCTTTGGAGTAGAGGCCAAGCCAGACCTCCACGTCCCTCCTCCTATATATACTTGAGGTTTTGGATGTTTTGAGATAGGATTTGATCTCTCTCTCTCTCACGGCGAAGCCCTACCTCTCTTCTTCCTCCTCCGCAGCGCTTAGGCGAAGCCCTGTCGGAATACCTTGCTACTCCACCACCACCACGCCGTCGTGCTGCTGTTGGAGCCCTTCCCCTAACCTCTTCTTCCTCCTTGCTGGATCAAGGTGTTGGAGACGTCACCGGGCTGCACGTGTGTTGAACGCGGAGGTGCCGTCCGTTCGGCACTTGATCGGATCTACCGCGATCTGAATCGCTGCGAGTACGACTCCATCAACCGCGTTCTTGTAACGCTTCCGCTTAGCGATCTTCAAAGGTATGAAGATGCAATCTCTCCCCTCTCGTTGCTGGTTTCTCCATAGATAGATCTTGGTGAACGTAGGAAAATTTTGATTTACTACTACGTCTCCCAACACCACACATGCATTTTGAAGTTCTTTTTTGTAGCGGTGTCGTATGTCTTGATCCCATTATCCCAAGCTTCTTGTAATTCATCCTTAAGCGGTTGCATGTACACATTCATATTCTTCCCCGGATATTTGGGCCCTGGAATTATCAGGGTCAAGAAAATGTTCTTTCTTTTCATAATCTCTCCGGGGGGAGATTGAGTGGAATGACAAATACAGGCCAATTGTGTTGCCGTCATACCATACACATTGAACCCATTCATGCTGATGGCAACTTGAGGATGCCTTGGTTCTGCCGCTTTATCCTTATGTAATGCATCAAAGTGCTTCCATGCAAAAGCGTCTAAAGTGTGTCCCAACATCGGATTCCCATCTGCATCCAGTTGTGTTCTTTTGCCCAATTTATGCCACGTCATCTCTCTAGCCGTCTCTTCGACCATGAAAATATGTTGAAGTCTTGGTATGATTGGCAGATACCAAAGAACATTAATGGGGATTTTGGTCTGACTCCTCTCACCCATACCGTTGTCTACCAGAACATACCTGGAAGCATTGCAAATGGGGCAATAGTTCAAGCCCGCATATTGAAGCCTAAATAAGGCACATCCATTCTCACAGGCATCTATCTTCTCATAGGGCATCTTAAGCGCACGCAGGATTTTGTCCGACTGGTACAGGTTTGGTGGCAATACATGGCCTTTGGGTAGAAAGCGTCCAAATATCGTCATAATCGCGTCGTAGCATTCTCTGCCCAGGTTGAACTGAGCCTTTAGAGCCATTACTTGCACGATGGCATCCAGCTGACAAAGCTCAGTGTGCTCATGGAGAGGACGTTTTGAAGACTCCAACATTTCATAAAAGGCCTTTGCAGATTCCTCCATCTCATCGTCCGAATCCCGAGCATCATCAAAGTCTTGCACCATGTCTTCGATCCCGGTACCATGCTCGTCAGTGCGACGACGAAGCACCTTAGCTCTGGCACGTTGGGCAGACTCACCATGAAATGTCCAAACCGTATAATTAGGCATAAAACCCCACTTCTGCAGGTGTTTGATCATTTCAAACTCTGACTTCTTCTTACAGTTGTCACAATCGACACAAGGGCACCAGGTTGTTTTCTGTCCATTTGCAAATGCGACTGTCACAAATGACATCCACCCACGATCACTCATCCTGCCTAGCGACTGGACACACACAAAATATATACATAATTCAGCAAACCATATTCATCAGTTAATAGAGTTTGTCAGTTTCATTACGTCGATGCAACCCTAGATGCTAGTAGGTAAAGATAGGTCCTAATCCCACCCGAGTATGTGTAGATTTGGTTCGTTTTCCCATGGTCCGCTCCGGATCTGACACACAATTTCGGCAACACCTCCCCGTTGTTCTCCTGATACACGTCTCGGCAATAAGCAGAGAGGATGTGTACCCGGAGAACAACAGGGAGGCACTGACGAAATTGTGCATCGGATCCGGAGCAGAGCATACGGGAAAACAAACCCAATCTACACATACTCGAGCTGTCCATGGATAACGTTGGAAAATTCGAAAGAATCATGGTTATAAATATGCTAATGAATGCATATTTATAGATGTAACCCTTTCGAACGGGAGACGCATAGTGGTTACGCATACTGATGATTCAAGACACCTATAGCTAGCAAGTTTCATCAGCACGAAGACCGGAACAGGGGAAATGAAGGGTGCAGGAGGAGATGTAATTTGTGCTCATCCACGAATGCAGGGGCGAAGCTCGTCAACCGCATGGGGAGGTCGTCGAACACCAGACCCTCGCAGCGACGAAATAGTTGCACATTTAAATCCACCTGATCAACATAAATATGATGTTCTGTATAACAAAATCGAAAAATATGTCGTGTCGGGGTCGGGGTGTCAGGCTTGTCGTGTCGGGGTCGGGGTGCTCTGTCATGGTCTGGGGTGCCATGTTGGGGTGTCGGGGTTACGTCGGCGCTGACGCACCCCTCCTCCTCTTCTTCTTCTTCTCCTTCTTCTTTTTCTTTTTTTCTTCTCCTGCTCCTCCTCCTCCTTTTCTTCTTCTTTTTCTTCTTCTCCTTCCTCTTCTTCTTCTTCTTCTTCATCTCCTTCTCCTCCTCTTCTTCTTACTAAACTAAATTACTAACTAACTAACCTAACTACATTACTAAATTACTAACTAAACTACAACTAACTAACTAAATTACTAACTAAACTAATTAACTACAACTAATAACTAACTAAATTACTAACTAGAATATTTTAAAAAATAAAAGTAGAGAGGGGGAGGGGGCTCACCGGAGTGGGGTAGGTGGAGGCCGGTTGTGGGGCGTCGGGGGGCAGGGGGCGCGGGCGGGCGGCGAGCGGGGCCGGCCTGCGGGTGGGTGGGCGCGGGCGGCGGGCCGGGCGAGAGGGCGCTGGGAGGGTGGGGTCGGGGAGTGCCAGCGGGGGAGGAGCGCTTGCAGGGGCAGGGCGAGGCGTCGGCGGCAAGGGGTGCGGGGGGCGGCCGCGCGGAGGGGAGGGCGAGCGGAAGGAGGAGGGAAGGGAGGAGGAGGCTGGGAAGGAGGCGGCGGGGTCGGGGGGGGTGGCGGGCGGCGCGGGGAAGGCGGGGGGGAGGGCGGTCCGTGGAGAACTAGGGCGGGGGGTGCGCGGGAGGACGGCGGGGGGTGGGGGCGGGGGAGCGGTGGGTGGGAGCGGCGGCGATGGCCGGCATTAGGTGAAAGGTGGGGGGAGGGGCGGGCGGGCATGCGGGCGCGGCGGGGAAGACGATGGGGGCGACGGGCGTGGGGTGCGCCGTTAACGTTAGGTTAGGTATACTCTTTGCCATCCACTACCGGACGGCAAAGAGGTGGGGTGGTCGGCCGTTGCAGTTGTGCCGTCAACTGGATCCCACCCCATCTCTTTGCCGTCCGCTAGCCGACAACAAAGTTTCTTTGTCGTCCGCTAGCGGACGGCAAAGAGCTGGCAGATGGCAAAGCACCTCTTTGCCGTCCATCGTCTCTTTGCCGTCCACTTCGAGCTAACTGATGGCAAAGGCTCTCTTTGCCATCCGCCAGCGGACGGCAAAGAGCTGGCAGACGATAAATTGTATGATTCCAGTAGTGCTCGTCCTCCGTGGACGTAGGCCGTCATGGTATAGTCAAGGTTGCTTCTTCGTGGAACCCTCCATGGGTAGAGCCCTCCATGGACTCTTGCGACCGTTACCCTCCGTGGGTTGAAGACTCCATGAACGTGGACGTACGATAGCACCATCTATCGGAACCACGGGAAAAATCCTTGCATCTCCTATTGCATTTGATCTTCCTATCCATCTCTTTACTTACATGTGCAATGTCTTTACTTTCTACTGCCATACTTGTAGACATGCATGTGTAGGGCTATTAGATTTGCTAGACTTGCTAAAATAGTTAAAATCTGCCAACCAATTAACTTGGGAAAAGGTTAGGTTTTAAATTCTTGCTTGTAGTCTATTCACCGACCCTCTAGATGCTCTTCTATCGAGCCCACAAGTGGTATCAGAGCTTTGGTCTGCATTGCTTTGGTTTAATCACCATGGAAGAAAATAGATGTGTCTAGAGTAGAGAGTTTGAGTTGTAGAGTGCCCATTCTTGATGGAGAATACTATAGTCAATGGAAGAATGCCATGATTGATCTATTTGATAAATTCCATTTGACAAAATATATTGAAAACCCCTATGTGCTCCCCATTGATGAATTGCATCTCACACACGAAGAGGAAATTAAGATGCTTGGTAACCTAAGAACTGTCAATCTTATTGTTAGAGGTTTACCAAGATTTTTGCTTTCTCAATTGAAGAACTTTGCATGCACCTATACCTTATGAACTGATTTGGAGAAATGATATCCAAATCTTTCCTTAGGAAATCTTGATGAAATTCTTCATAATACTATTGCCTTTCACAAAATGAAGCCTAGTGATCCAAACTTTGATAAATGCCTATTATTTATGGCAAGGATTTCCCCCTTGATGATGACAATGTGGAACATGGCTACTATGAAGAAGATGAGTTGTTCGACATCAAGCATGAGAAGATCATGAATAATCTGAGTCTTATGGCAAACTTTAAGGATTACATGTCCGGAGGAAAAGAGTGGAATCTCGACAGTGGATGTACGGATCATATGACTGGTGATAAAGACATGTTTCAAGAGATCACGCCTAATCAAGATCCTCGATGGTACATGACCTTTGAGACAACTCTAAGGGTAAGGTACTTGGCCTTGGTAAGGTGGCCATATCCCATGATAGCTCTATTCAAAATGTTATGCTTGTTGAATCCCTTGGCTACAATCTTCTTTCCGTATCTAGACTTGCCGACTTCGGTTTCAATGTGTTATTCACAAAAGTAGATTGCCAAGTGTTTCGTCAAGATAATCATAAAATGGTCTTTACAGGTTTCCGTAGAGGTGATATATACATTGTTGATTTCTCTAAAAGATCCAAACCTCGCACTTGCTTAATTGCAAAATCCTCTAAAGGTTGGCTTTGGCATGGAAAACTTGGACATGTAGGCATGCGCAATCTAGATAAGCTAATCAAAGGTGATCATATAATTGGTGTTAAAGATGTTATCTTTGACAAAGATAGAATTTTTAGTGCTTGTCAAGCTAGAAAGCAAGTAGGTGGAAGTCATCCAGTTAAGAATGTCATGACTATTAGGAGACCACTCGAGTTACTTCACATGGATCTTTTCGGTCCCAATGCTTACAAGAGTCTCGGTGAGAATTCCTATGGTCTAGTTATAGTTAATGATTTTTCTAAATTTATGTGGGTATTCTTTATTGATGATAAGTCACGGGTTCAAAAGATCCTCAAGAACTTTGCTCGCAAAGTGCAAAATCAGTTTGAAGTGAAGATTAAGAAGGTTCAGAGCGATAACGATTGGAGCTCAAGAACACCCATGTGGATACCTTTCTTGACGAAGAATGTGCCTCACATGAGTTCTCGGCTACGTACACACCTCAACAAAATGGAGTTGTTGAGAGGAAGAACCGGACGCTCATTGAAATGGCAAGAACGATGCTTGACGAATACAAGACGCCAAGACACTTTTGGGCAGAAACCGTTGAGATAGCATGTCATGCCACAAACTGTCTTTACCTGCCCAAGCTTCTCGGTAAAACGACATATGAGCTACTCACCGATAAAAAACACCAAGTCGGATACTTTCGGGTATTTGGCTCAAAGTGCTACATTCTTGATAAGCATCATCGTACTAAATTTGCTCATAAATCTCATGAAGGATTCCTACGTGGTCACGGATCAAACTCTCACACTTACCATGTCTACAACAACTTCACTCGAAAAGTTGAAGAGACGGTAGATGTGAAGTTTGGTGAATCTAATGGTTCGCAAGTCGAACAATTGCCAAATGATGTAGGTGATAAGGACCCTTCGAAAGCCATCCTAGATGTACCCATCAGCGAGATTCGTCCCATGGAGGTGAAGCAAAGTACTACATCAACTCAAGTGGAAGCCCCTACTTCACATCAAGGTGAACCTCAACACGACATGGAGACATCCACGAGCATTACATGACAACATGATGAAGAGGAGGAAGTGCATTATGAAGATCCACCACAACCACCTTCACCACCACATCAAGGGAACGACACCTTCAACAACAACGAAGATGAACAAGATAATGATGATGATGATGAAGCTCCACCATCCAACAATCGGAAGCTGACCCAAGTTCGAGCTCAAGTGACCAAGAACCATCCTATAAACCAAATCTTTGATGATATATAAACAGGGAGAATCACTCGCTCGAAAACCCATCTAGCTAACTTTTGTGAGCATTATTCTTTCATCTCTAGCATTGAGCCTTTGAAGGTAGAACAAGCTCTTGAATACACGGATTGGGTGAACGCTCTGCATGAAGAGCTTCACAACTTCGAAAGGAACAAAGTATGAACACTCATGGAGAAGCCCGAAGATGAGCACAACATCATCGGAACCAAATGGGTGTTTCGGAACAAACAAGACAAAGATGGTCAACTCATGCGCAACAAGTCTCATCTCGTAGCCCAATGATATACGCAAGTCGAAGGTATGGACTATGGTGAGACATATGCCCCCGTCGCTAGACTTGAAGCTATTCATATTCTTCTTGCTTATGCTAATCATCATGATATCACGCTTTATCAAATGGATATCAAAAGTGCATTTCTAAATGGTGAAATTGAAGAAGAGGTTTACGTTAAGCAACCACTTGGTTTTGTGAATCCTATGAAACCTAATCATGTTTACAAGCTTCATAAAGCTCTTTATAGTCTTAAGCAAGCCCCTCGTGCTTGGTATAAATGTTTAACGAAGTTTCTCATCGAAAAAGGTTTTGAAATTGGAAAGATTGATGCAACCTTGTTCACTAAGAGAGTTAATGGAGAATTATTTGTGTGCCAAATCTATGTGGATGATATTATCTTTGCTTCCACTAACCGTCAATTTAGTGAAAGGTTTGGAAGGTTGATGTCCGAGAAGTATGAGATGTCTATGATGTGTGAGCTGAAATTCTTTCTTGGATTGCAAATCAAGCAATTAAGAGAAGGAAATTTCATCTCTCAAACTAAGTATACCAGGGACTTGATCAAGAAGTTCAACATGCAGGACTGCAAAGGTATGAAAACTCCTATGCCCACTAGTGGACATGTTGACCTTACGAGGGAGGATGAACTGGTTGATCAAAAGGTGTATCGGTCTATGATTGGTTCCTTTCTATATCTATGTGCATCTCGTCCTGATGTTATGCTTAGTGTTTGCATGTGTGCTAGATATCAAGCAGCACCTAAGGAATGTCATCTTTTGGCTGTGAAACGTATTGTGAGATATTTGATACAAACACCAAACTTTGGCATTTGGTATCCCAAGGGATCTTCTTTTAATCTTGTTGGCTATTCCGATTCGGACTATGCCGGTGACAAGGTTGAAAGAAAGTCCACCTCGGGTACTTGTCAATTTTTAGGTAGGTCTCTTGGGTCTTGGTCCTCCAAGAAACAAAACTCAGTATCCCTATCTAATGTCAAAGCTGAGTATCTTGTTGCAGGATCTTATTGTGCGCAATTACTATGGATGACACAAACGCTTAAGGATTATGGAATTTATGTTTAAAATGTTCCATTACTTTGTGACAATGGAAGTTCTATTAAAATTGGACATAATCATGTGCAACATTCTCGAACCAAGCATATTCAAGTTCGACATCATTTCATTCATGATCATGTTGCCAAAGGAGATATCAATCTTAAGCATGTTCGCACTAACAAGCAATTGGCCGATATCTTCACCAAGCCACTAGATGAGAAATTTTTTTTTCATTTGAGGAGTGAGTTGAACATCATTGATGCTTCAAATTTGAGTTAGACTCACTCGGTTGCAAGCAAGGGCATGAGCTTTCTTGTTATCTCCATGTGCCTGTAACTCGTTATCATATGCCATGGAATTCTATGCCCCTTGTATTGCATCTAAAATTTTGTAAGTACTTGGAAGAACTTCATTCCACAAGATTGCCACCAACTCCAATCATAAGCAATCTTTTCATTACCAAGTATCCACAACCCCTCTTGATGATGGAAGGAAGAAGATAACAAAAACATATCCTTCACATATACTTGATCTTAGTTGCAAAAACATAAGTAGTATCATGTCAATTGGATATATCAATTGTTCTTCCTTGCATGACTAACCTTTGTAGGTTACTAGTGTACTAGAACGAGAAGGATAGCTCCGAATTCAAGATGATCATCATCAACCCCAAGCAGCCTCAACAAGTTCACCTACGAGCAATGTCATCAACATCACTCAAGGTATGTACTCGTATCCTTGAAAAGGCTTTACTCCAAGTCATGGGCTAGAGAAACTCAACTCATATGAAGACATTAAAGTGCTTAATCAAAAAATGGTAACCCCATTTTGAGCTTAAACGATGAGTATGACCTATGATCAAGTATTCTTGCTTGGCTCCTAAGTCAATATACTCTAATATAGGTGACCTAGTGACCGCCCATCATTTAGTTAAGAATCTTGCATGTTTGCTTTCTAGGTTCATGATCTCTCATAACCACTCAAATCTTATCTATTTGATGACCTTTGTAAAAAAATTGTATCTTCCTTTTGAAACTATTTCTTTTGTCCCTATGAAAACAGAAACTTGGTCTCTCATTTGCGGCCATCTATATAAATAACTCGGTCCTACCGAATTTGAAGATGAGATGCACCACACAATCTCGGTACCATCGATTTATTTATCCCGGAGTCACCGATTTTTCTTTGTTTTCTAAATCTATGTTTGTTTCTGTTCCTGTGATATTCTTATTCCTTCGATGACCCCTTCATTTAAAAAAATTAGGGGGAGAAGAATAAACAGTACTTCGGGGGAGAAATTCTTTATTCAAGGATCCCTATCTCCAAGGAGAATAAAACTAAAATTTGCAAAAGGGAGAGAAGCTACATTCAATGACTCCCTTAGTTTTTCTATGAACCCTACTTTCAATGACCCTTGTTCTCAAGGATCCCTTCCTTGTCAATGATCCCTGTCACTACTCCTAAGCGTAACCTTTTTGGTATTTTGTTGCAAAGGGGGAGAGTATCAAAGCTTCATGCTAAAGGGAGAGTACCATGCTTATGCAAAGGGGGAGATATGATTTAGGTGGAGAGTAAAATATCAAAATTTCACACTTGTATAAACAAGGGGAGAACAACAATGTTGGGTGAGAAAACTATTTTTTGAGAAAAGTCTAAAGTGAACAAAGGATTCTTTTTCTCACCCTATCCAATCCCAATATCTACATGCTGAGATTCAGAGGGAGAGGATAAACTACCACTTTCATATCTAAGGGGAGAAAAGCTATAAAAGTTTTATGCTAAAGGTGGAGACATATCAATCTTAATAATTATCATATCTTATATGTTCTCCATATCTTGGTATCCATTGAGTTCTATTGCATTTGTTTAGTAGCATACTCTTGCGTTTCCTAACATTGTTTTCTCAAGTGTGTCTCTACTACTAGAACGCTCAAGAACTCAAGGTAAGTATATGCATCATATCCTTATCAATATGATCTCTTGCTTCTTGCACATATTGTTTGCAAGAGTGAAGTCTTGAACAAGGATAAATCTCATTCATATATTTTGATGCATATAGCCAAGATAGACATGACTTCCTATATCCCTTTCATCCATATGTGTGTCCATGCATTCCAACGCAACAATCCTTTAAAGGACTGCATACATTTATGGGCAGCAAATCTAGGTCATGTGTTTCTCAAAGTCTTCATTGCAACCATGCATATCGTTATTTGAATCTTTGATTGTATGTTGTCATCGGTTACCAAAAAGGGGGAGATTGAAAGCACAACATGCTCCCTTGGTGGTTTTGATAATTCATGACAACATACATTGTCTCTTGGACTAACACCTCTATCTAGTGAATTTCAGATAATAGTCCATGGAGAGTTGAGCTGGCAACAGGATTGAGGAGATTGTGGAATTACCCCAAGATTCAAAGAAATAGGTTGGCCAAGCTTCAAGAAAGAGGACTCTACAATTTACATTTGTGATAAATCACTTTGAGTCCATAGGAAAGCCAATACTATTAAAAAGGGGTAAGGTTTTTTTGGTGAACAATATGCTCATACGTGTACAAGCAATAGACACCAAAAACATCCACAAACTCTCCCACCAAAGTCTGTCTCTAGCCAAATAGGCAAAATCGGTGCAACCAACTTTCCTATCCCGGTGCCACCGATTCCAAACCCTAGACAGAATCAGCCGAACCCTAGCCACTTTGGTGCAGACGACACTGCTTTCGGTGCCACCGAGTTGGGTTGCCAACTTTCTGTTATGCAAGTTCACACTTTCGGTCCGTCCGAGAATGTTGAATCGGCATCACCGAGTTTGGCAATTCTGACCGTTGGTCACCTTGTCGGTGCAACCGAGTTTCCTATATCGGTCTCACAGAGATTCAAAAGTTGCCACCTTTTGGTCACTTCGGTACAATCGAGATTAACACATCGGTTTCACCGAGTTGGTTATTTTGTGTGTAATGGTTGGATTTTGGGGGATGACTGTATATACCCCTTCACCACCACCCACTCGAAATAGAAGCACTCAAAACTATTCCATACCTATCCTACTCAGTTTTCTGAAAGAGAACCACCTAAACTTGTGTTGAGGTCAAGATCTTCCACTCCTACCAATCCCATCTCTAGCCTCCCCAAGTTGCCTTCCACCAATCCCATCTCTTCTACCAAGCCAAATCTGTGAGAGAGTGATTGTGTGTTGAGGAGTCTATCATCTTGAAGCACAAGAGCAAGGAGTTCATCGTCATTACCGAGCCTATTACCTTTTGGAGGGTGGTGCCTCCTAAATTGGTTAGGTGTCGCTTGGGAGCCTCCTACTTTGTGTTATGGAGTGAACCAAGAAGTTTGTAAGGGCAAGGAGATCGCCTACTTCATGAAGATCTACCCCGAGTAAGGCTAGTCCTCCGTGAACGTAGGCTGTCATGGTATAATCAAGGTTGCTTCTTCGTGGAACCCTCCGTGGGTAGATCCCTCCATGGACTCTCCCGACTGTTACCCTGCGTGGGTTGAAGACTCCATGAACGTGGACGTACGATAGCACCACCTATCGGAACCACGGGAAAAATCCTTGCGTCTCCTATTGTGTTTGATCTTCCTATCCCATCTCTTTACTTACATGTGCAATGTCTTTACTTTCCGCTGCCATACTTGTAGACATGCATGTGTAGGGCTGTCAGATTTGCTGGACTTGCTAAAATAGTTAAAATCTGCCAACCAATTAACTTGTGAAAAGGTTAGGTTTTAAATTCTTGCTAGTAGTCTATTCACCCCCCCCCCCTTTATACGCTCTTCTATCGATCCCACACTTATCACAATGGTGGGAAATGATCCCACAATGGCCAATTTTGAAGGGGGGCACGGGTTGGTGCTCGCCCTGCCTAAAGGCGGTCTTCGCCTGCAAAGTAGCTGTCGATAGCGCAGGGACGGGTCCAGCAATGACATCCACCCTGCAAGGCGGGTGGTTGTGGTCTTCTTGCACTGTAATGGAAACGTTTGGGGTGCTTTGGGAACCTGCGTCTATCCTTGCTCCCTTTGCACCAGAGGGGAAACTGCACCGCTTGGCGCACTGGTGCTTGCATGTCCTTCCTTGCGTCATCTTTGACTCCTCAGGCCGGGCCTTGCATAGGAAACTCCGCTGCTTCGGAGGGGTCTTGAGGAGGCCCATCCTTCGCAAGTCTTATTGTTGTTCTTCCTCGCGAGGCTAGGGCCCTCGCGAGGGCCTTGTCCTGAATGGGGCCACATCTTGCTGTGTTTGGTCGATGAGGTGGGTCATGCCCTGGGCCGTAGGTAGGCAGGTCTGGGTACCCTCATTCCTAGAACGCCGACATATGCGGGTTCCCAAATCACCCCCAAAGGTTTCCATTCCAGTGCAACAAGACCACAACCACCCGTCCCGCAGGGCGGATGTCATCGCTGAGCCCATCCCTGCACCGTCAACAACTACTTTCCAGGCGCAAACCGCCTTTGGGCAGGGCGAGCACGTACTCCTGTCCCCCTTCAAATTTGGCCATTGTGAGATCCCTTCCCACCCTTGTGATAAGGGAAGAGGACCCGAGCCACTTCTATATATAGAAGGTAGGATGCACCATAGAGAGGGATCTGAATCCATTCCACCACTCACACACCACCGAGCCATAGAGGGCCTCGAAGACCTTGAAGGGAGCCCTCATGAGGCTCTAGAACATTGTACTAGTTCATCGACATCACATCCTCGAGAGGAAATCGACCAAAGCAGGAGTACGGTATTACGGTTCGTAGCGGCCCGAACCTGGGTAAACTGTCGTGTCCATCTTCTTCCTCGTCATTGTGCAAGTCCGTTGTCGTGTTCATCGAGTAGCGAGCTAGGTTGGGCGAGGCTGCGAGGGATCTTTGCACATGCCCGTGTGTTCGAATCCTAAGGGTTTTGCGAAGACCAAAATCCGACATTTGGCACGCCAGGTTGGGGGCGTGTCGGAGTCTTCCCCAAGCCAAGATCTTTTCCCACCTCACTGTTCTCATGTCTGATGCTCGGTGAGCCCGCACTAAGCGCTGAGCCACCCGTGTCGCTCAGACGGCGCCTGTAGGCCGTACCAGTGCACGCAGGGTGCCCTCACTTGTGGTGAACGCCGCCATGGGCCCCGATGCCCACGAGAAACAGGACTCCTCTCAGCTGGTCACCGCGTAGCGCGACGGCCACACCGCCACTCTGTCGATTGTCCCAGCTTCCAGCTCGTCCTCCCGTATTCGGCCCGGGCTGGTGTGCAGCCAAGGCACGCTCGCCATGGCTAACAAGCTGCTTTGCTACCGCCCCGCCCCTGACCGCCACGACGACTAGCTTAAGCGCATCGTAGAGCTCGTTAGGGATGTCGGCGAAGCTTCGACACTGTCCTACTCGCTTCGACCCGAACCATCCCTGGAGAATGATGTGGTGCACGACGTGCAGCCTTAACCTCCGCAACGTGACGTTGACCCCGAGCCCAGGCAGGAAGTCCGCCCACACGACCGACCTCGCGAACCGCAGGCAAGGTTGGGAGATGAAGTAAGCTGCCAGGTGGTTCCCCGGCCATGCGTCGGCATGCGCGCATTCCTCGCGCTTCCGACCCAATGCCACGATCGGGTACCACTCCAGGAGGCCCTGCAAGAGCGTCAAGATCAGGACCCTCCCGCACACGTAGCACCCGTCGAGCCGGTCGGGTGCCTCGCCATTTCCCTAGAGCTCTACCCAACCACATGGACGTGCAAGTTCAAGCCTGACTTGCCCTGTCATGCCCAAGATGCGATCCTATCCTTATTTTGGCACAAGGGCCTCGATAGGGATAGAAGCGCATCTCGTCGTGTTGCAAGAATGGATATCATTACAAGTACATTTACAGAAGAGATAAGTATATGGAATTGGCTTACACTTGCCACAAGCTACATCAATATCACTTCAATACAACAACATATTCAAACATCATACATAAGAGCAGGGTCCGACTACGGACGAAACCAAATGATAAAATGGCATCCATCCTTGCTATCCCAGGCTCCTGCCTAGAACCCATCCTAGATTGATGATGAAGAAGAAGAACTCCAAATCAAAACTAGCATCGCGCTCACGTCAAATCATCGCATTACCTGTACCTGCAACTGTTGTTGTAGTTATCTATGAGCCATAGGGACTCAGCAATCTCATTTCCAAGGGTATCAAGACTATTAAAGCTTAATGGGTGAGGTATGGTTAAGTGGTGAGGCTGTAGCAAGCGACTAAGCATTTATTTGAGTGGCTAACTTACGAGTATAGAAAGTAAAGTATGGTGGTCTACGCATAATGGACGTGAACTAGAAATGATCACTAAATGATCCTGAACACCAACTTACGTCAAACATAACCCCACCGTGTTCTCCCTCGGATAAGGACTCACGAGAAGAGACAGTCACAGTTACGCACACAGGTGGTGTATTTTATTAGAGTTTACTTCAAGTTTACTATGATCGGGTGTTAAACAAAATATCCAAGTTTGCCACATAACCACGGGCACGGCTTTCCGAAAGATTTAACCCTGCAGGGGGTGCTCCAACCCATCCATCCCAAATTAACCACACGCCGCTGGAATAACCTCGACCACGGATCTCGTGATCATCATAGGCAATTCCAAAGGAAATCCGACACCTTGAGATAGCCCAAAGAAGATCAGAGTTCCTCACGCAAGACATTCGAGAAAGGTAAAACAAATCCAGCAAGGCCGTCCGGCGTGTCGACGAACCCGATAGGAGTCGCGAATCTCGTTCTCAGGACATGAGCAGATGAGCGCAGCGTACGGTGGCCTAATAGAAATCACCTGAGTTGCCCCAGGTTGGCCCCGCACACGACTCTAGTTTGGACCAACACTCATGAGGAGCACTGGCCTGGGTTGTTGATTAAAGATCCTCGGGGTCCGGAAAGTCCCTATGCAATTTTATTAGTTATTAGGCAAATGTAGTACCAATGTTGGGCCTTGCGAGACAAGCTATATCCAAAAACAAAAATCAAGGGGGTCCCCATAACAACCCCAAGCATGTTAGGAGCGCTCAATTATGGAACATAAGACCGGTTCACAAGTAACTAGGGCGGCAAGAGTGGAACAAAACACCGAGCAAAAGGCCAAGCCTTCCACCCTTTACCAAGTGTATAAGTGCATTAAATTAATTAGCAATAACATTGTGATAACAAAAGAATGTCCATGCTATCACATGGAAGCAATTGCACCTGCAGCTAGAAATGCTATAAGAAGGGTTGATCAAGCAGTCACATAGCCAAACAATGGTTTGCTGGGATGTGGAGGGGTTAGAGGCTTTTCATGGCAATGTTGGGAGGCTTGACAAACAAGTGGTAGGTAGCGAGACATAACGATAAAATCGGGACAAGTAGCATAGCAATGATAGTAGTGGTATCCAGAGAAATGTGTCATCTTGCCTGAGATCCCGCTCGGAAGAAGAACGAGTCCATGAAGAAGATGAGTCAACGTAGTCGAACGAATCCTCACACTCAGAACGCTTTTGGAACTCTGTTGAGAATAAACAATACGGAAACAACAATCAACAAACGATAACACCACAGCATATGCATGACATGATGCACAAACAAATATGATGCATGTCCGGTTTAAATATGTAAGGCATGGCAATTCACCTCAAACAACTACTACACATTAAATGAAGCTCAATATGCAACGAGTTGCATATTGACGAAACTCCACATACGAATTATTTAGTTCACTTCCGTTTAGGTACTCATCAATATTAAATGTTGTTATACATGGCAAGAGGTGAAGCATGAACAACTATATCATCTAGACATTTTAAATGGGACAGGAAGCAACATATAGCATTTCCGAAACATCCCCATAAGCATAATATGAATTTTGTCCAGATCTGTCCTAACACAATTTTATATTTATTTAACATGGAAATAAACTATGGTATGATATTCTACACATTTTTCTAGTCAAGTTACATATATAAAACATATTCAACGGAGCTACGGTTAATTAGTTATGATATAAATCATTTTAGCATGGCATTTATGCAAATTAAATCAAACAGCAAGGTTAAACATTTTAAACATGTGTGAAAGTTGGATATTGTGAAACTAAACAAAATTGTAGTCACTTTACATATATAAAGTTTTTACATACGATGCACGATTTGTGAGATATTAAATGCATGAAGATGGAGGACTTTTCTGCAATTTTATCATCCTGGAATAATTAGTAAATTCGTCAGACTAGAAAAAAAATTAATCGGGGCCAAATCTGCAATAGGAATTGGGCCAACAGGGTGGGTGCATGATAACTACAAAGCGCACGGGCGCTGGATAGGTGGGGCGTGCTCACCTGTGTGGCCACGGGCCGGCGAGCGGGCTGGCTGGGCCTTGGGCCGTCTAGGGAAGGCAGGCCGAGGCAGGACGGCGCGGCCCACGCGCTGCAAGGCCCAGGAGGCGGTCAATGCGCACGCCTAGATCGGGGCGGTCCGCTCCCTCCTCGACAGGATGCAGTGGCGGCGACGGAAGGCCGTCGACGGCAAGTCTGGGCATGGGGCCGGCGGGAGACTACGGGGACAGTGAGATCTCGCCGAGGGCCACCGGATCCGGGCGGATCTGGGCCAGGGCACCCATCTCCGGCGGCAGAGGTGCGGGATCCGGCGGGGGCTCCATGGACATGAGCTCCGGCTTCCTACACACGTGAGAGAGAGCGGGGAGATTAGGGAGAGGGAGAGGGAGGAAGGAGAGGGGAGGGCGCAGGGTCTACCCTTGGGGCTCCGGCGGCGGGGCTCTGCGGTCAGCCGGACATTGTCCGATTTGACCCCGGACATGTCCGGTAGGGGTGCAGGGATGAATTTTGGCCTCTAATTGCGGATGTGAGGGCTGAAATGGAGGGGGGAGTGAATTTCGGGATTGGAGTGATGAGGGGCTAGAAGGTGGGGTTTTTGACCGTTTTTGGGCCGTAGGATCTCGATGTGACGGTCCGGAAGCGAGGGGGCTAGGTGGGCTGCGATGGCTGTGTAGATGGGCTAGATGGAGATGAGAGGGAGGTTTGCGGCCCGTGACACGAGGTTTTAAAACAACGAAAAACGTCCGACGAATAACCCGATGACGGTGCCGCTACAGGCGACCGTTGGGAAATCAAATCAACTCTGATTGCGACGAAATTTGGCATGCGGTCCATCTACAATAAAACAGGACTGCACGCTGATTTTTGACCCAATCCGGCAATATTTTATATGCACTTTAAAAACAATATTTTATCGATGCCGCGGGCCGGGGAAGGCCTGCGCAAACGCTTCATCACCAACTTCAAGGCACCCACGCCACGCGCCCACCGTGAACGACCTGTGGCGAATCAAGAAGCGGGATGGGGAGACCCAACATAAGTTTATACAACGCTTCACGGCCACGCGCCTCAAGATCCCGAGGTCTTCAGACGAAGCCATCATCTCAACATTCAACAACGGATTCATCGACCTCAAGATGAAGGAGGAGCTCACCATGAATGACGAACTGTGCTCCGCCCTAGAGATGTTCAATTTGGCGAACAAGTGTGCCAAGGTAGAGGAGGGCCGCCTGTCGCTCTGCGGACCTCCGGCGGCGGAGCTAGAAGAAAAGAAGACAAGCAGGCGAAGCGTAAGGCCCCAACAGTGCTTGTGGCTGAACCTGAGGCGAAGCACAGCCAGGGTGATGAACTGCCCCAGGAGGAATACCCACCTGCATCTTCCATGGAACCAACAACCATGACACTGCCGATTGCCAAGAACTCAGGCTGATCCGCGCAGAGCACTTCAGCAGGCGCCCCGGACGAGCTAACCGAGGCTTCGGACACG
This sequence comes from Hordeum marinum, assembly GCA_022496015.1. NCBI lineage: Eukaryota > Viridiplantae > Streptophyta > Magnoliopsida > Poales > Poaceae > Hordeum > Hordeum marinum. The sequence goes on from CM039673.1 coordinate 305,707,352, forward strand.
GCGGTGGCCGCGGTGGAGGCCGCTGGGACAACCCGGAGCCTCATCAAGGGTGGCGCGATAAGCCCCAGGAGGACCGCTGACGCGATCAGGCTCGAGACGACCGCTGGCATGACCAGCCTCATGAGGACCGCTGGCGCGATGACCCTCTGGAGGGGTCGCGATGCGGTAAGACTCGCGTGGTCTGCCCTCGTGAGGTCGGCCTATGTAAGAGCCCGAGACCGATGCTCCAGAAGATTTTTCTTTATTTCCGTTCTCGTCGTGTGATTTGTTTAGTTGTCGCATTCATCATTGCATCATTCGCACCATCTGCATAGCATCGTCGCTCGTTTTCGAAAACTTGCATCCGTTTGTAGCCGCCGGTTCTCTTCGTTCGTGTCGTCGACCGTTTTGAGACCAACCACACATGCATGTGCCCGCAGCATCGTTAAAAAACGTTTTTAAAGCGTGCGAAAATATTTTCGGATTGGGTCGAAAGTTGGCATGTGGTCTTGTTTTATTGTAGGTAGACGTCCTGGCAAATTACGTCACATTCCGAGTTCGTTTGATAACCGAACGATTAAACCTATAGAGGTACTATAGCCGGTTTATATCGTAGACGTTATCGTTATTTCAGAATTGATGCCTGGCTGCCCTTTTTCAATCTCATCTCCGCCTAGCTCCTTTGCACAATGCACAAACCCATCCTGTGCGCCTGATAGCTGTCCTTTTTCAAGTCTCAAGTCACATTCCGAATTCGTTTGATAACCGAACGGATAAACCTATAGAGGTACTATAGCCGGTTTATATCGTAGACGTTATCGTTATTTCAGAACGGATGCCTGGGTGCCCTTTTTTAATCTCATCTCCGCCTAGCTCCTTTGCACAGTGCACAAACCCATCCTGTGCACCTGATAGCTTCCCCGAAACCAAAACGTTTGGTCGTGACCGTTGGGTTCGGATCAACCCCGAGTTACCCCAAACCATTTTTCGTTTCTTCATTAGACTACCCTAACCCCTTTTATCTCGACCGTCCGATCTAATCGGAGGGTCCAAATTGTCCCACCTTTCGCCACCTAGTATATATATTTGGGCAAACCCTAGCAATCCGTCCCATCCTGACCACTCCCTCCTAGCCGTTGCCACCTTCTTCTCAGAATCCCCATCCCACCAACCGCAACCATCCCATCTCCAGATCCACCTCCCTCCGACCAGCGCCCACAGCCTCCATTTCCCTCCTAACTTTCAGCGCTAACCAACCCAAGCCAGCCTCCCGCTCACCTCACTGGTCATGTCCAAGCACCGCAGATGCCAACGCCATAGCCGTGTCTGCCGGCAGCTCCTTGTTACACGTCTCAAGTCGCTGCCTTCGTCCGCGCTTGCAGGAGCCCGCGAGCAGCAGCAACGGCTCTGCCCGAGCTCTTGACCCGGAGCGTCCTTGCCTCGCCGAACGATGTCGGCCGCCCAAGCAGCAGCAGGAACCTCAAGGAGCTTTCCGGCCGAGCCTCCCTGTGCTCCTCCACCTCACCTTGCCGTCCGACAACCAGCGTTTTGGTTACCGAACGAAAAATCGCGATCTCGCGTGGTTACCGCTTTTACCGCCCCCCCCCCCCCACGAGAAACACACCTACCGAGCAAAAAATCTCGAATATTTTCAAAATTTTGAATTCGAACGATCAGAGTATAGTTAAATACAGTAGTTCTATTCAGTAACAATACAACTGCTCGCGCTGTAGTCGCAAAGCCGCGCTCTCCTCAACAGTCAGTCACGGGTTCGATTCTGGTAACACGCATTTTATTTCTATTTGAGGTGAAAAAGGTAAAAAAAAAGTGCTGCAAATCAATGGAGCAGTCAGGGGTCGAACTCGTGACATTTGAGCTAGGAACAGAACAGTTTGATAAGCCACTACACCAGGAAATAGTAAATGACTTTTATGATTAAAATGGCTATCTATATTGACTTAACAAAATTTGTATTCAAAATTTGATTTGAAATTTCGTCCGATTTTTTTTCAGTATTTCGTGGTTACCGCGGTAACCGCAAATTCCGGTGCCCCCGATAAAAAAGGTGCACTTGGGATCCAAAACGTTGCCGACGACCGCCGCCGCCGCCGGCGACCACGATGCCAGCAACAGGTCCCCGTGTGCCCTTCCTCTCGCTCCCTCCATTCTCCCTTTCCTTCTCTATCGCTAATGATCTCTTTGTTTCTCTGAACACGAGCACCTCCCATGGCGCCAAGGAGCCTCTGTCCCGAGCTCGCCCACCTGGCCACCTCCCGGGTCTGACGACCGCAGATGCGTGGCCGCCGAAGGACGGCTCTGATGTCGCGCCGGAGTTGCGTAGGTCCGGCCGCGCCTCTCTCCTGCCCTCTTTTTCTCCTGCTGCTCTCCCTCTCAAACATCTCTCTTTCTCTTAAGGCTCAGGGAGAACCCGTCATGGATGTTGAGTCCCAGCCGCCATCGGCCGCATCGAGCGCCATGGCCATGGCCTCCGCTGCTCCGCGTCCGAGGGAACCGCGCTGTCGCGCCAAGGTCGCCGCCTTGCCGGAGCTCCACCGTTCCCCGCCGTCCGGGACCTCCTCCGCGCCCCAAGACCCAGCCGCTCCAGTCGCGCTCCTGCTATCCTCACCTCCAGTTCATCGAGGAGGACGACCTCGTCGCTACCAAGTCCCCTCGCCATCGCGTTGACCCGTGTGGGCCGCATCTGCCATGAACTCCCAGGCCGGCCTCTTTTGTTTGACACCGGGCAGCGCCTCGTTGACCACCTCGACACCTCACGTGGACGACCCAGCGCCAAGGCCAATCCACTCTCGCTCCGATCAGGTCCATGCTCATCTCTCTGATACGCATGTATCCGTATAGGGGAAGGGACGGCCTCATGCTGCACCAGCCCAGCTGGTCAGCTAGCTCGGTTGCATTCGAGAGGTGCTGGGTTCGAGTCCCAGTCCGGCGGTAATCGTGCTTGGCACGCGTCTTTGGGGTGTCGGTCCAGGCATGATTGAAAAAAACATGTTTTTTGTGTTGCTCATAAATAAATATTCGTGCATCGGATAAAAGAAATTATATATGTAAAATGCTTAGGATTTTGTGTTGCTCATAAATAAATATGCGTGCAATGGATCAAAACAATATATATACATATATATATATAATGCTCAGGATTTTGTGTAGATTATCGATATCCTATTTTCATACATGATAAAAATATTCAACTTGCTGTTTTCGAGTCCCAGTCCGGCGGTAATCGTGCCTGGCACGGTCCGGGCCGGCACGCGTGCTCGGGGTGTCGGTCCAGACATGACCGAAAAAAACATGTTTTTTGTGTCGCTCATAAATAAATATTCGTGCATCGGATAAAAAAAATTTATATATGTAAAATGCTTAGGATTTTGTGTTGCTCATAAATAAATATGCGTGCAATGGATCAAAACAATTTATATATATATATAATGCTCAGGATTTTGTGTAGATTATCGATATCCTATTTTCATACATGATAAAAATATTTAACTTGCTGTTTTCGAGTCCCAGTCCAGCGGTAATCGTGCCTGGCACGGTCCGGGCCGGCACGCGTGCTCGGGGTGTCGGTCCAGGCATGACCGAAAAAACATGTTTTTTGTGTTGCTCATAAATAAATATTCGTGCATCGGATAAAAAAAATTATATATGTAAAATGCTTAGGATTTTGTGTTGCTCATAAATAAATATGCGTGCAATGGATCAAAACAATATATATATATATATATATATATATATATATATATATATATATATATATAATGCTCAGGATTTTGTGTAGATTATCGATATCCTATTTTCATACATGATAACAATATTCAACTTGCTGTTTTCGAGTCCCAGTCCGGCGGTAATCGTGCCTGGCACGGGCCGGGTCGGCACGCGTGCTCGGGGTGTCGGTCCAGGCATGACCGAAAAAAACATGTTTTTTGTGTCGCTCATAAATAAATATTCGTGCATCGGATAAAAAACATTATATATGTAAAATGCTTAGGATTTTGTGTTGCTCATAAATAAATATGCGTGTAATGGATCAAAACAATTTATATATATATAATGCTCAGGATTTTGTGTAGATTATCGATATCCTATTTTCATACATGATAAAAATATTTAACTTGCTGTTTTCGAGTCCCAGTCCGGCGGTAATCGTGTCTGGCACGGTCCGGACCGGCACGCGTGCTCGGGGTGTCGGTCCAGGCATGACCAAAAAAACATGTTTTTTGTGTTGCTCATAAATAAATATTCGTGCATCGGATAAAAAAAAATTATATATGTAAAATGCTTAGGATTTTGTGTTGCTCATAAATAAATATGCGTGCAATGGATCAAAACAATTTATATATATATAATGCTCAGGATTTTGTGTAGATTATCGATATCCTATTTTCATACATGATAAAAATATTTAACTTGCTGTTTTCACATAATTGCGTAATTGTCATGCCAAATGATTTATTTCATAACTTCATAACCATAGCTCCGTTTTTAATGATTAACATATGTAACTTGACTAGAAAACAATTTATATATGTAAAAAATTTCCAGTGCATGCATATTTTTAGAAAAAAACATGTTTTTTGTGTTGCTCATAAATAAATATTTGTGCATCGGATCAAAACAATTTATATATGTAAAATGCTCAGGATTTTGTGTAGATTATCGATATCCTATTTTCATACATAATAAAAATATTTAACTTGCTGTTTTCACATAATTACGTAATTGTCATGCCAAATAATTTATTTCATAACTTCATAACCGTAGCTCCGTTTTTAATGATCAACATATGTAACTTGACTAGAAAACAATTTATATATGTAAAATGCCTTTTGTGTTGCTCATAAATAAATATCCGTGCATCGGATCAAAACAATTTATACATGTAAAATGATCAGGATTTTGTGTAGATTATCAATACCCCACTTTCATGCATGATAAAAATATTTAACTTGCTGTTTTCAAATAATTGCGTAATTGTCATGCCAAATGATTTATTTCATAACTTCATAACCGTAGCTCCGTTTCTAATGATCAACATATGTAACTTAACTATAAAACCATTTATATATGTAAAATGCTTTTTGTGTTGCTCATAAATAAATATCCGTGCATCAAATCAAAACAATTTATATATGTAAAATGATCAGGATTTTGTGTAGATTATCAATATCCCACTTTCATGCATGATAAAAATATTTAACTTGCTGTTTTCACATAATTGCATAATTATCATGCCAAATGATTTATTTCATAACTTCATAACCGTAGCTCAGTTTCTAATGATCAACATATGTAACTTGACTAGAAAAACATGTAGGATCACATGGTGTCATTTATTTTGCTGTTTAACACCTCTAAAATTGTGTAATAGGCAGCACAGTACCTAAATCTTAATTTGCTTATGGGTACGATTTGGAAATGGTATTAAACAACATTTAATATTGATGAGTACCTAAAAGGGAGTGAACTAAATAATTCGAACGTGGAGTTTCGTCAATATGCAACTCATTGCATATTGAACTTCACTAAATATGTAGTATTTGTTTGTTGTTCTTGCCATCCATGCCTTGCATTGCATATTAAACCGTACATGCATAATATTTGTTTGCGCATCATGTCATGCATATGTTGTGGTGTTTTTGTGTGTTGATTGTTTGTTCCGGATTGCTTCTTCTTGATAGAGTTCCGAAAGCGCTCGGAGTGTGAGGATTCGTTCAACTACGTTGGCTCGTCTTCTTCATGGAATCATTATTCTTCCAAGCCGGATCTCATGCAAGAGGACACATTTCCCTGGATACCACTACTATCATTAGTATGCTAGTTTATCCGATCTTAGCGTTATGTCTCGTTACCTACCACTTGTTTGTCAAGCCTCCCAACATTGCCATGACAAGCCTCTAACCCTCCACCTTCCCAGCAAACCTTTGTTTGGCTATGTTACCGTTTGCTCGGCCCTTCTTATAGCGTTTCTAGCTGCAGGCGCAATTGCTTCCACGTGACAACATGGACATTCTTTTGTTATCACAATATTATTGCTATTTAATTTAATGCACATATATACTTGGTAAAAGGTGGAAGACTTGTCCTTTTGCTCGGTGTTTTGTTCCACTTTTGCCGCCCCTAATTACTTGTGTATCGGTGTTATGTTCCATACTGAGCGCTCCTAACATGCTCGGGGTTGTTATGGGGACCCCCTTGATTTTTGTTTTAGGATAAAGCTTATCTAGCAAGACCCAACATTAGTACTACATTTGCCTAATAACCAATAAACTTACATAGGGACTTTTCGGACCCCGTGGATAATTAATCAACCTCCCGGGCCAGTGCTCCTCATGAGTGTTGGTCCAAACTAGAGCCATGTGCGGGGCCAACCCGGGGCAACTCGGGAGATTTCTATTAGGCCACTTTACGCTGTGCTTACCCGGTCGTGTCCTGAGAACAAGATATGCGGCTCCTATCGGGTTCGTCGACACGTCGGGCGGCCTTGCTGTACTTGTTTTCCCTTTCTCGAACGTCTTGCGCGTGGGATTTTGACGACACTTCGGGCTATCTCGAAGTTGAGATTTTGCATAGGGATTCCGCAAATACTACGGGTGATTCTGCGGTTGAGGAATTCCAACGCGGCGTATGGTTAATTTGTGATGGACGAATTGGAGCAGCCTTGTAGGTTCAAATCTTTCGAAAAGCCGTGCCCGCGGTTATGTGGCAACTTGGAAACTTTGTTTAACACCCGGTCATTAGTAAACTTGAAGTAAAATCAAATAAAATACATCAACTGTGTGCGTAACCGTGACTGTCTCTCCTCGTGAGTCCTTATCCGAGAGAGAACACGGTGGGGTTATGTTTGACGTAAGTAGGTGTTCAGTATCAGCTAGTGGTCATTACTAGTTCACGTCCGTTATGCGTAGACCACCACACTTTACTTTCTGTACTTGTAAGTTAGCCACTCAAATAAATGCTTAGTCGCTTGCTAGAGCCTCACCAATTAACCCTACCTCATCCATTAAGATTTAATAGTCTTGATACCCTTGGAAATGAGATTGTCGAGTCCCTGTTGCTCACAGATTACTACAACAACAGTTGCATGTATAGGTAACGCGATGCTTGAAGGTGAGAGCGATGCCTGTTTGTTTGGAGTTCTTCTTGTTCATCGATCTAGGATGGGTTACAGGCGGCAGCTTGGGATATCAAGGATGGATGTCTTTTTGTCGTTTGTTTTCATCCGTAGTCGGACCCTGCTCTTATGAATGATGTTTGGGTATGTTGTTATATTGATGTGATCTTGTTGTAGCTTGTGGTGAGTGTAAGCCAATTCCATATACTCATCTCTTTTGTACATGTACTTATAGTGATATCCATTCTTGCAACACGATGAGATGCGCTCCTATCCCTGTCGAGGCCCTCGAGCCAAAATAAGGATAGGGTCACATCTTGGGCATGACAGCCTACCACCACTACCACCTCCACCCAGAAGGAAGGAAGAGGGCAGGCAGGACGACGGGGATGGGGGCTTCCAGGAGATCAGGGCTGTGGCCTATATCCTAGGCGGCGCCCAGGCCCCTACATCAAACTGTGCCTTCAAGAAATTCACACGGGAGGTGAATGCGGCTCTTCCGAAGCTCGAAGCAATGCGCCCCCTCAATTGGTCCCAGACCGCCATCACCTTCGACTCAAAGGACCAGCTCAGGTGCTCGGCCATGGCCGACATGCTCCCCATGCTGTGCACTCCAACAATCAACAAGGTCCTCGTCACCAAGACCCTCATCAACAACGAAGTGGGGCTCAAATGTCCTCTCTGTTGAGACCTTCGAGAAGCTCCAGGCGTCGTACGAACAGCTCATGCTGACCAAGTCTTTCTCAGGGGTCACGAACGAATCCACCGTACCCATCGGGCAGGTGCGTCTGCCTGTCACCTTCGGTGGGTGCAAGAACTACCACACTGAGACCATCATCTTTGATGTCGCGCACATCCACCTTCCATACAATGCGACCCTAGGGTACCCGGCCCTCGCCAAGTTCATGGTGGCGACCCATCACGGCTACAACGTCCTCAAGATGCCAGAGTGTGGTGGCGTTATCACCATTGCTTGCGACGAGAAGGATGTTGTCTGCACCCTCGAGCGTGCTTACCATGCTGCAGCGGCCGAGCGTTGAGACGACGAGGAGGACGCCCTGCCCCGTGAGGACCCGCGCAAGAAGAAGAAGCAGCTCCCTTACACGGGGCGTCCGGGGACCTCGTGCCCTGTGCCTAGGGATGGGGCCTCACCCCCTATCGCATAGGAAGGCGCGCTCGGCGCCCCTCTTGGGTCAGGCTCGAGGGCACCCACCTAGGAAGCTTCGGGCCCGGTCAGTGAGACAAGAAAGGCACTCGAGCACAACCTGAAGGCGCGGTTTGACACGCGTCGGCCTGAGCCGGGAGCATGGCATGAGGCGCCAAGCTCGCAAGAGTCCGTCATCAAAGCAATCAAGTTGCTTCGAGAAGCACACACCGTGCAGGGCGGGGGCTGCCTAGCACCACCAATCGCAGCCGCCATCATTGGCATGGTCGACAAGCCGCACATTTGCGTCAATGTGCTAGCGGTCAACCATGCCGCGGCCCAGGGCCCTTTTTGGCCAGCGCGTGTCGATCATGGATTGTGTCGTGGGAACGAGCCTAACAGTAGAAGGTAGGGGTACGAAAGGAGAGGGCTAAGTCCTAGCTACGGCGAGCATGTACACACGAATGTATGAGTTCAGGCCCCTCTCGTGGAGGTAACAACCCTATGCCTCAGTGCTCGGGAGCTTTGTCGTGTGGAATGTTGAGATTACAGTAGTTGCGAACCCTTGTGCCAGAGGGAAGGGGCGGCTTATATAGAGTTCTTTGCCCTTCATAATTGCTCGGCATCTAAGGGTCCGATCGTGGGTTTAAAGACTAGCGTTACTGGTAACATACATAATAAAAGCTACTAATGACGAAAAGCCTAACGCCTGCTCGTTAGCGTCCAGGGGGTGGCTTCTGGTCTTCTGGCGCCGAGTGGAAATGAGTTCTTCCGAGTGATAGTCGACCGTCGAGTGGAGGAAGAAGTCTCCAAGTGGATTGGCTATCGAGTGACTTCAGCACCACATGGAATCCAGTCGGAAGCTTATTTGTGATCTTCAAGTCCTCCAATGTAGTGTCCTTAGGTAGGGCATGTAGGTTATGCCTAGGACCCTACCCTAGGTACATATCCTCGTCATTAGCCCCCGAATGGATCGGGGTTCGAGTGGTGAATGGGGGTATCGATGCCAAATCAGAGCAAAGCATCAAATCTTCTGAATGATATTCGGGGCTTCAACGAAACTTGCGTCGACTGAACTCTTTGTCATTCGCCTAGATCCGTTTAGCCTTGAAAGTGCCCGAGTGAATGTTCAATGTCAATTTTGTTCCGAGCGACTCAAAGGAATCTTTGGAGGTGGCAGGTCGATCTGTCAGACCCGGATTTTGAGGGATACAAAAATTTGGGAAGCGCGCGCGTGCGATGATGACGCCACGATCGGAGCAAGTGGGGGCATGACGCCTCGGTTCTCGTGCCAGTCATTTCGCCATGTACAGGGCGCAGTCTGCGGTTGGCGTGTGCAGTGATCTCGCGGGCCCACCAGTCAGCGAGGCACTCTGTGGGGTATAAATCCCGAAGCACCGTGGATTGCACAGTACCTTTTCCCCAAACTTCCACTCTTCCTCCGCCTCCCCTGTCTCCAGCGCCACACTTCATTCTTCTTCGACGAGAGCAGCAGCCACGATGATGAAGGGCGCCACGGAGAAACTAGAGCGTGCCAAGAAGGGGGTTGTGAAAAGCAAAGGAAAGAAGCCCTCGACCGCTCGGTTCACTGCGCCGACGGGATGGATACAGGGAGACTTTCTCCCCTCTATGGTCACTCGTGAGGACATGGACGACTGGGTCGCCGACAGGCTTGTGGCGGATGGCGCCTGGAGGTTGCCGGATGGAGAGCGTGAACCAGAGCCGCACAATGGAGAGCGAGTCCTCCTCGTCTCCAACGTCGAAAGAGGTTTTTCTTTTTCCCCCACCCATTCGTTAGAGGTTTTTTGAACTTCTTTGGCTCTCAGCTCCACCACTTCCCGCCGAATGCAATTTCCTACTTGTCAGCCTTCATTACCTTGTGCGAGTGTTTTTTGGGCTGTCCTCCTCATTGGGGGCTGTTCAAGCACATCTTTACGGTTAGATCTTAGACTATGAAGAAAGCCCTCCCTGCGGATGGGAAGGCTCATGTGTTGCAGTTGTGTGGGGGTCTAGGACTTCAGAAAAGAGCTCGTAGTTCTTTCCCTTCTATGACCTTTCATGAATCTGTTAGAGGTTGGAAGTCAACTTGGTTTTATTGGAAAGGCATAGCATCTCCCAACATGTCGACTGGTCTTTCCCCCTATACAACTGACCATCCAGTTGTCCCCAAGTCTGAGAGTGACTAAAGAGGAACATGTCCAAGTGGGAATCTTGGTGGAACCCGTGGTGCAACTGATTTGAGGTGGAGTGACTGGCATGGATCTGTTGGAAACATTCCTCAGTCGACGAGTTCAGCCGCTCCAAGCCAGGGATCACACCATGTGGCATTACACAGGCCATGAGGACTCGACCAGGACGCACCCAAAAGAGGTTCCACAAAAAACTGTCGAGCAGTGACTTCGCAGCATCACTAGGGCGTGTGACAACCCCTTGGGAGCCAAGAGGATTCGACCTTACTCGGCCGAAAACCCACCGAAGAATTTGGTATGTTGCACTTTGTTGACTGAATAATTTGTAATGTCGAGTGACAGATTGATTTATGGATTGACTTCTTTGTTTGAATCACACAGGAGTGGATGAACATGTATTCGCCTGTTCCCAACGAGAACCAAACCGAAGATGGTGTGGTGAGCGAGGATGGCAGTGTGGACGGCGACGGCTCAGAAGACTCCGAAGACGAGTACAAAAATTCAAACGAAAATGAGGAAGAAGTCGAGTCCCCTCCTCGCTCTGAACGACGCTCCAAAGTCCCGCCAAGACCCTACGACTGCTGAGGACAGAGCCCCGGGCCCAAGCGAGAAGAACCCAAAGCGGAGCCGGCCCTTGACTGTTGAGGTAACTGAACAATCAGCGAAGCAGCCCAAACCGAATGTGGCCAAACCTCGCAAAGCCTTGCCTCGCATGAAGATGGTTGTGCCTGTCGTCTCCACGTGAGTGCTTAGTTTTGAATTCTCACTGTCAATTATGACTTTGAATCCTTATTGACTGAATGTTGTTCGATCCCTCAGAGCTGCTACTTCAGTGACGTCGCCTCAACATGACGGAGGGGATGCAACGGACGTAGACACGCCGATGCAACCACTTCACACAGAGGTAATCAACTTTTCAGTTCTGCTTCTTGAATATGGTTTGTCGATTGCCAAAGCTAATTCCGTCGATTGATAAATGCAGAAATCATCCACCTGGAAGATGACGAAGAACACCCTGGGGGTACGGGAGGTGGAGGCGAGACCTTAAGGATCCCGCGCATACGCACTCGAAGAACTTCATCTGTGCAGATGCCTTAGCGGTCAACTGAGGAGTCCTCCCAAGGGATGAGCGACTCGACACAGATCAGAGCTGACTCAATGGTGCCTCTGATGAGTGCCCCTCCAGCTGTCTCAACCATCATGACGTCGACTCCAACCGGACCTGCCCAGACTACCTCGACCGCCCCAATCATAACGCCGCTCACGCCGATGACGACTTTTCCTCTGCATCGCATTCCGGTAGATCAGACCGGAGCTGCAAGGGAGGCCATGATCCAGGAGAAGCAGATGATGATGTGTACCAAGAAGGCGTACGAGGCCAGCAAGTTGGCTTATGATGCTAGCGTAGCGCTTCGCACGAATGTCCGAGTAAGTTTGATTGTAAGTACATTTCCGATTGAATTCCTGTCTTCTTTGACTGTACACCCGCTGGGTGTTTATTTTCCACTAGTAGTATGTTTGAAATTTCTCCACTCAGATAGATCAGGTCTTAATTGAGTAGGTTTTGGGTCAGTGGGGGCACTCTGAGTGCACCCAGTGGGTGTAGTCCCCGAGACCGCAGTCGAGTGCTTGCATCAGCAGGGGTCTTAGAGTCTGTCGTATGCTTGATACGTTTGCCCTTGATCATGCCACTCCGAAGCTACTTTGTAGGTTTCATGGATATCGTTGATAAACCATGATATGACGCTACATAAGGATAGACTGCAGTTCACGGAGTGGGGTGGGGCGTGTCACTCGATAGATCTAGTGATGAATGTTCCATAGATGGATATTTTCTGCCACTCGATAGGTCGAAAGTTGGCAGATCCGATGGGGGAACGCTAAGTGCACCCACTGGGTGTAGTCCCCGAGACCGTTGTCGCGTGCTTGCACCGACAGAGGTCTTAGAGTTTGTCGTATGCGGGATACGTTTGCCTTTCATCGCACCACTTCGAGGCTACCTTGTAGGTTTCATGGATATCATTGATCAAGCATGATATGACACTACATAAGGATAGAGTGCACTTCACGGAGTGGGGGAAGGGCATGTTACTTGACAGATCGAGTGACGGATGTTCGGCAGGGCAGACCTTGTCGACTGTTTAATAACCAGTGGGGGCACGCTAAGTGCACCGACTGGGTGTAGTCCCCGAGGCTACTATTAATCGCAGACGATAAACAATAGTCTTGAAAACTTGAAATCTGAATTTCTGTCATACATGGAGTATGAGCGTTACTCGACATGTTGAGTATATATTTTTTTCTTCTCCGTCCCGCATCGAAGCTACCACATAGGTTTTATGATCATCATGTGATCAACCGTGATATTATGCTGCTTCAAAGGTGCAGAACGGGGCCGAACGGGTCACTCAACAGATCGAGTGTTAGCCATTCCAGTGGGGGCACTCTTACTGCACCCACTGGGTGTAGTCCCCGAGACCACCGTTGAGTGCTTGCACTGGTGGGGGTCTGATAGAGACTGTCTTAAATTTGTTTGCGGTACGCGGAGTACACGTGCCACTAGACATGTCGAGTGGACTTTTGGTTGGATTCTTCATCCCCTGGACGCAGGTTTCATGGATATCATTGATCAACCATGATATGACGCTATTCCAGGATAACGAGGCAGGGTGGTGCGCGCCGCACAATCGATCGTCTTTGTTCTTCTATACTTCAGAGTGCTGATATTTCTTGTCGATTGTATTTCTTTCTTTGTTGATTTCATAGGGCTTGTGAACTTGGAACACAGTACAAGGATCTTGAAGATAAAAGGAACCAATTGCACGTGGATTTGGAAGCCTCCAACAATGCTTTGGAGAGAGTGCGGGCCGAGCTGAAAACTCTAGGAGGTAACTTTCATCGACCCACTTCATTCTCATCTTCACCTTCCATGCTTTGAACCGAGTGCTTTCACTCAAACAGACGTATGGAATGAAAACCATCGACTCCAAGCGCGACTCAACAATGTTGTTTATTTAGATTCCATGAAGAAAGCACTGAGGACAAGGGCAAAGTGCTCACTGACGCCCAGCGCGTGGCGAAGGAGAAAACTGAGGCTGCCGACCAAAAGCTGACTGCTGCAAAGAGGATGGAGGAAGAGAACTCGAAGATGAAGCAAGAGCACATGGACCTTATCAAGAAGACTGGGCAATTAACTTAGAGGAGCAACGGCCTGGAGAGGCACTTGGGAGAGTTCTCGAGGAAGATATATATTCTGCTCAACGGTGAGTTTCTCTGTCGACTGAACTTTATGAAAAAACATTGACGACTGTATCTCGTCAGTCCTCCTCCCATTCTCCCATTCTCCCTTCCCAGAATTCTGCCAAGACATTGAGAAAGAGACTAAGGAGATCGAGCCCAACTTTGATCCCACCAAGTCACCTGTTGGAGACGCGGTGGCCATGAACATGCTCAGACTCAACTTCAGGCTTCAGGGTGTTCAAGCGTATGTTCTTCTATTGAAAACCGCGATGAAGAGGATCGACAAGGAGTTGTGGCCTAAAGACACTCTTTAGCTTGACCTCACATATGTTATGGCACGCCTGAATGACTTCCCCAGTCAAGTGCAAGCCTAGAAGAAATCTGCTGCTCGCTGCGGCGCTGACGTAGCACTCTCCCTGGTGAGGGTCAATTGCAGGGTAGTGAGGGAAGACAAGCTGAAGGAGCTTAGAGTGGTTAACACGGAGAAGCTTCAGTTTGAGGACTTCATGGAGTCCTTTATTGACGCATCCACCGGGATCGCAGACGGCATCTACTTGGACACTTTCGTCGAACCAGCCAGTCCGTCGGGTGCTTAAAAAACTTGATCTTTGAGAGAAAAAACTTTTATTTGCCTCAGTATGCCAAGTGGAATTGTATCCGCTTTTAAAACTTTCTTCAGGCCTTAGGCCTGAGCACATTTGCTTTTTCGCAAAACATTTATCCGCGATTAAACCGTTAGGATTTATCCCATTTGGCTTTCAATCATTTGTTCGACTGAATTTGTTTTCTGGCTTGGACGAAAGCATGTTCGCATCTAGCCCCCGAGTGTGAGGATTGCTCAACACCCGGGATGTTTTTGAACCTAGGCGAAGATTTATTCGCATCTAGGGCATCGAGTGAACAGAATTCTATTCGCTGGGCAAATATTTTAACTTAGACGAAGCATGCTCGCAGCTAAGCCCCCGAGTGTGAGGGTTGCTCAACACTCGGAATATTTTTGACCCTAGGCAAAGATTTATTCGTAGCTAGGGTGTCAAGTGGATGTATTACTATCCACTCGGCAGGGAGTTTAACTTAGGCGAAAACATGTTCACAGCTAAGCCCCCGAGTGTGAGGGTTGCTCAACACTCGGAATATTTTTGACTCTAGGCAAAGTTTTATTCGCATCTAGGGTGTCGAGTGGATGTATTACTATCCACTCGGTGGGGAGTTTAACTTAGGAAAAAACATGTTCGTAGCTAAGCCCCCAAGTGTGAGGGTTCCTCAACACTTGGAATATTTTTGAACCTAGGCGAAGTTTTATTCGCAGCTAGGGTGTCGAGTGAATGGACTGCTATCCACCCGACAAGGTTTTTAACTTAGGCGAAAGCATGTTCGCAGCTAAGCCCCCAAGTGTGAGGATTGCTCGACACTCAGAGTATTTTTGAACCCAAGCAAAGACTTATTCGCAAATAGGTTGTTGAGTGAATGGACTGCTATCCATCCGACAGGGTTTTTAACTTAGGCGAAAGCATGTTCACAGCTAAGCCCTCGAGTGTGAGGATTGCTCAACAATCGGAGTATTCCCAAGTGTGAAATTGTACGATCAGAATCGACAATATATTGCAGAAGTCTGATTTGCATAAATGAAGTATTTTTATTACATCAAAAACTCTTCTGTCTCTAAGTATAAAATCATCGAAGCAGATCTGCATTCCAGGCCCGTGGCTCATCCATCTGTTTCTTGAGGTTGTACAGGTGATAAGCTCCGTTGTTCAACACTTTGGTGATGACGAAGGGACCTTCCCACGCTGGAGCAAGCTTATGAGGTTGCTGTTGATCCACTCAGAGCACCAAGTCTCCTTCATGAAATGATCGACTCTTGATATTCTTCGCATGGAAGCGCCGTAGATCCTGCTGATAAACCGTAGTCCGGATCAGAGCCATCTCTCGCTCTTCCTCCGGGAGATCGACAACATCCTGCCTAGCTTGTTCAGCTTTAGCTTCAGAGTAAAGTTCCACTCGAGGAGAATTGTGAAACAAGTCACTCGGCAAGACAGCCTTGGCACCATAGACCAGGAAAAAAGGAGTCCGTCCAGTCGACCGATTAGGCATCGTTCTCAGGCCACATAACACAGACGATAGCTCAGTCACCCAGGCACTAGCGGCATGATCCAAATCGCGCATTAGACGAGGCTTTAGACCTTGCAAGATGAGGCCATTAGCTCTCTTGACTTGCCCACTGGTTTGAGGATGTGCAACAGATGCATAATCCACTCGAGTGCCTTGGGAGGTGCAGAAGTTCCTGAATTCTTCTGAGTCAAAGTTGGTGTCGTTGTCCGTGATAATGCTGTGGGGAACGCCATATCAAAATATTATCTCTCTCATGAACTTGGCTTCTTGATGGGCTTGGCTTCTATCCACTTTGTAAACTTGTCGACTGCAACCAGTAAATGAGTGAACCCACCTTTTCCGGTCCGAATGGCACCAATCATGTCGAGTCCTCATACAGCAAACGGCCAGGCAAGGGGAATCGTCTTCAGAGCAGAGGCCGGCTTGTGTGACAAGTTTGCATAGAACTGGCGTCCATCACAATGATCAACAAGGTCTTTAGCCATCTCATAAGCCCGTGGCCAGAAGAAACACCCTCGGTATGCTTTAGCGATGATTGTCCGCGAGGATGCATGATGGCCGCAAGTTCTCGAGTGGATCTCATCCAGAATCATTCGACCTTCTTCGGGGGAGATGCAACGCTGCATCACGCCATTCGTGCTTTCTTTGAACAACTGATCCCCAATCATTGTAAAGGCCTTGGACCTGTTGTGGGGACCCCGACTCATAAGTCGTGATCGCCGAATGCACGTGTACAGTGATCCTAGAGATCAATGCTCACTGAACACACAGAAGCTGAATAAAAAGGGTCTTACATCCACACTTGACGTCTTACACAAATAATGACCATGAAAGTCTTAGTCTTACATAGATAGGGCCATGAGGGCCAAATACTTAAACTAGAACAAGCAGCGGAAATCTGGGTCGAAAGCGTGAACCCATGCCATCTGCCTTAACCTACAAGCATTCTAATTGGGAAGCGTCCTAGTTCGCATGTTCGTCTCCAACGAACTCTTCAACATACTCCTGTTCTTCCATGCCTGGGCAATTAAATAACCAGTGGCAAAACAATGAGTACTTTGAATGTACATGCAAGCAACCCAAGTTGTGGAACAAGGTAACAATGATACATGGTATAGCACTAAGTAGGTAAGTTTGCGGAAAGCTAATTTTGTATGCAAATGACATGATCAAGTAACTAGTAAGCATGCATCAACAGTTCACAGATGTCCATGTGAACAAGTTACAGACATCACCATAAGTGGGGGTAGAACATCTCATGTTCATTCATCATGCTAAGCCATCGGACTTAGTTAAATTCCCTCGCTAAGTCATCGGACTTAGTTAAATTCCCTCGCTAAGTCACCGGACTCAGCTCACGTGACCTCTTGTCACCATAACATCCGTACTCACACCAAGTTCCCCAAAAACATCCGAACGTAGTTTAAGAAGGACCACCAACTGTCCATGACCGCGGACGCGGCTTTTCGAATAGTTTTACACTCTGTAGAGGTTGCACACTTTACCCACAAGACTCGGGGAACTTCTGTGTCCTCCATGACTCCCGGTATATAACACACCCGAGGTAAGCACCCGAACAATGCCTTTCCCATGGTGATACTAAACAAAGAGTCCACTCGTTGGTGCCATCCCTCATGATATACATCACTTGTATCATCCATGAGGACACACAATGGTGTTCCTGGTGCCTGTAAACGCAGCACATGACCTTCCACTCTGGGACGACCCCGTCTCAAGAGTGACGACTTAACTCTTGCCACTAGTAATGCAGGCTCCTTGCTAGTACCAACCATAGTAATCAACAAAGGCCCGTTCCATAAGGGGTATCGTGGTTGCGCATGTAATGTTGGGATGGTCAGTAGACCTTAAATCTAATCCGTTTTTGAAAACACATACTCAACTTGCCCGGGCACACCACTTCTTTCTCAAGTGGTCACCCATCTTCTCATCATCGCCCTCGGGCATTAGTGGCACCCAACAGCGTTTTCGAAAAGTCATTGAAATCGTCACTTTCTTGCCATCACTATGCATAAGTCACTTTCTTGCCATCACTATGCATAAGTCCCATCCCATTTGCGTAGCATCTATTAGCAACCTAACTACTCCCACCCACAAAACCCTCATAAGGTGGTAGGGTCATGCACGATGCATGTCTCAACGGTAAGTGTAACGGAGGTATCCCACCAAAAGGGGAACACCACATCACATGATCAAATATGTTGAAAGAAAAGTGCTATATGACATGCAATAAAAATGGTTTCTCATCATTGTCAAAGGGCTGCTTGCCTAGCTCAACAAAGTCTCCGGGGTCTTCGAAGTCTTCGGGTCCAACTTCTTCGTCAACAACGCGATCTATCGTCGTGATGAAATAATCATAAAAATAAGCAATCACACAAAATAGAGCACGCAATCTACTACCAAAAATGTTAACCTACTCTGATAAATACTAAATGTCATACTAAAAATATTCTCCTAGGTTTTTGTTGTGAAACATATGTTCGAAATAAAATAACATAGACAAAAAGGTGCCTATATATAGGTTTTAAAGTAAATCAATACTAAAAATAGTTTCAAACATTTTTATAAATGGCACTATTAAATTATAGGGTTTATTCTAAGAATTTTGGTGGAACAATTATTGGCATTGGATAAATATTTTATTCTGTGGGATTTTTGAATGTATACAGGGGAAAAAAGAAAAAGAAAGGGGTACTGTGCCCTCTCGGGCCAGAATGCCCGGCCGGAACCGGCCCAAGAGGGATATTGGCCCAGGCGAGGAGCCACGCGCGGTAGGTTTGTTTTAAACCTGCCCACAGGTGCGGCCTGCCAAAGAGAGAGGAGGGGGCGAGGGGATGACTGGTGGGCCCCACCTGTCATCCCTCTCCTCGCGACAGGGGCAGAGGAGGGGCTCACCAAAGGGCTACGGACCGCAACAGCCGGAATGGAGGGTACCGGCGTGCTCTTGGGGGCGTCACGCTTCAGAGGGAGGTCGTGGACTCACCGAGGAGAGAGGAGAACGCCGGCGAGGGGGAAGCCCGATGGCAGCGACGAGGGTTTGGGTGGGCAGAGGGCTCCCGACCACGGGAGAGAGCACTCTAGGCACGGGGAGCAAGCGGAGGGAAGGAGGGAGCGAGGAGAGAGGGGCAGGTTATCGGGGAGGTCCTGTTTATAGGGGGCTGCCGGTCCACCGTGGACGTGGTGCGTCGATGAAGACCAGGACGTAGCCACGAGCCATGGGGGCGAGCGAGGCCATGTCTGGGGGCTACCTGGACGCGGTCTGTGTGCGGGAGGAGGGAAGGCATCCAGGAGGAGGGTCCCAGAGGTGCGCGCGTGCAAGCGTGGCCACTGGCCGGTTCGGGCGGTGACATGCTGGGCCGGCCCATGGTGGTCGGGGCTGCCCGTTGGCCAGCGGCTACAGTGCGGGTGCGCACTATAGCGTGCTCCAGAGCGCGAGCTCTGCATGCCAGGGCAATATTTTAGCCCCCCTGTGTGTCCTCTTGTGCCTTGGGGTATTGGATATGCCCAAAGGCTAGGATAATCTAGGGGAGAGCTCTGGAGGAGACTTAAGGTAGAAGGAAATGGGGAGAGGGGTAGAAATGGTGCTGTCCAGAGGGGTAAATGGGGTTTTTGCCCCACCTTCCAGTGGCTGGGTGACCTGAGATTCTTACTGAGGGTGAAAGGTGACTACAAGAGACTCTGGTAAAATTTTGGAGGCAAGGCTAAAAGGGAATGGGGTAGAAATAGAGGTTTTACCAAATCACAAGAAGGTATTTGGTGGTGATTTGGGCAGGAAATATTTACTAGCTCACCGAGATATTTACCAGGGTCAAATGCTGGGTAGAAATGAGATGCCTCACCAAATTTGAGCTCAAGGGGAAAAGGTTGATAATGCAAATTTGGTGAACCCTAGAATTTAGCAGAATCCGATTTCTGTAGATCCAATGATGCTAGGCTTTTCCCCTTGATGCACTAATTAGTGTATCATCACTATTTGGCCATTAGAGCATGCCCAAAAAATTTGAGGCCAAGGGGGGACACTTCACAATTTAAAGTTGCTCAAATTTGATTCTGGACATGAATGGCTGTGGGATGGTTTGAAGAACCAAATCAGCTTGGATTGAGATGAAACTTTGCAAGATCATCTCTTATGATAGTGTTGACTTGCTGTAATTTTCCTGGAATTTATTGAGATTATTTCTTATAGACATATTGCAAAAGTTTGGTTTGAACAGAAAGGGTTTTGAGGGGTTTTGCCTATGATCTGATCATGCCCTTGTGTTGAAACTCACATATATGGAAAATATATGTCCACTGAGTTTCTCTAAATTTTCTCAAATTTTTTCAAGGCATTTAAATAATTTTTCCCTAGGAAAACCCATTTCTGACCTTAAGTAAAAGCCTTTAAATAAAATGTGAAAATATCTTTAAAAATAATATTTTGTGGCTTTGGGAAGTCATATATATAGTAGGTTTGAAATAAAGCCTTTGGGAAAGAAGAATCCACCCAATTTGAAGATTTGCAGTGCAAACCTCATTTCAGGGGGTTTTGGAAACCTAATTTGAATAAATCATTTTTGGTTAAATTTTTTTTTGATAAAAATAGTTTTGGGCAGTATTCACATGGCATGATCATTAGGCGAGATGTTTGGGATAAGAAGATGAGGATGGAGTGGAATAGAACCTTGTAGTGCCATAAAACACAATCAACAAGCAAGCAAACAACATAGCAAGCAAGCACAAGCACGTAGAAAAAGTTTTAGTTGGCTCAAAATTTTATAAACCCAAACATAACAATGTGCTACAAACACAGGGTGTGACAGACCTTCCCCCCTTACCAGAATCTCGTCCCCAAGATTCCTAGGCTAAGCGCTAAAAAGACAAGGGAACTCTGATCTAAGATAATCTTCGCGCTCCCAGGTTGCTTCAGCTTCAGTGTGGTTGCTCCACTAGACCTTGAAGTACTTGATGGTGCGGCTTTAGGTGCAACGCTCGGCTTCATCCAAAATGCGAACTGGCCTCTCACGATAAGTGAGGTCTCGCTTAAGATCGATGGCTTGATGGTCGATATCCTTGTAGAGGTCGGGGCAGTTGGGAACTTGCAGACACTTCCGAAGTTATGACACATGAAAGACGTTGTGCACATCCGATAGTTCGGGAGGTAACTCCAGTTGATAGGCAACTTCTCCTCGTTTAGAGGTGATCTTGAAGGGGTCGATGAATCTTGGTGCAAGCTTCCCTTTGACGTGGAAATGCTTGGTTCCTTTGAGGGGCGTGACACGGAGGTAGACATAATCTCCGACATTGAGGTTTGGTTCTAGGCGGTGAGAATCGGTGTGGCTCTTCTGTCTTGACTTGGCGGTCTCAAGGCACTATATGACAAGTTGAACTTGCTCTTTTGGCTTTGCGGAGGATGTCTAGTCCAAAAGTAAATCCTTCTTCGGTCTCTGACCAGTTGAGGGGAGTACGGCACTTGCGTCCATATAACACCTCAAATGGTGCCATCTGAAAAATCGACTGATAGATGTTGTTGTATGAGAACTCAGCGAATGGTAGGCAATCTTCCCACTTGGCTCCATATGCCAAAACACAAGCGTGGAGCATATCTTTGAGTATCTGATTTACTCGTTCCGTTTGTCCACCGGTCTGAGGGTGAAAAGCAGTGTTGAAGGAGAGCTTGGTTCCCATAGCTTCTTGAAACATCTTCAAGAATCTTGAGGTGAACTAGGTGCCTCAATCTGCCACAATCTCCTTTGGAACTCCGTGAAGGCTCACGATACGCTCGATATAGAGGCTGGCTAACTTGTTACCATCATAGGGGGTCTTGACAGGAATGAAATGGGCTACCTTGGTCAGGTGGTCGACAATGACCCAAATGGAATCATGTACCTTACTTGACCTTGGTAAACTGGTGATCAAATCCATCCCGATTTTCTCCCACTTCCATTCAGGCACTTTGAGGGGCTGCAGTAGTCCAGCGGGTCACTGATGCCCAGCCTTGACCCTCTGGCATATGTCACACTTAGCCACGAACGTGCCTATATGCCATTTCATGCCATGCCACCAGAATCTTGCCTTGAGGTCTTGATAAATCTTAGTTCCTCCAGGGTGGATGGAGTATGGAGTGTCATGAGCTTCTTGCAAGATCAGGTTCTTGAGCTCCTCTTTATTGGGTACGCAGATGCGAGTCCCGAACCATACAACTCCTTGTTCGTCCACCGAGAATCCTGGGGCCTTGCCTGCCTTGATCTTCCTTTTGATGCCTTCAATGCTCTCGTGCCCCTTCTGGGCTTCCTTAATTTCATCCATCAAGGTAGGCTTTGCTTCGAGGTTGGCGAGGAATCCTGGTGCAACCAGTTCCAAGCCGACGCTCTCCAGTTCTTCATACAAGGTGGGTAGCCTTTACTTAATCATAGCATTCAAGGAACAAACCTTTCTGCTCAAGGCGTTTGCTACCACATTTGCCTTTCCAGGGTGGTATTGAACACTGAGATCGTAATCCTTGATCAATTCCAACCATCTTCGCTGCCTCATGTTCAACTCCCTTTTAGTGAAGATATACTTCAAACTCTTGTGGTCTGTGAATATCTCACATTGCTTCCCCAAAAGGTAATGTCGCCATGTCTTCAAGGCATGAACCACGGCTACCAACTCGAGATCATGAGTTGTGTAGTTCTCTTCATGAGGACGTAGCTGTCTGGACAGATATGCTACGACTCTGCATTCTTGCATCAGAACACCTCCAAGCCCGGTTCTTGATGCATCACAATAAATCACAAACTCCTTGTGAATATCAAGGGTGGCCAAAACTGGGGCTGTGGTCAATCTCTTCTTGAGCTCTTGGAAGCTTTCCTCGCACTTAGCTGTCCACTCAAACTTCTTGTCCTTCTTCAAAAGTTGGGTCATGGGTCAGGCAATGCTTGAGAACCCTTCCACGAACTTGCGGTAATATCCCGCGAGTCCGAGGAAGCTCCTGACTTCCTTCACGGTGGTTGGGGTTTGCCACTTAGTCATAGCTTCAATCTTAGCAGGATCCACTGATAATCCTTCTGCAGTCAACACATGACCCAAGAATCCAACCTCATGCAGCCAGAATTCACACTTGCTGAACTTGGCATAAAGCTGGTGCTCTCGAAGCTTTTCCAGGACCAATCTCAAGTGATCCTCATGTTCTTCTTCAAACTTGGAGAAGACGAGGATGTCATCAATGAAGACGACAACAAACTTGTCCAAATACCCCATGAAGACTTTATTCATGAGGTACATGAAGTAGGCAGGGGCATTAGTTAACTCAATTGACATGACCGTGTATTCATATAGGCCATATCGGGTTACAAAGGCCATCTTCGGAATGTCTTGGGGTCTGATCTTCAGCTGATAGTACCCCAACCCGAGGTCGATCTTGGAGAACACCTTGGCTTCGTTCAACTGACCAAACAGGTCTTAAATCTTGAGGAGTCGGTACTTATTCTTTATCGTGACCTCGTTGAGAGAACGGTAATCGACACAAAGTTTGATAGTTCCATCCCTCTTTGACAGAAATGGAACAGGCAATCCCCAAGGAGGGGCACTTGGGCGAATAAATCCTTTTCTGAGCTACTCTGCCAGTTGCTTCTTCAACTCAGCCAACTCTTCGGATCCCATCCTATAGGACTTCTTATAGATGGGCCTTGATTCGGGCATAAGCTCAATGATGAACTCGATGTCGTGGTCAGGAGGTATTCCAGGCAGCTCATCAGGAAAGATATCCGGGTACTCACATACCACTGGCACTTGATCCAACTCAACTCCGGTAGGCAGTTAGCCTGAGGGGCTTGAGTGGAGGCACGGTTGGGGACATACTCGACTTCCACTCCTTGGCTATTAGTTATTGTGACAATCCTCTTGGCACAGTCCAACATGCCTTGGTGCTTAGTTAACCAATTCATGCCAAGGATAACATCCAAGCCGTGTGAATCCATAACTATAAGGTCTGCTAGGAAGTCTACCACGTTGATGTCGATCTTCACTCCCTTACACCCTATCCCAGACTTCATAACCAAACCGGGGGTTTGTATCAACATATGACTACCCAGGGGTCTAGGTTTCATGCCACTCTCTAGTGCAAAATTTTGTGCGACAAAAGAATGCGAAGCTCCACAATCAAACAATACTGTTGCTAGGGTTGAGTTGATGAGGAACGTACCCAGTATGACGTCCATGTCTTCCCGGGCTTCCTCTATGGTGACGTGATTCACACGACCCTTGCCATTGTTGGGCTGGTTGCGGGGAGCTGGGTTCCTTGGTGGTGCTCCACGGGCTTGACCTTGGTTTGGTGCACTGGGGCGCGGTGCATCTGGCTTCTTGTTGGGGCAAAGCTTAGAGATATGTCCAGACTGACCACATCCAAAGCAAGTGACCTTCCCAAGGTTGTTGTTGAAGTTTCTGCCACCATTGCTGTTATTGGGGTTGTTGTTGTAGGCTGGCCTAGGATTGGCATACTGCTGAGGCTAGTAGCTCGGACGAGGTGAAGGAGGTCTAGCCTGCTGCAGCTGATAGGTTGGCTTGGCTAGGGCTGGCTGCCAAGGGCGAGGCTTCTGGTTGCTTGAGCTTCCCTTGCTGATCATCTTGCGCTCGCGGGTGTCGTCTATGGCACGACGCTTGCCTTCCAGCATGAGGGCCTTGTTCACTAAGTCGAAGAAGGTACAACAGCCGCAGATGATGAGTTGATACTACAGAACCAGTTGAAGTCCTTCCATGAAGCGTTCCTTCTTGGCATCCTCCATGCTGACATCTTCAGGTGCATACCTTGACAGCAGGTTGAACTTCTGCAGATACTCCTTGACAGAGCCACTTCCTTGCTTCAGCGCTCGAAACTCTCTCTTCTTGATAGCCATGATCCCAGAAGGAATATGTGCAGTGCAGAATCCTTCCTTGAAGTCATTCCACATGATCACAAGTTCTCCTTGCATGACCTTGAATCCATCCCACCAACCTCGGGCGGTACCTCCGAGGCAGTGAGAGGCATAAAGCACCTTCTCACGATCCTCATTGTAGTTGACCAATGCAAGGAGGTCCTTGATGGTGCGGATCCAGTCATCAGCATCCAATGGTTCAACAGTCTCGGTGGAGGATGTGGTCATGTTCCTCATGAACTCAGACAGCATGGAGCAACCATTGTCGTTCCTGCCTTGCTGCTGGTTGTTCACGAGGGCCTGAGCCATCTGCTGGATAGCAACATTATTGGCTTGGTGCTCCTCCCGGAGAACTTGGAGGAAATGAGCTATGGTCATGTTCTCTGGTGGAGGTGGTGGTGGGGGAATGTCACCTTGTGGCTGCTCCTCATGTCCTCCAGCCTGAGCAGCCCCACCAGCTCCCTATTGCTAGCTCGAGTTGTCGGCTTCAGGGTTGGTGAAGGAGCTGTTGTGGGTAGCAGTCACCATCCTGTTTGGAGCAGCCAAGTCAAACAACTGGGATTGGCAAGAGGATAAGCAATAACGTAAAAGCGCGCCTAAGGGGGTCAGTCAAGTGCAAGTGTGTTGAAACAAAGGTCAAAAGACCAACAACATATATTAGATAGACGATGGAGTCACTTACATGTTGCCTAAGGCAAAAGCGCGACTTGCATCGGAACACAAACAACAAAACAAACAACAAGCACACATGGTTCCATATGAACCATTACACGGACTCGACTTCGCATGAGGGATACATGACTGATCCTACCCTAGGGGTTCTCAGACTCGGGTGGTGGAGTGCTCGGTCTCGTAGTCACGCACCTCTGGGTCTTCCTCCTATTCATCATTTGAACGGGCATTGTTCCCGAGCTTCACGGACTCCTTCATCAGGTTGTGAACCAGACTATCGGCAAAGAAGCTGAAATAGGTCTGGAACCTGAGTGGTGTGCCATCTTCCTTGGTCGGAATCAGCGTCCAACTCTCACCAAAGTCACCCTTCCTGAAGGGAAGGTAGCAAGTAGCTGGCTCGTCAACCATCTCTGGAATGATGTCTCAAAGGTGTAGGAGTGCCTTGCGTGCAGCTATCTCGACTGCGAGTATCATGGTCTTCATCTGTGGTCCTTCAAAGAACCAACTAGTCGGGGAGTCGTTTGCCTTCACGACCACATCTACGTGGTACTTCTTCGTGACGGCATCGACCCAGTGCTCCTGGTAGAGGAAAACGGGTGGTTGGCGAAACTGGCACTTCTACAGGCTATCCCCAAGGAGTAAGGGAAATCCGAATGTCAGGAAGGCTTTGGGTACCACGACCATCTACAAAGGTTTGAAAGGAGGAAAGTCAGCAAAGTGTTGTGTGAAGTATAGGAGAGGTAAATAGTGCAGAATTCCTAAGTTCCAATGCTAAGTGTAATTTTGAAAATGACTTTTACCCCGTATAACGTTCATGCTAACTAAGGGCTTCCTACAATCAAGATGGCTCTGATAGCAGCTCTATGGGGACCCTGACTCATAAGTTGTGATCGTCGAATGCACGTGTACCGTGATCCCAGAGATCAATGCTCATTGAACACAGAGAAGCTGAATAACAAGAGTCTTACATCCACACTTAACGTCTTACACAAATAATGACCACGAAGGTCTTAGTCTTACATAGATAGGGCCACGAGGGCCAGATACTTAAACTAGAACAAGCAGCGGAAATCTTGGTCGAAAGCGTGAACCCATGCCATCTGCCTTAACCTACAGGCATTCTGATTGGGAAGCGTCCTAGTTCGCATGTTTGTCTCCCACAAACTCTTCAACATACTCCTGTTCTTCCATGCCTGGCCAATTAAATAACCAGTGGCAAGCCAATGAGTACTTTGAATGTACTCAGAAGCAACCCAAGTTGTGGAACAAGGTAACAATGATGCATGGTATAGCACTAAGTAGGTAAGTTTACGGAAAGCTAATTTTGTATGCAAATGACATGATCAAGTAACTAGTAAGCATGCATCAACAGTTCACAGATGTCCATGTGAACAAGTTACAGACATCACCATAAGTGGGGGTAGAACATCTCATGTTCATTCATCATGCTAAGCCATCGGACTTAGTTAAATTCCCTCGCTAAGTCATCGGACTTAGTTAAATTCCCTCGCTAAGTCATCGAACTTAGCTTACATGACCTCTTGTCACCATCACATCCGTACTCACACCAATTTTCCCAAAAACATCCGTACGTAGTTTAAGAAGGACCTCCAACTGTCCATGACCGCGGACGCGGCTATTCGAATAGTTTTACACTCTGTAGAGGTTGCACACTTTACCCACAAGACTCGGGGAACTTCTGTGTCCTCCACGACTCGCGGTATATAACATACCCAAGGTAAGCACCCGAACAATGCCTTTCCCATGGTGATACTAAACAAAGAGTCCACTCGTTGGTGCCATCCCTCATGATATACATCACTCATATCATCCATGAGGGCACACAACGGTGTGCCCGATGCCTGTAAAGACAGTGCATGACCTTCCACTCTGGGACGACCCCGTCACAAGAGTGACCACTTCACTCTTGCCACTAGTAATACGGGCTCCATGCTAGTACCAACCATAGTAATCAACAAAGCCACGTCACATAAGGGGTATCGTGGTTGCGCATGTAATGTTGGGATGGTCAGCAGACCTTAAATCTAATCCGTTTTTGAGAACACATACTCAACTTGCCCCGGCACACCACTTCTTTCTCAAGTGGTCACCCATCTTCTCATCATCTCCCTCGGGCATTAGTGGCACCCGACGGGGTTTTCAAAAAGTCTTTGAAATCGTCACTTTCTTGCCATCACTATGCATAAGTCCCATCCCATTTGCGTAGCATCTATTGGCAACCTAACTACTCCCACCCGCACAACCCTCATAAGGTGGTAGGTTCATGCACGATGCAAGTTTCAACGGTAAGAGTAACGGAGGTATCCCACCAAAAGGGGGACACCACCTCACATGATCAAATATGTTGAAAGTAAAGTGCTATAAGACATGGAATCAAAATGGTTTCTCATCATAGCCAAAGGGCTGCTTGCCTGGCTCAACAAAGTCTCCGGGGTCTTCGAAGTCTTCGGGTCCAACTTCTTCATCAACAACGCGATCTATCATCGTGATAAAATAAAGATAAAAATAAGCAATCACACAAAACAGAGCACCCAATCGACTACCAAAAATGTTAACCTACTCTGATAAATACTAAATGTCATACTAAGAATATTCTCCTAGGGTTTTGTTGTGAAACATATTTTTGAAATAAAATAACAGAGGCAAAAAGGTGCCTATATATAGGTTTTAAAATAAATCAGTACTAAAAATAGTTTCAAACGTTTTTATAAATGGCACTATTAAATTCTAGGGTTTATTCTAAGAATTTTGGTGGAAGAATTATTGGCATTGGATAAATATTTTATTTTGTGGGATTTTTGAAAGTATACAGGGAAAAAAAGAAAAAGAAAGGGCTACTATGCCCTCTTGGGCCAGAATGCCCGGCCGGAACCGGCCTAAGAGGGATGCCGGCCCAGGCGAGGAGCCGCACGTGGCAGGTTTGTTTTAAACCTGCCCGTGGGCTTGGCCTGCCAAAGAGAGAGGAGGGGCAAGGGGATGACAGGTGGGCCCCACCTGTCATCCCTCTCCTCGCGACAGGGCAGAGGAGGGGCTCACCGGAGGGCTACGGGTCACAGCGGCCTGAATGGAGGTACCGCGTGCTCCAGGGGGCGTCGCGCGTCAGAGGGAGGTCGCGGAGTCGCCGGGGAGAGAGGGGAACACCGGCGAGGGGGAAGCCCGACGGCGGCGGCGAGGGTTTGGGTCGGGAGAGGGCTCCCGACGATGGGGGAGAGCACTTTGTGCACGGGGAGGAAGCGGAGGGAAGGAGGGAGCGAGGGGCAGGGGCTAAGGGAGGTCCTGTTTATAGGGGGCTGTTGGTCCACCGTGGACGTGGTGCGCCAGCGAGGACCAGGACGTCGCCACGGGCCACAGGGGCGAGCGAGGCCGTGTCTGGGGGGCTACCTGGACGCTGTCCGTGCGTGGGAGGAGGGAAGGCATCCAGGAGGAGGGGCCCGGAGGTGCGTGCTGCGAGTGCGGCCACTAGCCGGTTCGGGCGGTGCCATGCGTGCGCGCGAGACAGAGGGGTGAGAGGGGGGCGACGGGTGGCGTGTTGCGGACGCCGAGGGGGGTAGAGGGGACATGCTGGGGTGGCCCGAGGTGGTCGGGGCTGCCCGTTGGCCAGCGGCTACAATGCGGGTGCGCACTGTAGCGTGCTCCAGAGCGTGAGGTTTGCATGCCAGGGCAATATTTTAGCCCCCCTGCATGTCCTCTTGTGCCTTGGGGAATTGGAGATTCCCAAGGGCTAGGATAATCTAGGGGTGAGCTCTGGAGGAGACTTAAGGTAGAAGGAAATGGGGAGAGGGGTAGAAATAGTGTTCTCCAGAGGGGTAAATGGGGGTTTTGCCCCACCTTCCAATGGCTGGGTGACCTGAGATTCTTACTGAGGGTGAAAGGTGACTACAAGAGACTCTGGTAAAATTTTGGAGGCAAGGGTAAAAGGGAATGGGGTGGAAATAGGGGTTTTACCAAATCACCAGAAGGTGTTTGGTGGTTATTTGGGCAGGAAATATTTAGCAGCTCACTGAGATATTTACCAGGGTCAAATACTGGGTAGAAATGAGATGCTTCACCAAATTTGAGCTGAGGAAAAAAATTGATAATGGAAATTTGGTCAACCCTAGAACTTAGCAGAATCAGATTTCTACAGATCCAATGATGCTAGGATTTTACCCGTGATGCACCACTTACTGTATCATCACTATTTGGCCATTAGAGCATGCCCACAAAATTTGAGTCCAAGGGGGGACACTTCACAATGTAAAGTTGCTGAAATTTGATTCTGGACAGGAATGGTTGTGGGATGGTTTGAAGAACCAAATCAGCTTGGATTGAGATGAAACTTTGCAAGATCATCACTTATGATAGTGTTGACTTGCTGGAATTTTCCTGGAATTTATTGAGATTATTTCTTATAGACATAAGGCAAAAGTTTGGTTTGAACAGAAAGGGTTTTTGAGGGGTTTTGCCTATGATCTGATCATGCCCTTGTGTTGAAACTCACATATATGGAAAATATATGTCCACTGAGTTTCTCTAAATTTTCACAAATATTTTCAAGGCATTTAAATAATTTTTCCCTAGGAAAACCCATTTCTGACCTTAAGTAAAAGCCTTTAAATAAAATGTGAAAATATCTTTAAAAATAATATTTTGTGGTTTTGGGAAGTCATATATATAGTAGGTTTGAAATAAAGCCTTTGGGAAAGAAGAATCCACCCAATTTGAAGATTTGCAGTGCAAACCTCATTTCAGGGGGTTTTGGAAACCTAATTTGAATAAATCATTTTTTGTTAAAATTTTTTTGATAAAAATAGTTTTGGGCAGTATTCACATGGCATGATCATTAGGCAAGAGGTTTGGGATAAGAAAGATGAGGATGGAGTGGAATAGAACCTAGTAGTGCCATAGAACACAATCAACAAGCAAGCAAACAACATAGCAAGCAAGCACAAGCACATAGAAAAAGTTTTAGTTGGCTCCAAATTTTATAAACCCAAACATAACAATGTGCTACAAACACATGGTGTGACACCTGCGCACAATCTGTCGAGCCTCTATTTCATCTTTAGGGAGTTCTTGTCGGAGGATATAAGCTATGTAAGGCACCATCTAATCAGGAATGACAACCAGAATCTCCTTGACCAAATCGATTACTGCAGGGACATCGACTTCAGTCAGATCAATGGAGCTCATAGCTTGCGGGAGATGTTCGGTGAAAGGATCTTCTTGCACCGAAGGAGTATGCAGGTGCTCTAAGAACACATCACTAGGGATAGGCCGTCGAGTGGACCCAATCTTTGTTAGTTCGTCGGCCGCCTGATTCTTCAGTCGGGGAACATGATGAAGTTCCAGGCCTTCGAATTTATTTTCCAACTTTGTAACAGCATTGCCGTACCTAGTCATAGAGGGGTTTCGAACATCCCACTCTTTCATCACTTGATTCACCACCAAATCTGAGTCGCCATAAACCATCACCCGCTTGATGCCAAGTGAGATAGACATGCGCTACCCATACAAAAGTGCTTCATATTCTGCCTCATTGTTGGTGGAATCAAAGTGAATTTGCAAGACATAACTGAGCTTGTCTCTCTTGGGAGATATCAGGATAACACCAACACTAGACCCATTCAACATTTTAGAGCCATCTAAGAACATGGTCCAATGTGCCGAGTGAACCTGGATTGGTTGTTGTTATTCAATCCACTCGGCCATAAAATCTGCCAGTGCATGGGACTTGATTGCTTTCTTGGCTTCAAACTTAATGTCAAAATGTCCGAGTTCGATAGCCCACTTAGCCACTCAACTAGAGGCGTCTCGATTATTAAAAATCTCGGACAATGGAGCATCACTTACTACTGAAATCGAGTGGTCTTGAAAATAATGCGCCACCTTCTTCGCTGACAGGTAAATACCATAAACCAGCTTCTGGTAGTCTGGATATCTTTGCTTCCAGGGGGATAGAACTTCAGAGACATAATAAACTGGCCGTTGGACTTTGTAAGCTCTACCCTCCTCTTCTCGCTCAACAGTTAGCATTGTACTGACGACATGATTAGTGGCCGCGATGTACAGGAGCAATGGCTCTTTGCTGCATGGAGCGGCAAGCACCGGCTGGGTGGAGAGCAGGGCTTTGAGCTCAACAAACGCTGCTTCGGCTTCTGGAGTCCACTCAAATGTGTCAGCCTTCTTCATCAATTGGTATAGAGGCAGTGCCTTCTCACCGAGATGAGAAATGAATCGACTCAATGCTGCCAGGCAACCTGTGAGTTTCTAAACATCATGCACTCACACGGGATTCTTCATTCAGGTAATGGCGCTGATTTTCTTAGGGTTGACATCGATCCCTCGTTCGGAAACGAGAAAACCGAGTAACTTGCCGCCAGGGACGCCGAAAGTACACATGGCCGGATTCAGCTTTATGTCATATCTCCTCAGATTGGCGAATGTTTCGGCCAAGTCAGCCAGCAGGTCGGAACCTTTGCGGGACTTGACCACTATATCATCAATGTACGCCTCGACATTCCGAGGGATCTGGTCGAGTAAACACTTCTGAATCATGCGCATAAAAGTAGCGCCGACATTTTTCAGACCGAATGGCATAGTGATGTAGCGAAAACACCTGAATGGGGTGATGAAGGCTGTCTTTATTTCATCTGGACCATACAGACGGATCTGATGGTACCTAGAGTAAGCATCTAGAAATGATAAATGCTCGCATCCTGCAGTCGAGTCAACAATCTGATCTATGCGGGGGAGCGGAAAATGATCCTTCAGGCAGACCCGATTGAGCTGTTTGAAGTCAATGCACATACGCAACGACTTGTCCTTCCTGGGCACCATCACGACATTGGAGAGCCACTAGGAGTGGTAAATCTCCCGAATCAACTTGGCTTGCAAGAGACGGGCCACTTCTTCACCGATTGCTTTGCGCTTCTCTGCCACCGATCGACACAAATGCTACCTGACAGGTTTAGCTTTCGGATCAACTTGCAGACTGTGCTTAGCCAGTCCCCTAGGAACCCCCGGCATGTCAGCAGGCTTCCATGCGAAGATATCCCAGTTCTCACGGAGGAACTGGGTGAGCTTGGCTTCCTATTTGCTGTCAAGCGTTGATGATATATTTGTCGGGGCAGCAGTTGGATCCATCGGGTGGATGTGCACCTTCTTCACTTCCCCAGCCGACTGAAACACCAACTCAGAAGCGGGCTTCTTTGCGTAGAGCAAATCAGCAGGGTCAATGCTCTTCTTGTACTCCTCCAGCTCGACCATGGCCATCTGATGATTGGCGATCTTGGTGTTGGGGAACGTTGCATGGGAAACAAAAATTTTCCTACGCACACGGAAGATCTATCCATGGTGATGAGCATCTACGAGAGGGAGAGTGGATCTACATACCCTTGTAGATCGCTAAGCGGGAAGCATTAAGAAACGCGGTTGGTGTAGTCGAACATCTTCGCGATCCAAATCGTCGAGCGTCCCGCGATCACATCATGATCTGTCCCGCGATCCAATCATGATCCGTCCTGCAAACTCATCACGATCCGTCCCGCGATCTCATCACGATCTGTCCCGCGATCTCATCACGATCCGTCCCGTGAAATCATCACGAACCATCTCGCGATCTTGTTCACGGTCCTTCCGATCTAGCACCGAACAGACGGCACCTCCACGTTCAGCACACGTGCAGCTTGATGACGATCTCCACCGTCTTGATACAGCAAGAGGAAGTGGAGAGGGAGAAGAGTTCACCGGCAGCGTGACGGCGCTCTGGTGATGGTGGTGGAGCAATTCCTGCAGGGCTTCGCCTAAGCACTACAGAAAACCGATCTAGAGGAGAAACTATGCACTAGAGGAACGAGTAGCACATGGCTGAAAATTCTGTCCCAAAGCCGTAAAATCCTCTAGTATATATAGGAGGAGAGGAGAAGGAGTCTTGGCTGCCAAAAAGCCAGCCCTTGGGTCGACCAAAGTGGGGAGGAGAGGAGGACTCCTCCTCCAATCCTAGTAGGACTAGGATTCCTCCTTTTTTTTGGCCTTTTTCCACCTTTTTCCCTTTGGGTTTTTTCTCCCATCCGCATGGGCCTTGTGTGGGACTTCCACTAGACCACAAAAGGCTGGTATTTACTCTCCCACAGCCCATGAAGCCTCTTGGGTCGAAATACCCCTTCTGGTGGTCTCCCGGTACACTCCCGGCACTCCCGATACATTACCGATTAGACCGAAACTTTTCCGGCGACCAAAATGGGACTTCCTATACATCAATATTTACCTTCGGACCATTCCGGAGCTCCTCTTGACGTTCGGGATCTCATCCGGGACTCCGAACAACCTTCGGTCACCACCATACATAACTCTATACTACCGAAACGTCACGGAACCTTAAGTGTGCAGACCCTGCGGGTTCGAGAACTATGTAGACATGACCGAGACACCTCTACGGTCAATAACCAATGGTGGGACCTAGATGTCCACATTGGTTCCTACATATTCTACGAAGATCTTTATCGGTCAAACCTCTATGTCAAGGATTCAGTTAATCCCGTATGATGTTCCCTTTGTTCTTCGGTATGTTACTTGCCCGAGATTCGATCGTCGGTATCTCCATACCTAGTTCAACCTCGTTACCGGAAAGTCTCTTTACTCGTTCCATAATACAAGATCCTGTGACTAACACTTAGTCACATTGCTTGCAAGGCTTTATTGTGATGTTGTCTTACCGAGTGGGCCCTGAGATACCTCTCCGTCACACGGAGTAACAAATCGCAGTCTTGATCCATGCCAACTCAACAAACACCCTCGTAGATACCTGTAGAGCACCTTTATAGTCACCCAGTTACGTTGCGACGTTTGATACACACAAGGTACTCTTCTGATGTCAGTGAGGTTCATGATCTCATGGTCATAGGAACATATACTTGACATGCAGAAAACAGTAGCAGTAAACTGACACGATCATAAGCTACGTTTGTAGTTTGGGTCTTGTCCATCACATCATTCTCCTAATGATGTGATCCCGTTATCAAATGACATCTCATGTCCATGGCTAGGAAACCTTAACCATCTTTTGATCGACGAGCAAGTCTATTAGAGGCATACTAGGGACATGGTTTTGTCTATGTATCCACACATGTATCTAAGTCTCCGATCAATACAATTATAGCATGGATAATAAACGATTGTCATGAACATGGAAATATGATAATAACTAATTTATTATTGCCTCTAGGGCATATTTCCAACACTTAGAGCCTTGCTGGAGGCATTCTTCAGCTCGTTGTCGATTGCCAGTGACCGTGATCACACCGTTAGGGCCCGGCATCTTCAACTTGAGATATACGTAACATGGACGGGCCATGAAACGAGCATAGGCAGGTCGACTCCAAATGGCATGATAGGCACTCTGGAGATCCATGACTTCAAACGTCAACTTTTCCTTTCGAAAATTTCTATCGTTCCCGAGCATCACGTCTAATGCAATGTGGCCGAGTGACTTGGCCTTCTTCCCTAGGATGACTCCATGAAATTGCATGTTGCTTTCACTCAGTCGGGACATCGAAATGCCCATCCCTTTCAGGATATCTGCATAGAGGATGTTCAGACCGCTGGCACCATCCATGAGGACCTTCCTGAGTCGAGTGCCCCCCTCATCGGATCAACTACCAAAGCCTGTCGACCAGGAGTGGCCACATGAGCAGGATGGTCTGTTTGGTCGAATGTGATGGCATACTGGGACCACTTGAGGTAGGTGGGGGTAGCAGGTACGGCCATGTTGACCTCCCTGTTGATGACCTTCAGTAGACTCTTGCTCTCTACATCAGCGAAAATCACAAGTGTGGCAGTGACATCTGGGGATGTTTCTTTATCTTCATCTTCATCCTTTTCAGTAGTCTTGTCACTCAGTGAAGTCTCTTTAAACTGCTGAATAAGTGTCCGACACTGCAGAGTGGTGTGCTTGGGCAAAATCACATTGCTCTCCTCATATTTCCTCATGTGAATTACACACGGCTGATCCATAATATCGGTCCCTGACTGATTTTTTCCTTTCTTGGGGGCATACTATGCTTTAGCCTTCCCCTTATTCTTTGCTTGGGTCGCCAGTGCGGCTTCTTCTGCTTGAACCAGACCCTCAGCTTTTCGCTTCTGTTTCCGATTGGAGTTGCCGCCAGTATCACTAACGCCTGCCTTTCCTGTGCCGCTATGTAGGCGGTCTTCTTCCTGGCCATTGGCGTACCGAGTGGCGATCTCCATGATCTTGCCGAGTGAAATGTCACCCGTTCGATCGAACTTCAAATAAAGATCTCTGTATCTCACACCAGCCTTGAAAGCACACACAACCTGGTGTTCTGACACATTCACTGTATGATGCAGAGTGGACCACCGTTGAATATAATCTCTCAAAGTCTCATTGGTCTTCTGGACACAATGCTGTAAGTCGACCAGCCCAGCAGGACGCTTGCAAGTGCCCTCGAAGGTTCGGATGAACACTCGGGCAAGATCCTCCTAGCAATATATACTGGAAGGAGCCAAGCTATTCAGCCAAGCACGAGATGAACCATCTAACATCAAGGACAGGTGTTTCATTGCAACGTTATCATTGCCGACACCAATATGTACAGCCACTCGGTAATCATCCAACGAAGTCTCTGGCTTTGACTCGCCAGAAAACTTCCCGATCCCAACTGCCAACCTGAAGTTGGGGGGAATCTCTGCAGAACAGATGGCTCTGCTAAAACACTCAGGACCGGAATTCACGACCGAGCTACCACTCGGAAAATCTCTGTCTTGTCCTTCTCTATGGGCTCTGCCCCTGTCGATTCGCTTCTGGGTGAGGATATCACGAGCATCAAAACCTGCATTCCTCTCATGACCGAACGAGCGCCTTTCGTCCTGGTGCCGGGGCACGTGTGGACCACCCTGTGGAGGCGTGGGCACTCAATGGTGGTCTTCACGGTGAAACTGATCTCTGACTTGCTCTTCCCGAAAGCCTCCACCCCTACGACGTAGGGGCGATCCAGGGCTGTGTGCCGACTGAACTGTTTCTGCCTTGGGTGAGTTGCTATGTATCCTGTTGCGGGACTACGAAACAATAGAATTCTGACGCTGCGCTGCATCTAGAAATGCTCTGATTTGCATCAACCCTCTTCCTGCCTCTGACCATGACGGCTGAATGGAATCTGCTATCCTAGGAGCAGCTGCAACATTTAACACAGGGGTACGATATACCTCAACGCTGTTGTGGGATCCAGTCGGGAATAGCTGTCGCTGCCATCGACAGGCAACTGGTGGGCGCTGGCGAGCGCGCTCGTCGAGTTCCCTCTGGAGCTCTTTCAGCTGAATACGCATGGCCTCCAAGGCCTAAGCCTCGGTGGTTGTTCCAACAATGTGAGTATGAAGAACTTCACCATCGCGACGGGGCTGTTCACTCGATGCGCCGCCAGCATCGCACTTGCCGTGACCAAAGCCCGACGGCGGGCTTTGATGAGAGCCCGCCATAAGGACCTCCGATGCTGGATCGCAACTCTCACACTTGGAAGGGACATCGGACAGATTGGAATCCGACTCGAACATGTCGTGAAGGGACTTGGCAGACTCGAGTGCTGCGATCTGTGGAGAAGAAATTTGATGCGCCATTGCATGCTTGACCCAACGCTGGAGTCATGAGTGGCGGGACTGCTTGCGACAACGGAAAACGAGGGGAGCCGACGCATAGGGAGTCGACGGCTGATGCAGCAGCATGCCGTAGGAACTCACGCGGAAGTGTGCGGCCCCACGGACCGGGAGCGCCTCGACGTTGAGAGGCGCTTCCTGAAGCCATGCCGAATCATCGGCGATAAAGGAGAGCGCTCCAAAACGGATCTCGTGGCCCAGAGCAAAAACACCGCCGGAAGAGATCTCGAAGGATGAAAAACACAACCTCGCCAGAAGTCGCTTAGACGCATGCCCCACGTTGGGCACCAACTGTCGTGGGAACAAGCCTAACAATAGAAGGTAGGGGTACGAAAGGAGAGGGTAGATTCCTAGCTACGGCGAGGATTTACACAAAGATGTATGAGTTCAGGCCCCTCTCATGGAGGTAACAGCCCTACATATCAGTGCTAGGGAGCTTTGTCATGTGGAATGTTGAGATTACGGTAGTTGCGAACCCTTGTGCCAGAGGGGAGGGGCGACTTATATAGAGTTCGCTGCCCTTCATAATTGCCCGGCATCTAAGGGTCCGATCGTGGGTTTAAATACTAGCATTACTGGTAACATACATAATAAAAGCTACTAATGACGAAAAGCCTAACACCTGCCCGTTAGCCTCCTGGGGGTGGCTTCTGGTCTTCTAGCGTCAAGTGGAAATGAGGTCTTCCGAGTGACAGTCGACCGTCGAGTGGAGGAAGAAGTCTCTAAGTGGATTGCCTGTCGAGTGACTTGAGCGCCACATGGAATCCAGTCAGAAGCTTATTTGTGATCTTCAAGTCCTCCAATGTAGTGTCCTTAGGTAGGGTATGTAGGTCATGCCTAGGACCCTACCCTAGGTACATATCCTCGTCAGATGGGTCAATCCGAACGCCTACGTCTACATGCCCTCCGGACTAGCGAACGCAGGCGCAACGTTCCAACGCCTTCACCGAGCCATGCTCATGCCTTTCTTGGCGAGGCGCGGTGAGGAGTTGGAGGAGATGCTATGACTAGGCGAAGGTTCCAAGCCTCGGGAGACGATGGACCCATGAAGGTCGCGCTCGTGGAGGTGAGAGATCAGGCTATGACAGAAGCTTCGAATCTTTAGCGGCATGGCCGCCAGGTGACCTTTTTTGTTGGCTGTTGCAAGGTAATTTTTTGGTTTACTCTATTTGAGGGTGCCCGCCGGGCCGCATTATCCTCAGGAGGTCAGGGCACACCCCTGCATCGCCTTGTTCATGCATATTTCAATAGTTTCTCATGCATCTAGCACGTTTTCTAACGGTC
Organism: Hordeum marinum; assembly: GCA_022496015.1. Taxonomy (NCBI): domain Eukaryota; kingdom Viridiplantae; phylum Streptophyta; class Magnoliopsida; order Poales; family Poaceae; genus Hordeum; species Hordeum marinum. Next base: position 305,745,662 of record CM039673.1, read on the forward strand.
TGCCTAGCTTGCATGGCTCCTTGCCGGCGTGAATCTGCCGCACCACCCTCCCTGATTTGGTGTTTCGCAAGGGGTTGTGCGCTATAGCCCTTCAAGGGGCACCCCGGAACTAGGATGCAAAGCCATGTCGCCTCAAGGACTTGCACCTTTTGGTGGTCGTCCCCCGCTCGGTGCTCCAGCCGTAGCGCGGTTGTCACGTCCAACATGCGTGCCTATCCATTTTAAGGCATGAGGACCTCACAAGGGATAGAGGCACATCTTGCCGTTCGCAAGTATAGAATCATTGCATCATACATTACAGAAGAGATGAGTATATACAAGTTGGCTTACACTCGCCACATACTAAATTACAAATCATCAAGATGAAGACAGGGTCCGACTACGGACGAAATCAAATGATAAAACAGATGCAAATGATACTATCTTGCTATCCCAAAGATCACGACCATGGTCCTCTACTCATCCGGGTAAGTCACGTATATCCTGCCTCTTTCCACATCATACTCCCACTGGAGTTGCGTCAGATCATCCTGCACGTACTCATCTAATCCTGTACCTGGAGTGTTGTACTAATCTATGAGCCACAACAACTCAGCAATGAAGCGCCCGGGTACCGAGACTATTCAACTTAAGGTTGGAAAGGGGAATGTGTTTAGTTTGCAGCAGCACTAAGCATTTATGGTGGCTACACTTACGTAACATGAAATTAAATATGAGTGGTCTACGATGAACGATCAAATCTAGTATGATCTCTATGAGATCCCGAACACTTACTTACATCAATCATAACCCCACCATGTTCTCTCTCGGATCATGTTCACGAGCAGAGACAATCATGGTTACTCACACAGTTGGTGTATTTTATTTAGAGTTTACTTCAAGTTAACTATAACTGGGTGTTAAACAAATATCCAAGTTGCCAAATAACCACGGGCACGGCTTCTCGAAAAGATTTAAGCCTGGAGGGGTGCTCCAACTAGTGCATCACAAATTAACCACACTCCACGGGAATAGCCTCGACCATGGATCTTGTGATCATCATAGGTAACTCCAAAGGAATTCCAACACCTCAAGATAACTCGAAGAAAGTCAGAGCCCTCACGCAAGACACTCGATAAAGGTAAGACAAATCCAACAAGACCTCCCTATGCGTCGATGAACCCGATAAGAGCCGTGTATCTTATTCTCAGGACACGACGGATAAGCGATGGTTACCACACCAATCACCGAGTTGCCCCGGGCGGCGTCAATAAGCTGCTCTGGGTTGGACCAACGCTCATGAGGAGCACTGGCCCGGGGGTTGATTAATTATCCACGGGGTTGCAAAGCCCTATGCAAATTTTATTAAGTTATTTAGAAAATGTAGTAACAAGGTTGGGCCTTGCCAGACAAGTTTTAATCTCAACCGAATAAACAAGGGGTCCCCATAACAACCCCGAGCATGTTAGGAGCGCAAAGTATGAAAAACATAACATCGGTAACAAGAACTATGGCGGTAACAGCGGAACAAAACACCTAGCAAAAGGCCAAGCCTTCCACCAATACCAAGATATATATGTGCATTAAATTTAATAAAATATCATAAGGTGACATCCAAATCCATGTTAGCACATGGAACAACCTGAACCAGCAACTAAGAACGCTATAAGAGGGGCTGAGCAGCGGTAACTTAGCCAATCAACGGCTTGCTAGGATGTGGAGGGTTAAAGGCTATCATGGCAAATAGGACGCTGATATTAAAGTGGTGGGTAGTGTAATTGTAACGATAAGAGAGAGAAACTAGCAAGCGAAAATAGTATCAGGATCCGGGCACGATCATCTTGCCTGTTGGTTCTTTAGTGAAACAAGTAGCGGGATCCTTGTAGTTGTACTCGCCTGGCTCTTCATACTCAAGTTCAACGATCGCTTATATCAAAAATAAACAGGAAGAATAAATAAATAACCATGGTGCAATGCACAAACAAGAATGATGCATGCTTAGGTGAAGAGTTTTTAACAAGGCAACCTTAACTAGTTATGTTTCACATGCAAGAATTTTGTATTAATGAATCTGGACAGAACCTTGAGTTAAGTTGTTTATACATGCATTAACATGTCAAATATGTATGCACCATGTGAAAACAATGAAAATGCATATGAAGAACGTAAGAAACGGAGCTACGGTTCTCACGATACGCTCACGACAAGGTACCTGCAAACACAAGACAAACAATACCATGGGCTAATTCTTCGCCTTCCAAGGTAGCCACTGGTTAGTTAATGAAAAACCAACCACAATAGAGCCAAATATCAAGCAATTCCATGGATTATAGCTCCCACAAGTCACAAAACAACAAAACAAACAATCTGCCACAAAACAGCAACATAGCAACTTACACAGCCCACAACTTGAGCTACAGGAATCGTACAACCACAAACACTACAGGAATCAGCTTCTTTGCCGTCTGCCATGGCGGACGGCAAAGGCATCAATGGCGGACGGCAAAGACCTTTTCCGTCAGCCAACAGATGGCAAACAGTCCGGCTCAATACCTGCCGGTAAAGGCCTTCTTTGCCGTCTGCTTCACCAATGCAGACGGCAAAGGTTTATGCCGTCAGCCGTTTGGGGGCAGCAGACGGCAAAGAGCATGGACGGCAGTGAGGTGAGGTGGGAGCCGTTAGGGGTTAACGGCATGCTTTGCCGTCCGCTGGCAGATGGCAAAGAGGCTAAGGTCTTTGCCGTCTGCTGGCGGACGGCAAAGTTCCCAAATAGGAGCCACTGGGAAGCTGCCACGTGGCACTCTATGCCGTCAGCCAGCGGACGGCAAAGAGATTTGAATCTTTGTCGTCTGCTGGCTGACAGCATAGCTGGCCTTGTTTGCCAGTCCTATTTGGGAACTTTGTCGTCAGCCAGCAGATGGCAAAGACCTTAGCCTCTTTGCCGTCTGCCAGCTGACGGCAAAATACCCAAATCCCAGTGTTCCCAGGTTGCACAGGTAGCTGCCACGTGGCATGTTTGCCGTCTGCTAGCTGTCGGCAAAGCTCTTTGCCGTCTGCTAGCGGACGACAAAGATCTTATATAACCCCTGTTTTTAATTGAATTCATTCAATTTGACAGAAATTCATAGATATACACAGATACACATATATATCCAACAAGCATATCCAACAATATATTTCCATATATATGCCACAAGCATATCCAGCAATATATACATATATATCCAACAAGCATATCCAACAATATATCCATATGACATAAGAAGTTTCCAACAACATATCCATAGTGATATACACATCCAAACAAGTTCCCAAACATGTTTTCATAAACAAAAAGGAAGCACATGCAAGGAGAATATAACAGTCCATCAATTCAAGCTTCCGCATCTCAAGCAAATCTGCAAATTGGGAAAGATGAAAGTTAGAAGAAGAAGAATATCTAGAAGAAGAAGAGGAAAATAAGAAGATTTTATCTTCTCTTTCTTTCTCTCCTCCCCCTCTTCCTTATCTTCTTCTTTTCCAACAAATGTAGTTAAAAAAGCCAATTTAGAGCTAAGCTAGGTAAAAAGGTCATTTTGGAGATAAGCTATGTTCAATGTATCATATTGGAGCTAACCTAGGTAAACTTGGTCATTTTGGAGCTAAGCTAAGTTAAATGGATCATATTGAAGCTAACCTAGGTAAAAATGTCATTTGTGGACTTGGTCATATTGAAGCTAACCTAGGTAAACTTGGTCATATTCTTCTTCTTCTTCTTCTTCTTCTTCTTCTTCTCTTCCTATTCCTTCTTTTCTTCCTATTCCTTGATTTTCTTCATCTTATTATGTCATTTGTGGACTAAATAGGCTAAATTATGTCATAAATGGACTAAATAGGCTAAATAAGAGGAGGAAAAGAAGAAGAAGAAGAAGAAGAAGAAGAAGAAAAGAAGAAATGTTCTTCTTCTTCTTCTTCTTTTCTTCTTCTTCTTCTTCTTCTTCTTCTCTTCCTATTCCTTCTTTTCTTCCTATTCCTTGATTTTTTTCATCTTATTATGTCATTTGTGGACTAAATAGGCTAAATTATGTCATAAATGGACTAAATAGGCTAAATAAGAATAAAAATACCGTTATCACGGAGGTGAAGGACCGGTCGGGGCCGCGCTAGTGCCAGACTGAGGTGAAGGGCCGGTCGGGGTTCCACCAAGGGTAGACTGACAAGCATTGGTTGATGCTTGTCGAGAAGCATTCTACACCAAAGATCATTTCCAATGTCTCGTTAGCATGATGCAACATAAATGTGAATAGTACTAACGACCATTCAAATCAAACTCACCGTGTTCACCGGAGCAATCTGGGGCATCGGCGGAGGGGTCTGGCCGCTTTTCTAGCACATGCTCTACACATTTGGTTCTCACGAGTTAGTCATATTACTTAGTAATGGAACAAACATTATGTGCATGATTTGGCTAATATGCAGGAGAAACGTACCACCAAGATGTCGTATAGGGCCCAGTTTTGAGCATCGTTCCGGTTCCTCTCCTCCTCCAACAGCCTAGTCGTGCTCTCCTCCAGCTCCCTCTCCCTCTCCTCCGCCTGCCTTCTTTCCGCCTCCAAAAGCATCTGCATGTTTGCTCTCTCTTTCTCAAGAGCATCCTGCAACACACCACTCCTCGTTAGCATTGTAATCATCGACGGACGCACACACAATGTAATGGATAGGAAAGGTATCCGAGTCCGTATAACTAACCGCCATGGCGAGTTCCGATGGTCGTGCACGAGGCATTATCTCAGGATCAGAGCTACTCTGGCGCTTCTTGATCTGCATGAGAGTCTTAGGACAACGTATCAGTCCATCACCAATGGCTATCGAGCCATGGGACCTCCCGCCACCAGATATCATAACCAGCTCTGTATCAAAAGGATCCTGGCTCGGGTTAAAGTCCTCCCCTTTCCTTGACTTCCCCTCGTCTCTGTACCTCACGAGCTTGTTGCAGGAGGAGCTGTTGGTGAAGGTCTCTAGATGATCTAGGTCAGACTCCGAGAATGCCTTGGCCTTCTTGTACGGGGCACTATGGGCCATGCCATAGAGGTCGAACAGATCTGGCACGGGCTTCTTGTTGTGGTGCGACTGAGAGAGAGGAACAAAATATTAGTCAAGGGCTTAAGCTAGCATGAAGAATGAAATTGCTATGTAAATAAGATCATTTTGGAGCTAAGTAAGGTTATTATGTCATTTTTGAGGAAAAAAGCTAAGTTTAGGTCATTTTGGAGGTAACCAAGATTATCTGCGTGAGAGCTAATTATGTCATAAATTAACAAGCTAAGATTACTTTAGGTCATTATTGAGCTATCAAAGGTAGTTATGCATTTTTTTAACTAAGTAAGCATTATTGAGCTATCCAAGGAAAAATGCTATCATGTAGAATGAAATTGCATGAATCATGAAGCAAACCATATACCCAGTGAACCCCGTACTCAAATAGGTTGGAGCTCCCTTGATGGTGTGGCACACCAACCATTTGGGCACGCTTATCCTTGGCCCTTTGGTGTTTGACTAGCCATTTGGGAGAGCACCACTCATCCACCAACGCCTCCCAACAGTCCATCCTATCCGCACACCATCTCGGGGGCACCTAAGTTAGTCAAGAGAAATTTCAGCGCTACGCCTACGAATCAAATCAAGAGAACTAAGTTCAAGGCCTTAAGAATAGGCAATTACCAGCATGTACTTCTCCTTAGTCAGAAACTTGCCGCGACACTTCTTCTTCGCCCTCCTAATACCCTTCGAGGCGTAGTAGTCTCGAACGGCCTGCACCCGATCCTCGTGCCGTAAGTTCTTAAGTAGGCGCTTGCACTCGGCTTCGACAATCGAAACCGCAGCCTCCTGCTCTCCATCTGAAATCCTGCAGAAGGTCTGTAGTCAAACAAGACAACGCTGATTAGTAAAATCACTACGTAGTGTTGATCTTTAATTCTGTAAAGGAGAAATTACCCAGAACCGACGGAACACAATGTCGGCCACCGTCTCGCACTCGACACCGGCGACCATCTCCCCTGGCGGGGCCAGGGCAGCTTCGTACAGCTCCCAGCTAAGTGCTAGCTGTGGAACCTGACCCTCACCGGGCAACGTGACCCACCCAGGGAAGTGCTGCCGGCAAAGCACACCAAGGACCTGGTTGGGCCTGCGGACACCACGGGGGTGTACCCAGCCCCTGCAGTATGTCAAGGCCAATACATTAGATATTAATTTGAAGAAACATGAAGGCAAAAGGTTAAAAAAGAGTAAATTCACTTACTTCAACCCATTAGGATGTATCAACCACCTCTGGTCGGGGGTCGTCGGCACGGGCGGGAGCTTTGTACCGCCACACTGGTAGACCTTCTTGCCCTTGTCAACCAGCTCGCCCTTGCTGTAGCTATCATCAGAGAAGGTGTCCTCGCTATCATCAGTAGCGCTACTAGCATCCGGAGTCTCGTGCGAAGAAGACTCCGGGACCGGAGTTTCTGGGACGAAGACTCTGGGACCGGACTCACGTGGGGCGAAGGAGAGGCGCCCCGAGTCTGGTGACGCGAAGGATCGGCGACCCCAGTCTGGTGGGGCAAAGGATCCGTGACCCGAGTCTGGTGGGCCGAAGAATCGACGACCGGAGGCTCATGGACCGGAGTCAGAGACGGGTCCACGTCAGACGGAGCGGTCCTGTGGTCGGGTGAATCAGCTGGGGGTGGCGGTGAGGAATGCGTATCAGCCTTCCTACCTCTCCCGCTGCCACGTCCACCTCTAGCAGCCTTCTTCGTCCTCCCCCGACCTCTGCCGGCCGAAGAAGAAGCGCCCGCCGGTGCTGACTGCATACTGTCTAGCAGCGCTCTTCGGAGGGGCTGTGCTGGAATAATGGAAGCACCCCTCCCAGGAGCGCTCACACGAGGCTCGGAGCGCTCTGGACCCTTGCCCACCATCCTGTCAACACCTGCAATGACAAAAAGTAAACAAAATTAGTATAACATAAAAAATTTGAATAACTGACATGAATACTATGTATATAATTTAAGAGTATCATCATCATGAACATAATAAAAAATTGAATACCTGACATTACTAATATTACTCTGAATCGTCTATATATGCTCCAGGATCATTAAATGCATCATCATCATCACTATCAGTGATGAGCTCATCATCATCATTAATAAATGCATCAACATGTGGAAGGCCTCCTTTACGTAATTGTTCAAGCATTGAAAGGTCATCTGCAGCAGTAACTTCTTCTTGTTCCGGCTCTTCTTGTTCCGGCTCAGGGGTGAAGTCGGATTCACTATCGCTGTCTACTTCAATGTTCAGGGGTACAGTTGAGCGATTCTTGAAACGTTTTTTGGAAAGACGTGTTTCTTGGAAGAATTCTCCTTCGTCATATGTGTCTTGGTCATAATCCTCTTCATTGGGGGGAGGTGGTCTAACACGTGGCGGCACTTCATAAACGACATCCCAACCACTGAGATTTGAATCACTTTGACAGGCCCACGGTAGATAGAAAACTTGGGTTGCCTGTTGAGCCGTAATATAGACATCGGGAACATCCAAATGGGTGCTTTGTTTGATTTCGACTAGACCTATATGTTCATGAGTCCTTCTAGTATCCTTCGGCTGGAACCAATAACATCTGAAGACTATGACGTTTGGTGGGTTTTCACCATAGAATTGAAGTTCATAAATTGCTTCAACTCTTCCATAATACTCGATACCTCCTTCGCCGATAGCAGAGACACAACAATTTGTAGACTTTCGGTCGGCCATACATAGCTCTTTGCCATAGGTACGAAAGCGATACCCGTTGATGTCGTATTTGTCAAATGAACGGACCTTATAGTCAAAACCATTAGCTATTTGTCTCAATTCGGCATCCATAATATCTGAATTAGCCTACAAGTTTAATACGAAAGGATTGTCGCATTAGTCGCAAATTAGCCAAAGAAATGAAATGGTCTAATGGAAATTACCGTTTGTTTGAACCAAGAGATGAAATCGGGACAAGCGCCTCCTTGTTTAACTGATCTAGGATTTGTTGGCCTGTCAACGCAGGTGGTGCAGAGTGTTTGACAATTGTACCTTTCATGAAGTTCTTCTTGTCTTTCCTGAACTTATGGTGAGGATCCAGAAACGGTCTATGCAAGTCGAAGCAACTATACTTGTGCCCTGCCGTCAGCCAACGAAACTCAAGAGCTCCCTTGCATGTGGGGCACGGGAACCTTCCATGCACACACCAGCCAACGAATAGCGCATACGCCGGCAAGTCATGCGTCGAGTACATGTACCAGGCACGCATTATGAAGTTCTGTTTGCTAAAGGCGTCGTATGTCTTGAACCCATTATCCCAAGCTTCTTTCAATTCGTCCTTAAGCGGGTGCATGTACACATTCATATTCTTCCCCGGATAGTTGGGCCCTGGAATTATCAATGTCAGGAAAATGTTCTTTCTTTGCATAATCTGTCCGGGGGGGAGATTGAGTGGAATGACAAACACGGGCCAACAATTGTATTGGGTTGCCGTCTGACCATACACACTGAACCATCCGTGATGATGGCGACTCGAGGATGCCTTGGATCTGCCGTTTTTTCCTTATGTAATGCATCGAAGCGCTTCCACGCTTCACCATCCAATGTGTGCACCATCATCACATTCCCATCTACATCACGTTCGGTTCTTTTCCCCGTTTTGTGCCATGTCATATGTCTGGCCGTCTCTTTGACCATGAAAAGACGTTGAAGTCTTGGTATGATTGGCAAATACCGAAGACCATTAACGGGTATTTTGGTCTGTGTCTTCTCACCCATACCATTGTCTACCACAACATACCTAGATGACTTGCAAATGGGACAATAGTTCAAGTCCTCATACTGGTGCCTAAATAAGACACATCCTTTCTCACAGGCATGTATCTTCTCATAGGGCATCTTAAGAGCACGGAGGATTTTGTCTGACTGGTACAGGTTTGCAGGTAGCACATGGCCTTTGGGTAGAAATCGTCCGAATACTGTCATCATCGCGTCGTAGCATTCTCTACCCAAGTTGAACTGAGCCTTCAAAGCCATGATTTGTGAGATGGCATCCAGCTGACAAAGCTCAGTGTGCTTGTGGAGAGGACATTTTGAGGACTCCAACATTTCAGTGAAGGCCTTTGCAGATTCCTCCATCTCCTCGTCTGAGTCCCGAGCATCGTCAAAGTCTTGCACCATGTCTTCCATCCCGGTACCATGCTCGTCGGTGCGACGACGAACCACCTCAGGTCTGGCATGTTGGGCAGACTCACCATGAAATGTCCAGACCGTGTAACCAGGCGTAAAACCAAACTTCTGCAGGTGTTTACTCATTTCAAGCTCGTCCCTCTTTTTAAAGTTGTCGCACCGGACACAGGGGCACCAGCTTAATCTCTGGCCATTAGCAAATGCGGCTCTAACAAACTCTTTGGTTTGTGTTAACCATTCGCCGGTCCAAACTTTCTGATTAGTGTAACCGGTGTACATCCACGCACGATCACTCATATTGACTTCCTACTGGACAGACAATAAATCTATACATAATTAAGCAAACCATATCCATTAGTTAATGGAGTTTGTCAGTTCTATTACGTCCATGCAACCTGCATGCTAATAGGTAAAGATAGGTCCTAAGCCCACCCGAGTATGCGTAGATTGAGTTCGTTTTCCCATGCTCTGCTCCGGATCCGACGCAAAATTTTGGCAGCACCTCCCCGCTGTTCTCCTGATACACGTCTCGGCAATAAGCAGAGAGGATGTGTACCCGGAGAACAATAGGGAGGGACTTCCGAAATTCTGCATCAGATCTGGAGCAGAGCATATAGGAAAACGAACCCAATCTACACATACTCGGGCTGTCCATGGATAACGTTGGACAATTCGAAAGAATCACGATTATAAATATGCAAATGCATGCATATTTATAGATGTAACCCTTTCGAACGGGAGACGCATAGTGGTTACGCATACTGATGATTGACACCTATAGCTAGCCAGTTTCATTGGCACGAAGACCGGAACAGAGCAAATGTAGGGGGGAGGAGGAGATGTCATTTGTGCTCACCAAGGAAAGCAGGGGCGGAGGTCGTCGAACGCACGGGGAGGTCGTCAAACACCACACCCTCGCAGCGACGAAACAACTGCACATTTTAAATCCACCCGATTAACACAAATATATATGATGTTTTGCATAACAAAATCGAAAAATATACGACCTAACTCATAATCGAAAAATTGAAAAATCGAAAAATATACGACCAAATATATGGTGTCGGGGGTGTCATGTCGGGGTCAGGGTGCTGTGTCGTGGTCAGGGGTGCCATGTCGGAGTGTCGGGGTGTCGTGTCGGGGTCGGGGTGCCGTGTCGGTGTCGGGGTGTCAGGTCGGGGTCGGGGTGCCCTGCCGGGGTCGGGGTGTCGGGACGGGGTCGGGGTCGGGGTGTCGGCATCGGGGTGTCAGGGTCGGGGTGTCGGGGTGTCGTGTCGGGGTCAGGGTGCTGTGTCGTGGTCGGGGGTGCCATGTCGGAGTGTTGGGGTGTCGTGTCGGGGTCGTGTCGGGGTGTCAGGTCGGGGTCGGGGTCAGGGTCGGGGTGCTGTGTCGGGGTCGGGGTGTCGGGTCCGGGTCGGGGTCAGGGTCGGGGTGTCGGGGTCGGGGTGTCGGGTCGGGGTGTCGGGGGTGTCGTGTCGGGGTCAGGGTGTTGTGTCGTGGTCGGGGGTGCCATGTCGGAGTGTCGGGGTGTCGTGTCGGGGTCGTGTCGGGGTCGGGCTGCCGTGTCGGTGTCGGGGTGTTAGGTCGGGGTCGGGGTCGGGGTCGGGGTGCCGTGTCGGGGTCGGGGTGTCGGGTCGGGGTCGGGGTCAGGGTGTCGGGTCGGGGTGTCGGGGGTGTCGTGTCGGGGTCAGGGTGCTGTGTCGTGGTCGGGGGTGCCATGTCGGAGTGTCGGGGTGTCGTGTCGGGGTCGTGTCGGGGTCGGGGTGCCGTGTTGGTGTCGGGGTGTCAGGTCAGGGTCGGGGTCGGGGTCGGGTCGCGGTGCGTGTCGGGGCCGGGTGTCGGGTCGGGGTCGGGGTCGGGGTCGGGGTGTCGGGGTCGGGGTGTCGGGTCGGTGTCAGGGTCGGGGTGTCGGGTCGGGGTCGGTGTCGGGTTTTTTCCTCTTTTTCTTTTTTTCTTCTTCTTCCTCTTCTTCCTTTTCTCCTTTTTTTCCTTCTTCTTCTTCTTCTTCTTCTTCTTCTTCCTCCTCCTTTCCTTTTTCCTCTTCTTCTTCTCCTCCTCTCCTTTTTTTTCTTCTTCTTCTTCCTCTTCTTATTTTTTCTTCTCCTCCTCCTCCTCCTCTTCTTCTTCTTCTTCCTCCTTTTTCCTCTTCTTCTTCTTCTCCTCTTCTCTCTCTCTCTTTCTCTCTTCTTCTTCTTCTTCTTCTTCTTCTTCTTCTTCTTCTTCTTCTTTTCTTCTCCTCCTCCTCTTCTTCTGTTTCTTCTTCTTCTTATTATTTTTTGTTCTTTTCTTTTTTATTTTTAAACTAACTAACTAATACAAACTAATAAAAGAAAAAAAAGAAAAAGAAAAGGGGGAGGTGGTGGAGCTCACAGGAGGGGAGGTCGAGGCGGCGGCGCTGGGCGGCGGAGGGGAGGGCGGGCGGGCGGGGCGGCGGCGGCGACGGGCGGGGAGAGGGCGGGTGGCGGACGGCGGCGGGAGAGGACGGCGGGGAGAGGGCGGCAGCGGCGACGGGGCAGGGCTCCGGGGGGTGGGGGGCGGGACAGGCCGGCGGAGGGGAGGGGCGTGGGAGCGGCGGCCGGTGGCGGAGGGGAGAGGCGGGGAGGGGAGGGCCGGAGGGGAGGGCGCGGGAGAGGAGATAGAGAAGAGAGAGAGGGAGAGAGAGAAAAAAAAGAGAAGGTGGGGCCGTTAGGGTCCCACCTCTTTGCCGTGTGCTGGCAGACGGCAAAGAGTTCTTTGCCGTCCGCCAGCAGACGACAAAGAGGTGGGTTGGCCGTTGCCGTTAAGTGGCCTCCACGGGGCCCACCCCACCTCTCTGCCGTCAGCCAGCAGACGGCAAAGAAGTGCAGATGGCAAAGACCCTCTTTGCCATCAGCTGGTTCTTTGTCGTCTGCTTTTGGGAGACAGACGGCAAACAACCTCTTTGCCATCAGCTGGCAGACGGCAAATATCTGGCAGATGGCAAAGACCCTGATTCCAGTACTGAAACAAGGTATTGACAGAAACTACATAACATGCTTATCAAATTATCCAACTACACAATCTGCAAAGGAGGCACACATCAATAAGCATGAAGCTATCAAGTTGACATGATGAACCAGTTTTCTGGGACTTGGTGAAAATAACAGTTTTCTGGAATCTGAGTTAAACTGGTAGCATGTTGACAACAGAAGTTAAAGGTGTTAGAGATCACCTCTTGGCATTAAAATTAACAGGGTGGTAGTATACAACATCTACTCCAAAATACTAGCACTGAGCATGAGCAAATACTCAATAGATCACAAGTTGTCAACCACTCTACATGGCATAAAAATAACAGCAGATTCTCAGACAGAAATATATAGCATGGTGAAAACAGAAACATCAAGTTAGCCACTTTGCAGCAAGTTTCCCACTTATATGGGTGATTCTCATGGTAAACAAAAATACCATGGCATAATGGATATAAAACACTAGCACTTCCATGTTGGCATGTCCCAAAGCAAGCATGGTTTAAATCATGCAAAAATGACAAAGCAGCATCACAACAGAAAATGATAGGTTTATGAACTAGCTCAAAAGTGAAATCTGAAAGCACCAATGGATTCCTTGGATCTTTCTACCCCAAAAACATGTGTCATACTCATATGTTCATGTGAAGCAACATTACACTACATACTAGCAAGCAAACATCCACTCTCTTGTAAAGTAAAACTTACTCTAAATGGACATGAGCAACTATAGACATAACGAGATTTGGAAACTAAGCTAACAATGGAAATGGACCAACAAACCTACAAACATGCATAACAGCAAAGGGTATGGCAAGTGGGGAAAAGGACCCACTTGTCACACTCACACACATACACTCTACACACACCACTCACATGCACGAGTGCACATGGTACATACACTCACATACACACATGCTCATGTGTGTGTGGGTGTTCTTCCACACATATGCACACATATATGCACAAGACATATATTCATATGCATATGCAATGGTACACACACACACTCTCACTCACCTACACACAAGCATAAGTGCACACACACATGCACTCTCACCACACTCACACACACACTTGCACACACACCACATGAGTGCAATCAGCCACATACACACACACTCAATACTTGCATATGTACAACATATGTATACACACATACACACTCAACACACATACATGCACCTACACACACCTCACATACACACTTTCACATATACATATATACATACACATAAATATAGACAAAGGGAAAAACAAAATAAAAGAAAAGAAAACAAAACCAACAAAGAAAAAAAGGGGGGAGGGGATCGGGTCGAACCCATGACCTCAGGCTCGATTCCCCCGAGCCACACCACTGCGCTAGCGATGCGGCTGTTAACAGAGGAGAGGCTCTGGCTCTTTAATACACACATACACACACAACCTGACGAAACTAAAAAAGAACATCTACGGTGACAGGCAACGGCGGCGGCAATTCCCGGCAGCACAGGGGGTCTCTGACGAGGGGAGAGCAATGCGGGGGTTGCTGCACCTATGGGGATTCCATCCCCATCCCTGGAAGGGATCTACGAGGAGGGGAGAGGCGCACAAGCTCGAAGCTTGGCCCTGCCACCGCGACAATGCGGGGGCGACTGCGACAGAGACGACAGGACGACAGCGACCATGCAATAGGAAATGGACGCGGGGCTCACCGATGCGAGGTCATCGACGAGGCGGACGCGCGAAGAGGAAGGAGAGGCGGAGACACGACAACGACGAAGAGGAGGGAGACCGGCGACGACCCGCTCCCTTGCGGACGACGGCGACGACGAGCGGCACCGCGGGGAGGTGCTCCTCATATCCTAGTGGCGGGAATGGAACACGGAGACGATCCCTGGCCTCCACGACATGCTCGGCACGACGGAGGGCTGATGAAGCCGCGCGGACGACGGCTAGGGGAACCGGCGGCCGACTCTGAACTCTCTGCCTCACTGAACGTTACCTGACAGAGGGAAAGAAGAGAGGAGGGAGAGGAATGGAGAGGCTGGCGGCAGCACGGGAGGACGCGCGGAACCCTAGAGGGGGAAGGCACGGACGTCGAGGGGGCTTAAAAAGGAGGGGACAGACGGCGAGACAACGGCAACACTCATGGCGACGCGCTCACCTGCACTGCTGCCTTCTCTTTGAACCTGACAGAGGGGAACAAGAGCAGGTGGCCGTTCCCTCGAGCGGGCTGGGCCGCAAGGGAAGGCAAGCCCACCTCTCTTCTCTCTCACACATAGGAAGAAAACACAGGTTTTTTCCCATCTAAACAAATCAACAAGAAGGAAAAACCCAGAGGAAAAATATAAGGTTTTTTCTTTGAAAAGACAAAAATACATTTGACATAAAATAATATTCGAACTATTTAATAAAATTATCTAGGGGATTTTTGAAGCAAGTAATTTTAATAGTTTAAAAATAACAGCCCCTGGTTAATTAAGCCTCACAAGGATAAAAGCTCAAAATAACAAAAGACCAACACTCACATGCTCAAAATATTTTAGGCTAACACTTGAACATTTTTAAGCAATTTTAAAAACAAGTTAAATCTGATGATAAAATAACATGGGAAATAAAGGGCATAGGGTTGGGTTTTGTTGAAAGAAAAAGAGAGAGGAAGAGAAGGAGGTGCACCACATCACACAAGGCCACACCACACCAACACAACACAAGGCACACTCAACCACAACAAGCAAAGACATGGCAAGATGGATGAATGATGCATGATGCATGAATTCAAAGACAAGACATGGCATATCAAGGTGCAAGATCATTCATTACTCTCATGACAACAAGGTTCATTCAAGAGATACATGCCATAAAAGGTAGGGACAACACTTGGGTTGTCACAACTCTCCCACGCTACAAGAGGATCTCGACCCGAGATCTAGGAACGAAAGAAGTCTAGAAATTCGGAACGGAGAAGGTCCTCACATTCCTAAGTAGCTTCTTTGTCAGAATGATGAGACCACTTCATCTTGAGGAACTTGATAGACTTGTTGTGAGTCTTACGCTAAGTTTCTTCGAGAATTGCAACTGGATGCTCATGATAAGAGAGGTCTTCTTGGAGATCAATGTCTTGGAGGTCAATGGTACGCTCTGGAGTCTTGAAGCACCTCCGGAGCTGAGAAACATGGAAGACATCGTGCACATTTGCGAAATTTGTAGGAAGCTCTAGTTGATAAGCAAGTCCACCTCTCATGCCAACAACTTTGAAAGGACCAACAAAACGAGGACCTAGCTTCCAATTAATTCCAAACCGCTGAGTGCCCTTCATGGGAGAGACTCTGAGATAGACTAGATCATCCACTTGAAAGGAAACATCTCGATGTTTGTTATCATAATAACTCTTCTGCCGGGACTGAGCTACTTCGAGGTTCTCATGAATGACACGTCACATATCTTCTGCTTCGGTGATCATGTCATTGCCCAATATCTGACGCTCACCGGTTTCGAACCAGTTAAGTGGGGTATGACACTTTCTGCCGTAGAGAATCTCGAAAGGGGCCTTGCCTGAGCTAGCTTGAAAGCTATTTTTGTATGAGAATTCAGCATATGGAAGGCAGTCTTCCCACTTCATGCCGAATGAAATCACATAGTCTCTGAGCATATCTTCAAGGATCTGATTGACTCTCTCAACTTGACCACTTGTCTGCAGATGGAACGCAGTGCTGAAACGGATTTTGGTACCCATAGTAGTCTGGAAGGACTCCCAAAACTTGGAAGTAAAGAGGCTTCCACGGTTAGAAGAGATGAGCTGAGGAATACCATGCAAAGATACTATCCTTAATGTATACAACTCTGCAAGCTGAGCTGCTGAGATAGACTCTTTGACTGGTAGGAAATGAGCAACTTTTGCAGCTTGTCGATAACCACAGTTGCCCCTCTTGGACTTGGGAAACCCAGTGACGAAATCCATCTCCACATGATCGAATTTCCACTCTGGATAGGTAAAGGCTGAAGAAGACCTGCTAGACGTTGATGCTCCGCCTTCACTCTGCGACAAACATCACACTCGTTCACGAACTGAGCAATTTCACGTTTCATGCGAGTCCACCAGAAGGTTTGCTTGAGATCCTGATACATCTTGGAACTGCCTAGATGAATGGACAGAAGAGAATTGTGTGCTTCTTCCATGATAACCTTTCTGAGATCACCTTTTGGAACCACAAGACGGTCCTCAAAGAAGAAGGTATCTTTGTCATCAACGCGAAAGCACTTACACTTCGAAATGCCCTTGGCCACACCTTTCTTCACTTTCTTCACCATAGCGTCAAGAAGCTACACTTGGTGAACCTGATCTTCCAGAGTCGAAGAAACTTGAAGATTGGTAAGAAATCCTTGCGGAATCATCTGAAGGTTGAGCTTGCGGAAGGCTTCACAAAGCTCGGGTTGAAGAGGCTTCAGGATGAGACTATTGAAGTATGCCTGACGGCTGAGCACGTCTCCAATGACATTTGCTTTTCCAGGAGTATACTCAATGCTTGGATTGAAGTCCTCAAGCATTTCCACCCAACGAGACTGCCAAAGATTGAGATTGGGTTGAGTGAAAATTTACTTCAAGCTCTTGTGATCGGTGTACACCTCAACTGGTCTACCCAACAACAAATGCCTCCAAGTCATTAGAGCATGCACAACTGCCGCCAACTCGAGATCATGAGTGGGGTAGTTCTTCTCGACAGGCTTCAACTGATGCGAGGTATAAGCAACAATCTTCTTATCTTGCATTAGAACACCACCAAGACCTTGGATAGAAGCATCACAGAATACTTGGAAAGGCTTTGACTGCTCAGGAGGAACAAGAACTGGAGCTGAAGTCAGTCTCTTCTTGAGCGTATTGAACGCCACATCACACTCAGGAGACCAAACATACTTGGCACTCTTCTGGAGGAGATTGGACAGAGGCTTAGCAATTTGAGAGAAGTTCTCCACGAATCTTCCGCAATAACTAGCAAGCCCGAGGAAACTCCGAAGCTGCTTCACGTTTTGAGGAGGTTCCCACTTCAAGATTGCCTTAACTTTCTCAGGGTGCACATTAATTCCCTTGGCAAAGATCACATGCCCAAGGTACACCACTTCATTGAGCCATAACTCACACTTGGAAAACCTTGCATAGAATTGATGCTCCCTTAACTTGTCCATAACAAGGCAGAGATGCTCTGCATGCTCTTCTTCTGTCTCCGAGAACACAAGGATATCATCCAGATAGACCAAGATGAATTCATTCTTGAAAGGAGAGAAAATGAAATTCATCATTCTTGAGAAAGTTGGAGGAGCATTCGCAAGACCAAACGACATGACGATGTACTCATAAGAGCCAAAACTCGTCCTAAAAGCGGTCTTAGGAATGTCTTCTTCGCGAATGTGAATCTGATGATAACCCATGCGAAGATCAAGCTTCGAGAAAACCTTGGCACCTTTTAGTTGCTCAAACAACTCGTTGATGTTGGGAAGTGGGTACTTGTTTCTGATTGCCTTTTTGTTCAATGGACGGTAGTCGACACAAAGATGATTCGTGCCATCTTTCTTCTTGACAAACAAAACACCACAACCCCATGGAGAAGAACTTCGTCTGATCAGACCCAGACGTTCTTGCTCATCTAGCTGCTTCTTCAACTCCTTCAGCTCCTCGAGGCCAAGTTTATTTGGGCGCTTGCAAACTGGTTCAGTTCCGGGCTTGAGATCAATCATGAACTCGACTAGTCAGTGCGGAGGCATTCCTGGCAATTCTTTTGGAAAGACATCTTCATACTCATTCACCACCGGAATTTGAGAAATCACCGAGATTTCACCCTTCTCATTCAGAGCAAAGAGACGGATTGTGTCATCACGAGCCACGAAAATAATCACATCTTCTGAAGGATGAGTCAGCTTGATTTCTTTTGCTTTGCAATCAATATAAGCCTTATTCATAGCCAGGAAGTCCATGCCCAAAATGAGATCAATGTCGGAATTGCCGAGAAAAATGGGAGAAGCTAGAAAAGAATAATTGCCCATCTTGATAGAAGCATCCAGAACAATCATATGCGAACTCATGCGCATGCCCGGAGAGACCACACGAAAAGGACTAGCTAAATGCTCCACTGAAAACTCATGCATAGTGACAAAAGGCTTGGATATGAATGAATGTGATGCACCAGTATCAAACAAAACTCTTGCAGGAATAGAATTAAGTAAGAGATTACCCATAATCACATCATGAGACTGCTCTACTTCAGCTGCATTCACCATATTCAGCCAGACTGACTTGGGATTATGCTTCACCATAGCATTGCCTGGAGGCCTGACTGGAGAAGGAGGCAGAAGACGCAGCTGGTTGCACTTGTTTGCATAGTGACCCTTCTGGCCACACTTGTGACAAGTCACCTTAGAAAGCGGACGAACATTGCCTGAATGAGGAACAAGAACTGCCTCTGACGCTTGGGGTCTCTACTGAAATCCTGGGTTGGGTGGGTGGTAAGAACCACGGCCACCGAACTGCTTCTGCTGAGGAGGAGGACAAAATGGAGGAGAATTTGGCACCCAATACTTCTGCTACTTGGGAACCATCTGGGACCTGGAAGAAGACGAATAAGAATCCCTTGAATGCTTCCTTGAGTTCTTCAACTTGAGCTGAGTTTCCTCGACCTTCAAAGTCATGTTGTAGAACTGATCAAACTCACGGGGGCTCTTGAAGAACTAGGCCTGGCAGAAGCTCATCCTTGAGACCACCTCTGAACTGATAGATGATAGCCTTGTCATCTGGAACATCTTGCTTGGCATAGCGGGCTAGATTCTGGAACTCGACATTGTACTGATAGACAGACTTGCTTCCCTGCTTCAGGTGCCTGAACTTCTCACGCATCTCCTCGACAAAGCTTGTCAAAATGTAATGAGCCCTGAAGTCATGAAAGAAATCGTCCCAAGTAACAACACAATCTCCCCTGGTATCCTTGTACTGCTGCCACCAATCAGCTGCTTGACCCTTGAGCTGGAACGATGCAAATGTGACAAATTCCTCTAGCCTGACATTGCTGCACTCAAAATGCTTACTCATATCACGAAGCCAATCATCAGCATCAAAAGGCTGCTCACAACAGGTGAAAGACCTGGGCTGGTTGGCAAGGAACTGACTGAGCGTTGCAAACTGAGGTTGATTCTGAAAATTTCCTTGAAAACCTTGCTGACCCTGCTCCCTTTCTTGCAACAGCCTGAGCAACATCTAAGTGCTCGCATTGGTTGCGGCCATCACAGCTTGCCAAGCTTCTGGAGGAGGAGGTGGCGGAGGCGGAGGCGGGGGTGGTGGTGGAACATCATTCTACTCCTCACCACGACCCGGATTGTTGTGAGTTGGTGGAGCCATCCTGAAGATGGACAAAACGCATCAGCACCTCATTGAAAAGATGAATTCCATAGCTGAATCAAATGCTTGAAAGAAATTGAACAAATAACATCACAACTTTCCTACTGAAAAATTAGTAAGAATGCTTCTTCGGTTTATGATAACATCAACAGATATAAGAAGCCACTTGCAATAACTCAAAGTATTGAGCTAACTGCTCAGAACAAATGTATATGCCCACATATGTCTGAAGAAGATGATCCTAGATAACTACAAGATTTCCCACCTAAAAACTTCCGAAAACTTTTTCTGGTTATGCAATCAGGTGTGGGGGATACAAGGAGGAAATATCTTACCCAACTAGCAATCCTACACCCCAACTGTATCCATCCTTCAACACATAACCAGAGGCTTTCTCAAATTCATCTAACTAGAATCCTCGAACTCACAACGATACTAAACCATGGTGGTACCCCGGACGCCTCCCTAGTACTGGGTGACTCCGACCTTATCTCACCACGACAAGTATTGAAGTAATTCTGAACACTCTCCGTCCTGAGATATCAAGGAAGCTGAATGATAACGATGTGCCAACATTCCCTGGAGCTCAACTCCCCGGAAGAAATCAAGTAGGACAGGAGGCACCAAGACAAAACCCTGTCACATCAGTATCATATAGACTCCAAAATACCCGCGTGATCCTAAAATTTTTTTGAGCAGGAAGAGGAGTAGAATAAAAAATCCTAAGTCGAGTACCTCACCAGAGCATAGAAGAGGAGTAAAAAGAATCCTACTCTCCAATATAACTAGACTCAAAATATTTTTTACTGCACTCGACTCGGCCAAATTCGATCAAGCAAAGGCTCCTATGGTCGTATGGCTCTGATACCAACTTGTCACGCCCAAGATGTGCGTCTATCCATTTTAAGGCACGAGGACCTCGCAAGGGATATAGGCGCATCTTGTTGTTCGCAAGTGTAGAATTATTGCATCATACATTACAGAAGAGACGAGTATACAAGTTGGCTTACACTCGCCACATACTAAATTACAATTCCACATAGAGTTCAAATCATCAAGATGAAGACAGGGTCCGACTATGAACGAAATCAAACGATAAAACAGTTGCAAATGATAATATCTCGCTATCCCAAAGATCACGACCATGGTCCTCTACTCATCCGGGCAAGTCACGTACATCCTGCCTCTTTCCTCATCATATTCCCACTGGAGCTGAGTAAGATCATCCTGCATGTACTCATCTGTACCTGTACATGGAGGGTTCTAGTAATCTGTGAGCCACAAGGACTCGGCAATCAAGTGCCCGGGTATCGAGACTATTCAAGCTTAAAGGTTGGGATGGGGTATGTGTTTAGTTTGCAGTAGCACTAAGCATATATGGTGGCTAACTTACATAACATGAAAATAAATAGAAGTGGCCTACGATGAACAATCGAATCTAGTATGACCTCTATGAGATGCTGAACACTTACTTACGTCAATCATAACCCCACCGTGTTCTCCCTCGGATCATGTTCACGAGCAGAGACGATCATGGTTACTCACACAGTTGGTGTATTTTAATTAGAGTTTACTTCAAGTTTACTATAACCGGGTGTTAAACAAATATCCAAGTTGCCACATAACCACGGGCATGGCTTCTCGAAAAGATTTAACCCTACAGGGGTGTTCCAACTAGTCCATCACAAATTAACCACACTCCACGGGAATAGCATCGACCACGGATCTCGTGATCATCATAGGTAACTCCAAAGGAATTCCAACACCTCGAGATAACCCAAAGAAAGTCAGCGCCCTCACGCATGACACTCGATAAAGGTAAAACAATTCCAGCAAGACCTCCCGACGTGTCGACGAACCCGATAAGAGCCGCATATCTCATTCTTAGGACACGACGGATGAGCGATGGTTACCACGCCAATCACTGAGTTGCCCCGGGCGGCATTAATAAGTTGCTCTGGGTTGGACCAACACTCATGAGGAGCAATGGCCTAGGGGTTGATTAATTATCCACGGGGTTGTAAAGCCCTATGCAAATTTTATTAAGTTATTTAGAAAATGTAGTACCAAGATTGTGCCTTGCCAGACATGTTTTAATCTCAACCGAATAAACAAGGGGGTCCCCATAACAACCCCGAGCATGTTAGGAGCGCAAAGTATGGAAAACATAACATCGGTAACAAGAACTATGGCGATAACAGCAAAACAAAACACCAAGCAAAAGGCCAAGCCTTCCACCAATACCAAGATATATATGTGCATTGAATTAAATAACATATAATAAGGTGATACCCAAATCCATGTTATCACATGGAACAACCTGAACCCACAACAAAGAATGCTATAAGAGGGGCTGAGCAGCGGTAACTTAGCCAATCAACGGTTTGCTAGGATGTGGAGGGTTAGAGGCTATCATGACAAATAGGAAGCTGATATTCACGTGGTGGGTAGCGCAATTGTAATGAAAAGAGTGAGAAACTAGCAAGCAAAAATAGTATCGGGATCCGAATACGATCATCTTGCCTGTTGGTTCTTCAGTGAAACAAGTAGCGGGATCCTCGTAGTTGTACTCGCCTGGCTCTTCGTACTCAGGTTCAACAATCGTGTCTACCCAAAAGAAACAGCAAGAATAAACAAACAACCATGGTGCAATGCACAAACAAGAATGATGCATGCTTAGGTGAAGAGTTTTTAACATGGCAACCTTAACTAGTCATGTTTCACATGCAAGAATTTTGTATTAATCAATCTGGATAGAACCTTGAGTTAAGTTGTTTAGACATGCATGAAAATGTCAAATATGCATACATCATGTGGAAATGATTAAAATGCATGTGAAGAACGTAAGAAACGGAGCTACGGTTCTCACGATACGCTCACGACAAGGTACGAAGGCAAACACAAGACAAACAATACCATGGGCTAATTCTTGGCATTCCAAGGTAGCCACTGGTTAGGTAATGTAAAACCAACCACAATAGAGCCAAAGATCAAGCAATTACATGGAGTATAGCTCCCACAAATCACAAAACAACAAAACAAACAATCTGCCACAAAACAGCAACATAGCAACTTACACAGCCCACAACTTGAGCTACAGGAATCGTACAGCCACAAACAAGGTATTGACAGAAACTACATAACATTCTTATCAAATTATCCAACTACACAATCTTCAAAGGAGACACACATCAATAAGCATGAAGCTATCAAGTTGGCATGATGAACCAGTTTTCTGGGACTTGGTGAAAATAACAGTTTTCTGGAATCTGAGTTAAACTGGTAGCATGTTGATAGCAGAAGTTAAAGGTGTTAGAGATCAGATCTTGGCATAAAAATTAACAGGGTGGTAGTAGAAAACATCTACTACAAAATACTAGCACTGAGCATCAGCAAATACTCAACAGATCACAAGTTGTCAACCACTCTACATGGCATACAAATAACAGCAGATTCTCAGACTTGGAAATATTTAGCATGGTGAAAACAGAAACATCAAGTTAGCTACTTTGCATCAAGTTTCCCACTTATATGGGTGATTCTCATGTTAAACAAAAATACCATGGCATAATGGATATAAAACACTAGCACTTCCATGTTGGCACATGCCCCAAAGCAAGCATGGTTTAAATCATGCAAAAATGACAAAGCAGCATCACAGCAGAAAATGACAGTTTTCTGAACTAGCTCAAAAGTGAAATCTAAAAGCACCAATGGATTCCTCGGCTCTTTCTACCCCAAAAACATGTGTCATACTCATATGTTCATGTGAAGAAACATTACACTACATACTAGCAAGCAAACATCCACTCTCTTGTAAGGTAAAACTTACTCTAAATGGACATGAGCAACTATAGACATAACCAGATTTGGAAATAAGCTAACAATGGAAATGGACCAACAAACCTACAAACTTTCATAACAGCAAAGGGTACGGTAAGTGGGGAAAAGGATCCACTTGTCACACTCACACACATACACTCTACACACACCACTCACATGCACAAGTGCACATGGCACATACACTCACATACACACATGATCATGTGTGTGTGGGTGTTCATCCACACATATGCACACATATATGCACAAAACATATATTCATATGCATATGCAATGGTACACACTCACACACACTCTCACTCACCTACACACAAGCATAAGTGCACACACACATGCACTCTCACCACACTCACACACACACTTGCACACATACCACACGAGTACAATCAGCCACACACACACACACACTCAACACATGCATATATACAACATATGTATACACGCATACACACTCAACACACATACATGCACCTACACACACCTCCCATACACACTTGCACATATACATATATACATACACATACATATAGCCAAAGGGAAAAACAAAATAAAACAAAATAAAAGGAAAACAACAAAGAAAAAAAAGGGGGAGGGGTTCAGGTCGAACCGAGACCTCAGGGTTGATTCCCCCGAGCCACACCACCGCGCTAGCGACGCGGCTATTAACAGAGGAGAAGCTTTGGCTCTCTAATACACACATACACGCGCAACCTGGCAAAACTAAAAAAACAGAACATCTACAGTGACAGGCAACAGCGGCGGCAATTCCTGACGGCACAGGGGGTCTCCGGCGAGGGGAGAGCGATGCGGGGGCTACTACACCTATGGGGATTCCATCCCCGTCCTTGGAAGGGATCTACGAGGAGGGGAGAGGCGCACAAGCTCGAAGCTTGGCTCTGCCATGTAGACAACGCGGCGGCGACTGCGACAGAGATGACGAGACGGCAGTGACCACGCAACAGGAAGGGGACGCGGGGCTCACCGAGGGGAGGTCGTTGACGAGCCGACACGCGAAGAGGAAGAAGAGGCGGAGACGCGGCGACGACGAAGAGGAGGGAGACCGGCGACAACCCGCTCCCTTGCGGACGATGGTGACGACGAGCGGCACCGTGGGGAGGTGCTCCTCACCTCCTAGTGATGGGAATGGAACGTGGAGATGATCCCCGGCCTCCACAACATGGTGGGCACGGAGGAGGGCCAACGGAGCCGCGCGAACGACGGCGAGGGGAACCGGCAGCTGACTCTGAACTCTCTGCCTCACTAAACCTTACCTGACAGATGGAAAAGGAGAGGAGGGAGAGTAATGGAGAGGCTGGCGGTAGTGCGGGAGGACACGCAGAACCCTAGGGGGGAAGGAACGAACGTCGAGTGGGCTTAAAAAGGAGGGGACAGACGGCGAGACGACGGCAACACTCACGGCGACCCGCTCACCTGCCCTGCTCCCTTCTCTCTGAACCTGACGGAGGGGAACGGGAGCAGGTGGCCATTCCCTTGAGCAGGTTGGGCCGCGAGGGAAGGCAAGCCACCTCTCTGCTCTCTCTCATAGGAAGAAAACACAGGGTTTTCCCATTTAAACAAATCAACAAGAAGGAAAAACCCCAGAGGAAAAATAGAAGTTTTTTTTTGAAAAGAAAAAAATACATTTGACTAAAATAATATTGGAACTATTTAATAAAATTATCTAGGGGATTTTTGAAGCAAGTAATTTTAGTAGTTTAAAAATAACAGCCCCTGGTCAATTAAGCCTCACAAGCATAAAAGCTCAAAATAACAAAGACCAACACTCACATGCTCAAAATATTTTAGGCTAACACTTGAACATTTTTAAGCAATTTTAAAAGTAAGTTAAATCTGATGATAAAATAACATGGGAAATAAAGGGCATAGGGTTGTGTTTTGTTGAAAGAAAAAGATAGGGGAAGAGTAGGAGGTGCACCACACCACACAAGGCCACACCACACCAACACAACACAAGGCACACTCAACCACAACAAGCAAAGACATGGCAAGATGGATGAATGATGCATGATGCATGAATGCAAAGACAAGACATGGCATATCAAGGTGCAAGATCATTCATTACTCTCATGACAACAAGGTTCATACAAGTGATACATGCCATAAAAGGTAGGGACAGCACTTGGGTTGTCAAAGCGGTGCCTCAGCATGGAGTCTCGGGAGGCCCCATGGCCTCCTGAGGCAGCAACGGATAGGGTGGAATGGGGTCACTCGAGCGTCAAAGGGGCCTCCTGAGCATAGCGCCTCGGGAGCCTTAACGGCCACATAGTCACTCGCCCCCTTGGTGTCGTCCTTGGTTTCCGGTTGGCATCAAGGGTGTCGGGGCCTTGCCCCGTAGTTGCATCCTTGGTTTTCGGTCGTATACTATGGCTGTAGGGAAATGTGCAGGACTGGGACCTGGAGACATAGAGCCACTTGAGCGTCAAAGGGGGCTCCTCAGGAGCGTTACTGGTCATAATGCCACTCGATCCCTTGATGTCGTCCTTGGTTTCCGGCCAGCGTCAGGGGTGTCGGGGCCTCGCCCCATGAAGTGCGTCCTTGTTTTTCGGTCGTACCTAATAGTGGTGGGGAAATGTGCGGGACTGGGACCTGAGACATAGAGTGCCAAAAGCACTCCCAACCTGCCTCACTCAACAAGAAGAAATTAGCAGGGCTTCGGATGACCCCATATACGAGAAGACTCAGGCACAAACCGCCTTTGAGGTAGGGACCTCGCGAGGCAAAAGTGCCCTCGCGAGCTCCTAGATACACCT
Organism: Hordeum marinum; assembly: GCA_022496015.1. NCBI lineage: Eukaryota > Viridiplantae > Streptophyta > Magnoliopsida > Poales > Poaceae > Hordeum > Hordeum marinum. Next base: position 305,771,827 of record CM039673.1, read on the forward strand.
CCAAGTTTTGTCGTGCCAGCCACGCATACAAACTCTATGGGCTATACATGCCTCGGGCCCCCCGAGGACGCGTAGGGATCCCATCCCACATAATGTGGCAGCCACAACCCAGCACTGGCAACGAAGTCAACACGGTCCACCAATGACTATGCCCACGCAATGTGGAAGCCATAGCCCCGTGCTGGCGGTGAACACGGTCCACCAATGACTATTCCCACACAATGTGGAAGCCACGACTCCGTGCTGGCGGATAACACGGTCCTCCAATGACTATGCCCACGCAATTTGGAAGCCCCACGCCCCGCGCGGGGGATAAACAACTGAAGACGCCCCCAGCGGCTGCATCCAACCTCAGGAAGGTCCCTAGAGCCCTTCCTTCTTGCTGTGTTCCCTGGGGATGCACGCAGGAGGGTGCTGCACGGGGGCTGCTACCAGGCCGAGCCTAGAACACTCCCCTTCCCAGATCTACCGAACATGGTCTTCACGCGCCCATCTTTGGAAAAGCTGGCGAGGAAAGGTATGAGAGCCGCTTGTACGTCAAGGGGGACTCTCGAGCATCACGACTCAGGAGCCTAACTGGACCCGTAGCCCCTCACCTCTTGGACTGTCATTGATAATCCGGTCGGCCCAACGGCGGTTGAGGTATGCGCGGGCCGGGCCCTGCCGACGCAGAGCTCGAAGCGCTCAAAAAACTGCTCGAAACCCTTAAGGAGGACGTCGAGGCTCGTACGTCAAGGGGGACTCCTGAGCATCGCGACTTAGGAGCCTAATTGGACCCGTAGCCCCTCAGCCCCTTGGACCGTCCTTGGTTTCTTGTCAGCCCAACAGCGGCTAAGGTATGCACGGGTCGGGCCCTGCCGACGCAGAGCTCGAAGCGCTCAAAAAACTGCTCAAAAACCCTTAAGGAGGACGCTGGGGCTCGTACGTCAAGGGGGACTCCTCAGCATTGCGACTCAGGAGCCTAACTGGACCCGTAGCCCCTCACCCCTTGGACCGTCCTTGTTTTCCAGGCGGCCCAACGGCGGTTGAGGTATGCGCGGGTTGGGCCCTACCGACGTAGAGCGTTAAAGGTGTTCGAAAGTTTCAAGTTAACCCAATCTCCGCCATGTCCCCTTCATGAGGGCTGCTCGCACATCAAGGGGGACTCCTGAGCATCGCGACTCAAGAGCCTAACTCGACTCGTAGCCCCTCAACCATTGGACCGTCCTTTGTTTCTGGTCGGCCCAACGGCGGCTGAGGTATGCGTGGGTCGGGCCATGCCGACGCAGAGCATCACATCAAGCAAGAAGGAAACAAGGCGAAGAGAGCAACCACACAGTCAAACAGTTATTACAAGCATTAAAAAGTCTTCGCGAACGCAAACAATTTTAATGCCTCCGTGAGGCACGATGTGCATTGCAGGAAAGGAGCATAGGAGAGGAGTCAGGAGGAACCGCCGCCACCACTCGTCCCGTCCTCAGGGGGCTCGTCGTCGACATCGCTGGCGTCGGCTTCATCGCCACCAACCCCAGCAGAATCCGGAGGTGGAGAAATCGTGACGGGGGTGAACCTCTTCACCAGCGTCTTTGCGGCACCCTTCACCACCGCCGCAGCACCGACGCCGACCTTAGGGGCGACCGGGCGGATCACAAAGTCGAAGTCAAACCCCGGCTCACGAAGATGAACATGGCTGAAGACGCGTGTCGCGGCCTAAGAAAAGAGGTCGCGACACTCACTCTCCAGAACCCTTTCCACCTTGACGATGGCGCCCTCCAGTGCCTCGACGAGCTTTGAGGCAAGCACCATGAAGCCGCTCTCCGGAGCCTCCAGCAGCTCCTCGAACCCATCTCGGCAAAGGGAATGGAGCGCTCGGCAAAGCTTGAGCTCAACGGCAGGGAAGGCGCTCAGCTCCACGGTCCGTTTCTCCTCGGCCGCGGTAAGAGTCTCCTCCCTAGTGTCAAGAAGGACCTTCTTTGAAGCAATTTCCCACCTCTCCATGTCCAGGCGCGCCCGCTCCGCGTCCGAGCGGATCACCATCTAGGACAGCTCAGAGTCCCAAATGGCATGCTTGGCTTGGCGGGCCTTGAGGTCTTCCTGTAACGCCCAAGATGCGACCCTATCCTTATTTTGGCTCGAGGGCCTCGACAGGTATAGCAGCGCCTGGAACCCATCCAAGATCGATGAAGAAAAAGAAGAAGAACTCCAAATCAAACAAGCATCATGCTCACATTAAATCATCACATTACATGTACCTGCAACTGTTGTTGTAGTAATTTGTGAGCCATAGGGACTCAGCAATCTCATTTCCAAGGGTATCAAGACTAACAAAGCTTAATGAGTGAGGTATGGTTAAGTGCTGAGGCTGCAGTAAGTGACTAAGCATATATTTGAGTGGCTAACTTACGAATACAGAAAGTAAAGTGGGTGGCCTACGCATAACAGACATAAACTAGTAATGATCACTAAGTGATCCTGAACACCTACTTACGTCAATCATAACCCCATCGTGTTCTCTCTCGGATAAGGACTCACGATAAGAGATAGTCGCGGTTACGCACACAGTTGGTGTATTTTATTTGAGTTTACTTCAAGTTTACAATGACCGGGTGTTAAACAAAGTTTCCAAGTTGTCACATGACCGCGAGCACGGCTTTCCGAAAGATTTAACCTTGCAGGGGTGCTCCAACTCATCCATCACAAATTAACCACACACAGCAGGAATAACCTCGACCACGAATCTCATGATCTGCCTAGGCAATTCCACTTGAAAACCTCAACCTCGAGATAGCCCAAAGTATCAGAATTCCACGCACAAGATGTCCGAGAAAGGTAAAACAAATCAAGCAAGTCCGCCCGGCGTGTCGACGATCCCGATAGGAGTCGCGTATCTCGTTCTCAGGACATGACGGATTGTCCAAACATCCGATAGGCCAATCGCAGAGTTTCCCCTGGTAGCCACTGGCGGTTGACAAGTTGGACCAACAGTCATGGGGAGCACTGGCCCGAGGGGGTTGATTAATTATCCACGGGGTCTGGAAAGTCCTTATGAAATTTTATTAGTTATTAGGCAAATATAGTACCAATGTTGGACCTTGCCAGACAAGCTTTATCCTAAAACGAAAATCAAGGAGGTCCCCATAAAAACTCCGAGCATGTTAGGGGCGCTCAATATGGAACATAACACTGGTTCACAAGTAACTAGGGGCGGCAAAAGTGGAACAAAACACCGAGCAAAAGGCCAAGCCTTCCACCTTTTACCAAGTATATAAGTGCATTAAGTTAAATAGCAATAATATCGTGATATCAAAATGTCTATGTTGTTACATGGAAGCAATTGCACCTGTAGCTAGAAACGCTATAAGAAGGGTTGAGCAAGTGGTAACATAGCCGCACAATGGTTTGTTAGGAAGGTGGAGGGTTAGAGGCTTGTCATGTCAAGTTTGGAAGGCTTGACAAACAGGTGGTAGGTAACGAGACATAACGATAAAAGTAGGAAAACTAGCATAGCAATGATAGTAGTGGTATCTAGGGAAATGTGTCGTCTTGCCTGAGATCCCGCTTGGAAGAAGAATGAGTCTATGAAGAAGACAAGCCAACGTTGTCGAACGAATCTTCACACTCCGAATGTTTTCAGAACTCTATCGAGAAGAAGCAATCCAAAACAAACAATCAACACACGATACACTACAACATATGCATGATATGATGCACAAACAAATATGATGCATGTCTGATTTAATTATGCAAGGCATAGCAAAGCACATCAAACAAATCCTACACATTAAGTGAACCTCAATATGCAACGAGTTGCATATCGACGAAACTCCATATTTGAATTATTTAGTTCACTCCCGTTTAGGTACACATCAATGTTAAATCTTGTTAACATGACAAACGGTGAAGCATACACAACCACAACATCTATGCATTTTAAATGAGGCCGAAAGCAACATATAGCATTTCCAAAACGTCCCCATAATCATAATATGAATTTGGTTCAAATTTGAAATGAGCATATTTTATATTGGTTAAACAGCAAAATAAATGTCACCATGATATTCTACACATTTTTATAGGCGAATAACATAGGTAAAACATTTTCAACAAAGCTACGGTTAATTAGTTATAGATGAAACTGTTTTAATAGGTCATTCATGCAAAATGATCAAAGAGCAAGTTTAAACATTTTTAACATGTGTAAAAGATGGATATTGTGAAAGTAGACAGAAAACTGAGCAACATTCATATATAGCATGTCCTCATATGATGCACAGATTGATTTATATGAATTTTACAAAAATGCCATATGAATCTGCCTAAAAAGAAGAAGAAGAAGAAGAAAAAATGGGATAGCTAGGATTTGAACCCCAAATGCTGTGAATAAGGTCATGCGTTGCTAACCAACTCGGCTGGCTACTTGCTTCTCCTACAATACGGCGCTGGAACGTATTGATGCTCAGAACAGAGAAACAAAACTGAAATAAAAGAAGACCTGTGCGTGTGGAAAACAAGGCAAAAATGGAGCCCTCATGGGACTCGAACCAAAAACCTCCAGGAGCTGTGCGACCCCACTTACCAACTAGGCTAACCAAGTGTTTATCATACGAGTGTGACTCTGCTGGACTAATGAATCTGATGTGCGCCATGTGGAGTAAGAGAAACAAAAATGCCCAGGCAAAAGAATTGGGGCGATTTTGGAATCGATCCTGGATCTCCAGGGTGCAGGACCAAGGAGCATCCACTGCGCTACTTCTCTGTGTTGTGCCGAAACTACAGATTAAGGGTCTCATACTCAGACACGCGACAGAACTGACAGAGAACAAAAACAGAGGACATGGCCGGTGTTGCAACCGAGGTGCTTGGCCACGACCACGCCGGGACGGCGGGTCCATGTGCGTGCGGAAGGTGCGCGTGTGTGTAGCAGAGAGTACGTGCACTCTTGTGGGTGAGTGGATGCATGCAAAGGTGACGCAAGTGGAGACAAAACCAGGAGCTTGAGCTCGCTGTCATGGCAACGAGCATGGCGAGCCACGCAATGGCTATGTCGGGCGATGCAACGACGTGGGTGTGCTGCACGAGCATGGGGCGCGACCTGCGGAGGCAGTGATGTGTGGGGTCAGCGAGGCGAGCAGCATCATGAGCACGAGCTCGAACTCAAGGTCGTCCATGGTGGACGAACTCGGGCAGCATGGTTCTACGACTCGAGGACAGAAGCAAACCGGAGAGGGGCTGGGGGAGCGGCTCCTCGCCAGGGGCTAGAGCGATACGATGAGGAGGCTGGCGAGATGACGGAGAGGCGCGGCCAGACACTGGCTGCGTCGTTGCTCCCATCTCCATGAAGCAGAAGAAGCCGGGGAGGTAGACCATGTCCAGGAGGAGGATCCCATCCGCAAGATGCCTTTCGCGTTGCGGAGGAAGGAGGACGTCGAGACGGTGCTTCAGACTTCGCGGGAGGGCTCGAGGTGGGGTGGATCAGGTGGGGCTCAAGCCCGAGCTCTCCTTGTTCATGGCACCGACTATGGTGGGGAGAGACTTACCATGGTGGCGGGAATAGGAGGAGAAGGTGAAAATGGAGTGGAGGGAGGCTAGGGTTGGTCTAGGGCTCTTTATATATGAGCGCTGAGCAAGCTCCGGCCATCAAATCCGCGACTTGGTCGACGTGGTTCTCTAGACGTGTGTCGTACAGGAGGAGGAAGAAGGCTCAGGGCTTGTTGGGCTGTCTCGCGCGAAGGGTTGCGCTGTTGGGCCTCGGTTGGGCAACAGGTTAGTCCTCTTCCTTTATGTTTCTTTTATATTCTCTATTTACTAATAAACATATATTAGAATTAAAAGGAAGAGGGACTTATGAAGGGAGTTTGAGATATATAAAATATCTCTAGAAATCTTGAAATATGCACAATTTATAAGAAAATAGTTTTGGCCGTTTTACAGACTGCAAATTTAAACTAGTTTGAATTTATTTCAACTTTATTAAATCCAAAGCCCAACCAAAACAATTCCAACAGGGCTGAAAATTGGAGGAGTGGGTCTTGGCATGAAGTAGGAGTTCTAGAAAAAGAAGTGAACATTTTTATGGGGGGGGGGGGGGGGGGGGAATGTCACTTGAATGATTGGACAAGTTTGAAAGAAAGAAACTAGAGATGGTTTTGGAGAAAAAGTTTAAGATGCAAAGTGAAACGAAGATAGAGATTACACAACATCACAACGAAATCTAATATGCCACAAACAATGCAATGATGAATATGATGCATGATGCAAAACAAAATAGAAGAAACATACATCATAACAATGCAAGCATGACCATAACATAAAATAAAATGGAGGTCTCAGTCTTGGGCTGTTGCGACTCTCCCATAGTACACGAGGATCTTGTCCCGAGATATAAGAATTAGAAGGGGAAGATAAAGGGCAAGATATAAACTTAGCTGATTCTCTTATAAACGAGTGAAACCAATGATCATTGAAGGTTTCAATGAGATGAAGGATGACACAGGGAACAAGGAAGAATTCACAAGAAATTTGGGCAGCACTTTAGTAGAAAAGAGGGGCAAATTTTGATATGATGGAAAGAAATTGAAAGAGAGACACCAAACTTCATTTGGATTAGAATCAAGACTTTATAAGATGGAAGGATCATGAAAAGATTTCACAGCACTCTGGTTAAAGGACAAGCAAGGGAAGAACATGATCTTAATCAACCTAGATGTGAGTTGAAAAGAGCAACACCATAATGCCTCCGGAACGAAAGAATATAAGGTAGATCTTTGGAGAGAAGAGAACGGATAAGAAAATGACAGCTTCTGCCACCATTGAATTTGAAAAGCATGGTTGAATAGAGTTGATGTAGAATCAACAACGAAAAAAATAGCTTGTTATGGGCTTATGGAAAACATCTCAAAATTATGAGGTGACAATCTACCACAACAGAAACAATTGATTGCTTAAGAGCAACAAGAGATGAAAAACTTCTTTCACCAAGAATAGGAGGATAAAACTTGTATCATTTATGACACCATGATAGCAACAATCCTTATGAAATGCTTTAGGTGAAATCTGTTGGAAATATGCCCTAGAGGCAATAATAAAATGGTTATTATTGTATTTCCTTGTTCATGATAATTGTCTATTGTTCATGCTATAATTGTGTTAACCGGAAACCATAATACATGTGTGAATACATAGACCACAACATGTCCCTAGTGAGCCTCTAGTTGACTAGCTCGTTGATCAATAGATGGTCACGGTTTCATGGCCATGGACATTGGATGTCGTTGATAACGGGATCACATCATTAGGAGAATGATGTGATGGACAAGACCCAATCCTAAGCATAGCACAAAGATCGTGTAGTTCGTTTGCTAAAGCTTTTCAATGTCAAGTGTCATTTCCTTAGACCATGAGATTGTGTAACTCCCGGATACCGTAGGAATACTTTGGGTGTGCCAAACGTCACAACGTAACTGGGTGGCTATAAAGGTACGCTACGGGTATCTCCGAAAGTATCTGTTGGGTTGGCACGAATCGAGACTGGGATTTGTCACTCCGTGTGACGGAGAGGTATCTCTGGGCCCACTCGGTAAGACATCATCATAATGAGCTCAATGTGACTAAGGAGTTAGCCACGGGATGATGTATTACGGAACGAGTAAAGAGACTTGCCAGTAACGAGATTGAACAAGGTATGGGGATACCGACGATCGAATCTCGGGCAAGTATCATACCGATAGACAAAGGGAATTGTATACGGGATTGATTGAATCCTTGACATCGTGGTTCATCCGTTGAGATCATCGTGGAGTACGTGGGAGCCAACATGGGTATCCAGATCCCGCTGTTGGTTATTGACCGGAGAGGTGTCTCGGTCATGTCTACGTGTCTCCCGAACCCGTAGGGTCTACACACTTAAGGTTCGATGACGCTAGGGTTATAGGGAAAAGGTATACGTGATTACCGAAGGTTGTTCGGAGTCCCGGATGAGATCCCGGACGTCACGAGGAGCTCCGGAATGGTCCGGAGGTAAAGATTGATATATAGGAAGTCCAGTTTCGGTCACCGGAAAGTTTTCGGGCTCATCGGTATTGTACCGGGAGTGCCGGGAGGGTGCCGGAGGACCCCCGGGAGGGGTGTGACGACCAGAGGACTTCATGGGCTGTTAGATAAAGTGTGTCAGCCCTTATTGGGCTGGGAAATACTTTTTCTAAAGGCCCATGTGGCTGGAGATAAGGAGATAAGGCAAAAAGGATTTAAAAGGAGGAGATCCACCTCCCTTGTGGGAGGTGGACTCTCCCTTTAATTCGGCCGGCCATCTCCTCTTTGGAGTAGAGGCCAAGCCAGCCCTCCACGTCCCTCCTCCTATATATACTTGAGGTTTTGGATGTTTTGAGACAGGATTTGATCTCTCTCTCTCTCACAGCGAAGCCCTACCTCTCTTCTTCCTCCTCCGCAGCGCTTAGGCGAAGCCCTGTCGGAATACCTTGCTACTCCACCACCACCACGCCGTCGTGCTGCTGTTGGAGCCCTTCCCCAACCTCTCCTTCCTCCTTGCTGGATCAAGGTGTTGGAGACGTCACCGGGCTGCACGTGTGTTGAACGCGGAGGTGCCGTCCGTTCGGCACTTGATCGGATCTACCGCGATCTGAATCGCTGCGAGTACGACTCCATCAACCGCGTTCTTGTAACGCTTCCGCTTAGCGATCTTCAAAGGTATGAAGATGCAATCTCTCCCCTCTCGTTGCTGGTTTCTCCATAGATAGATCTTGGTGAACGTAGGAAAATTTTGATTTACTACTACGTCTCCCAACAGTGGTATCAGAGCTAGGTCTATGCGTAGAATCTATGCACGAGTAGAACACAAAGCAGTTGTGGGCGTCGATTTTGTTAATATGCTTGCCGTTACTAGTCTTATCTTGATTCGACGGTATTGTGGGATGAAGCGGCCCGGACCAACCTTACACGTACGCTTACGTGAGACCGGTTCCACCGCCTGACATGCACTAGTTGCATAAGGTGGCTAGCGGGTGTCTGTCTCTCCCACCTTAGTCGGATTGGATTCGATGAAAAGGGTCCTTATGAAGGGTAAATAGCAATTGGCATATCACGTTGTGGTTTTGGCGTAGGTAAGAAACGTTCTTGCTAGAAACCTATAGCAACCACGTAAAAACTTGCAACTACAAATTAGAGGACGTCTAACTTGTTTTTGCAGCATATGCCTTGTGATGTGATATGGCCAGAAGGATGTGATGTGATGCATTGTGATGTATGAGATTGATCATGTTCTTTGTAATAGGGTTCACGACTTGCATGTCGATGACTATGACAACCGGCAGGAGCCATAGGAGTTGTCTTACATTATTGTATGACCTGCGTGTCAATCATAAACGCCATGTAATTACTTTACTTTATTGCTAAGCGTTAGCCATAGTAGTTGAAGTAATAGTTGGCGAGACAACTTCATGAAGACACAATGATGGAGATCATGATGATGGAGATCATGGTGTCGTGCCGGTGACAATGATGATCATCGTGCCCCGAAGATGGAGATCATAGGAGCAAGATGATGTTGGCCATATCATGTCACTATATTGATTGCATGTGATGTTTATCATGTTTACATCTTATTTGCATAGAACGACGGTAGTAAATAAGATGATCTCTCAATAAAATTTCAAGAAAGGTGTTCACCCTAACTGTGCACCGTTGCTAAGGATCGTCGTTCCGAAGCACCACGTGATGATCGGGTGTGATAGGTTCTAACGTTCGCATACAACGGGTGTAAGCCAGATTTACACATGCGAAACACTTAGGTTGACTTGACGAGCCTAGCATGTACAGACATGGCCTCGGAACACGGAAGACCGAAAGGTCGAACATGAGTCGTATAGAAGATACGATCAACATAGAGATGTTCACCATGGATGACTAGTCCGTCTCACGTGATGATCGGACACGGGCTAGTTGACATGGATCATGTATCACTTGGAAGACTAGAGAGATGTCTATCTAAGTGGGGGTTCATTAATAATTTGATTAAATGAACTTAATTATCATGAACTTAGTCTAAAATGTCCTTGCAAATTATGTCGTAGATAGCTCGCGCTGTAGCTCCACAGTTTTATTGATACAATCCTAGAGAAAAGTAAGTTGAAAGTTGATGGTAGCAATAATGCGGACTGGGTCCGTGATCTGAGGATTGTCCTCATTGCTGCACAGAAAGCTTATGTTTTTGATGTACCGCTAACTGCATCACTCCCTCAAGCGTTGTCTGTAGATGTTGTGAACATATGACAGGCACTTTTTGATGACTACGTGATAGTTCAGTGCGTCATGCATTACGGCTTAGAATTGAGGCTTCAAAATGTTTTGAACGTCACAGAACATATGAGATGTTCTAGGAGCTGAGATTGTGATCTCAAGCTCGTGCCTATGTTGAGAGGTATGAGACCTCCAACAAGATTCTTTGCCTGCAAGATAAAGGAGAATAGCTTAATCGGTGAGCGTGTTCTCAGATTGTCTGGGTGCTACAATCACTTGAATCAAGTGGGAGTTAATCTTCCAGATGAGATAGTGATTAATGCAGTTCTCCAAGTCACTGCCACCAAGCTACTAGAGCTTCGTGATGAACTATAACATGCCAGGGATGGATAAGATAATCCCTGAGTTGTTCGTGATGTTTGACACCACGAAGGTAGAAATCAGTAAGGAGCATCAAGTGTTGATGGTTAAGTGAAAACCACTAGTTTCAAAAGGGGCAAGGGCAAGAAGGGAAAAACTTCAGGAATGGCAAGCCAGTTGTTGCTCTAGTGAAGAAACCCAAGGTTGAGCCCGAACCCGAGACTAAGTGCTTCTGTTATGAGGAGAATGTTCGCTGAAGCGGAAAAACCCTAGATGATTGGTAGATAAGAAGGTTGGTAATGTCAATGGAAGTATATTTGATATACGTGTTAGTGATGTGTACCTTGCTGGTACTCCTAGTAGCACCTGGGTATTAGATACCGGTTCGGTTGCTAAGTGTTAGCAACTCGAAATAAAAGCTACAGAGTAAATGGAGACTAGCTAGGTGAAAGGTGACGATGTGTGTTGGAAGTATTTCCAAGATTGATGTGATCACCATCGCACGCTCTCTCTACCTTCAGGATTTGTGATAAACCTAAATAAATGTTATTTGGTGTTTGCGTTGAGCATAAACGTGATTAGATCATGATTAGTGCGATACGGTTATTCATATAAGTTAGAGAATAATGGTTATTCTGTTTACATGGATAATGCCTTCAATGGTCATGCACCCACTCGAAATGGTTTATCGAATCATGATCGTAGTAGTACACATATTCATAACATTGGTACCAAAAGATACAAAGTTAATAATGATAGTACCACATGCTTGTGGCACTGCCACGTAATGTCATATTGGTATAAATCGCATGAAGAAACTCCATGATGATGGATGTTTTTTGACTCACTCGATTTCGAATCGGTTGAGACATGCGAGCCATGCCTCTTGGGCAAGATGACTGAGACCCCGTCATCCAATATGATGGAGCGGGCAAGTGGCTTATTGGAATTAATACATGTTGATGTATGTGGTCCAATGAGTGTTGAAACACACAGTGGATATCGTTGTTTTTCTTTACCTTCACTGATGATTTGAGTAAATATGGGGATATTTACTTAATGAAACACGAATCTGAAATGTTTGAAAGGTTCAAGGAGTTTCAGAGTGAAGTTAAAGATCATCGTGACAAGAAGATAAATGTCTATGATATGATCATGGAGGTGAATATCTAAGTTACGAGTTTGGTATGCAATTTTAGACAATGTGGAAATTGTTTCACAGCTCACGCCTCCTGGAACACCGTAGTGTGATGGTGTGTTCGAACGTCGTAGTCGTGCTCTATTGGATATAGTGAGTACTATGATGTCTCTTATCGTTTTACCACTATCGTTATGGGGTTATGCATTAAAGACAAATCCATTCACTTTAACAGGGCACCATCTAAGTCTGTTGAGATGACACCGTGAGAATTATGGTTTGATAGAAGCCTAAGCTGTCATTTCTTAATGTTTGGGGCTGCGACGCTTATGTGAAAATGGGTTTTTCACCTAGCGAGCTCGAACCCAAAGTAGACAAATGCATCTTCATAGAATACCCTAATGAGACATTGGGTATACCTTCTATCTCAGATCCAAGCGCAAAAAGTGTTTGTTGCTAAGAACGGGTCCTTTCTTGAGAAAGAGTTTCTCTCGAAAGAATTGAGTGGGAGGAAGATAGAACTTGATAAGGTTGTTGAACCTTTGTTTCAACCAGAGAATAGAACAACACAGAAAGATGTTTCTGTAGAGCCAACTCAGTTGAAAAGGAAGTTAATGATGATGATCATGAAGCTTCGGATCAAGTCACTATCGAACCTCGTAGGTCGACAAGGACGCGTACTGCTCCTGAGTAGTACGACAACCCTGTCTTGGAAATCATGTTGTTGGACAACGATGAACCTATGAACTATGGAGAAGCGATGGTGGGACCGAATTCCAACAAATGGCTAGGAGCCATGAAATCCGAGAAAGGATCCATGTATGAAAACCAAGTATGGACTTTGGTAGACTTGCCTGTTGAATGGCGGGTCATTGAGTACAAATGGACCTTTGAGATAAACATAGACGCTAATGGTGAAATGTCACCGTTTATAAAGCTCGACTTGTCGCAAAGAAGTTTCCGCCAAGTTCAAGGAGTTGACTGCAATGAGATTGTCTCATCTGTAGCGATGCTAAAAGTCTATTAAAATTTTGTTAGCAGTTGCTGCATTTTTCGATTATGAAATCTGGCAGATGGATGACAAAACAAGGTTTCCGTAATGGTTTCTGAAGGTTTTGTCAATCCTAAGGATGCTAATAATATGCAAACTCCAGCGATCCTTCTATGGACTGTAGCAAGCATCTCGGAGATTGGAATATATGCTTTGATGAGGTGATCAAAGTGTTTAAGTTTATACAATGTTTATGAGAAACTTGTATTTGCACGAAAGTGAGTGGGAGCACTATAGAATTTCTTATAAGAATATGTAGTTGACATATTATTGATCGGAAATGATGTAGAATTTCTGGAAGAGCATGAAGGGTTGTTTGAAAAGTTTTTTTTTCAAAGGAAGACCCAGATAAAGCTACTATTTTATTGAGCATCAAGATCTATAGGGATAGATCTATTCGCTTGATAAGTTTTTTCGACGAAGACATACCTTGACAAGTTTTTGAAGGAGTTCAAAATAGATGGGTCAAAGAAGGAGTTCTTGACTGTATTGTAAGGTGTGAAATTGAGTAAGACTCAATACCCGACCACGGCAGAAGATAAAGAAGAAGATGAGTGTCATCTCCTATGCTTTAGCCATAGGCTCTATATAGTATGCCATGCTGTGTACCGCACCTGTGTGTGCCTTGCCATGAGTCTGTCAAGGGGTACAAGAGTAATCCAAGAGTGGGTCACTGGACAGCGGTCAAAGTTATCCTTAGTAACTTGAGAACTAAGGAAATATTCTCGATTATGGAGGTGATAAAGAGTTCATCGTAAAGGGTTACGATGATGCAAGCTTTAACTCCAATCCGGATGACTCTTAGTAGAAATCTGGCTACGTATAGTGGAGCAGCCATTTGGAATAGCTCCAAGTGGAGCGTGGGTGTAGTATCTACAAATATGACATGGAAAGTTTGCAAGGTACACACGGATCTGAATGTCGCAGACCCGCTGACTAAAAACCTCTTTCACGAGCAGAACATGAACAAACCCCAGAACTTATTGGGTGTTAATCAAATGATGATATGATCACATGGTGATGTAAGTGTTAATCACATGGTGATGTGAACTAGATTATTGACTCTAGTGCAAGTGGGAGACTGTTGGAAATATGCCCTAGAGGCAATAATAAAATGGTTATTATTGTATTTCCTTGTTCATGATAATTGTCTATTGTTCATGCTATAATTGTGTTAACCGGAAACCATAATACATGTGTGAATACATAGACCACAACATGTCCCTAGTGAGCCTCTAGTTGACTAGCTCGTTGATCAATAGATGGTCACGGTTTCATGGCCATGGACATTGGATGTCGTTGATAACGGGATCACATCATTAGGAGAATGATGTGATGGACAAGACCCAATCCTAAGCATAGCACAAAGATCGTGTAGTTCGTTTGCTAAAGCTTTTCAATGTCAAGTGTCATTTCCTTAGACCATGAGATTGTGTAACTCCCGGATACCATAGGAATACTTTGGGTGTGCCAAACGTCACAACGTAACTGGGTGGCTATAAAGGTACGCTACGGGTATCTCCGAAAGTATCTGTTGGGTTGGCACGAATCGAGACTGGGATTTGTCACTCCGTGTGACGGAGAGGTATCTCTGGGCCCACTCGGTAAGACATCATCATAATGAGCTCAATGTGACTAAGGAGTTAGCCACGGGATGATGTATTACGGAACGAGTAAAGAGACTTGCCAGTAACGAGATTGAACAAGGTATGGGGATACCGACGATCGAATCTCGGGCAAGTATCATACCGATAGACAAAGGGAATTGTATACGGGATTGATTGAATCCTTGACATCGTGGTTCATCCGATGAGATCATCGTGGAGTACGTGGGAGCCAACATGGGTATCCAGATCCCGCTGTTGGTTATTGACCGGAGAGGTGTCTCGGTCATGTCTACGTGTCTCCCGAACCCGTAGGGTCTACACACTTAAGGTTCGATGACGCTAGGGTTATAGGGAAAAGGTATACGTGATTACCGAAGGTTGTTCGGAGTCCCGGATGAGATCCCGGACGTCACGAGGAGCTCCGGAATGGTCCGGAGGTAAAGATTGATATATAGGAAGTCCAGTTTCGGTCACCGGAAAGTTTTCGGGCTCATCGGTATTGTACCGGGAGTGCCGGGAGGGTGCCGGAGGACCCCCGGGAGGGGTGTGACGACCAGAGGACTTCATGGGCTGTTAGATAAAGTGTGTCAGCCCTTATTGGGCTGGGAAATACTTTTGCTAAAGGCCCATGTGGCTGGAGATAAGGAGATAAGGCAAAAAGGATTTAAAAGGAGGAGATCCACCTCCCTTGTGGGAGGTGGACTCTCCCTTTAATTCGGCCGGCCATCTCCTCTTTGGAGTAGAGGCCAAGCCAGCCCTCCACGTCCCTCCTCCTATATATACTTGAGGTTTTGGATGTTTTGAGACAGGATTTGATCTCTCTCTCTCACAGCGAAGCCCTACCTCTCTTCTTCCTCCTCCGCAGCGCTTAGGCGAAGCCCTGTCGGAATACCTTGCTACTCCACCACCACCACGCCGTCGTGCTGCTGTTGGAGCCCTTCCCCAACCTCTCCTTCCTCCTTGCTGGATCAAGGTGTTGGAGACGTCACCGGGCTGCACGTGTGTTGAACGCGGAGGTGCCGTCCGTTCGGCACTTGATCGGATCTACCGCGATCTGAATCGCTGCGAGTACGACTCCATCAACCGCGTTCTTGTAACGCTTCCGCTTAGCGATCTTCAAAGGTATGAAGATGCAATCTCTCCCCTCTCGTTGCTGGTTTCTCCATAGATAGATCTTGGTGAACGTAGGAAAATTTTGATTTACTACTACGTCTCCCAACAAAATCCAACCCATGATAACTCCGAGAAGACATGATGGGATTACTTATCTCATTCTTGACAAATTTCCTTCAAGACTCCTCATAATCAATAATTTAATAACACCATCTAAAAATACGATGGAGAAGGAATTGAACTTAGAAATGCGAGAAAAGAATGCTTGAGCTTATGTAACAAGAATCTTGAAGAACGCTTCGAGAAAGAATTACATCCTTAGCAAACCACCCTGAAAAACCATCGGGATGAACTCCGGAATGGAAGGATGGTAGAAAAGAATTGAAGGTTGAAAACAACAAGATTTTCGCCTTGCTATGATTTAGATGAAGCTTCACGACAAGATATTTGAGAAACTTGAATTCTGACAAAGAAAAGAAGAACCACTTAGAATTGAGAATTGATATCATGAACAACTCCGGAAGAAGGACTGAAATCACTTGATTAAACAAGAATAAGAATTATGTTATGCTTATCCTTCATCAAGTTTAATTAATGACAAACAATTGATTTGGCATACTACTTATTCTTCTTGAAAAGGATTGAAAGAGAGATATTGCACTTCTAAAGAAGTCTTGAATGAGAACAATGGTAAGAAGTTCAATGAATGAGGATACTTTGAATGATTGGAATAGAGGAGAACGAAGAGATCATGATCCGTCTAATAGAAAACTTGAACAAGGACCGGAATAATTGCGATACAAATGAAGAGACAACAATTGAGGAGAATTTGAGAATGTCAGCTGAAAGCTGAGAACGAGGAATCTTTTGAAATGATGGCCTTCGAAGGATCGAGAAATGAAAACAATTATGAAATGCACCGGATAGATATGGAAGGAATTACTCATGATCGAAACAATTTGAGATGATAGCAACAACCTGAAACCATGAATCTTTGGAAGAACGAACAATGATTTAAGAGAAACTCTCCTTCGGTCTTCAATGCTGAGAATGAAAATGAGAAACAACACCGTGAATTATTCAGATACTCCGGAATATCGAATACAGAACAGTTGAGCCAATGATTAAATTAATTCGAAGTGATCTTGGATAATGAATATGACTGATGAAATTCATTCTTACGTCATATTGAGAAGAACTTGAGGACCTCTCCGGAAGATTAGAAGAGCCAGGTAAGATCCTCGGTAAAAACCTATGGGTTATGGGCCCACTAAAAGGAAACCACCGTTGAAACAATTGCTTAGAAAGAGAGATTGCACCGGTACAAATGAAAAACTCGATGAGGTGAGAACCTTGAAAATTTTGAAAGGAATTGAATGCAACCACGAATCTTCTAAGATATCTTCAACACTCCAGATAGAATAGAAAGAGGAATAAACAAGAGTGGCTTGGATACGAATTGACAACATGGACAATCATTGAATGAATGATAAAGGATGATGAACACCAAGAGCTTGAATTGAATGCGCCAGGAAGGAAAACAAGAATAAAGAAATGATGAATTCAAATCACTAGAGGATCTTTGCAATAAATCATCGGATACAATACAAAAGAAAAGATAGCGGAAGCATCGATGAAAATAAATGCATTTGGGTGAGAATTTAATCATTGAATGAAAAGGGCGGGAGGGTGGGGAAAAACAAAGAGAACTTGAGACTGATGGGACGAACTCCGGAAATAAATAAGAGGATTGATCTTGCAAATATTGAAAGGATTGAATTCACTTGGAGAGAGCACACCGGATGAAAAGAATTGATATGCCAACTTGATTGAGCAAAATAATTAGCATTCCCACAGAATATGAGAACACATCTTAGGAAATATGAAATCACCACTTGACATCGAAGCAACTTGAATTACCATATTCAAAAACCAACAAAGCATGAGGCTTACGAAACAAGCCAGAACAAATACATACTCATTATGCACTTGTTGGAAAGATAATCCTAGGTACCTACTTGAATTCCCACCTAAGAACTTCCGAAATCTTTGGTTATGCAACGGGTGTTCGGGATACAGGGAGGCAAAATATCTCACACAACTAACAAGCCCTACACTCCATCTGTGTCCATCCGTCAACACATAACCAAGAAAACCTCTAAAATCGTGTACCTAAGAGCTTCGAAAAACATCCGATATAATAGCTATGGCAATACATCTGATCGCTCTCCCCATTACTCGGTGGCACCAACTACTCTCACCACAAAGAGTATAGAAGTGTTTTTGATGTCGGGTACCTCTGATATTTCGGAACTGCAACGATACAAATGTGACGACAACACCTCGGAGCTCAACTCCTCAGGACACTGCCACAACCCCTAAATGTCAGGAGGCACCAAGAACCATGTTCTCGTCACAAAGATATCGGAACAATCCCAACAATACCCGCGTGATCCTAAAAAATATTTTGAGTGAAAAAGAGAAGAGGGGTAGAATATGAAATCCTAAGTCGAAATCCTCACCAAAGTATAGAAGAGTAAAAGAAACCTACTCTTCGATATATAACTAGACTCAAAATAGTTTTTCACTAGACTCAACTCAGCCAAGTTCGATCAATCAAGGGGGCTCCTAGGTCGGTACAGGCTCTAATACCAACTTGTAACGCCCAAGATGCAACCCTATCCTTATTTTGGGACGAGAGCGTCGACAGGGATAAGAGCGCATCTCGTCGTTTTGCAACAATGGATATCATTACAAGTACATGTACAGAAGAGATGAGTATATGGAGTTGGCTTACACTCTCCACAAGCTACATCAAGATCACATCAATACAACAACATATTCAAACATCATACATAAGAGCAGGGGCCGACTACGGATGAAACATAATGATAAAAAGACATCCATCCTTGCTATCCCAGGTTGCCGCCTGGAACTCATCATAGTTCGTTGAAGAAGAAGAACTCCAAATCAAACAAGCATCGCTCTCACGTTAAAGCATCGCATTACATGTACCCGCAACTGTTGTTGTAGTAACCCGTGAGCCACATGGACTTAGCAGTCTCATTTACAAGGGTATCAAGACTAACAAAGCTTAATGGGTGAGGTATAGTTAAGTGGTGAGGCTGCAGCAAGCGAGTAAGCATATATTTGAGTGGCTAACTTACGAATACAGAAAGTAAAGTGGGTGGCCTACACATAACATACGTGAACTAGTAATGATCACTAAGTGATCCTAAACTCCTACTTACATCAATCATAACCCCACCATGTTCTCTCTCAGATAAGGACTCACGAGAAGAGATAGTCACGGTTACGCACACAATTGGTGTCTTTTATTTGAGTTTACTTGAAGTTTACTATGACTGGGTGTTAAACAAAGTTTCCAAGTTGCCACATAACCGTGGGCACAGCTTTCCGAAAGATTTAACCCTGCAAGGGTGCTCCAACTCATCAATCACAAATTAACCACACGCAGCGGGAATAGCCTGGACCACAAATCTTGTGATCTTCCTAGGCAATTCCACTGGAAAATCTCAACCTCGAGATAGCCCAAAGTATCAGAATTCCACGCACAAGACATTCGAGAAAGGTAAAACAAATCCAGCAAGGCCGCCCGGCTTGTCGACAATCCCGATAGGAGCCGCGTATCTCATTCTCAGGACACGACGAATTATCCATACTTCCAATAGGCCAATCTTAGAGTTGCCCCTAGTAGCCATCGGTGGTTGACGGGTTGAACCAACACTCATGAGGAGCACTGGCCCGAGGGGGTTGGTTAATTATCCACGGGGTCTGAAGAGTCCCTATGCAATTTGATTAGTTATTAGGCAAATATAGTATCAATGTTGGGCCTTGCCAGACAAGCTTTATCCTAAAACGAAAATCAAGGGGATCCCCAATGTTGGGAGGCTTGACAAACCGGTGGTAGGTAACGAGACATAACGATAAAAGTGAGACAACTAGCATTGCAATGATAGTAGTGGTATCCAGGGAAATGCGTCATCTTGCCTGAGATCCCCCTTGAAAGAAGAATGAGTCCATGAAGAAGACGAGCCAACGTAGTCGAACGAATCCTCACACTCCGAATGGTTTCGGAACTCTATCGAGAAGAAACAATCCGAAACAAACAATCAAGACACGATACACCACAACATATGCATGATATGATGTGCAAACAAATATGCTGCATGTCTGGTTTAACTATGCAAGGCATAGCAAAGCACATCAAATAACTCCTACACATTAAGTGAAGCTCAATATGCAACGAGTTGCATATTGACGAAACTTCATATTTGAATTATTTAGTTCACTACCGTTTAGGTACACATCAATGTTAAATGTCGTTAAGATGACAAACGGTGAAACATACACAACTACAACATCTACTTATTTTAAATGAGGTCGGAAGCAACATATAGCATTTCCGAAACATCCCCATAAGCATAATATGAATTTGGAAATGAGCATATTTTATATTGGTTAAAGAGCAAAATAAATGTCACCATGATATTCTACACATTTTTATAGGTAAGTTACATAGGTTAAACATTTTCAAGCTAAGATTAATTAGTTGTAGATGAAACCTTTTTAATAGGTTATTCATGCAAAATGATCAAACAACAAGTTTTTAACATGTGTAAAAGATGAATATTGTAAAAGTAGACAGAAAACTAAGCAACATTCATATATAGCATCTCCTGATATGATACACAGTTAAATTTATATGAATTTTACAAAAAATACCATATAAATCTGCCCAAAAAGAAGAAGAAGAAAAAATGGGATTTATATGAATTTTACAAAAATACCATATAAATCTGCCCAAAAAGAAGAAGAAGAAAAAATGGGATAGGTTTTTAACATGTGTAAAAGATGGATATTGTAAAAATAGACAGAAAACTGAGCAACATTCATATATAGCATCTCCTGATATGATACACAGTTAAATTTATATGAATTTTACAAAAAATACCATATAAATCTGCCCAAAAAGAAGAAGAAGAAAAAATGGGATTTATATGAATTTTACAAAAATACCATATAAATCTGCCCAAAAAAAAGAAGAAAAAATGGGATAGCTGGGATTTGAACCCAAGATCTCGTGAATTTGGGCATGCATTGCTAACCAACTCGGCTGGTTAATTGTTTCTGCTAGAATTGGGAGCTGGAACGTATTGAAGCTCAGAACAGAGAAACAAAACTGAAATAAAGGGGGACCTGTGCGTGTGGAAAACAAGGCAAAAAATGGAGCCCTCTTGGTACTCGAACTCTTACCTCCAGGAGCTGTGCGTGCACACTTACCAACTGGCTAACAAAATGTTTAGGGGACTCTGCTTGACTAATGAACCTGGTGTGCGCCATCTGGAGTAAGAGAAACAAAAATTCCCAGGCAAAAGAGTTGGGGCGATGTGGGAATCGATCCTGGATATCCAAGGTGCAGGACCAAAGAGCATCCACTGCGCTAATGCTATGTGTTGTATTAAAACTACAGATTAAGGCACTAATACTAAAACACGCGACGGAACTGATAGAGAACAAGAACAGAGGAGATGGACGGTCTTGCAACGTGCTCGGCCACGACCACGCCGGGGCATGCGGGTCCGTGTGCGTGCGCAACGTGCGCATGTGTGCAGCGGGGAGTACGTGCACTCTTGTGGGTGAGTGGATGCATGCAAAGGTAACGCAAGCAGAGACAAAACCAGGAGCTTGAGCTCGCTGTCATGGCGACGAGCAGGGCGAGCCATGCAATGGCTATGTCGGGCGATGCAACGACGTGGGTGTGCTGCACGAGCATGGGGCGCGACCTGCGGAGGCTGTGATGTGTGGGTTCAGCGAGGCGAGCAGCTTCACGAGCACGAGCTCGAACTCGAGGTCGTCCATGGTGGACGAACTCGGGTAGCGTGGTTCTACGACTACAAGGACAGAATCAAACTAGAGAGGGGCTGGGGGAGCGGCTTCTCACTAGGGGCTCGAGGGATACGACGAGGAGGCTGGCAAAATGACGAGGAGGTGTGGCCAGGCATTGGTTGCGTCGTTGCTCCCATCTCCGTGAAGCAGAAGAAGCCCGGGAGGTAAACCATGTCGAGGAGGAGGATCCCATGCGCAAGATGCCTTTCGCGTTGCGGAGGAGGGAGGACGTCGAGACGGTGCTTCAGACTTCGCCGGAGGGCTAGAGGTGGGGTGGATCAGGTGAGTCTCAAGCCCGAGCTCTCCCTGTTCGTGGTGCCGACTATGGTGGGGAAGGACTTACCATGGCGGCGGGAGAGGGAGGAGAAGGGGAAAATGGAGTGGAGGGAGGCTAGGGTTGGTCTAGGGCTCTTTATATATGAGCGTTGAGCAAGCTCCGGCCATCAAATTCGCGGGTTGGTCGACGTGGCTCCCTAGATGTGCGCCGTACAGGAGGAGGAAGAAGGCTCTGTCGCTAGAGGGCTTGTTGGGCTGTCTCGCGCGAAGGGTTGCTGCTGTTGGGCCTCGGTTGGGCTACCGGATAGTCCTCTTCCTTTATGTTTCTTTTATATTCTCTGTTTGCTAATAAACAAACATTAGAATTAAAAGGAAGAGGGACTTAGGAAGGGAGTTTGAGATATATAAAATATCTCTAGAAATCTTGAAATATGCACAATTTATAAGAAAATAGTTTTGGCCATTTTAGAGACTGCAAATTTAAACAAGTTTGAATTTATTTCAACTTGATTAAATCCAAAGCTCAACCAAAACAATTCCAACAGGGCTGAAAATTGTGGGAGTGAGTGTTGGCATGAAGTAGGAGTTATAGAAAAATAAGTGAGCATATTTATGAGGGGGGAAATGTCACTTGAATGATTGGACAAGTTTGAAAGAAAGAAACTAGAGATGGTGTTGGAGAAAAAGTTTAAGACGCAAAGTGAAATGGAGATAGAGATTACACAAGATCAAAACCAAATATAGTATGCCACAAAAAATGCAATGATGAATATGATGCATGGTGCAAAACAAAATAGAAGAAACATACATCAGAACAATGCAAGCATGACCATAACATAAGGTAAAATGGAGGTCTCGGTCTTGGGGCTGTTACACTTCCTCCTGCTGATGAAGCTGCCCCGCAAGCTTGGCCTGATCCTCATGGAAGGCCTTCAGGAGGGCTTCCGCCTCTTCACAACGCTTGGCAGCAGGTGCCGCCTCAATCAGCGCCTCTGCTTGCGCTGCCCGGGCGACCGTGGCTTCGTTCTCGCTCTTCTCCACGGCAGCCTCAGCCCAACCCCAAGTCGCCACAACGGAGGCGACGGCCTGGAGCCATTCTGAGAGGAGCTCTGGGCGTCCACTCGCGAGGCGATCGTCGGCACCCCTTAGGGCGTCACGGAACTGACCCAAAGCAACGAAGGCCCCATCCAGAACGTCATTATCACGTGCCAGAGGCATCAAGGGCCCCTCCAAAGGAGTCACTTGTGCGATCGCAGGGGGTGACCCCGGTGAGGCAACGACGCGAGGAGTAGGTGGCTCCGGAGGCTGCTCGGCGACCACGAACACAGACGAATCGGCGAGTGGCTGGTCCTCCAGACACTTGTTGGAAATATGCCCTGGAGGTAATAAATAAAATGTTTATTATTATATTTCCTTGTTCATGATAATCGTTTATTATCCATGCTAAAATTGTATTGATTGTAAACACATTACATGTGTGGATAAATAGACAACACTTTGTCCCTAGTATGCCTCTAGTGAACTAGCTCGTTGATCGCGGGACGCTCGGCACTTTGGATCGCGAAGACGTTCGACTACACCAACCGCGTTTCTTAACGCTTCTCGCTTAGCGATCTACAAGCGTACGTAGATCCACTCTCCCTCTCGTAGATGCTCATCACCATGGATAGGTCTTGCGTGAACGTAGGAATTTTTTTGTTTCCTATGCGACGTTTTCCCCAACAACACAGGCATCATCGCACGCTCGGGGGCAAGAGCGACCATGCGTGCTGGCATTGGGGGCCCAAGGGCTCGCGATGACGACCAAGGAGGTTGCCTTGCGAGCCCCCTCGCCTTCAGCAACAGGCGACGGTGTATCGACGGGGGCAGGTGGCGCCTTAGAAGTCGCCTTCGGCTTAACACCCGCCTTATTCTTCCTCATCTTAGGCATAGCGGCACCCTTGGTCACAAAGCAAAGGAAGGTCATCAATGCACAAGCCATAGGTACGAAAGCCAAATCAAGCCGAGCCACTTGCTCCTCAACATTGACCCACTTCCTCTTCCTCTCCACTCTGGCAACGACGAAGGCGCCCAAGCCTCCGTCGGCAGGGGCACCACCACGTAGGGGAGCAGGTGCGCTGCTCGAGAGGGCGGCTGCCAAAGAGATCACCATGGCCCCGAAAATGCCCGCCTTGCCTACGAGTTGCGGTCTAGGTGAGGGCGCGGCCAGCACTGCGCACCGAAGAAGACTCCGCTCTGCACTTCCAAGGAGTCGACACGTAGGCGGACCGCATCGCATGATGGGCCGGCCGAAGCCCTCTGGGAGCCTTGGCGACGCAAGAGGATCCCGCAGCAGAAGCTTCACTAGCATCGTCCTCATCCACAAGCTCGGAAAGAAGGGTGCCCTGCGACGGGGGAGACGCCCCTGCCAGGCTGTCGTCGGCAGTCTTCTCCATGTCTTCCCGACACGAGGTGTCGCTGGAGGACACCATCACCAGGGAATTGAGGCCATGTGGAGGAGAAAGCCCCAAATCGTTGAAGGCAGGCATCACAGTGACAAGATCGGCCCCGTCATCACGGCGGAATAGCGGAGCGTGTACCTCAGGGAGGTCGCCAGGGTCACCGTTGAGCAGGGTCGCCACAGCCCTGCTCAATTCCTCAGGGGTTATGCATGCGAGCTGAAGCCTAGATTGTCGCTATTGCCTTGATAGTCCCACAAGGGCCTAGAATGGGCCTAGAGGGGCGCCAGGCGCTACGCTAGGAACTCCTTCACTATCATCCCCCAATCAGCTTCCTGGCGCTGATATCGTGGGAGAAGTGCTCCAGGATGGGCCCGGCTCGGGGGTTAGAAAGCTTCTTGGAGCTCCGCGCAGAGGTCTTCTTCGACAGTCCTTTTGGCAGATCCAACCGAGGGTTGGTGCTCTTGAGATCCATTAGGACCCAGCGGTGCCTGAAGTTCTCCACCTTCTTCCCGGCCTTCATGAGCATGTTCCCACCCTGGACCGCGACAAAGGAGACACACGCCGACCGTTGAGCGCCGTCGTGCAAACACAAGCTGGAGAAATGGCAGAAGAGGGCCATCGAAGGCCGCACGCCCACGAAGGCCTCAGAATAGAAAGCGAAGATGAACAGGAGCAAAATGGAATTGGGTTGGATATGAAGGGCCTGGATCCCGTAGTGGTCGAGGATGACGGTGAAGAATGTGAAGAACGGCGGGACGAGACCGACAAAGATGCTGTGGAGGAAGAAAGGGTAGACCGTTTCAGACGGGGCTACTTCGCCGAGGAGCTGCCCCATATCAAGGTCCGCCCCTGCTCATTGGATCCATCCTCCGTCCATGGGAGCACTAGAAGGAGGTGCTCGTCCTTGGTGATGGTAGACCCCGAGAGCACCGGCAAGATAGGGGCAGAGGCGGAGCCCTGTGCTCTGGCTTCTGCTTGTCAACGGGCACTATCGAGAAGCTTGTGAGGCCAAGGCAGCAAGGAGAAGAGTGGAGCGGTGCCGGATCTAGGGATACGCCTGCTAGAGATAGAGACCTAGAAAGCAAAAGCAGGAGTGCAAGAAAGGGAAGCAGTAATAGACCATTGCTAGAAGCCAGGCTCTGATCGATTCGAGTGGAGGCCGAAGTGGCAAAGGACGCCCGACATCAACCGCGCGATGCACGCTAAGCATGGCCTGCAGGCGTTTGGGGCCCGAGGCGCTTCGGACCGTCCTCCAGGCTTCGCCCGTAAGCCAGCTTGAGTGCACCTTGGGCCCGGGGGCTACTGTCAGCGTTATGGGAATGGGGGCACCCAACCCGCTTACCTGTAGGCCAGGGCGTGGTCCACTTCATCGACCAAGCACAGCCGGGCTTGGCCCCACTTAAGACAAGGCCCTTGCGAGGGCCCTAGACTCGTGAGTACTCATGGCGTTAGGACCCGCGGGGGATGGGTCTCCTCAGGCCCCCTCCAGAGCGGCAGAGAACTCAATGCAAGGCCCGGCCTCGGGAGTCAAGGGTGATGCAAGGAAGGACAGGCAGGCGCCAGCATGCCAGACGGTGTAGTTTCCCTTTTGGTGCAAAGGGAGCAGGGACATACACGGGTTCCCAAAGCACCCCCAAAGGTTTCCATTCTAGTGCAACAATACCACAACCACCGTCCCGCAGGGTGGATGTCATCGCTGAGCCCATCCTTGCACCGTCAACGGCTACTTTGCCGGCGAAGAACCGCCTTTGGGCAAGGCGAGGACATACTCCTGTTCTCCTTCAAATTTGGCCATTGTGGGATCCCTTCCTGCCATTGTGATAAGGGAAGAGGACCCGAGCCAGCGCCATATATAGAGGGTAGGATGCACCATAGAGAGGGATCAGAATCCATTCCACCACTCACCCACCACCGAGCCACAAAGGGCCTCGAACACCTCGAAGGGAGCTCTCATGAGACTCTAGAACACTATACTAGTTTGTCCACATCACCTCCTCGAGAGGCAATCCACCAAAGCAGGAGTAGGGTATTCTGGGTAAACTGGCCCATCTGGGTAAACTGTCGTGTCCATCTTCTTCCTCGTCATCATGCGAGTTCATTGTCATGTTCATCGAGTAGCAAGCTAGGTTGGGCGAGGCTGTGGGTGATCTTCGCACACACCCCTATGTTCGAATCTTAAGGGTTTTGTGGAGCCCGAAATTCGACAAATTTCCGTTGCTATATTTGATGAATTGCATGTGTAGGGTGTTCTAGATTTGCTATGTATACTAAAACCTACCAACACTTAATTTACGCTTGAGGTAGTTTTAAATTCCTGCAAATAGTCTATTCACCCCCCTCTAGACATACACTTCTAGTGATCCCGCAATTGGTATTAGAGTGAGGTTTCCATTGCTTGGGTTTCAACACCATGGAAGATGGATGTGTCTAGTGTGGAGAGTTTGTATAATAGAGTGCCCATCTTGATGGAGAGTACTATAGTCGATGGAAGAATGCCATGATTGATCTATTTGATAAATTCCATTTGACAAAATATATTGAAAATCCCTATGTGTTCCCCATTGATGAATTGCAACCCACACACGAAGAGGAAATTGACATGCTTGGTAACCTAAGAACTGTCAATCTTATTGTTAGAGGTTTACCAAGATTCGTCCGTTCTCAATTGAAGAACTTTGCATGTGTTATACCTTGTGGACTGATTTGGAGAAACGATATTCGAATCTTTCATTAGGAAATCTTGATGAAATTCTTCATAAAACTATTGCTTTTCACAAAATGAAGCCTAGTGTTCCAAACTTTGACAAATGTATATTTGATGTTCGTGATCTTATGCGTGCTAAAGGAGATGTCACAACTATCAACAACATTGTTATTGAAGCCATTCACATTCATAAATTTGAACATTGTCATGGTTATGATTCTAATGTGTATCTTGGTTTCTAGAATTAGGAGATTCCACCAAATGAAGACAATGAAGAACATGGCTACTATGATGAAGATGAGTTGTTCGACATCGAGCATGAAAAGATCATGAATAATCTAAGTCTAATGGCGAACTTCAAGGGTTACATGTTCGGCGGAAAAGAGTGGATTCTCGACAGTGGATGCACGGATCACATGACTGGTGATAATGTCACACCCTATGTTGGTATCACCTTGTTATGCTTGGATTTATAAAATTTGGAGCCAATTAATCTTTTTCAATGCTTGTTCTTGCTTGAACTTGTGCTTGTTTGCTTGGTTGGTTGTTTGTGTGTGGCACTCTTTGGTTCCACTCCTCTTCTTATTCATACTCCTTTACCCAAACTTCTTGCCCAATGATCATGCCATGTGAATAGTGCCCCAAACTATTTTTATCAAATTTTATTTTGACCAAAAAGGATTTATTCAAATTAGGTCTTCCAAAAACCCCTGAACCGAGATTTGCACTCCAAGTCCTCAAATTGGGTGGATTCTTTCTCCCCAAAGGCTTTACTTCAAACCTACTATATATATGACTTCCCAAAACCACCAAATATTAATTTTAAAGGTTATTTTTATATTTTATTTAAAGGCCTTTTCTTAAGACCAGAAATGGTTTTTCATAGGGAAAAATTATTTAAATGCTTTCAAAATATTTGGGAAAAATTAGGGAGACTCAATGGACATATATTTTCCATATATATGAGTTTCATCACATGGTCATGACCAATCTTGGGAAAAACCCCTCAAAACCCTTTCTATCCAAATCAAGCTTTTGAAATGTTTCTATAAGAAATATTCTCAACAAATTCCAGGAAAATTCTAGAAAATCAACACTACCATAGGTGAGGATCTTCCAAAGTTTCATCTCAATCCAAGTTGATTTGATTCATCAAACTATTCCAAACCCCTCCGTGTCTAGATTCAAATTTGAACAACTTTACATTGTGAAGTTTCTCCCCTTGACCCAAAACTTTGTGGACATGTTCTAATCACCAAATAATGTTGGTACACTAAGTGGTGCATCAAGGGTAAAATCTTAGCAGGACTAGATCTACAGAAACCCGTATCTGTTGATTTCTAGGTTTCCACAAAGTCACATTGTGAACTTACATCAAACCAACTCAAACTTGGTGATCAGGCCTATTTTGAACCACCATTTGATCTTGTCAAATATCATGGGAAGAAAAGTCCATTTGCTTGCCCTAATCTCCATCAAACACCTTCTGGTCAGTTCTAGAAACTACTATTTTCTCCATTTTTACTATTTCCCTTGCCTCCAAATTTTTACCTCACCCTCTTACAGTGCCCAATCACCTCCAGTAAGAACCTCAGGTCCATAAACCACTAGAAGATGGGGTAAAACCCCAATTTTCACCTATGAACAGCCCTGGCAGGATCATTTTTTACCTCTCCCCTCTCATTTTGTTTCTCCCTTGCCTATCCCCTAGCTTCTCCTAGCCCATGGGCATCTCCAGAACCCCCAAGGCACTAATGGACACGCTGGTGCCCATTTTCTATGCCCTACCGGTCATTTGGGTGCTCTGGAGCACGCTACAGTGCGCTCCCGCACTGTAGCCGCCCCCATCCCGAGCCCCCCGACCACCTATGGATGCGGGAGCATGTCCCCCGGTCGCCCCTCGACATCTGCAAAGCGCCAAGAGGCCAGGCCCCTCCTCCCTCCTCCTCTGCTGCCCCCCTTAGCTCGCGCATGGCAGCGACCGAGTGCCCCAATGGCCGAGCTTGCACGCGCGCACCTCTGGCCCCCCTGGCTACCCTCCTCCTGTCCACGGGCGCGGACCGAGTCCACAACCACCACAGACACGGCCCGGGGCATCCCCGTGGCTCGTGGCGACGCCCTCATCGTCACTAGCGCACCACAACCATGATACATCGGCGCCCGGCTATAAAACACCTCCCCCGAGCTCCTCCTGCTCCCCTGTCGCTCCCTCCTCCTGTCAGTCGCTCTCCCATGCCAAACCCTCTTGATTCCATGGCCAGGATCTCGAACCTGAGCCAGCCCCCCATGCGGGTTCCCCCTCGCCAGCGATTCCCTCAACCCCGGCGACCGCCTCGACCACCCACCGACGCGTGGGAAGACCCTGAGCACACCGGTGCCCTCCGCTTGAGCCGCCGTGGCCTGAGCCCCCGCCGGTGAGCTCCCCTCTATTCCCTGTCACGAGGTAAGGGATGACAGGTGGGGTCCACCTATCATACCCTCACCCCCTCTCTTGCTGTCAGGTTGGGCCCGCGGGCAGGTTTAAAAGATAAACCTACAACGCGCATCGTCTCGCCTTAGGCCGGTTCCCCTTTGGACCGGCTCGGCTGCGATGCTTTCGTCCCAAGAAGGAACAGTGCCATTTTTTCTATTTCCCCCCTGCTTTCCAAAAACTCCACAGGCGAGAAAATAAATCCAATGCACAATATTCTTTCACCTAAAATCCTAGAATATTTCATAGAATTTATTAGTGCCACTTGTAAAAATATTTGAAAACCTTTTTTGTACCGTTTCAATTTAAAACCCCTATTTGGCATTATTAGCCCCTGTTTTAAATAGTTTTGATAACCTTTTTAACTTCAAAACCCTCGAGAACTATTTTTAGTATAGATTTTAGTATTTAACAGAATAGGGTAGCATTTTGCTATTAGCTTTGTGTGCTCTGTTTTTGTGTGATGCTTATTTTTACCGCTATTTATCACAATGACAGATTGCGCTATTGACGGGGGAGTTGGACCCGAAGACTTTGAAGATCCCGAAACTTTGTTGAGCCAGGGAAGCAGCCCTTTGACCATGTTAAGAAACCATTTTATTGCATGACATATAGCACTTTACTTTCGTTATATTTGAGCATGTGGAGTAGTGACCACTTTGGTGGGTTTCTTCCGGTACTTTTGCCATTGACACTTGCATCATGCATGACCCTACCACCTTATGAGGGTTATGCAAGTGGGTGTAGATAGGATGCTAGTAGATGTTATGCAAGTCGGTGTAGATAGGGTGCTAGTAGATGCTACACTAGTGGGTTCTGGATTATGCATGGTGATGAAAAGAAAAGAGATGATTTCAAAGACTTTTCGAAAACCCCATTGGGTGCCACTAATGCTCGAGGGAGATGATGATGAGTTGGGTGACCACTTGTGAAAGAAGTGGTGTGTCGGAACAAGTTGAGGATGTGTTTTCGAAAAAGAAGGGTTTAAGATTTGTCGACCGTCCCAACCTTACACGTGCGACCACGATACCCCTTATGGGACGGGTCTTTGTTGATTACTATGATTGGTACTAGCAGGGAGCGCTCATTACTAGTGGCAAGAGTGAAGTGGTCACTCTCGAGACGGGGTCGTCCCGGAAGTGGAAGGCCATGCGCTATCTTTACAGGCACCGAGCACACCGTTGCATGACCTCATGGATGATACGTGTGATGTATATAATGAGGGATGGCACCAACGAGTGGACTCTTTTTTTAGTATCACCATGGGAAAGGCATTGTTCGGGTGCTTACCTCGGGTATGTGATATACCGTGAGTCATGGATGACACGAAAGTTCCCTGAGTCTTGTGGGTAAAGCGCGCAACCTCTTCATAGTGTAAAACTATTCGAGTAGCCGTATCCATGGTCAAGGACCATTGGGTGGTGCTGCTTATGCCACGTCCAGTTGTTTTCACAAGCTTGCTGTGTGTGGTGTGTGTGAATAACACAGAGATGATACTTGAGACAAGTCGGAAGACTTGATGTGATGAGTGAACATGAAACGTTCAACACCTACTTATGAAGATATCTGTAACTTGTTCATATGGATATCTGCCAAATGTTGATGCATGCTTATCTAGTTACTTGATCATGTAATTGCATTCAAAAATAGTTTTCCGCAATTACCTACTTAGTGCTATACCATGCATCATTATTACCTTGTTTCACAACTTGGGTTGCTTGCGAGTACATTCAAAGTACTCATTGGCTTGCCACTGGTTATTTAATTGGCCAGGCATGGAAGAACATGAGTGTGGAGAAGTGTTCATTGGTGACAAACATGCAAACTAGGACGCCTCCCAGTCAGAATGCCTGTAGGTTAAGGTAGATGGCAATGGGTTCACGCTTTTGATCAAGATTTCCACTGTTTGTTCTGTTTAAGTGTTTGGCCCTTGTGGCCCTATCCATGTAAGACTAGACCTCCATGGTCTTTATTTGTGTAAGACGTTAAATGTGGACATAAGACTCTTGCTATTCATCTTCTGTGTGTTCAGTGAGCATTGATCTCTAGGATCACTGTACACGTGCATTTGGTGATCACGACATATGAGTCGGGGTCCCCACAGATAAAGACATGTTCCAAGAGATCATGCATAATCAAGGTCTTCAGAGGTACGTGACCTTTGGAGACAACTCTAAGGGTTAGGTACTTGGCCTTGGTAAGGTGGCCATATCTCATGATAGCTCAATTCAAAATGTGATGCTTGTTGAATCCCTTGGCTACAATCTTCTTTCCGTATCTAATCTAGCAGACTTTGGTTTCAATGTGCTATTTACTAAATTAGATTGCCAACTGTTCGATTTGATAATCATAAAATTGTCTTTACCGGTATTCGTAGAGGTGATCTATACATTGTTAATTTCACTAAAAAGACCCAACATCGTACTTGTCTCATTGGAAAATCATCTAAAGGTCGGCTTTGTCATAGAAGGCTTGGACATGTAGGCATGCAAAATCTAGATAAGCTTACCAAGGGCGATCACATTCTAGGTGTTAAGGATGTTATCTTTGACAAAGATAGACTTAGTAGCGCTTGTCAAGCAGGAAGTCATCTGGTCAAGAATATCATGACTACTAGGAGACCACTCAAGTTACTTCATATGGTTGTCTTTGGTCCCAATGCTTACAAGAGTCTCGGCGGAAACTCTTATGGTCTAGTTATAGTTGATGATTTTTCCAGATTTATGTGGGTATTCTTTCTTGATGATAAGTCACAGATACAAAAGATCTTCAAGAACTTCGCTCGCAAAGCGCAAAAACAGTTTGAAGTGAAGATCAACAAGGTTCGAAGCGATAACGGATCGGAGTTCAAGAACACCCATGTGGATACCTTTCTTGACGAAGAGGGTATCTCACATGAGTTCTCGGCTACGTACATGCCTCAACAAAATGAAGTTGTTGAGATAAAGAACCGAACCCTCATTGATATGGAAAGAATGATGCTTGATGAATACAAGACGCCAAGACACTTTTGGGCAGAAGCTGTGCTAAATTTGCTCCTAAATCTCATGAAGGATTCCTAATTGGTTATGGATCTAACTCTCACACTTACTGTGTCTACAACAACTTCACTCGAAAAGTTGAAGAGACGGTAGATGTGAAGTTTGATGAGTCTAATGGTTCGCAAGTCAAACAATTGCCAAATGATGTAGGTGATAAAGATCCTTCGGAAGCTATTCAAGACTTTCCCATCGACAAAATTCACCTCATGGAGGTGAAGGAAAGTACTTCATCAACCCAAGTGGAAGCTCCTACATCAGATCAAGGCTATCGACAACACGACATGGAAGCATCCACAAGTGGTACACGACAAGATGAAGAGGATGAGGAAGTACATCATGAAGATCCACCACAACAGCCTTCGCCACCTCCTCAAGGAGATGACCACGTTGACAACAACGGAGATGAAGTTGATGAAAAGGAAGAAGAAGATCCACCAACCAATAATCGGAAGCTGACCCGAGTTCGAGCACAAGTGACCAAGAACCACCCCCTAAACCAAATCTTTGGTGATATACAAACAGGGAGGATTACTCGCTCTAAAACTTTCTTGGCTAACTTTTATGCGCATTATTCTTTCATCTCTAGCATTGAACTTTTGAAGGTAGAGCAAGCTCTTGAAGATGCGGATTGGGTGAACACTATGCATGAAGAGCTTCACAACTTTGAGAGGAACGAAGTGTGGAGACTCGTGAAGAAACCCAAGAACGAGCAAAAGATCATCGGCACGAAATGAGAATTTCGGAACAAGCAAGATGAAGATGGTCAAGTTGTTCACAACAAGGCTTGCCTCGTAGCCCAAGGATATACGGAAGTCGAAGGTATGGACTACGGTGAGACCTACGCCCCCGTTGCTAGATTAGAAGCTATTCAAATTCTTCTTGCTTACGCTAATCACCATGATATTATGCTTTACCAAATGGACATCAAAAGTGCTTTCTTAAATGGTGAGATTGAAGAAGAGGTCTATGTTAAGCAACCACCAGGTTTTGTAAATCCTAAGAAACTTGACCATGTTTACAAACTTCGCAAAGCTTTATATGGTCTTAAGAAAGCTCCTTGTGCTTGGTATAGATGCCTAACGAAATTTCTTATTGAAATAGGATTTGAAATTGGCAAAATTGATGCAACCTTATTTACAAAGAGAGTTAATGGTGAATTATTTGTGAGCCAAATTTATGTGGATGACATTATCTTTGGATGTACTAACCCACATTTTAGTGAGAAGTTTGGAAGGTTGATGTCAGAGAAGTATGAGATGTCTATGATGTGTGAGCTGAAATTCTTTCTTGGTGTACAAATCAAGCAAATGAGAGAAGGTACATTCATCTCTCAAACAAAGTGCACCAAGGACATAATCAAGAAGTTCAACATGCAGGAGTGCAAAGGTATGAAAACTCCCATGCCCACCAGCGGACATGATGATCTCTCTAAGGAGGGTGAACCGGTTGATAAAAAGGTTTATCGATCAATGATTGGTTCATTGCTTTATCTATGTGCCTCCCGTCCCGATATCATGCTTAGTGTTTGCATGTGTGCTAGATATCAACCTGCTCCTAATTAATGTCATCTTAAGGCTGTGAAACATATTGTGAGATATTTGATTCATACACCAAACTTTGGCATTTGGTATCCCAAGGGGTCTTCTTTTAATCTTGTTGGCTACTCCGACTCGGACTATGCCGGTGACAAGGTTGATAGAAAGTCCACCTTGGGTACATGTCAATTTCTTAGTAGATCTCTTGTGTCTTGGTCCTCCAAGAAAGAAAACTCGGTATCTATATCTATCGCTGAAGCTGAATATATTGCTGCAGGATCATGTTGTGCACAATTGTTATGGATGACACAAACGCTAAAAGATTATGGAATCTATGTTAAAAATGTGCCATTACTTTGTGACAATGAGAGTACAATTAAGATTGGTCATAATCCTGTGCAACATTCTCGAACCAAGCATATTGAATTTTGACATCATTTCATTCGTGGTCATGTTGCCAAAGGAGATATTAATCTTATGCATGTCCGTACTAACAAGCTATTGGTCGATATCTTTACTAAGCCACTTGATGAAAAAGTGTTTTGTCATTTGAGGAGTGAGTTGAACATCATTGATGCTTCAAACTTGAGCTAAGCTCACTCAGATGAACGCAAGGGGATGAGCTTCATTGTCCATTCCATGATATTATCTTGAATGTCATATACTTTGGAATTTTATGCTCCCTTGTCTTGCATCTAACCCTTTTGTAGGTACTTGGAAGAACAACACTCCACAAGATTGCCATCAACTCATATCTTATGCAATCTTGTCATGACCAAGTATCCACAACCTCGTTTTGATGATGGAAGGAAGAAGACAACACAACATATCCTTGACATATATCTCTCAATTGCTAAATCTCAATTGGTATGATGTCATTTGGATATATCATGTCTTTCCTTACGTGACTAACCTACATATATTACATCACCACTCCCCGGCATTTTCAGGACATTGTAGCCATGATGAGTCACCGCCATGAACTTGGCGAGGGCTGGGTACCCAAGGATCGCGTTGTACGGGAGGTGGATGTGGGCGATGTCAAAAACGATGAGCTCAGTGTGGTAATTCTTGCGCCCGCCGAAGGTGACGGGCAGTCGCACTTGCCCGATGGGGACCGTGGAGCAGTTAATGACTCTTGAGAAAGTCCTTGTTGGCATGAGCTGGTCATATGGCATCTGGAGCGTCTCAAACGTATCAATAGAGAGGTCATTGAGCCTCGCGCCACCATCGATGAGGGTCTTGGTGACGAGGAGATTGCTGATGGTAGGCATCCACAACATGGGGAGTGCGCCTGCCATGGGTGAACATGTGAGCTAATCCCTTGAGTCAAAGGTGATAGAACACTAGGACCACTTGAGGGGGTACACAGCCTCGGGCTTCGCGAGAGCTGCATTCACCTCTCGTGAGAACTGCTTGAAGAGGCGGTTCGATGCTGGGGCTTAGGTGCCGCGTAGGAGGCAAGCTATTGCCCTAACCTCCTGCAAGCCCCCAACTCCGTCATCTGCCTGTCCTCTTCCTTCCTCCTGGGTGGTGGCGGCAGTGGGGGCAAGCCGGTCTCATGAGGGCGGGCCTCACGAGGTTGGCCACGACGTGACCCTTCCGGAGGTTCATCATGCCAGCGGTCCTCCCGAGGTCGGTCTCGCCACTCCTGACGCGGGTCCCTGATGTCCCAACGGCTTCTGCCGCAGCCTCCGCCGCATCCATAGCCACGGTCGCTACGTCTAGGGCACCGACCGAAATGCTCATCACGGACCTAGACGTAGTTGATGGTGTTGATGGCAAAGCTACTTCCATGGCACCAATAGACACAACACCATCAACTATCAGGAGCTCAGGGTTATGGAAGGTGCCATCTAGGACGTATGCGGGTTGCCAAAGTGCCGCCCAAAGGTTTCCATTCCAGTGCAACAAGACCACGACCATGAGCCCTGCAGGACGGATGTCATCGCTGAGCCAACCACTGCATCACCATCAGCTACTTTGCAGGTGAAGACCGCCTTTGGACTGGGCGCGGATGTACTCCTACCCCCCTTCAGAATTGACCGTTTTGGGATTCCTTCCTGCTATTGAGATAAGGAAGAGAACCCGGGCTACCGTTATATATAGAACCTAGGTCACACCATAGAAGAGGCCATGATGGATCCAATACTTAGCCACTCAACACACCACCGCAAGGCAGAGAGCCAAGAACGCACCTTGAGCCCCCTCACGAGGCTCAATCTCACAGTACTAGTTCATACACAAAAACTTCCACGAGAGGCAATCCACCAAAGCAGGAGTAGGGTATTACGCTTTGCAGCGACCCAAACCTGGGTAAACTGCCGTGTTCATCTTCTTCCTTGTCATCGAACGAGGTCGTTGTTGTGACCATCGAGTAGCGAGCTAGGTTGGGTGAGCCTGCAAGAAATCCAACATTTGGCGCGCCAGGTAGGGCACGTGTCGAAGTTTTCCTCAAGCCAAGTTCTCTTTTCACCTCGCCGCTCCGATGGCTGACGCCCGCCAAGGCCGCATCAAGCGTCGAGCCGCCCGTGTTGTCCAGAATGCACCAGTGGGCCACGCCAGTGTGGGGACCCCGACTCATAAGTCATGATCACCGAATGCACGTGTACAGTGATCCCATAGATCAATGCTCACTAAACACACAAAAGCTGAATAACAAGAGTCTTACATCCACATTTAGCGTCTTACACAAATAAAGACCATGAAGGTCTAGTCTTACATAGATAAGGCCACAAGGGCCAAACACTTAAACAGAATAAACAGCGGAAATCTTGATCGAAAGCGTGAACCCATTGCCATCTGCCTTAAACATACAGACATTCTGACTGGGAAGCATCCTAGTCCATGTTCAAGAATTCGTTTGATTAACCAGTTAACTTGCCGGTTAATTCTTATTCCTACGGTCACCTAGTAGCCGATAAATCGAGAAGTTGTTTGATTAATAGATTAAATGGCTGATTAACTTGCCGATTAGTTTATTAATCCTCTACTCGTCTGCCAACCGAGTAGCTACCGGTCAACGATTTCCTGAACGATGGTCCTAGTTCGCATGTTCGTCACCAACGAACTCTTCACCGTACTCATGTTCTTCCATGCCTAGCCAATTAAATAACCAGTGGCAAGCCAATGAGTACTTTGAATGTAATCGCAAGCAGCCCATGTTTGGAACAAGGCAATAACAATGCATGAAATAGCACTAAGTAGGTAGTTTGCAGAAAGCTAATTTTGAGTGCAATGACATGATCATGTAACTAGGTAACCATGCATCAACAGTTGGTAGATATCCATATGAACAAGTTCTAGATATCATCATAAACAGTGGGTTGAGCATCTCATGCTCAATCATCACGTCAAGTCATCTGACTTATCTCAAGTGTCATCTCTGTGTCATACACACACACACACACACCCATACACACCAAGTTTTTAGGAAACATCTGGACGTAGTTTAAGAAGGACCTCCAACTGTCCATGACCGCGGACACGGCTATTCGGATAGTTTTACACTCTGCAAAGTTTGCACTTTACCCACAAGACTCGGGGAACTTCTGTGTCATCCACGACTCGTGGTATATAACATACCCGTGGTAAGCACCCGAACAATGCCTTTCCCCTGGCGATACGAAACAAAGAGTCCACTCAATTGGTACCCAGACCACATGATGTACATCAGTCGCAGCATCCATGCAGGGACCAACGGTGTGCCCGGTGCCTGTGCAGACAACGCATGATCGTCCATATATACCGGCACGATCCCGTATCAAGAGTGACCATGCCACTCCCGCCACTAGTAATGCGGGCTCCTTGCTAATACCCACCAAAGCAATCAACAGAGCCCCATCCCATAAGGGGTATCATGGTTGTGTATGCAAGGTTGGGACGGTCCACAGACCTTAAATCGAATCCATTTTTTAAAACACACCCTCAACTTGTTCTGACACACCACTTCTTTCTCAAGTGGCCACCCAATAACTCATCATCATCTCACTCGGGCATTAGTGGCACCCGATGGGGTTTTTGAAAAGTCTTTGAAATCATTTGTTTATATCCATCACCATGCATAATTTCGAAGCCACTTGCGTAGCATCTACTAACATCCTATCTACACCCACCCAAATAACTCTCATAAGGTGGTAGGGTCATGCACGATGCAAGTGTCAATGTCAAAAGTATCGGAAGCAACCCATCAAAGTGGTCACTACTCCACATGATCAAATATAACGAAAGTAAAGTGCTATATGACATGCAAAAAAAATGGTTTCTTAACATGGTCAAAGGGCTGCTTGCATGGCTCAACAAAGTCTTCGGGGTCTTCAAAGTCTTCGGGTCCAACTCCCTTTTCAATAGCGCAATCTATCGTCGCGATAAATAACAATAATAATAAGCATCACACAAAAATAGAGCACACAAATCTACTACCAAAATGCTACCATATTCTGATAAATACTGAACACTATACTAAAAATGTTTTTCTAGTGTCTTGCTGTAAAAATATTTTTGAAAACTATTAAACAGAGGCAAAAAGATGCCTAAAATAGTTTTAAAATGAAACAGTGCATAAAAAGTTTTCAATATTTTTCACAAATGGAACTATTAAATTCTATGGAATATTCTACGATTTATGGTGGGAAAATATTGGGAATTCGATTTATTTTTTTCCCTATGGGATTTTTGGAAAACAGGGAGAAAAAGGAAAAAGAAAATGGGCACCGTGCACTGGGCCCGAGCCAGCCAGCTGCTGGGCCGACCCAGTGGCCAGCCAGGCTAGGCATGCTGCCCCCCCCCCCCGCCGCGCGTGTCAGGTTTGAAACCTGACGGGCGGGGCCTAGTGGCCAGGGAGAGAGAGCACGGGAGGGGGAGGTGAGAGGCTAACAGGTGGGCCCCCTATCAGATCCTTCTCCCACCTAGGAATAACGAGGAGAGGCCCTCACCGGCGGCGGTGTAGGGCACGACGACGATGGGCGAGTGCGGGGTTGGGCTCGCGGTCGAGTCGCTGATCCCCTAGAGGTCGAAGGAGCACCGGAGGTGGCCGGAGTCGCCAGCGGTGAGCACCCGCAGCGGAGGAGCTTTGGGTGGAGGACGCGTCGGTCACCCTGTGCACCAAACTGAGGCGTAGAAGGAGGGAAATAGGTCCAGGCATTGAGGGGGACCCAATGGGATAGAAATGGGGGCCGGAGAGGGGACGTACCTGGGGATCAACGGTGGTGCCGCCGCGGCAGAGCTTCGGTTGATCTCGTGCACGGGCCTCGGGGGGGAGGGGACGAGCTGGTGGTGCAGGGGCTGATTTGGTGGAGAAGGGGGGTCAGGAGGGGGGAGGAGAGGTCTCGAGGATGGCTAAATATCTAGCCCCTCGGTCCACTGTGGACGTGTGCACCGACGATGACACAGGCGAGGCTACATGCCATAGGGGCTTGCGAGGATGGGTCAAGGGTGCTCCTAGGCGTTGCCTAGGGCCAGTGGAAGGGAGAGAGGGAGCGGAGGAAGGCCCTAGCGCCCGCACGTGTGAGATCATCTGTTCGGGTGAGAGAGAGCCAAGAAGGAGGGGTCCGATACCTTGGAGGGTTGCGAACGTCGAGGGCATCTCGGAGGACAGCTTTCCCCATCCCAAGGCTGTCGGGGACCTCAGGATGCTCCTGCTATAGTGCAGTCATGCACTGTA
Organism: Hordeum marinum; assembly: GCA_022496015.1. Taxonomy (NCBI): domain Eukaryota; kingdom Viridiplantae; phylum Streptophyta; class Magnoliopsida; order Poales; family Poaceae; genus Hordeum; species Hordeum marinum. Next base: position 305,811,365 of record CM039673.1, read on the forward strand.
GCGTGTTCCAGAGCATGCCTTTTGCATTCCATGGCATGCTTGCATGCTCTGGACTCGTCCTTCCATGTCCCTTAGCTCCTAATTGATCTACAGATGCTCTAGGAGCTAAGAGAAGCTAGGGAGAAAAGAAATGGAGTGGGGGAGAGGGCAGAAATGCTCCTGCCATTTCTATCCAGGGGGTAAATGTGGGTTTTGCCCCACTTACCCATTGAGTCTTGGCCAGAGAAAATTACTGGAGGTGAAATGCAATACTAGATAGTTGTGGCAAAATTTTGGAGGCAAGGTAATTAGAGGAAGGGGGCGAAACAAGGCTTTTGCCATTCTGGTTGAAGGTGTTTCATGGAGATTAGGGAAAGCAAATGGGCTTCGCTTGCCATAAGATTTGACGGGATCAAATGGTGATTAGAATTTGGCCTGATCACCAAGTTTGAGTTTGATTGATGAAAGTTCACAATGTAACTTGGTATAACCCTAGAAATCTACAAAATCTGGTTTGTGTAGATCTAGTCATGCTAAACTAATCCCTTGATGCATCACTTAGTGTAGCGTCATTATTTGGTGACTAGAACATGTCCACAAAGTTTGGGGTCAAATGAAGAAACTTCACAATGAAACGTTTCTCAAATTTAAATCTGGACAGGGAGGGTTTTGGAATAGTTTGAGGAACCAATTTTTTATTGAGATGAAACTTTGCAAGATCATAACCTATGATAATGTTGACTTGCTAGAATTTTCATGGAATTTATTGATAATATTTCTTATAGAAATATTTCAAAAGCTTGATTTGGACAAAAGGGGTTTTGAGGGGTTTTGCCCATGATTTTAAACATGACCATGTGTTAAAACTCATATATATGGAAAATATATGTCCACTGAGTTTCCCTAATTTTTCTCAAATATTTTGAAAGCATTTAAATAATTTTCCCTATGAAAAACCATTTCTTGTATAAAGAAAAAGCCTGTAAATAAAATATTAAAATAATCTTTAAAATTAATATTTGGTGGTTTTGGAAATTCATAAATATAGTAGGCTTCAAATAAAGCCTTTGGGGAAAAAGTATCCACCCAATTTGAGGATTTGTAGTGCAAACCTCAAGTCAGGGGTTTTTGAAAACCTAATTTGAATAAATCATTTTTGGTCAAAATAATATTTAATGACAATATTTCAGGGCACTATTCACATGGAATCATCATTGGGCAAGAATTTTGGGTCTAGGAAGTTGAATATGGAGAGGGATAGAATCTAAGAGTGCCAAACACAATCAACCAAACAAGCAAACAAGCAACAATTCAAAAAGCACAAGTACTGAAAAAGTTTTAATTGGCGCCAAATTTTGTAAATCCAAGCATAACAAGGTGATACAAACACAGGGTGTGATAGACCTAACCCCCTTACAAGAATCTCGTCCCCGAGATTCCTAGGCTAAGCGCTAAAAAGATAAGGGAACTGAGATCTAAGATAGTCTTCATGCTCCTAGGTTGCTTCAGCTTCAGTGTGGTTGCTCCATAGGACCTTGAAGTACTTGATGGTGCGGCTTCGGGTGCAACGCTCTGCTTCAGCCAAAATGCTAACTGGCCTCTCACGATAAGTGAGGTGTGGCTGAAGATCGATGGCTTGATGGTCGATGTCCTTGTAGAGGTTGGGGTGGTTGGGAACTTGGAGACACTTCCAAAGTTGTGACGCGTGAAAGATGTTGTGCACATCTGATACCTCGGAAGGTAGCTCTTGCCGGTAGGCAACTTCTCCTCGTCTTGCGGCGACCTGGAAGGGGCCGATGTATCTTGGTGCAAGCTTCCCCTTGACATGGAAACGCTTGGTCCCTTTGAGAGGTGTGACTCGAAGGTAAACATAATATTCGATGTTGAGGTTTAGTTCTCGGCGGTGAGAGTCGGCGTAGCTCTTCTGTCTTGTCTTGGCGGTCTCAATGCGCTCTCAGACAAGTTGAACTTGCTCTTCTACCTCGCGGAGGACATCTGGGCAAAGACCTACCCTTCTCCGGTTTCTAACAAGTTGAGGGGAGTACGACACTTGCGTCCATACAACACCTCAAATGGTGCCATCCGAAGACTCAACTGGTAGCTGTTGTTGTAGGAGAACTCAGAAAATGGCAGGCAATCTTCCACTTGGCTCCATACGTCAAAACACAAGCGCGGAGCATATCTTCGAGTATCTGATTTACTCGTTTTGTCTGTCCACCGGTCTGGGGGTGAAAAGCAGTGCTGAAGGAGAGCTTGATTCCCATGGATCCTTGAAACATCTTCCAAAACCTCGAGGTGAACCGGGTGCCTCGGTCTGACACGATCTTCTTAGGAATTCCATGAAGACTCACGATACGCTCGATGCAAAGGCTGGCTAGCTTGTTACCATTGTAGGTGGTCTTGAGGGGAATGAAATGGGCTACCTTGGTCAGGTGGTCGACAATGACCCAAATAGAATCATGTCCTTTGCTTGACCTTGGTAATCCGGTGATGAAATCCATCCCGACTTTGTCCCACTTCCATTCAGGCACTTTGAGAGGTTGCAATAGTCCAGCGGGTCGCTTATGCTCAGCTTTGACTCTCTCGCATATATCACACTTGGCAACAAAGGTGCCTATCTCCCGTTTCATGCCATGCCACCAAAATCTTGCCTTGAGGTCTTGATACATCTTGGTTCCTCCAGGATGGATGGAGTATGGAGTGTCATGAGCTTCTTGCAAGATCAAGTTCTTGGGCTTCTCTTTGTTAGGTACGCAGATGCGATTCCCAAACCATACAACTCCTTGTTCATCCACTGAGAATCCTGGGGCCTTGCCTACCTTGAGCTTCCTCTTGATGCCTTTAATGCTCTCGTGCCCCTTCTGAGCTTATTTGATATCATCCATCAAGATAGGCTTTGCTTCAAGGTTGGCAAGAAATCCAGGTGCACCTAGTTCCAAGCCAAAGCTTTCAAGCTCTTCGTATAGGGTGGGTAGCCTTTCCTTAATCATGGCATTCAAGGAACAAGCCTTTTTACTTAAGGCGTCTGCTACCACATTGGCCTTTCCGAGGTGGTACTGAACACTGAGGTTGTAATCCTTGATCAACTCCAACCATCTTTGCTGCCTCATGTTCAATTCCCTTTGGGTGAAAATATACTTCAAACTCTTGTGGTCTGTGTATATCTCACATCTCTTCCCCAGAAGGTAATGTCGCCATGTCTTCAAGGCATGAACCACAACTTCCCACTCGAGATCATGAGTAGCGTAGTTCTCTTGATGAGGACATAGCTGTCTGGATAGATATGCTACAACTGTGCCTTCTTGCATCAAAACACCTCCAAGCCCGATACTCGATGCATCACAATATATGACAAACTGTGAATATCGGGGGTGGTCAAAACTGAGGTTGTGGTCAATCTATTCTTGAGCTCCTGGAAGCTTTCCTCATACTTAGCTGTCCATTCGAACTTCTTGTCCTTCTTCAAAAGCTGGGTCATGGGTCGGGCCATGCTCGAGAACCCTTCCACGAACTTGCGATAATATCCTGCGAGTCCGAGGAAGCTCCTAACTTCTTTTACGGTGGTTGAGGATTGCCATTCAGTCACGGCTTCAATCTTGGCAGGATCCACTGACAATCCTTCCGCAGTCAACACATGACCCAAGAATCCAACTTCATGCAGCCAGAATTCACACTTGCTGAATTTGGCATAAAGCTAGTGCTCTCGAAGCTTGTATAGGACCAATCTCAAGTGTTGCTCATGCTCTTGTTCAGACTCAGAGAAGACGAGTATGTCATCAATGAAGACGACAAACTTATCCAGGTACTCCATGAAGACTTTATTCATGACGTACAAGAAGTAGGCACGGGCATTGGTGAAAGTGCGTTATATCGGCTAGAGGGGGGGGGTGAATAGGCGATTTTTACAAATTCATCACTTAAGGAATTTCAACTTTGTGGAATTTAAAATGTGATGAATAACTATCAGCGGAACATGTACTCAGGTGCATGAGGAGCATAGTATCAGCTTAGTCATCATGATGAAATGAAACATGCACGAACAGTGAGTAGCGTGATAAGAATAAGCAGTGATGAACAAGGCAATTTGAAGAATTTGAGGTGAGGAATTTGCGAAAGTCTTCAGTCAAATTCTTCAAACAGTAACAATCAATTTCATCAACAGATTTATGAGGAATAACGAGGTTGAGGAAATAGAACCAGGTAGCTTGATGAAGACAATGGTTTGATGACCCAGTTCCAACTGCTGTGACAATCGTACGTGTGGTTTGGAGCGGCCTGGTATTTAAACCAGAGGACACACAGTCCCAGGACACACAGTCCTTATCGTATTCTCCTTGAGCTAAGGTCACACAGTCCTCGCCCAACACTCGTGGTAGGTCTTTAGGGTAGACTTCCAAAACCCTCACAAACTAGTCACCCGGCGATCCACAATTTACTGTTGAATGCTCTAGACCAAGGTCACTTCGTGGTCCCCAATTGACTGCAGGAGCACTAGACCATGACGCCTAACCGTCTGGAGGATACACAGTCCTCAAAGGTAACAAGCGTCGGTTCCACACATGAATTTCTTCAGTGATGCTCAATCACTATGGGTTTTATGGTTTGGTTGTGGGTTTTTCCTCACATATGATTTTCTCTCAAAGTCCTTAGAGGATGGGTTGCTCTCAAATGACAAGTCTCAGTTCTCTCTCAGAGCAGCCAACCAGCTAGTGGTTGTCGGGGTCAGCTATTTATAGCCAGGGTGCAACCTGACATGATAAGACATAAATGCCCCCAATGATATGACCGTTATGTGGATAAGAACGATTGGGGACAGCTGGCGCTAAGCACAACAACGGTTGGAATTTTGAACTATGAAAGTCCTCAGCTTATCATGATCCTCACTTGTAGGCAATTCGCACCGGCGAAATCCTAACTCCTCAGTTAGATCAATTTCCTCAGAGACCAGACGACCTTCGTCTCTCTCACCGAAAAACTTGTCTGAACCATAAGAGATTTCCAAAGGCTTCACTTGAAGAATTGTATGGGTTGAGGATTTTGGAGTTGAGCATCAGTTGGAAATTTTCCTTAGTATTACCTCGACCCCCTTTAACAGTACGGTGTTTCCTATGACCCAAATAAAGGAAAAGAAACTACGAAAAAAAGTCGTCACGCTTCATAGTCCTCATTCATATCTTCAAGGTCACACCAACTTCTTCATTTTCAAAGTCTTCACAAAGTCTTCACCAAAGTATTTAGAAAGTCTTCAACAAAGTCTTCACTTGAAGACATACATTTTTAGGGGTCGATAATCTCCGAATATATCAAACTCCTCATTGACTTATAGAGCCTGTGTACACTCACAAACTCATTAGTGCCTTAACCTATAAGTCTTCAATACACCAAAAACACTAAGGGGCACTAGATGCACTAAAAATCTCCCCCTTTTTGGTGATTGATGACAAATAGGTTAAGTTTTCAACGGGGATAAACATATGAAGTGAAAGTACATATTTTGAGGAATTTGATTGCAAGATATAGAAGAACTCCCCCTGAAGATGTGCATATTTGAGGAATTTGCTTTGGACTGCAAATGCACATGGCAGGTTCAAAACATGGAGAACTCCCCCCTATATCTTGTAATTAATACACGCATTTGAATATATGAAATGAAGAGTTTGAAATGCGTGAGGAAAATGGTGTCTGACGAAATTCAGCATGCATGCATTAAGGTATTTGAGGAAATAAACATGCGAGGAAAAAGTTCAAGAGTGTCAGACCGCCATCAGACTTAAGTTTACAACTCAGTAACCAAAAAATTCAAAAGAGCAAGAGTTGTAACTTAAACAAAAATAGCCCATATATATGTAGACCCGCTTGAAGACTAATTCAAATTTTCTCCCCCTTTGTCATCGAGGACCAAAAGGGAAGAAAAAGTGATGACTAATGCCCCATGAGAAATTTCATGTTGTTGGTGAAGAAGGAGCGCCAGCGTTGTCGGGGTCGATTGTTGATGCAGGTCCAGCAGCAGTATCATCAATGTCTTCATCTTCATCGCACTCGCGAGATGAAGAATAGGAACTGGTGACCATCAGAGGAACTTGGACTTTCTTGAACTTCTTCTGAGGACAGCGAGCGAAGTCAGGATATTCTTCAAAGTTTAGCTCATCCAATTCTTCAGAAGACATGATGTGATTTAGCACAGCCCAAGAGTGCTTTTGAGGACTTCAATCGGGGGCAAAAAACTGAAATGATTCTGGAAGTCAGCCTTAAAGTGAATTGAAGACTTTGTTCTGATGAAATGCATAATCCAGGGAGCAAAGGGCTTCAACTAAAATGGTGACATAGCAGCATCGGCCAGAGTCCTCATGAAGAAATCGTGAAAGTTGATGGGAATCCCATGAATGATGTCGAAAAGCATATTCTTCATGAGTCCTTCCACTTATTCTTCTTCGGAGTTGTGGCCCTTCTGAGGACATAGGGTATGAGTGAGTATGCGATAGACTGTTCTTGGTACGTACAACAAATCCTTCACAAGAAAGGTTGTCCTTTGAGGCTTTCCAGGCGCTAATTTCTTCATCATCACATTCATCATCTGATTCGGTAGTGGTGGATCATTGAACAGGCAGCGGGCTTCACCTGAAGGAATTGGAACTGGGACAGACTGAAGCTATTCAGAAGAGCTTGCAGTGAAATGAGTTGTTCCGGTCATCCAGTCCAAGACCCAGGAGTTGATGTTTGAGGAATTTCCTCTAATGTATAGAGTGGCATATAGTTGAAGAATCAACTCCTTGTACCAGTCATAGATATCTATACAGAAGGGAAGAAGCCCAGCATCATGAAGAACTTGGAGCACCGGTGTGAATGATGGAATAGACTCCATGTCCACATGAGGAATATTATGGTGCTCGAAGATTTTCTTCTTGTCACATAGAACAAAGGCATAGTAGTTCATTTGCGTGGGAGTCCAGAACCTTGTGCGACCAGTCCGAGCAGAATCAAATGGATTTGGTCCTGTGAAGAACATGTGTTCATTGAAAAAATTTGTCTTGAGGAATTTGGGGCAGACCGATCCTTTGAATGGCATTCTTTGCTTAGGTTGAAGATTTGGTCGAATGCGCCCCTTGATCTTAGTTGGCATGGGAGGAACAGCAGACTGAGTGATTTGTAGAACATGTTCCTCAGTAGTGGCCGGAATATCAATTTCCTCAACTGTTGTAGCTGGAATTTCTTCAGGATCTGGAAGGTACAGGTGTTTAGAATCTTCAGGTATTTCCTCAGTTTGTGCAAGTGATTGAGGAATCAGCATCACAGGAGTTGCCATAGGTGAGTTGGGATGTGCAGATTCCCAATATTCATCATTGATGGCTGGAGTAGTGTCACTAATGTCAACTTCTTCATCAATTTCTTTAGCGCCAGCAATTAGCAGAAGCTGGGGCGATGATACCTTGGGAGTTGATGAAGTGTCATCAATGACAATTTCCTCATCAAGAGGCTCCGAGGAAGCAGCCGAATGATTCTCTTCTTCATGAGGAATATCATATGCTTCCCCAATTGGCACAATAGCAAAGGCTGGTGCCGAGGAAATTGGAGTTGCATCAAGTGGTGTAGCTGAGGAACTTGTCAAAGTTTTCAACTTCTTCAACACAGGGGCTTCAGAAGTTGATCCTTTTCTTTTGAGGGGATTTTCCTCAACAGGAGCAGTTTCTTCAGGAACGACTGATGCAGCCTTCCTGGGTGGTTTAGTTTCTTGAGGCATAGCGGATTCTTCAGCTGGCCTATCAGATTCTTCAGGCACAACATTGGGGGTTGTCCTGACATGTTCTTCAGTGGTCTGAGTTTCCTCAGCAGCACTAGCAGTTGCTTTTGGTGCAAAAGCACTTTCTTCAACAGTTTCTTCAGGCTAAGCATTTTCATCAGCAGCCTGAGGAATTTCATATTCAGTCTGAGGAATTTCTTCAAACTGAGTCTTTTGTGGTTGCGATCGAGCTGCAACCCTGGTTTTGTGATCCTTTATAGCTGCATGAGCAACCCTGACAAGTTTGACCTTGGTGCCCTTCCATTCAGCATCATATCTCTGTTGATCCAAAGAGAGAGTGCAAATCTCGGACTGAACTGTGACGAGTTGATTTGGGGTCAAGTTCATTACATTTTCGCGCAGAAACTTTTCTTTGCGAGTCTTGTTCCTCTTAGCTCTCTGAGCTTGCTCTCTTTTCCATTGTTCTTCAGAGATGAAGTGGGTGAGGACATGATCCACTTCAGGAGGCAGATTTAGTAAGGAAAGTGGAGTGCTTGGGTCCTCATGCCATATATCAATGAAGTTTAGGATCATCTTGGGATCCAGCATGAGAGGAACAGAGCTACCCTTTGCTTTAGCAGCCCTGTGCTGACTCTGTCTGATGATTTCTACCAATTCCTCATCATCAGCATCATGATCATCATCATCATTATCCTCTGAAGAATCTGAGGGGACTGTAACCAGAGCCTTGCTGGTGTGAGAGCTTGGTCTTTGACCACGTCCAGCTGTCTTCTTCAGTTTAAGTGCAGAGGGACTGGTTGAAGACTTTGCAGTAGTGGAGGGGCTTGCAGTGAGCTTCGGAACTATCGTGAAACCCTCAGTCCTTTTGCATGTTGCTAGATGCACTGGGGTTGAGGACTTTTTGGCTGTTGCAGATGACTGAGCAGCAATAGTTCCAGGTGCTGAAGGTTTTTTGGGCTGAGGCCTTTGACCTTGAGGAATTTGCACTGAGGATTTTGAAGAGCCAATTTTTAGAGCAGATTTCTTTACTATCTTCTTCGGAGCACTAGCAGAAGCTCCGGCAGAGGCAGCAGCAGCAGAATCCTCGTTGAATTTCTTCACTGCCTCTTTGGCTTTCCTCGCCAACATGGCTTGTTGCTTTTCCCACATGGCAGGAAAGTCCTCACTAGTTTTGAGGCTAGAAGGATCAGGAATTTGGTTAGGAGCAAGAGGAGGCCTGCTGCAAGGTGGTTTCAGAGCGAATTTCATAATGTATTTTGGAGTTACATAATGATATTCTCTCCATTCTTTGGCCCATCTCCTCTCAATCTTTTGCAGACGGATCTTCCTCTACTTGGTCGTCTACTTTCCATGAGTTTCTTCGTCAGGTGTGCAATATTCATCATACAGATCCTCAGGGATCTCAAATGCAGTGTGCACATTTGGCTTTTCCCCTCCTTTCTGAGGTTTCTTTCCATCAGACATTTTCTTCACTTGAGGAATATGAACTCTTGAAGATTCTGAAGAGGTACACATTTTTTCTTCAAGTAGCGCTGTAAATGAGTTAAGTTGATGAGAACCTAGTGATTCATCAGCGGACATGTTGTACCTGTGAATAGAGTATAGGTGCGAAGAATTTGAAGAGGTCATATGCGTTCTCAGAAATTTTAAGAGAGATAGGTGTGAGACATTTGACCATGGATGTCTTGAGGAATTTTACTAATTGTTCTTAGCCTTAGGTTCTAGAGTTGTGCAAATTTGAGATTTCGCACAATTGTGGAATCTTGAAGAAAGTCATTACTTAGGGAAAATCATCAAGTATCAAGTATGAGGAGATGTAAGGTGCTTGTGTATTTGATTTATAACGTATAAACACCTATTGAGGAATAGTAGTTGTAGTTGAGGATCAAACAGGGGCAGTAAAAATAAATTTTAATTACCCTGGTGAAGAACACGACGAACACAGAGATGAAACGAGGAACTTCGTTCATTCAGATCTCACACGCCCTAGCTTGGTAGAAGGAGACATCTACAGCAGCGGTGGGATGAAGATTTCCATGGCCGATGCGAGTACGGCGACGACGAGGTTGAGGCAGCGAAGCTCTTCCTCACCGGCGACGATGACTTTAGCGGCGGTGCTTGGTTGGAGCTCGGGAGAGAGATGAGATGCGGAGTAACCGAGCACAGTAGATGGGAAGGGGGAATTTATAAAGGAAGTGAAAACTGATCCTCCCGAAGATTTTGGACAGGATTGCCCCTGACCCTTGCTCTCCATGCCACAGGTGTCACCCACGATCTGGGTATCGAAGATTGTGGAGGATCGTGGGTTATCTAGGCACGGGAATCGGAACCAAAATTTTTGGTAGTGAAGATTTCAAAGTTTTCGTTCGCAAATTCTTCAGCTGTCAAGGACATAGTGAAGACTTTGAACAAGTTTCAAAGTAGAACACATATGAGGAATTTGTGAACAGACTGGGTTGAGTTTAGCATAGACGGGGAAGGGGTCCGATCACATTCACTTAGATGAAAATCAACTTGAAGAATTAGCAATATGTGAATGCTGTTGAGGACATTAAAAAAACTCAAATATATATATATATATATATATATATATATATATATATAGTCAATGAAGAATATGAGTCTCCAAAGTTTTGAAGAATTTGAAAAGTTGATGAATTTGAAAACTTAAGGAATTTGCAAATTTGAGGAATTTGATAATTTGAAGAATTTGCAACAGTGCTCAATTTTGAAGAACTTCAACTTTTGGTTGGTGGCGTAACCCACCGTATAAGAATGATGATTTCAGACACCGCTTACAATTGTCGTAGAGTTCTGAGAATCAAATTCTTCGTTAATTTCTTCACACTTAGAGATTTATTCTTCATTGATTGAAAAAAAAAGATTACTTCGTGTGTTGGACATCTAAGTCATCAATTTTCCATACGTGTTAGGATATGTGTTCTTCATCAAAGAACATTCGAAGATTCTAAGATATTTAGCTCACATCGCAACTTGAAAAATCTCTTTTCATCCAAGGGCTTTGTGAAGATATCGGCCAGTTGTTCTTCAGTAGGAATGTGATTGATGGAGATGTCGCCCTTGAGTACATGATCTCGAAGAAAGTGATGACGAATCTGGATGTGCTTGGTCTTGGAGTGCTGAACAAAGTTGCACACAATCTTGATGGCACTCTCGTTGTCGTAGTAAAGAGGCACATTCTTCAGCTTGATGTCGTAGTCCTTGAGGGTTTGCTTCATCCATAGTAACTGAGCACAACACGAGCCAGCAGCAATGTACTCAGCTTTTGCAGTAGAGAGTGAAACGCAGTTCTGCTTCTTCGACGACCAACAGACTAAGGATCGTCCGAGGAAATGACATGTGCCTGAGGTTGACTTGCGATCCACACGATCTCCAGCATAGTCAGCATCAGAGTATCCGATGATGTGAAGATTTGAGCCCTTGGTATACCACAATCCAAGTGTTGGTGTGTGAGCTAAGTATCGAAGAATGTGTTTCATAGCCTTATGGTGTGATTCCTTCGGCGTTGCTTGGAATCGAGCATACATGTAGACACTTAGCATTATATCAGGCCTAGATGCACATAGGTACAATAAGGAGCCAATCATGGAGCGGTATACCTTCTGATCGAAATCTTTCCCATTTTCATCAGTGCAGAGATGGCCTTTTGAAGGCATTGGAGTTTTGACGCCTTTTCAATCTTGCATGTCGAATTTCCTTAGAACATCTTTGAGGTATTTCTCTTGTGAGATGAAGATGACATTTTCTTGCTGACGAATTTGAAGACCTAAGAAGAATTTCAACTCTCCCATCATAGACATTTGATATTCTTCACTCATCATATAGGCAAATTCATCACTGTAACATTTGTCAGTACATCCAAAGATAATATCATCAACATATATTTGGCATATGAATAGTTCATTGTCATAGGATTTCGTGAAAAGAGTAGGGTCGAGTGAACCGGGTTTGAAGCCTTTCTTCATGAGGAATTCCTTCAGAGTGTCGTACCACGCCCGAGGGGCCTGCTTGAGGCCATAGAGGGCCTTGTTTAGTCTGAAGACTTTGTCATAATGCTTAGGATCTTCAAAACCTAGGGGTTGAGCAACATATACTTCTTCCTCAAGCTTAACATTGAGTAATGCACTTTTGACATCCATTTGATATAAGATGATATTATGGTGGTTAGCGTAAGCCAGTAATATGCGAATAGCTTCAAGTCTTGCAACAGGTGCAAAAGTTTCATCAAAGTCAATTCCCACAACCTGTGTATAGCCTTGAGCTACAAGTCGAGCCTTATTCCTCACCACAAGACCATTTTCATCTTGCTTGTTGTGGTAGATCCACTTGGTACCTATGATGTTATGCTTGCGAGGATCTGGCCGCTTGACAAGTTCCCACACGTTATTGAGCTTGAACTGATGCAATTCCTCTTGCATAGCTTGAATCCATTCGGGCTCCTTGAATGCTTCATCAACTTTGGTGGGCTCTAAGATAGAGACAAAGGCAATAGCCCACAAAAGTTAGTTAGATGTGAAGCTTTTGAGCGTGTGAGATGACCTGGTGCATTGATGTCATCGATTATTTTGTCAATCTGCACTTCATTTGCTACTCTTGGATGAGCAGGTTGACGAGGCTGAGGAGTTTCTTCAGCACCATTTTCTTCAGGTATGTCAGCATGAGAGTCTTCATTCGTTGGAATGATTTCCTCAGTGGGTATGACATCTTCAGTTGCCTTCAGCTTGATGGATTTCTCAGGAGATTGTTCATCTAACACAGAAGGTAGGTGCTCTCTTTGCGAGCCATTAGTTTCATTGAACCGCACATCTACAGTTTCAACCACCTTGTGATGGTAGGTGTTGAAGACTTTGTAGGTGTGTGAGTCCTTTCCATAACCAAGCATAAAACCTTCATGTGCTTTCGGTGCAAACATAGAACTATGGTGAGGATCTCTGATCCAGCATTTTGCACCGAAGACTTTGAGATAACTTACATTGGGTTTCTTGCCCGTCATGAGCTCATATGAAGTCTTCTTGAGGAATTTGTGAAGATATACCCTATTGATGATGTGGCATGTAGTATCAATTGCTTCAGGCCAGAAGCGACGAGGGGTTTTGTATTCGTTAAGCATGGTTCGAGCCATCTCAACAAGAGTCCTGTTCTTGCCCTCCACGATGCCATTCTGCTGAGGAGTCTAAGGAGCAGATAACTCATGAGTAATACCAAGTTCATCAAGATATTCATCAAGGTTAGTGTTCTTGAATTCAGTCCCATTATCACTCCTGATATTCTTGATCTTGACGCCAAAGGTGGTGGAGGCCCTTGAAGCAAATCATCTAAAGACATCCTGTACTTCTTTTTTGGACATAATAATATGCACCCATGTGTAACGAGAGTAATCATCAACAATGACAAATCCATACAAACTTGAAGAATTTGTTAGTACGAAATAGTGAGTGGGACCAAAGAGATCCATATGGAGCAATTCAAAAGGTCGCGTAGTGGTCATGATTGTCTTCGAGGGATGCTTGGATCTGGTCATCTTCCCAGATTCACATGCGCCACAAAGGTGGTCCTTGAGGAATTTGACACCCTCGATGCCAATGACGTGCTTTTCCTTCACGAGTGTGTGCAGATTCCTCATACCAGCATGTCCAAGTTGTCGATGCCACAGCCAGCCTTCTGAAGACTTTGCAAGTAAGCAAGTGGCAAGTTGAGGACCTGTAGAGAAATCAACAATATACAAGTCTCCTCTCCTAATGCCTTCGAAGACTTTGGAATTGTCCGATTCCATGATGACAACACAACGATATTTTCCAAATACGACAACCATATCAAGATCACAAAGCATTGAGACAGACATAAGGTTGAACCCGAGGGATTCGACAAGCATCACCTTGTCCATGGTTCGGTCCTCTGAGATAGCAACCTTACCAAGTCCCAATACCTTGCTTTTTCCTTTGTCTGCGTAGGTGATATGCTTCAGAGGAGATGGAGTGAGTTGCAAATTCATCAGTAGATTCTTGTCACCCGTCATGTGGTTTGTGCATCCACTATCGAGAACCCACTCAGTAGCTTTTAGAGTATCATCCTACAGATGAATTAGTACAACTTACGAACTCATATGCTTTAGAGTGAAGAATATGATATCAATTTCATCAGACAGAATTTCATCACACAAGATAGTAAGCAAGTAGAGTGAGGACGTGAGAAATGAAGAATTCATTTCATCATGGTTAACTTGCGTCCTTTCAAGCATTTCCTCAGGTCTCCATCAAATTCATTAGATGTTCAAATTCATCTGGAGACCCGACCCTGCATAATATGTCAGTTTGTTTTCTTCACCACCCACATTTGGAGGGGTGGCAAAGAATTCATCATTCTGCGAGCACCATGTGAGAAGGGAGGCATTGAAGCAAGTGCGCTTCGTTTCACAGGGCAAGGGTTAGAGTATTCAAATGAATAAGCAGAGAAATTCTCCGAGGACTTATAAACATAACGGTTTGAAGAATAATGCACATATTCATAACTCTTAGGTTTTCCCTGCGAAACAAAGGCATTAGCACGAGAATGATGATTTTGACCATTTGAGGAATTTGGTCCAAGTGAGGACTTTGGTCCATATGAGGAATTTGATTTGGGGTTCCGATTCTTCATGAGTGGTGTCGTGAGGACATTCACTTGAAGATTCTGTAGGTAGCTCTTGGGAACCCAAATTTTCTTCATAGGAGAACCGTTCCTGCAGTTAGTTCCAACATATCTAGCAAATACTTCACTTGACTTATTTTCGAAGAATCTGTAATTGGAGTCAAGTGACTCAACAGAGGAATATGAAGTTTCACAAGTAAAGCCAGATAAAGTGGATGGATCCACAGGAGATCCTTTTGCAGGAACCCATGAGGTTTTGGGGTACTGCTCAGGTGTCCAGTAGGATCCATCAGCGTTGAGTTTCCTCACAAAGGCAATACCCTCTTTCCTAGGGTTCCTGTTCAGAATCTGCTTCTTGAGGACATCACAAAGGGTTTGATGCCCTTTGAGACATTTGTATATGCCTGTCACATACAATTCCTTCAACCCTGCATTGTCATCAGTGATACTAGTGGTATCCTCAGATGAGGAATTTAAGACCACGGGAATAGTTGAAGAAATTGCAGCAATAGAAGCATTTGAACATTTAGGTGAAGAATTAGTAGTTTCACGTTTGATGCATTTAAAACAAGGTGGAACAAATTCTTCCTGAGCGGTATTGATCTGTTGAGCCAGTAAGGAATCGTTTTCCCTTTGGAGATCCTCATTTGACACCCTCAGCTTTTCAAGATCTTGCTTTCTTTGAAGAAATTCATATGAAAGCTTCTCATGATCGGCTAAGAAGTCGTTATGATGACTCTAAAGGTTATCATACTTTGCTGAAGACTTTTAAGATCAACAGACAGAGTTTGAGTGCGATCCACTTCACGGTTTAACAGATCATCGCTTTTGTCTAGCATTTTCTGAAGCTTTTCAAGTGCACTTTGTTGCTTAGTGGCAATTTTAACAATTTTAGCATAGCTAGGTTTCACATATTCATCAGATTCACCTTCACTTGATTCAGATGAGGAATGATGTTTGTGTACCTTTGAGCCTTTTGCCATAAAACAATAGGTGGGAGCATAATCATCATTGCTGACGTCAGAGTCGTTGGAGTGGTCATATTCTTGATTGTTGAAGATGGACTTGCTGACGAATGCTGTAGCGAGAGCAAGGCTAGCAACACTAGATTCTGATTCCTCCTCAGATTCTTCCTCTTCTTCATATTCTTCAGATTCTTCCTCAGAATCCATTTCCTTGCCGATGAATGCTCGAGCCTTTCTGGAACCATTCTTCTTGTGCTTTGAGGACTTTGAAGATGAGGACTTTGCAGATGAGGACTTTGCAGATTTGTTCTTTTTCTTTAAGTCATCAGAACTATCATCTTTGTATTTCTTCTTCTTCTTTGAGTCTTTTTCCCAGAGAGGACAATCAGAGATAAAGTGGCCATGCTTCTTGCAACGATGATATGTTCTACTTTTGTAATCTTCTGAGGAATCTGATTTCCTCAAGCCACTTTTTGATGACTTTCCAAATCCACCTCGTCTTGAGAACTTATGGAATTTCCTCACAAGCATAGCTAGTTCCTGACTTAGTTCTTCAGGATTACCAAGGCTGCTGTCAGAATCTTCTTCTTCAGATTTGGAAATTGCTTTTGCCTTCAGAGCACGAGATCTTCCATAGCTTGGCCCGTAGAGGTCTCTTTTCTTAGCTTGTTGGAATTCATGAGTATTGAGTCTCTCAAGAATATCAGCAGGATCAAGAGCTTCATAATCTCCATGTTCTTGAATGATCAAAACGAGAGTATCAAATGAGGAATTGAGAGATCGTAGCAGTTTCTTCACCACTTCATGATCAGTGATATCAGTGGCACCCAGTGCTTGAAGTTCATTTGATATATCAGTGAGGCGATCAAATGTTTGCTGAACATTTTCATTGTCAAGCCTCTTGAAGCGGTTGAAGAGATTGCGAAGAACATCAACACGAGAGTCACTTTGAGTGGAAACACCTTCGTTGACTTTGGACAGCCTATCCCAGATAAGCTTAGCAGATTCCAAAGCACTCACTCTGCCATACTGACCTTTGCTCAGATGACCACAGATGATATTCTTCGCTTGAGAATCGAGTTGCTTGAATCTCTTCACATCAGCAGCTGTAACAGTGGGAGCGACAGAGCGCACACCATTTTCCACAACATACCAGAGATCGTTGTCAATAGCTTCAAGGTGCATACACATCTTGTTCTTCCAGTAGGGGTAGTCTGTCCCATCGAAAGTAGGACATCCCGTGGAAACCTTGATCATACCTGCAGTTAACATAACTAGAACTCTAGGTGGTTAAACCAAAATCACACAGAGCGAGGGAGTACCTGCTCTGATACCAATTGAAAGTGCGTTATATCGGCTAGAGGGGGGGTGAATAGGCGATTTTTACAAATTCATCACTTGAGGAATTTCAACTTTGAGGAATTTCAAATGTGATGCATAACTAGCAGCGGAATAAGCACTCAGGTGCATGAGGAGCATAGTATCAGCTTAGTCATCATGATGAAATGAAACATGCACAAACAGTGAGTAGCGTGATAAGGATAAGCAGTGATGAACAAGGCAATTTGAAGAATTTGAGGTGAGGAATTTGTGAAAGTCTTCAGTCAAATTCTTCAAACAGTAACAATCAAATTCATCAACAGGTTTATGAGGAATAAGGAGGTTGAGGAAATAGAACCAGGTAGCTTGATGAAGACAATGGTTTGATGACCCAGTTCCAACTGCTGTGACAGTCGTACGTGTGGTTTGGAGCGACTTGGTATTTAAACCAGAGGACACACAGTCCCAGGACACACAGTCCTTACCGTATTCTCCTTGAGCTAAGGTCACACAGTCCTCGCCCAACACTCGTGGTAAGTCTTCAGGGTAGACTTCCAAAACCCTCACAAACTGGTCACCCGGCGATCCACAATTTACTGCTGGATGCTCTAGACCAAGGTCACTTCATGGTCCCCAATTGACTGCAGGAGCACTAGACCATGACGCCTAACCGTCTGGAGGATACACAGTCCTCAAAGGTATCAAGCGTTGGTTCCACACAAGAATTTCTTCAGTGATGCTCAATCACTATGGGTTTTATGGTTTGGTTGTGGGTTTTTCCTCACTGATGATTTTCTCTCAAAGTCCTCAGAGGATGGGTTGCTCTCAAATGACAAGTGTTAGTTCTCTCTCAGAGCAGCCAACCAGCTTGTGGGGGGCGGCTATTTATAGCCAGGGTGCAACCTGACATGATAAGACATAAATGCCCCCAATGATATGACCGTTATGTGGATAAGAACGATTGGGGACAGCTAGCGCTAAGCACAACAACGGTTGGAATTTCGAACTATGAAAGTCCTCATCTTATCATGATCCTCACTTGTAGGCAATTCGCACTGGCGGAATCCTAACTCCTTAGTCAGATCAATTTCCTCAGAGACCAGACGACCTTCGTCTCTCTCACCGAAAAACTTGTCTGAACCATAAGAGATTTCCAAAGGCTTCACTTGAAGAATTGTATGGGTTGAGGATTTTGGAGTTGAGCATCAGTTGGAAATTTTCCTTAGTATTAACTCGACCCCCTTTAACAGTACGGTGTTTCCTATGACTCAAATAAAGGAAAAGAAACTACGAAAAAAAAGTCTTCACGCTTCATATTCCTCATTCATATCTTCAAGGTCACACCAACTTCTTAATTTTCAAAGTCTTCACAAAGTCTTCACTGAAGTCTTTAGAAAGTCTTCAGCAAAATCTTCACTTGAAGACATACAATTTTTAGGGGTTGATAATCTCCGAATATATCAAACTCCTCATTGATTTATAGAGCCTATGTACGCTCACAAACTCAGTAGTGCCTTAACCTATAAGTCTTCAATACACCAAAATCACTAAGGGGCACTAGATGCACTAACAATTTGTTAATCCAAATGACATGACCGTGTATTCATACATGCCATACCGGGTTACAAATGCCATCTTCGGAATGTCTTGGGGTCTGATCTTCAGCTGGTAGTACCCTGACCTGAGGTCAATCCTGGAAACCACCTTGGCTCCGTTCAACTGATCGAAGAGGTCATCAATCTTGGGGAGTGGGTACTTCTTCTTTACTATGACTTCATTGAGATAATCAACACAAAGTCTGATAGTTCCGTCCCTCTTTGACACAAATAGAACAGGTGACCCCCAAGGAGAGGCACTTGGGAGAATGAATCCTTTTCTGAGCTGCTCTGCCAGTTGCTTCCTCAACTCAGCCAACTCTTTGAATGCCATCCTATAGGGCCTCTTATAGATGGGCCTTGATCCGTGCATGATCTCAATGTCGCGGTCGGGAGGCATTCCGGGAAGCTCAGCATGAAATACATCCGGTTATTCACATACCACAGGCAGTTGATGCAACTCAACTCCCGATAGACAGTTAGCCTGAGGGGCTTGAGTGGAGGCAAGGTTGGGAACATACTTGACTTCCACCCCTTGGCTATTGGTCATGGTGAAAATCCTCTTGGCATAGTCTAGCAAGCCTTGGTGCTTGGTTAACAGTCCATGCCTAGGATCACATCCAAGCCCTCTGACTTCAGGATGATGAAGTCTGCTAGAAAATCTACCCCGTTGATGTTAATCTCAACCCCTTACAACCTATCCCAGACTTCATAACTGATCCCGGGGTTTGTATCAACATACGACTACCCAGGGGTGTAGGCTTCATGCCACTCTCTAGTGCAAACATTTGGGTGACAAAAGAATGCGAAGCTCCACGATCAAACAGTACTGTTGCTGGGGTTGAGTTGACGAGGAACGTACCCAGTATGACGTTCGGATCGTCCTGGGCTTCCTTTGCGATGACATGATTCACATGACCCTTGCCATTTTTGGGCTGGTTGCGGGGAGCAGGGTTCCTTGGTGGTGTTCTATGGCCTTGACCTTGGTTTGGCGCATTGGGGCACAGTGCATCTGGCTTCTTGTTGGGACACAGCCTAGAGATGTGTCCAGACTGACCACATCCAAAACAAGTGACTTGCCCAGGGTTGTTGTTGTAGTTCCTACCGCCGTTGTTGTTATTGGGGTTGTTGTAAGGTGGCCTCGGATTGCCATACTACTGAGGCTAATAGCTCGGTCGAGGCGCCGGAGGTCTAGCCTGCTGCGGCTGATAGGTTGGCTTGGCTGGGGCTGGCTGCCAGGGGTGAGGCTTCTGGATGGTTGTGAGTGTCGTCTATGGCACGATGCTTCTCTTACAACATGAGGGCCTTGTTTACCAGGTCGAAGAAGGTACAACACTCACAGACAATGAGCTGATACTGCAGGGTCTCCTGAAGTCCTTCCATGATGCGTTCCTTCTTGGCAGCAGGTTGAACTTCTACATGATGTGTTCCGTGTTGACATCTTCAGGTGCATACCTTGACAGCAGGTTGAACTTCTACATGTACTCCTTCACAGAGCCACTTCCGTGCTTCAGCACTAGGAATTCTCTCTTCTTGATAGCCATGATCCTAGAAGGAATGTGGGCGGTGCAGAATCCTTCCTTGAAGTTATCCCAAGTGATCACACGATGGCCTTGCATGACCTTGAATCCATCCCACCAAGCTCGGGCAGTACCTCCGAGGCAGTAAGAGGCATAAATCACCTTCTCACGGTCCAAATTGCAATTGACCAGTGCAAGGAGGTCCTCGATGGTTCGGATCCAGTCATTAGCATCCAAGGCCTCAGCAGTCCTGGTGAAGGTTCGGGGCAAATTCCTCATGAACTCAGACAGAGTGGAGCGGCCATTGCCGTTCCTGCCTTGATACTGGTTGTTCACAAGGGCCCGAGCCATCTGCTGAATAGCAACAATGTTAGCTTGGTGTTCCTCCCGGAGAACTTGGAGAAACTGAGCTACGGTCATGTTCTTTGGTGGAGGTGTTGGCGGGGGAATGTCGACTTGTGGCTACTCCTGGTGTCCACCAGCATGAGCAGTCCAACCAGCTCCCTGTTTCTTGCTTGATTTGTCGGCTTCAGGGTTGGTGAAGGAGCTGTTGCGGGTAGTAGTCACCATCCTATTGCGAGCAGCCAAGTCAAACAACTGGGATAGATGAGAGGAAAAGCAACAATGGAAAAGCACGCCTAAGGGGTTTGGTCGAGTGCAAGTCTGGTAAAACAAAGGTCGAAAGACCAACACATATATTAACGTAATATAGATGATCGGGTCACTTACATGTTTCCCAAGGCAAAAGCGCGACTTCATCGTAACATCAATAGAAAAACAATCAACAAGAACACAAGGTTTCATATGAAACATTACACGGACTCGACTTTGCATGAGGGGTACAGGACTGATACTACCCTAGGGGTTCTCAGACTCAGGTGGTGGAGTGCTCGGTCTTGTAGTCACGCTCCTCTAGGTATTCCTCTTGTTCATCATCTGAACGGGCATCATTCCTGGTCGAAGGGCTCGGGGAACGAGGAGGTCCATCCTGACGATGCTTTGTCGGCGAGTCGGTGAAGAGCTCACAGTACTCGTTCGCACTCATGCGATGACGACATGTGGGTGCATCTCTAGCTGGGGGTAGTCCTCCTCGGTGAGCGACAGCTGATCGTCCCTCAGGGGCTCCATCCTTATTGATCTTGTCTGGCTTCGTCTTGGCCTATTGTAGTAGTTCTCGGGTGCGATGAAGTTCCTCACAAAGCTTCATAGACTCCTTAATCACGTTGTGAGCCAGATTGTCAGCAGAGAGGCTGAAGTAGGTCTAGAATCTGAGTGGTGTACCATCCTCCTTGGATGGAATCAACGTCCAACTATCGCCAAGATAATCCTTCCTAAAAGGAAGGTAGCGAGTAGCCGGCTCGTCAGCCATCTCCGAAATGATGTCTCGCAGGTGCAGAAGTGCCTTGCTTGTAGCTGTCTCGACTGCGAGTGCCATGATCTCCATCTGTGGTCCTTTAAAGAACCAACTAGTCGGGGAGTTGTTTTCCTTCATGACCACTTCAACGTGGTACTCCTTTGTGATAGCATCGACCCAGTGCTCGTGGTAGAGGAAAACGGGTGGTTGGCGAAACTGACACTTTTCCAGACTATCCCCAAGGAGTAAGGGAAAGCCGGATGTCAGGAAGGCTTTGGGTACAACAGCCATCTACAAAGGTTTGAAGGGAGGAGAGACAACATAGTGTTGTGTGAAGAATAGAAGAGGTAAATAGTGCAGAATTCCTAAGTATAGGTGCCAAGCGTAGTTTTGAAAACGGTTTTATCCTGACTAACGTCCATGCTAACTAAGGGCTTCCTATAGTCAGGATGGCTCTAATACCAGCTCTGTAGGGACCCCGACTCATAAGTCGTGATCACCAAATGCACATGTATAGTGATCCCATAGATCAATGCTCACTGAACACATAGAAGCTGAATAACAAGAGTCTTACATCCACATTTAGCGTCTTACACAAAGACCATGAAGGTCTAGTCTTACATAGATAGGGCCACAAGGACCTACATGCATTTTGACTAGGAAGTGTCCTAGTTCGCATGTTCGTCACCAACGAAGTCTTCACCATACTCTTGTTCTTCCATGCCTGGCCAATTAAATAACCAGTGGCAAGCCCATGAGTACTTTGAATGTACTCGCAGGCAACCCATGTTTGGAACAAGGCTATAACAATGCATGAAATAGCACTAAGTAGGTAGTTTGCAGAAAGCTAATGTTGAGTGCAATGACATGATCAAGTAACTAGGTAAGCATGCATCAACAGTTGGTAGATATCCATATGAACAAGTTATAGATATCATCATAAACAGTGGGTTGAGCATCTCATGCTCAATCATCACGTCAAGTCATCTGACTTATCTCAAGTGTCATCTCTATGTCATACACACACACCCATACACACCAAGTTTTTAGGAAACATCTGGATGTAGTTTAAGAAGGACCTCCAACTGTCCATGACCGCGGACATGGCTATTCGAATAGTTTTACACTTTGTAGAGGTTGCACACTTTACCCACAAGGCTCGGGGAACTTCCGTGTCATCCACGAATCACGGTATATAACATACCCGTGGTAAGCACCCGAACGATGCCTTTCCCCTAGCGATACTAAACAAAGAGTCCACTCAATTGGTATCCTGCCCACATGATGTACATCACTCGTAGCGTCCATGCAGGGACCAACGGTGTGCCCGGTGCCTGTGATGACAGCGCACGATCGTCCATACCGGCACGACCCTGTATTGACAGTGACCATGCCACTCCCGACACTAGTAATGCAGGCTCCTTGCCAATACCCACCAATGTAATAAAGACAGCCTCGTCCCATAAGGGGTATCATGGTTGCGCATGTAAGGTTAGGCCGGTCAGCAGACCTTAAATCTAATCTGTTTTTGAAAACACACCCTCAAATTGTTCTGGCACACCATTTCTTTCTCAAGTGGTTGTTGGAAATATGCCCTAGAGGCAATAATAAAATGGTTATTATTGTATTTCCTTGTTCATGACAATTGTCTATTGTTCATGCTATAATTGTGTTAACCGGAAACCATAATACATGTGTGAATACATAGACCACAACATGTCCCTAGTGAGCCTCTAGTTGACTAGCTCGTTGATCAATAGATGGTCACGGTTTCATGACCATGGACATTGGATGTCGTTGATAACGGGATCACATCATTAGGAGAATGATGTGATGGACAAGACCCAATCCTAAGCATAGCACAAGATCGTGTAGTTCGTTTGCTAAAGCTTTTCAATGTCAAGTATCGTTTCCTTAGACCATGAGATTGTGCAACTCCCGGATACCTTAGGATTGCTTTGGGTGTGCCAAATGTCACAACGTAACTGGGTGGCTATAAAGGTACACTACGGGTATCTCCGAAAGTATCTGTTGGGTTGGCACGAATCAAGACTGGGATTTGTCACTCCGTGTGACGGAGAGGTATCTCTGGGCCCACTCGGTAAGACATCATCATAATGAGCTCAATGTGACTAAGGAGTTAGCCACGGGATGATGTATTACGGAACGAGTAAAGAGACTTGCCAGTAACGAGATTGAACAAGGTATGGGGATACCGACGATCGAATCTCGGGCAAGTACCATACCGATAGACAAAGGGAATTGTATACGGGATTGATTGAATCCCCGACATCGTGGTTCATCCGATGAGATCATCGTGGAGTACGTGGGAGCCAACATGGGTATCCAGATCCCGCTGTTGGTTATTGGCCGGAGAAGTGTCTCGGTCATGTCTACGTGTCTCCCGAACCCGTAGGGTCTACACACTTAAGGTTCGATGACGCTAGGGTTATAGGGAAATGGTATACGTGATTACCGAAGGTTGTTCGGAGTCCCTTATGAGATCCTGGACGTCACGAGGAGCTCCGGAATGGTCCGGAGGTAAAGATTGATATATAGGAAGTCCAGTTTTGGTCACCGGAAAGTTTTCGGGCTCATCGGTAGTGTACCGGGAGTGCCGGGAGGGTGCCGGAGGACCCCCGAGAGGGGCGTGACGACCAAAGGACCTCATGGGCCCTTAGAGGAGGTGTGCCAGCCCATATTGGGTCGGCCAAGACCATCTATGTGGGCCCATGTGGCTGGAGATAAGGAGATAAGGCAAAAAGGATTTAAAAGGAGGAGATCCACCTCCCTTGTGGGAGGTGGACTCTCCCTTTAATTCGGCCGACCCTCTCCTCTTTGGAGTAGAGGCCAAGACAGCCCTCCACGTCCCTCCTCCTATATATACTTGAGGTTTTGGATGTTTTGAGACAAGATTTGATCTCTCTCTCTCACGGCGAAGCCCTACCTCTCTTCTTCCTCCTCCGCAGCGCTTAGGCGAAGCCCTGTCGGAATACCTTGCTACTCCACCACCACCACGCCGTCGTGCTGCTGTTGGAGCCCTTCCCCAACCTCTCCTTCCTCCTTGCTGGATCAAGGTGTTGGATACGTCACCGGGCTGCACGTGTGTTGAACGCGGAGGTGCCGTCCGTTCGGCACTTGATCGGATCTACCGCGATCTGAATCGCTGCGAGTACGACTCCATCAACCGCGTTCTTGTAACGCTTCCGCTTAGCGATCTTCAAAGGTATGAAGATGCACTCTCCCCTTGCTCGTTGCTGGTTTCTCCATAGATGGATCTTGGTGAACGCGTAGGAATTTTTTTGATTTACTACTACGTCTCCCAACAGTGGCATCATGAGCTAGGTCTATGCGTAGAATCCATGCACGAGTAGAACACAGAGCAGTTGTGGGCGTCGATTTTGTTAATATGCTTGCCGTTACTAGTCTTATGTTGATTCGACGGTATTGTGGGATGAAGCGGCCCGGACCAACCTTACACGTACGCTTACGTGAGACCGGTTCCACCGCCTGACATGCACCAGTTGCATAAGGTGGCTAGCGGGTGTCTGTCTCTCCCACCTTAGTCGGATTGGATTCGATGAAAAGGGTCCTTATGAAGGGTAAATAGCAAATGGAATATCACGTTGTGGTTTGGACGTAGGTAAGAAACGTTCTTGCTAGAAACCTATAGCAACCACGTAAAAACTTGCAACTACAAATTAGAGGACGTCTAACTTGTTTTTGCAGCATATGCCGTGTGATGTGATATGGCCAAAAGGATGTGATGTGATGCATTGTGATGTATGAGATTGATCATTTTCTTGTAATAGGGTTCACGACTTGCATGTCGATGACTATGACAACCGGCAGGAGCCATAGGAGTTGTCTTATATTATTGTATGACCTGCGTGTCAATCATAAACGCCATGTAATTACTTTACTTTATTGCTAAACGTTAGCTATAGTAGTAGAAGTAATAGTTGGCGAGACAACTTCATGAAGACACAATGATGGAGATCATGATGATGGAGATCATGGTGTCGAGCCGGTGACAGTGATGATCATGGTGCCCCGAAGATGGAGATCAAAGGAGCAAGATGATATTAGCCATATCATGTCACTATATTGATTGCATGTGATGTTTATCAGTTTACATCTTATTTGCATAGAACGACGGTAGTAAATAAGATGATCTCTCAATAAAATTTCAAGAAAGGTGTTCACCCTAACTGTGCACCGTTGCTAAGGATCGTCGTTCCGAAGCACCACGTGATGATCGGGTGTGATAGGTTCTAACGTTCGCATACAACGGGTGTAAGCCAGATTTACACATGCGAAACACTTAGGTTGACTTGACGAGCCTAGCATGTACAGACATGGCCTCGGAACACGGAAGACCGAAAGGTCGAACATGAGTCGTATAGAAGATACGATCAACATAGAGATGTTCACCATGGATGACTAGTCCGTCTCACGTGATGATCGGACACGGGCTAGTTGACATGGATCATGTATCACTTGGAAGACTAGAGAGATGTCTATCTAAGTGGGAGTTCATTAATAATTTGATTAAATGAACTTAATTATCATGAACTTAGTCTAAAAATGTCCTTGCAAATTATGTCGTAGATAGCTCGCGCTGTGGCTCCATAGTTTTATTGATACAATCCTAGAGAAAAGTAAGTTGAAAGTTGATGGTAGCAATAATGCGGACTGGGTCCGTGATCTGAGGATTGTCCTCATTGCTGCATAGAAAGCTTATGTTTTTGATGTACTGCTAACTGCACCACTCCCTCAAGCGTTGTCTGTAGATGTTGTGAACATATGACAGGCACTTTTTGGTGACTACGTGATAGTTCAATGCGTCATGCATTACGGCTTAGAATTGAGGCTCCAAAACGTTTTGAATGTCGCGGAACATATGAGATGTTCTAGGAGCTGAGATTGTGATCTCAGGCTCGTGCCTATGTTGAGAGGTATGAGACCTCCAACAAGATTCTTTGTCTGCAAGATAAAGGAGAATAGCTTAATCGGTGAGCGTGAGCTCAGATTGTCTGGGTGCTACAATCACTTGAATCAAGTGGGAGTTAATCTTCCAGATGAGATAGTGATTAATGCAGTTCTCCAAGTCACTGCCACCAAGCTACTAGAGCTTCGTGATGAACTATAACATGCCAGGGATGGATAAGATGATCCTTGAGTTGTTCGTGATGTTTGACACCACGAAGGTAGAAATCAAGAAGGAGCATCAAGTGTTGATGGTTAAGTGAAACCACTAGTTTCAAAAGGGGCAAGGGCAAGAAGGGAAAACTTCAGGAATGGCAGGCCAGTTGTTGCTCTAGTGAAGAAATCCAAGGTTGAGCCCGAACCCGAGACTAAGTGCTTCTGTTATGAGGAGAATGTTCGCTGAAGCGGAAAAACCCTAGATGCTTGGTAGATAAGAAGGCTGGTAATGTCGATGGAAGTATATTTGATATACGTGTTAGTGATGTGTACATTGCTGGTACTCCTAGTAGCACCTGGGTATTGGATACCGGTTCGGTTGCTAAGTGTTAGCAACTCGAAATAAAAGCTACGGAATAAACGGAGACTAGCTAGGTGAAAGGTGACGATGTGTGTTGGAAGTATTTCCAAGATTGATGTGATCACCATCGCACGCTCTCTCTACCTTCGGGATTTGTGATAAACCTAAATAAATGTTATTTGGTGTTTGCGTTGAGCATGAACGTGATTAGATCATGATTAGTGCAATATGGTTATTCATATAAGTTAGAGAATAATGGTTATTCTATTTACATGGATAATGCCTTCAATGGTCATACACCCACTCGGAATGGTTTATCGAATCATGATCGTAGTAGTACACATGTTCATAACGTTGGTACCAAAAGATATAAAGTTAATAATGATAGTACCACATACTTGTGGCACTGCCGCTAAATGTCATATTGGTATAAATCGCATGAAAGAAACTCCATGCTGATGGATTTTTGACTCACTCGATTTTGAATCGGTTGAGACATGCGAGCCATGCCCTTTTGGCAAGATGACTCACACCCCGTCTTCCGGTATGATGGAGTGGACTAGTGGCTTATTGGAATTAATACATGTTGATGTATGTGGTCCAATGAGTGTTAAACACACAGTGAATATCGTTATTTTTTTTCTTTACCTTCACTGATGATTTGAGTGAATATGGGGATATTTACTTAAACACGAGTCTGAAATGTTTTAAAGGTTCAAGGAGTTTCACAGTGAAGATAAAGATCATCGTGGCAAGAAGATGAAATGTCTACGATATGATCGTGGAGGTGAATATCTAAGTTACAAGTTTGGTATGCAATTTTAGACAATGTGGAAATTGTTTCACAGCTCACGCCTCCTGGAACACCATAGTGTGATGGTGTGTTCGAACGTCGTAGTCGTGCTCTATTGGATATAGTGAGGTCTATGATGTCTCTTATCGTTTTGCCACTATTGTTATGGGGTTATGCATTAAAGACAAATCCATTCACTTTAATAGGGCACCATCTAAGTCTGTTGAGATGACACCGTGAGAATTATGGTTTGACAGAAGCCTAAGCTGTCATTTCTTAATGTTTGGGGCTGTGACGCTTATGTGAAAATGGGTTTTTCACCTAGCGAGCTCGAACCCAAAGCAGACAAATGCATCTTCATACAATACCCTAATGAGACATTGGGTATACCTTCTATCTCAGATCCAAGCGCAAAAGGTGTTTGTTGCTAAGAATGGGTCCTTTATTGAGAAAGAGTTTCTCTCGAAATAATTGAGTGGGAGGAAGATAGAACTTGATAAGGTTGTTGAACCTTTGTTTCATCCAGAGAATAGCGCAACACAGAAAGATGTTTCTGTAGAGCCTACTCAGTTGAAAAGGAAGTTAATGATGATGATCATGAAGCTTCGGATCAAGTCACTATCGAACCTCGTAGGTCGACAAGGACGCGTACTGCTCCTGAGTAGTACGACAACCCTGTCTTGGAAATCATGTTGTTGGACAACGATGAACCTATGAACTATGGAGAAGCGATGGTGGGCCCGGATTCCAACAAATGGCTAGGAGCCATGAAATCCGAGAAAGGATCCATGTATGAAAACCAAGTATGGACTTTGGTAGCCTTGCCTGTTGAATGGCGGGTCATTGAGTACAAATGGACCTTTGAGATAAACATAGACGCTAATGGTGAATTGTCACCGTTTATAAAGCTCGACTTGTCGCAAAGAAGTTTCCGCCAAGTTCAAGGAGTTGACTGCGATGAGATTGTCTCATCTGTAGCGATGCTAAAAGTCTATTAAATTATGTTAGCAGTTGCTGCATTTTTCGATTATGAAATCTTGCAGATGGATGACAAAACAAGGTTTCCGTAATGGTTTCTGTGAGGAAGAGTTGTATGTGATACAACCAGAAGGTTTTGTCAATCCTAAGGATGCTAATAATATGCAAACTCCAGCGATCCTTCTATGGACTGGAGCAAGCATCTCGGAGTTGGAATATATGCTTTGATGAGGTGATCAAAGTGTTTAAGTTTATACAAAGTTTATGAGAAACTTGTATTTGCAAGAAAGTGAGTGGGAGCACTATAGAATTTCTTATAAGAATATGTAGTTGACATATTATTGATCGGAAATGATGTAGAATTTCTGGAAGAGCATGAAGGGTTGTTTGAAAAGAGTTTTTTTTCAAAGGAACACCCAGATAAAGCTACTATTTTATTGAGCATCAAGATCTATAGGGATAGATCTATTCGCTTGATAAGTTTTTTTTCGACGAAGACATACCTTGACAAGTTTTTTTGAAGGAGTTCAAAATAGATGGGTCAAAGAAGGAGTTCTTGACTGTATTGTAAGGTGTGAAATTGAGTAAGACTCAATACCCGACCACGGCAGAAGATAAAGAAAAGATGAGTGTCATCTCCTATGCTTTGGCCATAGGCTCTATATAGTATGCCATGCTGTGTACCGCACCTGTGTGTGCCTTGCCATGAGTCTGTCAAGGGGTACAAGAGTAATCCAAGAGTGGATCACTGGACAATGGTCAAAGTTATCCTTAGTAACTTGAGAACTAAGGAAATATTTCTCGATTATGGAGGTGATAAAGAGTTCATTGTAAAGGGTTACGACGATGCAAGCTTTAACTCCAATCCGGATGACTCTTAGTAGAAATCTGGCTACGTATAGTGGAGCAGCCATTTGGAATAGCTCCAAGTGGAGCGTGGGAGTAGTATCTACAAATATGACATGGAAAGTTTGTAAGGTACACACGGATCTGAATGTCGCAGACCCGTTGACTAAAAACCTCTTTCACGGGCAGAACATGAACAAACCCCAGAACTTATTGGGTGTTAATCACATGATGATATGATCACATGGTGATGTAAGTGTTAATCACATGGTCATGTGAACTAGATTATTGACTCTAGTGCAAGTGGGAGACTGTTGGAAATATGCCCTAGAGGCAATAATAAAATGGTTATTATTGTATTTCCTTGTTCATGACAATTGTCTATTGTTCATGCTATAATTGTGTTAACCGGAAACCATAATACATGTGTGAATACATAGACCACAACATGTCCCTAGTGAGCCTCTAGTTGACTAGCTCGTTGATCAATAGATGGTCACGGTTTCATGACCATGGACATTGGATGTCGTTGATAACGGGATCACATCATTAGGAGAATGATGTGATGGACAAGACCCAATCCTAAGCATAGCACAAGATCGTGTAGTTCGTTTGCTAAAGCTTTTCAATGTCAAGTATCGTTTCCTTAGACCATGAGATTGTGCAACTCCCGGATACCTTAGGAATGCTTTGGGTGTGCCAAACGTCACAACGTAACTGGGTGGCTATAAAGGTACACTACGGGTATCTCCGAAAGTATCTGTTGGGTTGGCATGAATCAAGACTGGGATTTGTCACTCCGTGTGACGGAGAGGTATCTCTGGGCCCACTCGGTAAGACATCATCATAATGAGCTCAATGTGACTAAGGAGTTAGCCACGGGATGATGTATTACGGAACGAGTAAAGAGACTTGCCAGTAACGAGATTGAACAAGGTATGGGGATACCGACGATCGAATCTCGGGCAAGTACCATACCGATAGACAAAGGGAATTGTATACGGGATTGATTGAATCCCCGACATCGTGGTTCATCCGATGAGATCATCGTGGAGTACGTGGGAGCCAACATGGGTATCCAGATCCCGCTGTTGGTTATTGGCCGGAGAAGTGTCTCGGTCATGTCTACGTGTCTCCCGAACCCGTAGGGTGTACACACTTAAGGTTCGATGACGCTAGGGTTATAGGGAAATGGTATACGTGATTACCAAGGGTTGTTAGGAGTCCCGGATGAGATCCCGGACGTCACGAGGAGCTCCAAAATGGTCTGGAGGTAAAGATTGATATATAGGAAGTCCAGTTTTGGTCACCGGAAAGTTTTCGGGCTCATCGGTAGTGTACCGGGAGTGCCGGGAGGGTGCCGGAGGACCCCCGAGAGGGGTGTGACGACCAAAGGACCTCATGGGCCCTTAGAGGAGGTGTGCCAGCCCATATTGGGTCGGCCAAGACCATCTATGTGGGCCCATGTGGCTGGAGATAAGGAGATAAGGCAAAAAGGATTTAAAAGGAGGAGATCCACCTCCCTTGTGGGAGGTGGACTCTCCCTTTAATTCGGCCGACCCTCTCCTCTTTGGAGTAGAGGACAAGCCAGCCCTCCACGTCCCTCCTCCTATATATACTTGAGGTTTTGGATGTGTTGAGACAAGATTTGATCTCTCTCTCTCATGGCGAAGCCCTACCTCTCTTCTTCCTCCGCAGCGCTTAGGCGAAGCCCTGTCGGAATACCTTGCTACTCCACCACCACCACGCCGTCGTGCTGCTGTTGGAGCCCTTCCCCAACCTCTACTTCCTCCTTGCTAGATCAAGGTGTTGGAGACGTCACCGGGCTGCACGTGTGTTGAACGCGGAGGTGCCGTCCGTTCGGCACTTGATCGGATCTACCGCGATCTGAATCGCTGCAAGTACGACTCCATCAACCGCGTTCTTGTAACGCTTCCGCTTAGCGATCTTCAAAGGTATGAAGATCCACTCTCCCCTTGCTCGTTGCTGGTTTCTCCATAGATGGATCTTGGTGAACGCGTAGGAATTTTTTTGATTTACTACTACGTCTCCCAACAGTGGTCACCCAATAACTCATCATCATCTCCCTCAGGCCTTAGTGGCACCCGATGGGGTTTTCGAAAAGTCTTTGAAATCATCTCTTTATATCCAGCACCATGCATAATCCCGAACCCACTTGTGTAGCACCTACTAACATCCTATCTACACCCACCCGCATAACCCTCATAAGGTGGTAGGGTCATGCACGATGCAACTGTCAATGACGAAATTATCGGAAGCAACCCAACAAAGTGGTCACTACACCACATGATCGAATATAACGAAATTAAAGTGCTATATGACATACAAAAAATGGTTTCTTAATGCTACTTCTCGAGCATGCGTCTCCCGTGAAGAGGAACGGTTTGATGCAGCAAAGTAGATAAGTATTTCCCTCAGTTTTTGAGAACCAAGGTAACAATCAAGTAGGCGATACAAGCGAGCCACCAATAGATATACCTGCACAAGGAATCAAACTCTTACACCCAACGCTATAAAGGGGTTGTCAATCCCTTCACGATTATTTGCAAGGATGGGATCTAGTACAGATAGATATAATAGGGTGCTTGAACGGAAAGTAAAACCAAAAGTAAAAACAATGCAACAAGTATTTTTGGTGTTTTTGGTTTTGGATCTGAAAATATAATATGGAAAATAGACCCGGGGGCCATAGGTTTCACTAGATGGCTTCTCTCATGATGGGAAGTATTGCGGTGGGTGAACAAATTACTGTCGAGCAATTGATACAAAAGCGAATAATTATGAAGATATCCAAGGCAATGATTATGCATATAGCCATCATGTCTGTGACAAGTAGACCGAAACGATTCTGCATCTGCTACTATTACTCCACACATCGACTGACTCCTGCCTGCATCTAGAGTATTAAGTTCATGAAGAACAGAGTAACGCATTAGGTAAGATGACATGATGTAGAGGGATAAACTCAAGAAATATGATGAAAACCCCATCTTTTTACCCTTGATGGAAACAATACAATATGTGCCTCGCTACCCCTACTATGTCACTGGGTGAGGACATCGCAAGATTGAACACAAAACTAAGCACTTCTCCTATTGCAAGAATTACCAATCTAGTTGGCCAAACCAAACCAATAACTCAAAGAGACTTGCAAAGATATGAAATCATGCATATAAGAATTCAGGAAAGACTCAAATAATATTCATGGATAATCTGAACATAAACCCACAATTCATCAGATTTCGACAAACACACCGCAAAGAGTATTACACCGGATGGATCTCCATGAAGATCATGAAGAACATGTTATTGAGAAGCAAAGAGAGAGAACAAGCCATCTAGCTACTAGCTATGGACCCGTAGGTCTATGGTGAACTACTCACGGATCATCGGAGGGGCAATGGAGTTGATGTAGATGCCCTCCGTGATTGAATCCCCCTCTGGCAGATTTCAGAAAAGGCTCCAATATTGGATCTCTCCGGAACGGATGCTTATAGTGACGAAAAAGTGAGCGTTTTGATAATGATGGAATATTTGGGTATTTATAGGCCAAAGATTAGGGTTAGAGGAGGTTCTAGGGGCCCACAAGTCTGCCTGGCGCGGGGTACCACCCTGGCGGCGGCAAGCGGGCTTGTGGCCCCGTGGCAACTCCTCT
Source organism: Hordeum marinum (assembly GCA_022496015.1). NCBI lineage: Eukaryota > Viridiplantae > Streptophyta > Magnoliopsida > Poales > Poaceae > Hordeum > Hordeum marinum. The sequence continues at coordinate 305,844,283 of CM039673.1, forward strand.
ACCTTGGTTCTCAAGTCATGTGTCTTCCATATTTTCTAGAAAAAAATCTTTCTAGAGGTTTTATTCCGTTTGGACTCCGTTTAATATTCCTTATCTGCGAAACTCAAAAACAAGGAAAAAACAGAAATTGGCAGTAGGCTCTAGATTACTACATTAGTCCCAAAAATAATATAAAATAGCATATTAGAGCATATAAAACATCCAAAACAGATAATATAATAGCATGGAACAATAAAAAATTATAGATACGTTGGAGACGCTCATCCTTGAGTACGTAAATGATAAAAACGGAATTTTTGATGTGGAATTCTACCCAACATATTTATCCATGTAATATTCTTTATTTTGGCATGAATATTCAGATCCGTCAGATTCATAACAATAGTCTAATATTGACATAAAAATAGTAATACTTCGAGCACACCAACAAGGTAGTCCTGTCCTTTTGAAATAACATGGCCTTAGAAAGTTATCCCTACAAAATCATATGGTCTAGCTATGCTCCATCTTCCCCACACAAAGTATCTAAATCATGCACAACCCCGATGAACAAGTCAAGCAATTGTTTCACACTTTTGGTGTTCTCAAACCTTTTCAACTCTCATGTAATACATGAGCATGAGCCATGGATATAGCATTATAGGTGGAATAGAATATGGTGGGGGTGTAAGGGAAAAAGGAGAAGATAGTATCACATCAACTAGGCATATCAACGGGCTATGGAGATGCCCATCAATAGATATCAATGTGAGTGAGTAGGGATTGCCATGCAACAAATGCACATAGAGATATAAGTGTATGAAAGCTCAAAAAGAAAACTAAGTGGTCGTGCAAGATGAATATCCACTACTTATATGAAAGTGACAAAATAGGAGGCTCTCTATCATGAATATCATGGTACTACTTTGAAGCACAAGTATGGAAAAATATAGTAGCAATTCTCCCTTCTCTCTTTCTCTCATTTTTTAATAATTTTTTGGTGGGCTTCTTTGGCCTCTTTTATTTTTTGTTTGGGCTTCATTGGCCTCCTTTATTTTTCTAAAGTCTGGATACTCGTCCCAACTTGTGAGGGAGTCATAGCCTCCATCATCCTTTTCTCGCATGGGACAATGCTCTATTAATGAAAAATCATCAAACTTTTATTTACTTATAACTCAAAGAAAAAAGAAATTACAACTTGATTCCTATGACAAGATATAACTCTATATGCAATATGAAGTGATGATGCAAGTGATAGAAAAACTACATGGTGGAAGTTGCATGGCAATATATCTCGGAATGGCTATGGAAATGCCATAATAGGTAGGTATGGTGGCTCTTTTGAGTAATATACGGTGGCTGTTTTGAGGTAGGAGGGTTTGATGTACCGGCCAAAGTTGCGCGGTACTTGACAGGCTAGCAAAGATGGAAGGGTGAGAGTGCGTTTAATCCATGGACTCACATTAGTCATAAAGAACTCACATACATATTGCAAAAGTTTATTATTCATCAAAACAAAGCATTAGACACATGCTCGTAGGGGAGAGGTTGGTAGGAGTTAACCATCGCGCGCTCCCGACCCTCACACAAAGGTCGACAATCATTAGACAAGTCATGCTCCGACTTCCTTACACAGCGGTTCACCATACATGCATGCTACGGGAATCACAAGCTTTAACACACGTATCTCTTCAATTCACAACTACTCACTAGCATGACTCTCATATTGCCATCCCTATTATCTCAAAACTATATGCAAGGAATTTAACTTCTCATAGTTGTTTATGCACTTAATATGAATGTTTTTATTATATCCTTCTTGGATGCCATTATATTAGGACTAAATTCATAACCTAAACAAATTACCATGATGTTTTAAGAAAATCTCAAAATAATATAAGTAAGGAATGAGAGTTCAATAATTTCTATAAAATATAACACCACCATGCTCTAAAAAGATATAAATGAAGCACTAGAGCAACATTGCCTACTTCAAAAGATATAAGTGAAGCATATAGAGTATTCTAACAAATTCAGATTCTGCGTGTCTCTCTCTATTGATGTGTGCATCAAGGATGATTGTGGCAAACTAACAAGCAAATACTCATATCATACAAGACGCTCCAAGCAAAACACATATCATATGGTGAATAAAAATATAGCCTCAAGTAAATTTACCGATGGATTGAAGACGAAAGAGCGGATGCCTTCCGGAGCATCCCCAAGCTTACGATTTTTGGTATCATTGAATATTACTTGCGGTTCCATGGGCATCCCCAATCTTGGATCTTTCCACTCTTTATTCCATAGTCCATGGAATATTCACCCAAAACTTGAAAACTTCACAACACAAAACTCAATAGGAAACTCATGAGATCTGCTAGTATAAGAAAAATGAATCACCACTTTAGGTACTGTTGTGAACTCATTATTTATCTATATTTGTGTAATACCTAATGTATTCTAACTTCTCCATGACTCATACGCCCTGATACAACCCATAGATACATCAAAATAAGCAAACAACACAAAGAAAACAGAATCTGTCAAAAACAGAACAATCTGTAGCAATCTATAAATTTCGAATACTTCTAGAACTTTAAAAATTCTGAAAACTTAGCAAAAGCAGCAAAATTTGTATAAAAATCCTGTTTAAATCTGTAGATCAATTTGACGCTTGGAAAAATTCAGAAAAATCCTAGACTAAGCGCAAAAAGTTTTTGTTTTCCAGCAAGATCAAATCAACAAACTACCATAGATCACCCCAAAGGTTTTACTCGGCTCAAACACTAATTTAAACACAAAAACACAATTACTAAAAAAATTAATAATGTGCCAAACACACCAAAACAGAAGGAAAAAGCTGAAAGCAAAATAAAATTGGGTTGCCTCCCAACAAGCGCTATTGTTTAACGCCCCTAGCTAGGCAAAACACAATAGATCTAGGTATTGTCATAATAAAAATAAGGGAGATCATTCATGCTCATCTCATACTCCCTTCTTTCAGCAGATAATTTACGCTATGGCAAGCAAAATTAATCAAACGGGCTGAATTTAAGAGTATTGGGATCATCATGATCAAGTGCGGGAGGGATAGGTTCCTCCTTATGTCCCTTATAGTGTATAATCAATACATCGCTATAAGCTTTCCTTTGGTTAAAGGCCGTGAGACTTTTATTAAGAATGAACTCTAGTCCATTATTTTGTATATCAAAATTATCATTGAGTTCAGAAATCTTATCAACCAAAACCTCGGTAAGGACTTTCTTTCTCAAATTTTCATTATAAGCAACTTGATCTTGAGATCGTAGTCCCATTATCTCCTCCTGATTAAAAAGGATCTCCTAAATAGGGGGACATCCACCATTAATTCTATAATGAGCAAAGATTTCACTAGCCTCTTTCATGGTAAATCTAAACTCGTGAGCTAGGAATATAGTGGCGGCATGCTTAACAGAAGAATGTTGAATATTAGAAAACTCAAGGAAAATCATTTGTATGCAAGGGTGCATGTGCAAGAATTGTATCTCAAGTTCACTTATTAACAAAGTTATAGCGTCTGCAAGACTATTAATTTTATTGAGAATGGAACCTCCTAAAGTAGGAAGTGTTCCCGTGCAAGTGAAAAAATCTTGAATAACACCTTTTCCATTGATATTACCACTACCTATACGGAACCTTTTTGTATGAATTATAGTGGGTTATTTTTGAAGGTTGCCATTATCAAGGGAATCAAGATTCCCTTCCAGATTATTGCTAGAGATAACCCCAAAATTTTAAGCGATAACCTCCCTTGTTTCAGACCTGATGGCAAAGTGAGCAATCAAGCACACAAGCAAGAAGCAAACGAGGAGACGAACGGAAATGGGAGACAGGCAAATCTTTTTGATAATTGTGTTAGAATTGGGGGAGAGGAAAATGAGAGGCAAATGGAAAATAATATAAATGCAAGAGATGAGTTTGTGACAGGTACTTGGTATCCTTGACTTGATATGTATCTCCCTGACAACGGCGCCAGAAATCCTTCTTGCTACTTCTGGAGCATGCGTTGGTTTCCCGTGAAGAGGAACGGTTTGATGCAACAAAGTAGATAAGTATTTCCCTCAGTTTTTGAGAACCAAGGTATCAATCTAGTAGGAGATACAAGCGAGCCACCAGTAGATATACCTACACGAGGAATCAAACTCTTGCACCCAACGCTATAAAGGGGTTGTCAATCCCTTCACGGTTATTTGCAAGAATGAGATCTAGTAGAGATAGATATAATACGGTGCTTTAACGGAATGTAAAACTAAAAGTAAAAACAATGCAGCAAGTATTTTTGGTGTTTTTGGTTATAGATCTGAAAATATAATAAGGAAAATAGACCTGGGGCCATAGGTTTCACTAGATGGCTTCTCTCATCATCGCAAGTATTACGGTGGGTGAACAAATTACTGTCGAGCAATTGATACAAAAGCGAGTAATTATGAAGATATCCAAGGCAATGATTTTGCATATAGGCATCACGTCTGTGACAAATAGACCGAAACGATTCTGCTTCTACTACTATTACTCCACACGTCGACCGACTCCTACCTGCCTATAGAGTATTAAGTTCATGAAGAACAGAGTAACACATTAGGTAAGAAGACAAGTTGTAGAGGGATAAACTCAAGCAATATGATGAAAACCCCATCTTTTTACCCTTGATGGCAACAATACAATACGTGCCTCGCTACCCCTACCATGTCACAGGATGAGGACACCGCAAGATTGAACCCAAAACTAAGCACTTCTCCTATTCCAAGAATTACCAATCTAGTTGTCCAAACAAACCAATAACTCGAAGACACTTGCAAAGATATGAAATCATGCATATAAGAATTCAGGAAAGACTCAAATAATATTCATGGATAATCTGAACACAAACCCACAATTCATTGGATCTCGACAAGCACACCGCAAAACAGTATTACATCGGATAGATCTCCACGAAGATCATGAGGAACATGGTATTGAGAAGCAAAGAGAGAGAAGAGGCCATCTAGATACTAGCTATGGACCCATAGGTCTGTGGTGAACTAGTCACGCATCATCGGAGGGGCAATGGAGTTGATGTAGATGCCCTCCGTGATCGAATCCCCCTTTGGCAGATTACCGGAAAAGGCCCCAAGATTGGATCTCTCGGGAACGGAGGCTTCTGGCAGCGAAAAAGTGTTTTCGTGGCTCGTTCTAATTATGATGGAATATTTGGGTATTTATAGGCCGAAGATTAGGGCTAGAGGACGTGCCAAGGGCCCACAAGCCTGCCCGGCGTGGGGTACCCCCTGGCCGCGGCAAGCGGGCTTGTGGCCCCATGGCAGCTCCTTTGCCTTGCTTCTCAAGTCTCGTGGATTCCATATTTTCTAGAAAAAATCTTTCCAGAGGTTTTATTCCATTTGGACTCCGTTTAATATTCCTTATTTGCGAAACTCAAAAACAAGGAAAAAATAGAAATTGGCACTAGGCTCTAGATTAATAGGTTAGTCGCAAAAATAATATAAAATAGCATATTTATGCATATAAAACATCCAATACAGATAATATAATAGCATGGAACAATCCAAAATTATAGATATGTTGGAGATGTATCACTTAACATGGTCAAAGGGCTGCTTGCCTGGCTCAACAAAGTCTTCGGGGTCTTCAAAGTCTTCGGGTCCAACGCCCTTGTCAATAGCGCAATCTATCGTCGTGATAAATAACTATAATAATAAGCATCACATAAAAATAGAGCTCACATATCTACTACTAAAATGCTACCCTATTCTAATAAATACAACACACTATACTAAAAATATTTTTCTAGGCTCTTGCTATAAAAACATTTTTGAAAATTATTAAATAAAGACAAAAAATGCCTAAAATAGGTTTTAAAATAAAACAGCGCATAAAAAGTTTTCAATTTTTTTCACAAATGACACTATTAAATTCTATGGAATATGCTACGATTTATGGTGGAAAAATATTGGGCATTGGATTTATTTTTTTCCTTATGGGATTTTTGGAAAACAGGGAGAAAAAGGAAAGAGAAAATGGGCATTGTGCCTTGGGCCAGAGCCAGCCAGCTGCTGGGCCGGCCCAGTGGCCATCCAGGCCAGGTGTGCTGGTGCCCCCGCGGGCATCAGGTTTCAGACCTGACGGGTGGGGCCCAGTGGCCAGGGAGAGAGAGAGCATGGGAGGGGGAGGTGAGAAGCTAACAAGTGGGGCCCCCCCGTCCGATCCTTCTCCCACCTCCGGATAGAGAGGAGAGGCCCTCACCCGTGGCGGTGTTGGGCATGGCGATGATGGGCGAGTGCGGGGTTGGGCTCGGGGTCGAGTCGCCAATCCCTTGGAGGTCAAAGGAGCGCCAGAGGTGGCCGAAGTCGCCGGCGACGTGCACCCGTGGAGGAGGAGCTTCGGGTGGGAGATGTGCCAGTCACCCTATGCATCAAATGGAGGGGAAGAAGGAGGGAAATGGGTCAAGGCACTGAGGGGGACCCAATGGGACAGGAATGGGGGCCGGAGAGGGGATGGACCCGAAGATCGACGGTGGTGCCGCCGCAACGGAGCTTCGGGGGGGGGGAGCTGGTGGTGCAGAGGCTAATTTGGTGGAGAAGGGGGGGTCAGCAAAGGGGAGGAGAGGTCTCGGGGGTGGCTAAATAGCCAGCCCCTCGGTCCATCGTGGACGTGTGCGCCGGCGACGACGCAGGTGAGGCTATAGGCCACAAGGTCTTGCGGGGATGGGTCAAGGGTGCTCCTGGGTCTTGCCTAGGACCAGTGGAAGGGAGAGAGGGAGCGGAGGAGGGCCCTAGCGCCCGCGCCTATGAGCTCACCCATTGCCCGTCTCGAGCGGCGTTGGGCACGCGCGAAAAAGGGGTGAGAGAGAGCCAGGAAGGAGGGTACCGACACCTTGGAGGGTTGCAGACATCGAGGGCATCTCGGGGGACAGCTTTCCCCATCCCAAGGTTGTCGGGGACCTCGGGATTCTACTGCTACAGTGCGGGCATGCATTGTAGTGTGCTCCAGAGCATGCCTTTGGCATGCCATGGCATGCTTGCGTGCTCTAGACGCGTCCTTCCATGTCCCTTAGCTCCTGGTTGATCTGCAGATACTCTAGGAGCTCGGAGAAGCTAGGGAGAAAAGAAATGGAGTGGGGGAGAGGGCAGAAATGCTCCTGCCATTGCTGTCTAGGGGGGTAAATGTGTGTTTTCCCCACTTACCCATTGAGTCTTGGCCAGAGAAAATTATTGGAGGTGAAATGCTATACTAGATAGTTGTGGTAAAATTTTGGAGGCAAGGGAATTAGAGGAAGGGGGCCAAACAAGGCTTTTGCCATTCTGGCTGAAGGTGTTTGATGGAGATTAGGGTAAGCAAATGGGCTTTGTTTGCCATAAGATTTGATAGTATCAAATGGTTATTAGAATTAGGCCTAATCACCAAGTTTGAGCTTGATTGATGAAAGTTCACAATGTAACTTGGTGAAACCCTAGAAATCTAGAGAATCTGGTTTCTATAGATCTAGTCATGCTAAGCTGATCCCCTTGACGCATCACTTAGTGTAGCATTATTATTTGGTTATTAGAACATGTCCAAAAAGTTTGGGGTCAAGGGAAGAAACTTAACAATGAAAAGTTGCTCAAATTTGAATCTGGACACGGAGAGTTTTGGAATAGTTTGATGAACCAAACAAATTTGAATTGAGATGAAACTTTACAAGATCATCACCTATGATAATCTTGACTTGCTGGAATTTTCTTGGAATTTATTAAGAATATTTCTTATAGAAATATTTCAAAAGCTTGCTTTGGACAGAAGGGGTTTTGAGGGGTTTTGCCAATGATTTTAAACATGAACATGTGTTGAAACTCATATATATGGAAAATATATGTCCACTGAGTTTCCCTAAATTTTGTAAAATATTTTGAAAGCATTTAAATAATTTTTCCATATGAAAAACCATTTCTGGTTTCAAGGAAAAGCCTTTAAATAAAATATTAAAATAATTTTTAAAATTAATATTTGGTGGTTTCGGAAAGTCATAAATATAGTAGGCTTCAAATAAAGCCATTGGGGAAAAAGTATCCACCCAATTTGAGGACTTGCAGTGCAAACCGCAACTCAGGGTTTTTTGAAAACCTAATTTGAATAAATCCTTTTTGGTCAAAATAATATTTAATAAAAATAGTTTTGGGCACTATTCACATGGCATGATCATTGGGCAAGAGGTTTGGGTCATGGAAGTTGAATATGGAGAGGGATAGAATCTAAGAGTGCAAGCACAATCAACCAAACAAGCAAACAAGGAACAATTCGAACAAGCACAAGTACTGAAAAAGTTTTAATTGGCTCCAAATTTTGTAAATCCAAGCATAACAACATGATACAAACACAGGGTGTGACAGCCGGCGCGCGTCAGTCCCCTTCGCCTGCAGTCAATGCCGCCACAGGCCCGGACGCCCACGAGAAGCAAGATTCCTCCCAGCCTCCCACCACACAGCGCGATGGCCGCACCGCCAATCTATCGATCATTGCTGCTATAGGGTCATACTCCCACGTCCGATCTGGGCCGGCGGGCGGTTCGGGCACGTTCGCCATGGCGAACGATCTCTCCGCTATCGTCCCACCCTCACCGCCACGACGACTGGGTTCGGTGCATCGCGCAACTCGTCAGCGCCATTGGCGACGCTTCGCCCTCTCCTACTTGCTGCAGCCCTAACCCTCACTGGCCGATGACGGGGCCCATGGTGCGCCGCCACCTCCTTCGCATGGTGACATCAACCCCATGCCCAGGCGTGAGTTGCGCCTGCACGACCAACCCCGCGGGCCGCGAGCAAGGGCCAGGGATGAAGTGAGCTGCCAGGTGGTGCCCCGACCGTGCGTCGATGCACGCGCGCTCCCCGCGCTGCGAAACCAGCACCGCGCCCAGGCACCGCTGGAGGCGGCCCCTCAAGAGCATAAGGACTAGGGTCCCACCCCGCACGTGCAACATCACCCGTCGAACCGGTGGGCTACCTCGCCATCGCACCGGAGCTCCATATAACTACATGGCCCTGCAAGTTCAAGCCCGATCTATCGCCTCGCTACGACGGAACCGCGGACCCTGCCGAGTTCCTAAAACTCTACTCGCTGAGCGTCCGGGCTGCTGGCAGAGACAACAAGGTGTAGGATCGAAAGTAGATCTAGAGGGGGGTGATTAGACTACTTGACCAAATAAAACTATGCTTTTTCCCAATTTTAATACTTGGCAAGTTTTAACATTCATAACATATCAAGTACACCCTACACATGCAAGTCTAAGAGTATAGCAGCGGAAAGAAACAACAAGCATGAGTAAAAGGATAGGGTAGGAGGATCAAAGCAATTGTAGACACGATGATTTTTCCAGTGGTTCCGATAGGTGGTGCTATCGTACATCCACGTTCATGGAGTCTTCAACCCACGAAGGGTAACGGTCGCGAGAGTCCACAGAGGGTTTCACAAAGAAGCAACCTTGACTAAACCATTACGGCCTATGCCCAGGGAGGACTAGCCTTACTCGGGGTCGATCTTCACGAATTAGGCGATCTCCTTGCCCTTACAAACTTCTTGGTTCACTCCACAACACGAAGTAGGAAGCTCCCAAGCGACACCTAACAAATCTAGGAGGCACCACCCTCCAAAAGGTAATAGGCTCGATAATGACGAGGAACTCCTTGCTCTTGTGCTTCAAGATGATAGACTCCTCAACACACAATGACTCTCTCACAGATTTGGTTTGGTAGAAGAGATGGGATTGGTGGAAAGCAACTTCGAGAGGCTAGAAATCAAGATCCATACAGTTGGAGTGGAAGATCTTGACCTCAACACAAGGGTAGGTGGTTCTCTCTCAGAAAATCAATATGTATGAGTGGGGAACCGTTCTGAGTGCTTCTCTTGCGAGTAGGTGGTGGTGAAGGGGTATATATAGGCATCCCCAAAAATCCAACCGTTAAACACAAAATGACCAACTCGGTGAAACCGATGTGTTAATCTCGGTTGTACCAAAGTGACCAAAAGGTGGCAACTTTTGAATCTCGGTGAGACCGATATAGGAAACTCAGTTGCACCGACAAGGTGACCAATGGTCAGAATTGCCAAACTCGACAATTCAACATTCTCGGTCGGACCGAAAGTGTGAACTTGCATGACAGAAATTTGGTAACCTAACTCGATGGCACCAAAAGCAGTGTCGGCTACACCGAAGTGGCTAGGGTTTGGCCGAGTCTGTCTAGGGTTTCGAATCGGTGGCACCGGGACAGGAAAGTTGGTTGCACTGATTTTGCATGTTTGGCTAGAGACAGACTTTGGTGGGACAGTTTTTGGATGTTTTTGGTGCCTATTACTTGTGCACGTATGAGCATATTGTTCACCAACAAAACATTACCCCTTTTTAACAGTATTGGCTTTCCTATGGACTCAAAGTGATTTCTCACAAATGTCAAGTGTAGAGTCCTCTTACTTGAAGCTTGGCCAACCTATTCCCTTGAATCTTGGGGTAAATCCACAATCTCCTCAATCCTTTTGACATCCCTATCATTGAACTTGTCCTGAAATATACTTGGTCGAAACATTAGTTCAGTGAATCATATGTTGTTCTTAATTACCATAACCACCAAGGGAGAAAATGTGCTTTCAATCTCCCCAATTTTGGTAATTGATGACAACATATAGATCAGAGCTTCAACAGAGATATAATCAATGAATATAATCTTCGCTTTGAGAAATATGTGATAAGCAAGAGCTCCCCCTAAATTTGTGCATTATTTTGAATTTGCGTTTGAATGCAAATGCACAATCAATTAGGTACATGGATCACTTCTTACATGTCACATACCAATTGGTAGTGTGCGAGAATAATTAAATGAATGTCATAGCACAAGACATTGAAGCAAAGATGAATGATCATCACATAAGCATTAAGATGATAGGAAATAGTAACATCACACATTAAAGCGTATGATCAACATCTTCAAACGTGTATCACACGCAACCAAAAGTGTATCACGACAACCAAAAGCAATTGTTTTTTAAAACAAGCAACAAACACCAAACGCTCTCTCACTCGAAGGCTAAAGATCTATATACACATCTCCCCCTTTGGCAACAAGTTACCAAAAAGTTCAAAGGCATATATGTAAGCGTTCTTGGAGATCTCCTCCGGTTGTTGATGAAGGAGTCAAGAGAACAATGTCGGAGAAGATCTCTGCAGATGTCGTGGATGGAGCTGGAGTAGACACTAGAGGTACTGGAGCTGATGGAGTAGGAGCTGTGCTGACAGTAGCAGGAGCTGATGAAGAGGGCCTCGAGTCTGGTGCAGGCACTGTAGCTGATCTAGCATGAGTAGTGAACTGTGTGCTCGTCATGAGAGGTGATCCATCCTCCTCCTCCTCCTCATCATCATCAAAAGTAGAAGAGACCCGAGGAATGTGCACTGAGTCAACTTCCTTCTGAAGATCTATACCTATCTTCAACAACTTGTCCACCTTATCACCAAGAGTCTTGATCCTTGTCTCAAAGATCCTCACGAGATTGTTCTGGTTGTCCAGAATCCCCTTGATATCCTTCTGCATGCCTTGAACTGCTGAGATAAAAAGATCCATTTGCTGGTTTCTGGATCTGGGAGCTTGAGCACTAGCGGCTCTGACTACTTTTGCCTCTGCCTCTGCTGTAACAGATGTGGGATGATCTGGGTCCATCACCACAACATTATCCTCGAGTTTTGGCTGTAGGTGCAGATGTGGACGATGTAGAGCAAATATGTGCTTCTCTAGCTAAGAGTTGATAAGCATCTACATACTGACCCTGTGAGTAGAGTATAGAAGAGCAGAAGTAGATTAGTCATCACAAAATGAGGCTGGTTATTAAAAGTTTGAACAATAGGTTTTCAAAGTTTTTGCATTCTGTCAAATGAAGATCGGCACAGCTGAAGCAAAATTTTCTGTGCCATTGATACTGACTGTCCCTCTTAACAGAACCTTAGCACTCTTTTCGGTGGGACTGAAAAGAAGTACTCAGTTCAACCGAGACAATTCTCAGTAACACAGAAAGTCAAATTGGTGAGACCGATTTGTTCACTTTGGTTCCACTAAGTTCCATCGGGCGAACGACAAAACTCTAGAAAATCTAATATTCGCTAGAATATTGAATTTTTGAGCGGATAGGAGTGTGTGCAAAGAGAGGCTTATAGATAAACTTCAACCCATTGCGCAAGAATCAGACGAGGAGCCCAAAAGAGGTCGAATCCATACCCTAACTTGGTGCAGATCCTTTACGGCGGCGACGAGGGAGAGGATTTCGTCAACAGCGGCGATTCCTAGCGACGAGGAGCGCAGGGAGACAAGGGCAACGACCAGGGGTCTCGAAGGCAGCAACTTAGGGTTCTGAGGTGCGACGATTGAGATTGAATTTCAAAGCATCGGGGTCCACAACTTATATACCCATCACTATCGGTGTCAACGATTCTAACTTTTCGTTGTCACCGAGTTCCTCAACTGTCAGCTGACAGGGAAACTCGGTGCAACCGAGAAAATGGAATTGGTGGTACCAAGATTGAAAACCAGATCAACCCTAGGCATTTAGTGAGACCGAGATTTTGTGGTTGGTTCCACCGAGATGCACTTGGGAGGTTTTAATGGTCAGTCCTTGTCAATACGGAACTCCTTGTGCTCCACACACAGAGGGATCGAAAAGCTCTTGTTCAAATTTTTCGATGCATCTTGAATAGAGTATGAGGTGAGAAAGCATAGATAGCTAAAGAAGTGGTCCTAGGCATTCTTGTATATCAAATTGGCAAAAGATAAATCAAATGCGAAATAGCAACAATTGGATATCCTCGAATGCGTAAATAAATGCAGACCAACATGCTCACACAATAGGATGTCAAATGAAATCATGGCAGACATGCACAAACACTTTAGCATCTAACAAGCACTTGGGCGATGACAAAGTCATCTATAACGAGTATTTGACTTAGGATCCAAGTAAGAGTACTTGATCATAGGTCATACTCATCGTTTAAGCACAAGTGGGGTTACCACTTTTACATAAAGCATTTAATGTTGTCACATAGTAAGAGATGCTTTGAATCAAGTCTTAGAGTAAAGTTCCCCCTTGATGTGACATCCCCCCATGAGAGGGATAAACTAACATTGGGTTTTGTCGATGAAGACTTGATGTTGGTGAGGTAGTAATGGATGCTCAAAGTTGATGAAGATCACCAAGCGTTGGGAGCATCCTTGTTGTTTCCTTACTCTTCTCACCTATATGGGTTAGTCCCAACACACAAGAGACAAATACAAGGATATCTATGGAGTGCAAAGCATATGTGATGATGTCCATTGAATTGTTGAATACCTTGTCTCTTGCTTACCTTTTAGGGATGTGTGACTCCTTGAACTATTGCATAGGGTTGATGTTGATTGCAAATAGATCTTGCCAATAATGAATGTGAGTGAATTTCATTGGCGGAGTCATCCCTCAAGAACTTTCTAGTTCTTCTTCTTGGGCACCCACATCAAGTTGATGGGGATCCTTGGTGTTGAAGTAGCACTTGTAGAAGTTGAGCTTGTAGTAGCCTTGGGAACCCACTTCACCAAAGCTTGGGGTTCATCTTCATAAGAGTCAAAGTACACTTGGAGCTTGTTCTTGCCCTTGAGCTTGGTGTCTTGTGGTGGAAGGTCATCTTGCAACTTTTTTCCCTTGGGAAGAGTATTTTCATAATTTTCTTCTTGAGGAACAAACTTGGGGTTGGGGTATTGACCTTCTTCCCATTCAACTCCATTAGCATTGAAGTAGCCAACACCACGATTCTTCTGGTATCCTCCATGCTTGCGTACAATCTCATCAAATTGTTTGTATCCTTCAAGACTCTTGTAGATACCTTTCTCTATAATTCCTTTCAATAAAGCATTTTATTGCTCAAGTGTAACTTGGCTAAGAGAATCATCATTAGTGGAATCAATAGAACTACTAGGAGCAACATCATTGGATTTATCATTTTTATTGTTGCTGCTAGATGAAGAACCTTTCTTGCCTTTGTTACTAGTTTGCTTAGATTTTACTTGTGGCATGAATGTAGACAAGAGTAGTCGTTTGGCAAGATAAGATGAAGTCTTCTTTCGCAGATCGTCATTGACTTTAAGAAATTCATGTTCCTGCTCCAAATTGAGCTTCTCTAAGTGTAGCTTTTCATGAGTTCTTACAAGCTCTCTATGACCTTCAAGAGTAGATTCATGGGATAACTTAAGAGTGTTAAGTTCTTTAGTTAGTTCTTCTATTTTCATCTTATCATCGTCAATTGACCTATGTTGACTAGCATGAGAAATATCAAGTTCATTATGAGCAACATCACTAGTTTTATCATATAGCAAGTCATCATCGTAAAGGGTTCCCACAATTGTGATGATTTCCTTTACGATGATGACTTGCCATATGACTAGTTTCATCGTATAGGACCCATGGCTAAAGGATTCCCACAATTGTAGCAGTTTTGGTCATGACTTGACGAACGCTTCTCTTCATGTCTTGAGTTAGAGCTACGATCTTTGCTTCTATTCTTGTAGAACTTGTTGAATTTCTTTACCATGAGGCTTATCTCTTCATTTATAACAAGGTTGTAACTTGAGGTAGCGGGAGCATCACTTGTGGCTTTGTAAGCACCGCTAGACTTGTGGTGAAGCTCTTCCTTGTCTTTGAGTGTCATCTCATGAGCAACAATTCTACCAATCACTTCCATTGGTTTGAGATCTTTGTAGTTGGGCATCATTTGGATCAAGGTGGACACGGCGTCATATCTCTCATCCAAATCTCGAAGTATCTTCTTGGTGATGAACTTGTCAGTCATTTCCTTGCTTCCTAAGCCAGCAATCTCATTTGTGATGAGAGCTAGCCTAGAGTACATTTCAGCGACTCCTTCACCATCCTTCATCTTGAACTTATCAAGTTGACCTTGAAGAACGTATAACTTGGATTCTCTCACGGACTCAGTTCCTTCGTGCATATCAACCAAAGTATCCCAAATCTCTTTTGCCTTTTTAGGACGGCTGATTTTGTTGAATTCTTTGGGGCATAAGAAGTTGAAGATAATGTCACATGCTTGAGCATTGAGTTGCAACATCTTCAATGATTTGGCTTGGTAGAATACATGGCATTGGTGGAAAGCAACTTGGGGAGGCTAGAAATCAAGATCCATATTGTTGGAGTGGAAGATCTTGACCTCAACACAAGGGTAGGTGGTTCTCTGTCAGAAAATCAGTAGGTATGAGTGGGGAGCTGTTTTGAGTGCTTCTCTTGCGAGTGGGTGGTGGTGAAGGCGTATATATAGGCATCCCCAAAAATCGAACTGTTACACACAAAATTATCAACTTGGTGAAACCGATGTGTTAATCTCTGTTGTACCGAAGTGACCAAAAGGTGGCAACTTTTGAATCTCGGTGACACCGATATAGGAAACTCGATTGCACCGACAAGGTGACCAATGGTCAGAATTGCCAAATTCGGTGACACCGATTCAACATTCTCGGTCGGACTGAAAGTATGAACTTGCATAACAGAAAGTTGGCAACCCAACTCGGTGGAACCAAAAGCAGTGTTGGCTGCACCAAAGTGGCTAGGGTTTGGCCGAGTCTGTCTAGGATTTGGAATCGGTGACGTGGCCAGCCTCATGAGGCTCGCCCTCGTGAGGGAAATTAGCCACCACTACCGCCTCCACACACAAGGACAGAAGAGCACAGGCAGGACGACAGGGCTCGGGGCTTCCAGGAGATTAAGGCCGAGGCCTGCATCCTGGGCGGCACTCAGGCCCCGGCCTCCAACCGCATCTTCAAGCAGTTCGCGTGGGAAGTGAAAGCGACACTCCCGAAGTCTGAGGCCATGCACCCCCTCAAGTGGTCCTAGATTGCAATCACCTTCGACTCGAGGGATCAGCTCAGGTGCTCACCCATGGCCGGCAAGCTCCCCATGCTATGCAGCCCGACCATCAGCAACGTCCTAGTCACCAAGACACTCATCGACAGTGGGGACGGGCTCAACGTATTCTCTATCGAGACCTTTGAGACACTCCAAGTATCGTACGACCAACTTATGCCAACCAAGCCCTTGTCAGGAGTCACAGACGGCTCCACAATGCTCATTGGGCAAGTACGCCTGCCCGTCACTTTCGGTGGGCGCATGAACTACCGCATCGAGACCATCGTCTTTGACGTTGCCCACATTCCACCTCCCATACAATGCCATCCTTGGATACCGGACCCTCGCCAAGTTCATGGTGGCAACTCATCACGGCTATAGCGTCCTCAAGATGCTAGGGAGTGGCGGCGTCATCACCGTCGCCTGCGATGAGAAGGATGTCGTCTGCTCCCTCCATTGTGCTTATCATGCAGCTACGACCCAACGCTCGGACAACAAAGAGGATGGCCCGCCATACCAAGATGAGCGCAGGGTGAAGAAGCATCTCACCCTCGCGGAGTGCCAGAGGGATGGAACCTCCAAGGAAGGAGCCTTGCGCTCTGCATTTAGGGACAAGGCCACCGCTCCCCTCGCATAGGAAGGCGAGCCCCATGCCCCCATGGGTCATGCTCGGGGGCTTCCGCCCGGAAGACACCTGGCCTGGTCGGTCAGACAAGGGAGGTGTTCGGGCACAACCTCAAGGCGCATCCTAACGCGCGATTGTCAAAACTTTGGGCACGACACGAGGCGTCAAGATCACGAGAGTGGGTCGTCGAGGCAATCAAGGATCTTGAGGAGGCACACACCAGGCAAGGAAGGGGATGCCCTGCACCCCAATCGCGGTCCCTAATCATCGGCCTGGTCGAATAGCCATGTGCCTATGTCAATGCGCTCGCGATCAACAACGCATCACGCCAGGGACGCTTCTGGCTAGCATGCGCGAACCACAGGTGGTCTTACCCGAAAGACTATGTCCACATGCCTTTCGGCCAGGCAAACACTGGAGTGACATTCCAGCGTCTTGCCCGAGCCATGCTCGCGCCCTGCCTGCCGAGACGTGACGAGGAGTTGGAGGATATGCCCGGGGCAAGCGTGGATCCCGGGCCCAACGAGATGACGGGCCCATGAGGGCCGCGCTCATGAAGGCACAAGATTAGGCCACAATGGCAGCTTCGGCTCTTCAGTGGCATGGACGGCAGGTGATTTTTTTGTTGATCTGTGCCAGGTAACTTTTTTGCCTTGTTTCGTATAAGGGTGCCTGCTGGGCCATGTCGTCCTCACGCAACCAGGGCATACCCCTTCGACCACCATGTTTACTCATATTTCAGTAGTTTTTCCATGCATGCAACCTGTTTCCGAACATTTTCCCTTGACGACATGGCACCTTGCCGGCGTGAATGTGAAAGTACATTTGCTCCCTTGGTGGTTTTTGTAATTAATAATAACATATATGTCATTGAACTTATGTTTCCACTAAGTATGTTTTAGGAAAAGTTCAATGATGGGTTGGCATAAAGATTGTGGAATACCCCAAGTTGCAAGGAAATAGATTGGTAAAGCTTCAAGCAAAGGACTCTACATTTTATCCTTTGTGAGAAATCACTTTGAGTCCATAGGAAAGCCAATATTATTAAAAGGGGGTAAGGTGTTGTTGGTGAACAAAATGCTCAAACATGCACAAGTGATAGTCGCCAAAAACATCCACAAAACTCTCCCACCAAAGTCTGCTTCTATACCCAACACTCAAAATCGGTGCAACCAACTATCCCACTTCGATGCCACCAATTCTAGAACCTAGACAGACTCTACCAAACCCTAGCCACTTTGGTGCATACGATTCCATACCGGTGCCACCGAGATTGGGTTGCCAATTCTATGTTATGCAAATGCACATTATTGGTACCATCGAGAATGTTCGATTGGTGTCACCGAGATTGGGTTGCCAATTCTCTGTTGTGAAAATGCACATTATCGGTACCACCGAGAATGTTGGATCGGTGTCACCGAGATTGAGCAATCTGAACGTTGGTCACCTTATCGGTGCAATCGAGTTTCCTATATCGGCTTCACCAAGATTCAAAAGTTGCCACCTTTTGGTCACTTCGGTACCACCGAGATTAACACATCGGTGTCACCGAGTTTGTCATTTTGTGTGTTACGGTTGGATTTTTGGGGATGCCTATATATACCCGTTCACCACCACTTACTTGACAGAGAAGCACTCAGAACTATTCCATACCTATCCTATGAGCTTTTCTGAGAGAGAACCACCTACCCATGTGTTGAGGTCAAGACCTTCCACTCCAATCATATGGATCATTATTTCTAGCCTCCCCAAGTTTCTTTCCACCAATCCCATCTCTTCTACCAAGCCAAACCTATGAGATAGAGATTGTGAGTTGAGGAGTCTATCATCTTGAAGCACAAGAGCAAGGAGTTCATCCTCATTACCGAGCCTATTACCATTTGGAGGGTGCTGCCTCCTAGATTGGTTAGGTGTCGCTTGGGAGCCTCCTACTTCGTGTTGTGGAGTGAACCAAGAAGTTTGTAAGGGCAAGGAGATCGCCTACTTCATGAAGATTTACCCATAGTGAGGCTAGTCCTTCGTGGACGGAAGCCGTATGGAATAGTCAAGGTTGCTAGTTCGTGGACCCTTTTGGGTGGAGGCCTCCACGGACCCTCGCGACCAATACCCTCCGTGGATTGAAGACTCCGTAAACGTGGATGTACGATAGCGCCACCTGTCGGAACCACGGGAAAAATCATCGTGTCTACAACTACATTTGATCTTCCTACCATATCCCTTCTATACATGTGTGTTGTTACTTTCTGCTGCTATATACTCTTAGACTTGCATGTGTAGGGTGTACTTGACTTGCCATGAAATGCTAAAAACTGTCAACCCTAAAACTTGGTATAGGCAAAACTTTTAATTGGTCAATTAGTATAATGACCCCCCTCTATACCTACTTTCGATCCTACATGTCCAAAGGCAAATATTCAAAATTGGTGCTACCAACACTTTCCACTCAGTGCCACTGATTCCAGAATCTTGACAGACTCAGCCAGACCCTAGCCACTTTGGCGCAACCTATTCTGCTTTGGTTCCACCGAGTTTAGGTTGCCAACTCTTTGTTATGCAAATTCAAAATATCGGTCCAACCGAGATTGTTGGATCGACGTGACCGAGATCGAGCAATCTAACAGTTGGTCACCTTATCGGTGCAACCAAGTTTCCAATATCGGTCTCACTGAGATTCAAAATTTGCCACCTTTTGGTCACTTCGGTACAATCGAGATTAACACATCGGTGCCACGGAGTTGGTCATTGTGTATGTAATGGTTGGATTTTTGGAGATGCCCATATATACCCCTCAACCACCACTCACTCGCAAGAGAAGCACTCAAAACAGTTCCCCACTCATACCTACAGATTTTCTGAGAGAGATACACCTACTCATCTGTTGAGATCATGTCATTCCATTCCTACCATATGAATCTTGAATCTCTAGCCTCCCCAAGTTTCTTTCCACCTAATCAATATCTTCCACCAAGACAAATTTGTGAGAGACTGATTGTGTGATCCAAGGCCATTCCATAAACATGTTGATCCACCTTAACACTCACACCAGGATCAAAGTCATGGACTTGTTTGTAGAGACAATCAAGAGGGTGGCTGCTGATCAGAAGCGCTCATGCTGTTATGCACCCTACATCTAGATGCTCATAAAGTCAAAACTGAAGAAGCACATATTTGCCCTAGATCACCCACATTTGCCCCTATAGCCAGATCTAGAGGAGAACGTCATGGTGATGGATACTGATCATCCCACTTCAGCTGCAGCTCAGGCAGAGGCAGAGGCAGCTAGAGCCACTGGTGCTCAAGTCGCACGATCCAGGAACGAGCAAATGGATCTATTGATTGCATCAATTCAGGGCATGTAGAAGGACACTAAGGGGATTCTGGACAACCAGAACAATTTTGTCAGGATCTTTGAGGCTAGAATCAAGACCCTTACTGATAAGGTGAACGAGCTGACGAAGATATTCATAGAACTTTCGCATGAAGTTGACTCCGTGAACATCCCTCGAGTCTCTTCTACTTCGGATGAGGATGATGATGAGGAAGAGGAATCACCTCTAGGGCCAGGCACTCAGTTCACTACTCAGGCTAGATCAGCCACAGTGCCAGCTCCAACAGCTCCATCAGCTCCATCAACTTCAGCTCCATCAGTGACCACTCCAGCGCCATCCACGACATCTGCAGAGATATTCGCCGATGCCGTCATCTCTTTGATCTATATGTCATAGCTTTTATCTATATGTCATCATCAATTACCAGAAAGGGGGAGAGTGAAAGTACATTTGCTCCCTTGGTGGTTTTGGTAATTAATAACAACATATAAGTCATTGAACTAATGTTTCCACTAAGTATATTTCAGGAAATGTTCAGTGAAAGGATTGGGAAAAGGAGATTGTGGAGAAACCCCAGGATGCAAGGAAATAGGTTGTCCAAGCTTCAAGCAAGAGGACTCTACATTTTATATTTGTGAGAAATCACTTTGAGTCCATAGGAAAGCCAATACAATTAAAAGGGGGTAAGGTGTTGTTCGTGAACAATATGCTCAAACGTGCACAAGTGATAGTCGCCAAAAACATCCACAAAACTCTACCACCAAAGTCTGCTTCTATACCCAATACTCAAAATCGGTGCAACCAACTATCCCACTTCGGTGCCACCGATTCTAGAACCTAGACAGACTCTGCCAAACCCTAGCCACTTCGGTGCAACCGATTCCATACCGGTGCCACCGAAATTGGGTTGCCAATTCTTTGTTGCGCAAATGCACATTATCAGTACCACTGAGAATGTTGGATCGGCGTCACCGAGATTGGGTTACCAATTATGTGTTGTGCAAATGCACATTATCGGTACCACCGGGAATGTTGGATCGGCACCACCGAGATTGAGCAATCTGACCGTTGGTCACCTTATCGATGCAACTGAATTTCCTATATCAGCTTTATCGAGATTCAAAAGTTGCCAACTTTTGGTCACTTCGGTACCATCAATATTGACACATCGGTGTCATCGAGTTGGTCATTTTCTGTGTAACGGTTGGATTTTTGGGGATGCCTATATATACCCCTTCACCACCACTTACTCCACAGAGAAGCACTCAGAACTATTCCATACCTATCCTATAAGATTTTCTGATAGAGAACCACCTACCCTTGTGTTGAGGTCAAGATCTTCCGCTCCAATCATATGGATCTTGATTTCTAGCCTCCCCAAGTTGCTTTCCACCAATCCCATCTCTTCTACCATGCCAAACGTGTGAGAGAGATTGTGAGTTGAGGAGTCTATCATCTTGCAGCACAAGAGCAAGGAGTTCATCGTCACTATCCAGCCTATTACCTTTTGGAGGGTGGTGCCTCCTAGATTGGTTAGGTGTCACTTGGGAGCCTCCTACTTCATGTTGTGGAGTGAACCAAGAAGTTTGTAAGGGCAAGGAGATCGCGTACTTCGTGAAGATCTACCCATAGTGAGGCTAGTCCTTCGTGGACGGAAGCCGTATGGAATAGTCAAGGTTGCTAGTTCGTGGACCCTTTTGGGTGGAGCCCTCCGTGGACTCTCGCGACCATTACCGTCCGTGGATTGAAGTCTCCGTAAACGTGGATGTACGATAGCACCACCTGTCGGAACCACGGGAAAAATCATCGTGTCTACAACTACGTTTGATCTTCCTACCCTATCCCTTCTATACATGCGTGTTGTTACTTTCTGCTACTATATACTCTTAGACTTGCATGTGTAGCGTGTACTTGACTTGCCATGAAATGCTAAAAACTTTCAACCCTAAAACTTGGTATAGGCAAAACTTTTAATTGGTCAAGTAGTCTAATCACCCCCCTCTAGACCTACTTTCCATCCTACATGTCCAAAGGCAAATATTCAAAATCGGTGCTACCAACACTTTCCACTCAGTGCCACCGATTCCAGAATCTAGACAGACTCAGCCAGACCCTAGCCACTTTGGTGCAACCTATTCTGCTTCGGTGCCACTGAGTTTAGTTTGCCAACTCTTTGTTATGCAAATTCACAATATCGGTCCAACCGAGATTGTTGGATCGGCGTCACCGAGATCGGGCAATCTGACCGTTGGTCACCTTATCGGTGCAACCAAGTTTCCAATATCGTTCTGACTGAGATTCAAAATTTGCCACATTTTGGTCACTGGGGTACAATCGAGATTAACACATCAGTGCCACGGAGTTGGTCATTGTGTATGTAACGGTTGGATTTTTGGAGATGCCCGTATATACCCCTCCACCACCACTCACTAGCAAGAGAAGCACTCAAAACAGTTCCCCACTCATACCTACTGATTTTCTGAGAGAGAGACACCTACTCATCTGTTGAGATCATGTCATTCCATTCCTACCATATGAATCTTGAATCTCTAGCCCCCCCAAGTTTCTTTCCACCTAATCAATATCTTCCACCAAGCCAAATTTGTGAGAGAGTGATTGTGTGTTGAGGAGTCTATCATCTTGAAGCACAAGAGCTAGGAGTTCATCAACACAATTACCACCCTCCAAAAGGTAATAGGCTTGGTAATGACGATGAACTCCTTGCTCTTGTGCTTGAAGATGATAGAGTCCTCAACACACAATATCTCTCTCAGAGATTTGGCTTGGTAGAACAGATGGGATTGGTGGAAAGAAACTTGGGGAGGCTAGAAATCAAGATCCATATGGTTGGAGTGGAAGATCTTGACCTCAACACAAGGGTAGGTGATTCTCTCTCAGAAAACTGATTAGGATAGGTATGTAATAGATCTGAGTGATTCTCTTTTGAGAGGGTGGTGGTGAAGGGGTATATATAGGCATCCCCAAAAATACAACCATTACACAAAAAATGATGTGTTAATCTTGGTTGTACCGAAGTGACCAAAAGGTGGCAACTTTTGAATCTTGGGGAGACCGATATAGGAAAATCGGTTGCATAGACAAGGTGACCAACGGTCAGAATTGCCAAACTCGGTGACGCCGATTCAACATGCTCGGACGTACCGAAAGTGTGAACTTGCGTAATAGAAAGTTGTCAACCCAACTCGGTGGCACCAAAAGCAGTGTTGGCTTCACCGAAGTGGCTAGGATTTGGCTGAGTCTGTCTAGGGTTTGGAATCGGTGGAACCGGGATAGGAAAGTTGGTTGCACCGATTTTGCATGTTTGGAGAGAGACATACTTTAGTGGGAGAGTTTGTGGATGTTTTTGGTGTCTATTACTTGTGCGCATATGAGCATATTGTTCACCAACAAAACCTTACCCCCTTTTAATAGTATTGGCTTTCCTATGGATTCAAAGTGATTTCTCACAAATGTAAAATGTAGAGTCCTCTTGGGGTAATTCCACAATTTCCTCAATCGTTTTGCCAGCTCAACTCTCCATGGACTATTATATGAAATACACTAGATAGAGGTGTTAGTCCAAGAGACAATGTTTGTTGTCATAAATAATCAAAACCACCAAGGGAGCATGTTGTGCTTTTAGCAGCGGAGGCACCAAGGCCCCTCTAGAGGATTCGCCTGCACGATCACATGCAGAGCCTCTTGAGAGGCGGCAGCGTGAGGAGCAGGAGGCTCCAGAGGCTGCTCAACAACCAAGGGCAAGAAGGACGCAGACGAGTCCATGGGCAGCCGGCCCTCGGGGGCTGGCCCTCCGGACTATGGCACCAACACACCCTCAAGAACAGAAGCGACCACACCAGTCGGCGTCTGGGCTCCAAGGCTTCGCGGCTGTGGCTAGGAGGGTTGCCTCCTGAGCCTTCTCCCCTCGCCCACAGGAACCTCATTAGGTGACGATGGTGTGATGGGAGCAGGCGAAGCGTTGAAGGACGCCCTCTGCTTGACGGCCGCCTTTTTTCCTCATCTACAGCGCCTGGACGACCCTAGTTGCCAGGCAAAGGAACAACCATTAACATCCAAGTTACCAAAGGGCAGGCAAGGTTGGACCGAGTACTTACTCCTCAATTTCGACCCACTTCCTTTTCCCCTCCGCTCCGACAATGGCGGTGCCCTCACCTAAGGGGGTGACAGGGGCACCAAGCGACAGTGCTGCCTTCGGAGGGATTGCCTTGTCCGCTACCTTGCCTACCTTGCCCACAGGCTACAACTCAGACGGGGACGAGGCTGGCACCTCAACCACCATGCCTGCTGAGGCAGGGTGCACCGAAGGAGACTCGGCCCCTCACTTCTTGGGGGTTGTCAGGCAGGCTGACCATGTGTCTCGGGGGGGGGGGGGCACGAGCCCGCTGGGGACCATGGTGGGACATGGAGAGCCCAGGGCAGAAACTTCACTAGCATCGTCAACGTCCTCAAGATCGCGTAGGAGCACACTCTGCGACCGGGGGGGACGCTCCTGCCGGGTCGCCGTCTGACGCCTTTTGTGAATCCTCCCTGCCTGAGGTGTCACCGGAGTACAACGTCACCGGGGAACCAAGGCCCTCGATTGGGGAGAGCCCCTGTTCATCGAAGGCAGGCATCTTAGCAACCGAAGCGGCCACATTGTCGCGATGGTACAGTGGGGCGTAGCCCTCAGGGAGATCACCGGGGTCGCTGTTGAGCAGGGTCGCCACATCCCTATTCAACACCTCAGAGGTTATGCACACGGACCGAAGCTTGAGGTTGTCGCCGCTGCACCAATTGTCCCACAGGGGCCTAGAGTGAGACTGGAGGGGCGCCAGGCGCTCCGTCAAGAACTCCTTCACTAGCACCCCCCAATCAGCTTCGGGGCACTAATGTCGCGGGAGATACGCTCCAGGATGGGCTTAGCTCGGGGGGTCAGAAAGCTTCGCGGAGCTCCACACAGGGGTCTTTTCTGGTAGCCTCTTCGGCAACTCCAAGCAGGAATTAGGGCTCACAAGATCCATGAAGATCCAACAGTGCCAGAAGTTCTCCACCTTCTACCCGGCCGTTAAGAGCATGTTGCTGCTCTAGACCATGATGAAGGAGACGCATGCCAACCGTTGAGCATCGTCATGCACACGCAAGCTCAATAAATGTCGGAAGAGGGCTACCGAAGGCTTCACGCCCACAAAGGCCTCATAGTAAAAGGCGCAGAAAGACAAGAGCAGGATGGAGTTGGGATGAACATGAAGGGCCTAGATCCCGTAGTGATCTAGGATGGTGATGAAGAACGTAGAGAAAGGCGGGACAAGCCCGGCGAAGACGCTATGGAGGAAGAAGAGGTAGGCTAACCTGGACAAGGGCTGCCTCTTTGAGGAGCCTCCGAATATCAAGGTTTGCCCGTGCTTGTTGGTCCCGTCTGCCGTCTACAGGAGCACCGGGACTAGGTCGCCATCCTTGGCAATGGTGGACTCGGAGAGCACTAGCGAGATGGGAGCGGGGGCCGAACCCTCTACCTCTCGCTTCGACTTGCCGGCGGGGGCCATTTGGAGGAAGAACGGAGTGATGCCGGCTCTAGAGGGGTCTCAGCTAAGGCCGGGATTTGGTAGCAAGAGCAAACACGCAGAAGAGGAAAGAAATAATGGCGAGGTGTTGGAAGTCAGGATTTTGTCTATTCGGGCGGTGGCCATGAGGGCGCCCCATGTCAAATGCATGACGTGCGCCAGCCCTGGCCCCACACGGATCTGGGGCACGCCGTGCTTCGGGCCATCCTTAAGGCTTCGCCCTGAAGCCAGCTCGAGTGTGCCTTGTGGCTACTGTTGGCGTTTTGGGAACGGGGGTACCCAACCCTGCCTACCAGCGGCCCAGGGCATGGCCCATTTCTTTAGCTAGGCGTGGCCTGGCGTAGCACTACTCAATACAAGGCCCTCGAAAGAACCCTGGATTCGCGAGGAAGAATAACATCAAGACCAGCAAGGAGGGCCCTCCTTAGACCCCCTCCTAAGCAGCGGAGATCTCTATGCAGGGTCCAGCCTCAGGAGTCAAGGGTGATGCAAGGAAGGACAGGCAGGCGCCAGTGCGCCAGGCAGCATAGTTTCATGTTTGGTGCAAAGGGAGGAAGGACGTACATGGGTTCCCAAAGTGCCACCCAAAGGTTTCCATTCCGATGCAACAATACCACGACCACGAGCCCCGTAGTAAGGATGTCATCCCCTAACCCACCACTGCATCCCCATCAGCTACTTTGCAGGCAAAGACTGCCTTTGGACAAGGCGCGGATGTACTCCTATACCCTTTCAAAATTGGCCGTTGTGGGATTCCTTCCTGCCATTGAGATAAGGGAAGAGGACCCTGACTACCACTTATATTGAAGCTAGGTCATACCGTAGAGGAGGCCTCGATGGATCCAACACTTAGCCACTCAACACACCACCGCAAGGCAGAGAGCCAAGAATGCACCTTGATCCCCCTCGCGAGGCTCAAGCCCACTGTACTAGTTCATCCACAAAAACCACCACAAGATGCAAACCAACAAAGAAAGAGTAGGGTATTATGCTTCGCAACGGCTCGAACCTGGGTAAACTATCGTGTTCATATTCTTCCTCGTCATACAATGAGTGCACCGTCGTGACCATCGAGTAGCGA
Organism: Hordeum marinum; assembly: GCA_022496015.1. Classification (NCBI taxonomy): domain Eukaryota; kingdom Viridiplantae; phylum Streptophyta; class Magnoliopsida; order Poales; family Poaceae; genus Hordeum; species Hordeum marinum. The sequence continues at coordinate 305,870,785 of CM039673.1, forward strand.
GCTAGGTTGGGTGAGCCCGCAAGGAACCTTCACACACGCCCCTATGTTCGAACCTTGAGGGTTTTGTGGAGCCCGAAATATGACAACGCCCGATTGTGATGCTGATGCAGAGGCATGGGAAGTGCACGCACGTCAGCACACAGCCGCAGTATCACCTAGCAGCTTACTTCATCCCTCACCCTCACCTGGGGCACGCGCGACTGGTCGCTTGTGCATGCTTCATGCCTGGCCTCGGGGTCGACGTCATGCTCGGGAGGAGGGGTAGCGCATCATGAGCCCCGTCGTTTGCTAGAGAGGGATGGGGCTGGACCGAGTAGGAGAGCGCCGAGGCGTCGCCGACGACACTGACAAGCTCTGTGATGCGCCCGAGCCAGTCGTCATGGCAATCGGGGGAAGGGCGTTAGCGCAACCGCTCACGCGCCATGGTGTGTGCCCCTATCCCACACGCCGGCCAGGGACAATCGTGGAAGGAGGACCCAGTAGCTGGAATGATCGATGTAGTAGTGGTGCGGCCGTCGCATCACGCGGTGACTGGCTATGACGAGTCCTGCTGCTCGTGGGCTTCAGGGCCCATGGCGGCATTGGCCACAAGAGAAGCAGACCTACGCACGGTGGCTTGGCCCACGGATGCTGTCTGGGTGACGCGGGCAGCACGATGCTAAGCATGGGCTCGGCGAGCGTCAACCATTGGAGTGGCGAGGCGGAGAAAAAGAAAGGCTAGAGGAAGACTTCGACATGCCCCCTACTTGGCACACCAAATGTCGGATTTCAGGCTCCGCAAAACCAAAGAGAGTTCAACACAGGGGCGTGTAGGAAGATCCCCAACAGCTTCACCCCTCCAAGCTCATGACCTAGTGGCTTAGTTCGATGAACTCGCAGGATGACGAGGAAGAAGATGGCACACGGGGATTTAGCCAGGTTTGGGCCGCTACAAAGCGTAAAACCCAACTCCTGCTTTGTTGGATTGCCTCACAAGGAGGTTTGTGGATGAACTAGTACAGTGGTAAGGTGCCTCGCGAGGGCGTTTTGGTGGTCTTGCTTCTCGTATGGTCTCTTCTCTCTCTATGGAGTAGTCTAGCCTCTATTTATGGTGGCCCAGGTCCTCTTCCCTTACCGCGATGGCGGGAAGGGATCCCATAACTTCCAAATTTGGAGGGGGGAAAGGGGTACACCCCTATCGTGACGAAAGGTGGTTTTTGCCTACAAAGAAACTATTGGTGATGCAGTGGTGGGCTCGGCAATGACATCCGTCCTACAGGGCTCGTGGTCTTGGTCTTGTTGCACTAGAATGGAAACCTTTGGGGGTGTTTTGGAACCTACATACGTCCTTGCTCCCTTTGCACCAAAGGGAAATTGTCCCGTCTGGTGTGTTGGTGGCCTTCTAGCCCGCCTTGCATAATCCTTGGCCCCGGAGGCTAAGCATTCCATAGAGATCTCCGCCGCTCCGGAGAGGGCCTGGAGAGGCCTATTCGCATCCGGTCTTGGCGCTACTTCCCTCGCGAGCTCGGGGCCCTCGCGAGGGCCTTGTTTCGAGTAGGTTCGCGTTGATCCATACTTTGCTCTCGAGGTGGGCCACGCCTTGGGCCACGGGTAGGCAAGTCTAGGTACCCCCGTTCCCAGAATGCCGACATGTCTCGAAAGAATTGGTCTAAGAAATTAGATGGTGCACTTTGGGCTTATAGAATAGCTTATAAAAATCCTATGGGTATGTCTCCATATAAGATGGTATATGGGAATCTTGTCATTTGCCTCTCGAGTTAGAGCATAAAGCATTTTGGGCAATTAAAGAACTAATATGACTTCAAACTTGCTGCTAAAAAGAGGTTATTTGTTATTAGCTCATTGGATGAATGGAGAACCCAAGCTTATGAAAATGCCAAGTTTTGTAAAGAAAAAGTTAAAAGATGCCATGACAAAAGAATCCAAAAGAGTGAATTCAAAGTTGGAGAATTTGTTCTTTTGTACAATTCTTGTTTCACATTTTTTGCAGGAAAACTTCTCTCCAAATGGGAAGGACCCTATGTTATCGAAGTGGTTTATCGCTCTGGAGCTATTAAGATTAATAATGCCGAAGGTATCAACCAAAAGGTGGTCAATGGACAAAGAATTAAACACTATTTCTCAGGTATGCCTATTAATTTTTTTTGACTGAATACAGTAAGGGAACCCCCCAAAGCCTTTTATTTATTAGAAGAACAATACAAGTATAGTACAAAGGTTACCTCGGTAACCTAGAATAAAGAAAAGATAAAAGGTCCTAAGAAAAGCTAATGGATACATTCAGGGGGAGGAAGGATACCAACTTTAGTAGATCCTCTTTGAATTGAGGTTTGATCCTATGAACTAGAAAGTAACATCAGTGACGAAGCCTGCTCTCCATGTTGTAAATCTGGGCCTAACATTTTGGAAAACTTTGGCATTTCTCACTAGCCAAATATGCCAACATGCTATGAAAACAACCTCAGAAAAGAAAGGCTTCCGAAAATTCATCTTTGCATGAGTGATGGCAAAAAACATGTCATTTGAATCTCCCTAGTCAATTTGCAAATAATTCCACACTCTGTGGCTGAATAAGCAAGAGAATAATAAATGGTCTCTATCCTCCCTGACATGTGGATGGCATGTCCTACAATTAACACCATCATCCAAATGCGAATGTCTCATCTCAACCACATCCTTAGTATTCAGCTTATCCATGATTAGCATCCAGGCGAACACCTTAATCTTTAGAGTGTAGTAGCTTGCCCAAACCCAGTTGAGGAGGGGATTAAAAGTGTCTTCTCTATAAGCAAAAGTATAGACTGATTTTAGCGTGTATGGTTTAGTTGTTCTCTGCCAGGACCAGGTGTCACACTCATTTGAGCTGAGAACCAGCTCTCCCATAAAACCTTGCAGGGTAGTAAGTTCTCAAAATGCCTATTTAGAGAGTGGGAAATTAAGCCATGCAGTTAGATCATTACACTGCAAACCATCCTTCACCAATGTCCAAGGACCCTTTACATGGGACCAAAGCTTCGAAAATCTTTCTCTTAGTGGAATAATCGAATTTCCTATGCTCCATCTATCTTCCCAGAACAGAGATGTATCACCTTCACTATTGGCATCAGCAAATTTGTCATCTGCCTGTTCTTTGCCGTCAGCTGGTGAATGGCAAAGAAGCTCTTTGCCATCGGTATCCAGAAAATAGACTGCAAACAAATAGCTAACGGCAAAGAAGCTCTTTGCCATCAGCCACCTCTTTAGCGTCTGCTAGCGGACGACAAAGGATGTTTGCCGTCAGCTAGCGGACATCAAAGAGGGAGGTGGGCCCACTAACAAGAACCAACTAACGACCACTTTCTTTGTCGTCTGCTAGCGGACGACAAAGCTTCTTTGTTGTCTGCTAGCAGACGGCAAAGAGAATGCTACCTAATTAACGCTGTGACCTCCTCTCTCTCTTCTCTCTCTGCCTCTCTCTCCTCCCCCAACACCCACCGCACCCGACCCCCACCGCCGACCGCCGCCGTCCCTGCAACCCCGACAACCCACACCCGCCGACCGCCGCCGCTACCGCCCCCACCACACCCGCCGGCTGCCGCCCCCGACCCTCACCGCCCCTGCCGTCCATTGCCCCACTGCACCCAACCCCCACCACCGCCCCTACCACCCCGGACCCCCACATGCGTCGGTTGCCACCCCTGCCGCCCCCACCGCACCTGCTGGCCGCCACCCCCGACCCCCACAGCCCCTACCGCCGCCCCTGCCGCACCCGCCGGCCACCGCCCCTGCCGCCCCCGAACCCCTCCCCTGCGGTGGCCGCCCGAGCCCCGCCATGAAGCAGGCCGTAGCGCCGCCCCTCCCCTATAGCAGTCCTTCTCCACCGGCCCCCTCCTCCCCTCCAAGGTGAGCTTCCTCCCCTCCTCTCTTTTTTTTTGTTTTTTTAGGTTTAGGTTTAGTTTAGATTTAGTTTAGGTTTAGGTTTAGGTTTAGTTTTAGGTTTAGTTTAGGTTTGGTTAGATTAGATTTACATAATTAGAAGAAGAAAGAAGAAAGATGAAAAATAGAAAATCAAAATAAGTAGAAGAAGAGGAAGAAGAGGAAGAAGAAGAAGAAGAGGAGGAGAAGAAGAAGAAGAAGAAGAAAAAGAGGAGAAGAGGAGAAGAGGAAGAGTAAAAAGGAAAAGAAGGAAGAAGAAGAAGAAGAAGAAGAAGTAGAGGAAGATGAGGAGAAGAGGAGAAGAAGAAGAAGGAGAAGGAGAAGGAGAACAAGAAGAAGAACAAGAACAAGAAGAAGAGGAGAGCCCCCGATCCCCGACGCCACTAACCCCCAACCTCCGACGCCACCGACCCTCGACCCCCGATGCCACGGACCCCTAACCCCTGATACCACCGACCCCCCGATGCCGCAGACTCCCGACCCCCGACCCCAGACCACCAACGCCATCGCCCCCGACCACCGACACCACCGACCTCCGACCACCGACGCCATTGACCCCCGACCACCAATGCCACCGCCACCCGACTCCCGACACCACCAACCCCCGACCACCAACGCCACTGACCCCTGATGCCACTGTCTCCTGATGCCACTAACCCCCGACCCCCGACACCTATTCTGCCTCCTATTGACCAAAAAGGTGCTCTTCGGCCTTTGTGAGGCCGAGGAGGTCATAGTTTTGTAAATTATGAGCTAGGTCACATATTTTCCTATTTTGTTATAAAAACATCATATTTTGTGTTGATCATGTGAATTTCAATGTGCAGTTGTTCGACGACCTCCCCGTGCATTTGACGAGCTCCCCTGCTGCGTTCGTAGGTGAGCACAAATGACATCTTCTCCCCCGACACCCTTAATTTTTTTTCTCTATTCCGGTCTTCATGCCAATGAAACTTGCTAGCTATAGGTATCCTCAATCATCCATATGCGTTACCACTATGAATCTCCCATTCGAAAGGGTTAGATCTATAAATATGCATGCATTAGCATATTTATTACCGTGATTCTTTTGAATTGTCCAACGTTATCCATGGACAGCCCGATTATGTGTAGATTGGGTTCATTTTCCCATATGGTCTACTTCGGATTTAATGCAGAATTTCGTCAGTGCCTCCTTGTTGTTCTCCGGGCACACGTCCTCTATGCTTATTGCCGAGACGTGCATCAATGCATTTACTCTTTTTTAACCTTTTGCCTTCATTTTTCTTCAAATTAATATCTAATGTGTTGGCCTTGTCATACTGCAGGGGTTGGAAACATGACACTGGTGTCCGAAGGCCCAACCAGGTCCTTGGTGTGCTTCTCCGACACCACTTCCCAGGGAAGGTCAAGTTGCCCGGTGAGGGTGAGGTTCCACAGGTAGCACTAACCTGGGAGCTATACGTGGCTGCCCCGAGCCCGCCGAAGGAGAGGGGCGATGGTGTCTTGTGCGAGACGGTGGTCGACATTGTGATCCAGCAGTTTTGGGTAGTTTCTCCTTTACAAAATGAAAAATCAACAACACCTAGTGATTGTACTAGTCAGTGTTGTCTTGTTTGATTGCAGACCTTCTACAGGTGTTTTGAGGAACACGAAGCGGACGCGTCTATTGTTCTCGTAGCCGAGTGCAAGTGCCTACTTTAGAAATTACGACACGAGGCTCGGGTGCAGGCTATTCGAGACTACTATGCCTCCACTAACATTAAGAGGGCCAAGAAGAAGTGCCGCAAAACATTTCTGAGTAAGGAGAAGTACATGAAGGTAATTACTTATTCTTAAGGCCTTGTACTTAGTTTTCTTGCTTTGATTCGCGTGCGTAGCGCTGAAATTTCTCTTGTCTAACTTAGATGCCCCCGAGATGGTGTGCGGATAGGATGGACTATTGGGAGGCATTGGTGGATGAGTGGTGTTCTCCCAAATGGCTAGCCGGCCACAACAAGGCCAAGGATAAGCATGCCCAAATGAAAGGTGTGCCACACCATCAAGGGAGCTCCAACCTGTTTGAGTTCGGGGATCACTGGGTATGTGGTTTGCTTCATGATTCATGCAATTTCATTCTTCATGCTAGCTTGAGCCCTTAACTAATATTTGGTTCCTCTCTTTTAGGCGCGACACAATAAGAAGTAGGTGCCACCACTGTTTGACCCCTATGCCATGGCCCATACTACCTCGTACAAGAATGCCAAGGCATTCTCTAAGGATGACCTCGATCAACCAGAGAGCTTTAGCAACATCACCTCCCACAACAAGCTCATGAGGTACAAAGATGAGGGGAAGGTGAGGAAAGGGGAGGACTTCAACCCGAGCCGGAGTCCTTTTGATCTAGAGCTTGTGATGATATTTGGTGGCAGGAGGCCCCATGGCTCGATAGCCATTGGGTATGGACTGATACATTGTCCTAGAACTCTCCCGGAGAACAAGAAGCGCCAGACGAGCTCCGATCCTGAGATAAGGCCTTGTCCACGGCCAATGGAGCTCGCCATCAAGGCTAGGGTCCAGGAGCTTTTGGTGGAGGCAAACTGGCAGGCGGCACAGAGGGATAGGGACATGGAGGAGAGGACGACTAGGCTATTGGAGGAGGAGAGGAACCGGAATGACGCGTCTCACCGGGCCCTATACAAGCTCCTCGTGGTAAGTTTCTCTTGCATATTAGCCAAATCATGCACGTAATGTTCGTTTCCTCACTAACTAATATGACTGACTCGTGAAAACAAAATGTGCAGACCGCGTGCCAGAACAATGGTCAGACCCCTCTGTCGATGCCCCAGATTGGTATAGCACCCACGGTGAGTTTCATTTAAATGGTCATTAGTTACTAGTATTCACATTTGAGTTGCATAATGCTAACAAGACATTGCAAATTATCTTTGGTGTAGCATGCCTCCCGACAAGAATCGACCGATCCTTCTGCGTCTGCCGGAAACCCGACCTATCCTTCTTCTCACACTGGCACAAACCCGACTGGTCCTTCACCTCCATGATGATGGTAAGTTTTCCAGAGTGTTTTGCTTAACAAATTTATACTTAGCTTAATAAATGACCTATTTAGCTCCAAAATGACCTATACTTAGCTTCTTTAGTTCACTTATGAAATACTAAGCATACTTAGGTAAAAAATGGCATGATAACCTTGGTTTAGCTCCAAAATGACATAGACTTAGCTTATATTCCTCCAAAATGACAAAATGACCTTACCTATCTCCAAAATGACCGATTATAACTAGGATAGCTCTAAAATGACCTACACTTGCCATTTTGTCCTCCAAAATGAATAAATATGATTAGTTAGCTCACAAATGGCATAACTACCTAGGTTAGCTAAAACATGACCTATACTTAGCTTCTTCAGTTCATTTATGACATACTTAGCATACCTAGGTAAAAAATGGCATGAAAACCTTGGTTTCACTCCAAAATGACATAGACTTAGCTTATTTTACTCGAAAATGACATAATAACCTTACGCAGCTCCAAAGTGACGTATTTACCTAGCGTAGCTATAAAATGACCTACACTTAGCATTTTTACCTAGCTTAGCTAAAAAATGGCATTTTTACCTACCTTAGTTAGAAGAAGAAGAAGATAAAGAAGAGGAGAGGAGAAAAAGAAAGAGAAGAAAAATTCTTCTTCTTCTTCTTCTTCTTTTTGTTCTTTTTATTCCTCTTCTTCTAGCTAGTCTTCTTCTTCTTCTTCTTCTAACTGTCTTCTTTCCCAATTTGCAGATTTGCTTTAGATGAGGAAGCTTGCGTTGATGGAGTCTACTCTGCTCCTTGTGCTTCCTTTTTTGTTTTGATTTTGTATGATGAACTTTGTTGTTGAATATGTTGTTGGAAACTTGTTGGATATGTTGTTGGATATGTGTTGGAAACTTGTTGTTGATATGTGTTGGTATGCTTGTTGAAATTATTTTCAAATGTGTATAGATATATCTATGAAATTCTATGAAATTGAATGAATTTAAGAATAAACAGAAAAAACAGGGGCTCTACAGGCTCTTTGCCGTTGGCTGGCTGACGACAAAGCTGCCACGTGGCAGCTACATGTGCAACCTGGGGTGGCACTAGGCTGGCCTATGTGGTTGCTTTGCCATCCACTTGCGGACGGCAAAGAACTTTGCATCGTTGCCGTCAGCCAGCCGATGGCAAAGAATGCCGTTGCTTTTCCCTCTGCTAGCTGACGGCAAGGATGCAAAGTTGTTTGGCGTCCGCCAGCGGACGACAAAGCACGTCGTTAACCGCTTAACGGACTTAAGCTACCACGTGTGCCGTCCACGCCCTTTGCTGTCGGCTGGCTAACGGCAAAGATGCAAAGGTCTTTGCCGTCAGCCAGCAGACGGCAAAGTGGCCTTTACCGGAGCTTGTTCAGTCGGACTGTAGGCCGTCAGACGGCAAAGCCTTTGCCGTCCGTCGGGCATGCCTTTGCCTTCTGCTATGGTAGATGGCAAAGTTGCTGATTCTTGTAGCGCTTTATTAATTTGCACCCATGTTACTTCTGTGAAGTTATCCAATAGCTTCAGGATGTTCCTCCACCCATAACAACCACATGGCTCAGTACGTTGGGGGAACTCTTTCAAGATAGTTGTAGGACCGAAAGTATGTCTAGAGGGGGGTGATTAGACTACTTTACCAAATAAAAGTTTTGCCTATACCAATTTTTAGGGTTGACAGTTTTTAGCATTTCATGGAAAGTAAAGTACAACCTATGCATGCAACTCTAAGAGTATATCGCAGCGGAAAGTAACAACAAGCATGTATAGAAGGGATAGCGTAGGAAGATCAAACACAGATGTAGACACGATGATTTTTCCCGTGGTTCCGATAGGTGGCGCTATCGTACATCCACATTTATGGAGTCTTCAACCCACGGAGGGTAACAGTCGCGAGAGTCCACGGAGGGCTCCACCAAAAAGGGTCCATGAAGTAGCAACTTTGACTACTCCATAACGGCTTCCGATCACGAAGAACTAGCCTCACTATGGGTAGATCTTCACGAAGTAGGCGATCTCGTTGCCCTTACAAACTTTTTGGTTCACTCCACAATACGAAGTAGCAGGCTCCCAAGCAAAACCTAATCAATCTAGGAGGAACCACCCTCCAAAAGGTAATAGGCTCGGTAATGATGATGAACTCCTTGCTCTTGTGCTTCAAGATGATAGACTCCTCAGCACCCAATCACTCTGTAACTGATTTGGCATGGTGGAAGAGACGGGAATAGTGGAAAGCTACTTCGGAACGCTAGAGATCAAGATCCATATAATTAGAGTGGAAGATCTTGACCTTAACACAAGGATAGGTTGTTCTCTCTCAGAAAATCTTATAGGATAAGTATGGAATAGTTTTGAGTGCTTCTCTTTCGAGTAGGTGGTGGTGAAGGGGTATATATAGACATCCCCAAAAATCCAACCGTTACACACAAAATGACCAACTCGGTGACACTGATGTGTTAAACACGGTGGTACCGAAGTGACGAAAAGGTGGCAACTTTTGAATCTCGATGACACAGATATAGGAAACTCGGTTGCAACGATAAGGTGACCAATGGTCAAGTTCCCAATCTCGATGATGCCGATCCAACATTATCAGTGGGACCGAAAATGTGAATTTTCATAATAGAAAGTTGGCAACCTAAACTCGGTGGCACCGATATGGAATCGGTTGCACCGAAGTGGCTGGGGTTTGGCTTGAGTTTCTCTAGGTTGTGGAATCGTTAGCACTGGTATGGGAAAGTTGGTTGCACCGATTTTGAGTGTTAAGTATAGAATAGACTTTGGTGGGAGAATTTATGGATGTTTGAGCATATTGTTCACCAACAAAACCTTACCCCCTTTAATACTATTGGCTTTCCTATGGACTCAAGGTGATTTCTCAAAAATATAAAATGTAGAGTCCTCTTGCTTGAAGCTTGGCCAACCTATTTCCTTGCATCTTGGGGTATGTCCAAAATCTTCTTTTGCCAATCCTATCATTGAACATTTCCTAAAATATATGTTGTTATTAATTACCAAAACCACCAAGGGAGCAAATGTGCTTTCAATCTCCCCCTTTTTGGTAATTGATGACAACATATAGATCAAAGCTTCGACATATGATAAAATCAATGAATATAATCGTCACTTTGAGAGGTATGTGATAAGCAAGAGCTCCCCCTAAATTTGTGCATTATTTTGAATTTGTGTTTGAATGAAAATGCACAATCGATTAGGTATACGGGGCACTTCTTCCATGTCACATACAACTTGGCGGTGTGCGAGAAGAATTAGCATGAATAACATGGCACAACACACTCAACCAAAGGTGAATGATCATCTCATAAGCATTAAGATGATAGGAAATAGTTTCATCACACATAAGAACGTATGATCACACACAAACACAAAAGTATCTCACGTCAAACCAAAAGAACCAAATGTTTTGAAAAGCCACAAACACCAAAACGCCCTCTCGCTCGAAGCCTAAAGATCTATATACACTTCCCCCCTTTGGCAACAAGTTACCAAAAAGTTCAAAGGTATATATCTAATCATTCTTGGGATGATCTCCTACGGTTGTTGATGAAGGAGTCGAGATAACATCATTGGCGAAGATCTCCGTGGATGTCGTGGATGGAGCTGGAGTGGTCACTGGAGGAACTGGAGCAGATGGAGCAGGAGCTATGCTGTCAGTAGCAGGAGCTGATGGAGCTGGCACCGTGGCTGATCTGGCCTGGGTAGGAAAATATGTGCCTATCGTGAGAGGTGATTCATCATCATCATCATCATCATCATCTGAAGAAGTGGTGTGAGGAATTGGCACCGAGTCAACTTCCTTCGAGAGCTTTGTGACTGTCTTAGCCAGCCTGTCCACCTTATCAGTGAGGGTCTTGATTTTGGTTTCAAAGATCCTGACAATATTGTTCTGGTTGTCCAGAATCCCCTTAATGTCCTTTTGAATGCCCTGAACTGATGATATCAACAGATCCATTTGCTCATTCCTGGATCTAGGGACTTGAGAACTAGTGGCTCTAACTGCATCTGCTTCTTCCTAAGCTGCAGCTGAAGTGGGATGATCAGCATCCATCACCACAACATTGTCCTGAAGATCTGGCTTTAGTGGCAAATGTGGATGATCTAGAGCAAATATGTGCTTCTCCAAATTTGAATTGATAAGCATCTAGATGTAGGGTGTATACTAGCAAGAGCGCTTCTGGTCAGCAGTAACCCTCTTGATTGTCTCAACAATCAAATCCACGACTCTGATCCTAGTGTGTCTGTCAAGGTGGATCAACATATTGATGGAGTGGCCTCGGATCATCTTGTCATCTCCTGAATTGGGCATCAAAGTATGCCTTAGAATGGTGTTCATCATGCGGAGCCCAGCCTGAAGAAAGTAGATAGATCCTAGCCTATGAGACTTCACATTGGTAGCAAGGATCTCCTTGTACATGTTTGCCATAGCATTGTGGCTTGCCTTGGATTCTGAGTATACACCCAAGTCACCATCCTGTGCTTCAGGAACTCCTAAGGTATCAGCCCATTCTTCACCAGTTGATTCATACCTTGTACCTTCAGTCATCCATACAATTCTACCATCTCCGTAGAAGTGTAGTGGAGTAGAATTGCATGATCATCTCATCGTTCCAAGCTATGAATTCTCTGCCAACAAATTCATCCAGCCCTATGCAATGGAAATTGTCTTGGACACTTGGAAAGTAGTCCTCATTCACCTTGATGAATTTCCAATCAACATATCGCATATCACTCACAGCTGGACTCTTGTCAAACAGCACAGTCTCATAAAAATCATGTTGCTCTCTGGTATAAAATCTATAATCCACAACTGCCTTCTTCCTCTGGGCATATGGATCTATAGCTCTCCAATCTCCCAATCATGAATCCTTCCTCTTCTTCATATCCTCAGCTAGTGGGTACCTGGCATTTTGAACTGGAAGATGTGGTCTGAGCTTCATCAATGTTGTCAAGTCATCTTCCTCTTCAGCTCTGGAAGCAGTCCCTTTGTTCTTCTCAGAAGCTGGAATCTGCCTAGTTGTCCTGTTAGGCTTCTCAGCAGCAGCCTTCTTGGATGTGCTAGTATTTTGCATAGCATCATACATCAGTTTCTTTACCTTCTTCTTGGGAGGAGCCTTTGTAGCTAGCTCATTCTCCTCTTCCTCTTCAGCGGCACCAGTTGCTTCCTCTAGATCTTCATACATGGAAGTAGGCCTGCCAGTCACATGAATAATCCTCTTTCTTGAAGGTTGAAACAGGAGCATAGATCTTGCTGACAACCCTCCTGGAAGAAGTGGCTTCAGCAGCAGACTTCTTAGCAACTTCCTCTTGCTTCTTAGCAAGAATATCCTCAGGGACAAAGTTTGAATCCTCCTCATTTGAATTCGGCTTCTTTCTAGTCCTTGTAGCAGCCTTGGGCAAACCATGGGAACTGGGAGTGCCTGGGTCTGAAAATGAACTGGGCTCTGGGCTTGTGCCTGAACTCATGTTTGCACCTTGCTCTGGTATGTTCTGGCTGTCCTCAGCATCTGACATACGGACCGTGTGAATGGAATATAGATGAGCAGAAGTACATGAGTTATCACAAAATTAACAGAAGGTTTCTGAAATTTTAAACAATAATTTTCAAAGTTTTACATTCTGTCAGAAACAAATCGGTAAGATCGAAGCAAAAATTTCGGTGACACCGAGACTGACTGTCCGTGTTAACAGAAACTTGGCACCCTTTTCGGTGAGACCAAAAAGGAGTGCTTGGTTTCACCGAGACAGTTCTTAGCACACACAAAAACGAAAATCGGTGGTACCGATTTTCTTGATTCGGTTCTACCGAGTTGCGTCGAGCGGAAGACAAAACCTTAGAAATCAATGGTTCTCTATCTTATGAAGATTTCTTGTGGATAGGAATAAGTGCAATGAGTGGCTTATAGATAACATCAAGTCCAATGCGCAAGAATCAAAAAGAGAGCACAAGGGAGGTCAAATCCGTACCCTAACTTGGCGCAGATGCGCTACGACGGCGACGATGGAGCAGATTTCGTTGATGGCGGCGATTCCCAACGGTGGAGGAGCGCAAGAAGACAAGGGCGACGACTAGGCATCTCGAGGCGGCAACTTAGGGTTCTAAGGTGCGACATTTAAAGATTAAATTTCAAAGCGTCGGGGTCCATAGCATATATACCATCCACTGTCGATGATACTGATTTTATGTTTTGGTGTCACCGAGTTCCACAACTGTCAGCTGGCAGGGAAACTCGGTGTAACCGAGAATATGAAATCGGCAGTATCGAGATTGAAAACCAGATCAACCCTAGGCATTCAGTGAGACCAAGATTGTGGATTTGGTTCCACCGAGATGCACTTGGGAGGTTTTAATGGTTAGTCCTTGTCGATAAAGAACTCCAAGTGCTCCACACCCAGATGGATCGAAAAGTACTTGTTCAAATTTTGTGATGTAGCATGAATGGAATATGAGGTGAGAAAGCATAGATAGCTAAAGAGTGGTCCTAGGAATTCTTTTCCATCCAATTGGCAATAGATAAATCAAAATACAAATAGCAACAATTGGATATCCTCGAATGAGAAAATAAATGCAGACCAACATGCTCACACAATAAGATGTGAAAAGAAATCATGACAAACATGCACAAACACACTAGCATCTAACAAGCACTTGGGCGATGATGAAGTCATCTATATATGAGTATTTTACTTAGGAGCCAAGTAAGAGTACTTGATCACAGGTAATACTCATCGTTTAAACATAATTTGGGGTTACCACTTCTACATAAAGCACTTAATGTTGTCACATACTAAGAGATGCTTTGAAACAAGTTTTTTAGAGTAAAGCTCCCCCTTAATGTGACATCCCCCATAAGAGGGATAAACTAACCTTGGGTTTTGTCGATGAAGACTTCATGTTGGTGAGATAGTTGTGGATGCTCAATGTTGATGAAGATCATCAATAGTTGGGATCATCCTTGTTGTTTTCAAACTCCTCTCACCTACACGGGTTAGTCCCAACACACAAGATACAAATACAAGGATATCTATGGACATGGAGTGCAAAGCATATGTTATGATGTCCACTAGTTAGTTTATTACCTTGTCCCTTGCTTACCTTTGAGGGAATGTGTGCTCCTTGAACTATTGCATTGAGTTGATGTTGAGTGCAAAAAGTTCTTGCCAATAATGAATGTGAGTTAATTTCATTAGCAGAGTCACCCCTCAAGAACTTACTAGTTCTTCTTCTTGGGGACCCATATCAAGTTGATGGGGATCCTTGGTGTTGAAGTAGCCTTTGTAGTAGTTGAGCTTGAAGTAGCCTTGGGAACCCACTCCACCAAAGCTAGGGGTTCATCTTCATATGACTCAATGTCCTCTTGTAGCTTGTTCTTGCTCTGGAGCTTGTGGTCTTGTGGTGGAAGGTCATCTTGAGTGTTTGTCCCTTTGGGAAGAGTATTTTCAAACTTCGCCTTTTGAGGAACGAACTTGGGCTTGGGATATTGACCTTCTTCCCACTCAACTCCATTAGTGTTTAAGTAGCGAACACCATGATTCTTCTGGTATCCTCCGTGCTTACGTACAATTTCCTCAAATTGCTTACATCCGGCAAGACTCTTGTAGATACCTTTTTCTATAATTCCTTTCAATAAAGCATTTCCTTTCTCAGGTGTAACTTGGCTAAGAGAATCATCATTAGTAGAATCAATATAATTACTAGAAGCAACATCATTGGGTTTAGCATTTTTATTGTTGCTACTAGATGAAGAACCTTTCTTGCCTTTGTTACTAGATTTCTTAGTTTTAACATGAGGCATGAAAGTACACAAGAGTAGTTGTTTGGCTAGATAAGATGAAGTCTTCTTTTGGAGATCGTCATAGATAGCTTTGAGAAACTCATGCTCTTCTCCAAGTTGAGCTTCTCAAAGCGTAGCTTCGCATGAGTTCTCACAAGCTCTATATGATCTTCGAGAGTAGATTCATGAGCTAACCTAAGAGTGTTTAGTAATTTAGTTAGTTTTTCTATTGTCATATTATCATCATCAAATGACTCATCTTTACTAGAATGAGCATTATCAAGTTCATTTTGATCAACATCACTAGTTTTATCACAAAGCAAGTTATCGTCACAAAGCAAATCATCTTCACAAAGCAAATCATCTTCGTCACTATCAAAATCAAGATACTCTGGGTGTGATACCTTGGGGCCTTTAGCCATGAAGCAACTTCCACTCCCTTCATTTGGTGAATAAAATAGATCGTAGGAGTTGGTAGTCACTAGAGCAATTCCGGCAACACCATCATCTGGACTATAGTCGGAGTCGGAGTGATAGCTTCTCTTAGAGTTGTTGTCGGAGTCGGAGCTGGAAACCCATTCACGAACATGATCTTGATATTTTCTTCTTGTGTAGCTCTTGGTGTACTTGTCCTTCTTCTTTGAATCTCTACTTCTCCTTGAGTGTCTTCGTTCATAACGATCATCTCTACTCCTTCTCTCTCTTTGTTGTGACTCATTCCTTGATCTTCATCTTCGAGGTGACTCTTCTCTTCTTTTGTATGGAGCCGTGCACTCATTTGAGTAGTGTCTAGGCTTCCCACAATTGTAGCAATTGTGGTCACGACTTGATGAAGGCTTCTCTTCATATCTTGAGATGGAGTTTCTTTCTTTGCCTCTATTCTTGTAGAACTTGTTGAATTTCTTGACCATGAGGCTTATCTCTTCATTGGTGACAAGGTTGTTGCTTGAAGTTGCGGGAGCATCACTTGTGGCTTTGTAAGCACCGCTAGACTTGTGATGAAGTTCTTCTTTATCTTTGAGTTTCATCTCATGAGCAACAATCCTTCCAATGACTTCCGTAGGGTTGAGATCTTTGTAGTTTGGCATCATTTGGATCAATGTACACATGGTGTCGTATATCTCATCCAAAGCTCTAAGTATCTTCTTCATGATGAATTTGTCGGTCATTTCTTTGCTTCCTAAGCCGGCAATCTCATTTGTGATGAGAGCTAGCCTAGAGTACATCTCTATGACTCATTCACCAACCTTCATCTTAAAATTGTCAAGCTGACCTTGAAGAACATCTAACTTGGATTCTCTCACGGACTCGGTTCCTTCGTGCATATCAATCCAAGTATCCCAAATCTCTTTTGCATTCTCAAGACAGCTGATTTTGTTGAATTCTTTGGGGCATAAGAAGTTGAAGAGAATGACACATGCGTGAGCATTGAGTTGCAACATCTTTAACTCATCCGCGGTCGCTTCACGATCCGGTTCCCATCCATTAGCAAAGCACTCACCTTGCAAGCCAACATGAACAACAGCCCAAACGGCAGGGTTATGACCAAGAATATGCATTTTCATTTTGTGCTTCCAAATAGAAAAATTAGTGCCATCAAAGTATGGACCTCTACGGTGATAACTTCCCTCACTAGACGCCATACTCTCCTAGGTTGTGAGACCTAAGCAGTGGAGACCAAAGCTCTGATACCACTTGTAGGACCGAAAGTATGTCTAGAGGGGGGTGATTAGACTACTTGACCAAATACAAGTTTTGCCTATATCAATTTTTAGGGTTGACAGTTTTTAGCATTTCATGGCAAGTCAAGTACACCCTACACATGCAAGTCTAAGAGTATATAGGAGTGGAAAGTAACAACAAGCATGTATAGAAGGGATAGGGTATGAAGATCAAACGCAGTTGTAGACATGATGATTTTTCCTGTGGTTCCGATAGGTGGCGCTATCGTACATCCATATTTATGGAGTCTTCAACCCACGGAGAGTAACAATCGCGAGAGTCCACGGAGGGCTCCACCCAAAAGGGTCCACGAAGTAGCAACCTTGACTATTCCATAACGGCTTCCGTCCACGAAGGACTAGCCTCACTATGGGTAGATCTTCACGAAGTAGGCGATCTCCTTGCCCTTACAAACTTCTTGGTTCACTCCACAACATGAAGTAGGAGGCTCCCAAGCAACACCTAACCAATCTAGGAGGCACCACCCTCCAAAAGGTAATAGGCTCGGTATTGACGATGAACTCCTTGCTCTTGTGCTTTAAGATGATAGACTCCTCAGCATCCAATCACTCTCTCATAGATTTGGCATGGTGGAAGAGATGGGATTGTGGAAGCTACTGGGGGAGGCTAGAGATCAAGATCCATATTATTAGAGTGGAAGATCTTCACCTCAACACAAGGGTAGGTGGTTCTCTCTCAGAAAATTTGATAGGATAGGTATGGAATAGTTCTGAGTGCTTCTCTTTCGAGTAGGTGGTGGTGAAGGGGTATATATAGACATCCCCAAAAATCCAACCATTACAGATAGAATGACCAACTCGGTGGCACCAATGTGGTAAACTTGGTGGCACGGAAGTGACCAAAAGGTGGCAACTTTTGAATCTTGGTGAGACCGATATAGGAAACTCGGTTGCACCAATAAGGTGACCAATGGTCAGATTCCCAATCTCGGTGACACCGATCCAACATTCTCGGTGGGACCTAAAATGGGAATTTGCGTAATAGAAAGTTGGCAACCTAAACTTGGTGGCACCCGTATGGAATTGGTTGCACCGAAGTGGCTAGGGTTTGTCTTGAGTCTGTCTAGGTTCTGGAATCGATGGCACCAGTATGGGAAAGTTGGTTGCACCGATTTTGAGTGTTAGGTATAGAAAAGACTTTGGTGGGAGAGTTTATGGATGTTTTTGCCGACTATCACTTGTGCACATTTGAGCATATTGTTCACCAACAAAACCTTACCCCCTTTTAATAGTATTGGCTTTCCTATGGACTCAAGGTGATTTCTCACAAATATAAAATGTAGAGTCCTCTTGCTTGAAGCTTGGCCAACCTATTTCCTTGCATCTTGGGGTATGTCCACAATCCCTTTTGCCAATCATATAATTGACTCCTTTTGCCAAATTTCCCATACCGGTGCCACCGATTCCAGAACCTAGACAGACTTAGCCAAACTCTAGCCACTTCTGTGCAACCGATTCCATACCGATGCCACCGAGTTTAGGTTGCCAACTTTCTGTTACACAAATTCACATTATTGGTACCACCGAGAATGTTGGATCAGCGTCACCAAATTGGAAAACTGACCGTTGGTCACCTTATCGGTGCAACCGAGTTTCCTATCTTGGTCTCACCGAGATTCAAAAGTTTCCACCTTTTGATCACTTCGGTACCACCGAGATTAACACATCGGTGTCACCAAGTTGGTCATTTTGTGTGTGACAGTCAAATTTTTGGGGATGCCTATATATACCCCTTCACCACCACCTACTCGAAAGAGAAGCACTCAAAACTATTCCACATTTGCCCCATCTAGTTTTCTGAGAGAGAACCACCTACCCTTGTGTTGAGCTCAATATATTCCACTCCAATCATATGGATCTTGATCAGTAGCCTCCCCAAGTAGCTTTCCACCAATCCCATCTCTTCCACCATGCCAAATCTGTGAGAGAGTGACTGGGTGCTGAGGAGTCTATCATCTTGAAGCACAAGAGCAAGGAGTTCACCGTCATTACCGAGCCTATTACATTTTGGAGGGTGGTGCCTCCTAGATTGGTTAGGTCTCGCTTGGGAGCCTCCTACTTCGTGTTGTGGAGTGAACCAAGAAGTTTGTAAGGGAAAGGAGATCGCCTACTTCGTGAAGATCTACCCATAGTGAGGCTAGTCCTTCGTGGACGGAAGTCGTTATGGAATAGTCAAGGTTACTACTTCGTGGACACTTTTGGGTAGAGCCCTCCATGGAATCTCGTGACCGTTACCCTCCGTGGGTTGAAGACTCCATAAACGTGGATGTACGATAGCGCCACCTATCGGAACCATGGGAAAAATCATCGTGTCTATAACTGTGTTTGATCTTCCTACCCTATCCCTTCTATACATGCTTGTTGTTACTTTCCGCTACTATATACTCTTAGACTTGCATGTGCAGGGTGTACTTGACTTTCCTTGAAATGCTAAAAACTGTCAACCCTAAATATTGGTATAGGCAAAACTTTTATTTGGTCAAGTAGTCTAATCACCCCTCCTGTAGACATACTTTCGGTCCTACAAGTGGTATCAGAGCTTTGCTCTCCATTGGTTAGGTCTCACAACCTAGGAGAGTATGGCGTCTAGTGAGGGAAGTTATCACCGCAGAGGTCCGTACTTTGATGGAACTAATTTTGCTAGTTGGAAGCACAAAATGAAAATGCATATTCTTGGTCATGACCCTACCATTTGGGCTATTGTTCGTGTTGGCTTGGAAGGTAAGTTCTTTGCGGATGGACGGGAATCGGATCGTGAAGCGACCATGGATGATTTGAAGATGTTGCAACTCAATGCTCAAGCATGCAACATTCTCTTCAACTTCTTATGCCCCGAAGAATTCAACAAAATCAGTCGTCTTGAGAATGCAAAAGAGATTTGGGATACTCTGGTTGATATGCATGAAGGAATCGAGTCCGTGAGAGAATCCAAGTTAGATCTTCTTCAAGGTCAGCTTGACAAGTTCAAGATGAAGGATGGTGAAGGAGTCGCAGAGATGTACTCTAGGCTAGCTCTCATCACAAATGAGATTGCCGGCTTAGGAAGCAAAGAAATGAACGACAAATTCATCATCAAGAAGATACTTACAGCTTTGGATGAGAGATACGACACCGTGTTCCAATTGATCCAAATGATGCCAAACTACAAAGATCTCAAGCCCGTGGAAGTCATTGGAAGGATTGTTGCTCATGAGATGACACTCAAAGATAAAAAAGAACTTCATCACAAGTCTAGCGGTGCTTACAAAGGCACAAGTGATGCTCCCGCAACTTCAAGAAACAACCTTGTCACCAATGAAGAGATAAGCCTCATGGTCAAGAAATTCAACAAGTTCTACAAGAATAGAGGCAAAGATAGAAAATCCAACTCAAGATATGAAGAGAAGCGTTCGTCAAATCGTGACCACAATTGCTACAATTGTGGGAAGCCTAGCCACTACTCAAATGAGTGCACGGCTCCCTAAAAAAGAAGAGAAGAGTCACCTCGAAGACGAAGATCAAGGAATGAGTCACCAAAAAGAGAGAGAAGGAGTAGAGATGATCGTTATGAACGAAGACACTCAAGGAGAAGTAGAGATTCAAAGAAGAAGGACAAGTAAACCGAGAGCTATACAAGAAGAAAACATCAAGCTCATGTTGGCGAATGGGTTTCCACCTCCGACTCCGACAACAACTCCGAGAGAAGCTATCACTCCGACTCCCACTATAGTCAAGATGTTGGTGTTGCCGGAATTGCTCTAGTGACAACCAACTCCCACGATCTATTTGATTCACCAAACGAAGGGAGTGGAAGTTGCTACATTGCTAAAGGCACCAAGGTATCACACCCCGAGTATATTGATTTTGATAGTGATGAAGTTGATCTACTTTGTGAAGATGATTTGCTTTGTGATGATGACTTGCTTTGTGATAAAACTAGTGATGTTGATCAAAATGAACTCGATAATTCTCATGCGAGTCAAGATGAGTCATTTGATGATGATAAGATGAAAATAGAACAAATAACTAAATAACTAGACACTCTTAAGTTAGCTCATGAATCTACTCTCGAAGATAATAGAGAGCTTGTGAGAACTCATGAGAAGCTACGCTTCGAGAAGCTCAACTTGGAGCAAGAGCGTGAGTTTCTCAAAGCCATCAATGACGATCTCCGAAAGAAGACTTCATCTTATCTAGCCAAACGACTACTCTTGTCTACTTTCATGCCTCAAGTTAAAACTAAGCAATCTAGTAACAAAGGCAAGAAAGGTTCTTCATCTAGTAGCAACAATAAAAATGCTAAACCCAATGATGTTGCTTCTTGTAGTTCTATTGATTCCACTAATGATGATTCTATTAGCCAAGTTACACTTGAGCAAGAAAATGCTTTATTGAAAGGAATTATAGAAAAAGGTATCTACAAGAGTCTTGCCGGATGTAAGCAATTTGAGGAAATTGTATGCAAGCACGGAGGATACCGGAAGAATCATGGTGTTGGCTACTTCAACGCTAATGGAGTTGACTGGGAAGAAGGTCAATATCCCAAGCCCAAGTTTGTTCCTCAAAAGGAGAAGTATGAAAATACTCTTCCCAGGGGGAAAAACACTCAAGATGACCTTCCACCACAAGACCACAAGCTCAAGGGCAAGGACAAGCTTCAAAAGGACATTGACTCATATGAAGATGAACCCCTAGCTTTGGCGGAGTGGGTTCCCAAGGCTACTTCAATCTCAACTACTACAAAGGCTACTTCAACACCAAGGTTCCCCATCAACTTGATGTGGGTCCCCAAGAAGAAGAACTAGTAACTTCTTGAGGGGTGACTACGCCAATGAAATTCACTCACATTCATTATTGGCAAGAACATTTTGCACTCAACATCAACTCAATGCAATAGTTCAAGGAGTCACACATTCCCTCAAAGGTAAGCAAGGGACAAGGTAATCAACTAATCAGTGGACATCATAACATATGCTTTGCCCTCCATGTCCATAGATATCCTTGTATCTGTCTCTTGTGTGTTGGGACTAACCCATGTAGGTGAGAAGTGTAAGGAAACAACAAGGATGCTCCCAACTCTTGGTGATGTTCATCAACATTGAGCATCCACAACTACCTCACCAACATGAAGTCTTCATCGACAAAACCCAAGGTTAGTTTATCCCTCCTATGGGGGATGTCATATTAAGGTGGAGCTTTACTCTAAGACTTGAGTCAAAGTATCTCTTAGTATGTGACAACATTAAATGCTTTATGTAAAAGTGGTAACCCCACTTGTGCTTAAATGATGAGTATGACCTATGATCAAGTACTCTTACTTGGATCCTAAGTCAAATACTTGTTATAGATGACTTTGTCATCGCCCAAGTTCTTGTTAGATGCTAAAGTGTTTGTGCATGTTTGTCATGATTTGTTTTGACATCTTATTGTGTGAGCATGTTGGTCTGCATTTATTTTCTCATTCGAGGACATCCAATTGTTGCTATTTGGTTATTCATTTTCTATTTCTCCAATTGGATGAACAAGAATGCCTAGGACCACTCTTTAGCTATCTATGCTTTCTCACCTCATATTCCATTCATGTCGCATCACAAAATTTGAATAAATGCTTTTTGATCCCTCTGTGTGTGGAGCACTCGGAGTTCTGTATCGACAAGGACTCACCATTAAAACCTCCCAAGTGCATCTCGGTGGAACCAACCCCAAAATCTCGGTCTCATCGAATGCCCAGGGTTGATCTATTTTCCAATCTCGGTACTGCCAATTTCATATTCTCGCTTACACCAAGTTTCCCTATGAGCTGACAGTTGTGGAACTCGGTGACATGAAAAACATAAAATTGGTATCACCGAAAGTGGAGGGTATATATATTGTGGACCCGGACGTTTTGAAATTCATCCTCAAAACTGTCGCGCCTCAGAACCCTAAGCTGTCGCATCGAGACCCCCGGTCATCGCCCTTGTCTTCTTGCGCTCCTCCGCCGCTGGGAATCGCTGCCGTTGATGAAATCTGCTCCATCGTCGCCGCCGTAGCGGATCCGCACCATGTTAGGGGTCAGTATGTCAGATGCAGAGGACAGTCAGAATGACCTAAGAGAGCAAAGTGTTGAGATGGATTCAGGCACTAGTCCTAGGTCTAGTTCATCTTCAGACCCAGGCACTCCCAATTCCTATGGTTTGCCCAAGGATGCTACTAGGGCTAGGAAGAAGCTGAATTCTGATGAAGAAGATTCAGACTTCGTTCCAGAAGAGATTCTTGCTAAGAAGCAAGAGAATGCTGCTAAGAAGTCTGCTACTAAAGCCACTTCTTCCAGGAGAGTTGTCAGCAAGATCTATGCACCTGCTTCAACCTTCAAGGCTCATGAGACTGCCAGAGCAACTATTTCAGTTGAGGTCCCCAAGAAAGCTATGCCTAAGAAGGAAGGAGAGAAGAAAGCAAGAAAGAGGGTTATTCATGTTATAGGCAGAAGAACCTCCATGTATGAGGATCCAGAAGAAGATGCTAGTGCTGATACTGAAGACGAGGAAGAGCATGTTGAGAAGGCCCCTCCCAAGAAAAAGCAAAAGAAGCTTATGGCTGATGCTATGCCAAAGACTAGCACATCCAAGAAGGCTGCTGCTGAGAAGCCTAAGAGGACTTCCAAGCAGATTCCAGCTTCTGAGAAAAACAAAGGGACTGCTTCCAGAGTTGAAGATGATGATGACCTGACAACTTTGATGAAGCTCAGACCACATCTTCTAGTACACAATGCCAGCTACCCACTAGCTGAGGATATGAAGAAGAGGAAGGATTCAGGATTGAGAGCATGGAGAGCTGCTGATCCATATGCCTTGAGGAAGAAGACAGTTGTGGACTACAGATTTTATACCAAAGAGCAACAGGATTTCTATGAGACTGTGCTTTTTCACAATAGCCCAACTGTTAGTTATATGAGATATGTTGATTGGAAATTCATTCAGGAGAATGAGGACTACTTTCCAAGTGTCCAAGACAATTTCCACTGCATAGGTTTGGATCAGTTTGTTGGCAGAGGATTCACTGCTTGGAATGATAAGATGATCATGCAATTCTACTCCACTTCACATTTCTATGGAGATGGTAGAATTGTATGGATGACTGAAGGTGCAAGGTATGAATCGACTGTTGAAGAATGGGATGCTATCTTAGGAGTTCCAAAATCACAGGATGGTGACTTCGATGTATACTCAGAATCCAAGGAGAGCCACAATGCTATGGCAAATATGTACAAGGAGATCCCCGCTGCCAATGTGAAGTCTCACAGGCTAGGATCTATCTACTTTCTTCAGGCTGGCCTCCGCACAATGAACACCATTCTGAGGCATACTTTGATGCCCAAGTCAGGAGATGACAAGATGATTCGAGGCCACTCCATCAATATGTTGATCCACCTTGACAGACACACCAGGATCAGAGTCATGGATTTGATTGTTGAGACAATTAAGAGGGTTGCTGCTGACCAGAAGCGCTCTTGCTGTTATGCACCCTACATCCAGATGCTTATCAATTCAAAGATTGAGAAGCACATTTTGTTGGAAATATGCCCTAGAGGCAATAATAAATTAGTTATTATCATATTTCCTTGTTCATGATAATCGTTTATTATCCATGCTATAATTGTATTGATCGCAGACTCAGATGCATGTGTGGATACATAGACAAAACCATGTCCCCAGTATGCCTCTAATAGACTATCTCGTTGATCAAAGATGGCTATGGTTTCCTTGTCATGGACATGAGATGTCATTTGATAACGGGATCACATCATTACGAGAATGATGTGATGGACAAGACCCAAACTACAAACGTAGCATATGATCGTGTCAGTTTATTGCTACTGTTTTCTGCATGTCAAGTATCTGTTCCTATGACCATGAGATCATGCAACTCACTAGCACCGGAGGAGTGCCTTGTGTGTATCAAACATCGCAACGTAACTGGGTGACTATAAAGGTACTCTACAGGTATCTTCGAGGGTGTCTATTGTGTTGGCATGGATCAAGACTGGGATTTGTTACTCCGTGTGACGGAGAGGTATCTCAGGGCCCACTCGGTAATACAACATCACAATAAGCCTTTCAAGCAATGTTACTAAGTGTTAGCCACGAGATCTTGTATTACGGGACGATTAAAGAGACTTGCCGGTAACGAGATTGAACTAGGTATGGAGATACCGACGATCGAATCGCGGGCAAGTAACAGACCGAAGAACAAAGGGAACATCATACGGGATTAATCGAATCCTTGACAGAGAGGTTCGACCGATAAACATCTTCATAGAATATGTAGGAGCCAATATGGCCATCCAGGTCCCGCTATTGCTTATAGATCGTAGAGGTGTCTCGGTCATGTCTGCATAGTTCTCGAACCCGCAGGGTCTACACACTTAAGGTTCGGTGACGTTTCGCTATAGTTGAGTTATAGGTGTTGGTAACCGAAGGTTATTCGGAGTCCCGGATGAGATCCTGGACGTCACGAGGAGCTTCGAAATGGTCCGTAGGTAAAGATTGATATATAGGAAGTACTGTTTTGGTCACCGGAAAAGTTTCGGGCTCATCGGTAGTGTACCGGGAGTGCTGGGAGGGTGCCTGGGGACCACCGGGAGGGGTGTGACGACCCAAGAGGATCATGGGCTGTGAGGGGAGGTGAACCAGCCCCTAGTGGGCTGGACAAAGTCTTTCTCAAGGGCCCATGCGAAAAGTATAAAGGAAAAAGGAAAAAAGGGCTAAATTAGGAAGGTGTCCTAATAGGTTTCCACCTCCCTTGTGGGGGGTGGATTCCTCCCTTGTGAAGGCTTCGGCCAAACCTCCTAGGCTTGGAAGCCAAGGCTGCCTCCTCTCCTCCTCCTCCTATATATACTAAGGGATTTTGAGGGCAGCCCCTAACCCTAATTGCCACGTGCTGCCCTCTTCTTCCTCTAGATCGTTTTCTCCTGTAATCTAGTTTCAGCGGTGCTTAGGCGAAGCCCTGCTGGAATAGTTCCACCATAAACACCATGCCGTCATGCTGGAGAACTCATCTACCTCTCTGCTCCCTCTTGCTGGATCAAGAAGACGGAGATCGTCATCGAGCTATACGTGTGTTGAACGCGGAGGTGTCGTCCGTTCGGCGCTAGATCGGAAGGACCGTGATCAAGATCGCGAGACGATTCGTGATTGGTTTGCGGGATGGATCGTGATGGGATCGCGAGACAGATCGTGATGAGATCGCGGGACGGATTGTGATGGGATCGCGGGACGCTCGGTGATTTGGATCGTGAAGATGTTCGACTACACCAACCGTGTTTCTTAATGCTTCCCGCTTAGCGATCTACAAGGGTATGTAGATCCACTCTCCCTCTCATAGATGCTCATCACCATGGATAGAAATTGCGTGTGTGTAGGAAATTTTTTGTTTCCCATGCAACATTTCCCAACGGTGGTATCAGAGCTAGGTCTATGTGTAGATGAGATACCGAGTAGAACAAAAAGAGTTTGTGGGCGTTGATGCTTAGATTGCTTCCTCCCTTCGTCATGTCTTGGTTCAGCGGTATTGTGGGATGAAGCGTCCTGGAACAACCTTAATCGTACGCTTACGAGAGACCGGTTCCATCGACTGATGTGTAACCTCGTTGCACAAAGATGGCTGGCGGGTGTCTGTTTATCCAACTTTAATTGGATCGGATTCGACAAAGGCGGTCCTTGAGAAGGTTGTGATGTGATATGGCCAGTTACACGATGAGATATATGTGATGTATGAGATGATTATGTTTTGTATAGAATATCACGACTTGCATGTTGATGAGTACGGCAACCGACAGGAGCCATAGGGTTGTCTTTAATTATTGTATGACCTACGTGTCAATCATTAAGTGCTATGTAAGCTTTACTTTATCGCTAAACGGTAGCAATAGTAGTACAAGCATGGTGGGCGCGACAACCCCGATGACGACACGTTGATAGAGATCAAGATGATGGAGATCATGGAGTCATACCGGTGATGATGGAGATCATGCCGGTGCTTTCAAGATGGAGATCAAAAGCACAAGTTCATGGCCATATCATGTCACTTATGACTTGCATGTGATGTTAATCCTTTTATGCACCTTGTTTTGCTTAGAACGACGATAGCATTATAAGTTGATCCCTCACTTAAATTTCAAGATGAATTGTGTTCTCCCCGAGTGTGCACCGTTGTGAAAGTTCGTTGTGTCGATACACCACGTGATGATCGGGTGTGATAGACTCTACGTTCACAAACAACGGGTGCAAGCCAGTGTTTCACATGCAGAACACTCGGGTTAAACTTGACGAGCCTAGCATGTACAGACATGACCTCGGAACACAAGAGACCGAAAGGTCGAACATGAGTCATATAGTGGATACGATCAACATGATGATGTTCACCATTGAAACCACCTCAACTCACGTGATGATCAGACTTGAGTTGGTGAATTTGGATCATGTATCACTTGATTGACCGAAGGGATGTCAATTTGAGTGGGAGTTCTTGCGTAATATGATTAATTGAACTCATTATCATGAACATAGTCAATAGTGTCTTTGCAAATTATGTTCCTAGAGAAATAGTGTTGAAAGATGTTCCTAGATTACTAGCTCACGCTGTAGCTCCCTTGTATTTTATATGTTCCTAGAGAAATAGAGTTGAAAGATGATGGTAGCAATATTGCGGACTGGATCGGTGATCTTAGGATTGTCCTCATTGCTGCACAGAAGGCTTATGTCCTTAATGCACCGCTCGGTGCGCCACCTCCTCTAGCATCGTCTGTAGATGTTGTGAAAATCTGACAAGCACGTTCCGATGACTACTTGATAGTTCAGTGCGTCATGCATTACGGCTTAGAATTGAGGCTCCAAAACATTTTGAACGTCACGGAACATATGAGATGTTCTAAGAGCTGAAATTGGGATCTCAGACTCGTCCCGTGTTGTGAGATACGAGATATCCAACAAGGTTCTTTGCCTGCAAGATGAAAGAGAATAGCTCAATTGTTGAGCATGTGCTTAGATTGTCTAGGTGCTACAATCTCTTGAATCGAGTGGGAGTTGATCTCCCAGATAAGATAGTGATTGATATAGTTATCCAAGTCACTGTCACTAAGCTACTAGAACTTGGTGATGAACTATAAAATGCCAGGGATATAAATAATGATCCCTGAACTATTTGCGATGTCTGACACCGCGAAGGTAGAAATCAAGAAGGAGCATCAAGTGTTGATGGTTAGTAAAACCACTAGTTTCCAAAAGGGCATGGTCAAGGAGGGAAACTTCATGGATGGCAAGTCAGTTGCTACTCCAGTTAAGCAACCCAAAGTTGAACCCAAACGCGATACTAAGTGCTTCTATTATGAGGAGAACGGTCGCTGAAGTGGAACAACCCTAGATGCTTGGTAGATAAGAAGGCTGACAACATCGACATAAGTATATTTGATATACGTATTATTTATGTGTACCTTGCTAGTACTCCTAGTAGCACCTGGGTATTGGATACCAGCTCAGCTGCTAAATGTTAGTAACTCGAAATAAAAGCTGCAGAATAAATGGAGAACTAGCTAAGGGTGAGGTGACGATGTGTGTTGGAAAAGTTTCCAAGGTTGATGTGATCAACATCGCATGCTCTCTACTTTCGGGATTAGTGATGAACCTAATAAATGTTATTTGGTGTTTCCGTTGAGAATGAACGTGATTAGATCGTGTTTGTTGCAATACAATTATTCATTTAAGTCAGAGAATAATGGTTATTCTGGTTACATGAATAATATCTTCAATGGTCATACACCCAGCGAGAATGGTTTGTTGAATCTTAATCGTAGTAATACACATGTTGATAACATTGATGCCAAAAGATACAAAGTTAATATTGATAGTACCACATACTTGTGGCACTGCCGCTAAATGTCATATTGGTATAAAGCGCATGAAGAAACTCCATGCTAATGGATCTTTGGACTCATTCGATTTCGAATCGATTGAGACATGCGAACCATGCCTCTTAGGCAAGATGACTAAGGACCCCATTTTCCGGATTGATGGAGCGGGCAAGTGATTTATTGGAAATGATACATGTTGATGTATGCAATCCAATGAGTCTTGTAGCGTGTTGTGGATATCGTTATTTTCTTACCGTCAATGATAATTTGAGTAGATATAGTGTATATTTACTTAATGAAACACAAGTCTGAATCATTTGAAAGGTTCAAGCAAATTCGGAGTGAAATTTAAAGATCATTGTGACAAGAAGATAAAAATGTCTGCGATATGATCGTGAAGGTGAATATCTGAGTTACGAGTTTGGCATACAACTTTAGACAATGTGAAAGTTTTTTCACAACTTACGCCACCTAGAACACCAAAGTGTGATGGTGTGTCCGAATGTCATAGTCATGCTCTATTAGATATGGTGCGTGCTATGATGTCTCTTATCGTTTTGCTACTATAATTTTGGGGTTATGCATTAGAGACAACTATATTCACTTTAAATAGGGCACCATCTAAATCCGTTGAAATGACACCATGTGAATTATGGTTTGATAGAAACCTAAGCTGTCATTTCTTAATGTTTTGGGCTACGACGATTGTGTGGAAAAATGTTTTCACCTAATGAGCTCGAACCCAAAGCGGACAAATGCATCTTCATAGAATACCCTAAGAACATTTGGGTGAACCTTCTATCTCATATCCAAGCATAAAGTGTTTGTTGCTAAAATGGATCCTTTCTCGAGAAAATTTTTCTCTTATAAGAATTGAGTGGGAGGAATATAGAACTTGATGAGGTTGTTGAACCTTTGTTCAACCAGAGAGTAGCGCAGCGTAGGAAGATGTTTCTATGAAGCCTACGTTAGTTGAAGAGGAAGTTAATGATGATGATCATGAAGCTTTGGATCAAGTTACTATCGAACCTTGTAGGTCGACAAGGATGTGTACTGCTCCTGAGCGGTACGACAACCCTGTCTTGGAGGTCATGTTGTTGGACAACGATGAACCTACGAGCTGTGGAGAAGCGATGATGGTCCCGTATTCCGACAAATGGTTAGAGGCCATGAAATCTGAGAAAGGATCCATGTATGTTAACCAAGTATAGACTTTGGTAGACTTGCTCGTTGGACGGCAGGTCGTCGATTACAAATGGACCTTTGAGATAATGACAGACGCTGATGGTAAATGTCACCATTTATAGAGGTCGACTTGTCGCAAAGGAGTTTCCGACAAGTTCAAGGAGTTGACTGTGATGAGACTTTCTCACTCGTAGCAATGCTAAAGTCTGTTAGAATTATGTTAGCAATTGCTGCATTTTTCAATTATGAAATCTAGAAGATGGATGACAAAGCATTGTTTCCTTAACAGTTTACTGGAGGAAAGGCTGTATGTGATACAACCAGAGGATTTTGTCAGTCCTAAGGATGCTAAAAGGTGTGCGGGCTCTAGCAATCCATCTAAGGACTGAAGCAAGCATCTTGGAGTTGGAATATACACTTTGATGAGGTGATCAAAGTTTGTAGTTTATACAATGTTTAAGAGAAACTTCTATTTACAATAAAGTGAGTGGGAGCACTATAGAATTTCTGATAAGTATATGTGGATGACATATTGTTGATCAGAAATAATGTAGAATTTCTGGAAAGCATAAACGGTTGTTTGAAAAGTGATTTTCAAAGGAAGACCTGGATAAAGCTACCTAATTGTTGAGCATCAAGATCTATAGAGATAGATCAAGATGTTTAATGATACTTTCAGTGAATACATACCTTGACAAGATTTTGAAAGAGTTCAAAATGGATCAGTCAGAGAAAGAGTTCTTGGCTAATTTGTAAGGTGTGAAGTTGAGTGAGACTCAA
Organism: Hordeum marinum; assembly: GCA_022496015.1. Lineage (NCBI taxonomy): Eukaryota > Viridiplantae > Streptophyta > Magnoliopsida > Poales > Poaceae > Hordeum > Hordeum marinum. The sequence goes on from CM039673.1 coordinate 305,901,091, forward strand.
AGCTCGACCACGGTAGAAGAAAGAGAAAGGACGAACGTCATCCCCTATGCCTTAGCCATAGACTCTGTATAGTATGCCATGCTGTGTACCGTACCTGTGTGTGCCTTGCCATGAGTCCATCAAGGGGTATAAGAGTGATCTAGGAGTGGATCACTGGACAGCAGTCAAGATTATCCTTAGTAACTAAAAGACTAAGGAGATGTTTCTCAGTTATGGAGGTGATAAAGATCTCGTCGTAAAGAGTTATGTCGATGCAAGCTTTAACACTAATCTGGATGTCTCTTGGTAGCGATCCGGATACGTATAGTGGAGCAGCCATTTGGAATAGTACCAAGTGGAGTGTGGTAGCAGTGTTTACAGTTTGACAAAGAGATTTGCAAAGTACACTCGGATCTGAATGTCGCAAACCCGTTGACTATAAGACCTCTCTCACATGCAAAGCATGATCGAGCCCTAGAATTCATTGGGTGTTAGATTCATAACAATGCGAATCACATGGTGATGTGAACTAGATTATTGACTCTAGTGCAAGTGGGAGACTATTGGAAATATTCCCTAGAGGCAATAATAAATTAGTTATTATCATATTTCCTTGTTCATGATAATCGTTTATTATCCATGCTATAATTGTATTGATCGGAGACTCAGATGCATGTGTGGATACATAGAGAAAACCATGTCCCTAGTATGCCTCTAATAGACTAGCTTGTTGATCAAAGATGTCTATGGTTTCCTAGTCATGGACATGAGATGTCATTTGATAACGGGATCACATCATTAGGAGAATGATGTGATGGACAAGACCCAAACTACAAACGTAGCATATGATCGTGCCAGTTTATTGCTACTGCTTTCTGCATGTCAAGTATCTATTCCTATGACCATGAGATCATGCAACTCACTGGCACTGAAGGAGTGCCTTGTGTTTATCAAACGTTGCAACGTAACTAGGTGACTATAAAGGTACGCTACAGGTATTGCCGAGGGTGTCTGTTGTATCTCAAGGCCCACTCAGTAATACAACATCACAATAAGCCTTGCAAGCAATGTGGCTAAGTGTTAGCCACGAGATCTTGTATTACGGGATGAGTAAAGAGACTTGCCAGTAACGAGATTGAACTAGGTATGGACATACCGATGATCGAATCTCGGGCAAGTAACATACTGAAGAACAAAGGGAACATCATACGGGATTAATTGAATCCTTGACATAGAGGTTCGACCGATAAAAATCTTCGTAGAATATGTAGGAGCCAATATGGGCATCCAGGTCCCACTATTGTGTAACATCCCAAAAGTTCATTTTGGAATGTTATGATTATAGCTATGCATCTAGCAGCATCATTGCTTGAATGTATGTGTTTGTAGAAATGTCTCTTATGGATTTCAGAAAGCTCTTTCTACTTTTCCCTAAGTTGCTTTCACCTATTTGAAATTTTGGTTAAAAGTTCAAATAAGAGAGGAGGAACATGACACTCCACACCAGGGACTAATTGGTGGTTTATTTGAACAATAATAACCAGGGGTTATTTTGAAAATATTTGCAAAAAGGGTTTAAAAACAATTAGGCAATTTCTGAAAATATTATTTTTTTCAGAGTGTTCAAATGACAGAATAGAAATGTTCATTAAATAGAATTTATTATTCTATTAATTTTGATATATAATACCCCTATATTTAGAGACGATTTGAATGCTTTAAAAGCTTTTGAATGTCTCTGGAAAATTATTAAAAGGAAACGGTAACCGTTTCCGGTATTAAACGGGCCGGCCCACGGCAGTTACTCGCGAATTCATTACCGACCGGCCGACCGATGCGCTTTCACTTCTCTCTCTCTCACTGCCGCTGGACCCCACCTCGACCGACCGTTGCCCCGAACGGTCGTCTCTTTTCTCCCCGCACGCGCCGGAGATCGATGCCGGCCGTTTCCTCCCCCTCCCGGATCTCTCTCCTCTCTCCACCCCGCACTCCCCAGCGCCCCTATATAAGCCGGCAACTTCCCCGCATCCATTTTCCCCCTGAGCTCTCTTTCTCTCTCGCCGAGGCGCTGCCACAATTGCTCGCCGGAGCTCCCACCCTCACCGGATCTCCCGTCGACCGTAGCCACCAATTCCGACCACCTCTCGCCCAACCGACCTCACCTTTCGACTCCGGAGACCCGTCGCCGTCGCCCGGACCACTTCCCCGTCTCCCTCGACCACCGGAGCACCTCGCCGTCGCATTCGCCGATTCCGGACTCGCCGGAGAACCCCGACGCCGGCGACCTCTTAACCCTGTGAGCATTCCCACCCCTTGGATCTAAGATCCACGGCTCACATTAGATCGTATTAAATCTGAATCGTTTTCCTTTAGGAACTGGTCGCCTGCTCGAAATCATCTAACACACGCGCTAGCCAACGAATAGGACAGCGCCACGTAGCCCCCTGACCGTCGCAAATCATTTTTTCTTTTTCAGTTTTGTTTTAATTAACAAAATGTTTTCAAATTTTGTTTTGCTTATAACTTTTAATCTATTTAGTGTTTTGAGTTGATTCTTTTTGCAATAGCTCACAATTTTCATGTAGTTTCACCCTGTACTTTTACATTTCAAATTTGAACTATAAAATTTGAATTGAAACAAATTTGCTTAAAATCTTCAAATCTGAATAACTAGAGTTTGAAAATAGATTTTGACATGAATCTTTTTGCTACTGTTTGGTATTAGTTAGGACTACCTTCATGCTTAGTTTGAAGATATTTAGGATATATTTGATTAATGTTTTAACCAAAAACAGAATCTGCCTAGTATTACAATATAGTTTTATATACTTAATTTTAATTAGTTTGATTTAGAATTGGTTTTATTTGTTTATTAGGTTCTGTTAGTAAACATTTAGTGTTTTCACTCACTGATAATAAAAATATAAATTTGCTTAGTTTAATTTTATTTAACATAGGAATCACAACTTCTTTTCAAATAGGCATAATTTGATTAAAACAACTAACTAGTAATAGTTTTGTTTTCAAACAAAGTTTTGTATATTTTAATTCTGTTTTCTAAGACAGATTTAATTGTAAATTATTTTCTGTTAAGAACATGTTTTAAAAATAAATAATAAGTTTAGTTTTTCATTCTTTTGTTAATATAACTATAGTTGATTCATATAGTGTTTATCACAAACTTGTATAAACTTTACTAAACTTTTCCCAACAAACTTAAATTGATTATATTCTGTTTATTAATAAAATATTCTATTGTTTCCTTGCTGACAACAATTGTTTTGCTATTACAAATGGTTTCATTATGTCAGTAGTGTTTTCATTCCTCACCTTTTGAAAACAAAAATTTGTGTGTTTTCTTACTTGAGATTTGTGCATTGTTTTGTCTTGATTGTTTACTAGTTCTTGGTTGATGTTTGTGAGTTACAATATTCTATTGTATGCTTATTGAGTGCTTGTTTGCTTTGCTAGATTATCCGGAGTGCGAAGCTTGTTACTTAGAGTCACTCACGTACGAAGATCATCAATCAGGCAAGTCACTTTGATCATGTTTTACCCATGTTTTATATGCATTAGTTCTACCATCTCCCCAAATTGCATGAAAGATAGGTTAGTTGGAAACTTGGTTACATTGTAGTAGTATCATGTGGTAGGTACCCCTCTCAACCCTCTTTGACAACTTTGGCCCCGGGAAACGTTGTTTTACTTTTGCTATGCTATTAGTAGACGGGGTTGGTTGTGTGATTCATGAGAGTTGAGAGAGTTAATAATTTCAAGACCTACATAATGATCATGATTTAAGACTCCGAGTTTTCAACATACCTCTGGGTGGATGATGGTTGAACGGCACCCTGGAGAAACCAGTGGATTTGCCTAGGTGATGCTGGAGATGGCCAGTATTCACGCGGAAAGGTCCACCCAGGCACAAAGAGATGGATGGATGCTTTATAACCCAAGGCTTACCTGCACAGCCACAAGTCATTATGGGCTCTGGCTTGGTTAGATATCGTGGTGACCCTGGACAGGCGGTGCTACGAGAGGTGGAAGAACGGTAGGAAAGGATGGGCACCGACAGAGTCGCAGGGAAACCCTTTGGAAGACCATGTTTTGGTCATCCGTTTCTCAAACACCCTGAAGTGCGAGAAATCAAACGGAGGCGACCAAATCTTGTGGGGAACGTGTGCAAAACTCTGCAGAGTATTCCAAACCTAATCGATTAGCCGTGTCCACGGTCATGGACGACTTGAGCCAAAGGAATTGAAACTTCCGAAACTCTCAACACAATTAATATGATGATGTGGGTATTTAATAATTTTGGGTATGAGAATTGGTTGGTGGAACCATCTCATTAATCAACCAACTTAGTAATATTTTGCTTAGCCCCTCCCTTGATGTAGGAAAAAACTTGGCTTTACGCAAAAACTTACCACCCCACCTGCCATATATGCATATAGACTAGCTGATTATTTTCACACCTCTACTGTGACTTTGTCGGCATATTCCATATGCTGACCTACACGGCTGCAACGTATCATGTTGCAGAGTACTTTTCCGACCAGGAGTGAGGACACGTTCTATGCTCAGTGAGATGCCCTTGGAGTGTGATGGACTCATCTACCTTCGACGCTTGCGCAAGATTTAGATATTCTCATGAGTTGGCTTTTAGCCACTTTATTGTAATTTTTATTGTAATAAAGGACTCGACATGAGATTTCGATTAATATAATGCTGTGTGATTTCTCTTTGATATATACATGGATTTATCGTGTGTGTACCAGCATGATCTTGGGATGGTACGGAAACACCTGAGACTTGACCTTCAGGTCGGGTCGTTACAGAAATGGTATCAGAGCACACGTTGACCGTAGGACGTAACCTCTAGGATTGGAAAGCCTTAGGATTGTTTCTCTTTGTCTTTAAATATCTTATACTCTCATCTATTCGTTTCTGATTTCTCTCCAATTATTTCAAAATTTATAGATGGCCACCTTCATCCTAGTGTTGATCACGGAGTTTTGCCAGCCTGATGTTACGATGCCCTTTGGTAAGGAGCTGATGAGGATCGTCAAAGACGTAAGGATTGCTTTGCCGAGCATCACCGGGATTCCTATCATGTCATTTCCCCAAGATGGACGCTACAGGATCGAGGTGCATATCCCAGGGAAGACTTTTGGGAACCGGAAGGAACCCATAGATCTCAAGTTCGTGGCACCCAGTTGGATACTTGGAAGAGACATGGCCATTCATCGTGCCCTTGGACGTATTCAGGAGGAATATAGAGGTGGAACCATTTCACCAGGACTCAGCGTGGTTTGTCGCAGAGATGCCAATGGAAACATCATAACTCCTCCCACTGCAGACACCACTATTTCCTATATCCAGACCCTGGAGACTCACATCAGAACTCTGGAGCTTTGAGTTCGTGCTGATACGAAGACAATCAAGAATCTGATGAACCGCGAGCTGGACCTTGAAGCTGATCTGCGAGAGGCCAACTATGAACAGGAGCATGAAGTGAAGGACTTCCTAGAGAGGATTGATGAGCAGAATGCACGCATCACAACTCTGGAGGAGCAGCTAGACATGGGGGAAACCTTCATCCCGAAGGAGACATGGCACCCTTCATCAGCGACGATGAAGACTATGAGGAAAGCACCACCGGAGGACCTACGACTATGCACTTCTGAGGAGAACCTTAGTTATGCCCTCCAATGTATCTTTTATTTTCGTCGTTAAAGCGTAGGTCGATGCTTAGTTGTTTGAGATTTGTATTCCCGATGTTTGACATTGATTGAATAAATGAATGAGTGTTTGGTGTGATATGTTTGTTGCATTGCATATGGGTAGTGAAATTCTTCTAGACCCTTGTTCTACTCTAATTCTCATCCCTCTGAAAACAGCAAGATGCCTCCACGACGTGAGACCGACTTCACTTTCCCACCGGAACTCACTCAACTTCTTCAGCAGCAGAATGCACTGATGCAGTTATTGATTCAGAATCAGACCAACAATCAGAATAACCACAACCACCATCCACCCCAGACTGACAATCTCACCCGTTTTCTGAGGTTGAACCCTCCAACTTTCTCCAGCAGTACTGAGCCCATTGTGGCAGATGATTGGCTCCGTAAGATGGAGAGAGAAATTGTCACCGTTGGATGTACTGATGCTGAGAAGGTGCGATTTGCCGCACATCAACTTGAAGGACCAGCAGCTTCATGGTGGGAGAACTACACCACCACTTATCCTATTGCAGATGTGACTTGGGAGCAGTTCCAGCAAGCTTTCCGCACCGCACATGTTTCAGCTGGAGCCATGAGTTTAAAGAAGCGCGAGTTTCGCAACTTGCGCCAGAGTAATCGCTCTGTGGCCCAGTACGTGGACGACTTCAACACATTGGCATGTTATGCACCAGGAGAGGTGGCCGATGATGCGGCCAAGCAAGAGAAATTTCTGGAAGGACTCAACGATGAGTTGAGCATGCAGCTGGTAGTGGCTAATTTCAACAACTACCAAGAGCTGGTGGATAAGGCACTTATTCTGGAAGGTAAACAGCAGCTGATTGAGAACCGCAAGAGGAAGTACACTCAGGGGAAGTTCAACTCTGGAGCTCATCAGAAGCTTCGCTACTCCCCGTACTCAGGGAATACCGGATCAGGGACCGGTAAGTTTGGAAGACACACTCATGCTGTGCACAACCATGGAGGAAATGGGAACAACCGTCTCAACCATGGCAATTTGAAGACTAACAATGGGAATGGGAACAACATCCAGCACCGTCAAGTTCCTGCTCAGAAGGATCTGAGTCACATCACCTGTTTCAAGTGCCAGAAGACAGGGCACTATGCTACTGAGTGTTCCCAGAGCAAGCAAGGCAGTGGAAACGGCAACAACAACGGCAATTCCGCAACCAAGAAGCCAAACCTTTTTCCTCGTGCCCAGGTGAACCACCTCGACGTGGAAGAAGTCTATGATCAACCCGAGACTGTGGTTGGTAAGTTTTTATTGCATTCACGTCCTGTTACAGTACTTTTTGATTCCGGTGCAACTCATTCATTCATATCAAGGGTAGTTGTGGATAAGTATGGCTTGCCCACCAAAACCCTTAGTCAGCCCATTAAGGTCAGTTCCCCAGGAGGTATGATGATGGCAGGGATAGGATGCCATGCCTTGAAACTCAATATAGGAAATCATGTTTTTCCCACCGACCTCATCGTCTTAGAATCCCAGGGATTGGATGTAATCCTAGGCATGGATTGGATGACCAAGTATGAAGGAAATCTTGATTGCCTCAGCAAGTCTGTTTCACTCACCACCCCGGAGAACAAGAGGATTAAGTATGTATCCCGACGCACACTTATGAGTGCACGGTTAAATGCCCTCACAGGAGTTGTTCAGGAGGAAGTACCTGTGGTAAAAGACTTTCCAGATGTATTTCCGGAAGAATTACTAGGCATGCCACCAGATAGGGAGATTGAGTTCCTAATAGAGCTACAGCCAGGGACAGCCCCAATTTCCAAGAGACCCTATCGGATGCCCGCAAATGATCTGTTGGAAATCAAGAAGCAAATTAAGGAGTTATTGGACAAAGGTTATATACGCCCCAGTTCTTCACCTTGGGGAGCCCCAGTTCTTTTGGTGGAGAAGAAGGATAAAACCTTGAGAATGGTAGTCGATTATCGTGCCTTGAACGAGGTGACTATCAAGAACAAGTATCCTCTACCGATGATTAATGATTTGTTTGATCAGCTCGTAGGAGCCAAAGTATTCTCCAAGATCGATCTTCGATCAGGGTATGACCAGTTGAAAATTCGTGAATAAGATATACCCAAAACAGCTTTCACCACGAGGTATGGATTGTATGAGTATACGGTCATGTCCTTTGGATTGACTAATGCTCCTGCCTACTTCATGAATTTGATGAACAAAGTATTCATGGAATACCTAGACAAGTTTGTTGTGGTGTTCATCAATGACATTCTGATATTCTCCAAGAACGAGGAAGAGCACAAGGAACATTTGCGTTTAGTTCTGGAGAAGCTGAGAGAGCATCAACTATATGCCAAGTTCAGCAAATGTGAATTTTGGCTGACAGAAGTCGGATTCCTTGGACATGTTATTTCCGGAGATGGAATAGCAGTGGACCCTGCTAAGGTTGAAGCCGTCACCGAGTGGAAGTCCCCTACCTCAGTTAAGGAGATCCGTAGTTTCCTCGGACTTGCCGGATATTATCGGAGATTCATTGAGAATTTCTCAAAGATTGCCAAGCCCATGACAGAGTTGTTGAAGAAAGAATACAAGTATGTTTGGACCGAGGAATGTGAAGCCAGTTTCCAGGAGTTAAAGGAACGTTTGGTCACAGCCCCAGTATTGATCTTGCCCGATATTCGGAAGGATTTCCAAGTTTACTGTGATGCCTCACGTCAAGGACTTGGAGGAGTCCTTATGCAGGATGGAAAAGTTGTAGCCTATGCATCTAGACAACTACGACCTCATGAGTTGAATTATGCCACGCATGATTTGGAACTAGCAGCCGTAGTGCACGCACTCAAGACTTGGAGACATTTTCTTATCGGAAATAGTTGTGATGTTTACACCGACCATAAGAGCCTGAAGTATATCTTCACGCAGAAAGAGTTGAACCTCAGACAGAGGAGATGGTTAGAGTTAATCAAGGACTATGACATGAGATTACACTACCATCCAGGTAAGGCTAATGTTGTAGCCGATGCCTTGAGTCGGAAAACTTATGTGAACACACTCACAGCTGGAGGATTACCTCAAGAGTTAGTCGATGATCTCACAGAGCTCAAGCTAGAGATAGTCCCAAGAGGATATATTGCCACACTGAAAATTCAGTCCACCTTGACCGAAAGAATTCATGAACCCAAAAATCGGACAAGGAGATAGCTGAGATAAAGCAGAGAATGGAAGATGGTAAAGCTAAAGGTTTTCGTGAGGATGAACACGGAACTTTGTGGTTTGAGAACCGAATCTATGTGCCCAATGACCCAGAGCTCAGGAAGTTGATACTTCAGGAAGCCAACGATTCACCTTACTCGATACACCCAGGCAACACCAAGATGTATCTGGATTTAAAGGAAAGTTATTGGTGGACAGGTATGAAGAAAGATATTGCGGAACATGTTGCAATATGTGATGTTTGTCAGCGAGTGAAGGCAGAACATCAGAAACCAGCAGGGTTACTCCGACCTTTGCCGATACCCGAGTGGAAATGGGAAAATCTTGGTATGGATTTCATCACAGGATTGCCCAGGACCCGTTCAGGTTAAGATTCCATCTGGGTAGTGGTAGATCGCTTGACCAAGGTGGCTCACTTCATTCCGGTAAAGACCAGTTATACCAGTGCTAAGCTAGCCAAGATATATATCTGCATGGAGTTCCGAGGAGTATCGTGTCAGATAGAGGAACACAATTTACCTCAAAGTTTTGGCATCAGTTACATGAAACTTTGGGTACAAGGCTCGAGTTCAGTACAGCCTTTCATCCGCATACAGATGGACAGACTGAGAGAGTCAACCAGATTCTGGAAGACATGTTGAGAGCTTGTGCGCTAGATTATGGATCTAGTTGGGATGACAACTTACCTTACGCAGAATTTTCGTACAACAACAGTTATCAGACCAGTCTAAAGATGGCCCCTTTCGAAGCTTTATACGGAAGGAGATGCAGAACACCACTGACGTGGAATGGTGTTGGAGAACATACTGAAGAACAAAGGGAACATCATACGGGATTAATTGAATCCTTGACATAGAGGTTCGACCGATAAAAATCTTCGTAGAATATGTAGGAGCCAATATGGGCATCCAGGTCCCACTATTGTGTAACATCCCAAAGTTCATTTTGGAATGTTATGATTATAGCTATGCATCTAGCAGCATCATTGCTTGAATGTATGTGTTTGTTGAAATGTCTCTTCTAGATTTCAGAAAGCTCTTTCTACTTTTCCCTAAGTTGCTTTCACCTATTTGAAATTTTGGTTAAAAGTTCAAATAAGAGAGGAGGAACATGACACTCCACACCAGGGACTAATTGGTGGTTTATTTGAACAATAATAACCAGGGGTTATTTTGAAAATATTTGCAAAAAGGGTTTAAAAACAATTAGGCAATTTCTGAAAATATTATTTTTTTCAAAGTGTTCAAATGACAGAATAGAAATGTTCATTAAATAGAATTTATTATTCTCTTAATTTTGATATATAATACCCCTATATTTAGAGACGATTTGAATGCTTTAAAAGCTTTTGAATGTCTCTGGAAAATTATTAAAAGGAAACGGTAACCGTTTCCGGTATTAAACGGGCCGGCCCACGGCAGTTACTCGCGAATTCATTACCGACCGGCCGACCGATGCGCTTTCACTTCTCTCTCTCTCACTGCCGCTGGACCCCACCTCGACCGACCGTTGCCCCGAACGGTCGTCTCTTTTCTCCCCGCACGCGCCGGAGATCGACGCCGGCCGTTTCCTCCCCCTCCCGAATCTCTCTCCTCTCTCCACCCCGCACTCCCCAGCGCCCCTATATAAGCCGACCACTTCCCCGCATCCATTTTCCCCCTGAGCTCTCTTTCTCTCTCGCCGAGGCGCTGCCGCAATTGCTCGCCGGAGCTCCCACCCTCACCGGATCTCCCGTCGACCGTAGCCACCAATTCCGACCACCTCTCGCCCAACCGACCTCACCTTTCGACTCTGGAGACCCGTCGCCGTTGCCCGGACCACTTCCCCGTCTCCCTCGACCACCGGAGCACCTCGCCGTCGCATTCGCCGCTTCTGGACTCGCCGGAGAACCCCGACGCCGGCGACCTCTTAACCCTGTGAGCATTCCCACCCCTTGGATCTAAGATCCACGGCTCACATTAGATCGTATTAAATCCGAATCGTTTTCCTTTAGGAACCGGTCACCTGCTCGAAATCATCTAACACACGCGCTAGCCAACGAATAGGACAGCGCCACGTAGCCCCCTGACCGTCGCAAATCATTTTTTCTTTTTCAGTTTTGTTTTAATTAACAGAATGTTTTCAAATTTTGTTTTGCTTATAACTTTTAATCTATTTAGTGTTTTGAGTTCATTCTTTTTGCAATAGCTCACAATTTTCATGTAGTTTCAGCCTGTACTTTTACATTTCAAATTTGAACTATAAAATTTGAATTGAAACAAATTTGCTTAAAATCTTCAAATCTGAATAACTAGAGTTTGAAAATAGATTTTGACATGAATCTTTTTGCTACTGTTTGGTATTAGTTAGGACTACCTTCATGCTTAGTTTGAAGATATTTAGGATATATTTGATTAATGTTTTAACCAAAAACAGAATCTGCCTAGTATTACAATATAGTTTTATATACTTAATTTTAATTAGTTTGATTTAGAATTGGTTTTATTTGTTTATTAGGTTCTGTTAGTAAACATTTAGTGTTTTCACTCACTGATAATAAAAATATAAATTTGCTTAGTTTAATTTTATTTAACATAGGAATCACAACTTCTTTTCAAATAGGCATAATTTGATTAAAACAACTAACTAGTAATAGTTTTGTTTTCAAACAAAGTTTTGTATATTTTAATTCTGTTTTCTAAGACAGATTTAATTGTAAATTATTTTCTGTTAAGAACATGTTTTACAAATAAATAATAAGTTTAGTTTTTCATTCTTTTGTTAATATAACTATAGTTGATTCATATAGTGTTTATCACAAACTTGTATAAACTTTACTAAAATTTTCCCAACAAACTTAAATTGCTTATATTCTGTTTATTAATAAAATATTCTATTGTTTCCTTGCTGACAACAATTGTTTTGCTATTACAAATGGTTTCATTATGTTAGTAGTGTTTTCATTCCTCACCTTTTGAAAACAAAAATTTGTGTGTTTTCTTACTTGAGATTTGTGCATTGTTTTGTCTTGATTGTTTACTAGTTCTTGGTTGATGTTTGTGAGTTACAATATTCTATTGTATGCTTATTGAGTGCTTGTTTGCTTCGCTAGATTATCCGGAGTGCGAAGCTTGTTACTTAGAGTCACTCACGTACGAAGATCATCAATCAGGCAAGTCACTTTGATCATGTTTTACCCATGTTTTATATGCATTAGTTCTACCATCTCCCCAAATTGCATGCAAGATAGGTTAGTTGGAAACTTGGTTACATTGTAGTAGTATCATGTGGTAGGTACCCCTCTCAACCCTCTTTGACAACTTTGGCCCCGGGAAACGTTGTTTTACTTTTGCTATGCTATTAGTAGACGGGGTTGGTTGTGTGATTCATGAGAGTTGAGAGAGTTAATAATTTCAAGACCTACATAATGATCATGATTTAAGACTCCGAGTTTTCAACATACCTCTGGGTGGATGATGGTTGAACGGCACCCTGGAGAAACCAGTGGATTTGCCTAGGTGATGCTGGAGATGGCCAGTATTCATGCGGAAAGGTCCACCCAGGCACAAAGAGATGGATGGATGCTTTAAAACCCAAGGCTTACCTGCACAGCCACAAGTCATTATGGGCTCTGGCTTGGTTGGATATCGTGGTGACCCTGGACAGGCGGTGCTACGAGAGGTAGAAGAACGGTAGGAAAGGATGGGCACCGACAGAGTCGCAGGGAAACCCTTTGGAAGACCATGTTTTGGTCATCCGTTTCTCAAACACCCTGAAGTGCGAGAAATCAAACGGAGGCGACCAAATCTTGTGGGGAACATGTGCAAAACTCTGCAGAGTATTCCAAACCTAATCGATTAGCCGTGTCCACGGTCATGGACGACTTGAGCCAAAGGAATTGAAACTTCCGGAACTCTCAACACAATTAATATGATGATGTGGGTATTTAATAATTTTGGGTATGAGAATTGGTTGGTGGAACCATCTCATTAATCAACCAACTTAGTAATATTTTGCTTAGCCCCTCCCTTGATGTAGGAAAAAACTTGGCTTTACGCAAAAACTTACCACCCCACCTGCCATATATGCATATAGACTAGCTGATTATTTTCACACCTCTACTGTGACTTTGCCGGCATATTCCATATGCTGACCTACACGGCTGCAACGTATCATGTTGCAAAGTACTTTTCCGACCAGGAGTGAGGACACGTTCTATGCTCAGTGAGATGCTCTTGGACTCAGATGGACTCATCTACCTTCGGCGCTTCCACAAGATTTAGATATTCTCATGAGTTGGCTTTTAGCCACTTTATTGTAATTTTTATTGTAATAAAGGACTCGACATGAGATTTCGATTAATATAATGCTGTGTGATTTCTCTTTGATATATACATGGATGTACCGTGTGTGTACCAGCATGATCTTGGGATGGTACGGAAACACCGGAGACTTGACCTTCAGGTCGGGTCGTTACATATTGGTTATTGACCGTAGAGGTGTCTCGGTCATGTCTGCATAGTTCTCGAACCCGTAGGGTCTACACACTTAAGGTTCGGTGATGTTTTGGTATATTTGAGTTATAGGTGTTGGTAAACGAAGGTTGTTCACAGTCCCGGATGAGATCTTGGATGTCACTAGGGGCTCCGGAATGGTCCGGAGGTAAAGATTGATATATAGGAAGACCTGTTTTGGTCATCGGAAAAGTTTCGGGCTCATCGGTAGTGTACCGGGAGTGCCAGGAGGGTGCCGGGGGACCACCGGGAGGGGTGGGACGACCCAAGAGCCTCATGGTCTGTGAGGGGAGGTGAACCAGCCCCTAGTGGGCTGGCCAAAGTCTCTCTCAAGGGCCCATGCGAAAAAGATAAAGGAAAAAGGCAAAAAGGGCTAAATTAGGAAGGTGTCCTAAGAGGTTTCCACCTCCCTTGTGGGAGCTGGATTCCTCCCTTGTGAAGGGTTCGGCCGAAGCTCCTAGGCTTGGAAGCCAAGGCTGCCTCCTCTCCTCCTCCTCCTATATATATACTAAGGGATTTTGAGGGAAGCCCCTAACCCTAATTGCCACGTGCTGCCCTCTTCTTCCTCTAGATCGTTTTCTCCTCTAGTCTAGTTTCAGCGGTGCTTAGGCGAAGCCCTGCTGGAATAGTTCCACCACCACCACCACCATGCCATCGTGATGGAGAACTCATCTACCTCTCTGCTTCCTCTTGCTGGAGGAGGAAGGCGGAGATCCTCATCGAGATGTACGTGTGCTGAACGCGGAGGTGTCGTCCGTTCGGCACTAGATCGGAAGGACCATGATCAAGATCGCGAGACGATTCTTGATTGGTTCGCGGGACGGATCATGATGGGATAGCAAGATGGATCGTGATGAGATCGCGGGATGGATCATGATGGGATCACAGGACGCTTGGCGATTTGGATCACGAAGATGTTCGACTACACCAACCGCGTTTCTTAATGCTTCTTGCTTAGCGATCTACAAGGGTACGTAGATCCACTCTCCCTCTCGTAGATGCTCATCACCATGGATAGATCTTGCGTGTACGTAGGAAATTTTTTGTTTCCCATGTAACGTTTCCCAACAAACTTTTGCTCTAGATCGTACACATTTACCCCTACAGCCAGATCTCTAGGACAATGTTGTGGTGATGGATGCTGAACATCCCACATCTGCTAAAGCTCAGGCAGAGGCAGAGGCAGTTAGAGCCACTAGTGCTCAAGTCCCTAGATACAGAAATGAGGAAATGGATCTGTTGATATCATCAGTTCAGGGTATGCATAAGGACATTAAGGGGATTCTAGAAAATCAGAACAGTCTTGTGAGGATCTTTGAAAACAGGATCAAGACCCTTAATGATAAGGTAGATGGGCTGACTAAGGCAGTCAATGAGCTCAAGAAGGAAGTTGACTTAGTGCCTATTCCTAAGACTACTTCTTCAGATGATGATGATGATGGGGATGAATCACCTCTCAGGACAGGCACATAGTTTCATATCGAGGCCAGATCAGCCACTGTGCGAGCTCCAGACTTGAGGCCCTCTTCATCAGCTCCTGCTGCTGTCACCTCAGCTCTTACTCCCTTTGCTCTAGTTCCTTCAGCTGCCACTCCAACTCCATCCACAACATCTACTGAGATCGTTGCCCATGCTGTTCTCTCGACTCCTTCATCAACAACCGGAGGAGATCAGCTCAAGAATGATTAGATGCATGCCTTTGAACTTTTTGGTAACTTGTTGCCAAAGGGGGAGAAGTGTATATAGATCTTTAGGCTTCGAGCGAGAGAGCGTTTTGGTGTTTGTTGATTTTCAAAACATTTGGTCTTTTGGTTGCTTGTGTTGAGCGTATGATCATGTGTGTTATGCTACTATTTTACGCTTTATGTGTGATGCTACTATTTCCTATCATCTTAATGCTTATGAGATGATCATTCACCTTTGCTTGATTATGTTGTGCTTTGTTATTCATTCTAATTATTCTCGCACACCACCAAGTTGTATGTGACATGGAAGAAGTGCCCCATACACCTAATTGATTATGCATTTGAATTCAAATGCAAATTCAAAATAATGCACAAATTTAAGGGGAGCCCTTGCTTATCACATACCTCTCAAAACGACGATTATATTCATTGATTTTATCATATGTCGAAGCTTTGATCTATATGTTGTCATCAATTACCAAAAAGGGGGAGATTAAAAGCATATTTGCTGCCTTGGTGGTTTTGGTAATTAATAACAACATATAAGTCATTGAACTATTGTTTCCACCAAGTATATTTCAGGAAATGTTCAATGATAGGATTGGCAAAAGGAGATTGTGTACATACCCCAAGATGCAAGGAAATAGGTTGTCCAAGCTTGAAGCAAGAGGACACTACATTTTATATTTGTGAGAAATCACTTTGAGTCCATAGGAAAGCGAATACTATTAAAAGGGGGTAAGGTTCAACCAAGTGATAGTCGCCAAAAACATCCACAAACTCTCCCACCAAAGCCTGTTCTATACCTAAAACTCAAAATCGGTGCAACCAACTTTCCCATACCGGTGCCACCGATTCCAGAACCTAGACAGACTCAGCCAAATCCTATCCACTTCGGTGAAACCGATTCCATACCGGTGCCACCGAGTTTAGGTTGCCAACTTTCTGTTACGCAAATTCACATTATCAGTACCAATGAGAATGTTCGATCGGCGTCACCGAGATTGGAAATCTGACCGTTGGTCACCTTATCGGTGCAACCGAGTTTCCTATATTGGTCTCACCAAGATTCAAAAGTTGCCACCTTTTGATCACTTTGGTACCACCGAGATTAACACATCGGTGTCACTAAGTTGGTCATTTTGTGTGTAATGGTTGGATTTTTGGGGATGCCTATATATGCCCCTTCACTACCACCTACTCGAAAGAGAAGCACTGAGAACTATTCCATACCTATCGTATCCGATTTTCTGAGAGAGAACCACCTACCCTTGTGTTGAGGTCAAGATATTCCACTCCAATCATATGGATCTTGATCTGTAGCCTCCCCAAGTAGCTTTCCACCAATCCCATCTCTTCCACCATGCCAAATCTGTGAGAGAGTGATTGGGTGCTGAGGAGTCTATCATCTTGAAGCACAAGAGTAAGAAGTTCATCGTCATTATCGAGCCTATTACCTTTTGGAGGGTGGTTCCTCCTAGATTGGTTAGGTGTCGCTTGGGAGCCTCCTACTTCATGTTGTGGAGTGAACCAAGAAGTTTGTAAGGGCAAGGAGATCGCCTACTTCGTGAAGATCTATGCATAGTGAGGCTAGTCCTTTGTGGACGGAAGTCGTTATGGAATAGTCAAGGTTGCTACTTCGTGGACCCTTTTGGGTGGAGCCCTCCGTGGACTTTCGCGACTGTTACCCTCCGTGGGTTGAAGACTCCATAAACGTGGATGTACGATAGCGCCACCTATCGGAACCATGGGAAAAAACATCGTGTCTACAATTGCATTTGATCTTCCTACCCTATCCCTTCTATACATGTTTGTTGTTACTTTCCGCTGCTATATACTCTTAGACTTCCATCTGTAGGGTGTACTTGACTTGCCATGAAATGCTAAAAAAATTCAACCGTAAAAATTGGTATAGGCAAAACTTTTATTTGGTCAAGTAGTCTAATCACCCACCCTCTAGACATACTTTCGGTCCTACACCAACCCCCTTAGGCACACTTTTCCATTGTTGCTTTGCCTCTCGTCTATCCCAACTGTTTGACTTGGCTGCTCCAAACAAGATGGTGACTGCTACCCACAATAGCTCCTTCGCCAACCTTAAAGCTGGCAACTCAAGCCAGTAATAGGGAACTGGTGGGGCTGCTCATGCTGGAGGACACCAAGAGCAGCCACAAGGCGACATTCCCCCGCCACCACCTCCACTGGAGAACATGACCATAGCTCAGTTTCTCCAAGTTCTCTGGGAGGAACGCCAAGCCAACAATGCTGCTATCTAGCAGATGGCTCAGGCCCTTGTGAATAACCAGCTGCAAGGCAGGAACGACAATGGCCGCTCCACTCTATCTGAGTTCATGAGGAATTCGCCCCCAACCTTCACCGAGACTGCTGAACCATTGGATGCTGATGACTGGATCCGCACCATCGAGGACCTCCTTGCACTGGTCAATTGCAATGAGGACCGTGAGAAGGTGCTTTATGCCTCTCACTTCCTTGGAGGTACCGCCCGAGCTTGGTGGGATGGATTCAAGGTCATGCAAGGTGAGCATGTGATCACTTGGAATGACTTCAAGGAAGGATTCCGCACTGCCCACATTCCTTTTGGGATCATGGTTATCAAGAAGAGAGAATTCTGAGCGCTAAAGAAAGGAAGTGTCTCTGTCAAGGAGTACCTGTAGAAGTTCAACCTGCTATCAAGGTATGCACCGGAAGATGTCAGCATGGAGGCTGCCAAGATGGAACGCTTCATGGAAGGACTTCAATAGACCATGCAGTATTAGCTCATTGTCTGCGACTGTCGTACCTTCTTCGACCTGGTGAACAAGGCCCTCATGCTGGAAGACAAGCGTCATGCCATAGACGACACATGCAAGCACAAGATGATCAGCAAGGGTAGCTCCAGCAACCAGAAGCCTCGCCCCTGGCAGCTAGCCCCAGCCAAGCCAACCTATTAGCCGCAGCAGGCTAGACCTCCTGCGCCTCGTCCGAGCTACCACCTCAGCAGTATGCCAATCCCAGGCCACTCAGCAGTATGCCAATCCTAGGTCAGCTTACAACAACCCCAATAACAACAACGGCAGCAGAAACTTCAACAACAACCCTGGGCAAGTCGCTTGGTTTGGATGTGGTCAGCCAGGACACATCTCTAGGCTGTGTCCCAACAAGAAGCTAGATGCACCATGCCCCAATGCGCCAACTAAAGGTCAAGGCCGTGGAGCACCACTAAGGAACCCAACTCCCTGCAACCAGCCCAACAATGGCAAGGGTCGTGTAAATCACGTCACCGCAGAGGAAGCCCAGGAAGACCCGGACGTCATACTGGTTACATTCCTCGTCAACTCAACCCCAACAACAGTACTGTTTCATTGCGGAGCTTCGCATTCTTCTATCACACAAAAGTTCGCACTATAGAGTGGCATGAATGCTACACCCATGAGTAGTCGTATGTTGATACAAACCCCGGGTTCAGTTATGAAGTCTGGGATAGGGTTTAAGGGACTAGATATTAACATCAACGGGGTAGACTTCCTAGCAGACCTTATAGTTCTCGAATCACAAGGCTTGCATGTCATCCTTGCCATGAATAGGTTAACCAAGCACCAAGGCTGTAACATCCCAAAAATTCATTTTGGAATGTTATGAAATATAGTTGTGCATCATCGTCACATTGTTTTAATGAAATGAATTCTTGAAGTTCTTCTTTTGGATTTCTAAAAGGCCCCTTCCTTTTTCTCCATTTACTTGTTTCATTTATTTGAAAATCTCTGGAATTATTCAAAAACAGAGAGGAGTAACATGACACTCCACACCAGGAGCATCTTGGTGAATTATTTGAACAATAAAAACAAGAGGTTTATTTGAAAGTTTATCTCAAAAGAATTTAAAACCAATTAGGCATTTTCCGAAAAATGGTTTTTTTAAGTAGTCATTTTGACAGAGGAAAAATGTTCATGAAATAGCATTTATACCCCTGATCATTTTGGTATATATATTTCCTAGGTTTGGAAATGATTTCAATGCATTAAAGGATTTTAAACGTTCTGGAAAATAGAAAAGGAAATGTATTTAAACGATTTAATTAGCAAACCGGCCGGCCCACAGCCTTCAAGTCCCGAGATTCCTCCGTATCGGCCACCGACGTGCAAACATCGCCCTCTCTCTCACTGACCCATGGGACCCACCGTTCGACAGCTTCAGCAGCGCGCTCAACCCCTTCCCCTCGGCCCCGATCTTGTTGGTGATCCCTCCCCCGCGGATCTCTCTCCTCTCTCCCTCTCCCGACCCCACACCTAGCCTATAAGGAGCCACTGCTTCTCCGCTCTCCGTTCCACCCCGAGCCCCTTCTACCCTCGCGAGAATGCCACCGCACCACCTCGCCGGAGTTTGGACTCCAACCGACCCCCCTAGAGCTCCTAGCCGTCGCCTCCATTGTCCCCAGCCACGTCTGACGCCATCATTCGATGCCAGATCTTCGTCGCCATCGTCTGAGCTCTTAGGACACCGCCCCCGACCAACGCACAACCACCTCCGACCACCTCCGACGTCCGGCCGCCGTCGACCTCGCCGGAAACCTCGACATCCCCTTTGTAAGCCATCGCACACCCCCTGGACCGTTTGATTCATCTCCGACATGTTAGAGTAGATCACTTAAAACCCCGAAACGGTATCCTCTAACGTTCGGTCGTTCGCCGCAAACACCCGCACGCGCGTGCTTTCGACCAATAGGAAGTCGCCACGTAGCCTCTGTCCGTTAGCTAATTCTTTTCTTTTTCTGTTTTTGTTGTAGAAAACAGAGTGTGCTCTGATTTTATTTTTGTTATATATTTTAAACTAATTAGTGTTTTAAATTGATTCTTTTTGCATTAGGTCACAAATTTCATGTAGTTCATCCTGTAGTCTTAGATTTAAAATTTGAACTTTAAAATTTGAATCTAACCAAATTTGCTTAAATTACTAAAATCTGTATAACTACAGTTTAAAAAATTATTTTTGAGTGAATCTTTTTGCCACTGTTTTGTATTAGTTAGAGCTATAATCCTAAAAAGTTTGAGAATTTTTAGGATGAATTTGGTTAGGGTTTTTAACAAAAAGAAAATCTGTCTAGTTCTTAATAGAGCTTAATTAGTTTGATTTTAATTTTAATTTGAATCTGAATTAGTTTAATTTTTGTTTTTAGATTTCATTAGGTTCTGTTGTTTCAACATTATTTGTATTATTTTTTGTTAATAAAAATATTTTTTAAATTTGTTTTGTGCTCTAGTTTGAATAGGTAAATCTTATTTATCACCTTTAGTATTGTTTAGAAAAAAAAGTTTTGTAGTAACTCTTTTTGCACAAACTTTTTATAATGAAATACTTTCTGTTTTATAATAAAATTTTGTATATAATTTTCTGTTATCCAAATGCCTAATTGTTCAAAACAAAATTTTGACTTGTTATGTCTTAGTAGAGATTTGACACAAAAAAAATTAAAGTCTTATACTTTGAGTGATTCTTCCTTTTGATTGTGCTATTTATTTGTTGAAGTATTTGTTTACTTTGCTGTTGTAGGAGTTGTATTGTGGTTATGCTTATTGTGTGCTTTGTTTGATTCGTTAGATCATCCGGAGTGCGAAGCTTGTTATCTAGAGTCACTTGAGTACGAGGATCGTCAGCAAGGCAAGTCACTTTGACCATGTATACCTATGTTTTTGTTGAATTAGTTCTACCATCTCCCCAATTGCATGCAAAGTAGGTAATTTGGAAACTTGGTTACTTGATGTAGTATCATGTGGTAGGCACCCCTCAACACTTTGAAACATTGGCCCCGGGAAACGTTGATAATTTTGCTATGCTATTAGTAGACGGGGTTTGTTGTGTGATTCATGAGAGCTGTGAGATAATAATTTCAAGACCTACAAGATGATCAAGACTTCAAGACTCCGAGTTTTCAACATACCTCTGGGTGGATGATGGTTGAACGGCGCCCTGGAGAAACTAGTGGTTAGCCTAGATGTTGCTGGAGAAGTGCTAGTATTCATGTGGAAAGGTCCACCCAGGCACAAAGAGATGGATGGATGCTTCAAGACCCAAGGCTTACCTGCATAGCCACAAGCCATTATGGGCTCTAGCTTGGTTGGATATCGTGGTGACCCTGGATAGGCGGTGCTACGAGATGTAGAAGAACGGTAGGAAAGGATGGGCACCAACAGAATCTCGGGGAAACCCTTTAGAAGGCCATGTTTTGGTCATCCGTTTCTCGAACACCCTGAAGTGCGAGAAATCTAACGGAGGCGATCAAATCTTGTGGGGAACGTGTGCAAAACTCTGCAGAGTACCCAAACCTAATCGATTACCCATGTCCACGGTCATGGACAGTTTGAGCCAAAGGAAATGAAACTACCTGGAATTCTCAACACAAATAATTACATTGATGTGGGTCTTAATGACAACTAGGGTATGAGAATTGGTTGGTGGAACCATCTCATTAATCAACCAACATTTTTGTAATGCTTTTGCCCTCTCTTGTTGTAGGAAAAATTGGCTTTATGCAAAACTTACTACCCCACCTGCCTTATATGCATATAGAATAGATGATTACTTTACACCCCCTCTTTTGTGACATTGCCGGCATATTCAATATGCTGACCTATACAGCTGCAACATATCATGTCGCAGAGTACTTTTCCGACCAGGAATGAGGATACGCTTTACGCTCGGTGAGATGCCCTTGGAGTCAGATGGACTCAACTACCTTTGAAGCTTCCACAAGATTAGTTATTCTCATGAGTTGGCCTTCAACCACTTTATTGTAATTTTTATTGTAATAAAGAACTCAATATGAGATTTTCAATTAATAAAGCTGTGTGATTTCACTTTGATAAATACATTGATGTACCATGTGTGTCCCAGCATGATCCTGGGATGGTACAGAAACACCGGAGTTCGACCTTTCAGGTCAGGTCACTACGGAAATGGTATCAGAGCACACGCTGACCGTAGGACATAACCTCTAGGATTGGAAAAGCCTGAGGATTTATTTCTCTTTTTTCTTTAAAATTCTTATACTCTCATCTGCTTGTTTCTAACTTCCCTCCGATTTATTTGAAAATTTATAGATGGCCACCTTCATCCCAGTTTTGATCACGGAGTTTTGTCAGCCTAACGCGACGATGCCCTTTGGCAAGGAGCTGGTGAAGATCGTCAGGGACGTAAGGATTGCTTTGCCAAGCATCACTGGGACTCCTATCATGTCTTTTCCACAAGACAGTCGCTACAGGATCGAGGTGCACATCCCCGGAAAGACCTTTGGAAATCGTAAGGAACCCATCGACTTCAAGTTTGTGGCACCCAGCTGGATTCTTGGGAGGGACATGGCAATTCACCGTGCCCTTGGACGTATTCAGGAGGAATATAGGGGTGGTCCCATTTCACCAGGACTCAGCGTGGTTTGTTGCAGGGATGCCACCATTTCCTATATCCAGACTTTGGAGACGCACATCAGGACCTCGGAGCTTCGGGTACGTGCTGACACGAAGACGATCAAGAGGGTGATGAACCGCGAGATCGACCTCGAAGCTGACCTACGGGAAGCCAAGTACGAGCATGAGAAAGAAGTGAAGGATTTCTTAGAGAGGATCGATAAGCTGAACACTCGCATTGCAACTCTAGAGGAGCAGTTGGACATGGGGGGAAATCTTAACCCAGAAGGAGACATGGCTCCCTTGATCAGCAACGATGATGACTATGAGGAGAGCGTCACCAGAGGAGGCCACTTCACCATGTACTTTTGAGGAGAACTTTAGTTATGCCCCCATGTATCTTTATTTTCGTCGTTAAAGCATAGGTCGATGCTTAGTTTGATTTGGAGACTTGTATCTCAATGTTTGAACCTTGAGTTGAATAAATGAATGAGTGTTTGGTGTGATATGTTTGTTGCATTGCATATGGGTAGTGAAATTTTCTTTTAGGTCCTTGTTCTATTCTAATTCTCACTCCTCTGAAAACAGCAAGATGCCTCCATGACGTGAGCCCGACTTCACCTTCCCACCGGAAGTCACACAACTTCTCCAGCAGCAGAATGCCCTTATGTAGCTGTTGATCCAGAACTAGACCAACAACCACAACAACCACCCTCCACCTCAAGGCGACAACCTCACCCATTTTCTGAGGCTGAATCCACCAACTTTCTCTAGCAGCACTGAGCCCATTGTGGCAGATGATTGGCTCCGCAAGATGGAGATGGAACTCACCACCGCTGGATGCACTGAGGCTGAAAAGGTGCGTTTCGTCGCCCATCAACTGGAGGGACCAGCAGCTTCATGCTGGGAGAACTATACCAGCACGTACCCCATTGTTGGTGTGACTTGGGAGTAGTTCCAACTAGCTTTCCGCACTGCTCATGTCTCAGCTGGAGCCATGAGTCTGAAGAAGTGTGAGTTTTGCAACTTACGCCAGGGGAACCGCTCCATGGCCTAGTATGTGGATGAATTCAGCATGTTGGCTCATTATGCACCAGGAGATGTGGCCGATGATGCAGCCAAATAGGAGAAGTTCCTGGAAGGACTCAACGATGAGTTGAGCGTGCAGCTGATGGTGGCTACTTTCAACAACTACCAGGAGCTGGTAGACAAGGCCCTCATCTTGGTGGGGAAGCAGCAGCAAATCGAAAACCACAAGAGGAAGTATGGACAGGGGAAGTCTCACTCTGGAGCTCAACAGAAGCCCGGCTACTCCCTGTACTCGGGGAATACCGGATCAGGAACTAGTAATTATGGATGACACACTCATCACGTGCACAACCATGGAGGCCACAACCATGGAGTAAATGGGAATAATCGTCCCAACAATGGCAACTTCAATAATGGCAATGGAAGTGGGAATGGCAACTAACACCATCCCGCTCCATCTCAGAAGGATCTGAACCATATCACCTGTTTCAAGTGCCAGAAGACAGGGCACTATGCCACTGAATGTCCTCAGAACAAGCAAGGAAATGGAAACGGCAACAACAACGGCAACTCCACAACTAAGAAGCCAAATCCTTTTCCTCATGCTCAGATGAACCACATTGATGTGGAAGAAGTCTACGATCAGCCCGAGACTGTGGTTGGTAAGTTTTTATTGCATTCACGTCCAGTTATGGTACTTTTTGATTCTAGTGCAACTCACTCATTCATATCAAGGGTAGTTGTGGAAAAGTATGGTTTACCCATCAGAACCCTTAGTCAGCCCATTAAGGTCAATTCCCCAGGTGGGATGATGATGGCAGGGATAGGATGCCACGCATTGAAACTTCATATAGGAAATTATGTTTTTCCCACCGACCTCATCGTCTTAGAATCCCAGGGATTAGATGTAATGCTAGGCATGGATTGGATGACCAAGTATGAAGGAAACCTTGATTTCCCTAGCAAGTCTATTTTGCTCACCACCCCGGAGAACAAGAGGATTAAATATGTATCCCGACGCACACAGATGAGTGCTCTGTTAAATTCCCTCACAGGAGTTGTTCAGGAGGAAGTGCCTGTTGTACAAGACTTTCCAGATGTATTCCCGGAGGAATTACGAGCCATGCCACCAGATAGAGAGATTGAGTTTCTGACAGAGCTACTACCAGGAACAGCCCCAATTTCCAAGAGACCCTATCGGATGCCTGCAAATGATTTAGTAGAAATCAAGAAGCTGATTAAGGAGCTATTGGATAAGGGATATATTCGCCCAAGTTCTTCACCTTGGGGGCCCCAGTACTTTTGGTGGACAAGAAAGATAAAACCTTGAGGATGGTGGTCGATTATCGTGCATTGAACGAGGTAACTATCAAGAATAAGTACCCTTTGCCGATGATTAGTGACCTATTTGATCAGCTAGTAGGAGCCAAAGTATTATCCAAGATCGATCTTCGATTAGGGTATCACCAAGTGAAAATTCGTGATCAGGATATACCCAAAACAGCCTTCACCACAAGGTATGGCTTATATGAGTATACAGTCATGTCTTTTGGTTTGACAAATGCTCCTGCCTACTTCATGAATATGATGAACAAAGTGTTGATGGAATATTTGGACAAGTTTGTCGTGGTGTTCATCGATGACATTTTGATATTTTCCAAGAGCGAGGAAGAACACAAGGAACACATGTGTTTAGTTCTGGAGAAGCTTAGAGAGCATCAGTTATATGCCAAGTTCAGTAAATGTGAATTCTGGCTGACGGAAGTCGGATTCCTTGGACATGTTATTTCCGGAGAAGGAATAGCAGTAGACCCCGCTAAGGTTGAAGTAGTCACTGAGTGGAAGTCACCCACCTCAGTTAAGGAGATCTGCAGTTTTCTCGGACTTGCCGGATATTACCGAAGGTTCATTGAGAATTTCTCAAAGATTGCCAAGCCCATGACAGAGTTGTTGAAGAAAGAGTCTAAGTATATCTGGACTGAGGAATGTGAGGCCAGTTTCTAGGAGTTGAAGAAACGTTTGGTCACAGCCCCAGTGTTGATACTGCCAAACATTCGGAAGGACTTCCAGGTTTATTGTGACGCATCACGTCAAGGACCTGGAGGAGTACTCATGGAGGAGGGAAAAGTTATAGCCTATGCATCCAGACAGTTACGACCCCATGAGTTGAATTATGCCACCCATGATTTGGAACTAGCAGACGTAGTGCACGCATTCAAGACCTAGAGACATTTCCTTATCGGAAATAGTTGTGATGTTTACACTAATCATAAAAGCCTGAAGTATATCTTCACACAGAAGGAGTTGAACCTCAGACATAGGAGATGGCTAGAGTTAATCAAGGACTATGACATGAGACTGCATTACCATCCAGGGAAGGCAAATGTTGTAGCAGATGCTTTGAGTCGGAAGAGTTATGTGATCACATTCATAGCAGGAGGATTACCCAAGGTATTAACCGATGATCTCAGAGAGCTCCGTCTAGAGATAGTTCCAAATGGATATGTTGCCACACTAGAGATCCAGTCCACCTTGACCGAAAGAATTCGTGAAGCCCAGAAATCGGACAAGGAGATAGCTTATATAAAGCAGAGAATGAAGGATGGAAAAGCTAAAGACTTTCGTGAAGATGAACAAGGTACTCTATGGTTTGAGAACTGAATCTATGTGCCCAATGACCCGGAGCTCAGGAAGTTGATACTTCAACAAGCCAACGATTCACCCTACTCGATACACCCAGGCAACACCAAGATCTACCTTGATTTGAAGGAAAGTTACTGGTGGACAGGTATGAAGAAGGATATTGCCGAACATGTTGCGATATGTGATGTTGGTCAGCGAGTAAAGGCAGAACATCAGAAACTAGCAGGGTTACTCCAACCTTTTCCGATACCCAAGTGGAAATGGGATAAGTTTGGTGTGGATTTCATCACAAGATTAACCAGGACCCGTTCAGGTTATGATTCCATCTGGGTAGTGGTCGATCGCTTGACCAAGGTGGCTCATTTCATTCCAGTGAAGACCACCTATACCAGTGCTAAGTTAGCCAAGATATATATGACCAGGATCGTATGTATGCATGGAGTTCCGAGGAGTATCGTGTTAGATAGAGGAACACAATTTACCTCAAAGTTTTGGCATCAGTTACATGAAACTTTGGGTACAAGGCTGGAATTCAGTACAGCTTTTCATCCGCAGACCGATGGACAGACCGAGAGAGTCAACCAGATCTTGGAGGACATGTTGAGAGCTTGTGCGCTAGACTATGGGTCCAGTTGGGATGACAACTTACCTTACGTAGAGTTCTCGTACAACAACAGTTATCAGACTAGTCTGAAGATGGCCCCTTTTGAAGCTTTATATAGAAGGAGGTGCAGAACACCATTGATGTGGGATGGTGTTGGAGACCGAAAACTCTTTGGTCCCGATCTTATCCGAGATTCTGAAGAAAAGGTCAAACTGATTCGAGACCAACTCAAGATAGCTCAATCTAGGCAGAAGAGCTATGATGATAATAAATGCAAGGAGGTGACATATGAAGTGGGAGATCGAGCATACCTTTGTGTGTCCCCACTTCGAGGAATCAAGAGGTTTGGTGTTAAAGGAAAGTTAGCATCCAGATTCATAGCACCCTACAAAATTCTTGAACGTAGAGGCGAAGTTGCATACAAGCTGGAATTGTCGGAAGGATTGTCCAGAGTTCATGATGTTTTCCATGTTTCCCAATGGAAGAAATGCCATGCTAAGATGGCTGATATTCCTTTGAGAGACACAGTGCCCCTAGAGGCCATACAACTTGACAATGACCTGACCTACGAGGAGAAGCCTGTCAGAATCCTCGAGACTACCAACAGTTACCCATAGCAAGACCATCAAGTTTTGTGAAGTTTTGTGGGGTCACCACACCGAGGAAGAGGCCACCTGGGAACGCGATGAAGATCTTCGTAGAGACCACCCGCACCTATTTTCTAGCCAACCCGAATCTCGAGGGCGAGATTCATCTTAAGGTGGGTAGGTTTGTAACATCCCAAAATTTCATTTTGGAATGTTATGAAATATAGCTATGCATCATCATCACATTGTTTGAATGAAATGAATTGTTGAAGTTCTCCTTTTGGATTTCTAAAAGGCCCCTTTCTTTTTCTCCATTTACTTGTTTCATTTATTTGAAAATTTCTGGAATTATTCAAAAACAGAGAGGAGTAACATGACACTCCACACCAGGAGCATCTGGGTGAATTTCTTGAACAATAAAAACAAGAGGTTTATTCGAAAGTTTATCTCAAAAGAATTTAAAATCAATTAGGCATTTTCTGAAAAATGATTTTTTTAAGTATTCATTTTGACAGAGAAAAAATGTTAATTAAATAGCATTTATTCCCCTAATCATTTATATATATATATATATATTTCCTAGGTTTGGAAATGATTTGAATGCATTAAAGGGTTTTAAACGTTCTAGAAAATAGAAAAGCAAACGTATTTAAACGATTTAATTAGCAAACCGGCCGGCCCACAACCTTCAAGTCCCGAGATTCCTCCGGATCGGCCACCGACGCGCAAACATCGCCCTCTCTCTCACTGACTCGCGGGACCCATCGTCCGACAGCTTCATTAGCGCGCTCATCCCCTTCCCCTCGCCCCGACCTCGCCGGCGATCCCTCCACCGCGGAACTCTCTCCTCTCTCCCTCTCCCGAACCCGCACCTGGCCTATAAGTAGCCACTGCTTCTCCGCTCTCCGTTCACCCCAAGTCCCCTCTACCCTCGCCAGAACGCCACCGCACCACCTCATCGGAGTTCGGACTCCAACCGACACCCCCAGAGCGACTAGCCATCTCCTCCATCGTCCCCAGCCCTTTCTGACGCCATCATTCGACACCGGATCTTCGTCGCCGTCGTCTGAGCTCTTCGGACGCCATCCCCGACCACCGCACGACCACCTCCGACCACCTCCGACGTCCGGTCACCGTCGACCTCGCCGGAAACCACGACATCCCCTCTCTAAGCCACCGCACACCCCCTGGACTGTTCGATTCATATCCGACGCGTTAGATTAGATCACTTAAAACCCTGAAACGGTATCCTCTAACGTTCGGTCGTTTGTCGCAAACACCCGCACGCGCGTGCTTTCCACCAATAGGAAGTCGCCACGTAGCCTTTGTCCGTTAGCTAATTCTTTTCTTTTTCTTTTTCTGTTTTAGAAAACAGCATGTGTTCTGATTTTATTTTTGTTATATCTTTTAAACTAATTAGTGTTTTAAATTGATTCGTTTTGCATTAGGTCACAAATTTCATGTAGTTTCATCTTGTAGTCCTAGATTTCAAATTTGAATTTTAAAATTTGAATCTAACCAAATTTTCTTAAATTACTAAAATCTGTATAACTAGAGTTTAAAAAAATTATTTTTGAGTGAATCTTTTTGCCACTGTTTTGTATTAGTTAGACCTATCATCCTACATAGTTTGAGAATTTTTAGGATAATTTGGTTAGGGTTTTTAACAAAAACAGAATCTATCTAGTTCTTAATTAGTTTAACTTTTGTTTTTAGATTTAATTAGGTTCTGTTGTTTCAACATTAGGTGTATTATTTTCTGTTAATAAAAATAGTGTTTTAATTTGTTTTGTGCTCTAGTTTGAATAGGTAAATCTTATTTTCACCTTTAGTATTGTTTAGAAAAAAAATTGTAGTAACTCTTTTTGCACAAACTTTTTATAATGAAATACTTTCTGTTTTGTAATAAAATTTTGTATTTACTTTTCTGTTATCCAAATGCCTAGTTGTTCAAAACAAATTTTTTGACTTGTTATGTCTTAGTAGAGATTTGACACCAAAAATTTTAGAGTCTTATACTTTGAGTGATTCTTCCTTTGGATTGTGCTATTTATTTGTTGAAGTATTTGTTTACTTTGCTGTTGTAGGAGTTGTATTGTGGTTATGCTTATTGTGTGCTTTGTTTGATTTGTTAGATCATCCGGAGTGCGATGCTTGTTATCTAGAATCACTTGAGTATGAGGATCGTCAGCAAGGCAAGTCACTTTGACCATGTATACCTATGTTTTTATTGCATTAGTTCTACCATCTCCCCAATTGCATAAAAAGTAGGTAATGTGGAAACTTCGTTACTTGATGTAGTATCATGTGGTAGGCACCCCTCAACCCTTTGACACATTGGCCCCGGGAAACGTTGATTTAATTTTTCTATGCTATTAGTAGACGGGGTTGGTTGTGTGATTCATGAGAGTTGTGAGATAATAATTTCAAGACCTACAAGATGATCAAGACTTCAAGACTCCGAGTTTTCAACATACCTCTGGGTGGATGATGGTTGAACGGCGCCCTGGAGAAACCAGTGGTTAGCCTAGATGTTGCTGGAGAAGTGCCAGTATTCATGCAGAAAGGTCCACCCAGGCACAAAGAGATGGATGGATGCTTCAAGACCCAAGGCTTACCTGCACAACCACAAGGGATTATGGGCTCTGGCTTGGTTGGATATCGTGGTGACCCTGAAAAGGCGGTGCTACGAGATGTAGAAGAGGGACGAAACTATCAGACTCTGTGTCAATTACCGTTCTCTCAATGAAGTCACAATAAAGAACGAGTACCCACTCCCCAGGATTGAAGACCTGTTTGATCAGTTGAATGGAGCCAAGGTGTTTTCCAAGCTCGACCTCAGGTTGGGGTACTACCTCTAAAGATCAGACCCCAAGACATTCCGAAGACGGCATTTGTAACCCGGTATGGCCTGTATGAATACACGGTCATGTCATTTGGGTTAACCAATGCCCCTTCCTACTTCATGTATCTCATGAATAAAGTCTTCATTGAGTACTTGGACAAGTTCGTTGTCGTCTTCATTCATGACATACTCATCTTCTCCAAGTCTGAAGAAGAGTATGAGGAACACTTGAGATTGGTCCTAGCGAAGCTTCAAGAGCACCAGCTTTATGCCAAGTTCAACAAGTGTGAATTTTGGCTGCATGAAGTTGGATTCTTGGGTCATGTGTTGACTACGGAGGGATTATCAGTGGATCCTGGCAAGATTGAAACCATGATTGAATGGCAAACTCCTACCATCGTGAAGGAATTCAAGAGCTTCCTCAGACTTGCGGGATAATACCGCAAGTTCGCGGAAGGGTTCTTGAGCATTGCCTGACCCATGACCCATCTTTTGAAGAAGGAAAAGAAGTTTGAATGGACAGCTAAGTGCGAGGAAAGCTTCCAGGATCTCAAGAAGAGATTGACCACAACCCTAATTTTGGCCACCCCCGATATTCACAAGGAATTTATTATATACTATGATGCATCGAGAACCGGGCTTGGAGGTGTTCTGATGCAAGAAGGCAGAGTCGTATCATATCTATCCAGACAGCTACGTCCTCATGAAGAGAACTATGCTACTCATGATCTTGAGTTGGCAGTCGTGGTTCATGCCTTGAAGACATGGCAACATTACCTTCTAGGGAAGCGATGTGAGATATACACAGACCACAAGAGTTTGAAGTATATTTTGACCCAAAGGAATTGAACATGAGGCAGCGAAGATGGTTGGAGCTGATCAGGGATTATGACCTCAGTGTTCAATACCACCCCGGAAAGGCCAACGTGGTAGCAGACGCCTTAAGGAGAAAGGCTTGTTCCTTGAATGCTATGATTAAGGAAAGGCTACCCGCCCTGTATGAAGAGCTTGAAAGTTTCGTCTTGAAACTGGTTGCCCCTGGATTCCTCGCCAACCTCTAAGCAAATCCTACCTTGATGGATGATATTAAGGAAGCTCAGAAGGGTCACTAGAGCATTGAAGGCATCAAGAGAAAGATCAAGGCAGGCAAGGCCCCAGGATTCTGAGTGGATGATCAAGCAGTTGTATGGTTTGGGAAGCGCATCTGCCCAACAAAGAGGAGATCAAGAACTTGATATTGCAAGAAGCTCATGACACTCCATACTCCATCCATCCTAGAGGAACCAAGATGTACCAAGTTCTCAAGGCTAGATTCTGCTGGCATGGCATGAAACGGGAGATAGGCACATTCATTGCTAAGTGTGACGTATGCCAGAGAGTCAAAGCTGAGCACCAACGACCCACTGGGCTATTGCAATGTCTCAAAGTACCTGAATGGAAGTCGGACAAAGTTGGGATGGACTTCATCACCGTTTTACCAAGGTCAAACAAGGGACATGACTCTATTTGGGTCATTGTCGACCACCTGACCAAAGTAGCCCATTTCATTCCCGTCAAGACCACCTATGACGGCAACAAGATAGCCAACCTCTACATCGAGCGCATCGTGAGGCTTGATGGAGTTCCTAAGGAGGTCGTGTTGGATCGAGGAACCCAATTAACCTCATCATTCTCGAAGATGTTTCAAGAAGCTATGGGAACCAAGCTCTCCTTCAGCACTGCTTTTCACCCCCGAATCAGTGGGCAAACAGAACAAGTAAATCAGATACTCGAAGATATGCTCCGCGCTTGTGTTTTGGCATATGGAGCCAAGTGGGAAGATTGCCTACCACTCGCCGAGTTCTCCTACAACAACAGCTATCAGTCGAGTCTTCAAATGGCACCATTTGAGGTGTTGTATGGACGCAAGTGTCATACTCCCCTCAATTGGTCAGAAACCGGAGAAGGATTAAGTTTTGGAGCAGATATCCTCCGCGAGGCAGAAGAGCAAGTCCAACTCGTCCGAGAGACACTCGAGACTGCCATGGCGAGATAGTAGAGCCACGCCGACTCCCACCGCCGAGAACTGAACCCCAACGTCGGAGATTATGTCTATCTTCGAGTCACACCTCTTAAAGGAACCAAGTGTTTCCACGTCAAAGGAATGTTTGCACCCAGATCCATTGGCCCCGTCAAGGTCACCGCAAGACGAGGAGAAGTTGCCTATCAACTAGAGCTACCTTCCGAACTATCGGATGTGCACAATGTCTTTCATGTGTCATAACTCCCAAAGTGTCTGCAAGTTCCCAACCGCCCCGACCTCTACAAGGACATCGACCATCAAGCCATCAATCTTCAGCCAGACCTCACTTATCGTGAGAGGCTAGTTCGCATTCTGGATGACGCCAAGCATTGCACCTGAAGCCGCACCATCAAGTACTAAAAAGTCCAATGGAGCAACCACTCTGAAGCTGAAGCAACCTCGGGGCGTGAAGACTATCTTAGATCAGAGTTCCCTTATCTTTTTAGCTCTTAGCAAGGAATCTCAGGGACGAGATTCTTGTAAGGGGGTAGGTCTATCACACCCTGTGTTTGTATCACCTTGTTATGTTTGGATTTATAAAATTTGGATCCAATTAAAACTTCTTTTTTTTCAATACTTGTGCTTGTTTGAATTGTTGCTTGTTTGCTTGTTGATTGTGGTATATGGCACTCTTAGGTTCTATCCCTCTCCATATTCATCTTCCTTGACCCAAACCTCTTGCCCTATGATCATGCCATGTGAATAGTGCGCAAAACTATTTTGATCAAATTTTATTTTGACCTAAAATGATTTATCCAAATTAAGTTTTCAAAAACCCTGAAATGAAGTTTGCACTTCAAGTCCTCAATGAGGTTTACTTAAAACCTACTATGTTTATGGCTACCTAAAACCACCAAATATTAATTTTAAATATTATTTTTATATTTTATTTAAAGGTTTTTTCATAAGACCAGAAATGGTTTTTCATAGGGAAAAATTATTTAAATGCTTTCAAAATATTTGACAAAATTTAGAGAAACTCAGTGGACATATATTTTCCATATATATGAGTTTCAACACCCCTCAAAACCCCTTCTGTTCAAATCAAGCTTTTGAAATATTTCTATCAGAAATATTCTCAATAAATTCCAGGAAAATTCCAGCAAGTCAACACTATCATGGGTGATGATCTTGCGAAGTTTCATCTCATTCCAAGTTGATTTGGTTCATGAAACCATCCCAAAACCCTCCCTGTCCAGATTCAAATTTTAACAACTTTACATTGTGAAGTTTCTCCCGTTGACCCCAAAATTTGTGGACATGCTCTAATCACCAAATAATGATGCTACAATAAGTGGTGCATCAAGGATAAAAGCTTAGCATAACTAGATCTACAGAAACCTGATTCTGTTAGTTTCTAGGGTTCACAAAGTTTCCGTTGTCAACTTTGCCCACTTGAGCTCAAACTTGGTGATCATGCCTATTTTCACCTAACATTTGACCTTCTTGAATATCCCTGTAAGCGGGTAAAATTTTATTGCCCAAACACCCATCAAACACCTTCTGGTGAAATAGTAAACTCACTATTTTTAGCCCTTTCACTATTTCCCTTGCCCGCAAAATTTTACCACAGCCTCTCAAGGTTACCAACTACCCTGAGAAAATCTTGTGTGGCCTCAGCTCAATGGTGGGTAGGGTAAAACCCCATTTTCACCCCTAGACAACATTGGTATCTACCTTTCTACCTCTCCCCTACCCTATTTTCTTTTCTCCTAGCCTTCCCTAGCTCCTAGGGCATCTCCAGAAGATCCAAGGGCTTCTGGACATGCTGCGGCG
The DNA here is from genome assembly GCA_022496015.1 of Hordeum marinum. NCBI lineage: Eukaryota > Viridiplantae > Streptophyta > Magnoliopsida > Poales > Poaceae > Hordeum > Hordeum marinum. The sequence goes on from CM039673.1 coordinate 305,935,113, forward strand.
CATCTAGAGCACGCAGGCATGCTATGGAGCATGATACCATGCACGCCTGCACTATAGCTGCACCCATCCCGAGCCACCCGGTAGCCTGGGGATGTGGGAGCATGTCCCCCGGCTACCCCTTGACGTCTTCAAGACGCCAGGCGGTCGGTCCCCTGCTCCCTCCTCAGCCCGCGCATGGCACCGGCCAGGAGCCCCAGTGGCCGAGCTCGCACGGGCGCGTCCCTGGACCCCCCTAGCCGCCCCTCTCCTGCCCGTGGACGCGGACCGTGTCCACAACCACCACAAACACAGCCCGGGGTGCCGCCGTGGCCTGTGGCGTCACCCCTGTCCTCACCAACGCACCGCGCCCTCGGTGAACCGGTGTCCGGCTATTTAAAGCCCTCCCCGAGCTCCCGCTGCTCTCCCCTCGCTCTCTTATCCCCTTAGCCACTACCTAGTGCCCAGCCCCCTCGTCCCCATGCTCAGGATCTTGAGCCCAAGCCAAACCTGGCGGCCATGTGGGTTTCTCCCTCGCTGACAATTCCCTCTGCCCCGACAGCACCCTCGGCCACCCACCGACGCAAGAGAGGCCCCCGAGCACGCCGGTACCCTCCACTTGAGCCGCTGCGGCATGGAACCCTGCCGGTGAGCCTCCCCTGCTCCCTGTCGTGAGGAGAGGGATGACATGTGGGACCCATCTGTCATCCCCTCACCCTCCCCCTCTCTTGCTGGCAAGTAGGGCCCACGGGCAGGTTTAGAAATAAACCTGCCGCACGCGGCGTCTCTACCTGAGCCGGCTTTCCCTTTGGGCCGGCTCGGCTTCAGTACTTTTGGCCCGAGAGGGCACAATGCCTTTTTCCCTTTTTCTTTTTCCTCTGCCTTCCAAAAATTCCACAGGGCAGAATATAAATCCAATGCCTAATATTCTTTCACCTAAAATCTTGAAATATTCCATATAATTTATTAGTGCCATTTGTAAAAATATTTGAAAACCTTTTTTGCACTGTTTCAATTTAAAACTTCTATTTGTCATTATCAACCCCTGTTTCAATTATTTTTGAAAACCATTTTAACTTCGAAACCCTAGAAAAATATTTTTAGTATAGCTTTTAGTATTTATCAGAGCAGGGTAGAATTTTTAATAGTAGCTTGTGTGCTCTGTTTTTGTGTGATGCTTATTTTTATCGTTATTTATCGCGATGATAGATTGCGCTATTGACGAGGGAGTTGGACCTGAAGACTTTGAAGACCCCGAAGACTTTGTTGAGCCAGGCAAGCAACCCTTTGACCATGGTAAGAAACCATTTTTATTTCATGACATATAGCACTTTACTTTTGTTATACTTGATCATGTGGAGTAGTGACCCCTCCGGTGGGTTGCTTCCGATACTTTTGCCGTTGACACTTGCGCCGTGCATGACCCTACCACCTTATGAGGGTTATGCGGGTGGGTGTATATAGCATGCTGGTAGATACTACGCAAGTGGGATCGGGATTAAGCATGCTGATGGGAACACAAATGATTTCAAAGACTTTTCGAAAACCCCGTCGGGTGCCACTAATGCCCGAGGGAGATGATGATGACTTGGGTAACCGCTTGAGAAAGAAGTGGTGTACCGGAGCAAGTGAGAATGTGTTTTCGACAACGGATTAGATTTAAAGTCTACTGACCGTCCCAACCTTACAAGCGCAACCATAATACCCCTTATGGGATAGGGCTCTGTTGATTACTTTGGTGGGTACTAACAAGGAGACCGCATTACTATTTGCAGGAGTGGTGTGGTCACTCTCGATACGGGGTTGTACCGGCATGGACGATCATGCGCTTTCTTTACAGGCACTGGGCACACCGTTGGTCCCCTGATGGATGGTATGATCTGGAGCGAGGCTCGTGTGACGTGCATCGTGGGGGCTGGGTACAATTCGAGTGGACTCTTTGTTTAGTATTGCCAGGGGAAAGGCATTGTTGAGGTGCTTACCTCGGGTATGTTATATACCGCGAGTCGTGGATGACACGGAAGTTCCCCGAGTCTTGTGGGTAAAGTGTGCAACCTCTGCAGAGTGTAAAACTATTCGAATAGCCGTGTCCGCGGTCATGGATAGTTGGAGGTACTTCTTATACTACGTCCGGATGTTTTCGTAAAACTTGGTGTGTGTGTGTGTGTGTGTGTGGATAACATAGAGATAGTACTTGAGACAAGTCAGAGGACTTGATGTGATGGATGAACATGTGATGTTCAACCCCTACTTATGACGATATATGTAACTTGTTCATATGGATATCTGCCAACTGTTGAAGCATGTTTACCTAGTTACTTGATCATGACATTGCATTAAAAATTAGCTTTTCGCAAAACTTCCTACTTAGTGCTATATCATTAATCATTATTACCTTGTTCCACAACTTGGGTTGCTTGCGAGTACATTCAAAGTAGTCATTGGCTTGCCACTGGTTATTTAATTGGTCAGGCATGGAAGAACAGGAGTATGTTCAAGACTTTGTTGGAGATGAACATGCGAACTAGGACGCTTCCCAGTCATAATGCCTGTAGGTTTAAGGCAGATGGCATGGGTTCACGCTTTCAATCAAGAATTCCACTGCTTGTTCTATTTAAGTGTTTGGCCCTCGTGGCCCTATCTATGTAAGACTAGGCCTTCATGGTCTTTATTTGTGTAAGACGCTAAATGTGGATGTAATACTCTTTTTATTCAGCTTCTGTGTGTTCAGTGAGCATTGATCTATGGGACCACTGTACATATGCATTTGGTGATCATGACTTATGAGTTGGGGTCCCCACACCTTCTTTTTTCAATGATCTTCTGGCTCTCGCTAATGGTTAATGGGAGTTACCAAATGGCTATTCTGGGTGGGCCTCAGCTCTATTTGTTGGGCCTTGTGGGTCATCAGGAACAAGTACACTATCGAGCATGTTTTTCCTTCCAAACCGGTTGACTGTTTATTTCAATCTCACATGTTTCTGCAATAGTGGAGCTCATTGACTAAGGCTAGAGAACAGGATGGATTCGACCTGCTTTTATCTAAGATCCGGGCTTCGGCGTCCTCCTTAGTGCGTCAGAAGAATGCTTCATAGTGTTGTCTCTGTTGGTGATCCTGGGTCATGCTTTTTCTATTGATGAAGCTCTATCTGTATTGGCCTGCGTTCCGTGGGATGGCCTCAGTGCCATGTATCTCGTACTTCCCTGGTCTGTTATGTTCTAGTTTTGATGTTGGTTGATGGATCTTGGTGTGTATCTTGTCTGAATGGTGCCTGGTAGCTTTATTTATAAAGTTAGGCTAATGCCTTTTCTCTAAAAAGAGGAGCTGGATGACATTCTTCGCTCCATATAGGTGACTAATGGCATAAGATGCTCCATCTTAGGCTTGGAAGTGCCTATCGGTAATCCAAGATAAGTGAAAGGCATGGTGCCCTCCTCACATCCAAATAATTGAGAAAGTCTCTCAGTTTCCTCTTGGGGTACATTAATTGATACCATTGAAGATTTGTGGTAATTAATATTCAGTCCAGTTGACTTGGAAAAAACTTTCAACATCTCCTTAAGGGCTACAAGTTGAGCCTCATCAGCCTGAAAGATGATCAGAGTATCATCAGCATATTGGATAATAGGGAAATCCTTATCATGGCATGGAATTGGCAGATGAATTTGCCCCTTCTGTAGCATATCATTGACCACTAATGGCATCAAGTCAGCGGCTAGAACAAAGAGCAGAGGTGAAATCGAATCCCCTTACCCGACCCCAGCTTTATAAGCAAATTGTTTCCCTAGCACCGCATTAAGAAGAATGGTTGATGTACCAGAAGATAGGAACTGCTGAATCTATCATCTCCATTTGTAATTGAATCCCTTGTATTTCAAGATCTCTAGAATGACTTCATGTTCAATGGAGTCAAAGGCCTTCTCAAAGTCTAATTTAAGAATAAGGATTGGCTTCCTGGACTGATGACATTGATGTAGATATTCCAATGTCTAGCTAATACCATTTTGGATGGTTCTGGTCTTAATAAACCCATATTGATTATTATGCACACAAACCAAGATGACCCTGCAATCTATTGGCAGTAATTTTGGTCAAACATTTTATGCCAAGTCCAGTCAGAGAGATTGGCCTAAAGTCACCCACACTTCCAAGAGTGGGTTTTGTGGGAACTAGTGTAATGTATGAACAATTGATACTTTATAGCACTGCCTGTCCTTCATGAAACTGGTTGGCTAAATTATAAAATTCCTGGGGAACAATTGACCAACATTTTTTAAGAACAACCCATTAAAACCATCTGGACCTGGGGCTTTATCAATAGGCATACATTTGACCACCTGCTCCATTTCCTCCTGAGTAAAATGTTTGGTCAAATCCTCCAGACCTTGCACATGCTTAATCAGGCTTTGTAAATCAAACACCATTACAATACCCTTAGCAGTACCCATTCTCCCCTTAAATGAGGACCATAAAATTCCCGCCATCTGACTATGTTCATATATTACTGTATCATCCTCCAACATCAGGCTAGGAATGGAATTCTTTCTATATCTTTCTAAAGCCATTACATTAAAGAACTTTGTGTTTTCTTCCCCCACTTTAATGAATCTGATTGTACACCTCTTCTTCCAATATAGATATTGCAGATGTAGTAGATGTTCTAAGGGAGATTTCACTATCTTAAATTCTTTTCCTATCTGAATAGAGCTCTGAGTTCTTACATCTTATCTATCCATTCAATCACCTTATTGCATTTTTGGATGTCAATTTTCATTTTAGAAATGCCTAATTGCCATCTCTTGAGATCCTATCTCAAAGTTTTGAACTATCAGCTAAGATTGCTGCAGGATTGGTTTTATAAGAGTGCTTCTTCCAGGAAGTGGTAACACATTCCATAAAGCCATCCACCTTAGTCCAAAAGTTCTCAAACCTAAATATATTAACCTTATGGGTGGAGGTGGTAATAACCACCACACATGGAACATGATATGAGGCAGTCCTGGCCAATGGCAAGACTTCAGAGAGTGTGTAGCATGTGACAAAATGAGTGGAAGTAAAGAACCAATCTAGTTGTTCGAAGAGAGGAGTGTCTTGCATATTTGACCAAGTGTATGTCCTTCCTTTTATTGGTAGTTCAACTAAACCAAAATTCCCAAAAATTTCATTGAAAATGAACATATCGTTAACACCTCCTCCTGGCAGATTTCTGTTATACAAAGATCTTATAAAATTAAAATCTCCCAAGACTAACCTGTTATCCTCATAAGGAATTTGTAGATTGTATATCCAATCCAAAAAACAATCTCTCTTCTCTCCACTGCATAGGCCATAAACATTCACAAGTGTCTAAACATCTGCACTCGTTTCAGATGTGAATTGCACAATAATTCCAAATGATTGCACTTCTATTAATTCCCCATGAAGCACGAAAGAATTCCAGATCACCAGCAGACCACCAGAGGCTCCTACTGAAGGGTAGAAAGAAAAGTTATCAAATTGTTTAGGGTAGAAGGATCTGATTTCTTCAATGAATAGTTGTCACACTTGGTTTCCTGGAAACATGCAACAGAACATTGACTCTCCTCCAGTTTTTGCTTGACTGCTTGCTGCCTCGCAGCCGAATTCAACCCCTCACATTCCAGCACATCACATTCCATTTTCTATAAGTATTAGTACTCATTTAAGCACTAATCTAGGCATGAGGAAATAGCAAGATACATAATAGCCTACCCAGATAATAAGTAGCATAACCACCAACGTTTTACACATCCAAATGAGCAGACATAAACAATTGTTCCCATGAGCTAACATAAACAAGCATAAAAAGGCCAACTTAGTGGCGCGGCAAACCCATTAACTGATGATGGAGCTAATTATCACGCCCAAGATGAGCTCCTATCCATATTAAGGCATGGGGCCTCGTCAAGGCATAGAGGCTCATCTCGACGTTCGCAAGTATAGCATCATTACATCATACATTTAAGAAGAGAGGAGTATATGAGTCGGCTTACACTCGCCACATGCTAAATTACAATTCCACACAAGAGTTCAAACATCAATCTGAAGGCAGAGTCCGGCTACGGACGAAAACCAACGATAAAAGAAGATGCAATGATACTATATTGCTAGCCCCGAAGATCACGACCACGGTCCTCTACTCATCGGGATACATTACGTAAGTCCTTCCGTGTTCCTCGTCATACTCCCACTGGCATGACCTCACCCGTACATGTACCTAGATTGTTGTAGTAATCTGTGAGCAACGACGACTCGGCAATCTCGCGCCCGAGTCCCGAGACTATTCAAGATTATAGGTTGGGATGGGGTATGTGTTTTGTTTGCAGCAGCACTAAGCATTTATGCTGGCCAATCTTACGAAACATGAATTTAAATATGTGGTCTACGATAGACGATCGAAACTAGAATGATCTCTATGAGATCCTGAACACTTACTTACGTCAATCATAACCCCACCGTGTTCTCTCTCGCTTCATGTTCACGAGCGGAGACGATCACGGTTACTCACATAGTTGGTGTATTTTCTTGGAGTTTACTTCAAGTTAACTATAATAGGGTGTTAAACAAATATCCAAGTTGCCACATAACCGCGAGCACGGCTTTCCGAAAGTTATAACCCTGCAGGGGTGCTCCAAATTGTCCATCATAAATTAACCACACTCGGTGGGAATAGCATCAACCACGGATCGTGTGATCATCCTAGGCAAATCCAAAGGAATTCCAACACCTCGAGATAGCCCGAAGAAACCTAGAGACCCTCACGCAAGACACTCGATAAGGTAAAACAAATACAGCAAGACCACTCGACGTGTCAACATACCCGATAAGAGCCGTGTATCTCCTTTTCCGGACACGACCGGATGAGCACAACGTACAGTGGCCTGATAGAAATCTCCCGGGTTGCCCCGGGTTGGCCCCGCGCACGACTCTAATTTGGACTAACACTCATGAGGAGCACTGGCCCGGGTGTTGATTAATTATCCACGGGGTTGCAAAGCCCTATGCAAATTTTATTAAGTTATTAAGCAAATGTAGTACCAAAGTTGGGTCTTGCCAGACAAGTTTTAATCTTAACTGAATAAACAAGGGGGTCCACACAACAACCCCGAGCATGTTAGGAGCGCAAAGTATGGAAACATAACACCGGTAACAAGAAACTATGGCGGTAACAGCAGAACAAAGCAGCTAGCAAAAGGCCAAGCCTTCCACCAATACCATATGTATAAGTGCATTAAATTAAACAACGGATAATATTGTGATATGTCTGACATTCATGTTATCACATGGAAACAACCTGTACCTACAACTAGAACGCCATAAGAGGGGCTGAGCAACGATAACTTAGCCAAACAATGGTTGCTAGGATGTGGCGGGTTAGAGGCTATCATGGCAATTAGGAGGCTGACATTCAGTGATAGGAAGCACTAGCGATAAGAGCGAGACAACTAGCAAGCGAAAATAGTATCGGGATCTGGGGACGATCATCTTGCATGTTGGTTCTTCAATGGAACAAGTAGCAGGATCCTCGTAGTTGTACTCGCCTAGATCTTCGTACTCAGGTTTAACATTCGCGTCTACCCAAAAGAAACAGCAAGAATAAACAAGCAACCATGGTGCAATGCACAAGCAATAATGATGTATGCTTATGTGAAGAGTTTTACCATGGCAATCCTAACTAGTCATGTTTCACATGCAAAGGATTGGTTATTAATGAATCCGGACAGAACCTTATGTTAAGTTATTTAGACATGCATGAACACGGAAAATATGGATTCATCATGCAAAAACGATACAAATACATATGTAGAACGTATGAAACGGAGTTACGGTTCTCACACTACGCTCACGACAAGATACGAAGGCAAAACACAAGACAAGAAGGCCCTGGGCTATTCCTTGGCGTTCCAAGGTAGCCACTGGTTAGACAATGAAAAACCAACCACAATAGAGCCAAATATCAAGCAATTCCATGGAGTATAGCTCCCACAAGTCACAAAACACCAAAACAAACAATCTGCCACAAAACAACAACATGGCAACTTTCACAGCAAACAACTTGAGCTATAGGAAGCCTACAACCCCAACCAAGGCATTGACAGAAACTACATAACATGCTCATCAACTTATCCAACTACAGAATCTAGAATGCAGGCACACATCAATAAGCATGGAGCTCGCAAGTTTTCATGATGAAATAGAAATCTAGGACTTGGTGAAAATAACATTTTTCTAGAATCTAAGTTACTCTGATAGCAAGGTGACAGCAGAAACTAATGGTGATAGAGAACACCTCATGGCATTGAAATTAACAAGATGATATAAGACAACATCGACTTCAAATCACTTGCACTGATCTTGAGCTAATTCACAACATATCACAAGATAGCAACCACTCTTCATGGCATAAAAATATTATCACATTCTCAAACATAGAAATATTTAGCATGGTTAAAAACAGCAACATTGTAGTGGTTACTTTAGAGCATGGTTCCCACTCATTTGCAATTTATCATGACAAAGATAAATACCATGGCTTACTACATATCAAAGACTACCATATTCATGTTGGCATAAACATCATAACATGCATGGATGAATATAACAAAAATGACAAAATGGCACTTGAGATAAAATGACATTTGGTTAAACTTGCTCAAAAGACCAAACCACTAGCACCAATGGATTCCTGAGACTTTTCTACCCCAAATTCATGTATCATACTCATATATTCGGATGGAGCATCATCACAAAAATGACATACATACTTATAAGTGAAAACTTACTAAATATGTCCATGTGCATAAATGATCATGTCCAGATTTGGATTATTACTATAATTGGAAATGATCTAATTATGACAATAAAACAACAAAACAAACAATAATAAATATAGTGTATGACAAGTGGGGCACGGCCCGCTTGTCACACACACACACTCAACACACAGACACAACTCAAGCAGACACACACATACACATGGAACTGGCACCACACCAGATCCATACACACCCACACACACACAAGAACACACACACATCCACAACCAGCCACACCAGATCCTGGCTATAGCCACACGGGGTCAGCATCACATACGCACGGCACACCGGATCCGGTCCTCACACCGGATCCACACACGCAATAGCACATGAAGCCACTCGAAAAAAGGAAAACACAGCAGGGGAAGCAGGGTTCAAACCCCCGACCTGGCGGTCGATTCCCTGAGTCTCCACCACTGCGCTACGCACTGATTCACGAGAGGAAGGAGGATGAGTGCAGCCACTACTATCCGACAACGCTATCTGACAAAAGTGAAACTCGCACACCACACCAATGACAGAGGAATACGCGGTGGCGAACTACAGCGATGGCAGCGCTACAAGGCACCTCCGGTGAGGGGAAGGCACTGCAGGGGCTACTGCACCTACGGGGATCCATCCCCGTCTCGCCTCGCGACGAGGGGACGGAGGCAGCGGCCCTCAAGGCCCTGCCTTGACAAGACGATGGCGACGGAAGGCTCTATGGCGATGGCGAGCAGCAGCGACGGGACGCAAGCAAAGGAGCGGGACGCGGCGGCTCACCAGGAGAAGGATGATGACGACCTGATCGCGGCGAAGAGGAGGAAGAAGCGGCAACGACACCTGCCCGAAGCAGACGCAAGAACGGCGCCGGAGCACCATGCCCGTGCTCTGACAGGGATGAGGCCGTCGAGGATGGGGGAGACCGGCCCCTCCTAGCAATAGGAATGGAACGCGGGGAGGATCCCCAGCCTCCTCGACATGCCGGGCGAGGTGGAGGCCACCAAGAACGCAACAGCGATGGCGACGAGGATCGGCGGCTCCTCTCTGAACCGCTCACCTCACTGAATTCTCTCTTTGAACTTAACTGGTAGAGGAACGATAGGACGGGAAGGAAGAGGGAGGAGGAGAAGGGAGATGGCGGCGGCGAAGAGGAACCCTAGAAGGGAGGCACGCATGTCGAGGCCATTTAAAGGGGGAGGGGGGCAGACGGCGGCCTCGACGTCCGTGAGCGTAGGCACTCTCTCACTCTTTCTGCTCTCAAAAGGAGGAAGGAGACGGCGACAGGTCTTCGTCAGGTGCGGCTGGGCTGCGAGCGCGCGACTGCTGGGCCGCGAGGAGGGAACACTAGCCCAGTTTCCTCTCTCTCTCCGAGAAATAAAACCAGCAGGTTTTATCCTTTTAAATAGAAAAAGCAAAACAATTACCCAGGGGAAATGAAGAGGAATATTTTTCGAAAAAAATACTTTTGAGATGAGAAGAAAATCCTCCACTTTATAAAAATGAGAAGAGGATTTTTAGGGCAAGTATTTTTCACACTTAAATAAGTAAAAGGATGTTGTACTTTTGAAACCAAATTAAAACAAGGCTCAAATCTCAAGGAGAGCAACACATATGCACTCAAAAACATATTACGTAACACGAGAACATTTTTAATAGAACTAATTACGAAGTTATTATCAGGTATAAATATTAGAGGGAATAAAAGGGTTTTAGGCAAGTTTCAAAAGAGAGGGGGGTGAGAGGAAAATGGTTGCACAACCCACACTCTAACCACATCACACATCACAAGATCACTCACAAACACCCCAACAAGGTCACATGGAAGCCACCACAGTTAACTTATGCATGACATGATGATGAGATGGCATGATGCATGATGCATGAGATGACATGGCAAGGGCAAACTCAATTCATTCAACACATGACAACAAGGTTCACGTAGGCTACATGCCATAAAAGGTAGGGGAGCACTTGGGTTGTCACAACTCTCCCACACTACATGACGATCTCGACCCGAGATCTAAGAACGAAAGAACTCTGGAAATTTGGAACGGAGAAGGTCCTCACGTTCCCAAGTAGCTTCTTTGTCAGAATGATGAGACCACTTCACCTTGAGGAACTTGATAGATTTGTAGCGAGTCTTACGCTCAGTTTCTTCGAGAATAGCGAACGGATGCTCACGATAAGAGAGGTCTTCTTGGAGATCAATGTCTTGGAGGTCAATGGTACGCTCAGGAGACTTGAAGCACCTCCGGAGCTAATATACATGGAAGACATCATGCACATTTGTGATGTTTGGAGGAAGCTCTAGTTGATATGCAAGCTCACCTCTCTTGCCAACAACTTTGAAAGTACCAACAAATTGATGAGCTAGCTTCCCTTTAATTCCAAACCGCTGAGTGCCCTTCATGGGAGAGACTATGAGATAGACTAGATCATCAACTTGGAAGGAGACATCCCGATGTTTTTTATCATAATAGCTCTTCTGTCGGGATTGACATACTTTGAGGTTCTCACGAATGACACATCACATCTCTTCTGCTTCAGTGATCATGTCATTGCCCAAAATTTGACGCTCACCGGTTTTAAACCAGTTAAAAGGGGTACGTCACTTCCTGCCGTAGAGAATCTCGAAAGGGGCCTTGCCTGAGCTAGCCTGAAAGCTATTGTTGTATGAGAATTCAGCATATGGAAGGCAGTCTTCCCATTTCATGCCGAACGAAATCACACAAGCTCTAAGCATATCTTCAAGGATCTGATTGACTCTCTCAAATTGACCACTTGTTTGCGGATGGAATGCAGTGCTGAAACGGATCTTGGTACCCATAGTAGTCTAGAAGGACTCCCAAAAAATTGAAGTAAAGAGGCTTCCACGGTCAGATGAGATGAGCTGAGGAATACCATGCAAAGAAACTATCCTTGATGTATACAACTCTGCAAGCTGAGGTGCCGAGATAGATTCTTTGACTGGAAGGAAATGAGCAACTTTGGTCATCTTGTCGATAAGCACAAAGATGGCATCATTGCCTCTCTTGGACTTGGGAAACCCAGTGATGAGATCCATCTCCACATGATCGAATGTCCACTCTGGGATAGACAAAGGTTGAAGAAGACCTGCTGGACGTTGATGTTCCGCCTTCACTCTGCGACAAACATCACACTCGTTCACGAACTGAGCAATCTCACGCTTCATGCGAGTCCACTAGAAGGTTTGCTTGAGATCCTGATACATCTTGGAACTGCCTGGATAAATGGATAGAAGAGAATTGTGTGCTTCGTCCAAGATAACCTTCCTGAGATCACCTTTTGGAACCACCGGACGGGCCTCAAAGAACAAGGTGTCTTTGTCATCAACTCGAAAGCACTTATACTTTGGAATGCCCGTGGCCACACCTTTCTTCACTTGCCTCTCCATTGTGTCAAGAAGTTAAGCTTGGTGAACCTGATCTTCCAGAGTCGGAGAGACCTGAAGATTGGCAGGAAATCCTTGCGGAATCATTTGAAGGTTGAGCTTGCGGAAGGCTCCAGAAAGCTCGGGTTGAAGAGGCTTCAGAATGAGACTGTTGCAGTACGCCTTTCGGCTGAGCGCGTCTGCAATAACATTTGCTTTCCCAGGAGTATACTCAATGCTTGGATTGAAGTCCTCAAGCATTTCCACCCAACGAGACTACCAAAGATTAAGATTGGGTTGAGTGAAAATATACTTCAAGCTCTGGTGATCGGTGTATACCTCAACTGGTCTACCCAACAACAAATGCCTCCAAGTCATTAGAGCATGTACAACTGCCGCCAACTCGAGATCATGTGTGGGGTAGTTCTTCTCGGCACGCTTCAAGTGATGCAAGGTATAAGCAACAATCTTCTTATCTTGCATGAGAACACCACCAAGACCTTGGAGAGATGCATCACAGAATACTTAGAAAGGCTTTGACTGCTCGGGAGGAACAAGAACTGGAGCTGAAGCCAGTATCTGTTTGAGCGTATTGGACACCACATCACACTCAGGAGACCAAACATACTTGACATTCTTCTAGAGGAGATTAGACACAGGCTTACCAATTTGAGAGAAGTTCTCCACGAATCTTCTGCAATAACTAGCAAGCCTGAGGAAGCTACGAAGTTTCTTCACATTCTGAGGAGGCTCCCACTTCAAGATTGCCTCAACTTTCTAAGGGTGCACTTTAATTCCCTCGGCAGAGATCACATGCTCAAGGTACACTACTTCATTGAGCCAAAACTCACATTTGGAAAACTTGGCATAGAATCTATGCTCTCTTAACTTGTCAAGCACAAGGCGGAGATGCTCTACATGCTCTTCTTCTATCTCCAAGAACACAAGGATATCATCCAAATAGACCAAGACGAACTCAAGAAAATGAAGTTCATCATCCTTGAGAAGGTTGGAGGAGCATTTGCATGACCAAACGACATGACGGTGTACTCATAAGAGCCAAAATTCATCCTGAAAGCGGTCTTAGGAATGTCTTCTTCGCGAATGCGAATCTGATGATAGCCCATGCGAAGATTAAGCTTCGGGAAAGCCTTGGCACCTTTTAGTTGTTCAAACAAATCATTGATGTTGGGAAGTGGGTACTTGTTTTTTATTGTCTTCTTGTTCAATGGACAGTAATCGACACAAAGCCGGTCCATGCCATCTTTCTTCTTGACAAACAGAACACGACAACCCCATGGATAAGAACTTGGTATGATCAGACCCAGACATTCTTGTTCATATAGATGCTTCTTAAACTCTTTCAGCTCTTCGGGGCCAAGTTCATAAGGGCGCTTGCAAACCGGTTCATTTCCGGACTCGAGATCAATCACGACCTCGACTGGCCGGTACGGAGGCATTCCTGACAATTCTTCTAGAAAGACATCTTCATACTCACAAACCACTGGAATTTGAGAAATCGCCAAGATTTCACCCTTCTCATTAAGAGCAAAGAGACAGATTGTGTCATCTCAAGCCGCGAAAATAATCACATCTTCTAAAGGATGAGTCAGCTTGACTTCTTTTGCTTGACAATCAACATGAGCCTTGTTCATAGCTAGGAAATCCATGCCAAGGATGAGATCAATATCGGAATTGCCAAGAACAATGGGAGACGCTAGAAAATAATAATTTCTCATCTTGATAGAGACATGCGGAACAATGCAATTGGAATTCAACATCTTACCGAGCGACACCACAGACAAGGACTTAGGCAAATCTTGATAATCGAACTCATGCTTGACAAAGAATGGGCGAGACATGAAATAATGCGATGCACCATTATCCAACAAAACTTTTGTAGGAATAGAATTAACTGAGAGATTACCCATGATCACTTGAGAAGAATCCTCTGCATCTGTTGCGTTCACCATGTTCACCCTTGCTGACTTGGGATTATGCTTCACCATTGCATTGCCTGGAGGCCTGATAGGAGGAGGAGGTGGAAGACACCGATGGTTGCACTTGTTGGAGTAGTGACCCTTCTAACCACACTTGTGACAAGTAACCTCAGATAGAGGATGAAAGTTGCCTGGAGGAGGAACAAAATCTGCCTTGGACGCCTGGGGCCCTGCTGATATCCTGGGTTGGGTGGGTGGGAAGAACAATGCCTACCGAACTGCTTCTGCTACTGAGGAGGACGAAATGGAGGAGGATTTGGCAGCCAATACTTCTGCTGCTTAGGAACCATCTAAGAGCTAGAAGAAGAAGAATATGAATCCCTTGAACGCTTCCTTGAGTTCTCCAACTTAAGCTGAGTTGCCTCGACCTTCAAATCCATGTTGTAGAATTGATCAAACTCACGAGGCTCTTGAAGGACTGGACCTGGCAGAAGCTCATCCTTGAGACCACCTCTGAATTGATAGATCATAGCCTTTTCATTTGGAATATCTTGCTTAGCATAGCGGGCCAAATTCTGGAACTCGATGTTGTACTGATAGACAGACTTGCTTCCCTGCTTCAGGTGCCTGATCTTCTCATGCATCTCCTCAACAAAGCTTGTCAGAATGTAATGGGCCATGAAGTCACGACAAAAATCATCCCAAGTAACAACACGATCGCCCCTGGAATCCTTGTACTACTGCCACCAATCAGCTGCCTGACCCTTGAGCTGGAACGATGCAAATATGATAATTCCATTGGTCTGACATTGCTGCACTCAATATGCTTACTCATATCACAGAGCCAATCATCAGCATCGAAAGGCTGCTAACAACAGGTGAAAGACTTGGGCTCGTTGGCCAGGAACTGGTTGAGCGTCGCAAACTGAGGTTGATTCTGAAAATTCCCTTGAAAGCCTTGCTGACCCTAATCTCTTTCTCCCAACAGCCTGAGCAACATCTGAGTGTTCACATTGGTTGCGTCCATAACTGCTTGCCAAGCTTCTGGAGGAGGCGGTGGCGGGGGTGGTGGAACATCAGCCTGCTCCTCACCATGACCCGGATTCCCGAGAGTTGGTGGAGCCATCCTGAAGATGGACAAGAACATCAACACCTCATTGATAAGATGAATTAAATAGCTGAATCAAATGCTTTGAAAGAATAGAACAAATAACATCACAGCCTTCCTACTAAAAATTAGTAAGAATGCTTTCTTTGGTTTTGCGATAACATCATCAGATATTAGCAACCACTTGCAATAACACAAAAGTAGTGAGCTAATGTCGCTCAGAACAAATGTATATGCCCACATACATCTAAAGAAGATGATCCTAGATAACTACAAGAGTTCCCACCAAAGAACTTCCGAAAACGTTCTGGTTATGCAATCCGGTGTAGGGGATACAAGGAGGAAATATCTCACAAAACTAGCAAACCTACACCCCAACTGTATCCTCCTTCAACACAAAACAAGAGGCTTTCACAAATCCATCTAACTCGAATCCTCGAAAGCATAACGATAGTAAACCATGGTGGTACCCCGAACGCCTCCCTAGTACAAGGTGACTCCGACCTTATCTCACCATGACAAGTATATAAGTAATTCTGAACATTCTCCATCCTGAGATATCAAGGAAGCTGAATGATAACGATGTGCCAAAATTCCCTTGAGCTCGACTCCTCGGAAGAAATCAAGTCAGACAGGAGGCACCAAGACAGAACTCCATCACATCGGTATCATATAGACTCCAAAATACCCGCATGATCCTAAATTTTTTTTGAGCGAGAAGAGGAGTAGAATTAAAATTCCTAAGTCGAATACCTCACCAGAGCATAGAATAGGAGTAAAAAGAACCCTACCCTCCGATATAACTAGACTCAAAATATTTTTTACTAGACTCGACTCGGCCAAGTTCGATCAAGCAAAGGGCTCCTATGGTCGTATGGCTCTGAATACCAACTTGTCACGCCCAAGATGCGTGCCTGTCCATATTAAGGCATGGGGGCCTCGTCAAGGGATAGGGGCACATCTCGACATTCTTAAGTATAGCATCATTACATCATACATTTAAGAAGAGAGGAGTATATGAGTCGGCTTACACTCGCCACATGCTAAATTACAATTCCACACAAGAGTTCAAACATCAATCTGAAGGCAGGGTCTGGCTACGGATGGAAACAAACGATAAAACAAGATGCAATGATACTATCTTGCTAGCCCTGAAGATCATGACCACGGTCCTCTACTCATTGGGATACGTCATGTACATCCTGCCGCGTTCCCCGTCATACTCCCACTTGAGCTGCGTCATGTCATCTAGCATGACCTCATTTGTACCTGTACTTGGATTGTTGTAGTAATCTATGAGCCACGAGGACTCAGCAATCTCGCACCCGGGTACCAAGACTATTGAAGCATATAGGTTGGGATGGGGTATGTGTTGGGTAACATCGCATTGGAAATAAAAAAATTCCTATGTTCACGCAAGACCGATCCATGGTGATGAGCATCTACGAGAGGGAGAGTAGATCTACGTACCCTTGTAGATCGGTAAGAGGTAAGCGTTAAGAAATGCGGTTGGTGTAGTCAAACGTCTTCACGATCCAAATCACCAAGCGTCCTGCGATCCAATCACGATCCGTCCCGATCAAGTACCGAACGGACGACACCTCCGCGTTCAGCACATGTACAGCTTGATGACGATCCCTGCCTTCTTAATCTAGCAAGAGGGAGTGGAGAGGTAGAAGAGTTATCTGACAGCATGACGACGCTCCGGCGATGGTGGTGGAGCTATTCCAGCAGTGCTTTGCCTAAGCACTTCAGAAATTCGATCTAGAGGAGAAATTATCCACTAGAAGAACGGGTAGCACGTGACTGAAAATCCTGTCCAAAAACCCTAAAACCTCCAGTATATATAAGACGGAGGGAGGATAGGAGGATTCCTCCTCCAATCCTAGTAGGACTAGGATTCCTCCCCTTTTTGCCTTTTTTCCACTTTTCCCTTTGGGCTTTTCTTTCCCTAGACGCATGTGCCTTGTGTGGGACTTCCAGCAGCCCACTAAGGGCTGGTATTCATCCTCCCACAGCCCATGTAGCCTCTTGGGTCGAAATACCCCTCCCGATGGTCTCCCGATACACTACCGGCACTCCCGGTACACTACCGAAGAGCCTGAAACTTTTTCAGCGACCAAAATAGGACTTCCTATATATCAATCTTTACCTCCGGACCATTCCGGAGCTCCTCGTGATGTCCAGGATCTCATCCAGGACTCCGAACAACCTTCGGTCACCACCATGCATAACTCTATACTACCGAAACGTCACCAAACCGGTATCCGTGAGTTGCATGATCTCATGGTCATAGGAACATATACTTGACATGCAGAAAACAGTAGCAATAAACTGACATGATCATATGTTATGTTTGTAGTTTGGGTCTTGTCCATCACATCATTCTCCTAATGATGTGATGCCATTATCAAGTGACATCACATGTCAATGGCTAGGAAACATTGACCATCTTTGATCAATGAGCTAGTTCACTAGAGGCATACTAGGGACTAAATGTTGTCTATTTATCCACACATGTAATGTGTTTCCAATCAATATAATTATAGCATGGATAATAGATGATTATCATGAACAAGGAAATATAATAATAAATATTTTATTCATTGCCTCTAGGACATATCTCCAACACTATGTGTTTAGTTTGCAGCAGCACTAAGCATTTATGGTGGCTAATGTTTAGAAACATGAAAGTAAATATGTGGTCTACGATAGACGATCGAAACTAGAATGATCTCTATGAGATCCTGAACACTTACTTACATCAATCATAACCCCATCGTGTTCTCTCTCGGTTCATGTTCACGCGCATAGATGATCACGGTTACTCACACAGTTGGTGTATTTTATTAGAGTTTACTTCAAGTTAACTATAACCGAGTGTTAAACAAATATCCTTGTTGCCACATAACCGCGGGCACGGCTATCCAAAAGTTTTAACCCTGTAGGGGTGCTCCAACTAGTCCATCATAAATTAATCACACTCCGTAGGAATAGCCTCAACCACGGATCTCGTGATCATCCTAGGCAACTCCAAAGGAATTCCAACACCTCTTGATAGCCCGAAGAAAGTCAGAGCCCCTCACGCAAGACACTCGATAAGGTTAGAAAAATCCAGCAAGACCTCCTGATGTGTCGACGAACCCGATAAGAGCCGCATATCTTGTTTTGAGGACATGACCGAATGAGCACAACGTATAGTGGCCTGATAGAAATCTCTCGATTTTCCCTGGGTTGGCCCCGCACACGACTCTAGTTTGGACCAACACTCATGAGGAGCACTGGCCCCGAGGTTGATTAATTATCCATGGGGTTGCAAAGCCCTATGCAAATTTTATTAATTTATTAAGCAAATGTAGTACCAAAGTTGGGTCTTGCGAGACAAGTTTTAATCTTAACCGAATAAAAAGGGGTCCCCAAAACAACCCCGAGCATGTTAGGAGCGGAAAGTATGGAAACATAACACCGGTAATAAGAAACTATGGCGGTAAGAGTGGAACAAAACACCTAGCAAAAGGCCAAGCCTTCCATCAATACCAAATGTATAAGTGCATTAAATTAAATAACAGATAATATTGTGATATGGCAGACATCCATGTTATCACATGGAAACAACCTGTACCTGCAACTAGAGTGCTATAAGAGGGGCTGAGCAGCGGTAACTTAGCCAAACAACGGTTGCTAGGATGTGGCGGGTTAGAGGCTATCATGGCAAATAGGAAGCTGACATTCGGTGATAGGAAGCATGAAAATAGAGATAAGAGTGAGACAACTAGCAAGCGAAAATAGTATTGGGATCCGGGTACGATCATCTTGCCCGTTGGTTCTTTAGTGGAACAAGTAGCAGGATCCTCGTTGTTGTACTCGCCTAGATCTTCGTACTCTGGTTCAACGTTCATGTCTACCCAAAAGAAACATCAAGAATAAACAAGCAACTATGGTGCACTGCGCAAGCAATAATGATGCATGCTTATGTGAACAGTTTTAGCATGGCAATCCTAACTAGTGATGTTTCACATGCAAAGGATCTATTATTAATGAATCTGTACAGATCCTTACGTTAAGTTATTTATACATGCATGAACATGGCAAATATGGATGCATCATGCAAAAATGATACAAATGCATATGTAGAACGTAAGAAACGTTGTTACGGTTCTCACGCTATGCTCACGACAAGATACAAAGGAAAAACACAAGACAAGAAGGCCCTGGGCTATTCCTTGGCATTCCAAGGTAGCCACTGGTTAGGCAATGAAAAACCAACCATAATAGAGCCAAATATCAAGAAATTACATGGAGTATAGCTCCCACAAGTCACAAAACACCAAAACAAACAATCTGCCACAAAACAGCAACATAACAACTTTCACAGCAAACAATTTAGCTACAGGAAGCCTACAACCACAACCAAGTCATTGACACAAACTACATAACATGGTCATCAACTTATCCAACTACACAATCTCAAATGAAGGCACACGTCAATAAGCCTGGAGGTCACAAGTTGGCATGATGAAACAAATATCTGTAACTTAGTGAAAATAACGGTTTTCTGGAATCAGAGTTACTCTAATAGGAAGTTGACAGCAGAAACTAATGGTGATAGAGGCCACCTCATGGCATGAAATTTAACAGGATGATAGAAGTTAACATCTACTTCAAATCACTAGCACTGATCTTGAGCTAATTCACACCATATCACAAGATAGCAACCACTCTTCATGGCATAAAAATATTATCTGATTCTCAGACTTGGAAATATTTAGCATGGTTGAAAACAACAACATTGTAGTGGTTACTTTAGAGCATGGTTCCCACTCATTTGCAAGTTTAACATGACAAAGATAATTACCATGGCATACTACACACCAAACACTACCATATTCATGTTGGCACAAACATCATAGCATGCATTGATAAAATATAACAAAAATGACAAAATGGCACTTTGAGATACAATGACATTTTGCAAAACTTGCTCAAAAGACTAAACCAATAGCACCAATGGATTCCTGAGACTTTTCTACCCCATATTCATGTATCATACTCATATATTCGCATTGAGCATCATGACAAAAACAACATCGCAAAAATGATATACATACTTATACGTGAAAACTTACTAAATATGTCCATGTGCATAAATGATCATGTCTACATTTGGAATTATTACTATAATTGTAAATGATCTAATTATGAAAATAAAACAAAAAACACACAATAATAAATATAGTGTATGACAAGTGGGGCATGGCCCACTTGTCACACACACACACACTCAACACACACACACACACACAACTCAAGCACACACACACATACACATGGATTTGGCACCACACCAGATCCATACGCACCGACACACACACACACATCCACAGCCAGCCACACCAAATCCTAGCTGTAGCCGCACGGGATCAGCATCACACACTGTCGTGGTTTTGTCACGGCAGATGTCTTGGCGAACGGACTTAGGTTCGGGGCGAAGACGCAACTACATGGCGGCTTGAAGGGGTTGAACGAAATCGAGAGACGCGGAGGTTACCCAGGTTCGTCCCCTCCGATGGAGGTAAAAGCCTACATCCCGCTTGTGTGGTATGGATGATGAAGGAGATCTCTCGGTTACAAGTGTGTTGTTTTGCTACCTCTAATCACGAGAGCCTCTAATCTGTCTACCTCTAGTCTCTTGTATTGTATAGACTTGTGGACTTGTGAATCTTTTCCCTCTAGGGGTGCTCTACACCTCCTTATATAAGTGGAGAGGGTAGGTTTACAAATAGAGTCCTACTAGGAGTAGGATTAGGACTAGTCTCTCTAGAATCCTATTCCGGGTCTTGTTTCCTTCGGCAAGGAGTCTTTCTCTCTTTGGGCCTTCTCTTGTGAGCTGCCTCACGCCGTCTTACATTCTGGGTCTTGGGCCTGGTCATCCTGCGACCCGCTTGGCGGGTCATTAATAAAATGTCAAGTTTTTACCGGGTCTCATATGAGTCGCCAGGCCGGGTCATACTTCCGGCCGGGTCATACCGCGGGGTATATCCTTGGCATTAGCCCCTAGGTTAGGTTGAATTTATCCATGCTAAGCTCCTGAAATAAGAATAATAAATATGTTAAATGGCTGGCTTGCTCCTTTGGCCGGCTTATGAAGTGGCTCCTTAGAAATCCAGGTCTTTTCTGCATATGAATGAGTCATCTTGATAATCCTCTTGCTTGTCAATGTGCTTTGAAAAATATTGAGAATAGACCACCCACATGCCATTGAGTCGGCTTCCAATACTCTAGGCGGGTCATCTCCGCTGGGTCATAATCATTGATGATGCCCGGTCATTATCGTTGGTGACGCCGGGTCAAATAACTAGAAGCCAGCTGACTTGATAAAAATATTGGGATGAAAATCCATCTGATGTAAAACCGGACTTCCATTATTGTGAAGCAGGGCGGCTTATATAAAATCTTGCGGGTTATGATCTTTTGATAACGTCGGGTTATGAATGTTGGTGACGCTGGGTCTAACAACTGAACTCCATAATTAACATCTTGAAAATTCTCCTCAAGGTTTTTAATATGTCCATATTACCTGTAGCCCCCAAGCTCCGAGATTATCCATGATAACTTGGTGCTTTGCAACAATATTTTGGATTGTTTTGCCCCCCAAGTGTCGGCTTGTCCTGCCTGCAGCAACCTGGGACTTATAACTGTGTTATACCTTATGAAACTTCGGTATGTGTAGCCCCGAGGGGCCGGCTCATCATCATGTGATGGTCCGGGTCTTCAATTTGAACCATATTACCTGTTTAACCAGTTGAATACTATAGCCCCCAAGTGCCGGGTCAATAAGAATTACAGGGCTGGTACTTATAAAAATGTAGAAATACCGGCTTATCTCCTGGAGATAACATGGTCTTGCTGATGATGTAATGATTTGAAAACCGGCTTGCATTAGCCCCCAAGTGTCGTGGTGCGTGCTTGCAGCAACATGGGACTTGCATGATTGATATAAACTAGACTTGAATAGTGTAGCCCCCAAGGGCCAGGTCGTCTGCCTGCGGCGACTTGGGACTATGTAAGAATAATATGACTCACCACAATTTGTTGAATGAATCCTTGATCATGGTTGTAATATAATCCGGAATGAATATCCTGGAATAATTCCTTTGTCTTTGACATGAAATCCCCTCTCGTGGTTACGGTGCAACCAAGTAAATATATGTTTGAGAAATCCATGAGTGTTGTAGCATACTACAGAGCACATTTGAAGAAATCTAAGAACGGGTTAATTAGATGACATGGCATTATATCTGATAGGGCGGCTCTTCAAAAATAATGAATTCTCTGAGCTGGCTTGAAAACCCCAATCATTTAGTACTGGTTATGATAACGATGAAGATCCAGCCATGTTGTCTATTAAAGATCCATTTGCTCTTGCCAAGGTTTTTCATCATACTTAACAGCGACTCATCTTAAGAGACAAGACCTGCAAAAATAAACAAGACAGAATATATTCTGCATTATTGTAAGGGCAGCTTGAAAGAGCACAACCCGGAGATGTTATAACATTGCTCCTTCTTTCATAATCTTGCTCTGACCTGGCTTGATAAGCTGGCATGATATGTGAATATGATGCAATGTATGATGGAATGTATGATGCAATGTATCATGCTATGTATGACGCAATGTATGACGCAATGTTGACTTGTCAACATTTTTGGCATAAGAGCCAGTTGTTAGGGTTAGATAAGCTACACCCGGAGGTGGGAAGCCCCCTTCGACAACCAAGCTGACTTGTCAACTTTTTTGGCATAAGATCCGGCTGTTAGGGTTAGATAAGCTACATCCGGAGGTGGGAATCCCCCTTCGATAACTATGTTGACTTGTCAACATTTTTTGGCTTGAAAGCCGGTTGTTAGGGTTAGATAAGCAACACCCGGAGGTGGGAAGCCCCCTTCGACAACCAAGTTGACTTGTCAACTTTTCGGCATAAGAGCCGACTGTTAGGGTTAGATAAGCTACACCCGAAGGTGGGAAGCCCCCTTTGACTACTATGTTGACTTTTCAACATTTTTTGGCTTGAAAGCCGGTTGTTAGGGTTAGATAAGCTACACCCAAAGGTGGGAAGCACCCTTCGACAACCAAGTTGACTTGTCAACTTTTTTGGCATAAGAGTTGGCTGTTAGGGTTAGATAAGCTACACCAGGAGGTGGGAAGCCCCCTTCCACAGCTATGTTGACTTGTTAACATTTTTTGGCTTGAAAGGCGGTTGTTAGGGTTAGATAAGCTACACCCGGAGGTGGAAAGCCCCCTTTGACAACCAACTTGACAGAGTCAACTTTGTCCACCATCTTGTAAGTCGCCATCTTGTAAACCGCCATCTTGTATGACGAAATGGCAGAAGCCTCCAAGTGATTTTATGATGATCCAATGAATCTGGGAACCCGTGTTTGAACGGTATATCTCGGCGGTTCGTCCACTTGGGCAACTTTTAATCTTCCGCCAAAAATGTAGTAGCCCCCAGGATCGGGTTAATTTTTCCATGACCCGAGGTTCTTGTTGAAAACGACCAAATGTATCTCGCCATGTCTGTAGCCCTCGAGTCTTAAGATGACTCGAAGAGGCGGCTTGATAATCTCCACTGGGTCGAGGTTGACCATGGCGGGTTATTGACGATCCTGTATGATTTGTTTCATTAATGCGGTCGATGCTTTGTCCTGGCTGGTTGTTAAAGTGAGCCAAACTGTAATGGCGGCGATGTGTTCGCCTGTTCGTTGGGCGGCTCATATCGACGAGCATTGCACCGATATGTTGATGTAAATCAGACTATGGGCAACATCTTGCGCGCATCAGTTGGGCGGCTCATATAGGCGAGCAATGCACCGATATGGTGATGTAGATCAAACTGTGGGCAGCGTCTTGCGCACGTTAGTTGGGTAGCTCATATACGCGAGCACTGCACCGATATGTTGATGTAGATCAAACCATGGGCGGTGTCTTATAAGCGTTCGTTGGGCGGCTCTTACTGGCGTATGCAACCACTGGCGTGTTGATGTAGACGTAGAAACCAGTCGCGACATTGTAAGCTGCTGCTATTGTGAAATACATTATGGTATCGTTCAAATCAAAATTCATTGATTTTTATTGGTGCAACATAGAAAAATATTTTTCTTACAACTTTGAGTGGCATGGAAATTTTGATATAAATTATTAAAAATTTCAACATTTAAAATTTAATAATTAATTCTAAGAATCAAGTATTCCCTCAAACCATGTTGTCGACTCAACTCAATAAAATCAAACAAAACAATTGTACGACATAGAAGATTAAAATTTAAAATGAATGAAACATATGCACTTGAGTTACTTTCGAAAGCGGTATGAATCACGGGCTGAATATACCTATGCACACTGCATGAGTGTCTAAGAAATATGGTATATTTATCAAGTAGAGTGGATTTTCCATTTGCGAGGTATAGCATTATTGCCTGATTAAATATAAATACTAGGCCACCACAAAATGACTATGTCCCAGCATCTTTCATTGCCATGGATCGAGCAGTTATAGAAGTGGCTAATTGGCAGCATCAATGTGGAACTGTAGATTACCACACATACATACTCCAAGACGAAAAGGCTAGAAGGCCTGCTGCTCAGTAATGGCCATTTGCAAATAATGGAGGAATAAAATATGTGCATGAAATCATATGTTTTATATAATTATTATTATCGCAATGGGATACATAGTATAATATCAATCAACCAAATCTTTTAATAAGAATAACTCCACCTTGCTACGCAAGTATAACCAAACCATAATCACCGCATATCTACTTCAATGTCATAGGACTTGGGGTTTAGAGAATCAAACAAAATAAATCATAAAACTGGGTTTGATGTACCGATTGAGGCAGAAAAAATGGAAAAACAAAATAAAGGCAAGTGACCCAAGTCTACAAACTACAATTGTTTCATAGTAATAGTTGCTCATCAAATATACCACTCTACGGTAATCTCATAGCTTCATGGCTAAAGAGGCCTGGAGAAGAGCAAATTGGCAAAACATGTACATTTATTAAAGCAATGTAACTACATTCAAGTAGCCATAGGTGTATACATCTTGACAGTATAAAATACCTACTATAAATGTGCTCTTCTTTCGAAAATATGATATTTAAATTTCAAGTTTGGAATTATCGTGATACAATCTCAAGCACATAGTTGTCGAACCAAAATTTTGTGGCATGCAGCTAATCAAAATTTAGGGTATACTATGTTGGTTTCACGACACAAAAAATAAATAATCAAATGCCAACAAATGGTTGTATAAAATACAAAATTATTAAAAAAATAAATATCTAGCCACACAAATGCGCGGGTGAACCTGCTAGTTCTTTGCAAGAAGAATAAGTGGTGTGCAAATTCCGTTGTTTGTCATCAATTTAACTTGATGAAGGATAAGCTTAACATAAATCTTCTTCCTATTGCGTCATGATTTCAATCCTTCTTTCGGAGTTGTTCATGATATCAAATTCTCGATTCTAAGTGTCCATCTTTTCTTTTCCGGACTTCCAAGTTTTCTCAAATATCTCATCGCGAAGCTTCATCTAAATCATGGCAAGGCATCAATCTTGTTCTTTTGCATCCTTCACTTCTTTACTATCATCCTTTCATTCCGGAGTTCATCTCGATGTTTTTATGGTGGTTTGTTCAGGATGTAATTCTTCTAGAAGTGTTCTTCAATATACTTGTTGGAGGTGCTCAAGTGTTCTTATCTTGGATTTCTAAGTTCGATTCCTTCTCCATTATCTGTTGAGATGGTGTTATTAAATTCTTGATTATGAGGAGTCTCGAAGGAAAATTGTCAGGAATGGGATAAGTAAACCCATCATTCCTTTCTCAGAGTTATCTTGGATTGGATTTCACCTAAGGCATTTCTGAAGGATAGTTGCTATCATGGTGTTATAAATGATTCAAGTTTTCTCCTCCTCTTGGCAAAAGAAGTTTTATCTCTTCATTGGTATCAATCAATCAATTGTTTTCCAATTGTGGCTGGTTGTCTCCTCATAATTGTGAGATGTTTTCCATAAGCCCACAACAAAGTAATTCTTATGTTGTCGATTTTCCAATAGCTCCAATCAATCCTTGTTTGTAAGGATTATTTTCAAATTCAATGGTGGTAGAAGTTGTCATTTTCTTCTCATTCTTTCGATCCATCGATCCAGCTTCTAAACTTTTGTTATGAAGGCATTGTGATGTTGCTCTCTTTCATCAATCATCTCATTTTATCAAGATCAACCTTCCCTTGCTTATTCATTTAACTGGGGTGTTGTGTTATCTTTCAAGTTCTATCCATATTATCAATTTTGCCCCTATCCTATCGAAGTGCTGCGAAATTTCTTGTGAATTCTTGTTTGTTCCTCATGTCATTGTTCATCTCTTTCCAGTCTTCATGTTTCATTGGGTTCACTCATTTTTCAAAGAAGCAACTAAGTTTTACCTCTTGTTGTTTCTCTTCCACTTCTCATTCTAGATCTCGGGACAAGATCCTCTTGTAGTGGAGGAGAGTTGTAACAGCCCGAGACCGACGCTCCAGAATATTCACCTTGTATTCCATTGTCGTCATGCAATTCGTTTGGTTGTCAATTCATCATCGCATCATTCGCGTTATCTACATAGCATCATCACTCATTTAAAAAAATTGCATCCGTTCGAGTTGCCGGTTCTCTCCATCGTGTCGTTGATCCTTTCAAGTCCAACCACACATGCACGTTCCCGCGACACCGCTAAATTATTGTTTTTAAAGTGCGTATAAAATATTCTCGGATTGGGTCAAAAGTTGGCATGTGGTCTTGTTATATTGTAGGTAGGTTTCCTGCCAAATTTCGTCGCAATCGGAGGTTGTTTGATACACGAACGATCAACCGTAGCAGGGTAGTAATCGGTTTATTTGTCGTAGCATTTCGGTTTACAAAACTCCTTGTCACGGGCCACAAACATTCCCTCTCATCCCCACAAAGACCCTCTACGTAGCAGAAAGCCCACCTAGCTTGCCCCCTTCACTTTTGGACGTCCGATCAAGATCTGACGGTCGAAAAACAGAGCAAAACCCCCTAACCTAGCCCCCATTTCCTATTTAAACACCCCTCGCCCTGCCTAAATTGGTTAACCCTAATCCCTTCCTCGAAATCTGCACGCAGCCACCCTTCTCCCACCTCCTCTCTCCTCCAGCTGCCGGACCCGTAGAGCCCATCACACAGCTCGCCCGGGCACGAACCGGGCCGAGCACGCCTGCAGCCGCCGTTGCTCCTCCCGAGCTCGCTCGCGCCTCCCCACGCATGGAGCCGACCTCTTGCGCCACCCTAGCTGGCCACCGGAGTGTCGGACTCGCCGGCGACCCCAAGCCAGTGCCTTGCCGGACCTCGCCACCACTAGACCCTTGCCAAGGTCGCCCCTTGCCTCTGGCCTCTCCTCCTCCCGATCTCTCTCTTCCCTCCATTTCTCTAACCTCTCTCTCCCCCTGTAGCAACCAGGAGGTCACCGCCGGCCAGATCCATAGCTCCCTCGCCCGGATCCGCCACCTCCCATCATTCCTCGCCCATTCTCGTGCTGCCGGAGTGCGCCAAGATCTTACCGGAGCCTCCCGCTGCCGCCCTCTGGTTCTGCATCTCCTCACCCCTACGCTAGTGAGAGCAGACACCCGCATCTATCTAGCCGCGCACGCATTGACCATGTTGGTCTGCATCACGTGCTGCCGCCAGCGCTCATGGGCCGCCATCGCGCTAGCCGTCGGCCTGCATCATGCCTCCCAGCCAGCCTAGCCTCCTCCAACCGCCTCCCCTGCTCCATGGGCCAAACCCCACGAGGCGAGCTCCCCTCCAGCTCCTATCCCTCGCCATGTGCACACTATACTATATTGAGCCCGTACCCTGTTGGCCCATTTGCAATAGATTCGGCGTATTAGGTTTTCTCTCTCTGTCCAACGAATTTATCTAATCTTCCACTATTTTGCATATTACAGAACAATGCATCATTTTAAAATTCTTATATATAATTATCCGTGCCTCGTATCAAAATATTTTGTATATGAAACATGTGTAGGATTTTGTGTAGATTAATTGTAACGCATTTTCATGCATGAAAATAAATGTTGAGTTTGATGGTTGCATTTAATTGCATAAATAACTTGCTATTAGGTTTATGCATAACCTTGCGTCATTAATTGTGACATATTTTCCTACTTGAACCGATGCTTTTTATATATGTTTTCGAGGTAGAAAATTCCATAGAATGTATCTGCGTATTTAGTTTTGTCACTGGAGAAATTTGTGTGCATGTCATTTTTCTGTGATTTCCATTTGTTATTTTCGTGTGATTAAATCCATGCATGGTATGAAATAATTTTGTTCATGAGATATGCCCTTTGACATGTGCACTAGCACCTGGTAATTTTTCTTGCCATAGAAATGCATGTTTTGGTTTGTTTTTTCTTGTTGCCAACATGCTATAAAAATGTGCTATTTTGTGATGCCAAAATATTTCTAAGTCTTGAATCTGTAACATTTTGTTGCTGTCTTGCTATGTGTTTTGCTAATGATCTATAGGTCCTTTGGGGTTGGGTACTAGAGTTATTTGTAGCTTATAATGTTTACTTCCATGCTGTTAAGTTTCATGCCATACTAAGCACTGTAGCATGTACTTTTACTATTGTCAATATGCCTTCGTGATAAAAACTGCACTGTCAAAAACTGCTATTCTCACTAAGTCTGAAACTATTTTCAATTAGCAATGTTGTGAGCTTCCTACCATGTGATCGATGTCTCTTTTGATTATGATATGTGAACATGAAATGAAGTGTGTGTTATATTATACTTCTACATGCTTAGTTTGTGCATTTTATAATCTTGTAGCTTGTTGTTTTCATTCGTGCAATATGCTATGTTGCTGTTTTGGGCAGATTCGCACTAAAACTTGTGTTGGTTGTTGTGGTTGAACCGTAGCTCCGTTTTGGGCATGCCATATATGAAACTTGCTTACAATTTCATGTAGTGTCATAATATATTTTTGCATTCATGATTTGAAATGTTTGTGGTTGTCATTTTCATGCATTTTGTGATTGTCATATCTTTTAGACCGTAGTTCCATTTGAGATGTTCCACATATGTAAATCGACTAGAATGACATGTAGAATTGCATGGTATACTTTATTCTATTTTTTTAACAAATATAAAATATATTTAGATCAGATCTGGACCAATGTCGAAATTAACAGATGGGGTTATTTCGGAAATGCTATAAGTTATTTCTCGCCTCATTTAAGAAGCCTAGATAGATAGTTTACTTATGCTTCACCTCTTGCCATGTTTAACAATATTTAATATTGTCGTGTACCTAAACGAGAGTGAACTAAATATTCAAATGTGGAGTTTCGTCAATATGCAACTTGTTGCTTATTGAACTCCACTCAATGTGTAGTATTTGATTGTTGTGATTGCCATGCCTTGCCTATTTAAACCGGACATGCATCATATTTGTTTGCGCATCATGTCATGCATATATTGTGGTGTATCGTGTGTTGATTGTTTGTTTCAGATTGCTTCTTCTCGATAGAGTTCCAAAAGCGTTCGGAGTGTGAGGATTCGTTCGACTACATCTCGTTCGTTTATTTCAAGGATCGCCTGCTTCACCGACTTGTTCTTCTTACAAGCGGGATCTTAGGCAAGATGACACGTTTCCCTAGATACCACTACTATCATTGCTATGCTAGTTGTCCCGCTTTTGTCGTTGTGTCTTGTTACCTACCGCCTGTATGTGAAGCCTCCCAACATTGCCATGAAAGGCCTCTAACCCACCACCTTCCCATCAAACCTTTGTTTGGCTATGTTACCGCTTGCTTAGCCCTTCTTATAGCATTTCTAGCTGCAGGTGCAATTGCTTCCATGTGACAACATGGACATTCTTTTGTAATCACAATATTATTTCTATTTAATTTAATGCACTTATGTACTTGGTAAAAGATGGAAGGCTTGGTCTTTTGCTCGGTGTTTTATTCCACTTTTGCCGCCCCTAGTTACCTGTGAACTGGTGTTATGTTCCATATTAAGCACTCCTAACATGCTTGGGGTTGTTATGGGGACCCCCTTGATTTTTGTTTTAGGATAAAGCTTGTCTGGAAAGGCCCAACATTTCTACTACATTTGCGTAATAACTAATAAAATTGCATAGGGACTTTCCGAACCCCAAGGAACTATAATCAACAACCTGGGCCGATGCTCCTCATGAGTGTTGGTCCAAAACAGGTTGCCTGCAGGGCCGCCTCGAGGAAACTCGGGGATTAGATTTTCCCTGTAGCTAGTCCCATCCGGTCGTGTCCTGAGAACGTGATACACGGCTCTTATCGGGTTTGTCGACATGTCGGACGACCTTGCTGGATTTCTTTTACCTTTCTCAAATCTCTTGCACGTGGGATGTTGATGACACTTTGGGCTATCTCGAAGTTGAGATTTTCCATCGGGATTCCGCAAATACTACAGGCAATTCCACGGTTGAGGAATTCATATACAGCGTATGGTTAATTTGTGATGGATGAGTTGGAGCACCCCTATAGGGTTAAATCTTTCGGAAAGCCGTGCCTGCGGTTAAGTAGCAACTTGAAAACCTTGTTTAACACCCGCTCATAGCAAACTGGAAGTAAACTCTAATAAAATACACCAACTATGTGCGTATCCGTGACTCTCACTTCTCGTGAGTCCTTTATCCGAGAGAGAACATGGTGGGGTTATGTTTGACGTAAGTAGATGTTCAGGATCACTAAGTGATCATTACTAGTTCACGTCCGTTATGCGTACACCACCCACTTTACTTTCTATATTCGTAAGTTAGCCAATCAAAGAAATGCTTAGTCGCTTGCCACAGCCCCACCACTTAACCATACCTCCCCATTATGCTTTACTAGTTTTGATACCCTTAGAAATGAGATTGCTAAGTCCCCGTGGCTCAAAGATTACAAGAACAATAGTTGCAGGTACAGGTTATGCGATGCTTTGTCGTGAGAGCCATGCTTGTTTGATTTGGGGTTCTTCTTCTTCTTCATCGATCTAGGATGGGTTCCACGCGGCAGCCTGTGATAGCAAGGATGGATGTCATTTTATCGTTTGATTTTGCCCGTAGTCGGACCCTGCTCTTTTGTATGATGTTTGAATATGTTGTTGTATTGATGTGATCTTGATGTAGCTTGGGGCGAGTGTAAGACAATTCCATATACTCACCTCTTCTGTACATGTACTTGTAATGATATCCATTCTTGCAAAATGACGATATGTGCGTCTATCCCTGTCGAGGCCCTCGAGCCAAAATAAGGATAGAATTGCATCTTGGACGTGACACATACTTAGTGGAAACATTAGTTCAATGACATATATGTTGTTATTAATTACCAAAACCACAAAGGTAGCAAATGTTATTTCATCTCACCCTCAAGAAGACCCGACAAGCGCGAGCCAATCGACCACCGCTCCAACGCATCACAACACCAGTCAATTATAGATGCGGTGTCCAGCTCCCAAGTGGCTAAGTGGCTCTCGCTAAGCACGTGGGAACACGCTGGAAGACAGATTATGCCTCCTTGACACCCATCCATAGGCATGTCAAGCTGTGGTGCAGTATTTAGCTAGAGCGGTGGTAGGAGCTTTCTGAGGATGCACCCCCGCGTGCCACCTAGACTGCATTCATGGCATTTTGTCCTAAGTGCCAGAGTTAGGTATGATAGCACTGTTAGCTATCTAATCATCAAACAACGTCAGTTTTTCCATTGTGGTTGCCCCTTCGACTATAAAAGGTGGCCCATGTCAGCCTACCTAAAGATTTAGACCTTTGGATACTTGTACTCACATAGCAGCTCCCTCGAAGGCAACCCTTGTCGGGCTTGAGTGTTGCGTGTTCTTCGTGTTCCTATGAGCAATCCACCACCCGTGTCCTGATCACCATGTTGTCTCACCATCTCCGCTCTTTGTGCATGTGATCTCACCCCTGTCGAACCACAAAGGGGCTTATGCCCCATAGGTGATCGAGTGCATCGTGCCCCGACATCTTTGGCATGCTAGGTAGGGGGTGGTGTGTGACAGCCTGGGACCAACGCTCCAGAAGATTCCAGAATATTCCCCTTTTATTTCCATTCTCGTCTGTGTTTCTTTTGGTTGTTGCATTCTTCATCGCATCATATGCATAGCATCGTCACTCATTTTCAAAACTTGGATTCATTCGTAGTTGCCGGTTCTCTCCGTTCTTGCCGTTGCCCGTTTCGAGACCAACCACGCACGCGCCCGCGGCATAGTTAAATAAAATTGTTTTAAAAGGCGCGCTAAAAATATTCTTGGATTGGGTCGAAACTTCGCCTACGGTCTTATTATATTGTAGGTAGACCGTCTGTCGAATTTCGTCGTGTTCTGAGTTCGTTTGATGCCCCATCGGTCAGTCGTAGCAGTGCCGTCATCGATTATTCGTCGGACATTTGCCGGTATTTTAAAAAAATTCGTGTCATGGGCCAAAAACCTCCCTCTCATCTCCCCTAGCCCATCTACAAAGCCCACTAGCCCACTTAGCCCCTCCTCCGTTGTCGGTCATCACATCATGATCGGACGGACAAGGTCCATCCCCAGCCCCTAGTGCCTCCCCTATATATAACCCCATGGAGAGGTCTCTCACTCTCTCTTGCGTTTCCCCCATGTAAAATTGCAGCCACACCACTAGAAAAACCCCACCTGCTAGCCCTCCTCCTCCAGATCCCGCAGCCCCATCCTTCTGCCCGTTTTCGGCCCTCAGATCGCGATCTAGAGGCTCAAAATCGCTAGAATCCCACCTACCAGACATGTCCGGCAGCCAACCCGGACATGTCCAGCGATCCCAGTGCAGCCCCGCTCCTCCCGCAGCTCCCGTCACCCGAGCAGATCAAGGGGAGGAGCCCTCGATCCAGCGCACCTGTGCCCTGCCTTCGCGTTTCGCGCCCTCGGCGAGCCGCTGCGTCGCCGACAAACCCCTACTGCCCTTGCCCGTCCTTCCCTTTCCTTCTTCTTCCTCTCTCTAAACTCTCTTGTCTCTCCTATGGTGCAGACTCCATGGCAGCTAGAGAAGCTCGGCCGCTGGTCCTCCATCCACCGTCGCTGCCCAGATCCGACCGGGGGTCGCCGGATCCGGCCGCCCCAGTCCGTTTTCGGCCTCCGTCGGACCTCCCGCTCCAGCCCCACCATGTCCCTACAGATCCCGTCGTCATGGTACGCTCGAGCTCGTGCACGAGCGAGCGAGCCGCTCACCCCGTTGACCGCAGCGCCGGGTGGACCTTGCCAGCGCCCCAGTCGGCCCAGTGCAGCCTCCCACAGAACTGGCCTTGGCCCATGGTGAGCCCAGCACCCCCCCCCCGCGTTTTATTATTATTGCACATTTAAATGCCAATATAAAATCAACCGGTCGCCGTATAAAAATGGTTTATACATGTAAATTTCTTAGAATTATGTGTAGGTTAATAATATATCATTTTCGTCCATGCCTAAATTATTTAAATGCCATTTTTTGTTGTTTGGCATATTTGTGATGATTTTGCATTGTCATATTTAATTAACGTGCATCGGGAATTATCCAAAATCACATATTAAAAATGTTCATAGCAACAACATCATATTTTCATGCACGATAAAAATGTTGGCATCATGTTTGTATTTACTTTGCATCAATGACTTGCTATAAGGTGATTTGGCCATATGAGTGCATAATTAATTGTGATTACTTTTCCACATGAACCTATGCATATTTTATATGTTCTTGGGGTAGAAAATCCATAGGAATTACCAGTGCATTTAGTTTTTTCCTTTGAGCATTTTTGTGTGCATGTCATTTTGTGGTGATGACCTTTGGTTATTTTCGTGTGATTTAATCCATGCATGTTTTGAAATAATTTTGAACATGAGATATGCCCTATGATATGTGTCCTAGCCTCTGGACATTTTGCTTTTCATAGAAATGCATGTATAGGTGTTATTTTGTTGTTGTCAACTTGCTATAAAATTCTGCTGTTTTGAGGGTCCAAAATATTTCTAAGTCTGGAATCTGTAATATTTTGTTGCTGTCTTGCCATGTGTTTTGCTAGTGATCTAGAACCCTTTTGTGGTAGGTGTAATGGAGTTATTTGTAGTCTGAAACTGTTTTCAAGTAGCTACCTTGTGAGCTTCCTATCAAATGATCCATGCATGATTTGAATATGATATGTGAAGATGAAATGAAGTGGATGTTGTATACTAATGCCCCATGCTTAGTTTGTGCATTAAAGAATCTTGTAGCTTGATGTTTTGACGTGTGCAAAATGCTAAGTTGCTGTTTTGGGCAGATTTCAACTCAAACTTGTGTTGGTTGTATTTGTTGAACCGTAGCTCCATTTTGAACATGTTGCATATGACACTTGATTAGAATCTCATGTAGTTTAATAATAAATTGCTGCATTTATGATTTGAAATGTTTTTGATTGTATTTTCCATGCATTTGCATTCATGACATGTGCATCTTGTGTTGCTCATATCTTTTAGACCGTAGATCCGTTTGAGATGTTCTGTATATGTAAATCGACTAGAATGATGTGTAGAATTGCATGGTATGATTTATTTTGTTGTTTAACCAATATAAAATATGATTCGCTCAGATCTGGACAAATTTAGAAATTAACATATGAGGTCATTTCGGAAGTGCTATAAGTTGTTTCCGACCTCATTTAAGTTGCCTAGATAGATAGTTTACTTATGCTTCACCTCTTGCCATGTTTAATAACATTTAATATTGCCGTGTACCTAACGGGAGTGAACTGAATAATTTGAACGTGGAGTTTCGTCAATATGGACGTTGCATATTGAGCTTCACTTAATGTGTAGTATTGTTTGTTGTGATTTGTCATGCCTTGCATAATTAAACCGCACATGCATCATATTTGTTTGCGCATCGTGTCATGCATATGTTGTGGTGTATATTGTGTTGATTGTTTGTTTCGGATTGCTTCTTCTTGATAGAGTTCCGAAAGCGTTCAGAGTGTGAGGATTCGTTTGACTACGTTGGCTCGTCTTCTTCATGGACTCGTTCTTCTTCTGAGCAGGATCTCAGGCAAGATGACTCATTTCCTTGGATACCATTACTATCATTGCCATGCTAGTTGTCTCGTCTTTATATCGCTATGTCGCGCTACCTACCACTAGTTTGTCAAGCCTCCCAACACTGCCATGATAAGCCTCTAACCCCTCCAAATCCCAGCAAACCTTTGTTTTGGCTAAGTTACCGCTTGCTCAGCCCTTCTTATAGCGTTTCTATTTGCAGGTGCAATTCCTTCCATGTGTCAACATGGACATCCTTTTGTTATATCACAATATTGCTGCTATTTAATTTAATGCACATATATACTTGGTAAATGGTGGAAGGCTTGACCTTTTGCTTGGTGTTTTGTTCCACTCTTGCCGCCCCTAGTTACTTGTGAACCGGTGTTATATTCCATAATTGAGCGCTCCTAACATGCTCGGGGTTGTTATGGGGACCCCTCTATTTTCGAGTTAGAATAAAGCTTGTCCGGTAAGGCCCAACATTGGTACTACATTTGCCTACTAACTAATGAACTTCCATAGGGGCTTTCCGGACCCCGTGGATAATTAATCAATCCCCGGGCCAGTGCTCCTCATGAGTGTTGGTCCAAACTAGAGCACTCTGCGGGGCCAACCCAAGGCAACTTGGGAGATTTCTATCAGGCCACTGTACGCGTAGCTTATCTGCCGTGTCTTGAGAACGAGATACGCGGCTCCTATCGGGATCGTAGACACGTTGGGAGGCCTTGCTGGATTTGTTTTACCTTTCTCGAACGTCTTGAGTGAGGAATTCCGATTATTCTTTGGGCTATCTCGAGGTGTTTGATTTCCTTTGGAATTGCCTAGGATGATCACGAGATTCGTGGTTGAGGTTATTCCCGCTGTGTGTGGTTAATTTGTGATGGATGAGTTGGAGCACCCCTGTAGGGTTAAATCTTTTTGAGAAGCCGTGCCCGCGGTTTTGTGGCAAACTTGGAAACTTTGTTTAACTGTCGGTCACAGCAAACTTGAAGTAAACTCAAATAAAATACACTAACTGTGTGCGTAACCGTGACTGTCTCTTCTCGTGAGTTCTTATCCGAAAGAGAACACGGTGGGGTTATGTTTGACGTATGTAGGTGTTCATGATCAGTTAGTGATCATTATTAGTTCACATCCATTATGCATAGACCACCATACTTTACTTTCTACACTCGTAGGTTAGCCACTCAAATAAATGCTTAGTCGCTTGTTGCAGCCTCACCACTTAACCGTACCACATCTATTAAGCTTTAATAGTCTTGATACCCTTGGAGATGAGATTGCAGAGTCCGTGTGGCTCACAGATTACTACAACAATAGTTACAGGTACATGTAATGCGATGATTTGACGTGAGCGCGTTGCTTGTTTAATTTGGAGTTCTTCTTCTTCTTCTTCACCAATCTTGGATGGGTTCCAGGCGGCAGCCTGGGATAGCAAGGGTGGATGTCATTTTATCGTTTGATTTCGTCCGTAGTCGGACCCTGCTCTTCTGTATGATGTTTGTGTATGTTGTTGTATTGATGTGACTCTGATGTAGCTTGTGGCGAGTGTAAGCCAATTCCATATACTCGTCTCTTTTGTACATGTACTTGTAATGATATCCATTCTTGCAACACGACGAGATGAACATCTATCCCTTGCGAGGTCCTCGTGCCTTAATATGGATAGGCGCGCATCTTGGGCGTGGCAAGTTGTTATTAGAGCCTGTACCGACCTAGGAGCCTCTTATTGATCGAACTTGGCTGAGTCGAGTCTAGAATAAAACTATTTTGAGTCTAGTTATATCGGAGAGTAGGATTCTTTTTACTCCTCTTCTATGTTCTGGTGAGGTATTCGACTTACGAATTTTGTTTCTACTCCCCTTCTCGCTCAAATTTTTTTAGGATCACGCAAGTATTTTGGAAACTATATGATGCCGATGTGATGGCGTTCTGTCTTGGTGCCTCCTATCTGACTTGATTCTTCCGGGGAGTTGAGCTCCGAGGGATTCTTGGCACATCGTTATCATTCAGTTTTCTTAGTATCTCAAGACGGAGGATGTTCGGAATTGCTTCAATATTTTTCATGGTGAGATAAGATCGGAGTCAGCCAGTACTGGGGAGGCATCCGGGGTACCACCATGGTTTATTATCGTTGTGAGTTCGAGGATTCAAGTTTGATGAATTTGCGAAGGCCTCTGGTTATGTGTTGAAGGGTGGATATAGTTGGGGTGTAGGATTGCTAGTTGTGTGAGATATTTCCTCCTTGTATCCCCCACAACGGATTGCATAACTAGAAAGTTTTCGGAAGTTCTTAGGTGGGAATTCAAGTAGGTACCTACGATTATCTTTCCAGCAAGTACATAGTGGGTATGTATTTGTTATGTCTTGTTTCATAAGCCTCATCCTTTGTTTTGTTTTGAATATGGTAATTCGAGTTGCTTCGATATCAAGTGGTGATTTCATATCTTGCTAAGTAGGTTCTCATATTTCTGTGGGTTTGCTAATTCTTTTGCTCAATCAAGTTATCATATCAATTCTTTTCCTACCGGTGTGCTTCTCTTCAAGATAATTCTATCATCTCCAATATTGCAAGATCAATCCTTATATTTCGTTCCGGAGTTGTCTCATCTGTTCCAAGTCTTCTTTGTTTTTTCCCACCCTCCCGCCCTTTTCTTCAATGATTAAATTCTCATCCAAGTGTCTTTCTATTCATGTAATGCTTCAACAATCTTTTCTTCTATCTTGTTTCCGATGATTTCTATGGAGATTCTCAAGAGTATCATTTCAAGATATATCCCCATATTCCTTGTTCTCGTTGTTATTCTTCTCCGGTGATTCTTTATGAAGATGCTTAGTGATCAAGTTATCATTTATTAGTATTCATCTTGTATTTTCTTTTCCCGTGGATTCAATTCAAGTTTTGGTGTTCATCATACCATTTTTATTCTCTAATTGCTCTCACATGTTGGAACGCTTTATCAAGCCTCTCTTGCTTATTATTATCTCCATTCTATCCGGAGTGCTGAAGATATCTCACAAGACATTCATTTTCATTCTTGTCCTCTTAAATTATTTCAAGGGTCTCTTATCATCAAGTTCTTAATTTTTCCGGTGCAATCTCTCTTTCTAAGCAATTGTTTCAATGGTGGTTTCTTTTGAGTGGGCCCATAACCCACAGGGTTTTTTCCCAGGATCCTACCTAACTCTTCTAATCTTTCCGGAGATGTTCTCAAGTTCTCTTCAAATATGACGTAAGTATGAATTTCATCAGTTATATGCCTTCTTGAAGATCGCTTGTAAATCATTTTCATTGTTGACTCAACCTTTCTTTAGTCATTGTTCTAGAGTGTCTCAGCAATTCATGATGCTATTTCTCGTCGTCATTCTCTGCATTGAAGACCGTAGGAGTGTTTCTCTTAATCTTTGCTCATTCTCTTGAAGATTCATGGTTTCAGCTGGTTGCCATCATCTCAAGTTGTGTCCAATCATGAGAAATTTCTCCCATATCTATCTGGTGCATTAAGAATTGTTTTCATTTCTCGATCCTCCGAAGGCCATCATTTCAGAAGATGTCTTCATTCTCAGCTTTCAGATTTCATTCTCAAATTCTTCTCAATTGTTGTTCCTTCGTTCGTATCTCAATTATTCCGGTGGCTTGTGAAGTTTTCCATTAGGTGGATCATGCTCTCTTCATTCTCATTCATTTGTATTATCCTCTTTAGTTTCTATTCTTACCGGTGTTCTCATGCAAGACTTCTTAAAATTGTGATCTCTCTCTCTCTCTCTCTCCTCAATTCTTTGCAAGAAGAATAAGTGGTGTGCGAAATCCTTGTTTGTCATCAATTTAAATTGTTGAAGCATAGGCATAACATAATTCTTATTCTTGTTTCATCCAAGTGATTTAAATCTTTCTTCCGGAGTTGTTCATGATATCAATTCCTTATCCCATGTAGTCATCTCTCTTTTCCAGAGTTCCTAGTTTTTCTCAAGTATCCTTCCCCGAAGCATCATCTAAATTATTGGAAGGCCTCAATCTTGTTCTTTTGCATCCTTCAATTCTCTTCTATCATCCTTTCGTTTCAGATTTCTTCCGGAGGATCTTCATGGTGGTTCATCAAGATTTCTTTCATTTTCAAGTGTTCTTCAAGATTCTTCTTGGAGGCGCTGAAGTGTTCTTTATCTTGGATGTCTAGTTCAATTCCTTCTCCATTCGTCTTTTGAGGTGGTGTTATTAAAATCTTGATTATGAGGAGTCTCTTAGGAATTGTCAAGAATAAGATAAGTAAACCCATCTTGTTTTCTTGGAGTTATCTTGGGTTGGATTTCACCTAAAGCATTTCCTAAGGATTGTTGCTATCAGGGTGTTGTTAATGATCCAAGTTTTCTCCTTCTCCTCTTGGTGAAAGAAGTTTTGCATATCTTGTTGCTCTCAAGCAATCAATTGTTTCTATTGTGGCAGGTTGTCACCTCATAATTTTGAGATGTCACCCACAAGCCATAACAAGCTATTATTTCGTTGTTGATTCTCCATCAACTCCATTCAACCATGTTTTCAAGTTCAATGGTGGTAGAAGTTGTTATTTTCTTCTCCATTCTCTTATCTCATAAGATCTAGCTTCTATTCTTTTGTTCCGGAGGCCTTGTGATGTTGCTCTCTTTCAACCATCGTCTTGTTGTTTCAAGATCATGTTCTTTCTGGCTTATTCATTTAACCGGAGTGCTAAGAAATCTTTCAAGATCCTTCTGTCTCATGAAGTTTTGATTCTAATCCAACCAAAGTTTGGTGTCTCTTTCAATTTCTTTCCACCATATCAATTTTTCCTCTCTATCCTAAAGAAGTGCTGCCAAAATTTCTTGTGAATTCTTCCTTGTTCCTTGTGTATTCTTCATCTCTTCGAACCTTCATGTTTTATTGGTTTCATTCGTTTGTCAAAGAAGCAACTAAGTTTTACCTTTTGCTCTTTCTCTTCCCGTTTTCATTCTAGATCTCGGGACAAGATCCTCGTGTAGTGGAGGAGAGTTGTGACAGCCCGAGACCAACACTCCAGAAGATTCCCCTTTTATTTCCATTCTCGTCTGTGTTTCTTTTGGTTGTTGCATTCATCATCACATCATTCGCATCATATGCATAGCATTGTCACTCGTTTTCAAAACTTGCCTTCGTTCGTAGTTGCCGAGTCTCTCCGTTCTTGTCGTTGCCCGTTTCCAGACCAACCACAGACGCACGCGCCCGCCACATGGTTAAATAAAATTGTTTTAAAAGGCACACTAAAAATTCCTTGGATTGGGTCGAAACTTCGCGTGCGGTCTTATTTTATTGTGGGTAGACCACGTGTCAAATTTCGTCATGTTCTGAGTTCGCTCGATACCCCGTCGGCCAGTCGTAACAGCGCCGTCATCGATTATTCGTCGGACGTTTGCCGGTGTTTTAAAAAACTTCGTGTCACGGGCCGCAAACCTCCCTCTCATCTCCCCTAGCCCATCTACATAGCCTGCTAGCCCACTTAGCCCCTCCTTCGTTCTCAGTCATCAGATCGTGATCGGACGGATAAGGTCCAACCCCCAGCCCCTAGTGCCTCCCCTATATATAACCCCATGGAGAGATCTCTCACTCTCTCTAGGGTTTCCCCCATATAAAATTGCAGCCACACCCCTAGAAAACCCCCACCTTCTAGCCCTCCTCCTCTTGATCCCGCAGCCCCATCCATCTGCCCGTTTTCGGCCCTCAGATCGCGATCTAGAGGGCGAAAATCGCCAGAATCCCACCTACCGGACATGTCCGGTGGCCAACCCGGACATTTCCAGTGATCCCAGTGCAGCCCCACTCCACCCGCAGCTCCCGTCGCCCGAGCAGATCGAGGGGAGGAGCCCTCAATTCAGCGCGCCCGTGCCCTGCCTCCGCGATTCGCGCCCTCCGGCGAGCTGTTGCATCGCCGGCGAACCCCTGCTGCCCTTGCCCCGTCCTTCCCTTTCCTCCTTCTTCCTTTCTCTAACCTCTCCTCTCTCTCCTGTGGTGCAGACTCCATGGCTGCCAGAGAAGCTTGGCTGCCGATCCTTCATCCGTCGTCGCCGCCCAGATCCGGCCAGGGGTCGTCGGATTCGGCCGCCCCAGTCCGTTTCCAGCCTTCGCCGGACCTCCCGCTCCAGCCCCACCATGTCCCTACAGCTCCCATCGCCACGGTCCGCTCGAGCTCATTCGCGAGCGAGCGAGCCGCTCGCCTCGTTGACCGCAGCGACGGGTGGGCCTCGCCAACGCCCCAGCCGGCCCACTGCAGCCTCCCATCGAATGGGCCTTGGCCCATGGTGAGCCCAGCAGCCCCCCCCCCCCGCGTTTTATTATTATTGCATATTTAAATGCCAATATAAAATCAATCGTTCGCCATATAAAAATGTTTTATACATGTAAATTGCTTAGAATTATGTGTAGGTTAATAATATGTCATTTTCATCCATGCCTATTAAACATGCCTTTTTCTGTTGTTTGGCATTTTTGACATGATTTTGCATCAATGACTTGCTATAAGGTGATTAGGCCATATGAGTGCATAATTAATTGTGATTAATTTTCCACATGAACCTATGCATATTTTATATGTTCTCGGGGTAGAAAATCCATAGGAATTACCTGTGCATTTAGTTTTGTCAATTGAGCATTTTTCTGTGCATGTCATTTTGTTGTGATGCCCTTTGGTTATTTTCGTGTGATTTAATCCATGCATGTTTTGAAATAATTTTGAACAGGAGATATGCCCTTTGATATGTGTCCTAGCCTCTGGACATTTTGCTTGTCATAGAAATGCATGTATAGGTGTTATATTGTTGTTGTCAACTTGCTATAAACTTCTGCTATTTTGAGGGTCCAAAATATTTCTAAGTCTGGAATCTGTAAAATTTTGTTGCTATCTTGCCATGTGTTCTGCTAGTGATCTAGAGCCCTTTTCTGGTAGGTGTAATGAAGTTATTTGTAGCTGATATTGTCCTTTAGTATTATGTTAAGTTTCATGCCATAATATGCCCTGTAGCATATAGTTTTACTGCTGTCAATATGCCTTCGTGGCAATAACTGCACTGTCAAAAACTTCTATTTTCACCAAGTCTGAAACTGTTTTCAAGTAGCTACCTTGTGAGCTTCCTACCAAGTGATCCATGCATGTTTTGAATATGATATGTGAAGATGAAATGAAGTGGATGTTGTATACTACTGCCCCATGCTTAGTTTGTGCATTTTAGAATCTTGTAGCTTGATGTTTTGACGTGTGCAAAATGCTAAGTTGCTGTTTTGGTCAGATTTCAACTAAAACTTGTGTTGGTTGTATTTGTTGAACCGTAGCTCCCTTTTGAACATGTTGCATATGAAACTTGATTAGAATCTCATGTAGTTTCATAATAAATTGCTGCATTCATGATTTGATATGTTTGTGATTACATTTTCTATGCATTTGCATTCATGACATGTGCATCTTGTGTTGCTCAGATCTTTTAGACCATAGCTCCGTTTGAGATGTTCTATATATGTAAATCGACTAGAATGATGTCTAGAATCTCATGGTACGATTTATTTTGCTGTTTAATCGATATAAAATATGATTCGTCAGATCTGGACCAATTTCGAAATGAACATAAGAGGTCATTTCGGAAGTGCTATAAGTTGTTTCCGGCCTCATTTAAGTTGCATAGATAGATAGTTTACTGATGTTTCACCTCTTGCCATGTTTAATAACATTTAATTTTGCCGTGTACCTAACGGGAGTGAACTAAATAATTTGAACGTGGAGTTTCGTCAATATGCAACTCGTTGCATATTGAGCATCACTTAATGTGTAGTTTTGTTTGTTGTGATTTGTCATGCCTTGCATAATTAAACAGGACATGCATCATATTTGTTTGCGCATCGTGTCATGCATATGTTGTGGTGTATCTTGTGTTGATTGTTGTTTTCAGATTGCTTCTTCTTCATAGAGTTCCGAAAGCATTCGTAGTGTGAGGATTCGTTCGACTACGTTGACTCGTCTTCTTCATGGACTCGTTCTTCTTCCGAGCGGGATCTCAGGCAAGATGACCCATTTCCTCGGATACCAATATTATCATTGCCATGCTAGTTGTCTTGTCTTTATATTGCTATGTCGCGCTACCTACCACTTGTTTGTGAAGCCTCCCAACAATGCCATGATAAGCCTCTAACCCCTCCAAATCCCACCAAACCTTTGTTTTGGCTAAGTTACCTCTTGCTCAGCCCTTCTTATAGCGTTTCTAGTTGTAGGTGCAATTGCTTCAATGTGTCAACATGGACATCCTTTTGTTATATCACAATATTGCTGCTATTTAATTTAATGCACATATATACTTGGTAAATGCTGGAAGGCTTGGCCTTTTGCTTGGTGTTTTGTTCCACTCTTGCCGCCCCTAGTTACTTGTGAACCGGTGTTATGTTCCATAACTGAGCGCTCCTAACATGCTCGGGTTTGTTATGGGGACCCCCTTGATTTTTGGGTTAGAATAAAGCTTGTCCGGCAAGGCCCAACATTGGTACTACATTTGCCTAATAACTAATGAACTTGCATAGGGGCTTTCTGGACCCCATGGATAATTAGTAAACCCCCAGGCCAATGCTCCTCATGAGTGTTGGTCCAAACTAGAGCATTGTGCGGGGCCAACCCAGGGCAACTTGGGAGATTTCTAT
This sequence comes from Hordeum marinum, assembly GCA_022496015.1. Lineage (NCBI taxonomy): Eukaryota > Viridiplantae > Streptophyta > Magnoliopsida > Poales > Poaceae > Hordeum > Hordeum marinum. The sequence goes on from CM039673.1 coordinate 305,979,121, forward strand.
CAGGACACTATCTGCGTAGCTTAGCTGCCGTGTCCTGAGAACGAGAAACGCCGCTCCTATCGGGATCGTCGACAAGTTGGGAGGCCTTGCTGGATTTGTTTTACCTTTCTCAAACGTCTTGAGTGAGGAATCCCGATTATTCTTCGGGCTATCTCGAGGTGTTGGATCTCCTTTGGAATTGCCTAGAATGATCAAGAGATCCGTGGTTGAGGTTATTCCCGCTGTATGTGGTTAATTTGTGATGGATGAGTTGGAGCACCCCTACAGGGTTAAATCTTTTCGAGAAGCCGTGCCTGCGGTTATGTGGCAAACTTGGAAACTTTGTTTAATACCAGGTCATAGCAAACTTGAAGTAAACTCAAATAAAATACACCAACTGTGTGCGTAACCGTGACTGTGTCTTCTCGTGAGTTCTTATACGAAAGAGAACACGGTGGGGTTATGTTTGACGTAAGTAGGTGTTCAGGATCAGTTAGTGATCATTACTAGTTCACGTCCATTGTGCATAGATCACCATACTTTACTTTCTGCACTCGTAAGTTAGCCACAAAAATAAATGCTTAGTCGCTTGTTGCAGCCTCACCACTTCACCATACCACACCTATTAAGCTTTAATAGTCTTGATACCCTTGGAGATGAGATTGCTGAGTCCCCGTGGCTCACAGATTACTACAACAACAGTTGAAGGTACAGGTAATGTGATGATTTGACATGAGCGCATTACTTGTTTGATTTGGAGTTGTTCTTCTTCATCATCATCAATCTTGGATGGGTTCTAGGCGGCAGCATGGGATAGCAAGGGTGGATGTCATTTTATCGTTTTATTTCGTCCGTAGTTGGACCCTGCTCTTCTGTATGATGTTTGAGTATGTTGTTGTATTGATGTGACTCCGATGTAGCTTGTGGCGAGTGTAGGCCAATTCCATATTCTCATCTCTTCTGTACATCTACCTGTAATGATATCCATTCTTGCAACACGATGAGATGCGCATCTATCCCTTGCGAGGCCCTCGTGCCTTAACATGGATAGGCGCGCATCTTGGGCGTGACATGGTGTGTCATTTGCGTGAAAATGAGATCGAGGGCGGTGCCTTGGTCGTCGTCGCTGTTCCCTCCACCGGGAGAGTCTAGAAAGGAGAGTGATGATGCTACCTGAGTTTCATCATCTTTGGATCCAGTCGCGCATCATCGCTGCTACGATGGTAGGGAGAAGACGAGGAGCGTCAACACTGTGGATGATGCATTCGCCATGGGCAACACAATCGTGGCATGGGTCATGGATAGGGAGGAGGCGAGTCAGGCAATTGCTCCACCACTATTGTAGTCATCGAGCGAGCCCACCTAGTCCCAGGAGGGTGTAGCTCGATCCAATTGATGAGGAAAAAGGTATATGACTATGCTTCCCTCTCCTCTCCTTCCCCTTCTACGAACAGTTATGTGCAGCGGCGGTGCCGCCAGTGTCGATGAGCTTGCCTATGGCATGGTCTTGCATTTATTCCGTCAAGGGTAAATCCCAAGTCAAAATGCTAGAGCAAGTCCATTGGTCGACGCCCCTACAAACGAACCACAGCAAGGTCCCGCTCGCCAACGCTCTCACCATGTTGGTCGTTACAGGACCGTAGGACGTGACGGAGAGGAGGGAAGGTTCGACCGTTCATATCTATTCCCCTGTCTTTTAATTGTTGGTTATGAACATTTACATTAACCCGGCAGACTTGTGCCGCGTAGTGTACTCATGACTAACGGATCCCCAAGATTTTCCCATGTCGCCCCTCTACGTTCTTTGTTCCTTTCGTGCCAGGAGTGGATATACACCGAAGAGAACAAAGGGGAGAAGTACCAATGGATAAGGGAACGACAATGAATGGGGATAAAACATGCACCAAGACCGAACAAAAGCCGTGCTGAAAGCTAAGTGAACATGATTATCAGCTTTCGCTACAACGTACATTCGTATATTCCCCCTGGCAATCGAGGTTTTTTATGGCGAGTCTTGTACACAACGGAACCTTACTGACTCTTTGTGTGCACCCTTGTTTTCGTTTCGAGCATGCTCAACAAAACACGTGGCAACATCAGAAACCGAAAAGGAAAAACTCACCGGCAGCGTATTTTTACCAGCAGGATGCGAAGGACATATTCCTCAAGGCAATCATGGCAGCAAGTTGTTGGTGGGCAACCAGAACACAAAAAGGAAGTAACCATACGAGTACCAGAACAAAAGCAGGGGGAACAACATACAACTTGTAAGTGCATCTAGTGCCCCTTACTGATTTTGGTGTATTGAAGACTTATAGGTTAAGAGACTAATGTGTTTGTAAGTGTAAACAGGCTTTATAAGTCGCTAAGGAATTCGATATATTTGGAGATTATCGACCTCTAAAATTGTATATCTTGGCTGAAGACTTTGGTGAACACATTGATGAAGACTTTGCTGAAGACTTTGGTATTTCCTGAAGACTTTGAAACTGAAGAAGTTGGTGACCTTGAAGATATGAACGAGGACTATGAAGCGTGAAGACTATTTTTTCGTAGTTTCATTTTCTTTCTTTGAGTCATAGGAAACACCATACTGTTAAAGGGGGCCGAGGCAATAGTTAGGAAACTTTCCAACTGATGCTCAACTCCAAATCCTCAATCTATCCAATTCTTCGAGTGAAGCCTTTTGGAAATCTCTTGAAGTCCAGACGAGTTCTTCAGTGACAGAGACGATGATCTTCTGGTCTCAGAGGAAATTGGTCTGAGTGGGGAGTTAGGATTTCGCCAGTGCGAATTGCCTACAAGTGAGGAACATGATAAGCCTGAGGACTTTTATAGTTCAAAATTTCGACCATTGCTGTTCTTTGCGCTAGCTGTCCCCAATCATCTTATCCACATAACGGTCATTTCATTAGGGGCATTTATGTCTTATCATGTCAGGTTGCACCGTGGCTATAAATAGCCACCCCCACAACCACTAGTTGTTTGGCTGCTTCGATAGAGAACTGACACTTGTCATTTGAGAGCAACCCATCGTCGAGGACTTTGAGAGAAAATCATGAGTGAGGAAAAACCCAAATCCAAACCACCAAACCCAAAGTGATTGAGCATCACTTAAGAGATTGTTCCTGTGTGGAACCGGCGGTTATTACCTTTGAAGACTGTGTATCTTCCAAACGGTTAGGCATCATGGTCTAGTGCATCCTGCAGTCAATTAGGGATCACGAAGTGACCTTGGTGTAGAGCATCCAGCAATCAATTGTGGATTGTCGGGTGACCAGTTTGTGAGGGCTTTGGAAGACTACCCTGAAGACTTACCATGAGTGTTGGGCGAGGACTTTGTGACCTCAACTCAAGGAGAATACGGTAAGGAATGTGTGTCCTCTGGTTTAAATACCAGGCTGCTCCAAACCAGACGTACCACTATCACATCAGTTGGAATTGGGTCATCAAACCATTGTCTTCATCGAGCTACCTGGTTCTATTTCCTCAACCTTTCATTTCCTCGTATACTTGTTGATGAAATTGATTGTTACTATTTGAAGAATTTGACTAAATACTTTCACAATTTCCTCACCACTAATTCTTCAAGTTACCTTGTTCCTCACCTGCATATCCTGTATCATGCTACTTGTAATCTGCGCATGCTTTATTTCATCATGATAACTATGCTACTGCTATGTTTCTCATGCACTTGAGTACTTATTTCGCTGCTAGTTATTCATCACAGTTCAAATTCCTCAAGTTGAAATTCCTTAGTGATGAATTTGTAAAAATCGCCTATTCACCCCCCTAGTCGATATAACACACTTTCAATTGGTATAAGAGCAAGGCACTCCCTTGTTCTGTGTGATTTTGGTTTAAATACCTGGAGTGCTAGTTATGTCGATTGCAGGTACGATCTAGGTTTCCACAGGATGTCCTACCTTCGATGGGTCAGACTATCCCTATTGGAAGAATAATATGCGCATGCATCTTGAGGCTATTGACAACGATCTCTGGTACGTTGTGCAAAATGGTGTTCCATCTGTTACTCCCACAGTCACTGTTGTTGATGTGAAGAGATTCGAGCAACTTGATTCACAAGCGAAGAATATCATATGTGGCCATATAAGCAAAGGTCAGTATGGCAGAGTGAGTGCTTTGGAGTCTGCTAAGCTTATCTGGGATAGGCTATCCAAAGTCAACAAAGGTGTTTCCACTCAACATGACTTCCGTGTTGATGTCCTTTGAAATCTCTTCAACACCTTCAAAAGACTCGACAATGAAAATGTTCAGCAAACTTTTGATCGTCTCACTGATATCTCCAACGAGCTTCAAGCACTGGGTGCCACTGACATCACCGACCACGAGGTGGTGAAGAAACTACTAAGAGCTCTTGATTCCTCATTCGATACACTTGCTTTGATGATTCAAGAACGTGGAGAGTACAAGCTACTTTATCCTGCTGATATACTTGAGAGACTCAATACTCATGAATTCCAACAAGTTGAGAAGAGACCTCTACGGCCCAAGCTATGGAAGATCTCTTGCTCCGAAGGCAAAAGCAATTTTCTCATCCCAAGATGCAGATTCTGATAGTAGCCTTAGTGATCCTGAAGAAATAAGTCAGGAGCTGGCAATGCTCATGAGGAAATTCCAGAAGTTCTCAAGGAGAGGCCGATTTGGAAAATCATCAAAAAGTGTTTTGAGGAAATCAGATTAATCAAGCGACTACAAGAAGAGAACTTGTCACAAATATAAGTGGCGGCGTTCTGGGAATGGGGGTACCTAGGCCTGCCTGCCTGCGGCCTAGGGCATGGCCTACTTCATTAATCAAACACGGCCGGGTGTGGCCTTACTCAAGACAAGACGCACGTGAGGGCCCCGGCCTCGCAAGGAGGAATAGTGTCAAGACCCGCAAGGGATGGGCCTCCTCCGGACCCCTCTGGAGCGGCAGAGATCTCTATGCAAGGCCCTGCCTTAGAAGTCAAGGGTGACGCAAGGAAGGACAGGCGGGCGCCAATGCGCCAGGCGGCGTAGGGCCTCCTCCGGACCCCTCTGGAGCGGCGGAGATCTCTATGCAAGACCCTGCCTTAGAAGTCAAGGGTGAGGCAAGGAAGGACAGGCGGGCGCCAATGTGCCAGGCGGCGCAGTTTCCCCTTTGGTGCAAAGGGAGCAAGGATGTATGCGAGTTCCCAAAGCACCCCCCAAAGGTTTCCATTCTGGTGCAAGAAGACCACAACCACCCGTCCCGCCGGGTGTATGTCATCGCTGAGCCCGTCCCTGCACCGTCGATAGCCACTTTGCAGACGAAGACCGCCTTTGGGCAGGGCGAGCACGTACTCCTGTCCCCCTTCAAAATTAGTCATTGTGGGATCCCTTCCCGCCATTGAGATAAGGGAAGAGGACTCGGGCCACCGCTATATATAGAGGATAGACAGGACCATGGAGAGAGGACAAGATCTCGAATCCATTCTACCACCCACTCATCCACAAAAAACCATTGCGGGTCTCGAACACACTGAAGGGAGCCCTCAGGAAGCTCAACAACATTCTAATAGTTCATCCACTTCACCTCCTCAAGAGGCAATCCACCAAAGCAGGAGTAGTGTATTACGCTTTGCAGCGGCCCGAACCTGGGTAAACTATCGTGTTCATCCTTTTCCTCGTCATCGTGCGAGTTTGTTGTTGTGTTCATCGTGTAGTAAGCTAGGTTGGGCGAGGCTGCAGGGGATCTTCGCACAAGCCCCTGTGTACAAATCTTAAGGGTTTGGCGGAGCCCGAAATCTGACATTTGGCGCACAGGTAGGGGGTGTGTCGAGGTCTTCTCGAAGCTTCGTTCTTCCCAAACTTCGCTACTCTGATGGCTGGCACTCAACAAGCTTCCCCCGGCCGCGGCGGGTCAGATCCCATAAACCCCTCCACGACCGTCGAGGCTCGACAGAGCAGTCAGTTCTAAGTCAGCAACATCGCCTCCCCTATCACCACCTCTCGCGCCACTCAAGCACCCGGGCGGCCGGCGCCCCAGGCCCCTACCACACACCGCACCTACGTGGGAGACCTTAATGCGCACGACGTGCTACTGCTGGCAAGCGAGATGCTCCACCACTAACCAACGCATGGGGGCTTCGATGCATGGGCCACTCACATCGCGGAGCTGGTCATCGTCGCACAGAGGGTCGTCCCACCCCCTCACTCTTCTTCAAGAACGCAGGCACCGAGCGTCGGAGGCCCGCATGACGTGCATGTTTCCCAACCCGCTGGCGGGGGGACCTCTCCAGTACTGAACGGGCCCGAGCGAGGTGGGCAACATGCTGTGCTCCTCCTCCTACGAATCCCGGTGACTCGGTTTAGGGTGCAGCTCGGCATGCCCACCAGGCACACGGAGGATGCGATGGGGCGCCCCACACGCACACCGACGGGAGTCATAGCGACCCGGCTGGCCCTCAGCAGTCCGGGTTGGCCAGGCGCGAGCATGCCATCCTGTGTAGTGAGCGGGTGGCGTAGATGTCCGGAAAAATAGGCAACGGTGGCGGGGGCAAGCTAGCATGACAAGGGAGCAATCCACACTAGGAGACCCGTGGCACACCCAACGGCGGAGGAAGAGGTAAGCAACTGCGCTCTGAGACCCGACATAGGGGGATCTGCGAGCGACATGCACGGGGCGACTTCCCGCCACCGCCACGAGGGACCGCCCCCGGCGCACCTATGGGCAGGTCGGGAGGAGGAAAGAGCACCTACATGGAAACTTACGTGCCATGTTACGTCGTTCAAGCAAGCGGACGGATGGATCAGGCACACGCCATGGATTAGGCGCCTGCCATGGATCAGGCGCTCGAAGCGGATCACGTGCCCGCCGCAGGCGCCAACACCTCCCAAGAGTAAGGGGCACCCTGGTCGTCCTCACCAAGCCAGGCCTGGGGGAACACCGGGCCTAGGCGAAGCAAGCGGCTGGGCGCCCCTGGGCCCGCGGGGCGCGGCACGAGCCAGCGCCCTCACGGGCAAGCGACGCGGGTCGAAGTCCCCAAGCCTCAGGAGGAATGGTCTGGGGGAGCGGCAAGACAAATGCAGCACGGGCCACCCACGGCAACACGGCGCCCACACTGCCTTAGGAGGATGGGCCTCGTGAGGCCCATAGGACCATGCCCGGATGGCATACAGGCACCTCACGAGGCATGCTTCACCAACAAAACACCCTTATGGCCGCACCGATGCATCATGCTCATGTTTGGGCACTAGGAGCTACCAAGCCTTGTGCCTGGGGGCTTGCCCAGGGCCCTGACACTCTCACGTAACAATGAGCGGGTTGTATATGCCCAAAGTCCCCCAAGGACGCGGAGGGGTTCCTCCCATGCAATTTGGCAGCCATAGCCCAGTGCTGGCAGAGAAGACAACATTGCCGATCAATGGCTATGCCCATGCAACGTGGATGCCCTACGCTCAGCGCTGGGGGAAGATGAAGGATAGCCTAGGGGCCGAACGCGGCATTTTCTTGCTTCTTTTTGATGTTCAAGTTGACATTTTTTGGAATGAAGTCAAGAATATCGAAACTTTATATTTAAAAGGGGGGACTTTTATATCTGTGTTTCCTCGTTTGAAGTCTCTCTTTCTGAATGGTGTTTCGCAAGGATCCGAATGCTCCGCACCAACCCGAGGTGCAACAGAGCTGAATGGCGAGGACTTGCAGCCTCAAGGGCACCCAATTTTTGGCTGTCGACCCCCGCTCGGGGGATCCGACCACATCACGACATCACAACATGGCATCTCGGGAGGCCCCAGGGCCTCCTTAGGCGGAATATGAAGGAACGGGATGGGGGATCGCTCGAGCATCAAAGGGGGCTCCTAAGCAGCATGCCTCAGGAGCCTTACTGATCATAAGGGCACCAGGCCCCTCTCATGCCATCCTTAGTTTCTGGTCCGCATCAGACGTGTCGAGGCCTCACCCCGCGATGTGCGTCCTTGGTTTTCGGTCGTACCTAACGGTGGTGGGGAAATGTGCGGGACTGGGACTTGTCAACGTAGAGCGGTTTGAGCGTCAAAAAGGGGGCTCATGGGCAACATGCCTTAGGAGCCTTACCGGTCATAAGGCCACTCGGCCCCCTGATGTCGTCCTTGGTCTCCAGTCGGCATCAGGGCTGTCGGGACTTGACTGTGTAGATGCGTCCCCTCGGGCGTACGCCGCGGCAGTCGGGAAATGAGCGGGACTGGGACCTACAGACACAGAGTGCTGAAAGGGCCCCAGTCCGTTCAACAAACAGGGAGGGAGTATCCGGGACGGATTCACGGCTCGCTGGAATGACCCCACCACGCCTCACAACACGTAGGATTGCCAGCGTCATACAAAGCTAAGTACACTAGCGAATCAATCAGGAGCCTCTTTGCCTACTAACGACTCTGAGGATGGAATAAGGATTACGCACACTAACTTAAGGATGGAGGAACTACGATTATCATGTGCGGAAGTCAAGCCCCCTGAGGAACGAAGCAACAAGGAGAGTGACACAGTGGGAGGGGCTAGGTCGTGATGAGCCGCGAGGCCTAGGGATCGACAAAAGTGATGGCTCCGAGTCGTCCCTCAAGAGGGAGAGCCTCACGAGGGCCATACCGATGGCTAGCATCGGGCCGCATTAATGGCGACGCCAACCTATGGAAATACAAGCAAGCAACCAGCAAATCGAGGATCAAAAACGAGACGGCAAGGTAACATACAAAATATTAATGCCCAACAGGGCAAAGTTCTTTTTGAGCCTTACAAGAACTAGAAAGGGAGAACAGAGAGCGCCTAGGAGGAGAAATTGTCATCGCCGCCCGCGCTGCCTGTTAGCATGATGCCGGAATCGTGCTCCCCACTTGAGGCGGGCACCTAGACGAACCGCTCCACCATGGCCTCCACGTGTGGGCGCACCTCGTCCCTGAGAGGGCGCTGGATCCCGACAGGAACCGGCTCCCCGACGTGCCCGAGGTTGAGCTGCGGGGCGAGGCGGTGAAGGTTGGAGAAGACGAGCGTCAAGGCGAGCTGTAGGACCCAAAGTATGTCTGGAGGGGGGGTGATTAGACTACTTGATAAAAATCTACTTTTTCCCAATTTTAATTCTTGGTATATTTTAACATTCATGGCAAGTCAACTACACCCTACACATGCATGTCTAAGAGTATACCAGCGGAAAATAACGACAAGCATCAGTAGAAGAGATAGGGTAGGAAGATCAAACGCAATTGTAGACACGATGATTTTTTTCCATGGTTCCGATAGGTGGTGCTATCGTACATCCACGTTTATGGAGTCTTCAACCCACGGAGGGTAACAGTCACAAGAGTCCACGGAGAACTCCACCCATAAGGGTCCACGAACTAGCAACCTTGACTATTCCATAACGGCTTCCATCCATGAAGGACTAGCCTCACTGTGGGTAGATCTTCACGAAGTAGGCGATCTCCCTACCCATACAAACTTCTTTGTTCAACTCCAAAACACGAAGTAGGAGGCTCCCAAGCGACACCTAACCAATCTAGGAGGCACCACCCTCCAAAAGGTAATAGTCTCGGTAATTACGATGAACTCCTTGCTCTCGTGCTTCAAGATGATAGACTCCTCAACACACAATCACTCTCTCAAATAATTTGCTTGGTAGAAGAGATGATATTTGTGGAAAGCAACTTGGGGAGATTAGAAATCAAGATCCATATGGTTGGAGTGGAAGATCTTCACCTCAACACAAGGGTAGGGGGTTCTCTCTTAGAAAGCTGGATGGGGCAAGTATGGAATAGTTCTGGGTGCTTCTCTCTCGAGTAGGTGGTCGTCAATGGGTATATATAGGCATCCCCAAAATTATAACCATTACACACAAAATGACGAACTCGGTGACACCGATGTGTTAATCTCGGTGGTACCGAAGTGACCAAAAGGTGGCAATTTTTGAATCTCGGTGAGACCGATATAGGAAACTCGGTTGCACCGATAAGGTGACTAGCGGTCACATTGTCATTCTTGGTGACGCTGATCCAACAATCTCGGAGGGACCGATATTGTGCATAATATAAAGTTGGCAACCTAAACTAGGTGGCACTGGTATGGAACCGGTTGCATCGAAGTGGCTAGGGTTTGGTTGAGTCTGTCTGAGGTTGAGAATCGGTGGCATCGGGATGGAAATTCTGGTTGCACCAATTTTGAATATTTGGCTTTGGACAGACATGGTGGGAGAGTTTGCGGGTGTTTTTGGTGACTATCACTTGTGCACATATGAGCATTTTGTTCACCAATAAAACCTTACCCCCTTTTATATAGTATTGGCTTTCCTATGGACTCAAAGTGATTTCTCACAAATATAAAATGTAGAGTCCTCTTGATTGAAGCTTTTACAACCTATTTCCCTGCATCTTGGGGTATTCCACAATCTCCACAATCATTTTGCCAATCCTATCATTGAACATTCCCTGAAATATACTTGGTGGAAACATTAGTTCAATGACTTATATGTTCTAATAAATTACCAAAACCACCAAGGGAGCAAATGTGCTTTCAATCTCCCCCTTTTTGGCAATTGATGAAAACATATAGATCAAAGATTCAATATATGATATAATCAATGAATGTAATCGTTTCTTTGAGAAGTATGTGATAAGAAAGAGCTCCCCCTAAATTTGTGCATCATTTTGAATTTGCATTTGAATGCAAATGCACAATAATTTGGTTACATGGAGTACTTCTTCCATGTCACATACAAGTTGGTGGTGTGCGATAATAATTAGCGTGAACATCATAGCACAACACAGTCAAGCAATGGTGAAAAATCATCTCATTAATCATTAAGATGATAGGAAGTAGTAGCATCACATAGAAAGTGTATGATCAATCACAAAGAACATGTATCACAAGCAACCAAAAGACAATTGTTTTTGAAAAAGCAATAAACACCAAAACGCTCTCTCACTCGAAGACTAAAGATCTATAAACACTTCTCCCCTTTGGCAACAAGTTACCAAAAAGTTCAAAGGCATGTATGTAAGCGTTCTTGAGTTGATCTCCTCCGGTTGTCGATGAAGGATTCGAGAAAACAGTGTCGGCAAAGATCTTTGCAGATGTCGTGGATGGAGTTGGAGTGGCAGGTGGAGGAACTGAAACTGATGGAGCAGGAGCTGAGGTAATAGCAGAAGGAGCTGATGAAGAGGGCCTCAAGTCTGGAGCTGGCACACTGGCTGATCTGGCCTGAGTAGGAAACTGTGTGGCTGTCGTGAGAGGTGATCCATCCTCATCATCATAATCATCATCTGAAGAAGAAGTCCGAGGAAGAGGTACCGCGTCAACTTCCTTCTTGTGCTCATGGACTGTCTTAGTTAGACCATCCACCTTATCATTAAGGGTCTTGATCCTATTTTCATAGATCCTCACGAGACTATTCTAGTTGTCCAAAATCCCCTTAATGTCCTTATACATACCCTGAACTGATGATATCAACAAATCCATTTGCTCATTTCTGGATCTAGGGACTTAACCACTAGTGGCTCTAACTGACTCTGCCTCTGCCTGAGCTGCAGCAGATGTAGGATGTTCAGCATTCATCACCACAACATTGTCCTCGAGATTTGGCTGTAGGGGCAAATGGGGATGATCTAGAGCAAATATGTGCTTCTCCAACTTGTAGTTGATGAGCATCTAGATATAGGGTGCATAGCAGCAATAGCGCTTCTGATCAGCAACAACCCTCTTGACTGTCTCAACAATCAAGTCCATGACTCTGACCCTAGTGTGTCTATCAAGGTGGATCAACATGTTGATGCAGTAGCCTCAGATCATCTTGTCATCTCCTGACTTGGGCATCAAAGTATGCCTGAGAATGGTGTTCATGGTGCGGAGGCCGGCCTGGAGAAAGTAAACAGATCCTAGCCTGTGATACTTCATGTTAGTAGCAGGGATCTCCTTGTACATGTTAGCCATAGCATTGTGGCTCTCCTTGGATTCTGAGTAGACATCCAACTCTCCATCTTGAGATTCTGGAACTCCTAAGATGGAAGCCCATTCATCAACAGTGGACTCATATCTTGCACCTTCAGTTATCCATGCAATCTTACTGTCTCTATAGAAATGTGTAGTGGAGTAGAATTGCATGATCATCTCATCATTCCAAGCAGTAAACTCTCTGCCAACAAACTCATCCAATCCAATGCAGCGAAAATTATCTTGGACACTTGGAAAGTAGTCCTCATTCTCCTTGATGAATTTCCACTACACATAGTCATATCACTCACAGCTGGACTTTTGTAAAAAAGCACAGTCTCATAGAAATCATGTTGCTCTTTGGTATAGAATCTGTAATGCACAACTGCCTTCTTCCTTTGGGCATATGGATCAGCAGCTCTCCATGCACTCAATCCAGAATCCTCCCTCTTCTTCATATCATTAAGGCAGTCAAGTCATCAGCCACTTCTTCTCTAAAGGTAGACCCCTTGTTCTTCTCAAAAGCAGGAATCTGTCTAGATGACCTCTTGGATTTATGAGTAGCAGCAGCAGTTTTCCTGGATTTGGTGCTCTTGGTGGTTGTAGCCTTAGGCATAGCAACTGCCATAAGATTTGACTTCTTCTTGGGAGGGGCCTTAGCAGGTGGCTCTACCTCCTCTTCAGTAGCAGCTGCCTCCTCTGGATCTTCAAACATAGATGTAGGCCTGCCTATAACATGGATTATCCTCTTTCTAGCCTTCTTCTTCTCCCATGCCTTCTTAGGCATAGAATCCTTTGGGGGCTCAATGGTCGTTGTAGGTCTGGCACTCTCAGGTGCTCTCATAGGTTCAGGAGGTGCATATGTTTTGCCAAACACGCTCCTGGAAGAGGTGGCCTCATTGGCTGACTTCTTGGCAACCTTCTCTTGCTTCTTGCCAAGAACCTCATCTGGCACAAAGTCTAAATCTTCTTCATTTGAATTCAGTCTCTTCCTGGTCCTTGTAGTAGCTTTAGGCAACCCATGAGAACTAGGGGTGCCTAGATCTGAAAATGAACTAGGCTCAGGACTAGTGCTCGAATCCATCTCAATACTCTATTCTCCGAAGTTGTTCTCACTATCATCTGAAGAAGACATCTCTGACCCTGTGAATAGAGTGTAGAGGAGTAGAAGAAGACGAGTCATCCCAAAATGAGTCTGATGTTTGCAAGTTTTAACAAATGATTTTCAAGATTTAACATTCTATCACATGAAAATCGGTATAGCCAAAACAAAAATTTCGGTGCTACCGAGACTGACTATCCCATTAACAGAAACTTGGCACTCTTTTCGATGAGACCGAAAAGAAGTACTCGGTTTCACCGAGATAGTTCTCAGCAACACAGACATAGAAATCAGTGATATCGATTTGTTCACTTTGGTTCTACCGAGTTCCATCGGGTGGAAGGAAAACCCTAGAAAATTCATGGTTCTCTAAGCTACGGAGTTTTCTCATGGATAGAAAGCTGTGAAAACTGTGGATTATAGAGAAAATCAACTATATTGCGGAAGAATCAGATGAGGAGCGCATGAAAGGTTGAATCCGTATCGTAGCTCGGTGAAGGATCCGCTATGGCGGCGACGGTGGCGAAGATGCCCGTCAACGGCGAGATTCCTAACGGGGGAGACACACGGGGAGGCAAGGCGATGACCAGGGGGTCCTTCTGCAGTAGCTTAGGGTTTGGGGCGCGACGATTGAAGATTGAAATTTTGAACTTTCAGGACCACAACTTATATACCCTTCACCGTCGGTGATACCGATTCTAAATTTTCGGTATCATCGAGTTTCTCAACTGTCAGCTAATAGGGAAACTTGGTGTAGCCGAGAATATTGAATTGGTAGTACCGAGATAGAAAACCAAATCGACCCTAGGCATTCAGTGAGACCGAGATTTTGGGGTTGGTTCCACCGAGATGCACTTGGGAGGTTTTAGTGCTCAGTCCTTGTCAATACGGAACTCCGAGTGCTCCACACACAAAGGGATCGAAAAGCACTTGTTCAAATTTTGTGATGGAGCATGAATAGAGTATGAGGTGAGAAAGCATAGATAGCTAAAGAGTGGTCCTAGGCATTCTTGTCCATCCAATTGGCAAAAGAGAAAATCAAGAGCCAAATAGCAACAATTGGATGTCCTCGAATGAGAAAATAAATGCAGACCAACATGCTCACACAATAAGATGTCAAATTAAATCATGACAAACATGCACATAAACACTAGCATCTAACAAGCACTTGGGCGATGACGAAGCCATCTATATATGAGTATTTGACTTAGGAACCAAGTAAGATTACTTGATCATAGGTCATACTCATCGTTTAAGCACAAGTGGGGTTACCACTTTTACATAAAGCATTTAATGTTCGCACATACTAAGAGATGCTTTAACTCAAGTCTTCGAGTAACGCTCCCCCTTGATGTGAAATCCCCCCATAAGAGGGATAAACTAACCTTGGGTTTTGTCGATGAAGACTTCATGTTGGTGAGGTAGTTGTGGATGCTCAAGGTTGATGAAGATCACAAAGAGTTGGGAGCATCATTGTTGTTTCCATACTCTTCTCACCTACATGGGTTAGTCCCAACATACAAGAGACGAATACAAGCATATCTATGTACATGGAGTGCATAGCATATGTTATGATGTCCATTGATTTATTGATTACCTTGTCCCTTGCTTACCTTTGAGGTAATGTGTGACTCCATAAATAATTGCATAGAGTTGATGTTGTTTGCAAATATTTCTTGCCAATAATGAATATGAGTGAATTTCATTGGCGGAGTCACCCCTCAAGACCTCTCTAGTTCTTCTTCTTGGCGACCCACATCAAGTTGATGGGGATCCTTGGTGTTGTAATAGCATTTGTAGAAGCTGAGCTTGAAGTAGATTTGGGAGCCCACTTCACCAAAGCTTGGGAATCATCTTCATATGAGTCAATGTCCTCTTGAAGCTTGTTCTTGCCCTTGAGCTTGTGGTCTTGTTGTGGAAGGTCATCTTGAGTGCTTGTCCCCTTGGGAAGAGTATTTTCATACTTCTCCTTTTGAGGAACAAACTTGGGTTTGGGATATTAATCTTCTTCCCATTCAACTCCATTAGCGTTGAAGTAGCCAACACCACGATTCTTCTGGTATCCTCCGTGCTTGCGTACAATCTCTTCAAATTGCTTGCACCCTTCAAGGCTCTTGTAGATACCTTTCTCTATAATCCCTTTCAAGAGTTCATTTTCTTGCTCTAGTATAACTTGGCTAAGAGAAGAGTTAGTGGGATCAAGAGAACTACTAGAAGTAATATCATTGGATTTATCATTTTTATTGCTACTAGTTGCAGAACCTTTCTTTCCTTTGTTACTAGCTTGCTTAGACTTAACTTGAGGCAGGAATGTAGATAAGAGAAGTTGCTTGGCTAGGTAAGAGGAAGTCTTCTTTCGAAGATCGTCATTGATAGCTTTAAGGAACTCATGCTCTTGCTCTAAGTTGTTCTCCTCAAAGCGTAGCTTCTCATGTGTCCTTACAAGCTCTCTATGATCTTCTACAGTTGACTCGTGAGCTAACTTAAGAGTTATTAGTTCTTGAGTTAGTCGTTCTATTTCCATCTTATCATCATCGCATGACTTGTCTACAGTAGAGTAAGTACTAGCAAGTTCATTTTGACTAACATTGCTAGATTTGTCAAAGAGCACGTCATCTTCAATTAACAAGTCATCTTCATCACTATTGAAATCAAGATACTCGGGGTGTGATACCTTGGGGCCTTTGGCCATGAAGCAACTTCCACTCCCTTAGTTTGGTGAATCAAATAGATCATAGGAGTTGGTAGTCACTAGTGCAAGTCCGACAACACCTTCATCTTGACTATAGTCGTAGTTGGAGTGATAACTTCTCTCAGAGTGGTTGTCGGATTCGAAGCTGCAAACCCATTCACCAACATGAGCTTGATGTTTTATTATTGAGTAGCTCTTAGTGTACTTGTCCTTCTCCTTCGAGTCCCTACTTCTCCTTGAGGGTCTTTGTTCATAACGATCATCTCTACTCCTTCTCTCTCTTCGAGGTGACTCATCTCTTGAGATTCGTCTTCTTGGTGACTCTTCTTTTCTCTTGTAAGGATCCGTGCACTCATTGGAGTAGTGTCTGGGCTTCCCATAATTGTAGCAGTTTCGATCATGACTTGACGAATGCTTGTCTTCATATCTTGAGTTGGAGTTTATTTCTTTGCTTCTATTCTTGTAGAACTTGTTGAATTTCTTGACCATGAGTCTTATCTCTTCATTTGTGACAAGGTTGTCGCTTGAGGTAGCGAGAGCATCATTTGTGTATTTGTAAGCACCGCTAGACTTGTGGTGAAGCTCTTCCTTGTCTTTGAGTGCCATCTAATGAGAAACAATTCTTTCAATCACTTATGTTGGCGTGAGATCTTTGTAGTTGGGCATCATTTGGATCAATGTGCAAATGGTGTCATATCGATCATCCAAATCTCGAAGTATCTTCTTGATGATTAATTTTTCAGTCATTTCTTTGCTTCCTAAGCCGGCAATCTCATTGGTGATGAGAGCTAGCCTAGAGTACATATCAGCGACTCCTTCACCATCCTTCATCTTGAATTTGTCAAGTTGACTTTGAATAACATCCAACTTGGATTCTTTCACAGATTTTGTACCTTCAAGCATATCAATCAAGGTATCCGAAATCTCTTTTGCATTCTCAAGATGACTGATTTTGTTGAATTCTTTGAGGCACAGGAAGTTGAAAAGAATGTCGCATGCATGAGCATTCAGTTGCAACATCTTCAACTCATCCGCGGTCGCTTCACGATACAGTTCCCTTCCATCTGCAAAGAATTCACCTTGCAAGCTAATACGAAGAACAACCCAAACGGCGGGGTTATGACCAAGAATATGCATTATCATTTTGTACTTTCAACTAGCAAAATTTGTGCCATCAAAGTATGTCTCGATCATGGTGATAATTTCCCTCACTAGACGCCATACTCTCCTAGGTTGTGAAACCAATGGAATGGAGACCAAAGCTTTGATACCACATGGAGGACCGAAAGTATGTCTAGAGGGGGGGTGATTAGACTTCTTGACCATATAAAAATCTACTTTTTCCCAATTTTAATTATTGGCAGATTTTAGCATTCATGGCAAGTCAAGTACACCCTACACATGCATGTCTAAGAGTATAGCAGCGGAAAATAACAACAAGCATGAGTAGAAGAGATAGGGTAGGAAGATAAAACGCAATTGTAGACATGATGATTTTTTCCGTGGTTCCGATAGGTGTTTCTATCGTACATCCATGTTTATGGAGTCTTCAACCCACGTAGGATAACGGTCGCGAGAGTCCATGGAGGGCTCCACCCATAAGGGTCCACAAACTAGCAACCTTGACAATTCCAGAACGGCTTCCATCCACGAAGGAGTAGCCTCACCATGGGCCATGTTATTCTGAAAGGACATGATTCCATTGTTGGTGTGCTCGAAGTATTACTGTTTTTATGTCAATATAGACTATTGCTTTGAATCACTCATATCTTAATATTCACGCCATGATTAGATTATATGATCAAGATTATGCTAGGTAGTAGTCCACATCAAAAATTATCTTTTTTATCATTTACCTACTCGAGGAGAGGATAAATTGTATACTAGAGGTGGTTTTGACTGCATCAAGTGCCACAAAGATACTTAAAATTATCAAAACCGGTTGTACTAGCATCAAACACTACACACGCATTTCATGTTAGCACACCCACAATATGTAGAACAAACTCCTTCACAATATATGCATGTGTGCATGAAGTTTGAATGTCATTGCATATATTTATTGACCCAAACTAGGTGAAGTTTTCTCTATATAGTATATACACTACTCATCCATGTAACACACATATATAACAAAGGTAGGTAAGCATGAGTGACAACAATAAAACTAAGAACACTTATCTTTATACCCTCTATACTTCTCCCCCATTGTCAACAAATGCCAAAATAGGAAAAATCTAGAAGCCAATATAGCATGAGTTCCTCCTTAATGTGTGCATGTTACAAAATGTGAGTGAAAATCAAATGCACATATTCAATGATGAAAATTTGAGGAGCTTAGGATCTACAAAATGCAACAAGATACTATGCTATGAGAATAAACAATCTACATGTGAGAAAAATATTGAAACGATCTAAAAGAAAATATCTGGACAAGATATAATATAAATACCCAATTTGATCATCATGATTATATGCACAAGATTATATGCAAAACATACAAGCACTCACTTCTCACCCTCTTACCAAGACCACCACCGAATCAAGGAAAGGAAGCAAACGTGGTGACCAGCAAGGAGTAAATGATATCATGGTAAGATCTAAACTTACTTATGTATAAAAATTTCTAAGTGGACAATAGTAGTCTATGTATCCACAAAGAAACTTGCATACACAAAATAGTCGCAATTGGTAAGAACATGATATGCACAAGTGAATCGATTATTATACAACTATGATCCCAGCATAACAGCAAGGCAAATGGCACAAAGCACATGGTGCAAATTGATCTCATTTGCATAACAATGAATTACTAAGTAAGATAGCAAATACCACAAGCAAAGTGTTTTTGCAATTTCATCAAAATTACACATGAGAGAACATTTTAGGAATAGATATGCATTTAATTGCTTAATTGGCATATTTTGGGATAGGTGAATCATGAATATGATTTTATGGATCGTCATTATATGTGTCTTCTCAAATGACTCACAATTGCAATAACGTGATTATTTAGGCATATGCAAGAAGCACAACTTTTAATAAGTAGTAATCATGCCACGATGCAACCTACACAAGGTTGACTCTATTTATTTATATGCATGAAGTAAATACTTGTTACCGAGAAAGCATTGGTACGAATTAGTAGATCAATGAGTCATCCAAGCTTGGCGCTAATTCTCTTGTGGTGACACCACCTTATTCATCAATAAACCAAGCACACAATGTTTATCCATTGTACCTAAATCACTTTTAAGTACATTCTGGTCCCCAAACATATTGGGTCCGAAGTAGTTAGTATAACTACAAAATATAGGGCAAACACCACTTAAGTATGTGCATATAGATATGAATTTGTATTTCATGCACATCGTAGCTATTAAGGATTTGATGGATATACCATATATATATTGGATAAATTAAAGCGAACAAGACATGAGAATTTACACATAGTAAATATGCATGCACAAGCCTACCAAAAACCAGGGAGATACAAATTGGACATATGAACACATAACCGTTAATACTTCCAATAACATCACTAGACATTCATGTTGTCCAAAAATGAATCAAAGTGCCAAATCAACATATGATAGCACATAAAGTTCAACATATGAACCAAAGAAAACCAATGAGGATATAAGATATGCTTTGCACACATATTCATAGGAATATCTCACTCGAGTAGATATAGGACACTATAAATAATGAGATAATAAACTCTCATAACTCCATACAAACCAATAAGATGAACTCGAATGAAATGGTATTTCGAGTTATCATTCGTTGTAGAAACCAAATAAGTACATGATCATCTATACTAACACAAGCATAACATGACAGTTTAGAAATAAACACAATACTTGGACCGCATATTATTAACACTCCAATTACATAGATTATCATGCAAAGCAAAAATTGGAATGACTTTAATCAAATGATTTTCCAAATACGATTTTTGGGGTAACCATGGACAAAACGCACAAGAAAGCCATACGTAAACAAGGCATTTCATGCCACAGAGATATAAGATAACCTCAAATATAAATTCTAAGTGGTATCCCTCAATTGTTCACATTAACAAGGATTGTGATATGAACAAAGCATATCACTCCCCCATAATGTGATAATCCGTGTATTATCCACAAGAGCAAATGAATTCCAACAAAAACTAATCAATGGAAGGGAAATTGAATTTCAAATGAACTTGACATACCACATAGTAACTAAATAGTCTTGCACAATAAATACTTGGTGATATTCCATATATATATATATTTAACCTCCCGGACATCCGGAGTCAAACCCAGCCGATTCGAGGCTCTCTGGTAAGCAGGAGGGTCAAAAATCTGGTGGTATTAGCCAAATATCCGGGGCCTGAGAAAAAGCAGAACCAAGCCAAATATCCGGGGCCTGAGAAATATTCGAGGCTCTCTGGTAAGCAGGATGTCCGGCGGAGGTGCCGGATGTCCGACGCCTAGAGACAGGAATTTTTGCATTCTAGAACCAAGCCATCCCGGAATTCTGGCGATGGGGTCAGATGTCCGGAGGTTGAGACCACTTTTCAGAGCAATATATATACAGAGAGAGGCCATATCTAAGACTCCGCCAAGGAGATTTATACGTGAGGTATAGATGATGTTGTAACACACATATATAGGAACGCACATGACTTATCACTCCCCCATAATGTGATGATCCATTAATATCTCAAAAGAGCCA
The DNA here is from genome assembly GCA_022496015.1 of Hordeum marinum. Lineage (NCBI taxonomy): Eukaryota > Viridiplantae > Streptophyta > Magnoliopsida > Poales > Poaceae > Hordeum > Hordeum marinum. The sequence continues at coordinate 305,999,533 of CM039673.1, forward strand.
AATAATATTCAACTAATGAAGTAATAAAAGCTCGAAACCACACGCACAAATATATGAAGTGCATTGCGACCTATACATGCTAGATAACTCAAATCAAGCATGCTAGGAGGCACAACATATACAAACACATGCTAGGTAAAACCTAAGCATGCAAGTGGCTAGTAACTTTCAATGTAAACAATATAAGTACAAGTTACCGCAAAGAGGAGCATTGGATTTATAAATGTGATGATAATCCACTTGACTTGGCTTTCTCAAATGAATGGTGGTTAACTTTTCTTTGTGAACTAGCCAAGTCTCCAATGCCCTCCACACACCTATTGATCAAGTTTGAGCTTGATGGTCCCCAACCAAGTTGGGTCCTAAGAAGATAGTCACAATAGGCTTGGCAACCCAAATGGTCTTTTCTTTACCCAAACCACTTTGGGTGGCCACAAACATGGCAAAAAAATTGCCAACATATTCCTTTCTAAGTGAATAATGATCATTGACAATAGGAGCCTTAGAGACATTACCGTTGGGACATGATGAGGATATGTGTCCCTTCTCATGACAAATATAGCAACATGTGCTCCCCTTTATCTTCTTCTTTAACTTCTCAACTTGGAGAACATTATCTTGGTTAAGCATGGAAAGAGGCCTTTCATTATCTTGAGATTGAACTTGAGGCCACTTCCCTTGATGCTTCACACTTGAAGACTTCGTCTTCAATGGACAAGATCTCACATGGTGTCCAACATTATTGCACTTGAAGCAAATAATGTTGTCAAAATTCTTCACTTGATATTGTCCCTTCTTCCTATTCTTGGACTTATTCTTGTTGGAGATGAAATCAAGTCCTATTTTTTCTTGAGGGTACTTTTGCACACTCAAGTTATTATCACAACATTTTTCCAAGTCTTTATTCAAACTAGTGACTTGGGCCTTGAGCTCTTTATTTTCCTCCACAAGGTTAGTATTGAAAAAAGAACTAGAAGAAGTAGAACGTTCATTGTTAGAGCAACAAGGCATGGTGAGCAATTCATCACAAGATGTATCAATATCATGTAGAGAGGAATTGCTAGGACTAGCACATGGCAATAAGGCATTTCGAGTAGAAGATGTGCTAATGTCCACATGAGACTCACAAGATTTTACCTTGGTGACCATAGCCTCGTGAGCTAACTTTATCTCATAATGAGAGATTTAAAGATCCTCATGAGTGGCTAAGGGATTTTCATGACTTTCCTCCAATTTCCCATAATTGCTAGTGAGAAAATCAAGTTGAGTCCTAAGCTCAACATTTTGTGTCAATATCGATGCTTCACACAAGATAGAGTTAGTAGCACAAGCATCATTATAAATATGAGAGGAGCATGTAGAAACTGGAGACTTCGCATGAGTAGCTTGAAGTTCCTCATAAGACTTAGAGAGTTTGGTGAGCTCTCCTTTGACATTCTTGTAGCCAAGGTCAACGTGCTGAAAATCCTCTTTAAGTTTACAGTGAGTAATTTCAATCTGTTTTTTTCAAGACATCCAGTCACTAAGAGATTGATGAGCCATAGCAAGTTCATGTTCAAGTTGTTCACTTTTCGCTTGCTCATTAAGAAATAAATCATTACGTTATTCAAAGCAAGCAAGAACATCTTGGAACCTTTTATTAGTTTTATTTTTAGCTCTATGAAGAGTTTTCCCAATTTCATAGAGATTTTGAGTCAAGTCATCATCATCATCCTCATTATAACTATCATCATTATCACTAAGAAAAGATGATACCTCATCATTACCTCTCACCATGAGGCACATGTGGGTAAAGGGTGTTGATGTTGATTCGTTTGGAGAAGAGGGATCATCATCAATCAAATGTGACCCATTCTTCTTGATTTCCTCTACATGGTTAGTTTCACAAAGAGAACTAGAGGGAATCAAGGCATTTTGAACATGGCAACACAAACGAGCAAGCATACCATCGGAAGAATTTATGAGTGAATTATTAGATGATATGCATGGACTAACATCACAAGAATGTATGACATTTTTGGTGCTAGATGTGATCAAGTACATGGAATCTATAATACTAGCATTTACACATAAAGGATCATCAATGACATTGTCAACATCATCATCGTACAATATTTCTCCACTCACCTATCATTACCTTGTGACAAGCCACATGTTGGTGAAGTGGAAGATATTGAAGTGTCTAGGCAATCGGATGTGGAAGCAATAGAGAGCTCTTCATGATATAAAAAGGTGGAAAACTTCTCCATTACTTCCTTCCAAATAGCATTGACTCACTCAAGGTGGGACCCACCATATGTAACTTCAAGTTTGGTCCAAGCCTCATGAGCCAACGAACAAGTCGAGATTGACTTGAACACCTCGAAGGATATAGCTTGGTGAATGGCGCTCAAAACTTGACTATCAACATGCATATCTTGAAGTGATGAAGATTGCCCATCCTTTAGATTTGAATCCCCTACAACAACAATATGCAAAGTCTGTGAGCATCAGATTGCACACCTCAAGAATATACTCCTGTAGTTTGCAGCTTCAACTGGACTGGACATAAACTTTCATAAGTCTTGCTTGATCCCTTTGAACATTGAGACTGCAAAATCTGTATCCCTGGCCACCATTCTTGGATGCATAATTGGGAAGCTTCCATTTACCTATTTGGGCTTACCTCTAGGCACAACTAAACCAACTATGACTGATCTGATGCCATTGGTGGACAGAGTTGAAAGAAGACTTTCCAGCACGTGCTACCTTCTTTATCATGCATCAAGAATCACCCTGCTCAACTCGTTTGTCACTTCCATGATCAATCATGCCATGTGTACTCTAAAACTACGCCCCAAGTTTCTAGAGTACTTTGACAAAATAAGAAGAAGATGCATTTGGACAAAGAAAACTGAACAAGGAGAATCCTGTAGCTCCGTCTTTGCATGGAATAGAGTGTGTTGTCCTAAGAAGCATGGAGGTCTTGGGGTCATAAACATTAAAATTCAGAATCAAGCCCTCCTGTTGAAATTCTTGGACAAGTTCTATAATAAGGTATATCTTCCATGGGTACAACTAATATGGGATTCATACTATGGTGACTCTATCCCACATGCAAAACCCATGATTGGTTCATTCTGGTGGAGACAGCTCATCAAGCTTATACCCATATTTCGAGGTATTGTATTACCCTATGTTGGTACTGGCAAGAATATCTCTCTGTGGCATGATATTTGGACTGAGGATTGGCTTAGCAACTCACTCCAATGCTTATTCTCATTTTCCATCGAGGAAGATATCTCGGTTCAGAGGTTCTTCCAGGAAGCAGACCCATATTCTAAGTTTCATTTAGCAGTGTCTCTTGAGGCTCATGATGAATTCCAAACTCTGCTGAATCTCAGTCCATTCCCTGTAGACAATTCATCGGTATCTGATTCATGGACATATATCTGGGGCAACAGTTTCACATCCAAGAATTTTTATATGCATTGTCATGCTTCGATAGCAGCTCCTACTCCCTTCTTACGGATCTGGTCATCTAAACTGCACATGAAGCTGAATGTTTTCATGTGGCTTCTCCTAGCTGATCGGTTGAACACCAGAAACATGCTCAAAAGGAGACATTTCAATATTGGTAATATTTATTCATGTGTGCTCTGCGCGGCGGGGTGTGAGGAAATGATTGAGCATCTTATCTTTGAGTTTCCTAATAGTGTTCATTGTTGGAGCAGAGTGGGCATTACCTGGACTTCAGATACATCTACCATTTCTGCCATTCAGCGGGCCAAGCTATCCTTCATAGGTCAACTGATCTTTGAATTGGTGGGAATTGTTTCTTGGAACATATGGAAAGAGAGAAATAACTTTATCTTTAGGCACATTCCACCACAATATTCTACCTGGAAGGATAGATCAAAAGAAGACCTTCTCTAGTTGAAGCACAGGGTTGATCCCAAGTTTTGGGACTATTTAATACTAGTATCTCTAGCATTGTAATTCCTCCGATTGCATCCAGAGCTTCCTCATTTTGCCTCCCACTTAGTCTCTTGTTTTGGTGGGACAGTGGGGAGACCATCCTGTCAAACCCACAACATGTAAATTGTAACATGGTTTAATTAATCTAAAGCAACAGGAGCCTCTCCTACTGATTACAGCTCAAAAAAAACAATCTACAAAGCATTTGGACCCATGGCCCGAAAGTGACAAAGCATGCGTAATCTCCACATAATGTAATTTGTGCCATTAAAAAAATGTGTCATCGTGCACTAGTTCACTAGTCCACATCGTTACTCTCTAGGCGGTGAAGCCTAATAAGGAGAGCCTTGCTTTGATACCAATTTAAAGGACTACGATGTCGCCTAGAGGGGGGGTGAATAGGCGTTTTAAAATATTTTACAAATTTGACTATATCCTAACGCAGAAATAAACTAAGCGGATACTTTTCAAGCACAAATCCTAAATATACTAGGCTCACTAAGTGCACGACCAACATAGGATAAACAAGATGAGAACAACGAGGATGTGAGTAAGCACAAGTAAGTTACACAAACTTACTCGATATATATCACAAGATATGGAAATGAATGTTACAAGCTAGCAATTCACACTAAGGACAAGATATATCAATAGTAGCAAGTATGAATTGCGGACTATAAAGTGTTGGCCTAAATAATCTCTACAATATGGTAACCAACACAATATAATGAGGACAACAATATATATAGTGAATTCAAGGTCAAGTGTCCAAAGTAAACCACAAGTAGTGGCTAGGGTTAGAAATAATTGAAGACACAGAGACGAGGATGTATCCTGATGTTCACTTCCTTAGAGGGAAGCTAGTCACTGTTAGAGACGTGGATGTTACCACGAAGGCACGCCAACGCCACGCAGGCTCACCCTATTCTCCCCTTGATATATCACCACGAAGGCGATTCTCAACCACTAGTGGTAGACCTTGAGGTGGCCTCCAAACTTTCACAAACTTTCCGAGGGACAAATCCCAACTTGATTCCTCACCGGAACACTCCTACCGCTTAGGAATCTCCAACCTCCAAGAGTAACAAGATCAAGGGGGACATGCTCAAGACTTGCTCAAATCACGAATTACTTTTGTCAAGAGAGGGAGAGGGAGTGGATCTATCACTTGATTGGAAAATCTCTCAAGAACTCTCACAAATCTCTCCAGGATCTAAGATTTGGTGTAGGAAAAGTGAGAGGGAGCCTTTTTGTGTTCTAGGGTTCATATGAATGTGTTACTCAACCCCTCCACGAAGTGTTGAAGGGGTATATATAGTGTGGGTGCAAATATGGTCGTTGTAGTGTAAGTGGATGTGTCGAGCCGGACATCCGGGCCAAGGGTCGGACATCCGGCGGCTCTGAAGTGTGCACATGAACACACAAAAACAGAGTCAAGGTACAGGTCCCAGACATCTGGACAAGGCCCCGGACATCTGGCCAAAGTTGAGGCCCCGGACATCCGGACAAGGCCCTGGACATCCGGGGGCACAAACAACAGTTCGTTAGAGTTTAGAGACATCGGCGGCCCGGATTGTCGGGGAAGATCCCGGATATCCGGGGACATAAAAACTGTTGGCATCCCAAAAGTAAAGCATGCATAACTTTCACATCAGGACTCCGATTTTGACGATCTTGGGCTCGTTTTGAAGCTATGAAAAAAGCCTAGGTCCTCAAATAGAGAACCACCCAAGATGAACCGAAATGGAGGATGTAAGTTAGGCAAAGATTTTATCATGTATTTGGGTAACCTATTTGGCTTTGGATTTTTTGGATAGATGTATAGGCATATTGTATTTGTACTAGATAGGATTGAAATATGCCTATGTTCGAATATGATGTGAGGAAGTAGAAATAGAACATGTTGAGTTGAGCAAGTCCGTCACGAACCCCTTTGATCCCCTCTTAATAGTTTGGGATCCCTATAACTCAAGAATCATAAAAGAGCTACACTACATAGCTATCGAGAATCCACACTTGAGTGTACTTGTTTCTACGGTGGTCATCACCCCACAACACTAACGCCAAAGGAACTAGTACCTTTGACTCGAGCCTTTCACTTGAGCTTGATGTTGATGTTTCTTCATGGCTCAAGTTGAAGGCAATACATTGGTGAAGTCTTCAAGTAGATCTTCCATACACAATGTGGGAAGCTTTGCTTTGTATTCATCTTCACTTTGTCCATCATATGATCATCCACAAGCTTCAAGCATGTGATCCTTCTGGATGGTCATCTTGAACTTTCCCTTGTCAACCATGATCATGAACACCTGATGTGATCCTCTCATGGACACTTGGAATATCTCTCTTGATGAGAGACCATGAGAATAACCTAACCCTCATACACATAGACAACACATAGCATGGGTTAGTACACACACCGCAATTGACAATTTCTTATCATACCACAAGATCCTATATGTTGCATCGTTTGAACTTGTGTGTTGACCATTTAAAGTTTGATTCTTTGAACTTTATCTTGGTCAACCTTTATCTTTACTCCATGCTTAATCTTGATGCCTTGAAGGCCATATTGAATTCTTCACTATGCTTCATTTCTTCAGGATATGATTACCCATATGTCAATTATCATATGACCATATAGAGTTTATCCATGAATACCATTTGGTCATCATTTGTTCTCCTTCATGCTCCATCACAATCTCTTTAGAGGCACAACAAATTCATCACATGAATTACTTTCTTCAAGACATAATCATCCATGACTCAATATATGAGTACATCCTGATCCTATCTTTAAGCCATATGTAGAGTTCTTCTCTTTAATCATTCTCTCAAGATCATGATCCATCATGGCTCAACCTTGATGCACAACTATATGTATATGGCAGTCATTCTGAATCCATTCAATCTCCTTCTTGCATAAACCATGGAACAAGCATCTTTCAATTCATCCAATATTCTTCATGCATTGCAAATGGAACTTTCCTTCAAATGTATAACTTAATGAAAATATTACTCCATTAGGATTGTCATCAATTACCAAAACCACACATCGGGACTACATGCACTTTCAACGAGCAGGAATTAAGCTTGGGGATGATGATACGTCTCCATCGTATCTATAATTTTTGAGTGTACCTAAGGATGTACTTTCAAAAACTCCGTCATCTTCACCAACACTTCCATGACCTTACACATATATCTACAGCGGTCCACTCTCCCACAACCCGTTGTACCCTCTACTTGAACATGGTGCTTTATGCTTCGTATTATTATCCAATGATGTGTTGCCATCCTACAATGTCTGCATATATTTTTGTTGTCCTATTGGTTGATTGATGATCATGATTGGTTTCAGTGGCATGTTTTATTATTGGTACTATCCTATGGTGGTTTCTGTGTTGCGCAAGCGTGAGGGATCCTCTCTGTAGGGTGTTGCAATATGCTTATGATTCGCTTATGGTGGGTGGCGTGAGTGATAGAAACACAGACCCGAGTAAGTAGGTTGTTTGCGTATGGGAATAAAGAGGGCTTGATACCTTATAATGCTATGGTTGGGTTTTACCTTAATGATCTTTAGTAGTTGCGGATGCTTGCTAGAGTTCCAGTCATAAGTGCATATGATCCAAGTACATAAAGTATGTTAGCTTATGCCTCTACCTCATAGAAAATTGCAATAATGATTACCGGTCTAGTTATCGTTGCCTAGCGAGAATTCCGCAACTCCTACCACCACTTTTCCACACTCCTTAAAGTAACTTAGTTGTTTCTCTATCTTACCAGCCCCTAGTTTCTATTTCCGTGCTCCTTATTATCTTGCAAACCTATCCTATCACACCTACAAAGTACTTCTAGTTTCATACTTGTGCTAGGTAAAGCGAATGTTAAGCATGCGTAGAGTTGTATCAGTGGTCAATAGAACTTGAAGGAATATTTTTTCTACCTTTAGATCCCCATTGGGTTCGACATTGTTATTTATCGAAAGAGGCTACAACTGATCCCCTATACTTGTGGGTTATCAAGACCTTTTTCTAGCACCGTTCCCGGGGAGCAATAGCATGGGGTGCATATTCTCATGTGTGCTTGTTTGCTTATCACTAAATAATTTTTATTTTATGTTTTAAATTGTTTTGTATCTTCAGATGTGGGTAGGAAACTCAAAATACCAAAAAACATTAGTTGTATTTGCTCCTCCAAAAGTTGAGGAACCACTAGTGTTCCATACCACCGAAGAATATTACTTGGGTCATCTTCGTTCCACTTGTGCTCGTGCTGAAAACCCAACTAGCTTAGTTGAGGGAAAATCATTAAATGAGCATGCTCATTATGTGCGACACCGCATATCTCAAAAAAGGGAAACTCTTGTGGCATCAAATTAATACTTTGTGTTGCTATGCTTGGAATCTATGTGAAATTTATGGTTTTACTTGTTGTTCTAAAGAAGCTAAAAAACCACCTTCCCTACCAATGTGTGTTTAATGATAATGAATTATTGTCCTCTTATGCCAAGGAGTCCTATTGCTATAATGATGTTGAACAAATTGAAGAATTTGTTGCTTTCAAGGGTGCCTATGAAATTGCTTCTTTCATTGAAAAGTATGATGCTACTCTTTACGAATCTGAAAATTTTGTCATACTTAAATATTTCTATGAAAACTATGCTTCTAATGCATATTTTAAAGATTTTATTGAAATAATGACTGCTGCCTTGGAGGAGACTAATATTTTGCAGGAAACTATGGAAGAAGAAATTGCTGAGACAATGAGCTCATTAGATGAAAAAGATGAGGAGGGGAGTGAAGAACAAATGAGGAAGTGCGGATTAGATACCCATGCCCACCTTCTAATGAGAGTAACTCTTCAACTCATACATTGTTTAATTTCCCTTTGTGCTTACCGAAGGATGAATGCTATGTTGATTGCTATGATCCCTTGGATTCATTTGAAATATCCCTTTGTGATGAACTTGATGCTTGCTATGCTTGTCCATGATGCCAATATGAAAGATGCTTATGGATATGAACTTGTTATAGTTACTTATGTCAAACGTGAAATTTTTGCTATTGCACCCACACTTGATAGTCCTATTGTCTTTTTGAATTCTCCCAACTACACTATATCAGAGAAGTTTGCACTTATTAAGGATTATATAGATGGGTTGTTTTTTACTATTACACATGATGATTTTGGTAGATATAACTTGCATGTTCTTGCTGCTCCTACTTGCAATTATTATGATAGAGGAACTACATCTCCACCGCTCTATGTTTCCAATATGCAAAAATTGCAAGAAACTGCTTATGCTATGTATTGGCCTTTACTTTGTGTACATGAATTGTTCTTTTATGACATGTCGATGCATAGGAAGGAATTTATAATTTGTTGTTGCATGACATATGTTACATTGGGCTCACTACTAAACTACAAATCATTGTTAATTAAAATTGGCTTTGATATACCTTGGGATCCGGGTGGATCCATTACATGAGCACTTTATGCCTAGCTTAATGGCTTCAAAGAAAGCACTTCTAGGGAGACAACCCGGAAGTTTTAGAGAGTCATTTTATTCTGTTGTGTGATTTTATAAAGTTTAAAAACAAAAAACTAAAGAGGGGAGCCTAAAACTTATTCAAAAAGAGAAGTGAAAGTAAGAAGGACGAGCACCGTTGAAGTGGGGGAGCTCTTTGACCGTTGTTCATGCCCATGGAAACTTTGAAAATCTTGATTACAGAAACTTTTCAACAAAAACAGTTATCCCCTTGTATAAATCCATTGTATTATCAAAATAATTTGCCAAGATTTTCCTTTAGGAAGATTAGATTGCTTGTTTGTTGTGTGCAGTGCAAAAACAGAAACTTTGGCTATAGTGCGTGAATTTACATTTTTTAATGGAATGTCAAAACTTTATGAATTTTTTACAAAGTACTGGTTTGAAATTTTTTCAATTTTTCCTAATTTTCCAGAATTTTTAGAGTTACATAAGTATGGTGATTGTCCAGATTACTACAGAATGTCCTGTTTAAGACAAATTCTGTTTTTGGTGCATTGTTTTGCTCGTTTTGATGAAACTATCGATTGTATCAGTGGTATAAGCCATGGAAAAATTATAATACAGTAGCTATAATGCAAAAATAAAATATCAATTTGTTGGCAACAGTACATGAAGTTGTGATTTGCTTTATTATACTAATGGATCTCACGAGGCTTTTGTTAAGTTTTGTGTGATTGAAGTTTTCATGTTTTGGGGAGATCACGATGGATGAAGGAATAAGAAGTGGAAAGAGACTAAGCTTGGGGATGCCCGAGGCACCCCAAGGTAATATTCAAGGACTCCTAAGAAACTAATCTTGGGGATTCCGCGGAAGGCATCCCCTCTTTCTTCTAACAACCATCGGTAATTTTACTTGGAGCTATATTTTTATTCGTCACATGATATCCGTAAATCTTGGAGCATCGTGTGCTTTTTATTTTTATTTTAGTGCACCATGCTGGTATGATAAAGTCCTTAGTTGATTTATATAATGCTTAATGCACTTCACTTATATCTTTTGAGTATGGCTTTATAGAATGCTTCATGTGCTTCACTTATATCATTTGAAGTTTGGATTGCTTGTTTCTCAAGGATAGAAAACGGCCATTTGTAGAATGCTCTTTTGCTTCACTTATATTTTTTAGAGCGTGGGCATATCTTTTGTAGAAAGAACTAAACTCTCATGCTTCACTTATATCTATTTAGAGAGTTAACAGGAGTTGGTCATTCACATGGTTAGTCATAAAATCCTACATAAAACTTGTAGATCACTGAATATGATATGTTTGATTCCTTGCAATAGTTTTGTGATATGAATATGGTAATATGAGAGTCATGCTAGTGAGTAGTTGTGAATTGGAGAAATAAATTTGTTGAAGTTTGTGATTCCCGTAGCATGCACGTATGGTGAATTGTTATGTAACGAAGTCGGAGCATGATTTGTTTAATGATTGTCAACCTTTGTGTAAGGGTCGGGAGCGCGCGATGGTTAACTCCTACCAACCTGTCCACTAGGAGCATGCGTCTAATGCTTTGTTTGATAAATAATAGACTTTTGTAATAAGTATGTGAGTTCTTCATCACTAATGTTGAGTCCATGGATTATACGCACTCTCACCCTTCCACCTTTGCTAGCCTCTATAGTACCGCGCAACTTTCGCCAGTGCATCAAACCCACCTTCCTCAAAACAGCCACCATACACCTTCCTCAAAACATCCACCATACCTACCTACTATGGCATTTCCATAGCCATTCCAAGATATATTTCCATGCAACTTCCACCGTTCTGTTTAGTATGACATGCACCATCATTTTCATATTGCTTTGCATGATCGTAAGACAGCTTGCATGATGTTTTCCTGGCTTATCCGTTTTTTGATGTCATTTGCTAGGCTAGATCGTTACACGTCCTAGTATACTACCGAAATCATTCATATAGAGTCATATTTTTGTTCTAGGTATCAAGTTGTAAGTAAATAAAAGTGTGATGATTTTCATTATTAGAGCATTGTCCCGTGTGAGAAAAGGATGATGGAAGCTATGATTCCCTCACAAGTTGGGAGGAGTCTCCGGACTTTACATTTCCACTGAGGACGAGCAGGAATTAAGCTTGGGATGCTGATACATCTCCGTTGTATCTATAATTTTTTATTGTTTCATGCCAATATTCTACAACTTTCATATACTTTTGGCAACTTTTTATACTATTTTTTGGGACTAACATATTGATCCAGTACCCAGTGCCAATTCCTCTTTGTTGCATGTTTTTTGTTTCGCAGAAAATCCATATCAAACTAAGTCCAAACGCGATAAAAACTTATGGAGATTTTTTTGGGAATATATGTGATTTTTGGGAAAAAGAATCAACGTGAGACGATGCCCAAGGAGGTCACAAGCCTGCTAGGCATGACTCACCCCCCTGGCCGTGCCCTGAGGGCCTATGGCCACCCCTTAGGTCATTTGGAGGTATCCTTCAGCCACAAGAAATCTATTTTTATAAGGAAAATCCCCTCAAAATTTCAGCCCGGTCGGTGTTATGGATCTCAGGATATTTAAGAAATGGTGAAAGGCTAGAATCTGGGAGTGCAGAAATACAAGGAAACAGAGAGAGAGATCCAATCTCGAAGGGGCTCCAGCCCCTCCGCTGCCATGGAGGCCAAGGACCAGAGGGGAAATCCTCCTCCCAATTAGGGAGGAGGTAAGGAAGAATAAGAAGGAGGAGGGATCTCTACCCCTCTCTCCCGGTGGTGCCGAAACACCGCCGGGGCCATCACAATGACAGAGATCTACCTCCAACAACTCTATCATCTTCCCCAACACCTCCATCACCTTATCCCATCTATCTACATCGGTCCACTCTCCCGCAACCCACTGTACCCTCTACTTGAACTTGGTGCTTTATGCTTCATATTATTATCTAATGATGTGTTGCCATCCTATGATGTCTGGGTAGATTTTTGTTGTCCTATTGGTTGATTGATGATCAGGATTGGTTTGAGTTGCATGTTTTATTATTGGTGATGTCCTATGGTGCTCTCCTTGTCGTGCAAGCATGAGGGATCCTCGCTGTAGGGTGTTGCAATATGCTTATGATTCACTTATGGTGGGTGGCGTGAGTGATAAAAACATAGACCCGAGTAAGTAGGTTTATTTGTGTACGGGAATAAAGAGGACTTGATACCTTATAATGCTATGGTTGGGTTTTACCTTAATGATCTTTAGTAGTTGCGGATGCATGATAGAGTTCCAATCACAGGTGGATATGATCCAAGTAGAGAAAGTATGTTAGCTTATGCCTCTCCCTCATATAAAATTTTAATAATGATTACCGGTCTAGTTACCGATTGCCTAGGGACAATTCCGCAACTCCTACCACCACTTTTTCCACACTCGTTAAATTAACTTACTTGTTTCTCTATCTTAGCAGCCCCAAGTTTCTATTTCCGTGCTCTTTATTATCTTGTAAACCTATCCTATCACACCTACAAAGTACTTCTAGTCTCATACTTGTTCTAGGTAAAGCGAATGTTAAGCATGCGTAGAGTTGTATCGGTGGTCGATAGAACTTGAGGGAATATTTGTTCTACCTTTAGCTCCTCGTTGGGTTCGACACTCTTACTTGTCGAAAGAGGCTACAACTGATCCCCTATATTTGTGGGTTATCAGTGGTACCGAAGTGACCAAAAGGTGGCAACTTTTGAATCTCGGTGAGACCAATATAAGAAACTCGGTTGCACCGATCAGGTGACCAAAGTTCAGATTGTCATTGTCGGTGACGCAGATCCAACAATCTCGAAGGGACCGATATTATGAAATTGCGTAACAGAAAGTTGGCAACCTAAACTCGGTGGCACCGGTATGGAATCGGTTGCATCGAAGTGGCTAGGGTTTGGCTGAGTCTGTTTGAGGTAGAGAATCGGTGGCACTGGGATGGAAATGTTGGTTGCACCGATTTTGAAAATTTGGCTTTGGACAGACTTTGGTGGGAGAGTTTGTGGGTGTTCTTGGTGACTATCACTTGTACACATACGAGCATTTTGTTCACCAACAAAACCTTACCCCCTTTTAATAGTATTAGCTTTCCTATGGACTCAAAGTGATTTCTCACAAATATAAAATGTAGAGTCCTCAAAGTTGCCAACTTATTTCCTTGCATCTCGGGGTATTCGACAATCTCCACAATCCTTTTCCAAATCCTATCATTGAACATTCTCTGAAATATACTTGGTGGAAACATTAGTTCAATGACTTATATGTTGTTTTAAATTACCAAAACCAAGAAGGGAGAAAATGTGCTTTCACGAGGTCCAGTAGATCGCACGCATCAAACGCGTTGTCCTTGTCGGCATGGGGGACGCCGGTCTCCAGCGCCTCCACCATGTTCTGGAAGAACTCGAGGTAGCCCTCATCGCCGCAAACGTTTGCCAGCGCAAGAGCATCCCCAACGAACCAGCTCACTGCGTCGGCCATGCGGCCGGCGATGCCCCGGAACTGCTTGGCGTGCTGGAACTCCAACAGCCTGGTGTGTGCCGCCTCGTCCTTGGCGGCCTGTACGGCATCGGCCGCCTCGTAAACTTGGGTCCGAAGGGATGCCAGCTCCGCCTAGGCCTCGGCGGTGGCCAGTTGGGCCTGTAGCGTCCTCATCTCCTCCTCAAGCTTGCCAAGCTAGCACTTCATGGCCACGGGCTCCTTGGAAGGAGGAGCGGATCAAGCTCGAGATATTCGATAGAAGAACCAGAGAAGAGGGAGGCGGGGGAATACTTACTCGTCAACCAAGGCCCATCGCTGGCAAAGTCGTGCTGACCCCGAGGCCCCCTGGCTACCGCCTCCTGAGGAGGACGAGATAGTCGGAGGAGCCGCTCGCTTCCCAGCGGCCACCTCGCTCCTTTCGGATGCCATGAAGGGTATGAAGATGGAAAGCAAAGAGGGTTTTTCCGGTGGAACAAGGGGAACAAGGTGAAGCATCAAGACTGCAATACCCTTCCCTTGCCAGGGGCGAGGCAGATTCGTAGGTGTAGCCATGGTCGCAAGACATCATGGGAGAGCAGGCGTCGCGCGCCTGTCGGGCGACACGAGGCAATTCAGTGAATGCAGTACCACCCACGTCGCCTCTCTTGCCATCTGAAAGGTTGCATTCATGTGGCGCATAGCATCAGCCGCATTCAATGGGGTGCAATGATGGCCAGTGCTACACCCAGGCATCGCATCAGTTTGACCGGTAGCGGTTGCGGACACGCTCGGGAGTGGAGGCGCCACCGCCGAGGCATTCGACGCGTGCCATGCGTGGCCCGCAGGCATTTAGAGCTCGCGGCGCTCCGGGCCGCCCTCAAGGCTTCACCTAGAAGCGACCCTGTAACATCCCAAAATTCCATTTTGGAATGTTATGAATATAGCTATGCATCTATCATCATCATTGCTTGAATGTGTGGAATTGTTGAAATGCCCCTTTTTAAATTCTGAAAGCCCTTCCTATTTTTCCCATGTTGCTTTCACCTATTTGAAATTCTTGGTAAAAAGTTCAAATAAGAGAGGAGGAACATGACACTCCACACCAGGACCTAATTGGTGATTTATTTGAACAATAAAAACCAGGGGTTGTTTTGAAAATATTTGCAAAAATGATTTAAAAACAATTAGGCCATTTTTGAAAATAATATTTTTTCAAAGTATTCAAATACCAGAATAAAAATGTTCATTAAATGGCATATTTTATTCCGATAATTTTGATATATAATATTCCTGTACTTGGAATTAAATCAATGCTTTAAAAGGAGTTTTTATTACTCTGTTTATTTTAAAAGGAAAGTAATTAACCGGATCGGGCCGGCCCACCTCCACTTAATGCCGAATCTCCTAAATCCCGGCCGACCGACGCGCCCGCGAAACACTCTCTCTCTCTGACCAGCAGGACCCACCCGACCGACTGCTCGCACCGCACGGTCATCCCCTTCATCCCGCGCGCGCCGCCGCCGCCGACACTCCTCCTCGCCGGGATCCACTCCCTTTCCTTCCCCGCACCTCTCCGGCCCTATATAAGAGCAGACCAACCCCGAGCCCCTCTCTCCTCGCCTGAGACACCGTGCCAACCTCGCCGGAGTCCTGCCCCACCGAACCCTTCCCCCGCCCGTGCCCGTCGCCTCGGACCTCCCCTCGCCCCTCCGACCCCACCAACCGTCGTCGGAGCCCCGCCGCCGTCATTTGGAGCTTTCCGTCGCCTCCCTCGACCACCGGAGCTCCTCGCCGACGTCCTCGCCGCTTCGAACCGCCGAAGATCCCCTCGCCGGCGACCCCATCCACGGAGAGCCTCCCCCATCCATCCGATCTGGATCCGACGGCCAAGATTAGAAGTTTTAATTGCTCAAACCGGTATCCTCTTAGGCTTGGTCGACCGCCCGTAACCCCGCTCGCACACCCCCCTTAGCCACTCGCAGGCTGCCATGTAGCCCCCTGGCCGTCCGATAGTTTTATGTTTTTTTTCTGTTTTGTTTTAGTTAACAGAAACTTTTCAAAATTTGTTTTAGCTATATCTTTTAATATGTTTAATGTTTTGAACTAATTCCTTTTGCATTAGGTTCCTAATTTCATGTAGTTTCACCCTGTAGTTTTAGATTTCAAATTTGAACTCTAAAATTTGAATTGAATCAAATTTTCTCAAATCTTTCAAATCCGAATAACTAGAGTTTAAAAATAGATTTTGATATGAATCTTTTTGCTTCTGCTTGGTATTAGTTAGGACTAGCAGATTGCTTAGTTTGAGGATTTTTAGGATGATTTTGATTAGTGTTCTATCTATAAACAGATTCTGCCTATTAGTTAGTATAGATTAAATTAACTTAGTTTTAGTTAGTTTAAATTAGATTTAGTTTTAATTTATTTAGTAGGTTCTGTTGTTAAAACATTTAGTGTTTTACTTACTGTTAATAAAAATATAAATTTGCTTAGTTTGTTTCTTTATTTATATAGGAATCACAACTCCTTTTCCATTAGGTTTAATTTGATTAAAACAACTAGTTAGTAATAGTTTTTTTTATTTCAACAAAGTTTTATATAATTTAATTATGTTTTCTAAGACAAGTTTTTAGTAATTTCTTTTCTGTTAAGAAAATGTTTTGTAATAAATAATAAGTTTTGTTTTGCTCTTTGTTAGTAAAACTATAGTTGCTTCATATAGTATTGTTTACAAAAACTTTTCACACCATACTAAGAATTTTCTTAACAAAACATTAAATTGATTTTATTCTGTTTATTAATATAATATTTTATTGTTTTCTTGCTGTCAACTATTGTTTTGTTAATACAAATGGTTTCATTATGTTAGTAGTGTTTTATCAATCATCTTTTAGAAAACAAAACTTTGTGTGTTTTCTTACTTGTGATTTGTGCATTGTTTTGTCTTGATTGTTTACTAGTTCATGGTTGATGTTTGTGAGTTACAATATTTTGTTGTATGCTTATTGAGTGCTTGTTTGCTTCATTAGATTATCCGGAGTGCGAAGCTTGTTACCTAGAGTCACTCACGTACGAAGATCATCAATTAGGCAAGTCACTTTGATCATCTTTACCCATGTTTTTATTGCATTAGTTCTTCCATCACCCCAATTGCATGCAAAGTAGGTTAGTTGGAAACTCGGTTACATTTTTGTAGTATCATGTGGTAGGTACCCCCTCAACCCCTTTGACACCTTTGGCCCCGGGAAACGTTCTATTAGTTTGTGTAGCGACCCGACCTGAAAGGTCGAATCTCCGGTGTTTCTGTACCATCCCAAGATCATGCTGGTACACACACGGTACATCAATATATATATCAAAGGGAAATCACACAACATTAAATTAATCAAAATCTCATATCGAGTCCTTTATTACAATAAAAATTACAATAAAGTGGCTGAAAGCCAACTCATGAGAATGTCTAAATCTTGCGGAAGCGTCGAAGGTAGATGAGTCCATCTGACTCCAAGGGCATCTCACTGAGCATAGAACGTGTCCTCACTCCTGGTCGGAAAAGTACTCTACAACATGATACGTTGCAGGCATGTAGGTCAGCATATGGAATATGCCGACAAAGTCACAAGAGAGGGGTGAAAAGATAATCATCTAGTCTATATGCATATATGGTAGGTGGGGTGGTAAGTTTTGCGTAAAGCCAATTTTTCCAACATCAAGAAAGGGGCTAAGCAAAATATTACTAAGTTGGTTGATTAATGAGATGGTTCCACCAACCTATTCTCATACCCAAATTGTTAATACCCACAACATCATATTAATTGTGTTGAGAATTCCAAATGTTTCATGTCCTTTGGCTCAAGTCGTCCATGACCGTGGACACGGCTAATCGATTAGGTTTGAGTACTCTGAAGAGTTTTGCACACGTTCCCCACAAGATTTGGTCGCCTTCTTTTGATTTCTCGCACTTCAGGGTGTTTGAGAAACGAATGACCAAAACATGGTCTTCCAAAGGGTTTCCCTGCGACTCTGTCGGTGCCCATCCTTTCCTACCGTTCTTCTACATCTCGTAGCACCGCCTGTCCAGGGTCACCACGGTATCCAACCAAGCCAGAGCCCATAATGACTTGTGGCTGTGCAGGTAAGCCTTGGGTTTTAAAGCATCCATCCATCTCTTTGTGCCTGGGTGGACCTTTTCGCGTGAATACTAGCCATCTCCAGCATCACCTAGGCAAATCCACTGGTTTCTCCAGGGTGCCGTTCAACCATCATCCACCCAGAGGTATGTTGAAAACTCGGAGTCTTAAATCTTGATCATTATGTAGGTCTTGAAATTATTAACTCTCTCAACTCTCATGAATCACACATCCAACCCCGTCTACTATTAGCATAGCAAAAGGTAAAACAACGTTTCCCAGGGCCAATGTGTCAAGAGGTTGAGGGGGGGTACCTACCACATGATACTAGTACAATGTAACCAAGTTTCCAACTAACCTATCTTGCATGCAATTGGGGAGATGGTAGAACTAATGCATATAAAACATGGGTAGAAGTATGATCAAGGTGACTTGCCTGATTGATGATCTTCGTACGTGAGTGACTCTAAGTAACAAGCTTCGCACTCCGGATAATCTAACGAAGCAAACAAAGCACTCAAATAAGCATACAACCAAAATAAAAACTCATAACATTCAGCAAAGAAGTATTAACAATCAAGGCAACAATGCACAAAAATCACTAGCAAGAAAACACACACAGTTTTGTTTACTAGGAGGTGATTGATAAAACACTACTAACATAATAAAAATATTTTGAAATGACAAAACAATTGTTGACCGCAAGGAAACAATAGAATATTTTATTAATAAACAGAATAAAATCAATTTAAGTTTGTTGGGAAAAGTTTAGTAAAGTTTATAAAAGTTTTGATAAGCACTATATGAATCAACTATAGTTATACTAACAAAAAGAATGAAAAACTAAACTTATTATTTATTAGCAAAACATGTTCTTAACAGAAAAGAATTTACAAATAAACTTGTTTTAGAAAAACAGAATTAAATTATTTAAAACTTTGTTCAAAGAAATCTATTGCTATTCTAGTTGTTTTAATCAAATTAAACCTATTTGAAAATGTGTTATGATTCCTATGTTAATGAGAATTAAACTAAGCAAATTTATCTTTTTATTAACAGTGAGTGAAAACACTAAATGTTTATTAACAGAACCTAATAAACAAATGAAACCAAAACTAAATTTAAACTAATTAAAACTAAGTATATAAAACTATATTATAATACTAGGCAGATTCTGTTGTTGGTTAAAACATTAATCAAATTCATCCTAAAAATCTTCAAACTAAACATGGTGATAGTCCTAACCAATATCAAACAGTAGCAAAAAGATTCATATCAAAATCTATTTTCAAACTCTAGTTATTCAGATTCGAAGATTCTGAGAAAATTTGATTCAATTCAAATTTTATAGCTCAAATTTGAAATTTAAAAGTACACGGTGAAACTACATGAAAAATGTGAGCTAATGCAAAAAGAATCAACTCAAAACATTAAACATGTTAAAAGATATAAGCAAAACAAAATTTGAATACACTCTGTTAACTAAAACAAAAACAGAAAAAGGGAAAAATCTACCGGACGGCCAGGGGGCTACGTGGCACTGTCCTATTGGCTAAGGGGGTGTGCGCGCGAAGGTTTGCGGGCGGACGACTGGTCCGAAGAGAAAAACGGTTCGCCGTTTTAAGTGTTCTATTCCGAGCCGTTGGATCTAGATCGGAGGGAGGGAAGGGGCTCGACGACTTTACCGGAGGGGGAGGAAGAACTTCGGCGATGGCTCCGGTGGTCGAAACGGAGCGCGGAGAAGTCCAGACGGCGGCGGTGGTCCTCCTGCGCCGATTGGTGGGGTCGGAGAGGGGAGGGGATGTCGGAGTCGACCGGCACGGCGATGGGGAAGCTTCGGTGGTGGTGCAACTCCGGCGAGGAATTGGCAGTGTCTCGGCGAGGGAGAGAGGGGGCTCGGGGGGGAAATGGATGCGGGGAGTGTCCGGTACTTATAGGGTGCTCGGGGTGCGGGGGGGAGGACAGAGGAGAGAGATCCAGCGGGAGAGGGAGTAACTGCCGGCAATGGTCCGGCGCGCGTGCGAGGAAGAGGGCGACCGCGCGGGCGAAACGGTCGGTCGGGGGTGGGGTCCAGTGGCAGTGAGAGGTAAAGCGTCCGTTGCGCGTCGGTCGGCCGACCGGTAACGGTCTCGGCTTTTAAAGCCGTTGGGCCGGCCCGTTTAATACTGTAACCGTTACCGTTTCTTTTTAATGTTTTCCAGAGCGTTTCAAAAACCTTTAAAGCATTCAAATCGTTTATAAATATAGGGGTATTATATATCAAAATTAACAGAATAATAAATGCTATTTAATGAGAATTTTTATTCTGTCATTTGAACACTTTGAAAAAAATAATATTTTCAGAAATTGCCTAATTGTTTTTAAATCCTTTTTGCAAATATTTTCAAAATAACTCCTAGTTACTTTTGTTCAAATAGATCACCAAAATGACCCTGGTGTGGAGTGTCATGTTACTCCCCTCTTATTTTGAACATTTAACCACAATTTCAAATAGGTGAAAGCAAGTTAGGGAAAAAATAGAAAGGGCTTTCAAAAGTTTAGAAAGGGCATTTCAACAATACATGTATTCAAACAATAATGATGATGGATGCATAGCTATATTAATAACATTCCAAAATGAAATTTTGGGATGTTACAAAACTACCCACCTTAAGATGAATCTCGCCCTCGAGATTCGGGTTGGCTAGAAAATAGGTGCGGGTGGTCTCTACGAAGATCTTCTTCGCGTTCCCAGGTGGCTTCTTCCTCGGTGTGATGATTCCACAAAACCTTACAGAACTTGATGATCCTGCTGCGGGTAACTCTGTTGGCTGTCTCGAGAATTTTGACAGGCTTCTCCTCGTAGGTTAGATCATTGTCAGGTTGTATGGCCTCTAGGGGCACTGTATCTCTCAAAGGAATATCAACTATCTCAGCATGACATTTCTTCAGCTGGGACACGTGGAACACATTATGAACTTCGGATAATCCTTCCGGCAATTCCAGTTTGTATGCAACTTCGCCTCTACGTTCAAGAATTTTGTAGGGGCCTATGAATCTGGGTGCTAATTTTCCTTTAACACCAAACCTCTTGATTCCTTGAAGCGGGGACACATGAAGATAAGCTCGGTCTCCCACTTCATACATCACTTCTTTACGTTTGCTGTCAGCATAACTCTTCTGTCGAGATTGAGCTATCTTGAGTCTGTCACGAATCAGCTTGACTTTCTTTTCCGAATCTCGGATAAGATCGGGACCAAAAAGTTGTCGGTCTCCAACACCATCCCACGTCAGTGGCGTTCTGCACCTCCTTCCATATAAAGCTTCGAAAGGGGCCATCTTCAGACTGGTCTGATAACTGTTGTTGTACGAAAATTCTGCGTAAGGTAAGTTGTCATCCCAACTAGATCCATAATCTAGCGCACAAGCTCTCAACATGTCTTCCAGAATCTGGTTGACTCTCTCAGTCTATCCATCTGTTTGCGGATGAAAAGCTGTACTAAACTCCAGCCTTGTACCCAAAGTTTCATGTAACTGATGCCAAAACTTTGAGGTAAACTGTGTTCCTCTATCTGACACGATACTCCTTGGAACTCCATGCAGACATACGATCCTGGTCATATATATCTTGGCTAGCTTAGCACTGGTATAGGTGGTTTTCACTGGAATGAAATGAGCTACCTTGGTCAAGCGATCTACCACTACCCAGATGGAATCATAACCTAAACGGGTCCTGGGTAATCCTGTGATGAAGTCCATACCAAGCTTTTCCCATTTCCACTCGGGTATTGGCAAAGGTTGGAGTAACCCTGCTGGTTTCTGATGTTCTGCCTTTACTCCCTGACAAACATCACATATTGCAACATGTTCCGCAATATCTTTCTTCATACCTGTCCACCAATAATTTTCTTTCAAATCCAGATACATCTTGGTATTGCCTGGGTGTATCGTGTAAGGTGAATCGTGGGCTTCCTGAAGTATCAACTTCCTGAGTTCTGGGTCATTGGGCACATAGATGCGGTTCTCAAACCACAAAGTTCCGTGTTCATCCTCACGAAAACCTTTAGCTTTACCATCTTCCATTCTCTGCTTTATCTCACCTATCTCCTTGTCTAATTTCTGGGCTTCACAAATTCTTTCGGTCAAGGTGGACTGGATCTCTAGTGTTCCAACATATCCTCTTGGAACTATCTCTAGCTTGAGCTCTTTGAGATCATCGGCTAACTCTTGGGGTAATCCTCCCGCTGTGAGGGTGTTTACATAAGTTTTCCGACTCAAGGCATCGGCTACAACATTGGCCTTACCTGGATGGTAATGTAATCTCATGTCATAGTCCTTGATTAACTCTAACCATCTCCTCTGTGTGAGGTTCAACTCCTTCTGCGTGAAGATATATTTCAGGCTCTTATGGTCGGTGTAAACATCACAACTATTTCCGACAAGGAAATGTCTCCAGGTCTTGAGTGCGTGCACTACGGCTGCTAATTCCAAGTCATGAGTGGCATAATTTAACTCATGAGGTCGTAGCTGTCTGGAAGCATAAGCTACAACCTTTCCATCTTGCATGAGTACTCCTCCAAGTCCTTGACGTGAGGCATCACAGTAAACTTGGAAATCCTTCCGAATATTGGGCAAGATCAATACTGGGGCTGTGACCAAACGTTTCTTCAACTCCTGGAAACTGGCTTCACATTCCTCAGTCCAAACATACTTGGATTCTTTCTTCAACAACTCTATCATGGGCTTGGCTATCTTTGAGAAATTCTCAATGAATCTCCGGTAATATCCGGCAAGTCCGAGGAAACTGCGGATCTCCTTAACTGAGGTGGGTGACTTCCACTCGGTGACGGCTTCAACCTTAGCGGGGTCTATGGCTATTCCTTCTCCGGAAATAACATGTCCAAGGAATCCGACTTCCGTCAGCCAAAATTCACATTTGCTGAACTTGGCATATAATTGATGCTCTCTTAGCTTCTCCAGAACTAAACGCAGATGTTCCTTGTGTTCTTCCTCGTTCTTGGAGAATATCAAAATGTCATCGATGAACACCACGACAAACTTGTCTAAATATTCCATGAACACTTTGTTCATCAAATTCATGAAGTAAGCAGGAGCATTAGTCAAACCAAAGGACATGATAGTATACTCATACAAACCATACCTTGTGGTGAAAGCTGTTTTGGGTATATCCTGTTCACGAATCTTCAGTTGGTGATACCCTGATCGAAGATCGATCTTAGAGAATACTTTGGCGCCAACTAGCTGATCAAACAAGTCATTAATCATCGGCAGAGGGTACTTGTTCTTGATAGTCACCTCGTTCAAGGCATGATAATCGACTACCATTCTCAAGGTTTTATCCTTCTTCTCCACCAAAAGAACTGGGGCTCCCCAAGGTGAAGAACTTGGGCGTATATAACCTTTGTCCAATAACTCCTTAATCTGCTTCTTGATTTCCACTAAATCATTTGCGGGCATCCGATAGGGTCTCTTGGAAATTGGGGCTGTCCCTGGTTGTAGCTCTATATGGAACTCAATCTCCCTATCTAGTGGCACGCCTGGTAATTCTTCCGGAAATACATCCAGAAAGTCTTTTACCACAGGTACTTCCTCCTGAACAACTCCTGTGAGGGAATTTAACCGTGCACTCATCTGGGTGCGTCGGGATACATACTTAATCCTCTTGTTCTCCGGGGTGGTGAGTGAAACAGACTTGCTGAGGCAATCAAGATTTCCTTCATACTTGGTCATCCAATCCATGCCTAGGATTACATCCAGTCCTTGTGACTCTAAGACGATGAGATCAGTGGGAAAAACATGTTTTCCTATATTGAGTTTCAGAGCATGGCATCCTATCCCTGCCATCATCATACCTCCTGGGGAACTGACCTTAATGGGCTGTTTAAGGGTTTTGGTGGGCAAACCAAACTTATCCACAACTACCCTTGATATGAATGAATGAGTTGCACCGGAATCAAAAAGTACTGTAACTGGACGTGAATGCAATAAAAACTTACCAACCACAGTCTCGGGTTGATCAGAGACTTCTTCCACGTCAAGGTGATTCACCTAGGCACGAGGAAAAGGGTTTGGCTTCTTGGCTGCGGAGTTGCCGTTTCCATTTCCCTGCTTGCTCATGGGACACTCAGTAGCATAGTGCCCTGTCTTCTGGCACTTGAAACAGGTGATGTGGCTCAGATCCTTATGAGTAGGAACATGACGGTGCTGGTTGTTGTTCCCATTCCCATTGTAAGTCTTGAAATTGCCATGGTTGGGACGGGCTTTCCCATTTCCTCCATGGTTGTGGCTTCCATGGTTGTGCACAGCATGAGTGTGCCTTCCAAACTTACCGGTCCCTGATACGGTATTCCCTGAGTATGGGGAGTAGCGGGGCTTCTGATGAGCTCCAGAGTTAAACTTCCCCTGAGTGTACTTCCTCTTGCGGTTCTCAATCTGCTGCTTTTTACCTTCCAAAATGAGTGCCTTATCCACCAGCTCTTGGTAGTTGTTGAAAGTAGCCACTACCAGCTGCATGCTCAACTCATCGTTGAGTCCTTCCAGAAATTTCTTTTGCTTGGCCGCATCATCGGCCACGTCTCCTGGTGCATAATGGGCCAACATGCTGAACTCTTCCACATATTGGGCCACGGAGCGATTTCCCTGGTGCAAGTTGCGAAACTCGCGCTTCTTCAGACTCATGGCTCCAGCTGAAACATGTGCGGTGCGGAAATCAAGCTTGAATTGCTCCCAAGTTACATCAGCAATAGGATAGGTGGTGATGTAATTCTCCCACCATGATGCTGCTGGTCCTTCAAGTTGATGTGCGGCAAATAGCACCTTCTCAGCATCAGTACATCCAGCGGTGACAAGTTCTCTCTCCATCTTACAGAGCCAGTCATCTGCCACAATGGGCTTAGTGCTGCTGGAGAAAGTTGGAGGATTCAACCTCAGAAAGCGGGTGAGATTGTCAGTCTGGGGTGGATGTTGGTGGTTGTTGTTGTTCTGGTTGTTGGTCTGATTCTGGATCAATAGCTGCATCAGTGCATTCTGCTGCTGAAGGAGTTGCGTGAGTTCCGGCGGGAAAGTGAAGTCGGTCTCACGTCGTGGGGCATCTTGCTGTTTTCAGGGGGTGAGAATTAGAATAGAACAAGGGCCAACAAGGAGAAATTCACTACCCATATGCAATGCAACAAACATATCACACCAAACACTCATTCATTTATTCAATCAATGTCAAACATCGGGAATACAAGTCTCAATCAAACTACACATCGACCTACGCTCTTAACATTGAAAATAAAAGATACATGGAGGGCATAACTAAAGTTTTCCTTAGAAGTACATGGTGACTGAGTCTCCTCTAGTGGTGCTCTCCTCATAGTCATCATCTTCACTGATGAAAGGAGCCAAGTCTCCCTCAGGATGAAGATTTTCACCCATGTCCATCTGTTCCTCCAGAGTGGCGATGCGAGTGTTCAGCTTGTCGATCCTCTCTAAAAATCCTTCACCTCATACTCATGCTCGTACTCAGCTTCCCATAAGTCAGCTTCAAGGTCAACCTCGCGGTTCATCAGATTCTTGATTGTCTTCGTATCAGCACGAACTCGAAGCTCCAGAGTCCTGATGTGAGTCTCCAGGGTCTGGATATATGACATGGTGGAGTCTCCAGTGGGAGGGGTTATGATGTTGCCATGGACATCCCTGCGGCAAACCATGCTGAGTCCTGGTGAAATGGTTCCACCTCTGTATTCCTCCTGAATACATCCAAGGGCACGATGAATGGCCATGTCTCTTCCAAGTATCCAGCTGGGTGCCACGAACTTGAAGTCGATGGGTTTCTTCCGAAGGTCTTCCCTGGGATGTGCACCTCGATCCTGTAGCGTCCATCTTGGGGAAATGACATGATAGGAGTCCTGGTGATGCTCGGCAAAGCAATCCTCACGTCTTTGACGATCCTCATCAGCTCCTTACCAAAAGGCATCGTTGCGTCAGGCTGGCAAAACTCCGTGATCAACACTGGGATGAAGGTGGCCATCTATAAATTTTGAAATAATCGGAGAGGAGTCAGAAACGAGTAGATGAGAGTATAAGAATTTTAAAGACAAAGAGAAACAATCCTAAGTCTTTCCAATCCTAGAGGTTACGTCCTACGGTCAGCGTGTGCTCTGATACCATTTCTGTAGCGACCCGACCTGAAAGGTCGAATCTCCGGTGTTTCTGTACCATCCCAAGATCATGCTGGTACACACACGGTACATCAATGTGTATATCAAAGGGAAATCACACAACATTATATTAATCGAAATCTCATATCGAGTCCTTTATTACAATAAAAATTAGAATAAAGTGGCTGAAAGCCAACTCATGAGAATGTCTAAATCTTGCGGAAGCGTCGAAGGTAGATGAGTCCATCTGACTCAAAGGGCATCTCACTGAGCATAGAACGTGTCCTCACTCCTGGTCAGAAAAGTACTCTGCAACATGATACGTTGCAGCCATGTAGGTCAGCATATGGAATATGCCGGCAAAGTCACAAGAGAGGGGTGAAAAGATAATCATCTAGTCTATATGCATATATGGCAGGTGGGGTGGTAAGTTTTGCGTAAAGCCAATTTTTCCTACAGCAAGAAAGGGGCTAAGCAAAATATTACTAAGTTGGTTGATTAATGAGATGGTTCCACCAACCTATTCTCATACCCAAATTGTTAATACCCACAACATCATATTAATTGTGTTGAGAATTCCGAATGTTTCAGTTCCTTTGGCTCAAGTCGTCCATGACCGTGGACACGGCTAATCGATTAGGTTTGAGTACTCTGCAGAGTTTTGCACACGTTCCCCACAAGATTTGGTCGCCTCCGTTTGATTTCTTGCACTTCAGGGTGTTTGAGAAACGGATGACCAAAACATGGTCTTCCAAAGGGTTTCCCTACGACTCTGTCGGTGCCCATCCTTTCCTACCGTTCTTCTACATCTCGTAGCACCGCCTGTCCAGGGTCACCACGATATCCAACCAAGCCAGAGCCCATAATGACTTGTGGCTGTGCAGGTAAGCCTTGGGTTTTAAAGCATCCATCCATCTCTTTGTGCCTGGGTGGACCTTTCCGCATGAATACTGGCCATCTCCAGCATCACCTAGGCTAATCCACTGGTTTCTCCAGGGTGTCGTTCAACCATCATCCACCCAGAGGTATGTTGAAAACTCGGAGTCTTAAATCTTGATCATTATGTAGGTCTTGAAATTATTAACTCTCTCAACTTTCATGAATCACACATCCAACCCCGTCTACTATTAGCATAGCAAAAGTAAAACAACGTTTCCCGGGGCCAATGTTGTCAAAGGGGTTGAGAGGGATACCTAACACATGATACTACTACAATGTAACCAAGTTTCCAACTAACCTATCTTGCATGCAATTGGGGAGATGGTAGAACTAATGCATATAAAACATGGGTAGAAGTATGATCAAGGTGACTTGCCTAATTGATGATCTTCGTACGTGAGTGACTCTAAGTAACAAG
Source organism: Hordeum marinum (assembly GCA_022496015.1). Taxonomy (NCBI): domain Eukaryota; kingdom Viridiplantae; phylum Streptophyta; class Magnoliopsida; order Poales; family Poaceae; genus Hordeum; species Hordeum marinum. The sequence goes on from CM039673.1 coordinate 306,027,104, forward strand.
CTTCGCACTCCGGATAATCTAACGAAGAAAACAAAGCACTCAAATAAGCATACAACCAAAATAACAACTCATAACATTCAGCAAAGAAGTATTAACAATCAAGGCAACCATGCACAAAAATCACTAGCAAGAAAACACACACAATTTTGTTTACCAGGAGGTCATTGATAAAACACTACTAACATAATAAAACTATCTTGAAATAACAAAACAATTGTTGACAGCAAGGAAACAATAGAATATTTTATTAATAAACAGAATAAAATCAATTTAAGTTTGTTGGGAAAAGTTTAGTAAAGTTTATAAAAGTTTTGATAAGCACTATATGAATCAACTATAGTTATACTAACAAAAAGAATGAAAAACTAAACTTATTATTTATTAGCAAAACATGTTCTTAACAGAAAAGAATTTACAAATAAACTTGTTTTAGAAAAACAGAATTAAATTATTTAAAACTTTGTTCAAAGAAATCTATTGCTATTCTAGTTGTTTTACTCAAATTAAACCTATTTGAAAATGTGTTATGATTCCTATGTTAATGAGAATTAAACTAAGCAAATTTATATTTTTATTAACAGTGAGTGAAAACACTAAATGTTTATTAACAGAACCTAATAAACAAATGAAACCAAAACTAAATTTAAACTAATTAAAACTAAGTATATAAAACTATATTATAATACTAGGCAGATTCTGTTTTTGGTTAAAACATTAATCAAATTCATCCTAAAAATCTTCAAACTAAACATGGTGATAGTCCTAACCAATATCAAACAGTAGCAAAAAGATTCATATCAAAATCTATTTTCAAACTCTAGTTATTCAGATTTGAAGATTCTGAGCAAATTTGATTCAATTCAAATTTATAGCTCAAATTTGAAATTTAAAAGTACACGGTGAAACTACATGAAAAATGTGAGCTAATGCAAAAAGAATCAACTCAAAACATTAAACAGGTTAAAAGATATAAGCAAAACAAAATTTGAATACACTCTGTTAACTAAAACAAAAACAGAAAAAGGGAAAAATCTACTGGACGGCCAGGGGGCTACGTGGCACTGTCCTATTGGCTAAGGGGGTGTACGCGCGAAGGTTTGCGGGCGGATGACCGGTCCGAAGAGAAAAACGGTTCGCCGTTTTAAGTGTTCTATTCCGAGCCGTTGGATCTAGATCGGAGGGAGGGAAGGGGCTCGACGACTTTACCGGAGGGGGAGGAAGAACTCCGGCGATGTGGCGACGGCCGGTGGTCGTGGTCGTCGACGGAGGTGGCTCCGGTGGTCGAAACGGAGCGCGGAGAAGTCCAGACGGCGGCGGTGGTCCTCCTGCGCCGATTGGTGGGGTCGGAGAGGGGAGGGGATGTCGGAGTCGACCGGCACGGCGATGGGGAAGCTTCGGTGGTGGTGCAACTTCGGCGAGGAATTGGCAGCGTCTCCGCGAGGGAGAGAGGGGGTTCGGGGGGGGGGAAAAGGATGCGGGGAGTGTCCGGTACTTATAGGGTGCTCGGGGTGCGGGGGGAGGACAGAGGAGAGAGATCCGGGGGGAGAGGGAGTAACTGCCGGTGATGGTCCGGCGTGCGCGCGAGGAAGAGGGCGACTGCGCGGGCGAAATGGTCGGTCGGGGCTGGGGTCTAGTGGCAGTGAGAGGTAAAGCGTCCGTTGCGCATCGGTCGGCCGACCGGTAACGGTCTCGGCTTTTAAAGCCGTTGGGCCGGCCCGTTTAATACAGTAACCGTTACTGTTTCTTTTTAATGTTTTCCAGAGCGTTTCAAAAACCTTTAAAGCATTCAAATCGTTTATAAATATAGGGGTATTATATATCAAAATTAACAGAATAATAAATGCTATTTAATGAGAATTTTTATTCTTTCATTTGAACACTCTGAAAAAATAATATTTTCAGAAATTGCCTAATTGTTTTTAAATCCTTTTTGCAAATATTTTCAAAATAACTCCTGGTTACTTTTGTTCAAATAGATCACCAAAATGACCCTGGTGTGGAGTGTCATGTTACTCCCCTCTTATTTTGAACATTTAACCAAAATTTCAAATAGGTGAAAGCAAGTTAGGGAAAAAATAGAAAGGGCTTTCAAAAGTTTAGAAAGGGCATTTCAACAATACATGTATTCAAACAATGATGATGATGGATGCATAGCTATATTAATAACATTCCAAAATGAAATTTTGGGATGTGACAGTTTGCTATGCTATTAGTAGACGGGGTTGGATGTGTGAATCATGAGAGTTGTGAGGTAATAACTTCAAGACCTACATAATGATCAAGACTTCAAGACTGTGACTTTTCAACTTAGCTCTGGGTGGATGATGGTTGAGCGGCACCCTGGAGAAACCAGTGGATTTGCCTAGGTGTTGCTGGAGATGGCTAGTATTCACGCGGAAAGGTCCACCCAGGCACAAAGAGATGGATGGATGCTTCAAGACCCAAGGCTTACCTGCACAGCCACAAGTCATTATGGGCTCTGGCTTGGTTGGATATCGTGGTGACCCTGGACAGGTGGTGCTACGAGATGTAGAAGAACGGTAGGAAAGGATGGGCACCGACAGAGTCGCAGGGAAACCCTTTGGAAGACCATGTTTTGGTCATCCGTTTCTCAAACACCCTGAAGTGCGAGAAATCAAACGGAGGCGACCAAATCTTGTGGGGAACGTGTGCAAAACTCTGCAGAGTACTCAAACCTAATCGATTAGCCGTGTCCAAGGTCACGGACGACTTGAGCCAAAGGAACTGAAACTTCCAGAATTCTCAACACCACTAATATGATGATGTGGGTATAAATAACTTGGGTATGAGATTTGGTTGGCGGAACCATCTCATTAATCAACCAACTTAATAATAATTTTGCTTAGCCCCTCTCTTGATGTAGGAAAAATCTAGCTTTACGCAAAAACTTACTACCCCACCAGCCATATATGCATATAGATTGGATGATTATCTTTTCACCCCTCTCTTGTGACTTTGCCGGCATATTCAATATGCTGACCTAAATGGCTGCAACATATCATGTTGCAGAGTACTTTTCCGACCAGGAATGAGGATACGCTCTACGCTCGGTGAGATGCCCTTGGAGTCAGATGGACTCATCTACCTTTGACGCTTCCGCAAGATTTAGATATTCTCATGAGTTGGCCTTCATCCACTTTATTGTAATCTTTATTGTAATAAAGGACTCGATATGAGATTTATGATTAATAAATGATGTGTGATTTTCCTTTGATATATACATAGATGTACCGTGTGTGTACCAGCATGATCTCGGGATGGTACGGAAACACCGGAGATTCGACCTTTCAGGTCGGGTCGCTACACACCCCGAGTGCGGCTTGTGCCCGGAGGCTACTATCGACATTCTGGGAACGTGGGTACCCAGACCTGCCTGCCTGCGGCCCAGGGCATGGCCTCACTCAAGACAAGGCCCTCGCAAGGGCCCCGGCCTCACGAGGAGGAACACCGTCAGGACCCACAAGGGATGGGCCTCCTGAAGACCCCTCGGGAGTGGCGAAGATCCCTATGCAAGGCCCAGCCTCAGGAGTCAAGGGTGATACAAAGAAGGACAGGCGGGCACCAGTGCACCAGGCGGCGCAGTGTCCCATTTGGTGCAAAGGGATCAAGGACGTACGCGGGTTCCCAAAGCATCCCCCAAAGGTTTCCATTCCGGTGCAAGAAGACCACAACCACCCATCCTGCAGGGTGGATGCCATCGCTGAGCCCATCCCTGCACCGTCGACAACCACTTTGTAGACGAAGACCGCCTTTGGGCAGGGCGAGCACGTACTCCTATCCCCCTTCAAAATTGGCCATTGTGGGATCCCTTCCACACGCCCCTGTGTTCGAATCTTAAGGGTTTTTGCGGAGCCCAAAATCCGATAGTAAGAAATCTGGTCACTTTATCTCTGACTGTCCTCTCTGGATATAAGAATCAAAGAGGAAGAAGAAGTAAAAGGACAACAGTTCTGTTGACACGAAGAAAAAGAAGAAATCTTCAAAGTCCTCATCTGCAAAGTCCTCGTCTTCAAAGTCATCATCGCATAAGAAGAAGGGCTCCAGAAAGGCTCAAGCTTTCATTGGCAAGGAAATGGATTCTGAACAAGAATCTGAAGAATATGAAGAAGAGGAAGAATCTAAGATGGAATCAGAATCTGGTGTTGCTATCCTTGCTCTCGCTACTGCTTTTGTCAGCAAGTCCATCTTCAACGATGAAGAAAATGACTACTCCAACGACTGTGACGTCAACAATAATGATTATGCTTCCACCTATTGCTTGATGGCTAAAGGCTCCATGGTACACAAGCATCACTCCTCCTCTGAATCAAGTGATGGTGAATCTGATGATTATGTGAAACCATGCTATGCCAAACTTGCTAATATTGCCACCAAGCAACAAAGTTCACTTAAAAAGCTATGACAAACTCTTACTGATGATCTCAACATTCTTCAGTTAAAGTATGATAGCCTTCAGAGTCATCATAATACTCTCTTAGTCGATCATGAGAAGCATTCTTACGAATTTCATCAAAGAAACCAAGATCTTGAGAAACTAAGAGTGTCACATGAGGATACCCAAAGGGAAAACGATTCCTTACTGGCTCAACAGATCAATACCGCTTAGGAAGAATTTGTTCCACCTTGTTTGAAATGCATCGAACGTGAAACTGCTAATTCTTCACCTGAATGTTCAAATGCTTTTATTACTGCAAATTATTCAACTATCCCTGTGGTCACAAATTCCTCATCTAAGGATACCACAAGTATCATTGACAAAAATACAGGGTTGAAGGAATTGTATGTGACAAGCATGTACAAAAGTCTCAAAGGGCATCAAACCCTTTGTGATGTGCTCAGAAAGCAGATTCTGAACAGAAACCCTCAGAAAGAGGGTATTGCATTTGAGAGGAAACACAATGTTGATGGAGCCTACTGGACACTTGAGCAGTACCCCAAAACCTAATGGGTTGCGGCAAAAGGACCTCCTCTAGATCCATCTACTTTATCTGGCTTTACTTGTGAAACTTCATATTTCTCTGATGAGTGACTTGACTCTAGCTACAAATTCTTCAAAAATCAGAAAGGTGAAGTATTTGCCAGATTTGTTGGAACTAACTACAGGAACGGTTCACTTATGAGGAAAAACTGGGTTCCCAAGAGCTGCTTGGAAAATCTTCAAGTAAATGTCCTCACAACACCACCCATGAAGAACAAGAACCCTAGATCAAATTCCTCATATGGATCAAAGTCTTCACTTGGACCAAATTCCTCAAATGGTCAAAATCATCATTCTCGTGCTAATGCATCTGTTTCGCAGGGAACATCTAAGAGTTCTGAATATATGCATTATTCTTCAAATCATTATGTTCATAAGTCCTCGAAGAATTTATCTGCTTATTCATATGAGTACTCTAACCTCTTCCTATGAAACAAAGTGCACTAGCTTCAATGCCTCCTTTCTCATATGGAGCTCGCAGAATGATGAACTCTTTGCCACCCCTCCAGATGTGGGTGGTGAAAAATTGAACTGGCTTCTTATGCAGGGTTAGGTCTCCAGATGAATTTGAACATCTGATGAATTTGCTGCAGACCTAAGGAAATGCTTGAAAAGACGCAAGCTAATCATGTAGAAATGAATTCCTCATTTCTCACGTCCTCACACTGCTTTAGTTACTTTGTTGCGTGATGAAATTCTGCCTGGTGAATTTGATGTCATATTCTTCACTCTCGAGCATACGAGTTCGTATCTTGTACTAATTCATCTGCAGGATGAACCGCCAAAAGCTACTGAGTGGGTCCTCGATAGTGCATGCACCAACCACGTGACTGGTGACAAGAATCTACTGATGAATATGCCACTTGCCCCATCTCATCTGAATCATATCACCTACGCTGACAAAGGAAGAAAGCAAGGTATTGGGTCTAGGCAAGGTTGCAATCTCAAAGGACCGACACATGGACAAGGTGATGCTTGTCGAATCCCTCGGGTTCAACCTCATGTCTGTTTCAATGCGTTGTGATCTTGATATGGTTGTCTTCTTTGGAAAATATCGTTGTGTTGTCATCATGGAATCTTACAATTCCAAAGTCTTCGAAGGCTTTACGAGAGGAGACTTGTATGTTGCTGATTTCTCTACAGGTCCTCAGTCTGCCACATGCCTACTTGCAAAGTCCTTAGAAGGCTGGTTGTGGGATCGACGACTTGGACACACTGGTATGAGGAACTTGCACATGCTCGTGAAGAAAAATCACGTCATTGGCATTGAAGGTGTCAAATTCCTCAAAGACCACCTTTGTGGTGCTTGTGAGTCCGGAAAGATGACCAGATCCAAGCATCCCTTGAAGACAATCATGACCATGACTCAGCCTTTCGAATGTCTTCAAATGGACCTCCATGGCCCCACTCGTTGTTCCTCACTAACGAATTCTTCAAGTTTGTATGGCTTTGTCATTGTCAATGATTAATCTCGTTGCACTTGGGTGCATATTATTTTGTACAAGTCTGAAGTGCAAGATGTCTTCAAACAATTTGCTTCAAGGGCCTCAACAAACTTCGGCGTCAAGATCAAGCATATCAGGAGTGATAATGGCACTGAGTTCAAGAACACCAATCTTGTTGAATATCTTGATGAAATTGGTATTACTCATGAGCTATCTGGCCCATATACTCCTCAGCAGAACAACGTCGTGGAGCGCAAGAACGGGATTCTTGTTGAGATGGATCACACCATGCTTGATGAATACAAGAATCCTCGTTGCTTCTGGCATGAGGCAATTGATACAGCATGCCATATCATCAAGAGGGTATATCTTCACAAATTCTTCAAGAAGACTTCATATGAACTAATGAATGGCAAGAAACCCAACATAATTTATCTCAAAGTCTTTGGTCCAAAATGCTGGATTAAAGATCCTCACCACAGTTCTAAATTTGCACCAAAAGCACATGAAGGTTTTATGCTTGGTTACGGAAAGAACTCGCACACCTACAGAGTCTTCAACACCTACCACCAAAATTTTGTTGAAATAGTAGATGTGTGGTTCGATGAAACTAACGGCTCGCAAAGAGAGCACCTGCCTTCTGTGCTAGATGAAAAATCTCCTGAACAATCCATGAAATTGAAGGCTGCTGAGGATGTTGTACCCACTGAAGAAAATCCTCAACCTACTGAGGAAGTTATTCCAACCAATGAAGACATTCATGCTCATACCCCTGAGGAAAATGGTGCTGAAGAAAATCCTCAGCCACGTCAACCCGCTCATCCAAGAGCTGCAAATGAAGTGTAGATTGACAAAATCATCGATGACATCAATGCACCAGGTCCCCTCTCACTTTCTCAAGAGCTTCACATTTGACTAACTTTTGTGGGCATTTTGCTTTTGTCTCTATCATAGAGCCCACCAAAGTTGATGAAGCATTCAAGGAGCCTGAGTGGATTCAAGCTATGCAAGAGGAATTGCATCAATTCAAGCTCAACAACGTGTGGGAACTTGTCAAGCGGCCAGATCCTCGCTAGCATAACATCATAGGTAGAAAGTGGATCTACCACAACAAGCAAGATGAAAATGGCCTTGTGGTAAGGAATAAGGCACGTCTTGTAGCTCAAGGCTACACACAGGTTGAGGGAATTGACATTGATGAAACTTTTGCACCTGTTACCAAACTTGAAGCTATTCGCATATTGCTTGCTTATGCTAACCATCATGATATCATCTTATATCAAATGGATGTGAAAAGTGTATTCCTCAATGGTAAGCTTGAGGAAGAAGTATATGTTGCTCAACCCCCAGGTTTTGAAGACCAAAGCATCCTGACAAAGTCTTTAGACTCAACAAGGCCATCTATGGCCTCAAGCAGGCCCCTCGGGCGTGGTATGAAACTCTAAAGGAATTCCTCATGAGGAAAGGCTTCAAACCCGCTTCACTCGACCCAACTCTTTTCACTAAACCCTATGACAATGAACTATTTATATGCCAAATGTATGTGGATGATCTTTGGCTGTACTGACAAACGTTACAGTGATGAATTTGCCTATATGATGAGTGAAGAATATCAAATGTCTATGATGGGAGAGTTGAAATTCGTCTTAGGTCTTCAAATTCGTCAGCAAGAAAATGACATCTTCATTTCTCAAGAGAAATACCTCAAGGATGTTCTGAGGAAATTCAACATGCAAGACTGCAAAGGCGTCAAAGCTCCAATGCATTCAAGAGGCCACCTCTACACTGACAAAAATGGTAAAGATTTCAATCCGAAGGTATTACGCTCCATGATTGGTTCTTTATTGTATCTATGTGCATCTAGGCCTGATATTATGCTGAGTGTTTGCATGTGTGCATGATTCAAAGCAACACCGAAGGAATCACACCATAAGGCTGTGAAACATATTCTTCGATACTTAGCTCACACACCAACGCTTGGATTATGGTATCCCAGGGGCTCAAATCTTCACCTCGTCGGATACATAGATGTTGACCATGCTGGAGATCATGTGGATCGCAAGTTGCACATGTCATTTGCTCGAACGATCCTTAGTCTGTTGGTCCTTGAAGAAGCAGAACTGCGTGTCACTATCAACTGCAGAAGCTGAGTACATTGTTGCTGGTTCATGTTGCGCTCAGTTGCTATGGAGGAAGCAAACCATAAAGGACTATTGCATCAAGGTGAAGAATGTGCCTCTCTACTGCAACAATGAGAGTTCTATCAAGATTGCTTACAACCCAGTTCAGCACTCCAAGACCAAGCACATCCAGATTCGTCATCATTTTCTTCGAGATCATGTACTCAAGGGCGATATCTCCATAGACCACATTCCCAGTGGAGAACAACTAGCCGATAACATCACAAAGCCCTTGGATGAAAAGAGATTTTGTAAGTTGTGGTGTGAGCTAAATATCTTAGAATCTTCGAATGTTCTTTGAAAATACACACATCCTAACACTTATGCAAAATTGATGACTTAGATGTGCAACACACAAAGTAACGTTTTTCTTCATTCAATGTAGAATAACCCTCTAAGTGTGGAGAAATTAATGAAGAATTTGATTCTCACAACCCTACGACAATTGTATGCGGTGTCGGAATTCATCATTCCTATACGGTGGGTCACGCCACCAACAATAGTTGAAATTCTTCAGAGTTGAATTTTTCGTCATTTTGCAAATTCTTCAAATTTTTGAATTTCTCAATTTTTCAAAATCTTTAAACTGTGAAACCGATGTTCTTCATTGACTATATATATATATGAGTTTTCAATGTCCTCAACAACAATCACTTATTGGTAATTCTTCAAGTTGATTTTCATCTAACTAAATGCGATTGGACCCGTTTCCCCTCTATGTTAAACGCAACCCAGTCTTTTCAAAAATTCTTCATATGCATTCTACTTAGAAACTCATTCAAAGTCTTCACTGTGTCCTTGACAGCTAAAGAATTTGCGAACGGAAACTTTAAAATTTCACTGTCAAATTTTTTGGGTGCTTCCCTCTCAAACCGTTTCGCTTCCCACAACTTGAGAAGCCATGATCCCCCATTATCTCCACTACTCAAAACATGGGTGACACATGTCACATGGAGAGCAAGAGTCAGGGGCAATCTGGTCCAAAATCATCGGGTCCATTCGTTTTCACCTCCACTATAAATAACCCTTCACTTTCACAGTGCTCAAGTTACTTCTCAATTCCTCACTCTCTAGAGCTCAAACCTAGTGCAACCGCTAAAATTATCGCCGCGGGAGGGGAAGAGCTTCATTGCCTCGACCTCGTCATCGCCGTACTCACATCGGCCGCGGATGTCTTCACTTTGCTGCCGATATAGTTGTCTCCCTCTACCAAGCTAGGGCGTGGGAGATTTGGACGAACGAACTTCCCCGTCTTCATCTCCGTGTTCGTCGTGTTCTTCATCAGGGTAACTAAATGCTGATTTTACTAGCCTTGTTTGATCTTCATGTTTTCCACAAAATCCTCAAAGGTGTTTATTCTTCAAGAATCATCTACTTAAGCACCTCACATGTTCATTCTCTTGATATTTTTCCATAAGTTATGATTTTCTTCAAGATTCCTAAATTGTGTGGATCCACTAATCTGCACAACTCTAGAACCTAAGTCAAGAACACTTAGTGAAATTCCTCAAGAGATCTATGGTCGAAATCCTCAACTTGATGTATTTTGAAAAATTCTAAGAACGCATATGACCTCTTCAAATTCCTCGCACCTATACTCTGTTCACAAGTACAAAATGTCTGCTGATGAATCAGTAGGTTCTCATCAACTTAACTCATTTGCAGCATTTCTTGAGGAAAAATTGTGTACATCTTCAGAATCATCAAGAGTTCAAAGTCATCAAGTGAAGAAAATGGCTGATGGAAAAAGTCCTCAAAAGAGTGGAAAGAAGGCTGAACAGAACACTTCTTTTGAGATCCCTGAGCCTTCGTATGTAGGCTAATGTACTCCTGATGAGGCCATGCATGGCAAAGAAACAAAAGAGTAAAGGAAAATCAGGATTCGAGGATTGAGCGGAGGTGGAATAAGAAATGGAGAGACTATCGCTATGTCACTCCCAAGTACATGAAAAAATTCACCCTCAAACCCCCTTGCAAAAGGGCTCCTCCGGTTGATGATCAAGAGGTTGATCCCACAAGGGTTGCTCGTGCTAAAGACTTTCCTACTGAGTGGGCAAAGCTTCAACATAAACTTCAGAGAACTCCCATAGCAGCCGTGAAGAAATTAAATGAAGATTCTGCTACTGTTGCTGCATCTGTCGGAGCCTCTGCTAGTGCTCCGAAGAAATCAATGGTGAAGAAGTCTGTAGTGAAGTCAAAGACCTCAACTTCAAAGTCCTCACTACAAAATCCTCAAGCAAGTTCTTCTAAGGCCACTTCCATGCCTTTAGTATCTGCACAATCATTAGAAACTACCACAAAGTCCTCAACACATGTACATCTTGCAACATGTCACAGGACGACTGGTTTCTCAATTGCTTCAGGGGTCTCTGCCAGTTCCTCTGCCCAAGCAGATTACTCAACCACTCCTTCATCGATCAAGATGAAATCCACTGCTGGACGAGTCTCTCGACCAAGTCCTCAACCAAAGAAGGTCGTGTTCATGGTGCCATCAGATTCTTCGGACGATGAAGCTGATGATGAGGAACTTGAGGCAATCATCAGAAACAAACAGGAAAGAGTGGCTCAAGCAAGGGGCACTCAAATTCCACTGTGGCTGGATCAAAAGATGGCGCTCAACATCATTGATATTTGGCATAAGGATCCCAATACACCAATTGATGATTTGAAGTTTCCTCCTGGTCTAGATCATGCCCTCACTACCTTCATATCTGAAGAAAAGTGGAAGTATGAGACGGCAAGACAACCAAGAAAGCTCAGTACAAAAAGGAGCATTTCTTGAAGAACAATGTACTGAACCTTTCTCCTGAGAAACTTGTGAAAATGCAATCTGAGATCAAAGACCTTAGTGAGAACTTCTTCATCAATGTGGCTGATAAAGCCATCGAGGACCATAACTCAAGGGTTGCTGCTTGATCCCGACCACAAATTCCTCAGGCTGAAGAATCTACTCAGCCTGCTGAAGAAACTACTAGCACAGTTGAAGAAATTCAGGATGCTGAAGAACCTGGCAGGGCAACCTCCATTGTTGTGCCTGAAGAAATTGCCAAGCCAACTGAAGCTTTTGCTTCGCCTGATTAAATTGAGACATCAAAGACGACTGCATCAGCCTTTCCTGAAGAAATTGCTCCCCCTTCACCCTCTGTAGAAACTAGAAAATCCTCAGGAGTGAAGAACGTCAACCTTCCTTCTGCATTAGAAGTGAAGAAAACTAAGGCTATGGAGAAGAAGGCCGCATAGAAGAGAAAATCAACAACTTTAGATTCCTCAACGGTGAAGAAATTGAAGAATCTGCCAAGTTCTACAACTGACTCGATTGATGTAACTCCCATTACCTCAGTACGAACCTATGAGTTAGTGCCATTTGGTGTTGACTATGTAATCCCAAATAATGAACAAGAAGAAAAGGATCAGTCTACTGCTACATCAGAACAGATGGATGAAGAAATTGAAGTGGAAGCAAATGCTTCAACCCCACAAGTATCATCGCCCTAGCCTCGGTTCACTGTTGAAGAGGCCGGCACTGAGGAAATGGAAGAGCACGGGGACATTGGAAACACAACTCCTCTGACCAATGATGAATATTGGGAAGTTGCACACCCAAATTCTCCCATGACCACTCCTCTGTCACAAATTCCTCAATCTCAAGCCCAGACTAGAGAAATTCATATAGGATCTAATGACTTGACTGCACCTGTCCCTAAAGATATTCCATCTACATCAGCTGAAGAAGTTGTTGCTCCAAATGCTACCGAGGAAACTTCCATTCAAATTCCTCAGTCTAAAGAAGTTTCTCCTATGCCTAAGGAGATTGTGGGCCGCTTCAACCCAATCCTTCAGCCAAAGCCCAACATGCCTTTCAAAGGCTCAAAGTGCCCCAAATTCCTCAAGACGAATTTATTCAACGAGCACATTTTCTTGTCAGGGCCAAATCCTTATGACTATGCAAGGGCCGGTCACACAAGAATCTGGACACCCACGCAGATGAACTACTATGCATCAATGATGTTTGACAAGCAGAAAGTCTTCGAGCACAAGCAAATTCCTCATGCAGATATGGAAACTGTCCCTTGCTTCACTCATGTACTCACAGTCCTTCATGATGCTGGAATTCTTTCATTCTGTGTGGACATGAGTGATTGGAATGAAGAGCTAATTCTTCATTTCTATGCCACCTTGCACATTACAAGTGATGCCTCTGATGTCGATTCCTGGGGTCTTGGATTGGATGACTGGATCTACTCACTACATAGCTCCAGCCTCTGAACTGCTTCAAATCAGTCCCAATTCCAATTCCCTCCGAAGGAGCAAGACGCCTGTTTGATGAACCTGCTTTGACAAATCACATGATGCTAGTGCTGATGAGGCCTTTGGCTCCTGTACAACCTCAAAGGACTACCTTCCTAGTGAAGGATTTGCTCTATGTGCCCAGGACAGTCTATCACATTCTAACCAAAACCCTTAGTCCTTAGAAGGGCCACAACTCTGAAGAAGAAGAAGAAGAAGTGGAGGGAATCATGAAGAACATGCTATTCAACATCATTCATGGGATTCCCATCAATTTCCATGATTTCTTCATGAGGACTTCTGCAAATGCTGCATCAGCCCCATTTGAACTGAAGCCTTAAGCTCCATGGATCATGAATTTCATTAGATTAAGGTCTTCATTCCCATTCAAGGCTGACTTTCAGAATTACTGTGGCTTTCTGCCTCCAATCGAAGTCCTCAAGAACTCATTTTCTTCAGTTGAGGGAAAAGGCAAAGCTGTCATTGATGAAGGTACTCGTCCATTCGATGGTCAGTTTCGCAAAGTTGCATCTTACTCCACCAATGACGAAACCGCTACCCAAGACTCTACTGCAAAAGCCTCGGCGCAAAGATTTCAAGAGTCTGCCCCTCGTGTGATGATTGATCGTGAGCTTCTTCTAAGTCTTCATCAGAAGGTTGATTGAAATCACAAGTGGGTCAAGCATCAGTTTGCTTCAATTCTTTAGAACATGACTCTGACGCAGAAATCTGTGAGGAAAAATCACTATTATGTGCATGAAATCTTTGATCGCGCGTGGGCCATTCTCGCACATTTCAAGACTCCTAAGGAACTCAACGACATGGACTTTCAGCAGAACTTTGACTGGTCTCATCCTCCTCATAAGAAATTCAGAAACGTTCAAGTTCCTCAGCTGGTTACAAGTTCATATTCTTCATCGTGTGAGGCAGATGAGGCTGAGGACATTGTCGACACCGCAGCAGGCCCTGCATTGACAAATGACCCCAACAACTCTGCCGCTCCTCCATCACCTTCAAGATTAAATCTTCAGGGGATTTTTCCTTCCCTTTTGGTCTTCGTTGACAAAGGGGGAGAAAATTTGGGTTAGTCTTCAAGCTGATCCATATATATGGGTTGTTCCTTGTTTCAATTACAACTCTCGCTCGTTTGAAGCTTTTGTTGGTTGATTTGTAAATTTAAGTCCGATGGTGGTCTGACTCTTTTGAACTGCTTTCCCGCATGCTTATTTCCTCAAGTACCTTAATGCATGCATGCTGAATTTCATCAGACAACATATTCATCATCAATTTAAAATTCCTCATATCATACGTTAAATGCGTGTATGAATTACAAGATATAGGGGGAGTTCTCCATGTTTTTAACGTGCTATGTGCAATTGCAGTCTAAAGAAAATTCCTCAAACGTGCACATCTTTAGGGGGTGTTCTTCTATATCTTGCAATCGAATTCCTCAAACTCTGTACTTGCACTTCATATTAATATCCCCATTGAAAACTTAACCTATTTGTCATCACTCACCAAAAAGGGGGAGATTCTAAGTGCATCTAGTGCTCCTTAGTGATTTTGGTGTATTGAAGACTTATAGGTTAAGAGACTGATGTGTTTGTAAGTTTACACACGCTTTATAAGTTGCTAAGGAGTTTGATATATTTGGATATTACAGACCCCTAAAATTGTATGTCTTCAACTAGAGACTTTGGTGAAGACTATGCTGAAGACTTTGGTATTCCCTGAAGACTTTGAAAATGAACAAGTTGGTGTGAACTTGAAGATATGAACGAGGACTATGAAGCGTGAAGAATTTTGTTTTTGTAGTTTCATTTCCATTCTTTGAGTCATAGGAAACACCATACTGTTAAAGGGGGCCGAGGCAATACTAAGGAAAATTTCCAACTGATGCTCAACTCCAAAATCCTCAACCTATACAATCCTTTGAGTGAAGCCTTTTGGAAATCTCTTGTAGTTCAGTCAAGTTCTTTAGTGATAGAGACGATAATCTTCTAGTCTTTGAGGAAATTTGTCGGACTGAGGAGTTACGATTTCGCTAGTGCGAATTTCCTACAAGTGAGGACCGTCATTAGCTTGAGGACTTTCATAGTTTGAAATTCCCACCGTTGCTGTGCTTAGCGCCAGCTGTCCCCAATCATCTTATCCACATAACAGTCATATCATTAGGGGCATTTATGTCTTATCATGTCAGGTTGCACCCTGGCTATAAATGGCCACCCCCCACAGCCACTAGTTGGTTGGCTGCTCCGAGAGAGAACTCACACTTGTCATTTGAGAGCAACCCATCCTCGAGGGCTTTGAGAGAAAATCATCAGTGAGGAAAACCCAAATCCAAACCACCAAACCCAAAGTGATTGAGCATCACTTAAGAGATTGTTCCTGTGTGGAACCGATGCTTATTACCTTTGAAAACTGTGTATCTTCCAGACGGTTAGGCGTCATGGTCCAGTGCATCCTATAGTCAATTGGGGATCACGAAGTGACCTTGGTCTAGAGCATCCAGAAGTCAATTGTGGATCGCCAAGTGACCAGTTTGTGAGGGTTTTGGAAGTCTACCCTGAAGACTTATCGCGAGTGTTGGACAATGACTTTGTGACCTTAGCTCAAGGAGAATACGGTAAGGACTGTGTGTCCTTTGGTTTAAGTACCAGGCCGCTCCAAACGAGACGTACGACTGTCACAGTAGTTGGAAATGGGTCATGAAACCATTGTCTTCATCGAGCTACCTGGTTCTATTTCCACAACCTTTCATTTCCTCGTATACTTGTTAATGAAATTGGTCGTTACTGTGTGAAGAATTTGACTGAAGACTTTCACAATTTCCTCACCTCATATTCTTCAAGTTACCTTGTTCCTCACCTGCATATCATGTATCACACTACTTGTAATCTGTGCATGCTTTATTTCATCATGATCACTATGCTACTGCTATATTTCTCATGCACTTGAGTACTTATTCCGCTGCTAGTTATTCATCACATTTCAAATTCCTCAAGTTGAAATTCCTCAGTCATGAATTTGTAAGAATCGCCTATTCACCCCCCCTCTAGTCGATATAATGCATTCATGACTACATAAAGATATTAGTTCGACAAACATGAAAGAAAAGATAGTGCATTGTCTAATACAGGTTACATAATATGTCTCAAGTACAGGACAGTACGACAGCATGAGTGATTCAAAGCTAACTCTGGTGGCGTCCGTGGACCCTCACAAGACTGAGAGCACCCTATCAGCAAGAGGACCAGTCTTCTCCTCAACAGCAGATACATCGACACCCGGTGGCAGCCTTTTGAAACCAACAGAGAGGTCAAGCTCTGGGTAGGAGAAGTTCATGTTGCTCAGGACCATGAAGAGAGCATTGCGAGCTAGCTTTTGGGATTCATTAGCAAAACAGGCAGCTTTGTCTTCCTGATATGTCTTCAGCACTTCGACCAAGCCCTCGAAGAAGAGTGCCAGCTTGACGCTAGGGACTTCGTACCTGCCGAGGGTGAAAGCCTAGCTCTTCATGTTCATGCTCGCAATTTGTGTAGTGAGGCGCTCGGTGATGTCTGTCAAGCTTCTGATCTAGATGTCATGTTGTTCAACCTGGTTCTTTAATTTGTCATCGGAGTCTTTTTGGGCGGACTGTGCTTTGGTAAGGTCTGTCTATAGCATCTTTTGGCGAGCACGGGCAGATTCGATGTAATTTTTGAAAGAAGCAAGCCTGGATCCTAAGTTGGAGATGGTGCTATTGGTGGAGTCAAGGTCTTGGCCCTTGGAGGAAAGTTGCGACTATGCCTCTTCCAGAGTGGCCTACACCTTCTACACTTCCTCCTTGAGGGCCTCGATCTCCTTGTCATTCCTAGCAAGGCCCTCCATCAACTTGCCCAGCTGGGTCTCGAGACTAGTTTTGGCGGCAACCGCGACAGCTTGATCATCGAACACTTTCTTTAGTTGTGCAGCAAATGTCAAGGAGAGCACGTCAAGGGAAGCTTTGTGGCCATCGTCCATCTCTTGGGTTCATTGCAGAACGCGGGCCTCCAGCTCCTTGTCCTTTCCGTAGAGAGAGGCTTTGAAGGCCTTTTCCCGCGAAGAGATTTCTGCTTCTCTGGCATCCACAAGTGCCTTACGCTCTGCCAGACGAACCTCCTAGTCTGAGATATCCTCCTTGGCGAGGGACATCATTTCATGTTGCCTCCTGAGGGAATGGACCAGCTGATTGTACCAATCTTGCAGTTCGTTCCCTTTGTCCTTCAGCTGGTGACCCACAAGTGTAGCCAGGTCTTGCTGCTCCTTGACTGCCTGCAACTTGAGGTGATATCTACTCTGAACGTCCTTGATTCTAGTTTCCACGGACTCCAAGAAGGCTAGATCCTTGGCATTGTCAACAGGATCATCAGCTTCATCAACCCCATGAAGCAGTGACGCCATCACACGTTTGATTCCCTCGTCAATATCCGCATGTACTGAGAAGGATGGGCCAGGGGTTGTCGGGCATAGTCGAGCATTGACCAATGCCAATTGGTTCAAGGGAGACTGCGAGGCCGAGGCCAAAGGGTAGCTCGGGGGGGAGGCCCCATAGACTGAAGAGGAGTTTTCTCCTCAATGACTACCTCCAGGGCAACTATGTTATCGGGCTTGGGTGCCACCTTCGCGGCAAAGTCCTGGAGCTCCCCGACAACCAACTCGTGGCCCTCGGTGGGAGCAATATTCGTTGCTTCCTCGGTGGCGTCCTTCCCAATGTCGGCCACCTGCTCCGGTAGCTCAGGCTCTTTGAGAAGCGGATATGTGGACCAGGGGAATAAACGAAAAGATGGAAGTCAGAAATCAGTAAGGTGTGTAAGAAGAAAGAGCAGGGAAAGTGATAGCAAAGGAAATTGGGATACCCGATGGAGGTTGTTGTGGAGGGGCATCCCCTTACCCGGCAATGCCAGTTGCCGACGTGCGGTCTGTCACCATCTTTTTGATGACGACCTCATCACGGGCGAGCTCCTCGGTAGAGGCCTTTGCTGGAGATTCTTTCCCACGGGCGGCGGTTGACGGGGAATCTTGGGTGGAAAGTTCCTCCGGGCAAACCTCTCCTTGATATCCCTCTCTCGTACCCCTGAAAGACATTGGGAGACTATAACAGCCCGTGACCGATGCTCCAAAAGATTCCCTTTTATTTCCCTTCTTGTCATGTGATTCGTTTGGTTGTCGCATTCATCATTGCATCATTCGCATCATCTGCATAGCATCATCACTCGTTTTTCGAAAACATGCATATGTTCATGTTCGCTGGTTCTTTTCATTCTCGTCGCTGACCATTTTGAGACCAACCACACATGCACCGGTTCGCACACATAACATATTTTTTAAAGTGCATATAAAATATTATCGGATTGGGTTGGAACTTGGTGTGCAGTCTTCTTATGTTGTAGGTAGGCTGCCTGCCAAATTTCGTCACAATCAGATGTAGTTCGATACCCGAACGGTCGACCGTAGCGGCACCGTCATCAGTTTATTCATCGGACGTTTGGGTTTATAAGACTTCATGCTAGGCCGCAATCCTCGATCTCATCTTAGCCTACACACCCACTCTTCACAGCCCAACCATCCCAACCCAGCCCACCTAGCTAACCCTATGACCAGACTCGTTGTATTGCGATCGTAGGGCTCGAAACGGTCTTAAAAATCCCCTCCTATTACCTACTTGCTATTTATAGCAGATGAAACCTAGATAAATCAGTGCAAACCCTAGAAAGCCTCCCTCAAATTCCTCACCCCGCTGCCAACTACGTGACTTCCTCAGGATCACAACCGCACCAACCAGCCTCCAGCTCCATCCCACTAACCACCACAGCCTCTTCACTCGATCTGGACCGCCGGATCCTAGATCATATGGCCCAGAGAGCCACCCCCAACTTCCTCGATCACGATCTACATAGAGGGAACGAGCACCCGCCTGCCTCCCATGCCTCCCGTACCGAGCTCTTCCTCGCGCTGACAGACCTCACCGGTGCAACTCCGGCCACCCAAGGACCTCCCTCAGGTGGAACCCTCTCCTTCCCTTGCCCTCTCTCCTCCCCTCCTCGTTTCTACTCTCTCTCTCTCAACCCCCTTTCTCTCTGTCCATGAACCTCCATGGACATACCCCGCGAGCTCCGCCTCATATCGCTCGTCATCAACCTCCCTCCAGCCCAGAATGGACACGTCACGCCTGGATCCGTTCAGATCCGAACGGACTCCCCACGGAATCGCGCCGTCATGCCGTCTCATCACCATAGTTCGTTGCATCGCAGCCATGAGTTTTCCCTGCGTGCGTAGGGGCTGCTCGATCCCGTGCATTGACCGCGAGGGGCGCCTATCGACCCCATTACCAGCCGCGCGAGGCCCAACTACCCCCCTCCATCGACTGGGCCGAAGCCCATGGTGAGCTCCCCTCAAGCCCACCCGACCCTGTTGTCTTGCGCCCATGGGCGAGATTCGTTACCATGCGGTCTCTGCACTTTTTCAGTCCATACGCGAGATTCGGCCAGATTCATATTTTTTTCCCGTGTGGCGAATTTGTCTAATTATCCTAGGAATAACTGTTTTACAGAAAAGACCGTCGTGATCATGCATATAATAAATCCACAACCATGCATCGGATGAAATAATTTATACATGTAAAATGACTAGCATTTCCTGTAGTTTAATAATATTCAACTTTCATGCATATTAAAAATATATAAACATGTTGTTTGCATGAATTTGAGTGATATCATATTAAAATGAATTAATTCGTAGCAAATTAATCATGCCTTGGATTTAAAAACTTAATATGTGAAAAGTGCTTAGATTTTTCGGTAGTTTCATAATATCCTGCTTTCAACCTTGTTAAAAATGTTTAACATGTCATTTTGTATTATTTTGTATATTTATCATGATTTGCATTATGCATAAATATTTAAACGTGCATTCAATTTAATCAAACCCTATGTGTAAAATGTGTAGCTTAATTGTATTGCATTTTCATGCATGATAAAATGTCGGGTGTGATGTTGGCATTGCATTTGCATAAATAACTTGTTAAATTGATTTATGTCATAACTTGTGTAATTAATTGTGACATATTTTCCTACATGAACCTATGATATTATATATGTTTTCGTGGTAGAAAGGTCCATAGAATTTATCTGTGCATTTAGTTGTCATTTGAGCAAGCTTGTGTACATGTTATTTTGCTGTGATGGCCTTTTGTTATTTTCATGTGATCAAATCCATGCATCATATGAATTATGTTTGAACATGAGATATACTCTTTGACATGTGCACTAGCCCCTAGTCATTTTGTTTTCCATGATAATCCATGATTAGATGGTATTTTCTTGTTGCCAACATGTCGTAAAAATACTGCTGTTCTGAGGGTCCTAAATATTTCTAAGTCTGGAATCAACAATATTTTGTTGCTGTATTGCCATGTGTTTTGCTAGTGATCTAGAACCCTTTGGGGTAGGGGTAATGGAGTTATTTGTAGTCGATAATGTCCTCCGGTATGCTGTTAAGTTTCATGCCATAATATGCCCTGTAGCATATAGTTTGATTGCTGCCAATATGCCTTCATGATAAAAACTGCATTTTCTAAAACTGCTTTTTTCACCAAGTCTGAAACTGTTTTCAATTAGCCATGTTGTGAGCTTCCTACCACGTGATCCATGCATATTTTGAGTATGATATGTGAAGATGAAATGAAGTGTGTGTTATATGATACTTCCTCATGCTTAGTTTGTGCATTTTAGAATCTTGTAGCTTGTTGTTTTCATGTGTGCAATACGCCATCTTGCTGTTTTGGGCAGATTTAAATAAAACTTTTGTTGGCTGTTGTGGTCGAACTGTAGCTCCATTTTGGACATGCCATATATGAAACTTGCTTAGAATTTCATGTAGTATCATAATATATTGCTGAATTCATGGTTTGAAATGGTTTTGGTTGTCATTTTCATGCATTTTATATTCATGCCATGTTAATCTTCTGGGTGTCATATCTTTTAGACCGTAGCTCCGTTTGAGATGTTGTATATATGTAAATCGACTAGAATGACGTGTAAAATCTCATGAGACACTTTATTTTGCTGTTTAATAAATATAAAATATGGTTAGTTCAGATCAGGACCAAATTCAAAATTTACATATGGGATCATTTCGGAAATACTATAAGTTGTTTCCGACCTCATTTAAGATGCCTAGATAAATAGTTCACTTATGATTCACCTCTTGCCATGTTTATCTACATTTAATATTGTTGTGTACCTAAGAAAGAGTTAACTAAATATTTGAATGTGGAGTTTCGTCAATATGCAACCCGTTGCATATTGAGCTTCACTTAATATGTAGAAGTTGATTGTTGTGTTTTTCCATGTCATGCATAACATGCATCATATTTATTTGCGCATCATGTCATGACTATGTTGTGGTACCGTGTGTTGATTGTTTGTTCTCGACAGAATTCCGAAACGGTTCGGAGTGTGAGAATTCGTTTGACTACGTTGGCTCGTCTTCTTCATGGATTCATTCTTCTTCCAAGCGGAATCGCAGGCAAGATGACACATTTCCCTGGATACCACTACTATCATATCCATGCTAGTTGTCCTGTTTTTCTATCGCTATGTCTCGCTTCCTACCACTTGTTTGACAAGCCTCCCAAATATGCCATGATAAGCCTCTAACCCCTCCATATCCCAGCAAACCATTGTTTGGCTATGTTACCACTTGCTCGGCCTTTCTTATAGCGTTTCTAGCTACTGGAGCAATTGTCTGCATGTGTCAACATGGAAATTATTTTGTTATCATGATATTATTGCTATTTAATTTAATGCACATATAAAGTTGGTAAAAGGTGGAAGGCTTGGCCTTTTGCTCGGTGTTTTGTTCCACTTTTGCCGCCCCTAGTTACTTGTGTACTGGTGTTATGTACCATAATTGAGCGCTCCTAACATGCTCGGGGTTGTTATGGGGACCCCGTTGACTTTCGTTTTAGGATAAAGCTTGTCTGGCAAGGCCCAACATTGGTACTACATTTTCCTAATAACTAATAAAATTTCATAGGGACCCACCGGCAATCGCGGATCTTTAATCAACAACCCGGTCCAGTGCTCCTCATGAGTGTTGGTTCAAAACAGAGCTACTTGCGGGGCCACCTCAGGGTAACTCGAGGGATTTCTATCAGGTCGTCGTACGTAGTGTTCATCCGGTCGTGTCCTGAGAACGAGATATGCGGCTCTTATCGGGTTCGTCAACACGTCGGGCGGTCTTGTTGGATTTGTTTTCCCTTTCTCGAACGTCTTGCACGTGGGATTTTCACGACACTTCGGGCTATCTCGAAGTTGAGATTTTTCCATCAGGATTCCGAAAATACTACGGGTGATTCCGCGGTTGAGGAATTCCAACACAATGTGTGGTTAATTTGTGATGGGTGAGTTGGAGCACCCCTGTAGGGTTAAATCTTTCGGAAAGCCATGCTCACGGTTATGTGGCAACTTGAAAACTTTGTTTAACACCCGGTCATAGTAAAATTGAAGTAAACTCAAATAAAATACACCAACTATGTGAGTAACCGTGACTGTCTCTTCTCGTGAGTCCTTATCCGAGAGAGAACACGGTGGGGTTATGTTTGATGTAACTAGGTGTTCAGGATCACTTGGTGATCATTGCTAGTTCACGTGTGTTATGTGTAGACCACCATACTTTACTTTATGTATTCGTAAGTTAGCCACTCAAATACATGCTTAGTCGCTTGCTGCAGCCTCACCACTTAACCATACCTCACCCTTTAATATTTAATAGTCTTGATAACCTTGGAAATAAGATTGTTGAGTCCCTGTGGCTCATACATTACTACAACAACAGTTGTAGGTACAGGTAATGCGATGCTTTCACATGAGCACAATGCTTGTTTAGATTTGGAGTTCTTCTTCTTCTTCTTCTTCATCAATCTAGGGTGGGTTCCAAGTGGCAGCCTGGGATAGCAAGGATGGATATCATTTTATCGTTTGATTTCGTCCGTAGTCGGACCCTGCTGTTTTGTATGATGTTTGAATATGTTGTTGTATTGATGTGAACTTGTTGTAGCTTGTGGCAAGTGTAAGCCAATTCCATATACTTGTCTCTCATGTACATGTACTTGTAATGATATTCATTCTTATGAAATGACGAGATGTGCTCCTATCCCTGTCGAGGACCTCATGCCAAAATAAGGATAGGATCGCATCTTGGGCGTGACAAGTTGGCATTAGAGCCTATACTGACCTAGGAGCCGCCTTGATTGATCGAACCTTGGCCGAGTCGAGTCTAGTGAAAAAATATTTTGACTCTAGTTATATATCGGAGAGTAGGTTTCTTTTAATTTTCTTCTATACTCTAGTGAGGTATTCGACTTGGGAATTTTAATCTACCCCTCTTCTCGCTCAAATTTTTTTAGGCTCACGCGGATATTTTGGAATCTATATGATGCTGATGTGACAGAATTTTGTACTTGGTGCCTCCTGTTATCGAGGAGTAGAACTCTAGGGGATTCTTGACACATCGTTATCGTTCAGTTTCCTTAGTATCTCAGGACGGAGGATGTTCGAAATTACTTCAATACTTTTCGTGGCAAGATAAGGCTGGAGTCACCCAGTACTAGGGAGGCATCCGGGGTACTGCCATGTTTGGTATCGTTGTGTTTTTGAGGGTCCGAGATAGATGGAGTTCCGAAGCCTCTAGTTATGTGTTGACAGATGGATACAGTTGGAGTGTAGGGCTTGTTAGTTGTGTGAGATATTTTGCCTCCCTGTATCCCCAACACCCGATTACATAACCAACGATTTCGGAAGTTCTTAGGTGGGAATTCAAGTAGGTACCTAGGATTATCTTTCCAACAGGTGCATAATGGGTATGTATCTGTTCTGGCTTGTTTCGTAAGTCTCATCCTTTGTTTTGTTGGAATATGGTAATTCATGGTGCTTCAATGTCAAGCGGTGATTTCCTATCTTTTCTATGTAGTGTTCTCATATTTTACGGGAATGCTAATCCTTTTGTTCAACTGGAGTTGTCATGAAATTCTTTTCAACCAGTGCGCTCATCTTCAAGATATTCAGTCATCTCCAATATTTTCAAGATCAATCCTCTTATTCTTTCCAGGAGTTCATTTCATCCGTCCCGAGTTTTCTTTGTTTTTCCCACCCTCCTGCCCTTTTTCTGCAGTGATTAAATTCTCATCCAAATGCCTTTCTTTTTAACGATGATTCCACTAACTTTTCTTTTATTTCGTATCCGATGATTCTTTGTGAAGATCCTCAAATGATTCGAATTCATCATTTCTTTATTCATGTTTTCCTTGCCGACGCACTCAATTCAAGTTCTCAGTGTTCTTCATATACTTTTCAATCGCTAATGCTTACCCATGTCAGAAATTATGTCCAAGTATCTCTTGTTTTTCGCCTCTCTCTATTCTACCCGGAGTGCTGAAGACATCTCACAAGACTTTCATTTCCATTCATATCCTCTTAAATTATTTCGAGGTTCTCACCTCATCATGTTTCATTTGTACCGGCGCAATATCTCTTCTTAAGCAATTGTTTCAATGGAGTTTTCTTTGAGTGGGCCCATAATCCACAGGTTTTTCCCCAGGATCTTACCTCGCTCTCTAATCTTTTCCGAAGATGTTCTCAAGTTCTCTTTAATATGACGTAAGAATGGATTTCATAAATCGTATGCCTTCTTGAAGATCGCTTCTATATCATTTTCATTGTTGGCTCAACCTTCTTTATTCAATTGTTCCGGAGTGTCTCGGTAATTCTTGGTCATGTTTCTCTGCATCATCCATAGCGTCGAACTCCGAAGGGGAGTTTTTCTTAAATCCCTATCCGTTCCTCGAAGATTTTCATCTCAGATTCGTGCTATCTTCTTGATTGTTCGATCATGATTAATTACTCCCATATCTATCCGGTGCATTTCATAATTGTTTTCATTTCTCGATCCTCCGAAGGCCATCATTTCAGAAGATTCCTCGTTCTCTGCTTTTAGCTTTCGTTCTCAAATTCTTCTCAATTGTTGTCCCTTCGTTTGTATCTCAAGTATTCCAGTGCTTCGTTCAAGTTTTCTGCTAGGTGCATTATGATCTCTTCATTCCCAAGTATCTTCATTCAATCATAGTATCCTCAGTCGTTTGTGATTCTTACTGGTGTTCTCGTTCAAGACTTCTTCAAGTTCGTGTCATCTCTCCTCAATCTTTTTCAAGAAGAATAAGTGGTATTCTAAATCTTTTGCTTGTCATCGATTTAACTTCATGAAGGATAATCATAACATAATTCTTATTCTTGTTGGTCAAGGTGATCTCAATCCTTCTTTCGGAGTTGTTCATGATATCAAATTCTCGATTCTAAGTTGCTCAGGTTTTCTTTTCTAGAGTTCCAAGTTCTCTCAAATATATATCCGCGAAGCTTCATCTATATCATAGCAAGGCCCCAATCTTGTTCTTTTTCAACCAATTCTTTTTTATCATCCTCTCATTTCCGATGGTTCATCATGGTGGTTTGTTAAGGTTATAATTCTTCTCGAAGTGTTCTTCAAGATTCTTGTTGGAGGTGCTCAAGTGTTCTTTATCTTGGATTTCTAAGTTCAATTCCTTCTCCATTATCTTTTGAGATGGTTTTATTAAATTCTTGATTATGAGGAGTCTCAAAGGAAAATTGACAAGAATTAGATAAGTAAACCAATCATTCCTTTCTCAGAGTTATCTTGGGTTGGATTTCACCTAAAGCATTTCCTAAGGATAGTTGCTATCATGGTGTTATAAATGATTCAATTTTTCTCAAAACAAAGTAATTCTTTCGTTGTTGATTTTCCAACAGCTCCAATCAATCATTCTTTGTAAGGACGCTTTTCAAATTCAATGGTGGTAGACGTTGTCAGTTCTTCCTTGTTCTCTTATCTCCAATAATCTAACTTCTATTATGTTGTTCCGGAGGCATTGTATTGTTGCTCTCTTCGACTCATCATCTCCTTTGTCAAGATCATGCTCTTTCTTCCTTATCCATTTGACGAGAGTGTTGTGTTTACTATTCAAGTTCATCTATCTTATCAACTTTTGCCTCTCTTTCCTACCGAAGTGCTGCCGAAATTTCTTTTGAATTCTCGCTTGTTTATCATAGCTTTCTTTATCTCTTGCAATCCTTCAAGTTCATGTGGTTTTTCTCGCTTGTCAAAGAAGCAACCAAGTTTTACCTCTTATCTTTCTCTCCCGCTTCTCATTCTAAGAACTCGGGGTGAGATCTCTTGTAAGTGGAGGAGAGTTGTAACAGCCCGGGACCGACGCTCCAGAAGATTCACCTTTTATTTCCATTTTCGTCGTGTGATTCCTTTGGTTATCGCATTCATCATTGCATCATTCGCATCATCTACGTAGCATCGTCACTCATTTTTTGAAAACTTGCATCTGTTCGTGTTCGCCGGTTCTCTTTGTTCTCGTTGATGACCATTTTGAGACCAACCACACACGCACGCATTCATGGCACTGATAAAATATATTTTTAAGTGTGTATAAAATATTCTCGGATTGGGTCGGAATTTGTTGTGCAGTCTTGTTATATTGTAGGTAGGCCGCCTGCCAAATTTCGTCACAATCACATGTCGTTAGATACCCAAACGATCGACCGTAGCGACATTGTCATCTGTTTATTCGTCAGACGTTCGGGTCAATAAAATTTCATGCCAGGCCGCAAACCTCCCTCTCATCTTAGCCTACACACCCACTCTTCACAGCCCAACTAACCCAACCCAGCCCACGTAGCAAACCCCTTTACCAGAGTCGTTCGATTGCGATCGTAGGGCTCAAAACGGTCTTAAAAATCCCCTCCTATTACCTACCTGCTATTTATAGCAAATGAACCCTAGCTAAATCAGTGCAAACCCTAGAGAACCTCCCTCAAATTCCTCACCCCGCCGCCAACTACGTGACTTCCTCGGGATTATAGCCGCAACAACCAGCCTCCAGCTCCATCCCACCAACCACAACAGCCTCTTCACTCGATCTGGACCGCCAGATCCTAGATCATAGGGCCTAGAGAGCCACCCGCAACCTCCTCTATCATGATCTGGACCGAGGGAACGAGTGCTCGCCTGCCTCCCATGCCTCCCGTCCCGAGCTCTTCCTTGTGCCGACGAACCTCGTCGGCGCAACTCCCCGCC
Source organism: Hordeum marinum (assembly GCA_022496015.1). Lineage (NCBI taxonomy): Eukaryota > Viridiplantae > Streptophyta > Magnoliopsida > Poales > Poaceae > Hordeum > Hordeum marinum. The sequence continues at coordinate 306,054,193 of CM039673.1, forward strand.
CAAGGACCTCCCTCACGTGGAAACCTCTCCTTCCCTTGCCCTCTTTCCTCCCCTCCCCGTTTCTACTCTCTCTCTATCAACCCCCCTTGCTCTCTGTCCTGGAACCTCCATGGTCATGCCCCGTGAACTCCGTCTCATGTCGCTGGTCCTCAACCTCCCTCCAGCCAACAATGGACCCGTCGTGCGCGGATCCTTCCAGATCCGACGGGCCACCCCTCCCATCGTGTCCCCTGCATACATAGGGGCTGCTCCAGCCCGTGCGTTGACCGCCAGGGGCGCCTATGGACCCCATCGCAAGCCGCGCGAGGCCCAACTACCGCCCCCTACATCGACTCGGCCGAAGCCCATGGTGAGCTCCCCTCATGCCCAGCCGACCCTGTTGTCTTATGCTTGTGGGCGAGATTCGTTATCATGCGCTCTCTGCATTGTTTTAGTCCATATGCGAGATTCGGCCCGATTCATATTTTTTTCCCATGTGGCGAATTTGTCTAATTATCCCAGGAATAATTGTTTTATAGAAAGGACACTCGTGATCATGCATATAATAACTCCACAATCATGCATCGATTGAAATAATTTATACCTGTAAAATGACTAGAATTTCATGTAGTTCAATAATATTCAACTTTCATGCATGTAAAAAAAATATAAACATGTTGTTTGCATGGATTTGCGTGATGACATATTAAAATGAATTAATTCATAGAAATAATCATGCCTCGGATTTAAAAACTTAATATGTGAAAAGTGCTTAGATTTTTCTGTAGTTTCACAATATCCTACTTTCAACCTTGTTAAAAATGTTTAACATGTCAGTTCTTGTTATTTTACATATTTGTCATGATTTGCATTACGCATAAATATTTAAGCGTGCATTCAATTTAATTAAACCCTATGTGTAAAATGTGTAGATTAACTGTATCGCATTTTCATGCATGATAAAATGTTGGGTGTGATGTTTGCATTACATGTGCATAAATAACTTGTTAAATCGGTTTATGTCATAACTTGCGTAATTAATTGTGACATGTTTTCCTACATGAATCTATGATATTATATATGTTTTCGTGGTAGAAAGATCCATAGAATTTATGTATGCATTTAGTTTTGTCATTTGAGCAAGCTTGTGTGCATGTTATTTTGTTGTGATGCCCTTTAGTTATTTTCGTGTGATTAAATCCATGCATCATATGAATTATTTTTGGACATGAGATATACCCTTTGACATGTGCATTAGTCCCTAGACATTTTGTTTGGCATGATAATCCATGCTTAGGTGGTATTTTCTTGTTGCCAACATGTCATAAAAATACTGCTGTTTTGATGTTCCAAAATATTTCTAAGTCCGGAGTCAGTAATATTTTGTTGCTATCTTGCAATGTGTTTTGCTAGTGATCTAGAACCATTTTGGGGTAGGGGTAATGGAGTTATTTGTACTTGATAATGTCCTCTAGCATTATTTTAAGTTTCATGACATAATATGCTCTGTAGCATATAGTTTTATTGCTGCCAATATGCCTTCATAATAAAAACTGCACTGTCAAAAACTGCTATTTGCACTAATTCTGAAACTGACTTTTTTCAAAACTAGTACCTATTTTGTACCAAATTCGAAAAGCATATGTCAATTTTGAAAAAATTGCACCCCGTCGGCCTTTGGTGGGCCAAACAGGGGCCTGTCGGCCACTAGGAGGCAGAAGAGGGGCCTATCGGCCACCACCAAGCCAGAGAGTGGCCGGTCGGCCAGTGGGAGGCCAAAGAGGGGCCTGTCGGCCACCACCAGGCCAAAGAGTGGCTTGTCGGCCAGTGGGTGGCTGATGGGCCCTTGGATAAGGCCGAGGACTGTTTTCTTTCTCCTCTGAGCACTCCTTTCACCCTCCCCCGTCTTGTAGGCTCCCCATCTCCACCTCCCACTCCCGTTGCTCTCTAGTGCTTCCACCGTCGCGACGATCTCTTCGCTCGTCCACCCATTTTCGTATCCAACCCACGTAAACAATAGATTCATAGGCATAAGGTATTTTTTTGGTTCCAACTCAATCAAATGTCAACTTTCAACTCGGTTGTCGATTTAGTTCTTATTGGTCACCGTCTGTTTGCAAGTAAATGGCTTGCCCATTTTGCTGAGCTCCAGGTGGCCCTTATTCTGTCGTTGATTCCGGTGTGTTTGTATTCACTATGGTGCAGGATCATCGATGTTAAAGGCGTGTTATAAGATTCTATATCTTGTTTATCTGACTGTGGTATATGTTTGATGTTGTTTTGGTCGGAATGTATTCGAATGCGTTTGTTTATATGATTATGATGTTTGCTTCCATTCTTGTTGTAGTATGTTCCATGCAGTATTAGATCACATCTTGCTCGGTACATTAAGGAGTGCAGAGCTTTAGCTATTCGGAGGGGTGACACAGATATTGATCTTGCTCTTCACAATAGCGAGGGTAACTTATACCATGTTCTGTTTATACATGGTCGGATGAGCAGTAAACTCCATGGTCCGTCGTGGGAGGAACTTGTGAATGATTATGATCTCCGTCATCGTGACATGATGACTGTTAGGCTTGAGAACTATGGAACTATGATTAATGTCGATTTTCATCGGGATGGTGTTATGTTGTTTCCTTTACCCTGTGTTGGTAAGTTTTTTGTTTGACTAATTTTCAGTTTTGTTTCAGCTTATATGTTTTGCTGTTCTGCTCAGTTTGTGAAATTATTTTTTTGTAGCTCTTGAGGATCTGAGTGAAACTCAAAGGGAACTTGTTGACGGCTGTTTTTGTAGACATGGTGTCACTCTGAATTATCATCAAATGTATGTCATGTCACAGCAACTCTTTGATGACAACTACATATTGTGTACTCCTTTTGCTCATAGGATGGATTCCATGAATGTTATTTCTGAACATATGGTAAGCTTTGGTTTCGGGTATTTTTATTTCTCAACATAATGTTTTAAATTTGTAAGCTGAATATCATATAACTTGATGTTTTTTGTCAGGTTATTCCTACCATGGTTGTGAGGAGTTTGAAGGCATTTGTGTCAGTTCCTAGGACTGGTTCTTTAACTCTTGAAATTACTTTGGATTCTGAAGATGATGATATATTTGTGAGCATTCCTTGTTCCTACTTCATTGGCTTGGGTGACAGAACTGTGTTGAACAACGAAGGTTTCAGTAATTTTCTGCTGGCATTGTCTATTGAAGTCAACAATTTGGTGCTCATAACCTTCAAAGAGCGTGAACAGGAGCTAGCTGTTGTTTTCAGCTATTTGCCACACTGATCATATTGTCTCGCCCTACTATCCACCATTTTCTTTTCCCGCCATATTTTTCCCACCATACTCTGCCGCCACTTTCTTTCCCGCCATTCTCTCCCGCCATTTTCTTTCCCTCCTTTCTCTCCCGCCATTTTCTTTCTCGCCTTTCTCCCCCGCCATCTTCTCTTGTGAACCGATATAACCACACCCGCAGTAAGGTGGGTCAGCAGGCCCTTCCTTTCCCTTTTGCTCCCGCCATCCTTTCACTCCCGCCATCCTTTGTTGGAGATGTCTCATCCTCATTATCCTTTTCATCGTAGTTTTCACTCTGGTATGTCCGATCGTCTTCTCCGTCTAGCTGCCAATTTCAAGATGGATGATAGATTAGTTCCATGGGAGGAACTCATTAGTAGTGACACCATAATGAATGAGTTGGCTCACTCATTAGCTAGGAGTGGGTGGCCTCCCAGGACTTTTGAGGAGATATGGAAAGAACTTCTCAGATTGCATGGCAGATGGCAAAAGCAACTGCATAAGGGTGAAGCTTACCTCAGGACTACTATGAATAATTCAGATTTATGGTGAGCAGATAGTGAGAACGAAGACGACCTCTTCATGCCGAGCACCAAGGTCAAGACTACCGCATCATCGACGGGCAAGATTTCTACATTGACGAAGGGGAAGAGTTCTACATCGACGAAGGGCAAGAGTTCTGAATCGATGGAGGACGAAGACGACCTATTCATGCCGAGAACCAAGGTCAAGACTACCGCATCGTCAAAGAGCAAGAGTTCTGCATCAACAAAGGGCAAGAGATCTGCATCAATGGAGGAGGATGATGATGCATTCATGTAGCACTTTTTCATGTAGTACTATTTTTGTAGTGCTGTTTCATTTCAGTTGTATTGTTTAATTAAGTTATAACGTTTAATTCAGTTGTACTGTTTAATTGAGTTGTAACGTTTAATTCAGTTGTACTATTTAATTAAGTAGGATGCATTTAGTTTGCAGTACCAGTGTTGTCTCTCTAAACCAATTGACCTCTAAAATGGAACATGAATATGTCTCATACATGAATATGTCGCATACATAAATATGTCCCATACATAAAATAGACATATGTCTTATACATAAATAAATAGTCATGTGTCATCCGTAGATAACTATATCACTGCTGGGGACGGCGACGAATCTTGGGCTTCCTTGGACGTGGAACAGAAGGTGATAAGCACTGAGGCGATGGACGAGTATCATGATGACCATGACCATAGACCACCTCATCTGTCCGTGTCTGTGTCTCCTACGCCGATGGTGGTGGTGGAGTGACAAGAACTGCCTCCAAGATATTATAGGTGTTTGCACCTCGGTCATAGTCCTCGCCATCGCAGGGTATGTACAAACCAGGACCAGTAAATACAGGTGACTGAACTGAAGTCATGAACGGTTGCGACAGGCTGTCGACTGCGGTAAAGTAAAACATGTAAAGAATGACTGCGGTAAAATTAATTTATCAGGCTACACTTTTTAAAAGAATGAACAAAGTAAAGTTACCTAGGTCCATATGATAAAGCCAAGAAGAGCCCCCGGGTTGTGAAGGAGGTGGCAGCTGGTAGAAATAGCTCCTTGGTTGTGAAGGAGGTGTCTCCTGCTAAGAGGAGCCCCCGGGTTGTGCAGGAGGTGTTTGCTGCCAGGTAGAGATACCTGGTTGCAAAGGAGGTGCCTGCTGCCAGGAAGAGATTACTGGCTGCGAAGGAGGTGCTGAAAGCACAACATGCTCCCTTGGTGGTTTTGATAATTAATGACAACATACATTGTCTCTTGGACTTATACTTTTACCTAGTGTATTTCAGATACAGTCTATAGAGAGGTGTGGCAAAAGGAGATTGTGGAACTACCCCAAGATGCAAGGAAATAGGTTGGCCAAGCTTCAAGCAAGATGACTCTACATTTTGTATATGTGAGAAATCACTTTGAGTCCATAGGAAAGCCAATACTATTAAAAGGGGGTAAGGTTTTGTTGGTGAATAATATGCTCAAACATACACAAGTGATAGTCGCCAAAAACATCCAAAAACTCTCCCACCAAAGTCTGTTCTATACCTAACACTCAAAATCAATGCAACCAACTTTCCCATACCGACGCCACCGATTCCAGAACCTACACAGACTCAGCCAAACCCTAGCCACTTCGGTGCAACCGATTCCATACCGGTGCCACCGATTTTAGGTTGCCAACTTTCTGTTACGCAAATTCACATCTTCGGTCCCACCTAGAATGTTCGATCGGCATCATCGAGATTGGGAATCTGACCATTGGTCACCTTATCGGTGCAACCAAGTTTCCTATATCGGACTCACCGAGATTCAAAAGTTGGCACCTTTTGGTCACTTCGGTACCACTGAGATTAACACATCGGTGTCACCGAGTTGGTCATTTTGTGTGTAACGATTGGATTTTTGGGGATGCCTATATATACCCCTTCACCACCACCTACTCGAAAGAGAAGCACTCAGAACTGTTCCATACTTGCCCCATCTAATTTTTTGAGAGAGAACCACCTACACTTGTGTTGAAGTCAATATATTCCACTCCAATCATATGGATCTTGATCTCTAGCCTCCCCAATTAGCTTTCCACCAATCCCATCTCTTCCACCATGCCAAATCTTTGAGAGAGTGATTCGGTGGTGAGGAGTCTATCATTTTGAAGCACAAGAGCAAGGAGTTCATCGTCATTATCGAGCCTATTACCTTTTGGAGGGTGGTGCCTCCTAGATTGGTTAGGTGTCACTTGGGAGCCTCCTACTTCGTGTTGTGGAGTGAACCAAGAAGTTTGTAAGGGCAAGGAGTGGTGCGGAACTTTGCATGGGAAATAAAAAATTTCCTACGCACACGCAAGATCTATCCGTGGTGATGAGCATCTATGAGAGGGAGAGTGGATCTACGTACCCTTGTAGATCGCTAAGCAGGAAGCGTTAAGAAACGCGGTTGGTGTATTCAAATGTCTTTGCGATCCAAATCGCTGAGTGTCCCGCGATATCAACACGATCCGTCCCGCGATCCAATCATGATCCGTCCCGCGAACTCATCATGATCCGTCCCGCAATCTCGTCATGATCCGTCTCTCGAACTCATCATGATTCGTCCCACGAACTCATCACCACGAACTCATCACGATCCATCTCGCGATCTTGATCACGGTCCTTCCGATCTAGCGCCAATCTGACGGCACCTTCGCGTTCAACACACGCACAGCTCAATGACGATCTCTGCCTTCTTGTTTCAGCAAGAGGGAGCGAAGAGGGAGAAGAGATATCCGGCAGCGTGACGGTGCTCCGGAGATGGTGGTGGAGCTATTCTGGCAGGGCTTCGGCTAAGCACTGCAGAAATCCGATCTAGAGGAGAAACTATGCACTAGAGGAACGGGCAGCACGTGGCTGAAAATTCTATGCCAAAACCCTAAAATCCTCTAGTATATATAGGAGGAGAGGAGGAGGAGTCTTGTCTTCCAAAGAGGCACCCCTTGGGTCGGCCGAACCTAGTGGGATTGGAGGATTCCTCCTCCAATCCTAGTAGGACTAGGACTCCTCCTTATTTTTGCCTTTTTTGCCTTTTTCCACCTTTTTCTCTTTAGGTTTTCTTCCCAGACGCATGGGCCTTGTGTGGGACTTCCACCATGCAACAAAGGGCTGGTATTTACTCTCACACAGCCCATGTAGCCTCTTGGGTTGAAATACCCCTCCCGATGGTCTTCCGGTACACTACCAGCACTCCGGGTACACTATCGATAAGCCCGAAACTTTTCCGGTGACCAAAATGGGACTTCCTATATATCAACCTTTACCTCCGGACCATTCCGGAGCTCCTCGTGACGTCCGGGATCTCATCCGGGACTCCAAACAATCTTCGGTCACCACCATGAATAACTCTATACTACTGAAACGTCACCGAACCTTAGGTGTGCAGACCCTGAGGGTTCGAGAACTATGTAGACATGACCGAGACACCTCTACGGTCAATAACCAATAGCGGGACATGTATGCGCATATTGGTTCCTACATATTCTACGAAGATCTTTATCGGTCGAACCTCTATGTCAAGGATTCAGTTAATCCCGTATGATGTTCCCTTTGTTCTTCGGTATGTTACTTGCCCGAGATTCGATCGTCGGTATCTCCATACCTAGTTCAACCTCGTTACCGGCAAGTCTCTTTACTTGTTCCGTAATACAAGATCCTGTGACTAACACTTAGTAACAGTGCTTGCAAGGCTTACTGTGATGTTGTATTACCGAGTGGGCCCTGAGATATCTCTCCGTCAGACGGAGGAACAAATCCCAGTCTTGATCCATGCCAACTCAACAGACACCCTTGGACATACCTGTAGAGCACCTTTATAGTCACCCAATTACGTTGTGACATTTGATACACACAAGCCACTCCTCCGATGTCCGTGAGTTGCATGATCTCATGGTCATAGGAACATATACTTGACATGCAGAAAATAGTAGAAATAGACTGACATGATCATATGCTACGTTTGTAGTTTGGGTCTTGTCCATCACACCATTCTCCTAATGATGTGATCCCATTTATCAAATGACATCTCATGTCCATGGCTAGGAAACCTTAACCATCTTTGATCAACGAGCTAGTCTATTAGAGGCATACTAGGGACATGGTTTTGTCTATGTATCCAGACATGCATCTAAGTCTCTGATCAATACAATTATAGCGTGGATAGTAAACGATTATCATGAACAAGGAAATATGATAATAACTAATTTATTTTTGCCTCTAGGGCATATTTCCAACAGTCTCCTACTTGCACTAGAGTCAATAATCTAGTTCACATCACCATGTGATTCGCATTGTTATGAATCTAACACCCAATGAGTTCTGGGGCTCGATCATGCTTTGCGTGTGAGAGAGGTCTTATAGTCAATGGGTCTGTGACATTCAGATCCGTGTGTACTTTGCAAATCTCTATGTCAAACTATAAACACTACTTCCACACTCTACTTGGTACTATTCCAAATAGATGTTCCACTATACGTATCCAGATTGCTACTACGAGTCATCCGGATTGGTGTTAAAGCTTGCATCGACGTAACTCTTTATGACGAACCCTTTATCACATACATAATCAAGAAAAGTCTCCTTAGTCTTTTAGTTACTAAGGATAATCTTGACCGCTATCCAGTGATCCACTCCTGGATCACTCTTGTACCCCATGACGGACTCATGGCAAGGCACACACAGGTGCGGTACACAGCATGGCATACTATACATAGCCTATGGCTAAGGCACATGGGACGACATTCGTCTTTTCTCTTTCTTCTGCCGTGGTCGAGCTTTTCATCTTATGCAACTTCACACCTTACAAAGCAGTAGACAACACTTCTCTCTGACTAATCCATTTTGAACTCTTTCAAAATCTTGTCAAGGTATGTACTCATCGAAAGTCTTATCAAACATCTTGATCTATCTTTATAGATCTTGATGGTCAATAATTAGGCAGCTTTATTCAGGTCTTCCTTTGAAAATCACTTTTCAAACAACCGTTAATGCTTTCCAGAAATTCCACATTATTTCTGAATAGCAAAATGTCATCCACATATACTTATCAGAAACTCTATGGTGCTCCCACTCACTTTATTGCAAATACAAGTTTCTCATAAACTTTGTATAGACTCAAAAACTTTGATCACCTCATCAAAGTGTACATTCCAACTCTGAGATGCTTGCTTCAGTTTATAAAAGGATCACTGAAGCTTGCAGACCTTTTAGCATCCTTAGGACTGACAAAACCTTCTGGTTGTATCACATACAACCTTTCCTCAAGTAAACCGTTAAGGAAACAATGTTTTGACATCCATCTGCCAGATTTCATAATTGAAAACGCAGCAACTGCTAACATAATTTCAACAGACTTTAGCATCGCTACGAGTGAGAAAGTCTCATCGCGGTAAACTCCTAGAACTTGTCGTAAACTTCATTGCAACAAGTCGAGCTTTACAAATGGTGACATTTACCATCAGCGTCTGTCTTCATTTCAAAGATCCATCTATACATAATGACCTGCCGTCCAACGAGCAAGTCCACCAAAGTCCATACTTGATTTTCATACATGGATCCTTTCTCGGATTTCATGTCCTCTAACCATTTGTTGGTTTCCGGGACCATCGTCGCTTCTCCATAGTTCGTAGGTTCATCGTTGTCCAACAACTTGACCTCTAAGACACGGTTACCGCACCACTCAGCAGTAGTACACGTTCTTGTCAACCTACGAGGTTTGATAGTAACTTGATCCGAAGCTTCATGATCATCATCATTAACTTCCTCTTCAACTAACGTAGGCTTCACACAAATATCTTCCTGCGCTGCGCTACTCTCTCGTTGAAACAAAGGTTCAATAACCTCATCAAGTTCTATCTTCCTCCCACTCAATTCTTTCGAGAGAAACTTTTTCTCGAGAAAGGACCCAGTTTTAGCAACAAACATTTTATGCTTGGATCTGAGATAGAAGGTTCACCCAACTGTTCTTAAGGTATTCTATGAAGATGCATTTGTCCGCTTTGGGTTCGAGCTCATTAGGTGAAAACATTTTCCACACAAGCGTCTCAACCCCAAACATTAAGAAATGACAGCTTAGGTTTCTATCAAACCATAATTCACATGGTATCATCTCAACGGATTTAGATGGAGCCCTTTTTAAAGTGAATGTAGTTGTCTCTAATGCATAACCCCAAAATTATAGTAACAAAACGATAAGAGACATCATAGCATGCACCATATCCAATAGAGCACGACTATGACGTTCGGACACACCATCACACTATGGTGTTCCAGGTGGCATGAGTTGTGAAACAATTTTCACACTGTCTAAAGATGTATGCCAAACTCGCAACTCAGATATTCATCTCGACGATCATATCATAGACATTTTTTTATCTTCTTGTCACGATGATCTTAAACTTCACTCTGAATTTGCTTGAACCTTTCAAACAATTCATACTTGTGTTTCATTAAGAAAATATACACTATATCTACTCAAATCATCAGTGAAGGTAAGAAAATAACAATATCCACCGCACTCTATAAGACTCATTGGATTGCATACATAAACATGTATCATTTCCAATAAGTCATTTGCCCGCTCCATTAAACCAGAAAATGGGGTCCTTAGTCATCTTGACCAAGAGGCATGGTTCGCATGTCTCAACCGATTCGAAATCAAATGAGTCCAAAGATCCATCAGCATGGAGTTTCTTCATGCGTTTTATACCAATGTGACATTTAGTGGCAGTGCCACAAGTATGTGGTACTATTATTATTAACTTTGTATCTTTTGGCATCAATGTTATGAACATGTGTATTACTAGGATCAAGATTCAACAAACCATTCTCACTGGGTGCTTGAGCATTGAAGGTATTATTCATGTAAACATAATAACCATTATTCTCTAACTTAAATGAATAATCGTGTTGCAATAAACACGATCCAATCACGTTCATGCTCAACGCAAAACACCAAATAACATTTATTTAGGTTTGTCACTAATCTCTAAGGTAGATAGAGCGTGCGATGTTGATCACATCATCCTTGGAAACATTTCCAACACACATCATTACCTCACCCTTAGCTAGTTCTCTGTTTATTCCGTAGCTTTTATTTCGAGTTACTAACATTTAGCAACCGAACCGGCAACCAATACCCAGGTGCTACTAGGAGTACTAGCAAGGTACACATCAATAACACATATATCAAATATACTTTTGTCGACGTTGCCATCCTTCTTATCTACCAAGTATCTAGGGTTGTTCCGCTTCAGCGACAGCTCTCCTCATAATCGACGCACTTAGTCTCGGGTTTGGGTTCAACTTTGGGTTGCTTCACCGGAGCAGCAACTGACTTGCTATCCATTAAGTTTCGCTCCTTGCCCTTTCCCTTCTCGAAACTAGTGGTTTTACTAACCCTCAACACTTGATGCTCCTTCTTGATTTCTACCTTCGCGGTGTCAAACATCGCGAACAGCTCAGGGATCATTATTTCTATCCCTAGCATTTATAGTTCATCACCAAGTTCTAGTAGCTTCGTGACAGTGACTTGGAGAACAATATCAATCACTATCTTATCTGGAAGTTCAACTCCCACTCAATTCAAGTGATTGCAGCACCCAGACAATCTGAGCACATGCTCAATGATTGAGCTATTCTCTTTCATCTTGCAGGCAAAGAATCTTGTTGGAGATCTCATATCTCGCAACATGGGCACGAGCCTGAGATCCTAATTTCAGCTCTTAGAACATCTCATATGTTCCGTGACGTTCAAAATGTTTCGGAGCCTCAATTGTAAGCCGTAATGCAAGATGCACTAAACTATCAAGTAGTCATCAGAACGTGACTGTCAGATGTTCAGAACATCTACAGACAATGCAAGAGGGGTTGGCACATTGAGCGGTGCATTAAGGACATAAGCCTTCTGTGCAGCAATGACGACAATCCTCAGATCATGACCCTATCCGCAATATTGCTACCATCATCTTTCAACTCTATTTCTCTAGGAACATATAAAAATTCAAGGGAGCTACAGCATGAGCTAGTAATATACAACCTAATTTTGCAAAGTCACTACTGACTATGATCATGATAATGAGTTCAATTAATCATATTACTTAAGAACTCCCGCTCAAATTGACATCCCTCTGGTCATTCAAGTGAAACATGATCCAAATTCACCAACTCAAGTCCGATCATCACGTGAGTTGAGGTGGTTTCAATGGTGAACATCATCATGTTGATCATATCTACTACATGACTCATGTTCGACCTTTCGGTCTCTTGTGTTCCGAGGTCATGTCTGTACATGCTAGGCTCATCAAGTTTGACCCGAGTGTTCTACATGTGCAACACTGGCTTGCACCCGTTCTATGTGAACGTAGAGTCTATCACACCCGATCATCACGTGGTGTCTCAACATGACGAACTTTTGCAACGGTGCACACTCGGGGAGAACAAGATTTTTCTTGAAATTAAGTGAGGGATCACCTTATAATGCTACCGTCGTCCTAAGCAAAACAAGGTGCATAAAAGGATTAACATCACATGCAAATCATAAGTAACATGATATGGCCATGAACTTGTGCTTTTGAAACCACCAGCATGATCTCCATCGTCACCGGCGTGACACCACGATCTTCATCATCTTGATCTCCATAAACGTGTCGCCATCGGGGTTGTTACGCACAACATGCTTCTACTACTATTTCTACCGTTTAGCAATAAAGTAAAGCATTACATAGCGCTTAATGATTGACACACAGGTCATACAATAATTAAAAACAACCCTATGGCTCCTGCCGGTTTCCATACTCATCGACATGCAAGTCGTGATAATCTATACATCACATGATCATCTCATACATCACATATATCACATCATGTAATTGGCCATTTTATATCACAACATACCCTGCAAAAACAAGTTAGACATCCTCTAATTGTTGTTGCATGTTTTACGTGGCTGCTACGGGTATCTAGCAAGAACAATTCTCATCTACGCAAAACTCACAATGGTGATACACTATATGCTTTTCAACCTTCGCAAGGACCGCCTTTGTCAAATCCGATCCAAATAAAGTGAGAGAAATTGGCACCCGCAAGCCATCTATGCAACATGTTGCGGTCGAGGGAACCGGTCTCTCGTAAGCGTACGAGTAATGTTGGTCCGGGCCGCTTCATCTCACAATACCGCTGAACCAAAATCTGACCAAGGGAGGAAGCAATCTAAGCATCAACGCCCACAAACCTTTTGTGTTCTACTCGAGATCTTATCTACACATAGACCTAGCTCATGACGCCACTGCTGGGGAACGTTGCATGGGAAACAAAAAATTTCCTACGCACACGCAAGATCTATCCATGGTGATGAGCATCTACGAGAGGGAGAGTGGATCTATGTACCCTTGTAGATTGCTAAGCAGGAAGCGTTAAGAAACGCGGTTGGTGTAGTCGAACGTCTTCGCGATCCAAATTGCCGAGCATCTCGCGATCTCATCATGATCCGTCCCGCGATCCAATCACGATCCATCCCGCAAACTCATCACGATCCGTCCCGCGATCTCATCACGATCCATCCCGCGAACTCATCATGATCCGTCCCGCGAACTCATCAAGATCCGTCATGGCACCTCCGCGTTCAGCACACGTACATCTCGATGACGATCTCCACATTCTTGATCCAGCAAGAGGGAGCAGATAGATAGAAGAGTTATCCGTCATCATGACGGCGCTCCGGAGATGGTGGTGCAGGTATTCCGGGAGGGCTTCGCCTAAGCACTGCAGAAATCCGATCTAGAGGAGAAACTATGCACTAGAGAAACGGGCAGCACGTGGCTGAAAATTCTGTTCCAAAGACCTAAAATTCTCTAGTATATATAGGAGGAGAGGAGGAGGAGGCTTGGATGCCAAAGAGGTAGCCCTTGGGTCGGCCAAACCTAGTGGGATTGGAGGATTCCTCCTCCAATCCTACTAGGACTAGGACTCCTCCTGATTTTTGCCTTTTCCACCTTCTTCTCTTTGGGCTTTTCTTCCCAGCCGCATGGGCCTTGTGTGGTACTTCCACCATCCCACAAAGGGCTGGTATTTACACTCCCACAACCCATGTAGCCTCTTGTGTCGAAATACCCCTCCCGATGGTCTTCCGATACACTACCGGCACTCCCGGTACACTACCGATAAGCCCAAAACTTTTCCAGTGACCAAAATAGGACTTCCTATATATCAATCTTTACCTCCGAACCATTCCGGAGCTCCTCGTGATGTCCGGGATCTCATCCAGGACTCCTAACAACCTTCGGTCACCACCATGCATAACACTATACTATTGAAACGTCACCGAACCTTAAATGTGTAGACCCTGTGGGTTCGAGAACTATGTAGAGATGACCGAGACACCTCTACAGTCAATAACCAATAGCGGGACCTGGATGCCCATATTGGTTCCTACATATTCTACGAAGATCTTTATCGGTCGAACCTCTATGTCAAGGATTCAGTTAATCCCGTATGATGTTCCCTTTGTTCTTCGGTATGTTACTTGCCCGAGATTCGATCGTTGGTATCTCCATACCTAGTTCAACCTCGTTACCAGCAAGTCTCTTTCCTTGTTCCATAATACAAGACCCCATGACTAACACTTAGTCACATTGTTTGGAAGGCTTATTGTGATGTTGTATTACCGAGTGGGCCCTGAGATACCTCTCCGTCACAAGGAGTAACAAATCCTAGTCTTGATCCATGCCAACTCAACAGACACCATCGAAGATACCTGTAGAGCACCTTTATAGTCACCCAGTTACGTTGCGATGTTTGATACACACAAGGCACTCCTTCGATGTCCGTGAGTTGCATGATCTCATGGTCATAGGAACATATACTTGACATGCAGAAAACAGTAGCAATAAACTGACACGATCATATGCTATGTTTGTAGTTTGGGTCTTGTCCATCACACCATTCTCCTAATGATGTGATCCCGTTTATCAAATGACATCTCATGTCCATGGCTAGGAAACCTTAACCATCTCTGATCAACGAGCTAGTCTATTAGAGGCATACTAGGGACATGGTTTTGTCTATGTATCCACACATGCATCTAAGTCTCCGATCAATACAATTATAACATGGATAGTAAACGATTATCATGAACAAGGAAATATGATAATAACTAATTTATTATTGCCTCTAGGGCATATTTCCAACGAGGAGATTGCCTACTTCGTGAAGATCTACCCATAGTGAGGCTAGTCCTTCATGGACGGAAGCCGTTATGGAATAGTCGAGGTTCCTACTTCGTGGACCCTTTTGGGTGGTGCCCTCCATGGACTCTCATGCCCGTTACCCTCCGTGGGTTGAAGCCTCCATAAACGTGGATGTACGATAGTGCCACCTATCGGAACCACGGGAAAAATCCATGCATCACCAACTGCGTTCGATCTACCTATCCCAACACTTTACTTCATATGCAATGTCTTTACTTTCTGCTGCCATATTTGTTGACATGCATGTCTTGGGTTATTAGAATTGCTAGCTTTGTTAAAACTGTTAAAATCTGCCAACCAATTAACTTGGGAAAAGTTAGATTTTAAATTCCTGCTAGTAGTCTATTCACCCCCCTCTAGACACTCTTCTAGTGATCCTGCAATTGGTATTAGGGCATTGGTCTGCATTGCTTCGGTTTAATCACCGAGGAGGGAGATGAATGTGTCTAGTTAGGGTGTTTGAGTTGTAGAGTGCCCATTCTTGATGGAGAGTACTATAGTCAATGGAAATCTTTGATGCTTGAGCTATTTAATGAATTTCAATTGAGCAAATATGTTATGCGCCCCTATGAGCCTCCTATTGATCCTCTGTATCCCACACACGAAGAAGAAATTGATATGCTACGCAATATTAGAACTGTTAATCTCATTGTTAGAGCATTTCCTAGAAATATGCTTAACCAACTGAAGAATTTTGCATGTGCTTACACTTTGTGGAATGATTTGGAGAAACAATATCCAAATTATTCATTAAATAATCTTGATGAAATTCTTCATAAAACCATTGCCTTTCACAAAATGCCGCCTGGTGATCCTAAATTTGATGTCTGTCTATTTGAGCTTAGAGACCTCATGCATGCTGAAGGAGATGTCACAACCATCAACAATATCATTATAGAAGCCCTTCGAATTCATAAACTTGAGCATTGTCCTGATCACCATCCTAACGAATCTCTTGTTCTTTATGACGAGGATTTCCCACTTGATGATGACAATGTGGAACATGGCTACTATGATGAAGATGAGTTGTTCGACATTGAGTATGTGAAGATTATGAAGAATATAAGTCTCATGGAAAACTTCAAGGATTACATGTCCAGAGGAAAGGAGTGGATTCTCGATAGTGTATGTACCGATCATATGACCGGAGATAGAGAAATGTTTGAAGAGATTACACCAAACAATGGACCGCGAAGGTACGTAACGTTAGGAGACAACTCCAAGGGTAAGGTACTTGGTCTTGGTAAGGTGGCCATATCCCATGATAGTTCTATTCAAAATGTTATGCTTGTTGAATCTCTTGTCTATAATCTTCTTTCCGTGTCTAGACTTGACGACTTCGGTTTCAATGTGTTATTCACGAAAATAGATTGCCAAGTGTTTCGTCAAGATAATCATAAAATGGTCTTTACCGGTATCCATAGAGGTGATCTATACATTGTCGATTTCACTAAGAGATCCAAACCTCACACTTGTTTAATTGCTAAATCCTCTAAAGGTTGGCTTTGGCATAGAAGATTAGGACATGTTGGCATGCGTAATTTAGACAAACTTATCAAAGGTATATACTTGGTGTTAAAGATGTTATCTTTGACAAAGATAGACTTTGTAGTGCTTGTCAAGCTGAAAAGCAAGTAGGTGAAAGTCATCCTGTTAAGAATATTGTGACTACTAGGAGCCACTCGAGTTACGTCACATGGATCTTTTCGGTCCCAATGCTTACAAGAGTCTCGGTGGAAATTCCTATGGTCTAGTTATAGTTGATGATTTTTCCAGATTTACATGGGTATTCTTTCTTGATGATAATTCGTAGGTTCAAAAGATCTTCAAGAACTTCCCTCGCAAAGCGCAAAATCAGTTTGAAGTGAAGATCAAGAAGGTTCAGAGCGATAATAGATCGGAGTTCAAGAACACCCATGTGGATTCCCTATCTTGATGAAGAAGGTGTCTCACATGAGTTCTTGGCTACGTACATGCCTCAACAAAATGGAGTTGTTGAGAGGAAGAACTGGACACTCATTGAGATGGCAAGAATGATGCTTGATGAATACAAGACACCAAAGCACTTTTGGGCAGAAGCCTTGGAAACAACATGTCATGCCACAAACTGACTTTACTTGCACAAGGTTGTCGGTAAAACGGTATATGAGCTACTCACCGGTAACAAACCCCAAGTTGGATACTTTCAGGTATTTGGCTCCAAGTGCTACATTCTTGATAAGCATCGTCGTGCTAAATTTGCTCCTAAATCTCATGAAGGATCCCTACTTGGTTATGTATCGAACTCTCACACTTACCGTGTCTACAACAACTTCACTCAAAAAGGTGAAGATACGGTAGATGTGAAGTCTGATGAATCTAATGGTTCGGAAGTCGAACAATTGCTAAATGATGTAGGTGATAAGAACCCTTCGAAAGCTATCCTAGATTTACCCATCGGCAAGATTTGTCCCATGGAGGTGAAGCAAAGTACTTCATCGAATCAAGTGGAATCCCCTACTTCACGACAAGGTGAACCACAACATGACTTGGAGGCATCCACAAGCGGTACACGACAATATGATGAAGAGGAGGAAGTCCATCATGAAGATCCACCACAACCATCTTCACCACCATCTTTGGTGATATACAAACAGGGAGGATCACTCGCTCTAAAACTTGTCTAGCAAACTTATGTGAGCATTATTCTTTCATCTCTACCATTGAACCCTTGATGGTAGAACAAGCTCTTGAAGACGCGGATTGGGTGAATGCTGTGCATGAAGAGCTTCACAACTTCAAAAGGAACAAAGTGTGGACACTCATGGAGAAGCCCGAGGATGAACTCAACATCATCGGAACCAAATGGGTATTTCGGAACAAGCAAGATGAAGACGGTCAAGTCGTGTGAAACAAGGCTCGCCTTGTAGCTCAAGGATATACGCAAGTCGAAAGAATGGACTATGGGGAGACCTACAACCCCGTCGCTAGACTTTAAGCTATTCGCATTCTTGTTGCTTATGCCAATCACCATGATATCATGCTTTGTCAAATGGATATTAAAAGTGCATTTTTAAATGGTGAGATTGAAGATGAAGTTTATGTTAAGCAACCACCTGGCTTTGTGAATCCTAAGAAACCTAATCATGTTTACAAGCTTTGTAAAGCTCTTTATGGTCTTAAGTAAGCGCCTCGTGCTTGGTACAAATGTTTAACGAAGTTTCTTATCGAAAAAGGTTTTGAAATTGGGAAAATTGACGCAACCTTATTCACTAAGAGAGTTAATGGTGAATTATTTGTATGCCAAATCTATGTGGATGATATTATGTTTGGTTCCACTAACCCTCAATTTAGTGAAACATTTGAAAGGTTGATGTCTAAAAAATATGAGATGTCCATGATCTGTGAGCTAAAATTCTTTCTTGGCTTGCAAATCAAGGAATCAAAAGAAGGAAGTTTCATCTCTCAAACTAAGTATACCAAGGACTTGATCAAAAAGTTCAACATGTAGGAGTGCAAAGGTATGAAAACCCCTATGCCTACTAGCGGACATGTTGATCTTACCAGAGAGGATGAGTTGGTTGATCAAAAAGTTTATCTATCTATGATTAGTTCACTACTATATCTATGTGCATCTCATCCCGATATTATGCGTAGGGTTTGCATGTGTGCTAGATATCAAGCTGCACCGAAGGACTATCATCTTTTGGCTGTAAAATGCATTGTGAGATACTTGATACAAACGCCAAATTTTGGCATTTGGTATCCCAAGGGATCTTCTTTTGATCTTGTTAGCTATTCTGATTCGGACTATTCTGGTAACAAGCTTGATAGAAAATCCACCTTGGGTACTTGTCAAATTTTTGGCAGATCTCTTGTATGTTGGTCCTCTAAGAAACAAAACTCAATATCTCTATCGACCGCCAAAGCTGATTATATTGCTGCTGGATCTTGTTGTGCGCAACTACTCTGGATGACACAAACACTTAAGGATTATCGAATTCATGTTAAAAATGTTCCATTACTTTGTGACAATGAAAGTGTTATTAAAATTGGTCCTAATCCTGCGCAACATTCTCGAACTAAGCAGATTCAATGTTGACATCATTTCATTCGTCATCATGTTGCCAAAGGAGATATTAATCTTAAGCATGTTCGCACTAACAAGCAATTGGCCGATATCTTTACTAATCCACTTGATGAGAAGACATTTTTTCACTTGAGGATTGAGTTGAACATCATCGATGCTTCAAACTTGAGCTAGACTCACTCAGTTGCATGCAAGGGAATGAGCTTTCTTGATATTTCCATGTATCTTAACATTTCATCTTATGCCATGGAATTCTATGCTCCCTTGTATTGCATCTAATCTCTTGTAGGTACTTGGAAAAACTTCATTCCACAAGATTGCCATCAACTCCAACTATAAGGAATCTTGTTATTACCAAGTATCCACAACCCCTCTTGATGATGGAAGGAAGAAGGCCACTCAACCATATCCTTGACAAATACTTGATCAAATTCCACACTCTCAATTGGTATCATGTCAATTGGACATATCTATTGTTCTTCCTTGCATGACTAATCTTTGTAGGTAACCAGTGTACTAGAACAAGAAGGATTGCTCAAAACTCAAGATGATCTTCATCAACCTCGAGCATCCTCAACAAGTTCATCTACAAGCTACGTCATCAACATCACTCAAAGGTATGTACTCATGTCCTTGAAAAGGCTTTGCTCCAAGAAATAGCTAAAGCAACTCAAGCGATATGAAGACATTAAAATGCTTAATCGAAAAATGGTAACCCCATTCTGAGCTTAATGTAGAGTATGACCTATGATCAAGTATTCTTGCTTGGCTCCTAAGTCGATATACTCTAATATAGGTGACCTAGTCACCGCCCACCATCTAATTAAGAATCTGGTGTGGTTTGCTCTCTATTGCATGATTTCTCATAACTACTCCAATCTTCTCTAGTTGATGTCCCTTGTAAAACTGCATCTTTGATTGAAAATCTTTCTCTTGACTCTGTGAAAACAGAAACTTGGTTTCTCTTTGGGAGCCGCCGACTCAGATATCTCGGGTCTACCAAAATTGCAGACAAGCTCCACTACAAAATCTCGGTACCACCGATCTATCTATCTCGGGGTCACCAATTTCCATTCTGTTTCATTTGAATTCATTTTTGGAATTCTGTGTTTTCTTAGTGATCTTTCTTGTAATACTTCCGTTACTTCGATGATCCCTTTAAAAAAACTTTGTATTACTTAGGGGGAGAAGAACTAAAGTTAATCTTGAGAAGAGAATTAAGTTTTTCAAGGATCCCTATCATCAATGAAGAAAGGAGAAGAAGAACAAATCATTTTCCATGACTCTCTCAGTTCTCATTTCTATGAATCCTACATTTTAATGACCCTTGTTCTCAAGGATCCCTTCTCAGTCAATGATCCCTGTATCTATCCTTGTTTTTGACCTTTTTGGAAATTAATGCCAAAGGGGGAGAAGACCAAAGCTTCATGCAAAAGGGGAGATACATGCTTATGCAAAGGGGGTGATATGATCAAGGGGGAGAGCCAATATCAATACTCATACCTTTATAAACAGGGGGAGAATATCAAAGTAGGGGGAGAAGAATTTTTTTGACCTTTCTCACCTTATCCAATCCTAATATCTACATGCTAAGATTCAGGGGGAGAGGATAATCTATTTTCATATCTACGGTGAGAAAATTCTCAATGATCTTGGAGACATATCAATTCTAAGGAATACTGTTTTCTATATGTCCTCCATATCTTGGCAATTTTGAGTTCTATTGCCTTGCTATTTGGTAGAATACTCTTGTGTTTCCTAACATTGTTTTCTCAAGTGTGTTTCTATTACCAGGATGCTCAAGAACTCAAGGTAAGTATATGCATCATATCCTTGGTCAAGATGATCTCTTGCTTCTTGCACATATTGTTTGCAAGAGTGATGTCTTGAAGAAAGATACATCTCATTCATATATATTTGATTCATATAGCCAAGATACACATGACCTATTATATCCCTTCTACCTTATGTGTGTTCATGCATTCAAAAGCAACTATCCTGTAAAGGACTACACACATTTAGGGGGAGCAAGTCTAAGTCATGTGTCTCTCAATGTCTTCAGTATAACCATGCATATCTTTATTTGAAGCTTTGATTGTATGTTGTCATCAATTACCAAAAAGGGGGAGATTGAAAGCACAACATGCTCCCTTGGCGATTTTGATAATTCATGACAACATACATTGTCTCTTGGACTGATACTTTTACCTAGTGTATTTCAGCTACAGTCTATAGAGTGGTCTGGCAAAAGGAGATTGTGGAACTACCCCAAGATGCAAGGAAATAGGTTGGCCAAGCTTCAAGCAAGAGGACTCTACATTTTATATTTGTGAGAAATCACATTGAGTCCATAGGAAAGCCAATACTATTAAAAGGGGGTAAGGTTTTGTTGGTGAACAATATGCTCAAACGTGCACAAGTGATAGTCGCCAAAAACATCCACAAACTCTCCCACCAAAGTCTATTCTATAGCTAACACTCAAAATCGGTGCAAACAACTTTCCCATACCGGTGCCACCGATTCCAAAACCTAGACAGACTCAGCCAAACCCTAGCCACTTCGGTGCAACCGATTCTATACCGGTGCGACCGAGTTTAGGTTGCCAACTTTCTGTTACGCAAATTCACATCTTCTGTCCCACTGAGAATGTTGGATTGGCGTCACCGAGATTGGAAATCTGACCGTTGGTCACCTTATCGGTGCAACCGAGTTTCCTATATCAGCCTCACCGAGATTAAAAAGTTGCCACCTTTTGGTCACTTCGGTACCACCGAGATTAACACATCGGTGTCAAGTTGGTCATTTTGTGTGTAACAGATGGATTTTTGGGAAGGACTCAAAACTATTCCACACTTGCCCCATCTAATTTTCTGAGAGAGAACCACGTACCCTTTTGTTGAGGTCAAGATATTCCACTCCAATCATATGGATCTTGATCTCTAGCCTCCCCAAGTAGCTTTCCACCAATCCCATCTCTTCCACCATGCCAAATATGTGAGAGAGTGATCGGGTGCTGAGGAGTATATCATCTTGAAGCACAAGAGCAAGGAGTTCATCGTCATTACCGAGCCTATTACCTTTTGGAGGGTGGTGCCTCCTAGATTGGTTAGGTGTCGCTTGGGAGCCTCCTATTTTGTGTTGTGGAGTGAACGAGGAAGTTTGTAAGGGCAAGGAGATCGCCTACTTCGTGAAGATCTACCCATATTGAGGCTAGTCCTTTGTGGACGGAAGCCGTTATGGAATAGTCAAGGTTGCTACTTCATGGAGCCTTTTGGGTTGATCCCTCCGTGGACTCTCGCGACCGTTACCCTCCATGGGTTGAAGACTCCATAAACGGGGATGTACGATAGCGCCACCTATCGGAACCACGGGAAAAATCTGTGTGTCTCCAACTGCGTTTGATCTACCTATCTCAACACTTTAGTTCATATGCAATGTCTTTACTTTCCGCTGCCATATTTGTTGACATGCATGTGTAGGGCTGTTAGACTTGCTAGCTTTGTTAAAATTGTTAAAATCTGCCAACCAATTAACTTGGGAAAGGTTAGTTTTTAAATTCCTGCTAGTAGTCTATTCCCCCCCTCTAGACACTCTTCTAGTGATCCCTGAGGTGCCTGCTGCCAGGAGGAGCTCCCTGGTTGTGAAGGTCGAGGTTCCGAACGCTGCACAGAGGTTTGAGGTTTTGAACGCTGCAAAGAGGGGCGTGGCGGATGATGTGCTGCACGAGTGTTAATAAAATCCGAAGATCGTCTACATGTAACAGTTGCGTAAATCCCGTGTAGCTTCCCTTGAAGACTCTTCAACCATGTTACTTGCGCTCGCTGTTGGATATTTTCTCCTCTCTCAAAGCGGTCCACTAAAGAGGTAACCTCCTCTAGCGCCTCAGATGTCAATTCAGCCTATACACAGAAAGTTAACCAATTGTACATGTTAGGTTAAGGGAAAACTTAACATATGAGAAAAATAGCACATACCGCCGATAAGCCACGCAGAGCAAGCATTGTCCGGTTGCTCCACCAGCTTCAGATTGGTCCATACCGTTTCGGTTCGCTTTACCTTACGCCTGCCCCTGCTAGTTCGCCAAAGTCCAGGATCCAGGATGTATACTCTATCACCATTGTTTACCTTGTTGAAATTGCCGATGACTCTAAACCTTGTCATCTCACCTATCCAGACATTGAGTACTGCCTCTTTTGAATAGTACGGAGACACGAAGGAGATAGCGTCCAACTCAATCTGGCCACAGGCAGCCAACACGTGTGAGCAAGGCAAGCGCAATAACAGCGGTTTGTTGCATGTACACTCACAAGTTGGATAAAATTTCGTTCCAATTTTAACCTCATGCGTCTTCACCTCATTTGCAGAACCAAAACCATCAGTAGGAAGCTGAACCTCATACCTCCTTTCCTGATTACCTATGAGTGTGACAGTGTGCTTTTTTGCTTTCTTTATCTTCTGAGCCATGTACTCCATGACACGACTACAATAAGGTGTGTTCTGATTATCTGCAATATGCTTCTTTGCTAACTCGTGCCTTTCTCTGAAATATCTCAAAGTGCCATGGAATACACCCTCCACAATAGCTGTCAGTGACAATGCTCTATTCCCTCTAAGTACAAAGTTATACACCTCTGCAAGATTGGTTGTCATGTGGCCATACCTAGCTCCATGGGTGTCATGCAGCAAAGAACAATTCACTCGAGGCTCTTTCTCTATCCACTCAAAAGAATTCTTTATTGTCCTGCCCTTCTTTATCTTCGTATTAGGAGGGTCAATTGCTAGCAAGTCACAAAGACGATTTGGCTCCTCAAGCTCCTTGATGAGTGTTGTTAATTTAACTTGGTATTTTTCCATTTTCTTCCTAGCAAGGACCTGCTTCTTAGTAAACTCATCTAGTTTTGACCAAATAAATTCGTATTTGCGCTGCTAGTTCTGCTTGCATAACTTTTTGAGCAAGTTCATCAACCGTTTGTTCTTGAACTCTGAGAAAAAAATTGTACCCAGATAGCGCATGCACCACCGGCTTTGCAAGTCCTTCCAAGGTGTTGGCTCGTCAGCTGTTGGATTACTCAGTGTCTTCACGGCCTTTAGTATATCAGGATGTCTATCATCAATGACACACACATTTGGTTGGTCCTTCACGATCGCAATTTTAACTTGCCGGAAGAACCATACCCAGCTCAGAAAGTTCTCACCATCCACAAATGCCATGGCTAGTGGGATGATTTGGTTGTTCCCGTCCACACCAATAGCAGTCAGGATTTGCCCTTTGTACTGACCATTCATGAATGTACCATCCACAAACATCACAGGAGGATAATGCGGAAAAGCTTCGATGCACATACCGAAAGAGAAGAGTACTCGTTTCAACACCTTGTAATCTTGTGTAATGTCCAACCTCATGTGTTGTATGTTAACATAAGTGCTAGGATTCCTCTCCTTCAGTATGTCAAGAAGACGGATAACATTATCATATGAAGCGAAGAACGTCCCAAACCTTTCCTCCATAGCCTTCTGCTTAGCCCTCCAAGCCTTCCCATATGGAATGTCATAATTCCATCTGACCTTCACTGCTGTCTGGATTTGTTTTGCTTTCATATCTTTCTTCTGCACTATCTCAGTATACATGAGTCGCGCTATGAGAGTTGAAGGAAGGTTTTGATGACCAACCAACAAGGTATTTCTCACACAATTATGTGGGACCACATTGGTGACAACCCAGTGGATGTTATACTTTGGCACGTAGCCGTGCACCTTCGTAGGACAACCTGATTCAACGCACTTCACGGTATATTTTGTTGGACTCGATATGTGTGTCCAGAAAACCCTCTGCGTAGACATAGCCCACTTTATCATCGCATACTTCATTTTTTTGTGTCAAACATAGCCCCGATCTAGACTTGGTTCAGATTATATTGCCATGGAGTCTCATGGGCATCGTTGACAGTAATGCCGGCGCATATGTCTTGATCCCATGCAGTAGGAATCGGTACCTCCACTTCATCCTTAGAGTTTTCAGAATCAAGATCCTCTGCAAACCCATCCTCATCCTCTTCCTCCGTCACCCTCTACATTTCATCGCCTTCCTCATCCTCATCAGCAAGAACAGAGGCAGCTAATACTATCGACTGAATATTCTGCCTAGTATCATGACCACTAACATTGTGTGGCACATAATCTGACTCTTTCTCGCCTTGGCTAGCATCCACATCCGGTGGATGTGACTCGGATATATAAATATCGTTAGCCACTTGACTACCCTGGTCTGGTTTATACCCCACGTTGAGTTGTACGATATTCTCCTCCTTCGCCACTGGTTGCTCGAGGGCATACGGATGGATTCTTCGGTCTCTGGAACGACTTAACAGGGACAACCAATGATGGCTCCTATCTATCGGAATAAAATCCCACTTGACATTTTTATAGGATTTGGTCCATAGTGCATGAATACTGACGGACCCAAATTCAGGATCCAGCCCAAAACTAGTAGTCAGCCAGTGCTTCAACTGCCTAATGTCTAGTCTGTCCGCCTCCAAAAGTGTCATGATGCATTTCTTAAACTCTCTAAGATCAACCCCCAAATAATTATATCGAACATTACCAGGGCCATAATACATAGTGAAATTTATGGATTCAGACATTTTCACCTGTCACACATTGCCAGCCTCTCATTATTCGCAACGAACAACTTTACACTAAAATAAACCTACACTAGAATATACCTATGTACACTAAATAAACCTAAAATGAACCTACACTAAAATATACCTACGTACACTAAATAAACCTACACTAAAATGAACCTACACTAAAATAGCAAGCTTCCACTAAAAATGAGTACACTAACTAAACTAAATAAACCTACACTAGCAACGCGTACACTAAAATCATTACACTACATAAACTAATTTTATGTACATTAAAAAACTAACCTAAACTAACAAAAAGGTATACCTTCGACTCGTGTGTGTCCTTATTCTTCCTCTCCACCTTCTTCTTGCTCTCCACCAGACCACCTTCTCACCATTAACACCTCCACCACCCCACCATGTCACCTCCAAACAAACAACAAACTACCCCATGGAAAAAAATAAGACCGTGTGGTGGGGGAGATGGGCACGATCTATTGTTTCAGTGGGTTGAATAGGAAAATGGGTGGAGGACGTAGGAGATCGGGGGGGATTCGGAGAAGAAAAACGAGAGAGAGAGAGAGAGAGAGGATGAGCAGCGAGCGAGGGAGGAAGAAGAAGGTCCCACGGTCGGGCCTTATCCAGGGGCTCTTCGGACTCCCGGAGGCCGAGGGGCCCTCTTCGGCCTCCAGTGGGATGAAAGCAGCCTCTTCGGCCACCCGCGGCCTGATGGGCCCTCTTCGCCCACCAGAAATCCGATCGGTCCCTAGTCGGCCCACCAAAGGCTGACGGGGTGATATTTTTGATTTCTTTTCATTGTCGAAATACATTTTTTGAATTTGGTACAAAATAGGTACTAGTTTTGAAAAACAAATCTCTGAAATTGTTTTCAATTAGCCATGTTGTGAGCTTCCTACCATGTGATCCATGCATATTCTGAGTATGATATGTGTCGGGGATATACCCCACGGTATGACCCGGCAGGATGTATGACCCGGCCTGGCGACTCACAAGATACCCGGTCAACACATGACATTTTATTAATGACCCGGCAGGTGGGTCGCAGGACGACCAGGCCCAAGACCCGGCGTGTAAGCTGGCGCCAGGCGGCTCACAAGAGAAGGCCCAAAGGAGAGAAAGGATTCCCTTACAAAGGAAACAACACCCGGAGTAGGATTCGTGACAGACTAGTCCTAGTCCTACTCCTAGTAGGACTCTATTTGTAAACCTACCTTCTCCACCTATATAAGGAGGGGAAGAGCACCCCTAGAGAGGGGATACACAAGTCCACAAGTTTAGAAAATGCAAGAGATTAGAGATAGACACATTAGAGGCTCTCGTGATTAGAGGTAGCAAACAACACTCTTGTAACCGAGAGATCTCCTTCATCATCAATACCAGACAAGCAGGACGTAGGCTTTTACCTCCATCGGAGGGGCCAAACCTAGGTAAACATCGTGTCTCTCGATTCCGACCAACCCCTTCAAGCCTCCACATAGTTGCGCTTCGCCCCAAACCTAAGTCCGTACACCCGGACATCTGCCGTGACAAATCCACGACAGTTGGCGGCCACCGTGGGGCCAAACGCACTGTGGAATTGTGTTCTTGGAGGGACCTCTTCGAGGAATAGAGGAGCTCACGATCAACCGGATAAAGAAGAACTGACACGAAAGAATCAACCCAAGTGAACCCAACCGCCGATGTGGCTGCAAGTCGTATACAAATACATGGTGTATTCAGATTGAAGCAACCCAGTCAAAATCGGAATTGTGTGAAAACAAGTCACCTGCGGACAGTCCACTCCGAGCCCACCTCCATGTCTGCCTGCCTAACCCAGTACGGACTCGGAATTTTGCCATGCTTGCCAGGGACCGGCTTCCGCCGCTGCACTTTTGTCAGCGCGCAAACGAACTCGACCGGTTCTCATGTGCCGCCGCCTCAGACAGCTTTCGCTTGCTCAATACGCCCGCCATGCCGGGCGCTGCCCCCGCCTGTGCCTTACCGCGCGCCTGCTGCAAGACGCACCGGCCGACGTCAAGGTTTGCCCCCGTAAGCAGCTGCGCCACCTATTGCTCCTTCCACCACGGCCTTCATCCATCGGCCGCCCCCATCCAGCGCCATCACTCATCCCTGCCGCCTCGAGCAACTATCTCCCGCCTGGCACTGCTTGAGCCACTGGCACCTCGATTGAGTCGGCCCTTGTTCGTGCATCCGAGCCGGATTTGCACCTCTGCCACACCTGTATGATGGATAGATGCGTCTTCGTGTGTCCGCGTTGCCCCGACTCCGTCTCGCCTCACCACCGAGGTCTTCGCTGCCGGTTCGTCGCGCTCACCCCCACAGGCTCGCGCCCCGGGCTTGCTCCCCCTGTCTCTCATGCCTGCTTGAGTTCGCCGTGACTCGCCTTGAGATAAGCCGGCCTCGCTATCGCCTCGAGACGGCCCCGGTTCTCCCCGTCGCCTCGCGTGCGAGCCGCCGTCGCCACTGCATCGGCCTGGCCTTGACTCGCTTTGAGCCACCACCACACCCACCTACGTGCCCTGCCATGCCTACCGCTGCCACCGTGGCTTGGTGCCGCCTCAGCCGTTTCGCCGTTTCCCGACTCTTCCACCACTGAGCCGCCGGCCTGCTCAGCCGACCCGCCGGCAAATCACACCTCGTCACGCCTCCCGCCCGTAGTTCACCTCGACCGGCTGTCACCTCCAACTCGGCCTCCCAACTCGCCTCACTCAGCGACGTTTCCTGCGCATCGCACTAGCCGCCGCCGCACCCGTTGCATCCCGCATCCCACCGCCGCCCGGGAGCTTCCGCCGCGGCCTCTCTGCCGCCGTGAGCCGCCACTCTACCCCTTAGCCGCCGCGGTCTTGCACTGCTCAGTGCCGTCTCACCGCGCATCCTTGCCTCACCCTTGCGTGCGCTCGCCCTAGTCGGTTCCGCCTTGCTGCCGCCTTCACCACTGCGGCACCACGCCCGCATCTGCGCCTCCTCGCTGCTCCGCCGCACTTCCCTTCATCTCGCCGCATCATTCATGGTCTCGCCTTGCTGCCTCCGCTGTTGTGGCTCGCCGCGTCCACCGTGGCCCCGCCTGGCTTCCTCCTCCGTCGTGGCTTGCCGCGTCCTCCTGGGCCCTGCCGCGCCAACTCGCCTTCGTCGTAGTTCACTTCACCGCCCTGCCTCTATGGCCATGGCCAGCGTCGTTGACTCACCTTCACCAGGAGTTCGATGCTACTGCGCATCATGTGTAGTGAGTGGTTGTTGGAGATAGTCGATAGAGTAGAGAAAGGAAGAAGAAAATCCAACGTACTGCCCTGAGGTTGAGCAAGATATACAGAGAAGTTGGTATAATGGTGATGATCAAGATGAAGAGTCTGGCTTATTCAACATCTGGCTCCAATGATGGCTCAGAGATGGTTGTAAGGGAACTTGATTTCAGATATCAAGCAGACCTCAAGACCAGAAACGAAGATGGCAAACACACCAAGACTTGTCAATTATTGTTGGAATAAATTTTGGAGACATGTTATTGGAAGACACGCTGGTCCATGATCTGTTTGAATGCACCTGGCCTTGGATCATTGGCGGGAGTTAAGAGAGAAGATCAAAACAATCTGGATAAAGAAAAAGATAAAAAAGGCCCATGTGGGTACTACTATTACATTGGAAGTACACCTACGAGTTGTGCGACTACGTCCAGTACTATCTAGCACCAGTGTCCACATTCATCCGATAAAAACCCCAGGTGATATTCATCCTATCTATTTTTCAGTATTTATTATTCGTCCGAGGACAATTACGTCGTCTCTTGCAATATTTTTATACAGGACAATTGTTCATGTGGCATGATACCGTGGAGTTAGAGCGCACACCAACGTGTTGTATTGCTCGATGGGCGCACGTGAGTCGCCGTCCCCGCGTACAACTCTACATCAACTCGTCGGTACCGCACACGATCACTCGCCGGTATGAGCCACCCAATGGACAAAGCTAGCCACTGCATCCGCAGTGTGATTTTCAACAAACAGTGTCGCGTCCGTGTCTCGCGACCACACCAGATTACAATGTTGTGGCTGTCTCGCGACCAAACCGGCTTAACAATGCCTCGACGA
This sequence comes from Hordeum marinum, assembly GCA_022496015.1. Taxonomy (NCBI): domain Eukaryota; kingdom Viridiplantae; phylum Streptophyta; class Magnoliopsida; order Poales; family Poaceae; genus Hordeum; species Hordeum marinum. The sequence continues at coordinate 306,084,072 of CM039673.1, forward strand.
CTTACCGTCTGTGTTGGTTTCCAATACCATAGGCAACTCACCGATTGCTCCGGCTTACAACGTCATGGCCGTCTCTCGCCACCGCCCCGGCTTACAACGCCATGGCCGTCTATCACTTCTGCGCCGGCTTACAATGTCATGACCGTCTCTCGCCACCACGCTGCCTTACAACGCCGTGGCTGTCTCTCGCCACTGCTCCATCTTACAATGCCGTGGCCGTCTCTCGCCATCCGCGCCGGCTTACAACGGCCTGGCGTCTTTGACAACAGCACTGGCTTACAGTGCCGCGGGTGTTTGCTACATCTACATCAACACAACAATGGCTGCACACAATAGTACAGGTTGCCCAACTAACGACTTTGAATCGCTGCCCCGCGGTCCAATCAACATTGACATATCAATGCAGTGCTCGCCGTTATGAGCCGCCTGACAAACAGGCGCACAAGTCGCCACCACTATAGTTTGGTTCACCTCAACAACCAGCCGGAACGAACCATCGGTCGGATCATTGAAACAAATCATGCAAGATCATCTATAACCCGCAACGGACAACCTCAACTTTTGGTGGAAATTCTCAAGCTGCCTCTTCGAGTCAACTTAAGACTCGGGGGCTATAGACATGGCAAGACGCATTTGGTCGTTTTCAACGAGAACCTCGGGTCATGGCAAAGTTAACCCGACCCTGGGGGATACTACATTTTTGGTGGAAGATTAAAAGTTTCCCAAGAGGATGAACCGCCGTGATACACCATTCAAACATAGGTGCCTGGATTTACTGGATCATCACTTGGAGTTTTTGCCCTTTCTTCATACAAGATGGCGGATTACAAGATGGCGACTTACAAGATGGTGCACAAAACATTGGCTGTCGAAGTGGGCTTCTTACCTTCGGGTATCGCTTATCTCACCCTAACAACCGGCTTTATGCCATTCCAGTTGACAAGTCAACATTGGCTATCAAAGGGGGCTTCTTACCTTCGGGTATCGCTTATCTCACCCTAACAGCCGGCTTTAAGCCATTCTGGGTTAGCCACGATTGTCGAAGGGGGCTTCTTACCTTCGGGTATCACTTATCTCATCTTAACAGCCGGTTTTATGCCAATCTAGTTGACATGTCAGCTACAGTTATCGAAGGGGTCTTCCCACCTCCGGGTGTAGCTTATCTATCCCTAACAACCGGCGTTCACGCCAAAAATGTGGACAAGTCCACATCGCATTATAAATCACATCATATATTAAATCAACATTGCATCATACATTGCATCATACATCGCATCATATTCACATGACATGCCGGCTTATCAAGCCGGGTCAGAGCAAGATTATGAAAGGAGCAATGTTATAACATCTCCGGGTTGTGCTTTTTCAAGCCGCCCTTACAACAACGTAGAATATATTATGTCTTGTTTATTTTTGCAGGTCTTGTCTCTTAAGATGAGTCGATGTTAAGTATGATGAAAAACTTCGGCAAAGAGCAAATGGATCTTTAATAGCCAACATGGCTGGATCTGCATGATTTATCATAACCAGTACTAAATGATTGGGGTTTTCAAGCCAGCTCGGAGAATTCATTATTTTTTCGAGAGCCGTCATATCAGATATAATGCCATGTCATCTAATTGACCGGTTCTCGGATTTCTTCAATTGTGCTCTATAGTAATCTACAACACTCATGGATTTCTCCAGTATATATATTTGTTGGGTTGCATCAAAACCACGAGCAGGGATTTCATGTCAAATACAAAGGAATTATTCTAGGATATTCATTCCGGGTTATATTACAACCACGGTCAAAGATTCATTCAACAAATCGTGGTGAGTCATATTATTCTCACATAGTCCCGAGTCGCCACAGGAAGACGACCCGACACTTGGGGCTACACTATTCGAATACATTTTATATCAAGTATGCATGTCCCTTGTCGTTGCAAGCATGCACCACGACACTTGGGGGCTAATGCAAGCCGGTTTTCAAATCATTACATTGTCAGCAAGACCATATTATCTCAAGGAGATGAGCCGGCCTTTCTATATTTTTCTAAGTCCCAGCCCAGTAATTCTTACTAACCCGACAGTTGGGGGATACGCCGCTCAATTCAAATTTTATAAAGTCCCAAGTCGCCGCAGGCGTGCCACCCGGCACTTGGGGGCTACAGTATTCAGCTATTCAAATAGATTATGAGGTTTAAATTGAAGACTCGGCGCATCACATTCTGATGAGCCGGCCCTTGGGGGCTACACCAGCTGAAGTTCCATAAGGTATAAGACAGTTATAAGTCCCAGGTTGCTGCAAGCAGGACAACCCGACACTTGGGGGCTACACGGTCCAAAATATTATTGCAAAGCACCAAGTTATCATGGATAATCAAGGAGCCTGGGGGCTACAGGTAATATGGACATATCAAAAACTTTGAGGAGACTTTTCAAGATGTTAATTATGGAGTTCAGTTGTTAGACCTGGCGTCACCAACATTCATAACCCGGTGTTATCAAAAGATCATAACCCGCCAGATTTTATAAGCTGCCTTGTTTCATAGCAATGGAAGTCCGGATTTACATCAGATGGATTTTCATCCCAATATGTTTATCAAGTCAGATGGATTCTAGTTATTTGACTCGGCGTCACTAACGATAATGACCTGGCATCATGACCCGGCGGAGATGACCCGCCAAGAGTATTGGAAACCGACTCAATGGCACATGGGTGTTCTATTCTCAATATTTTTCAAAGGACATTGACAAGCAAGATGATTATCAAGACGATTCATTCATATGAAGAAAAGACCCGGATTTCCGAGGAGCCATTTTATAAGCCGGCCAAAGGAGCAAGCCGGCCACTTAACGTATTTAAAATTTCTATTTCAGGAGGTTACCATGAATACATTCAAGCTAACCTGGGGGCTAATGTCGGGGATATACACTGCGGTATGACCTGGCCGGAAGTATGACCCGGCTTGGCGACTCACAAGAGACCCGGTTAAGACATGACATTTTATTAATGACCTGGCAGGCGGGTCGCAGGACGACCAGGCCCAAGACCCGGCGTGTAAGCCGGCGCCAGGAGGCTCACAAGAGAAGGCCCAAAGGAGAGAAAGGATTTCCTTACAAAGGAAACAAGACCTAGAGTAGGATTCGTGAAAGACTAGTCCTAGTCCTACTCCTAGTAGGACTCTATTAGTAAACCTACCCTCTCCACCAATATAAGGAGGGGTAGAGCACCCCTAGAGGGGGGATACACAAGTCCATAAGTTTAGACAATGCAAGAGATTAGAGATAGATAGATTAGAGGCTCTCGTGATTAGAGGTAGCAAACAGCACCCTTGTAACCGAGAGATCTCCTTCATCATCAATACCAGACAAGCATGACGTAGGCTTTTACCTCCATCGGAGGGTCCAAACCTGGGTAAACACCACGTCTCTCGATTCCGACTAACCCCTTCAAGCCGCCACATAGTTACGCTTCGCCCCGAACCTAAGTCCGTTCACCCGGACATCTGCCCATGAAGATGAAATGAAGTGTGTGTTATATGCTACTGTGACATGCTTAGTTTGTGCATTTTAGAATCTTGTAGCTTGTTGTTTTCATGCGTGAAATATGCCATCCTGCTATTTTGGGTAGATTTGAATAAAACTTGTGTTGGTTGTTGTGGTTGAACCGTAGCTCTGTTTTGGACATGCCATAAATAACTTTCTGCATTCATGGTTTGAAATGATTATGGTTGTCATTTTCATGCATTTTGCATTCATTCCATGTTAATCTTGTGGGTGTGATATCTTTTAGACCGTAGCTCCATTTGAGATGTTCTATATATGTAAATCGACTTGAATGACGTGTAGAATCTCATGACACACTTTATTTTGCTGTTTAATAAATATAAAATATGGTTATTTCAGATCTGGACCAAATTCATAATTTACATATGGGGTCGTTTTGGAAATACTATAAGTTGTTTCCGAACTCACTTAAGATGCCTAGATAGATAGTTCACTTATGCTTCACCTCTTGCCATGTCTATGTACATTTAATATTCTCGTGTACCTAAACGAGAGTGAACTAAATATTTTAATGTGGAGTTTCGTCAATATGCAACCCGTTGCATTTTGAGCTTCACTTAATGTGTAGAAGTTGATTGTTGTGTTTTGCCATGTGATGCATAACATGCATCATATTTGTTTGTGCATCATGTCATGAATATGTTGTGGTGTACCGTGTGTTGATTGTTTCTTATGGATTGATTCTTCTCGATAGAATTCCGAGAGCGTTTAGAGTGTGAGGATTCATTCGACTACCTTGGCTCGTCTTCTTCATGGATTCGTTCTTGTTCCAAGCGGGATCTCAGGCAAGATGACACATGTCCATGGATACCATTACTATAATTGCCATGCTAGTTATCTCGTTTTTCTATCGCTATGTCTCTCTTCCTACCACTTGTTTGACAAGCCTCCCAAATATGCCATGATAAGCCTCTAACCCCTCCATATCCCAGCAAACCATTGTTTGGCTATGTTCCCACTTGCTCAGCCCTTCTTATAGTGTTTCTAGCTATAGGTGCAAGTGCTTCCATGTGTCAACATGGACATTATTTCATTATCACAATATTATTGCTATTTAATTTAATGCACATATATACTTGGTAAAAGGTGGAAGGCTTGTCTTTTTGCTTGGTGTTTTGTTCCACTATTGCCTCCCCTAGTTACTTGTGTACTGGTGTTATGTTCCATAATTGAGCACTCCTAACATGCTCGGGATTGTTATGGGAACCCCCTTGATTTTTGTTTTAGGATAAAGCTTGTCTAGCAAGGCCAAACATTGGTACTACATTTGATTAATAACTAATAAAATTGCAAAGGGATCCGTCGGCACCCGTGGATCTTTAATCAACAACCCGAGCCAGTGCTCCTCATGAGTGTTGATCCAAAACATAGCCACTTGCGGGGCCACCTCGGAGCAACTCGAGGGATTTCTATCAGGTAGCCGTACTTAGTGATCATCCGGTCGTGTCCTGAAAACGATATAGGCGGCTCTTATCGGGTTCGTCGACACATCGGGCGGTCTTGCTAGATTTGTTTTCCCTTTCTCGAGCGGCTTGCGCGTGGGATTTTTACGACACTTCGGGCCATCTCAAAGTTGAGATTTTCCATCGGGATTCCACAAATACTATGGGGGATTCCGCGGTTGAGGAATTCCAACGCGGTGTGTGGTTAATTTATGATGGATGATTTGGAGCACCCTTGCAGGGTTAAATCGTTTGGAAAGTCGTGCCCACGGTTATGTGGCAACTTGGAAACTTTGTTTTACACCCGGTCATAGTAAACATGAAGTAAACTCAAATAAAATACAAAAACCGTTTGCGTAACCATGACTATCTCTTCTCGTGAGTCCTTATCCGAGAGAGAACATGGTGGGTTTATGTTTGACGTAAGTAGGTGTTCAGGATCACTTTGTGATCATTGCTAGTTCAGGACCGTTATGCGTAGAACACCATACTTTAGTTTCTATATTCATAAGTCAGCCACTCAAATACATGCTTAGTCGCTTTCTGCAGCCTCACCACTTAACCATACCTCACTCATTAAGCTTTAATAGTCTTGGTACCCTTGGAATTGAGATTGTTGAGTCCCTGTGGCTCACAAATTACTACAACAACAATTGTAGGTACAGGTAATGTGATGCTTTGACGTGAGCGTGATGCTTGTTTTGATTTTGAGTTCTTCTTCTGCTTCATCAATCTAGGATGTGGGCGACAGCCTAGGATAGCAAGGATGGATGTCATTTTATCGTTTGATTTCGTCCGTAATCAGACCCTGCTCTTCTGTTTGATTTTTGAATATGTTGTTGTATTGATGTGAACTTGTTGTAGCTTGGGGTGAGTGTAAGCCAATTCCATAGAATCATCTCTTTAGTACATGTACTCGTAATGATAACCATTCTGGTGAAACGACGAGATGCGCTCCTATCCCTGTCGCGGCCCTCATGCCAAAATAAGGATAGGATGAAATCTTGGGCATGACAGAGATGCTCTTCCCCATCCCTGCCAACGGGCGAGGCATGTGTTTGGATCGCACGATGAGGACTTGGTCGGGGGCTAGGGACAGGTTCCTCCTCCATGTCCCTTGTCGGGTTCATGCATGTCACAGGTCCAGTCCTACCGCGGATTTGTCCCGTTTGGCTTGGTTCGCAAGGAGTTGTTCATCATCATCCCTGTCAGAATCAGTTATACAAGATCAATCAAAGAAATCAAAGACAAGAACTTCGGCTAAGGCTGAGAATGAATGACTCACTCCGAAGCCATGAGTATGGAGCCCAACTCCTACGACACAGGTGGCGGAGTCGATCTGCCCCTTTTCAGAGTTGGAGTAGAATAGCTTCGCGGGGGGACCGGAACCTCCGGCCAAGACGGGCTTGGCGGAGAACTTGGGCTTGACAGGGGGCTGGGATCCACTCCTAGGGCCCACCATCACTTGAAGGGAGAAGATTTTGCTTGGGAGAGGCGAAGGGACTGATAGTGTATTGTTTCGCAGGCGCTTCCCTTGGAGGTCATCTTCTTCACCCTTGTGGGATCCCATGAAGAAGCAGGAGTCATTAACTCCCGGCCAGTACATTGGCGGAGGGGAGGCCCTGGTTAAGGAGCTTGAGGGCCTCAAGCCCCTCTTCCTCCACCTCCCGCTCCTTCGCCTCCTCTGCCTGGACTTCCTCTTGGGTTTCTGTTACCACGGCTTGGGAACCCCCGGCCCCGGTAGACTCAACCCCGATAGCATCCTCTAGAGCCAGTCCTTCGAACTCCTCTCCAGAAGAATCATCGTCCTCAGATTCTTCCTCTCGCTCTTCTCCGGAGGTCGTTCCCCTAATGACTCCTGATGTTAGATGGAACGGCCCAAGGCGACCGAACAGCTGATCGCACAACCACCTATGACTGTAAATCATTAGGTTGTTGCCGGAGCTTGGGTACAACCGCATCCAGTCGGCGGGGCCATTGAATTTGCAGGCGAACCTGACCCTCTTTTGTAGTGGTGCGATGCAGCGGAGGAGGGAGTTCTCCCCACATGCTCAATAGTCAGCCTAGCAGCCTTGAGGTGGATGATCCTATTCAACGTGAGGCGGAGATTGCCGTCGGTGAGGCCCGGTTTGCTCCAGTCGCTTCCGCATATGACACATTAAGTCTGCTTCGTGTAAACCTTGGGGGCTTTGTCATCCACATCTAGCACAAGTCGCCCCTCCATTCTTCCCACTTTCTGTGGTGCTTTCCATGGAGGTAACCCCAATCTTCGTTCTTGCCCTGAGAAATTCAGCTGATGTTCCTTGAGAGATGAGATTTGTCTTCTATCCGGGGGAAGAAGAAGTGCCTGTACAAGTCCACATTGGGGGTGACTCTGACGAAGTTCTCACACAAGTGAGCAAAGATCGCCATGCACGCCATTGCATTAGACATGAAATCCAGGAGGTGAAATTCATATACCGCCATCATGGCGCAAAAATAGTCAGAGAAAGGGGGAGAGAGGCCAGGGTAGAAGTTCGTGCAGAAGAAGCGGTACGAATCTGATGGCTTCTTCCCTTTGTGGTCATCCAATAGAACCATGGGTGCTTTATGCCCCTTTGTTTCTCTCCCCCACATGTAGGTATACCTTTCAGTCAAGGTATTGCCATCCAGGCTCGGCAGGGAGATGACCACGTCTCCATGCCACCGCTTCTCCAGCTCTTCTCCTTTCCTCTTCCTCTCTTCGACCATTGGGTCCGTAGGTGCGGCCGCCTTCTTCCCCTTGACGGCGGTCGTCTTTAGCCCCACCTCGTTTGTTCTCAAGGGCGGCAGATGATGTAGCAACACTTGGTAGGATGGAGGTGGCGGCAGAAGCGGGTTTTACTGGCTTGAGGAGGAAGATGAAAGACGGAGACACGAACGCGAGTGAGCAGCACTCCTGTGTGTTGCCCTGTTTTATCTAGGGGACCCGCACTGGGGCTGGCTCTTCGCTATCTTTTCAGAAAACCGTTAGTCCTTTTACTGGTAGTTTCTACCCTCCAACGGCTACTATTCCATGACCTGCGGTAATTACGTAGAGTGGACGTGGGATAGGAAGACAACATTTCCTCGACGCGTGTCCGTGAACTGTTTGGGGCTTAACCCAACATGCCAAGCGGCATGTATGGCTCTAGCCCGAGGGCTTCTGTCGGGGTATACAAATAGGGGTATTTGTTTACCCCTCACTTGTGCACAGACAATGAAGCCTCTAGCTCAATAGCCTGGGCCCACCGAAGAAATCCACTACCACGACAAGCATACGCCAGCAAGGTAAACGCTACAACCCAAGATGTACCCGGAGCGCGCCAAGCACGTCCCTGGTGTCTACCGGGGACCGAGGTGCTCGCACCCTCAAGAAGAGCCGACAAGCTACTCCCCAGGAAAGCGTGAGCCAATTGGCCACCACTCCACCGCATTGTGTTGGAAATGTGCCCTAGAGGCAATAAAAATTATTTATTATCATACTTCCTTGTTCATGATAATCGTTTACTATCCATTCTATAATTGTATTGATTGGAAATTCAGATATATGTGTGGGTACATAGACAACACTGTGTCCCTAGTATGCCTCTAATAGACTAGCTCATTGATCAAAGATGGTCAAGGTTTCCCAACCATAGACATGAGATGTCATTTGATAATGAGGTCACATCATTAGGAGGAGGATGCGATAGACAAGACACATCGCAACACCAGTCACTTATCGATGTGGTGTTGAGATACCGTGTGGCAAGTGGCTCTCGCTAAGCACGTGGTGACACGCTGGAAGACAGATTATGCCTCCTTGACACCCGTCCATAGCGTGTCAAGTTGTGGTGCAGTAGTTAGCTACAATGGTGGTAGGAGCTTTCTGGTTATGCACCCCCGCACGCCACCTAGACTGCATTTATGGCATTTTATCCTAAGTGCTAGAGTGAGGTATGATAGCACTGTTGGCTACCTATTCATCAGACAATGTCTGTTTTGCCATTGTGGTTGCCCCTTCGACTATAAAAGGAGGCCTAGGGAAGCTTAGCTAAAGATTTGGACCATTGGACACTTGTACTCATGTAGCAGCTCCCCCGAAGGTAACCCTTGCCGAAGTGAGCACTCCGTGTTCTTCGTGTTCCTCTGATCAATCCACAAAAAGCAGGAGTAGGGTTTTACACTTTATAGTGGCCCAAACCTAGGTAAAACACTCGTTTCCTGATCGCCGCACTGTCTCACCGTCTTTGCTCTTTGTGCATGTGATCTCACCTTGCCGAACCACACAGGGGCTTACGGACCCATAGGTGATCGAGTGCGTCCTTCCCCAACATCATGATTTGGTAGAATACTCTATGTTCTTCACGTATATCTTTTCAGCTAAGGAGTTGTTCTAGTGCTTCACTTATATCTTTTAAATCATGGTGGCATGTAGATTTTATATAAATACTCATTCTTCACTTATATTTGTTCGAGAGTATAATAGGTATTAACGGTAATTTTCATAGGTTATAAGGTTAGTCCAATAATGATAGGTGCTCAAGGAGGATAAATAAAAATATTCATGTAGCACATAAAAGAGAAATTGTGGGTTAATGATATTGATGTGGTAATATGAAAGGGTGTTAGTACATGGTTGTTGGTTAGTAGAAATATCGATAATTAAAGGGTGTTAATTATCATTCATATAAATGTTGGTTATGGTATGATGCATAGATGCCCAATGTCATTGGAATCGGCAAGCTGATGCATCAACATTATCAATATTCAACCCTTGTGCATAGATCCCCAATGTCATCGGAATCCGCAAGTTGATGCCTCAAAATATATCAAGTGAATCAATAGAATACCCCAATGTCACTACGGGTATCCCACGCAAGACGTACATCAAGTGTTCTCAAACCAAAATATTCAATCCAACATAATGAGATCTCAAATGGAAAGATTCAATTCATCATAACAAGATGTCAAGGTAAACACCTCATATGATCCAACTATGTTAGCAAAGCCCATGATACATCAAGACCGTGCCATCTCAAGAACACGAGAGAGAGAGAGAGAAAGAGATATTGAACACATAGCTACTGATACAAACCGTTAGCCTTGAGGGTGGACTACTCCCTCCTCATCATGGGCTCTGTCGGGATGATGAAGATGGCCACCGAATATGATCTATCCTCTCCGACATGGTACTGAAATGCATCCAGATTGGGTTTTTTGTCGATACACATAGTTGTGGCAGCGGAACCGCATTGAGGGTTATTTCTGGGGGTTCTGAATATATAGGATTTTTGAGCGTCGGTTTCACGCGAAGATGGGACACGAGGGGCTCACAAGACACCAAGGTCAGCCAGAGGGGGCTGGCACGCCCTGGTGGGTTGTGCCCACCTCATGGTCTTTTGGCCCTCCCAGGAAGCTTCTAGTGCCTCTTTTGTTCCAAAAAAATCGTCAAAAAGTTTTGTTGTATTTGGAGAACTTTTATTTTTGCGGAAAAAACAACACCACGGTAGTTCTACTAAAAACAATGTTAGTCTGGGTTAGTTCCATGCAAATCATACCCAAACCATATAAAATTGTTGTAAATATGGCATGAATACTTCATAAATTATACATACATTGGAGACATATCAGCATCTCCAAGCTTAATTCCTACTCGTCCCCGAGTAGGTAAATGATAAAAGAAATAATTTATGAAGTGTGAATGCTAGCATAGTGCATAACTTTGATCAATGATAATTTCAACCACTTTTCCTAGCATCCTAACAACAACTCTTTATCATAAAACTCATCATGATAAAGTAGCAATCAATTCACATGTTATGGTTCAAACATTGAATTTTCTTGAAACTTAACAACCTATGTTCTTAGTCACCAAACAATTGCAATTCAGCTTATTCGCAACAAAGTCTAAGTAAGAGCTCCACATACTCAATCATCATATAGTCTACTATGATTGTTGGTACTCACAGCATATTTTTAGAAAAAATGGCATCCATCAACACAGAGAAAGATAGGGGCTTAATGTTTCGCCTCCCAACTCATTTATCATAGGGATAATTGTCATCAATAATAAGTCATGATCAAATATATTTGACTGGCCATATGTTCCTAGATCTTTCCCCACCACATGATGCTTGCCAACTAGAGAATAATTGAGGCTGAAATGAGAAGGCATACTATTTACTATTGCATAAAAGTGAATACTGAAACGTAAAATATAGGCCCTTCGCAGAGGGAAGCAGAGGTTTTCATGCGCTTTTTTTGTTTTGTATGCACAATCCCTTAATGCAATAGAACATGATGTTATATTGCCCCTTATGATACCAACATTTATTATGAAATCCGTCGCTTTTATTACTTTGCCATCACAAGTTCGTAAAACGCTCAATTTTCTCTTACACTAAATGATCAAACACATTTAGAAGCGATTTTTATTGCCAATTTGCAATGATGACAACTTACTTTAAGGATCTTAGTCAATCCATAGGTAGGTATTTTGGAAACTCGTGGAAAGAAACTATGTGTTTGGACCCCGATCCTAAGCCACATGAATCCAACCTGTAACATGTCACACCACTTTGCGGCCTCACGGAATGTAACCCACGGCTGCCACCTTACCTTGGCCAGGACTGTTTGCGCCTTTTGGCTCACGGATATGAACATATCGCTAGCATTCACACGTCAAAGAACCCGGGTCGACATGACTAGTTATAGACCCAAGTGGCTCAACCGTACAGGGACACGCATACATAACCCAACAATGCAGGTGTCAGTCATCAGCGTGTGTAGACGAGTGATAGCAAGCTACAAGGACTCCATTACACCATGGGACTTAAATGTCATCAATTGCGCATAGATGAGTCATAGCAGGCTATATGGACTCCATTACACTTCGATACATTTCCCCAAAGGGACAGACACAATAGCAAGAAGGATACACGCCGGTCGATCAATGTGTCCGGAGCAGTAGCAAGCTACCAAGGCTCGATGGAAGCACAAAGATGCGTTTCCCCATAAAGCAGGCTACTAAAGGTATACAGCTAGGTGTCCAATCCCACACATACCAACGCATTTAAATCATACATGCACTATGCACGATATGCGTAGATACAACATGGCATCACCCCAAACCTCTACAACATAACATTTATTTAGGAGGCTTAGAGCAGCACACATAGTATAGTGTTACAAGCAGGAGTGGTCACATGACCCAGCATTCAGAGCATACAAACAGCAAGCAGAAGTTACGTGTCTTGATACAAACATCTAATAAAAGCGGCTGGAAGAGCCTAAAAAGCAACAATGACCCTACCAAAGGAGCTAGACCTCTGTCTGGGATTCCCAAGCTAATCCGGTCAAGATCGCACTTCACTCGTAAGAATCACTAATAAGATCGAAGTCTCATCTGCAAAAACATAAATGAGCAAATGTGAGTCGAAAGGTACTCAGCAAGACTTACATCAGAACTATCTACATATGCATCATGTATCAATGAACTATCTACATATGCATCATGAAAGGTACTCAGCCGAATGCCAGCTTTGACTCTTGGCTAACATGTACTACGACTATGAATACTTTGTTTGAGGTGGCGTATCACACACGAGTCCACATAGTTGTTGGGGAACGTCGCATGTGAAACAAAAAATTTCCTATGTTCACGCAAGACCTATCCATGGTGATGAGCATCTACGAGAGGGAGAGTGGATCTATGTACCCTTGTAAATGACTAAGCGGGAAGCGTTAAGAAACGCGGTTGGTGTAGTCGAACGTCTTCGCGATCCAAATCGCCGAGCGTCCCGCGATCCAATCACGATCCGTCCCGATCAAGTACCGACCGGACAGCACCTCCGTGTTCAGCACACGTACAACTTGATGACGATCTCTGCCTTCTTGATCCAGCAAGAGGAAGCGGAGAGGTAGAAGAGTTCTTTGCCAGCATGATGGCGCTCCGGCGATGGTGGTGGAGCTATTCCGGCAGGGCTTCGCATAAGCACTACGAAATCCGATCTAGAGGAGAAACTATGCACTAGAGGAACGGGTAGCACGTGGCTGAAAATATTGTCCAAAAACCCTAAAACCTCCAGTATATATAAGAGGGAGGGAGGAAGAGGCCTTGGCGCAAGGGCCAAGCCCTCCTTGGTTCGGCCGAAGGGGGAGGAGAGGAGGATTCCTCCTCCAATCCGAGTAGGACTACGATTCCTCCCCTTTTTGCCTTTTTGCCTTTTTCCACATTTTATTTGTTGCCTCTAGGGCATATTTCCAAGAGTCTCCCACTTGCACTAGAGAGAGTAATCTAGTTCACATCACTATGTGATTTACATTGTAATGAATCGAACACCCATGCAGTTTTGGTGTTGATCATGTTTAGACCTTGGAAGAGGTTTTGTCAACGGGTCTGCAACATTCAGATCCGCGTGCACTTTGCAAATATTTATGTCCTTTTCCTCGATGTAATCACGGATGGAGTTGAAGCGTCGCTTTATGTGTCTGGTCCTCTTGTGAAACCTTGGTTCCTTGGCCAGAGCAATGGCACTAGTGTTGTCACAGAACAGGTTCATTGGATTTAGTGCACTGGGCACTACCCCAAGATCTATCATGAGCTGCTTCATCTAGACACCTTCCTTCGCTGCCTCCGAGGCTGCGATGTACTCTGCTTTGCACGTAGAATCGGCTACCATGCTTTCCTTGGAACTGCACCAGCTTACCGCTCCCCCGTTGAAAATAAATACATATCCGGTTTGTGACTTAGAGTCATGTGGATCAGTGTCAAAGCTTGCATCGACATAACCCTTTATGATGATCTCTTCATGACCTCCATAAACGAGAAACATTTCCTTAGTCCTTTTCAGGTACTTAAGGATATTCTTGACCGCTGCCCAGTGTGCCATTCTAGGATGACTTTGAAACCTTCTGGCCATACTTATGGCAAGGCTGACATCGGGTCGTGTGCACAACATTGCATACATGATAGAGCCTATGGTTGAAGCATAGGGGATGACACTCATCTTTTCTCTATCTTCTGCAGTCACTGGGCAGTGAGTCTTATTCAACTTCACATCTTGTAACACAGGCAAGAACCCCTTCTTGGACTAATCCATTTTGAACTTCTTCAAAACTTTATCAAGCTATGTTCTTTGTGAAAGTGCTATTAAGCGTCTCGATCTATCTCTTTAGATCTTAATGCCTAATATGAAAGAAGCTTCTCCTAGGTCCTTCATTGAAAAACTCTTGTTCAAATATTCCTTCACGCTTTCTAGCATTTCTATATTGTTTCCAATCAACAATATGTCATCCACATATAATATTAGAAACGCTATAGGGCTCCCACTCACTTTCTTGTAAATACAAGCTTCACCATAAACTTGTATAAACTCAAACGCTTTGATCACCTTATCAAAACGCTTATTCCAACTCCGAGATGCTTGCACCAGCCCATAAATGGATCGCTAGAGTTTGCAAACTTTGTCAACATTCTCTGGATTGACAAAACCTTCTGGTTGCATCATATACAACTCTTCCTCAAGGAAACCATTGAGGAACGCTATTTTGACATCCATCTACCAAATTTCAAAGTCGAAATAAGCAGCTATTGCCAACATGATTCTAACAGACTTAAGCATCGCTACAGGTGAGAAGGTCCCATCGTAGTCAACTCCTTGAACTTGTGAAAAACCCTTTGCCACAAGTCGAGCTTTATAGATGGTGACATTACCGTCCGTGTCTTTCTTCTTCTTAAAGATCCATTTGTTCTGAATGGCCTTTCGCCCTTCAGGTAATACTTCCAAAGACCATACTTTGTTTTCATACATGGATCCCATCTCGGATTTCATGGCCTCTAATCATTTCTCGGAATCAGGGCCAATCACTGCTCCTCCATAGCTCGTAGGTTCATTGTTGTCCAACAACATGACCTCCAAGACAGGGTTACCATACCACTCAGGAATAGTACACGGCCATGTCGACCTACGAGGTTCAATAGTAGCTTGATTCGAAGCTTCATGATCATGATCGTTAAGTACCATCGTAGGTTCCACAGAAACATCTTTCTGCGCCGCGCTACTTTCTGGTTGAAGTAAAGGTTCAGTAACCTCATCAAGCTCTATTTTCCTCCCACTCAATTCTTTCGAGAGAAACTCTTTCTCAAGAAATGTTCCATTCTTAGCGACAAACACTTTGCCTTCTGATCTGAGATAGAAGGTATACCCGCCTGTCTCTTTTGGGTATCCTATGAAGACGCATTTCTCCGCTTTGGGTTCCAACTTTTCAAGCTAAAGTTGTTTGACATAAACATCACATCCCCAAACTTTAAGAAACGACAACTTTGGCCTCTTGCCAAACCACAGTTCATATGGCGTCGTCTCAACGGATTTCGATTGTGCCCTATTTAAAGTGAATGCAGCTGTCTCTAATGCATAACCCCAAAACGTTAGTGGCAAATCAGCAAGAGACATCATAGAACGCACCATATCTAATAAGGTTCGATTAGAACGTTCGGACACACCATTACGCTGTGGTGTTCCAGGCGGTGTCAACTGTGAAACAATTACACACTATCTTAAGTCACTAAACTCATAACTCGGATATTCACCTCCTCGATCAGATCGCAGGAATTTAATATTCTTGTTACGATGATTCTCAACTTCACTCTGAATTTGCTTGAACTTTTCAAACGTTTCAGACTTGTGTTTCATTAAGTAAATATAACCATATCTACTTAAGCCATCAGTGAAGGTGTGAAAATAACGATATCCACCACACGTTGTAACATTCATTGGACCGCACAAATCAGTATGTATGATTTCCAATAAGTCACTTGCCCGTTCCATTGTTCCAGAGAACGGCGTTTTAGCAATCTTGCCCATGAGGCATGGTTCACATGTCTCAAGTGATTCAAAATCAAGTGACTCCAAAAGTCCATCAGCATGGAACTTCCTCATGCGTTTTACACCAATATGACCTAAACGGCAGTGCCACAAGAAAGTGGTACTATCATTATCATATCTACATCTTTTGGCATCAATGTTATGAACATGTGTATCATCACTATCAAGATTCAATATGAATAAAGCCCTCACAATGGGTGCATGACCATAAAAGGTATTAGTCATATAAATAGAACAACATTTATTCTCTAATTTAAATGAGTAACCGTCTCGCAATAAACAAGATCCAGATACAATGTTCATGCTTAACGCAGGCACTAAATAACAATTATTCAGGTTCATCATTAATCCCGATGGTAATCGAAGAGAGAGCGTGCCGACGGCAATCACATCAACCTTGGAACCATTTCCCACGCGCATCGTCACTTCATCCTTTGTCAGCCTTCGTCTATTCCGTAGATCCTATTTTGAGTTGCAATGTGAGCAACCGAACCGGTATCAAATACCCAGGCACTACAACAAGAGCTAGTAAGGTACACATCAATAACATGTATATCATATATACCTTGTTTTTTCATTGGCCGCCTTCTTGTCAGCTAGGTACTTGGGGCAATTCCGCTTCCAGTGACCAGTTCCCTTGCAATGAAAGCACTCAGTTTCTGGCTTGGGTCCATGCTTGGGCTTCTTTACAGGAGTAGCAACTGCTTTGCCATCCTTCTTGGTTTTACCCTTCTTGCCCTTGTCCTTTCCCTTTCCATTCTTCTTGAAACTAGTGGTTTTATTGACCATCAACACTTGATGTTCTTTCTGGATTTCAGACTCAGCGACCTTTAGCATCGCGAACAGCTCGGTGACTGACTTGTTCATCCCGTGCATGTTATAGTTCATCACAAAGCTCTTGTAACTAGGTGGCAGTCATTGAAGAACTCTGTCAGTGATCGCCTCTGGTGGATGGGCAATTCCCAACTCCGCTAGACGAGTCGAATACCCAAACATTCTGAGTATATGTTCGCTGATAGACCCATTCTCCTCCATCTTGCAAGCATAGAACTTATCGGAGGTCTCATACCTCTCGATTCGGGCATTCTTCTGAAAGATAAACTTCAACTCCTGGAACATCTCATATGCTCCATGACATTCAAAATGTCTTTGAAGCCCCGGTTCTAAGCCATACAATATTGCACGCTGAACTATTGACTAATCTCCAGAACGTGCCTCCCAAGCGTTCTACGTCTTCGGATGACATGTCTTCCGGTTGGTCACCAAGCGATGCATCAAGGACATACGATTTTTGGGAAGCCATGAGGATAACCCTCAGATTATGGGTCCAGTCAACAAAGTTACTTCCATCATCTTTCAACTTAGCTTTCTCTAGGAACGCATTAAAATTCAACGGTGCTACTGCGCGAGCCATTGATCTACAACATAAATACGCAAAGGTTTACTTAGACTATTGTTCAAGATTATTAGTTTTAGTTAATCATATTACTAAAGCTCCCACTCAAATTGACATCCCTCAGGTCATCTGAGTGTAACATGATCCAAATCCACCAACTCAAGTCCAATCAACACGTGAGTTGATGTGGTTCCAATGGTGAACATCATCATGTTGATCATATCTACTATATGACTCATCTTCGACCTTTCGGTCTCTTGTGTTCCGAGGACATGTCTGGACATGCTAGGCTCGTCAAGTTTAACCCGAGTGTTCTGCATGTGCAACACTGGTTTGCACCCGTTGTATGTGAATGTAGAGTCTATCACACCCGATCATCATGTGGTGTCTCGACACGACTAACTTTCGCGATGGTGCACACTCGGGGAGAACACAATTCATCTTGAAATTTAAGTGAGGGATCACCTTATAATGCTACCGTCGTCCTAAGCAAAACAAAGTGCATAAAAGGATTAATATCACATGTAAATCATAAGTGACATGATATGGCCATGAACTTGTGCTTTTGATCTCCATCTTGAAAGCACCGACATGATCTCCATCGTCACCGGCACGACCCCATGATCTCCATCATCTTGATATCCATCAATGTGTCGCCATCGGGGTTGTCGCACCCATCATTCTTATACTACTATTGCTACCGTTTAGCGATAAAGTAAAGCATTACATAGCGCTTAAAGATTGACACGCAGGTCATACAATAATTAAAGACAACCCTATGGCTCCTGCTGGTTGCCATATTTGTCGACATGCAAGTCGTGATATTCTATACATCACATGATCATCTCATACATCACATATATCACATCATGTAATTGGCCATATCACATCACAACATACCCTACAAAAACAAGTTAGACGTCCTCTAATTGTTGTTGCATGTTTACGTGGCTGCTATGGGTATCTAGCAAGAACAATTCTCACCTACGCATAAACCACAATGGTGATACATTAGTTGCTTTTCAGCCTTCTCAAGGACTGCCTTTGTCGAATCCGATCCAACTAAAGTAGGTGAAATTGGCACCCACTAGCCATCTTAGCAACAAGCTGCAATTATGGGAACCGGTCTATCGTAAGCTTATGAGTAATGTTGGTCCGGGCCGCTTCATCCCACAATACCGCTGAATCAAAACACGACCAAGGGAGGAAGCAATCTAAGCATCATAGCCCACAAACACTTTGTGTTCTACTCGAGATCTCATCTACACATAGACCCAGCTCTAATACCACTATTGGGGAACATCGCATGGGAAACAAAAATATTCCTACGTTCACGCAAGACCTATCCATGGTGATGAGCATCTACGAGAGGGAGAGTGGATCTACGTACCCTTGTACATTGCTAAGCGGGAAGCGTTAAGAAACACAGTTGGTGTAGTCGAACGTCTTCGCGAACCAAATCGCCGAGCATCCCGCGATCCAATCACGATCCGTCCGATCAAGTACCAAACAGACGGCACCTCCGCATTCAGCACACGTACAGCTTGATGACGATCTCCGCCTTCTTGATCCAGCAAGAGGGAGCGGATAAGTAGAAGAGTTCTCGAGCAGTGTGAAGGCGTTCAGCAGGGCTTCGCCTAAGCACTACAGAAATCCGATCTAGAGGAGAAACTATGCACTGGAGGAACGGGTAGCACGTGTCTGAAAATCTTGTCCAAAAACCCTAAAACCTCCAGTCTATATAAGAGGGAGGGAGGAGAGGCCTTGGCACAAGGGCCAAGCCCTCCTTGGTTCGGCCGAAGGCGGAGGAGAGGAGGATTCCTCCTCCAATCCTAGTAGGACTAGGATTCCTCCCCTTTTTGCCTTTTTCCACTTTTTCCTTTGGGCTTTTCTTTCCCTAGCCGCATGGGCCTTGTGTGGGACTTCCACTAGCCCACTAAGGGATGGTATTCATCCTCCCATATACCATGTGGCCTCTTGGGTCGAAATGCCCCTCCCGATGGTCTCCCGGTACCCTACCGGCACTCGCGGTACCCTACCGATGAGCCCGAAACTTTTCTGGCGACCAAAATAGGACTTCATATATATTAATCTTTACCTCCAGACCATTCTGGAGCTCCTCTTGATGTCCAGGATCTCATCCGGGACTCCAAACAACCTTCGATCACCACCATGCATAACTCTATACTACCGAAACGTCACCAAACCTTAAGTGTGCAAACCCTGCGGGTTCGAGAACTATGTAGACATGACCGAGACACCTCTATGGTCAATAACAAATAGCGGGACCTGGATGCCCATATTGGTTCCTACATATTCTATGAACATCTTTATCGGTCGAACCTCTATGTCAAGGATTCAGTTAATCCCGTATGATGTTCCCTTTGTTCCTCGGTATATTACTTGCCCGAGATTCGATCATCGGTATCTCCATACCTAGTTTAACCTCGATACCGGTAAGTCTCTTTACTCGTTCCGTAATACAAGATCCCATGACTAACATTTAATCACATTGCTTGCAAGGCTTATTGTGATGTTGTATTACCGAGTGGGCCCTGAGATACATCTCCGTCATACGGAGTAACAAATCCCAGTCTTGATCCATGTCAACTCAACAGACACCCTCGGAGATACCTGTAGAGCACCTTTATAGTGACCCAATTAATTTGCAACGTTTGGTACACACAAGGCAGTCCTTCGGTGTCCGTGAGTTGCATGATCTCATGGTCATAGGAACATCTACTTGACATGCAGAAAACAGTAGCAATAAACTGACACGATCATATGCTACGTTTGTAGTTTGGGTCTTGTCCATCACATCATTCCTCTAATGATGTGATCCCGTTATCAAATGACATCACATGTCAATGGCTAGGAAACCTTGACCATCTTTGGTTAACGAGCTAGTTCACTAGAGGCATACTAGGGACTAAGTGTTGTCTATTTATCCGCACATGTAATGTGTTTCCAATCAATACAATTATAGCGTGGATAATAAACGATTATCATGAACAAGGAAATATAATAATAAACATTTTATTTATTGCCTCTAGGGCATATTTCCAACAATAGTCACCTCATCAATACAACACTATGGATCCTCTCTCGTCTTCCTACGCGAAGCCATCCATAGCACTCACACTTATCTAGAGCATTTTAGAGTATCCATTTAAAGTTGTCTATGAACAATGCAGTCTCCAAGTAGTCCATATCCGCAGACACAACTATTCGAATAGATAGTTTACCCTGCAGGAGTGTACTTCATCACACATGCTCCTTGCCGCCATGTGGACGTACAAGGCACCTCGACAACCTTCAAGCGGAATCCCAGCGAGGGAGTCGGCCACGAACGTCAACTTACAAAGACTCACATCCAACGTAGTCGCCTATCTGAGTTGGAACCCATAATGGAAGTCCGGCCGAGGTTTCCAACAAGGCATCAAACCTTGTGTGCAGGGTCACAAGCCGGACCCGATTGGGACGTTCATCCACTTCGCAGGCCCGGCCACACCTATCAATGTTTCGAACTACTGAAACTCCTACACCGAGAACAGGGTAGGTTAATGAGCCGAGAGGGGTCGATTTACCCGAACCCAATGTGTTGTAGTAGCTAGTCTTGGAACGCAAACACGGAACTCAGTTCCTATGAACGGTCTCAATGAGAAAACCCACCATGTACTCCTACATGGCCTCTCCTTGCTACCATTACCGAAACAGGTTCAACACTTAACCCTCATCATCAGGACACAATCATTTCACTCCGGTTCATCACCCAGATGAATCAGACCTGACACAACTATAAGCATAGCAAGCATAACAGGGTGATAGCACAACATGGCTCAAGCATCTACCAGGTATGCTAGGTTGCTTGATTTAGCTATTTACTGTGACAATGATAGATCATGCAAAGGAGTGGGTTCATCTACCACAAGACAAGTAGCAGTTCAATTGCATTATCCTAATGCATTGAAATGAGAGCAAGAGCGAGAGAGTGGGATCGTATCGAATATGCTCAAGGGGGGTTTCTTGCTTGACACTTCTAAAGATAATATTGAGTCTTCATCTGTGGCATCGATCTCAACATCGAAATAATGTCTACTGAGAGAGAACAATATTGGTAGACAAGGAGATGAACACATTCAATGCAATGCGGTAGACATGATGTATGACATGGCAACTCAAGATACTGAATTGACCTAAGGTTATAGCTGGGCATATTAATTGAATTGGAATTCAAATATACATCAAATTCCATCTCCAAACTTTTATCAAATTTTCCCTATTCATCATTTGTCCTAGTTGGTGATGTTAACTTGCTCAAACATGCATGATCATGGCATAAACAGATTTGCTAGATTTTTCTGATCATTTTTCATATATATATTATTTCCGTTGGAGGAACGGTTGAATTACTATGAATTTTAGAAGTTTTAGGCATTTTTTGGAATTTGATATATTCAGAAATCAATTACTGCGTCAGCTCTGTGTCATGCTTGCATCAACAAGTCAACGAAATCGAATCAGATGTGTGGGTTCCACATGTTAGGGGATTTGTGATTTAACTAGGGTTAAACTAACCTAATTACTAATTAGCACGCACTAGGCCCACTGTCCGTGATTTAACTATTTAACTGGAGATTACTTAGCATAATTAAGCACTCAACCTAATTAAGCTGGGGGCTGGCCCGACCTGTCAATGACTCCGGTAGGTCAAAGCTCCAGTCAGCGGGGTCAACCCCACCGGCGGCTCAACTCCGGTGCCAACAGACGCGATGGAGGTCGTCGGGTTTCGCATTGCGGTGACCAAAGGCACGACGATGGCATCTAAGCGTATCCAATGCTTGTCCGCATCCACTTGGGCTATTGGTAGGGGATGCGGCAGCTTGGGTTATCGGCGGCGAGCCTCTTAGCGGCGTCTGGAGCACGTCCTGGAGCGGGCCGAGGCTGCAGGGCACGAGGGGGCTGGACGAGGGGCTTTAAAAGCTCCTAGGAGCGCTCTGAGCACGATGCCATGCTCAGATATGAGCTTTGGTTGGTGTGGCTGTTGCATCAACGTGGCCGACAGCATGGAGCTCTCAGCCAAGGCGGGGTTAGAGCTAGGGAACAGGCGAGGCTACAAGGTTAGGGGGAGGAGCAAAGGGGAGCTCAATGTAGTCCAAAAGTGAACCTCAGCAAGGTTAGGGAGGTCCTCGCGGTGAGGAATTTGATGACAGCGACCACCGGATCCGAGGATGAAGGCAACGTTGCAGGGCTTGACGGTTGCGTGGCTCAGTGCGGGGATCACTGATGACACGGCTATGCTCATGGACACGACGGAGGGGCAAGGAGCGGTGGGCGACTACAAGTTCTACGACGGCGTGAGCTTGGCAGATTCAGCCATGGGGGAGAGCACGCGAAAGAGGGCAAGAGGGAGAGGAGAGAGCACAGATAAGGAGGAAAGGGGAAAGGGGAGCTCATCCACGTCTCCTGAGCGTAGAGATAGGCTTGAGGAGGCCTCCGAGCTGGCAAGCAGGAGGTGGAGGCCAGCACCTGAGCGTGCTACCATGCCTCTGCCTACTTGCGAGGGGTGGAAGAAGACCAACGTGTCCCTGGTCGGCTAGGCCAGGTAAGCACTCTCTCTCTCTCTTATCTATTTTTCTGTTTTCTATTATGTTTCATTCTGTTTTGATTTGTTCAAAATCTAATAATTTTGTAAACTGTTCTAAAACTATTTATGTGGTCTGTTAGAATATATTCAGAACCACTTACCAACTTTCAGAATTATTGGATCTATAAATTATTTATAGCATTTATAAACAACATGCAAACACTTATTCATTTAACTCAAAAGCCCAAAACAAATACTTCTATGATTCTAAAAATATTGGTTTAGGTTTTGCCTCTTTCCAATATTTTCAAAGAACAACAAGAACATTTTCTTGGAGATATTTGAGGCAATTTTTATCTAGGTCATTTGACAAAATTATTTCTAAGGCTTGATCATTCCTCAATTCAAATTCATTTGAATTTAAAAATGCATGCACAAAATGTAATTACAAACAATGGTTAGCTAGGGCTTTGACAACTCACCCCCACTAAACAAGAATCTCGTCTCGAGATTCAGTCGTAGGGTAAGAAGACAAAGGGGGTACTAAACGATCACAATCTTCATGACCTAATTGCCCTTTCCGAAGATGTTGATTCATTGCATCATGTTCATCTTGACATCTTTGCTTTGGAAGCTTCGCGCAACACAACAATAAGAATGGAAAACTCTACAAGAATCAATCTCCTCGAAGATCGGTCGACTGATAATCAACTCATG
This sequence comes from Hordeum marinum, assembly GCA_022496015.1. Taxonomy (NCBI): domain Eukaryota; kingdom Viridiplantae; phylum Streptophyta; class Magnoliopsida; order Poales; family Poaceae; genus Hordeum; species Hordeum marinum. The sequence goes on from CM039673.1 coordinate 306,107,637, forward strand.
GGGTGAGACGTAAAAACATCTCTTGAGCCGAGACACCAAACACATCGAGAGCGATGGAATGAGGCAAATTACAAAGATTTCAATTGGTAGGCAACAATTCCATGCTAAAGTAGATGGTGATGAGGTTTCAATGTAGCGAGGGAATAATTGTCATGATTCCATAACGGGGCACCTTAGGGGGTGACTCGTACAGTTATTCCCTTAAGTGACAAAAAGAATTACTTTTGGTCCATGGATCATTGAAACTCTTCATACCAGCCTAAGGCAATTCACAAACAATTGTTGGAAAGAATTTGAATGAATGGCATACTCATCATGGAAAGGAAAGCATAGTTATAGAACAACTAGGCAAAGGGAAGGCATATTCCAATTGATACCTAGGATATAATATAGTGTCTGAGCGTGCTCTCAAGAGCTTGAGCATTTCCATATTCATCAAGGTTTTACCACCATCCATGCCAAGGATCTTTGTTACATCATACTACCATGATGAATAGTGATGGAGAATGGAGATGCAAACGAAGACAAACTTTCTCATATTTCACCTTAGCTATGCCAAGGGAGCAAAATCTGGATGATTGACCGAGAGACATTTAGCACTCCGCTTCTAATGTTCTCCTTGATGTACTAGCATAACCCAATTGTATGTATTGCTTGTTATCTAGAGCGTCATGTAAAAGTCGGACTTCGGGATCACAATAGGGTCCATAAGGAACAACTTCTAGAACAAGTCATATGAAATCCTCATCATGTTGAAGTGGTCAAATTTGTAGAATCAAGATACTATAATGGTGGATCTTCCAACTAGGTGTGTCGGTCAAAACATCAAACTTGCGGAAATGTACATCATAGATCTTGGGAAAAAATAAACCATCATATCTGCTTGAGATTCAGATCTGGTTGGTGATAGGATATTTCAGGCTTAGTCCACCTGAAGGAGAAAGGTTGCAACACAAATTGAATAGACGACGTTGTAGGATTCTCAGGAAATGAACTACAGAAGCAGGCTCCAAAACATGAGCTGGATCACAAGACTCGCGTGGACACACTGTCCAAGAGAATCGTGACCATATGGAGTTCTTACAACAAAACACTACTGAGTTCTGGGTGGGAACCATAAGTGCGGACAACAAGGTCGGATGCAAGTCCGTCAGTTACCTTCAGAAATCACAGTCAACTTCTCTTCCTTGAACAAATCAATCACTGCTAGGGACACATATGGACGGGAGATGACTAGTCTATCAACCCATAGAATACTTCGCACAGGCATGATTAACTTGGGATGGCTCCGGAGAGAACAAGATAACTTATCCCGAATTCACGGCGGTAGCTTGCATCAAGTACACGTGAATTAGAGGAAGTCACTTGTTACACCATACATATACCTCGTGTACGAGACCTGAAGATAATGCATACGAAAGTATCCAATACTAGCGTAATGTTCATCATGAGTTGTGGAGGTGATAAGGATGTTGTCGATGGGCTCAACAACAATTCATCAAGACATCCATGAACATGGAATTCCACAACTATGTGAGAAATATAGTAGCATTGGTCAAACCAAAGAATGTAATGGTGTATTCTTGAGGAAACATCCACGAGTAAAACAACATTACGATAATCGTTGGATCTGATTTTTATTTGACGATAGCCTACACTCAAATCAAATATTGGACAAGACAATACAGACGACACTTGATCACATGGATCAATTGATGACGATATCGTCTTTCTTCAACACACACACAAACACAAGATATCCCTTCGACATGAACTAAGTTAGATCAAGCTTTTCTCTTTCAACTCTCCAAGTTGTTGTTTAGCTTAACTAACTAGCTCAGGGGTATCCAACACAGAGTCTTGGAGAAGGGGTGGCTTAGAGGAAACCAACTTGATCACGAACTCAACATAACGGTCAGGGGACAACCTAGTGATACTTCCAAGAAGATATTCGGAAAATCATGGACCACCGATATGTTATAAAGCTTGGGAACAATCTTGCTTTTCAGGGCAATATGATATGATCAAAAGAGCGAAGGATTGACACAATCCTAACTCGTTGATCGAATAGTGCACCATGAAAGATGGACTAGGTGTCTCATTCAATCTTAGAGTGATGATTCATTAACCAACACACCAAGAATGAAGTTATTGTCGATTAACATCCAAGCAATGGAATTGCTAGGAGTATTGATTTCACACATCACGATTCACTTGTCGACGTTCCGGTTACAACCAACACGGAGGCCAAAGAATTCATAATGATGGCGAGAAGTACCACTGTATCAAGAATTCATGGGAGGTGGTGCAATTCTCACGATACTATTGACATAAGGAGGGTAATACTTCAAGGTAGAACAGAGCAAAAGCTGGATTTGCATTTTGATTTGCAGAATACAACTACTTCCACCCAATCCAAGAAATTGATGAGGTACTAGAGTTTGTTTCTCCTAGGCATTCTGAAATAGAATCACCTGACAGACCATGAGAATGATAGGCATCAACGAATGAATACACAACTACTCTTGACTATCCATGGATAGATAATGGTCAAAGATCAATTGAAAATGGCAACTCAAGAGCACCTGATTTTCCTGAGTGGTAGATGCATAGGTCAGCATGTCGAATGAGTTCAACAATATTATTCCAGATAATGCATGCAAAAAGGTAGGATTGGCAGAGTCACAAGTCTGGAATGGAGAACTCATCAACAACACTCTTGTGGTGACCTTCAGTTCATGAGGAACTTCAGCCATAATGGCTCATGGTATTGGAAGAATGATATACCACGAACCTTGAAGACTATCACAAGGTTACTAATCATCCTAAAGGAATGAGCAAACACTATCAACAGGAATGAGAAGAATGATTCTCAAGTTCGAGAGCCTGGAAACAGAATACCTAGTGACTAAGTAGCATCACAGGATGCTTTTGATAATGATGGCCAAAATTATCACACTGGGAACACAAAACACAACTAGACTATTGGGTGGTTCTCCGATATAACATGGTTTCCTAAACACCTTTAACATATACGTCAAGATAGAAGAGTACCTCAACGCAACAATTAGTGTGATTTGTCTGGCCCAAAATACATTGATTCAAGATGGAAGAGTTTGCAATTGCATCAGATTATTTTTAATCCTTGGACAAGGACAGCATAAAGGCTATACGGGCATGAAGTATGAGGCAATCTGCATGAAACTGACAACATAACAACTGAAGTCTTATGGAGACATCGATCCGAGAAACAAAACCATTCCTATTGGTCTCCAGCATAGTAACTCATCATCCTAATAGATAGATGAGAAGGCCTAGTTCTTATACCCCGTAGAATAAAGGAGAGGGTGATTAAAAATTAGAATGACACGAGGAAACACTACAGGAATTAGCTGCTTTAACGTCTGCCATAGCAGACGGCAAAGCCATTGTCGTCTGCCAGCAGACGGCCAACAGTCTGGCCGAACAGTAGCCAGCAAAGGCCACTTTGCCGTCTGCTGGTAGACGGCAAAGCCCCTGGACGGCAAAAAAAGGTGTCAGCCCTGTTAGGGGGCTAATGGCGCTCTTTGCCGTCTGCTGGCAGACAGCAAAGACCTTTGCTTCTTTGTCCTCTGCCAGCAGATGGAAAAGAGCTACAGCTGACGCCAGCCCAAGTTGCACAGGCTGCTACCACGTGGCCTCTTTGCCGTCTGCTAGCAGACGGCGAAGACCTTTGCCGTTTGCTAGCAGACGGCAAAGTGGCTATAGTGCCACTATTTTTTTCTTAAATTCAATTAATTTCGCAGATATATATATATATATTCATTTCAAAATATTTCAACAAGTACATATAGCCAACATATCACTGCCATATGGATATGATCATCCAACACATATATACACCAAATGAAAAGTCCAACATATACAACGAATAAGAAAAAGGTCCATATTGTTTCATCCATCCATACATATATAGGTAGCAAGTTTCACATTGTTCATCCTACAAAATCACAACAAAAAGGAAGGACAAGGATAAGAGTAGACTCCAACGCAAGTTTCCCTGATCTGAAGCCAATCTGCAAAATGGGAAAGAAAAAAGTTAGAAGAAGAAGAAGACTAGCAGAAGAAGAAGAAAAAGAAGAAGAAGAAGAAGAATTTTTCTTCTCTTTCTTTTTCTTCTTCTTATTGGTTACTTGTGTCATTTTAGAGCTAACCTAGTTAAATAGGCCATTTTTGACCTAAATATGCTAAGTATGTCTTAAATGAACTAAATAAGCTAAGTATAGGTGATTTCAGACCTAACCTAGGTAATTATGCAATTTTTGAGCTAATTATATGTCATTTTAGAGCTTTCCTAGATTAAATAGGTCATTTTGGAGCTAAATAGGTGATTTCTTAAGCTAAGTTAAGTATAGGTCATTTGAGAGCTATCGATGGTAAAATTGGTCATTTTGGAGCTAAGTAAGGTTATAATGTCATTTTCAAGGAAACTAAGCTAACTAGACGACATTTTGGAGATAAATAGGTAATTTCTTAAGCTAAGTATGCATTTGTTATGCTAAACACTTGCGAAAACTTACCGTCATCACCGAGGTGTAGTTGTAGGTGTAGTTGTAGGACCGGTCGCGCCAGTGGCTGACGGAGGAGGATCGGTCGATGCTTGTCAGGAGTTATGCTGCACCAAATTTCATTTCCAATGTATCGTTAGCATGATGCAACTCAAATTTGAAGACTAGTAACTAATGACCATTCAAATGAAACTCACCGTGCCCTCCGGAGCAATGACTGGCATCGGCGGAGGGGTCGTGCCTGTCTTCTCGCACAGGGTCTGCACATTTGGTTTTGACAAGTCAGTCATATTAGATACTACTTTAAGGAACATTACGTGCATGATTTGGCTAATATGCAGAAGAAACTTAACACGAACATCTCGTATAGGGCCCGGTTAGCCATCATGTTCCGGTTCCTCTCCTCCTCGAATGCATTAGCCGTCCTATCCTCAAGCTCCCTCTCCCTCTCCGCCGCCTGCCGGTCCCTCTCCTCTAGAAGCACCTGGGTCTTCGTTCTCTCTACCTCAATAGCAACCTGCAACACCGCTTGTTAGCATTGTAATCATCAACGGCCGCACACACAATGTAGTGAAGGAAAGGTATCTAAGTCTGTATAACTAACCTTGAATTCAAGCTCCACTGGCCGTGCACGAGGCAATATCTTAGGATCGGAGCTGGTCTGGCGCTTCTTGATCTGCGGGAAAGTGCTACTACAACGTATCAGTCCATTCCTAATGGTTAACGAGCCATGCAGCCTCCCGCCACCAGATATCATCACCAGCTCTGGATCAAGAGGTTGCTAGCTCGGGTTAAAGTCCGGCCCTTTCCTCACCTTCCTCTCGTCTCTATACCTCACAAGCTTGTGGTGGGAGGCGCGGTTGCTGAATTTCTCTGGATCATCGAGGCCAGACTCAGAGAATGCCTTAGCCTTCTTGTACGAGGTAGTAGTGGACATGGTATAGAGGTCGAACATCTGTGGCACTGGAGCCTTCTTCTCTTGCGCCTAAAAGAGAGGAACAGATTATTAGTTGAGGGCTCAAGCTAGCATGAAGAATAAATTTGCATGAATCATGAAGCAAACAACATACCCAGTTTTCCCCATACTGATGTAGGTTGACGCTGCCTAGATGGTGTGGGACACCTTTCATTTTTCCATGCTTGTCCTTTGAAGTGTCGTGGGTGGAGCACCATTGGGGAGAGCACCACTCATCCACCAATGCCTCCCAAAAGCCCATCCTATCCGCACACCATCTCGGGGGCACCTAATCTAAGCAAGAGAAATTTGAGTGCTACGCCTATGAATCAAATCAAGGAAACTAAGTACAAGGGCTTAAGAATAGGTAATTACCTTCATGTACTTCTCCTTACTCAGAAACTTCACGCGGCACTTCTCTTTTTTCCTCCTAATACCAGCCGAGGCGAAGTAGTCTCGAACAGCCTGCGTCCGAGCCTCGTGCCAAAAGTTTTGAAGTAGGTGCCTGCACTTGTTGTCGATAACCCGAGTCACGGCCTCCTCCTATCCCTCAGCACACCTGTAGAAGGTCTGCAATAAAACAAGAAAACACGCATTAGTACAATCACTAGGGTTGCCAATTAAAGAAGGAAACACAACGTAGACAGCAAAGGAGAAATTACCCAAAATGTCTGGATCACAATGTCTACCACCTTGTGGCACTCGACATCGCCGATCCTATGCCCTGGCGGGGCCGGGGCAGCCAAGTAGTGCTCCCAGGTCATTCCTAGCTCTGGAACCCGACCCTCATTGGGCAACGTGACCCACCCCGGGAAGCTCTGGCAACAAGTCACACCAAGGACACTGTTGGGCCTGCGGACACGAGGCTCGTGTGTCCAAGACCTACAGTATGACAAGGCCAACGCATCAGATATTCAAAGAAACGTGAAGACAAAAGGTTAAAAAGAGTAAATGCACTTACTTGCCTCATTAGGCACAATCAACCACCTCTGGTCGGGGGTCGCCGGGGTGGGCGGGAGCTTTGTACCACCACGCTGGTAGACTTTGCGCCCCTCAACCCACTCACCCTCGCTATAGCTATCAGAACTATAGCCACCCTCAGCATGGACACTCGACTCCGTCGAGTCTACCCATGGGTTCCGCTGCGACTCAGCGTGATCCCTTCTGAGCTCTGGTGTCTCGTGGGACAGAGTCTCGTGGGACGAAGGCTCGTCGGCCCCACGCTCGTCGTCCCGAGGCTCGTCGGTCGTCGGCGCGTTTGCCATAAGCTCGTCGGCCCGAGGCTCGTCGACCGGAGTCCTAGATGGGTCCACCTCAGGTGGCTCTATCTCAGACGGAGCACTCCTGTGGTCGGGTGAATCAGCTAGGGGTGGCGGTGAGGAAGGCATAGTAGCAGCCTTCCTACCTCTCCTGCCGCCAGGTCCACCTCTACCAACCTTCTTCGCCCCGACCTCTCCCGGCCGAAGAAGAAGCGACCACTGGTGGTGTCTGCATATTGAGATCCAGCGCTCTCCGGAGGCTATGGGGTGTAATGGAACTACCTCTCCCACCACGCGCCGAGGTAGGAGCCTCGGAGCGCTCTCGACACACGCACACCATGTGTCAACACCTGCAATGACAAAGAGTAAACGAAATTAGTACAACATAAAAAGAATGAATACCTGACATGAATAATATGTCTATAATTTAAGTGTATCATCATCATGAACATAATAAAAAAATTGAATACCTAATTTAAGTGTCGAGGTGTCGGGGTTTCGGGTCGGGGTCGGGGTGTCGGGTCGGGGTGTCGTGGTGTCGGGGTGTCGTGGTGTCAGGGTGTCGTGGTGTCGGGGTGTCGTGTCGGGGTCAGAGTGTCGAGGTGTTGTGTCGGGGTCGGGGTGTCGCGGTGTCAGGGGTGTCGTGTCTGGGTGTCTGGGTGTTAGGGGTGTCGGGGTCGGGGTGCCGTGTAAGGGTCGGGGTGTCGGGGTGTCGTGGTCGGGGTGTCGTGTCGGTGTCGCGGTGTCGGGTCGAGGTCGGGGTCGGGTGCCATGTCGGGGTTGGGTGTCGGGTCGGGGTCGGGGTGTCGGGGTCAGGATGTTGGGGTCGGGGTGTCGGGGTCGGGGTGTCGGGGTCGGGGTCGGGGTGTCGGGTCGGGGTCAGGGTCGGGGTTTTTCTTCTTCTTTTCTGTTCTTCTTCTTCCTCTTCTTCCTCTTCTTCCTTTTCTTCATTTTCTTGCTTTTTTCCTTCTTCTTCTTCTTCTTCTTCCTTTCCTTTTTCCTCTTGTTCTTCTCCTCCTCTCCTTTTTTTCTTCTTCTGCTTCCTCTTCTTCTTTTTTCTTCTCCTCCTCCTCTTCTTCTTCTTCCTTTCATTTTTTCCTCTTCTTCTTCTCCTCCTCTCCTCTTTTCTTCTTCTTCTTCTTCTTTTTTCTTCTCCTCCTCCTCTTCTTCTATTTCTTCTTCCTATTATTTTTTTTTGTTCTTTTCCTTTTTTTATTTTTCGTTTTTTCTCTTCTTCTTTTCTTCTTTTTTTTCTTCTAGGTTTTTTCTTTTCTTCTTTTCTATCTAAGTTTTTTCTACCTAATATATACTAACTAATATGAACTAATAACTAACTAATATAATCTAACTAATATTAACTAATAAAAAAAGAAAAATACAGAAAAAGGGGAGGGTAGAGCTCACCGGAGAGGGGGCTGAGGCGGCGGCGCAGGGCGGCAGATGGGAGGGGCGGAGCTGGGTCGTCGGGGGTGCCTACTCACCGACGACCCGACGCGGCGGAGCGGCGGGGCAGGGGGCGGCAGGGGCGACGGGGCCGAGGTGGTGGAGGAGGGCCGCGGGGAGGGGGCGGGCGGCGTCGCGGCCTGGCGCCGGCGATGTTGGAGAAGGGCCGCAGGGAGGGGGCGGTGGTGGAGGAGAGCTGCAGGGAGAGGGCGGCGGCAGGAGGGCAGGGCGGCAGCGCTGAGAGAGAGAGGGAGAGAGAGATGTGAGAGAGAGAGGCGCGGGGTGCGGGGCCAAAAGTTAAGTTACCCACTTTGCCGTCTGCTGGCAGACGACAAAGAAATCTTTGTCGTCTGCCAGCAGACGGCAAAGAGGGTAACCGTTAGTCCGCCCCCACCGTGACATTGTAGGCCCTCCTCACCTATTTGCCGTCTGCTGGCAGATGACAAATAAATCTTTGTCATCTGCCAGCAGACGGCAAAGAAGTGGCAGATGGCAAAGAGCTTGACCTAGCCAGTGCCGTGCCCCGTGGGGCCCACTTTGGTCTTTGTCGTCTGCTGGCAGACGGCAAAGAGCTGGCAGATGGCCAAGACCCTGATTCCAGTAGTGAAAGGAGTAAAAAGAGTCTTATGTTCTCTTCCACAATCAATTCCCTTATATAACTAAAGTAGTTCTAGACTCCACATCGACCAGTTTGGCTTGGTAGTCCTATAGGCAGTCAAGCTCTCATACCAACGTTGTCGGGACCCCGATCGTAAGCCATACGAATCCAGCCTATAACATGTCACACCACTTTGCGGCCTCACGCATGGTAACCCACGGCTGCCACCTTACCTTGGTCGGGACCATTTGCAGCTTTTGGCTCATGGATATGAACATATCGCTACCATTCACACGTCAAAAAAGTCGGGTCGAACGTAACCGAACAGTGTATGGACTGTCATACGTAACCGAACAGTGTAGGTGTCAGTCATCTGCATGTGTAGACGAGTCATAGCAAGTTACAAGGACTCCATTATGCTGCGGGACATAAATGTCATCAACTACACGTAGACTCGTCATAGCAGGCTACATGGACTCCATTACACTGCTAGACATTTCCCCAAAGGGACAGACACAACAACAAGAAGGATACACGCCGGTCAATAAATGTGTACGGAGCAGTAGTAAGATACCAAGGCTTGATGGAAGCACAAAGAGGCATTTCCCCGTAAAGCGGGCTACTAAAGGTATATAGCTAGGTGTCGAATCCCACACATACCAATGCATTTCAATCATACAGGCACTATGCACGATATGCATAGATAAAACATGGCATCACAACAAAACTCTACAACATAACATTTATTTACGAGGCTCCAAGGATCCAACATAGTATAATGTTACAAGCAGGAGTGGTCACATGTCCCAGCATTCAGAGCATACAAACAACAAGTGGAAGTTACATGTATGGATATAGACATCTAATCAAAGTGGCTGGAAGAGCCTGAAAAGCTACAACGACCCTACCAAAGGATCCAAACCTCTGTCTGGGATTCCCAAGCTAATCCGATCAACATCGAACTTCACCGTAAGAATCACTAATGAGATCGAAGTCTCATCTGCAAAACATAAATGAGCAAATGTGAGTACAAAGATACTCAGCAAGACTTACATTAGAACTATCTACATATGCATCATGTATCAATGACCGGGATTGTGGGGTTTACTGCTGAATGCCAGCTTTGACTCTTGGCTAACATGTACTACGACTATGAATACTTTCTTTGAGGTGGCGTATCACACACGAGTCCACATATTCACCACATCAATACAACACTATGGATCCTCTCTCGTCTTCCTACAAGAAGCCATCCATTGAACTCACACTTATCTAGAGCATTTAAAAGTATCCATTTAAAGTTATCTATGAACAATGCAAGTCTCCAAGTAGTCCATATCCGCGGACGCGGCTATTCGAATAGATAGTTTACCCTATAGGGGTGTACTTCATCACACATGCTCCCGCCACTTATCACCATGTGCGCGTAAAAGGCACCTCGGCAACTTTCAAGAGGAAGCCCAGCAAGGGAGTCGTCCACGAACGTTAATTTACAAAGACTCACATCCAAGGCTATCGCCTATCTTACTTGGAACCCATAATGGAAGTCTGGCCGAGGTTTCCAACATGGCCTCAAACGTTGTGTGCAGGGCTCCAAGCCGGTCCCCATTGGGTGGCTCATCCACTTTGCAGGCGTGGCCACACCTATCAATGTTTCGAACTACTGCGACTCCTGAACTGTGAACAAGGTAGGTTAATAGGCCGAGAGGGGTCGAGTTAGCGGAATCCAATGTGTGGTAGTACCTAGTCTTAAAACACAAACACGGAACTCAATGAGACAACCCACCATGTACTCCTACATGGCCTCTCATTACTACCTTTACCAAAACAGGTTCAATAGTTAACCCTCATCATGAGGACACAATCATTTCACTCCAGTTCATCACCCAGATGAATCAGACCTAACACAACTCTAAGCATAGCAAGCATAACAGGGTGATAGCACAACATGGCTCAAGCATCTACCAGGTATGCTAGGTTGCTTGGTTTAGCTATTTACTGTGACAATGATAGGTCATGAAAAGGAGTGGGTTCATCTATCACAACACAAGTAGCAGTTTAATCGCATTGTCCTAATGCATTGAAATGAGAGCAAGAGCAAGAGAGTGGGATTGTATTGAATATGCTCAAGGGGGGTTGCTTGGCTGACACTTCTGAAGATAATAGTGAGTCTTCATCGGTGGCATCGATCTCAACATCGAAATAACGTCTACCGAGAGGGAACAATAATGGCAAACAAGGAGACGAACACATCCAATGCAATGCCGCAGACATGATGTATGACATGGCAACTCAAGATACTGAATTGACCTAAGTTTATAGCTTGGCATATTAATTGAGAATTCAAATATACATCAAATTCCATCTCCAAACTATTTATCAAATTTTCCCTATTCATCATTTGTCCTAGTTGGTGATGTTAACTTGCTCAAACATGCATAAACATGGCATAAACATGTATTACTATGAATTTTAGAATTTTAGGCATTTTTTGGAATTTAAAGAATTCAAAAATCAATTACTGCGTCAACTCTGTGTCATGCTTGCATCAGCAAGTCCATGGAGTCAAACCTGACGTGTGGGGTCCACACGTCAGTAGCTCCATCATTAACAAGGGTTAAGGATTACTTAGCATAATTAAGCGGTCAACCTAATTAAGCCAGGGGCTGGCCCCACCTATCACTGACTCCGGGAGGTCAAAGCTACAATCAGCGGGGTCAACCCCACCGACGTCTCAACGTCGGTGCCAACAGACGTGGTGGAGGTCGTCGGATTTCCCATTTCCACGACCAATGGGACGCCGTAGGGCATCTAAGCATAGTCAATGCTCGTCTGCATCCATTTGGATTATTAGTAGGGGCTGTGGCGGCTCGGGTTATCGGGAACGAGCCTCTTGGCGGCGGCCGGAGCACGACCTGGAGCGGGCCGAGGCTGAAGGGCAAGAGGGGGCTGGACGAGGGGCTCTAAAGCTCCTGGGAGAGCTTTGAGCACGATGCCATGCTCAGATATGAGCTTTGGCTAGTTTGGCTGTGGTGTCGACGTGGCCGGCGCATTGAGCTCTAGGCCATGACGGGGTTAGAGCTAGGGAACAGGCGAGGCTACGGGGTTAGGGGGAGGAGCAAGGGGAGCTCACGGTGGTCCAGAAGTGAAGCTCATCGAGGTCGGGGAGATCCTCGCAGCGAAGAATTTGATGACGGTGGCCACCGGATCCAAGGACGAAGGCGATGTTGCAGGGCTTCCCTAGTTGCGTGGCTCGGTGCGGGGGTCGTTGATGACACGGATATGCTCATGGCCACGACGGAGGGGCAAGGAGCCGTCGGCGACTGCAAGTTCTACGGTGGCGAGAGCTTGGCAGCTTCGACCATGGGGGAGAGCGCGCGAAAGAGGGCATGGGGAGAGGAGAGAGCGCAGAGAAGGAGGAAGGGGGCAAGGGGAGCTCGTCCACGTCTCCTGGGCATAGAGATAGGCTCGGGGAGGCCTTGGAGCTAGAAAGCAGTAGGTGCAGGCCGGCACCCGAGCGTGCTGCCACGCCTCTGCCTACTGGCGAGTGGTGGAAGAAGACGAGTGTCTCCCTGGTGGGCTGGGCAGGTGTGATGGGCTTCAGGTGCGCCAGGTAAGCACTCTCTCTCTTTTATCTATTTTTCTATTTTCTATTTTCTTTCATACTATTTTGATTTGATTTCAAAATCTAATGATTTTATAAACCATTCTGGAAATATGTATGTGGTCTCTCAAAATATATTCAGAACCAATTACCAACTTTCAGAATTATTGGATCTATAAATGATTTATAGCATTTATAAACCCAATGCAAATACTTATTGAAATAACTCTAATGCCCAAAATAAATACTTCTGTGATTCTAAAAATATTTCTTTAGCTTTTGCCTCTTGACAATATTTTCACAGAACATCAGGAACATTTTCTTGGAGATATTTGAGGCAATTTTTATCTAGGTCATTTAACAAAATTCTTTCTAAGGATTGATCATTGGCCAGAATGCATGAATTTGAATTTAAAAATGCATGCATGAAATGCAATAACAAACAATGGCCAGCTAGGGCTATGACACTGGGTTTAAAGGTTTTGGATGCACAAGTAGTATCTCTACTTAGTACAAATTTTTGGCTAGCAAAAGATCCTAAGCAAATATCACATGTTGGAGGATCCATAACAATATAACTTTTATGAAAATATAGACAACCATAACTCATTATGTTGTCTTCCTTGTCCAGCTTCAACTAATTTTCTCAAGTTTTAAAATATTAATGGGTATTCACAATCATAGAAGATAATATATTTGTATGTGATAGTTCTGTTCCTTATATTAATCATTCACGAATTGCTTGTATGACCAATATTGTGATTGTCAAGCTTCAAAAGATTTCACTTTCTAAAACTAGTGTGAATCTACAACTAAGCATAAAGCACATTGATAATTTCTTATTTCTGATATTTCAATGATTCACAATTTACTCATAGGATATAAGTGAAGCTCAAGAGTAAACATCAAACTACTCTTCAAAAGATATAAGTGAAGATCAAGCGTGTAGTTAAGTAAATGGGTATCCATTTGAGAACTTTCTCTCTATCTCAATGAATATTTTAAGATATATTTTATTTAAATAGCAAGCAAAATAAAAGTGGCACTCCAAGAATAGCACAATCCATGTGGAGAAATAAAATTTTAGGCACAACATAGGCTAACTGATATTTGTTTGACGAAGAGAGGTGAAATGCGTAGCATCCCAAGGCTTAAATGCTTGAGACTTATTGAAATATTTACTTGGGGTGACTTGTGCATACCCAAGCTTGAGATTTTGTATCTCATTCAATCCTCCATATCACAGTTTCACCTATTCTCGAAAACAGCATCCACACAAAACTCGAAAAGAACTCATGAGGTAGGTTAGTACACATAACAATAAATACATACTTCATCTTCTGCCAAGACAAGTTGCAAAATAATTTTCAAATATCATATACTGTTTACTGTCGTTTCCACAATTTATATCTACCAATATAGGCCATGGAAACTATAGGATAAGTAGATAACAAAACTATGACAGTAATCTGTCCAAACACAACAGTGTGTACAAATCGAGTAAAACACTATACTTTCGTAACTCAAACAACTATCAAAATTTACGACATGATAAAGAATATATATGAAAACACTGGGTAAAATTTTAGAAACTTTTCATGTACCACTAAAATATGAAAATTCAAACACAACAACAAAAGTTTCTGTTTTTACACAACACACATCAAACATGCAATTCAAGTATCCTAAAAGGCAGTTCTTGGAACTTTTTATTGAAAAACAAGATTATAAATATCATCTAACAGAGAACACAAAATTATAATGACGTTCCAAGAAAAAACACATATCATGTTACAAATAAAAATATAGCTCCCAGTAAGACGTACCGATAATGTTGGAAACAAAAGAGGGGACGCCTTCCGAGGCATCCCCAAGCTTAGATGCTTGAGTCTTCCTTGGATATTAACTTGGGGGTGACTTGGGAATACCCAAGATTAGGTCCATGCTGATCCTTGTTCACCTCATATCGGTATCTCACCCAAAACTTGAAAACTTCAGTAACACAAAAATTAACGGAACTTCGTGCGACAGGTTAGTATAATAAATATAGATCATTCACTTGGGTACTGTCAATACAAGATACATAGTTGTTATCACATAACACCTACTATATTATATCATTATCATAATTTATATTACTCAATATAAGCTATGGGAACAATAAAACAATCAAATTATGCATGCAAAACAGAATCTATCAAAAACAGAACAGTCTGTGATGGTCCGAATGAACATTATACTTCCCTGACTCTTAAAATTCTAAAATTTAGGGAAACACATAGAATTTGCATATAAATTTTCTCTAAAAAAATATATTTTTTAATCTCTGTTAAAATCAGATAATGCATATACTAAACGCAAAACTTTCTGTTTTTGCACAAAATAAAACAAGCAAGTATCCACACTATCCCAAAGGCTTTACTTGGCACTTTATTGAAATGAAAGACACAAAACATGACTAATACAGTAGATTAATCATGTCGAAACACAAAAACTAAACGTAAAAGTGTTGGGTTGTCTCCCAACAAGCGTTTTAGTTTAATGCCTTTTAGCTAGGCATGATGATTTCAATGATGCTCTCATAAAAGTAAAGTTGAACTACAATGGGAGCATCATGAAGCATATGACAAGCACATTTAAGTCTAACCCACTTCCTATGCATAGGGATTTTGTGAGCAAACAAATTATGGGAGTAAGAACGAATTAGCATATGAAGGCAAAACAAGTGTAACTTCAAAAATTCCTACAAGCATAAGTTCCTCCCTCATAATAGTTTTCAGTAGCATCATGAATAAATTCGACAATATAACTATCACATAAAGCATTATTTTCATGATCTACAACAATAGAAAATTTATTTCTCTCCACATAAGCAAACTTCTTCTCATCCATGGTAGTGGGAGCAAACTCAACAAAATAACTATCACAAGACAATTGAGTGTCATACCCACATTCAATATCAAAATCATGATGAAAAGTTTCATGGTTATAATCACTCTTTATATCATATATGTCATCATAACAATCATATATAGGAGGCATGCCATCATCATAATAAATTTGCTCATCAAAACTTGGGGGATTAAAAATATCATCTTCATCAAACATATCATCCCCAAGCTTGTGGCTTTGTATATCATTAGCATCATGGATATTCAGAGAATTCATACTAGAAATATTGCAATCATACTCATCATTCAAGGAATTCTCATTAAGTATTTTCACAAATTCTTCCTCTACCAATTGAGCACAATATTCTGAGCCATGATTTTCATGAAATACTTAATAAAGACGAAACAATTGATGCAACCAAAACTCCATTTTTTGTAGTTTTGTTTTATAAAACCAAACTAATGATAAAACAAGAAACTAATAGATTTGACTGAACAATCTAAAGATATACCTTCAAGCACTCACCTCCCCGGCAACATCACCAGCATAGAGCTTGATGTCTACTATGCAACTTTATTCATGTAGACTATGTTGGGCCTCCAAGTACAGAGTTTTTTTAGGACAGTAGAAATTTTCCCTCAAGTGGATGACCTAAGGTTTATCAGTCCGTGGGAAGTGTAGGATGAAGATGGTCTCTCTCAAACAACCGTGCAATCAAATTCCGGAAATCTCTTGTGTCCCCAACACACCCAATACCATAGCAAATTGTATAGGTGCACTAGTTCGGAAAAGAGATGGTGATACAAGTGCAATATGGATGATAGAAATAGGTTTTTGTAATCTGAAAATATAAAAACAACAAGGTCAACAGTGGTAAACAGCGAATAAAACATTGTATAAGGCCTAGGTTCCGTACTTTCGCTAGTGCAATCTCTCAACAATGCTAATATAATTGGATCACATAACCATCCCTTGACGTGCAATGAAGAATCACTCCAAAGTTCTTATATAGTGGAGAACATAAGAAGAAATTGTTTGTAGGGTATGAAACCACCTTAAAGTTATCATTTTCGATCGATCTATCCAAGAGTTCGTACTAAAATAACACAAGTTCTCCTTTCCGATCAATCTATCTAAGAGGTTGTACTAAAATAACACCATATGATACGCATCAACCAACTCTAATGTCTCCTAGATACTCTAATGTCACCACAAGTATCCAGGATTAAATTATACGATACGCATAAAAGAATTTTAGATTCACCATATTCAACCCTTGTGCATAGATCCCCAATGTCACTGGAATCCGCAAGTTGATGCCTCAAAATATATCAAGTGAATCTATAGAATACCCCAATGTCACCACGGGTATGCCACGCAAGACGTACATCAAGTGTTCTCAAACCAAAATATTCAGTCCAACATAACGAGATCTCAAAGGGAAAGATTCAATTCATCACAACAAGATAGCAAGGGAAACACCTCATATGATGCAACTATATTAACAAAGCCTATGATACATCAAGATCGTGCCATCTCAAGAACACGACAAAGAGGTAGAGAGACTGAACACATAGCTATTGGTACTAATCATCATCCGAGAGGGTGGACTTCTCCCTCCTCATCATGGCCCCTGTCGGGATGATGAAGATGGCCACCAGAGATGATCTACCCTCTCTGACAGGGCACTGGAACGCGTCGGGATTGTTTTTTTCGTGGATACAGAGACTTGCGGCAGCGGAAATTCTCATCTAGGGTTATTTCCGGGGTTTCTGAATATATAGGATTTTTGAGCATCGCTTTCATGCGAAGATGGGCCATGAGGGGCCCACAAGACACCAGGGCGAGCCAGAGGGGGCTGGCACGCCCTGGTGGGTTGTGCCCATCTCATGGCTCTTCTAGCCCTCCCATGAAGCTTCTAGTGCCTCTTTTGTTCCAAAAAATCGTCAAAAAGTTTCGTTGCATTTGGAGAATTTTTATTTCTGCACAAATAACAACACCATAGTAGTTCTGCTGAAAACAGCTTTAGTCCATGTTAGTTCCATGCAAATCATACCAAACCCGTATAAAAGTGTTGTAAATATGGCATGAATACTTCATAAACTATAGATACATTGGAGATGTAACAGGGCATACAGTAGTACTTTACTCCGAGAAAGCTAATAAGGCTTTCCAATAATTATATGAGTTCTTTATGACTAATGTGAATCCATGGATGTATGCAAACTCACCTTTCCATATTTGCTAGCCTCTTTGGTACCGCGCATTGCACATTCTCACCTTGAGGATCGAAGCAACCTTCACTGGTTTATCCAAACCCTGTGATGTGATATGTTCTATCACACATAAGCCACTTCATGTTGTCCTCAAAACAACCACCATTCCCACCAATCTATCACGGCATTTCCATTGCCATTCTGAGATATATTGCCATGCAACGTATACATCAGTTCATGAGTAGTTCAACCGTGTGTATGATGTATCCGTACAAGACGGACTTGTATACTCGACCGTATTATGATGTATTCATAGCATATATGGATTACCAGCAAAATTTCACAATTTTTCAGTGCACGCCAATGCACAAATGATGACGGCGGCGGATGCACCTGCTTGGCCATGCAAGTGCATTCCCCCGCACTTGTGTGTCCCTATGCATTTCTGCTTAAAATAGCATTGTAAGAGCAACTTCAGTAATTGATGTATCCTTAAAAGAAACTATTACTTTTGTCCCGGATTAGTTGACTTAGATGTGTCTAAATATAAATATATGCAACACTAAAATGTGTCTAGATATAAATTTGTATCTAAAAAGATCTGAGTTAACGAATTTGGGACGAAGGGAGTACCTTTTAAACGAACTTGAGGAAAAATCCTCCAACAACCTTTATAAACCTTATTGTTGGATCTCGTATAATCACATATCTTACCTAACAACTTTACGAGATGAAAACCTCCCCATATATATTTCGTTCTATGGATAACCATCTCAAACTAAACGACGTGTTACGTCGGACCGCCATCGTCACCATTCTGTGTCGGTCTAACACCTTTGTCCGTGACCACTGATGTCTACTACACAACTTGTTCTTATAGACTCGTGTTGGGCCTCCAAGCATAGAGTTTTTTAGGACAGTAACAAATTTCCTTCAAGTGGATTATCTGAGGTTTATCAATCCATGGGAGGCATAGGATGAAGATGGTCTCTCCCAAATAACCCTACAATGAAATAATAAAAAGTCTCTTGTGTCCCCAACACACCAAATACAATGGTAAATTGTATAGGTGCACTAGTTAGGCGAATTGATGGTGATACAAGTGTAGTAATGATAGTAGATATTGATTTTTGTAATAGTAACAATAAAACAGCAAGGTAGCAAGTAACAAAAGTGAGCACAAACAGTATTGCAATGCTTGAAAACAAGATCTAAGTATTTTATTAAAACCGCAAGCAACAAAAATGGCACTCCAGTAATAGCACATATCATGTGGACAAATAAAATTTAGGCTCAACATAGGCTAACCGATAATTGTTGATGAAGAGAGGTTGAATGCGTAGAATCCCCAAGCTTAGATGCTTGAGACTTCTTGAAATATTTACTTGGGGTGCCTTGGGAATCCCAAAGCTTGAGATTTTGTAGCTCGTTCAATCCTCTCATATCCCAGTTTCACCTAAGTCTAAAAAACTTCTTCCACAAAAAAACGTGAAAAGAACTCGTGAGATTGGTTAGTACACATAAAAACAAATCAGCACTTCATGTACTGCCAAGACAAGTTGCACAATAATTTTCAAACATCATCTATTGTTTACTACCATTTCCACAATTTATATCTACCAATATATTCTATGGAAACTATAGGATAAGTAGATAACAAAACTATGACAACAAGGAAGATATTGATTTTTGTAATAGTCACAATAAAAAACAGCAAGGTAGCAAGTAATAAAAGTGAGCACAAACGGTATTGCAATGCTTGAAAACAAGGCCTAGGGTCTGTACTTTCTCTACTGCAATCTTTCAAGAATGCTAATATAATTGGATCACATAACCATCCCTCAACGTCCAACGAAGAATCACAAGCAAGTTCTCAACTACCGGAGAACACAAGAAGAAATTGTTTGTAGAGTACGAAACCACCTTATAGTTCTCCTTTCCGATCGATCTATCCAAGAGTTCGTACTAAAATAACACCAAGTTATCCTTTCCGTTCGTTCTAGCTAAGAGTTCGTACTAGAATAACACCATATGATACGCATCACCCAACTCTAATGTCACCTAGATACTCCAATGTCACCACAAGTATCCATGAGTTAATTATATGATACACATCAAACAATTTAGATTCATAATACTCAATCCAACACAAAGAACCTCAAATAGTGCCTCAATATTTCTCTCCGAGAACAAGGTATGAAAACATGCAATCAACGCCTACCCAAGGTCGCAGGAATTCGCAAGTTGACGCCATAACATATATCAAGTGAATCACTTGAATACCTCAATGTCACTACGGGTATTCGCATGCAAGACATATAGCAAGTTCTCTCCAATCCATAAAAGTATTCAATCCGATAATAACAAAATCTCAAAGGGAAAACTCAATTCATCACAACAAGATAGAGAGGGGAAAACACCATGTGATCCAACTATATTAACATAGCCCATGATACATCAAGATCGCGCCATATCAAGAACACGAGAGAGAGAGAGATTGAGCACATAGCTATTGGTGCAAATTGTTAGCCCCAAGGGTGGACTACTCCCTCCTCATCATGGCCTTCGTCGGGATGATAAAGATGGCCACCGAAGATGATTTACCCTCTCCGGCAGGGTACTGGAATGCCTCCAAACTATTTTTCATTGATACAGAAAGTTGTAGTGGCAGAACAAGGACTCTAGGTTATTTTTGATGGTTTATATATTTATAGGAATTTTTTTCATTGGTTTCACGCGAAGATGGGCCACGAGGTGAGCACGATACACCAGGGCGCGCTAGGGGGGCCTAGCATGCCCTGGTGGGTCGCGCCCACCTCGTGGCTCTTCTGGCCCTCCCATGAAGCATCTAGTGCCTATTTTGTTCCAACAAAATTGGCAAAAAGTTTTGGGCGTTTCCGAGAACTTTCATTTTCCACACAAAATACAACACCATGGTAGTTATGTTAAAAACAATGTCAGTCCGGGTTAGTTCTAAATAAGTCATATAAAGTGCATCAAAATCATATAAAGTATTGTAAACATAGGTAAATATGGCATGAATACTTCATAAATTACTGATACGTTGGAGACGTATCAACCACCGCCATACCGCGGGCCATCACACAGGCAACCTGCCGCCGCCACCATGCATGCCACACCAGGTCGCACCCGCCATGTCGTCATTGCGGCCACTCACACACGTTGGGCTACGACCACCATGCCACCACTACCACGGACACATGTCAGCCCGAAGCCACCACGCCAATGCCTCCACGCCACTTTGCCAGTTACTATCACACGTGTCACTAACTTGGAGGTTGATAACCCACAAGTATATGTGTTCGTTTGTAGCCTTTTTTGATAAGTTAGAGTGTTGAACCCAACAAGGAGCTAAAGGTATAATTAGTATCCCCTTAAAGTTCTATAGACCACCGATACAACTCTATGCACACTTACATTCTCTTTACCTAGAATGAGAATAAAACTACTTTGTAGGTGTAAAAGGATAAGTTTGCAAGAATAAAACGATGAGTACTTAGCTAGAAAAAAATTAAGAATAATTTGTAAGATAACAAAAGCTAGTTGTTTAGTAGAAAGCTTATTGTAACACGAGATAAAGATTGTCCATAGGCAATTGAATATAACACAATAAATACTTATCATATGCAATGAGGGATAGGTATACACTAACACACTTTCTATACATGGATCGTATGCACTTGTGATTGGAACTCTAGCAAGCATCCACAACTACAAAAGATCATTAAGGTAAAACCCAACCATAGCATTAAGTAACAAGTCCTATTTACTCCCATATGCAACAACTGTTGGGTTCTACCGTAGGAGCATCACATGCATCATAGAAATTTCCTACGTGCAGAACAACTAAGTATATGCCATGGAGATGGATCAGGGGTCGTTACCACTAGATGTGCTATGTTGTGTGGTACGTCTCCAACATACATATAATTTTTGATTGTTCCATGCTAAAATATTATAATTCCAGGATACTTTTTGGTACTTATTTACCAATTTATAATATTTTTGAGCACTAACCTATTGACCCAGTGCCAGTTCTTGTTTTCTGCGTGTTTTTGCCTTTTCAGAGTTACAGTACCAAACGGGGTCCAATTTCCATGAAACTTCTGACATTTTTTTATAGACCAATACAAGACCTAGAAGCTTCGGAGGAGGGCCAGAAGTTGCTCCAGGGCCCCACCACATATCCAGCCGTGCCACGTCGTTCTCTGGCCTATAAATTCTCATCTACCCTAATAACACCAGAAGCGCTCCTGAAACTTTTTCTGCTGTTGCAAGTCTCTGTTCTGACGAGGGGCCATCTACACCTCCGTTCTGGCACCCTATCGCATGGGAGATCAATCACAGAGGGCCTCTTCATCAACTTTCATGCCCTACCATGATGTGTGAGTAGTTCACCACAGACCTACGGGTCCGTAGGTAGTCCCTAGATGGTAATCTCTCTCTCTCTCTCGCTCAATCTTCAATACAATGTTCATCGCATATTTGCCTTGATCTATCCAATGTAATCCCTTTGTATTGTGTGTTTGTTGGGATCCTATGAATTGTGATTTTATGTTCAGATTCATGAAAAGTATTTGAGTCAAATGTGATTACTATGATTCTTATTGGCATGATCATCGTAGCTTCGTAATGCTCTCCGTGCTATTGATATAGTTTGGCCAACTAGATTCATATTTCTTTAGTGGGAGTGGTGGGTTGTAGTAGGTTCAACCTGGCGAGTTTCTGTATCCCAGTGATACAACGGCACAAGTTGCATCTTCGTGATGTTGCTACTAAGGATAAAACAATGGGATTTATCCATATTGATTGAGTTTACTTTGTCTACATCATGTCATCGTTCTCCAAGCATTACTCCGCTTGTCATGAGCTTAATACATAGAGAGGCAAGCATAGAAGCGCTCTTTAAGTGGAGTAATAGTAATAGGGCAGGAAGGAGCCCCCTATTTTTTTACAGACATGATGCCTATATACACATGATCGTTCCCGTGAAAATCGCACAACTGTTCACTTTTCTATCAATTGCCGAACAGTAATTTGTGTACCCACCATATGAGAGATGCCACTAGAAAACTCTACGACCCCCGGGTCTATTCACTTATATATTCACAAACTCTATCGTTACCTTGCTGTTATTTATTACCTTTTATTATATTTTGCACTTTACTATTATCTACAATCATCTACACAACTCACTTGCTTGCAAATAACGAGATCAAGGGGAGTTGTTTGTTCTTTTGTGTGCAATCGCGGAAGACGGTTGATGATTGGTATTCCTATTGGTTTGATAAACCTTGGTTCCATAACTGAGGGAAATACTTACCCACTTTCTGCTGCAGTTACTCGTTCCTCTTCACAGAAAACACAATGTAGATCACATGTATCATTGTGCAACGAAAGTAGAGGTGTGGCAGCGCATCCGTGAAGTCTGTCTCCTCCTCGTCAGATCTCCATCAAACAACCGGTCACCAGATCCCATGTACAAGTTTGCCGGAGTGGTGCAAGTGCACCGCCTCTAACGGTATCCGCGCGTGCAGGAGGAACACCGTGCGTCGGACTACTACCTTCGATCACATAGTCAGCAGCGAGTGGAGGTGGCTAGTTGCAACACATGCAAAGCCCTAGTGACGGTGCCGAAGCGATCAACTGAATTAGTGTGTCACACCTCCTATAATAGCCCGGGATCGATGCTCTAGAAGATTCCCCTTTTATTCCATTCTCGTCTTGTGATTCGTCTGGTTGTCGCATTCATCATTGCGGCATTCGCATCATCAGCATAGCATCGTCACTCGTTTGCGAAAACTTGCATCCATTCGTAGCTGTCGGTTCTCTCCGTTCGTGTGGTTGTCCGTTTTGTGGCCAACCACACATGCACGCGCCTACGACATCGATAAAATATTGTTTTTCAAGTGTGTATAAAACTTTCTCGGATTCAGTCGAAATTTGGCGTGCGGTCTTTTTATATTGTCGGTAGAACGCCTACCAAATTTCACCGCAATCAGAGGTCGTTTGGTATGCCTACGTTCAACTATAGCGTCATCGGCATCTGTTAAGTAGTGGACGTTTGTGGTTTAAAAAAACTCTGTCACGGGCCACAACCTCTCTTTCTTCTTGGCCCACAACATCTCTCCACACCCCACATAGCCTTGCTAGCCCCCTATGCTTCTGGACCGTCAAATCGAGATCCGAAGGTCCGAAAATGGAGCAAAAACCCCTTCTATTATCTCCCTGCTATAAATATGGACAACCCTAGAATATAGGGGAGCTGTCCCATCATTCCCCTTATGCCGCCGCCATCCCCTTCCTCGGGATCTCATCCCGATCCAGCCAACCCGACACCTCTCCTCATTTTCAGCCATCGACCAATCTTCTCATGCCCGACCCATCCCGCAGCCACCTCGCACCACTAGATCCATCGATCAAGCTAGCCGGAGCAAGCTTCCTTGCCCGCCACCCAAATTCCAGGAGCTCCTCGCGAGCGTGCCTACCCGTGCTCATGATCTTGCCGACCACCTCGTCAGAGTCAGCAGTCGGCCAAGCCATCGCGGAGTAGCACCAGGCCAGCACCTCGCGTGTCTCCTATCCCCTGCCCCTCGTTTCCCTCTCCCACTTGCTCTCTTCCTTGTCTCATCTATCTGTCTCTGTCATGCAGCAGTAGCTGCACCCGATGCCACAGGAACAACCGACTACTATGGACCTCCACCACAAGTCGGATTCGGTGCC
This sequence comes from Hordeum marinum, assembly GCA_022496015.1. Taxonomy (NCBI): domain Eukaryota; kingdom Viridiplantae; phylum Streptophyta; class Magnoliopsida; order Poales; family Poaceae; genus Hordeum; species Hordeum marinum. Next base: position 306,131,895 of record CM039673.1, read on the forward strand.
CGGAGGGCCGGATAGGTCCATCCCAAGCTGCCCTCGACCGGATCCCCCTTTTCCCAGCCGTTCTCCGTCGTCTTCTCGCCATGGACGCCCATGTCGGTGTTTACCCGATGTGAGAAAGTCCCTCGTCCGAAGCTGGCCTCTTTTATCTAGATCCGTTCGGAATGATATATTGTTTAGCTATGATGTTGTGTTGTGTCACAGAGACCTTGCTAGCCGAGCTCGTCATCACCGCGTGCACTAAACTGAGTCTGGGCTTTGAATCCCAGGTGCCCTATTTTCTTTTGCCTATTTTGTTATGTGTTGGTTTCGGTGCACTCGTTATTCAGATTCATCTAGCGCAAGATCAATCAATTAGCGAAGTTGAGAACGCAGCCTTGTTTTCACCCGCACATGTATCCATCCAGGAGGTCCTCGGTTCGAGTCCCAGCAGACCAATATTTTTTGCCATGTTTTTTTTCTTTTGAACACTCACACATTCAGCTGTTTGGGCTAGATCTGCGGCTGGGTTTGCCCAGTGTGCTGCATTCGGCCCACATGTTTGTCCAAGTTCTGCATATTATATAAAAAGAAGGCATGTTTTTAAAATGCTCCTGATTACTTAACCGTGTACTCGATGAAAATATTTTATATATGTAAAATGTGTAGAATTTTGTGTAGATTCACAATTTCCAACTCTCACATATGTTTAAAATATTTAACATGCGGTTTTCATATAATTTGCATAAATGCCATGTCAAAACGGTTTTTGTCATAACTAATTAACCGTATCTCCGATTCCAACGTTTCACATATGTAACTTGGCTAGAAAAAGGAGTAGAATAACATGCCGCACTTTATTTTCAGGTTTCATAAATATAAAACATGTTTAGTACAGATCTGGACCAAAATCATAATATGCATATGACGTCATTCCGGAAATGCTATATGTTGCTTCCGGCCTCATTTAATATGCCTAGATGTTGTAGTTCTTTTTGTTTCACCCTTGCCATGTTTAACAACATTTAACATTGATGTGTACCTAAATGAGAGTGAACTAAATAATCGATCGTGGAGTTTCGACAATATGCAACTCGTTGCATATTGAGCTTCACTTTAATGTGTAGTAGTTGTTTGATGTGATTTGACATGCCTTGCATATTTAAACCGAACATTCATCATATTTGGTTGCGCATCATGTCATGCATATGTTGTGATGTTTCTTGTGTGTTGATTGTTGTTTTCGGATTGCTTCTTCTCGATAGAGTTCCGAAAGCGTTCGGAGTGTGAGGATTCATTCGACTATGTTGGCTCGTCTTCTTCATGGACTCGTTCTTTTTCCAAGCGGGATCTCAAGCAAGATGACACATTTCCTTGGATAACACTACTATCATTGCCATGTTGGATGTCTCGGTTTTCTATCGTGATGTCATGGTACCTACCATATTTTTGTCAAGCCTCCCAACATTGCCATGAAAGCCTCTAACCCCTCCACGTCCCAGCAAAACCTTTGTTTGGCTATGTTACCGCTTGCTCAACCCTTCTTATAGCGTTTCTAGCTGCATGTGCAATTGCTACCATGTGGCAACATGGACATTCTTTTGTTATCACAATATTATTGCTATTTACTTTAATGCACACATATATACTTGGTAAAAGGTGGAAGGCTTGGCCTTTTGCTTGGTGTTTTGTTCCACTTTTGCCGCCCCTAGTTACTTGTGTACCGGTGTTATGTTCCATATTGAGCTCTCCTAACATGCTCGGGGTTGTTATGGGGACCCCCTTGATTTTTGTTGTGGGATAAAACTCGTTTGGCAAGGCCCAACATTGGTACTACATTGCCTAATAACTAATAACATTGCATAGGGACCCGCCGGCCCTCGCGGACCTTTAATCAACAACCCGGGCCAGTGCTCCTCATGAGTGTTGGTCCAAAACAGAGCCACTTGCGGGGCCACCTCGGGGCAACTCGAGGGATTTTTATTAGGTCGCCGTATGTAGTGTTCATCCGGTCGTGTCCTGAGAGCGAGATATGCGGCTCTTATCGGGTTCATCGACACGTCAGGCGGTCTCGCTGGATTTGTTTTACCTTTCTCAAACATCTTGTGTGAGGAATTCCGAAATACTTTGGGCTATCTCGAGGTTGCGGTTTTCCTTTGGAATTTCCTAAGAAATCATGGGATTCGTGGTCGAGGTTATTCCCGCTGAGAGTGGTTAATTTGTGAAGGATGAGTTGGAGCACACATGCAGGGTTAAATCTTTCGGAAAGCCATGCCCGCGGTTATGTGGCAAACTAGGAAACTTTGTTTAACACCTGGTCATAGCAAACTTGAAGTAAACTCTAATAAAATACACCAACTCTGTGCGTAACTGTGACTGTCTCTTCTCGTGAGTCCTTATCCGAGAGAGAACACGATGGGGTTATGTTTGACCTAAGTAGGTGTTCAGGATCACCTAGTGATCATTACTAGCTCAAGTCCATTATTCGTAGATTACCATACTATACTTTCTGTATTCGTAACTTATCCACTCAAATAAATGCTAGTTGCTTGCTGCCGCCTCAACACTTAACCATACCTCACCCATTAAGCTTTGCTAGTCTTGATATCCTTGGAAATGAGATTGCCGAGTCCCCGTGGCTCACAGATTACTACAACAACAGTTCGAGGTACAGGTAATGTGATGCTTGAATGTGAGAGCGATGCTTGTTTGTTTGGAGTTCTTCTTCTTCATCGATCTAGGATGGGTTCCAAGAGGCAGCCTGGGATAGCAAGGATGGATGTCATTTTATCGTTTAATTTCGTCCGTAGTCGGACCCTGCTCTTTTGTATGATGTTTGCATATGTTTTTGTATTGACGTGATGTTGATGTAGCTTGTGGCGAGTGTAAGCTAATTTGACATACTCATCTCTTCTGTACATGTACTTGTAATGATATCCATTCTTTCCACACGACGAGATGCGCTCCTATCCCTGTCGAGGCCCTCGAGCCAAAATAAGGATAGGGTCGCATCTTGGGCATGACAAGTTGGTATCGGAGCCTACACCGACCTACGAGCCCCCTTGATTGATCGAACTTGGTCGAGTCGAGTCGAGTAAAAAAATATTTTGAGTCTAGTTATATATCGGAGAGTAGGATTCTTTTATTCCTCTTCTATACTCTAGTGAGGAATTACGACTTCGGAATTTTAATTCTACTCCTCTTCTTGCTCAAAAATGTTTTTTTGGATCACACGGATATTTTGGAATCTATATGATGCCGATGTGACGGAGTTCTGTACTTCGTGCCTCATGTTACCGTAGAGTAGAGCTCCAGGGGATTCTTGACACATTGTTATCATTCAAATTCCTTGGTATCTTAGGACAGAGGATGTTCGAAATTACTTCAAAACTTTTCGTGGCGGGATAAGGCTGGAGTCACCCAGTGCTGGGGAGGCATCCGGCGTACTACCATGTTTTGTATCATTGTGTTTTCGAGGGTCCGAGATAGATGAGTTTCCAACACCTCTCGTTATGTGTTGATGGATGTGTTACATTGGAGCGTAGTATTACTATTAGGAGTTTAGTGATGGATTTTGCTCCTTGTAACCATGGACCTGATTGCACAACCGGAAGATTTCGGGAGTTCTTAGGTGGGAAATCAAGTAGTTACCTAGGCTATCTTCCAACAGATCATGATGTGAGGTTGGGGTTTGACATCTAGTGGGTTTGTTTGTTCACGGTCTTTCTTATAGAGGACAGTCTCGATATATGTCATCATATATGCTTCGTCAAGCCTTGTAGTTCGCTATGCCTAGGGAGCATATTCGAGCGTCATTTCAATATGATAATTGACACGTCTCCAACGTATCTACTTTTCCAAACTCTTTTGCCCTTGTTTTGGACACTAATTTGCATGGTTTGAATGGAACTAACCTGGACTGTTACCTTGGTATTATTTTTGTGCAGAAATAAAAGTTCTCGGATTGACCTTAAAATTTATGGAGAATATGTTTGGAATTAATAAAAAATATTGGCGAAAGAATCAACTGAAGGGGGCCCACCACCTGGCCACAAGTCTGGTGGGTGTGCCCACCCCGCTAGGGCATGCCCCTGTGGCTTGTGGGGCCCCTGATGCTCCTCCGACCTTGTTTCCACTTCTATATATTCCTATTCAGGGAGAAAAAATCAAGAAGAGTTCATCGTGTTTCACGATACGGAGCCGAGCCGCCGCCATCTCGTGTTCTTCCTTCGGAGACTAGATCTGGAGTCCGTTTTGGGCTCCGGAGAGGGGAAATCGACGCCTTCGTCATCATCGACCATCCTTCGTCATCAATTCCATGATGCTCTCCACCATTCGTGAGTAATCTCGTCATACGCTTGCTAGACGGTGATGGGTTGGATGAGATTTATCATCTAATCAAGTTAGTTTTGTTTGGGTTTGATCCCTAGTATCCACTATGTTCTGAGATTGATGTTGCTATGACTTTGCTATGCTTAATGCTTGTCACTAGGGCCAGAGTGCCACAATTTCAGATCTGAACCTATTATGTTTTCATGAATATATATCTGTTCTTTATCCTGTCTTGCAAGTTGTAGACACCTATTACGAGTTATGATCCGCATCCCCCAAGGTGACAATAACTGGGGTTCTTTCCAGTGATTACCGTAGTTTGGGAGTTCATGTATTCACTAAGTGATAATGCTTTGGTCTGGTTCTGTATTAAAAGGAGGACTTAATTTCCCTTAGTTTCCAATAGGACCCCGCTGCCACGGGAGGGTAGGACAAAAGATGTCATGCAAGTTCTTTTCCATAAGCACGTATGACTATATATGGAATACATGCGTACATTACATTGATGAATTGGGGCTAGTTCTGTGTCACCCTATGTTATAACTCTTGCATGATGAATGCCATCCGACATAATTATCCATCATTGATCCATTGCCGATGAGCTTTCCATATATTGATCTTTGCTAAGTTACTTTTCTGTTGCTATTGTTACAAACACTACAAAACTACTACTATCACTTTTGCCACCGTTACAGTTACTTCCATAGTACTTTGCTACTGAATACTTTGTTGGAGATATTAAGTTTTTCAGGTGTGGTTGAATTGACAACTCAACTGCTAATACTCGAGAATATTCTTTGGCTCTTGTGTCGAATCAATAAATTTGGGTTGAATACTCTACCCTCGAAAACTGTTGCGATCCCCTATACTTGTGGGTTACCAAGACCTTTTTCTAGCACTATTGTCACTTATGATATATATATATGTTGATCACTATGAGGAATCTTAAAGATCCAAAAACCAATATTTACCCCTCAACTACAAGGACAGGTAAGTAACTGCCATCTAGCTCTCCACTTGACACCACCACCTGCTAGTAATTCTAATATGTCAGAAGTAATTGATGATGCTACTTCTCCTATGCATGGTGCTTATGATGATACTTTGCTTGATGATACTGTGCCAGTGGGTGAATTTCTTGATGAACAAATTGCTAGAGCCAATGCTGAAACTGATAATATTTCTGAATTTGATGAAATTATTGAAACTGAACACTATTATTCACCTGCTAGACCTAGCCCTCCTAGATATGACTTGCCTGATATACTTGAGGGTTATGTTATGGAAGGAGAAGTATCTAGGGACTTTCTTCCTTGTAAGGATAGAGATGATCTTAAGAAATTGCTTCGCAAGTGGAAGGAAAAATCTTTGAATGCTAGAATGCAATATGATCCTAAGTTTGCTACTTCACCTATCTTTGTTACTGATAAGGATTATCAATTCTCTGTTGATCTTGAGTTAATTACCTTGGTTGAATCTGATCCTTTCCATGGTTATGAATCTGAAACTGTTGTGGCACATCTTACCAAATTGAATGATATAGCCACCCTATTTACTCATGAGGAAAAAATTCGCTATTATTATATTCTTAAGTTGTTTCCATTCTCATTAAAGGGTGATGCTAAGATATGGTTTAATTTTCATGCTCCTGGTTGTGTGCATAGTCCCCAGGACATGATCTATTACTTCTTTGCAAAATATTCTCCTGGCCATAAGAAACAAGCTGCCTTGCAGGAAATATTTAACTTTGTGCAAATTGAAGAAGAGAATCTTCGACAAGCTTGGGGGAGGCTTCTACAATTACTTAACGCTTTGCCCGATCATCCTCTCAAGAAAAATGAAATACTTGATATCTTTTATAATGGACTAACCGATGCTTCTAGGGACCACCTATATAGTTGTGTTGTTTGTGTTTTTAGGGAATGAACTATTGAATAAGCTGAATTACTATTGAATATTATATTGAGCAATGATAATGATTGGACTATTCTCGAACCACCTTCAAAGCCAACTCCAAAGAAAAGAAGTATTCTATTCCTTGGTCCTAAAGATATGCAAGAGGCAAAGAAATCTATGAAAGAAAAGGGTATTAAAGCTGAAGATGTTAAGAATCTACCACCTATTGAAGAAATACATGGTCTTGATAACCCAACACAAGCAGTAGAGGTAAATTCTCTCCATAGATTTGATGAAAGATATATTCCTTATAATAAGCCTGCTAGCCAATGCTTGTATGAATTTGATAATTTTATGGTGAAGCAAGAAAATTTGAATGCTTATGTTAGTAGACAATTGAAACATAATGCTTACATGCTTATCGCTTGGGTGATTATCTGAGTAGAACTGTCAATGACCTTAAGCTTATTAGTAATCATGATTCCATGGTAACCACTCAAGTAGAACAAGTACTTCAGGCTATAAATGATTTGCTTAATGAGATGAATAGTAAAGACAATGATCATTCTGTTACGGTTGTGACTAGAGGTGGTAGAAGGACTCAGGAACCTTTGTATCCCGAGGGCCATCCTAAGAGAATTGAGCAAGATTCTTAGAGAGTTAATACTGATGCACCTATTCGTTCCAATAAGAGTAGGAAAAAGAATGATGATAGTACTTTGCATGCTACTAGTGAACCTGTTATAGATACATCTGAGAATCCAAATGATATTTCTATTTCTGATGCTAAGACACAATCTGGTGATGAACATGAGCCTAGTGATAACATTAATAATGATGTTCATGTTGATACTCAACCCAGTAATGATAAAGATGTGGTGATTGAACCTGATGATGATCTTGATTACCCACAACCTAAGTATAAAATATACGATAAAAGAGACTTCATTGCTAAGAAACATGGTAGAGAAAGAGAACCATGGGTTCAGAAACCCATGCCCTTTCCTACTAAACCATCCAATATAAAGGATGATGAGGATTTTCAGCGCTTTGCTGAAATGCTTAGACCCGTCTTTTCACATATGTGCTTGACTGATATTTTGAAAATGTCTCCTTATGGAATAAGTTGACACCTACTGGAATCTCTTTGCAAATGGATGATAAATCAACTGCTCTGCCTATCAGTATTTGTGAGGATGTACCTGTCATAGTTGCAAATGCTACTATCTTGAAGGACTTTGTTATTCTTGATATTCACGAGGACGACAGTATGTCGATCATCCTTGGTAGACCCTTTTTGCATACTGCAGAGGTTGTTATTGATTGCAACAAGGGTAACATCACTTTTCATATTAATGGTAATGAGCATACGGTACACTTTCCAAAGAAACAACCTCAAGTTCATAGTATCAACTCTATTGAAAAAATTCCAACGATTATTATTAGAGACTTTGAGTTCCCTATTCCTACTGTCAAGAAGAAATATGATATACTTATTGTTGGGGAAATGCATATCCCCATTGAGGTAACTTAGTGTTATTCGAAAATTCTTCGGTTCATGTTATTCGAAAGAAGTTTGTTAATAAGACTTGAACAACATTATTGATGGATTCCTTTTGATGAGCATGAGATGGATGAATTTAGAAAGCACAACTTCCTGTACCTAGCTTTTACTTTCTGTTACCTAGATGAAATTAAGTAAAAATGCTATTATTTTCTGTTTTCTGAGTTTCCCGTGCAATAAAAAAGTGACCCAAAAATAAAAGTTCTTCAAATATCCTGAAAATGGAGTATGGTTTTTCTGGAACATTTAAGAATTTTTGACACTGAGTATGCATCAGGGGGCTGCACCATTGGGCCACAAGCCTGCAGAGCGCGCCCACCCCCCTAGGCACACCCTGGTGGCTTGTGGGTCCCACGTGGCCCTCCTACACTTATTCTAGCACCCATTCACTTCATCTGTTGGGGAACGTCGCATGGGAAACAAAAAATTTCCTACGCACACGCAAACCTATCCATGGTGATGAGCATCTACGAGAGGGAGAGTGGATCTACATACCCTTGTAGATCGCTAAGCGGGAAGCGTTAAGAACGCGGTTGGTGTAGTCGAACATCTTCGCGATCCAAATCGCCGAGCGTCCCGCAATCTCATCACGATCCGTCCCGCGAACTCATCATGATCCATCCCGCGATCTCATCACGATCCGTCTCGTGATCTTGATCACGATCTGTCCCGCAAACTCATCACGATCCGTTCCGCGATCTCATCACGAACCGTCTCGCGATCTCGATCACGGTCCTTCCGATCTAGCGCCGAATGGAGGGCACCTTCGCGTTCAGCACACGTGCAGCTTGATGATGATCTCCACCGTCTCGATCCAGCGAGAGGAGGTGGAGAGGAGAGAGAGTTCACCGGCGCTCCGGTGATGGTGGTGGAGTGATTCCGGCAGGGCTTCGCCTAAGCGCTGCGGAAAACCGATCTAGAGGAGAAACTGTGCACCGGTGTAACGGGTAGCACGTGGCCGGAAATTCTGTCCAAAAACCACCCAATCCACTAGTATATATAGGAGGAGAGGAGAGGAGAGGCAGCCAAGGCCTTTGTGTCGGCCGAAATAGGAGGTGGGAGCAATCCTACTTCACCTCCAATCCTAGTTGGAGTAGGATTGCCTCCTATTGGCTGATTTTCCACTTTTTGCTTTAGGAGTTTCTCTCCTGCGCCATGGGCCTTTGTGGCTGTTTTCCCAGCCCACTAAGGGCTGGTTATTATTCTCCCACAGCCCATGGACCTCTTGGGGTCGAAATACCCCTCCCGGAGGTCCCCCGGTACACTACCGGCACTCCCGGTACACTACCGATACTCCCGGTACACTACCGATGAGCCCGAAACTTTTCCGGCGACCAATATATGAATCTTTACCTCGGGACCATTCCGGAGCTCCTCGTGACGTCCGGGATCTCATCTGGGACTCCGAACAACCTTCGGTAACCACCATACATAACTCTACACTACCGAAACGTCACCGAACCTTAAGTGTGCAGACCCTGCGGGTTCGAGAACTATGTAGACATGACCGAGACACCTCTACGGTCAATAAACAATGGAGGGACCTGGACGTCCACATTGGTTCCTACATATTCTACGAAGATCTTTATCGGTCGAACCTCTATGTCAAGGATTCAGTTAATCCCGTATAACGTTCCCTTTGTTCTTCGGTATGTTACTTGCCCGAGATTCGATCGTCAGTATCTCGATACCTAATTCAACCTCGTTACTGGCAAGTCTCTTTACTCGTTCCTTAATACAATATCCCATGACTAACACTTAGCCACATTGCTTGCAAGGCTTGTTGTGATGTTGTATTACCGAGTGGGCCCTGAGATACCTCTCTGTCACACGGAGTAACAAATCCCAGTCTCGATCCATGCCAACTCAACAAACACCATCGGAGATACCTGTAGAGCACCTTATAGTCACCCAGTTTCGTTGCAACGTTTGATACACACAAGGCACTCCTCCGATATCCGTGAGTTGCATGATCTCATGGTCATAGGAACATATACTTGACATGCAGAAAACAGTTGCAATAAACTGACACGATCATATGCTATGTTTGTAGTTTGGGTCTTATCCATCACATCATTCTCCTAATGATGTGATCCCGTTATCAAATGACATCTCATGTCCATGGCTAGGAAACCTTAACCATCCTTTGATCAACGAGCTAGTCCATTAGAGGCATACTAGGGACATGGTTTTGTCTATGTATCCACACATGCATTTAAGTCTCCGATCAATACAATTATAGCATGGATAATAAACGATTATCATGAACAAGGAAATATGATAATAACTAATTTATTATTGCCTCTAGGGCATATTTCCAACAGTCTCCCACTTGCACTAGAGTCAATAATCTAGTTCACATCACCATGTGATTCGCATTGTTATGAATCTAACACCCAATGAGTTCTTGGGCTCGATCATGCTTTGCATGTGAGAGAGGTCTTATAGTCAACGGGTCTGCGATATTCAGATCCGTGTGTACTTTGCAAATCTCTATGTCAAACCGTAAACACTGCTACCACACTCCACTTGGTACTATTTCCAAATGGTTGCTCCACTATACGTATCCAGATTGGTACTACTAGTCATCCGGATAGGTGTTAAAGCTTGCATCGACGTAACTCTTTACGATGAACTCTTTGTCACCTCCATAATCAAGAAACATTTCCTTAGTCCTCTGGTTACTAAGGATAATTCCGACCGCTGTCCAGTGATCCACTCCTGGACCACTTGTACCCCTTGACAGACTCATGGCAAGGCACACACAGGTGCGGTACATAGCATGGCATACTATACAGAGCCTATGGCTAAGGCATAGGGGACGACGTTCATCCTTTCTCTTCCTTCTGCCGTGGTCGAGCTTTGAGTCTCACTCAACTTCACACCTTACAAATCAGGCGAGAACTCTTTCTCTGACTGATCCATTTTGAACTCTTTCAAAATCTTTGTCAAGGTATGTACTCATTGAAAGTCTCATCAAGTCATCTTGATCTATCTCTATAGATCTTGATGCTCAAGAATTTGGTAGCTTTACCAGGTCTTCCTTTGAAAATCACTTTCCAAATAACCGTTTTATGCTTTCTAGAAACTCTACATTATTTCTGAACAACAATATGTCATCCACATACACTTATCAGAAATTCTATAGTGCTCCCACTCACTTTATTGCAAATACAAGTTTCTCGTAAACTTTGTATAAACATCAAAACTTTGATCACCTCATCAAAGCGTATATTCCAACTCCGAGATGCTTGCTTCAGTCCATGGAAGGATCACCGAAGCTTGCACACCTTTTAGCATCCTTAGGCCTGACAAAACCTTCTGGTTGTATCACATACAACCTTTCCTCAAGTAAACCGTTAAGGAAACGATGTTTTGACATCCATCTGCCAGATTTCATAATTGAAAACACAGCAACTGCTAACATAATTCCAACAGACTTTAGCACCACTACGAGTGAGAAAGTCTCAACATAGTCAACTCCTTGAACTTGTCACAAACATCTTTGCAACAAGTCAAGCTTTACAAATAGTGACATTCACCATCAATGTCTGTCTTCATTTTAAAGATCCATTTGTACTCAACGACCTGCCGTCCAACGAGCAAGTCTACCAAAGTCTACACTTGGTTTTCATACATGGATCCTATCTCGGATTTCATGGCCTCCAACCATTTGTCGGAATCCGGGCCCATCATCGCTTCTCCATAGCTCGTAGGTTCATCGTTCTCCAACAACATGATCTCCAAGACAGAGTTGTTGTACCACTTAGGAGCAGTACACATCCTTGTCGACCTACGAAGTTCGATAGTAACTTGATCCTGAAGCTTCATGATCATCATCATTAACTTCCTCTTCAACTAACGTAGGCTTCACAGAAACATCTTTCTGCGCTGCGCTACTCTTTGGTTGAACAAAGGTTTAACAACCTCATCAAGTTCTATCTTCCTCCCACTCAATTCTTTCGCGAGAAACATTTCCTCGAGAAAGGATCCGTTTAAACAACAAACACTTTGCACTAGGATCTGAGATTGAAGGTTTACCCAACTGATCTTAGGGTATTCTATGAAGATGCATTTGTCCGCCTTGGGTTCGACCTCATTAGGTGAAAACATTTTCCACACAAGTGTCACAGCCCCAAATATTAAGAAATGACAGCTTAGGTTTCTATCAAACCATAATTCACACGGTGTCATCTCAACGGATTTAGATGATGCCCTATTTAAAGTGAATGTAGTTGTCTCTAATGCATAACCCCAAAAATTATAGTAGTAAAACGATAAGAGACATCATAGTATGCACCATATCAATAGAGCATGACTATGATGTTTGGACACACCATCACACTATGGTGTTCCAGGTGGCGTTAGTTGTGAAACAAATTTCACATTGTCTTAAGTTGTATGCCAAACTCGTAACTCAGATATTCACCTCCACGATCATATCGCAGTTATTTTTATCTTCTTGTCACGATGATCTTAAACTTCACTCTGAATTTGCTTGAACCTTTCAAACGATTCAGACTTGTGTTTCATTAAGTAAATATACACTATATCTACTCAAATCATCAGTGAAGGTAAGAAAATAACGATATCCACTACACGCTACAAGACTCACTAGATTGCATACATCAACATGTATCATTTTCAATGAATCACTTGCCCGCTCCATCCAACGGGGTCCTTTAGTCATCTTGCCCAAGAGGCATGGTTCGCATGTCTCAACCGATTCGAAATCGAATGAGTCCAAATATCCATCAGCATGGAGTTTCTACATGCGCTTTATACCAATATGACATTTAGCGGTAGTGCCACAAGTATGTGGTACTATCATTATTAACTTTGTGTCTTTTGACATCAATGTTATGAACATGTGTAATACTACGATCAAGATTTCAACAAACCATTCTCACTGGGTGCATGACCATTGAAGGTATTATTCATGTAAACAGAATAACCATTATTCTCTAACTTAAATGAATAACCGTATTGCAATAAACATGATCTAATCATGTTCATGCTCAACGCAAAACACCAAATAACATTTATTTAGGTTCGTCACTAATCCTGAAGGTAGAGAGAGCGTGCGATGTTGATCACATCAACCTTGGAAACACTTCCAACACATATCGTCACCTCACCCTTAGCTAGTTCTCCGTTTATTCCGTAGCTTTTATTTCGAGTTACTAACATTTAGCAACCGAACCGGTATCCAATACCCAGGTGCTACTAAGAGTACTAGCAAGGTACACATCAATAACTCGTATATCAAATATACTTGTGTCGATGTTGCCAGCCTTCTTATCTACCAAGTATCTAGGGTTGTTCCGCTTCAGCGACCGCTCACCTCATAACAGAAGCACTTAGTCTCGGGTTTGAGTTCAACTTTGGGTTGCTTCACTGGAGCAGCAACTGACTTGCTATCCATGAAGTTTCCCTCCTTGCTCTTGCCCTTCTCGGAACTAGTGGTTTGATTAACCATCAACACTTGACGCTCCTTCTTGATTTCTACCTTCGCGGTGTCAAACATCGCGAACAGCTCAGGGATCAACATTTATTTCCCTGGCATTTTATAGTTCATCACCAAGTTCTAGTAGCTCAGTGACAGTGACTTGGAGAACTACATCAATCACTATCTTATCTGGAAGATCAACTCCCACTTGATTCAAGCGATTGTAGTACCCAGACAATCTGAGTACATGCTCAACGATTGAGCTATTCTCCTTCATCTTATAGGCAAAGAATCTTGTTGGAGATCTCATATCTCGCAACACAGGCACGAGCCTGAGATCACAATCTCTGCTCCTAGAACATCTCATATGTTCCGTGACGCTCAAAACGTTTCCGAGCCTCAATTCTAAGCCGTAATGCATGACGCACTAAACTATCAAGTAGTCATCGAAACGTGCCTGTCAGATGTTCACAACATCTATAGACGACGCTAGAGGGGGTGGCGCACCGAGCGGTGCATTAAGGACATAAGCCTTCTGTGCAGCAATGAGGACAATCCTCAGATCACGGACCCAGTCCGCAATATTGCTACCAACATCTTTCAACTCTATTTCTCTAGGAACATATATAAATTTAAGGGAGCTACAGCGCGAGCTAGTAATCTACAACATAATTTGCAAAGACACTTTGACTATGTTCATGATAATGAGTTCAATTAATCATATTACTTAAGAACTCCCACTCAAGTTGACATCCCTCCGATCATTCGAGTGATACATGATCCAAATTCACCAACTCAAGTCCGATCATCACGTGAGTTGAGGTGGCTGCAATGGTGAACATCAACATGTTGATCATATCTACTATATGACTCATGTTCGACCTTTCGGTCTCTTGTGTTCCGAGGCCATGTCTGTACATGCTAGGCTCGTCAAGTTTAACCCGAGTGTTCTGCACGTGCAAATCTGGCTTGCACCCGTTGTATGTGAACGTAGAGTCTATCACACTCGATCATCACGTGGTGTCTCAACACGACGAACTTTCGCAATGGTGCACACTCGGGGAGAACACAATTTATCTTGAAATTAAGTGAGGGATCACCTTATAATGCTACCATCGTCCTAAGCAAAACAAGGTGCATAAAAAGGATTAACATCACATGCAAATCATAAGTGACATGATATGGCCATGAACTTGTGCTTTTGATCTCCATCTAGAAAGCACCGGCATGATCTCCATTGTCACCGGCATGACACCATGATCTCCATTATCTTGATCTCCATCAATGTGTCGCCATCAGGGTTGTCACGCCCTGCATGCTTCTACTACTATTGCTACCGTAGCGATAAAGTAAAGCATTACATAGCGCTTAATGATTGACACGCAGGTCATACAATAATTAAAGACAACCCTATGGCTCCTGCCGGTTGCCGTACTCATCGACATGCAAGTCGTGATAATCTATACATCACATGATCATCTCATACATCACATATATCACATCATGTAATTGGCCATATCATATCACAACATACCCTGCAAAAACAAGTTAGACGTCCTCTAATAGTTGTTGCAAGTTTTACGTGGCTGCTACGGGTATCTAGAAAGAAAGATTCTCACCTACGCATAAACCACAACGGTGATACATAGATTGCTTTTCAACCTTCTCAAGGACCGCCTTTGTCGGATCCGATCCAACTAAAGTGAGAGAAACTGCCACCCGCAAGCCATCTAAGCAACAAGTTGCATCAAGGGAACCGGTCTCTCGTAAGCGTACGAGTAATGTTGGTCCGGGCCGGTTCATCTCACAATCCCGCTGAACCAAAATCCGACCAAGGGAGGAAGCAATCTAAGCATCAACGCCCACAAACCTTTTGTGTTCTACTCGAGATATCATCGAACCATCAACCTAGCTCTGATACCACTGTTGGGGAATGTCGCATGGGAAACAAAAAATTTCCTACGCACACGCAAACCTATCCATGGTGATGAGCATCTACGAGAGGGAGAGTGGATCTACATACCCTTGTAGATCGCTAAGCGGGAAGCGTTAAGAAACGCGGTTGGTGTAGTCGAACATCTTCGCGATCCAAATCGCCGAGCGTCCCGCGATCTCATCACGATCCGTCCCGCGAAATCATCATGATCCATCCCGCGATCTCATCACGATCCATCTCACGATCTTGATCACGATCTGTCCCGCGAACTCATCACGATCCGTTCCGCGATCTCATCACGAACCGTCTCATGATCTCGATCACGATCCTTCCGATCTAGCGCCGAATGGACGGCACCTCCGCGTTCAGCACACGTGCAGCTCGATGACGATCTCCACCGTCTCGATCCAGCGAGAGGAGGTGGAGAGGAGAGAGAGTTCACCGGCAGCGTGATGGCGGTCCGGTGATGGTGGTGGAGTGATTCCGGCAGGGCTTCGCCTAAGCGCTGCGGAAAACCGATCTAGAGGAGAAACTGTGCACCGGTGTAACGGGTAGCACGTGGCCGGAAATTCTGTCCAAAAACCACCCAATCCACTAGTATATATAGGAGGAGAGGAGAGGAGAGGAATCCAAGGCCTTTGGGTAGGCCGAAATAGGAGGTGGGAGCAATCCTACTTCACCTCCAATCCTAGTTGGAGTAGGATTGCCTCCTATTGGCTGATTTTCCACTTTTTGCTTTAGGAGTTTCTCTCCTGCGCCATGGGCCTTTTTGGCTGTTTTCCCAGCCCACTAAGGGCTGGTTATTATTCTCCCACAGCCCATGGACCTCTTGGGGTCGAAATACCCCTCCCGGAGGTCCCCCGGTACACTACCGGCACTCCCGGTACACTACCGATACTCCCGGTACACTACCGATGAGCCCGAAACTTTTCCGGCGACCAAACTGGGACATCCTATATATGAATCTTTACCTCCGGACCATTCCGGACCTCCTCGTGACGTCCGGGATCTCATCCGGGACTCCGAACAACCTTCGGTCACCACCATACATAACTCTACACTACCGAAACGTCACCGAACCTTAAGTGTGCAGACCCTGCGGGTTCGAGAACTATGTAGACATGACCGAGACACCTCTACGGTCAATAACCAATGGCGGGACCTGGACGTCCACATTGGTTCCTACATATTCTACGAAGATCTTTATCGGTCGAACCTCTATGTCAAGGATTCAGTTAATCCCGTATAACGTTCCCTTTGTTCTTCGGTATGTTACTTGCCCGAGATTCGATCGTCAGTATCTCCATACCTAATTCAACCTCGTTACTGGCAAGTCTCTTTACTCGTTCCGTAATACAAGATCCCATGACTAACACTTAGCCACATTGCTTGCAAGGCTTGTTGTGATGTTGTATTACCGAGTGGGCCCTGAGATACCTCTCTGTCACACGGAGTAACAAATCCCAGTCTCGATCCATGCCAACTCAACAAACACCATCGGAGATACCTGTAGAGCTCCTTTATAGTCACCCAGTTACGTTGCAACGTTTGATACACACAAGGCACTCCTCCGATATCCGTGAGTTGCATGATCTCATGGTCATAGGAACATATACTTGACATGCAGAAAACAGTAGCAATAAACTGACACGATCATATGCTATGTTTGTAGTTTGGGTCTTATCCATCACATCATTCTCCTAATGATGTGATCCCGTTATCAAATGACATCTCATGTCCATGGCTAGGAAACCTTAACCATCCTTTGATTAACGAGCTAGTCCATTAGAGGCATACTAGGGACATGGTTTTGTCTATGTATCCACACATGCATTTAAGTCTCCGATCAATACAATTATAGCATGGATAATAAACGATTATCATGAACAAGGAAATATGATAATAACTAATTTATTATTGCCTCTAGGGCATATTTCCAACATCATCTTCCTACTGGAAAAATCCCACCATTTCTGAAACCCGTGTTCTAGCTCATCTTGTTGCCATTTTCAATCTCCTTGCTCAAAGCTCCATTTGCGAAACTGTTTTAGGAGATTGCTCATCGGTATGTGACTCCTCCAATGGTCCAATTAGGTTGTGTTCTAGTGCCTTATATATTGCAATTTTTTGCTGTTGTGGTGACCTTGTTTTTCCATTTGCATGTCAAATTTGTATGGTCCCAAGTAGTTTTGATGCATGATATAGTCTCTAGGCACTTGAGGGAGTAGTTGCTATGAGTTTTGTTCACCTTTATTTTAGGTCACTAAATTTTCAGAATTTTTCAAAAATGTTGAGAAGATTATTAAGAGGTTCTTCAAGCCGGGTTTCTAAGGAAGATGGAAATGAAATGAAGGAGAAACCTAAATATAATCTTCCTCGCATCGCAGAAGTTTGACCATGTGAATGGCCGTGTGACACATTCTTGAGGGCGGCCGGAATTTATGAATATTTCTATTCTTTGGCTGAGAATGGAGGCATCACCGATTTCCTCAACGATAAGTGTGACCAGTACCTCTTGCTCACGAATACCTTTGTGCAAAATTTTCGCTTTCATCCTAGGGAAGACCCTCCTACAGTAGAATTTCACTTATATGATGTGCCTAAGAAAATGAACCTCTATGTTTTTTGCAAAGTTTGCAAGATACCCTATGAGGGCACCATCAGGGAACCACGTCCTCGAGACATGGAAGATTTTATTGCCACAGTCACTGTAGGGGAAGAGAGAGGCGTGTCAAAGGCAAGAGCATCTAGTTTACATTTTCATGTGCTATGCTATTATTCATTATTTGCAGGAAGATGTTTAGTTGGTCGCTGGGACAGTGGAAGCCTTAGTGCCCCTGACCTTGCTATTTTGCACCATGCTCTATTTGCTGACAGAACCTTTAGTCTAGGCTCTATGGTGGCCCAACGGTTGAACACCAACCGTTTGAAGGGGCCCATATTCGGAGGTATATATGCATCTCGTTAGCTAAATATTTTGAGATACCCATTAGGCTTAACGAGAAATATGAGGGGTAGATACCCGCAAAGTTTTTAGATTATGACCGTATGGTAGCCCATGATGTTATTAAGAAGAATGACGATTGGAGGCTGTTCTACAACTTAGTATTTAGTTAGGGTACTTGGGAGATTATTACTCTGCCTGCTTCTTCTCTGTTCGATATTCATTCAGGCAGGTACACTGTTATGCCCGATGACATCTACCGATATTGGGGTTTGTCACAACCCCCAGCACCTGAGTCGGCACCGGCCCTTGATCCATATCAGGCCCCGGTTTTTTAGTGGGAGCCACAGGAGGTCGCTAATCAGTGGAACCCTCAGTATCCTCCGGAGTATCCCGGAGAAGGTTATTTCTAGCCATGGCCCTAAACCAACTTAGGCCAAAAGACTAAGCTTGAGGGAGTACGTATTTCTCACCGACATTACATTCATGCTCGCACACTCATTTGAGTTATCGGTGCTCATACTTTTTCTTTGTACTACCCATGGTAGTTTATTTCTTCTTTATGTTTTCTTCTTGTGTGTTTGATTAATCTTTAAGGAAATCCAAAAATAATTTAGTCCTATCTTTACCTTGTAGTTTGTTTTAGTTGTAGCATTAATCGAAAACCCAAAAATATTTCTCGTTCTTCTTTTGCTTGTTGGGAGCATTCCTGTGTAAATAATTTTCCTTTCTTTTCTTTGGGTCGTAAGGAGAAGACCACGATGACATGTTAAGTGACTCTCATATGCATTATTGTTTATCTTATATAGAGCCCATATTTCTTTGCCTTCCCTCTTGAGTTATTGTTTGTAGATTTCGGCTTAGCCCATTGCACATGCACTCTTATTATTATTCACATCGTTCGGTCATGCAAGTGAAAGGCAATAATGACGATATATGATGAACTGACTGAGATGGAGAAAATATGGTATGAACTCGACCTATCTTACTTTTGTAAATATGATTAGCTCATCATTCTTAATTCAGCCCATTATAGATGAAACATATTTGCAATGACAATTAGAGATTATAGTTGCTCATACCATGCTTAATTAGCTAAGAGTGGATAATGGTTTTTCTTGAATGCCAACATGCGGATTAAAATGGTTGTGATGTAGTATGATAGAATGGTATCCTCCTCTGAATGATTCGAGTGGCTTGACTTGGCACATGGTCACGCATGTAGTGGAAACAAATCGTCATAACCTCCGCGATATTTATGTTCATAGTGAATTATATCCTACTTATGCTTGTATTCAATGTTGGTTAATCTCAAAGCATGTTGATGATTGTATCGCTATCTAGTTGGTCGCTCCCTAGTCTTTTGCTAGCCTTCACTTGTACTAAGTGGGAATACTGTTTGTGCATCCAATCTCTCAAACCCAAAGTTGTTTCATATGAGTCCACCATATCTACCTACATGTGGTATTTACCTGCCATTCCAAGTAAATTTGCATGTGCTAAACTTTAAACCTTCAAATAAACATTCTATTTTGTATGCCCAAATCGCTCATGTGGCGACTGGAGACTGTCAGTATCTTCCATACTAGGTGGGTTATTGTCACGATATTTGTTGATTCACTATCATTCACGAGAAAGTGGATGGTGATCGGGATGCCCAGTTCCATGCTCGAAATAAAAAGCAAAATATAATTAAACAAAACTCCCCCAGGACTGTGTTTCTATGAACGGTACCCATGGATTCGGCTCACTGTGGAGTGTGACTGATTGGTGGAGGGCGAGTAAAAACTTTACTATTCTGTTTGGGAACTGCCTATAATGTATCTAGCATGGAAGATATTGAAAACCTCTTGGTCATTATGTGAGCAATGAAAGCATACCGCTCAAAAATCATTACTTATCTCTATTTTAAAAACCCGGTCTCTGGCACCTCTGCAAATCAATGATTCCCTCTGCGAAGGGCCTATCTATTTATTTATTGTCGAGTCATCATCCTCATATAAAAAGCACCAGTTAGAGAGCACCACCGTCATTTGTATGCTTTGCTATTAATTGATATTGAGTATGAGCATGACTGGATCTCTCTCACCATGAATTACAATGTTTAGCCAGTCCTTATTCTCCAGAGGTGCTCTGCATTTACGTTTTGCGGTCTCAAAAAGGGCTAGCGAGATACCATTATGTCATATTGTATCATGATTGTTTTGATAAAATTGTTGTCATGCGAGACTTATTATTATTGGCCACTAGTTTATTATGCCATTGATATGAGTAAATGTGAGACCTAAATGTTATTGTGATTGTGGTTAGTTTACAATCTTTGCTGAAAATCTGAACATAAGATACACATATTTACAATGGCAAGATCAAACAGAGTTTGTAAAAGTTTTTCTTTATCACTTTCAGTTTATCAACTAAATTGCTTGAGGACAAGCAAAAGTTTAAGATTGGGGGATTTGATATGTCTCCAACGTATCTACTTCTCCAAGTTCTTTTGCCCTTGTTCTGGACTCCAACTTGCATGATTTGAATGGAACTTACCCAGACTGACGCTGTTTTTAGCAGAACTGTCTTGGTGTTATTTTTGTGCAGAAATAAAAGTTCTCGAATTGAAATGAAAATTTACGGAGAATATTTTTGGAATTAATAAAAAATATTGGAAAAATAATCAACTTTTGGGGGCCCACCACCTGGCCACAAGCCTGGTGGGTGCGCCCTATGGCTTGTGGGCCCCCTAACGCTCCTCCGACCTTGTTTACACTTCTATATATTCCTATTCGGGGAGACAAAAATCAAGAAGAACAGTTCATCGCGTTTCACGATACGGAGCTGCCGCCATCTGCTATTTTCCTCGGGAGACCTGATCTGGAGTCCGTTTTGGGCTCCGGAGAGGGGAAATCGATGCCTTCGTCATCACCAACTATCCTTCATCACCAATTCCATGATGCTCTCCACCGTTCGTGAGTAATCTCATCGTAGGCTTGCTGGACGGTGATGGATTGGATGAGATTCATCATGTAATCAAGTTAGTTTTGTTAGGGTTTGATCCCTAGTATCCACTACGTTCTAAGATTGATGTTGCTAATACTTTGCTATGCTTAATGCTTGTCACTAGGGCCTGAGCGACATGATTTCAGATCTGAGCCTATTATGTTTTCATGAATATATATGTGTTCTTGATCCTATCTTGCAATCTGTAGACACCTATTACAAGTTATGATCCGCATCCCCTAGGGTGACAATAACTAGGATTCTTTCTGGTGATTACCGTAGTTTGAGGAGTTCATGTGTTCACTAAGTGCTAATGCTTTGGTCCGGTTCTCTATTAAAAGGAGGCCTTAATTTCCCTTAGTTTCCAATAGGACCCTGCTGCCACGGGAGGGTAGGACAAAAGTTGTCATGCAAGTTCTTTTCCATAAGCACGTATGACTATATATGCAATAGATGCCTACATTACATTGATGAATTGGAGCTAGTTTTGTGTCACCCTATGTTATAACTGTTGCGTGATGAATGCCATCCAACATAATTATCCATCAATGATCCATTGCCTATGAGCTTTCCATATATTGATCTTTGCTAAGTTACTTTTCCGTTGCTATTGTTACAAACACTACAAAACTGCTACTATCACTTTTGCCACCGTTACCGTTACTTCCATACTACTTTCCTACTAAATACTTTGGTGTAGATATTAAGTCTTTCAAGTGTGGTTGAATTGACAACTCAGCTGCTAATACTCGAGAATATTCTTTGGGTCCCCTTGTGTCGAATCAATAAATTTGGGTTGAATATTGTACGCTCGAAAACTTTTGCGATCCCCTATACTTGTGGGTTATCAACAATCCAATGTACGATCGAGCCCGTGCGAACCTTACCACGAAAATATCGAGGGGAATCTATGTCATGAATTTGTTCTGGCTTGTTTCATAAGCCACATCCTTTGTTTTGTTTTGAATATGGTAATTCGAGTTGCTTCGATGTCGAGTGGTGATTTTATATCTTTTCTAAGTAGTGTTGTCATATTTTACGGGAATGCTAATCCTTTTGCTCAACTAGAGTTGTCTTGAAATTCTTTTCAACCGGTGCGCTCCTCTTCAAGATATTCAATATTTCCAATATTTGCAATATCAATCCTCTTATTCTTTCTCGGTGTTCATTTCATCCTTCCCAAGTTGTGTTTGTTTATCCCTATCGTCCCGCCCTTTTTCTTCAGTGATTAAATTCTCATCCAAGTATGTTTTCTATTCATGTGAGGCTTCTGCTATGTTTTCTTCTGTTTTTTCGGTGATTCCTTGTGGAGATTCTCAAGAGTTTCAATTTTAAGATATGTCCTCATATTCTTTGGTCTTGTTGTATTGTTCTCCATGAATTCAATTCCAGATTTTGATGTTCATCATGTCATTCTTCATCCCTTCAATGCTTTCATACGATGGAAATTCTTATCCAAGCGTCTCTTGTTTATTTGCCGCTCTCTGTTCTATCCGGAGTGCTGAAGATATCTCAGAAGATTCATGTTTTATTTCAATCCTTCGAAATTATTTCGAGGTTCTCACATCAGCAAGTTATTAATTTTTTCTGGTGCAATATCTCTTTCTAATAAATTATTTCAACGATGGTTTCTTTTGAGTGGGCCCATAACCCATAGGTTCTCCCCGGGATCTTACCTGGATCTTCTAACCTTTCCGGGGATGTTCTCAAGTTCTCTTCTAATATGACATAAGAATGAATTTCATCAGTCATATGCCTTCTTGAAGATCGCTTCTAAATTGGCTCAACCTTTTCTTTATTCTTATTCCTGAGTGGCTCAGTAGTTCTTGGTGGTGTTTCTAGCTAGCATTCTCATCTATGAAGACCAAAAGAGAGCTTCTCTCAAATCTTGGTCGATTTTCTTGAAGATTCATGGTTTCAGCTTCCTGCTATCCCTTCAAACTGTTTTGGTCATGGGTAATTCCATCCTTATCTATCTAGAGCATTTCAGAATTGTTTTTTATTTCTCGATCCTCCGAAGGCCATCATTTCAGAAGATTTCTTTGTGCTCAGCTTTCAGCTTTCGTTCTCAAATTCTTCTCAATTGTTGTCTCTTCGTTTGTCTCTCAATTCTTCCGGTGGTTCATTCAAATTTCATACTAGGAGAATCGCGATCTCTTCATTCTCATGAATCTCCATTCATTCTTGGCATCCTCATTCGTATCAATTCTTATCGGTGGTTCGTTTAAGACTTCTTCAAGTTTGTGCTCTGTCTCTCTTTTCAATCTTTCAAGAAGAATAAGTGGTGTGTGAAATCCGTTGCTTTTCATCAATTTAACTTGATGAAGGATAAGCATAACATAATTCTTATTATAGTTTGATTAAGGTGATTTCCATCCTTCTTCTGAAGTGTTCATGGCATCAAATTCTTGGTTATAAGTTGTTCATCTTTTCTTTTCGGAGTTCCATGTTTTTCTCAAGCTTCTCTTCGCGAAGCTTCATCTAAATCTTTGCAACATCATAATCTATTCTTTTCAACCACATTATTTTGATCGTCCTTTCATCCCAGTGTTCGCTAAGAGGTCCTTCAAGGTGGTTTGTTAAGGATGTAACTCTTCTCGAATTGTTCTTCAAGATTCTTGTTGGAGGTGCTCAAGTGTTCTTTATCTTAGATGTCTAATTTCAATTCCTTCTCCATTATCTTTTGAGATAGTGTTATTAAATTCTTGATTATGAGGAGTCTCGAAGGAAAATTGTCAAGAATGAGATAAGTAAACTCATCATGTCTTCTCATAGTTATCTCGGGTTTGATTTTTGTTGCTGTCATGGTGTCATATATGCTTCAAGTGTCTCCTCCACCTCTTGGTGAAATAAGTTTTGCATATCTTGTTTCTCTCAAGCAATTAATTGTTTCTATTCTGGAAGGTTGTCACCTCATAATTTCGAGATGTTTCTCATAATCCCACAACAAGCTTATTCTTTTTGTTGTTGGTTTTCCAACAGCTCCGTTCAATTCTCCGTTCGAAGGGTGCTTTCAAATTCAATGGTGGTAGAAGTTGTCAATTCTTCTCCTTTCTCTTCTCTCCAATAATCTACCTTCCATTCTGTTGTTCCGGAGGCATTGTTTGGTTGCTCTCTTCGACTCATCATCTCATTTGTTTAAGATCATGTTCTTTCTTTGCTTATTCATTTCACCTGAGTGTTATGTTATCTATTCAAGTTCTTTTCATTCTTATCAAATTTTGCCCCTCTATCCTATCGAAGTGCTGCTGAAATTTCTTGTGAATTCCTTCCTGTTCCCATGTCATTCTCCATCTTGTTGAAACATTCTATGATCTTCGGTTTCACTTGTTTCTCATAGAAGCAACTAAGTTTACCTCTTTCTCTTTCTCTTCCCCTTCTAATTCTAGATCTCGGGACGAGATCCTCGTGTAGTGGAGGAGACTGGTAACATCCTGGGACCGACGCTCCAGAAGATTCCCCTTTTATTCCATTCTCATGATGTGATTCGTCTAGTTGTCGCATTCATCATTGCATCATTCGCATCATATGCATAGCATCGTCACTCGTTTGCAAAAACTTGCATCCATTTGTAGCTGCCGGTTCTCTCCATTTTTGTCGTCGTATGTTTCATGGCCAACCACACGCATGCGCCCGCGACATCGATAAAATATTGTTTTTAAAGTGCGTATAAAACTTTCTCGTATTGGGTCGAAAGTTGGTGTGCGGTCTTTTTATATTGTTGGTAGACCGCGTGCCAAATTTCGCCGCAATCAGAGGTCGTTTGGTACCCCTACGTTCAACTGTAGCGTCACCGGCATCTGTTAAGTAGCGGACGTTTTTGGTTTAAAAAAAACTCTATCACGGGCCGCAACCTCTCTCTCTTCTTGGCCCACAACACCTCTCCACACCCCACATAGCCTTGCTAGCCCCCTCCGCTTCTGGACCGTCGGATCGAGATTCGAAGGTCCTAAAGTGGAGCAAAAACCCCTTCAATTGTCTCCCTGCTATAAATATGAACAACCCTCGAATTTAGGGGAGCTGTCCCATCATTCCCCTTTAGCCGCCGCCATACCCTTCCTCGGGATCTCATCCTGATCCAGCCAACCTGACACCTCTCCTCGTTTTTAGCCATCGACCAATCTCCTCATGCCCGACCCATCCCGCAGCCACCTCGCACCATCGGATCTATCGATCCAGCTAGCCGGAGAAAGCTCCCTCATCCGCCACCCAAATTCCAAGAGCTCCTCACGAGCGTGCCTGCCCGTGCTCTTGATCTCGCGGACCACCTTGTTGGAGTCCAACAGCCGGCCAAGCTATCGCGGAGTAGCACTAGGCCAGGACCTCGCGTGTCTCTGATCCCCTTCCCCCTTGTTTCCCTATCCCACTTGCTCTCTTCCTCGTCTCATCTGTCTCTCTCTTTGTCATGTAGCAGCTGCTGCGCCGATGCCACAGGAACAACCGATGACTATGGAGCTCTGCCACTGACCGGATTCGGTGCCCCGAGGGCCGGATACGTCCATCCCCAGCTGCCCTCGACAGGATCCCCCTTTTCCCAACCGTTATCCGCCATCTTCTCGCCATGGATGTCTGGCTCGTTGTTTCCTCGATGTGAGAAAGTCCCTCCTCTGATCCTAGCCTCTTTTATCTAGATCCGTTCAGAATGATATATTGTTTAGCTATGATGTTGTGTTGTGTGATATAGACTTTGCTAGCCGAGCTGGTCGTCACCGCATGCACTAAACTTAGGGGTCTGAGGTTTGTATCCCAGGTGCCCTGTTTTCTTTTGCCATTTTTTATGTGTTGGTTTCGGTGCACTCATTATTAAGATTCATCTAGCGCAAGATCAATCAGTTAGCAAAAATATTTTCATTGAGTGCACGGTTAATTAATTATGAGCATTTTAAAAACATCGCTTCTTTTTATATAATATGTAAAACTTGGACAAAAGGTAAGTCGCATGGGACAAAAAAAGTTGTGGGCCAAATGAAGCGCACTGGGCAAACCCAGCCACAGATCTGACCCAAATAGCTGAATGTGTGAGTGTGCAAAGGAAGAAAAAACATAAAAAATATTAAACTTGCTGTTTTCATATAATTTGCATAAATGCCCTGTCAAAACGTTTTTTGTCATAACCAATTAACCGTAACTCTGATTCAAATGTTTCACATATGTAACTTGGCTAGAAAAACGAGTAGAATTACATGCCACACTTTATTTTCATGTTTAATAAATATAAATCATGTTTAGTACATATCTGGACCAAAATCATAATATGCATATGAGGTCATTTTGGAAATGCTATATGTTGTTTCCAACCTCATTTAATATGCCTAGATTTTGTAGTTGTTTTTGTTTCACTCCTTGCCATGTTTAACAACATTTAACATTGATGTGTACATAAACGAGAGTTAACTAAATAATTGATCGTGGAGTTTCGTCAATATGCAAATTGTTGCATATTGAGCTTCACTTCAATGTGTAGTAGTTGTTTGATGTGATTTGACATGCCTTGCATATTTAAACCGGACATGCATCATGTTTGGTTGCGCATCATGTCATGCATATGTTGTGATGTTTCTCATGTGTTGATTGTTGTTTTCGAGTTGCTTCTTCTCATGTGTTGATTCGTTCGACTATGTTGGCTCGTCTTCTTTATGGACTCGTTCTTCTTCCAAGCGGGATCTCAGGCAAGATGACACATTTCTCTGGATACCACTACTATCATTGCCATGCTGGATGTCTCGTTTTTCTATCGCTATCTCACACTACCTACCACTTGTTTGTCAAGCCTCCCAACATTGCCATGAAAGCCTCTAACCCCTCCACATCCCAGCAAAACCTTTGTTTTGCTATGTTACCGCTTGCTGAGCCCTTCTTATAGCATTTCTAGGTGCACGTGCAATTGCTACCATGTGGCAAGATGGACGTTCTTTTGTTATCACAATATTATTGCTATTTAATTTAATGCACGCACATACACTTGGTAAAACGTGGAAGGCTTAGCCTTTTGCTCGGTGCTTTATTCCACTTTTGCCGCCCCTAGTTACTTGTGTACCAGTGTTATGTTCCATATTGTGTGCTCCTAACATGCTCGGGGTTATTATGGGGACCCCCTTGATTTTTGTTTTGGGATCAAACTTGTATGGCAAGGCCCAACATTGGTACTACATTTTCCTAATAACTAATAAAATTGCATAGGGACCCGCTAGCACCAGCGGACCTTTAATCAACAACCTAGGCCGGTGCTCCTCATGAGTGTTGGTCCAAAACAGAGCCACTTGCAGGGCCACCTCGGGGCAACTCGAGGGATTTCTATTAGGTCGCCGTACATAATGTTCATCCGGTCGTGTCCTGAGAACCAGATACGCGGCTCTTATCGGGTTCGTCGACACGTCGGGCGGTCTTGCTGGATTTGTTTTACCTTTCTCGAACATCTTGTGTGAGGAATTCCGAAATACTTTGGGCTATCTCGAGGTTGCGGTTTTCCTATGGAATTGCCTAAGAAATCACAGGATTGGTGGTCGAGGTTAGTCCCGCTGAGAGTGGTTAATTTGTGATGGATGAGTTGGAGCGCACCTGCAGGGTTAAATCTTTCAGAAAGCCGTGTCCGCGGTTATGTGGCAAACTTGGAACCTTTGTTTAACACCCGGTCATAGAAAACTTGAAGTAAACTCTAATAAAATACACCAACTGTGTGCGTAACCATGACTGTCTCTTCTCGTGAGTCCTTATCCGAGAGAGAACATGGTGGGGTTATGTTTGACGTAAGTAGGTGTTGAGGATCATTTAGTGATCATTACTACCTCACGTCCGTTATTCGTAGACCGCCATACTTTACTTTCTATATTCGTAAGTTAGCCACTCAAATAAATGCTAGTCACTTGCTGCAGCCTCACCACTTAACCATACCTCACCCATTAAGCTTTGCTAGTCTTGATACCCTTGGAAATGAGATTGCTGAGTCCCGATGGCTCACATATTACTAAAACAACAGTTGCAAGTACAGGTAATGTAATGCTTGAACGTGAGAGTGATGCTTGTTTGTTTGCAGTTCTTCTTCTTCATGGATCTAGGATGGGTTCCACGGGGCAGCCTGGGATAGCAAGGATGGATGTCATTTTATCGCTTGATTTCGTCCGTAGTCAGACCCTGCTCTTCTGTAGGATGTTTGAATATGTTGTTGTATTGATGTGATATTGATGTAGCTTGTGGCGAGTGTAAGCCAATTCCACATACTCATATCTTATGTACATGTACTTGTAATGATATCCATTCTTGCAACACGACGAGATGTGCTCCTATCCCTGTTGAGGCCCTCAAGCCAAAATAAGGATAGGGTCGCATCTTGGGCATGACCCCTCCACTATGTATATGCATCTTTTGCGGGCTCGAGTCTTGGGCCTCGTACGGATCCTGAAGCCCACAAGTTCCTTACCTTAAGCATGTGACCCCTTAGGTTCTCGTTCACTTGGTCGTGAGTCGGCTCACATCCATCTCAGCTAGTCGATAGAGGCCTCTAGCAAAGTGTGCCAACTCCAAGTGTCTGATGAATCTGGTTAGATGAACATATACTTCACAATTGTGTTCCCTTTGACACTCGATATATTTTTTCGTGCTCAAGGCAACATGGTCATCCTTGTTGCAGCATGACCTTTTTCTCGTTCTGGTGAATCTGACCAACACTAGAGATTATCTCATAATCCTCATCGCATGGCCATGCTTATCCAGGTCGAATCACCCCAAGGGCCCAAAGTATATCTCTCCTGGTCATAGGGGAAAATCCCATCTTGCTAGACCATGTCTCGCAGCATGGATTTGGACAAGGCCGAAACCTACATTTGTAACTACCCAGTCACGAAGTAGCATTTGGTTGGCCCAAAGTAGGTATGTCGCCATCCCGAGTACATGTGCCAGCTCAGGTCTTAGGACATAGAACATATGTTGTACTAGAGACTCACAGATGACCTATCGCCGTGTCTCATAGGTGGGTATGTCCAACTCAGACCTTATCTCGACTCTGATCTAACTACGTCAAATCTGACCAGATCTTTTTGAGTCCATATTATCCAACTAGCATCCAATGCTACATGGTCAGTGAGACCATACCATCCATAGTGGCATATGCTAGTCTAATTGGTTGTGCGTCCACACAACCCTTTCGACAAGTGACCATTTAGGATAGTCGTCATACAATGCATAGCCTCACAAACAATTCATGTACTTGTTAATACACATCATTGATAATGTCCAATGACTATCTTTATTTATAAAAGCATAGAAAATATCATCACACATGATTGCCTCTAGGGCATATCTCCAGCAAGCAACCCCCTTACTCGGGTGTAAGCTTATGTCACTCTAGCCAGCCACTATAAGTGAATCATGAATGTATTGCAAAACCCTACATCGGTAATCTCACGCGCTTGCACGACATGGAGGGCACCATAGGACATCACCATATTAACATAAAACTCATATCAATCACACCAAATAAAAATTAACTTGTAGGACAAAAGAAATGTACTCAAACATCATAGGATAGCCACACATCATTGGGTAATAAATCTATAGCATTAACCACCATGTTGTAGTGATCAGAATTAGGTATAGAGGGGGTGATTAGACTGCTTGACCAAATAAAAACCTAACCTTTTCCCAAGTTAATTTGTTGGCAGATTTTAGCAATTCTAGCATATCAAGTACACCCTACACATGCATGTCTACGAGTATTGTAGCAGAAAGTAAATACCAGCCTATGTAAGCGGATACGGGTTGGAAGATCAAACACAATTGTAGACACGAAGATTTTTCCCGTGGTTCCGATAGGTGGCTCTATCATACATCCACGTTTATGGAGACTTCAATCCACGGTAGGTAACGGTCGCGAGAGTCCACGGAGGGCTCTGCCCATGAAGGGTTCCACGAAGAAGCAGCCTTGTGTATACCATGATCTCCTACGTCCACAGAGGACTAGCCTAACTCGGGGTAGATCTTCACGAAGTAGGCGATCTCCTTGCCCTTACAAACTTCTTGGTTCAACTCCCCAACATGAACTAGGAGGATCCCAAGTGACACCTAACCAAGATAAGAGGCACCACCCTCCAAAAGGTAACAAGCTCGGTAGTAACAATGAACTCCTTTCTCTTTTGTTTCAAATGACAGTCTCCTCAACACTCAATCACTCTCTTACAAATTTTGCTTGGGTGGAAGAGATTGATTGGATGGAAAGAAACTTGGGGAGGCTAGAAATCAAGATCCATATGGTTGGAGTGGATGATCTTGTCCTCAACACAAGGGTAGGTGGTTCTCTCCCAGAAAATTGGATATGGGAAATGTGGGTATGTTCTAAGTGCTTCTCCTACGAGTAGGATGTGGTGGAGGGGTATATATAGGCATCTCCAAAAATCCAACTGTTACAACATTGTTGCCCAACTCAGTGAAACCAAAGTGAAAACTAGGTTGCACCAACTAGTGCAAAATGTGGCAACTTTGGCATTTTGGTGAGACTGATATAAGATTCTCGGTGGTACCGATGTGAGTGGCCGAGGGCAGTTACACAAGTCGGTGAGACCTTTACAAAACTCGGAAACTCTAAATTTTGTAAAACATGCAATAGGAGTGGTCACTGAAACTCAGTTGCACCGAAGTGAATGTTGGTAGTACCGAGAAGCGGATTTTGGCTAGGGTTTCTGTCTAGGGTTTTGACTCGGTGTAGCCGACATCAAAATCTTGGTGGCACCAATTTTGAGTGGTAGGTTCTAGAACATAATATTTGTGGGAGAGCTTGTGGGTGTCTTTGGTGACTAACACATGATCTCTTGAGCATCATTCACCATTAATACCTCACCCCTTTTGATAGTATTGGCTTTCCTATGGACTCAAACTGATTTCTCACAAAGTAAAATGTAGAGTCTTCATGCTTGTATCTTGGCCAATCCTATGCTTGCATCTTGGTGTCTCCTCACAATCCTTTGCCAATCATAACATTGAACTTCTCCTGAAATATACTTAGTGGAAAAATTTGTCCAATGAAATATATGTTGTTATTAATTACCAAAAGCACCTAGGGAGATGTTGTGCTTTCAATATCCCCCTTTTTAGTAATTGATCACAACATATAGATCAAAGCTTCGATTATAATCAATGAATAACATCGTCCCTTTAATATGTATGTGATAAGCAAGAGCTCCCCCTAAATTTGTGCATTATTTTAAACTGGCGTTCGGATGCAAAT
Organism: Hordeum marinum; assembly: GCA_022496015.1. Taxonomy (NCBI): domain Eukaryota; kingdom Viridiplantae; phylum Streptophyta; class Magnoliopsida; order Poales; family Poaceae; genus Hordeum; species Hordeum marinum. The sequence goes on from CM039673.1 coordinate 306,163,199, forward strand.
GCACAATCGATTAGGATCATGGGTCACTCTTCCATGTCACATACAACTTGGTGGTGTGCAAAGATTAAAATGAGTGAATTACATAAGAATATCACACCAACATTAAGTGAATGATCATCATATAGAAATATCAAATATAAGCGATAGCACCATCACACAAGAGTATATGGTCAAACACAAAACAAAAGTTTGTAACACCAAACGATAAACCAAATGTTTTGAAAAGCAGAGAGAATCAAAATGCAACGCTCTCTCTTTGTCTCTCGAAGCCCTATGATCTATAACCTCTCCCCCTTTGGCAAAAAGTTACCAAAAAGTTCAAAGTTATAGAGTTACTAGTCTCTCTGGGCATGATCTCCTCTTGTGGCGCTCAATGGAGTCAAGAGAACTGCATCTGCGAAGGCTTCAGCTAACATCCTCTAAGGTGGTGGAGTAGACACTAGAGATGATGGAGTTGAAGGAGTTGTTGGTGGTGCTGAAGAAGAAGGCCTCATATCTGGAGCTGGCACTATAGGGGTTTTGGCTTGAGTTGTGAACTGAGTGCTGGTTCTCAAGGGTGGACTCCTATCATCATCATCATCATCATCATCATCTGAATCTGAAGTGTGTGGGATAGGAACTACATCCACTTCCTTCTTGATCTCATCCATAGTTTTGGTCAAACCATCCACCTTGTTATTCAGCATCAAAAACCTGTCCTCCACAATCCTCACAAGGCTTCCTTGGTTCTGCAAGATCTCTTTGATGTCCTTCTATATGCCCTAGATGGTTCTAACGAGAAGATCCATCTGTTCACTCTTGGTCCTTGGCACATGAGCACTAGTGGCTTTGTCTGCCTCAGTCGTTGCCTGTGTAGTAGATGAAGTGGGATGATCTGGATCCATCACCATGACATTGTCCTCAAAATCTGACTGGAGTGGCAAATGAGGGCAATCAAGTGCATATACATTCTTCTCTAACCAAGAGTTGATGAGCATCTAAATGTATGGTGCATATCCACATGATCTCTTCTGATTTGCATCTGTCTTCTTCACTGTCTCAACAATAAGATCCATCACCCTGAACCTAGTTTGGGTACCAATGAGGTGCAGCATGTTGATAGAATTGCCTTAGATCATCTTCTTATCTCCTGACTTGGGCACCAAAGTATATCCCAGAATGGTGTTTGTTGTTGGCAACCGTACTTGCAGATAGTATACTGAGCCCAACTTATGTGAATGCACATATTCTGCAGGAATCACCTTCTACATATTTGCCATTGAGTTGTGGCTCATCTTGGCTTCAGTGTATACATCCAAATCACCTTCCTCGATAGGTGGATCTCCTAAGATGGTAGCCCACTCATCAACAGCACATTGGTACCTTGTACCATCAGTCATCCATACTATCCTCCCATCTGGATAGAAGTGATAAGTGGAGTAGAATGGCATAATCATATCATCATTCCAAGCAGTAAACTCCCTTCCAACAAATTTTACAATATCAATGCACTGGAAGTTATCTTGCATACTTGGAAAATAGTCTTCATTTTCCTTGATATATGCCTAGTCAACATGCCTCATGTCAGTGATTGTTGGTCTCTTGTCCAAAAGGACAGTCTCATAGAAATCCTATTGTTCTTCGGTGTGGAACCTGGCATTCACAACAATCCTTCTCTTGGAGGCATATGGGTCATTTTCTCTCCACAATCTCATCTCTGAGTCCTTCCTCTTTTTCATATCCTCGGCCAAAGGATGAGCATCATTATGCTCTGGCATATGGGGCATGATCTTCCTCAACACTGGCAAGTCCTCCTCAGCATCTCCAGAGGTAGATGTCTTGTTCTTGGTAGGTAGAGGGATGTCTCTAGTGGTGTTCTTGGACTTAGGAGCAGTGGACTTCTTGGGTGCAGCTTTCTTGCTCTTTGAAGGAGCCTGACTAGGCATAGCTTCTGCAAGAAGTTTCTTCTTCTTGGCAAGAGGAGCCTTGGCAGATGACTCTTCCTCCTCTTCCACCTCTTTAGCTTTAGGTGGGTCCTCATACATGGATGTAGGTCTGCCAATGACCTTGACAATACTTTTCCTAGATCTCTTCTTCTCTCCTGCCTTCTTGGGCATGGAGCTCTTGGCTAGCTCAACTGGAACTGATGTGTTGGCCCTAACACTCTCTCGTGCCCTCATAGACTCAGCACCGACATAGACCTTCTTGACAGGTCTCTTGGAAGAAGTGGTATCTGGGAAGTGCCCTTGGCGTCCTTTTCTTTCTTCCTCTTGGCAGCATCTTCCTCTGGCACAAAATCAAAGTCCTCATCTGAATTTAGCTTCTTCCTTGCCCTGGTGGAAGCCTTGTGCAAATCAGGTGAGCTAGGGTTATCATCATAAGAGGATGATCTATCCTCACGACTAGTGCCTGAACTCATATACACATCCCTCTCTCTGATGTTTTTCTGACTGTCATCTGACCCTAACATGCTAACCCTGTGAGTAGGGCATAGACGACAAGAAAGATTGAGCATCACAATACACGCAAGTTTTTCAAAAAAATGAACTAAAAATTCTTAAGTTTAGCTTTTTGCAAAAGGGATTTCGGTATCATCGAGTGACAATTTTCGGACCCATCGAGACTCACAATCCTCTTCACACAAACTTGGTAGCAACTTCGGTTACACCGAAAGTAGCCACTTGGTTTCACCGAGACTATCCTCAGTAGACCAAAAACCAAAATTGGTAGAACCGATTTTTCTAACTACGTGTCACCGAGATTCAGATTGCGGACTGCTAAACCTAAAAATCTCTAGTTCTCTATTCTAATGGATTTTTTTGTGGAATAGGAAGCTTTCCATCTGTGGCAGGAATACGAAGCAACCCTAATGCACTTAAATTATACTTTTGAACGCAAGAGGGGATCAAAACCATACCCTAACTTTGCGATGGTCCGACTACAGCGACAAAGGCGGTGATGATTTATGTCAAGGGCGAACATCCCAGCTGTGAGGGCGGACAGGTAAGCAAAGGTATGACCATGGGTCCACGGCGGCAGCTAGGGCTAGGAGGAAACCGGTCGTTTGAGGATTCAATTTCAAACATCGGGCCCGCCATGTTATATACCCCTTACTATCGATGACACCGTGTAGCACCCTCGGATCTTGCTACAGTAATCTGTGTAATCAAGCTACAGTGACATGAGGGTTAGGGTTTTGGAATAGATGCAAATTGAATTTCCTTTACTAATCAATTTCATTTCAAAGTGGGATTCTAAATGTTTCGCAAATCAGGAAATAAAAATCATGCTTAGGTTGCAAATATTCCCTAAGCTATTTTAAATTTGCAACACACTTTTTATAAATTGTGTTGGTGCCTTAATAGTAAATAAAACAGGGGCCAAATCAATTATTTAAATGCCCTTTTTCTTTTGGCAGATTTTCAAACAATTCAAAAGGTTTCCAAAACTTTTGTGGCACTATAAATTATTGCGTTATAATTATTGGGGCAAATAGCCATATTTTTAATAATATATTTTGCCACCATTTTATTTAAACAAAAGCATTTCAAAAGAAAAGCATTTGTTTTAAATATAAAAAGAAAAGAGCTAGGTTCCCTAGTCACTTAGGCCTGCCGGCCCAAGTGTCAGCCCAGCCAATCTACCCCCCATCTCCCTACTGCTCATCAAGGGGAGTGGAGGCGGCGATGGCCTCCACGGGCCACCCCCGTCACTCTGGCATGCGTTGGGCGGCTCCCCGCAACCTACTAGACGCCCCCGCTGCCCTTGGAACCCTAGCCCCTCCAGTTTCGTCCCCTCGCTCTCCAGCCTCCTTCCTTGCTCAGCCTAGCGTAGTGCGGCCACCGTCCTCCTCCCTCCGCTCCGTCAAGTCCTGGAGCTCTGCCTCGTCTTCCTTGACCCCCTGGAGCACTGGATCGAACCCTGGGAGATCCCACACCTCTGAGCTCCTCTGACTTCATCAGGCCTTCCCTCCAACGCCAATGAGCAGCTCCCCGCCACCCCCTTCCTTCTACGTTCTTGTAGGCCATCATAGCTAGCTTCTTTCACACCAAGATCCTGCCGCCACCATGGCCGATGTTCTGCTTGATGCAGAGCCGCTCGGGCATCTCCTGGCTGACCAGCCATCTCGTGCAGCTCCCCTAAGTCCATCCCACGCTTTCCCCGCTCATTTTGTCCATCGCAAGCACGCACTCGAGAAATTACCGAATGCCGCCACTGCCGTGATCGACGCTGCGCTCAACTCCAACCATCTCCAGGCTACACAGTTGCGACACGTTGAGCTGGTTCGATTTGTGCTCACGGACAACCAAATGTTCGTCGGAAATGCACTCCGACGTGCCTCTGCCGTGCTCTGTGGTCACCGGCGACGGCCACCGTGCGCTGGGTCACTAACCCGTGGGTCCAACCAGTCAGGTGATTATATTAATATTAAATAGCAGTCAATTGAACTGTTAATAGTCACTGATGACCGGCCCCGCTTCTTTAATTAACCCAAGATTTAAAAATAAACCTAATTAAGTTACAGTTAGTCATAGGTGGGGCCTATCCACTGTTACAGTTGATAAGGCCGGTCCAGTCAGACTGCTGACCGGGTGCACCTAGTAGTTTCCCCTATTTTTGAATTAATATTAATTCTGTTGATTTCACAAATTCATCAAAATCTTTGAAAAATCATTTAAATAATTCGTAACTCGGAGGAAAAGTTTTATACTTGAAAGTTGGTTAGAAAAATCCCATGAATCCATATATGTTGTTTGTTCGTCTGTCACATGCCCCTAGCATGATGAACCTGGACATTTTGCATTAGGATCGTCTGTCCGGTAGTAGCCCGAGAGCCGGGAACTATCGTCAGATATTATCCTGCTGCGTCAGCAACGTGTAGTACTGCGTTAGTGCATGCCTAGCTCTGTTAATTGTCATGTCATGCATCGTGTTGATCTGTCTGCCTTATATTTCTTGTTTCTCCCCACTCTTCTTATCGGTAGACCCCGAGACTAACGATGCTGTCGGGTACGACTACACCACTGATGATGAAGCCTTTGCAGCAGAGCAGCAAGGCAAGCAATCCCCCCTTGATCATTCCGATATCGCCCATCTCTCTCCCTCCTATGCTTGCATTAGTTTTTGCTACTGTTGTAAGATAGCTCCTACTCTGATGCATAGCCTGTTTTTGTTATACTACTATTATACATGCTTTCATATAACTTGCTTAGTATAGGTTGAGTAGTGATCCCTTGTGACCCCGTAGTCCTAGTTGCCCCTACTTCTTCATCGAAGACTCGGTCAACCAATCGACAAGCCATGCCCGTTACATTCACCGCACCCGCTAGTTGTACGACTCTGCAAAGCTACTATCGAGTACCGAGGGTGACACCTCGTGAAGTACTCATGATGCTAACTCTGTAGTGTAGCTAGTCAGTCATGGTTATCAAGGGTGATTCCTCCTTCACCACTCCCGATGACGACTCTGTCGTGCAACCCGTCAAGCGTAGACCATCAAGGGTGAATCCTCTCTGGTCACCTTGACGGTTACGTCAGGTGGGATCCTTCGAGGCTGACTCCTTTGGTTTCTCCGTTGGTGTTATATATACACGTTACATTTACTTTACCGTTGATACATGATGAGGTCAGTATGACCGGAGGGTGTTGGTGTAATACGACGAGGCTTGCCGGGCATTCTGGGCCCTTGCCACAAAACCTCAAGATGGGGCGACGGGACCACATATCATGTATCATGCTCGTCACCGCAATTAATAAAATGCTAATGGTTTGGGTATTTGATCTGAATTGGTCATTTGACCTTTTCGCACTAACCTTCACGTGGGAGAAGTTATGGGCACTCGACGTCATTTGTAACAGCCAGGACCGACGCTCCAGCAAATTCCCCTTTTTATTTCCATTCTCGTCATGTGTTCGTCTGGTTGTCGCATTCATCATTGCATCATTCGCATCATCTGCATAGCATCGTCACTTGTTTTCAAAACTTGCATATGTTGGTAGTTGCCGGTTCTCTCCGTTCGTGTCCTCAACCGTTTTGAGACCAGCCACACATGCACGCGCCCGCGGCATTGTTAAAAAACCTTTTTTAAGGCGCGCTAAAAATATTATTGAATTGGGTCAAAACCTGATGTGTAGTCTTATTATAGCATAGGTAGACCGCCTGCCAAATTTCCTCGCATTTCGAGTTCGTTTGATACCCGACCGGTCAGCCGTAGCAGTGCGGTCATCGTTTATTCGTCGGACGTTTTCGGTGTTTTAAAACCTCGTGTCACGGGCCGCAAACTTCCCTCTCATCTCCCCCTAGACCATCTACACGACCACCACAGCCCACCTAGCCTCCCCTCCACTTCCGGGCCGTCCGATCGAGATCAAACGGCCCCAAAATGGACAAAAATTGCTAACCTAGCCCCCTTTCCTATTTAAGCACCCCTAACCTGCCCCTAATGGAAACCCTAGGACCTCCTCTCGATTTCCACACCCAGCCAACTAGCTCCCCAGCCTCCCACGCCTCTCTCCCTCCTCCCGCCGCCAGGCCCTCCAAGCCCATCTGGAGGCCCGCCCGGGCCCGAACCGCCGCCCATCCGCAGCTCCCCTGCGCCTGCATCAGATCGAGGGGAGGAGCCCCTCGATCCAGCGCCGCCAGCCGTATCCCCGCCTCCCGATGGCCGGTGCCCCTATACCGGTGACCTCTGAGACTGACCTCACCGCACTTCTCCTTTCCCCGTCGTTCTCTCTCCCTCACCTGCGGTCTCTCTCTCTCCCCTCGCAAGTCTCTCTCGTACCTGGAGTTGCCGCTGCAAGGAGCTCGCGTCGCGCCTCGAGATTGCCAGGAATGGATGGATCCAGGGCTTCCTGGCGTGGATCCAGCCTCGCTCCGCCCCGTCCTCGCCTCTAGGCCGCCGCCCGTCACCAGAGTTGCCCAGCGCCGCCGTGCTTCCTCAGCTGCGTGCGGGAGGACGAAGCCCCCATCGGGCCCCTTTGACCGCTTCGCCCTGCGTAGGCCTTGCTCGCCCAACTGCCCAGCAGCCTTGCCGCCCCAATAGGCCCAGCCCAGCTCCCGCCCCCCCTGCCAACTGCTCTCTGAATGGGCTTGGCCCACGAGCTGAGCCCAGATCCCCCCCGCGCATTTTCTTTTCTGTTAGGCTATCATATGTTTTTTAATATTAGAGAATTGCATGTTTTTAAAACATTTATAGATATTTAACTGTACGTCGTATAAAAATGTGTTATATATATAAGATGCTCGGAAAAAGAACGTGTAGATTAATTATATGCCATTTTCATCCATGTAAAATTACTTAAACTTGATGTTTGAATCATTTTGCTTAATGCCGCCTTATTTGCATTGCGCATGTTTATTTAATCGTGCCTGGAAATTAATCCAACAATATATTTTGAATATTCATATTATTTGTAGCACCTTTTCCTGAATGACAAAATGTGCTATGTAGTATTTGCATCTAATTTGCATTCATATTGGCTAAAAGGTTTTATTCCATTAACTCGCATAATTAATTGTGAAATATTTTCCTACTTGAACCTATGCATTTTATATATGTTTTTGGGGAAGAAAATCCATAGAATTTATCTTTGTATTTAGTTTTTTTCATTTGGGAATTTTGGTGTAAATGTCATTTTTGCTGTGATGCCCTTTTGTCTATTCCATGCATGTTATGAAATAGTTCTGAACATGAGATATGCTCTTTTTAATATGTGCACTAGCACCTGGTCATTTTGCTTGTCGTAGAAATGCATGTATGGGTGTTGTTTTCTTGTTGTCAACATGCTATAAAAAAATTATGCTGTTTTGAGATGCTAAAATATTTCTAAGTCTGGAATCTGTAATATTTTGTTGTTGTCTTGCCATGTGTTTTGCTAGTGATCTAGAACCCCTTTGGGGTAGGTGTAATGGAGTTATTTGTAGTTTATAATGCCCTTTAGTATTCTGTTAAGATTCATGCCATAATATGACCTGTAGAATATAGTTTTACTGCTGTCAATATGCCTTCGTGATAAAACTGCACGGTCAAAACTGGGTTATTTTCACTGTCTGAAAACTGCTTAGTTCAATATGCCATCTTGTGAGCTCCCTACCATGTGATCCATGCCTCTTTTGAGTATGAGATGTGAAGATGAAATGAAGTGTGTGTTGTATGATACTGCCCCATGATTAGTTTGTGCATTTTAGAATAGTGTAACTTATTGTTTTCATGTGTGCAAAATGCCATCTTGCTGTTTTGGGCAGAGTTCAACTAAAACTTGTGTTGGTTGTATTTGTTGAACCGTAGCTCCGTTTTGAACATGTTGCATATGAGACTTGTTTAGAATATCATGTAGTTTCATAATAACATGCTGCATTCATGATTTGAAATGTTTGTGATTATATTTTCCATGCATTTGCATTCATGATATGTGCATCTTGTGTTGCTCATATCTTTTAGGCCGTAGCTCCGTTTGTGATGTTCCATATATGTAAATCGACTAGAATGGCGTGTAAAGTGGCATAGTATACTTTATTCTGTTTTTTGACACATGTAAAATATGATTAGTTCAGATCTGGACCAATTTCGAAATTAACATAGGAGGTCATTTTGGAAATACTATAAGTTGTTTCCGATCTCATTTAAGATGCCTAGATAGTGTAGTTTACTTATGGTTCACCTCTTGCCATGCCTAAAAACACTTAACATTGATGTGTACCTAAACGGAAAGGAACTAAATAATTCGAACGCCCAGTTTCATCAATATGCAACTCGTTGATATTGAACTTCACTTAATGTGTAGTAGTTGTTTGTTGTTCTTGCCATGTCATGCCTTGCATATTAAACCAAACATGCATCATATTTGTTTGCGCATCGTGTCATGCATATGTTGTGGTGTATCTTGTGTTGATTGTTTGTTTCAGATTGCTTCTTCTCGATAGAGTTCTGAAAGCATTCGGAGTGTGAGGATTCGTTCAACTACGTTGGCTCGTCTTCTTCATGGACTCGTTCTTCTTCCAAGCGGGATCTCAGGCAAGATGACATATTTCCCTGGATACCACTACTATCATCGCTATGCTAGTTGTCCTATTTTTATCGTTATGTCTCGCTACCTACCACTTGTTTCTCAAGCCTCCCAACATTGCCATGAAAGCCGCTAACCCCTCCACATCCCAGCAAACCTTTGTTTGGCTATGTTACCGCTTGCTCAGCCTTTCTTATAGCGTTTCTAGCTGTAGGTGCAATTGCTTCCATGTGACAACATGGACATTCTTTTGTTCTCACAATATTATTACTATTTAATTTAATACACTTATACACTTGGGAAAGGGTGGAAGGCTTGACCTTATGCTCGGTGTTTTGTTCTACTCTTGTCGCCCTAGTTACTTGTGAACCGGTGTTATGTTCCATAATTGAGCTCTCCTAACGTGCTCGGGGTTGTTATGGGGACACTTGATTTTCGTTTTGGTATTAAACTTATCTGGGAAGACCCAACATTGAGTTTACCATTTGCCAACCTAATAAAACTTGCATAGGGACTTTTCGGACCCCGTGGATAATTAATCAACAAACCGGGCCAGTGCTCCTCATGAGTGTTCGTGCACCTACCTAGCAGTCAGTGGTGCCATCTCGGGGCAACTCGAGACATTTTTAGGCTACCGTCCACTTTGCATAGACGGATGATGCCCGTGGATAGAGAGTGCACGGCTCTAGATGCGGATCTGGCTCACCGGGAAGCCTTGCTGGATTTGTTTTACCCTTCTCGAAGGTCTTGAGTGAGGAACTCTGATCTTCTTCGGGCTATCTCGAGGTGTCAGATTTCCTTTGGAATTTCCTAGGATGATCACGAGATACGTGGTCGAGGTTATTCCCGCTACGTGTGGTTAATTTGTGATGGACGAGTTGGAGCACCCCTGCAGGGTTAAATCTTTCGGAAAGCCATGCCCGCGGTTATGTGGCAAACTTGGATACTTTGTTTAACACTCGGTCATAGCAAACTTGAAGTAAACTCAAATAAAATACACCAACTATGAGTAACTGTGACTGTCTCTTCTCCTGAGTCCTTATCTGAGAGAGAACACGATGGGGTTATGATTGACGTAAGTAGGTGTTCAGGATCAGTTAGTGATCATTACTAGTTCATGTCCATTATGCGTAGACCACCATACTTTACTTTATGTACTCATAATTTATCCACTCAAACAAATGCTTAGTCGCTTGCTGCAGCCTCTCCACCTAACCATACCTCACCCATTAAACTTTAATAGTCTTGATACCCTTGGAAATGAGATTGCTGAGTCACCTGTGGCTCACAGATTACTACAACAGTAGTTGCAGGTACAGGTAATGCGATGATTGAATGTGAGCGTGATGCTTGTTTGTTTGGAGTTCTTCTTCTTCTTCATCGTCAATCTAGGATGGGTTCCAGGCGGCATCCTGGGATAGCAAGGATGGATGTCATTTTGTCATTTGTTTTCGTCCATAGTCGGACCTTGCTCTTTTGTATGATGTATGAGTATGTTGTTGTATTGATGTGATCTTGATGTAGCTTGTGGCGAGTGTAAGTCAATTCCATATACTCATCTCTTCTATACATGTACTTGTAATGATATCCATTCTTGCAACACGACGAGATGCGCTTCTATCCCTGTCGAGGCCCTTGTCCGAAAATAAGGATAGGACCGCATCTTGGGCGTGACATCATTGATCTTGTATTAGTGATACTAGGACTGATCTTGGCCGCCAACAATGGAGCAGCGCGTGCCCAAGTGGTCCGCGATGGCATTGATCTTGTATTAGTGATACTAGGACTGATCTCGGCCGCCAACGCATCATGTAGGAGTGCAAAGGGTGAGTGGGCCCATGACCCCTGTGCACTTAGGATTTATACCAACTGGCTGGCCTCTCTATTGAGCCTAGGTAGGGCGACGACGTGGTGATCTTGGAGTATGGGCATGACCGAGGAAAGTGTGTCTGGCCAAAGGTGATCTAGCATGATGGAAAAATTGGTGCACCCCTGCAGAGATGAAGTTAACTATTCGAATAGCCGTGTCCAGGGTAATAGGACGACTTGGAGTTGTATCCCGAGCTAATATAACTAAAATGATGACTTGTAATTATATGTGGGATCCGAGCTAGCTTTCTCGCAAGGAGTCGAGGAAGAATCTCTGCGCGTGGTTACTCAATAAAATTGTTACAATGCTATTGTTACCTATGACTTACCTTTCTACACTCTTCTAAATGCTGCAGGATGTTGAAGATGCTAGTATTCCATAGGACTAGGCCTCCCCCTCATTCTTGCTTTTCTGTAGTCAGTCTAGATATAACCCCATTCCTTTGATAGTATTGCATACTTAACATAGTTCTGATGTCAGTCTTGTGAGTACTTTCGACGAGTATTCACTGCTACTATGCTTTCTCTTTCCCCCTTGATATGATATCCACGATCACATGACGGAGCCCCAAAGATGGAGTATGCCCCAGATGACTACTACATCACTGCTGGAGCTTATTACTGCACGAAGGCTTCCCTCGACCACTAGTAGGATAGGAGGTTCACAGGCAAGAGGCCTTGCCTCTTCAATCCGTGTTATGTTTGTGCTATCCTTCTTAAGGCTAATTTTTTAACTTATGTATATACTTAGATATTATTTGCTTTTGCTGAATCGTGTTTATGATGAGCTTATCTATTCGAGCCCTTGTGGGACATGGATTGTAATATGAAGTTGTATGCCTTTTATTTGTGTCGAGAGTTGTGTTGTGATATCGATTAGTGAGTCCCTATTCTTGGTAATATGCATTTGCATGTATGATTAGCCTACAGTCAAATTGGGGGCGTCACACACCGGTTCTAAATTTTTATTGCCACCAAGTTTCTCAACTGTCAGTTGACAGGGAAACTCAATGAAGCCGAGAATATGGAATTGGTGCTACCAAGTTTAGAAAACCATATCAACCATAGGCATCGGTGAGACCGAGATTTTTGTGTTGGTTCCACCGAGATGCACTTGGGAGGTTTTGGTGGTCAGCTCTGGACGAAACGGTACTTCGTGTGCTTTTCACACAGAGGGTTCAAGAAGTGCTTGCTCAAATCTTGTAATGTAGCATGAATAGAATTTGAGACGAGAAAGCATAGATAGCTAGAGAGGGGTCCTAGGCATTCCTGTATATCCAACTGGCCAAAAAAATTGAAAGCCAAATAACAACAATTGGATATCCTTGAATGAGAAGAGATATGCATCCCAACATGCTCACACAATAAGATATCAAATGAAATATGACAAACATGCAAAACCACTCTAGTATCAACCAAGCACTTTGGTGATGACGGAGTCATCTATATTTGAGTATATTGACTTAGGAGCCAAGTAGGAATACTTGATCATAGGTCATACTCATCGTTTGAGCACAGGTGGAGTTACCACTTTTACATAAAGCATTTAATTAGTTCACATCTTTAAGAGATTCTTTAACTCAAGTCTTAGAGTAAAGCTCCCCCTTGATCTGACATCCCCCCAAACAGGGATAAACTAACCTTGGGTTTTGTCATGGAAGACTTCATGTGGGTGATGTAGTGGTGGATGCTCATAGTTTATGAAGATCAACTTGAGTTTGGAGCAATCCTCATTGTTTCTTACTCTCCTCACCTACATGGGTTAGTCCCAAACAAGAGACAAATACAAGGATATCTATGGACATGGAGTGCAAATCATACATGATGATGTCCATGGATTCATTAATTACCTTGTCCCTTGCTTACCTTTGAGGGAACGTGTGACTCCTTGAACTATTGCATAAGGTTGGAGTTTATTGCAAATAGTTCTTGCGAAAAATCAATATGAGTGAATTTTGTTGGTGGAGTCACCCCTCAATAAATTCTCTAGTTCTTCTTTGGGATCCACACCAACTTGATGGGAATCCATGGAGTTGAAGTAGCACTTGTATAAGTTGATCTTGTAGTAGCCTTGGGAACCCACTTGACCATGGCTTGGGATTCATCTTCATATGAGTCAATCTCCTCTTGAAGCTTGTCCATGCCTTTGAGCTTGTGGTGTTGTGGTGGAAGGTCATCTTGACCTTTTGTTCCCTTGGGAAGAGTGTGTTCATACTTCTCCTTTGAGGAACAAACTTGGGCTTGGGGTATTGACCTTCTTCCCATTCAACTCCATTTGTGTTGAAGTAGCCAATGCCATGATTCTTCTGGTATCCTCCATGCTTGCGTACAATTTCCTCAAATTGCTTACATCCTGCAAGACTTTTGTAGATACCTTTTTCTATAATCCCTTTCAATAGATTATTTTCTTGCTCCAGTCTATCTTGGCTAAGAGAATCGTTACTGGAATCAATCGAACTACTAGAAGAAATATCATTGGATTTATCATTTTTATTTCTACTAGTTGAAGAACCATTCTTGCCTTTGTTACTAGCTTGCTTAGCCATAACTTGTGGAATGAATGTATATAAGAGTAGTCATTTGGCTAGATAAGAGGATGTCTTCTTTAAAAGATCGTCATTGATAGCTTTAAGGAATCCATACTCTTGCTCCAAATTGAGCTTCTCGAAGAGGAGCTTCTTATGAGTCCTTACAAGTTATCTATGATCTGCTAGAGTAGACTCGTGTGCTGACTTAAGTGTGTTTAGTTCTTTAGCCAGTCGCTCTATTTCCAACTTATCATCATCACACGACTTATCTTGTCTAGAGTGATTACTAACAAGTTCATTTTGACTAGTATCACTAGATTCATAAAAAAGCAAGTCATCATCTCCTAGTAGGTCATCCTCATCACTATTAAAGTCAAGGTATTCGGGGTGTGATACCTTGGGTCCTTTAGCCATGAAGCAAATTCCAGTCCCTTTATTTGGTGACTCAAATATGTCGTAGTAGTTGGAGGAAACAAGTGCAAGTCCGGCAACACCTTAATCTTGACTATAGTCGGAGTCAGAGTGATAGCTTCTCTCGGAGTGGATGTCGGATTCGGAGCAGAAAACCCATTCACCAACATGATATTGATGTCTTCATCTTGTGTAGCTCTTGGTGTACTTGTCCTTCTTCTCCGAGTCATTTCTTCTCTAAGAGGGTCTTCGTTCATAACGATCATATCTACTCCTTCTGTCTCTTCGAGGTGATTCATCTCTTGAGATCTTTCTTCTAGGTGACTCTTCCCTTATTTTGTGTGGGGGGGGGGGTACACTCATTTGAGTAGTGTCTGGGCCTTCCACAATTGTAACAATTTCGGTAACAACTACATCAATGCTTCTCTTCATATCTTCAATTGGAGTTCCTCTCTTTGCCTCTACTCTTGTAGAACTTGTTGAATTTCTTTACCATGAGGCTTATCTATTCATAACAAGGTTGTTGCTTGATGTAGAGGGAGTGTCACTTGAGGCTTTGTAAGCACCACTTGACTTTTTGTGAAGTTCTTCCTTGTCCTTGAGTGACATCTCATGAGGAACAATCCGTCCAATCACTTCCGTAGGCTTGACATCTTTGTAGTTTGGCATAATTTGGATTAATGTGCACATGGTGTCATACTTTCCATCCAAAGCTCTAAGTATCTTCTTGATGATGAATTTTTCGATCATTTCTTCACTTCCTATGCCAGCAATATAATTTTTGATGAGAGCAAGCCTAGAGTACATTTCGGCGACTCCTTCACCATCCTTCATCTTAAACTTGTGAAGTTGACTTTGTAGCAAATCCAATTTAGATTCTCTGACGGAATCGTTACCTTCGTGCATATCAACCAAAGTGTCCCAAATTTCCTTTGCATTCTGTTTGATCATCCCTGATGTGATCGATTCTATATCTGTCGAGTACTTCAATCATCCCGACATGATTTTTGATGGGTATCATAAGAATACATACGTTCTTACTAAGGATATCCAGGAAAGAGTATTGGAGGCATTTCGTAATGATCCAACATTTCGCAATGGAGCAGATATTGGTAATCTGATTTTGTTGAATTCTTCAGGACATAGGCAGTTGAATAGAATGTCACATGCTTGAGCATTGCATTGCAACATCTTCAATTCTTCTGCGGTCACTTCATGATCCGGTTCCTTTCTATCACCAAAGAATTTTCCTTGGAAGCCAATACGAACAAGGGCCCATATGGCGGGGTTATGACCAAGAATATGCATTTTCATCTTATGTTTCCAACTAGCAAAATTAGTGCCATCAAAATATGGACCTCTATGGTGACGGTGCCACTAGAATATGCATTTTTTCGATGCTAACAAATGTTGAAAACACAAATAATTTTGGAAATGTCCGCACATTTTAAAAAGTGTGAGCACTTTTCGAAAATTTTGAATACTTAAAAACAACAAATATTTTTTGAAAAATAATCTATGTTGAAAAAGCAAACACTTTTTAAACATATTTTTTTGAAAGCACAACAAAAATTCTAAAGTGGGGACACTTTTTGAAAATTTTAAAAATGTGAAAAAATAGAAACATGAACAAATGTGTAAAGAAACGTTTGTGACATCTAAAAAATATCACGAGTTTAGAAAAATAAATAGAAACCTGAAAAAATGTGTACAGAAATGTTTGCATGATGTAAAAAAAATGTGTCATACCCTTAGAAGAATTTACATGACATGTGTTTGAAAAAACTATATATAAATTGAAAAATGTGTTATAACATAAAAAAATGTTTGTATGGTTGTATAAAATAATTATTGTTGTTAAGAAATGTAAAACATGTATTTGAAAAATTATTACTATATGAAAGAAACAATATGATGAACGAAAAAAATATGAAGAAAATCAAGAAAGGAGGAAAAGAAACCAAAAATGTAATGAAGAAGGAAAAACCAGGTAAACCAGTGAAAAACTACGTATAACAAAGGAAGAAAACCAAAGAAAGAACAAAGAAACCATACCAGTGTGATAGACTTCGCTAATGGGCTGGCCAAATTCAGCGAATATCGGCTAAATCCTCTCATGGTTCAAAATAAACCGGGATCATAGTGTTTGGTGTGCTGATTTTAGGGATTGAGAGGGTTTGATTTAGCTTTGGCCAGTAAATTCAAGGTTTGTTCTGGAATTTTTCCTTCCTATTCCTCGTTAAAATCCTAGTGTTGTTTTGGGTCGGAGGTGCTCGATGGTTAACTCCTCCCAACCTCCTCCCTCGGGGCATGCGAGAAGTGATTTGATTTGTGATAATACTAATAAAACTTTGCAATGTGTATATGAGTTATTCATTACTAATGTGAACCCATGGGCATATGCAATCTCACCAACTCATATTTTGCGAGCCTCTTCGGTACCATGCCTTTTCCATTCTCACCTCGAAGATCGGTGCAAACTTTTCCATTGCATCCAAACCCCATGACAAGATACGCTCTCTCACACATAAGCCTTATTATATCTTCCTCACAATAGCCACCATACCTAACTATTATAGCATTTCCATAGCCATTACGAGATATATTGCCATGCAAATTCCACCGTTACATCATATGACTAGTTCATTCATAATAATATTGCTCTGCATGATCATATAGAGTTGACACGGTATCTATGGCAAAGCCACCGTTCATCATATTTTTGACAAATGTCATGCTAGATCATTGCACATCCTGGTACACTACCAGAGGCATTCATATTGAGTCGTATTGTTTCATAGTTCTTCATATCGAGTTTTTATATTGAGTTGTAAGTAAATAAGATTCTGATGATCACCATTATTAGAGCATTGTCCCTGTGTGGAAATAAAAATGGGGGAGGCCAAATGAGCCCAACATAAATAAATAAATGAAAAGTAAAAAAATGAAAATGGGAGAAAAAGAGAGAAGGACTCTACTACTATCCTTTACCACACTTGTGCCTCAAAGTGGCAACTTGTTCTTCATATAGATAGTCTCATGTTATGTCATTTTCATATGCTTGTGGGAATTACTTTTTCATTATTATAAACTTGGTTTGTATATTCTAATGACGGGCTTCCTCAAATGCCCTAGGTCTTCTTGAGCAAGCCAGTTGTATGCGCACCCCACTTAGCCTCAGTTGACCTTTCATACACTTATAGCCCTAGTGTATCATTGACATGGCAATACCTATTCCTTGGATTGACAACTATCGATGGGCATCTCCATATCCCGTCGATATGCCTAGTTGATGCGAGACCATCTTCTCCACTTGTTACCCCTTTGATATCTACCACCATATTCCATTCCACCTTTATGGTATGTACATGGTTCATGCTCATGTATTGCACGAAGAATAAAAAGTTGATGCACGTTGAAAGGGTACGATCCAACTGTGTGACTTGGACACCGTGGTTCTTGACATTTGTATTAATGTGGTGAAGACAAAGCCATTCCTTGATAATATCATAAGATGAATGGGGCTAAACATTGTTTTAGGATTGTAAATTTGAAAGATTGATTATTTTTTTTGCTTGTGCCTATAAATATTACTATGTTGGTATTTGTTAATTCATCATTTCTTAGTGAGAATACATGCAAAATATTACATATTGGGTAGCATGTCACATCAAAAATTCTGTTTTTATCATTTACTTACTCGAGGACGCGTAGAATTAAGCTTAGGGATGTTGATACGTCTCCAACGTGTCTAATTTTTTTGATTCTTCCAAGCTATTATATTATCATTCTAGGATACCTTTTGAGTAATAATTTACCAATTTATATTAGTTTTAGCACTAACCTATTGACCCAGTGCCCAATGCTAATTGTTGTTTTCTACTTTTCAGGTTTATAGTACCAAACGAAGTTCAATTGCCCCGATTTATTTTGTGATTTTTCCTGGACCAAAAGAAGATCTGGAAGCTTCAGGAGAAGACCAGAGGCCGCACGAGGGAGGCACAAGCCAACACAGCGCGACCATGGGGGGTCGGCGCGCCCTGATGGCTTGTCCCTCCCAAGTGGACCTCCTACCCCCTTTCTCTCGCCTATAAATACACATATATTCAAAAACCTTAGAGGGAATCCCGAAACACTTTTTTCCATCGCCGCAAGTCTCTGTTCCACCACGATCTCATCTGGAGCTCATTTCGGCACCCCGCCGGAGGGGGGATCAATCATAGAGGGCCTCTTCATCAACCTTGCTGTCCTCATGATAATATGTGAGTAGTTAACCACAGACCTATGGGTCCATAGTTAGGACCCAGATGGCTCTCTATCTCTCTCTTGATCTTGAGTACAATGATCATCACATCTTTGCTTTGATCTATCTGATGCCATTATTTTGTGCGGTGCGTTTGTTGGGATCTGATGAATTGTGGTTTTACGTTTCAAATTATTCGTGAAAAGTATTTGAGTCACCTCTTAATATTAGTATGATTCTTATTTGCGTGATCATTATAGCTGCATAAATCTCTCTTATCAGTTGAAATAGTTTGGCCAACTAGATTGATGTTCCTTCAGTGAGAGGGGTACGTTGTAGTGGGTTCAATTAGGCTATGCTCTACAGCCCAATCATAGAAAGGTACAAGACACATATTTGCATCGTTGATACTAAGGATAAAACGGTGGGGTTTATTCATATTGATTAAGTTTACTTGGTCTACGTCATGTTATCATTCTCCAAGCATTACTCTATTTGTCATGAACTTAATACGTAGAGAGGCAAGCATAGAAGCGCTCTTGATGTGGAGTAATAGTAATAGGTGCAAGAAAGAGTCGGCCTATTTTCTTATGGACATGATGACTATATACACATGATCATTCTGTGAATATCACATAACTATGCGCTTTTCTATCAATTGCCCAACAGAAATTTATTTACCCACCGTATATTGCCTACATGAAAGATGCCGCTAGGGAAAACTATGGCCCCGGGTCTATTCACTTATATATTTATTAAACCTATCATTAACTTGCTGCCATTATTTATCTTTTATTTTATTTTACAATTTACAATTATCTGCTATTATCTACACATCTCACTTGCTTGCAAATAATGAGATCAAGGGGATTGACAACCCCTTGCCGCGTTGGGTGCAAGTTGTTTGCTATTTTGTGTAAAGCCGTTGAACACGGTTGTGGATTGATATTCCAATTGGTTAGACAAACGTTGGTTTCTTAAGTGAGGGAAATACTTATTTGTATAGTGCTGCAATTACCCGTTCCTCTTCATGGAAAACCCAAACGCAGATCACAAGTATCACTTGCAAGCGATAAGTAGTGATAGATAGATAATATAAATGTAAAAATAATAGTAGTAAAAGAGCAGAATTTTTTTATTGTTTTTATAATATGATATGTGAAGATAGGGGGGCCATAGTTTTTGGCTAGACACTTCTCTCTCGAAGAAAGTATACAACGGGTAAACAAATTATTGTTGGGCAACTGATAGAAAAGCGCATAGTTATGCAATATTTATTCACGACGATTATCACGCATATAGGAACCATGTCCATAAGAAAGTAGACCGACTCCTGCCTACATCTAATATTATTACTCTACTCATCGACCGCTACCGAGCATGCATCTAGAGCATTAAGTAAAAACAGAGTAATGCTTGGGGCAAAGTGACATGATGTAGACAAAGTAAATTTAACTAATGTGAATAAACTCCATCATTTTATCCTTGAATGCGGCAACACAATATGTGTCATGTCCCCTTCTGTCACTGGGACTGAGCACCGAAAGATTGAACCCATCATAACGCACCACTCCAACTGAAGGTAAATCAATCTAGTTGGCCAAACCAAACCGATAGATCGGAGAGAAATACAAAACTATCAAAATAATGCATATAAGAATTCCGAGATGACTCAAATAATTTTTATGAATAATCTGAATATAAAACTACAAATCATCGATCCCAGCAAACACACCACAAAGAGGATTACATAAGATCGACCATCATGATTCCCGCGGTGATCTTTGCATTGAAGAACATAGAGAGGGAGCCATCTAGGTACTAACTACAAACTCATAGGTCTATGATAAAATACTCACACATCACCATGGAAGTAACAAGGTTGATGTAGAGGCCCTTGGTGATTAATCCCCACTTCGTAAGGGCACCAAAATAGGGCTCCAGATAGGATCACAGCGGAACAGAGACTTGCGGTGACAAAAAAAGTATTTCAGGTGGCTCTTTGGTGTTTTCCTAACATCTTAGGATTTATAGAGCCGGGGTTACTAAAAGAGGCATCGGAAGGTGGCCCCAAGCCACCAGGGAACGACCAGCCCCCGGGCATGCCCTATTGGCTTGGTGCCACATCATGTGGTGTCGGGCCTCCCTCCAAAGCTTCTAGGTCTTTTCTTGTACAAAAAGCATCAAAAAGTTTCATTGCATTTCGACTTCGTTTGGTATTGATTTCCTGAAAATCCAAAACACACAAAATATAGGAACTAGCACTATGCACCGGGTTAATAGGTTAGTTCTCTAAAATGATATAAAACAACATATAAATGCATATAAAGCATACAAGATTGATAATATAATAGCATGGAACAATTAAAAATTATCGATACGTTGGAGACGTAGCACCATCCCCAAGCTTAATTCATGCTCGTCCTCCAGTAGGTAAATGATAAAAATAGGTGGATGTGACATGCTACCTAACAAGTAATCTTTTTCAGGTATGATCATTGAGTAATTATGAATTAATAAACATCAACAGAAGCAAAGTATAACTGCCTTGTCCCACCATGGCGATAGTACACACATTTTTCAACTTCGTTGACAACAAAGCTTGTAGATGTTAAACTTATTTGAAATTTCTCATGCCACTGCTTAGGTGCTTGCTTAAGTCCATACAAAGACTTCAAAACTTTGCACACCTTTCCTTCCCGACCGTTCACTATAAACCCATCTGGTTGTCCCATATAAATTTCCTCGTCCAACTTTCCATTTAGGAAGGCCATTTTCACATCCATTTGATGAATGAGAAGACTATTGGGGCAGCTAGTGAACTTAGTACTCGAATAGTGGTCAGTCGAGCTACGTGAGTAAGTATCAAAGAAGTCTTCACCTTCCTTTTGGTTATAACCCTTAACCACGAAACATGCCTTTTACTTCGTAATAGTACCATCAGGCTTAAGCCTCTTCTTGAATACCCATTTGCACCCTATAATTTTGCACCCATAAGGACGATCAATGATCTCCCAAGTTTCATTTGTAAAGATGGAATCCATCTCACTACAAACCACTTCCTTCCAGTAGTCAGCATCTTCAGATGCATAGGCCTTTAAAATAAAACTAGGAGTGTCATCTATGAGATACACAAGAAAATCATCACCAAATGACTTTGCAGTCCTCCGTCTCTTGATCCTTTTAGCAGTCTCATTACTGTCCTACATATGATCTTAAATATGTTGCATCGGAATGATAGGTTCAGAAATTGCAACTACATCTTGATTCAATGAACTAGGCAACTCCTGATTTGATGAGCTAGCCATATCCTTCGTGGGAAAGACATCTTCAAAGAAAGTCGCATCATTCGACTTCATGATTGTACTGACATGCATGTCTGATACCTCGGACTTTACAATCAAGAATCTATGACCAATGCTATGAAAATACAATCCATAGTTTTTGGTCCCACTTTGTGCTTCTTTGGAATTGGCACATTGACTTTCACCAAGCAGTCCCATGTTCATAGATAAGAGGGTTTCAACCTTTACTTCTCCCACTCCTTGAATGGAGTTATCTCCTGGTTCTTTGTGGGGACTTGGTTTAGGACATGGCATCCAATCCACATCGCTTCCCCCACCATGCCTTGAAGAGACCCAATGTGACTAACATGGCATTAACCAAATTAGTTAGAGTATTGTTCTTTCTTTTGGCTACCCATTTGACTAAGGTGAATAGGGAGGCGCCCTCTCATGGATTATACCATGATCTACACAAAAAAATCAAATTCATTTGAAAAATACTCTCCACAATGATCATAACTAAGCCTCTTGATCTCTCAATCAAGTTGTTTTTTTTCTTCAACTTTATAGATCTTGAAAAAATGCAAAGCCTCATCCTTTGATTATAGAAGGTACACATGAAAATATCTAGTGGAGTCATCCATTAACGTCATGGATTATTTCTTATCGCCTTTTGTTAAAATACCATTCATTTCACAAAGATCTGAACGTATGAGCTCTAGTGGCACAAGATTTCTCATTTCTACGGTTGTATGGGACTTATGGGGTTGCTTTGCTTGCACACAAACTTGACACTTAGATCCCTTGACAAAGGTGAAATTAGGGATTAAGTTCAACTTGTCTAGCTGTGTCATGCAACCAAAATTAGCATGATATAGATGTGAATGCCAGACATTTGATTCGCTATTGTTGCAAACATGATTAATAACTTCATTACGAACATCTGACAAGGATAGTCGGAACAAGCCTCCTGATTCATAACCGTTACCAACAAAAGTTCCATACTTGGATATTACAAATTTATTGGACTCAAAGACAAGCTTGTAGACATCTCTACACAAAAGAGTTCTCTAACAAGATTTTCATCGATGGAGGGGACATAATGCATGTTCTTCAGCTGCACGATCTTCCCCGAAGTAACCTTCAGATCGACTATACCAACACCACGAGCAGAAGCACTTGAACCATTGCCCATCAGCATGGAAGTAGTCCCTTTGTCCTGATAAGAAGAAAACATGGAATAACATTGAATGCATGCACATTAGTGACGTCGCTTGAGACTGCGTCGGTATTTCCCCAAAGAGGAAGGGATGATGCAGCACAACCCTTAGTTATGAAACCAAGGTATCAATACGCAGAGGAAGATAAAGCACCTATGTAAACAACACCTGCACACAAATTAAAAATACTTGCAACCCGACATGTAAGAGAGGTAGTCAAGCTCTCAACGGTAAAAAGATAGATTAGGTAATGATAGTTTTGGCAAATAGATCTCGCAAGAAGTGCAGATAGGTAGTTTTGGGTTTTTTGGATTAATAGATATGAAACCAGAAGGAAAAATACTAGATCGGAAAGCAATATGTTGGAAAAGTAGTGCCGAGGGCCGTAGATTTCACTAGTGGTTTCTCTCATGAGTATAGCGCACAGTGGGTGAACAAATTACTATTGGGCAACTGATAGAAGATCGAATAATCATGATGATATCCAAGCAATGATCATTATATAGGCATCATGTCCAAGATAAGTAGACCAAAACGATTCTGCATTTACTTCTATTACTCCACACATTGAGTACTATCCACCATGCATCTAGTGTATTAAGTTCATGGGAAAACGAAGTAATGCAATAAGAACGATGACATGATGTAGACAAGATCTATTCATGTAGGGATAGACCCCATCTTGTTATCCTTAATGGCAATGATATATGTGTGCCTTGCTGCCCCTTCGATCACAAGGAAAGAAGACCACAAGATCGAACCCATCACGGAGCACCTCTTCCCATGGCAATAAAAATTGATCTAGTTGGCCTAACTAAACCAAATATTCGAAGAAGAAATACGAGGCTATAAGTAATCATGGAAATAAGATATCAAAGAAGACGCAAATCATATTCATAGATAGAAGCTGATCATGAACTCAAAATTCATTGGATCCCAACAAACACACCGCAAAACTCATTACAACAAATAGATCTCCAAGAGAATGTTGAATTGTGAATCATGAGAGAGGAAGCCATCTAGCTACTGCCTACAGACCCGTAGGTCTATGGTGGACTACTCACGCATAATTGGAGATGCACCTATGATGAAGATGAACCCCTCCGTGATTGTGTTAGATTGGATCTCTAGGTTCTAGAACTTGCTGCAGCTGGAATTGTGTTTCGTCGACTCCCCAAGGGTTTTCCAAATATTTTTCAATTTATAGGATTGATAGTCAGCAGACGGGGTCCCGAGGAGGGCACCACCAACCAGGCTGCGCTAGGGGTCTCTAGCGCGTCCTGGTGGGTGTTACCCACCTCAGGCCTCCTCTCTGGTAGGTGTTTGGCCCATCTGGTGTCTTCTGGTCCAAAAAACTCTTCAAAAAAATTCCGGACGTTTGGGTCTTGTTTGGTACTAATTTTCTACGAAGTAAAAATTAGTAGCTGGCACTTTGGCACTATGTCAATAGGTTAGTCCCAATAAATGATATGAAGTTGCTATAAAATTATTGTAAAATATCCAAGATTGATAATATAACAGCATGGAACAAGCAAAAATTATAGATACGCTGGAGACGTATGAGCAACCCCAAGCCCAAGCTTAATTCCTACTCGTCCTCGAGTAGGTGAATGATAAAAACAGCATTTTTGATGTGGAACGCTGCCTAACATGTTCATCACATATTCTTTTCTTTGTAGCACAGACATTTGGACTTTTAGATGGTTCAAAGAAATAATCTAGTTTTGACATGAAAACTTCAATACTCAAGCATATCAACAAGCAAGCATGTCTTTCAAAATATCAACACCAAAGCAAGTTATCCCCAGCCCATCATGCTCAATCATTGATCCATTCATGATATACACTCACATATTAACTACACCTAATGCTCAAGTATGATCATAGTGCCTCCTAGTTGGTGCTTTATAACAGAAGATGGAGACTCAAATTGAAAACGAAAATTGCATAAATTAAATAGACATGCCCTTCGTAGAGGGAAGTAGGGATTTGTAGAGGTGCCAGAGCTCAAGGTTTAAATTGATAGAGAGAAAAATTTGAGCGGCATGACTTTCCTGTCAACGATAACGACTGAGAGATTTCAATACCATTCCAAGCTAGATACATCATAAGCGGTCCCCAAAAAGAAAATAAAGTTTATTCCTTTTTCCACCATACTTTCACTTTCCATGGCTAGCCGAATCCACGACTACCTTCCATACCAACACATTTCGAGGAATTTATTATTTGACAACATAAAGTAAATTTTTTTATTTCATTTAATTTCGGGAATGGGAATCCCTATTACCGCATACTCTCGTGCAATGACAAGTGAATAAACACTCACCTTGAGAATAACACATCTAGCACGGAAAAATATCGGTCACCCACTACCGTTTCATGAGCGGTACGAGCACACAAAAAGGAAATTTTATTTTGAAATTTAGAGATGGCGCATACAAATTTTCTTGGAACGGCATGGAAGTACCGTATAGAGGTAGGTATGGTGAACTCATATGGCAAAACTGGGTTTAAGGATTCTAGATGCACAAGTAGTATTTCTACTTAGTACAAGTGAAGGCTAGCAAATAGATTGAAAAGCATTTAACCAAGAAAGGAAAAATCACATAAGTGAGCATTAAGCAAAACTAACACCGAATAATGCAACATAAGTAGGATGTAATTTAAAAGACAAACTATTGACTTTCATGCTTGCATAGGGAATCACAAACCTTAACATTAATATTCTTACTAAGCATAATTACTCACTAACATAACTCACATATTACTATCATCATGTCTCAAAACTATTACAAAGAATCAAGTTTCATTTGTCCAATGATCTTCATGAAAGTTTTTATTATATCCCTCTTGAATATCTTTCACTTTGGGACTAGTTTCATATACTGCAATTGCTTTTGACAAGCACACATGGATATAAGTGAAGAACATGAGGATAAAAGTTTTATCTCTCAAAATAATATAATTGAAGCATGACATGATTTGTTCACAATTACTAACTGTCGAATTAATTTAAGTGAAGCATGAGATCATTTAGTCAAAATTAATAACTCTCAAATTAATATAAGTGTAGCTTGAGAGCAATTTCTTCAAACATGTAAAAGCACGCCGTGCTCAAAAAGATATAAGTGAAGCACTAGAGCAATTCTATTGGTCACTAGATTTAAGTGAAGCATATAGAGAAATTCTAGCAAATCATTGCATAATTTTGTCTATCTCAAATAGGTATGTGCAGCAAGCATACAAAGAAAACAAGGCAAAGATACAAGACACTCCAAGCAAAACTCATGATATGTAGCGAATAAAAATATAGTTCCAAGGAAAATACCGATGGTTGTTAGAAGAAAGAGGGGATGCCACTCGGGGCATCCCCAAGCTTAGTTGCTTTTTACCCTTTGGATAATATATTGGGGTGCTCTAGGATCCCCAATCTTAGGCTCTTCTTACTACTTATTCCCTCATCCATCGTGATCTCACACAAAAATTGAAAACTTCAATCACACAAAACTTAACAAAACTCTCATGAGATCCGTTAGTATATTAAAGCAAATTACCACTTTAAGTGCTATTGTAAACCCATTAATATTTTATTATTGAATTATATCTAATGTATTATAACTTTACCATGCCTCATAACCCCCGATGCGAGCCATAGATTCATCAAAACAAGAACACAATGCAACGAAAACAGAATCTGTTTCAGACAGAACAATCTGTAGTAATCTATACTCTACCCATACTTATGTCACTCTAAAAATTCTGTACAATTGGAACAACGAAAAGAATTTGTATAGAAATAATGTGTTAAAATTTCAGTTCATTATCTTGTTCCAGTAAACAATGAAAATTCGTGCATATGAGACAAAGTTTCTGTTTCAGATTCAACATTGTTTCTACTCATCTTATGAATCATCCTAAAGGCTTTACTTGGCACAAAAACTAACTAGAACATAAATACATAATCATAACAGATGCATCATTGTGCAAACACTCAAAAACATAAAGAAAAGGATAAAAATATTTTGTTCATTGGGTTGCCTCCCAACAAGCGCTAACATTTTACGCCCCTAGCTAGGCATAACACATAGAATGAAGTATTGTCATCTTTAGTTTTTGCCACCTTTATGAGGTTTTTCTCAAACCCGGGAGGATCTTTATGCTTCCCCACATTTTCAGGATAAGAAACCATCTTGATAGCTAAAATATCCAAATGATTATTGCAATGAGTAATCAAAGTGTTCATGTGATTTAGGTTTCCTCCAATATGTGTAAGAGGCTCATGATATTTTTGCAACTCAACCAAATGTTTATGTAAATCACCCAATTTATCTAAAATTTCAACCACTTCTTGGGTGAGAGAGGGAACCTTTTTTGGTGGACGAACCCCCAATATCCCTTCTAAAATTTCATAAGCAGTGTTGGGATCAAGTTCAGTAAAGTTTCCATTATCAGCAAAATCCAAGAGTTGCCTATGATGCAAAGTTTATCCTATGTAAAATGTTTGAAGAAAAACCTTGGCACCTCCATTTAAATTGTAAATAAAATATGATTCCATCAATCTATACCAAGCATCTTTCCGATTTTTCGCTTATTTTTGTTTGAAGTATAGTACTTCAAAATCCGGTGACAAGGGGGTAGTGATGCTAGTCATAGTGAAGAGATATGCGAACAAGAGATCTTGCGAGAAAAAGGAAAACAAAAAAGAGAGGGAAAATAAAATGGCAAATTTGTGAAGTGGTGGAGAGGAAAACGTGAGGCAAATGGAAAATAAGGTAAATGCCAAGGATATGAGATTTGTGATTAGGAAACTGGTAGATGAGATCACTTTCTCTTGGCAACGGTGCCAGAAATTCCTTTGGCGTGGCTTGAGATTGCATTTGTATTTACCCAAAGAGGAAGGGGTGATGCAGCACAGCGGTGGTAAGTATTTCCCTCAGTTATGAAACCAAGGTATAAATGCGTAGAGGAAGATCAAGCACCTACATAAATAGCACCTGCACACAAATAACAATACTTGCAACCCGACGCGTAAGAGAGGTTGTCAAGCTCTCAATAGTAAAAAAGATAGATTAGGTAATGATAGTTTTATCAAATAGATCTCACAAGAACACAAAATAAAATAAGTAAACAAAAAGTGAAACAAGATATTTTTGCATTTTTGGATTAATAGATCTGAAAAAGGCAAAATAGTAGACCGGAAAGCAATATGTTGGAAAAGTAGACCCGGGTGCCATAGGTTTCACTAGTGACTTCTCTCATGAGTATAGCGCACGGTGGGGAATTGATAGAAGATCAAATAATCATGATTATATACAGGCAATGATCATTATATAGGCATCACGTCCTAGACAAGTAGACCAAAACGATTCTACATCTACTTCTATTACTCCACACATCGAACGCTATCCAGCATGCATCTAGTGTATTAGGTTCAGGTGAAAACGGAGTAATGCAATAAGAACGGTGACATGATGTAGACAAGATCTATTCTTGTAGGAATAGACCCCATCTTGTTATCCTTAATGGCCATGATATATGCGTGCCTTGCTACCCCTTCTATCATTGGGAAAGAACACCACAAGATCGAACCCATCACAAAGTACATCTGCCCATGGCAAGAAAAATCGATCTAGTTGGCCTAACTAAACCAAATATTCAAAGAAGAAATATGAGGCTATAAGTAATCATGCAAATAAGAGATCAAAGAAGACTCACATCATATTCATGGATAGAAACTGCTCATGAACTCAAAATTCATTAGATCCCAACAAACACACCACATAAGTCATTACATAAAATTGATATCCAAGAGACCATTATATTGAGAATCATAAGAGAGAGAGGAAGCCATCTAGCTACCGCCTACGGACCCGTAGGTCTATGGTGGACTACTCATGCATCATCGAAGAAGCACCTATCTTGAAGATGACCCCCCAGTGATGGTGTTAGATTGGATCTCGAGGTTTTGGAACTTGCAGTGGAAGAAATTGTGTTTCGTCAACTCCTCTAGGGTTTTCCAAATAATTGTGAATTTATAGGGTCGATAGTCGGTGGACGGGGTCCCGAGGTGGGCACCACCGACCAGGCCGTGCTAGGGGCCTCTAGCACGCCCTGGTGGTTGTTCCCCACCTCGGTCCTCCTCTCTCATAGGTGTTTGGCCCATCTGGTGTCTTCTCGTCCAAAAAATATCTCCAAAAAAATTGAGGATGTTTGGGCTTCGTTTGTTACTGGTTTTCTTCGAAATAAAAAACAAGAAAAAACATCAACTTGCACTTTGGCACTATGTTAATAGGTTGGTCCCAAAAAAGAATATAAAGTTGATATAAAATGATTGTAAAACATCCAAGATTGATAATATAACAACATGGAACAAGCAAAAATTGTAGATACATTGGAGACGTATCAATTAGCACCTATGTCAATCAATCAATGAGGGGAACAACATACTAACAGAACAATGGGAAGTATACCATACCCAACATCCTTCATATTAGTGTCACCATTGACAACATTGGCGATCTTGTCTCCTTTCCCATGTTGACGCTTGTCATAACGATTAGAACAACTAGGGGGCTGATACTTCTGACCTGCATCGGTTTTTTCCCAAAGAGGAGGGGGTGATGCAACATAGTATAGATAAGTATTTCCATCAGTGGGAACTAAGGTTATAGAACCAATAGGAGGACAACGCAACTTCCCATCTTCAGCACCTACACACAAAAGAGTACACACTTGCAGCCAACATGGGGAAGAGGGTTGTCAATCCCCTTGAACTCGTTACTTACAAGCAAATGAGTAGTGTAGATGATAGGTGATAATTTCAAATTGTAAAATAAAAAGAAAACAAAGAAATGGCAGCAAGGTATTAAGAGTGTTTGTAAATATATTTGTGAATAGAGCCGGGGGGCATAGTTTTCGCTAGTGGATTCTCTCTCTCGTAAAAAGCATACGGTGGGTAAACAAATTATTGTTGGGAAATTGATAGAAAAGCGAATAGTTATGCAATATCTAGTCATGGCAATGATCATTACTTATAGGAAACACGTCCGTAAGTAAGTAGACCGACTCCTTGCATCTACTAATGTTACTCTGCCCATCGACCTCTATCCAGCATGCATCTGGAGTATTAAGTAAAACAGAGTAACTTGGAGAATAATGCCATCATGTAGACAACGAAAATACAATTAATATGAATCAAGCCCATCGTTTTATCCTTAGCAGAAGCAATACAAATATGTGTCTTTCCCCTACTTTGTCACTGGGATATAGAGCACCGCAAGATTGAACCGACTACAACGCACCTCTCTCACTAAAGATAGATCAATCTAGTTGACCAAACCATATCAATAGGTCAAAGAGAATTACGAAGCTACCATAACCATGCATTTAAGAATTCAGAGAAGACTCAAATATATTTCATGAATAATCGGAACATGAACCCACAATTCATCGGATCCCAACAAACGCACCTCACAAAGTGATTACATAAGATAGATCACGGAAAGAATCGCGGTGATCTTTGCAATGAAGAACTTAGAGAGAGGGGTTCTCGGATTTCGGGCTCCGCAAAACCCTCAAGGTTTGAATACAGGGGCGTGTGCGAAGATCCCATGCAACCTCGCCCAATCTAGCTCGCTACTCGATGGTAACTACGGCGTACTCGCACAATGACAACGAAGAAGATGAACACGACAGTTTACCCAGGTTCAGGCTGCTATGAAGCGTAATAGCCTACTCCTACTTTTGTGGATTGCCTCTCAGGGAGGTGTGGTGGATCAACTAGTACAACGGGCTCAAGCCTCGCGAGTGCACTCAAGTTGTGTTCTTGGCTCTATGCCTTGTGGTGGTTCGTCGTGTGGCTAAGTGTTGGATCAGATCCCTCTATGGTGTGGCCTAGCCTCTATATATAGTGGTGGCCCGGGTCCTCTTCCCTTATGACAAAGGTGGGAAGGGATTCCACTACGGCCGAATTTGAAAGGGGACAAGAGTACATCCGCGCTCTGTCCAAAGGCGGTCTTCGCCTGCATAGTGGTTGTCAATGATGCAGTAGTGGGCTCGACGATGACATCCACCCTGCGGGGCTTGTCGCCATGGTATCATTGCACTAGAATGGAATCCTTTGGGCGGCACTTTAGGAACCCGCGTACGTCCTTGCTCCTTTTGCACCAAAGGGGAAACTGCACCGCCTGGCATGCTGGTGCCCGCCTGTCCTTCCTTGCACACAACACAAGGTATCAATCCAGTAGGAGGAACAAGCAAGTCATGAATGGATGCACCTACACAAACAATCAAACTCTTGCACCCAACGCTATAAAGGGGTTGTCAATCCCTTCACGGTTATTTGCAAGGATTAGATATGATAGAGATAGATGTAAACGAGCAAGGAAAGTAAAAGATAAATAAAGTGGAGCAAAGTATTTTTGTTATTTTGGATTTATAGATCTGAAAGTATATGATGGAAAATAGACCTGGGGCCCATAGATTTCACTAGAGGCTTCTCTCTCGAAGGAAAATATCATGGTGGGTAAACAAATTACTTTCGAGCAATTGATACAAAAGCGAATAATCATGTGGTTATCCAAGGCAATGACCATGCATATAGGCATCACGTCCGTATCAAGTAGACCGAAACGATTCTTCATCTACTACTATTACTCCACAAATCAACCAACTCCTGTCTGCATCTAGAGTATTAAGTTCATGAAGAATAGAGTAACACATTAAGAAAGATGACATGATGTAGAGGGATAAACTCAAGAACTATGATGAAAACCACATCTTGTTACCCTTGATGGCAACAATACAATACGTGCCTCACTACCCCTACTATGTCATTGGGTGAGGACACCACAAGATTGAACCCAAAACCAAGCACTTCTTCCATTGCAACAATTACCAATCTAGTTGGCCAAACCAAACCAACTCGAAGAGACTTACGTGGATATGAAATCATGCAAATAAGAACTCAGAGGAGATTCAAATAAGATTCATGGATAATTTGAACATAAACCCACAATTCATCTGATCTTGACAAACACACCACAAAACAAGATTACATCGGATAGATCTCCATGAAGATCATGAAGAACATGGTATTGAAGATCAAAGAGAGAGAAGAATCCATCTAGATACTAGCTATGGACCCGTAGTTCTATGGTGTACTACTCACGCATCATCGGAGGGGCAATAGAGTTGATGTAGATGCCCTCCGTGATCGAAACCCCCTCCAACAGATTACCAGAAAAGGCTCCAAGATTGGATCTCTCGGGAACGGAGGCTTCTATCGGCGGAAAAGTATTTGCGTGGCTCCCTTTTGTGTTGGGGGAATATTTGGCAATTTATAGGCCGAAGATTAGGGTTAGGAGACCTGCCAGGAGATGACAAGCCTGGTAGGCGCAGCAAGGCGGGGCCATGCCTACCAGGCTTGTGATGTCCTGGCACAACCACTGGCGTGCACTCCAAGCCTGGATGATTTGTTTACTTGTAGAAAAATTCCTTCTGAAGGTTTTATTCTGTTTGGACTCCATTTAATATTCCGTATCTACAACTCTCAAAAACAAGGAAAAAACAGAAACTCGCACTAGGCTCTAGATTAATAGGTTAGTCCCAAAAATAATATAAAATAGCATATTGATGCATATAAAACACCCAAAACAGATAATATAATAGCATGACATCATAAAAAAATATAGATATGTTGGAGACGTAACACTGCTCGTCCTCGAGTAGGTAAGTGATAAAAACAGAATTTTTTATGTGGTGTGCTACCTAACATATTTATCCATGTAATATTCTTTATTGTTGCATGAATATTCAGATCCGTAAGACTCAAAACAAAAGCTTAATATTGATATAAAAACAATAACGTTTCAAGCATACTAGCAAAGCAATTGTATCTCTTCAAAATATAATGGCAAAATAAAGTTATCCCTACAATATCATATGGTCTGGCTATGCTCCATCTTCACCACACAAAGTATTTATATCATGCACAACCCCGATGAATAGTGAAGCAATTGTTTTCACACATTTTTTCACAAACCTTTTCAACTCTCACGTAATACATGAGCGTGAGCCATGGATATATCACTATAGGTGGAATAGACTATGGTGGAGGTTGCCAAGGAAAGGGACAAGAGGGTCTCATGTCAACTAGGCATATCAACGGCCTATGGAGATTCCCATTAATAAATATCAATGTGAGTGTGTAGGGATTGCCATGAAACGGATGCACTAGAGATATAACTGTATGAAAGCTCAAATAGAAACTAAGTGGACGTGCATCATGAAGAAAAAATTCCACTAGCTATATGAAAGTGACAAAATAGGAGACTCTCTATCATGAAGATCATGGTGCTACTTTGAAGCACAAGTGTGGAAAATGGTAGTCGCAATGTGGCTTCTCTCTTTTCTATCTTTTTTTGGTGGGCATCTAAGGCCTCTTATTTATTTATTTATTTATTTATTGGGCTTCACTGGCCTCTTTTATTTTTTTCATCAAGTCCAGAATCGCATCCCCACTTGTGAGGGAATTATATCTTCCATCATCCTTTCCTCACATGGGACATGTTCTAGTAATGTAAATAATCACACTTTTATTTGCTTATAACTCAAAAAAAATTACAACTCTATACCTATGACACAATATGACTCTATATGTAAGATGAAAGTGATGGTGCGTGTCATAAAAGGAAATGGTGAAAGTTGCATGGCAATATATCTCGGAATGGCTATGTAAATGCCATAATAGGTAGGTATGGTGGCTGTTTTGAGGAAAGATATATGGTGGCTGTTTTGACGAAGGTATATGGTGGTAGTTTTGAGGAAGGTGTTTGTTGTACCGGCGAAAGTTGCATGGTACTAGAGAGGCTAGCAAAGGTGGAATGGTGAGAGTGCGTATAATCCATGGACTCAAAATTAGTCATAAAGAACTCACATACTTATTGCAAAAGTCTATTAGTCATTGAAGCAAAGTATTAAACGCATGCTCCTAGGGGAGAGGTTGGTAGGAGTTAACCATCGCACGCTCCCGACCCCTCACACAAAGGTCGACAATCTATAAACAAGTCATGCTCCAACTTCCTTACATTACGGTTCACCATACGTGCATGCTACGAGAATCACAATACTTTACACAAGTATTTTTACCAAATAAGTTTTACTTCCTTACATGAATCTTAACACTACCATCTTTCTATCTCAAAACTTTGTGCAAGGAATCAAACTTCTCATAAATACTCAATGCACTTAATATGGAAGTTTTTATTATATTCCTCTTGGATGGCTATCATATTAGGACTAAATTCATAACCTAGACCAATTACAATGCTGCTTAGAGACTCTCAAAATAATATAAGTGAGGTACGCGAGTTCAAATATTTCTATAAAATGCAAATACCAGCCTGCTCTAAAAGATATAAGAGAAGCACATAGAGCAAAATTGCCTAATTCAAAATATATAAGTGAAGCACACAGAGCATTCTAACAAATTCATGATTCAGCGTGTCTCTCTAAAAAGATGTGTGCAGCATGGATGATTGTGGAAAACTAAGAAGCAAAGACTCATATCATACAAGACTCTCCAAGCAAAACACATATCATGTGGTGAAAAAAATAGCCTCAAGTAAATTTACCAATGGATTGAAGACGAAAGAAGGGATGCCTTCCGGGGCATCCCCAAGCTTTGGATCTTTGGAATCCTTGAATATGACTTGGGGATGCCTTGGGCATCCTCAATCTTAGGCTCTTGCCACTATTTATTCCATATTCCATCCAATCTTTGCCCAAAACTTGAGAACTTCACAACACAAAACTTAACAGAAAACTCGTGAGATCCGTTAGTATAAGAAAATAAATCACCACTTTAGGTACTATTGGTAACTCACTCTTTATTTATATCAGTGTTATACCTACTTTATTCTAACTTCTCCATGGTTCATAAACCATAATACAACCCATAGATTCTTCAAAATAGGCAAACAACTCAAAGAAAACAGAATTTGTCAAAAACTGAACAGTCTGTAGCAATTTGAAAACTTCGTATACTTTTGTAACTCAAACAATTCTTAAAAATTAGGAAAACCTAGGAAATTTATATATAAATCAATTTTAAGAAATTCAGGCTCATTTGACGGTCTAAATAATTTAGAAAAATTCTGGACTGAGCGCAAAAGTTTCTGTATTTCAGCAAGATCAAATCAACAACTACCATAGATCACCCCAAAGGTTTTACTTGGCTCAAACACTAATTTAAACACCAAAACACAATTACTACAGAATTAATAATGTGGGAAACAATCAAAAACAAAAGCAAAAATAGAACACAAAAATAAAATTGGGTTGCCTCCCAACAAGGCTATTGTTTAACGCCCCTAGCTAGGCAAAACGCGGTAGATCTAGGTATTGTCATTTTTGGAATTAGCAACTTTTGTGGGGACCTTCTCAAATCCTGGGGGTTCTCTCCTTTTTCCCGCATTTGTGGAGTAAGGGTCCATATTAATATCCAAAATGTCCAAACGCTTATTGCAAAGGGTTAGCAAAGTATTCAAATGATTGAGGTTTCCATTGTTATGTTTAAGGGTTCGTGATATTTCTGCAACTCGACCAAGTGCTTATGTAAGTCACCCAATTTGTCGATAACTTGAACACCATCTTGTGAGAAAGCAACCCCCTTTTTTGGTGGAGGAACCCCTAAAATCCCTTCCAAAACTTCATAGGAGGTATTCACATCTAGCTCAACAAAATTTCCTTTTGAGGCAAAATCTAAAAGCTCTCTATGATGCAAAGTTAATGCAATGTAAAAATTCCTAAGCAACACTTTTGCATCTCCTCTTAAATTAGAAATACGATAAGATTCCATTAGCCTATACCAGGCATCTTTCAAATTTCCCCTTTGTTTTTGTTTGAAGTAAAGAACTTCAAAATCTTGTGACCAGGGGGATATAGCAATGCTAGACATAGCGACAAGAAGAAGATTTGACAAGAGAAAAAGTCAAACAAAAGAAGGGAAAATAAAAAGGCAAATCTTTTTGGTATTTTCTGAAGATTGTTTTGGAAGTGGGGGAGTTGAAAACGAGAGGAAAATGGCAAATAATGTAAATGCAAGAGATGAGTTTGTGACGGATACTTGGTAGGCTTGAGGTGTATCCTCCCCGGCAACGGCGCCATAAATTGGCAAGTTGACAGGAGAGATCTTGTCTTGACTTGCTATGTCACTACATGGCAACGGTGCCAAAATCCTCCTTGCTACCTCTTGAGCTTGCATTGGTTTTCCCTTGAAGAGGAAAGGGTGATGCAGCAAAATAGATAAGTATTTCCCTCAGTTGTTGAGAACCAAGGTATCAATCCAGTAGGAGGAACAAGCAAGTCATGAATTGATGCACCTAGACAAACAATCAAACTCTTGCACCCAACTCTATAAAGGGGTTGTCAATCCCTTCACGATTATTGGCAAGGATTAGATCTGACAGAGATAGATGTTAACAAGAAAGGAAAGTAAAAGATAAATAAAGTGCACCAAAGTATTTTTGGAATTTTTGATTTATAGATCTGAAAGTATATGATGGAAAATAGACCCGGGGGCCATAGGTTTCACTAGAAGCTTCTCTCTCGAAGGTAAATATCATGGTGGGTACACAAATTACTATCAAGAAATTGATAGAAAACCGAATAATCATGTAGTTATCAAAGGAAATGATCATGCATATAGGCATCACATCCATATCAAGTAGACCGAAACGATTGTGCATCTACTACTATTACTCCACACATCGACCGACTCGTGCCTACATCAAGAGTAGTATGTTCATGAAGAACAGAGTAATGCATTAAGAAAGATGACATGATGTAGAGGGATAAACTCAAGCAATACGAAGAAAACTCCATCTTGTTACCCTTGATGGCAATAATACAATATGTGCCTCGCTACCCCTACTATGTCATTTGGTGAGGACACCGCAAGCTTGAACCCAAAACAAAGCACTTCTTTCATTACAAGAATTACCAATCTAGTTGGCAAAACCTAACCAATAACTCAAAGAGACTTATGAGGATATGAAATCATTCAAATAAGAACTCAGAGGATATTCAAATAAGATTCGTGGATAATCTGAACACAAACCCACAATTCATCGGATCTTGACAAACACACCACAAAACAAGATTACATCGGATAGATCTCCATGAAGATCATGAAGAACATGGTATTGAAGATCAAAGAGAGAGAAGAAGCCATCT
Source organism: Hordeum marinum (assembly GCA_022496015.1). Taxonomy (NCBI): domain Eukaryota; kingdom Viridiplantae; phylum Streptophyta; class Magnoliopsida; order Poales; family Poaceae; genus Hordeum; species Hordeum marinum. Next base: position 306,199,974 of record CM039673.1, read on the forward strand.
TAATACTAGCTATGGACCCATAGGTCTATGGTGGACTACTCATGCATCATCGGAGGGGCATTGGAGTTGATGTAGATGCCCTCTGTGATTGAAACCCCCTCCGGCAGATTACCGAAATGGCTCCAAGATTGGATCTCTACGGAACGGAGGCTCCTATCAGCGGAAAAGTATTTGTGTGGCTCCCTTCTGTGTTGGGGGAATATTTGGGAATTTATAGGCCAAAGATTAGGATTAGGTGACCTGCCATGAGATGACAAGCCTGGCAGGCACGGACAGGGGCGGCACGCGCCTACCAAGCTTTTGACCTCCTGGCGCAAGCCCTAGCATGCAACCCAAGCCTGGATGATTTGTTTCCTTAGAGGAAAATTCCTTCCGAAGGTTATATTCCATTTGGACTCCATTTCATATTCCATATCTACAAATCTCAAAAGCAAGGAAAAAAACAAAAACTAACACTAGGCTCTAGATTAATAGGTTAGTCCCAAATAATAGTATAAAATAACATATCAATGCATATAAAACATCCAAAACAGATAATATAATAGCATGACATCATCAAAAATTATAGATAAGTTAGAGACGTATCAGCGCTGCCAGCCGGGAGGCCTGACGGACGATGGCTGCAAGCCGACGGCTGCTGCAGCACGGCGTCGTGGGTGAAGTTCGAGGGCACCCCTAAGGGCTATGTGTACCTAGTCTACGGTTGGCAGATGTTTGCCTATGCCCGCGGCTTGGTGGGGAGGCGCATCCTCCACTTCAGGTACGACAGGGAGGCGACCCTCTTTGTCAAGGTCTTCTGTGATTAAGGCAAGCACCTCGGGTGCTGCCCGGAAGATATCCACCATGGTGATCCTGGAGATGAGCTTGCCCTTTGTGACGAGCGTCGTACCACCAACGACAGCTACACCCCCTCCGAGGGGACCCCGAGTGACAGCGGCGATAGCGACGATAGCAGCTACTATGGGCCACCGTGCCGTCATGCCCGGATCTCGGGTGGTTGTCAGCCGTCGCGGCGTCACTCCTTCGCTCGTGAAGCCTCCGCGTTGGCGTGCCTCCACGGGCCCATGAAGGAGGAGGAGCACACCGGCTGAGTGCTCATGCGTGGGCCCCGGAGCTCCTAAAGCGGCAGCCCCCGTGGGGTGCTTTTTCCTTCTTTTCCTGGTCATGTAATCAAAGAACCAAGAAAGGCCCCTACGGGCGTGTAATGAACTTGGGGGCTAGCCTCTTTTGTTTGTGCTTCTGTTATGCGTCCTCACTTTTGCGTTTTCGTTAATTGAGGTAGCCTTCCGATTGTCATTAGGGTACTTAGCTTGGCGTGCTCTTTGTAGGCTCTAGGGGAGGCATGGCCATGGCACTTGGTGAGTTCGGATGTCTTGTGGTCCTCTTGTTCTTAAATGTGATGCAAATTGGGTGCCCTTTCGGCACTCTGTGTCTTTAGGCCCCAGTCCCGCAAGTTTCGCTACCACCATAGCTGCATCTGGCCGAGGACGCAACCGTAGGGTGAGGCCTTAACACCCTCGATGCCGACAGGATCACCAAGGACGGCATCGAGGCTGCAAGTGGCTTTATGACCGGTAAGGATCCTAAGGCGTGCTGCTCAAGAGTCCCCTCTAATGCTCAAGCAGCTCTACATCCGCAAGTCCCAGTCCCGCACATTTCCCTACCACCGTGGTATACGACCGGATCACCAAGGACGCAACCATGAGGTGAGGCCCAGACACCCTCGATGCCGACCGGATCACCAAGGATGGCATCATGGCTGCCGAGTGGCTATATGACCGGTAAGGCTCCTGAAGCATGCTGCTCAGGAGCCCCCTTTGATGCTCGAGTGGCTCCCCAAAGAAAAATTTTGTTTCCTGCCCCGGGTGGGATGGGCCTCTCGAGTCTCCGAGATGGCGCGCCGGGCCGTGAGTGGAGCCCCAGAGTGAGTACGAAGCGTCACACGCCTGCTAACTCGTTTGGGAGTACCACGCGAGGATCCGGGCACCAAGGCCTTAGCAAGGTGAGAGCACCGTGCCTCCCAGCCCCCGCACGCGGGGTGCAAGGGGGAGGGAAGCAGGCGAGTACTCGTCCTGAAGAGAGAAAACCCAAGAAGGGAAATGGCGATGAACACGAATCCTCACTCGTTTCTTGAAAACATGATTTGAAGAAACCCCGAGTTTTGTTCCAGGAAAGTTAGGAAATTCAAATGTGAGAAGAGCAAATAACATCCGCGTCCGGCACCTTGACTTGTCTTCATCTTCCCCCAGCGCTGAGCGTAGGGCATCCATGTTGCGTGGGCATAGCCATTAATGGGCATTGTTGACTTCTCCGCCAGCGTAGAGCTGTGGCTGCCACATTGCATGGGAGGAACCCCTACGTGTCCTCGGGGGGCTCAGGGCGTATACAGCCCACTCATGATTACGTGAGAGTGTCATGACCGTAGATAGTTGGGCAAGCCCCTGGGCCCCCGGCCCGGTTGGTCCCAACTCCGTCAAGAGCCACCCCGTGCATTTCTCCTCGGTTGTGTGCCCCTATAACCCTAACCCAAATGCATTGTCCCCGCGTAGCCGCATGATTGCGCTCTCGTGGCCCAAACATGAGTTCAATGCATCCGGCGAAACCATAAGGGTGTTTTGTCGATGAAGCCGCCTCCTGAGGCGCTTGGGCGGTGACCGTGCATTGCCTCGAGGGCCTTGCGAGGCCCAGCCTCCCGAGGCTGCGATGGTGTTCCAATTGTCGCGGGTGGCCCGGATTACGCGTGTCTTGCTACCCTTCCCACCAGGGCATCATCCCTGAAACCCCGGGGTTCGGCTCGACGATGCTTGCTTGTGGGGGCGACGGCTTGCACCGTGCCCCCACGGGCCCGGCAACGTCTGCCCTCTTTCTCCTGCCTGCGTTGCCAAACTTGGTGCTTCATCGGGGAAAGCCCCTAAGCCTAGCTCAGGGAGGACGTCCGGGGCTTCCCCTATCCTTGGGGGGTGATGGCGCCTGCGGTAGGCGCATGATCCGGGACTGTATCCCTGGGAACGAAGTAGCACGGTACGTAGGGATCCACATAAGGGTCTGGTTCTCCTCCTACGCCGTCTGGCGGGACGCGGGGGATGGTCCCTCCATGAGGCGGTGGGGCGCCGCCCTGCGTGCATAGCCCGTAGACCCTCGTGCGTCGAGCCTCGGACCGAAGTTGCTTACCTCTGCCATCGCCGGTGAGTGGGCCATATGCCTCCTGATGTGGATTGCTTCCTCGATGATCTAACGTGCCTTCACCATTGTTGCTTGTCTTCCCTAATTCCTGCACCATTTGCTCCCTGCGTGGGATGGCGCGCTCTCTCCTTGTCAGTCCAGGTTGTTGAAGATCCACTTGGTCGCGCGGGGGTGGGGGGCGCGTGCCCCGTTGTTTCCTTCGCGAGCTTGATCTTTGTGGCTAGGCTGCGCCCTGAAATCAGTTACTAGAATCCGAAGGAGAAGGTGCACGACATGTAGCGGGCCCCACCCGGGCTCGCCTGGGGCTGAAAGGCGTGCTGTTGGCGGGCTAGGGAATAGACGCAACGAATGAGCCCCCAGCACCCGGAGAAGAGTGAGGATCCATGACCCTCCATGCAACGGTGACCAACTTCGTGACGTGGTCGGCTCACGCATCGAACCCCCCGTGCATCGAGCGGTGGTGGAGCATCTCGCTTGCCAGCACCGACGCATCATGCGCTTCGAGATCCCCCTCGTAGGTGCGGCGCGACATAGATGCTGAAGCCCCCCCATCATGTGCTTAGGCAGAGCAAGGGGCGGTGACTGCGGAGGCGATGTTGGCGGCCTGATACTACACGCCCAGCACTATGTCGGTGGGGCATGGGTCTCCGGCGGTGGCAGCGGGATCGATGGAAACTGGCCCGTCGTGGCCGGGGGAAGCTAGTTGGGCGCCGGCCATCTGAGTGGTGGAGCGGGGGAAAAGCGAGGCTTGAAATAGACTCCGACACACCCCTACCTGGTGCACTAAATGTTGGATTTCGGGCTCCACAAAACCCTCAAGGATCGAACACAGGGGCGTGTGCAAAGATCCCCTGCAGCCTCGCCCAATCTAGCTCGCTACTCGATGGTTACTACAGAGAACTCGCACGATGACGATGAAGAAGACAAACAGGGCAAATTACCTAGGTTCAGGCTGTTGTGAAGCGTAATACTCTACTATTGTTTTTGTGGATTGCCTCTCAGGGAGGTGTGGTGGATGAACTAGTACAACAGGCTCAAGCCTCGCGAGTGCGCTCAAGTGGTGTTCTTGGCTCTCTGCCTTGTGGTGGTTCGTCGAGTGGCTAAGTGTTGGATCGGATCCCTCTACAGTGTGGCCTAGCATATATATAAAGCGGTGGCCCGGGTCCTCTTCCCTTATCACAAAGGTGGGAAGGGATCCCACAATGACCGAATTTGAAGGGGGACAGGAGTACATCCGCGCCCTGTCCAAAGGTCGTCTTGACCTGCAAAGTGGTTGTCGATGATGCAGTGCTGGGCTCGGCGATGACACCCGCCCTGCGGGTGTCGTGGTCCTGGTCTCGTTGCACTGGAATGGAAACCTTTGAGAGGCGTTTTGGGAACCTGCGTACGTCCTTGCTCCCTTTGCACCAAAGGGGAAACTGCATCGCCTGGCGCGATGGCACCCGCATGTCCTTCCTTGCGTCACCTTTGACTCTTGAGGCCGGGCTCTTCATACAGATCTATGCAGCTCAGCAGGGGGCATGAGGAGGCCTATCCTTGATAGTCTTGGTGTCGTTGTTCCTCATGAGCCCAAGGTCCCCGCGAGGGCCATGTCTTGAGTAGAGCCGTGCCGGGCCATGCCGGACTGATGAAGTGGGCCATGTCCTGGGCCGCAGGCAGGCAGGGCTGGGTACCCCCGTTCCCAGGACACCGACAGTAGCCCCCGGGCTCAAGGCACGCTCGAGCCGGCCTCAGAGCAAAGCTTTGAGGATGTCCCAAAGCATCGTAGTTCCCGAATGCATGCGGGCCACATGTCGGACGCCTGGGCGGTGACGCCCCCGCTCCCCAAAGGCGTCAGGAACCACCCCAAGTCAAAACGATATGACACCTATGTGCAGCGTTGGCCATCATTACCTTTCATTGAATGTTGTTGCCGCCCCGGCCTTCCCTCCTCAAGCCACGCGGATGTGACCCTTCAGAGGCTGCACGCCTCCTGGGATGCGAGGGGGTGTCGGTTGGCCCCCGGTTGTACATAAGAAAGTGAGGGAGAGAAAACCCTCACCACACCTTCGTCTTCTCCACCTCCCAACCTCCAAGCCGCCGCTTTCCCAACCATGGCTCCAGTGAGGAAGCATTCCACTGCCGAGAAGGGGATGGCCCCCAAGGAGATACCCACTTCACAGCCGGAGGGGAGCCGCAATGCGAGCCCGTCCGGCGTGGGCGCCCATGGTAGTCGAGGAGGTGGCGCCCGCCGTGGGAGGGTGGCGGTGGCAACCCCGCCACCACACCCGCGGCTTCATACGGCTGACACGTCCAGGGAGTTCGTGGTGTGGGCGGAGAAGCTGGAGGCCGCCTGGCTTCATCTCCCGAACTCCTTCACAAGGGCACTGCCGGCCGGGCAGCCTGACGGCCTATGGCTGTAGGCAGACGGCTGCTGCAACGTGGCGTCCTGGGTGAAGGTCGAGGTCACCTCGAAGGGCTACGTGTACCTAGTCCGTGGGTGGAAGATGTTTGCGCGCGCCCGCGGCCTGGTGGGGAGGCGCACCCTCCACTTGAAGTACGAAGGGGAGGTGCCCCTCTCCGTCAAGGTCTTGTATGGCGATGACGAGCACCTGGGGTGCTGCCCGGAAGATGTTGGTCGCGACCATCCTGGAGATGAGCTTGCCCTTCATGACGAGCATCGTACCTCCAGGGGCAGCGACACCCCCTCCGAGGGGAGCCCGAGAGATAGCAGCGACAACAGCGACAACGACGATAACAACTACACTATTCCAATGTGCAGTCGCGCCCATATCTCGGGTGGTTGCTAGCCGTCGCGGCGTCGCTCCTCCGCTCATGAAGCCTCCGCGCTGGTTCGCCTCCACGGGCCCGTGAAGGAGGAGGAGGACACCGAGTGAGCGCTGAGCGTGGGCCCCAGAGCTCTTGAAGCGGAAGCCCCCGTGGGGGGCTTTTTTCTTCTTTTTCCGCCCATGTAATTTAAGAACCAAGAAAAGCCCTCGGGCGTGTAATGAACTTGGGCGCTAGCCTCTTTTGTCTGTGCTTCTATTATGCTTCTTGGCTTTTTCGTTTTTGCTAATTGATGCAGCCTTCCGATTGTGATTAGGGTACTTAGCTTGGCGTGCTTGTTGTAGGCTCCAGGGGAGGCGTGGCCATGGAGCTTGGTGAGTCCGGACGTCCTGTGGTCCTCTTCTTCTTATAGGTGATGCAAGTTGGGAGCCCTTTCGGCACTCTGTGACTGCACGCCCCAGTCCTACACATTTCCCTACCTCCACAGCTGCATCTGGCCAAGTACGCAACCGTAGGGTGAGGCCTTAACATCCTTGATGCTGACGGGATCACCAAGAACGACATCAAGGCTGCAAGTGGCTTTATGACTGGTAAGGCTCTCGAGACATGCTGCTCAAGAGCCCCCTTTGATGCTCAAGCAGCTCTACGTCAGCAAGTCCCAGTCCCGCACACCCTCGATGACTACGGGATCACCAATGACAACATCGGTGCTGCCGAGTGGCTATATGACTGGTAAGGCTCCTGAGGCGTGCTGCTTAGGAGCCCCCTTTGCCGCTCGAGTGGATCCCCAAAAGAAATTTTTTGTTTCCTGCCCCAAAAGGGGTGGGCCTCCCGAGGCTCCAATATGGCGGGTCGGGCCGTGAGTGGGGCCCCCCGAGTGAGTACGAAGTGTCACGCGCCTGCTAACTCATTCGGGAGTACCACACGAGGATCCGAGTGCCAAGGCCTTGGCAAGGTGCGAGAACCATGCCCCCAACCCCCGCTCGCGGGGTGCGAGGGGGAGGGAAGCAGGCGAGTACCCATCCTGAAGAGAGAAAACCCAAGATGGGAAAAGGTGATGAACACGAATCCCTGACTCGTTTCTTGAAAACATGATTTGAAAAAACCCACATTTTGTTCTAGGAAAGTTGGCAAATTCAAATGTGAGAAGAGCAAATAACAGTCGCGTCCCGCACCTAGATTAGTCTTTGTCTTCCCCCAGCGCTGAGCATAGGGCATCCACATTGCATGGGCATAGCCATTTAGGGCAATGTTGACTTCTCCGCCAGCCCGGACCTATGGTTGCCACATTGTGTGGGAGGAACCCCTCCATGTCCTCAGGGGCTCCGTGCGTATACAACCCACTCATTATAACATGAGAGTGTCACAACCATAGATAGCTGGGCAAGCCCCCAGGCGCCCGGCCTGGTTGCTCCCAACTCTGTCAAGAGCCATCTCGTGCAATTCTTCTTGGTTGTGCTCCCCGATGACCCTAACCCGATTGCATTGTCCCTGGGTAGCCATAGGATTGCGCTCCCACAGCCCAAACATTAGTACAATACATCGGCGCAGCATAAGGGTGTTTTTTGATGAAGCCGCCTCGTGAGGCGCTTGGGCGGTGATCGTGCATTGCCTCGAGGGCCTTGCGAGGCCCAGCCTCCCGAGGTGTGCTAGTGTTCCAGTTTCCACGGGTGAACCGCGTTACTTGTGTCTTGATGCCCTTCCCCTAGGGCATCGTCCCTAAAACCCCAGGATTCAGGTCGGCGATGCTTGCTTGTGGGGGCGACACCTTGCACCGTGCCCCCATGGACCTAGCGATGTACGTCCTCTTTCTCCTGCTTCTGTTGCCCAAACTTGGTGCTTCATCGAGGAAAGCCACAAAGCCCGGCTCAGGCAGGACGTCCAGGGCTTCCCCTGTCCTTGGGGGCGTTGGCGCCTGCGACAGGCGCCTGATCCGGGCCGGTATCGATCAACACGATGTAGCACGATACGTAGGGCTCCACATAAGGGCTCGGTTCTCCTCCTGAGCCGTATGGAGGGACGCCGGGGATGGTCCCTCCAGGTGGCGGTGGGGCGCCGCTGTCGGTGTCAAAACCGGCGGATCTCAGGTAGGGGGTCCCGATCTGTGAGACTAGGATCGATGGTAATAGGAGATGAAGGGGACACGAGTTTACGCAGGTTCAGGCCCTCCAATGGAGGCAATACCCTACGTCCTGCTTGATTGTATTGATGGTGTAAGGAGTTACAGAGATGATCTACCTCGAGATTATATGTCTAACCCTAGATGAGTTGTTCTACCTCTATACCCTAAAACCCTTCCGCTTATATAGATGCCGAGGAGGCCTAGGGTTTACACATGGTCGGTTACATGCCAAAGAGATAAACATTCCTATTTACTACATCAAACGTGGAGTGCAAGCCGTGCTCCTCAAAGCTCCCATCCTGGAAACTGGGCCTTCAAATCATCCAGTGTTCGTCTCGTATCCCGTACAGTCCGGCCCATAAACAACAGGTCGGCTACCCGAGGACCCCCTAATCTGGGACTCCCTCAATAGCCCCCAAACTTGCCTCCAACGCCAAGGGTCTTCAGCTCCAATTGCTTCGCGAATAGAGTCCTCGGCTTGCGAGGTGAGTTCCTTCCCGCCGAACCATAGCTCGGCCTCCAATGATAAGTAGTTTTTCCGTATAGTGGCACATCCGAATTCTGTGAATTAAGTTGGCTTTGAAGGCCAAGCGCTAGGGAAAAAAGGTAAGGTTCCCTAACGATCTTACTGATGAAAGGTCATAGCCCTCCACAATCGATAGGCCAGTTATAGGTACTCGATGCGTGGTTTGAGGCCGTTCCATCCACACGATCTATAAACATGTCGATCATGTCCCATTTTATACAAGATATACTTTATGCGCTCACAATGACTCACGAGTCCCGTGAAGTGGAGGGATTCACGGTACAGCAGGGGGGCCAGAATCGACAGACCTCATAAAAGCAGAAAGAAAACACCAAGGGCTTTCCACGCTCTCCATTCGACCTCTCTGCCTACTATTCCCTTGTGCCTCTAGAGCAAAGATCTAGGTTTCTCCACTCCCACTCCCAAGCTCAGCAATGGCGGGATCCAATGGACAGTGGAAAGCTTCCACGGTCACTAATCAAGACATAATCGACCTCAAGAAGGCTGGTTACCTCCCCACCAGAATCCCTCATCGTGCGGCGGAGGAGGGCCAAGTGATCCCCACCCCCAAGCCAGGCGAGCGGGTGGTGTTCATACCCCACATCATCAGGGGGTTGAGCTTCCACCTCCACCCCTTCGGAAGGGGGTTAATGTTTTTCTACGGCCTCGACTTCCACAATCTTCCACCTCTCATCCTTCATCCTCGTCTCTGAGTCCTTCCTGCATGTCAAGCTGCATTTCAGGCTCTGGCTGCAGGTTTTCAACATCAAGCTGAAGTGCGTCGGTGGCAAGCACACGACTGCAGTGGGGCCGTCATCGGCAAACTTACCCGCGTTAGGTGGTTGTCGGGTAGCCTCATGGACACCATCAAGGGGTGCAAAAAGGAGTGGTTCTCTGTTAGAGAACCACAAGAAGGAGGTCATCACCCTACCGCCGCATTTAGATCTGGTCCCCTGGCCCGATTATCTTCCTGGCTCGAAAAGGGCCTTGCTCGGGGGTCGAGCAAGGAGGTGACTGATCTGCAGATGTGCATTTGTTCCCTTATCGAGGATGGCACCATGCTGCCCGATGTGGTCCAGGTGATGCTCCGAACACGCATCCTCCCCTGCCAGCATCGGGACACTCCCTTGTGGGCTTGGAAACTCGAAGTCGATCCCATAGTCTGGAAGCTCTTCCGCACTATGCGGGAGAAGCTGTGAAAGGAATTCTTCAAATCAATGAAGAGCTGGCCAGTCAAGGAGGAGGACAAGGGCCTGCACACCACCAAGCCGGATTGCGAGGTACGATACACCCTAGATTGGTCGTCCTTATTACATAGAAGATATATAACCATGTAGCCGATCTATTGACGCAGAGATGGCTAGAGAAAGATATCAACATCAGTAGTCCAGCTCCTCAGCCCAAAGACGAGAGGACCGGGCTGCTAGCCAGGATGCTCGTGGAGAAGCATTACGAGGCTCCCATGGAGAAGGAGAAGAAGAAGAAACCAGGTCAGGCTAGCCTTCGCATCAAGGGCTAGCCTGATGCTGCATTCAAAGACATCCCCGCCTCCTCAAATCAGGAGGAGGCCAAAGAGGAGGAAGAGTAGGAGGAGGAGGTATAGAGCGAGGGGGAGGCAACTTCCTCGCGCCAAGAAGAGAGCAGCATCTTCGGGTGCCCCGGGGCAGGTAACTTCTCCTACCTCGAAGAGGGCGCGCCAAGTGTGGATGGTCCTGTCCGACGACAGCTAAGATTCGAGACCCGCGTCCGAAGACCCCGAGGAGGTTCCACGAAGGAGCCTAAGGGTCAAGCCTCCTCCATCCAGGTTAGGATACAAAGACCTTCCTTCCTATAACTAGTAAATTCAGAGTTTGCTAACACGCGGGTTATTGGTCATACAGCCCCCCGCACATTATCCCCACCGAGGTGGTATCGTATGGGGAGACCCCCCCCCCCCCCCGTAGAACTGGTGGAGAGCAGGTTGCCTCACATCCAACCACTCCAGGCTCCATGAAGGACAATGTGGAGGTGTAGTCCCAGCCTACTCCAATGGAGGCAGACACAGGGGGCGAGGGAGATCGCACCGTGGCCGAGGCTAACACTTCGGCCACCGAAGACCGGAGGACAATGCCTCTCCCATACACCGAGGAGGCTGGACAAGCGGGCGATCATCCCCCTCCAAGGACATCTCCGGAGCGTGTTTTGCCTCCAGAGGCACTGGACCAATCCCCGATGGGTGTTCGGGAAATCCGATCATCCCCGGCACAGCTGACGAACCGGTGGTCGGCCATGGAGGATGCTTTATCAAGCGCCTCCATCCCCGAGGATCACCGCACCCTTATGGGTGCGGTACTACAAAGCGTACAATCTGTTGACAACGGACTGAAGGAGGCCTTCAAAGGTCTCCTTGCGGGCTTTCAAGTAAGTCACCCAATGTTTTCGCTAAGATTTTTATTTATTCGTATTGTACACATGGCAGCCCCCGAGCCCTAGGTGAGATGAACAAGTTCGCCTAGGGGTCATATATATAATTTGGGAAGAGAATGCCGATGTAATGTATGCATTGTGTGTATAATTAGTCTTCGTCATCAGCGGTGGACAAAAACGGTGCTGAGATGAACGAGCTGCATCAGAAGCTCAAGCGTTCTGAGGAAGAGGTGGATGCCCTAAACGAGAGGTTCGACAAAGCATAGGGTAGGTCCAAAATAAATCTGGATGCTTTTCCCCCCGAATACTATCAATGCAGATTCCCTTTTAACTAAAGGTGCATCGTGCTACAGCTTCGTCGAAAGAGATCGAAGAGCTCAAGTCCGAGCTTCAATGTGCCAAAGATGAAGCGGACGTGGAGAAGGCGGCGGCCAAAGAAGTGGCCACCGCTCTCTCCACCCTACGAGTCACCAGTGTTAAACACCAAGCTCGGGTGGCAGAGATATAGGATGAGCTCAAGGACGCTAGCAATAAGTGCGATTCCTTGGAGTAAAAGAACAAGGTGTCTCGGCCGAACTGTCCACCATGAGGTCCGATCCCCACAAGGAGCGGATGGACAGACGATTCTTCGAGGAACATGTTTGGCAAGCCAAGGAGATAGCCGATGGTAAGCCGTACTCCCTAAAGTGTGCATTAGAGGATAATAAATTTGAATTGCTGACCCGGGTGTGGCAATCCTCAGGCGCAACCGCGGATCTCCAAAAGAGCATAGCAGATGCCAATCAACTGCTTGCCTCGCGGGGAGAGGAAGACAAAGCTTGGACGTTCTGGGAACAGTTTGAAGCCCCCTAGCGTCCTCCTCTTCTGGTGGAGCAGCTGAAACAGCTGATGGAGATGCACCGGATGGCGGAGCCGGCCATCAAGGACCTCTGTGTCCGCTTATGGACCGGCGAGCAACTCCCAGACAGCTACTTCGGCATGGTGCAATGACAGATTGATGTTACGCCCCGCCTCGGTGCTGTCAAGCCTTCCTCCGGCATCCAAGGAGTCCGGATGGCCCTTGCCAAGGCCGAAGTACACTGGCGAGGGCTCAATCCGATGAAGGTCGCCACCGACCCATCGCCGCCCAGAAAGGAGCACCGACGCCCCGAGCTTTACTTCGATGGAGTAATGGGAAGTGCGTGGGTGATAGCATCACAGTGTTCGGGCAAAAATATATTTGAATGAGCTTTTAATGTGTCCGAAGACTTGTTAGAACTTTCAATGATATTAGTATCCGCTCTTATATGGTTTTGCATTCCTTTATAACTTCTGTATGGTTGTTTAATATCGAAATATGCGAGTCGTTGGCTTCAGCCCCCATGTAGATACTACATGGGGTGTCTATGAGAATACACTATGTCCCTTAGCCAAATTATAGGAACACGAAGGCGGTTTAGTGCGGCAGACTAGGCAATCGGGCTATTATGCTTTATTTCCAAAGGGGCGAGAAAAGGACTGCGGGAAGCGTACTATTAGCCACCAGAGTTTTTGCGATGTTCGGATGAGCCGAGGCCAAAGCCGACATCATAGTATTTGCACAAAGGGCGAATTCCTCATATGACACGGAATAAGCACTTATGAGGGTTAAAGTATAATACTTCTAACTTGGGGTTCATATATCGGATTGCGCATACTATGACAGTTCGTTTTCGGCTTTCTCCCCTGAGGTGCTTGACCGGACTATCCGGAAGCACAATCGCAGGGGTGCTCCCTTTGCCCTTTTAGCCAAACGAGTGGAACATAAAGGGGCAAGCACAGGAGCCGGGCAACCTAACTTAATGACCAGAGACATAGTTCGGAACCGATGCATATAAAGCAAACGCCAAGACGCCAAACACACAATGGTTAAGGCGATTTGTGTTTCAAATCGAGCCCCCGGTCTATTAGACGGTGACCTCAAGTCATACCGAACAGGTTCACGAGAAGAGGGAGGGAATAAAAAAGTATGTGCCAAAAAACAAGATAAATGAGGCGTACGTGCGCCATGCAATTTCGCATTTCCTCAACAACTCTTATAACTCGGATTGCCGTAGCAACTGTTTACAGGTATGTGATAAGAAATAAAAGTCCTACAAGAGCTTTTGTAGTAGGGGTCTTCAATTGGTGACCGGACGTCTTCGATATGCCCTGTTGCTACTTGACTCCTCCTTTTAGAAGCACCTTGATGGGTGTTAGTGCGGGCGGATCTTGCGAGCAAAATGTTGAGAGGGCGCAATGTTACATGTGAGATTTACACCGTGGGCAGGCTCTTTTAGGAGCGCTTGCAACTTGTCCGAAGACGTGTTGATGGTAACAATTTGGGACAACCGAACACCCATTGTAAGTTCTCCACCGCTACCCATGGAATCTTAATTGCAAAGTTGTTCCTCCTCGGCACGTACTTTGCTGGTCCTGAGGTTGTGCGGTGGGGATGAGTCCCTATTGAGGGGAGGAAGGAGGGTCGAAGTTTTCGGTCTGAATCCGAACTCGCTTCCCAGCCTTTCATGCCTTTACGACGAATGCCGAAGCTTGCCGGTCATCTTTGTAGCTGAATTTGGCCGCTAGTGCCAGTCATGTTCCTCTGTTCTAAGGGATCGCTCTCTATTGCCATTGACAGTAATGAACCCCTTGGGGCTCAATATCTTGAGCTTGAGGTATGCGTAACACGGGACTGCGTTAAACTGAGCAAACGCTGTCCGGCCGAGCAACACGTGATAGCTGCTGCGGAAGGGCACAATGTCGAAGATCAAGTCCTCACTGCGGAAGTTATCGGGCGAGCAGAACACAACCTCTAGGGTTACAAAGCCCGTACATCGGGCCTCAACACCTGGGATCACTCCGTTGAAGGTAGTGCTGCTGGGTTTGATCCTTAACGGATCTATACCCATCTTTTTCACCATGTGTGAGTAAATCAGATTGAGGCTACTTCCTCCGTCCATTAGGACTTTAGTGAGGTGATACCCATCTATAATGGGATATAGGACGAGGGCAGCCGAGCCTCCATGATGGATACTGGTTGGATGGTCACGCCGTTCTAAGGTGATCGGGTATGCTGACCATGGGTTATACTTCGAAGCTACTGGCTCCACAGCATAGACCTCCCGAAGGGCCCGCTTCCTCTCCATTTTATGTATGTGGGTGGCATATATCATATTCATTGTTTAGACTTCGGGAGGGAATGTCTTCTGGCCGCCACCCATTGGACCCCGATGCTCACCTTCGTCCTCGTTGCGTGAGCTTTTGCCCTAGTCTTTGGGTTGTATCTTGCTGGCCTGTTTAAACACCCAGTAGTTGCAGTGTGTGTGATTAGCTGGCTTGTTTGAAGTTCCATGGATTTGGCAAGTCCGATCCATGATCTTCGCGAGCTGAGTGGGTCCATCATGATTTCCTTTAGGGGGCTTCTTCCGCTGCCCAGGTCGGGAGTTGCAGAATCCTGCATTAACTGTTGTGTCATCGGCATCGTTCCTATTGTGACGGCGTTTGTTCTTATTGCGCTTCGGCTTGGAGTTGCCATCCCGAGCTTCAGGTGCCACTGGATCTTCAGAATTGTGGATGCGTCTTGCTAGCCAGTTATCTTCGCCCAGGCTTGTCCTAGCCTAGTTGGCGGGCCAGCCATTCGTCCCGGATATTGTGCCAGAAGGAGGCTATGGCCTTAGCATCCGGACAGTTGACAATTTTGTTCTTCTTAGTCAAGAACCGATTCCAGAGCTGCCGGGAAGACTCGCCGGGCTTCTATACGACGTTGCTGAGGTCGGAAGAGTCTGGCGGGTGGACATAGGTCCCCTGGAAGTTAGAGCGAAATGCGTCTTCCAAGTATTCCCAACATCCTATGGAGTTTTCGGGGATGTTGTTTAACCAGCGCTGAGGTGGCCCCCTTAAGCTTAAGAGGTAGGTATTGATGGCATGGAGATCACCCTAAGCATCCTCAAACCCTAACACTGACTATTTAAGGAGGTCTCCCCCTCCCAAAATGGACCTCCCTTCATCCCTGCCTTGAAATACATGCGCCACCGCCGCCAAGTGTCAGGTCCATCGCGCCCACATTCTCCCTCCAACGGCCAGGGCCCTCCAGGCCCACATTGGGGCCAGCCCGAGCCCATCTAGGCTCAGACGAACCATTCAGCCCTGCCAGCCATGGGAGGAGCCCAAGCTCCCTGCTCCCGCAGCCCCATGGCGCTAGCGCCTGCAGATATCTGCCCACCGCCGCGTCCTAGCGCATGTGCCCCACGCGCTCGCTGCCTGGCCTCCTGCTCGACCTTGCCGCCGCTCGCCAGGCGTAGCACCGCCCTGCGCAGCTCCGCTCCCACCGGCCTCGCGAGCCCCGCCATTAGAAATGCCTCCCCGAGCGCAGATCCAAATTCCCCGGCCCTTCCCCGGCCTGATCCGGCCGCCGTGCCCGTTCCTCCGCCGGTGGACTTCCTCCTCCCGTGCTCCCCATCAAGCTGCATCGCCGGAGGTCCTCCCCATGCTGCCCCGCCGTCGTTGACCGCGTCATGGCCTCGTCCCCGTGTGGGAGGAAGACGCCTCGCCCCGCTTGCTGAACCGCTGCCAGCGCCCGTGTGGGCCAGCTGGGCCTCGCCTTGGCTACCCCAGCGCCACCCATGGCCCAGCATCACCCGCTACACCACCTAGGCCAGGCCCAGCAAGGTGAGTTCCACCCCGTGCTAAACCCTGCCGTGAGTGAGATTTTATATCTTGCACACGCCTGTGTATCCTAGCAACAGCAGATCCGGCCCATGTGTGTTTTCTCCCGCATTGCAATTTTAGCTATTATCCATAATTAACAGAATTGCATAAACACCCCCAATCTTCATGCATTCAATAACTTTTCAACCGTGCATCATATGTAAAAACTTTATATATGTATGATGACCACAATTTCATGAAGATTCACAATTTCCAACTCTCACATGTGATAAAAATGTTTAACTTGTTGTTTCCATTATTTTTGCATCAATGCCATGTCAAAATGAATTGTTTAATAGCTTTTAAACCGTAGCTCCGATGCAGATGTTTTATATATGTAACTTGATTATAAAAATGTGTAGAATCTCACGGTGACATTTATTTTGCCGTTTAACAACTCTAAAATATGCTTAGGACAGATCTGGACCAAATCCTTATTATGCACATGAGGTTGTTTTGGAATTGTTATTTGTTGCTTCCGCCCTCATTTAAAATGCCTAGATCCTATAGTTGTTCATGCTTCACCTCTTGCCATGTTAAACAACATATAATATTGACGAGTACCTAAACGAGATTGAAGTAAATATTCAAATGTGGAGTTTTTTCAATATGCAACTCGTTGCATATTGAGCTTCACTTTAATGTGTAGTAGTTGTTTGATGTGATTTGCCATGCCTTGCATATTTAAACTAGACATGCATCGTAATTGTTTGCACATCATGTCATGCATATGTTGTGGTGTTATCGTGTGTTGATTGTTGTTTCAGATTGTTGCTTCTCGATAGAGTTTCGAAAGTGTTCGGAGTGTGAGGATTCGTTTGACTACGTTGGCTCGTCTTCTTCATGGACTTGTTCTTCTTCCAAGCGGGATCTTAGGCAAGATGACACATTTCCCTGAATACCACTACTATCATTGCTATGCTTGTTGTCTCGCTTCCATCGTTATGTCTCGCTACCTACCACTTGTTTGGCAAGCCTCCCAACATTGCCATGATAAGCCTCTTACATGTGCCAACATGGATATTCTTTTGTTATCACAATATTATTGCTATTTAATTTAATGCACATATATACTTCATTGGAAGGCTTGGCCTTTTGCTCGGTGTTTTGTTCCACTTTTTCTGCCCCTAGTTCCTTGTGAACTAGTGTTATGTTCCATAATTGAGCGCTCCGAACATGCTTGGTGTTGTTGTGGGGACCCCCTTGATTTTCATTTGAGGATAAAGCTTGCCTGGCAAGGCCCAACATTGGTACTTAATTTTCCTGATAACTAATAAAATTGCATAAGGACCCGCTGGCAACCGCGGATCTTTAATCCACAACCTGGGCTAGTGCTCCTCATGAGTTTTGGTCCACCTACCTAGCAGTCGGCGATGCCACCTTGGGGCAACTCGAGGCATTTTCAAGATACCGTCCACTTCGCATAGACGGATGATGCCCGTGGATAGAGAGCACATGGCTCTAGATGAGGATCTAGCTCACCGGGAGGCCTTGCTAGATTTGCTTTTACCTTTCTCGAACGTCTTGCGCGTGGGATTTTGATGACCATTCGGGCTATCTCGAAGTTGAGATTTTCCATCGAGAATCCACAAATACTACCGGTGATTCCGCGGTTGAGGAATTCCAACGCGGCGTGTGGTTAATTTGTGATGGATGAGTTGGAGCACCCCTGCAGGGTAAAATCTTTCAGAAAGCCATGCCTGCGGTTATGTGGCAAACTTGGAAAACTTTGTTTAACACCCGGTCGTAGCAAACTTGAAGTAAACTCAAATAAAATACACCAACCATGCGTAACCGTGACTGTCTCTTCTCGTGAATCCTTATCCGGGAGAGAACACGGTGGGGTTATGATTGACGTAAGTAGATGTTAAGGATCACTTAGTGATCATTACTAGTTCACGTCCGTTATGCATAGACAACCATACTTTACTTTCTGTATTCGTAAGTTAGCCACTCAAACAAATGCTTAATCACTTCCTGCAGCCTCAACACTTAGCCATACCTCACCCATTAAGCTTTAATAGTCTTGATACCCTTGGAAATGAGATTGCTGAGTCCTTGTGGCTCATAGATTACTACAACAACAGTTGCAAGTACAGGTAATGTGATGATTTGATGTGAGAGTGATGCTTGTTTGATTTTGAGTTCTTCTTCTTCTCCTTCATCGATCTAGGATGGGTTCTAGGCAACAACTTGGGATAGCAAGGATGGATCTCATTTTGTCGTTTGGTTTCAATCATAGGCGGACCCTACTCTTATGTATGATGTTTGAATATGTTGTTGTATTGATGTGACTCTGTTGTAGCTTGTGGCGAGTGTAATCCAATTCCATATACTCATCCCTTCTGTAAATGTACTTGTAATGATATCCACTCTTGCAACACGACGAGATGCGCTTCTATCCCTGTCGAGGCCCCCGTGCCAAAATAAGGATAGGACCGCATCTTGGACATGACAAGTTGGTATCAGGGCCTGTACCGACCTAGGATCCCCCTTGATTGATTGACCTTGGCCGAGTGGAGTCTAGTAAAAAATATTTTGAGTCTAGTTATATATCGGGGAGCAGGTTTCTGTTACTCATCTTCTATACTCTGGTGAGGCATTCGACTTAGGAATTTTATTCTACCCTCTTCTCACTCAAAAAATTTTTAGGATCACGTGGGTATTTTGCAAAATATATGATGCCGATGTGATGGAGTTCTGTCTTGGTGCCTCCTGTCTGACTTGATTTCTTCTAGGCAGTTGAGCTCCAGGGGATTCTTGACACATCGTTATTGTTCAGTTCCCTTAGTATCTCAGGACGGAGGGTGTTCAAAATTGCTTCAATACTTCTCGTGGTGAGATATGATCGGAGTCATCCATTACTGGGGAGGCGTCCGGGGTACTGCCATGTTTTGGTTCATTGTGTTTTTGAGGGTCCGAGATAGATGGAGTTTCGAAGCCTCTGGTTATGTGTTGACGAATGGATACAGTTGGAGTGTAGGGCTCGTTAGTTGTGTGAGATATTTTGCCTCCCTGTATCCCCAACACCCGATTTCATAACCAAGAATGTTTCGGGAGTTCTTAGGTGGGAATTCAAGTAGTTACCTAGGTTATCTTCCAACAGATCATGATTTGAGGTTGGGGTTCCACATCTAGTGGATTCATTTGTTCACGGTCTTTCTTACAGAGGACAGTCTCGATATATGTCATCAGATATGCTTTGTCAAGCCTTGTAGTTAGCTATGCCTCGGGAGCATATTCGAGCATCATTTCAATATGACAATCCAATATACGATAGAGCCCGTGCGAACCTTACCATGAAAATATCGAGCGGAATCTCTGTCATGAATTTGTTCTGGCCTATTTCATAAGCCTCATCCTTTTTTTGTTTTTGATTATGGTAATTCATATTTCTTCGATGTCAAGTGGTGATTTCATATCTTTTCTAAGTAGTGTTCTCATATTTTACAGGAATGCTATTCCTTTTGTTTAACTGGAGTTGTCACGAAATTATTTCAACCGGTATGCTCCTCTTCAAGATATTCAATCCTCTCTAATATTTGCAAGGTCAATCCTCATGTTTATTTCCAGAGTTCTTTTATCTGTCCTAAGTTGTCTTTGTTTTTCCCCACCCTCCCACCCTATTTCTTCTATGATTAAATTCTCATCCAAGTGTCTTTTCTATTCCTGTAATGCTTCCGCTATCTTTTCTCTTGTATTGTTGTCGATGATCCCTTGGAAATATTCTCAGGAGTTGCAGTTTCAAGATCTATTCTCATATTCCTTGTTCTCATTGTTATTCTTCTCCGGTGGATTCAATTCAAGATCTCGGTGCTCTTCATATCATTTTCAAAAGCTAAATGCTTCCCCGTGTCGGAAATTCTTATCCAAGCCTCTCTTGTTTATTCGTCTCTCTCTGTTCTATCTGGAGTGCTGAAGATATCTCAGAAGACTTCCATTTCCATTCACATCCTCTTAAATTATTTCGAGGTTCTCACCTCATCAAGTTCTTAATTTTCTGGTGCAATATCTCTTTCTAAGAAATTATCTCAACGGTGGTTTCTTTTGAGTGGGCCCATAAACCACAGGTTTTCCCCCAAGGATCTTACCTGGCTCTTCTAATCTTATCCAAAGATGTTCTCAAGTTCTCTTCAAATATGACGTTAGAATGAATTTCATCAGTCATATGCCTTCTCGAAGATCGCTTCTAAATCATTTTCAATGTTGGTTCAACCTTCTTTATTCATTTGTTCTGGAGTGTCTCAATATTTCATGGTGTTGCTTCTCGTCATTATTCTCAGTATTGAAGACCAAAGGAGAGTTTCTCTTAATCTTAGTCCATTCTCTTAAAGATTGTCATCTCATCTTGATGCTTTCCTCTTAAATTGTTTCCGAACATGAGAAATTCCTCCCATATCTGTCTAAAGTATTTCAGAGTGGTATCCATTTCTCGATCCTCCGAAGGCCATCATTTTAGAAGATTTCTTCATTCTTAGCTTTCATCTTTCGTTCTCAAATTCTTCTCAATTGTTCTTCCTTTGTTCATATCTCAATTATTCCGGTGCCTTGTGAAGTTTTCCATTAGGTGGATCGTGATCTCTTCGTTCCCATGTATCTTCGTTCAATCGTAGTATCCTCATTCGTTTTGAATTCTTACTGGTGTTCTCGTGCAAGACTTCTTCAAGTTTGTGATCTATATTTTGCTTTCTCTTCAATTCTTTGCAAGAAGAATAAGTGGTGTGCGAAATCTGTTGATTGTCATCAATTTGACTTGATGAAGGATAAGCATTTCAGAATTCTTATTCGTGTTTCATCAAGGTGATTTCAATCCTTCTTCCGAAGTTGTGCATGTTATTAATTCTCGTTTCTAAGCTAGTCATCTTTCTTTTTTAGAGTTCCAAGTTTTCTCAACTATCTCTTTAAGTAGCTTCCTCTAAATCTTTACAAGGCCTCAATCTTGTTCATTTTCCAACCTTCAATTCTTTTCTATCTTCCTTTCATCCCGGTTTTCCCCAAGAGCTCCTTCATGGTGGTTTGCTAAGGATGTAATTATTTCCCAAAGTGTTCTTCAAGATTCTTGTTGGAGAAGCTCAACGATTCTTTTCTCGCATTTCGAAGTTCAATTCCTTCTCCACTGTCTTTTGAGATGGTGTTATGAAATTCTTGGTTATGAGGAGTCTCGGAGGAAAATTTTCTAGAATAAGATAAGTTAACCCGTCTTGTTTTCTCGGAGTTATCTTGGGTTGCATTTCACCTAAAGCATTTCATAAGGATTGTTGCTACCTTGGTGTTATAAATATTTCAAGTTTTCTCCTCTTCTTAGTGAAAGAAGTTTTTCATCTCTTTTGCTCCAAAGAAATGAATTGTTTCTGTTGTGGTAGGTTGTTACCTCATAATTTTGAGATGTTTTCCATAAACCCATAACAAGCCTATTCTTTTCATTGTTGATTCTCCATCAACTCCGTTCAACCATGCTTTTAAATTTCAATGGTGGTAGAAGTGTCATTTGTTCTCCGTTCTCTTCTCTTCAAAGATCTAGCTTCTATTATTTTGTTCAGGAGGCATTGTGGTGTTGCTCTTTTCAACTAACATCTAGTCTGATTAAGGTCATGTTCATTCTTTACTTATTCATTTTACCGGAGTGTTGTGTTCTATGTTCAAGGTTTTTTCCTTCTTATTAAATTTTGCCCCTCTATCCTACCAAAGTGCTGCCCAAATTTCTAGTGAATTCTTGCTTGTTCCTCATATCATTCTTCATTTCTTACCAACCTTCATGTTTCATTGGTTTCACTCGTTTGTCAAAGAAGAAACTAAGTTTTACCTCTTGCTCTCTCTCTCTTCCCCTTCTCATTCTAGATCTCGAGATGAGATCCTCGTGTAGTGGAGGAGAGTTGTAACTACCCGAAACCGATGCTCCAAAAGATTCCCCTTTTATTCCATTATTGTCGTGTGGTTCATTTGGTTGTTGCATTCATCATTGCATCATTCGCATCATCTGCATATCATCGTCACTCGTTTTTGAAAACATACATCGGTTTGTAGTTGCCGGTTTTCTCCGGTCATGTCGCTGACAATTTTGAGACCAACCACACACGCACACGCACGCGTCATTGATAAAAATATTGTTTTCAAAGTGCGTTTAAGATATTCTTGGATTGCGTCAGAAGTTGGCATGCGGTCTTCTTTTATTATAGGTAGGTCGCTATAAAGACAGCGCATGATCGTCCATTCAGGTACGACCTTGTACCAAGAGTGACCATGCCACTCCCGCCACTAGTAATGCGGGCTCCTTGCCAGTACCCACCAATGTAATCAACAGAGCCCCGTCCCATCAGGGGTATCGTGGTTGCGCATGTAAGGTTGGGACGGTCAGCAAACCTTAAATCTAATCTGTTATTCGAAAACACATTCTCACTTTCTTCGGTACACCACTTCTTTGTCAAGTGGTTACCCAACTAATCATCATATCCCTCGGGCATTAGTGGCACCCAACGAGGTTTTTGAAAAGTCTTTGAAATCATTTGTGTTCCCATCATCATGCTTAATCCCGATCCCACTTGCATAACATCTACTAGCATCCTATCTACACCCACCCGCATAACCGTCATAAGGTGGTAGGGTCATGCATGATGCAAGTGTCAACAGAAAAATATCGGAAGCAACCCACCAGAGGGGGTACTACTCCACATGATCTAGTATAACAAAAGTAAAGTGCTATATGTCATGCAATAAAAATGGTTTCTTAACATGGTCAAAGGGTTGCTTGCCTGGCTCAACAACGTCTTCGGGGTCTTCAATGTCTTTGGGTCCAACTCCCTCGTCAATAGCCTAATCTATCATCGCGATAAATAACAATAAAAATAAGCATCACAAAAAATAGAGGACACAAGCTACTATTAAAAATGCTACCCTAGTCTGATAAATACTAAAAGCTATACTAAAAATATTTTTCTAGGGTTTTCAAATTAAAAAGGCTTTCAAAAATAATTGAAACACGGGTTGATAATGCCAAATAGGGGTTTTAGATTGAAATATTACAAAAAAGGTTTTCAAATATTTTTAAAAGTGGCACTAATAAATTCTATGGAATATTTCAAGATTTTAGGTGAAAGAATATTGGGCATTGGATTTATATTCTGCCCTGTGGAATTTTTGGAAGGCAGAGGAAAAACGAAAAAGGCAAAAAGACATTGTACCCTCTCGGGGCAAAAGTACCGAAGCCGAGCCGGCCCAAAGAGAAAGTCGGCCCAGGGAGAGACGCCGCGCGGGACAGGTTTATTTTTAGACCTACCTGCGGGCCCTACTTGCTGGCGAAAGAGGGGGAGGGTGAGGGGATGACACGTGGCCCCACCTGTCATCCCTCTCATTGCACAGGGAGCAGGAAGGCTCACTGGTGGGGTTCCAGGCCACGGCGGCTCAAGTGGAGGGTACCGGCACGCTCAGGGGCCTCTCGCGTGTTGGTGGGTGGCCAAGGGGGCCACCGGGGCAGAGGGAGTCGCCGACAAGGGAGAAACCCACACGGCGGCAAGGGTTCTGCTTGGGCTCGTGCTCCCGAGCATGGGGACGAGGGGGTTGTGCACTAGGGAGTGGCTGAGGGGAGGAGAGAGCGAGGGGAGAGCAGCGGGAGCTCGGGGAGGGCTTTAAATACCCGGGCGCCGGTTCACCGAGGGTGCGGTGCGCCGGTGAGGACGGGGGCGACGCCCCAGGCCACAGGGGCGCCCCAGGCCGTGTCTGTGGTGGTTGTGGACGCGGTCCGCATCCACGGGCAGGAAAGGGGTGGCTAAGGGGGGTCCAGGGATGCACGTGTGCGAGCACAGCCATTGGGGCTCCTGGCCGGTGTCGTGCGCGGCCTGAGGGGGCAGCAGAGGAGGAGGGAGGAGGGCCCGACCACCTGGCATCTTGCGGACATTGAGGGGTGGCCAAGGGACATGCTCCCGCATCCCCAGGCTATTGGGTGGTTCGGGATAGGTGCAGCTACAGTGCGAGCGTGCACTGTAGCATGATCCAAAGCATGCCTTTGGCATGCCGTGGCCTGCCTGTGTGCCCTGCACGCGTTCCTGGATGTCCACGAGCCCTTGGATGCTTTGGAGATGCCCTAGGAGCTAGGGGAGGCTAGGGGAAAAGGAAATGGGGTAGGGGAGAGGTAGAAAGGTAGATGCCAATGTTGTTCAGGGGTGAAAATGGGGTTTTACCCTACCCACCATTGAGCTGAGGCCACACAAGATTTACTTGGGGTAGTTGGTAACCCTGAGAGGCTGTGGTAAAATTTTGGGGGCAAGGGAAATAGTGAAAGGGTTGAAAATAGTGACTTTACTACTTCTCCAGAAGGTGTTTGATGGGTGTTTGGGCAAGAAAAATTTACCCACTTACTGAGATATTCAACAAGGTCAAATGTTAGGTGAAAATAGGCCTGATGACCAAGTTCGAGCTCAAGTGGGCAATGTTGACAATGGAAACTTTGTGAACCCTAGAAACTAACGGAATCAGGTTTCTGTAGATCTAGTTATGCTAAGCTTTTACCCTTGATTTGAATATGCCCATGTGTTGAAACTCCTATATATGGAAAATATATGTCCACTGATTTTCCCTATATTTTCTCAAATATTTTGAAAGCATTTAAATAATTTTTATGAAAAACCATTTCTGGTCTTAAGAAAAAGCCTTTAAATAAAATATACAAATAATCTTTAAAATTAATATTTGGTGGTTTTGGGTAGCCATAAACATAGTAGGTTTGAAGTAAAGCCTTTGCGGAAGAAGGATCCACCCAATTTGAGGACTTGTAGTGCAAACATCATTTCAGGGGTTTTTGAAAACCTAATTTGGATACATCATTTTAGGTCAAAATAAAATTTGATAAAAATATTTTGGGCACTATTCGCATGGCATGATCATAGGGCAAGAGGTTTGGGTCAACGAAGATGAATATGGAGAGGGATAGAACGTAAGAGTGCCATATACCACAATTAACAAGCAAACAAGCAACAATTGAAACAAGCACAAGTAATAAAAAAAGTTTTAATTGGCTCTAAATTTATAAATCCAAACATAACAAGGTGATACAAACACAGGGTATGAGAGACCTACCCCCCTTACAAGAATCTCGTCCCCGAGATTCCTAGGCTAAGCGCTAAAATGATAAGGAAACTCTGATCTAAGATAGTCTTCACCCTCCCAGGTTGCTTCAGCTTTAGAGTGGTTGCTCCATTGGACTTTGTAGTACTTGATGGTGTGGCTTTGGGTGCAATGCTGGGCCTCATCCAGAATGTGAGCTGGCCTCTCATGATAAGTGAGGTCTGGCTGAAGATCGATGGCTTGATGGTCGATGTGCTTGTAGAGGTCGGGGCGGTTGAGAACTTGCAGACACTTCTGGAGTTGTGACACATGAAAGACGTTGTGCACATCCGAGAGTTCGGAAGGTAGCTTTAGCTGATAGGAAACTTCTCCTCGTCTTGCGGTGACCTTGAAGGGGCCGACGTATCTAGGTGCAAGCTTTCCTTTCACGTGGAAACACTTGGTTCCTTTAAGAAGTGTGACTCGAAGATAGACATAATCTCGGACGTTGAGGTTCAGTTCTCGGCGGTGAGAGTCGGCGTGGCTCTTTTGTCTCGCCTTGGCGGTCTCGAGTCTCTCTCGGACGAGTTGGACTTGCTCTACTGCCTCGCGGAGGATATTTGGTCCAAAAATTAATCCTTCTCCGGTTTCCGACCAGTTGAGGGGAGTACGGTACTTGCGTACATACAACACCTCAAATGGTGCCATTTGAAGACTCGGCTGATAGCTGTTGTTGTAGGAGAACTCGGCAAATGGTAGGCAATCTTCCCACTTGGCTCCATATACCAAAACACAAGCGCGACGCATATCTTCGAGTATCTGATTTACTCGTTCTGTTTGCCCACCGGTCTGGGTGTGAAAAGCAGTGTTGATGGAGAGCTTGGTTCCCAAAGCTTCTTGAAACATCTTCCAGAACCTCGAGGTGAATTGAGTTCCTTGATCCGACATGATCTCCTTAGGAACTCCATGAAGGCTCATGATACGCTCGATGTAGAGGCTGGCTAGAATGTTGCCGTCATAGGTTGTCTTGGCGGGAATGAAATGGGCTACTTTGGTTAGGTGGTCGACAATGACCCAATTAGAGTCATGTCCCTTTCTTGATCTTGGTAAACCGGCGATGAAGTCCATCCTGAGTTTGTCCCACTTCCATTCAAGTATTTGAGAGGTTGCAATACCCAGCGGGTCACTAGTGCTCAGCTTTGACTCTCTAGCATATGTCACACTTAGCAACGAACGTGCCTATCTCCCGTTTCATGCCATGCCACCAACATCTAGCCTTGAGGTCTTGGTACATCTTGGTTACTCTAGGATGGATGGAGTATGGAGTGTCATGAGCTTCTTGCAAAATCAAGTTCTTGAGCTCCTCTTTGTTGGGCATGCAGATGCGCTTCCCAAACCATACAACTCCTTGCTCATCCACTGAGAATCCTGGCGCCTTGCCTGCCTTGATCTTCCTCTTGATGCCTTCAATGATCTCGTGACCCTTCTGAGCTTCCTTAACATCATCCATCAAGTTAGGCTTTGCTTTGAGGTTGGCGAGGAATTCAGGGGCAACCAGTTCCAAGCCAAAACATTCAAGCTCTTCATACAGGGCGGGTGGCCTTTCCTTAATCATAGCATTCAAGGAACAAACCTTTCTACTTAAAGCCTCTGCTACCACGTTGGCCTTTCCGGTGTGGTATTGAACACTGAGATCGTAATCCTTGATCAGCTCCAACCATCTTTGCTGCCTCATGTTCAATTCCCTTTGGGTGAAAATATACTTCAAACTCCCGTGGTCTATGTATATCTCACATCGCTTCCCCAGAAGGTAATGTCGCCATGTCTTCAAGGCATGAACCACGGCTGCCAACTCCAGATCATGAGTATCATAGTTCTCTTCATGAGGACGTAGCTGTCCGGATAGATATGCTATGACTCTGCCTTCTTGCATCAGAACACCTCCAAGCTCGGTTCTTGATGCATCAAAGTATATCACAAATTCCTTGTGAATGTCGGGGGTGGCCAAAACTGGGGCTATGGTCAATCTCTTCTTGAGCTCCTACAAGATTTTCTCGCACTTAGTTGTCCATTCGAACTTCTTGTCCTTCTTCAAAAGATGGGTCATGGGTCGGGCAATGCTCGAGAACCCTTCCATGAACTTGCGGTAATATCCCGCGAGTCTGAGGAAGCTCCTGACTTCCTTCACGGTGGTAGGAGTTTGCCATTCAGTCACGGCTTCATTCTTGGCAGGATCCACTAATAATCCCTCGTAGTCAACACATGACCCAAGAATCCACCTCCATGCAGCCAGTATTCAAACTTGCTGAACTTGGCATAAAGCTGGGCTCTCAAAGCTTCTCTAGAACCAATCTCAAGTGTTCCTCATGCTCTTCTTCAGACTTGGAGAAGACGAGTGTGTCATCAATGAAGACAACAACCAACTTGTCCAAGTACTCCATGAAGACTTTATTCATGAGATACATGAAGTAGGCAGGAGCATTGGTTAACTCAAATGACATGACCATGTATTCATACAGGCCATACCGGGTTACAAATGCCGTCTTCGGAATGTCTTGGGGTCTGATCTTTAGCTGGTACTACCTCGACCTGAGGTCGATCTTGGAAAACACCTTGGCTTCATTCAACTGATCAAACAGGTCTTCAATCATGGTGAGTGGGTACTTTTTCTTTATTGTGACTTCATTGAGAGAATGGTAATCGACACAGAGTCTGATAGTTCCGTCCCTCTTTGACTCAAATAAAACAGGTGGTCCCCAAGGAGAGGCACTAGGGCGAATGAATCCTTTTTTGAGTTGCTCTGCTAGTTGTTTCTTCAATTCAGCCAACTCTTCGGATCCCATCCTATAGGCCTTCTTATAGATGGGCCTCGATCTGGGCATAAGCTCAATGATGAACTCAATGTCGCGGTCAGGAGGCATTCCGGGCAGCTCATCAGGAAACACATCCAAGTATTCACATACCATTGGCACTTGATCCACCTCAATTCCTGGTAGACAGTTAGCCTGAGGGGCTTGAGTTGAGGTAGGGTTGGGAACATACTTGACTTCCACTCCTTGGCTATTGGTCATGATAATGATCCTCTTGGCACAGTCTAACATGCCTTGGTACTTGGTTAACCAATTCATGCCAAGGATGACATCCAAGCCTGGTGAATCCAGAACTATAAGGTCTTCTAGGAAGTCTACCCCGTTGATATTAATCTCCACTCCCTTACACCCTATGCCAGACTTCATAACTGAACCCGGGGTTTGTATCAACATATGACTACGCAGTGGTCTAGGTTTCATGCCACTCTCTAGTGCAAACTTTTGGGTGACAAAAGAATGCGAAGCTCCACAATCAAACAGTACTATTGCTAGGGTTGAGTTGACGAGGAATGTACCCAATATGATGTCCGGGTCTTCCTAGGCTTCCTCTACGGTGACGTGATTCACACGACCCTTGCCATTGTTGGGCTGGTTGCGGGGAGCTGGATTCCGTGGTGGTGCTCCATGGCCTTGACCTTGAGTTGGCGCATTGGGGCGCGGTGCATCTGGCTTCTTGGTGGGACACAACCTAGAGATGTGTCCTCGCTGACCACATCCAAAGCAAGCGACTTGCCCAGGGTTGTTGTTGAAGTTTCTGCCACCGTTGTTGTTATTGGAGTTATTGTAAGCTGGCCTGGGATTGGCATACTGTTGAGGCTGGTAGAACGGCGAGGCATAGGAGGTCTAGCCTGCTGTGGCTGATAGCCTCTCACTAGCCTATTGGCTTGGCTGGGGCTGGCTCCCAGGGGCGAGGCTTCTGGTTGCTGGAGCTACCCTTGCTGATCATCTTGCGCTTGCGTGTGTCATCTATGGCACGACGCTTGTCTTACAGTATGAGGGCCTTGTTCACCAGGTCGAACAAGGTACGAAAGTCGCAGATGATGAGCTGATACTACAGGGTATGTTGAAGTCCTTCCATGAAGCGTTCCTCCTTGGCAGCCTCTGTGCTGACATCTTCAGGTGCATACCTTGATAGCAGGTTGAACTTCTGCAGGTACTCCTTGACAGAGCCACTTCCTTGCTTCAGCGCTCGGAATTCTCCCTTCTTGATAGCCATGATCCCAGAAGGAATGTGGGAAGTGCGGAATCCTTCCTTGAAGTCATTCCAAGTAATGACAGGCTCACCTTGCATGACCTTGAATCCATCCCACCAAGCTCGGGCGATACCTCCGAGGCAGTGAGAGGCATAAAGCACCTTCTCACGGTCCTCATTGCAATTGACTAGTGCAAGAAGGTCCTCGATGGTGCGGATCCAGTCATCAGCATCCAATGGTTCAGCAGTCTCCGTGAAGGTTGGGTCGAATTCCTCATGAACTCAGACAGAGTGGAGCGGCCATTGTCGTTCCTGCCTTGTTGCTGGTTGTTCACAAGGGCCTGAGCCATCTGCTAGACAGCAGCATTGTTGTCTTGGCGTTCCTCCCGGAGAACTTGGAGAAACTGAGCTATGGTCATGTACTCCGGTGGAGGTGGTGACGGGGGAATGTTGCCTTGTGGCTGCTTCTGGTGTCCTCCAACGTGAGCAACCCCACCAGCTCCCTATTGTTGGCTTGAGTTTCCGGCTTTAGGGTTGTCGAAGGAGCTATTGCGGGTAGAAGTCACCATCCTATTTGGAGAAGCCAAGTCAAACAACTAGGATCGATGAGAGGAAAAGCAACAATGGAAAAGCGCGCCTAAGGGGGATGGTCGAGTGCAAGTGTGGTAAAACAAAGGTCGAAAGAACAACATATATTAAGATAGACGATGGAGTCTCTTACATGTTGCCTAAGGCAAAAGCGCGACTTGTATCGGAACACAAACAACAAAACAAACAACAACCACACATGGTTTCATAGGAACCATTACACGTACTCGATTTCGCATGAGGGGTACATGACTGATCCTACCCTAAGGGTTCTCGGACTCAGGTGGTGGAGTGCTCGGTCTCGTAGTCACGCTCCTCTGGGTCTTCCTCCTATTCGTCATCCGAACGGGCATCATTCCCGGTTGAAGGGATCGGGGAATGAGGAGGTCCTTCCCGAATTCTTTGCTGGTGGGTCGCTGAAGAGCTCACGGTACTCCTATGAACTCATGCGATGACCACGTGTGGGTGCATCACTAGCTAGGGGTACTCCTCCTAGATAAGCGACAACTGGTCGTCCCTCGGGGTCTCCATCCTTCTTGATCTTGTCTGGCTTCATCTTGGCTTGACGAAGTAGCTCTATGGTCCGGTGTAGTCCCTCGCGGAGCTTCATGGACTCCTTAATCAAGTGGTGAACCAGACTATCGACGGAGAGGCTGAAGTAGGTCTGGAACCTGAGCAGTGTGCCATCCTCCTTGGATGGAATCAGTGTCCAACTCTAGCCAAGATCATCCTTTCTGAAAGGAATGTAGCGAGTAGCTGGCTCTTTAGCCATCTCTGGAATGATGTCTCGCAGGTGCAGAAGTGCCTTGCATGAAGCTGAATCGACTGCAAGTATCATGGACTCCATCCTTGGTCCTTCAAAGAACCAACTGGTCAGGGAGTCATTTGCCTTCACCACCACATCCATGTGGTACTCCTTCGTGACGGCATCGACCTAGTGCTCATGGTAGAGGAAAATGGGTGGTTGGTGAAACTGGCACTTCTCCAGGCTATCCCCAAGGAGTAAGGGAAAGCCGGATGTCAGGAAGGCTTTGGGTACGACGGCTATCTAGAAAGGTTTGAAGGGAGGAGACTCAGCAAAGTGTTGTGTGAAGAATAGAAGAGGTAAATAGTATAGAATTCCTAAGTATAGGTGCTAGGTGTAGTTTTGAAAACGGTTCTATCCTGACTAACGTCCATGCTAACTAAGGGCTTCCTACAGTCAGGATGGCTCCGATGCTAGCTCTGTCAGGATCCCGACTCATAAGTCGTGATCACCGAATGCACGTTTACAGTGATCCTAGAGATCAATGCTCACTGAACACACAGAAGCTGAATAACAAGAGTCTTACATCCACATTTAGCGTCTTACACATATAAAGACTATGAAGGCTTAGTCTTACATAGATAGGTCCACGAGGGCCAAACACTTAAATAGAAGAAGCAGCAGAAATCTTGATCAAAATTGTGAACCCATGCCATATGCCTTAAACCTACAGGCATTCTGACTGGGAAGCGTCCTAGTTCGCATGTTCGTCTCCAACGAGCCCTTCAACGTACTCCTGTTCTTACATGCCTAGCCAATTAAATAACCAGTGGCAAGCGAACGAGTACTTTGAATGTACTCACAAGCAACCCAATTTGTGGAACAAGGTAATAATTATGCATGATATAGCACTAAGTAGGAAGTTTGCGGAAAGATAATTTTTAATGCAATGTCATCATCAAGTAACTAGGTAAGCATGCTTCAATAGTTGGCAGATATTCATCTGAACAAGTTACAGATATCGTCATAAGTAGGGGTTGAACATCACATGTTCATCCATCACATCAATTCCTCTAACTTGTCTCAAGTACCAACTCTGTGTTATCCACACACACACACACACCAAGTTTTATGAAAACATCCGAACGTAGTTTAAGAAGGACCTCCAACTGTCCATGACCGCAGACACGGCTATTGGAATAGTTTTACACTCTACAAAGGTTGCACACTTTAACCACAAGACACGGGGAACTTCTGTGTCATCCACGACTCGCGGTATATAACATACCCGAGGTAAGCACCTGAACAATGCCTTTCCCCTAGCGATACTAAACAAAGAGTCCACTTGATAGGTACCCAACCCTCACGATGTACATCACACAAGCCTCGCTCTAGATCGTAGCATCCTTGAGGGGACCAACGGTGTGCCCGGTGCCTGTAAGGACAATGCATGATCGTCCATTCCGATACGACACCGTATCAAGAGTGACCACGCCACTCCCGCCACTAGTAATGCGGGCTCCTTGCCAGTACCCTCCAAAGTAATCAACAGAGCCCCTCCCATAAGGGTTATCGTGCTTGCGCATGTAAGGTTGGGATGGTCAGCAGACCATAAATCTAATACTTTTTCGAAAACACATTCTCACTTGCTCCAGTACACAACTTCTTTCTCAAGTGGTTACCCAACTCATCATTATCTCCCTAGGGCATTGGTGGCACCCGACGGGGTTTTCGAAAAGTCTTTGAAATCATTTGTGTTCCCATCACCATGCTTAATCCTGATCCCACTTGCGTAGCATCTACTAGCATCCTATCTACACCCACCCGCATAACCCTCATAAGGCGGTAGGGTCATGCACGATGCAAGTGTCAACAAGAAAAGTATCGGAAGCAACCCACCAGAGGGGTCACTACTCCACATGATCAAGTATAACAAAAGTAAAGTGCAATATGTCATGCAATAAAAATGGTTTCTTAACATGGTCAAAGGGCTGCTTGCCTGGCTCAACAAAGTCTTCGGGGTCTTCAAAGTCTTCGGGTCCACCTCCCTCGTCAATAGCGCAATCTACCGTCGCAATTAATAACGATAAAAATATGCATCACACAAAAACAGAGCACACTAGCTACTATTAAAAATGCTATCCTACTCTGATAAATACTAAAAGCTAGACTAAAAATATTTTTATAGGGTTTTCAAGTTAAAAAGGTTTTCAAAAATAATTGAAACATGGGCTGATAATGCCAAATAGGGGTTTTAAATTGAAACAATACAAAAAATATTTTAAAATATTTTTACAAGTGGCACTAATAAATTCTATGGAATATTTCAAGATTTTAGGTGAAAGAATATTGGGCATTGGATTTAGATTCTGCCCCG
This sequence comes from Hordeum marinum, assembly GCA_022496015.1. Classification (NCBI taxonomy): domain Eukaryota; kingdom Viridiplantae; phylum Streptophyta; class Magnoliopsida; order Poales; family Poaceae; genus Hordeum; species Hordeum marinum. The sequence goes on from CM039673.1 coordinate 306,232,492, forward strand.
TGGAAGTTTCAGAAGGGAGAAGAAAAAGAAAAAGGGAAAAAGGCACTATGCCCTCTCGGGCCAAAAGTACCGAAGCTGAGCCGGCCCAGGGAGAGACACCATGTGCGGCAGGTTTATTTTTAAACCTGCCCACGGGCCCTACGTGCCAGCAAGAGAGGTGGAGGGTGAGGGGATGATAGGTGGGCCCCACCTGTCTTCCCTCTCCTCGCGATAGAGACCAGGAGAGGCTCACTGGCGGGGGTCTAGGCCGCAGTGGCTCAAGTGGAGGGTACCGGCGCGCTCACGGGCCTCTCGCGCGTCGGTGGGTGGCCGAGCGGGGCACCGGGGTAGAGGGAATCGCCGGCGAGGGAGAAACCCGCACGGCGGCGAGGGTTTGGCTCGGGCTCGAGCTCCCAAGCACGGGGATGAGGGGGCTGGGCACAAGGGAGTGGCTCAGGGGAGGAGAGAGCGAGGGGAGAGCAAAATTAGCTCAGGAAGGGCTTTAAATAGTCGGGCGCCGGTTCACCGAGGGTGCGGTGCGCTAGTGAGGACGGGGGCGACGCCATAGGCCACGGAGGTGCCCCGGGTCGTGTTTGTGCTGGTCGTGGACATGGTCCGCGTCCATGAGGGGGAGAGGGGCGGCTAGGGGGGCTCTAGGGATGCGCGTGTGCGATCTCGGCCATTGGGGCTCATGGCTAGTGCCGTGCGCAGGCTAAGGGGGGCATCAGAGGAGGAGGAAGGAGGGTCTCGAGCACCTGGCGTCTTGCGTACATCGAGGGGCGGCCGGGGGACATGCTCCTGCATCCATAGGCTGTCGGGTGGCTCGGGATGGGTGCAGCTACACTGCGGGCGTGCACTGTAGCGTGCTCCAGAGCATGCCTTCGGCATGCCGTGGCATTCCTACATAGGCTGTCTGGTGGCTCGGGATGGGTGTAGCAACAGTGCGGCCTGATCACCAAGTTTGAGCTCAAGTGGGCAAAGTTGACAATGGAAACTTTGTGAACCCTAGAAACTAACAGAATTAGGTTTCTGTAGATCTAGTTATGCTAAGCTTTTATCCTTGATGCACCACTTAGTGTAGCATCATTATTTGGTGATTAGAGCATGTCCACAAAGTTTGGGGTCAAGGGGATAAACTTCACAATATAAAGTTGGTCAAATTTGAATGTGGACAGGGAGGGTTTCAAGATGCTTTGACGAACGAAATCAACTTGGATTGAGATGAAACTTTGCAAGATCATCACCCATGATAGTGTTGACTTGCTGGAATTGTCCTGGATTTTTTTGACAATATTTCTTATAGAAATATTTCAAAAGCTTGATTTGAACAGAAAGGGTTTTTAGGGGTTTTTCGCATGATTTTAATATTCCCATGTGTTGAAACTCCTATATATGGAAAACATATGTCCACTGAGTTTACCTAAAGTTTCTCAAATATTTTGAAAGCATTTAAATAGTTTTTCCCTATGAAAAACCATTTATGGTCTTAAGAAAAAGCCTTTAAACCAAATATAAAAATAATATGTAAAATTAATATTTGGTGGTTTTGGGTAGCCATAAACATATTAGGTTTGAAGTAAAGCCTTTGGGGAAGAAGGATCCACCCAATTTGAGGACTTGTAGTGCAGACCTCATTTCAGGGTTTTTTGAAAACCTAATTTGGATAAACCATTTTTGGTCAAAATGAAATTTCATAAAAATAGTTTTGGGCACTATTCACATGGCATGATCATAGGGCAAGAGGTTTGGGTCAAGGAAGATGAATATGGAGAGGATTAGAACCTAAGAGTGTCGTATACCACAATCAACAAGCAAACAAGCAACAATTCAAACAAGCACAAGTATTGAAAAAAGGTTTTAATTGGCTCCAAATTTTATAAATCCAAGTTTAACAAGGTGATACAAAAATAGGTTGAGACGGCCGCCTGCCAAATTTCGTTGCGTTCCGAGTTCGTTTGATACCAGAACAGTCGCCCATAGGGGCACCGTCATCGGTTTATTGGTCAGACGATTTCGGTTCATAAAACTTCGTTGCCGAGCCACTTTATTCCCTCTCATATCAGCCCAACCATTTCTCCACAGTGCACCATAGCCCAGCTAACCCATCTCTCCGATCTGACGATCGAATCGTGATCGGAGGGCTCGGAAACCCCCCTAAGCACCCTCAAACCCTAACTCTGCCTATTTAAGGAGGTCTTCCCCTCCCAAAATGGACCTCCCTTCGTCCCTGCCTCGAAATCCATGCGCCGCCGCTGCCAAGTGTCGCCTCCAATGCGCCCACCTTCTCCCTCCAGTGGCCAAGGCCCTCCAGGCCCAGATCGGGGCCCGCCTGAGCCCATAGTTGTAACAGCCCGAGACCGACGTTCCAGAAGATTCCCCTTTTATTCCATCATTGTCGCGTGGTTAGTTTGGTTGTTGCATTCATCATCGCATCATTCACATCATCTGCATAGCATGACTCGCATCATCTGGCCCGGACGAGCCGTTCGTCGCCGCCAGCCACAGGAGGAGCCCAAGCTCCCTGCTCTCGCAGCCCCATGGCACTAGGACGTCAAGCCATCTACCCACCGTCGCGTCCTAGTGCCTGTTCCCCACGCGCTCGCCGCCTGGCCTCCTGCTTGACCTCGCTGCCACTTGCACCATCCTCGCGAGCCTGGCCATGAGCAACGCATCCTCGAGCGCAGATCTAGATTCCCTGGCCCTTCCACGGCCTGATCTAGCCGTCGTGCCCGTTCCTCCGCTAGCGAACTATGTCACACCCTATTCTTGAAAGCACATTGATATGTTTGGGTTTATAAAATTTGGTGCCAACTAAAACTTTTTCAAAGTGCGTGTGCTTGTTTGCTATGATGTTGGCTTTCTTGATGATTGTGGTATGGCACTCCTAGAAGCAATGATCATGTTCCAAACCTCTTCATATTCCACTTCATATTCCATGGGGAATATTTCTCCAAAGTGGATAATGAAATGTTGCTACTTTCGACATGCTAAATAATTCTAAGTCTGAGAATCTTTTAATATTTTTATGCCTTGTTGAGTGGATGCTACCAAGTGTTCTGTGGTGTTTTCGCTCAAGCTCAGTGCTAGTGTTTTTTAGTAGATATTGTCCTCTACCATCCTATGAATTTTCATGCCATCAGGTGGCCTCTAGCATCATTATTTTCTGATGTTAATTTACCATCAGCTTAACTCAGATTCCAGAAAACTATGATTTTCACTAATTCCCTAGAATCTGTTTCATTATGCCCTCTTGTGAGCTTCATGCTTAGTGATATGTGCTTCCTTTCAAGTTTTTTAGTTGGGTGATTTGATAAGCATGTTATGTAGTTTCTGTACATGATTTATTTGAGGTTGGAAACATCCTGTAGCTCTAGATAATTGCTTTGGAAGTTGCTATGTTGCTGTTTTGGGCAGATTGTGTGTGGTAGTGTTTTGTGACTTGTGGGAGCTATGCTCCATTGTTTTGCTTGATATTTGGCTCTATTGTGATTGGTTTTTTATTTCCTAACCAGTGGCTACCATGGAATAACAAGGAATAGCCCATGGCCTTCCTTTTCTCGTATTTTTCCTTTGTACCTTGCCGTGAGCGTAGCGTGAGATCCGTTACTCCGTTTCCTACGTTTTACATATGCAGTTTGCATCGTTTTTGCATGAAGCATCCATATTTTCCATGATCATGCATGTTCAAACAACTTAACATGAGGTTCTATGTAACAGCCCGGGACCGACGCTCCAGAAGATTCCCCTTTTATTTCCATTCTCATCTGTGTTTCGTGTGGTTGACGCAATCATCATTGCATCATTCGCATCATCTGCATAGCACTTGTTTTCGAAAGCTTGCATCCATTCGTAGTCGCCGGTTCTCTCCGTTCTTTCCATACCCCATTTCGAGACCAAACACACACGCACGCACCCGCAGCATCATCTAAAAAATGTTTGAAAAGGTGCGCTAAAAATATTCTCGGATTGGGTCGAAACGTGGCGTGTGGTATTATTATAGTGTAGGTAGGACGCCTGCCAAATTTCGTTGCATTCGGAGTTTGTTTGATACCCCGTCGGTCAACCATAGAAGTGCGGTTATCGGTTATTCATCGGACGTTTTTTGTGTTAAAATTCATGTCACGGGCTACCATTCTCACTCTCTTCTCAGCCCAAGGCCTCTACACAGCCAACCTAGCCTAGCCTATCCTATTCTCGAAACCGGAGTCATCCGATCTCGATCGTACAGCTCGAATGGGTGCAACAACTATCAACCCTTGCCCCTAAAACTATAAATAGACCCCACCCCTTCCTAATTTCGCTTGAAACCTAGCCTCGCCTCGAAATCCGTGTAGCCAACCGCCACCCCCACAGCCACCTCCTCCCACCTCCCGCAGTGGGCCCGCTAGGCCCATCCAATCCTACCGTCGGGCCCGAACTGCCGCCGCCCGCAGGCGCCCGCACCAGAGCGCCTCTCGCGTGCCCGTTCGTCCCCGTGCTTCGCCCCGTACCCGGCCTCCCTCAGGCCATTGTTGGCCCCTCGCCGGAGAGCCGCCGGCGATCGCCGCAACAGCCACCGGAATCAGGCCGGACCCAACCGCCGCTCCTCTTCTCTCCTCCTTCTCCCTTCTCTTCCTCTCCCTCTCACCCCGTGATCCCCATCTCTAGTTGCAGGAGCTGCCGCCGTTGTCGTGGCATGGAGGGCGCCGCCGCCAGCCAGATCCGGGCGGGAGATGGCCGGAGCCAGTCTTCCTTGACCCGATCCGCCCGTTCTCGGCCAACCTCTCACCGGATCTCGTCTCCCCGTGCCGCCTCGCCGGTGTTGACCTCTAGCACTGCCGTTGCCCTGCCTCCCGCTCGAGAACGAGCGAGGAGGAGGCCGATGCCCTCGCCCGCGCCTGGGCCGCTGTTGCGCCCTGCGTGGGCCTCTTCCGTGCCGGCCCAGCCGCCCCAGCTAGCCTGCTTCCTCTGCCTGGGCCGAAGTCCATTGGTGAGCCGCCCCTACTAGCTATCCAGCGCCCTGTGTGCTTATTAGTTATCTTGCACCCACCAGATTCGGCCCGTTACCGTTTTTCCCAGCTAACGAATTTGCTAATAACCAGTGAAAAACAGATTTGTAGAAAAACCCCTAGATTCATGAATCTAATAAGTTTTCACCCGTGCATCACATGTAAAAACTTTATACATGAAAATTGACTAGAATTTCGTGTAGATTCATAATTTGTGCCTTTCACACATGTTTAAAATGTTTAACCTTTTCTGTTTGCATTAATTTGCGTAAATGCCATGTTAATATGATTTATTTCATAACTAATTAACCGTAGCTCCGATAAAAATGTTCCACATATGTAACTTGACCGGAAAATGTGTAGTATCTCATGGTGACATTTATTTTTATGTTCAACCACTCTAAAATGTGGTTAGTACAGATCTGTACAAAATTAATATTATGCATATGGGGTTGTTTCGGAAATGATATATATTGCTTCCGGCCTCATTTAAAATGCCTAGAAGTTGTAGTTGGTTGTGCTTCACAATTTGCCATGTTAAACAACATTTAATATTGATGAGTACCTAACGAGAGTGAACTAAGTAATTCAACATGGAGTTTTGTCAATATGCAACTCGTTGCATATTGAGCTTCATTTTAATGTGTAGTAGTTGTTTGATGTGAATTGTCATGCCTTGCATAATTAAACTGGACATGCATCATATTTATTTGTGCGTCATGTCATGCATATGTTGTGTTGCATCGTGTGTTGATTGTAGTTTCTGGATTTCTTCTTCTCGATAGTGTTCCGAAAGCATTTAGAGTGTGAGGATTCGTTCAACTACGTTGGCTTGTCTTCTTCATGGACTCGTTCTTCTTCCGAGCGGGATCTCAGGCAAGATGACACATTTCCCTGGATACCATTACTATCATTGCCATGGTAGATGTCTCGTTTTCCATTGTTATGTCTTGCTACCTACCACTTGTTTGTCAAGCCTCCCAACATTGCCATGATAAGCCTCCAACCCCTCCACATCCCAGCAAACCATTGTTTGGCTATGTTACCCCTTGCTCAGCCCTTCTTATAGTGTTTCTAGCTACAGGTGCAATTGCTTCCATGTGGTAACATGGACATTCTTTTGTTATCACAATATTATTGATATTTAATTTAATGCACTTATACACTTGGTAAAGGGTGGAAGGCTTGGCCTCTTGCTCGGTGTTTTGTTCCACTCTTGCCGCCCTAGTGACTTGTGAACTAGTGTTATGTTCCATAATTGAGCGCTCCTAACATGCCCGGGGTTGTTATGGGGACCCCCTTGATTTTCGTTTTAGGATAAAGCTTATCTGGCAAGGACCAACATTGGTACTATTTGCTTAATAACAACTAAAAATTGCATAGGGCATGCTCACCCTGTGGATTAATCAACAACCCGGCCCAGTGCTCCTCATGAGTGTTGGTCCAAACTAGAGCATTGTGTGGGGCCAACCCGAGGCAACTCGGAAGATTTCTATCAGGCTACTGTACGTGTCTCTTATCCGCCATGTCCTAAGAACGAGATATGTGGCTCCTATCGGGATCCTCGACACGTCGGGAGGCCTTGCTGGACTAGTTTTACCTTTCTAGAACGTCTTAAGTGAGGAACTCTGATCTTCTTCAGGCTATCTCGAGGTGTCGGATTTCCTATGGAATTGCCTAGGAAGATCATGAGATCCATGGTTGAGGTTATTCCCGCTGCGTGTGGTTAATTTATGATGGATGAGTTGGAGCACCCCTGTAGGGTTAAATCTTTCAGAAAGCCGTGCCCGCGATTATGTGTCAAACTTGTATATTTTGTTTAACACCCGGTCATAGCAAACTTGATGTAAACTCTAATAAAATACACCAACTGTGTGCGTAACTGTGACTGTCTCTTCTCGTGAGTTCTTATCCGAAAGAGAACACGGTGGGGTTATAATTGACGTAAGTAGGTGTTTAGGATCAGTTAGTGAACATTACTAGTTCATGTCCGTTATGCATAGACCACCATACTTTACTTTCCGTACTTGTAAGTTAGCCACTCAAATAAATGCTTAGTCGCTTGTTGCAGCCTCACCACTTAACCATACCTCACCTATTTAGCTTTAATAGTCTTGATACTCTTGGAAATGAGATTGTTGAGTAGCTATGGCTCACAGATTACTACAACAATAGTTACAGGTACAGGTAATGTGATGCCTGAACATGAGAGTGTTGCTTGTTTGTTGGAGGTCTTCTTCTTTATCGATCTAGGATGGGTTCCAGGTGGCAGCCTGGGATAGCAAGGATGGATGTCATTTTGTCGTTTGTTTTCGTCCGTAGTGGGACCCTACTCTTCTTTATGATGTTTGATAATGTTGTTGTATTGATGTGATCTTGATGTAGCTTGTCGGAGTGTAAGCCAATTCCATATCATCATCTCTTCTATACATGTACTTGTAATGACATCCATTCTTGCAACATGACGAGATGTGCTTCTATCCCTGTCGAGGCCCTCGTGCCAAAATAAGGATAGGATCGCGTCCTGGGCATGACAAGTTGGTATCAGAGCCTGTACCGACCTAGGAGCCCAGTTGATTGATCGAACTTGGCCGAGTCGAGTATAGTGAAAAACTATTTCGAGTCTAGTTATGTCGGAGAGTAGGATTATTTTTACTCCTCTTCTATGTTGTGGTGAGGTATTCAACTTAGGAATTTTGTTTCTACTCCTCTTCTCGCTAAAAAAAAATTTAGGATCACGCGGGTATTTTGGAAACTATATTATGTCAATGTGACGGAGCTTTGTCTTGGTGCCTCCTGTCTGACTTGATTTCTTCCAGGGAGTTGAGATCTAGGGAATTCTTGGCACATCGTTATCATTCAGCTTCCTTAGTATCTCAGGATGGAAGGTGTTCGGAATTGCTTCAATACTTGTCGTGGTCAGATAAGGTCGGAGTCACCCAGTACTGGGGAGGCGTCCAGGGTACCACCATGGTTAGTATCATTGTGCTTTCGAGGATCTAAGTTAGATGGATTTGCGAAAGCCTCTGGTTATGTGTTGAATGATGGATATAGTTGGGGTGTAGGTTTGTTAGTTGTGTGAGATATTTCCTCCTTGTATCCCCAACACCCGATTGCATAACCAGAAAGTTTTCAGAAGTTCTTAGGTGGGAATTCAAGTAGGTACCTTGGATTATCTTTCCAACAAGTGCATAGTGGGTATGTATTTGTTCTAGCTTGTTTCATAAGCCTCATCCTTCGTTTTTTTGAATATGGTAATTCGAGTTGCTTCGATGTCAAGTGGTGATCCCAAACCTTTCCGAAGTAGTATTCTCATATTTCTGTGGGATTGCTAATTCTTGTGCTCAATCAAGTTATCATATCAATTCTTTTCCTACCGGTGTGCTGCTCATCAAGTTAATTTTGTCCTCTTCAATATTGCAAGATCAATTCTCATTTCTTTCCGGAGTTCGTCTCATCTGTCTCAACTTGTGTTTGTATTTCCCCACCTCCCGCCCTTTTTCTTCAATGATTAAATTCTCATCCAAGTGTCTTTTCTATTCATGTAATGTTTCCGCTATCTTTTTTGCTATCTTATTTCCGGTGATTCTTGTGAATATTCTCAGGAGTTTCAATTTCAAGGTCTATCCTCATATTCTTTGTTCTTGTTATTATTCTTCTCCGGTGGATTCAATTCAAGCTTCGGTGATCATCTTATCCTTTCTCATTCATTCAATGGTTTCCATGTTGGAATTTCTTTTCCAAGCATCTCTTGTTTATTCGTCTCTCTCTGTTCTATCTGGAGGCTAAAGATATCTCAGAGATTCGTGTTTTCTTTCATCCTTTCAAATTATTTCAAGGGTCTCATATCATCAAGTTCTTAATTTTTATCGGTGCAATCTTTTTTTTAAGAAATTGTTTCAACGGTGGTTTCTTTTGAGTGGGCCCATAACCCGCAGGTCTTTTCCCAAGATCCTACCTGACTCTTCTAATCGTTCCGGAGATGTCCTCAAGTTCTTTTCAAATATGATGCAAGAAATATTTTCATTAGTCATATTCCTCTTCCAAGATCGCTTCGAATCATTTTCATCGTTGGCTCAACCTTTCCTTATTTATTATTCCAGAGTATCTTAGTAATTCATGATGTTGTTTCTCGTCATCATTCTTTGCATTGAAGACCGAAGGAGAGTTTCTCTTAAATCGTTGTTCGTTCTTCCAAAGATTCATGGTTCTAGGTTGTTGCTATCATCTCAAATTGTTTTTATCATGAGTTATTCATCTCGTATCTATCCGGTGCATTTTAGTGTTATTTTCTTTCTCAGTCCTTCCAAAGGCCATCATTTCAGAAGATTTCTTCGTTCTCAGCTTTGAGCTTTCATTCTCAAATTCTTGTCAAGTGTTGTTTCTTCGTTCGTCTCTGAAGTATTCCGGTGCTTCGTTCAAGTTTTCTGCAAAGTGGATCTTGATCTCTTCGTTCTCGGGTATCTCCATTCATTCATAGGATCCCCATTCGTTGGCAATTCTTGGCGGTGTTCTCATTCAAGACTTCTTTAAGTTTGTGCTCTATCTATCTTTCCGATCTCTTCCAAAAGTATAAGTGGTGTGCGAATCCGTTGCTTCATAATTTAACTTGATGAAGGATAGGCATATCATAATTCTTTTTCTTGTTTCATCAAGGTGAGTTCAATCCTTTTTTCCGAAGTGTTCATGGCAAGGCTTCAATCTTATTCTTCCCAACCTTCAATTCTTTTCTATCACCCTTTCGTTTCTGGAGTTCTGCAAGATGCTTCTTCATGGTTGGTTGTTAAGGATGTAATTCATCTCGATTTGTTCTTCAAGATTCTTGTTGGAGATGCTCAAGTGTTCTTTATCTTGTACTTTAAGTTCAATTACTTCTTCATTGTCTTTTGAGATGGTGTTATTAAATTCTTTATTATGAGGAGTCTCGATGGAAAATTGTCAAGATTAATATAAGTAAAACCATCTTGTATTCTCGGAGTTATCTTGGGTTAGATTTCACCTAAAGCATTTCCTAAGGATTGTTGCTATCATGGTGTCATAAAATATCCAAGTTTTCTCCTCCTCCTCTTGGTGAAAGCAGTTTTGCATATTTTCTCTCAAGCAATCAAGTGTTTCTGTTGTGGCAGGTTGTCACCTCATAATTTTGAGATGTTGTCTTTAAGCCCACAACAAGCTTATTCTTTTCGTTGTTGATTCTCCATCAACTGCGTTCAACCATGCTTTCAAATTCATTTGTGATGAAAGTTGTCATTTTCTTATTCGTTCTTTTCCTTCCATCAATCTAGTTTCTATTCTCTTGTTACAGAGGCCTTGTGATGTTGCTCTCTTCAATCTATCATCTAGTTTTATGAAGATCATGTTCTTTCTTGCTTATTCATTTTACCGGAGTGTTGTGTTCTATGTTCAAGATCTTTTCCTTCATATCAAATTTTGCCTCTCTTTCCTACCGAAGTGCCACCGAAATTTCTTGTGAATTCTTGCTTGTTCCCATGTTATTCTTCATCTCTTCCAACCTTCATGTTTCATTGGTTTCACTCATTTGTCAGAGAAGCAACTAAGTTTTACCTTTTGCTCTTTATCTTCCCCTTCTCATTCTAGATCTCAAGACGAGATCCTCGTGTAGTGGAGGAGAGTTGTAACAGCCCGGGACCGATGCTCGAGAAGATTCCCCTTTTATTTCGATTCTCGTTTGTGTTTCGTCTGGTTGTCGCAATCATCATTGCATCATTCGCATCATATTCATAGCATCGTCACTCGTTTTCAAAAACTTGCATCCGTTCGTAGTCGCCGGTTCTCTCCGTTCTTGTCGTTGCCCATTTCGAGACCAAAGACACACGCATGCGCCCACGGCATCCTTTAAAAAATGTTTTAAAAGGTGCGCTAAAAATATTCTCGGATTGGGTCGAAACCTAACGTGCGGTCTTATTATAGTGTAGGTAGGCCGCCTGCCAAATTTTGTCGCATTCCGAGTTTGTTTGATACCCCATCGGTCAACCATAGTAGTGCGGTAATCAGTTATTCATTGGACATTTTCGGTGTTAAAACTCGTGTCATGGACCACCATTCTCGCTCTCTTCTCAGTCCAAGGCCACTACACAGCCCACCTAGCCCAGCCTATCCTACTCCCGCAACCAGAGCCGTCCGATCTCGATCGTACGGCTCGAATCAGTGCAAAAACTGTCAACCCTAGCCCCTAAAACTATAAATAGACCCCTACCGTTCCTAATTTGGCTTAAAACCTAGCCTCGCCTCGAAATCCATCCAACCAGCCGCCACCCCCTCAGCCGCCTCCTCCCACCTACCGCAGTGGGCCCGCCAGGCCCATCCAGGCCCGCTGTCGGGCCCGAACTGTCGCCGCCCGCGCTCGAGCGCCTCTCGCTCGCCCGCTCGTCCCCGCGCCTCGCCCCACACCCGGCCTCCCTCGAGCCATCGCCGGCCCCTTGCCGGAGAGCCGTCGACGACCGCCGCAGCAGCCGTCGGAATCAGGCCGGACCCCGCCGCCGCTCCTCTTCTCTCCTCCTTCTCCCTTCTCTTCCTCTCCCTCTCACCCCGTGATCCCCATCTCTAGTTGCAGGAGCTGCCACCATTGTCATGGCATGGAGGGCGCCACCGCCGTCCATATCCAGGCTGGAGATGGCCGGATCCAGTCGCCCTCGACCCGATCCGCCCGTTCCCGGCCTCCCTTTTGCTGGATCTTGTCTCCCCGTGCCGCCTCGTGGGCGTTAACCTCCGCCGCTGCTGTTGCCCTGCCTCCTGCTCGGGAACGAGTGAGGAGGAGGCCGACACCCTTGCCCTCGCCTGGGCCGCCGCAGCAGCCCGCATGGACCTCGTCCGCGCCGGCCCCGCCACCCTAGCTGGCCTGCTTCCTCTACCTGGGCCGAAGCCCATTGGCGAGTCGCCCCAACCTGCTATCCAGCGGCCTGTGCGCTTATTAGTTATCTTGCACCCACCAGATTTGGGCCGTTACCTTTTTTCCTTGGTGACGAATTTGCTAATAACCAGCGAAAAACAGATTTGCAGAAAACCCCCTAGATTCATGCATCTAATAACTTTGCAGAAAAACCACTAGATTCATACGTGAATCTTGACTAGAATTTCGTGTAGATTCATAATTTCCAACTTTCACACATGTTTAAAATGTGTAACCTTTCTGTTTGCATTAATTTGCATAAATGCCATGTTAATATGATTTATTTCATAACTAATTAACCATAGCTCCGATAAAAATGTTCCACATATATAACTTAACCGAAAAATGTGTAGTATCTCATGGTGACATTTATTTTGCTGTTTAATCACTCTAAAATATGGTTAGTACAGATCTGGACCAAATTCATAATATGCATATGGGGTTGTTTCGTAAATGATATATATTTCTTCCGGCCTCATTTAAAATTCGTAGATGTTGTAGTTAGTTGTGCTTCACCGTTTGCCATGTTAAAAAACATTTAATATTGATGTGTACCTAATGAGAGTGAACTAAGTAATTCAACATGGAGTTTCATCAATATGCAATTCGTTGCATATTGAGCTTCACTTTAATGTGTAGTAGTTGTTTGATGTGAATTGTCATGCCTTGCATAATTAAACCGGACATGCATCTTATTTGTTTGTGCGTCATGTCATGCATATGTTGTGGTGCATCATGTATTGATTGTTGTTTCTGGATTGCTTCTTCTCAGTAGAGTTCCGCAAGCATTCGGAGTGTGAGGATTCATTCGACTACGTTGGCTCGTCTTCTTCATGGACTCGTTCTTCTTCCAAGCGGGATCTCAGGCAAGATGACCTAATTCCCTGGATACCATTTCTACCATTGCCATGCTAGATGTCTCGTTTTCTATCGTTGTGTCTTGCTACCTACCACTTGTTTGTCAAGCCTCCCAACATTGCCATGATAAGCCTCTAACCCCTCCACATCCCAGCAAACCATTGTTTGGCTATGTTACCGCTTGCTGAGCCCTTCTTATAGTGTTTCTAGCTGCAAGTGCAATTGCATCCATGTGGGAACATGGACATTCTTTTGTTATCACAATATTATTGTTATTTAATTTAATGCACTTATACAATTGTTCAAGGGTGGAAGGCTTGGCCTTTTGCTCGGTGTTTTGTTCCACTCTTGCTACCCTAGTTACTTGAAAACCGGTGTTATGTTCCATAATTGAGCACTCCTAACATGCTCGGGGTTGTTATGGGGACCCCTTGATTTTTGTTTTAGGATAAAGATTGTCTAGAAAGGCCCATAATTGGTACTATTTTCTTAATAACAACTAAAAATTGCATAGGGCATGATCACCCCGTGGATTAATCAACAACCCGGGCCAGTGCTCCTCATGAGTGTTGGTCCAAACTAGAGTACTGTGCGGGTGTTGGAAATATGCCATAGAGGCAATAATAAATTGGCTATTATCATATTTCCTTGTTCATGATAATCGTTTATTATCCATGCTATAATTGTGTTGTGATTGGAAACTCAGATACATGTGTGGATACATAGACAACACCATGTCCCTAGTATGCCTCTAATAGACTAGCTCGTTGATCAAAGATGGCCATGGTTTCCTAGTCATGGACATGAGATGTCATTTGATAACGGGATCACATAATTGGGAGAATGATGTGATGGACAAGACACAAAATACAAACGTAGCATCTGATCGTGTCAGTTTATTGCTACTATTTCTGCATGTCAAGTATATGTTTCTATTACCATGAGATCATGCAACTCATGGACGCCGGAAGAGTGCCTTGTGTGTATCAAAGGTCGCAACGTAACTGGGTGACTATAAAGGTGATCTACAGGTATCTCCGAGGGTGTGTGTTGGGTTGGCATGGATCAAGATTGCGATTTGTTACTCCGTGTGATAGAGAGGTATCTCGGGGCCCACTCGGTAATACAACATCACAATAAGCCTTGCAAGCAATGTGACTAAGTGTTAGTTACGGGATCTTGTATTGCGGAGAGAGTAAAGAGACTTGCCGGTAACAAGGTTGAACTAGGTATGGAGATACCAACGATCGAATCTTGGGCAAGTAACATACCGAAGAACAAAGGGAACATCATACGGGATTAACTGAATCCTTGACATAGAGGTTCGACCGATAAAGATCTTATTCGAATATGTACGAACCAAGATGGGCATCTAGGTCCCGCTATTGGTTATTGACCGTAGAGGTGTCTCGGTCATGTCTACGTAGTTCTCGAACCCGCAAGGTCTGCACACTTAAGGTTTGGTGACGTTTCGGTAGTATAGAGTTACGCATGGTGGTGACCGAAGGTTGTTCGAAGTCCCGGATGAGATCCCGGACGTCACGAGGAGCTCTATAATGGTCCGGAGGTAAAGATTGATATATAGTAAGTCCTATTTTGGTCGCGGAAAAGTATCAGGCTCATCGGTAGTGTACCGGGAGTGCCGGTAGTGTACCGGGAGACCATCGGGAGGGGTATTTCCACCCAAGACACTACATGGGCTGTGGGAGTATGAATACCAGCCCTTAGTGGGCTTGTGGAAGTCCCACACAAGGCCCAGGCGGCTAGGAAGAAAAGCCCAAAAGGAAAAAGGTGGAAAAAGGCAAAAAGGGATAGATAAGGAAGGAGTCCTAATCCTATTAGGAGTGGAGGAGGTGGACTCCTCCCTCCTGGTTCGACCGAAGCCTAGAGCAGGCACCTTGAGGGCCAAGCCTGCTCCTCCTCTCCTCCTATATATACTAGAGGGTTTTAGGGTTTTGGCACAAGTTTTTTTAGCCACGTGCTACCCGTTCCTCTAGTGCATAGTTTCTCCTCTAGATCGGTTTTCTGCAGTGCTTGGGGAAGCCCTACCAAAATTGCTCCACCACCATCGCCGCAATGCCGTCACGCTGCCGAAGAAATCTTCTACCTCTCTGCTCCCTCTTGCTGGATCAAGAAGGCGGAGATCGTCATCGAGCTGTACGTGTGCTGAACGCGGAGGTGCCGTCCGTTCGGCGCTAGATCGGAAGGACCGTGATCAAGATCGAGAGACGGATCGTGATGAGTTCGTGGGACGGATCATGATGAGTTCGCGGTATGGATGATGATTGGATCGCGGGACGGATCGTGATAAGATCGCGGGATGCTCGGTGATTTGGATCGCGAAGACGTTCGACTGCACCAACCGTGTTTCTTAACGCTTCCCGCTTAGCAATCTACAAGGATATGTAGATCCACTCTCCCTCTCGTAGAAGCTCATCACCATGGATAGATCTTGCTTGCGTGTAGGAAATTTTTTGTTTCCCATGCAACGTTCCCCAATAGAGGGCTCAACCCGGGGCAAACTCGGGAGATTTCTATCAGGCCACTGTACACGTCGCTTATCCGTCGTGTCCTGAGAACGAGATATGCGGCTCCTATCAGGATCGTCGACACATCGGGAGGCCTTGCTGGACTTGTTTTACCTTTCTCGAACATCTTGAGTGAGGAACTCTGATCTTCTTCGGGCTATCTCGAGGTGTCGGATTTCCTATGGAATTGCCTAGGAAGATCACGAGATCTATGGTCAAGGTTATTCCCACTGCGTGTGGTTAATTTATGATGGATGAGTTGGAGCACCCCTTTAGGGTTAAATCTTTTGGAAATCCATTCCCGCGGTTATGTGGCAAACCTGGATATTTTTTTAACACCCTTTCATAGAAAACTTGAACTAAACTCTAATAAAATACACCAACTTTGTGCGTAACCGTGACTGTCTCTTCTCATGAGTTCATATCTGAAAGAGAACACAGTGGGGTTATGATTGATGTAAGTAGGTGTTCAGGATCAGTTAGTGATCATTACTAGTTCACGTCCATTATGCGTAGACCACCATACTTTAATTTCTGTACTCGTAAGTTAGCCACTCAAATAAATGCTTAGTCGTTTGCTGGAGCCTCACCACTTAACCATACCTCACCTATTTAGCTTTAATAGTCTTGATACCCTTGGAAATGAGATTGCTGAGTCCCCGTGTCTCACAGATTACTACAACAACAGTTGCAGGTATAGGTAATGTGATGCTTGAATGTGAGAGCATTGCTTGTTTGTTAGAGTTCTTCTTCTTCATCGATCTAGGATGGGTTCCAGGTGGCAGCCTGGGATAGCAAGGATGGATGTCATTTTGTAGTTTGTTTTCGTCCATAGTGGGACCCTGATCTTCTGTATGATGTTTGAGTATGTTGTCGTATTGATGTCATCTTGATGTAGCTTGTGGCGAGTGTAAGCTAATTCCATATACTCATCTCTTCTGTACATGTACTTGTAATGACATCCATTCTTGCAACACAACAAGATGCGCTTCTATCCCTGTTGAGGCCCTCGTGCAAAAATAAGGATAGCATCGCATCTTGGGTGTGACATTCTGTCCAGAATTGTAAATAACTTAACTATTGCACGAGAAACATGACTAGCTTAGGAAAACCATGTTAAATACTTCAAATGAATCATGCATCATCTTCTTTGTGCATTGCACCTTGGTTGTTTGTTTAATTGGTGTTGTTTCTCTTGGGTAGACGCGAGTGTTGAACCTAAGTACGAGGATCCGGGAGAGTACCACTACGAGGACCTAGCTCTTTGTTCCTCTGAAGAACCAACAGGCAACATGATCGTACCCGGATCCTGACACTATTTTTGCTTTGCTAGATGTCTCACTCTTATTGTTACATTTGCGTTACCTACCACTTGAATGTCAAGCCTCCTACATTGCCATGATAGCCTCTAACCCTCCACTACCTAGCAAACCTTGCTTGGCTAAGTTACCGCTGCTC
The DNA here is from genome assembly GCA_022496015.1 of Hordeum marinum. Taxonomy (NCBI): domain Eukaryota; kingdom Viridiplantae; phylum Streptophyta; class Magnoliopsida; order Poales; family Poaceae; genus Hordeum; species Hordeum marinum. The sequence goes on from CM039673.1 coordinate 306,249,213, forward strand.
AGCCCCTCTTACAACGTTCTTCGATGCAGGTGCAGGTTCACAAGTAGAATGTCGATCAGTAGTCCTGGTCGGGACGTGCCTTTAGTACCGGTTCCCCAACCGGTACTAAAGGGTCGGGACTAAAGGTCCAGACCTTTAGTACCGGCTGGCCCACGGACCGGTACTAAAGGACCACCATGTGGCTGCCTGCGTGGGCTGGTGGTGGAGGACCTTTAGTACCGGTTGGTGATACCAACCAGTACTAAAGGCCCACCACATGGCTGCCTGCGTGGGCTGGTGGTGGAGGACCTTTAGTACCGGCTGGTGATACCAACCGGTACTAAGTGTTCTGTTTTTTGTTTGTTTTAGCTTTTAATTAGGTTTTAGTTTCCCATTCATTTCAAATTTATTTTACGGTGCTACAAACTGTAAACATTACACAAGTTGATGCATATATATATGTAATATAATATACAATATCTCATACACAGTATATATACAAATGGAATTACAAATCCATATATATTTTGGGACATATAACCCAAGGCCCAAAACCCGGCCGGGACTAGCTAGCTAGTGCTCCGGATGAAATCTCAGTTTTCTACTACTGATTTGCTAGCATTATTGAGGCGACGGTAAGGAATAGTGCTCTCCATCTACATCAATGACATGTCGAAGAAGATATGCCACAAATTCCTCTTGAAGTGCTAAAAGCGTTTCTCGGGTGAGAGCTTCGACATCATTTGCCAAACCGGGAGTTGTCTTTCACGTGCTCCTCTGCGACGTATACGGCCTTCGGTCTGGATGCGAATGTTCTCGCAGAGGAAGTATCCACATAAATTTCTCCCTTGTGGCTGCTTCGCGCACTTTGCAAAAGAATAGAATTCAATAAGATAATTAATAATCAAGCATGTGATAATGGTATTGAAACTAGAACTAAAGAGATGCGCGGACCTAGTAGTACTACTTAATTACCTGCATCTTTTTCCACTTCAGCTTCGGTTTCCATTGACGACTGTGATGGTTTTTTCTATCATCTTTTTCCAAACACTACGTGGCAAAGAAAAGAATGAAAGAGTTATTATAATTACTTTTTATATCAAGAAATAATGAAAGAAAGCGAGTTCGATAAAGATTGAAATTACCGTTCTATCATAAAATACAAGTCCATGTATGATTGTTCTAGTGTATCTAGTGACTCGTACACTTGAACAAGTCCATCAGCGAGGATAATACTTAGGAGGATATAGTGGTCTCTACGTAGAAGTTTATATAATTAAGCATGCATGCATATAACTCATCAACTACACTTGATAGTGAGCTAGTATGCAAAAATAGAATGAGTAGTATACAAGAGAGTAAACACTCACCCCATGTTGTAAGAAAATATTATAGTAGATTTGGTATTCATTAGTGCCTCTAGAAAATTTTCCAAGAGATCTTCTGTGTCCTTGGCATAATGTTTTACCACATGACCATTAACGGTACTTGGGTTAATCAACCCAATGTCATCGATTCCCTCTTGTTTCAATTCCCACATCTTCAATCTGCATAATAGCGTAGAATAGAACATATATAGTGAGGATAAGCCAATGAACGATATCTTAGCTAGAGACTTAAATTATGAAAGATATAAATCACTTACAGACAATAGCAACTGGTGAGAGTTTTGTCGATAGAGTCCATGTGGTATAACTGGAAAAGTTCTGAGAATTCAAGACATATGTCACATCCATTGACGTAATGCTCTTTCCTTACTTTGACCATGACCGCTGTCTCCCTCACTTTGCTTCACGCAAGTACCAATCATGCAACCATCGCATCGCAGTTGGTAGTTCCTTGTAATGCTCAGCTGTGACAAGTGGTTTTCCGACGACATATTGCATTGCGTACTCAGTTGCACCGTCCCTGTGGATTTCCTCGGTATCAAGGATTTGGCGAAGAGTGAGGCCTGTAGACTCTACTTCTTCGAGGTCGATTAGGTTGCCTTGCACATCGACTGGTTGGATCGATTTCTTGCTTGGATTGGTACTCACCTTCAGCGGAGAGATAGATTGCTTGGATTGTTCTCCGAGCTGGGGAACTATTTTCCCGCTAGTAGTACCACCTATCGTTGATGTCGTACTTCCCGACTTCTTCCTTGGGCTGGGCCGACTTCTCTGCTCACTTGCCTTCTAAATCTGTCGCTCATAGTCTGTCGGCATACGCTCGACATATGTCGGGGGTCGATCAATAAAGTATTCCATAAAGTGCTCTTGCACTTCCTTGGGTATTACCTCATTTGGCGACATGGTCTTCTTCGCAAAAAAGGCTTTCACTTGGCGATCACTTTCAATTTTGTTTTCTTCTGGTGTCATGTCGTAAGGCAGCTTCCTTTTTACCGGAGGCTCGGGTTTCTTCTTTGCTTTCTTCCGAAGAGGACTGCTGCTGGCCTTCCTCTTTTGGGAGCCCTGCTAGTGGGACCGCTGCCGAGGTGGAGTCGCCTCACGCAGCTGAGATCGATATCAACTATATGGACTCGTGTTGTGCTCCGTCCCAAGGTTGGGAGGACTGCTGGCGAGGTGGGACGCCTCTCGAGGTGGGGAGGACTACTGGTGCTGCGATGCCTCTGGCTGGGATCCCTCGTGCTGGACATCGATACTCGGAGGAGCCGGTGGCCTTAGCGCCGAGTGTGGAAAGACGATGCAGTCCTTCCTCCATAGAACGAGACCACGACCGGCTTCTACCTATGTGGACTCCCCCTCACCTCCAGGGATGTCAAGCAATAATTCGTCATATCTTGGCTCTATTGCATCCACCGCGACATGAGCATACCCAGCTGGAACCGGATTGCAATGCCAGAGAACATCAGGTGTATTTGGTAAAGCATAGCCCATCGCGACCTGCACGGGTATGTTCTTCATTTTATGGATTAGCTCACAAGATTTCTTCTCGGTGATATCATCCACGGGGGTGTGACCCAGCGGTGCCCCCGTGGAACCCATCCTGCTTTTCGGCAGTGTAAATGGGACGGGTTCTGATGCCTCCTGCCGCGAAGTTGCCCTTTGCTGGGTCAGTACCTGTATCTGCAACTGTTGCTACTCGTACTTCTGTTCCAGCTTTGAAAGTCGGTCTGCTTCCACCTTCTTTTTTCTCGAACGACTTTTATAACTGTCGTTCCATCCTGCAAACCCCTCATACCATGGAACAACACCCATGCCTCATGTTCATCCTCCGTGTTTAGGATTCCTGAGGGCGCGTGTAAGCTCGTCATTCTCTCTATCAGGGTGAAACCGTCCTTCTTGGGCAGCTTCTATTGCTTCAATCAACTCATCTGATGCATGCTTCAGACTGGCCAGTATAATAATCTTCCCTGTTGCTGGGTCCAACTTTCCCCCATGCGCAAAAAACCAATTCCTACACCTCTGGGGGAGTGGAAGGTTACTGGAGTGATCCCTTCAGCATGCATCTTATTCTCTAATGCATCCCACTTAGGAATGACTGACTTGTATCCACCTGTCCCTAGTTTATGGTGATACTTTTTTTTCTCCGCATTTATGTTATTCTTTGCTGACTTCTCCATAGCAGCTTCCGATGTCTTATACTCGATAAATAAGTCCCAATGATTCCTTACCTTCTGGTATATTCCTGTGAATTCGGGCGCCTTCTGGCCTCTAGCGTTGTACTCGGTCCATAATCTTTTCTTCCAAGTCTGGAACGCGCCGGTCATCTTATGGAGAGCAAACTCCTTGACTTTGTCCCTTTGGCGTTCCAACAGAGAATCTGGGAGGACGAAATGCTCCATGAGATCTTGCCAAAGGGTATCTTTAATTCTTGTATCGACATAATTCACTCCTGGTTTTGGGTTGTTTGGTTGAATCCATTCTTGCATTGTGATCGGGACTCCATCCCTAACAACCACGCCGCATTGACGCACAAATGTCTTGGCATTGGCTTCAGGGTGAGTCAGTGCGCCATCATGTTTGAAAGCATCAAGATTGAGCTTTACGTTGTCATGCAATATTTTGGCACCGCCTCGTACCTTTCTTCTAGATTGGCTCGATCCAAAGGGCCGATAATTAAAAGAAAAAGATTTGTTAATATATATATACAAATCAATTAATACAGATGTAATGATCACCAGAGGCTAATATGTGTATATACCTCGCCGGACATTGTTAGTTGTTCCGGATTTTTGAACATAAGTTGTTCTTCCTCGGCCTCACATCCATTACCGTAATCGTTCACATATTGTGAGCCGTCAGCATCATGTGATTCACCCAGAAGGTCTCCTGGGTTTTTGGAGGAGCATATCATGTCCTCTTCATGAGCTCTACCGGTATTGTCCATAGCTTAATACCTAATCCATAATAATATAGATAAAACAAATTAGTATTCAAATTAGCATGCATTCAAGAAGCAAAATAACTGATAGTTAATTAATAATGCATCATCGAATACATATATAGTAGTTCTTAGAAAAGATCTCATCTCATAATCTCGGATAATTGTTAATACATCGGCTAATCCATCGATCTAGCTAATACATCATAATAATACATATATAGTAGCTAATATATCGATCTAGCTAGAACACTAGCGCCCGCGGATATCGGGGCGTGCGGTGGACACCCAAAGAGGAGGAACCATCACAGGAACATAGCTGTAGTAAGATCCCTGAAGAATCTGCCAGGTATTGTCGGACCTGGCCTCCAAAGCTGCCATGTAGCGATGGACGTGCTCGTTCTCGTTGCTGACATGGTACTGTACCACCTCCGCGGGGGACTCAAGCCTCTGAAAACTTCGTGGCCACCACAGAACCTCCGGGTCGATGACGGGCTGGCTCCTCACCAAGCTGCGCCGCCCGGAAGGCAGCACCTCCCAGTACCAGCCCGGCGGTGCCCAATCCCTGACAAGGCCCCTCGGCTCAAGCAAGTGACCTCCTCCGGCGACTTGACGACGAGCATGCGGGATCGGCATCGTCGACGTCGAGAAAAACACTTAATTATAAAAACAAATTAAATAAAACTTAGCAAAATTAACACTTAGCATCTAACAAATTAAATTACACTTAGCATCTAACAAAATGAACACATACCCTAATAACCTAAGGACGACCTACCTAACTAACTAACTAAACTAACCTAACTAACTAAACTAACCTGATAACCTAACTAACTAACTAACTAAATAGGGGTGATGTGTCGTGGTCAGGGTCGGGTGTCGGGGCTGTCGTGTCGGGGTGTCGTGTTGGGGTAGGGGTGCTGTGTCGTGGTCGGGGGTGCTGTGTCAGGGTGTCGTGTCGGGGTCGGGGTGTCGGGGATGTCGTGTCAGGGTCGGGGTGCTGTGTCGTGGTCGGGGGTGCCATGTCGGGGTGTCGTGTCGGGGTCAGGGTGTCGGGGGGGGGGGGGAGGTGTCGTGTCGGGGTCGGGGGGCCTAAGCTAAACCTAAACTAAACCTAAAACTAAACTAAACCTAACCTAAATTAAACCTATAATAAACTAAACCTAAACTAAATTAAACCTAAACTAAACCTAAACTAACTAAATTAAACTAACTTAAACCTAAACTAACTAAATTAAACCTAACCTAACTAAATTCAAACTAAACTTAACCTAACTAAATTAAACCTAACATAATTAAACCTAAATTAAACCTAAACTAACTAAACTCACCGGAGCCGGACTTGGGTGTGGGGGCTGCCGGGGCGGTGGCCGGGCGGCGTGCGGCGTCCGGGCGGCGGGGTCGGGGCGGCGGGCTCGGGGCGGCATGCGGCGGCGACGACAATTTCTGGCAGCCTGAGGCCGCGCGAATGACCTTCTCCCAGTGCGTGGCTCGCACCGGGACAAGCGAGATACTATTTATATGGGGAGAACCTTTAGTACCGGTGTGTGGCTTGCACCGGTACTAAAGGGTCTTTAGTACCGGTGCGAGCCATGCACCGGTACTAAAGGTCCTCCCCAAAAACGCGCGGGGCGGTGGACCTTTAGTAACGGTGTGTGGCTCGCACCGGTACTAAAGAGCCTTTAGTACCCGTGCGAGCCACGCACTGGTACTAAAGGTCCTCCCCAAAACCGCGCGGGGCGGTGGACCTTTAGTACCGGTGTGTGGCTCGCGCCGGTACTAAAGGGTTTTTTAATTCATTATTAGTTATTATTTTCAGAAAAACCCCTAAACTTTAAAAAATCATAGAAAAAAACTATGACTCCAATGGAAATAAATAATATTAGAAAAAATATTAGAAAAATATAAAGAATCTGTTTACGGCGTTTCCATGCATGTTTGAACAACTTAAACTGCTTTATAAGACAATTCGATTAAATGGCATTTGAAATGTCATATCTCAAGTTTGAAAAGCAGTACAAATGAACTCTGAAATGGTTGTAACTTGGCATGACATCATAATTTCACCCACATAGCGACTTCTAAAGAGTTGAGAGGGTTACGGCAAAAACTGGATGCACTTCGTGTACAAATTGGACAATCTCTTTCGAAGTATGAGGGTTTCGGACGAAAACTCATCTATTACAAAGGGATTTCATTTTTAATAACTTATTTTAACTCCATATTTTGTGTGTCTTCAATATGCACCATTCAAAGGAACGTCATTAATTTTCAGCCCTTTCTGACATCATTTGATATTTTCCATGCATTTAATGATTTATTTTGAGCTAAATGACCCTGAATTTGGAAAGCAGTGCAAATGAACTCTCAAAATGTTGTAACTTGGCATGACATCATAATTTCACCCACATGGCAACTTGTAAAGAGTTGAGAGGGTTACGGCAAAAACTTCGTGTACAAACTGGCTGCACTTCGTGTACAAACTGTTACAAAGATACCATGCTAGAAAATGCATGTGTGTCCTTCACATAGAAAGTGATGACGGTGAAGCCGGTCACATCCCAGAGTGGGATCTCACGGTGTAAGACTTTTTCTGTGTGTTTGTCCCTTGCTTATGATTGCGCCGTAACCATGGAGAATCTTCATAATTTAACAGGATGCTTGGGTCAGTCTTCACTCTGAAGGGAGGGATTTCATGAAACTTTTCGTAATCTTCTGACATGTCTGTCTTGTCCTCCACTCCCACAATATTTCTTTTCCCTGAAAGAACTATGTGGCACTTTGGCTCATCGTATGATGTATTCGCTTCCTTATCTTTTTCTCTCCTCAGTTTGCTAGACATGTCCTTCACATAGAAAACTTGAGCCACATCATTGGCTAGGATGAATGAGTTGTCTGTGTATCCAAGATTGTTCAGATCCACTCTTATCATTCCGTACTATGGGTCTACCTGTACCCCGCCTCCAGTATATTTGACCCATTTGCACCAAAAACAAAGGGACCTTAAGATCAGGTCCATAGTCAAGTTCCCATATCTCCTCTATGTAACCATAATATGTTTCTTGAAAGTTAGTTGCATCATAGCGGACACCACTGTTTGGTTGGTGCTCTTTTTGTCCTGGGCGATCCTGTAAAATATATTCCCATTTATCTCGTACCCTTTGAAAGTCATTACAGTCAAACTTGGTGTCTTGGCCAACTAGTATAGTTCATCTGAAACATCATTGTCATTGATGAGCTTTGTTTGCAACCAACCGGAAAAAGTCTCCATGTGTTTACATTCAATCCAGGGGTCAGACTGCTTCGGGTTCTTGGACCGTACAATATCCTTGTGTTCCTCCATATATGGAGTCACCAAGGTGGAATTTCGTAGAACTATGTAGTGTGCTTGAGTGAAAGAATGCCTGTCCATATTTATTGCTTCTTTCTTTCCTAATGTGCCTTTTCCACCCAGTCTCCCCTCATGCCGCGATTCAGGAAGACCAATCGGCTTAATGTCAGGAACAAAGTCAACACAAAACTCAATAACCTCCTCTGTTCCATATCCCTTGGCGATGCTTCCTTCTGGCCTAGCACGGTTATGAACATATTTCTTTAAGACTCCCATGAACCTCTCGAAGGGGAACATATTGTGTAGAAATACAAGACCCAGAATATTAATCTCTTCGACTAGGTGAACTAGAACGTGTGTCATAATATTGAAGAAGGATGGAGGGAACACCAACTCAAAACTGACAAGACATTAGATGGAGAGTTTTTGAGGTAGAGTAATTCCTATCATTCTTAAAGTCACGACATGAAACCGGACTTTAGCAGGTGGTAGTGAAGGGTTTTTGAGGTAGAGTAGTTCCTATCATTCTTACAGTCACGACATGGACAACACATGACACCATTATGCTTGTTTGCCTCAGCCACATGAATAAATCATGCAGGCCATTAAGAAACCTTGGACTTAGTCGGTCATCGTACATCCATTGCTGGCTCATGTTCACTACACAACATCAAAGTGACCGAATTAATACAACTTCATCATCACATTGCAACCAAAAGTAGAGCTAGCAGTGACCAAATGTTATTATCTCAAATAATAGATACTTATAGTTCATACATACATCTCATAAAACAACATACAACTATCTAAAACATGTAAATGCAACAACAAATATGATCATAATCGCAACTAAAGTAACAATTGAGCCAACGGCATAATGGTACCACGCCTCTTTATCAAAGCTTCAAGCGCATTCCAGCCATCTTGTTCTTGTGATCATCGACGATATCGGCAACATGCAACTCCAATCCAATATTGTCATCTTCAGTTCTTTTCAATTTTTCATTCAAATGATCAATTTCTTTTTCAGCTTGTGTTAATTTCTCGAGCAGAATTGCATAGTCGGTTGGAATTTCTGGTTCAACTACTTCCTATAGATAAAAACATCTACGTCAATTTGGCGGCATAATTAATTGTCATAGACATTAGATGATGTGTGAAATAGTTATAAAAGATAACGACATACCACATCTGAAACATAGACTGGACGAGGGCCGACGTGGGCGGATACCATAACCACGACACTATAGAATAACTAACAATAATACAAGTAAGTAAATCATACACACAACTATCTAAAGAATACAAGTAATTTTTTTAAAAAGGTCTTAAGAAGAACAAGAGGCTCACCAAGGTGGCCGGTGCCGCAACGAGATGGTGCGTACGATCGACGGTGGTTAGGACGGCCGGGGATGGGAAGGCACCAAATAAACCACACCTACACATATGCAACCTAACAAGTTAATTTGAGCTCAAATTGCATATAAATCAAATAAACTCCCACATAATGATCACTCCTCCAAAACCTAGCTAAAACCCACATCACATATCATTGAGCATACCACAAGCTAATCTAGCAATGAGAGATGAAGGAGCAAAGTTGCTAACCTTTATGAACACTTGGATAGATGGGGTGCCTTTAAATCTTGACAAATCCTTGGCAAAATGGAGGATGAGCTTCGAGCAAGAAGAAGAACAGGGTAGAAAATAGAGAAATGATCGAGCCCCTTCGATCGGCTGCGAACGAAGCATATATATGTAGGAACTCTTTAGTACCGGTTGGTGTCACCAGCCGGTACTAAAGGTGCACGCGGGGCCCAAGTCTCACCAAAATCCTGCCATGCCCCCTTTAGTACTGGCTCGTGACACGAACCGGTACTAAAGATCGCTCACGAGCCGGTGCTAAAGGTTGCCTTACTCCTAGCCGTTGGAGCCGGCACGAACCGGGAATAATACCGTCTTTAGTACCTGCTCGTAACCAGACCGGGACTAATGCTTGGGACGAAAGGTCAGTTTTCTACTAGTGGTTGTTTCCATGTGATAACATGGATATCTAGAGATATCACCATATTTACTTCTATTTAATTGAATGCACATATATATCTTGGTGAGGTGGAAGGCTTGGCCTTTTGCTCGGTGTTTTGTTCCACTTTTACCACCATATTTACTTGTTACCAGTGTTATGTTTCCATATTTTGCGCTCCTAACTTGCTCGGGGATGTTATGGGGACACCCTTGATTATTCGTTTGAGATTAAGACTTGTTTGGCAAGACCCAACATTGGACTATTTTCTTAACAAATTAATAAAAATGCATAGGGCCTTGCAACCCCGTGGATAATAAATCAACAACCCGGGCCAGTGCTCCTCATGACTATTGGTCCAAACTTGAGCACTGTGTGGGGCCAACCGAGGGCAACTTGGGAGATTTCTATCAGGCCACCATACGTGTAGCTTATTCGTCGTGTCTTGAGAACAAGATACATAGCTCTTATTGGGTTCGTCAACACGTCAGGCGGTCTTGCTGAACTTATTTTACCTTTCTCGAATGGCTTGCGTGAAGAACTCTGATCTTCTTCGGGCTATCTCGAGGTGTCGGATTTCCTTTGGAATTACCTAGGATGATCACGAAATCCGTGGTCGAGGTTATTCCCGCGTAGTGTGGTCAATTTGTGATGGATTAGTTGGAGCACCCCTGCAGGGTGAAATCTTTCGGAAATCCATTCCCACGGTTATGTGGCAACTTGGATATTTTGTTTAACACCCGGTTATAGTTAACTTGAAGTAAACTCCAATAAAATACACCAACTGTGTGCGTAACCGTGATCGTCTCTGCTCGTGAGCATGAACCGAGAGAGAACACTGTGGGGTTATGTTTGACGTAAGTAGGTGTTCAGGATCACTTAGTGATCATGGTAGTACTTGATCGTCTTTTGTAGTCCACCATATTTACATTCATGTTCTCGTAAGTTAGCCACCAAATAAAGCTTAGTGCTTGTTGCAAAACTCAACACTTACCCCATCCAACCCAATAAGCTTACATAGTTTCGGTACCGGGGTTACAAGATTGCTAAGTCCCTATGGCTCACACATTACAACAATAGAAGTGCAAGTGCTGATGAGTTCGTGCCAAATGATGTGACCCAGATCCGGTGGGAGTATGATGAATAATGCGGTAGAATGTACGTCATGTATCCCGACAAGTAAAGAGGCCTTGGTCGTGACCTTTGGGCCAGCAAGGCAGTTTCATTTCTTCTTTTCTTCATTTGATTTCGTCCGTAGACGGACCCTGTCTTCTGTATGGTGCTTGAATAATTTGTGTGGACTTGTAATTTAGTTTGTGGCGAGTGTAAGCCAACTCGTATAATCATCTCTTCATACATCTATGCGATGTTACTGTACTTGCGAAACGACTAGATGTGCCTATATCCCTATCGTGGCCCTATGCCTAAATAAGAATATGCGCGCATCTTGGGCGTTACAAGTTGGTATTCAGAGCCATAAGACCATAGGAGCCCTTTGCTTGATCGAACTTGGCCGAGTCGAGTCTATTAAAAACTATTTTGAGTCTATTTATATCGGAGAGTAGGTTTCTTTTACTCCTCTTCTATACTTTGGTGAGGTAGTCGACTTAGGAATTTTGGTTCTACTCCTCTTCTCGCTCAAAAATTTTTAGGATCACGCGGGTATTTTGGAAACTATATGATGCCAATGTGACGGAGTTCTTTCTTGGTGCCTCTTGTCTGACTTGATTTCTTCTCGGGAGTTGAGCTCCAGGGGATTCTTGGCACATCGTTATCATTCAGTTTTTGTAGTATCTCAGGATGGAGGGTGTTCGGAATTGCTTCAATACTTGTTGTGGTGAGATAAGGTCAGAGTAACCCAGTACTGGGGAGGCGTCCGGCGTACTGCCATGTTTGGTATCATTGTGCTTTGGAGGATCCGAAAAAGATGGAGTTTTGAAGCCTGTGGTTATGTGTTGAAGGATGGATACAGTGGAGTGTAGGGCTTGTTAGTTGTTTGAGATATTTTGCCTCCCTGTATCCCCAACACCCAATTGCATAACCAAAGATTTCGGAAGTTCATAGGTGGGAATTCAAGTAGTTACCTAGGATCATCTTTGTTTAGATGTATGGGGTCTATACATTTGTTCCTAGCGTATCTTAGCTCAATACCTTGTTGTGTATATTCAAGTGGCTTCTAATATCTGATGATGTTATTGCAAACCCGAAGAAGGCGTTCTTACTAATTTTTCAGTAGGAAGGCTATTAATGTTATTCCGTTCAATTTCTTTCAAGTCATTTGGTTCAGCTTATTGCAATCATCTTTTTCAATGATGTGTTGATGTTCTTGTCCATCTCTAGGATGGCTCCACCATCTTGAGGGAATCCGGGTCAGGTGAGGAGTAGTCTGATCCTCCGCCACTCCCACCACTGCCTCCTCCTCTAGAAGCATGGCAAGCTGTGATGGCTGCAACTAATGTGAGTACTTAGATATTGCTTAGGCTGTTGCAAGAAAGAGATCAGGGTCAGCAAGATTTTCAAGGGAAGTTTCATAATCAACCTTAGTTCGCGACAATCAACCAGTTCCTTGCTAACCAGCTCAAGTCTTTCACCCGTTGTAAGAAGCCTTTTGATGCAGATGAGTGGCTCGGTGACATGATTAAGCATTTTTAGTGCAACAATGTCAGACCAGAGGACTATGTCAGGTTTGTGCTCTTTCAGCTCAAGGGTCAGGCAGCAGATTGGTGGCAACAATACAAGGACTCCAGGGGCGATCATGTTGTCAGCTGGGATGATTTCTGTCATGACTTCAGGTCCCATTACATTCCGACGAGCTTTGTTGAGGAAAGCATGAGAAGTTCAGGCACCTGAAGCAGGGAAGCAAGTCTGTCTATCAGTACAACATCGAATTCCAGAATCTGGCCTGCTATGCTAAACAAGATGTTCCTCATGATAAGTCCATGATTTATCAGTTCAGAGGTGGTCTCAAGGATGTGCTTCTTCTGGGTCTGGTCCTTCAAGAGCCTCGTGAGTTTGATCAGTTCTACAACATGGCTTTCAAGGTCGAGGCAACTCAGCTCAAGGTAGAGAACTCAAAGAAGCGTTCTAGGGATTCCTACTCTTCTTCTTCCACCTCTCAGATGGTCCCTAATCAGCAGAAGTCTTGGGTTCCTCCTCCTCCTCCATTTCGTCCCCCTCAGCAGCAGAGACAGTTCGGCGGTCGTGGTTCTTCCCATACACCAAACCCAGGCAATCAGCAGAGGCCCCAGGCACCCAAGTTAGCTAATGTTCCTCCTCCATGCAACTATTGTTCGCTCTGAGAGGTTACTTGTCAGAAGTGTGGTCAGAAGGGTCACTACCCAAACAAGTGCAACCAGCTGTGTCTTCTGCCTCCTCCTCTAGTTAGACCTCTAGGAAATTCTATGGTGAAGCATAATCCCAAGTCAGTCCGTGTGAACATGGTGAACACATCAGAGGCAGAGGATTCTTCTCAAGTTATCATGGGTAATCTCTCCATTAACTATATTCCTGCAAAAGTGTTGTTTGATACTGGTGCATCACATTCATTCATATCTAGACCCTTTGCATGGAAGCATGATTTGACTTCGATAGTCGTTCCTAATCCTTTTCATGTTGTGTCCCCGGGCAAATTGTTGAGCTCGAACATGGTGGTTCCGGATGTTTCTATCAAGATGGGAAATTATTCTTTTCTGGCCTCTCCAATTGTTCTCGGTAATTCTGATATTGATCTCACTCTTGGCATGGACTTTCTGGCTATGAGCAAGGCGCATGTTGATTGTCAAGCCAAAGAAGTCAAATTGACTCATCCTTCAAAAGATGTGATCATTTTTTCTGCTTGCGATGACACGATTCATCTCTTTGCTCTTAATGAGAAGGGTGAAATCTTGGCTATTTCTAAAATTCCGTTGGTTTGCGAGTATGAAGATGTCTTTCCTGAAGAATTGCCAGGAATGCCTCTGCACCAGCCAGTTGAGTTTGTGATTGACCTCGAGCCTGGAACAGAACTGGTTTGCAAGCATCCTTATAAGCTTGGCCCCGAAGAGTTGAAAGAGTTGAAGAAGCAGCTAGATGAACAAGAACGTCTGGGTTTGATCAGACCATGTTTTTCTCCATGGGGTTGTGGTGTTCTGTTTGTCAAGAAGAAGGATCGCACTGACCGACTTTGTGTCGATTATCGTCCATTGAATAAAAAGACAATCAGGAACAAGTACCCACTTCCCAACATCAATGAGTTGTTTGAACAACTAAAAGGTGCCAAGGTTTTCTCGAAGCTTGATCTTCGCACGGGTTATCATCAGATTCGCATTCATGAAGAAGATATTCCAAAGATTGCTTTCAGGATGAGTTTTGGCTCTTATGAGTACACCGTCATGTCGTTTGGTCTCGCCAATGCTCCTCCAACCTTCTCCATAATGATGAAGTTCATATTCTCTCCTTTCAAGAAGGAGTTCGTCTTGGTGTATTTGGATTGATATCCTCGTGTTCTCGGAGACTGAAGAACATGCAGAGCATCTCCGGCTTGTGCTTGACAAGCTAAGAGAGCATCGATTATATGCTAAATTTTCCAAGTGTGAGTTTTGGCTCAACAATGTGGTGTACCTTGGGCATGTGCTCTCTGTCGAGGGCATTCAAGTGCACCATGAGAAAGTTGAGGCAATCTTGAAGTGGGAGCCTCCTCAGAATGTCAAGCAGCTTCGTAGCTTCCTCGAGTTTGCAAGTTATTACAGAAGATTCATGGAGAACTTCGCTAAAATTTCTAGGCCTCTATCCAATCTCCTTCAGAAGAATGTCAAATATGCTTGGTCTCCTGAGTGTGATGTGGCGTTCAATACGCTCAAGCAGAAACCCACTTCAGCTCCAGTTCTTGTTCCTCCGAAGCAATCAAAGATATTTTCCAAGTTTTCTGTGATGCTTCCCTCCAAGGTCTTGGTGGCGTTCTGAAGCAAGATAAGAAGATTGTGGCTTATACCTAGCGTCAGTTGAAGCCTGCTGAGAAGAACTACCCCACTCATGATCTTGAGTTGGTGGCAGTTGTGCATGCTCTGATGACTTGGAGGCATTTGTTGTCGGGTAGAACAGTTGAGGTGTATAGCGATCACAAGAGCTTGAAGTATATTTTCATGCAACCCAATCTCAATCTTCAGTAGTCTCGTTGGGTGGAAATGATTAAAGAATTCAACCCAAGCATTGAGTATACACTTGGGAAAGCAAATGTCATTGCAGACGCGCTCAGTCGAAAGGTATACTGAAACAGTCTTATCCTGAAGCCTCTTCAAACCGAGCGTTGTGAAGCCTTCCGCAAGCTCATTCTTCAAATGACTCCGCAGGGATTCCTTGCAAATCTTCAAGTCTCTCCGACTCTAGAAGATCAGGTTCACCAAGCTCAACTTCTTGATGCGATGGTGAAGAAAGTGAAGAAAGGTGTGGCTAGGGGCATTCTGAAGAATAAGTGCTTTCGCGTGGATGACAAAGATACCTTGTTCTTTGAGGACAATCTGGTGGTTCCAAAAGGTGATCTCAGGAAGGTTATCATGGACGAAGCACACAATTCTCTCCTATCCATTCATCTAGGTAGTTCTAAGATGTATCAGGACCTCAAGCAAACCTTCTGGTGGACTCGCATGAAATGTGAAATTGCATAGTTTGTGAATGAGTGTGATGTTTTTCGCAGAGTGAAGTCGGAACATCAACCTCCAGCAGGTCTCCTTCAGGTTTTGCCTATTCAAGAGTGGGAATTCGATCATGTGGAGATTGATTTCGTCACTGGTTTTCCTAAGTCCAGGAAGGGCAACGATGCCATCTTTGTGGTTATCGACAAGTTGACCAAAGTTGCCCATTTCCTTCAGGTCAAAGAATCTATCTCGGCAGCTCAGCAGGCAGAGCTGTATACGTCAAGGATAGTTTGTTTGCACGGTATTCCTCATCTCATATCCTCAGATCGTGGAAGCCTCTTCACTTCCATGTTTTGGGAGTCCTTCTAGACTACTATGGGTACCAAGATCCGTTTCAGCACTACATTCCATGCGCAGACAAGTGGCCAAGTTGAGAGAGTCAATCAAATCCTCGAAGACATGCTCAGAGCCTGTGTGATCTCTTTTGGCATGAAATGGGTAGACTGCCTTCCATATGATGAATTTTCATACAACAACAGCTTTCAGGCTAGCTTAGGCAAGGCCCCTTTCAAGATTCTCTATGGCAGGAAGTGTCGTACCCTGCTCAATTCTTTTGAAACCGGTGAGCATCAAATTCTGGACAATGACATGATCACTGAAGCAGAAGATATGTGTCATGTCATTCGGGAGAACCTCTAAGGAGCTCAATCCCGACAGAAGAGTTATTACGAGAACAAACATCTGTATGTCTCCTTTCAAATTGATGACCTTGTCCATATCAGAGTTTCTCCCATGAAGGGCACTCAACAGTTTGGAATCAAAGGGAAGCTTGCTCCTCGCTTTGTGGGTCCTTTCAGAGTTGTGGGCAAGCGAGGTGACCTTGCCTATCAACTAGAGCTTCCGCCAAATTTTGGAAATGTGCATGATGTTTTCCATGTCTCTCAGCTCTGGAGATACTTCAAGACTCCCGAGCGTACCATTGGACTCCAAGACATTGATCTCCAAGAAGACCTATCTTATCTTGAGCATCTAGTTGCTATTCTCGAAGAAACTGAGCATAAGACTCGCAACAAGTCAATAAAGCTTCTCAAGGTGAAGTGGTCTCATCATTGTGACAAAGAAGCTACTTGGGAACGTGAGGATCTTCTCCGTTCCGAATTTCCAGAGTTCTTTCGTTCTTAGGTCTCAGGTCGAGATCCTCTTATAGTGTGGGAGAGTTGTAACAGCCCATTTGCACGCCTTGCCATTTTGGTCTTGTATCTCATGTGGACCTTCCATGTTTGCCACCATGTGTTGTGCTTAATACAATTTTGCTTCATGTCATTCTTGCATCATGGCATCATAGGCATTCATCATCATTTGTTTTGTGTGCCCATGTTATGGAGTGGTGTGTTGATGTGAGTGGTGTGTTGTGAAGTGGATGCATGTGATGCTTGGATTGTATTCTCCTCTTTTCCATAAGCAAACTATCCCCATTTCTCTCTTATTCAAATAATGCAACATGTTAAACATTTTCTTGCTTTTTCATATGTTAAAAATGTTGGGCTTCCTCCAAATAATCTGTCATGAATTGTTGAGTAGCATCTGGTCAATGTTTGAGGGGTTTGCCTTTTGGTTATTTGCAAACAGGGCCCAATTGGTTCTTATGTGAATTAATTTGTTTGCTCTAAAAATTATCATGCCATTTTTATAAAATAGTGTGAAATTATGTGAGTTCAAACATGTTTTTCTTATTCTCAAAAACCCTCCTATTTTTATCTGGGTTTTTATTGCACTTGTGGTTTATTTATAAATACCCTAATTTTTCCTTGAAGAGAGAGAGAGAGCTTGCCCACCTGGGCGTTCTCTCCCCGTGGCTCACCTAGCCCCCCCGCCAAGCAGCCTCAGCCCTCCTTACGGGACGGCTACCTGCTTCGTCTCCCCTTCCTCTATCAGGCGTGAGAGAGAGAGTGCGAGTGCACCCGCCGTTTGGCGCGGACGTCGAGACACCGTCAGTCTCCGAGCCCCTTTATAACCCTGTCGTTGTGCATCCCTAGGGTTTGCTCTTCCCATTCCCCCTCCTCCTTGCCATCCCGCCGCCAGGTAAGCGCAGCCCTCACCATAGTCGTCGCCCGTCGCCATGAACCGAGCGAGCATGAGCTCGAGCTCGGGCTAGTCATCAGTAGCCCTTCCCGGTGCCCCTCTGTTCTTGGAGCCGAAGCCTCGTTCCTCCTCTTCTTCCTCGTCGACCAGGAGAGCTCCAAGGCCTAGTACTTTGTCGTCTTCTTCCTCTTCGTTTCAGATCAGGAGTTCCCTGTCGTTCCTCATTGTGTCGTCCTTATTCTGCCGTGCCCCTGGCCCCATCGTCGTGTGTAAGGTACCAGAGGTACACCCCGCGCTCAACCCGTTCCTTCTCCGCCGTCCCTAGGCCACCGCAGTTGTCGTTGTAGTCGTGCCATGCGCATGCTCCCCATGCTCTGCCGGGATCTCTGAAGGTAAACTTCAGAGGAGGCCAGTTACCCTCCTCTGCTTCTGTCTCCCTCTCGCGTGCGTGCTAGGTGTCTTTTGCCTTGCGTTGCCATGTGCGTGGGTTGTGTCCGCAGGCAGCGCCTCGCCTGCATTCTTGCCGCCATGCCTAGAGCCGAGCAGCAGCTCGAGCTCGAGCGCCCTCTCTGCCATGCACATAGTTTGTTCTAGCCGCAGGGGTGGAGCCCCCGTAGTCCCCGCAACTCCCGCCGGTGATCCTTTGGGCCAGTGGTCTCCGTACTTGCGCCGGCGACGAGCCCCTCTCCTCTGCCTCCAGGTAGAGGGAAGCCCTTTATTTTCTCTACTTATGTTGTGTGTGCCCCTCCTTCAATCAGACGCCGTGTCGTAGCATGGTGGTAGCGCGCTACGGGGACGACCGAGAGGTCATGGGTTCGAAACCCCCGGACCCCTTTCCTTTTTATTTTTATCGCTGGGTGTGTGTGTGTTGTGAACTTGGGATCTGGTGTAGCCACGGCCAGATCATGTGTGTGTGCCCGCGTGTGTGCGTGTGTGGCTGGAACTGGTGCGGCTGCACTTGGATCCGTGTGTGCCTGTGTGTGTATGTGTGTATCTGGTGTGGCCTATGTGTGTGTTAGGGCTGTGAGT
Organism: Hordeum marinum; assembly: GCA_022496015.1. Classification (NCBI taxonomy): domain Eukaryota; kingdom Viridiplantae; phylum Streptophyta; class Magnoliopsida; order Poales; family Poaceae; genus Hordeum; species Hordeum marinum. The sequence continues at coordinate 306,267,592 of CM039673.1, forward strand.
CTGTGTGTATGACAGTGGGCCCCTGGCCCACTTTTCATCCACAGGAGGGGCCTTGTGTCTATGACCAGTGGGTCCCCACTGGTTTTATTATTTTCTTTAGTTGTTTAAATGTCATTTGTTTTGTTTATTCCTATTATTTGCAATATTCCATTTTTGGAACTTGTCCAGATCTGGACATAGACATTTTAGGCAGAGGCCCAAATAGGAAACTTTTGACTTATAAGTTGATGGGGATTTTGATAATAGTAGTAATTTAAATTTGTGGACATTTTATCTAGTGCAATATATGAGTGTGATATATGGATTGGGGTAGAAATATCCTAGGAATCCATTTGTGTGATTTGTTTTGTCATTTGAGCAACTTTTAGAAAATGTCATTTTGTCCCAATATGCCATTTTGTCATTTTTGTAAGAATTAATCCATGCATGCTATGATAATTGTGTCAACATGGAAGTGGTAGTGTTTTATTTGTGTTATGCCATGGTACTTTCTTTTGATATGATAAACTTGCATATAAGTGGGAATCTTGCTCCAAATTGGTTAATAAAATTTTGTTGTTTTCCACACGCTAAATAATTCTGAGTCTGAGAATCTTTTAATATTTTTATGCCTTGTTGAGTGGATGCTACCAAGTGTTCTATGGTGTTTTAGATCAAGCTCAGTGCTAGTGTTTTGTAGTAGATATTGTTCTCTACCATACTGTTAATTTTCATGCCATGAGGTGGTCTCTAGCATCATTATTTTCTACTTTCAATTTGCCTTCAGCTTAACTCAAATTCCATAAAACTGTGATTTTCACTAAGTCCCTAGAATCTGTTTCATTATGCCATCTTGTGAGCTTCATTGTTAGTGATATGTGCTTCCTTTCGAGTTCGTGTAGTTGGGTGATGAGATAAGCATGTTATGTAGTTTCTGTACATGCTTTATTTGAGGTTGTAAGCATCCATATTTGCCATGATCATGCATGTTCAAACAACTTAACATGAGGTTTTGTCCAAAATTGTAAATAACTTAACTATTGCACGAGAAACATGACTAGCTTAGGATTGCCATGTTAAATACTTCAAATGAATCATGCATCATCTTGTTTGTGCATTGCACCTTGGTGTTGTTTCTGTTGGGTAGAAGCGAGTGTTTAACGTGAGTACGATGATCCAGGAGAGTACCACTACGAGGACCCAACTCTTTGTCCCTTTGAAGAACCAACATGCAAGCTGATCGTACCCGGATCCCGACACTATTTTTGCTTTGCTAGATGTCTCGGTCTTATTGTTACATTCGTGTTACCTACCACTTGAATGTCAAGCCTCCTACATTGCCATGATATCCTCTAACCCTCCACTATCTAGCAAACCTTGCTTGGCTAAGTTACCGCTGCTCAGACCCTCTTATAGCGTTCTTAGATGCAGGTGCAGGTTGTTTCCATGTGATAACATGGATATCTGGAGATATCACCATATTTACTGCTATTTAATTTAATGACATATATATCTTGGTGAGGTGGATGGCTTGGCCTTTTGCTTGGTGTTTTGTTCCACTTTTACCGCCATAGTTACTTGTTACCGGTGGTATGTTTCCATATTTTGCGCTCCTAACATGCTCGGGGTCATTATTGGGACCCCTTGATTTTTCATTTGAGATTAAAACTTGTCTGGAAAGACCCAACATTGGACTATTTTCTTAACAACTTAATAAAAATGCATAGGGCTTTGCAACCCCGTGGATAATTAATCAACAACCCGGGCGGGCCAGTGCTCCTCATGAGTGTTGGTCCAAACTTGAGCACTGTGCGTGGAACACCCGGGACAACTCGGGAGATTTGTATCAGGCCACGGTACGCGTAGGTTATCTGTCGTGTCCTGAGAACGATATACACGACTCTTATCGGATTTGTCGAGACGTCGGGCGGTCTTGCTGAATTTGTTTTACCTTTCTCGAATGGCTTGCGTGGGGCACACTGATCTTCTTCGGGCTATCTCGAGGTGTCGATTTCATTTGGAATTACCTAGGATGATCACGGGATCCGTGGTCGAGGTTATTCCCGCGGAGTGTGGTTAATTTGTGCTGGATTATTTGGAGCACCCCTGTAGGTTGAAATCTTTCGGAAAGCCATGCCCTCGGTTATGTGGCAACTTGGATATTTTGTTTAACATACGGTTATACTTAACTTGAAGTAAACTACAATAAAATACACCAACTGTGTGTGTAGCATGATCGTGTTTGCTCTTGAACAAGAACCGAGAGAGAACATGGTGGGGTTATGTTTGACGTAAGTAGGTTTTCAGGATCACTTAGTGATCATGGTTGGACTTGATCGTCTTCTGTAGTCCACCATATTTACATTCGTGTTCTCGTAAGTTAGCCACCAAATAAAGCTTAGGGCTTGCTGCAACACTCAGCACTTACCCCATCCAACCCAATAAGCTTGCATAGTTTTGGTACCCGGGTTACAAGATTGTTGAGTCCCTCTGGCTCACAGATTACAACAATACAGGTGCAGGTGGTGATGAGTTCATGCCAGATGATGTGACCCTGCTCTAGTGGGAGTATGATGAAGAACGTGGCAAAATGTACAAAACATATCCCGACGAGTAAAGAGGCCTTGGTCGGGACCTTTGGGCCGGCAAGGTAGTTTCATTGCTTCTTTTCTTCATTTGATTTCGTCCATAGATGGACCCTTTCTTCTGTATGATGCTTGAATAATTTTTGTGGACTTGTAATTTAGGTTGTGGCAAGTGTAAGACAACTCATATACTCATCTCTTCATACATGTATGCGATGTTACTGTACTTGCAAAACGACTAGATGCGCCTCTATCCCTATCGTGGTCCCGTGCCTAAATAAGGATAGGCACGCATCTTGGGTGTTACATAATATTATAGAAATTCTTCACTAGACGCAGAAGTTTGTGCTTTTGCACCGTATCAATTCTACATATCATTCAAATCATCCCAAACGCCTTACTTGGCACAAACACTAATTTAAACATGAAACAGAATCATTACATAAGAAATAATCATGTAAACTCAAGAAAACATAAAGTATTAGGTTGTCTCCCAAAAAGCTCTTTATTTATAGCCATGAAGATAGGCTTGGGGTAATCATGATGCTCACATGAAAGACAAGAACTGAAGCACAAATAGAGCATTATAAAGCATGTGAAAAACACATTAAAGTCTAACATACTTCCTATCCATAGGCATATTATAGGAAAACAAGGTATTAAGACAAGTAGTATCTAGCATATGCAAATGGGAAGAGTGAATCAGTAATAATTTCAACACAAAGAGAGATAATTGAGTAACATGCAAATTCCTATAAGCGTATTTGCCTCTCTCATAATAATTACATGCAGGATCATAACAAAATCCAACAATAGAGCTATAGTATAAAATATTATCTTCATGATCCACATGCGGAAAAGTTTTATAATCTTCCAAGATAATGGTAGTAACATCAACTAAATTCATGACCTCTCCAAACCCACTTTTATCAAAAATGTCATAAGATTGAACATTCTCCGAATATGTGGGGTTATTTTTACCAAAAGTTTACACTCTTACAAACCCACTTTCAATATTATTGAAAAAATTATTATCATTAACATACACATCATGAGGCTTAAATAAATTTTCAATATCAAAAGAAACATCATCACCCCAATAATGATCATTGCAATAAGTAGTGGACATTACAAAATTATCATCCCCAAGCTTGTTGTTTTGCATATCATTGGCACAATCGATATTAATAGAATTTATAGTAACATCATTGCAATCATGCTTTTTTGGGTGCAACAGCAATAGTTTCATTTTCAACATAAGGAACCACAGCAAGTTCATCTCCATAAGAATCATTAATATTGGCATCATGACCACAAGAATAGCAAGCATCACATTTCAATAGGGGATATTTCAATCCAATCAATGGAATCATAATTTTCATTCCAAGGCAATACACATTCTGTCAATAAATTCTTTAACAGAAGCATTAGGAGCATAGTTCTCATAGCAATATTTAAGTTTGTCAAAATGTCAGCGTTTTGGGAACGGGGGTACCTAGACCTGCGTGCATGCGATCCAAGGCATGGCTCACTTCATCAACCAAACGGGACCGGGCGAGGCCCCACTCAAGACAAGAGCTCGCGAGGAAGAACAATGACAAGACCCGCGAAGGATGGGCCTCCTCAGGACCCCTCCGGAGCAGCGGAGATCTCTATGCAAGGCCCGGCCTCACGAGTCAAAGATGACGCGAGGAAGGAAAGGCAAAGACGAGGGCGCCAGGCGGTGCAATTTCCACTTTGGTGCAAAGGGAGCAAGGGCATACACGGGTTCCCGAAGCACCCCCAAAGGTTCCCATTCCGGTGCAAGAAGACCACAACCACCCGCCCTGTAGGGCGGATGTCATTGCTGAGCCCGTCCCTGCGCTATTGATAGCTACTCTGTAGGCGAAGTTTGCTTTTGTGCAGGGTAAGAACCAACCCCTGTCCCCTTTTAAATTGGTCGTTGTGGTATCCCTTACCACCATTGTGATAAGGGAAGAGGACTCGGGCCGCCGATATATATAGAGCAAAGGTTGCACCATAGAGACGGAGCCCGATCTGAACCCTATCATCATACTCCACCACTCACCAAAGCACAAGGAGCCTCAAACACCATCGAGAGCCCATAGGAGGTCCCAAAACACGGTACTAGTTCATCCACCCAAACCTCCACGAGAGGTAATCCACCAAAGCAGGAGTAAGGTATTACGCTTTGTAGCGGCCCGAACCTGGGTAAACTGTCATGTTCAACTTCTTCCTCGTCGTCGTGTGAGCTTTTTGTTGTGTTCATCGAGTACCGAGCTAGGCCGGGAGAGGCTACAGGGGATCTTCACACACGCCCCTGTGTTCGAACCTGAAGGCTTTTGCAGAGCCCGAAATCCGACATTTTCCGTGCCAGGTAGGGGGTGTGTCAAGGTCTTCTCCAAGCTTCGTCCTTCCCAAGCTTCGCTGCTCCGATGGCCAGCACTCAGCAAGCTTCTTTGGGCCGCGGCGGGCCGTCCCCTGTCAACCCCTCCGCGGCGGTTGGAGGCCCACACCCTGGCATCATGGTACCAAGCGGCCAGTACTAGATCGCTAGCATCGCCTCCACCGTTGCCCCCCCCCCCCCGCGCCGCCCAGATGCATGGTGAATGGGCAGCTCTGTGGGGACCCCGACTCATAAGTCGTGTTCACCGAATGCACATGTATAGTGATCCTAGAGATCAATGTTCACTGAACACACAGAAGCTGAATAACAAGAGTCTTACATCCACATTTAGCATCTTACACAAATAAAGACCAGAAAGGTCTAGTCTTACATAGATAGGGCCACGAGGGCCAAACACTTAAATAGAAAAAGCATAGGAAATCTTGATCGAAAGCGTGAACCCATGCCATCTGCCTTAAACCTACTGGCATTCTGACTGGGAAGCGTCCTAGTTCGCATGTTAGTCACCAATGAACTCTTCAACATACTCATGTTCTTCCATGCTTGGCCAATTACATAACTAGTGGCAAGCCAACGAGTACTTTGAATGTACTCGCAAGCAACCCAAGTTGTGGAACAAGGTAACAATGATGCGTGATATATCACTAAGTAGGTAATTTTCGGAAAGCTAATTTTCAATGCAATGACATGATCAAGTGACTAGTAAGCATGCATCCACAATAGGCACATATCCATATGAACAAGTAATAGATATCTTCATAAGTAGGAGTTGAACACCTCATGTTCATGCATCTAGCTAAGTCATCGGACTTAGCTCATGTGAATTCTTTGTCACCATCACACCCATACTCACACCAAGTTTTACGAAAACATCCGAACGTAGTTTAAGAAGGACCTCCAACTGTCCATGACCGCGGAGGCGGCTATTTGAATAGTTTTACACTCTGCACAGGTTGCACACCTTACCCACAAGACTTGGGGAACTTCCTTGTCATCCACGACTCGCGGTATATAACATAGCCGAGGTAAGCAACCAAAAAATGCCTTTCCCATGGTGATACTAAACAAAGAGTCCACTCGTTGATGCCATCCCTCATGATATACATCACACGTATCATCCATGAGGGCACGCAATAGTGTGCCCGGTGCCTGTCAAGACAGCGCATGGCCTTCCACTTCACTCTTGCCACTAGTAATGCGGGCTCCTTGCTAGCACCAACCACAGTAGTCAACAAAGCCCTGTCCCATAAGGGGTATCATGGTTGCGCATGTAAGGTTGGGACAGTCAGTAGACCTTAAAACTCTTTGTTTTCGAAAACACGCCCTCAACTTGTTCTGGCACACCACTTCTTTCTCAAGTGGTCACCCAACTCATCATCATCTCCCTTGGGCATTAGTGGCATCCAACGGGATTGTCGAAAAGTCTTTGAAATCATTTGTTCCTTTCCCTCACTATGCATAAATCTCAAACCCACTTGAGTAGAATCTATTAGAATCCTATCTACCCCCACCCGCATAACCCTCATAAGGTGGTAGGGTCATGCATCATGCAAGTGTCGACTGTAAGAGTATCGGAAGCAACCCACCGAAGGGAGAACTCAACATCATGATCAATTATCGAAACAACACGTGCTATATCTGATGCATGAAAAAGTTTCTTAACATGGTCAAAGGGGTGCTTGTCTGGATCAACAAAGACTCCGGGGTCTTCGAAGTCTTCGGGTCCAACTTCCTCGTCAACAGCGCAATCTATCGTCGCGACAAATAGCGATAAAAATAAGCATCACACAAAACCAGATCACACAAGCCACTATTAAAAAGTCTACCCTACTCTGATAAATAGTAAAAACTATATTAAAAATGTTTGTTTAATATTTTGAAGTTGAAAAGATTTTCAAAAATATTTAAAACACGTGCTGATAATTCCAATAGGGGTTTCAAATTAAAACAGTACATAAAATATTTTCAAACAATTTTTACAAATGGCACTAATAAATTCTATGGAACATTCTAAGATTTTAGGTGAAGGAATTTTGAACATTGGATAATTATTTTGCCCTTTGGAATTTTCGGAAGTTTGCAGAAAAAAGAAAAAGAGAAAAATTAATGTGCCCTCTTGGGCCATAGTAACGAAGCCAAGCCAGCCCAGAGGGGAAACCGAACCAGGCTGAGGCGCTGCGTGCGGCAGGTTTATTTTTAAACCTACCCACCGGACCTACTAGGCAGAGAGAGAGAGGAGGGGGTGAGGGGATGATAGGTGGGCCCCACCTGTCATCCCTCTCCTCGCGACAGGGAGCGGGGAGGCTCACTGGAGGGGGTTTCAGGCCGCGGCGGCTCAAACGGAGAGCACCGGCGGGCTTAGAGGCCTCCCCCGCGTTGGTGGGTGGCCGAGGGGAGCGCTGGGGCAGAGGGAAACGCCGGCGAGGGGGAACACCCGACGGCAGCGAGGGTTTGGTTCGGGCATGGGCTCTCGACCATGGGGGCGAGCAGGCTGAGCACGGGGGATTAGGAGAGGGGAGCAGAGAGCGAGGGGAGAGGAGCCGGAGCTCGGGGAGGGCTTAAATAGAGGGGCCGCCGGACTACCATGGACGCGATGCGCCGGTGAAGACGGGGCCGTCGCCACAGGCCACGGGGAAGGAAGGGAGCATGTCTAGGGCGCTCGTGGGGGCGGTCTAGGCTAGGGGGAGAGAGGAGAGAGGCGGGGGAGCACGCTCGTGCGAGCTCCCTGGTTAGCCGAGCTGCGCGGCATCGGGAATGCGCGCAGGAGGTCGCCGGAGAGAGAGGGAGGAGGGGACCGACCGCGTGGAGTCTTGCGGGCGTCGAGGAGGACACGGGGACAAGTTGGGGAGGCCTAAGGCTATCGGGAGCGCTCGTTGGGCAGCGACTACAGTGCGTGTGTGCACAGTAGCACGCTCTAGTGCGTGAGCTCTTCATGTCGGGGCATGCTCTTGGCACTTTGGGCACGTCCTCTTATGTCCAGGGTATCCAGGGGAGCTTAAACAATGCTATGAGGCTAGGGAGGCATCTGGAGGTGCCTTAGGGTAGAAGGAAAAGAGAGAGGAAGAGAAATGGGTGCTGTCTAGGGGTAAAAATGGAGGTTTTACCCCCCAAATCATTGAGCTATGCCCCTGAGGAATTTACTGGAGGTGCTTGGGCACTGCTAGAAGCTGTGGTAAAAGTTTGGAGGCAAGGGAAATAGAAAAGATGGTGAAAATGATGATTTCTAGAATGGACCAGAAGGTGTTTGATGGGATTTTAGAGAAGCAAATGGACCTTGCTTGCTATGGGACTTGATAGGATCAAATGGTGGTTAGAAATAGGTTGGATTACCAAGTTTGAGCTCAAATGAGCAAAGTTGACAATGGGGACTTTGTGAACCCTAGAAACTAACAGAATTGGATTTTTGTAGATCTACTTCTGCTAAGCTTTTACCCTTGATGCGCCACTTAGTGTAGAATCACTATTTGGTGATTAGAGCATGTCCACACAGTTTGAGGTCAAGGGGAGAAACTTCACAATGTAAAGTTGCTCAAAATTGAATCTGGACATGGAGGGTGTTGGGATGGTTTGATGAAACAAATCAACTTGGATTGAGGTGAAACTTTGCAAGTTCATCACCTATGCTAGTGTTGACTTGCTGGAATTTATTGAGAATATTTCTTATAGAAATATTTCAAATGCTTGATTTGAACAGAAAGGGTTTTGAGGGGTTTTGCCCATGATTTGAACATGGCCATGTGTTGGAAACTCATATATATGGAACATATATGTCCACCGAGTTTCCCTAAATTTTCTCAAATATTTTGAAAAGCATTTAGATAATTTTTCCCTAAGAAAAACCATTTCTGGTCTTAAGAAAAATCCTTTAAAAAATATAAAATAATCTTTAAAATTAATATTTGGTGGTTTTGGTAAGTTTTATATGTAGTAGTTTTGAAATAAAGCCTTTGGGGAAGAAGGATCCATCAAATTTGAGGACTTGCTGTGCAAACCTCATTTCAGGGGGTTTTGAAAACCTAATTTGAATAAAACATTTTTGGTCAAAAAAAAATTTGATCAAAATAGTTTTGGGCACTAATCACATGGCATGATCATGGGGAAAGAGGTTTGGGTCAAGGAAGATGAATGTGGAGAGCGATAGAATCTAAGAGTGCCATATATCAGAATCATCAAGCAAAACATCATTTCAAACAAGCACAAGCACATAGAAAAAGTTCTAGTTGGGTCCAAATTTTATAAATCCAAACTCATTAAGGTGATACAAACACAGGGTGTGACAAGCTCCTCCAGCATCAGCGACACGTCAAACCTACGTGGGAGACCTTGACGCGCATGATGCGCTACTACAGGTAAGCGATATGCTCCGCCACCGACCGACGCACGGGGTCTTGGACGCATGTGCGGATCACATCTCAGAGCTGGTCGTCGTCGCTGAGAGCGCCATCCTATCTCACCCTTCTTCAAGACTGTAGGCGCCAGGCTCCGGTGGTCCACGTGCCGAACCCACCCTAGGCCTGCCGGCGGAAGGGCCCCTACAATGCCGAACCCACAGGGTGCAGCACGGCGGCTACCACCAGGCACACAGAGGAAACGGCAAGGCGCCCAACACACACATTGACGTGCCTCCCTGTAACCCGTCGAGCCCCTAGCCCGTGTTGGCCAGGAGGGAGCACGCCATCCGGCATGGCGAGCGGGCGGTGCAAGTGTACGAACGAGCAAGCAACAACGGCGGAGGCGCGATGGAGCACCAAGGGGGAATCTACACTAGGGAACACGGGGCCCACCCAATGGTGGTGGCAAAGGTAAGAAACTCCACCAAGAGGCCCGACGCAGGAGGACCTATGAGTGACGCGCAAGGGGCGACCTTCCCCCACCGCCGGGAGGGACCGTCCCCGATGCGCCGATAGATGACTCATGAGGCGGACCAAGCACCTCTATCAAGCCCTACATACCATGCTACATCATACCACCCAGCCCACCTAACAGGGGGGAGGCTTAAGTGCCCACTGCAGGCGCCAACACCCCCCAAGAGTGAGAAGTACCCAGGTCATCCTCCTCGAGCCAAGCCTGGGGGCTCCCGTCAACGGAGCGTCAGGCTCGGGCGGCGCGTGTAGGAGGGTGCCCCCAGGCCGCGGGATGCGGCACTAGCCGGTGCCCCTGCAGAAAAGTGACGACAGGCCAAGCCCTCATGACACATGAGTGATGACCTGGGGAGAGCGGCATGGCAAGCAACGCGGGCCACACGCAGTAACTATGGAACCAATACGGCCTCGAAAGGCCGGGTCTTATGAGATCCTTCGGATCCTTTCCAGAGGGCACATGGATGCGTCACGAGGCAATCTTCACTGACAAAACACCCTTTTGGCCGCATCGACGCATCGTGCTCGTGTTTGGGCTGTAGGAGCGCAATCCTGAGGTCGTGCGGGCAATGTTGCGATCGGGTTAGGGTCATAAGGGCGCGCAACCTGTCAGAAATGCACGGGATGATCATCGACAAGGGCTGCGAGCCACAGAGCCATGCGCCCGGGGGCTTGCCCAGGGCCATGACACTCTCACGTAATAATGAGCTGGTTGTATACGCCCGGAGCCCCCCGAGGACGCGGAGGGTTCCCTCCCACGCAATGTGGCAGCCACAACGCGGAGCTAGCGGAGAAGACAACACTGCCCATCAATGTCTATGCCCATGCAACCTACATGCCCTATGCTCAGTGCTGGGGGAAGACGAAGGCGGGGACAACCCTAAAAACTCTGGACGCAGCCGTTTTCTCGCTCTTTTTTGTATTTCGAGTTGCAGCCTTCGATTGCCCATTTTTGTGCTTGATCCTGTCAAAAGCTCGAAAATTTCGTGATCTTATGTTTTAAAAGAAAAAGGGGCGGGAACTTTTCTCTCTTCATTTTCTCGTTGTGCCAAACTTGAATTCTCTCTTTCTGAATGGTGTTTTGAAAGGAACCCAATGCTCCACGCCGCCCCAAGGCATCACAGATCTGGATGGCAAGGCCTCGCCGTCTCAGGGGCACGCAATTTTTAGCAGTAAACACCTGCTCGGGGCCTCTGACCACAGCTCAAGATGACAACATGGAGTCTCGGGAGGCCTAGAACCTCCTGAGGCAACACCTGGAGGAATGGAATGGGGGATGGCTCGAGCGTCAAGGGGTGCTCCGGAGTCGCATGCCTCAGGAGCCTTACCGGTCATAAGGCCACTCATTCCTCCTAGTGCTGTCCTTGGTTTCCGGTCGGTATTGGGGGTGTCAGGACCCCGCCCCGGGAAGTGTGTCCTTGTTTTCTAGTCGTACCTAACAATCGTGGGGAAATGCGTAAGACTGGGACCTGACGACGTAGAGAGGTTTGAGCGTCGAAAAAGGGGGCTCCTAGGAAACGCGCCTTAGGAGCAATACCGGTCATAATGCCACCCGACTTCCTGGTGCCGTCCAGGGTTTCCGGTCGACATCAGGAGTCCTGGGGCCTCGCCTCATGAGGTGCGTCCTCTCCGATCATACCTAATGTTGGTGGGGAAATGTGCGGGACAGGGACCTATAGACGTAGAGTGCCGAAAGGGCCCCCAGACCATTCTGCAGGTAAGAAGAAGATATCATGGACGGAGCCACAGCTTGATGGAACATCCCGTCTTGCCTCGCAACCTAGGATTGCCAGCGTCATACAAAGCTAAGTACACCATCGAACCCGTTAGGAGCCTCGAGGCCTAATAATGGCCCCAGGGATGAAATGAAGACTGCAGACGCTAATCTAAAAATGCAGGAACTGCGGCTACCACATGTGGCTGTCGAGGCACCTGAGGAACGAAGCAGCAAAGGAGGCGACATGTGAGGAGGGGCTCAATCACGATGAGTCGCGAGTCCCAAGGCCCAATAGGAGCCACAGACGTGAGTCGCCCCTGGAGGGGGAGAGCCTCGCGGCGGCCGCATCGGGGGCTGACACAAGGTCACAACCACGGCGGGACCAGCCAACACCACAACTAGCAAACTGAGGAAGAAAAACAAGAAGGCAAAGCTAACATGCAAAAGATAAACACCCCACGGGGCAGGGTTCTTGTTCAAGCATTACAGGTACCAGTAAAGGGGAACGGAGGATGCCTAAGGGGAGGAGTCACCGCTGCCGCCTACGCCGCCGGCCGGCCTGGCGCCGGAGCCCACTTCTTCACTTGAGGCGGGCACCTAGATGAACCGGTCCACCATGGCCTCCATGAGCGGGCATGTATCATCCCGGAGGGGGCGCTGGAGCTCGTTAGGCACCCGCTCTCAAAGGCGCCGGAGGTCGAGCTGCGAGGCGAGGCGGCGCAAGTTGGAGTAGACGAGTGTCAATACAAGGTCGAGAAGATCATGCGCGTTGGACCCGCTGTCCGCGTTGACGCGAGAGACACCGGTCTCCAGCGCCTCCACCACCTTCCGGAAGAACTCAAGGTAGGCCCCAACGCCACGCACGTGCAGCAACGCGGGGCGTCCCCAACGAACCGGCCCACCGTGCCGGCCGTGCGTCAGGCGATGTCCTGGAACTGCATGGCGCAAAGGGACTCCAGCAGCCTGACATGTGACGCCTCGTCCTTGGCGGCCTGCATGGCGTCAACCGCCTCCTGGTCCTGGGTTAGGAGGGATGTCAGTTCCGCCCGATCCTCGGCCTCGCCCCGGACGGCGGCTCCGAAGGCGGCCTAGCCGGTGGTCAACCGGGCCTGCAACGTCTCTACCTCCTACTAAAGCTCGCCACGTTTTCGCTTCTTGGCCGTAGGAACCCTGGAAGGAAGGGAAGGAGATCAAGCTCCCGATGGCGGACAGAAGAACGAGAGAAGAGGGAGGCGGCATAATACTTACTCGTTGGCTAGGGCCCATTGCTAGCGAACTCGCGCCAACCTCGAGGGCGCCTCGCTGCCGCCTCTAGAGGATGATGAAGGAGCCACACGAGCCGGTCGTTTCCCTGCGCCTGCGCCGCTTCCTCCGGACGCCATGAATGATCAGGTGGTGAGAAGGAAAGAAGGTTTTATGCTGGCACAGCGAAGGAAACAAGGGGAATCCTCAAGACTGGGATACCGTCCCCTAGCTAGGGACATGGCGGTTTTATAGGCATAACCGTGGCCACGAGGCGTCGTGGGAGAGCAGGCGCCGCGCGCCCCTCAGGCGATGCGGGGCGGTTCGGTCAATGTTGTCCCATCCATGTCGCCTTCCCTGTCCTCTAAAGAGTCACGTCCATGCGGCCGACAGAAGTGGCCGTACTTGATGGGAAGCAATGAAGGTCTGCGCTTTGCCCAGGCATCGTGTCAATCCAACTGGGTGTGCTTCTGGGCAGCCTCGTGGAGCGGAGGCATCGCCGCGAAGGCGTTTAGCGCATGCCAAGTCTGGCCCATAGGCATTTGGGGCACTCCGGGCCGCCCTCCAGGCTTCGCCCGTAAGCCAGCTCAAGTGCGCCTTGGGGCCAGGGCTACTGTTGGCATTCTGGGAATGGGGGTACCCTCACCTGCCTGCCCGCAATCCAGGGCATGGCCCACTTCATCAACCAAACAGGACCAGATGAGGTTCCACCTAAGATAAGGCCCTCATGAGGGCCCTGGCCTCACGAGGAAGAACAACGACAAGACCCGCAAAGGATGGTCCTCCTCAAGACCCCTCTAGAGCGGCGGAGATCTCTATGCATGGCCTGGCCTCACAAGTAAATGATGATGCAAGGAAGGACAAGCAAAGACCAGGGTGCCAGGTGGTGCAGTTTCCCCTTTGGTGCAAAGGGAGAAAGGACATACGCGGATTCCCAAAGCACCCCCCAAAGGTTTCTATTCCGGTGCAAGAAAACCACAACCACCCGCCCTGTAGGGCGGATGTCATCGCTGAGCCCGTCCTACGCTATCGACAGCTACTTTGCAGGCGAAGACTGCCTTTGGGCAAGGCGAGCACCAACCCCTGTCCCCCTTTGAAATTGTCCATTGTGGGATCCCTTCCCTCCATTGTGATAAGGGAAGAGGGCCCGGTCCGCCAATATATATAGAGCATAGGACCGTAGAGAGGGACCCCGATCCGAACCCTATCATCAGACTACACCACTCACCGAACCACAAGGAGCCTCAGACACAATGGAGATCCCTCAGGAGGTCCCAAAACACTATACTAGTTCATCCACCCAAACCTCCAAAAGAGGCAACCCACCAAAGCAGGAGTAGGGTATTACGCTTCATAGCGGCACGAACCTCGGTAAACCGTCGTGTTCATCTTCTTCGTCGTTGTCGTGCGAGTTCTTTGCTGTGTTCATATAGTAGAGAGCTAGGTCGGGCGAGGCTGCAGGGGATCTTTGCACATGCCCCTATGTTCGAACCTTAAGGGTTTTGTGGTGCCTGAAATCTGACACAAAATTTTTAGATTTGTAAAGAGTAGCATCATACTTCTCAATCAAATAAGCAACTTCATAAGCACCCTTAAAAGCAACAAATTCTTCAATTTGCTTGATATCATAGTAACTATAAACATCCTTGGCATAACAATATAAGATTTCATTATCATTAAACTCACATAGGCAGGGAAGGTGTTTTTTAGGGTTCTGAGAGCAACAAGTAAAATCATAAATTTCACACTGATTCCAAGCATAGCATAGCAAACAATTTATTTGATTCCATAAGAGTTTCCCCTTTTGAGACAACCGGTGATGCACAAAATAAGCATGTTCATCTAATGATTTCCCCTCAACTAACAAGTTGGTGTTTCAACACAATCTTGAATGGATCGAAGATGATCCAGGTAGAAAATTGTATGTGGGTCAACAAGTGTTTATTTTCTATTTATGTGTGATGACATGATTATTGCAAGCAAACAAACAAACTAGCAAACATTAATATTTTGTGTTTTTTATTTTTGTAGAAAGCAAAATATAAAAACAAATAAAAAGTAGAACAAGTGAATGATAATTTGTGAGGAAGTCCTTGATAAGAAATTGGTGATACTCCCGAGTAACGACGCTAGAAATCATTCTGATCAGCGTTGGGTTTTCCCCGAAGACGAAGGGATGATGAAGCATAGCATAGATAAGTATTTCCCTCGGTGAGAACCAAGTTATTGAACCAATAGGAGGACCACATAATTTCCCATCTTTAGCTTCAACACACAAAAGAGCACACACTTGCACCCAAGGCGGGCAAGAGGGTTGTCAAACCCCTTTAACTCGTTACTTGCAAGCAAATGAATAGTGTAGATGATAGTTGATAACTGTAAACTGTAAAATAAAAAGGAAATGAATAAATGGCAGCAAGGCATTAAGAGTGTTTGTAAATATATTTATGAATAGAACCGGGAGCCATAGTTTTCGCTATAGGTTTATCTCTTGTAGAAAGCATAAGGTGGGTAAACAAATTACTATTGGGAAATTGATAGAAAAGCGCATAGTTATGCAATATTTATTCAGGGCAATGATCATTACATATAGGCATCACGTCCGTAAGCAAGTAGACTGACTCCTGCATGCGTCTACTACTATTACTGCACCCATCGGCCGCTATCCAGCAGCATCTAGAGTATTAAGTAAAACGGAGTAATGCTTGGAGAACAATGACATAATGTAGACAAATAAAATCCAATTAATATGAATCAACCCCATCATTTTATCCTTAGTGGAAGCAATACAAATACATGTCGTGTACCCTACTTTGCCATTGGGAAATAGAGCACCGCAAGATTGAACCCACTACAACGCACCTCTCTCACTGAACATAGATTAATCTAGTTGGCCAAACCAAATCAATAGATTGGAGAGAAATACGAAGCTATCATAACCATACATATAAGAATTCATAAAATACTCAAATATATTTCATGAATAATCTGAACATAAACCCAGAAGTCATCGGATCCCAACAAACGCACCGCACAAAGTGACTACATATGATAGATCACCGCAAGAATCGCGGTGATCTTGGAAATGAAGAACATAGAGAGAGATAGCCATGTAGGTACTAACTACGGACCCATATATCTATGGTGAACTACTCACACATCACCATGGGAGCAGCAAGGTTGATGTAGAGGCCCTCTATGATCAATCCCCCCTCTCGTACGGTACCGGAGCAGGGCTCCAGATGGGCACACGGTGGAACAAAGACTTTCGGCTATGGAAGAAGTGTTTCGGGAGGCTTCTTATGATTTTGGGGATTGATGATCATTTATAGGACAAAGAGGAATGCTGGAGGCAAAGGGAGGTGGCCCTAAGCCATCACGGCATGACCACCCTCTAGGCGCGCCCTGTGGGCTTTGTGCCATCCCGTGGGGCCTCTGGACTCCTTACGAAGCTTCCAGGTCCTTATTTTGTCTAGAAAAAAATGATCAAAAAGTTTCTGGATATTTGCACTTTGTTTGGTACAATATTTCTAAAAAGCCAAAAACATGTAGAAAACAACAACTGGCACTTGGCACTGGGTTAATAGGTTAGTGCTCAAAAAAATATAAAACAACAATTAAATGCCTAAAAGCATCCTAAAATGATAATATAATAGCATGTAACAATCAAAATTCATAGATACGTTAGAGACGTATCAGGGGCCAATGATTAGGATCTCCACAGACATGACAAACACCTTTCCTCTTCTCAGTATTGTTCTTGAAGTTGTTGTGCTGCGAAGCCTTGTTCATCCCATCAAACTTTCGCTTACCATCAAACTTGCCCTTGTTCTTGAACTTGTGGGGTTGGAGGCTTTTCTTCTATTCCAGATTGGCACTAGAACCTCCCTTGGCACCTCAAGCATGTATGCCTTTTGCTGTCGCCTTTTCTTCCACATCAAGATTACCAATGAGATCTGGAACAGAAAACTCTCAACTCTTATGCTTCAGATAGTTAGTAAAGTTCCTCCACATGGGAGGAAGCTTAGTGATGATACCTCTGGAAGAAATTTATCTGGTAACTACAATTTAATTGCTCAAGTTCTCTAGGAAATGATTGTATCTCGCGAGCTTGCTCAACCACGGAGCACTCATCAGCCATCATGTAGGCATAGAATTGTTCCATGATATACATCTCAGTGCCGGCACCTGAGACCCCAAACTTGGCCTCGCATGCGTTCCACGTATCTTTGCCATTATCAATTGACGCATAAGCATCAACTATGTTCTCACCAAGAACACTCAAGAGAGCTGCCGTAAACAAGGTATCGGTTTTCTGAAAAAATTGTTCATGTTGAGGATCAAAACCTCCTTAAGGTTTTGACAAGAGTGGCGTCATATCAGCTCGTGGTTTGAAATTATAGAACGGCTCTAACATGCCACCTCTTATTGTGCACACCCTCAAACATAGGAGGCCTCATGGAAGCCGCAAAACCACTCGGGTTAAAATTGCCTAAAATAAGGTTTTTGGATTGTTGGAAATATGAACAATTTGGCATATGATTTTAATAACAGAATTAGTAGGTAAATCATGACTACCATAGAAGATATAAGACAAGTCATGCAACCCGATAGAGAGTATGCAAATAGCATCTGAAGTAGTGAGTATGAACAAAACATATCTAGAATAGAAACTAGAACAAGAAACTGTGGCAAGATCTCAAGCAAAAAGAACACGAACACATATTGGGTTGTAGCAATAGCATTGGGATTGGTATTGACGTCATCACCGGCTTTTGTCTAGGAGGTTGTTGACGTTAAGGAAGAATTCGTCATTTGGGAAGTGGTGGTCGGCGTCCGTAGCATTCGTTATGAAGAAGTCAGTAGTCGGGCAGAGCACTCCTTAAAACCCTTATTACCCTTCTCCCGTACAAGACTCAAAGTTGTGGGGTTTGGAGGCCTACTCTCGCAACCTGCGATGCACGCCGCAAACCGGAATGGGAAAGAACCTAGCAGCAGCTCAGAGTTTGTAACTCGATGACGTGAGGAAGATGATGTACTGATGTGTCTCTCTGGACAGGAGCGACCTCTCTTTTATAGGCATAGGAAGGAGGCGAATAGGTTGTGAAGGGAGGTAAAGCAAAATAGGAAGACAAAACAAACAGACAACGGCCAGAGGGTGCAGCGTTCATGTTCACTATCCACTACAGCAAACTTTTCAGCTCCTGAGTGACCTTTCGTATACCAGTAATGCGTGGCAAAAATTTAGACAATGACTCAACTCATTCTTGCAATCTGCGGCATGTCACATCGTGACGAGGTGGGCGGCGAAGGAGGAGCACACGTGAATGTCTCTCTTGTTCTCATCCTCATACATTTGGAGAAACAACCTCCCTTACAAGGAGGTCTAACTCCTACTAGGTGAGCGGTATGTGACTAAATTGTAATCCCACCTCTTGCCTTGCATGAATGGGCTAAGTGGCCCTCTAGGATTTATTACGAATTATGAAAATGCTATTGGACTGGCCCATAAATAGACTAAATTCCAGCACCTGAGACCTGCATCTAAAGCGGTCGCGCACATCCACAGACTCCCCCTTCCATGTTTGTCTGATGTCTCCCTTATTCTCTCCACTCCTCCCACCTCCCCCGTGAACTCTACCTTTTCCTCACCCATGAAGCTACTGCACTAGCCGCCCGCTTTTCTCATATGTCTTTGGCATCATTGATGCCCACGACCGGCTATGACTTGCACCTCGTGCCCACATTCTCCCTACTTCCATTGCCCGCGCAATATCTGAGCTCCCTGCATCGTCGAGATGGTCGTCACCCCTGCACCACCTACTCGACAAATCCCCTCACCAAACATGGCCAAACCACCAGAGTCTCGGCTTAGTGCATGGCCAACATCGTCGCGTGCTGGAACCACACCTTGGTTTTGCTTCAACGAGCACAACGGGTAGCTACAAACAACACCGCTGGGAGATGGAACCCTGTGCTTCAAAGTTGCAATGACACACCATCGTTTGCTGGAATCGACACTTCGGGGAGCTGCAACCAGCACTGCGCAATGCTACAACCAACACAGAATGACAAGCGAAGATGAATTTTTTTGTTCAAACCATGCATTGATTTTTCTGCAACATGTAATTTCTTTTGCTCGAACAGGCAATGGTACCAACACGACGGGGGAGTTGCATCATCGACTTTTGCTGGAACCACGCTTGGGAAGCTGCAATGTTTGTTTTGCTGGAACCGGCAATACAGATAGCTACAACTGGCGAGCTGCAACTTGTGATGCAAGCTATGATGGGGGAGGGGGAGGGGGAGATGCGAAGGGTGTGGCATGATGCACGAGCACTCCTTTTTTCTCATGAGAGATGGTGCAAGAGGAGGATGAAGAAGGAACAATAGATCATGCGTTGTCTACCGACATGCCGAAAATTGGGCCGGTCCACCAACGTAGGCGCCTAGTGAGTGGCGAAGCTTTATGGGGGCCAACCTAGGCCATGCCCCCTCCAACTCACAATAAAAATATTTATATAAGGGAAACACTTCTATATAAAAGTTTGATGCATAGCATTCATCGGACTGGCCATCTGCCATTGATTCACCTTTGATCTCACGGATGAAAGAGGCAGTAAAAATTCTACACAAGATATTTTTTTCAAACTGCTCGACTTTCACGCCCATGCCCTAGAGTCTCTCCTTCTCCCAACTCAATTTCCCTGAACAGAATAGATCTAGAACCCATCTCCCCTACTGTCGGCATTCTGGGAATGGGAGTACCCAGACCTGCCTGCCTGCGGCCTAGGGCATGGCCCACCTCGTCGACCGAACGCAGCAAGGTGTGGCCCCACTAAGGACAAGGCCCTCGCGAGAGCCCAGGCCTCGTGAGGAGGAGCAGCATCGAGACCGGTAGGGGACGGGCCTTCCCAGGACCCTTCCAGAGCGGCGGAGATCTTTATGCAAGGCCCGGCCTCAGGAGTCAAAGATGACGCAAGGAAGGACAAGCGAGTAATAGTGCGCCAGGCGGCGCAGTTTCCCCTTTGGTGCAAATTGAGCAAGGACGTATGCGGGTTCCCAAAGCACCCCTCAAAGGTTTCCATTGCGGTGCAACAAGACCGCAACCACCAGCTGTGCACGACGGACATCATTGTTCAGCCCGTCCCTGCGCCGCCGACAACTACTTTGCAGGCGAAGACCTCCTTTGGGCAGGGCGAGCACGAACTCCTGTCCCCCTTCAAACTTGGCCATTGTGGGATCCCTTCCTGCCATTGCGATAAGGGAAGAGGACCTAGGCCACTGCTATATATAGAGGGTAGGTTGCATCATAGAGGGGGATCCCAACCTAATCGACCAACTCCACATGGGTAAACTGGGTACACTACCGTGTTCGTTTTCTTCCTCATCATCGCGCGAGTTCTTTGTTGTGTTCATCGAGTAGTGGGCTGGGTAGGATGAGCCGAGGGGGATCTTCGCACATGCCCCTGTGTTCGAATCTTAAGGGTTTTGCGGAGCCCGAAATCCGACATTTGGCACGCCAGGTAGGGGGCATGTTGGAGTCTCCCTCAAGCCAAGATCTCCTCCCAGCCGGTCATCGCGCAGCGCGACGGACACACCGTCACTCCGTTGATCGTCCCAGCCTCCAGTTCGTCCTCTCATTTTCGGCTAGGGCCAGTGCACGGCCACGGCGCGCTCGCCATGGCTAACAAATTGGTTCGCTACCACCCCACTCCCGACCACTATGACGACTGGCTTTGGCGCATCGCAGAGCTCGATAACGCTGCCGACGACGCTTCGGTGCTCTCCTACTCGCTTCGACCCCAACCGTCCCTAGCTCACGACATGGTACAAGACGCGCATCCTCCACCTTCACGGTGCGATGTTGACCACGAGCCCAGGCGAGAAGCACGCCCCCATGACCAGCCTCACGAACCGAGGGCGAGGCCAGGAAATGAAGTAAGCTTCCAAGAGGTTCCCCAGTCACACGCCGACGTGCGTGCATTCCCTGCACTGCCGACTCAACATCGCAGCCGGACACTGCTCAAGGCGGCCCTACGGGAGCGTCAAGACAAGGTCGCCCTTGCGCACGCAGCACCCGTTGAGCCGGTGGGGTGCCATGCCATCGCCCCGAAGCTCTCCCCAACTGTGTGGCCCTGCAAGTTCAAGCCTGACCTGCGCCATGTTACGATGGCACCCAGACCCAGCCGAGTTCCTATAGCTCTACTCACTAAGTATCCGAGCGATAGGAGGAGACGACAAGGTCATGGCATATTGGTTACCCATGGCGCTCAAGGGCGGCGCATTCTCCTGTCTCTTCAACCTCCTGGAGGCATGCATCACCTCCTGGGATGGTCTGCGCAAAAGCTTCATCACCAACTTCCAAGGCACCCGTGATCGCACGCCCATCGTGAATGACCTGCGGCGTATCAAGCATCAGGATGGGGAGACCCTGCACAAGTTCATACAACATTTCACGACCACACGCCTCAAGATCCCCAGGGTGTCGGATGAGGCCAACATTTCGGCCTTCACCGACGGAGTCACTAACCTCAAAATGAAGGAAGAGCTCGCCATGAATGACAAACTGTGCTCTGCCTTGGAGATGTTGAACCTGGACCACAAGTGCGCCAAGGTTGAGGAGGGCCGCCTATCACTCCGCAGGCCTCCGACAACGGAGCTAGAAGAGAAGAAGACAAAGGCCAAGGAAGCAAAGTGCAAGGCCCCGACGGTGCTTGCGGCTGAACCCAAGGCAAAGTGCAACCGGGGAGAAGAGCACCCCTAGGAGGAAGGCCGACCTGCATCTTTGATGGCACCAACAACCACAACACCGCCGACTGACAGGAACTCCGACTGATTCGTGCCGAGCACTTCGGCAAGCACCCTGGCCGAGGCGACCGAGGCTTCGGACGCAGCGGTGGTCGCGGTGGAGGCCGCTGGGACAACCCGGAGCCGCGTCAGGGGTGGCGCGATCAGCCTCAAGAGGACAGCTGGCACGATCAAACTCGGGACATCCACTGGCGCGACCAGCCTCATGAGGACCGTTGGCGCGACAACCCTCCGGAGGGGTCACGACACGGTCAGCCTCGCGAGGCTTGCTAGGGTGAGGCTCGACTACCCCCGCTGCCTCCACCACCCAGAAGGAAAGAGGAAGACATGCATGAGGATGGGGATGGGGGCTTCCAGGAAATCGGGGCGGTGGCTTGTATCTTGAGGGGTGCCCAGGCCCCAGCACCGAACCGTGCCTTCAATTAATTCGCACGGGAGGTGAATGCGGCTCTCACGAAGCCTGAAGCGATGCGCCCCCTCAATTGGTCCCAGACTGCCATCACCTTCGACTAGAGTGATCAGCTCAGGTGTTCGTTTCTAGCTGGCAAGCTCCCCATGATGTGTACCCCAACCATCAGCAATGTCCTCCTCACCAAGACCCTCATCGATAGTGGGGTGGGGCTCAACATCCTCTCCATCAAGACCTTCGAGATGCTCCAAGTGTCGTACGAACAACTCATGCCAACTAAGCCCTTCTCGGGGGTTACACACGGGTCCATCGTACCTATCGGGCAAGTGTGTCTGCCTGTCACCTTCGGCGGGCACAAGAACTACCACACCGAGATCATCGTCTTCGACGTCGCGCACATCCACCTCCCGTACAACGCGATCCTTGGGTACCTGGCTCTCGCAAAGTTCATGGCAGTGACCCAACACGTCTACAACATCCTCAAGATGCTAGGGACTGGCGGCATCATCACCATTGCTTGCGATGAGAAGGATGCTGTCTATACCCTCGAGCGTGCTTACCGCGCTACCGTGGCTGAGCGCTCGGACGACGAGGAAGACACACTGCCTCGTGAGGACCCACGCAAGAAGAAGAAGCATGTCCTCCCCATAGGGTGTCCTGGAACGTTAGGCTCTACGCTCAGGGATGGGGCCCCACCTCCTATTGCATAGGAAAGTGCGCTCGACACCCCTCTTAGGCCAGGCCAGGCGGCTCCCATTGGGGAAGTTTCTGGCTTGGTTAGTGAGGCGAGAGAGGCGCTCGAGCACAACCTGAAGGCACGCTCTGACACATGCCAGCTTGAGCTGGGATCATGGCACGTGGGGCCCAGTTCACGAGAGTCCGTCCTTAGAGCGATCGAAGAGCTTCGGGGAGCCCTGGCCGTGCGAGGCGGGGACTGCCCTGTAGCAGTGATCACAGTCGCCATCATCGGCACGGTCGATCAGCCGCGTGTCTGCGTGAACGCGCTTGCGATCGACAAGGTCATGGCTCAAGGCCCCTTCTAGCCAGCGCATGCCGATCAAGATGGGTCTACCTGAACACCTATGTGTGCATGCCCTTCGGGCTGGCAAACACAGGCGTCCTTGCCCAGCAGGGCGCAGTGAGGAGCTGGAGGAGGTGCTTGGACCAAGCGAAGGTTTCGAGCCTCGGTAGAGGACGGACCTGTGAAGGTCGCGCTCGTGGAATCGGGAGATTGGGCAATGACGATGGCCTCAGCTGTTAAGCCGCATGGCCGCCAAGTGACTTTTTGTTGGCTATTGCCAGGTAATTTTTTGGTTCACTCTGCCCAAGGGCGCCCACTAGGCCACATGATCTTCAGGTGATCAGGGCATGCCACTGCCATCGCTTCGTTTATGCATATTTCAATAGTTTCTTGTGCATCTATTCTATGTCCTGACGTTCTACCTTAGTTGCATCACTGGGCGGTCGACCCCTTGCTTAGGGGCTCCGTCCGTAGTGCGTCGCCTCAGAATCGAGTCTCGGGCGGCCTCACGGCCTCCCGAGGCAGCAGCTAACAGGGTGCAATGGGGGCCGCTCGAGCGTCAAAGAGGGCTCCTGAGCATTGAGCCTTAGGAGCCTTACCGGTCACAAGGCCACTCGCCCCCTTAATGTCGTCCTTGGTTTCCGATCGGCATCAGGAGTGACGGGGCCTCACCTTGCGAAGTGCGTCCTTAGTTTCCGGTCGTGCCTAATAGTGGTTGGCAAATGTGCAGGATAGGGACCTGCCGACGTAGAGTCGCTTGAGTGTCAATGGGGCTCATCAGGAGCCTTACTAGTCATAAAGCCACTCGCCCCTTGATGTCATCCTTGGTTCTGGTCGACGTCAAGGGTGACGGGGCCTAACCCCGTAGTTGCGTCTTGGTTTCCGATCATATGCTGCGGTGGTTCGGAAATGTGCGGGATCAGGACCTGCAGACGTAGAGTGCCAAAGGGACCTTAACCTGCCTCACTCCCCAAGAAGAAGAAGAAAGCGGGGTTTCAAATGGCCCCATCTACAAGAAGATTCAGGCGCAAACCGTCTTTGAGGTAGGGACATCGCGAGGCCAAAGCGACCTCACGACCTCCTAAATAAACCTCCCAGTTCTACCATGTGGGCCACGCGTATGAACTCTATGAGCTATACATGCCCCCCTCCCTCAAGGACGTGGAGGGGTCCCTTCCCATGCAATGTGGCAGCCATAGCCCAGCGCTGGCGGAGAAGTCAACACGATCCACCAATGACTATGCCCACACAATGTGGAAGCCACAGCTTCATGCTGGTGGTCAACACGGTCCACCAATGACTATACCCACACAAGGTGGAAGCCCCACGCCCGGTGTGTGTGGGGGGGGTATAAACAACTGAGGGCGCCCAGAGGCTGCATCAAACCTCAGGAAGGTCCATGGCGGCCCCTTTCTCCCTGCGTTCCCCAGGGATTCACGCATGAGGGGCCTGCATGGGGCTACTACCTGGCCACGCCTGGTACACGCCACCTTCCTAGGTCTGCCAAACCTAGTCTTCACGCGCCCATCTCCGGAAAAGCTAGCGAGGAAAGGTATGGGATCCGCTCGTACGTGAGCATCGCTTCTCACCTGAGCATCGCTTCTCAGGAGCCTAACTAGACTCGTAGCCCCTCACCTCTTGGACCGTCCTTGGTTTCCGGTCGGCTCAACGGCGGTTGAGGTATGCGTGGGCCGGGCCCTACCAACGTAGAGCCTAGAGCGCTCAAAAAACTGCTCAAGATCCCTAGGGAGGACGTTGGAGCTCGCACGTCAAGGGGGACTCCTGAGCATCGCGACTTTGGAGCCTAACTCGACTCGTAGCCCCTTTCCCCTTGGACCGTCCTTGGTTTCCAGTCGGCCCAATGATGGTTGAGGTTGGCCCGGGCCGGGCCTTGCCGACACAGAGCGCTCAATGTGTTTGGAAGTTTCAAGTTATCTCAATCCTCACCATGTTGCCTTGATTAGGGATGCTCGCACGTCAAGGGGGACTCCTGAGCATCGCAACTCAGGAGCCTAACTGGACCCGTAGCCCCTAGCCCCTTGGACCATCCTTGGTATCAGGTCGGCCCAGTGGCGGTTCAGGTATGCACGGGCCATGACCTACCGACACGGAGCATCACATCACGCAAGAAGGAAACAAGGCAAAGCAAGCAATCATGCAGTCCAATAGTTATTACAAGCATTAAAAGTTTCTGCAAACACAAACGAGTTTAACGCCTCCACGAGGCACGATGTGCATTGCAGGAAAGGAGCAGGAGGAACGAATTAGGAGGAACCGCCGCCACCATTCGTTCCACCCTCAGGGGACTCGTCGTCGACATCGTTGGCATCGTCTTCCCCGCCGCTAGCCTTAGCAACATCCGGAGGCAAATAAACCCTGACGCGGTGAACCTCTTCACTAGCGCCTCCACGACGCCCCTCACCGCTGCCATGGCACCAGCGCGGACACCAGGGCCGATCAGGAGGATCACGGATTCGAAGTCAAACCTCGGCTCACAAAGATGAAGATGGCTGAAGATGCGCGTCGCGGCTTCAGAAAAGAAGTCGCGACACTGACTCTGCAAGAACCTATCCACCTTGACGATGGCGCCCTCTAGTGCCTCGGCGGGCTTCGACGAAAGCATCGGAAAGCCGCTCTCCGGAGTGGCCAGAGGCTTTGCGAACCCATCTCGGCAGAGGGCATGGAGTGCCTTGCAATCCTTGAGCTCGACGGCAGCGCAGGCGCTTAGCTCTACGGCCTTCTTATCCTCGGTCGCGGCGATAGCTTCCCCCTTGGTGACAATAAGGATCTTCCTCGAAGCAATTTCCTTCTCCTACGCGTCAAGGCGTGCCCGCTCTGCATCCTGGCAGGTCACCACCTGAGACAGCTCGGTTTGATTCTTTGATCTTTATCTTGGTCAACCTTTATCTTTACTCCATCCTTAATCTTGATGCCTTGAAGGCCATATTGAATTCTTCACTATGCTTCATTTCTTCAAGACATGATTACCCAAATCTCAATTATCATATGACCATATAGAGTTTATCCATGAATACCATATTTGTCATCATTTGTTATCCTTTATGCTCCATCACAATCTCTTGAGAGGCACAATGAATTCTTCACATGCATTACTTGGTTCAAGACATAATCATCCATGACTCAACATATGAGCACATCATGATCCAATCTTCAAGCCATATGTAGAATTCTTCTCTTTAATCATTCTCTCAAGATCATGATCCATCATGGCTCAACCTTGATGCACAACTATATGTATATGGCATTCATTCCAAACCCATTCAATCTCCTTCTTGCATCAACGATGGAACAAACATCTTTCAATTCATCCAATATTCTTCATGCATTGCAAATGCCTTCAAATGTATAACATAATGCAAACATTAGTCCATTGCGATTCTCATCAATTACCAAAACCATACATGGGGACTACATGCACTTTCAAATCTTGGCCTCGCGGTCCTCGAGGTCTTCTGTCCGGTGACGAAGTTGCACCGCAAGCTTGGTATGTTCCTCAGGGAAGCTCTTCAGACGGGCCTCCACCTCTTCGCGCGCGGCGTGCGCAGCCATGGCTTCCTCCTCTCTCTTTGTCGTGGAAGCCTTGGTCTGACCCCACATCGCCACAGCGGTGGTGGCGGCCTGGAGCCACCCTTAGAGGAGCTCTAGGCGTCCACCCACGAGGCGATAACCAGCACTCTCGAGGGCATCACGAACCTGACCCAGAGCAGTGAAGGCCCCGTCCAAGACATTGTGGACATGCACCGGAGGCGTCAAGGTCTCCCCCTGAGGAGTCCCCAGCATGGTCATGGGCGGGGCTTTATGACCACCCTTTATGAGTCTTTCCAGATGAATGTGCTTCATCATATCCTTCAGGATCCTTGGGTAATCATGGTTACTAGTCAGAGTCATGATCGTCTCTGGGCCTTTGAGGAAAGACTCATAAAGGGTGGTCATATGTAGGTGTCAGAAAAGGTGCTCAAAATTAACATATGTTTTCTTCTTGGGTAAGCATCCATGTTATCTAGAACCAAGCTTCAAATTCACTTCCCAACATCTTACGGAGTATTGTCACCATTACAACAAAATGGGTTTTCTGTTTACCATACTCCAGTTATCTCCTGGTACTTTAGCAAAATCCAAGGTTATGCATCAACAACTCATTTTCATCCATGTTTTGATTCCATACTTCTAGCTCCAGCTGGGTCATTGGTCAATCAAAACTTCATTTCACCATCTATTGGGTTCAAGGTTTTGGGGATGAGATGGGTAAGAGAGAGAAAGGAGGGGATACACACAATACAAACAATGGTTTTAAAAATAGATTTTTGTTGTGGCTGTCGAACATTACACACGAATGACAGCTCACAAATCATCGTATCTAACGTAAGTTTACATCAGGGGTTTGGTCTTCTAGGGGTATAATATATTGGTGATTCTTCGTGGTCTTCTATTTCTTCAGATCTGTATAGTCTTCAACTTGTGTAGCTTCAATTCTTCTAACGCATGGTGAAATCTTCTTTACTTTGAAGGGACCATCAGTTGTTTCGATATCTTGTCCTTCTTGGAGTGGCTTCAGTTGATCCTTCGTGTGATCAAGGGGAAAAGGGTATTTTCTAACTCTTTGATAAAACTCAGAAGGGATGAGAAGTAGGTCTTTTGAAAACAAAGTTTTCAAGAAATCATTTCCTAAGGGCTTTCCAGTTTCTAGGGTCACGTCCTACAGTCAACATGTGCTCTGATACCATTTTCTGTAGCGACCCGACTCAAAACGAGTCAAGCCTCTGTGTTTTCTGTGCCATCCCTGGATCAGTATGCTGGCACACACAGTACATCAACGTATATATCAAAGTGCAATCACATGTAATTAACGTAAAACTAATATATACCTTCAAAAAGCAGCGGATACAGTCAATGGGAGTGGAGTCCCAATAACACCAACGGCAAGTTGAGTGCGGACCGTAACCCTAAATCGTACTCTTACCTGTCGTAGAAGAGTATCTACAACATAAGACGTTGCAGCCGTGTAGGTCAGTACATTGAATGTACTGGCAAGATCACCATAGTAGAACAGAAGAATAAAGGCTATTCTATATGCAAAGGCTTTGTGGCTCTATGTCTAAGTTTTTGCGTAAAAGCTGATTTTATTTTCGTACAAAAAAGGAATATCAGGAATTTCACTATATAGAGCTACCTATCATGACATGGTTCCGCCAACCAATGTCTCAATGCCCACAAGTATCTTAAGTTGCCCACAATTAAGTTATCAGTCCAGTGTTGAGAGTTCAGAGATAGATCCAAGTCTAGAAGCTCAAATTGTCCGTAACCGGGGACACGGCTAATCGATTAGGTTCAACTCTGCAGAGTGTTGTGTACTTTACCCACAAGATTCTTTCCCTCCTGGTAAGTCCTCGCACTGCCTGGTGTTTGAGAACAAGATGAAAGAAACATGGTCTTTCAGAGTGCTTCCCTGACTGTCCGACAGTGCCCATCCAATCCTGACGTCGACTACATCTCGTAGCACTGCCCAGCAGAGTCACAACAAAGATCAACCAAGCCAGAGCCCATATTGACTTGTGGCTACACAGGTAAGCTTCCGGTCATGAAGTATTCATCCTTCTCTTTGAGTCTGGGTGAAGCTTTCCGCAAGATGTCATGGCGCTTCTCCATGCATCCCGGCCACTCACTGGTTTCTCTAGGGTGCCCAATCAACCATCCTTCACCCAGTAGTGTGTATTGAAAACTTGTCTTCTCGAGTCTTGAAGTCTTGAGGTCTTGAAGATGCAGGACTTGAACATGTCTTCATGAAGTTGTCGTCTTGACATAGAGTCCTTCTTCACACCACTCACGAACACTCATACCAAACCCCGTCTACTTTAGCATAGCATAAAAGTAACTAACGTTCCCGGGGCTTTAGTAACCAGTGGTGGGTTCCTACCTCATGCATTCTACTCAACTACAAGAATTTCAATAACACTACGGGAGGGATGTGTTGAATGATGTCACTACATGCAATAAAAACATAGGTATGAAATAGATGGTCAAGGTGAACTTGCCTGTACTGTTGATGAAGATAAAGATCGCTCTCAGAAATAACTTGATAGACTATTCGTCACTCTCCGATGAAAATCTATATAAACAAGCAATGCATTCATATAAGCAATCATACTAACAATCAATTCTAACAATCAAAAGTAACACGAAACAAAAGCAACAAGGTTGATGAAGGAAATACTTAAGACAAAACTCAAGGTCAAGAAAGTTTTCATAAAAGCAACTAAGGTAGTTTTACCCTACAAACAATTATTTTCAAATAGTAACAAAACAATAACAAAGTAAAATACACCAAAAGGATTTTAGTAAATATTTTACTAGCAAACAGAATTTACTTTTGAAGAACAAGTAAAACTATGTGAACATCATCCTAAACAACATAAGTATTTGCCTAATGAACTTAACTACAAGCACAACCATAAACTAAAAGAAAACAAATTATGAAACAACTTAGTTAACAGAAAGTAATTAAATAAAATCTTTATTATAAAACATAATTAAGTCATCTAAAACTTTTGTTAAAGAATTACTATTAAAACTAAATTGTTTTATAAAACATTACCTAATGAAGAAAAATATAGTTTCCTATAATAATAGAGTAAAACTAAACTATTTTTGGTTTAAAACATTTCTTAACAGAAAATAATTAGTAAAAAATGTATTTGAAAACAGAATCTAAATACTTTAAAACTTTTGTTAAATGAAACATTACTAACTAGTTTGTTTTATATAAACTATACCTAATAGAAAAAGTGTTTAGGTTCCTAAAATAATAAACTAATCAAATTATTTTTTTGTTAACATCAAGTATAATCCTAAGTTTAGAACAACATAACTAAACTAGATATAAAACATAAGTTAAATCATTTTCAGATTTTTCAAAATATCTAAAGAAAAATTAAGCTAACTAAACAACATAGGAACTAAACAGAATCTGTTTTAGTTGAAAACACTATTTTAAATTATTCTAAAAATTATCAAACTCTCCCTAATGAAAACTATGGTCACTAGTTACAAGTAGGAAAAAGAATCATTCAAAAATTCATTTTAGAACTCAAGATATTCAGAAAACAAAATTTAAATCAAATCTGTTTAAATTCAAATTTAAATATTCAAACATGGTCAAATTTTATATCTACATAAAATAGATGAATTTTTTGATCTAATGCAAAATAAATGAATTAAAAACATTAAGTATTTTAAAAGATATAAAGAAAATAAAATCAGAATCTATTCTGGAAACAGAAATTAAAACAGAAAAGAAAATGGGTTTCTAGGGGACAGGGGGGGTACACGTGTCGTTCTGCTATTGGCTACGGGGTGTGCGTGCGAGCGGATGGCCGGAATATAACAGAAAACAATTCGGTCAATTTATTTCAAAACAAAAACCAGACGGTTCTTTCTAAAAGAACCGAAGGGGTACGGGGATCTAATCTGCGCCGTTGATTAGGGATCGGACGGGGAGGGTGCTCACTGTGGTGGTTGCCGGTTCCAACGAGGGTTCCGCCGATGGCAGAGGCGTCAAGGTCGTCGGGGATGCCCCTCCGGTGGTCCTCTGGCGACGGCGAGGGCTCCGTTTGACTCAGCGATGAATGGCGCGTCCGGTGGTGGTCGAGGGCGAGCTCGGGGACGACGGTGACGACGAGCAGGAGCGGAGGGGGTTTCGGGGTCGGGGAAAACTCCGGCGACGGTGATGTCTTGGCAGCTCCAGAGAGTCTCCAGAGAGGGTGAGGGGTCGGGGAGGTGCGCACGGTCGTGGGGAGGTGGATGGTGGTGCTCTAGAGGCGGCGGGGTGTCGGGGAGGAGCGCCACGTTGGAAAAGGTGCGGCAGCGACAGGGTACTCCGGCGAGCGATTCCGGCGTAGATAGGGCTCGGGGAGAGGGGAAAACAAAGGGAATGGGGAGAGGAGAGGTGCCGGCTACTTATAGGAGGGGCTCAGGTGCTCGGAAAGGAAGGAGAGGAGGGATTCACGGCGAGGTTTCGCCAGCGTGGTCTCGGGAAAGAATGGAGGAGGGAGACGAGCGCTGGGTTCTCGGGGTCGGACGGGGTCCCGCCTGCCAGAGAGAGAGAAGGAGCGGTGACTGTGTCGGTTGGCTGAATATTAGGAAAGTCGGGGCAGGCTCTAACGCAGATTGGGCCGACAGGTTTTAATAGCTTTTAAAGTTTTCCATTTTTCAAATATCAGCGCAGTAAAAACCTCTTTATGACTTTGGAAATATTCCAAATATAGAGAAATCATATATCAAAATTCTCAGAGGAATAAATGCCATTTAATGGACATTTTTATTCTGGCAAATTAAATACTTTTAAGAAATAATTTTTTTCAGAAAATTGCCTAATTGGTTTTATTTACTTTTGCAAATATTTTTCAAATAACCCTAGGGGTTTTATGGTTCAAAAACTTCACAAATAACCCCCTCTCTTTGGAGTGTCCTTTTACTCCTCTCAAAATATTTGACAAGGGGTTTGAATGTTTGCAAATTCAAATAGGGAAATGAAATTGAAACTCCATATGAGAAATTCACAAATAGTTTTTTTTTCAACTTCAAAAAATTAAACATCCAACTCATATTTCACACATTTGAAGAAGTCATATTATCTTCTCTCATGGAAATCATTGAGTTGCATAAAGTTTCTAAATTTGAAATATTTTCAAATGGGAATTCAAATCATTTTAAATTCCCTTTTCATTCCTTTGAATGGAAGAAGTCATGTTATCATCACTCTTCAGTTTTCTGATGAAATGAATTTGAATTCTTGATGTGCAAAATGCAAGGTGAAAGTTTGGGAAAGTCATTTCATTCCCTCTCATTCAACTTTCAAAAGTTTCAAAAAGTTTCAAATTTCACTCACCTTCAATTCACTCAAGCAACAAACAATCATTCTAATAATTATTATAACATTCCAAAGTTTGGGATGTTACAAACCTACCACACTTAAAATGAATCTTGTCCTCGAGATTCGGAGGGGCTAGCAAGAAAAGGTTAGGATTTGGGGGTCTTCTAACGAATCCACTGTCCCAAGAAGGTGTGGGGTCTTCCAACAAGACTCCATTGACCTGGAAATGCGGGTCTACCACACTTAAAATGAGAGTTACTGGTCCATCAAATCTTGGCAGTCCTCTGGGTGCATCTGTCTGTTCACCTTCTTCACGATAGCTTCTTCAGTGATACTCTTCCGTTATATCAAAATCTTGTGATCTCATAACAAAATGTATTTCTTCCGACACTAGGTCTTCTTAATTGACAAGTCTCACGTTCATTCTAAATAACTTATCGATGATCTCATGGTGGTCTACCAATAGTGGCTATCCTGCAGTGAAATGGGTCAGGACTTCATTCCTCACCGTAGAATTCCTACGTGTGACAGAAACTGTCATGTACAAGGGTTCTTCATCATACCATTCTATGGCTTAAGAAAAAAGCTTCAAAGAACGTCGTCTCTTTACTATTGGTAAGTCACTCAGATTTACCATTCCGAATAGCAAGAGAATGATAAGAGTAAGTTGTCATGGTGGCCAAACCATGTCGCACTGAAATCATTACCTTGTATAAGGTTTAGTGAATCTCGTATTCTAACACTTGGGCTTCCTCACAAGCGTTGCAGAAATTTCTCTTGTCAACGAACAAAGTTCAGACAAATCCATTGATTCTACAAGCTAAGCAAAAACATCTATCGTTTCTTCACCTCTCTTAGGTTATCGTAAAGTCCTAAGAAAACGTTTGCTGATCAATCGTAGCTTCTTCCAGGTTTCTTCCTTCACAAAGGTGGGGCTTGATCCTTATCAATCCTGAGGTCAGTGTCTTGTGGGTTCACTTGAAACTTGAATAGCTTTAACTCACTCTTGGGGTTACTATCGTTCCATATACCAGCATTTCCTTCAGTTCAATACATCATACCCTTGAGGTAACAAATCATAGACTTATTCTTGTTTAGAATCCACTCAGGGGAATTCATTTTCCTTTCCATTGGTCTGTTTAACCTTGGGTATGGTTCCATCACAATCATTCTTTTTTTCTCAATGTTCCAGCTTCGAAAGCACTTTGTCACAAGGTTATCATCCACATAGTTTGAGGTGGTTCCACATTCTCTTCACCTTTATTCACTTATCCAAACTCCTAAATCCGGAAAAGGTACCTGTGGTTTCTACCACACTTAAAATGAAATGCACTCATGTTTGCATAGACCATATTTTCTCATATCCTCGAAAATGGTCGGAGATCTTTGTTCGTGGAGTAACAACTCATATAATTCAACATAGGAAAATCATGACATCATAAATTCCATTGATCTCATGAACTTATTACAAACTCTGAGGTTTCCATTACAAGATAAGCTCATGAAATCAAAAGTGCTTCATGATACAGGTATTTCCATCTTCAAAACTATCCCATTCTTCTCATATTCAATCCTTGGTTACATTCTCAATCACTTCTTAAAACTCCTAGAAAGTACTTTATTACAAATGTTGCCATCCACATAGTTTCGTATGGTCTAGCATTGACTCCCAACTTTATTCATTCATCTCCCTTTGGAGATATTCTAGTACCACTAGAACTTTGCGATGTGTTCCCTAAAATCATCCATCTTCTCCTTGATCAGGGTGGACATGAGCTTCATGTCCATCATCTCTGTATCCACCTCTTGCAGGTATTCCTGAGTATGACGGAGTCTTGCTTCAAGTATTTCTCCAATATGGCGTATGGCTTCCATGGCAGCTTCACGAACAGCGTCAAAGAAAATTGCTCGTGGTACACGAGATATGTAAAAGTATTGTCCCATAGTGTTTGGGCAAACTCCTTTCACACGGTGGAGGTGTACCTCCACATACCAGAGTTCCACTCCATTATCCATGAAGGGGTAGCCTTTGTAGACTGCATCTCCTTCCAGATGAATGTGCTTCATCATATCCTCCGGTGGTCCCCTGGCGACGGCGAGGGTTCCGGCGACGGCAGAGGCGTCGAGGTCGTCGAGGATGCGCCTCCGGTGGTCCTCCGACGACGGCAAGGGCTCCGTTCGACTCAGCGATGAATGGCGCGTCCGGTGGTGGTCGAGGGCGAGCTCGGGGACGACGGTGACGACGAGCAGGAGCGGAGGGGGTTTCGGGGTCAGGGAAAACTCCGGGGAGGGTGATGTCTTGGCAGCTCCAGAGAGTCTCCAGAGAGGGTGAGGTGACGGGGAGGTGCGCATGGTCGTGGGGAGGTGGATGGTGGTGCTCTAGAGGCGGCGGGGTGTCGGGGAGGAGCGCCACGTTGGAGATTCCGGCAAGAGGTGGATGGTGGTGCTCTAGAGGCGGCGGCGACAGGGTACTCCGGCAAGAGATTCCGGCGTAGATAGGGCTCGGGGAGACGGGAAAACAAGGGGAATGGGGAGAGGAGAGGTGCCGGCTACTTATAGGAGGGGCTCAGGTGCTCGGAAAGGAAGGAGAGGAGGGATTCACGGCGAGGTTTCGCCGGCGTGGTCTCGGGAGAGAATGGAGGAGGGAGACGAGCGCTGGGTTCTCGGGGTCGGACGGTGTCCCGCCTGCCAGAGAGAGAGAAGGAGCGGCGAATGTGTCGGTTGGCCGAATATTAGGAAAGTCGGGGCAGGCTCTAACACAGATTGGGCCGACAGGTTTTAATAGCCTTTAAAGTTTTCCATTTTTCAAATATCAGCGCAGTAAAAACCTCTTTATGACTTTGATCAAATCCCAAATATAGGGAGGTCATATATCAACATTCTCAGGAGAATAAATGCCATTTAATGGACATTTTTATTCTGTCAAATTAAATACTTTAAAAAAATAATTTTTTTCAGAAAATTGCCTAATTGGTTTTGTTTAATTTTGCAAATATTTTTCATATAACCCTAGGGGTTTTATGGTTCAAAAACTTCACAAATAACCCCCTAGCTTTGGAGTGTCCTTTTACTCCTCTCAAAATATTTGACAAGGGGTTTGAATGTTTGCAAATTCAAATAGGGAAATGAAATTGAAACTCCATATGAGAAATTCTCAAATAGTTTTTTTTTCAACTTCAAAAAAATAAACTTCCAACTCATATTTGACACATTTGAAGAAGTCATATTATCTTCTCTCATCAAAATCATTTAGTTGCATAAAGTTTCTAAATTTGAAATATTTTCAAATGGGAATTCAAATCATTTTAAATTCCCTTTTCATTCCTTTGAATGGAAGAAGTCATGTTATCATCACTCTGGGGTTTTGTGATGAAATGAATTTGAATTCTTGATGAGCAAAGTGCAAGGTGAAAGTTTGGGAAATTCGTTTCATTCCCTCTCATTCAACTTTCAAAAGTTTCAAAAAGTTTCAAATTTCAGTCACTTTCAATTCACTCAAGCAACAAACAATCATTCTAATAATTATTATAACATTCCAAAGTTTGGGATGTTACACGAGCTCCCCATGGAGAGGAGGCCGCCACGCGGAGGAGCAGAGTCACTGATAGCCGATGCGGCCGCGAAGGAGATCGCCATGGCCCCATCCTCGCCCACCTTGCCTGTGAGTTGCGATTCGAGCGGAGGTGACGTCGGCGCCTCGATCATCCTGCCAGCAAAGGTAGGGCACGCTCGAGGAGACACGGCGCCACGCTTCCGGGGAGTCGACACGCCCACGGACCACATGGCGCGAGGGGCTGGCCCTAGCCCCCTGGAGGCCTTAGCAGTGCATGAGGAGCCCGCAGCAGAAACTTCACAATTGTTGTCGTCATTTTCAAGCTCACGCAGAAGGGTACCATACGACAGGAGGGGACGCCCCCGCCGGGCCGTCAGCGGCGGCCCACTCCGAGTCCTCCCTGCACGAGGTATCGCTGGAAGACACCACCACCGAACCAGGGCCCTCAGCTGGGAAAAGCCCCAGCTCGTTGACGACAGGCATCACGGTAACTAGGTCAGCTTCGTTGTCACGGCAGAACAGTGGGTTGTGAGCCTCGAGAACGTCACCAGGGTCACCGCCGAGCAAGGTCACCATAGCCCTGCTCAGTTCCCATGGAGATATGCGCGTGGACCGAAGCCTGAGGTTGTCGCTGCTCCCCTGATGGTAACACAGGGGCCTAGAATGCGCCTAAAGGGGCGCTAGGCGCTGCACCAAGAACTCCTTCACTATCACTCCACCAGTCAACTTCTTGGCGCTGATATCGCGGGTGAAGCGCTCCAGAACAGGCTCGGCCTGGTGGTCGGAAAGCTTCATGGAGCTCCACACAGAAGTCTTCTCTAGCAACCCCTTCGACAGATCCAACCGAGGGTTGGTATCCTTGAGATCCATGAGGACCCAACGTTGCCTGAAGTTCTACACCTTCTTCTCGGCCTTCAGGAGCATGTTGCCGCTCTGGACCGTGACGAAAGAGACACACGCCGACCGTTGGGCGCCGTCATGAAAGCGCAAGCTGAAGAAATGATGAAAAGAGGGCTACCGAAGGTCGCACGCCCACTAAGGCCTCGAAGTAGAAGGAGAAGACGGACAAGACCAAGATGGAATTGGGTTGGAGGTGAAGAGCCCGGATCCCGTAGTTGTAGGGACCCCGACTCATAATTCATGATCACCGACTGCACGTGTACAGTAATCCCAGAGATCAATGCTCGCTGAACACACAGAAGCTGAATAAGAAGAGTCTTACATCCACATTTAGCATCTTACACAAATAAAGACCATGAAGGTGTAGTCTTACATAGATAGGGCCATGAGGGCGAAACACTTAAATAGAACAAGCTGTGGAAATCTTGATCGAAAGCGTGAACCCATGCCATCTGCCTTAAACCTACTGGCATTCTGACTAGGAAGCGTCCTATTTTGCATGTTCGTCACCAATGAACCCTTCGACATTGTCATGCCCAAGATGCTATCCTATCCTTATTTGGCACGAGGGCCTCAACAGGGATAGAAGCGCATCTTGATGCATTCGCAAGAATGGATATCATTACAAGTACATGTACAGAAGAGATGAGTATATGGAATTGGCTTACACTTGCCACAAGCTACATCAGAGTCACAGCAATACAATAACATCACAGCCATCATACATAAGAGCAGGGTCCGACTACGAACGAAATCAAACGATAAAATGACATCCACCCTTGCTATCCCAGGCTGCCGCCTGGAACACATCCAAGATTGAAGAAGAACAACAAGAAGAAGAAGAAATCCAAGTCAAATCAAGCAATGCGCTCACGTCAAATCATCACCTTACCTGTACCTGCAACTGGTGTTGTAGTAATCTGTGAGCCACAGGGACTTAGCAATCTCATTTCCAAGGGTATCAAGACTATTAAAGCTTTAATAGGTGAGGTAAGGTTAAGTGGTGAGGCTGCAGCAAGCGTCTAAGCATTTATTTGAGTGGGAACTTACATGTACAGAAATTAAAGTATGGTGGTCTACGCATAACGGACGTGAACTAGTAATGATCACTAACTGATCTTGAACACCTACTTACGTCAATCATAACCCCACCGTGTTCTCTTTCGGATAAGGGCTCACGATAAGAGACAGTCACGGTTACTCACACGGTTGGTGTATTTTATTAGAGTTTACTTCAAGTTTGCTATGACCGGGTGTTAAACAAAGTATCCAAGTTTTCCACATAACTGCGGGCACGGCTTCTCGAAAAGATTTAACCCTGCAGCGGTGCTCCAACATATCCATCACAAATTAACCACACGCAGCGGGAATAACCTCAATCACGAATCTCGTGATCTTCCTAGGCAATTCCAAAGGAAATCCAACACCTTGAGATAACCCGAAGAAAATCAAAGTTCCTCACTCAAGATGTTCGAGAAAGGTAAAACAAATCCAGCAAGGCCGCCAGGCGTGTCGACGAACCCGATAGGAGCCGCGTATCTCATTCTCAGGACACGACCGGATAAGCACAGCGTACAGTGGCCTGATAGAAATCTGCCGAATCGCTCTGTTTTGGACCAGCACCAGCAGCACTGGCCCCCTGTATTATGTTAAATTAATCCACGAGGGGGCGACCCTCTATGCATTAAAAGGTGATCAATTTTATTACGATGGCCAAATGTAGTACCAAAGTTAGGCCTTGCTAGACAAGTTTTAGTCCAACTCGAAAATCAAGGGGGTCCCCATAACAACCCCAAGCATGTTAGGAGCGCTCATTTTTGGAACATAATATCGGTTCAGAAGTAACTAAGGGTGTCAAGATTGGAACAAAACACCGAGCAAAAGGCCAAGCCTTCCACCGTTTACCAAGTGTATATGTGCATTAAATTAAATGGCAGCAATATTGTGATATAACAAAAGAAGGTCCATGTTGGCACATGGAAGCAATTGCACCTGCAGCTAGCAACGCTATAAGAAGGGCTGAGCAAGCGGTAACATAGCCAAACAATTGTTTTGCTGGGATGTGGAGGGGTTAGAGGCCTTTCATGGCAACGTTGGGAGTCTTATCAAACAAGTGGTAGGTAGCAAGACATAACGGTAAATGACGAGACAACTAGCATGGCAATGATAGTAATGGTATCCAAGGAAATGTGTCATCTTGCCTGAGATCCCGCTCGGAAGAAGAACGAGTCCATGAATAAGACGAACCAACGTAGTCGAACGAATCCTCACACTCCGAACACTTTCGGAACTCTATCGAGAAGAAGCAATCCAAAACAAACAATCAACACAAGATACCCCACAACCTATACAAAACACGATGCACAACAAATATGATGCATGTCCGGTTTAATATGCAAGGCATGACAATTCGCAACAATCAAATTCTACACATTAAGTGAAGCTCAATATGCAACGAGTTGCATATTGACGAAACTCCACACTCAAATTATTTAGTGCACTCCCCTTAGGTACACGACAATATTAAATGTTTTTAACATGGCAAGAGGTGAAGCATAAGTAAACAATCTATCTAGGCATGTTAAATGAGGCCGGAAACAACTTACAGCATTTCCGAAATGACCTCATATGTTAATTTAGAAATTGGTCCAGATCTGAACTAAACATATTTTATGTTTATTAAACATCATAATAAAGCCTACCATTTTATTCTACATGTCATTCTAGTCGATTTACATATATAGAACATCTCAAACGGAGCTACGGTTCAAAAGATATGAGCCACACAAGATGCACATGATATGAATGCAAATGCATGGGAAAACAATCACACCCATCTCAAATCATGAATGCAACAAGTTATTATGAAACTACATGAGATTCCAAGCAAGTTTCATATATGGAATGTCCAAAACGGAGCTACGGTTCAAGCACAATCGTCAAAACAAGTTTCAATTGAAACTGCAATAAAACAGCAAGATAGCATTTTGAACTTATGCAAACAACAAGTTACAATACTCCAAAATGCAGAAACTAAGCATGGGGCAATAGCATACAACATCCAATTCATTTCATCTTCGCATATCATAATCCAAACATGCATGGATCACTACGTAGGAAGCTCACAAGAAGGCTACTTGAAAACAGTTTCAGACTTAGTGAAAAATAGCAGTTTTAGACAACGCAGTTTTTATCACGAAGGCATATTGACAGCTGTGAAACTATATTCTACAGATCAAGAAATGGCATGAAACTTAACAGGATGCTAGAGGACAATATCAACTACAAATAACGCCATTACACCTACCACAAAAGAGTTCTAGATCACTAGCAAATGACATGGCAAGACAGCAACAAAATATAACAGATTCCAGACTTAGAAATATTTTGGACCCTCAAAATAACAAATTTTTATAGTAAGTTGACAACACCAAAACAACACCTAAACATGCATTTCTATGACAAGCAAAATGTCCATGGGCTAGGACACATATCAAAGAGCAACTTTCATGTTGAAAATTAATGCATATCATGCCCGGATTAAATCACACGAAAATGACAAAAGGGCATCACAGCATAAATGACATTCACACAAACATGCTCTAATGGCAAAACTAAATGCACAGATAATTTCTATGGATTTTTCTACCCCGGAAACATATATAATATGGTTATGTTCATGTACAAAATTAATCACAATTAAATATGCGGGTGTTAGTCCTATTCACCTAATAGCAATCCATTTATGAAAAATTAAATGCAACCAACAAACCAACAATTTTATCATGCATGAAAATGCGGTGCGAATGGGGTGAACATTTTTAATATCTGATTTTATTAATTTTGATGCACGGTTAATTAATTGTGAAAATGCAATTAATGCAAATATGCAAAATGACATGTTAAACAATTTTATGCATGAGTGCAAATGACATATTATTAATCTATGTATTAATCTAAGAATTTTTCATGTTTGAACTATTTCCAAACGATGCTCGGTTAATTAACTACTAGCGTTAAAAAATATACAATGGACTAAAAGAATAAAACAAAAGGAAA
Source organism: Hordeum marinum (assembly GCA_022496015.1). Taxonomy (NCBI): domain Eukaryota; kingdom Viridiplantae; phylum Streptophyta; class Magnoliopsida; order Poales; family Poaceae; genus Hordeum; species Hordeum marinum. The sequence continues at coordinate 306,308,024 of CM039673.1, forward strand.
AAAACAGAAAATGGGGGCTGCTCACATTGGGCCTGCGTGGGTCGGCTCGACTGGGAGGAGGAGGCCGGCTGGGCCGCGCTGGGGCGCTGGCCGGCCCACGCTGGCAGGGGCTACGGGTCAACGGGGTCGGGCTGGGGCGTTCGTCTCCTCCCCTGCTCGTGCCCGAGCAGAGGGCAGCGGCGGTGGCGACGACCCACGTGGGGCAGGGCAGCAGCTGGAGGCGGGGATGGGGGAGCGAACGGTGGAGCTACCGGATCGGGCAGACGGCGTCCGGTTCCCGGCGGCAGCGGCGCTGCGGGTGGCGGAGGGTGCTCCGGCGACGAGCGCCAATGGCGGCGGCACGGCACCTGCGAGAGAAGGGAGAGGCGAGGTGAGAGGAGAAGGGAAGGAGAGGCAGGGAAGGATGAGCAAAGGGCGGCATGGGGGCTAGGGGTCCGGCGACCGCTCCGGCGACCTGCGGGCTCCAGCGAGCTGAGCGGGGCCGGCCATGGACGAACGGGAGGACCTCCATGGATGAGCTCGGGGAGCTCCGGGACGCCGATTCGGGCCCGGATGGGCTCGAACGGGCCCAGATGGGCTCGGTCGGGCTTCGAGGCTGGAGGAAGGAGAAGGTGGCTGGCTAGGGTTGGCACACGAAACGAGGAGAGCTAGGGCTATATATAGGCTAGGGGCTAGGGTCTACGGCTCTGTCCGTTTTCGGACTGCCGGATGACGATCCAACGTCCGGAAGCGGACGGTCGTGGCTACGGCGTCTGTGCAGAGGGGCTAGGGAGAGATGAGAGGGAGAACGGTGACCCGTGGCACTGAGTTTAAAACACCGAAATACATCCGACGATAACCGATGACTGCACTGGTACGGATGACCGACGGGGCATCTAACGGACTCAGAACGCGACGAAAATCGACGGGCGGTCTACCTAGACTATAACAAGACCGCACGACAAGTTTCAACTCGATCCGCGAAAACTTTTGCGCATGCTTAAAAACGGTTTTATTTTTAACGGTGTCGCGGGTGCGTGCGTGTGTGGTTGGTCTCGAACGGGCAACGGCAAGAACGACGAGAACCGACAACTACAAACGGATGCAATTTTCGAAAACGGGTGACGATGCAATGCATATGATGCAAATGATGCGATGACGAATGCAACACATAGACGAAACACAACCGAGAATGGAAACTAAAGGGGAATCTTCTGGAACGTCAGTCTCGGGCTGTCACAGACATACTCATGTTATTCCATGCCTAGCCAATTAAATAACCAGTGGCAAGCCAATGAGTACTTTGAATGTACTCGCAAGCAACCCAAGTTGTGGAACAAGGAAATGATGATGCATGATATAGCACTAAGTAGGTAATTTGCGGAAAGCTAATTTTTAAAGCAATCACATGATCAAGTAACTAGGTAAGCATGCATTAACATTTGGCAGATATCCATGTGAATAAGTTGTAGATATCATCATAAGCAGGGGTTGAACATCTCTTGTTCATCCATCATGCTAAGTCATCGGACTTAGTTCGATTGTCATGCTAAGCCGTGGGACTTAGCTCAATTACCATCTTTGTCACCAACACACATACACACACCATTTTGTGAAAACATTTGGACGTAGCACAAGAGCGATCATCCAACTGTCCTTGACCGTGGACACGGCTATTTGAATAGTTTTACACTCTCTAGAGGTTGCACACTTTACCCACAAGACTCGAGGAACTTCCGCGTCATCCATGACTCGTGGTACATCACATACCCGAGGTAAGCACACGAACAATGCCTTTCCCATGGTGATACTAAACAAAGAGTCCACTCGTTGGTGCCATCCCTCATGATGTACACCACTCGTATCAGCCATGAGGGCACGCAACGGTGTGCCCGGTGCCTGTAAAGACAGCACAGCCTTCCACTTCCGAGACAACCCCGTCTCAACACGGACCATTTTAATCTTACCACTAGTAATCTGGGCTCCTTGGTAGCACCAACCAAAGTACTTAGGAAAGCCCCATCCCATAAGGGGTATCGTGGTCGTACATGTAAGGTTAGAATAACGGTCGCAACTTACACCAATCCGTTTTCGAAAACCACAACACTCACTTGTTTCGGTACACCACTTCTTTCTAAAGTGGTCACCCATCTCAGCATCATCTCCCTCGGGCATTAGTTGCACCCGACGGGTTTTTTGAAAAGTCTTTGAAAGAATCATTTCATTTCCATCACTATGTATAAATCCATCCCATTTGTGTAGCATCTGTTAGCAACCTAACTACTCCCACCCACACAACCCTCATATGGTGGTAGGGTCATGCTCGATGCAAGTGTCAACGGTAAAAGAATTAGAGGCAGCCCACCGAAGGGGGGACACCTCATCATGATCATTTCAGCGGAACAACAAGTGCTATATGTCATGCATGAAAAGTTTCTTAACATTGTCAAAGGGCTACTTGCCTGGCTCAGCAAAGTCTCTGGTTTCTTTGAAATCTTCGGGTCCAACTTCCTCGTCAATAGCGCATTCTATCATCGCAAAATAAAGTGATAAAAATAAGCAACACACAAAAACAGAGCACACAAACTACTATCAAAAATGCTACCCTACTCTCATAAATACCACAAGCTATACTAAAAATATTTGTCTATGTTTTTGAACTTAAAAAGATTTTCAAAACTATTTAAAATAGGAGCTTATAATGCTAATAGGGGTTTTAAATTAAAACAGTACTAAAAATGTTTTCAAACATTTTTACAAATGGCACTAATAAATTCTAGGGAGTATTCAAAGGTTTTTGGTGGAAGAAATATTTTCATTGGAATTATTTTGGGTCCTGTGGAATTTTTGCAATGTCCCATAGAAAAAGAAAAGGAAAAGAGAAGGGCATAGTGCACAGGACGGAGGAGGCCAGCAGCTGGGCCGGCCTAGAGGCCAGCCAGCCCAGGCGAACCGGCGTGCGTGCGCCCAAGTTCTAACCTAACGGCTGGGGCGCGAAGGCTAGCGATAGAGAGAGGAGGGGAAGGGAGGTGAGGATGACAGGCGGGCCCGACCTGTCATCTTCAACCTCATGGCAGGGAGGCCGGTGCGCTCACCGGTGATGATGCAGGGCACGGCGACGGCAGGCGAAGGCGGGGATGAGCTCAGCGTCGACTCGCCGTTCCTCTGGAGGTCGAAGAAGTGTCGGAGGCGGTCGGAGTCGCCGGCGACGAGCTGCTATGGTGGAGGATGCTTTGGGAGGGTTCGTCAGGGCCTCTCTGAGCTGCAAACATGACCGGGATGAGGGGGGAACGGGTCAGGAGAGCAAGGGGAGTCCAGCGGGAGAAGAATGGGGACCAGAGGGGCTGCTACAAGGAGATCAGCGTCGAGGTCGCCATGGCGGTCCTTGGCTCGATCCCGAGCGCAGGGGCTTCGGGTGGTCTCTGGAGCGTAAAGGGGGGGCTACTAGGGAGAGGAGAGAGCGACCAGAGGAGAGAGAGAGCTCGGGGAGGGCCTTAAGTAGGCGACCCTCGGTCCACCGAGCTCAGGTGGGCCCGTGAGCTCATGGTCGTGGCCAGAGGCCATGTGAGAGAGGGGGGCGAGTCAGGGGCATTCCTAGGGCTGGTCTAGGCCCTGGGGAGGGATGAGAGAGGGAGAGGTGCGCGTGCGTGCGAGCCCTCTGGTTGGCCGAGCTAGGCAGCGTCAGGCACGCGCGCGGGGGTTGTCGGACAGAGAGCGAGGAGGGGGCCGACCGCCTGGAGGGTTGAGGACGTCGAGGGGGACAAGAGGGACAAGGTGGGGCGGCCCAAGGCTGTTAGGGACGCCCGTTGGCTAGCGGCAACACTACGGATGCGCATTGTAGTACACACCAAAGCACGAGCCTTGCATGCCATGGCATGCGCTTGGCATTTTCTGCGCGGACACCTGTACCGAGAGGATCTAGGGGAGGTAAACAAAGCCTAGGGGACATAGGGAGGCATCTGGGGTGCCTTAGGGTAGAAGAAAAGGGGAGAGAGGGAGAGAAATGGTGCTGTCCAGGGGGGTAAATGGGGGTTTTGCCCCACCTACCAGTCGCTTGGTGACTTGAGGTTCTTACTGAGGGTGCTTGGGCAGTGCCACGAGGTGTGGTAAAAATTTGGGGGCAAGGGTAAAAGAGAAAGGGGTGAAACCAAAGATTTTACAAATTTATCAGAAGGTGTTTGGTAGTAATTTGGGCAAGATAAGTTTACCAACTTACTGAGATATTTACCAGGGTCAAATGCTAGGTAAAACTGAGATGATTCACCAAGTTTGAGCCCAAGGAAAAAAATTAACAATGGAGACTTGGTAAACCCTAGAAACTCAAAGAATCAGGTTTCTGTAGATCTATTGATGCTAGCCTTTTACCCTTGATGCACCACTTAGTGTATCATCACTAGTTGGTAATTATAGCATGCCCACAAAGTTTGGGGTCAAGGGGATACACTTCACAATGTAAAGTTGCTCAAATTTGAATCTGGACAGGGAGGGTTTTGGGGTGGTTTGATGAACCAAATGAATTTGGATTGAGATGAAACTTTACAAGATCATCACCTATCATAGTGTTGACTTGCTCGAATTTTCCTGGAATTTAATGAGAATATTTCTTATAGAAATATTCCAAAAGTTTAATTTCAACACAAAGGGTTTTGAGGGGTTTTGCCTATTATCTGGTCATACCCTTGTGTTGAAACTCATATATATGGAAAATATATGTCCACTGAGTTTCGCTAAATTTTCTCAAATATTTTCAAAGCATTTAAATAATTTTTCCCTATGAGAGATCATTTCTGGTTTTAATAAAAAACCTTTAAATAAAATATATGAATAATCTTTAAAATTAATATTTGGAGGTTTTGAAAAGTCTTATATATAGTAGGTTTGAAATAAAGTCTTTGGGGAAGCAGAATCCACCCAATTTGAGGATTTGCAGTGCAAACCTCATTTCATGGGGTTTTGAAAACATAATTTGAATAAATCATTTTTGGTTAAAACAAAATTTGATAAAATAGTTTTGGGCACTATTCACATGGCATAATCATTGGGCAAGAGGTTTAGGTCAAGGAGGATGAATCTGAAGTGGAATAGAATCTAGGAGTGCCATAAATCACAATCATCAAGCAAGCAATCATCATTGCAAACAAGCACAAGCACTAAGAAAATGTTTTAGTTGGCTCCAAATTTTATAGACCCAAACATATCCAGGTGATACAAACACAGGGTGTGACAGACCTTCCCCCCTTACAGGAATCTCATCCCCGAGATTCATAGGCCAAGCGCTAGAAAGATAAGGGAACTCGGATCTAAGATAGTCTTCACGCTCCCAGGTTGCTTCAGCTTGAGTATGGTTGCTCCACTGGACCTTGAAGTACTTGATGGTGCGGCTTCAGGTGCAGTGCTCGACTTCATCTAAACTGCAAACTAGCCTCTCGCGATAAGTGAGGTCTCACTGAAGACCGATGGCTTGATGGTCGATGTCCTTGTAGATGTCGAGGTGGTGGGGAACTTGCACACGCTTCCGGAGTTGTGACACATGGAAGACGTTGTGCACATCCGACATCTCGGAATGTAGCTCTAACTGGTATGCAACTTCTCCTCACCAATTGGTGACCTTGAAGGGGCCGATGAACCTTGGTGCAAGTTTTCCCTTGACGTGGAATCGCTTGGTTCCTTTGAGAGGCGTTACTCGGAGGTAAACATGGTCTCCAACACGGAAACTCATGTCTCGCGGAGGATGTTTGGTCCAAAAACTAATCCTTCTCCGGTCTTTGACCAGTTGAGGGGAGTACGGCACTTGCGTCCATACAACACCTCAAATGGTGCCATCTGAAGACTCGCCTGGTAGCTATTGTTGTAGGAGAACTCGGAGAATGGTAAGCAATCATCCCACTTGGCTCCATAAGCTAAAACACAAGTGCGGAGCATATCTTCGAGTATCTGATTTACTCACTCTGTTTGCCCTCCGGTCTGAGGGTGGAAAGCAGTGCTGAAGGAGAGCTTGGTTCCCAAGGCTTCTTGGAACCTATTCTAGAACCTAGAGGTGAACTTGGTGCCTCGGTCCAACACAATATCCTTAGGAACTCCGTGGAGGCACACAATCCGGTTGATGTAGAGGTTGGCCAATTGGTTCCCATTGTAGGTTGTCTTGACGGGAATGAAGTGGGCTACCTTGGTTAGGCGATCAACAATGACCCAAATGGAATCATGTCCCTTGCTCGACCTTGGTAAACCGGTGATGAAATCCATCCCGACTTTGTACCACTTCCATTTAGGAACTTTGAGAGGCTGCAATTGCCCAGCGGGTCGCTGATGCTCAGCCTTGACTCTCTAGCATATGTCACACTTGGCGACAAATGTGCCTATCTCCAGTTTCATACCATGCCACCAAAATATTTCCTTGAGATCTTGATACATCTTGGTTCCCCCAGGATGAATGTAGTAGGGAGTGTCATGAGCTTCTTGCAAGATTAGGTTCTTGAGCTCCTCTTTGTTGGGTACGCAAACATAATTCCCGAACCATACAACTCCTGGTTCATCCACCGAGAATCCTGGGGCCTTACCTGCCTTGATCTTGCTCTGGATGCCTTCGATGCTTTCGTTTCCCTTCCGAGCTTCCTTGATATCATCCATCAAGGTAGGCCTTGCTTCGAGGTTGGCAACGAATCCGGGTGCGGACAGTTCCAAGCCTAAGCTTTCAATCTCTTCATACAGGGCAGATATCATTTCCTTCATCATAGCATTCAAGGAACAAGCCTTTCTGCTTAAGGCGTCTGCTACCACGTTGGCCTTTCCGGGGTGGTATTGAACACTTAGGTCATAATCCTTGATCAACTCCAACCATCTTTGTTGTCTCATGTTCAGCTCCCTTTGAGTGAAGATATACTTCAAACTCTTGTGGTCTGTGAATATCTCGCATCGCTTCCCAAGAAGATAATGTCGCCATGTCTTCAAGGCATGAACCACGGCTGCTAACATGAGATCATGAGTTGCGTAGTTCTCTTCCTGAGGACGTAGTTGTCTGGATAGATATGCTATGACAATGCCTTCTTGCATCCCAACACCTCCAAGCCTAGGTCTTGATGCATCACAATAAATCGCAAACTCCTTGTGAATATCGAGGGTGGCCAAAACTAGGGCTATGGTCAATATGTTCTTGAGCTCCTGGAAGCTTTCCTCTCACTTAACTGTCCATTCAAACTTCTTGTCTTTCTTCAAAAGGTGGGTCATGGGTCGGGCAATGCTTGAGAACCCTTCCACGAACTTACGGTAATATCCCGCAAGTCCGAGGAAGCTCCTGATTTCCTTTACGGTGGTTGGGGTTTGCCACTCAGTCATGGCTTCAATCTTGGCAGGGTCCACAAATAGTCCTTCTGCAGTCAGCACATGACCCAAGAATCCAACTTCATGCATCCAGAATTCACACTTGCTAAACTTGGCATAAAGCTGGTGCTTCCGAAACTTTTCTAGGACTAATCTCAAGTGTTCCTCATGTTCTTCTTCGGACTTGGAGAAGACAAGTATGTCATCAATGAAGACGATAACGAACTTGTCCAAGTACTCCATAAAGACCTTATTCATGAGATACATGAAGTAGGCAGCGGCATTAGTTAACCCAAATGACATGATCATGTATTAATACAGGACATACTGGGTTACAAATGCCATCTTCGGAATGTCTTGGGGTCTGATCTTCAGATGGTAGTACCCAGACCTAAGGTCGATCTTGGAAAACACCTTGGGTCCATTCACCTGATCAAACAGGTCTTAAATCTTGGGGAGTGGGTACTTATTCTTTATCGTGACCTCATTGAGAGAATGGTAATTGACACAAAGTCTGATAGTCCCGTCCCTCTTTGACACAAATAGAACAGGTGATCCCCAAGGAGAGGCACTTGGGCGAATAAATCCTTTCCTGAGCTGCTCTACCAGTTGCTTCTTCAATTCAGCCAACTCTTCAGACCCCATCCTATAGGCCTTCTTATAGATGGGCCTTGATCCGGGCATAAGCTCAATGATGAACTCAATGTCACAGTCAGGAGGCATTCGGGGGAGCTCATCAGGAAACACATCTGGGTACTCACATACCACTGGCACTTGATCCAACTCAATTCCCGATAGACAGTTAGCCTGAGGGGCTTGAGTGGAGGCAGGGTTGGGAACATACTTGACTTCCACTCCTTGGCTATTGGTCATGGTGAAAATCCTTTTGGTACATTCTAACATGCCTTGGTGCTTGGTCAACCAATTCATGCAAAAGATTTCATCCAAGCCTGGTGAATCCAGAACTATAAGGTCTGCTAGGAAGTCTACCCCGTTGATGTCAATCTTCACTCCCTTACAACCTATCCCAGACATCATAACTGAACTGGGGGTTTGTATCAACATACGACTACCTAGGGGTGTAGGTTTCATGCCACTCTCTAATGCCAACTTTTAGGTGACAAAAGAATGCAAAGCTCCACAATCAATTAATACTGTTGCTGGGGTTGAGTTGACGAGGAACGTACCCAGTATGACGTCCGGGTCTTCCTAGGCTTCCTCTGTGGTCACGTGTTTCACACGACCCTTGCCATTGTTGGGCTGGTTGGGGTGAGCGGGGTTCCTTGGTGGTGCTCCATGAGCTTGACCTTGGTTCGGCGCATTGGGGCGCGGTGCGTCTGGCTTTCTTTTGGGGCAAAGCTTAAAGATGTATCCGGACTGACCACACCCAAAGCAAGTGACTTGCCCAGGGTTCTTGTTGAAGTTTCTTCCACCGTTATTGTTATTGGGGTTGTTGTTGTAAGCTGGCCTGGGATTGGCATACTGCTGAGGCTGGTAGCTCGGACGAGGTGAAGGAGGTCTAGCCTGCTACGGCTGATAGGTTGGCTTGGTTGGGGCTGGCTGCTAGGGGCAAGGCTTTCGGTTGCCTGAGCTACCCTTGCTGATCATCTTGCGCTTTCGAGTGTCGTCTATGGCATGACGCTTGTCTTCCAGCATGAGGGCCTTGTTCACCAAGTCGAATAATGTACGACAGTCGCAGACGATGAGCTGATACTGTAGGACCTGTTGAAGTCCTTCCATGAAGCGTTCCTTATTGGCAGCCTCTGTGCTGACATCTTCACGTGCATACCTTGACAGCAGGTTGAACTTCTGCAGGTACTCCTTAATAGAGCCACTTCCTTGCTTTAGCGCTTGGAATTCTCTCTTCTTGATAGCCATGATCCCAGAAGGAATATGGGTAGTGCGGAATCCTTCCTTGAAGTCATTCCACGTGATCACACGTTCTCCTTGCATGACCTGGAATCCGTCCCACCAAGCTCGGGCGGTACCTCTGAGGCAGTGAGAGGCATACAACACCTTCTTACGGTCCTCATTGCAATTGACCAGTGCAAGGAGGTCCTCGATTGTGCGGATCCAGTCATCAGCATCCAATGGTTTAGCAGTCTCGGTGAAGGTTGGGGGCGAATTCCTCATGAACTCAGACAAGGTGGAGCGGCCATTGCTGTTCCTGACTTGCTGCTGGTTGTTCACCATGGCCTGAGCCATTTGCTGGATAGCAGCATTGTTGGCTTGGTGCTCCTCCCGAAGAACTTGGAGAAACTGAGCTATGGTCATGTTCTCTGGTGGAGGTGGTGGCGGGGGAACGTCGCCTTGTGGCTTCTCCTGGTGTCCTCTAGGGTGAGCAGCCCCACCAGCTCCATGTTGCTGGCTTGAGTTGCCGGCTTCAGGGTTGCTGAAGGAGCTATTGCAGGTAGCAGTCACCATCCTGCTTGGAGCAGCCAAGTCAAACAAGTGGGATAGACGAGAGGAAGAGCAACAACGGAAAAGCGCGCCTAAGGGGGTTGGTTAAGTGCAAGTGTGGTAAAACAAAGGTCGAAAGACCAACATATATTAAGATAGATGATGGAGTCGCTTACATGTTGCCTAAGGAAAAAACATGACTTGCATCGGAACACAAACAACAAAACAATCAACAAGCACACATGGTTTCATATGAACCATTACACGGACTAGACTTCACATGAGGGGTACATGGATGAACCTACCCTAGGGGTTCTCGGACTCAGGTGGTGGAGTGCTCGGTCTCGTAGTCACGCTCCTCTTGGTCTTTCTACTGTTCATCATCTGAACAGGCATCATTCCCGGTTGAAGGGGTTGGGGAACGAGGAGGTCCCTCCCGACGACGCTTTGCTGGTGTGTCGGTGAAGAGCTCAAGGTACTCCTTCGCACTCATGTGATGACAATGTGTAGGTGCATCGCTAGCTAGGGGTACTCCTCCTCGATAAGCGATAGTTGGTTGTCCCTTGGGGGCTCCATCCTTCTTGACCTTGTCTGGCTTCGTCTTGGCCTGCAGAAGTAGCTCTCGGGTGTGGTGGAGTTCCTCCCAGAGCTTCACGGACTCCTTAATCAAGTGGTGAACCAGACTATCGGCGGGGAGGCTGAAGTAGGTCTGGAACCTGGGGGTGTGTCATCCTCCTGAGTCGGAACTAGTGTCCAACTCTCGCCAAGGTCATCCTTCCTGAAGGGAAGGTAGCAAGTAGCCAGCTCGTCAGCCATCTCTAGAATGATGTCTCGAAGTTGTAGGAGTGCCTTGCGTGCAACTGACTCGACTACGAGTATCATGGTCTCCATCTGTGGTCCTTCAAAGAACCAACTAGTCGGGGAGTCGTTTGCCTTCATTCGACCCAGTGCTCGTGGTAGAGGAAAACGGGTGTTTGACGGAACTGGCACTTCTCCAGGCTATCCCCAAGGAGTAAGGGAATGCCGGATGTCAGGAAGGCTTCGGGTATGACGACCATCTACAAAGGTTTGAAAGGAGGAGAGTCAGCAGAGTGTTGTGTAAAGAATAGAAGAGGTAAATAGTGCAGAATTTCTAAGGATAGGTGCTTGGTGTATTTTTGAAAACGGTCTTATCCTAACTAACGTACATGCTAACTAAGGGCTTCCTGCAGTGAGGATGGCTCTAATACCAGCTCTGTGGAGACTCCGACTCATAAGTCGTGATCACCGAATGCACGTGTACAGTGATCCCAGAGATCAATGCTCATTGAACACACAAAAGTTGAATAACAAGAGTCTTACATCCACATTTAGCGTCTTAAACAAATAAAGACCACGAAGGTCTAGTCTTACATAGATAGGTCCACGAGGGCCAAATAATTAAATAGAACAAACTACAGAAATCTTGACCGAAAGCGTGAACCCATGCCATCTGCCTTAAACCTATAGGCATTCTGACTGGGAAGCGTCCTAGTTCGCATGTTCGTCACCAATGAACTCTTCGACATACTCTTGTTCTTCCATGCCTGGCCAATTAAATAACCAGTGGAAAGCCAATGAGTACTTTGAATGTACTCGCAAGCAACCCAAGTTGTGGAACAAGGTAATAATGATGCACGATATAGCACTAAGTAGGTAATTTGCGGAAAGATAATTTTTAATGCAATGAAATGATCAAGTAACTAGGTAAGCATGCATTAACATTTGATAGATATCCATGTGAACAAGTTGTAGATATCATCATAAGTAGGGGTTGAACATCTCATGTTCATCCATCATACTAAGTCATCGGACTTAGTTTGATTGTTATGCTAAGCCATCGGACTTAGCTCAAGTACCATCTTTGTCTCCAACACACACACACACACACACACACCATTTTGGGAAAACATTTGGACGTAGCACAAGAGTGGTCATCCAACTGTCCTTGATCGTGGACACGGCTATTCGAATAGTTTTACACTCTGCAAAGGTTGCACACTTTGCCCACAAGACTCGTGGAACTTCCACGTCATCCACGACTCACTGTACATCACATACCTGAGGTAAGCACCCGAACAATGCCTTTCCCATGGTGATACTAAACAAAGAGTCACTTGTTGGTGCCATCCATCATGATATACATCACTTGTATCATCCATGAGGGCACGCAAAGGTGTGCCCGGTGCCTGTAAAGACAGCGCATGGCCTTCCACTTCCGGGACGACCTCGTCTCAAGAGTGATCACTTCACTCTTGCCACTAGTAATGCGAGCTCTTTGCTAGCACCAACAATAGTAATCAAAAAGCCCCATCCCATAAGGGGTATCATGCTCGTACATGTACGGTATGAATAACTGCCGCAACTTACACCAATCCGTTTTCGAAAACCACACACACTCACTTGCTTCGGTACACCACTTCTTTCTCAAGTGGTCACCCAACTCATCATCATCTTCCTTGGGCATTAGTGGCACCCGACGGGGTTTTCGAAAACTCTTTGAAATCATTTCTCTCTTTCCATCACTATGCATAAATTCCAACCCACTTGCATAGCATCTATTAGCATCCTATCTACACCCACCGCATAACCCTCATAGGTGGTAGGGTCATGCACGATGCAAGTGTCAACGGTAAAAGTATCGGAGGCAACCCACCGAAGGGGGGTGAACCACATCATGATCAATAATTGAAACAAAAAGTGCTATATGTCACGCATGAATTTTTTTCTTAACATTGTCAAAGGGCTGCTTGCCTGGCTCGACAAAGTCTCCGGGGTCTTTGAAGTCTTTGGGTCGAACGTCCCCGTCAATAGTGCAATCTATCATCACGATAAATAGCGATAAAATAAGCATCACACAAAAACAAAGACACAAGCCACTATTCAAAATGCTACCCTACTCTGATAAATACTAAAGACTATATTTAAAATATTTCTTTAAGGTTTTGAAGTTAAAAAGGTTTTCAAAAATATTTAAAATAGGGGCTGATAACGCTGAATATGGGTTTTAAATTAAAACAGTTTATAAAAGATTTTCAAAAGTTTGGAAAAGGGGCAATTTTAAATTCTATGGAATATTCTAAGATTTTAGGTGGAAAAATAATGGTTATTGGATTAATATTGAGCTTTGTGGGAATTTTACAAAATCCCACAGAAAAGAAAAGGAAAAAGGGCACGGGCCCCTAGGCCAGGGCCAGCCTGTAGTTGGGCCGGCCTAGCTGGCCAGCCAGCCAGCCATGCGTGTGGGCAGGTTCAAACCTGACGCGCGGGGCCCGGCAGTCGACGACCGCAAGGGGGAGAGAGAGCACGGGAGGGGGAGAGAGAGGCCGACAGGTGGGTCCCACCTATCGGATCCTTCTCCTACCTCGGGGCAGAGAAGGGGAGGCGCTCACTAGCGATTATGTGGGGCACAACGATGGTAGGCGGAGGCGGGAACGGGCTCGGGACGGAGTCGCCATTCCAGGGAAGGTCGAGGGGGCGCCGAAGGCGGTCGGAGCCGCCGGCAGCGAGCACTTACGGCAAAGGGAGCTTTGGGAGAAGGTTGCCGAGGTCAGAGGCCATGGTAGAGGGAGGGAGCAAGTCTGGGGTGCGGGTGGGGTTGGTCTAGGCCAGGGTGGAGAGAGGAGAGAGGAGGGAGCGCGCGCGTGTGAGCTCCACGGTTGGCCGGCTCGGGCGGCCGCGATGCGTGCGAGGGAATCCAGAGAAGGGAGCGAGTGGAGGGGGACAAGGGGGGCATGTTGCGGACGCCGAAGCCGACCATCTGGCGAGAGGTGGTCGGGGCGATGAAGTGGGCAATGGCTACAGTGCTTGTCGGCACTGTAGCGTTCTCCAGAGCGCGCGTTTGGCATGCCACGGCATGCCAACAGCGTCTTGTGCATGGCCATAAGTGTCTAGGGGGATCTAGGTGCCTAGGCTAGGGTAAAAGCATTGGATGCTATGGGAAAGAGATAGAATAAGTGGAGAGGGTAGAGAGAGCTCCTGCCAGGGCTGTCCAGAGGCGAAAATGAGGGATTTACCCCATCTTCCTGTGGCCTAGGGACTTTAGAATTTTACTGGAGGGGCTTGGGCACCGCAAGAGGGTGTGGTAAAAATTTGGAGGCAAGGGGGAGGGTAGAAGTGGTGAAAATAGTGACTTTACCATTTCACCAGAAGGTGTTTGATGGATTTTTGGGCAAGATTATTCAGCCCACTTACTGTGGTAGTTAACAAGATCAAATGGTGGGTAAAAATGAGATGGATCGCCAAGTTTGAGCTCAAATGACCAAGGTTGACCATGGAAACTTTGTGAACCCTAGAAACTTACAAAATCAGGTTTCCATAGATCTAGTTATGCTAAGGTATTACCCTTGATGTACCACTTAGTGTAGCATTACTATTTGGTGATTAGAACATGTCCAAAAAGTTTGGGGTCAAGGGGAGAAACTTCACAATGTAAAGTTGTCCAAATTTAAATCTGGACAGGGAGGGTTTTGGGATGGTTTGATGATGCAAAGCAACTTGGATTAAGGTGAATCTTTGCAAGATCATCATCTATGGGAGTGTGGACTTGCTGGAATTCTCCACGAATTTATGGAGAATATTTCTTATAGAAATATTTCAAAATCTTGATTTGAACAGAAAGGGTTTTAAGGGGTCTTGCCCATGATTTGAACATGCCCATGTGTTGTATCTCATATATATGGAAAATATATGTCCACTGAGTTTCCCCAAATTTTCTAAAATATTTTGAAAGCATTTAAATAATTTTTCCTTATGAAAAAACATTTCTAGTATTAAGAAAAATCCTTTAAATAAAATATTAAATAATCTTTAAAATTAATAGTTGGTGGTTTTGGGAAGTCATAAATATAGGAGGTTTTAAATAAAGCCTTCGGGGAAGAAGGATCGACCCAATTTGAGGACTTGCAGTAGAAACCTCAACTCAGGGGTTTCTGAAAACCTAATCTGAATAAATCATTTTTGGTTAAAACAAAATTTGATAAAAATAGTTTTGGGCACTATTCACATGGTCTGATTATTTGGCAAGAGGTTTGGGTCAATGAAGATGAGTATGGAGAGGGATAGAATCTAAGAGTGCCATATACCACACTTAACAATCAAACAAGCACAAGAATTGAAAAAGTTTTAAGTGGCTCCAAATTTTATAAATCCAACATGACAAGGTCATACAAACATAGGGTGTGGCAGTAGTGGTCAAGGATTGCGGGGAAGAACGCATAGAAGGGCAGAACGAGCCAAGCGAAGATGCTATGAAGGAAGAAGAGATAGACCGCCTTGAACGAGGGCCGTTTCGCCGAGGAGCCATCAGGGTCCTCCCTTTCTCATTGGACCCATCCGTCGTCCATGGGAGCACGGGGAGGAGGTCCTTGTCCTTGTCAATGGTAGGCCCCAGGAGCGTCGATGAGGTGGGAGCGGAGCTAGATCTCTACGCCTCTCGCTTCTACTTGCCAGCGGGAGCCATCACAGAGTTAGCAGGGCCAAAGCAGCAAGGAAGAGGACGGGGCGGTGCTGGATCTGGGGAGCCGCCTGGAAGAGCGGGAGACCTGGGAAGCAAGGGCAGGAGCACAAGAAGGGAAAGCAATAATGGCCCAACGCTAGAAATCAGGCTCTTGGCAATTCGAGCGGAGGCAAAAAGGGCGAGGGGCACCCGACATGAAGCCGCACAACATGTGCTAGGCCTGGCCCACAGGCATATGGGGCCCGCAGCTCTCCTGGCCGCCCTCAAGGATCCACCCCGAGGACGGCCCGAGAATGTCGTTGGCCCGAGGCTACTATCGGCGTTCTAGGAATGGAGTACCCAGACCTGCCTACCTGCGGCCCAGGGCATGGCCCACATCATCGACCAAACGCAGCAAGGTGTGGCCACACTCAGGAAAAGGCCCTCGCGAGAGCCCAAGCCTCGCGATAAGGAGCAGCATCGAGACCGGTAGGGGACGGGCCTCCTAGGCCCCTTCCGGAGCGGCGGAGATCTCTATGCAAGGCCTGGCCTCAGGAGTCAAAGATGACGCAAGGAAGGATAGGCGAGCACTAGTGCGCAAGGCGGCGTAGTTTCCCCTTTGGTGCAAAGGGGGCAAGGACGTACGCGGGTTCCCAAATCACCCCCAAAGGGTTCCATTTCGGTGCAACAAGACCACAACTGTTGGAAATATGCCCTAGAGGCAATAATAAATTAGTTATTATCATATTTCCTTGTTCATGATAATCGTTTATTATCCATGCTATAATTGTATTGATCGGAGACTTAGATGCATGTGTGGATACATAGACAAAACCATGTCCCTAGTATGCCTCTAATGGACTAGCTCGTTGATCAAAAGATGGTTAAGGTTTCCCAGCCACGGACATGAGATGTCATTTGATAACGGGATCACATCATTAGGAGAATGATGTGATGGACAAGACCCAAACTACAAACGTAGCATATGATCATGTTAGTTTATTGCTACTGTTTTCTGCATGTCAAGTATATGTTCCTATGACCATGAGATCATGCAACTCACAGACATTGGAGGAGTGCCTTGTGTGTATCAAAAGTCGCAACGTAACTGGGTGACTATAAAGCTGCTCTACAGGTATCTCCGAGGGTTTCTGTTGGGTTGGCATGGGTCAAGATTGGAATTTGTTACTCCGTTTGACGGAGAGGTATCTCAGGGCCCACTCGGTAATACAACATCACAACAAGTGTTGCAAGCAATGTGACTAAATGTTAGCCCCAAGATCTTTTATTACGGTACAAGTAAAGAGACTTGCCGGTAATGAGGTTGAACTAGGTATGGAGATACCGACGATTGATTCTCGGGCAAGTATCATACCGAAGAACAAAGGGAACGTTATACGGGATTGACTGAATCCTTGACATAGAGGTTTGACCAATAAAGATCTTCGTAGAATATGTAGGAACCGATCTACATAGTTCTCGAACCCGCAGGGTCTGCACACTTAAGGTTTGGTGACGTTTCGGTAGTATAGAGTTATGTATGGTGGTGGTCGAAGGTTGTTCGGTGTCCCGGATGAGATCCCGGATGTCACGAGGAGCTCCGAAATGGTCCGGAGGTAAAGATTCATATATAGGAAGTACTATTTTGGTCGCCGAAAAAGTCTCGGGCTCATCGGTAGTGTACCAGGAGTGTCGGTAGTGTACCAGGGGACCATCGGGAGAGGTATTTCGACCCAAGAGGCTACATGGGATGTGGGAGGGTGGAGACCAGCCCTTAGTGGGCTGTTGAAGTCCTCTAAGAGGCCCATGCGGCTGGACTTGAGGAAGAGAGAAGAAAAGCCAAGGTGGAAATAAATTCAAAGTAGGAAAGGAGGAATCCTAATCCTACTAGGATTGGAGGAGGATTCCTCTAATCCTCCTTGCGCAAGGGAAGCCTTGGTGCCAGCCCTCCTCCTCCCTCCTACTTCTCTATACTGGTGGTATTGGGTATTTTGCACTTGATTTTACGGCCACGTGCTACCCATTCCACCGGTGCTCCTCTAGATCGGATTTCCCCAGTGCTTAGGCGAAGCCCTACCAGAATTGCTCCACCACCATCGCCGGAGCACCGTCACGCTGCCGGTGAACTCTTCTTCCTCTCCACTTCCTCTTGCTGGATCAATACGGTGGAGATCTTCATCAAGCTGCACGTGTGCTGAACGCGGAGGTGCCGTCCGTTTGCCGCTAGATCGGAAGGACCGTGATCAAGATCGCGAGACGGTTCGTGATGAGTTCGCGGGACGGATCTTGATGAGTTCACGGGACGAATCGTGATGAGATCGCGGGACGGATCGTGATGAGTTCGCGGGACGGATCGTGATTGGATCGCGGGACAGATAGTGATGTGATCACGGGACGCTCGGCGATTTGGATCGCGAAGATGTTCGACTACACCAGCCGCATTTCTTAACGCTTCCCGCTTAGCGATCTACAAGGGTATGTAGATCCACTCTCCCTCTCGTAGTTTGTCATCACCATGGATAGATCTTGCGTGTGCATAGGAAATTTTTTTCTTTCCCATGCAATGTTCCCCAACAGTGGTATCATGAGCTAGGTCTATGTGTAGATGAGATCTCAAGTAGAACACAAAAGGTTTGTGGGCGTTGATGCTTAGATTGCTTCCTCCCTTGGTCGGATTATGGTTTAGCGTTATTGTGAGATGAAGTGGCCCGAACCAACATTACTCGTACGCTTACGAGAGACCGGTTCCCTCGACCGCAACTTGTTGCATAGATGGCTTGTGGGTGCCAGTTTCTCTCACTTTAGTTGTATCGGATTCGACAAAGGCGGTCCTTGAGAAGGTTGAAAAGCAACTAGTGTATCACCATTGTAGTTTTTACGTAGATGAGAATTGTTCTTGCTAGATACCGTAGCAGCCACGTAAAACATGCAACAACAATTAGAGGACGTCTAACTTGTTTTTGCAGGGTATGTTGTGATATGATATGGCCAATTACATGTGACATCCCAAGTGATGTCCCTTCCTTTTATGGCTTGTATCAATATGTATGAACCTTATGTCAGGTCTTGTGAGTGGAGTATCACCTTGAGTTCCATGTGTGGTTAGTATTTTGCATCATGACATTCATGCCATTCATCATCATCATAATGCATCCATCTTTTCTTCATCGTTAGTTCACCATGTCTTATGTTTTGCTTGTGATGTGGTTTGGTTTTTTTTCAAGTGTTTATGTTGGTATTGGTGTGAGAGTGGGGTGATGTTTGAGCTTGTCTCCCTCTTCTCTTCTCTTCTCTTCTCTTCTCCCAAAACCCTTCCTATTAGGTTTTATTCCCATGTCATTCAATTGGCAGATTTAAGTTGTTTTAAAATCATGTTAAAAATGTTCATGAGAAGGCCCTATTATTCTTAGGAATATTTGGATACTAGCTCTTGGCATTGGGACTTGTTTGGATTTTGCAAAATACCTAAAACAGGGGCTTCTTTAATAAATTAATTAAATTATCTTGTTGTTAAATTCCATCTAATAATTTTATAAACAGGACCTAATTATTTCATTCCCAAAAACAGTTTTACTCTCTTCCAAAAAAACCTTTTCTTACTCTCTGGGATTATTTATTTGCCACTTCTTATTTAAATAGAATCCTGTGTGTGTGTGAGAGAGAGTGAGCGAGACAGAGGTCAGGTGGGCTGAAGCCTGGCCCATTGCGCCAGTAAACGGCAACCTGCTCCCGTCGTCTCCCTCCGTCAGCTTCTTCAGAGTAGAGCGCGTGCATCGCCGCTTCTTTCCGTCGCTGTTGCCGTCCTCCTAGTGGGGTATAAAGCCCCCTCGACGTCTGTGTCGCTCGAGCTAGGGTTCCTCTTCCTCCGCATCACCGCCGCCGCTCCTCTCTCCCCCTCCATTGCTCTCCCCTCTCACTTCTTTCCTCTGTCAGGTAAGTGCTTCAGTGAGGTTCAGAGAGTTCCGCGTCGTCGTCGCCGGCGTCACCTCGCCTTCGGTGGTCGTCGTTCGCGGTGGAGATGGCCGCCGCATCCCTGGAGACGTCTGCGACCGATCCCCGTCGTTAATTGCCAAGGTGCTAGCCAGATTCGACGAGCTCGTCTTCTTCTTCCTCGGCTCCGTCCGCCTCGCCGTTGATTCCCTGCTTCCTCTTTGTCGGCGCCTCGTCCCCGACCTCCTCCAGGACCTGCTCGTCGTCGTTCACCTTCCCAAGGTGAGCGCCGGTTCCCCCCTTTGCCCTCTCTACGCGCGTGTCTTGTTCTGTCGCCGCCGTCGCGTGGTCGCCGCCGGTAGGTTGTAGTGGTCCTGCCGCTCGTCTCCGTCCCCCTCGCCGCAAGGTGAGTGCGGGAATGGATCCGCCGTTCGTCCCCGAGTGCGTAGGTGCTGCTAGCATCGCCGGAGCCCTCGTGTGCTCGCCGGAGAGCTGGTCGGCGTCTCCCTGTCGCCGTGTAGTAGCAGGTCGCCGCCAGATCTTTGCGTTGAGCGTGAGCTCGCGTCGTTCCCCCTCCGCGCAAGCAGAGTGCAGGGATGGCCCACCTGGTCCTTCATGTGTGAGTGTGCATGTTCAGTTTCGCCGTAGATGCTCTATGTCGCCGGAATCGCGTCGTCATTTCCCCTGTCACCGGTGCGTGCTCGGTTTCAGTTTCGTCAGAGGTTAGTGCAGAGTGCGTGTATAGAAGGGATACCTCCCCTATACTAGTAAGCTCCGATTCGATAGCGCAGTGGTGTGTGCGCGTGTGTGCGATTGAGGGATCGTGGGTTCGATCCCCAGCCCCGCAGTGGGTTTCTTTTATTTTCATTGGCCAGAGCGCGTGTCCGCTGTTCAGATCCGGTGTGGGATCTGGATCCCATGCGCGTGTGTGCGTGTGTGGAGTGCTAGATCGTCTATGGCGGCCAGATCCGAGTGTTTTTGTGTGTGCGTGTGTTGCTGCTTGTGTGTGTAGTGTGTAGAGGGTGTGTGTGTGCCTAGGGTGTGTAGGTGTGATGTGGGTGTGTGTGAGTGTATATGGATGCCTACACACATGTGTGTGTTGATGTGAATGTGTGTATGTGTGTTTTCTTACACACATATGTATGTATGTGTGTTGCTAGTTGATGTATGTGTAGGTGTGCATGTGAGTGTGCATCACCTATGGCATATCTATGCTTATGCATGTGTGGGTAGATATTTGGTGTGTGTGTGTGTATGCCTCCACGTGCATATACACACTAGAGTGGTGAGTATGAGTAGGTGGAGGTATGTGTGTGTATGCACCATGTGCATACACACCCATACTTGTGTGTGTTTGTGAGCCTCTTGAGGTGAGTTCTTGAGTATGTGATGTGTAGAGGATCTTCTTTCACCCACTGTGTGCATGAGTAGAATCCATGTGTAGGTTTCTCCCTATTTGGCCACATGGGTGTATTTCTCACCCTAGCTAGTTTCACCCTTGCTTATAGTTGGCATGCCATGATAACATGTCCCTAGAGTGTCATTGGTGCATTTCCAACTTGTATGCATAGGTCCCATGTCATATCTTTAGCTTTTCTTCAAGTAACTTAAGTGCCATAAGTCATACATGGGAGAAGGGGTCAAATTTCGACCTAGCTTTTCTCCCTCATGTTCCATGCAAGAATATAGGTATGAGTAATGATTTTGGGGTGTTTTCAACCCCTCTATGCACCTGCGAAGTCAGATTTGACTTTGAGGCAAGTTGACAAAAGTGCTTTTTTATGCTGTGATGCCCTTTTGTCTTTTTCATATGATTTAATCTATGCATGCTTTCATGTTCCTGTCAACTAGATTTTGTTTGTCAAAGTTGCTGTGAACATCCCAGTATTTTTCTTATTCATGAAAAGTTCCAAGATCAGTGGGAACCATGCTGTGAAGTTGCCTACTTTCTGTTTCTGTCCAGCTAGTCTGAAAATGGCTGTCTGGAGATTCTGCTGTTATCAAGTTGTTGTATAGAGTAGCTTGTATTTAGTGCTGTGGGTGGAATCTGATCATACTCAGTGTTAGTTAATTGAGTTATATGTGATAATATTCCATCCTGTTAATTATCACGCTATTTGGAGATTATTAGCATATTTAACCAGTGCTGTAAAGTTCGTACTTTATTAACCCAGATTCCAGAAAACTGGAATTTTCACTAAGTCCCTAAAAATCTGCTTCATCATGCCTACTTACCAGCTCCATGCATAGTGATGTGTTGCTCTTTTGTTGATTTTGTAATGGGATGAATTGATGTGGGTGTTGAGTAGAACCTGTTCATGTCTTGTTTGTGGCTGTAGGGTTCCTGTAGCAATAGTTGTGAGCTTTTGAAATGCTATGTTGCTGTTTGGGGCAGATTTGAGGTGAAATATTGTTTTGGTTGTTCTGGGAGCTATACTCCATGGAATTGAGTGATTCTTGAGTCTATTGTGATTGGTTTTTCATCACCTATCCAGTGGATACCTTGGAATGCCAAGAATTAGCCCAGATATTTAGTGGTGTTGTGTTTTGCCTTCGTACCTTGTCGTGAGCGTATCTCGAGATCCGTAGCTCCGTTTCTCGCGATCCTTATATGCATTTCCATCGATTTTTCATGATGCATCCATATTTTCCATGTTCATGCTTGTCTAAATAACTTAACATGAGGTTCTGTCCAGATTCATTAATCCACCACCTTTGCATGTGAAACATGACTAGATTTGGTTTGCCATGTGTTAATTCATTAAAATGATCATGCATCATCTTGTTTGTGCATTGAACCTTGCTTGGTTATTTATGTGCCGTTTCTCTTGGGTAGACGCGAGTGTCGAACCTGAGTTCGAGGATCCTGGAGAGTACCACTACGAGGATCCCGCTACTTGTCCCGCTGAAGAACCAACATGCAAGATGATCGTACCTGGATCCCAATACTATCTTTGCTAGCTAGTTTACCATTCTTATCGTTACAATTGCGCTTCCGACCACATGATAACAGCCCCCATGTTACCATGACAGCCTCTAACCTCCACATCCCAGCAAACCGTTGATTGGCTAAGTTACCGCTGCTCAACCCCTCTTATAGCGTTCTTAGTTGCAGGTTGTTCCATGTGATAACATGGATTGGATATCACCTTAAATTCCGTTATTTAAATTAATGCACCTATATATCTGGTATTGGTGGAAGGCTTGGCCTTTTGCTAAGTGTTTTGTTCCGCTCGTACCGCCACTAGATTCTTGTTACCGGTGTTATGTTTTCCATATTTTGCGATCCTAACATGCTTGGGGTTGTTATGGGGACCCCCTTGTTTATTAGGTTGACATTAAAACTTGTCTGGCAAGACCCAACTTTGGTACTACATTTGCTAATAACTTAATGAACCTGCATAGGGCTTTGCAACCCCGTGGATAATTTAATCAACCCATGGGCCAGTGCTCCTCATGAGTGTTGGTCCAAACTAGAGCACTGTGCAGGGCCAACCCAGGGCAACTTGGGAGATTTCTATAAGGCCTCCATATGCGTCGCTTATCCGTCCTGTCCAGAGAATGAGATACGCAGCTCCTATCGGGTCTGTCGACACGTCGGGAGGTCTTGCTGCATTCGTTTTACCTTTATCGAATGTCTTGCGTGTGGACTCTGACTTTCTTCAGGTTTACTCGAGGTGTTGGAAGTCCTTTGTAATTACCGATGAAGATCACGAGACCTGTGATCGAGGAATTCCCTCGGAGTGTGGTTATTTGTGATGGACTAGTTGGAGCACCCCTGCAGGGTTAAATCTTTCGAAAAGCCGTGCCCGCGGTTATGTGGCAACTTGGATATTTGTTTAACACCCGGTTCTAGTTAACTTGAAGTAAACTCTAACTAAAATGCACCAACTGAGTGAGTATTCATGACTGTCTCTGCTCGTGAACATGATCCGAGAGAGAACACGGTGGGGTTATGTTTGACGTAAGCAGGTGTTCAGGACCTCTTAGAGATCATGTTAGAAATCGACCGATCATCGTAGACCAGTCCTTTATGTTCTTGTTAAGTAAGCTAGTCACCATACATGCTTAGAGCTCCTGAAACCTTAAACATCACCATTCCCAACCTAAAGTATTGATAGTCTTGGCACCCGGGTTACTTGATTGTTGAGTCCTCTGTGGCTCACAGTTTACTACAACCATTCAGGTACAGGTTCAGATGATTGTGTTCAGGATGATCTCACGTAGCTGCAGTGGGAATATGATGAAGAGAGAGGACGCATGTACATGACGTACCCCGACGAGTAGAGCACTTGGACGTGATCCTGGCAGCTAGATGATATCGTCGCATTGTCTTTTCTCGTTTGTTTTCGTCCGTAGTGGGACCCTGTCTTAAACTTGATGTATTGACTTGTGTGAACTTGTAAGCTAGCATGTGGCGAGTGTAAGCCAACACCCTATTCCTATCCTTTTCTGTATGTATGATGTGATGATATTGATCTTGCTAATGACAAGATGCGCATCTATCCGATGCGACGCCCTTGTGCCTTAAATTGGATAGGCGCGCATCTTGGGCGTGACAAGTTGGTATCAGAGCCGACCCTTGCGGTTACACGGATGTTTGCCGAGAGGTGCGCGGTCATGTTGTTCATGAAGTTTGTGACCCGTCGTGGCACACGGAATGACACATGTATCGGACTGGAAGCACAAACGTTTGTGCCAAGAGGGAACGTTCCTGTGACCCGACGAGGACGTCGGTTCCTCTGAGTGGTGGTGTATGTGATAACTTGGCTTATTAGGGATGATAGACTACTCATATCAATAAGGAATTCCTTCTTTTCCGGGAGCCCATTCGAACAGAACTCCCAGGTTAAGCGTGCTTGGCTTGGAGTAGTTCTAGGATGGGTGATCGACCGGGAAGTTGGTCCCGGGTGCACATAAGTGAGGACAAAGTGTGCAGAAAAGACTAGTATTGATCTGTGAGGCCAGTCTAGATCCTGTCAGGAATAACGACTACCGACGGGTTTGTCTGGGGCGTTACATTACATGATGTGATATATGTGATGTATGAGATGATCATGTGATGTATAGATTATCACGACTTGCATGTACATGAGTACGGCAACCGGCAGGAGCCATAGGGTTGTCTTTAATTATTGTATGACCTGCGTGTCAAACAGTAAGAGTTATGTAATGCTTTACTTTATCGCTAAACGGTAGCAATAGTATTAGAAGCATGTTGGGCGCGACAACCCCGATGGCGACACGTTGATGGAGATCATGGTGTCTTGCCGGTGACGATGGAGATCATGTCGGTGCTTTCAAGATGGAGATCAAAAGCACAAGTTCATGGCCATATCATGTCACTTATGATTTGCATGTGATGTTAATCCTTTTATGCACCTTGTTTTGCTTAGGACGACGGTAGCATTATAAGGTGATCCCTCACTTAAATTTCAAGATGAATTGTGTTCTCCCCGAGTGTGCACCGTTGCAGAAGTTTGTCGTGTTGAGACACCACGTGATGATCTGGTGTGATAGACTCTACGTCCACATACAACGGGTGCAAGCCAGTGTTGCACATGCGGAACACTCGGGTTAAACTTGACGAGCCTAGCATGTACAGACATGGCCTCGGAACACAGGATACCGAAAGGTCGAACATGAGTCATATAGTAGATATGATCAACATGATGATGTTCACCATTGTGACCACCTCAACTCATGTGATGATCAGACTTGAGTTGGTGAATTTGGATCATGTATCACTCGGATGACCGGAGGGATGTCAATTTGAGTGGGGGTTCTTAAGTAATATGATTAATTGAACTCATTATCGTGAACATAGTCAGTATTGTGTTTGCAAATTATGTTGTAGATTACTTGCTCGCGATGTAGCTCCCTTGAATTTTTATATGTTCCTAGAGAAATAGAGTTGAAAGATGATGGTAGCAATATTGCGGACTGGCTTCGTGATCTGAGGATTGTCCTCATTGCTGCATAGAAGGCTTATGTCCTTAATGCACCGCTCGGTGCGCCAACCCCTCTAACATCGTTTGTAGATGTTGTGAACATCTGACAGGCATGTTCTGATGACTACTTGATAGTTCAATGTGTCATGCATTACGGCTTAGAATTGAGGCTTCGAAACGTTTTGAACGTCACGGAACATATGAGATGTTCTAAGAGCTGAAATTAGGATCTCAGGCTTGTGCCCGTGTTGCGAGATATGAGATCTCCAACAAGATTCTTTGCCTGCAAGATGAAGGAGAATAGCTCGATCATTGAGCATGTGCTCAGATTGTCTGGGTGCTACAATCGCTTGAATCGAGTGGGAGTTGATCTTCTGGATAAGATAGTGATATAAATAGTTCTCCAAGTAACTATCACTAAGCTACTAGAACTTGGTGATTAACTATAAAATGCCAGGGATAGAAATAATGATCCCTGAGTTGTTCGCGATGTTTGACACCGCGAAGGTAGAAATCAAGAAGGAGCGTCAAGTGTTGATGGTTAGTCAAAACACTAGTTTCGAGAAGGGCAAGAGCAAGGAGGGAAACTTCATGGATAGCAAGTCAGTTGCAGCTCCAGTGAAGCAACCCAAAGTCTAACCCAAACCCGAGACTAAGTGCTTCGATTATGAGGAGAATGGTCGCTGAAGCGGAACAACCCTAGATACTTGGTAGATAAGAAGGTGGGCAAAGTCGATAGAGATATATATGATATACGTGTTATTGATGTGTACCTTGCTAGTACTCCTAGTAGAACCTGGGTATTGGATACCGGTTCGGTTGCTAAATGTTAGTAACTCGAAGTAAAAGCTACGGAATAAACGGATACTAGCTAAGTGTGAGGTGACGATGTGTGTTGGAAATGTTTCCAAGGTTGATGTGATCAACATCGCACGCTCTCTCTATATTCGGGATTAGTGACAAACCTAAATAAATGTTATTTGGTGTTTTGCATTGAGCAATGAACGTGATTGGATCGTGTTTATTGCAACACGTTTATTCATTTAAATTAGAGAATAATGGCTATTCTGTTTACATGAATAATACCTTCAATGGTCAAGCACCCAGTGAGAATGGTTTGTTGAATCTTGATCGTAGTAATACACATGTTCATAACATTGATGCCAAAAGATACGAAGTTAATAATAATAGTACCACATACTTGTGGCACTGCCGCTAAATGTCATATTGGTATAAAACGCATGAAGAAACTCCATGTTGATGGATCTTTGGACTCATTTGATTTCGAATCGATTGAGACATGCGAACCATGCCTCTTGGTCAAGATGACTAAAGTCCCCATTTTCTGGTTTGATGGAGCGGGCAACTGATTTATTGGAAATGATACGTGTTGATGTATGCAATCCAATGAGTCTTGTAGCATGCGGTGGATATCGTTATTTTTTTGCCTTCACTGATGATTTGGGTAGATATAGTGTATGTTTAGTTAATGAAACACAAGTCTGAATCATTTGAAAAGTTCAAGCAAATTCAGAGTGAAGTTTAAGATCATCGTGACAAGAAGATAAAAATATCCGCGATATGATCGTGGAGGTGAATATCTGTGTTACGAGTTTGCCATACAACTTTAGACAATGTGAAATTTGTTTCACAACACATGCCACCTGGAACACCATAGTGTGATGGTATGTCCGAAGGTCATAATCATGCTCTATTGGAGATGGTGCATGCTATGATGTCTCTTATCATTTTGTTACTATAATTTTGGGGTTATGCATTAGAGACAACTACATTCACTTTAGATAGGCCACCATCTAAATCCGTTGAGATGACACCGTGTGAATTATGGTTTGATAGAAACCTAAGCTGTCAGTTCTTCATGTTTGGGGCTGCAACACTTATGTGAAAAAGGTTTTCACCTAATGAGCTCGAACCCAAAGTGGACAAATGTGTCTTCATAGAATACCCTAAAGACAGTTGGGTAAACCTTCTATCTCAGATCCAAGCATAAAGTGTTTGTTGCTAAAACTGGGTCCTTTCTTGAGAAAGAGTTTCTCTCGAAAGAATTGAGTGGGAGGAAGATAGAACTTGATGAGGTTGTTGAACCTTTGTTCAACCAGAATGTAGCGCAACGCAGGAATTTGTTTGTGTGAAGCCTACGTTAGTTGAAGAGGAAGTTAATGATGATGATCATGAAGCTTCGGATCAAGTTACTATCGAACCTCATAGGTCGACAAGGATGTGTACTGCTCCTGAGCGGTACGACAATCCTGTCTTGGAGGTCATGCTGTTGGACAACGATGAACCTACGAGCTGTGGAGAAGCGATGATGGGCCCGGATTCTGACAAATGGTTAGAGGCCATGAAATCCGAGAAAGGATCCATGTATGAAAACCAAGTATAGACTTTGGTAGACTTGCTCGTTGGACGGTAGGTCGTTGAGTACAAATGGATGTTTAAAATGAAGACAGACACTCATGGTAAATGTCACCATTTGTAAAGCTCGACTTATTGCAAAGAAGTTTACAAACAAGTTCAAGGAGTTGACAGCGGTGAGACTTTCTCACTCATAGCGATGCTAAAGTCTATTGGAATTATGTTAGCAGTTGCTGCATTTTTCGATTATGAAATCTGGCAGATGGATATCAAAACATCGTTTCCTTAACGGTTTATTTGAGGAAAGCTTGTATGTGATACAACCAGAAGGTTTTGCCAGTCCTAAGGATGCTAAAAGGTGTGCGAGTTTCAGTGATTCTTCTATGAACTGAAGCAAGCATCTCGGAGTTGGAATATACACTTTGATGAGGTGATCAAAGTTTTTGAGTCTATACAAAGTTTATGAGAAACTTGTATTTGCAATAAAGTGAGTGGGAGCACTATAGAGTTTCTGATAAGTATATGTGGATGACATATTGCTATTCGGAAATAATGTGGAATTTCTGGAAAGCATAAATGGTTGTTCGGAAAGTGATTTTCAATGGAAGACCTGAATAATGCTACCTAATTGTTGAGCATCAAGATCTACAAAGATAGATCAAGATGCTTGATAAGACTTTCAATGAGTACATACCTTGACAAGATTTTGAAAGAGTTCAAAATGGATAAGCCAAAGAGAAGTGTTCTCTCCTACTTTGTAAGGTGTGAAGTTGAGTGAGACTCAAGGCTCGACCACAGCAGAAGAAAGAGAAAGGACGAATGTCATCCCCTATGCCTTAGCCATAGGCTCTCTATAGTATGTCATGCTGTGTACCGCACCTGTGTCTGCCTTGCCATCATTCCGTCAAGGGGTACAAGAGTGATCCAGGAGGGGATCACTGGACAGTGGTCAAGATTATCCTTAGTAACTAAAAGACTAAGGAGATGTTTCTTGATTATGGAGGGGATAAAGAGTTAGCCGTAAAGAGTTATGTCGATGCAAGCTTTAACACCAATCCAGATAACCTGTAGTAGCAATCTGGATACATATAGTGGAGCAACCATTTGGAATAGTACCAAGTGGAGTGTGGTAGCAGTGTTTACAGTTTGACAAAGAGATTTGCAAAGTACACACGGATTTGAATGTCGCTGACCCGTTGACTATAAGACCTCTCTCACATGCAAAGCATGATCGAGCCCCAGAACTCATTGGGTGTTAGATTCATAACAATGTGAATCATATGGTGATGTGAACTAGATTATTGACTCTAGTGCAAGTGGGAGACTATTGGAAATATGCCCTAGAGGCAATACTAAATTACTTATTATCATATTTCCTTGTTCATGATAATCGTTTATTATCCATGCTATAATTGTATTGATCGGAGACTTAGATGCATGTGTGGATCCATAGACAAAACCATGTCCCTAGTATGCCTCTAATGGACTAGCTCGTTGATCAAAAGATGCTTAGGGTTTCCTAGCCATGGACATGAGATGTCATTTGACAACAAGATCACATCATTAGGAGAATGATGTGATGGACAAGACCCAACCTACAAACGTAGCATATGATCGTGTCAAATTATTGCTACTGTTTTCTGCATGTAAAGTATATGTTCCTATGACCATCAGATCATGCAACTTATAGACATCGGAGGAGTGCCTTGTGTGTATCAAACGTCGCAACATAACTGGGTGACTATAAAGGTGCTCTACAGGTATCTCCGAGGGTGTCTGTTGGGTTGGCATGGATCAAGACTGGAATTTGTTACTCCGTTTGACGGAGAGGTATCTCAGGGCCCACTCGGTAATACAACATCACAACAAGTCTTGCAAGCAATGTGACTAAATGTTAGCCACGGATCTTGTATTAGAGAACGAGTAAAGAGACTTTCCGGTAACGAGGTTGAACTAGGTATGGTGATACCGACGATCGAATCTCGAGCAAGTAACATACCGAAGAACAAAGGGAACGTTATACGGGATTGACCGAATCCTTGACATAGAGGTTCGACCGATAAATATCTTCGTAGAATATGTAGGAACCAATATGGTTATCCAGGGCCCGCTATTGGTTATTGACCGTAGAGGTGTCTCAGTCATGTCTACATAGTTCTCGAACCCACAGGGTCTGCACACTTAAGGTTTGGTGACATTTCGGTAGTATAGAGTTATGTATGGTGGTGACCAAAGGTTGTTCGGAATCCCGGATGAGATCCCAGACGTCACGAGGAGCTCTGGAATGGTCCGGAGTTAAATATTCCTATATAGGAAGTCCTATTTTGCTCGCCGGAAAAGTTTCGGGCTCATCGGTAGTGTACCGGGAGTGTCGGCAGTGTACCGGGGGACCATCGGCAGAGGTATTTCGACCCAAGAGGCTACATGGGATGTGGGAGGGTGGAAACCAGCCCTTAGTGGGCTGTTGAAGTCCTCTAAGAGGCCCATGCGGCTGGACTTGAGGAAGAAAGAAAAAAAGCCAAGGTGGAAATAAATTCAAAGTAGGAAAGGAGGAATCCTAATCCTACTAGGATTGGAGGAGGATTCCTCCAATCCTCCTTGCGCAAGGGCAGCCTTGGCGCCAGCCCTCCTCCTCCCTCCCTCTTATATATACTGGTGGTATTGGCTGTTTTGCACTTGATTTTACGGCCGTGTGCTACCCGTTCCACCTCCTCCAATCCTCCTTGCGCAAGGGCAGCCTTGGCGCCAGCCCTCCTCCTCCCTCCCTCTTATATATACTGGTGGTATTGGGTGTTTTGCACTTGATTTTACGGCCGTGTGCTACCCATTCCACCGTTCTCCTCTAGATCGGATTTCCGTAGTGCTTAGGCGAAGCCCTCCCGGAATTGCTCCACCACCATCGCCGGAGCGCCGTCACACTGCCGGTGAACTCTTCTTCCTCTCCACTTCCTCTTGCTGGATCAAGACGGTGGAGGTCGTCATCAAGCTGCACATGTGCTGAACGTGGAGGTGCCGTCCGTTTGGCGTTAGATCGGAAGGACCGTGATCAAGATCGCGAGACGGTTCGTGATGAGTTCGCGGGACGGATCGTGATGAGTTCACGGGACGGATCGTGATGAGATCGCGGGACGGATCGTGATAAGATCACGGGATGGATCATGATGAGTTTGCGGGACGGATCGTGATTGGATCGCGGGACGGATCCTGATGTGATCGCGGGACGCTCGGCGATTTGGATCACGAAGATGTTCGACTACACCAACCGCATTTCTTAACGCTTCCCACTTAGAGATCTACAAGGGTATGTAGATCCACTATCCCTCTCGTAGATGCTCATCACCATGGATAGATCTTGCGTGTGCGTAGGAAATTTTTTGTTTCCCATGCAACGTTCCCCAATAGCAACCACTAGCTCCGCAGGACGGACGTCATCGTTGAGCCCGTCCCTACTGCGTTGACAGCTACTTTTAGGAGAAGACCGCCTTTGGGCAAGGCGAGCACGTACCCTGTCCCCCTTCAAAATATGCCATTGTGGGATCCCTTCCCTCCATTGCAATAACGGAAGAGGACCTGGGCCACCGCTATATATACAAGGTAGGCTGCTTCGTAGAGGGGGATCCCAACCCAATCGACCAACTCCACCACCCACCGACCATCAAACCACAAGGAGCCTCGAACACCACTGAGAGTCCTAAGGAGGCCCCGCAACACTGTACTTGTTCATCCACCTCACCTCCTCGAGAGGCAATCCACCAAAGCAGGAGTACGGTATTATACTTCCAAGTGGCCCAAACTGGGTAAACTGCCGTGCTCGTTTCCTTCCTTGTCATCGCGCGAGTTCTTTGCTGTGTTAATCGAGTAGTGATCTATATAGGATGAGGCTGCGGGGGATCTTCGCACATGCCCCTGTGTTCGAATCTTAAGGGTTTTGCGGAGCTCAAAATCCGACACCTACTCGTCTTTGCTCACAGCCGTGCTCACGATTACCCTCGCCGCTCTAGACCTCTCCCCTGGCCAACTTCCTTCCCCGCACTTTGCTCCACCTAGCCGATATGCCATCCTGTTCATCCCTCTTGATATTGTACAATTCATGTCTTCTTTGTTAATTTTGGCCTAATTGTGTGGTCTCTCTCTGTTAATACTTAGGTTTATTCCTATATGTGGGTGTGAAATTGGGATCACTAAATCATCCACAATTTTCTGTAAAATTAGTATGTACATCGCATAAATGTGTTTTCCTGTGAGTGACAATACTAGCTTTTGCCCCATTTTTGAATATTCATGCTTCCAAGTAACACTACTTATGTATCTAGTGCCATTTATTCGTGCTTCTACAATGTCATATTATTGCTTCATTTGGCTAGATAAAATCTCCCATTGATGAATAGCAAATTCGTTTGTTCGATCTCTTTGTGCGGATACTTTTCTTTATTCTTTATCTGCACATGTGAAATTGTGACACATATTCTATACTTTGTCACTATATATCATCCACAAATTTCTATGAAATTAATATCTACTACATCCTACAAATATGCCTCCCGAGTTGGTGTCAATACTAGTTTTTTTCATTTTCAGATTTTCATGGTTTTCAGTGACACGACTTATGTACCCAATGTTAATTTTTCCGTGCTTCTACAATGTAATAATATTGCTTTGTCTAGCTAGATAATTTCTCACACATCGATGAAGTGCCAATCCGGTAAATGCATATGTCGACAACACAAAAGATGCATCCTCATGTTGGCCGCAAGTATATTATCTCATTATCAATGTTTTATTCTATCCTTTCGACCGTGGAGAGCAATGTTGAGTTAACATATTTTCATGCTTCCTACATTTTCCCTTATTCTGTTTAACAAATACGTTTCTTAATTTTAATGCCTTGCTTCCATACAACTCTTTTTACAAGACATCTTCATGTCTCTATGAAGGCACAACTTCTCCCTAGGAGGTTTTGGTAATTAATAACAACATATATTTCATTGGACTAATGTTTCAACTCGGTATATTTCAGGAAAAGTTTAATGATGGCTTGGCTAAGGGATTGTGAGGAGATTCCCTAGATGCAAGGAATACCCATTCACAAAAAGCTTGAAGACTCTACATTTTACATTTTGTGAGAAATCACTTTCGAGTCCATAGGAAAGCCAATACTATTAAAAGGGGATGATGAAATATGATCATCTGGTTGCTCAAGTGCTTAGAGATTAGGCACCAAAAATACTCACCCATTTTGCCACAAAAATACTCTATTCAAAGGCTAAAGTCCAAAATTGGTGCCACCAACAAATTCCATTCGGCCCTACCGAGTTTTGACTTAGACAGAACCTATGCCAAACCCTAGCTTCTGAGTGTCACCAACTTTCACTTTCGGTGGAACCCAAAACACTGACCAACCTTTAGTTGTCCCATTTCTAAAAATCAGATTATCTAAATTTTAGGAATCGGTGGCACCGAGATTTGGAAACTTCCTAGGTTAGCGGTCTCCCCGAAACGCCAAAAGTTGCCACATTTTGCACTAGTCGGTGCAACCGAATTTTCACTTTGGTTTCACGAGTTAGGCAATAATGTTGTAATGATTGGATTTTTGGAGATGCCAATATATACCCCTCCACCACCTCTCACTCGTAGAGGAAGCACTCATAACATAGAAACACTTGCCCCATCCATTTTTCTAAGAGAGAGCCACCTACTCATGTGTTGAGATCAAGATCATCCAATCCAACCATATGGATCTTGATTTCTATTCTCCCTAAGTTGCTTTCCACCCAATCAATATCTTCTATCCAAGCCAAATCTATGAGAGAGTGATTGAGTGTTGAGGAGACTGTCTTTTGAAGCACAAGAGCAAGGAGTTCATCATACTTACCACATCTATTACATTTTGGATGGTGGTGCCTCCTAGATTCATTAGGTGTCGCTTGGGAGCCTCCTACTTCGTGTTGTGGAGTTCAACCAAGAATTTTTTAAGGGCAAGGAGATCACCTACTTCGTGAAGATCTACCTCGAGTAAGGCTGGTCCTTTATGGACGAAGGCCATGATGGAATAGACAAGGTTACTTATCTTTGGACCCACTATGGGTGGAGCCCTGTGTGGACTCCCGCGGCCTATATCCTCCGTGCTTCGAAGTCTCCATCAACGTGGACATACAATATCACCACCTATTGAAACCACATCAAAATTCTCCGTGCCAACTTTGCGTTTGATCTTCCTATCCCTACCCTCTATTTACATGCGCCTGTCCTTACTTTGCGCTATTATACTCGTAGACATGCATGTGTAGGGTGTGCTTTATTCGCAACAATTGCTAAAACTTGCCTAGAACTAAAATTGGGAAAAGGTTTGGTTTCAATTTGTCAAGTAGTTTAATCACCCCCCCTCTAGACCTACTTTCGATCCTACAAGTGGTATTAGAGGTTTGATCTCCATTGCATTGGTTTCACATCCTAGGAGAGTATGGCATCTAGTGAGGGAAATTAACACCGTAGAGGTCCATATTTTGATGGTACAAACTTTGCTAGTTGGAAACATAAGATGAAAATGCATATTCTTGGTCATAACACTACCGTATGGGTTGTTGTTCGTGTTGGCTTGCAAGGTGAATTATTTGGTTATGGAAAGGAACCAAATCATGAAGCGACCGCAGAAGAATTGAAGATGTTGCAATACAACTATCAAATATGTGACATTCTATTCAACTGCCTATGCCCTGAAGAATTCAACAAGATTAGTCATGTTGAGAATGCAAAGGACATTTTGGATACTTTGGTTGATATGCACGAAGGTGCCA
The DNA here is from genome assembly GCA_022496015.1 of Hordeum marinum. Taxonomy (NCBI): domain Eukaryota; kingdom Viridiplantae; phylum Streptophyta; class Magnoliopsida; order Poales; family Poaceae; genus Hordeum; species Hordeum marinum. The sequence goes on from CM039673.1 coordinate 306,342,226, forward strand.
AAATCTGTCAGGGAATCTAAGTTGGATGTGCTACAAAGTCAACTTGACAAATTCAAGATGAAGGATGGTGAAGGAGATGCGGAAATGTACTCTTGGCTTGCTCTCTTCACAAATGAGATTGCCGGCTTAGAAAGTGAAGAGATAACCAACAAATTCATCATCAAGAAAATACTTAGAGCCTTGGATAGGAAGTACGACAGCGTGTGCACATTGATCCAAATGATGCCAAACTACATATACCTCAAGCCAACGGAAGTCATTGGAAGGATTGTTTCTCATGAGATGTCACTCAAAGACAACGAACATCTTCACAACAATTCAAGAAGTGCATACAAAGCTTCAAATAACACTCCTTCTACATCAAGTGACAACCTTGTAACTAATGAAGAGATAAGCCTCAAGGTCAAGAAATTAAACAAGTTCTACAAGAGTAGAGGCAAAGAGAGAAGCTCGAACTCAAGATATGAAGATAAGTGTTCATCTAGTCATGAACATAATTGTTACAATTGTGGAAGGCCCATACACTACTCAAATGAGTGCACCGACCGCCGCAAAAGAAGACAAGGGTCACCAAGAAGAAAGATCTCAAGAGATGAGTCACCTCGGAGAGAGAGAGAAGGAATAGAGATGATCGTTATGAACAAAGACCCTCCTAGAAAATTAAGGACTCAGAGAAGAAGGACAATTACAACAAGCTCTACACAAAAAGAAGACACCAAACTCATGTTGGTGAATGGGTTTCCATCTTCGAGTCCGACAACCAATCCAAGAGAAGCTATCACTCCGACTCCGACTATAGTCGAGATGAATGTATTACCACACTTGCACTCGTTTCCTCCAACTCCTATGACATATTTGATTCGCCAAATTAATGGAGTGGAAGTTTCTTCATGGCGAAAGGCCCCAAGGTATCACACCTCAATTACATTGGCTTTAATAGTGATGAGGATGACCTACTTGGAGATGCTGACTTGCTCTTTGATAAACTAGCGATGTTAGTCAAAATGAACTTGATAATAATCATGGTAGTCAAGATAAGTCATGTGATGATTATAAGAAGGAAATAGAGTGTCTAACTACAGAGTTAAACACTTTTCAGTTAGCCCATGAATCTACTCAAGAAGATCATGGAGAGCTTGTAAGAACTCATGAGAAGCTACGCTTTGAGAAGCTAAATTCAGAGCAAGAGCATGAGTTTCTTAAAGCTATCAATGACGATCTTCGAAAAAAGACTTCCTCTTATCTAGCCAAATGACTACTCTTGTCTATGTTAGTTCCACTAGTTAAACCTAAGAAAACTAGTAACAAAGGAAAGAAAGTTTCTTCATCTAGTAGCAACAATAAAAAAAAATCCAATGCTGTTGCTTCTAGTAGTTGTATGAATTCCACTAATGATTCTATTATCCAAGTTACACTTGAGAAACAAAACGTTTTATTGAAAGGTATTATGGAAAAACGTGTCTACAAAAGACTTGCCGGATGTAAGCAATTCGAGGAGATTGTACGCGAGCCTGGAGGATACCGGAAGAACCAAGGCATTGGCTACTTCAACGACAATGGAGTTGAATGGGAAGAAGGTAAATACCCCAAGCGGAAGTTTGTTCCCCAAAAGGAGAAGTATGAACCTACTCTCCCCAAGGGAACAAAATCTCAATATGACCTTCCACAAAAGACCACAAGCTCAAAGGCAAGGACAAGCTTCAAGTGGAGATTGACACATTTTAAGAGGAATCCCAAGCCATGGTCAAGTGGGTTCCCAAGACTATGACATGGCTTGAGACTGCGTCGGTATTTCTCCAAAGAGGAAGGGTTGATGCAGCACAGTGACGGTAAGTATTTCCCTCAGTTATGAAACCAACGTATCATTCAGTAGAGGAAGATCATGCACCCACGTAAACAACACCCGACGCGAAAGAGAGGTTGTCAATCTCTCTGTGGTAATAAGATAGATTAGGTAATGATACCTTTGGCAAATATATCTCGCAAGTACACAAACTAAAATATTTAAAAAAAGTGCAGCAAGGTTTTTTTGGATTAATAGATTTGAAAACAAAAGATGGTAATAGTAGGCCGGAAAGCAATATGTTGGAAAAGTAGACCCACGGGCCATAGGTTTCACTAGTGGCTTCTCTCATGAGTATAGCACTTGGTGGGTGAACAAATTACTATTGGGAAATTGATAGAAGGTCAAATAATCATGATGATATCCAGGAATGATAATTATATAGGCATCACGTCCAAGACAAGTAGACCGAGACGATTCTGCATCTACTTCTATTACTCCACACATCGACCGCTATCCAGCATGCATCTAGTGTATTAAGTTCATGGAGAAACGGAGTAATGCAACAACAACGGTGACCTGATGTAGAAAAGATCTATTCATGTAGTAATGGACCCCATCTTGTCATCCTTAATGAAAACGATACATGCGTGTCTTGGTGCCCCTTCTCTCACTGGGAAACAACACTGCAAGATCGAACCCATCACAAAGCACCTCTTCCCATGGAAAGAAAAATCGATCTAGTTGGCCTAACTAAACAAAATATTCGAAGAAGAAATACGAGGCTATAAGTAATCATGCAAATAAGATATCAAAGAAGACTCAAATCAGATTCATGGATAGAAACTGATCATGAACTCAAAATTCATCGGATCCCGACAAACACACCGCCAAAGTCATTACATTA